>CM051234.1:265455827-268050827 GCA_027917425.1 Gastrophryne carolinensis
CGTGAACGGGTGCATCCACCTCGGGAGGACATGACCAACGCTTAACATCATCAGCAGGAAAGGGATACCTCTTGTCCCAGCTCTTAGGCACCCCTGGCAGCTTGCTAGGCCGTTCCCATTCCTCGAGCACTAGATTATTAAAGTGAGCCTGCTCAGGGAACTCCCAGCGTGACTTAACCGTATGAAAAAGCTTGCCCTGCTGCTGCGGAGACACTGCAGGAGGGGAAATACAAAGCACTTCAAAAATGTGACTCAGCAATCTGTCAGTGTCATCAGGGGACCACGGGTCTTCCCCAAAGGGAGTCCCAGTACCACCGTAAATCTTAGGTTGTTCCTCAGAGGATTCAGAATCAGAAAATAATTCTCCCTCCTCAAGGGGGTAGGGACCTGAGAGTGAGAAAGGGCCCTCATCTACAAGGAAGAGGGAAACCGCGGGTGATAAATGCCGCTTCTTAGCAGAAGCCTTACGCGGGGCAGACCCAGCAAGTTGTTTTTCAATGCTGGCCACCCGTGCAGCTAAATCAGGTTGAGACTCGCTAGTATGCCCCTCGGTGGGGGTCAGATGCAAGCGTGGGGGGGTAGGCGAAGCCAGAAGGGGCCCAGCACCAGGCCCAGTAACAGGCAACCCAGACTGCAGTGCGAGCACCTGCTGAGCGTAGGGTACACACACCCTGACATCATCACTTATAGGGGATACCCCACGCGCAACACATAGCCGGGCTTGTCCCGAAGGAACCCCAAGCACATTATCTCCAGAAGTCTCCATATGGTGATTAGAGTGGCGCAACAGGGCGCCCCAAAAGCCGGCTAGGGAAGTGGGAGATATAATAGTAATAGCCTTAACAAAAAGGGAGAGGACCGGGAGAAACCACAATGAAATCTACCCGCCTGAAAGACATAAGAAGACATCCCTATAAGAATATAACAATAAAATATATAATAAAGCCACCCACGGACCGCGGTAGGAACAGCAGACACGCAGCACAGGGAAGGTAAAAATGGCGTCCGCATATACCTCGAGGGGTGGGGCGCAGAGAAGTGATGCGGAAAACATCATCCGCAGATCCCGCCGTCCAATGACGGCCTGGCAGCGCCTGAGGTAATGTCGCCGCTGTCCGCGGAGCGCTGTACAAGCGTGCGGCGGCTAACAGTAAAACGCATTAAGCAGGCGCAAAGTAAGCAATTCAGGCTGCTTGACATACCGCACAACCCCCCCCCCCCCCCCGATATCTCCCCAGGGAGAGCGAGGCAAGGAAGCAGCAGTCACTTAACACCCAAGGTGAAATAAAAAGGAGAGGAGGGGGCAGACACCTAAGGGGGATAGGGATTAAAGGGAAACCCCGGTAGCGGGAGGGGGCATCCCACAAGGCTCACCACAGGCCTATACCGCCTACCCATGTCAAAGCAGAGACTGCGGTCAGAGCAGCGCTCCTCAAGCACCTGACCCCGGTGCTGTCCTACTTTCACCCGAACCAGTCACCCGAGGCAGGGGGTCCAGAACGGGTGGGAATAGTCCTGCAGGGCCGCAGGCTGATAAGCCCCGCTCGCCTTCGTATATAGAGAGCCATCTTCTATCTTCGCAGTCCAGACTGCAGATGAAAACTGGGGAATTTATGGGAAGTCCCTGACTTATATAGGGCCGGGAGGAGCCACAAGCTGTTTCCTGCAGTCCAGCGCCATCTTGTGGATGTATTACCCATGTGTAAGGAATATTCTGGAACAGGACGTGCTGTATCCTTTTCATATCACAAATGTCCTGGTGCAGGTAAAGGTTTGTCTCATTAAAATTGTTGCGGCTTACTAAATAAGGATACACTAAGACTGCAAATTTGCAGATTTAGATAAATACAAATATCAGACCTCCAACTATGATAAACCAGACAGCCCTGTGCGTAAATCCCCCGCTCATCAATCAGATATATCAAATATTTCATCTATGCATAAGTTCAAAATCACTTGCAGACAAATTTAATACTTGCTGATTTCTCCACTGAGAATGAAAGAATCCTTTGGCAAGGCAAGCAGATTTTGGCAAGGCAAGAGAGTATACAACCTACACAAAACTATCACAGTGCTCTCCCCTAGAATAAGACTGTAATAGGGTTACTTTATCCTACATATTCTTGAGGGGTAGCTAATTAACTAAGATTTGGGTAGCTTAGATGTCCTGTCTGGTTTTTCTACCAAACAAAAGAAGTTGACAGATTCTCAGGCATGCCTGATGCGCCATCTGGCAGGTAGTACATGAGCACTGCCACACACTAAGCTTTGCTTACTGAGCTTGTACACGAGTAAGACAGAGCTGACGTAGTCAAGCCATATGCATACTAAAGTCAGTCATATTATGACCACAAAGGTGAGGTATGAAGATAAAATATCACACACACAAGTTAACAAATACAAAAATTATTACCATGGAAGAGCATTCGTTCATTGTGGTGGTTGTGGTTTTCTTCAGAAACTTCTTTCTGGCGGTGACAAAACCTCTCTCTGAGTTTTTTGTTTACCACTTTTTGAATCTTTTCAGAGTAGGAAAAAAAGAGAGAACACACTTTTTAAATTGTGCCATTTTGTTTAGTGCTTCATATTGTAACCAAAGTATAAATGTGGCCAATTCAAAAATCATGATCAGGCCCATGGGGCTAACAAATCATGCTATCATCTTTAAAGTGGACCAACACCCAGGATTTTGACTATCCTGGGTTTTGGTCCACTTCGGCGGGGCACCCCGATCGGGGGTGCCCCGCTGTGTGAAACCCCCCAGAAACCCCCAAAAACTCACCTCTCAACGCTCCCACGTGAACGCCGCAGCCAATCCCCGCCAACGTCCAGGCGGGGATCAGGAACGTCCAAGCCGCTTCCGCCACGGCCACCTCCCGCGCGTCACTCTCGGCGCGCGCCCCCCCGCCGGCCATTCACAGAGGGCCGGCGCGGGCGCGCGCACATCTGGAGGGGCGCGCGGGAGGCAGGGGCAGCGGAAGCGGCGGCAGATCAGGTAAGATGTTTTTGGGGTTTCTGGGGGGTTTCACCCCGCGGGACATCCCGATCTCGGATGTCCCGCGGGGTGGGAGGTGATCGGCCCGGGAATCTTATAGATTTCCGGGCCGATCACCCCTGGGTGTTGGTCCACTTTAATGAAAATTAGTATATTATTACTATAAGTACAATATTACAAAGCCATGAAAATGTCACACACGTGGTTTGTTTAGACAATACTAACATTCAAAAGTATGCACATTTGTACAAGGCATGGTCATTTTTATTATCAGTCCCAGGTCGCACCATAGAGGAAGCCTAAGTGTTTTCTCTCAAATTCCACATGTTACTTATTGCGCCTTACCATGAACAGAGGAGAAATAAATCTTGGTAGACTACACACTATATCACTTTTTCACTAACTGCCTTAATTTATAGTACATAATTATACAATGTTCATTCACACTACTATAGATGGACTTTCTCTTGTCTGCATACCTACCCGAATTACATTGTATCGGCTGAAAACTCCTCCAGCATTGCCTCCATCTCTGTGTTCACGGATTGAGTTCTGCATCTATATATGAAAAAAAAACACCATTAAATAAGTCCTTATGTACCTTAAATAGACAGTCTTTGTACTTGCCTTGTAATATGGTTTTCCCTTAGTTGTCCATACAGGGACAAAGAGCTATTACGAATAGATTAACTAGTAGCCAGAAGGCAGAACTAGAGCGGGAAAAGAGCCAAGACTCCTCTCCATCCGCAGGTATGAAAACCAGGCCTGGTGGGAGATTTCACAGTACACAAGCAGTCCAGATGAACGATCAGATGATAAGAAATTAATTAACAAAAGAGGGACCGAGAAAATCAACGGCCTAAGACAACATGTCCAAGGCAAAAGAAATAGGCACAGTCACAACACCCTTGTATCCCTGTATGGACATCTAAGGGATAACCATTTCACAAGTGTGATACTTTTAATTGCCCTAAACATTTAGAGGGCTGCAAATATACTCACAGATTTGGAAAACATTGCACCCTAGCATTACAACTAAAGAGTAATTTTAAGTGCCTAATAGTTCTAAATCCCAAACACTCCTTTGTTGCATTTTAAATTTAGGAATGGGGCACTAAGCATTTATTTGCCTTTGTCCTTACATAGCCAGCACATACATTTCCCATGGTGCTGGTTATCTCAGCTCAGCAGCTCATCAGATATTTCAAATATGGAAAACAAGGTAAGCAGAATATAAATAGGCAGACTTCCACTTTAAAACATGAAAAATTGGTACAGAAATGTAAACGTTATGGTTAAATGTGATTGTCCAGGCCAGCACAAATAAAAGCAAGGGTTTTCCTTTACTTACCACGTAGCTAATTCATCCTACTGTGTTGCTGCTGCAGAAGCAGAGATCCAGCCCCTTTTCCATAGCCCAGTCCCCACCTTTATTAATTCATTATCTTAATTAAATGAGGGGTGTTTGGAATTTCACCCCTCTTGCAATGGACTGTGTTGGACACACCCACTGCTTGTTGCTGCAGGGGTAAACTAGCTTATTCCTCAGCATATCAGTTTAATCCAGATCACTGTGAAGTAAGCTGCCAAACAAATATCCTGTTGCATAAGGTTTACTCTCTATGTCTGCGGAGCAAAAACTGAAATAGAAGCAGCTAGGGAGACAGGAGCACCCATTGTTTTATAGACTGAAAGGTTACATTCTGGCTATGACTTGTGCTTACTGCAGAGAGATGTGCACCCATAGCTCTGAAGACTTTTTAGTGAAATAATAAATAAGCAACAAAACTATCTCAACTAGGAGGAAATATTTTTATTTTACACCTAGCCTGGGCCGATTCCTTAAAACAATTCAAACACATTTTAAAAAGGAGTATAAATGATCTCAAACTAGTGTTAATTCTCAAAAAGAACCTCAGACGACTATGTAGAAATCTGTGCATGTGTGTGTCTATTATATATACAAACACTGTACATGTATCATAACATATATGATCATTTTTTTGAGGAAAATAATATAGGTGGCTAAAGCAAAAGGTCAAAAAGGGTTACCTCTTCTTCCACTGACTGGTACTCTTTATCATCTGATGCTAGATCAAGGAGAACAGTACCTTGACTAACACAGTGAAAAGTCAAATAAGGATTGCTTCCTGAAAATAAACAAAAGGGTAAATCAGACAAATAATTTACTAGTGATGGGCTAGTGAAGAGAAGCACTAATGAGATTTGATTATAGCAAACAGAACTGCAGACAATTACCTTAACCTTGACACACCACAGCAGACATGACTTTAGAAAGTAAAATGTTTAATGACAAGATGCTGCAATTCCATACAAGTTTCTATAGTGTAAAGTTCCCCCCCCCCCCAAGTCATCTTTCAGTGTGCCCACCTGGAGATAGATGCTCCACCCCGAGAGAAAACACAAACTGGAACAGAGGTCAAAAGTCCCACACAAAGGACAAAGTGTGCATGGTTGATTAGACTTCGGCCATTTTTTTATTTTAGTTTTTTATTTTATGGACTCCAGAGTTTGGAGGAGCCACTGGCCAGGGCCGTTATCTAGATGGAGTTTATCAGTGGTCTAGTTACAGCCGGGGCTAGGTTCTTACATAGTCTTGGACGCAAGCAGGAGTTGTGCAAGGTCCCTTTAAATCCCAGCAGCTGAGTTAGTTGTGGGTGTGCCGGACCGTTAAGAGTGTTTGACATCGGGCGCTGGTTTATTGATTGAAACTTTTTTTGTGTTAACTTGTATTTTTCCCTCCAAAACTTTACATTTTCGGGGCGGAGTTTTACTCAGTGACCGGTGAGTGATGCGGCAAAGCGCAGGGGGAATTTCTCCCCGGCCAGCGTGCAGGCCGGAGGGAGATCGAAGCAGTCCCAAGGCCTTTTAGGAGCATTTTGGGACTCAAAGGGGTGAGAACGAAAAATGTTCTGGTATTCTAGAATCGACTTTTCAACAGCCAAGCAAAGAGTTTTCCGCTTGGGATGTTGAATCAGTCCCTGCATTAGAAGGTATGGCTGTGAACCCACAAAGTTTGCTCGATCATTTCAGAATACCATGCTCGCCTTGGACATCTGTATTGACTCCAAAATAAGTGTGCGTATTAACTGAAGCATTAATGTAAGGGGGGAGCAAAGCATAAACCATGTGGAAAGGCTCCCAGTGATGCACTAGCACATAGATTCCAGCTGCCAAGGAAGGGAACCTTCCTGTTAATACTTGTAGTAAACAAGTCCCCCTCTGAAGCCCCTACTCAACGACAGAAGGCATTGAAGACTGCCTCATTTAACCCCCTTTTTCCCTGGGTTCATTTGCTGTCTGCTAAGGATGTTAGCAGATGTGTAATGGCCTATAGAGATGGAACATGAGCTTCTGTCCAGGAAATAAGCCTGGTCACAGACATTGCCGATCCTAGTGTCGACATTGTCCGAGTGAACTCGTACTGGGCTGCCCACCAGGAGAGACAAGGGGACCGCCTTCAGTTATAGAGTGTTGATAGGCCTTCTTGGAGTCTGTCAGAAGCTGTCCCCTGTATGGACAGCTTCTGTAGAATTGCACCCTATCCTGACAGACTGGATTGGAAGAAAGAACTGACCGATTGTTAACTGGCATGACTGAAAATACCAAGTCAATTCTATCTTGACCTCTTCCAGTAGGATACAAGGTGTGCTGCCTTTTCAGGCTAGTTCAGTTATAATTGCTTTTAGGAGTGTATTACTTATAGTTGTGTAGTGCACCACCGCCATCTACTGGCAGAAGTTCGGTATAACTGTTCTACCTTTATTATATAGTATTAAAGTATTCAGTGAATCCCTTAGACAGGAAGTAAACCTTTGCTACAGGAAGTTCTCTTCAGCCATTTTAGATTTTCATTCTCTATGGATGCAGCAGATATTTTCCTCTCCCAGAAGGTTTGAGACACCTGTAAGTGCCTTTCTGTTGTGTTATTATCATCTATGCTGACTAGTGTTTCATGTGTACTGATATGCTGTTATTGGATTGTTTTGCAGTTTCACAAAAAATAATGTATACTGAAGAAATGTATATATACTGAAGAAAAAAAAAATATATATATATACACCAATAAAACAGTATAAAGTTGGATTCCTTTGGTGAACAATACAAGCATGGGCTTCTGTTTACTAAGATCTCCGACAAGTGTTTAGCTGTCCGTTTAGAATCACACAGTCAGTGCTTTGAGAGCGGAACACAAGGTTTGTCCAAGGACAATGGATATCTGACCCATTTGAAAAAAGGATAAAAAGCGCCAGTGGTGGGGTTCTAAACAGAGGGAGAGCAATCACTTCCAGTGCAGACACCATCAGTCCCAGCACCCCCATGCAGCTGTGAAAAGTTGACTTGTCTTCAACAATCAGATGTTGAACGCGATCAGATTAAGACGTTTTTCTTTGCCTCATTCCAACATTCCCAAAAGGGTTATGCTCATAGCAGGGACGAATGAGGATTTTCTGTGGTTGATCAACCAGCCAAATTCTTCCATCGTATGCAGAACTATTGAGACTTTGCCTGAAGTCTCCTGTAGTAAGGAATTACCTGCACTCCTTGGCATCTCAAGATTGCCATTGGAGAGGCTAAGACCTTGGTAAAAACTGGACTCAGAGCCCTGCAGATCAGAATTCGCAGAAAAGCATCCTTGATATACAAAGATGCAATAAATTCTCCCTGCGAGAGGAAAGAACTGATCTTAGTGATTCCATACAAAAGCGCTTGCTGGAAAAGATCAGAATTTTTTTAGGGGGGGGGGGGGGGGGGGTGTGAGCACACAGAGCAGAGCTGAAGCTTTTTTCTCAAAAGGAAATATTGAATTATTGCATCACAGACCTATAAATGCTTATATACCATGTGGTTTTCTACAGAAAACAAAAAATGTTTAAGATTTTTTTTTACCTTGCTGGCCTCCAAGTAGTCTCTCAACTCCTTTGATTAGCTTGTGTCGGTGGCCATAAGCATTGATTCCAATTTCCTTTAGCTCTTCATGACCCATATCTGCTAGAACATCTAAAGTAATCTGAAATGTAAACAAATACATTCAGTGCATAAAAATAAGTCAAGCACCATTATTTGTTTTATTGTATTAATATTGTTTGACCATAATGAGTATCTGTAGATTTATAGTAGATATATAATATATATAGTAGATACAATTTACTTTCCTTATATCCCAAGCAGTTCACTGAGCATTAAAGTAGACCAAAATCCACAGAGATCGGCCATGGAATCTATAAGATTCCAGGGCCGCTTGATTCCCTCCCCCCCCCCCCCCGGGGCATCCAAAATGAGGGGGATGCCCTGCTGTGTGAAACCCCCCAGGTCGCCCAGAAACTCACCTTCTTTTGTGGTTCAACGGCGCATGCACAAGCAGCGGCTGCATCCCCGCTATCCCTTTAACAGGGTGCGTGCACACGCCAGGCATTTCTTAATTACTGCTTTTGTTTGCCTCACTCAATACATGGCTGGGTTAAATGAGTGCACAAGCATACAATGGCCATATATATAAGCTCCTACAGAATAACCATGCTTATTTAACCCTGTTTTGCTCTTTTGATAAAAGGCGTTTTTAGGTTTAGTTGTGAAGACGGCTAACGCTTACTGTGTGACAGGACCCCTCACTGTGTCCGAGCTGCCCCTGCTAATGGAAACCCCATTTCAGATGTTTTGGAAAAATATGGTATACGTTTGTATTTGTACCTGCTTGGGGGGGGGGGGGGGGGGGTTCAGAGAAAAGAAATTACAAACAAGTGCAAGTCAGTGGCAAAAGGAGTCCACACTGCCTATCGTATCATACAGATGGCAACCTGCCGCCCTACACTTTTATTGGATGCATGCTTTCACATATTTGACCATCTATCATTTCAAACAACACTAAAGCACCAGCTCTTGTGACCCATGGGAAAAGCAACATTGCCTTACTTAAAAAAAAGTAGCTGCAGTTCCTCATTTCCTACCTGTTCAGTTTCAAAGATGTCCCGAAGGTGTTCTAGGCCCAAGCTTTTGAGAAACTGATTGATGTTCATGTCAAGACCAACAACTGAAAAAAAATATAAAATTAATAAAATAAAGTCCAAAGAAGAAATATGTGACATCTAATATAAACAAGATATACAATTTGCAAAAACCAGAGAGCACTGCCTCAATGGGCTCGATTCAACAAAAGGTCGAAAATTTATTTTTCGTGTGTTTTGTGCTTAAAAAGTTGTGATTTTGTGATCGATTTTTTTACAAGTGATTCAGCAACCTGGAACCATTGTAAAACACGAGTCGCTCGAATTAAATTCAAAAGTGCGAAATAAATTAGTGGATCGAAAAATGTACTACTGCATTTTGCAATTCGAAAATTTTACTACTGATTCAGGTGGACTTGATGAGCCACACACGATATAAATTAGAGTGTTTCACTAGTTTTTTGATGCAGCTTTCAGCAGGAGAAAACTAATTTTGCTCTCTCTCACAATGGAGCCCTTCTACTTTCTTTGCATTGACTGAACATATTGCAGATGATGTGGCGCAGAGAAGGTGCAGACTACCCATTCCCAAGTATTTTCGGACACGTTTGGATGGGGATCAGCTGCCAGATCAAGCACTTTTCCAGCTTACTAGGCTAAATCGTGCAGCTTTGGAAGACCTCTATAGCCTGCTGCATCCATATTTGGCACCATTAACTGGTAGAGGACATGCAATCTCTGGAATGACGAATCTGATAGTTTGTTTGCAATTTCTGGCCAATGGCTCATTTCAGCACCTGGGTGGTGTGGCGGTTGGCACGTCCCAAACTTCTGTATGCCATGCTGTAGATACATTTTTAAAGGCAATGCGTGCCATTTTGCCACAGTATGTGCATTTACCCTCCTCACCCCAGGAATGGACTGTAGTATAACGGGGTTTTTATCGCATTGCTGGCATGCCACATGTCATGGGAGCTGTGGATTGCACCCATGTTTGCTTTATCCCACCCAGTGTGGATGAATATATCTACCGCAATCGCAAGATGGGACATTCACTGAATGTACAGATGATTGCTGGTCCAGATCTCAAAATACTAGCTTTGTGGCTGGCTTTCCCGGATAATGCCATGATGCCCACATTCTGCGAAATTCATCAATTTTTCAACTATTTGAGGAGGGACATTTATCTGGTGGATGGCTTCTTGGCAAGTGTTTAAACATTATTGCCTAACTTTCTGCAGAGTGCTTGTGATATATTGGAAAGCTCCAACCTTTTAACCCCTTGCTAGCCTCACCCTTATAGGAACTTAGAATCTGCAACCGATGTTAATGTCCCAAAGTATGCTGTTCCTTGATGTTACTGTTAAGGTTTGAGTATGCAAGTGTAACATTTTGCCCATTTATTTGCTTATTTGTTGACTGCCATGGGCTTGGCTATTTAGACAAAAGCATTATTGCTGACGTGCTCTTACAGAACTCCAAAAACCACCACCTTTGCTCCGGAAATTGTAAAAATTCCATGGCTAATTGTTTCCTTGCCTTTGGCTGAATATTATTTTACATGCCTGCTGTATGAAACAACCCAGGTTGCCTAGTATACTCGCCAACTGCCACACTACAAGTCATTTGTAAATGTCTGGAGGAGGCACACTCCCTGTTCCAGCCTAGAATGGATGTATCCACTGGCTTGTTGTAGCAAACTCAGGTATACTATGCTCAACTGGACTGTAGCCAAGTCCTTAAACAACCCTAGACCAGTTTGCGTCTGGACCATTTATACGGATAAATGCATGGGAGGCCGCGCATGCGCCATAAGAACAGGGGAAGGTACATGGGAGTGGTCGACCTTTGGGTTTTTACACAGCGGGGCACCAAAACCCAGAATAGTCAAAATCCTGGGTTTTGGTCCACGTTATAGTGTAAGCATAAGAATGGCGTACCATGAGGTTAAAGCTAGCAAAGAGCTGCACCCAAGGACATGTGGTGCTATGTGAGCAAGCTTTGTATAGAAAACAATGGCCACATTTCTGCATTAAAGGAAACATTTTTAATACAGGTCCCTGGCAATCCAACCAAACCCTCGCAAAAAAACAACATACATGCCTCTTACAAATACTACTGTTTAATTACTTCCACTACAGCATACCTTGCCTCTTTATTACATGTATTCACAATGTTAGCCATGTACATACAGCTACACAGGCAACTTAAAAAGTTGAAATAAATTATGCATTTACATTTACCCGTTAAAAAGCCTTACAACAACATGCAACAGTCAGAAAACAATACTAAACAGAAAAAAAATTTTTTTACATTCTCCAATAATTTTCGCTTGCGACAGCCTTTTTACGAGCATTTTGTAAATTTAAGAGCGATTTGAAAATTTTACGATCGCATTTTCGAGTGCACGTTTTTAATTCAACGAAAAAGTTAAAAATTTACGAATGCGATCCGATTTTTCAAGTGACACAAATTTATTTCTACCTTTGTTGAATCGAGCCCAATGTGTGTGCATTATTTAACCCAGCAAAATGTAGAGCATTTGAATTATACTGTTTGAACACATGAAAGTTTTTTTTGCTTTAAAGTAAGCAGGCACCAATTCCATTGTAAAGCAGTGCATATTCTGGATTTAACAGTATTCAGTTGTATAAATGTCTCAAAATACCATTTTGTGAGTACTCACCTGTAAAATGGGTATTACAAGTATGTCACACACCCCGCTTCCAACTAGTCATAACACTTGGGATACCGACCTGTAGAGGGCGATCTTGCAGAGACGACTTGAAAAAAAGGAGCACCTCCTGGTCCATAAATACCTGGGACCTCCCACCATTCCCCAGTTATAAGACAGCAGTAAGGGGACCAGGAAGAGCCAATTACAAGAGTACAACAAAAAAGTTCACCATATAAAGGATCCCAGAACAAAAAAGTGCGGGGGAAGCGGGGTGTGTGACATACTTGTAATACCCATTTTACAGGTGAGTACTCACAAAATGGTATTATTCCCAGTATGTCACACACCCCGCTTCCAACTAGTCATAACACTTGGGATATCCAAAAGCAGTGTCCATAAAGGGTGGGGATCAACCAAGGAAATAATGCGCAAACTTAAACCACTGCAGCTTGCAGAACTTTGCGGCCAAAAACAGCATCTGCTGAGGCCCGCACATCTACTTTATAAAATTTAGAAAAAGTATGAACGGAAGACCAAGTAGCAGCCTTGCATACTTGTTCAACAGAAGCTTGGTGCTGAAAAGCCCAAGACGCTCCAACAGCACGAGTAGAATGCACAGTAACACGAAAAGGGGGAACCTTCCCCTTGGCAGAATAGGCCCCAACAATGGCCTGGCGTATCTATTTACTAATGGTAGATTTGGCTGGCGCCAAACCTTTCCTATGCCCAGAGGGCACAACAAAAAAAGCGTCTGTCTTACGGAAAGCAGAAGTAGTCACCAAATAATATTTCACACATCTAACCACATCCAAAGAATGCAACATCCTCTCCTTGTGATTGCTCGGTTTAGGACAAAAGGAAGGGAGAACAATGTCCTGATTAAGATGAAAAGCAGAAACTACCTTAGGAAGGAAATCCGGCTTGAAGAGGAAAACAACCTTGTCCTGATGCCTCTCAAAGTAAGGGGCCTGAATGGACAAGGCCGCCAACTGTGAAACCCACTGAACTGAAGTGATAGCAATCAAGAAAGCCACTTTCTAAGTATAGAAAGAGCAGTATCCTGCAAGTGCTCAAAAGGAGGACTCTGCAGGGCAGAAAGCACCAGATTCAGATCCCAAACTGGGAGCAAATGTTTCCTAGGAGGCCGCACATGTGTAACCCCCTGGAAAAAAAGTTTTAACCAGAGGATGGAGAGCAAAGGACCTCTGAAAGAAAATCGCCAGGGCAAAGACCTGCCCCTTCAAGGTGCTAAGCTGCAACCCCAAGTCCAAACCATGTTGTAGAAATTCCAAAATCCTGGGAATTGAAAACATCCTACAAGGCAAGGCCCTAGCTTCACACCAGCCAATATAAGACCTCCAAGTCCTATAGTAGATGGTAGAGGAAGACTTCTTCCTAGCTCTAACAAGAGTCTGAATCACTGCATCAGAAAGACCCTCCTCCCTTAGGATGGAGGTTTCAGCAGCCACGCCGTCAAAGCCAGCGTATGTAAATTGGGGTAACATAGTTGACCCTGAGTGATAAGATCAGTAAAAAGAGGCAGATAAAACTGATCTACCGACAGTCGCATGACGTCTGCGAACCATAGACGTCTTGGCCACTTTGGAGCCACCAGGATTTCTGGTGCCCCTTCTTGAGTTAGCTTTTGAACCACCTTGCTTATCATGCAGAAGGGGGGAAACAGGTACAGGAACCCCAGATCTCTCCAGTTCAGCGACATGGCATCCACTGCCAATGCCAGAGGATCCAGGGATAGAGACACAAAGGTCGGAAGCTTGTGGTTGTGCCGTGAGGCAAAGAGATCCACTTCCGGAGTCCCCCACTTGTGACAAAGGAACTTGAATACCCTGGGATTGAGAGACCATTCCCCTTGCCGGGATGAGCTCCTGCTCAGGGAGTCCGCCTCCGAGTTCTCCACTCCCGGAATGTAAACTGCTGATATGCAAGAACATTTTTCTCGGCCCAGGCTAGAATCAGAGAGACTTCCCTGAAGGCCCTCCTGCTGCGCGTCCCTCCTTGGTGATTGATGTAAGCGACTGCTGTCCGATCGGACTTGAACTGGCAGCCCCTGTAAATGAAGAGTTAGGCGGGACAGGACCAACCAAATGGTCCGCAGCTCCAGAATATTGATGGAGGTGTGAGCCTCCTGAGGCCCCCATAGTCCCTGGAACTGATGTTCCCTCCAGAAACCCCCCCCCAGCCTGTTAGGCTGGCATCCGTGGTGACAGTTTCCCAACAAGGGGTCAGGAAGGACCTGCCCTTCATCAGATTGCTCGATACCTCGATAGCCACCACCTTAGGGACTGCAGGACACAGGGAGACAACAGACAAATCTGATCCAATGACAGCGGACACCTGTCCCAGGCTGCCAGAAGATGAAGCTGAAGCACCCTCATGTGAAACTGGGCAAAAGGGACTGCCCTAAAAGCTGCCACCATCAATCCCACCAGTCTCATCCCCAGCCGGATAGACTGACGAGGGCTGGTTAGCAGAAGACGAATCAAATCTTGAATCAAAAGAACCTTGGGCTGTGGAAGAAATACCTTGGCCTGAAAGGTATCCAGGATTAAGCCCAGAAACAAAATCTCCCTGGAGATCACCCAACCAAACCTTTCCAGCGTGGATACCACGGCTCTGGTGTCTAGTTCCGCTTGGCTGAAGGAGGAAGCCATGATGAGAAGGTCGTCTAAATACGGGACAATGTGAATCCCCTGGAGTCTGAAAAGGACCATCACTCCGCCAGGACCTTGGTGAACACTCTTGGGGCCGAGGTAAGCCCGAGCGGAAGGGCCACAAACTGGAAATGTTGATCTTCTACCGTGAACCTGAGGAATCTCTGGATAGTCACGTGCAGATAAGCATCCTTGATGTCTTTGGACGTCATGAAGTCCCCCTGCCGGAGTGAATCGACGGCCGAGCTTAAGGTTTCCATGCGAAACCTCCTGAAGTGGATAAACCGATTGAGACGTTTTAAATCCAGAATGAGCCGAACGGAGCCATCCTTTTTGGGCACCGTAAATAGATTGGAATAGAAACCCAGGCCCCTTTCCGCGGGAGGCACCTGGCAAATGACAGCCATGTCCAGAAGATTCTTTACTGCCGCCCAGAGTCCCTGGGCAGCCAAAGGATTCGAAGGCACCCGAGACCTGAAGAATCTGGGAGGGGGCCGGGTGTCGAACTCCAGTTTGTAACCGGAAGACACTACTTCCAGAATCCATTTGTCTGAGATTTGCTGGACCCATACCTGGAAGAAGTACCGCAGCCGTCCCCCCACCCGCCAGGGTGAGGGCAGCCCCTCATTGCTGAGCTGGCTTGGCTGCGGGCTTGGAACCCCAGTTACGACCTGAACGGGCACGTCCTCTGCCCCTGATCCAGGAATCACCTCTGTGGGCAGGAAAGGCCGAAACTCTTCCAGTTCTGGCACCACGAAAGGAAGGGTTAAAGGAGGCCACCCCCCTGGTGCCTTTGCTTCTTACGTCGAGGTAACTTCCCCCCTTTCGTGACAGAATCTAACGTTTCTCCAAAAAGCCGTAAGCCTACGAAAGGAAGTGCCGTAAGTGATTTTTTGGCCACAAAATCAGCCGCCCACTGGCGCAGCCACACAGAACGCCGGATAGCTACAAGCAAGGCAGAGGTTCTACTGCACATAACCATAGTGTCATCTAGAGCGGACAGCACAAAGGACATAAACAACTCACATCGCTTAAGAGCAGCGAACTCACAGTCCGGATCAAGCCCCAAGGTGCTCAACAGACCCCTAATTACAGACCTGGTAGCGACCGCCATAAGAGCCGAGGCACCCACGGGCCGTAAAGCCGATCCGACACTAGCAAAAGCATGGCAAGCCATTTGATCAATATGTTTGTCTTCACCATCTTTAAGAGTGGTGGAATCAGGAGAATGCAAAACAGAAGTATTGGATAAACCAAGAACGGGGGCATCCACCTCAGGAGGGGATGACCAGCGCTTGACTGCGTCACTCGGGAAGGGATACTTCTTGTCCCAACCCGGAGGGATACCTGGAAGCCGAGCAGGTTCTCCCATTCCTTAAGAATATCTTCAAAGTGCTTCTGATTTGGGAACTCTAAACGTGGCTTAGAAGCCCCAAAAAACTCCCCCTTTAAAGGAGGAACTTCCTCTGGAGGAGAAATCGCCAAAACTTCAAAAAGGTGAGCAAGGAGTCTCGGGGTATCCACAGCATCCTCCTGACCCTGCTCAGTATCAGCTCCAAAAAATTGCTGATCATCGGAACCTTCAGAATCCTCAAATAATTCCCCCTCTTCCAGCGGGGAATAAATCAGACCAGTCAAGCAACTCACACTCCTCACATTCACCAAGTGGAATGACTGGAGTCAAATGCTTTCTCTTAGCTGAGGCCTTCTTAGCCATAGAGCCAGAAATACATTTCTCAATGATAGCCAACCTGGCGCAAACATTGGAATGCGACTCCCCGCCTGTAACAACGTCACTGGGGGGTACAAATAAGACAGGGTGGGGAAGGAGAGGAGGCCGGGGCCCCTGACCCAGAGGCCTGAGCCCCAGGTTGTAGTGCAATGGTCTGCTGAGCGCAAGATACACAGATTATCACATTATCCCCAACAGGGGATACCCCACAATTCAAACACTGCCGGGATTGCCCCAAGGGGACCCCAAGCCCGATATCCTGAGATGCCTCCATATGGTGTTCTTTTAGAAAGGTAGGCGCAATACCTAGAGGGATTTACGCTATAAGCAACCCGGGATGCCCTTTGAAGTCCCAGGATTTACTTTATTATCTTTTTCTTTTTTTTTAAATGTCAATTTTTCTTATAATTATATAGGCCCCAATCAAAAAAAAAAAAAAACTCCAGGATCCAAGGACCGGGAGAAACCCCCTTTTTAAAGGAGATTCCGCCTGGAAGACATAAGGAAAAGGACAAAAATCACATGCACGCTAAAAAACAACAACCATACACATATCCATGCTCCAACTAAAAGCAGCCTGCAAGCTACAATAGAAGAGCCCAAATAGCATAGGATACAGCAAGGACTCACCATAACAAAGCCAGAAATCAAATGAAAAAGGGATTACTCACGGCACCACCAGGGAAGAGGAGCACGAAAGGCGCCATCTGCCAGCCACGAGAGCGCAGAAATAACAGGAAACAGACGGGCGGGCCAGCGCGAGACGCGCACTGCGTCAAAGCCCCGCCCCCAACATCTGGTCTGGACGACGAGTTACCCATGGAGGGAGGCGGGCCGTGCAACACGCGCCGGGCCCCGCCCCCTCGTCAACCCTCAGCTGTGAACTCAGCTGTAGGAAGAACACGAGCAGCAAAAGCTGCCATTACAAAAAACACACACACCCGCCTTAAAAGAAAGACAGGTTAAAAGAGCAACTGCCAGCCACAAGAAGCATAACGGTACTAGGAGAAGGTGCTGCAAGCAGCGTAGCCCCATAAAAATACAAATACATACATTTATACATATTATATATATACAGATTTCTCCTTTTTTTTTTTAAACCTTCCTTCACCAAATAAGGATACAACCCCCCCCCCCCCCTTCCTGACTCCCCAAGGGGCACCGAGGAGCAACGCAGGGGGGATATAGCAGGGGGGGAAAAAAATCCAAATCAATGGACTAAGGGCCAGAGGGACAGGGCATCCTTAAGCCGGGGACACCAACCCGGACACCGCCTACCCTTTAGTATAGGGTCTCGATTCAACAAAAGTAGAAATAAATTTGTGTCGCTCTAAAAATCGGATCACATGCGTAAATTTTTAACTTTTTCAAGTGATTCAGAAAAGGGGTTGAATTAAATACGTGCACTCGAAAATGCAATCGTAAAATTTTCGAGTCACTCGTAAAATGCTCGTAAAAAGGCTGTTGCAAGCCAAAATGATTGGAAAATTTACTCAAATTTTTTTTCTATTGTTTAGTATTGTTTTCTGACTGCTGCATGGTGTTGTAAGGTTTTTTAATGGGTAAATGTAAATGCATAATTTTTTTCACCGTTTTAAGTTGCCTGTGTAGTTGTATGTACACGGCTAACATTGTGGATACATGTAATAAAGAGGCAAGGTTTGCTGTAGTGGAAGTACTAATTAAACAGTAATATTTGTAAGAGGCATGTAAGTTTTTTTTTTGGGGGGGGGGGGGGGGTTGGTTGGATTTCTAGGGACCGGTATTAATTCCTTTAATGCAGAAATGTGGCCATTGTTTTCTATACAAAGCTTGCTCACATAGCACCACATGTCCTTGGGTGCAGGGTGCAGCTCTTTGCTAGCTTTAACCTCATGGTACGCCATTCTTATGCTTACACTATAACGTGGACCAAAACCCTGGGTTTTCTGGGTTTTGGTGCCCCGCAGTTTAAAAACCCAAAGGTCGACCACTCCCATGCACCTTCCCCTGATCATATGGAACTTTTTACTACTAGTAAAAAGGGGTAAAAAGTTCTATATTTTTCTTCAGGAGTAAAAAAAGTGCCATTGACTTTCATTGTCTTCCTAACTAATGATTTACAAACAGTGGAATTCTCAGGCTTTATTCTTATGAATTGAATTTTTTTACTACCATTAGAGTTTACTACCATTGCAAAGAAAGTAGAAGGGCTCCATTGTGAGAAAGAGCAAAATGAGTTTTCTCCTGCTGAAAGCTGCATCAATTAGTATAAAAATAAATTCATAAAACCTGGAGCCCTCGCTGCGTCAGTGCACTCTGGCCGCATCCCCGCTCACCTCTAGCCACACACGTGCCCGGTCTTCCTGAATGGGCAGTGCGGGCACGCCACAGCTGCAGGGTGGCCGGGGGATACGGCTGGCGGCGAAGGGAGCCGAGTGACAGCAAGATCGCTGATTGGCTGAGTGTGCCACTCGCTTTCGCCCGAGTCTGCGCCATGGGGACAGAAGGAACGGGAATGAAACTGGGTGATGTGGGGGGGATACACACAGCAGTGCATCCAAATTCGGGATGCCGCAGCAGAAAGGAACACCCCACAGGAAAGGAATTCCTGTGTGTTTCTCTTTAAGTGGAATATATACATATAATATTTATAAAGCACTATCCTTGGTAGCTGTATCAGCATTTATATGTAGCGGTATTTGAAGTAGCGATGGCTATGATTAGGATACAACTGGAAAGCCCTGCCAAAGGTAGAGACAGAGGGAATGGTTTACAAGTAGTATGTATTAAAGAGGAACAAAACCCACCAGCGGCCAAGCCTGGAATCAAAGATTCCAGGGCCGGCTGCTGGCTTTCCCACAGGGCATCCTGAATCAGTATGCAATGCTGTGTGAAACCCCCCAGGGAACAGGCAATAACTCACCTTTCCCTGCTCCGGCGGCACCTTTATGGCCTTTCGGCAAACGGGATGCCCCAGGGCGCAGAACAAAACTCAAGAAAGCCAAATTCCTGGGTCTTGTCCTGCTTTAAGTATACTGACATCAGTAAATCTCTGAATCTAAGTTTTAAAGGTAGTGAGTGCACATTGTAGGGACAATTGCGGCCTAGAGGTAAGGGAGCGGATGGGTTAAATGCAGAGGAAGTATTCCTAATGCACCCAAAATCACCCCCTACAAAATTATGATTTTTCTTAGTTCCATGGGAGACTAAAGTGAGAACTTTACCACACACACCTGGTGCGCCCTCAATGTTAAAATAAAGGTCTTCCAAATCTGACAGGTTAAATTGCCAAGATGTGCAGTCAAAAGCAACTAAACAGAAAAATGTAGATACTTGCCAGGTGGTTGAGATAAAGTCTGCCCTTGTGAAAGGTGCAGTGAGGAGACATCTCCATCCCTGAAAGAGCTTTGGGCACTGTAACTTGAATACACTTACAAAGAAAAGTATATGCTTTCTAAACGCTCACACCATCAGAAGTAAGGCTGGTTTCACACTGGGGCGTCGCACTAGCAAATGCCTCAGGAATTGCTAGCATGATTACGGTTTTTCAAGTGATAGCAATTTAATACAGAGCAATGGCAAGAGTTACAAAAATGCTGAGGTGTGGTGCGAAATGGCCCTACTATGGGCAGTGCTTCATTGGCGATTTTGGGCTGACCACCTCAGTATGAAAGTAGCCTGAGACTTTCATTAAGCATGGTAGACCTTAAAGAGGAACATCAGACCTTTTCTGATGGTCCTCTCTAAACATCCCTCCCTTCCTTTTGGTTTTAGATAACGCCGACATCCGGCAGTATTCCTGGGCCGATTCCACCCCTATTAGTCGCCCCAAAGTGACTGCTACAGGCATAGTTGGCCTTACCTTTCACCATCTTCCTTTCAAAAGTCCTGCCGCTCCTCAGATATTGCGCAGAGTGTCATTGTAGCCTGTGCAATGACACTGTGCATAAGCGAGATCTGAGGGCAGGCGTGGTACACGCCGGGATTCCAAAATGGTGCTGCTCGACGGAGGACAGGGAGCGGAAGGATGACTGGCGCCGATGCGACTGGAGGTGAGTTAACATTTATATTTTTGGAAACTCCCCATGACCTCGAACATTCCTCTTCAAAGTGGACCAAAACCCAGGATTTTGACTATCTTGGGTTTTGGTTGGGGGTGCCCAGCTTTGTGAAACCCCCAGGTCACCTGAATAAACTCACCTCTTCCCGTCCTACGGCACATGAGCGGCCGCTCATCCAATCAGCGCGCTCGGATCCACTCAAGCCCCTTCGTTCAGGTGCTTGTCTACAACGAACTCATCTGAGCAAGCTGGCGGACACATCCCCCGCAACCCTCTAACAGGGAGTGTGCCTGCGACGACCATTCACTAATGACCATCAAATCCAGCCAGAAATGGTCAAAGGGAATTCTTCTGAATGGGAGACTACAGCTGGTTAAATGAAAGATGGCGATCCAAGGTTCTGTTCAAACCCCCCACGCTTCCTTGGGTGCTAAAGGAGACTTCTTCATGACATAAATTGGCTACTTGCCCCCAAAAGGAACTAAAATCTTTCTCAAAGCAAGGGCCTGGAGCAAGAATTTGCCTGTGAAAACCTGAAAGCAATAACAGATTGGTAAAATATTGACTGCTAGGCCCTTACTTATTTGGCATTTAGCGAAAGATTCATTTTCAGTGGTTGGGGTTGTATACCCTAAAGATGGTGAGTGCCCAGGAGGGTGAACATGACACAAAAATACAATTCTGTGAGTACTCACCTGTAGAATTGTTTTTGTCTGTGTCCTGTTCAGGTCGCTCCACTTCTTACATGTGGGTAATCCGCCACAAGGTGGCGCAGTGACTGCAAGGTTAAAAATTCGTAGCTCCCCCTTGCCCCATATAAGGCAAATGTCACCCAGAAATCCCCAGTGGTTCAAAAGCAGTAAAAAAGAGACAGGCCGGGAGGCCAAGAAACCATGTTACTTCACATAGCTTTAACGTGTACTCTCTCAACAAGAAAAAAACCCAGGAAAGGTTCCATATAAAAACTGTAATCACCATAACAGGCAAACAGGAGATGACAAGAACAAGGGTGGGGTGGAGCAACCTGAACAGGACACAGACAAAAACAATTCTACAGGTGAGTACTCACAGAATTGTATTTTTCCCTGTGTCCTGTTCAGGTCGCTCCACTTCTCACATGTGGGACATCCAAAAGCAGTGTCCAAAAAGAAGGGTGGGATCCCCATTGAGCAACAGCATGTAGTTCATGACACTACCGCCTGAAGCACCTTACGGCCAAAAACAACATCAGCTGAGGCCCTAACATCAACCTTGTAAAACTTCGTAAAGGTAATAACAGAAGACCAAGTAGCGGCCTTACAAACTTGTTCAACAGAGGCCTGGTGCTGAAAAGCCCAGGAGGCACCAATAGCCCTAGTAGAATGAGCAGTAACACGGAAAGGGGGTTCCTTCCCCTTGGCAGAGTATGCTTGCACCACCGCCTGTCTAATCCACTTGCTGAGAGTGGATTTGGTTGGAGGCAGACCCTTCCTAGGGCCGTCAGTGAGAACAAATAGAGAATCCGATTTCCTGAAGGATTCCGTTGCAACCATTTAGTACTTGATGACTCTGACCACATCCAAGGAATGGAGGGTCCTTTCCTTAGAATTAGAAGGTGCGGGACACAAGGAAGGAAAAAAGTCTTGATAAGTCTATGATTGGCGAAAGATCTTTGGAAAAAAATGGCCAAGGCCGAAACCTGGCCCTTGAGGGTACTCAGCTGTAGACCCGAGTCCAAGACATGTTGTAGGAAATCCAAAATCCTTGAAATAGAGAATGTGCGACAAGGGAGACTCTTGGACTCACACCAGGCAATGTAGGCATGCCAAACTCTAATATATCATCAAGAGGACTTCTTTCGAGCCTGAATCGTGGTACGCACGATCGTGGCAGACAGCCCCTTCTCCATCAAGATGGAGGTTTCAGCAGCCAAGCCGTCAAAGCCAGCGTTTGTAAATTGGGGTGGTGCAGCAACCCCTGTGTGAGAAGCCCTGGTTCGTCGGGCATGATGTAGCGATCCACTGACAACTGAACTATGTTCGCAAACCAACTCCTTCTTGGCCAGCGAGGAGCCACCAAGATGGTTGAAACCCCCTCCTGGGCTATCTTGCCCAGCACTCGACCCAGGAGTGGAAACGGAGGAAATGCGTAAAGGAGCCTGTACTCCGTCCAAGGAATCGCCAGAGCGTCCGTGGCGAAGGCCAGTGGATCCCTTGACATGGAGACGAACCTCGGAAGCTTGTGATTGTGCCTGGACGCGAAAATGTACCTGGCTGACCCCAGCGGGCAACACAGAGCGTAAAACATCTTGTTGCTGAGAGACCATTGCCTCAGACGAGAGGCCCCCCTGCTCAGGGAGTCTGCCTCCTGGTTCTCCACCCCGGGGATGTAAACCGCCGAGATGCAGGGAACATTCTCCTCCGCCCAGGTCAGGATCTGGGTCACCTCCTTGAGGGCTCGCTTGCTCCGAGTCCAGCCCTGGTGATTGATGTAGGCGACCTGGACCGCACAACCCCGTAGATGGGGAGTCAAATGAAACAGGACCAACCGGATCGCTCTCAGCTCCAGGAGATTGATGGGCAAGTGAGCCTCCTGCGGACCCCACTGGCCCTGGAACTTCAGCGATTGCCAAAAACCTCCCCAGCCTGTCAGACTGGCGTCCGTGGTGACAATCTCCCAACGAGGAGTTAGAAAGGACCTGCCCACCAAAAGATTTCTGGAGTCTAACCACCACGAGAGGGACTGCCTGGCCAGAGGAGACAGTGAGAATTCTTTCTCCAGGGACTCCTGTGCCCGGTCCAAACCGGTCAAAAGATTCAATTGAAGAGGCCTCATGTGAAACTGAGCGAAGGGCACTGCTTCGAAGCATGACACCATGAGGCCCACCAGCTTCATCCCTAAACGGATCGATGACCGCTGGCAAGACAGTAAGACCCGCGTCTGCATCTGGAGACCCTCCACCTTCTGCTGGGGGAGGAATACCTTGGCCTGAGAGGTGTCCAACGTCATGCCCAGGAAGGACCTCACCATTGAGGGAGTGATGGAAGACTTGAGATAACTGATCACCCATCCGAAATCCTCGAGAGTGAACAACACCGTCCGGGTATCGCTCTCGGCCTGCTGAAGAGATTGAGCCGCAATCAGCAGGTCGTCCAGATAAGGAAGAACATGAATGCCCTGGTTCCTCAGGAGGGCCATAACGCCCGCCAGCACCTTGGTGAACACCCGGCGGGGGGGGCTGAGGATATACCGAACGGCAGTGCCACAAACTGGTAATGCTGATCCTCCTGCGCAAACCTCAGGAACTTCTGATGTGCAGATAAGCATCCCTGATGTCCACTGTGGTCATGAAGTCGCCGGGCTGAAGCGAGCTCACCACGGACCATAAAGACTCCATGCGAAAATGCCTGAATCTGACAAACTTGTTGAGACCCTTCAGGTCCAGGATAGGCCTCAGAGTACCGTCCTCCTTGGGCACCGTGAACAGATTGGAATAGAACCCTCGACCTCGTTCCTGGTGAGGCACAGGACAAATCACCCCGGACAGCAGAAAGTGTTAAACAGCCATTCTTAGGCCCTGTGCTGTCAATGGATTCTGGGATATTCGTGACTGAAGAAATCTTGGGGGCGGCCAAGCTGCCAGCTCTATTTTGTAACCGGAGGACACCACCTCCTGAATCCACCGATCCGTGACCTGCAGTCTCCAGACGTGAGCAAATAGCAGAAGCCGTCCCTCCACCCGAATGGGTGAGGGCGCCTCCTCATGCCTGAGCGGACTTGGCAGGGGGCTTGGATTTAGTTCCCCAGGAGGGATTGGGTCGGCCGCGAGACCTACCTCGTCCCCAGGAATCTCTGCGGCCACCTGAAATGAAAGAACCTCTTCCTCCTTGAAAGGAGCGATAGGCAGACGAACCCCGAAAAGGGACTCGCAGGCTTCCGTCGCTGAGGGAGTCTCCCATCCTTAGTCAGGAGGTCGAGATGCTCCCCGAATAACCGAAGCCCCAAAAAGGGGATACTAGTGAGTGATTTCTTGGCAGCAGCGTCGGCTGACCACTGGCGCAGCCAGATAGAGCGACGAAGTGCAACCAGCAGGGCCAAATGCAATATAGTCCACGCAAGCTAGAAGGTCCTTATACTCCTCCGCCCACAAGATCTGGCAAGATCAACAAGATGTCTCACCTTCTTTCTGATGGCTAAGGAGACAATGGCCGCGGCGCAGAAAGGACGAAGGCCAGCACCCACAAAGGTGAAAGCGTGACAAGCCAGCTGATCCATGCACCGGTCAGCAGGGTCGCGCAAGAAAGCTAAATGCAGGCGCAGTGGTGTTGGCGAGGCCGCAGGTAAAATAGGACTGAAGGCAGAGACCCCCGCCCTATCCTGTTCCAAAAGAACGCTCCTGGCGCAGGGGACACAAGCTGCGCTGAGTCCGCTCAGAAGACTGGTACCACACGAGGCAGAGCTTCACCCGCCCCGAGGGGGCCCCTAGCTCGCTATCCCCAGAAGCCTCTATTATGGTGATTATAGCAATAAAAAGGGTTACAAGGCGCTGACGGCCCAAACCCAGACGATCCCCAATTTAGTCCCTCTTAGTGATCCCTCTTAACAATAGAGGATGCGGAGAGGGGGGGGGGGGGGTAGGAGACCGGGAGGAACCACAATCAGCAAAGATGGGACCCGTCTGGAAGACACAAACAAGAAAACATGAGCATCCCACAGCACATGCAAGAAAAGAGAAAAATACAATTCTGTGATTACTCACCTGTAGAATTGGTATTATACGTATACAGCACGTCCTGTTCCAGAAGATATTCCTTACTCTTGGGTTATACATCCAGTAGATGGCGCTGGACTGCAGAGAGAGAAAAGTGGCTCCTCCCGGCCCCATATATACCAGGGACCTCCCACAAAATCCCCAGTATTGAAAAGCAGTTAAAATGAGACCGGGAGAACTAAAACCATTATATAAAAATTTAACATAAGAACAATCACCATAAAGAGGTAACTAAAAATAATGATAACAAGGGTGGGGTGGAACAGGACGTGCAGTATACGTATAATACCAATTATACAGGTGAGTAATCACAAAATTGTATTATTCTAATTATACAGCACGCCCTGTTCCAGAAGATATTCCTTACTCTTGGGACATCCAATAGCAGTGTCCATAAGGTAGGGTGGAATCCCCAAAAGTAACAGCAGACAGTTTAAACCACTGCCGCCTGCAGAACTTTGCGACCAAAAGCAGCATCAGCTGAGGCCTTAACATCAACCTTGTAAAATTTAGAAAAAGTATGAACAGAAGAGCAAGTGGCGGCCTTGCAAACTTGTTCAACAGAAGCTTGGTGCTGAAAAGCCCAAGAGGCACCAATAGCACGAGTAGAATGAGCAGTAAGGCGGAAGGGAGGCTCCTTCCCCTTAGCAGAGTAGGCCTGTATCACAGCCTGACGGATCCACTTGCTGATAGTGGACTTAGCTGGAGCCAGACCCTTCTTAGGTACAGACGGGAGCACAAAGAGCATCCATCAGTCTTCCTGAAGGGTTCAGTAGCCACCAGATAGAACTTCAGAGTCCTAACCACATCTTGACCAGGGGATGCTGAGCAAAGGATCTTTGGAAAAAAATGGCCAAGGCAGAAACATGACCTTTCAGAGTACTGAGCTGAAGACCCAGATCCAAACCATGTTGCAGAAATTCCAGAATCCTAGGAATAGAAAAGGGAAGCGAGACTCACACCAGTCAATGTAAGTACGCCAAACCCTATAGTAGATAGAAGAGGAGGACCTTTTCCTAGCCCTGATCATGGTATTAACAACCAGGGCAGGTAGCCCCTTTTCCATCAAGATGGAGGTTTCAGCAGCCAGGCCGTCAAAGCCAGCGTTTGTAAATTGGGGTGGCGTAGGTGTCCCTGATTGAGCAGATCTGGAACC
Source organism: Gastrophryne carolinensis (assembly GCA_027917425.1). Taxonomy (NCBI): domain Eukaryota; kingdom Metazoa; phylum Chordata; class Amphibia; order Anura; family Microhylidae; genus Gastrophryne; species Gastrophryne carolinensis. The sequence goes on from CM051234.1 coordinate 265,481,819, forward strand.
CTGGGCAGGGCGTACTGAACTACTGCCAGCGGCACGATGTCTGTGAACCACACTCTTCTTGGCCAACAGGGGGCCACCAGAATGGCTGGCACCCGTTCCTGAGCTATCTTGCACAGCGCCCTGCCCAGCAGGGGAAATGGGGGAAACACATACAGGAGCTGAAAACTCGTCCAAGACATTGCCAAGGCATCCATGGCCAAGGCCAGAGGATCCTGGGACAGAGAGACAAAGACTAGAAGCTTGTGATTGTGACAGGACGGAAACAGATCCACATCCGGCTGACCCCAGAGCTGAGGGACCATTCTCCCAGACGAGAGGTCCCCCTGCTCAGGGAGTCTGCCTCCAGATTCTCCACCTCCAGAATGTACACAGCTGAGATGCAGGGAACATTCACCTCCGCCCAGGACAGTATCAGGGACACTTCCTTGAGGGCCCTCTTGCTCCGGGTCCCTCCCTGATGATTGATGTAGGCAACCGCCGTTTGGTTGTCCGAGCGGACCTGAACAGCCCGACCCCGCAGGTGTGGGGTTAAATGGGCGAGAACCAACCTGATCGCCCTCAACTCCAGAATGTTGATAGGGGTGTGGGCCTCCTGAGGGCCCCACTGACCCTGGAATTTCAGGGACTTCCAAAAGCCCCCCAACCTGTCAGACTGGCATCCGTGGTGACAGTCTCCCAACAAGGGGCCAGAAAGGATCTGCCCCCCAGCAGGTTCCTGGAGTCCAGCCACCACGACAGAGACCGCCTGGCCAGAGGGGACACCTGATCCAAGGACACGGGGTCCCGATCCCACACTGACAAGAGGTGAAGCTGAAGAGGCCTCATGTGGAACTGAGCATATGGAACTGCCTCGAAGCAGGACACCATCAGGCCCACCAGCTGCATTCCCTGCCTGATGGATGGATGAGGACAAGACAGAAGGAGCTGAGCTTTCTCTTGAAGATTCTCCACCTTCTGCTGAGGAAGAAAGATCTTGACCTGAGATGAATCCAGAATCATGCCCAGAAAGGACTTCACCATGGAGGGAGACAGGGAAGATTTGGGGTGGTTGATCACCCAGCAGAATGACTCCAGTGTGGACACCACCCGCTAAGTGTCCAGCTCTGCCTGATGGAAGGACTGAGAAGCGATAAGCATGTCGTCCAAGTAGGGAAGCATGCGAATGCCCTGAGATCTCAGCAGAGCCATCACACCTGCCAGCACCTTGGTGAATACCCTGGGAGCCGAGGTGAGACCGAAGGGAAAGGCCACAAATTGGTAGTGCTGATCCTCCAGAGCGAACCTGAGGAATCTCTGATGACCTGGAAAGATAGGTACGTGAAGGTAAGCATCCTTGATGTCTACAGAGGTCATGAAGTCCCCTGGGCGTAGGAAAGTCACAGCTGAGCGCAGAGTCTCCATGCGAAGGTGTCTGAATCTGACAAATTTGTTGAGGTGCTTCAAATCCAGGATGGGTCTGATGGACCCATCTTTTTTGGGAACAATGAAAAGATTGGAAAAAATACAGTTTTGTGAAAACTCACCTGTAAAACGGGTATTATAAGTGTGCCATACACTCCACTTCGGTCTTCATGACATCTGGGTAATCTCCAGTAGAGGGCGAACTTCTGCAGAGATGAATATGCAAAAAAGAAAGCCCCTCCCGGTCCATATATACCTGGGACCTCCCACCAATTCCCCAGTGTATAAAAGCAGTAAAGGGACCAGGAAGAACCAAATATAACATTAACAATCAAAACCAATGGTTCACCATATAAAAGCCCCAGAATACCTGAAAAAAGGGGTGGGGCGAAGTAGAGTGTATGGCACACTCATAATACCCGTTTTACAGGCGAGTACTCACAAAACGGTATTATTCTAAGTGTGCCATACACTCCACTTCGGTCTTCATGACATCTGGGACATCCAACAGCAGTGTCCGTCATGGGTGGGAACCATAAACAGTAAAGAATGCACCAACTCAAACCACTGCCACTTGCAGAACCTTGCGGCCAAAAACAGCATCTGCTGAAGCTCGCACATCAACCTTATAAAACTTGGAAAAAGTATGAACGGAAGACCAAGTAGCAGCCTTACAAACTTGTTCAACAGAAGCCTGGTGCTGAAAAGCCCAGGATGCACCAACAGCACGAGTAGAGTGCGCAGTGACCCTAAAAGGGGGAGTCCTCCCCTTAGCAGAATAGGCCCCAACAACGGCCTGACGAATCCATTTACTAATGGTAGACTTGGCATACGCCAATCCTTTCCTGAGCCCGCAGGGCAGCACGAAAATAGCATCCGTCTTGCGGAAAAATGAAGTAGTCACCAAATAGAACTTCACACAGCGAACGACATCCAAATTGTGCAGAACCCACTCCTTGTCATTGTTAGGCTTAGGACACAAGGAAGGGAGAACAATATCCTGATTGAGGTGGAAAGCAGACACCACCTTAGGAAGGAAATCCGGCTTAAAACGAAAAACCACCTTATCCTGGTGTCTCTCAAAGTAAGGGGCCTGAATCGACAGGGCCGCCAACTCAAGAGACACGCCGAACAGAGGTAATAGCCACCAAGAAGGCAACCTTCTGAGTGAGAACCGAAAGAGCAATATCCTGTAGCGGCTCAAAAGGAGGACCCTGCAGAGCCGAAAGAACCAAATTTAAATCCCAAACAGGAACTACAGCCTTCCGAGGGGGCCGCACATGCGCCACCCCATGGAAAAAGGTCTTAACCAGTGGGTGTAAAGCAAAAGACCTCTGGAAGAAAACTGACAGAGCAGAAACCTGTCCTTTCAAAGTACTAAGCTGGAACCCAAGATCCAGATTATGCTGAAGAAACTCCAAAATCCTGGGTATAGAAAAAACCCTGCAAGGCAAGGCCCTGGCCTCACACCAATCAATATAGGACCTCCAAGTCCTATAATAAATGCCAGAAGAGGACCGCTTCCTAGCCCTAATCAGTGTCTGAACAACATCCTCAGACAAACCTTCCTCCTTCAAGATGAAGGTTTCAGCAGCCAAGCCGTCAAAGCCAGCGTTTGTAAATTTGGGTAAAGTAAATGTAAAGTAGATGACCCTGAGATAGCAGGTCCAGCAACAAGGGAAGCCGGTACTGGTCTACGGCCATCCTTACGACGTCTGCGTACCAAACCCTTCTTGGCCACCTTGGAGCCACCAGAATCGCTGGTGCCCCTTCTAGAACCAGTTTGCGAACTACCTTGCCCAGCATGGAGACGGGTGGAAACAGGTACAGAAACCCCAACTCCTTCCAAGCCAGTGACAAGGCATCCACTGCCAGAGACAGAGGATCCTGAGAAAGAGACACAAAGGCCGGAAGTTTGTGATTGTGCCTCGAGGCAAAGAGTTCCACCTCCGGAGTCCCCCACTTGCGGCAAAGATCCTGAAAAACCTCGGGATTGAGAGACCACTCTCCGTGGCGAGAGGATCCCCTGCTCAGGGAATCCGCCCCCGTGTTTTCCACTCCCGGAATGTAGACTGCAGAAAGGCAAGGAACATTGCTCTCCGCACAGTGCAGGATCAGAGAGACTTCCCTGAGGGCACTCCTGCTGCTTGGTGATTTATGTAAGCTACTGCCGTTCGGTTGTCCGAACGAACCTGAACCGGAAGACCCCGTAAATGTGGGGTCAGCCGAGCCAGAACCAGTCGAACGGCTCTGAGCTCCAAGACATTGATGGGGGTGTGAGCCTCCTGGGGACCCCACACCCCCCTGAACTGATGACTCTTCCAATAACCTCCCCAGCCCGACAGGCTGGCATCCGCGGTAAACGTCTCCCAACAAGGGACCAGAAAGGATCTGCCCTTCACCAGATTGCTCGAGTCCAGCCACCACCGAAAGGACTGCCGAACCCTGGGAGACATCCTGAAAGGTTGATCCAATGACTAAGGGCACCTGTCCCAATACGTCAATAGGTGAAGTTGAAGAGATCTCATGTGAAACTGTGCAAACTGCACCGCCTCGAAGGAGGATACCATCAAACCCACCAGTTTCATATCCTGTCAGATAGAGGGACAAAGACTGTCCAGAAGAAGGCGGATCAGGCCCTAAATCCCCTGCACCTTGGACTGGGGTAGAAACACTCTGGCCCGAATGGTATCCAGATTCATGCCCAGAAATGAAATCACACGAGACGGGGAGAGAGAAGACTTGGTGCGGTTGATCACCCACCCGACCCTTTCCAGGGTCGACACCACCTGGTGGGTGTCCAGCTCCGCCTGATGGAGGGAAGAAGCTGATATCAACAGATCGTCCAGATAAGGCACAATGCGAATGCCCGAGATCTGAGCAGAGCCATTATGCCCGCCAAAACCTTGGTGAAGACCCTCAGTGCCGAGGTCAGACCGAAGGGAAGAGCTACAAACTGATAATGTTGATCCTCCACCGCAAACCGGAGGAATCTCTGATGTGCCTGAAAAATCGGAACATGCAGATACGCATCCTTGATGTCTATGGATGTCATAAAATCCCCTTGGAGAAGGGAATTGATAGCCGAGCGCAGAGTCTCCATGCGGAACTTTTTGGCTCTGATAAATCTGTTGAGAACCTTGAGATCTAGAATGGGTCTCACTGAACCCTCCTTTTTGGGAACCGTGAAAAGGTTGGAGTAGAAACCCCTGCCTCTCTCTGACAGAGGCACCGGGCATATAACCCCCATGTCCAGAATGTTTTTTACTGCTAACAGGAGCCCCTGTGCAGCCTGAGGGTCCGAGGGCACCCGAGACCTTAAGAATCTTGGGGGCGGCCAGTACTCGAACTCCAGTTTGTACCCGGAGGAGACCACTTCCAAGATCCAATTGTCTGTGACCTCCCGGGCCCAGAGCTGGAAGAAGAGCCGCAGCCGTCCCCCCACCCTTGCGGGTGAGGGCGCCCCTTCATTGCTGAGCCGGTTTAACGGCAGGCTTGGGCTTGGAACCCCAGGCAGGCGCGGGACGTGCCCGACCTCTGCCTCTGTTCCAGGACGAGCCCCTGACACCTGAGAAGGCCAAACCCCTAGTCGCTCTGGCCCCTCGAAAGGAAGGAGTGAACGAGCCCACCCCCCGAAAAGGGCGTCGCTGTTTCCTCCGCTCCCCCTTTAGCAACAGCATCCAATTTATCGGCAAACAGCCGCAAACCCAAGGAGGGAAGAGCTGTGAGCGACTTCTTGGCCCCAACGTCCGCTGTCCACTGGCGGAGCCAGACCAATCTGCGCATAGCCACCAGTAAGGCTGAAGTCCTACTACACACGACAATAGAGTCTTCCATCGCAGCCATGACAAAATCCATGAACAATTCGCATTTCTTAAGGATAGCAAACTCAGCGCCAGCTGGATCAAACTGAGCGCTATTCAGCCAGTCCCTGATAAGAGACCTGGTAGCAAGCGACACCAGGGCAGATGCACTAACAGGCCGCAGGGCCGAGCCCACGTTGGCAAATGCGTGGCACGCCATCTGATCAAGGCGCTTAATCCTCGCCATCCTTAAGGGAAGTGGCGTCAGGGGTGTTCAGCACAGAAGAGTTGGTCAAACCTAAAACAGGCGCGTCGACCTCGGGAGGAGAAGACCAGTGCTTAACCGCCTCCACCGGAAAAGGATATTTCTTATCCCATCCCTGAGGCACACCAGGAAGCCGACTGGGCCTCTCCCATTCTCTAAGAATCAGCGCATCAAAATGACCCTGGGTAGGGAATTCCAGACGGGGCTTGCAGGCCCCAAAAAATTCCCCCTTCTTAAGAGGGGGCACCTCAGGCAATTCAATATCCAACACCTCCAATAAATGTGACAAAACAGTGGCCGTATCTACAGCATCCCCCAGCGCCTGCCCGACATTGGAATTCCCAGACTGAACATAGTCAGCCTGTTTCCGGGTACAATTTCCCCTCCTCTAACGGGGAATAATCTGACAAATCAGCGGACTCGTCGTCAACATCCCACAATGGCTGGGCCAACGACAAATGTCTCTTTTTAGCCTGGGCCTTCTTGCCCACCGTGCTAGCAATAATTTTCTCGACGCTGGCCAACCTAGCCCAAACATCAGAAAGCGACTCCCCGCTGGCACCAATGTCACTTGGGGTACGGATAAGGTGGGGAGGGGAAGGCGGGAGGAGCCGACCCAGAAAGCTGGGTACCAGACTGCCGCGTTATGGCCTTTTGTGCGCATGATATACAGATCAGCACATTCTCCCCCGTAAGGGATACCCCGCACCCCACACATGGCCCGGATTGTCCCAGAGGGATCCCTAGCCCAGTATCCTGCGGAGCCTCCATATGGTGAATTATTGTGGTCAGTCGCAAGACCGCAGGGAATTACGCATAAGCAACCCGGGACAAATTTACACTAGGGACCCCAGGACCAGGAGGGACCCCTTAAAGTGGACCAACACCCAGGATTTTGACTATCCTGGGTCTTGGTCCACTTCGGTGGGGCACCCCCGATCGGGGTGCCCCGCTGTGTGAAACCCCCCCTAACCCCCCGAAAAACTCACCTCTCCCCGCTCCCAGCGCCGACGTACAAGCGAGGATCAGGAACGTCTAAGCGGCAGCCGCCGCCGCCGCCTCCCTTGCGTCACTTTCGGCGCGCGCGCGCCCCCGCCGGCCATTCGCAGACGGCCGGCGCGGGCGCGAGCACGCCTACAGGAGCGCGAGGGAGGCGGCGGCGGCCGGCCGCCGCCGAAGATAAGGTAAGGAGTTTGGGGTGTTTGGGGGGGTTTCACCCCGCGGGACATCCCGATCTCGGATGTCCCGCGGGGTGGGGGGTGATCGGCCCGGGAATCTTATAGATTCCCGGACCGATCACCCGTGGGTGTTGGTCCACTTTAATATGCACATATACAGGGCAACCTGTAACACACAAAACAAGCAACATAAGTGCAGAGCTGAGTAAAAATGGCCATAACCTGACATTCTAAAAGGCCACAGCATTTGATCTTGCAGCCATTATATATATATATATATATATATATATATATATATATATATATATATATATATATATATATACATACATGTATATATATTAACTATATCCCAGCCAGACAGTGTAAATAACACACACACAAACATGCTCTAGACCAGTGGGGGCCCCCGCTAAAGAGGAGCCCCCACACACAATCTAAGGAAGTGGCCATCGGGCCCTTACCACACCGATCTGCTATGCGGCCTGCTCAAGAAGATGGCCCCCACGAAGCCTCCTGCATGAGGAGGGAGAGCAGGGGGAGGGCGGGCCAGCGCAGAACGCGCGTTTGCCAAGGCCACGCCCCCCTCCCAGCAACGCGGGCCCCTAGAAACGAGCACAGCAATCGCGCCAAAGAAGGGAACGCAGCCTGAGGGGGGGAGAAGCTCCCCCAGGCTTCCACTAGTCCCTGGTATGCCAGTAAAGGCAGTCTGCCACTCACACACACACACAGTGAAAACACACTAACCACACAGGGACACAAGCTGGGGAAAACAAAACATCGGCCAGGTCAGGCACCCCCCCCCCCGCCCCCTGGAGGGGAATAACGGACCTGGGAGGGGGCCGAATCCTGCCAGAAACCGGCCATAAGCCTAGAGGGACGGGGCATCCCGCACCAGGATCACCAAGAAACCTGGATAACCACCTACCCCATAGTGAGGTCTCATGGTGGAGCAGTGCTCCTGCTGCACCCATAGTGCTCCTACCTTCACCAGGACCCGCAGCCTAAGCTGTGAGGCTCAATATAGGGGCAATTTAGAAGGGTCCTGGCAGTAATAGGGACAATAGAAGGCCGGGCACACTTAGAATATAGCCTTTGCCCCTTTCCCTCAAGGGCACCCGGCAGATGACACCCAGTTCCAGAAGGCCTTGGACAGCCAGGGACAGACCCTGAGCTGACAGGGGGTTTTGAGCTAACCGGGAGGACACTACCTCCTGAATCCACCGGTCTGAGACATGACGCCAAGAGCCAAGCTGTCCCCCCACCCGGATGGGTGAGGGCGCCCCTTCAGGTCTGAGGGGGTTTGGGGGAGGACTTAGGCTTGGGACCCCAGGAGGGTCCAGAGCGACCACTTCCTCTGCCCAAAAAATCTCCACGGGCTCCAGCAAAGGAAGCTCCCCGTCCAATTCTGGAGCCCCGGAAGGAAGGAGAAAAGGCACCTGAACCCCGGGGACCGGGGCTGCCTTCTACGCTGAGGTAACTTGCCTCCCTTAGCAAACAAGTCCAGACGTTCCCCAAAGAAGCGCAAGCCCCTTGAAGGGAAACCCAGTGAGAGCCTTCTTAGCAGCGTTGTCAGCTGCCCACTGGCGCAGCCAGACCGAGCAGCGTATCGCCACCAACAAGGCAGATGCCCTGCCACACACTCTAATGGTATCGTCCAAGGCAGAGAGAACATATGCAACAAATTCCTCACAACGCAGAAGAGCTCTATACTCTTCACTACCTGCATCATCAGGGGCCCCCGTCTAAGAAACCCCTGAGCAGGCTTTTAATAGCAACAGCCGTAATAGCAGAGGCACAGACCGGACGCAGCGCGGTCCCCACACAGGCAAAGGCATGGCAAGCCAGCTGATCTATGCGCCTGTCCTCCCCATCCCTCAGTGTAGTAGAGTCAGAGGAATGCATGACAGATGTGTTGGACAACCCCAGAACTGGTGCATCCACCTCGGGAGGACATGACCACCATTTAACCATTTCAGCAGGAAAGGGATACCTCTTATCCCAACTCTTTGGCACCCCGGGGATCCGGCTAGGCCGTTCCCACTCCTTGAGCACCAGATTATTAAAATGAGCTTGTTCAGAAAACTTCAAGCATGATTTAACAGTATGAAACAGCTCCCCCTGCTGCCGCGGAGCCACGGCAGGAGGAGAGATACGGAGTACTTCAAAAATGTGAGCTAAAAGCCTGTCAGTATCATCTGAAGCCCATGGGTCAGACCCAGAATCGGCACCATACACCCTAGATTGTTCCTCAGAGGATTCTAAATCAGAAAATAATTCCCTCTCTTCCAGGGGGGTATAGCCGGTAACGTTAAAAAATTCCTCAGCCTCCGTAGGAAAGAGGGAAACACCAGGTGATAAATGCTGCTTCTTAGCAGAAGTCTTACGCGGGCAAGAGCCAGCAATATGTCTCTCAATGCTGGCCACCCGTGCAGCCAAATCAGGTTGAGACTCCCTACTGGTATGCTCCTCACTGGGAGTCAGATGTAAACGTGGGGGGGTAGGCGAAGCCAGAGGGAGCGCAGGCCCAGCCATCGGTATCCCAGAATGCAGCGCAAGCGTCTGCTGGGCACAGGGTACACACACCCTGACATCATCACTTATAGGGGATACCCCACACGCCACACACAGCCGGGCTTGTCCCGAAGGAACCCCAAGCACATTATCCTCAGAAGCCTCCATATGGCGATTATTGTGGCACAATAGGCCAATTGGGATTGACGCCAATAAGGCTACCCGGGATGCCCCAATAGACCGTTAGGGAAGTGGGAGATATACAATACAATAGCCCTCCAATAAGGAGTTAACGCTAAATAGAGGGGATAGGACCGGGAGAAACCACAAAAAAGTTTGACCCGCCTGTAAGACATAAAGCAAAGAACCCGTAAGCATAATACAAAGAAATGTAAAGAAAAGCCAGCCCACAGGGGCACTTACGGACCGCGACAGGGGGACGCCAGACACGCAGCACAGGAGCTCCAAAATGGCGCCTGCATATACCTCAAGGGGCGGGCCGCGGAGAAGTGATGTAAGGAATATCTTCTGGAACAGGACGTGCTGTATACTTAGTATAAAGTGCACAAGACTCACGAACCGCCAGCGGGGACCGGGGAGCTGGATGAAGGGACTGTTCCTGGGCAGACAATGGCCGCAGCAGAGCAGAGAGGAAGCGACCGGCGCGCTGTGGCCCGAGCACACGTGGGCCGCGATGTGAAGGGGATGTGAAGGGGAACCGCACGAGCACCGAGGGTTGGGCCGCGAACCCCCCCGGTACGGCGCAAATCCAGGGCGCCCAAGGAAAATGGCGCCCAGAAGAAGGAGTAGAGGAACGGCCCAGAAGAGGCCCCTCCACTCCCCGCCGCGGAGAGCTCGCTCGTGCCCGCACCAGCCAGGGCGGTGCCCGCAAATGTAGCGGCCCGGCAGTGGCCGCTGGGGACCCTCGCCCCCCCCCCCCCCCCCTCACAGAGCCTCAGCTCGAGGAGAGGGGAGACGGAACGAGGGAGGTGAGTATAGGCATAGTAAAGACACACACACATGATGATACAATAAAGCTTGTGGGTAACATGAGGGATAAAAATGGCCCCTAGGTGGTTTCTCCCCCCCGATATAGGCTCACCATTGCCTATGGCTGGCTACCCTTCGGGAGAGGGTCTGCGGCTCAGAGCTTAGCTCTGTCGAACGCCTGACCCTTGGCGTTCCCCTGCCGTCACCTGTTTCGTAGCTGAGGCTGGGAGGCAGAATGGGTCCACGGAAGAAATTGGGAATAGGGATGCAGTGGCCGACAGGTTTAGAATGCCCCGCTCGCCTGCAATATCCAGAGAGAGTAGTAAAAACGATCCTCGCAGTGAGACTGCAAGATGCATTCTGGGGATTTCTGGGAGACATCTGCCTTATATGGGGCCGGGAGGAACTATGATTTTTTGATCTTGCAGTCACTGCGTACCTTGTGGCGGATTACCCAATTGTAAGAAGTGGAGTGACCTGAACAGGACACAGGGAAAATGTGTCCAAGTCTCCCAAGGAACAAGATATTTGCCTTTCATGAACAAGAAATTTGTATCCATTAGGTCAAAATGGTCACATGGAACAAGAAAACATGAAAACTGGTGAAAGTAAAGTGTAAATGCTTAATAAAGTTTTTCTTTTTTTTTTTCTTTACTTTTAAGCATGTTGTACATTAGGTTAAATAATACAATTCTGTGATTACTCACCTGTAGAATTTGTATTATGAGTATACAGTACGTCCTGCTCCAAAGCTAATACAGTTGGGGATATACTCCGCCAGATGGCGCTGGACTGCAGAGACATCGAAAATAGGCTCCTCCCGGCCCCTCAAATACCCAGGGACCTCCCACAAATCCCCAGCATTGAAAAGCAGTTAAGGAGAAGCCGGGAGCATTAAACAATCCAAACTATCAACTATAACAATGATAACAATCACCATACAGGGGATCCAAGAAAATGCAAACCAAGGGTGGGTTGGAGCAGGACGTACTGTATACTCATAATACCAATTCTACAGGTGAGTAATCACAGAATTGTATTATTCTAAGTATACAGTACGTCCTGCTCCAAATCTAATACTTACAGTTGGGACATCCAATAGCAGTGTCCATAAAGTAGGGTGGGATCCCCAAGAAAAATTAGCAGCAGGCAGTTTAAACCACTGCCGCCTGCAGAACCTTGTGGCCAAAAATACAGTTTTGTGAGTACTCACCTTCAAAATGGGTATTATGAGTGTGCCATACACTCCACTTCGATCATCATGACATGTGGGTAATCTCCAGTAGAGGGCGAACTTCTGCAGAGATGAATATGCAAAAAAAGAAAGCCCTTTCCGGCCCATATATACCTGGGACCTCCCACCAATTTCCCAGTGTAAAAAAAGCAGTAAGGGGACCAGGAAAAAACAATTATAACCTTAACAATCAAAACCAATGGTTCACCAAATAAAAACTCCAGAATACCTGGTGAGTACTCACAAAACTGTATTATTCTAAGTGTGCCATACACTCCACTTCGATCTTCATGACATGTGGGACATCCAATAGCAGTGTCCGTCATGGGTGGGAACCAGAAACAGTAAAGAATGTACCAACTCAAACCACTGCAGCTTGCAGAACCTTGCGGCCAAAAACAGCATCCGCTGAAGCTCGCATATCAACCTTATAAAACTTGGAAAAAGTATGAACGGAAGACCAAGTAGCAGCCTTACAAACTTGTTCAACAGAAGCCTGGTGCTGAAAAGCCCAGGATGCACCAACAGTACGAGTAGAGTGCGCCATGACCCTAAAAGGGGGAATCCTCCCCTTAGCAGAAGAGGCTCCAACAACGGCCCGACGAATCCATTTACTAATGGTAGACTTGGCATACGCCAATCCTTTCCTGAGCCCGCAGGGCACCACGAAAATAGCATCCGTCTTGCGGAAAAAAGAAGTAGTCACCAAATAGAACTTCACACAGCGAACGACATCCAAATTGTGCAGAACCCACTCCTTGTCATTGTTAGGCTTAGGACACAAGGAAGGGAGAACAATATCCTGATTGAGGTGGAAGGCAGACACCACCTTAAGAAGGAAATCTGGCTTAAAGCGAAAAACCACCTTATCCTGGTGTCTCTCAAAGTAAGGGGCCTGAATCGACAGAACCGCCACAAAGAAGGAAAAACAATATCCCGATTCAAATTAAAGGCAGACACTACCTTTGGCAGAAAATCAGGTTTGAAACGAAACGCCACCTTGTCCTGGTGCCTCTCATAGTAGGGGGGCTGAATGGACAGCGCCGCCAACTCAGACACACGCCTGACAGAAGTGATAGCCACCAGAAACACAACCTTGAACGTAAGAATGGCCAAGGCAGTATCCTGCACAGGTTCAAAGGGAGCACCCTGCAAGACTGACAGAACCAAGTTCAAATCCCAAACAGGCACCATAGGTTTACGTGGGGGACGCACATGAGTGACCCCCTGGAAGAAAGTCCTGATCAGAGGGTGCTGAGCAAAGGACTTCAGGAAAAAAATAGCCAGGCAGACACCTGACCAGAATACGGAGTTGGATCCCCATCTCCAACCCATGCTGCAGGAACTCCAGAATCCTGGGAATAGAGAACACACGACAGGGAAGAGACGTAGACTCCCACCAGTCAATGTAGGCGCGCCAAACCCTGTAATAAATGGAAGAGGAAGACTTCTTCCTAGCTTTAATCAAAGTATCCACAACTGAGAAAGACAGCCCTTCTCCATCAAGATGGAGGTTTCAGCAGCCAAGCCGTCAAAGCCAGAGTTTGTGAATTGGGATGGCGTAGTGAGCCCTGAGTGATGGGCAGAGCGTATTGATCTACTGCTAGCTGTACCACGTCTGCGAACCACACTCTTCTTGGCCACCTGGGGGCCACCAGAATTGCTGGCACCCCCTCCAGAGCAATCTTGTGCAGAACCCTGCCCAGCAGGGGAATTGGGGGGGAAGACATACAGGAACTGAAAGTCCTTCCATGACATTGCTAGCGCATCCGAGGTCAAAGCCAGAGGATCCCTGGACAGAGAGACAAAAGCTGGAAGCTTGTGATTGTGGCGGGACGCAAACAGATCTACATCTGGTTGGCCCCAACGGTGAAACAGAGATTGAAACACCCTGTTGCATAGGGACCATTCTCCCTGGCGAGAGGTCCCCCTGCTCAGAGAGTCCGCCAGGTGATTTTCCAACCCCGGGATGTACACAGCTGAAATGCAGGGGACATTGGCCTCTGCCCAAGTCAGGATCCGAGACGCTTCCTGGAGGGCCCCCTTTCTCCGGGTCCCTCCCTGATGATTGATGTAGGCAACTGCCGTCTAGTTGTCCGAGCGCACCTGAACAGGCAGGCCCTGAAGATGAGTAGTCAAGCGAGCCAGAACTAACCTGATCGCTCGCAGCTCCAAGACATTGATAGGAGTGTGGGCCTCCTGAGGGTCCCACCTCCACTGGCATCCGTGGTGACCGTCTCCCAGGAAGGGGCAAGAAAGGATCTGCTCCCCAACAAGTTCCTTGAGTCCATCCACCACAAGAGGGACCTCCTGACCAAGGGGGAGAGCACACAGACCCTGTCCAGGGACGCTGGGTCCTTGTCCCATACAGACAATAGGTGAAGTTGCAGAGGCCTCAACTGGAACTGAGCATAAGGGACCGCTTCGAAGCACGCCACCATCAGACCCACCAGCTGCATCCCCTGCCTGATGGAGGGATGGGGGCAAGCTAGGAGGGACTGAGCCTGTGCAATCAGACTGTCCACCTTCTGCTGAGAAAGGAAGATCCTTGCCTGAACTGTATCCAGATTCATTCCTAGGAATGGAATTACCAAGGAAGGGGACAGTGAGGAGTTGGGGTGGTTGATCACCCATCCAAATGACTCCAGAGTGGATACCACCAGCTGAGTATCCAACTCTGCCTGATGTAGAGACTGGGAAATGATAAGGATGTCGTCCAGATAGGGAAGCACGCGGACGCCCTGACATCTGAGCAGAGACATCACGCCAGCCAGCACCTTGGTGAACACCCTGGGAGCTGAAGTGAGGCCGAAGGGCAAGGCCACAAATTGGTAGTGTTGATCCATCAGAGCGAACCTGAGGAACCTTTGATGACCTGGGAACACAGGAATATGAAGGTAAGCATCTTTGATGTCCACAGAAGTCATAAAATCCCTTTGGCGTAGGGAACTGATGGCAGAGCGCAGAATCTCCATTCGAAAGCGCCTGCCCCTGACAAACTTGTTGAGAATCTTTAAGTCCAGGATGGGCCTGACCGAACCATCCTTTTTGGGTACTGTGAATAGGTTGGAATAAAAGCCCTTGCCTTTTTCTCTTAAAGGGACCTGGCAGATGACCCCCAGCTCCAGGAGGCCTTGCACTGCTTGCACTAGCTCCTGAGCTGACACAGGGTCCTGAGGAATCCGGGATCTGATGAATCTTGGAGGGGGATCGGCAGCGAACTCCAACTTGTAACCGGAGGATACTACCTCCTGAATCCACCAGTCTGAGACATGAAGCCTCCAGATGTGAGCGAAGTGCTGCAGCCGTCCCCCCACCCGGATGGGTGAGGGCGCCCCATCATGCCTGAGGGGGCTTGGGAAAGGATTTAGCTTTGAGACCCCAGGAGAAGCCAGGATGTCCACGTCCTCTGCCTCTACCCCAGAAATCTCCCCGGGCCCCAGGGAAGGACACCCCCCCTCCCTGTCTTGCACCGCGGTAAGGGGAGGAGCAGGAACCCTGACCCCGAAAGGGCCGAGGTTGCCGCCTGCACTGGGGTAAGCTGCTTCCCTTAGCAAAAAGGTCCAGGCTGTCCCCAAACAGGCGCAGTCCTTTAAAGGGAAACCCAGTGAGGGCCTTCTTGGCAGCGTTGTCAGCAGCCCACTGGCGCAGCCAAACCGAGCGGCGTATAGCCACCACGAGGGCAGAAGTTCTGGCACACATTCTGATGGTGTCATCCAATGCTGATAGGTCAACATTTACAAAAACATCATAACTGGAGAGTGTATTAAACACCTCACAAGGCAAATCATCAGGGGCACTATCGAGCATATTTCTGATAAGGGTTCTAGTGGCCACAGCAGTAATGGCAGAGGCACAGACTGGGCGCAGCACCGTCCCCGCACATGCAAAGGCGTGGGACTCCAGCTGATCAATACGCCGGTCTTCGGCATCCCGCAGGGTAGTAGAATCAGGGGAATGCATGACAGAGGTGTTAGATAGCCCTAGGATCGGGGCATCCACCTCAGGGGGGGGGGGGGGGGATGATCAACATTTAACCACTTCAGCAGGAAAGGGATACTTCCTATCCCAACTCTTTGGAACCCCGGGAAGTTTACTGGGGCGCTCCCATTCCTTGAGCACAAGGTTATGGAAATGTGCCTGCTCTGGAAATTCCAAACGTGATCTTGCTGTATGGAAAAGCTCCCCTCTTTGCCTGGGAGCCTCAACAGGGAGAGAGAGAGACAGAACCTCAAAAATCTGGGTCAATAATCTGTCAGTGTCATCCGGGGCCCAGGGGTCAGAGCCAGAATCATCATGACCCCTCAGTCTCTCATCAGATGAGCCTGAATCAGAAAAGAGCTCCCCTTCATCAGACGGGGTATAGCCACACAGATTCATAAACTCCTCAGTTCCCATAGGGAAAACAGTGACATTAGGCGTCAAGTGCCGCTTCTTAGCAGGGGCCTTACGCGCTAAAGACTTCGCAATAATCTGTTCAACACTAGCCAGTCTAGAAGACGCATCAGGCTGAGAATCCCCACTAGTATGCAACTCAGCAGGAGTGAGATTTAAGCTTGGAGGAGTAGGTGAAGTGAAACGAGGTGCAGCCACTGGCAGGCCATATTGCAATGCAAGCACCTGCTCAGCACAGGGTACACAGACCCGCGCCTTGTCAGCGTCAGCATGAGGCTGCCCACACGCTACACACAGCCGGTCTTGTCCCAAAGGGACCCCGGTAACATTATCCTGGGATGCCTCCATATGGTGATTATAGCGGCGCTATACGCCAATAGGGAATAACGCTATATAGCAACCCTGGATGCCCCAATAACCCGCTAGGGACGTGGGAGTATAATTTTTACAAGGCCTACAAGTAATATACTAAAAACAGGGCCGGGAGAAGCCAAGAAGGGTTCGTCCCGCCTGAAAGACATAAGCAGACAAGACCTTAAGTACATTGTAACAAAAAGTGAAGCAGATAAAGTCGCCCGCAAGGGCACTTACGGAACGCGGTAGGTAGGCGTCCGTCGCGCATAGGCCAACCAAGTCAGAAAAGATGGCGTCGGTATACCTCGAGGGGCGGGCCAGTAATAGCGATGATGCGGAATGCGCCAAAGACGGGTCCCGCCCCCCGAAGAGCGCGAAGCCAGAAGGCTAACAGCCAATGATGGCGCACCAGCGCCTGAGGTAATGCCGCCGCCAAGCGCGGAACAAAGTCAGCGCGTGGCGGCGGTAAATTAAAAGGCAATAAAGACAAGTCAGCGCGGCGGCTGACACAGGAATAAAGACGCGAAAAGTGAAAGCAAAGACTGCATAACATACATATCTATACACATACACCCCCCCCTCTCTTTTCCCCCGAAGACTACAAGGAGGATGAGGGAGGACGGTGGCCACTTAAATAGGGCCCACCGATAGGCAGGGGCAAGGGGCAATAGTGCGGGAGGGGCATCACATAGAGGCTCACCATAAGCCTGAACCGCCTACCCTTTGGTGGGGGATTGCGGTGGAGCAGCGCTCCTAAGCACCAACGGCGGTGCTGCCTACCTTCACCCGACCAGCGCAGCCAAGGCTGGGAGGCATATTACTAGTGGAACGGGTGGGAATAGTCCTACAGGGCCGCAGGTTAATAACCCCGCTCACCTGCGAGTAGAGCGCCAATTTCTCGTCCTTCGCAGCCAGACTGCAGAGAAATTCTAGGGATTTGTGGGAGGTCCCTGGGTATTTGAGGGGCCGGGAGGAGCCTATTTTCGATGTCTCTGCAGTCCAGCGCCATCTGGCAGAGTATATCCCCTGTAAGTATTAGATTTGGAGCAGGACGTACTGTATACTAATAACTCAGTTACCCAGCAATCAATATTACCTTCACCTTCTTTTCTCTCAGGTCCTGCCGCTCCATCCCCCGCATTAGATGCTCCGCCAACTGCAAGGTCAGTGAGGGGACCTGTTAGATTATCTATACTACTGGCTGCAGACAAACATGAAGGAGTAGATGCTGGAGAGATGATTGAGGCGCTGACTACAGTTGCCTGGGGTTTAAAGCAGCTGGGCAATGCTTCAGGAGGCATTGCATCTATTAGCAGTGCCCGAATATCATCAGCCTAAAATAAATGAAGAAATATTATATAATATACATATACATTTTATAATGACCTAAACACAGATATATTTTCTACAACTGTCCCACTAGACAAAAGGATTTACAAATTCTCCATCACTGTAAACTTTTATATTGTATATACACGGCAGCCACAGCTCAGTTAAAACATTTAAGCAATTCTGAATGAAAAAAAATAATGAAAACCATGCTGAATCTAGACTTTCTATACACAATTTTCGTATGGGGTTTGGTGTGTGCAGTAGGTGCTTTATGTATGCATCAGGTAGTGGATTCCCCTTAAAGTGACTTAACACAACAAGAGTTCTCGACTTTTGTCCCCCTCAGCTGATTTTTCCTAGTCCGGTGATCAGCAACTCCCCTGATCGCTGGATCGACTCCCATACTAGGCCAGAGGTCCATTAGCCGCGTCAGTGTCTGGAAGCGCCCTATCAATACACTGCAATGAAAGTATGTGGCATCGCTCCTGTAACTAACAGTGGGTAGCGAGCCCGACCCGCCATCAATTCCAACCCCTGCAGGATGCATAGGCTGGATCAAGTGAGTTGCTATTCACCAGTATACAACCGATCAGCTGCAGGGGACAAAAGGTAAGTTCACTTTTGTTATTTTAATTAGATGATCAATAAATTTAATGATGATATTCATAGACAAAAACTGTAAATAATATGGGTCCAGCAGTATTTGGTGGATATTGCAAATAGCTTGAATGTGTAAAAATGTTGCAAAAGTGTGGTAACCTTGTCACCCTGTGGTTTGGTGGCAAAAGAAAGCGAGAGTCTACTGTGAAGTGCGTCAGGAGGAGGTTTGGCAGTAGAGCCTCAAAAAGTATAGTATAGAAACAGGATAATAACATTCCCAATTACAAGTGTTGCTGCTGCTAGATAAATGTACTCTAGTTTAAAACAGTCTTGGCTATTCAGATAATTCTGTGTGCTAAATAATAATTTAGATGTTCTTTTATACTAAGAAATTATGTTTTGCTTTCATACACATGCCCCCCATATATTTGCAAAAGGGAACCCATTTTGTACAAAGGACTGTTGAAATATTCGGTGGGGGGTTCTCCTTTCATATGATTCCGAGGAGAAACCTGCTATATACAAAGGACTGCTGAAACATTGTGTGGGGAATATAACTGATGCAGGGTATATCTATGGGATTGCCAAGAAGTACATAGCCAGGTCAGAATAACAGACATAGGCAGGGCCTGGGTGTAACACTATACCTGGAAGATCAGACAACATAATATAATAATATTAAGAATACCAAAAAGCAAGGAAAAAATGAAAACCAATTAGTGAAGTGTATAGTGAATTTGACTCAACTATAACATGGGTGTTGAGACCAAGAACCCAGAAATAAAAAGACCCTAACTGGGCCCACATTAGTAACAAAGGAATAAAAAGGAGCCCTGAATCTCCCTGCACCACACTCTTGTTAATGTTTGATCAGTCTACCTGGGCAGTAATCCTTAAGTTACACAAGATAGCAAAACTGAGCCTCCATCACAGCAGCATAATTTTGATATATTTTGAAGAGCTCTGTGTCAGACAGATGAACACTGAGCATTTATGACTACTCAAGAATCCAGTTTGGTTTTCTAACATTTAAATTCTTGTCTGCCTGGAGGTTAAACCCTTCAACTCTAAAATAGCACTTACCGTGGCCAAGTCTAGAGGCGTTTGGCTTTCTTGGTTCTTCATTGTGGGGTCTGCCCCATGTGCCAAAAGCAGAGCACACAGTTGTGTTCTTCCTTTCTGGGCTGCTTCATGCAGAGGGGTAAATGCCCATTTATCTGTGGCATTTACACAAGTGTTGTATTTTATTAACAGTGCAGCAATATCGACATGCTGGGGAAAAAACAAACACAGTTTTATAAAGTACCGGATAGGATGTAAAAAGGTAGAAGTTATGTAGTAATATAGTTCTATTTTGATACATTCATATTTTCGCTACCCTGGTGATAGGATTGTAACAGGATTGAAATTTGGTTGAATCTTTGGGTTCCACAGATTTGTGGTTAAAGATACCCACTCTGAAAGGTCCACGGTTTTAAGCAGCGTACCACAAGGTTCAGTGCTGGGCCCACCATTAATACATTTGTTTATACATTTTATAGATGTTGGCATTAATGGTACTGGTCTCAATTGTTGCAGATGCCACCAAATGAACTTGGGGTCCTCGGGGATGTAAAGCTGGGACTCCTCGGAGCATCCCTTATTGAGAAGGATCTGGGGGTACTGGTAAGCCAGAGGCTAAATAATATGTGAGGCAAACAGCAGCTTTCAAGACCACCAAGATATTATCATGCACTAAAAGAGGCATGGAATCAGGATAGGGATGTAATATTGCCTCTTTATAAGGCACTGGTGCGGCATCATCTGGAACATGCAGTCCAGTTCTGGGCAACAGCTCATAGAAAGCATGCCCTGATTTCGAAAAGGGATGCAGAGGAGAGAAACCAAGATAAGGGGGGGGGGGGGGATTCATTTGTAAAAATATATAAATGGCCAAAACAGAAAATAAAGAGAATAGCCATTTCAAGTTAAATCCCCTCTAAAGACAAGGGGGAACTCCCACTATCTGGAGGCTGTCCTTTTTTTACAATAAGAACTATGTATCTGTGGAATAGTTTCCCCCAGGGGCTTGTTACAGCAACAACATCTGACAGCTTCAAAATACAACTGGATGCATTTTGGTTTTTAGAAGAAAATAACAGTTAATATTACTATTAGGTGTTATCTGTAAATACAAAATAACTTTCCACAATCCTGTCCCACGCTTGAACTTGTGGACAAGTCTTTATTTCAACCATATAACCTAAGTAACCTTTGGGTCTTCTGAAAGGGGAAAACTTTCATTTCCAGCATTCAGATTTACCACAAACAGAGCTGTTTGCCTAACATTACATATGCATGGCAAACGGCTCTGCAGCATGCGCCATTGGACCAGGGCAAGGCACGTTTTACTGGGTAATCTAGAGAGTTTCACACACAGGGGAACCCCAAATTGGGATACTCCAGGAGGAAGGAAAAAAACCCGGGATAGTCAAAATCCTAGGTTTTGTTTTGCTTTAAAATAGAGCTCTCTCTTCCTTTAAGGCTGTACACCCTCAACGTCATCAGCCTAGTTTTAGTCAACTGTAGCATAGCTAGCTGCCAGGTCTCTTCCTGGCCACCCAGGCAAATTCGTTTGTGAATAGCCTCAGTGGCTGGATGTGACTGAATGGCAAGTAGCGTGTGGGTCTACAAAAAATAAAAGATTTGGAACATTGTTCTATTATTCAATTCCTTACAAAATGAAGAAAATGAGCCTAAAAGAGATCCATGAAAGGATGATTGAAGCATAGGTTGATAATGTATCTTATTTCTACCAAGTAAAATTTTAGGGCCAAGCAGTTTAATTTGGGTAGGGAATCAAATGGAGATTACCCCAGTTTAGGGGGACCTGTTGAAGCATCTTAATAGGAAATATGTTGTAAAGTGTAGGCCATGATTCTGGAAGATCATTAGGTCAAAGTCACTGTAATAGTCTTACCCCATATGATGCTGCATTATGTAAAGGGATGAGTCCTCCTTTATCTTGGGCATTGACATCTGCCCCATGTTCTAAAAGATATTCTGCCACTTCAAGGTTGTTGTAGCCAGCTGAAAGACATTTACAATTCAAATGTGACCATCCAAATTTCTTTGAATTTTCAATTATAATAAACATTACTTACCTACTTCCCTGGACTTTCCCTTTCAGATCTGTCATGGGGCACGAGACACCCCGCTTACCTTCCACATGCTCCTGCGCTGCTGTTCACCAAGTGACAGGTTCCTTGCATGCGAGGGTGTCCACTGATGTCAATAAGAGCGTTCAGGACTGGGGCCACGTCCACACTCTGGGTGGGCGAAAATGGAGGGGGCGTCTGTGAGTGGAAGGTCATTTGTGAGCGGAAGGTAAGAGTAGTCTCGTGCGTGATGGCATGCTGATCTGCAGTCCACGAAAGTGGAGTTACTCTTTAAATGCACTACATACACATAAAGCAAAGTTCTTATGTCTTAGTACTTCAGTATGCAGTACCAGTATTTTATGTTAGGAAAACATAACAGAACATACAAATGTAATGTTGAACCTTTTCATAGTGTATGTACCACCAATCCATTACCTCATGAGCTCTTTCTGGAATTGGAAAAGGTTTCCAGGGAAAGCATTGGTACAAAGCCAAAACGCCATGAAGATCATTTAAGAAATGCAGCCATTTTTTGGTCTTTCCACATCACATTCCTGTCTGTTCAGTTTCTGCTCCACTATACAGGAAGACAGATTAAACACCTAAACATATTAGGCTCCTGAATTGGGATGCCCCACTGTGTAAACCCCCCCCCCCCCCCCAGAAACCCCATTACACTCACCTTGTCTTGGGAGCCCTCGCTGTGTCTCGGAGCCTTGGCCGCATCCCAGCATGCACCCACGCCTGGCCTCTCTGAATGGATGCGGGCATGTCAAAGCAAGAAGGTGAGGGTGGGATGTGGCCAGTGGCACACTTGGCTCCTTTTGGTACAGCTCAGCCATCAGTGGACCCGATTGAATGCAAGCACGCCTATTGGCTGAGCGTGTCACTCAGCCAATCAGCGCAGTTGCTTTCAGCTCAAGCCTGCATCATGGGAGCAACAGGAAGATCCTGATTCGGGGTGCCTCTGCATATAGGAACAGCACCCTAAAAGGTAAAAATTGGGTGTGTTGTTCCTCTTTAAATGTATTGACTGCACATAAAGGCTGGAAGTATGCGTATTCTAATTTTCAAATAGTACAGTACATGCAAAGAGAAAAAAAGTACATTAATCAACTTACCTGCTAAATGCAGAGGCGTTGAATTTCGTCCCTGGGTGTCCCTGCAGTTAATATTTTCTTGTGTACAAAGCTTTTGAACTCTTGCTAAACAGCCCTTCTTTGCTGCATCAAGTAGAGCAGCATCTCCTCGAAGCAAATCCTGAATGTCTGTGTCTCCATCTTTTACCAAGTCTAAGGGTGTGTTTCCATCTCTGTTTTTCTTTGTTGGATCAGCTCCATGCTAGGTAAAAAAAAATAAAATAATTGTATGTATGTGCATAAGTTCTAAATACGGCCATCAAAACTTCTCAATATCACCCTTTTTAATGTATTTATTTATTATTTTAAAAAGTGGACCAAAATCCAGGATTTCGACTATCCTGGGTTGTGGTCCCTTCCCCCCAGAACGCCGAGCGCAACTCACCTGCCCCCTGGTCCTACAGCGAATACGCGGCCGCTCATCCAATCAGCTGCCTCATCCAAGCCAGCGGCTCTGAGCGCACTGCATCAAATATAAGCCCTACCCCGGAAATAAGCCCTAGTTACAATTCGTAATCCAGGTGCCGGGCTTCAGCAGAGGGACAGGAGTGGCTGTAAAGGAGGATTATGACACATCAAGTCACACAGGTAAGCTAGTCTGTTGGGAGTGAAATGTCTGATCTTGCTGGCTCTGCCCCAGCCTTTCGTCATGCCGGCCACATGGCCAAATCCCCCCACCCCCTGCCGCCAGCCAGCTCCGTGCACATACTTTACTAAAGCTGTTGTACTGCCATCACCATCTTGCCAGCTGCCTATAAGACATCCCCTGAAAATGTATACAATTGTATATTGCATTTCTTTTTGATACATTCTTGAAATATGGCATCATACCTTTAACAGGAGTTTGCAGATCTCATATTTTCCTTTAGCAGCAGCTTCATGTAATGGAGTAAATTTCCAAAGGTCTGCAACATTGACAGACGCTCCGTGCCTTACCAACAACTCAGCTACTTCATAGTGTCCATAAGAGCAGGCATTGTGTAAAGGAACCAGACCCCTGACAAATCAGAAATACCAATTTGTGACATAACTGCAGTCAATTCAATTAGCAATACAGATTTAGAAATAATTAAAAACCCTTTTAAAGTGGAAGTCCAGTCTCCCCACTCCACTATGCCATTGCCCCCTGGTGCCGAGTAAGGGGGGGTTACAACATAAAAACCAGCGTACTTCACCCATGGAGCCAGTGGCACTCGCTGGTTGCAGTCATTTTTGATCGACTGCACAGTGGCTTCCCCCGCTATGCAGACAGGAGTGCATGTATGCCACGCTGAATGTGCGTCCACAGCAGGAGCCAATTTGTATTGCCCCGCCCTGCCTCAGCACCAGGGAAGGATGGCAGGATGGTAGGTACTTAGGATACTGGACTAGCACTTTACAATTATTTAAACATGACTTTTCAGTGGCAAAGTTAAAGAGGACCAAAACTTACAATTTTAACTAGCATCCCCTGAATTGCTCCCCCTATAAGGAGGAACTTTTACCAGTTTTCATTGCTCCTGCCTCACTCTAATCCCACCTAATAGCTCTTGTTTTAGCTGTAAAGACCGCCTCCTCCATTCATTGCCAGTGTAGTGTGTCATTGCTACAGAGGAACAGCAAAAAAAACAAAAAGTTTCCAGGGTGAATCGAAAAGCAAAATATCCATTACTAGTTCTACACCCTAAGAAGGGAGTATCGTAAATGCGTAAAATGCATATTTTTACAAATAAATCTTAAGAAAAGCTGTGCATTCTTTCTACATGCTTCACGCTGCAGATACCTGTGAAATTCCCTTCATGGTTTTGGTGCGCTCCTTTTTGGTACTTACTCCGGGGGCATCCGAAATTGGGATGCAGTGGTGTGTGAGCACCCTCTGTCCCTACAATCTGGGGGAAATTACTAATCAGGATGCCCCAAGGTTCCTTGATTGGCAGCCCCTGGAGGCTCATAGAGAGGGGGGCCACATTTCCACAAAATAAAACGTGTTTTTTTGTAAGGGAACGCAATGCAATATTATGGGCCTAAAGTGTAAAAATAAAAGCTACTGTAAGCAAAAGCAGACCTTCCACTGTTAAAATGGCCCAAACCAGCCGGGCAGGCATCCAAAATCAGGATGCACAGGAGGTGGGGGAATACTACAGCCCCAAGGGCTGGGGCTAGTTTACTGGGGTCATCTTCAACAGGCAGCAGGAAACCAGGAAGTCAATTATGTATTATTAGGCCACAACATGTTGTTTGAAAAAAATACAATTCTGTGAGTACTCACCTGTAGAATTGGTATAAGTATACAGCACGTCCTGTTCCAGAATATTCCTTACACATGGGGTTATATATCCACAAGATGGCGCTGGACTGCAGAAAAAACTTGTGGCCACTCCCGGCCCCTTAAATAGCCAGGAACCTCCCACCAATTCCCAGTGTTGACAAGCAGTTATACAAGAAGCCGGGAGAATAATAAACACAAAATGAACAATCACCATACAGAGGTAACCAAAAATAATGCTAACAAGGGCGGGATGGAACAGGACATGCTGTATACTTATAATACCAATTCTACAGGTGAGTACTCACAGAATTGTATTATTCCAAGTATACAGCACGTCCTGTTCCAGAATATTCCTTACACATGGGACATCCAATAGCAGTGTCCGTAAGGTAGGGTGGGATTCCCAAAAGTAACAGCGGGCAGTTTAAACCACTGCCGCCTGCAGAACTTTGCGGCCAAAAGCAGCATCCGCTGAGGCCCTAACATCAACCTTGAACAGAAGACCAAGTAGCGGCCTTGCAAACTTGTTCAACAGAAGCTTGGTGCTGAAAAGCCCAAGAGGCACCAACAGCACGAGTAGAATGAGCAGTAAGGCGGAAGAGAGGCTCCTTCCCCTTAGCAGAATAGGCTTGCACCACTGCCTGACGGATCCACTTGCTGATAGTGGATTTAGCCGGAGGCAAACCCTTCCTAGGTCCAGAAGGGAGAACAAAAAGAGCATCAGTCTTCCTGAAGGATTCAGTAGCTATCAAATAAAACTTCAAAGTCCTAACCACATCCAGAGAATGTAAGACCCTCTCCTTAGGGTTACTAGGATTAGGACACAGAGAAGGCAAGACAATGCCTAATTGAGGTGAAAAGCAGACACAACCTTAGGCAGAAAATCTGGCTTAAACCGATACACCACCTTGTCCTGGTGTCTCTCAAAATAAGGAGGTTTGATGGAAAGCGCCGCCAACTCCGAAACACGCCTAACAGAAGTGATAGCCACCAAAAATGCTACCTTAAGCGTCAAGATAGACAAAGGGGCCTTACACAGAGGCTCAAAAGGAGGACCCTGAATAGCGAATAAGACCAAATTCAAATCCCAGACTGGTAACATAGGCTTACGTGGAGGGCGCACGTGAGTAACCCCCTGGAAGAAGGTCTTAACCAACCGATGGTTGGCAAAGGATCTTTGGAAGAAAACAGCCAAGGCTGAAACATGACTTTTGAGGGTACTAAGTTGAAGACCCAAGTCCAAACCATGTTGCAGCAATTCCAGGATCCTGGAACAGAAAACACCCGACAGGGAAGGGACTTAGACTCACACCAGGCAATGAAAGCATGCCATACCCTATAGTAGATAAAGGATGAGGACTTCTTCCTAGCCCTAATCATGGTATCAACTACAGAAGCAGACAGCCCCTTCTCCATCAAGATGGAGGTTTCAGCAGCCAGGCCGTTAAAGCCAGCGTTTGTAAATTGGGATGGCGTAGCTGCCCCTGAGTGAGCAGGTCCAGGTCCTTAGGCAGGGCATACTGATCTACTGCCAACTGCACGGCGTCTGCGAACCACACCCTTCTTGGCCAACAGGGGGCCACCAGAATGGTTGGCACCCCTTCCTGGGCTATCTTGCGCAGCACCCTGCCCAGCAGAGGAAACGGAGGGAATACATAGAGGAGCTGAAAACTCTTCCAAGACATTGGCCAAGGCCAGAGGGTCCTGTGAAGGAGAGACAAAGACTGGAAGCTTGTGATGGGATGCAAACAGATCCACATCCGGCTGACCCCAGCGGTGGCACAGGGAGCGAAACACCCTGCTGCTGAGGGACCATTCTCCCAGACGAAAGGTCCCCCTGCTCAGAGAGTCTGCCTCCAGATTCTCCACCCACGGGATGTACACAGCTGAGATAAAGGGAACATTCTCCTCCGCCCAAGACAGTATCAGGGACACTTCCTGTCCCTCCCTGATGATGGATGTAGGCAACCGCCGTCTGGTTGTCCGAGCGGATCTGAACAGCCGGACCCCGAAGGTGTGGAGTCAATTGGGCGAGAACCAACCTTATCGCCCTCAGTTCCAGGATGTTGATAGGGGTATGAGCCTCCTGAGGGCCCCACTGACCTGGAATTTTAAAGACTTCCAGAAGCCCCCCCAGCCTGTCAGACTGGCATCCGTGGTGACAGTCTCCCAGCAAGGGGACAGAAAGGTCATGCTCACCAAGAGGTTCCTTGAGTCCAGCCACCACGAGAGAGACCGCCTGGCCAGAGGGGACAGAACAAACACCTGATCCAGGGACCCGATCCCATACTGACAAAAGTTGTAGCTGAAGAGGTCTCATGTGAAACTGAGCATAGGGTACCGCCTCGAAGCAAGACACCATCAGTCCCACCAGCTGCATCCCCCGCCAGATGGAGGGATGAGGACAAGACAGCAGAAACTGGGCCTGAGCTTGAAGACTCTCCACCTTCTGCTGAGGGAGAAAAACCTTGACCTGAGATGTATCCAGAGTCATGCCCAGAAAGGACCTCACCAGTGACAGGGAAGACTTGGGATGGTTGATCACCCAGCCGAAGGACTCTAGTGTGGACACCGCCATCTGGGTATCCAGCTCGGCTTGATGGAAGGACTGAGATGTGATGAGAATGTCGTCCAGATAGGGAAGGATGCAAATGCCCTGAGATCTCAGCAGAGCCATCACGCCCGCCAGCACCTTGGTGAATACCCTGGGAGACGAGGTGATACCGAAAGGCAAGGCCACAAATTGGTAGTGCCGATCCTCCAGAGCGAATCTGAGGAATTTCTGATGACCTGGAAAGATTGGTACGTGAAGGTAAGCATCCTTGATGTCTACAGAAGTCACAGTGGATTGACTGCTGAGCGCAGGGTTTCCATGCGAAAATGCTTGAATCTGACAAACTTGTTGAGGCGCTTTAAATCCAGGATGGGCCTGAGGGACCCATCCTTTTTGGGAACCGTGAAGAGATTGGAATAGAAGCCTCTGCCCCTTTCCCAGAAAGGCACCGGGCAGAGGACCCCCAACTCCAGAAGGTTTTGGACAGCAAGGCAAAAACCCTGAGCTGACAGAGGGTTTTGAGCCATCCAGGATCTGATGAATCTTGGGGGCGGCCAGGCTACAAACTATCTTGTAAGCGGAGGAAACCACCTCCTGGATCCACCTGTCTGCTACATGTCGCCTCCAGACGTGAGCAAAGAGCCGTAGCCGCCCCCCCCACCCGGATGGGTGAGGGCGCCTCTTCATGCCTGAGGGGGCTTGGGGGAGGATTTGGGCTTGGGTCCCCAGGAGAGGCCAAGGCGGCCACGTCCCCTGCCCCTGGCCAAATAGTCTCTGCATGCTCCAGCAAAGGAAACCCCTCGACCAGCCCTGGAAGCCCGAAAGGAGGGGAAAGAGGCACCAGACCCCCGAAAGAGCCGAGAAGGCCTCCTGCGTTGAGGTAACCTACCGCCCCGGCAAACAAGTCCAAGCGTTCACCAAAGAGGTGCAACCCCTTAAAGGGGAACCCAGTGAGAGCCTTCTCAGCAGCATTATCAGCAACCCACTGACGCAGCCAGACAGAGCGGCGTATAGCCACCAAAAAGGGCAGATGTCCTTCCACACATTCTAATGACCTCATCCATGGCAGAGAGGATATATGCAACAAATTCATAGCAAAGCAGGAGATATAATCTTCACCTCCCGCGTCATCAGAGGCGCCATCTATGAGATACTTAAGCAGCCCTTTAATAGCAATAGCTGTTATGGCAGAGGCAGAAACTGGGCGCAGCGCAGTCCCCACACAGGCAAAAGCATGACAGGACAGCTGGTCATCCCGCAGGGTAGTAGTGACAGGAGAATGCATGACAGATGTATTTGACAACCCTAGAACGGGCGCGTCCACCTCGGGAGGACAAGACCAACGTTTAATCACATCAGCAGGAAAGGGATACCTCTTGTCCCAACTCTTGAGCACCCCAGGTAGCTTACTAGGCCGTTCCCATTCCTTGAGCACTAGATTATTAAAGTGAGTCTGCTCAGGGAACTCCAAGCGTGGCTTAACCGTATCAAAAAGCTCACCCTGCCACTGCGGAGCCACTGCAGGAGGAGAAATACAAAGCACTTTGAATATGTGACAACCTGTCAGTATCATCTGAGGACCATGGGTCTTCCCCAAAGTGAGACCCGGTACCACCATAGATCTTAGGTTGTTCCTCAGAGGATTCTGAATCAGAAAACAATTCCCCCTCCTCGAGGGGGTAAGGGCCAGAAAGTGAATAAGGTCCCTCATCCTCTACAGGAAAGAAGGAAGCAGCGGGAGATAAATGCCGCTTCTTAGCAGAAGCCTTACGTGAGGCTAACCCAGCAATATGTTTTTCAATGCTGGCCACCCGTGCAGCCAAATCAGATTGAGAGTCCCCGCTAGTGTGCCCCTCACTGGGGGTCAGATGTAAGCGTGGGGGGGTAGGCGAAGCCAAAAGGGGCGCAGCACCAGGGCCCGCAACAGACAGCCCGGACTGCAGCGCAAGTGCCTGCTAGGCGCAGTTTACACATACCCTGACATCATCACTCACAGGGGAAACCCCACACGCAACACACACCCAGGCCTGTCCTGAAGGAACCCCAGACACATTATCCCCAGAAGCCTCCATATGGTGATTAGAGTGGCACAACAGGCCAGTATAGGGTTAAGGCTAGTAATAGCCACCCGGGATGCCCCAAGAACCCGCTAGGGAGGTGGGAGATTACTAAAGGGAAGAGGGCCGGGAGAAACCACAGTGACGTTTATCCCGCCTGAAAGACATAAAAAGACATCCCCATAAGCATTTACAAGTGAGAAGCAGAAAAAAAAACTCCCCGCAGGGACACTCACGGACAGCACTGGTAAAGGAGCAGCAGCACACGCAGCACGAGCGAAGGAGGAAGAGAAGAAAATATGGCCCCCGTACAGACCTCGAGGGGCGGGCCGCAGACATGTGACGCCAAAAGCGTCATCCGCAGAGCCCGCCCCCCCCCCCCAAAGATCGCGAAACGCGTCCCACGTGATCTCGCCGTCCAATGACGGCGCAGCAGCAGCTGAGGCAATGTCGCCGCCGTCCGCAGAGCGCTGTACAAGCGGCGTGGCGGCGAGCGTATTAAGTAAAAAACACCGCAACACAATAATAAAGTGAAGAAGGGGGGGTGGATTGGGTAAGGAAGACCCAGAGTGCAGGAAGGGGCATCCCACAAGGCTCACCATTAACCTATACAGCCTACCCATGTCAGTGCAGGGATTGCGGTAGGAGCAGCGCTCATCAGCACCTGACCCTGATGCTGTCCTACCTTCACCCGAACCAGTCAGCCAAGGCTGGGAGGCAGTGGGTCCGGAAACGGGTGGGAATAGTCCTGCAGAGCTGCAGGCTGATAAGCCCAGCTCACCTGCACAGTATAGAGAGCCATCTTCTATCTTCGCAGTCCAGACTGCAGATGAGAACTGGGAATTGGTGGGAGGTTCCTGGATATTTAAGGGGGCCGGGAGCGGCCACAAGTTTTTCTGCAGTCCAGCGCCATCTTGAGGATGTATAACCCCATGTGTAAGGAATATTCTGGGATAGGACGTGCTGTATACTTGGAATAATGGTGGTTAATCTTTGAATTTGTATAAACAAATTCAAAAATTTGTATAAACATCAAAACATATTGTTTTGATGTTTAATAATCTTGCAAACAAAATAAATATAACTCAGCAAACTAGTCCGTGTATAAAAATCCCCACATGACCACCAACTAGCAATCTGTGTCTGCCTAAAACCCCACTCCAGGCAACTACATGTTCTGGAGTCATATTGCAACTCCCGATACTTTGGTCCAAAGGCAAAGCTCAGATAATGCCTGGCCAGAGATGTGCCCATAAAAGCAATTTAGCCCCTATCTACCTGAATGATGCAGCAGCAGGGCCTATAGCAAATGAGTGGTCACCTCCTCACAGCATATCTGGGTTGCAGGAGGGAACGGAGAACGTTGTTTGACTAAAGCTTGGGATGCATGTTCCTCCAGTACAATTATTGATATTTCTAACTGCAGAGCTTCAGGTTTACATGTTATACGGAAACATTCATGGGTTACACAGAACATGCACAAGACAGCAAAACAAAGTAGTCATGCAGTTTACTTTGTATAGTGTACACAGCATGTAGTTCTCACTTGCTAGAACCAATTATCCACAAATCATGTTTTACACTAAGTTACCCTTTATCTTTGGCATGCACGTCAGCACCATGATGAAGTAGGTATTCCACAACAGACACCCGATTATAACCGGCAGCAAAGTGTAATGGTGTTGAATGGCGTCCTTCAAGATCCCTGCAATTCACATTCTGTGGGCTGCATAGCTGCTGTTAAAAACAGAGAAACACAATGTTAAATAATTAGAACGTGAAATGTCATTTTCCAATATAAATATATTTCTAACATTATTTTCAGTCAAATGTAAACCTGTATACTGTAGCTGGTTCATCACACAAACTACTTAGAGATGATAGCATAAATAGTTTAACTACCACTGTATGCTATAGTAATATATATTTTTCTCACACTAGGATTTAGAGCACCAGCAACCATGTGACTGTGGTGGGCAATCGCGGTGCAGGATTTCTCTGGGTGAAGGTAGGATTTCTCCCATTTGTCGATGCAGTTGGGATGCCTCACTGCCCCTGGTACAACACCCATTTTGAGAAAAAAGGGGAGCTGTTCCAGTTTAAATGGCCTCAATTGTTTCAAATAGACTTGATAAAATTCCAAAACACGGACAGCAACTGCAGCCAAATGAATGTGCAGTTGACAAAAGGAACAAATAAAATAAAATTTGTTTTATGTGAAAAACCTAAGAAAATAATAAAGTATTATTAAAAGCTCACACACACCACCCCCATCGTACAGAAGGATCAACTGTCAGCAATTCTCACTAACAAACATAGCAGATCACTTGAGGCAAGGGCAGTTCCTTCATGCTTTAAAGTGGACCAACAGTGTAAACCAAATACATGTTTACACCACCCTTGCCCACAGAGTATATATATATATTTTTTTATAGAATCCAGGGCTGGCTGTGCAGGGTTTTATTCCGCTTCAAAGTAAAACTCCCTTTTTGTCAGGCTTTTGGCAGTTTGACTTACTGTTTTCCACTTCCAGAATGTTAGTAAACTGACCCCAGACATGTGATCAGTATGCAGTTTACGAATTGCTTATATTGCTATAGCTCAATTTGGAGCAGCTTTCCCGGCCTTGAGTAAAGCCCTTAATATAGTTCTGGCTACAAATCCCAGAATTCTTCCACTGTAACAGATGAGCTCATCAGCAGCTTTGGCTAAATCATGCAGCAGTAATGACCTGCCCAGGTGGGAACTTTGCCAGTTACTTTTTAGCTACTGGAAAACAAGATTGAGATCCCCCATCTGAAGAGGTTGAATTAAAGCAGGAGGGGTTCAACCTGTGAGCATCAGATGATTAGTACGCCAGATTCAGGAAGTCTCTGCCAGGTACACCAAGGTAAACACATTGGGGTTGATTCAGAGCCTGGTTAGAAAATGTAGTCCTTTTTTAGGAGAGAAAATTGCCATTCACTTTCATTGTCTACTTAGAGCAGATTAAAGCGGTCCTTCATGCTGAATAAGAGTCTATCTTATATGTTTCCCACACCCTGCACATACAGATTGCTCACATTAAAAATCATCCTGCATCTACTGCATGTTATGAGCCTTTAAACATCCAAGATGGCAGCTCATGGAACATCAGGCAGCCTGCAAACAGGAAGTGTGTTCTGACTGTGCTGCTCTGCATTCTGGGACTGCTGACCTTTTCCTGACCCCAGTTCTGCTCTGTCTGAGCAAAGCACAGCTATAACCCGCCCCCTGTACTTTATCCCACTCTCATCTCCTCAGTAAGTGTGATGCTTCTGAGTCAAGATGGCGGCGCCCGAATCCTAAAGTCCTTAACAGAGTTGCAAGCCCAGTGGGGGGAAGAATAATAAGTGACTAAAAACTTTAAATATATTAATTTTAGATGCTGGGAAATCGTTTTTTTAAGGGTTTGGGCTTTTCAATAAATCATGCAGAAGGTCCGGTTCAAGATCCAGATGAAAATGTACACCCGGTAGACAATGAAAGTGAATGGCAATCTCTCTCCTGACAAAGAAATGAGTTTTCTCACCAGGCTCTAATCTGGGCCTATTGTTGCTAAGGTAAACACATTGTTTACCTTATATTGAAAACAAATATAAAAAAAGAAACAGATAAGCTCAGTGCTCTGATTTCAATCCTATTCGCCCTGCAATCACCAAACGCGCGTATGCCCTTAGGCAACTATAAGCAGCGTTCTGACGGCAATTGCCCTATTGCCATGCATCGCTCATTTGATTTTATTATCGCTTTTCGCACAGCAGTGCTGCCTTTTTAATAGATTCTGCCTACAGAAGGAAGAAAGGCACAATTCACATTCTAGAGAATTTGTGCGATTTGGTACAGCACCAAGACCCCTTTCTGCACCAGATACATAGATACAAAGCAAAGAAAACCTTGGTTCAATACCTATTAGTAGAACCTGATGAATGGATACTGGTATAGATTGGCCAGCATAGCTCCAAGTAGTTTAGAAATGCAGTGTTACAAAATACAGGATGTAGGCAGCAATGTGTCCTAAACGCATAACTAGAAGCACAGTCCAGCGCCAATCCTCAGTAACACTGCTGACCCTAGCTACCGCTATGTAAGGTAGGCAGTACATATCACCAGGAGTGTACTAGAAGGTGCCCTACAGAAGAGAAGCTTCAGTGTAAGTGGCTTGGGATCAGTGTAAGTAGATTGAAATGGGCTCTAAATCAAGGTTTTGCAATCTGCGTTACACATACCCCAGGGGGTACATGGCTGTGATCAAGGGCACACATATAGGTCTGGTATATTATTTTAACAGTAAAACATTAGCTCTTCTTGCTTTAGAAGTTCTTACAAACGCTGTGGTCTACTTATGTGGGTAATATTTATAATTGATCTCCCCTTTGTGGATATTTGGTTTCAACTTCTTTTCGCTACACGGTACTTGGCATAAGAAAGTTGAGAACCACAAGTATACATCTCTGAGGTATGATGGCACAAAATACCGTTTTGTGATTACTCACCTTTAAAACGGATATTATAAGTGTGACATACACTCCGCTTCAATACTTCTTGACAGTTGGGTTATTCTCCAGTAGAGGGCGAACTTCTGCAGAGATGAATGCAAAAAAAGAAGCCCCTCCCGGTCCATAACCACCTGGGACCTCCCACCAATTCCCCAGAGTAAAATAACAGTAAAGGGACCAGGAAGAACCAACCAATCACCAACAATACTAACAAAAACCAATGGTTCACCATATAAAGGATCCAGAATACCAAACAGGGTGGGTGAAGCGGAGTGTATGTCACACTTATAATATCCGTTTTAAAGGTGAGTAATCACAAAACGGTATTATTCCAAGTGTGACATACACTCCGCTTCAATACTTTTTGACATCTGGGACATCCAATAGCAGTGTCCGTCAAGGGTGGAAACATAAACAGTAAAGAATGCACCAACTCAAACCACTGCAGCTTGCAGAACCTTGCAGCCAAAAACAGCATCCGCTGAAGCCCGCACATCAACCTTGTAAAACTTGGAAAAGGTATGAACAGAAGACCAAGTAGCAGCCTTACAAACTTGTTCAACAGAAGCCTGGTGCTGAAAAGCCCAGGATGCACCCACAGCACAAGTAGAGTGCGCAGTGACCCTAAAAGGGGGAGTCCTCCCCTTAGCAGAATAGGCCCCAACAATGGCCTGACGAATCCATTTGCTAATCGTAGACTTAGCAGGTGCCAAACCTTTCCTGGGCCCGCAGGGCACCACGAAAAAGGCGTCCGTCTTGTGGAAGGAAGAAGTAGTCACCAAATAGTACTTCACACAGCGAACAACGTCCAAATTGTACAAAACCCTCTCCTTGTCATTGTTAGGCTTAGGACACAAGGAAGGGAGAACAATGTCCTGATTGATGTGGAAAGCAGACACCACCTTAGGAAGGAAATCCGGTTTAAAACGAAAAACCACCTTATCCTGGTGTCTCTCAAAGTAAGGGGCCTGAATCGACAGGGCCGCCAACTCAGAGACATGCCGGACAGAAGTAATAGCCACCAAGAAAGCAACCTTCTGAGTGAGAACCGAAAGAGCAATATCATGTAGCGGCTCAAAAGGCGGACCCTGTAGTGCCGAAAGAACCAAATTCTAAACCCAAACAGGAACTACAGCTTTTCGAGGGGGCCGCACATGCGCCACCCCTTGGAAAAAATACCATTTTGTGAGTACTCACCTGAAAAATGGATATTGTTGGTGTGCCACACACCCCGCTTCACTTCTTAAATATTCATCCATTATTGGGTTAATCCACCGCAGGTGACGTAGTGCAGAGAGGAAGTCTTGTAACGAGCCCCCTTCCGGCCTATATATACCTGGTACCTCCCTTCAATCACCAGTATATTTAAAAAGCAGAAAGACAAGGTACCAGTATTCCACCGGTAACCTCAAAAATCAATTTTGATATAAATAAAAAAGGGCTTCACCATATAAATGTTTCGGTAATACCGAAAAGGGTGGGGGTGAAGCGGGGTGTGTGGCACACCAACAATATCCATTTTTCAGGTGAGTACTCACAAAATGGTATTATTCTTGGTGTGCCACACACCCCGCTTCACTTCTTAAATATTCATCCATTATTGGGACATCCAAAAGCAGTGTCCACAAGGGAAGGGCATCTCAAGGCCAGGTGAAGCAAAACTTAAATGACTGCAGTCTGCAGAACTTTGCGGCCAAAAACAGCATCCGCTGAGGCCCGCACATCAACTTTGTAAAGCTTAGAAAAAGTGTGAACAGAAGACCAAGTGGCGGCCTTACAAACCTGTTCAACAGAAGCTTGGTGCTGAAAAGCCCAAGACGCCCCAACAGCGCGAGTGGAATGAGCAGTGATACGAAAAAGGGGGATCTCTTCCCTAGCCGAATAGGCCGCAGTAACGGCCTGACGTATCCACTTGCTAATGGCAGATTTGGCTGGTGCCAAACCCTTCTTAGGCCCATGGGGCACAACAAAAAAGGAATCCGTCCTCCGAAAAGGAGACGTGATAATCAAGTAGTACTTAACACAGCGTACTACATCCAAACAATGCAAAACCCTCTCTTTGTCATTCTTAGGATTAGGACACAAGGAGGGAAGAATAATATCTTGGTTCAAATGAAAAGCAGAAACAACCTTAGGAAGAAAGTCTGGCTTGAACCGAAAGACCACTTTATCCTGATGCCTCTCAAAGTAAGGCGCCTGGATAGTTAAGGCCGCCAACTCTGAGACACGCCGGACAGAAGTGATAGCTACCAAGAAGACAATCTTCTGAGTCAGGGTAGACAAAGCAATATCTCGCAAAGGCTCAAAAGGAGGAGCCTGAAGAGCAGAAAGAACCAAATTCAAATCCCAAACAGGGAGTAATGGTTTCCTGGGAGGCCGCACATGCGTAACCCCCTGGAAAAAAGTTTTAACTAAAGGTTTAAGCGCAACACGCTTCTGAAAAAAAAAGATAGATAAGGCAGAGACCTGCCCTTTCAACGTACTTAGCTGGAGTATACCAGAGGTATTTCTGGGTATGAACCGACCCAGTGTTTGTGGGAACTCAATGTGTGACCACGCCTGAAGTAAAATTGACTATTACACTTTTATAAGAATCAAGTACATTAATTTATATTAGTTACAATATCAAGTTGAAATACAAACACAAAAGTTTGTTATAGAAGAATATCCTTGGTGCTTGCCATGCTACCAATTCAATTCCCCATTGAATTCCACAATGTCAACCACAATACAAATGTAATCATCATTGTACTACAAAAAAATTTCTTTTTTTTTTTTTTTACACAGTTGTCAACTGTCTTACTTGCCAATGCGCTGGTTATTACTAATACAATTGAACATATTGCACATTACAGACAATTAAACTTGTTCAATGATTCAGTTGCCCAAATCATAGCGGTGAGTAATATCATGTAATAAGCGGTAAACTAGTTTCACCCCCACTAGGGGGCTTCTTCAGTACCAAACCGCACTTAAGGGCACTTGATCGGCCCATCCAGGCCCGTTAGATTATTGCCAAAAGCCTCATGTCCAGGTGCACAATCCCAAAATTGATGCTGGATGGACAGGTTTAGATATCCCAAGTTAGTTAGTGCTCCGTTCGCCAATTATGAAGGAATGGCGTCTGCCCTATGTTGCGAGGTTCTCTATTCCTCAATGATAAGGGAAGCAGAAATACAGGCTTGGGGTCCGCTCTCTCAGCTAAGATTTAATCCGCTGGTCTGCCCGGTAACCATCCAGGGCAGATCTAAGGGAGCCCGCCCAGCAATACACGTCCGTGCATGTTGTGCTGTATGCTTGACCTGGATACTTAGCTGGAGACCAGAGTCCAGCCCTGATTGTAAAAAGTCCAGAATCCTGGAGACCGAAAAGACCCTACAAGGAAAAGATCTTATCTCACACCAAGCGATATAGGCTTTCCAAGTCCTATAGTAGGTGATGGAAGAAGACCTCTTCCGGGCACTGATCAGAGTCTTAATGACTGAATCAGAAAGACCCTCCTCCTTCAGGATGGAGGTTTCAGCAGCCAGGCCATCAAACCCAGCGCTGGTAAATTGGGGTAACACAATTGACCCTGAGTGAGCGGATCGGGCCGAAGAGGCAGAACGAACTGGTCCACTGCCAGCCGAACGATGTCTGCGAACCTCACTCGTCTTGGCCACCTTGGGGCCACGAGAACGGCGGACACCTTTTCCAGAGCCAACTTCTGAAGAACCCTGCCCAGCATGGGCATCGGAGGAAACAGGTATAGAACTCCCCAGATCAGGGACATGGCGTCCACTGCCAGAGCCAGAGGATCCTGGGAGAGCGACACGAAGTTCGGGAACCTGTGGTAGTGATGAGGGGCCAACAGGTCCACCTCCGGGGTCTCCCATTGGAGACACAGTAAGCGAACCACCCGAGGATGGAGAGCCTATTCTTCCAGACGGGGAGAGCCCTTACTCAACTGGCCCACTACCTGTTTCATCACCTCTGGAATGTAAACCGCCGAGAGACAGGGAACATGGAACACTGCCCATGTCCGGATCAGGGACACTTCTCTGAGAGTACTCAGACTGCGTGTCCTTCCCTGAAGACCAACGTAAGCAACCGCTGATCGATTGTCTGAACACATCTGGACAGATTCAGAATATTGATGGGAAAGTGGGGCCTTTAAGCTCTCCACTGCCCCTGAAATCGCAGCTCCTTCCAGAATCTGCCCCATCCCGACAGACTGGCGTCCGTGGTGACAATTTTCCAAAGGGGGGTCAGGAAAAGCCTGCCCTACACAAGATTGGTCGAGACCAAGCACCACAGGAGGGACTTCCGTACACGGGAGGACAACTGGAAGGACTGATCCAACGACTGAGGTTGCTGGTCCTAACATGCTAACAGAAATAGCTGAAGTGTTCTCGTGTGAATTTGGGCAAAAGAAAGACACACTCCGTCTTGATGAGAGTTCAGGCCGGGATGAACCGACCCATGAATGGACCGTGAAGGAGGGTGAGACTCTAATTCCAGGTCGTAACTGGGCGACACTACCTCCTGGATCCATCTGCCTGGAACCACTTGGTTCCAACGGTAGAAGTGTCGCAATAGTCCCCCCACCTGCACGGGTGAGGGCAGCCCCTCATTGCTGAGTGAGCTTATCAGCAGGTTTGGGCTTGGTGCCCCAGGACTGAGTGGGCCGGCCACGGCCCCTCCCCCGAGTCCAACCTGCGCCACTGGTAGCGGGAAAGGACGCACCCTTGCCCGCTCTGAATCCTCGAAAGGAAGGCCTACCGGAACTTGCCCCCCTGAAGGGACCACGAGGCCTTTTGCGTTGTGGCATCTTACCACCCTTTGCGACTGAATCAATTTTCTCCCCGAACAGACGCAACCCCAAAAAGGGGAGAGCCGTGAGCACCTTTTTGGAAGCCGTGTCCGCTGACCACTGACGCAGCCATACTGACCTGCGAATAGCCACCAGCATAGCTGCTGCCTTGCTACTCATAGTCAGCGCATCGTCCTGAGCAGCCAGGACATGAGCCACAAAAGATTCACACTGCTTAAGCGCAGTGAACTGTTTGCAAGCGGGATTAAGATCCTTATATAGCCCCTGAACTAAGGACTTAATTGCTAATAGAAGAAGGGCTGAAGCACATACCGGGCACAACGCTGACCCGGAATAGATAAAACCATGTCGAGCGTAATGGTCAATCCGACGATCTTCCCCATCTTTGGGGACAGTGGTCTCAGCAGATTGTACCATAGCCGAGCTGGAGAGCCCTAGTACAGGGGTATCGACGTCCGGAGGGACAGACCAAAGCTTCACCAATTCTGTCGGGAAAGGATAACGCTTTTCCCAACTGGAAGGAATTCCAGATAACCGCGTGGGATGTTCCCATTCCTTAAGAACCACCCTCTCAAAGTGGTGTTGTCTGGGAAAAACCAAATGCGGCTGAGGCTCCTTAAACAACTGACCCTTCGGTGGGGCGGCCGCCTCAGGCGTATCTAAACTCAAAATTTTAAACATTTGAGCCAGAATAGAGGGGGTGTCAAAAACAACCCCCTCTGACCAATCGCCAATCTCATCAGCCACAAGCTGACCTGTCGGCTCATCTGACTCCGACGGGAATTCATCCTCGTCCGGGGATCCATCGGACCATTCCACAGGTTCACCAAACTGGTCCTGTGGAGCCGAAGGTACCGGAGTCAGGTGCCTTCGTTTTGCAGCGGCCTTCAACGCTGCTTTAACGGGCATTACTTTCCGGGGGCTGGGCTGTGCTGCCGCCTCGGAATGCGAATCCCCACTTTTGACAGTGTCATGCGGGGTCCGGAATAGGGAGGGAGAGGTAGGAGATGATGAAGGATGCGATGGCCCCGCAGCCGAAGCAACGGACTGGCGCGCAATAGTCTGTTTTGCACAAGGGATGCAAATAAAGACATCATCAGCTGGGAGTGGAACCCCACAACCTACGCACCCCCCAAACGGCTCAGCAGAACCGTTTCCGGAAATTACGGAAGCCTCCATATGGTGATTTATGGTATTCGCAATACTGGGACTTTTAAGGCATAAGCCAACCCGGGATGCCCCTTTATTAGTAATGTCCCGGAAGGGAGGATTTTTTTTTTTTTTTAAATATATATATATATATATTTTTTTTAAGTTAAGGTCCCCTTTAATAAACTATATATATATATATATATATATATATATATATATATATATAGATATTTATATATAGTCTATGTATATATACATCACAAAGCTATCCCAATAATTAGCCAGGCACATAGAGCCGGAGGGCCACCATAAGCAGGGATCCCAGGATCTGCCAGGAAAAGAAAAACCATCAGATCCTCACATGTGTATAAACAAACATATAAGCATGGCACCAAAGTGCCCTTACATCACGCCCCCTTAATACAAAGTGACTCCCCACTATATTACTGCAAGGAAAGCATTCCCCATTTAACGGCCCCAACGGGAGGGGCCGCTTACCTGGTCAGCGAAGGCAGCAGCCGGAACAAGACTGCAGCCAGCACGGAAGACAAAGTGCGGCCGTGCGCCCACGCGACTTCCTGCATTTGAAGGAAGCAAGAACGCTGGGCCCGCCGCAGACGCCGCATGACGTCGGCGCCGCGCGTCAGCGGGACCCGCCCCCCCCTACGCCGATCAGCTGGAAATCACTCTCAGCTGGGCCACTGCACGTGCGCCCAGGCGGCGGAGGGGGGAGGGTAAAGACCGCATGGTGCTGTTCAAATGAAAACATAAAATGCCAGGCGGGGAGAGGGGGCCACAAAGCAACAGTCTGCAAGAGAAGTGGCCAGCCCCTACCCAGCGCAGCCTGCCCTTAAAGCAGACCCAAAAATATACACATGCTGAATACAGTGAATGCATAAACATGAACACACATACATGTTAAAATGCAGTGATACAAGTGAAACACACATACTAAAAGCACACCCTCACACCCCCCCCCCCCCAATAGTGAAGGGAGAAGGGACCGTAACGGGAGAGTAAGGGGCTACGGGGACCCTCGGGACAGGGGCATCCCATTTCCGGATCACCATGCCGGATAGCCGCATTGCCCCCAAAAGAGGTGGTCGAGCGGAGGAGATAAGCTCCTAGGCACCTATAGTGCCGTCTACCAATTGCCCAGTGAGCAGCCTAGGCTGGGAGGCTTCCAATCCACCATAAAGGTATACAAACTCAAACCGGGCAGAAATAGACCAAAAGGGGGGTGGCGGGGTAAGAATACCCCGGCCTACCTGTAAGCAGGAGACTTCCATCTTCTGACTTGTCAGCAAGCAGAGAGAAAAAATACTGGTGATTGAAGGGAGGTACCAGGTATATATAGGCCGGAAGGGGGCTCGTTACAAGACTTCCTCTCTGCACTACGTCACCTGCGGTGGATTAACCCAATAATGGATGAATATTTAAGAAGTGAAGCGGGGTGTGTGGCACACCAAGAATAAGTCTAAACCAGAGGGTGTAAAGCAAAAGACCTCTGGAAGAAAACCGACAGTACAGACCAAGTACTATGCTGGAACCCAAGGTCCAGATTATGCTGAAGAAACTCCAAAATCCTGGGAACAGAAAAAAACCCTGCAAAGCAAGGCCCTAGCCTCATACCAAGCAATATAGGACCTCCAAGTCCTATAGTAAATGCCAGAAGAGGACCGCTTCCTAGCCCTAATCAGGGTCTGAACGACCGCCTCAGACAAACCTTCCTCTTGCAAGATGAAGGTTTCAGCAGCCAGGCCGTCAAAGCCAGCATTTGTAAATTGGGGTAAAGTAGATGACCCTGGGATAGCAGAATCGCTGGTGCCCCTTCTAGAACCAGCTTGCGAACTACCCTGCCCAGCATGGGGACAGGTGGAAACAGGTACAGAAAACCCAAGTCCTTCCATGCCAGAGACAAGGCATCCACTGCCAAGGCCAGGGGATCCTGAGAAAGATGACGGAAGCTTGTGATTGTGCCTCGAAGCAAAGAGAGCCACCTCCGGAGTACTCCACTTGCGGCAAAGATCCAGAAAGACCTCGGGGTTGAAAGACCACTCTCCGTGGCGAGAGGACCCCCTGCTCAGGTAATCCGCCTCTGTATTCTCCACCCCCGGAATGTAGACTGCCGAAAGGCAAGGAACATTGCTCTCTGCCCAGCGCAGGATCAGAGAGACTTCCCTGAGGGCACTCCTGCTGCGAGTCCCTCCTTGGTGATTTATGTAGGCCACTGCCGTTCGGTTGTCCGAACGCACCTGAAACGGAAGACCCCGTAACTGTGGGGTTAACCGAGCCAAAACCAGACGAATGGCTCTGAGCTCCAATACATTGATGAGGGTGTGAGCCTCCTGGGGACCCCACACCCCGCTGAACTGATGACTCTTCCAATAACCTCCCCAGCCCGACAGGCTGGCATCCGTGGTAACCGTCTCCCAACAAGGGACCAGAAAGGATCTGCCCTTCACCAGATTGCTCGAGTCCAGCCACCATCGAAATGACTGCCAAACCCTGGGAGACATCTTGAAAGGTTGATCCAATGACTGTGGGCTCCTGTCCCAATACGTCAATAGGAGAAATTGAAGAGATCTCATGTGAAATTGTGCAAACGGCACCTCCTCGAAGGAGGACACCATCAGGCCCACCAGTTTCATCCCCTGTCGGATAGAGGGACAAGGACTGGCCAGAAGAAGACGGATCAGGTCCTGAATCCCCTGCACCTTGGTCTGGGGCAGAAACACTCTGGCCCGACTGGTATCCAGATTCATGTCCAGAAATGAAATCACTCGAGACGGGGAGAGAGAAGACTTGGTGTGGTTGATCACCCACCTGAACCTCTCCAGGGTCGACACCACCTGGAGGGTGTCCAGTTCTGCCTGCTGAAGGGAAGAAGCAGAAATTAACAGATCGTCCAGATAAGGCACGATGCGAATGCCCTGAGATCTGAGCAGAGCCATTACGCCCGCCAAAACCTTGGTGAAGACCCTCGGTGCTGAGGTCAGACCGAAGGGAAGAGCTACGAATTGATAATGTTGATCCCCC
Organism: Gastrophryne carolinensis; assembly: GCA_027917425.1. Lineage (NCBI taxonomy): Eukaryota > Metazoa > Chordata > Amphibia > Anura > Microhylidae > Gastrophryne > Gastrophryne carolinensis. The sequence continues at coordinate 265,524,544 of CM051234.1, forward strand.
ACCGAAAACCGGAGGAATCTCTGATGTGCCTGAAAAATTGGAACATGCAGATACGCATCCTTGATGTCTATATAGGTCATAAAATCCCCTTGGCGAAGGGAATTGATAGCCGAGCGCAGAGTCTCCATGCAGAACTTTTTGGCTCTGATAAACCTGTTGAGAACCTTGAGATCTAGAATGGGTCTCACCGAACCCTCCTTTTTGGGAACCGTGAAAAGGTTGTAGTAGTAACCCTTGCCTCTTTCCAACGGAGGCACCGGGCATATAACCCCCATGTCCAGAAGGCTTTTTACTGCCAACAGGAGCCCCTGTTCAGCCTGAGGGCACCCGAGACCTTAAGAATCTTGGGGGCGGCCAGTACTCGAACATCAATTTGTACCCGGAGGAGACCACTTCCAAGATCCAATTGTCTGTGACCTCCCGGGTCTAGACCCGGAAGAAGAGCCGCAGCCGTCCCCCCACCCTTACGGGTGAGGGGGCCCCTTCATTGCTGAGCCGGTTTAACGGCAAGCTTGGGCTTGGAACCCCAGGCAGCCACGGGACGTGCCCGACCTCTGCCTCTGTTCCAGGACGAGCCCCTGACCCCCGAGAAGGCCAGAGCCCTAGACGCTCTGGCCCCTCGAAAGGAAGGAGTGAACGAGCCCGCCCCCCGAAAGGGACGGCGCTGCTTCCTCCGCTGAGGTAACTTACCGCCTTTAGCCACAGCATCCAATTTATCTCCAAACAGCAGCACACCCAAGAAGGGGAGAGCTGTGAGCGACTTCTTGGCTCCAACGTCCGCTGTCCACTGACGGAGCCAGACCAGTCTGCGCATGGCCACCAGCAAGGCTGACGTCCTACTACACACGACAATGGAGTCTTCCATCGCAGTCATGACAAAATCCATGAACAATTCGCACTTCTTAAGTATAGCGAACTCAGCGCTAGCTGGGTCCAGCTGAGCGTTATTCAGCCAGTCCCTGATAAGAGACCTGGTAGCAAGCGACACCAGGGCAGATGCACTAACCGGCCGCAGGGCCGAGCCCACGTTGGGAAATGCATGGCACGCCATCTGATCAAGGCGCTTGTCCTCGCCATCCTTCAGGGAGGAGGCGTCAGGGGTGTTCAGTACAGAATAGTTGGTCAAACCTAACACAGGCGCGTCGACCTCGGGAGGAGAAGACCAGCGCTTGACCGCCTCCACCGGAAAGGGATACTTCTTATCCCATCCCTGAGGCACACCAGGGAGCCGAATGGGCCTCTCTCATTCCCTAAGAATCAGCGCATCAAAATGACCCTGGGTAGGGAATTCCAGACGGGGCTAGTAGACCCCCAAAAATTCCCTTCCCTCCGACATGGGCACCCCGGCCCCCCTCACTGAGGGAAGTAGAAGGTCGCACTCCCCGGCCAATATGGCCACGGAGCCGACTATAAGAGGGCCAAACGTTAAACACACACACATATACAAAGAGTAACACACACAGTAAAACTCCCCCCCCCCCCCAGAGGAGAGTAAGGGAAGGGGGGGAACCCTGCCAGAATCTGGCCCTAAGCCTAACGGGACGGGGCATCCCACACAGGATCACCAAAAACCTGGATAACCGCCTACCCCATGGTGGGGTCTCATGGTGGAGTGGTGCTCCTACTGCACCCATAGGGTGCTCCTACCTTTACAAGGACCCGCAGCCGAAGCTGGGAGGCTCGATGCAGGGACAATTTAGGAGGGTCCTGGCAGCAATAGGGGCAAAAATGGCCAGGCGCGAGCCCGGCTAACCTGCAAGTAAGAGAAGCCTTCATCTTCTGTCTTGCTCGCTCCCTGCAGAGAAGACAACTGGGGAATTGGTGGGAGGTCCCAGGTGGTTATGGACCGGTAGGGTCTTCTTTTTTTGGATTCCAAGTGTATGTCACTCTTGGAATAAAAGGTTTATACAATGGAAACTACCCAACTTTCTTTTTTTCCTTAAACAAACTAAAAATACAATTCTGTGAGATACTCACCTGTAGAATTGGTATTATACGCATACAGCACGTCCTGCTCCATCTAATAATAATTACACATGGGTAATCCTCCGCCAGGGGGCGCTGTTCACTGCAGACATGCAAAAACAGGCTCCTCCCGGCCCTTCATATAGCGAGGGACCTCCCACAAAGAAGCCGGGAGAAACCAACCACCAACTGGTAATAATAACAATGATAACAATCACCATACAGGGGATCCAGAACAAAGTGAAACCAGGGTGGGGTGGAGCAGGACGTGCTGTATGCGTATAATACCAATTCTACAGGTGAGTATCTCACAGAATTGTATTATTCTAAGCATACAGCACGTCCTGCTCCATCTAATAATAATTACACATAGGACATCCAATAGCAGTGTCCATAAGGTAGGGTGGGATCCCCAACAAAAAAGGCACAGCAGACAGTAAAGGCGCTGTCACCTGCAAACATTGCTACCAAGTACGACATGAGCAAAGGCTTTAACGTCAATCTCAGAACAAAACCTTTGAAAAGGTATGTACAGAAAACAAGCAGCGGTCTAGCAAACCTGCTTAACAGAAACCTGATGCTGAAGGGCCAAAGGTACCCAAGCACAAGTAGAACAGAATAGAAAGAGAGGGAGGTTCTTCCCCCTTAAAGGAATAGGCCAGAGTAACTGTCTAACCAACCCAAATGCAACAGGAGCCTCGGTGAAACTCAGAACTTTCCCCAACGGGGAATTGAAAACTGGTCTCCCGCAAGACAGGCGGGGATACTGACCCCTTTACTAACGAGGATCAGCAAGAAGCCGAAACCTTTACTCAGGACCAGGAAGGCAAACCATCCAAGTAAGATCAGTCCAAAGGGTGCATAGGCCCTGGAAGCAAACGAGATCAGGCGCATACCCAAGGAGGCGCCCGCAGACCCCAAAGGGCATCAGTCCCCCTAAGGGACAAGAAACCACCAGGAAAATTTCAACACCTGATAAGGGAATGTAGACCCCTTACTTCAGCATTACTAAGAATAAGGCCCATAGGCAGACTAAAAGTAATTAAAAAATGACCATAAAAACACCACCTTGGACAAAAGGGTCCGGCGTAAGGCGGAATACCACCACATCATGATATATATATATATATATATATATATAGATATATATATATATATAATGAACGAGGGCAAAGTAATCAGAGCCATCTTCTCAGGTACACGTCTGACTGAAGCAACAGCCCCCTGGAGGGGCGACTTGAACTCCAAAACAGCTTAGACAGCATCCAGAATAAGTCCCAAGGGAACAATCCGCAGGGCAAGAGAATGGAAATTGATCCCAACCGGGACCATAGAACTACTTGGGAGATGCCCCTGAGCAATTCCCAAAAGAACTCCTAACAAGGAAGACTGAACCAGACTTCTACAGGAAGGCAGACAGGACAGAACCTTAACCTTAGAGTACCTAAATGGGGAGCCAACCCCAACCTATGCTGTAACAACTCTAGAACCCTGGGAATCGAGAAAGTCCGACAGGGGAGAGACCAAGACTCACACCAATCAATATGGGTACACCATAACCCACAATAGACGGAGGAAGAAGAAACCAAGGAAGCTTGTTCCTAGCCTCCCATAGACCAAGCCACCCAGAAGATAAACCCGTCTCCAAAGGGGTGAATGAATCAGCTGTCAAGCCCTCAGACTAGAGTCTGTAGATTGGGTGACATAAGAAGGAGCCTGACAAGGAGCTGACCTCAGCAGAAGCATCTGCGAAACACAGTTCACTAGGCCACCCAGGGGCCATCAATCTCACGGGTCTCTTTCTCAGCACGATCGTGCGCAGAACCCCACACAGTAGGGTGAATGAAGAGAAGAAATATACAATAGAAAGTCTATACATAAATATACTAAGCCCCCATGGCCAGAGTCAGAAACAAGGGCAGAGCCCCTGGGATATTAGCGAGACCCAACAGAGTCACCCTAGTTGGCTCTCAGAGGGACACCAGGATAGCACAACCTGCCACTGAAAAACATCCATTGGAGCGAATACCACTGAGAAACAGGGGACGTAGACCCCCACCCAGATAAGGAACCTTGCAGGAGAATCATCCTACTTCAAGCTCCAGACCAATAATAAAGCAGGCCATTGTCTTCCAACAGGCCAAGAGTCCCCAAATAGACAGGTCCTGAAGAGAAGTCCAGCAGTATAGAGTCAACTGAAGGCTCATTGTTTTAACAAAGCCAGTAGGTAAGATGGACCCTCTAAGGGACCCTACCTAGGAACCGCGGGGGGTTTTGTAAGAAATTCCCCCCCCCGCCAACCTGCGAGACTTGGTACCCAAGGTGACCATTCACAGGAAGATGCAAGCAAAGAAGGGGGTGCCCCCTGACAGGGTCCTTAAATATAACCAGCTCAAGAGGAACCCCTGTACCAAGGGGGAATGAGCACAGACCTAGTTCCCGGGGTGCTGGAAACCCCATCTAGGATCAATAACCTACTGTGCTGAAGAGCCCAAAGGCTCTGTATATAAAGGGACATCATCTGATACGCCACCAAAGGGCCCACCAGCTGCAATCCTGCCTGGTGAAAGTAAGATGTCAGCAAAAGGGGGACGGAGCCCCCGTAACCAGGAGTCCACTTGTTGCCAAGGAAGAAGGCTCAAGCCTGAACCGAATCCAAGGAAAGGAGATAGCGGATAAGGGACCGTGAGGGATTGAGGTGACTGAGCACCCATCCAGTAACTCCCAGGGGACACCGCCGGCCGACTAACCCACTCGGCCTGACATAGAGATTGGGGAGTAAGGAAAGACGACCCGGGAGGGCCTAGTGCGGACGCCCCACAGGCATGTCCGAGACATCATCCGCGCCATGGCGAGTAGCCTGGGGACAGAAGAGAGGCCAAAAACAAGGCCCCAATCCGCAGGGTTGGTCCTGCAACACTGACTAGTAACGGTCTTGGTGTCCAGAAGACAGAGGGGGAACTAACAGGATCTAGAACGCCACAGGAGGCCGGAAGCCCCCCTTACACAGGGCGCCTGTGTCCCAAGACAGAGATCTCATACAGGGACTACCTGTGAGTGTAGAATTGCCAAGCCTACCATAGGCCAGCATGGCCCAGATTGCCTCATCATTTTGAGGGAAGAGAAAGGTCAACATAGAGGCCATCGCCCCATTCTGTTAAGGGCAACCTGCAAGTAAGCCCAGACCCTGCAGGCCCAGTACGGCCTGCAACAACTCCTGAGGGGAAAACAGGGGCTCGAAGCACCCCGACAACCTCCGAGAGGGACCGCCCAGCCAATTTTATCCTGTGTCCAGGGGAACTACCTCCTGGATCCACCAGAAGGAGAAGATACGCTCCCAGATAGGAGCTACGTAGGTGCTGTGGCAGTCCCCTCGCCCAGAAGGGCGAGGGCGTCCCTTCATGCGTGGGAAGTCTTGGCAGATTTGGACTTAGCCCTGCCAGAGGGCCCAGGGCAATGCCGGCCCACCCCGTGGTGGAAATCCACTCCGAAAAGTTGGAAGCACACCTCAGGTTCGTGTTTGACACTAATGTAGGGAGGGGGAGGGGTGTCCCTGCTCCGAGGAGGCAGAGACAGCCTTCTGCGTAGGGGTGCTTTACCCTTTTTTTTTTCCAAAAAGGTCCAAACGGGCCCCAAATAGACGCCGTACTCTGAAAGGAAGGCCAGTGAAAGCCTTTTTCGTATCATCGTCAGCACCCCACTGTCACAGCCAGACCAGGCGGTGGATAGCTACCACAAGGGCAGAGGTTCTAGCACACATCTTAATGGTGTCATCCAGCGCCGAGAGGATAAACCTTACAAACACATCACAGTCTGAGAGCGCATTAAATACCTCCCAGGGGAGGTGTACACGAAAAGGCATGGGAAGCCAGTCTGTCAATGCGCTGGTCCTCAGCATCCCGAAGGGTACGATAATGAGGGGCAGTCATGAAGGGGGGGGTTAGTAACCCCTATAATTGGTGCAATTACCACGGGAGGTGCTGACCAAAAGTAAACCACATCAGGGGGAAAAGGGTACTTCCAATCCCAGACCCCTGGAACCCCTTTAAGTTTACAAGGCGAATACCATTCTTTGGATATAAGAGCCTGGAAATGCTCCTGTTCCAGAAATTCCAAGCGCGTGTCGCTGTGTGGAAACTCTCCCTCTTAGACTTGGGAGCCTCTCCGGGAGGAGAGATTGACAAAAACTCAAGGATCTTTATAAGTAGTTCATCAGTCACACAGGCCCCAAGAACCGGGGCCAGAATCATCACAGCTCCAGGGCATCCCATCCGAGGAGCCCGAATAGGAGAATAGCTCACCTTCATCCGAGGGATCCAGGTCCTGCATAGCAGCAGATTCATCGGTTTTGTTAGGAACCGGAGAGCCAGGAGGCGTCAGGGACCACTTCTTTCCAGGGCCCATACGCTCCGCCAAACTAGACAGCACCTGCTCAGTCGTAGGCAGCCTGCGCGGCACGACTTTGTTCATCCCCGCTCGAGTGAGACTCATCAGGGGTGAGATTTAGGTCCGGGGAGACAGGTGTATTGAAGGGAGGTGCAGCCACTGGCAAACCTGATTGCAGGGTCAGTGCCTGTTTAGCACACGGTCCGCAGACCCGTGCTCTGTCAGCATCAGCATGGGGCTGACCACACACTGTACACAGCCGGTCATGTCCCCGAGGGACCCCGGGTACATAATTCTTGAGATGCCTCCATATGGTGATTATCTGAGCAGTATGCCCGCAGGGATTTACGCAATAGGCAACCCTGGATGCCCCTAGACCCGCTAGGAATGTGGGAGAATTTTATATGTGAACCCGCTACAACATATGTCAGGCCGGGAGAGGCCACCAAAATCTTAGCGTCAGAAAGACATAAAGGGGATAAGAGGGAGGTGTCAGTGCCATGCGCAGCTCATAGGGACAAAAAAACGCCCAGGACCACGCAACCACGCGCGCGCGAAGACTGTCAAAATGGCGCCAAGCGAACCTCGAGGGGCGGGCCTGATCTGGCCGTGACGCGGGGCGCGTCATGCCAAGTCCCCGCCTCCCCGAAAGAGCGCGAAGCTCTAACCTGCGCAACGTCCATGACAGTAGTGGATAGGACACACATAGAGAGTGTAAATGAGGAGATTGCTCTCAACACTAAAAATACAATTCTTAGCTGGGCTAGAACCTTAGACCCTCTATACCATATCTAAATGCTCTACCTGATGAGCCATGCAGTCTGCAGGGAATGATGCTGCCACCCGGGCTACACACTTCATGTAATGAAAGGACACGCACGCGCACAACCAGACAAGGTTTATGTGGGGCAAGGAGCGCGGCACTGACACCCAAGTTTTAAATTAAAGGTCAGCGGCCATAATGTTTTAACATTACGCTGGGACCGCCACACACATACCCCCCCCCTTTCTTTTCCCTCGAGCTACGGGAGGAAGTGAGGGAGAAGCGGACCTGCACCCAGGGAACATCGCTATGAGGGGCACGGGGCAATAATGCGGGAGGGGCATCTATTGGAGGCTCACCATCGGCCTAAACCGCCTACCCTATGGTGGGGGATTGCGGTGGAGCGTAGCAGCGTAGCTCCGTGAGCACACGAGGTGCTGCCTACCTTCACCCGATCAACGCAGCCCAGGCTGGGAGGCATTTTCTTCACAAAGAGGACGGGTGGAAATAGTCCCGCAGGGCCTCTGGCTGTAAAGCCCCGCTCGCCTGCGAGAGCGCGATACTTCATGTCTTCGCAGTTCAGCACTGCAGAGAAATCTGGGGATTTGTGGGAGGTCCCTCGGTATATGAAGGGCCGGGAGGAGCCTGTTTTTGCATGTCTGCAGTGAACAGCGCCCTCTGGCGGAGGATTACCCATGTGTAATTATTATTAGATGGAGCAGGACGTGCTGTATGCTTAGAATAACGATATTGATTTTTAACAGGCATCCATAGAATTAGGCACTATGCCTGCGGTCATATTATTAGCTATCAAAAAATTTAAAGTAGAAAGTGAATATTTTATGTACCCTATAAAATAAAGAGACAGTTTTAACTTCAAACAAAATTGTAGTTTATCTTCTGCATACCGCACGCAAACATGTTATTGTGATGGTGAAGGATAAAGCAACATTTGTATTTTACTGCAAAGAACCATCTTCTCCTTCTGGCATGTTCAGTTTGTAAGCAATGAACCCATTGTGGTTGCTCCTGATTTACTTGGCCACTTGTGCTTTGGAATCCCCTTCTGGGATTTCCTTCTCGCAACTGAAAACCGTGATATAGTGAAGAAAGGGCTGTGCTAGAAGAGATACTACTTGATTCCATGCCTGCTCTTATGGAAATGCCAGCCATGTCTTATTGGAATTCCCCCAGGACCATGCACACCATACGTACCCTGCGGAACTTCCAGTGTGAGCGAACGTGGAAAGCCACAAAAGTCAAGCTTGCTTATGCTAGAAGCGTAGCATGGAGGGGAAGGGGAAGGCATGCAACCACATTTAGAGCATGGTCATCGAAAAATGGAAAGGATGTGCAAACTTTGTAGATCTGCTACAGCATCTACAGCGTGATGCAGGGAGTGGAGGAGAGGCACATGGGGCAGGCTTCCTTGCTGCCTTGTTATTGCCATTGCTAGGATTGTCCCTTTAAGGCCCCATTTATTGCTCTCTGCACAGATAAATCACTGCTGCTACAGATCTTACCTTTACAGTATCCAAATCACCTGCTTTTGAAGCTTCAAGTAGTCTGTAATCAACATCAGAAGTGCGGACTGGGGTACTCTCTGCAAAGATGAAAGGAATGGCTGAATTATCGCTATATTTCATTTTAATGAATTTACAAATTAGTAACAAATAAGGCTAGTACAATATGAGTACAATAATGAGTAAAGAGTGAACACTAGTTAGCCCTTTCAAGCTTACAATTTGAAGGAAAACTTTTGTACACCATATTCTCCTCTATTGATAGAACACCAGGCAAAACAAAAAAACAAACATAAAATAGATAGATATTCTGCAATTCCACATATATTACCAATGTCCCTAAATATTATGTCTGCTTCTATATTTCCCAGCTGCTATTTGTTCACCAAATATAATGGATTACAAGTAAACCAAAGTCTATAAAGACATTAGGATAGATGGCTCTATACAATAAAGTTGACAATATTTAGAAAGTTGTGGTAGGATTTATGACCTCAGGGTGTGAATATAGGTAAAAGTAATGTACTGGTGTATAGATGGTGCAGCCCTGCGCGGGTCTCCAGAGGGGGGAATAAGAAAAACAATGGCTATATTTTTAATGCTAATGTCCATTCAAAAGGCACAAATACTATTGTGCAACCAGAGGTAAAAAAAAAAAAAAAAACAGACTGCCAGAGCAAATTATCTTTCAGGCCTTGAAAGTAAGAGTCCATTCATTACAACAGAAAAAATACCATTTTGTGAATACTCACCTGTAAAATGGGTATTATAAGTATGTCACACACCCCACTTCAATCATTAATTATTACACTTGGGTTATACCTACCGCTACGTGGCAGCGTTGCAGAGTTGCAGAGAAGTCCAGAAAGCAACAAGCCCCTCCCGGTCTATACATACCTGGTACCTCCTAACAATTCCCCAGTATTCAAACAGCAGTAAGACAAGGTACCAGGAACAAACAATGGTAACCCTCAACAGTAAATAAAAAACTTCACCATATAAAGAACCAGGATACCAAAAAGGGTGGGTGAAGTGGGGTGTGTGACATACTTATAATACCCATTTTACAGGTGAGTATTCACAAAATGGTATTATTCTAAGTATGTCACACACCCCACTTCAATCATTAATTATTACACTTGGGACATCCAACAGCAGTGTCCAGAAAAGGGCGGGTATGCAACCAGGCAATAACGCAGAAAAACTCAAACCACTGCAGCCTGCAGAACCTTGCGGCCAAAAACAGCATCCGCTGAGGCCCGCACATCAACCTTATAAAACTTGGAAAAAGTGTGAACCGAAGACCAGGTAGCAGCCTTACAAACTTGTTCAACAGAAGCCTGGTGCTGAAACGCCCAGGACGCACCAACCGCACGAGTAGAATGAGCAGTAACACGAAAAGGGGGATCCTTCCCCTTGGCAGAATAGGCTCCAACAATCGCCTGACGAATCCATTTGCTGATGGAAGACTTAGCCGGAGCCAAGCCCTTCCTAGGCCCACAGGGCACCACGAAAAAGGCATCAGTCTTACGAAAAGAAGACATAGTACGCAAATAGTACTTGACACAACGTACAACATCCAAGCAGTGCAACGCACTCTCCTTGTTTTTCCTAGGCTTAGGACACAAAGAAGGAAGAACAATGTCCTGATTAAGATGAAAAGCAGAGACCACTTTAGGGAGAAAGTCTGGCTTGAAACGAAAAACCACTTTGTCCTGATGTTTCTCAAAATAAGGAGCCTGAATCAACAAAGCTGCCAACTCTGAAACACGCCGAACCGAAGTGATGGCCACCAGAAAGGCAACCTTCTGAGTCAGAGTGGACAGAGCAATATCCTGCAAAGGCTCAAAGGGAGGAGCCTGAAACGCAGAGAGAACCAAATTCAAATCCCAAACTGGGAGCAAAGGCTTCCTAGGAGGCCGCAGATGCGAAACCCCCTGGAAAAAAGTCTTGACCAAAGAATGGCTTGCAAAAGACCTCTGAAAAAAGATAGATAAGGCAGAAACCTGCCCCTTCAAAGTACTCAGCTGAAGTCCAGAATCCAGCCCCGATTGAAGGAATTCCAAAATCCTAGAAATAGAAAAGACCCGGCAGGGCAAAGATCTAGCCTCACACCAATCAATATAAGATCTCCAAACACTATAATAGATGGAAGAAGAAGACCTCTTCCCAGCACTAACAAGAGTCCGAATGACCGAATCCGAAAGACCCTCCTCCTTCAAGATGGAGGTTTCAGCAGCCAAGCCGTCAAAGCCAGCGTTGGTAAACTGGGGTAACACAGTTGGCCCTGAGTGAGAAGATCTGGCCGAAGAGGCAGATCGAACTGATCCACTGCCAGACGAACGATGTCTGCGAACCACACCCGCCTTGGCCACCTTGGAGGCACGAGAACGGCGGGAACTCCTTCCAGAACCAACTTTCGCAGCACCCTGCCTAGCATGGGAATCGGAGGAAACAGATAAAGAAACCCCGGATCCCTCCAGCTCAGGGCCATGGCATCCGCCGCCAGAGCCAGAGGATCCTGAGACAGCGACACGAATGTCGGAAGCTTGTGATTGTGACGAGAGGCAAACAGATCCACCTCCGGCGTCCCCCACCGAAGACAAATCGACCGAAACACCTGGGGATGGAGAGACCATTCCCCCCGGCGGGACGAACGCCGGCTCAGAAAGTCCGCCTCCGAGTTCTCCACTCCTGGAATGTACACTGCCGAGATGCAAGGGACATGAGTCTCTGCCCAAACTAGAATCAGAGACACCTCTCTGTGGGCACCCAGACTGCGAGTCCCTCCTTGGTGATTGATGTAAGCAACCGCCGTCCGATTGAACCTGAACCGGCAGACCCTGTAAATGATGAGTCAAGTGAGACAGAACCAATCTGATGGCTCGCAACTCCAGAACATTGATGGGCAAGTGGGCCTCCTGAGGGTCCCACTGCCCCCGAAACTGAAGATCCTTCCAGAAATCTCCCCATCCTGACAAACTGGCATCCGTGGTGACAGTTTCCCAAAGCGGGGTCAGAAACGACCTGCCCTTCAGAAGATTGTCCGAGACCAACCACCACAGAAGAGACTGCCGAACCCGAGGGGACATCCGGAAAGACCGATCCAACGACTGCGGTCGCCGGTCCCAAGACGCCAAAAGATGAAGCTGAAGCGTCCTCGTGTGAAACTGCGCGAAGGGAACTGCCTCGAACGAGGCCACCATCAACCCCACCAGTCTCATCCCTAGCCGAATGGACGGGCGAGGATTGGAAAGAAGAAGCTGAGCCAATTCCTGAATCAAAAGAACCTTGGCCTGAGGGAGAAAAACTCTGTGCTGGCAAGAGTCCAAGGACATCCCCAGAAAGGTCACCACCCTGGCCGGAACCAGAGAGGACTTGGGGTAATTGATCACCCAGCCGAACCTCTCCAGCATAGACACCACCATGCTGGTGTCCCCCTCCGCTTGACTGAAGGAAGGTGCCATGATGAGAAGATCGTCCAGGTAAGGCACAATGCGAATCCTCTGAGCTCTGAGCAAGGCCATCACTCCCGCCAACACCTTGGTGAACACTCTCGGAGCCGAGGTGAGGCCAAATGGAAGAGCTACAAACTGGAAATGCCGATCCTCCACCACAAAGCGAAGAAACCTCTGATGAGCCGGAAAAATCGGAATGTGAAGGTAAGCATCCTTGATGTCTATGGACGTCATAAAGTCCCCCTGCCGAAGCGAACCGATCGCAGACCGCAGGGTTTCCATGCGGAACTTCCGGGGACGAATAAACCGGTTGAGAAACTTCAAATCCAGGATGGGACGGAACGACCCATCCTTTTTGGGTACAGTGAAGAGATTGGAATAATACCCGCGCCCCACCTCCGAAAGAGGGACCGGGCAGATGACTGCCAATTCCAGAAGATTCCTTACCGCCGCCAGGAGCCCCTGCGCGGCCAACGGATCTGAAGGTACCCGAGACCTGAAAAACCTTGAAGGAGGGCGGGACTCGAACTCCAGCTTGTAACCGGCCGACACCACCTCCCGGATCCACCTGTCCGAGACCTCCTGGTCCCAAACCCGGGAGAAGAGTCGCAACCGTCCCCCCCACCCGTACGGGTGAGGGCGCCCCCTCATTGCTGAGCAGGCTTGGCAGCTGACTTGGGCTTGGCGCCCCAGGCGTGAACGGGACGGCCACGGCCTCTACCCCTATTCCAACCTGCGCCCCTGGAAGCCGAAAAGCCAGCACCCCTGCCGGCTCTGGCTCCCCGAAAGGACGGATTGAAGGGGGCCGCCCCCCGAAAGGAACGACGAAATTTCTTGCGCTGAGGTAACTTACCTCCCTTGGCAACAGAATCCAGCTTTTCACCGAAAAGCCTCAAACCCAAAAAGGGAAGAGCCGTGAGCGATCTTTTAGAATTAAAGTCTGCCGTCCACTGTCTCAACCACACAGAGCGGCGAATAGCCACCAACAGAGCAGAAGCCCTGCCACACATCAACATGGCATCATCCTGAGCGGCCAGAATAAACGACAAAAAAGAGTCACAACGCTTAAGCGCAAGAAACTCATCACCAGAGGGATCAAGATCCACACATAAATCCCTGACAATAGACCTAACCGCCAAAGTCAAAAGAGCCGAAGCACAAACAGGCCTCAAAACCGAACCCGCACAGACAAAACCATGGCGGGCCAGCTGATCAATCCGGCGATCCTCGCCGTCCTTGAGAGAAGTAGTGTCAGGAGAATGAACAACCGCCGTATTAGAGAGTCCCAAGACCGGAGCATCCACCTCGGGAGGGACAGACCAACGCTTCATCAAGTCCGCCGGAAAAGGATATTTTCTATCCCAGCTAGGCGGTACCCCGACGAGTCGTGTAGGTTGCTCCCATTGCTTAAGGACAACGTCCTCGAAATGCTGTTGACTGGGAAACTCCAAGCGCTGCTTGGATCCCCCAAAAAGCTGGCCCTTAGGCCGAGGAGCAGCCTCGGGAGGGTCCAAATCCAAAACCTCAAACATTTGGGCCAAAATGGAAGACTTATCAGGAGCGGAACCTTCAACCTGGTCCCCCTTAGCGCCCAGCACCTGTTGGCCCTCTGAATCGTCCAAGTCCTCCACAAGCTCACCCTCTTCAAGGGGACGATCTGACCAATCCAGATCCTCAACAACCTCCTCATCCGAGTCCGGCGGAGATAGGTGTTTACGCTTAGCCGGAGCCTTCTGAGCGGACATAGCGGAAAACATTTTCTCGAGGTTGGCCAAGCGGGCCCACACCTCAGATTGCGAATCCCCACCCATGACAACGTCACACGGGGTCCGGAACAGGCGAGGAGGAGAGGGAGATGGCGCGGCCGATGAAGTACCAGGCACCGGGTGCCGGACTGGCGCTCAATGTTCCGCTGTGCACATGGAATACATAGAATGACATCATCCCCCGGGAGCGGAGTCCCACAACCCCCACACAGCCTGGATTGTCCCGAAGGACCGTTTCCGGTATCTTTGGCAGCCTCCATATGGTGAAATTTACGCAGTAAGCGACCCGGGATGCCCCTCTCGGATTTTAATAGAATATATATCTATATATGAAATATTAAAATAGCCCTGACCAGGGAAACTAGCCCAAGGGACACTAAGCCAACCCCACTAGCCAGGTATATAAGACCGGGAGAGCCCTTGTATGATGGAATCCCGGGACCTGGAAAAGAAAAGGCAACAATCAAACCAGGCACACAGAACAACACCAACACAAAAAAACATAGAAACTACAGGCCCAATCATATAACTAAGCATAAACACAATAAGACACTTCCAGCCAGCATTGCCCAAAGTCCGGCTGAAGCACCCTGCCGTTGCCCCCACGGGAGGGGGGGAAGGGAGGGAGGCACATACCATGTATATAACTTCAAAGACAGTTGGCCTAAAGTTAGTACCAAAGATGATAACTGCTGCCCCCTTAACTGAACGCTCTCCCTAAAACAGCGTTCAGGCATTATAATAAGAAATGATCACACAGCCGTGCCCTGAAAGACACAAACCGCAGCCTACCTTAATCCCCGCAAGAAAATGGCGCCAGCCAGAATAAACCAGAGACGGAGACTGAACCTGAGGCGGAGACGAGGGGCGGGCCCGCCAGAAGCGCGGGACCGCTGTAGCCCCGCCCCTCCCTAAACCGCCAGACACGGCGCGGGCCGCGCCAGACGCGGCCCGGCCACCTAAGCAGCCTAGCGAGCGGCGGGCGCCGCAAGCAATGGCGCCCGCAGAGGCCGTCGGGCGGACCGGCGGCACGCAAGCCGCCCGGTCCCGCCCGCCTAAATAAATAGCCAGCGGGCGCCGAAGGTCCACGGCGCCCTGGCACCCAGGCGGGCCGGCGGCGCAGCGCGCCGCCAGGCCCCGCCAACAGTAATCACAACCCTGAGGTGATCGCTCAGACCAAGGACGGGCCACCTAACATGGCGCCCGCCCACCGCACCGGGTGGCGGGCCGTCAGAATCCCCGCCCGACCCGTCCCCACACGTAAAACACAGGCCACACACAGGAGCTCCAAGGCCCCCAAAAACAGCAAAAAAGGCAGATGCAGACGGGCCAACGCCGCACAGGCCGCCTGTCCCTGCCCCAATGCACACGCACACACACTGAAAGCCACACACATTCCAAGAATGATAAAAGTCAGAGGAAAAAACCTAAAGGGGGCATAAGGGCTGGGGCATCCCACGACCGTATCACCAAACCGGGTCACCGCTATGCCCCATAAAAAAATAATACAAAGATGGCAGCACCCAAGAGCCAGAGTATGGAGAGAATGGCCCTGGGACACGAGCGAGGTTAGGGTTTTTTTGACAAACCTGTACACGTCAGAATGTTTGAACACATCTACACATCTATACTAGAGTCTAAGGTTTAGATAATCCAAAGAAACGTACCATTCTCTGAAAGATCTAGCTCACTCAAATAGGGCATCCATAATAGGGTTGCTTTACTGGTTGATGAAATAAAATTATACCTGCAGCCTTTTAATCTAAGCTAGTTATTTACACACTATACCCATTAGGACAGATTAAGGTATAGTTTGCCTTATTTACGAAAATTGGAAAGTAAGATCAAAACTTTAAAAATGAAAACACTACAAAATAACTAGACATCAGAAGGTAAGCTGGCTGTAGTATATTGACCATTATCCACCATATTCACCAGGCCAAGAGAAAGTTTATGCAGTGTCAGACACATTTAAGCTACACCACAGCTTTCTCAGCACAACCAATGCAGGGAAAACTCTACACATTATTTTCGATCAGCCAGTTCAATGATGTGTTGGGCTTCCGGTTGGGAAACTCTGTATGCAGCATTTTCACTGTAACATAAAACAAGTGTAATCATCTTTACCTCTGTTGCCCTTGCATTGTCTTAGCAACACAGGGAGACTAACTATTTACTTACAGAGCAAACTTAAACGCTTAAGCGCCAGCCCTATTCAAAAGTAGTACTAGCCACTTTATGGGATTAGCTTAAGTCAGTAGCAGCACCCGTATCAAGCAGTTTGAAATAGCTTAATATTCATACACATATTGTGCAACAATAAATATTTAAATGTAAAAACTTAAAAAGATCTGTACACTCACCATTAAGAATTTGTTGAACTGCTTCATTTCCCATCTGTGCTGCAGTAAAGCCCTGCAAAGAGATGATCGATGCATCTGAGCCCAGACTCAACAGGAGACGACAGGTTTGCAGGTGCCCTGCCAGAGCAGCTCTATGCAATGCTGTCTGTCCAAGCGTGTCCAGCGCATTCATCTGAGGGGTAAACACAGACAGGCATTATAACACACAGTCCATCAATACTGGGCTATGGCCAGTGGTGCACGCACAGTGTAAAGATGGTGCTAGTTTGTCACTGACAACACTGAATACAGTTTTCTCTATACAGGTCCTTCTCAAAAAATTAGCATATAGTGCTAAAGTTCATTATTTTCCATAATGAAATGATAAAAATTAAACTTTCATATATTTGAGATTCATTGCACACCAACTGAAATTTTTCAGGTCTTTTTTTGTTTTAATACTGATGATTTTGCCATACAGCTCATGAAAACCCCAAAATCCTATCTCAAAAAATTAGCATATCATGAAAAGGTTCTCTAAACGAGCTATTAACCTAATCATCTGAATCAACTAATTAACTCTAAACACCTGCAAAAGATTCCTGAGGCTTTTAAAAAAGCCCAGCCTGGTTCATTACTCCAAACCGCCATCATGGGTAAGACTGCCGACCTGACTGCTGTCCAGAAGGCCATCATTGACACCCTCAAGCAAGAGGGTAAGACCCAGAAAGAAATTTCTGAACAAATAGGCTGTTCCCAGAGTGCTGTATCAAGGCACCTCAATGGGAAGTCTGTGGGAAGGAAAAAATGTGGCAGAAAACGCTGCACAACGAAAAGAGGTGACCGGACCCTGAGGAAGATTGTGGAGAAGGACTGATTCCAGACCTTGGGGGACCTGCGGAAGCAGTGGACTGAGTCTGGAGTAGAAACATCCAGAGCCACCGTGCACAGGCGTGTGCAGGAAATGGGCTACAGGTGCCGCATTCCCCAGGTCAAGCCACTTTTGAACCAGAAACAGCGGCAGAAGCGCCTGACCTGGGCTACAGAGAAGCAGCACTGGACTGTTGCTCAGTGGTCCCAAGTACTTTTTTCTGATGAAAGCAAATTTCATGCTTCCATCGGCTGAAAAGCTTTATGAAGATGAAGTTCTCATTTTTCAGCACCTGCTTACAGTGCCAAAACCACTGGTAAATGGTTTACTGACCATGGTATTACTGTGCTCAATTGGCCTGCCAACTCTCCTGACCTGAACCCCATAGAGAATCTGTGGAATATTGTGAAGAGAAAGTTGAGAGACACAAGACCCAACACTCTGGATGAGCTTAAGGCCGCTATCGAAGCATCATGGGCCTCCATAACACCTCAGCAGTGCCACAGGCTGATTGCCTCCATGCCACGCCGCATTGAAGCAATCATTTCTGCAAAAGGATTCCCGACCAAGTATTGAGTGCATAAGTGAACATAATTATTTGAAGGTTGACTTTTTTTTATTAAAAACACTTTTCTTTTATTGGTTGGATGAAATATGCTAATTTTTTGAGATAGGATTTTGGGGTTTTCATGAGCTGTATGGCAAAATCATCAGTATTAAAACAAAAAAAGACCTGAAAAATTTCAGTTGGTGTGCAATGAATCTCAAATATATGAAAGTTTAATTTTTATCAATTCCTTATGGAAAATAATGAACTTTAGCACTATATGCTAATTTTTTGAGAAGGACCTGTATATTTCCACACTATCAAGCACAAAACAAAATGAGAATCATGTGGTAAATTACGAAAAGAACATATATATATTTATTTTTTTTCAAGATACTTGAAAAACCTAATCTAATGCGAATGTGCGGTTGGGTTCCTACTTCAAATCAAAGGAAAAAAAGCAATGATTTTCTCCAAGAGCTTTGAGAATGAGTCATTTAAAGAAAAGAAGTGTGCAGCTAAAATAATGGTTTTAGCGTACTTTCACCCTATAAGAAAATAAAAATGTTTTGAACCAAGTGTTGAGCTAAAAACACCATCCCCCCCAAGAACCAAATAGGCAAGTGCCATAATCCCCCACTTACAGGCAGAGTGGCATCACCCCTCCCTCTATTCCCCATGGGCAGTGTGGCATTCACCCCTCCCTTCCTCTATAGGCAGTGTGGCATCCCCACTCTATTCCAATAGGCAGTGTGTCATCCCCCCCTCTATTCCAATAGGCAGTGTGCCATTCCCCCCTCTATTCCAATAGGCAGTGTGTCATTCCCCCCTCTATTCCAATAGGCAGTGTGTCATTCCACCCTCTATTCCAATAGGCAGTGTGTCATTCCACCCTCTATTCCAATAGGCAGTGTGTCATTTCCCCCTCTATTATAATAGGCAGTGTGTAATTTCCCCCTCTATTCCAATAGGCAGTGTGTCATTTCCCCTTATATTCCAATAGGCAGTGTGTCATTTCCCCCTCTATTCCAATAGGCAGTGTGTCATTTCCCCCTCTATTCCAATGGGCAGTGTGTCATCCCCCCTCTATTCCAATGGGCAGTGTGTCATCCCCCCTCTATTCCAATAGGCAGTGTGTCATCCCCCCTCTATTCCAATAGGCAGTGTGTCATCCCCCCTCTATTCCCATGGGCAGTGTGTCATTCCTCCATCCAATTCCCCATACAAGCAGTGTGGCAGTCTGTCCCTCGTATTTCCCATATAGGCAGCGTGGCACCCCCTCCCATTCCCATATGCGCAGTGTGGCAGTCTTCCCCTCCCCCATTCCCCATATAGGCAGTGTGGCATTCTCTCCCTCCTATTCCCCCCATATAGGCAGTGTGGCAGTCTTCCCCTCCCCCATTCCCCATATAGGCAGTGTGGCATTCTCTCCCTCCTATTCCCCCCATATAGGCAGTGTGGCATCCCCCTCCCATTCAGGCAATGTGGCATTCCCCTCCCATTCAGGCAATGTGGCATTCCCATTCCCCATATAAGCATTGTTGCATTCCAACCTTCCATTCCCCATAGGCAGTGTGGCATTCCCCCCCCCATTCCCCATATAGGCAGTGTGGCACCCCCTCCTATTCCCCATATAGGCAGTGTGACATCCTTCATTCCATTCCCATATAGGCAGTGTGGCAGCCCCCCCCCACCCCATTTTCATACAGGCAGTGTGGCATTTCCCCCTCCTATTCCCCATTTAGGCAGCGTGGCATTCATCCCCCTCCCATTCCCCATATAGGCAGTGTGGCATTTCCCCCTCCTATTCCCCATATAGGCAGTGTGGCAGTCCCCCATTCCATTCACATATAGGCAGTGTGGCAGCCCCCCTCCCATTCCCAATATAGGCAGTGTGGCGTCCCCCACTCCCATTCTCCATACAGGCAGTGTGGCAGCCCCCCTCCCATTCCCCATATAGGCAGTGTGGCAGCCCCCCTCCCATTCCCCATATAGGCAGTGTGGCAGCCCCCCTCCCATTCCCCATATAGGCAGTGTGGCACCCCCCCTCCCATTCCCCATATAGGCAGTGTGGCATCCCCCCTCCCATTCCCCATATAGGCAGTGTGGCATCCCCCACTCCCATTCCCCATATAGGCAGTGTGTCATCCCCCCTCCCATTCCCCATATAGGCAGTGTGGCAGCCCCCCTCCCATTCCCCATATAGGCAGTGTGGCAGCCCCCCTCCCATTCCCCATATAGGCAGTGTGGCACCCCCCCTCCCATTCCCCATATAGGCAGTGTGGCATCCCCCCTCCCATTCCCCATATAGGCAGTGTGGCATCCCCCACTCCCATTCCCCATATAGGCAGTGTGTCATCCCCCCTCCCATTCCCCATATAGGCAGTGTGGCATCCCCCACTCCCATTCCCCATATAGGCAGTGTGTCATTCCCCCTCCCATTCCCATATAAGCAATGTGGCATTCTCCCCAATCCCATTCCCATATAGGCAGTGTGGCATTCTCCCATCCCATATAGGCAGTGTGGCAGTCCCCCATCTCATTCCCCTATAGGCAGTGCAAAAAAAAGTAAAAAAAAAAAAATCTAAGCTCACATCCATTGCTCCCGACATCCCCGCTGCCTCTTTTTCAGCGGCTCTTGCACACCCAGCTTCATTCAGCCACCCACTGAATGGAACGTGTACGCTGTGTGTGCAAGAGCCGCCTGAGAAGAAGCAGCAGCGTTGGAGACGTGGACGGCAGGGACAGTGGGATGGATTCGCGAGTTTACTTTTATTTTTTTTAATCGCCCGATAAGAGGCACTGACATTTCCCCCCACTTTTGCGGAAAAATAAGTGCTTCTTATAGGCCGAAAAATGCGGTAAGTACTTTTTAGTCACTGCAGAGGGCACTTAAGATAAGTTAAGAATGATTCAGATAAGAATGGGGATTTTAAAGAGGAAGTCCAAGAGTTTAGTAACCACCCCCCAAACCTATCCTGGCCAAAAGGAAAAAAAAAGTGCATGCCAAAGAAACTGTAAAAAGGACAGACAGAGAAAAAGATAGGGAATTGGAGGATGCGGCGTGTCACAGAAACTATGGCATGCCCCCCTCCACTGCAGTGAATGGAGAGGGGCATGTCATACTTCATGTGACGTGCAGGATCGTCTCCAATAGCACAGCTATTATAAAGTATAGCTTTTTTTATAGTGTCATAAAGTATGACTTTAAATTTACAGAGAAACAACCACCCTCCTCAAGTTTAGAGACTCCTGGGGTGGGGTACACACACTAGGAGGAACAAAACCAAAGAATGTGAAGCTTTTGGGTTTTGTTCCTCTTTTAAAAGGTTTTTCATATTTTTAAAGGTCAGATATTTAGTTACTTTATAAATACAAGTATTTCATTATAAATAACCACAATTCAGAAGACAACAAACTTGTATTTAAAGTTTGAATAGTTACAGTACCTTTGCTCCATGTTTATGCAGAACCTCCACAACATCATTATGTGCTCTCTCCGCCGCTACATGGAGTGGTGTCATGAAACTAAAAAATAAAAGCACAACGGCAAAATAAATCAGACAATATGCATAGTGAAAATATAATTTTAGTATTAACCGTAAAATATCACAGGGTATATACATTATGTAATCAGGAGATGAGACACTAAAGCAAGCCACCAGGGGTGTAACTATAGGGGGTGTGACCGCACCAGGGCCTAGAAGGTCATTCTAGTCTTCCGTAATCCAGGTCAGCTGGATAATTAGAAGGACTGTAACTACGTAGGGAACAATGCAAAATACAAAAGGCTAAACAAAAAAGAAAGGACAGCCTGATGACCCCAGCTTGTCAATCTCTATTTAGATGCTTGGCAGATTCTCACAAAGTACCTGCCTCACAGACTTGACATTATTCACCCTGAAGTATTTTGTCCTGGAAGCAAAATCCTACTTTTAGTAAACTAAGGCAATAGGAAAAGCACCCCTTGAATATAGTTGCCCTCAGATTGATCTGAAATAAGCTGTGCGTTGTTGCTATGGAACGAGTGGATTCCACAATAGCAGCCCTTTAAAAGGGTCACTATACGAGGAATCCATGCCTGGCAGGTAAATAAAGTATGATTTTAATTTACATTTACACTACAGAATTCCCTACCTTAATTTAATCAATTAAATACGTTTTTTTTTAACAGATGAAATATCACAAAGAAATAGGACAAAGTTTGCTTATACAAGATGAACTCTTTAGATGTACATTGTGATATGACACTAGTGTTATAATGTTGATGTTAGCTGACAGTTTTATTACTGTAAAAATGAATTCAAGCAGCACAAACACAGGACACATACTCTTTATTTTTCTCGTTAACACTGGCTCCTTTCCGAAGCAATAACTCTGTTATCTGCTTCCGTTTAGGATGTAGAGATGCCACGGCACAGTGCTGCAAAATATGTTATAATACGTGTATTAGTCAAAGTGCATTTTACAGTATTAGGTGTAGTCGACATCATCTATTATCTAGAGTAGGGGTTCCTAACCGGCGATACACGCTGAGGCTCAAGACTGAACTGTATCCCAACCTGATTTTCTGATAACTATAGGTTACAAAAAACCTGATTTGCGCCATAAGAACAAAACTGTCCCACAAAGTGATGATAACTATTCATGTGTTTATTTCACAGGTGGTTCTTGAGATATTTAGAAAGCTGTTGGTACTTGATTAACCCCCGATTTAGAGAAGTTTGCATTTATTAAGGCAAGTGCATGTCAATGGCATGTACCCTTTACACAATTATCCAAAGGCAGACTTCGGTATATGCAACGAATCACAACAAGCTAAGCAAGGCTTGTGTTATCAATTCTAGCAAAATCACAAACAAAAAAATGGTCCTCTTAGCCTGCTAATCGAAATCCAGAACATTGGAAATCAAGTTGCATTGGGTGGGACGGGCTTTCGCGGAGCATCCAGATTGCTGAAGCCCCTCACAACCCTGAGTTTCACTCACCTCACTCACAATCCCCTGGCAGAAGTGCTGGGGTATTTGCTTTGTCTTTGAATAATTGCCCAACCCAGTGAGCACTGCCCAGTTCAGCTCTAAAATGGACCAAAATCTGGGATTTTCACTATCATAGGTTTTGGTCCATCCCTCTGGGGCACCCCAGTTTGGGATGGCCTGCTGCGTGAAACACCACCATTAGCTTCATGTTCCATGGAGCAGGCAGAGCTCTCCTCCAATCAGGCTCTCCGACCACACATCAGTCAAAAAGGACTACAGTTTCACAGTACTTAGCAGCTGGTCAGCATGACCCGGGCTGCCCCGCTGCGTATCGCTGCCATTAAAAGTACAATTCTGAGAGTACTCACATTGATTTTGTAGTATACAGCACGTCCTGTTTCACTAAATTCTTTACGCTTGGGATATCTGCCACAAGGTGGCGCAGTGGACTGCAGAAAAGACTTGTGGCATCTCCCGGCCCTATAAAAGGACAGGAACCTCCCACAAATTCCCAGTGTTACAAAGCAGTTAGACAAGAAGCCGGGAGAATAAAAATGAAGGAACCCCAACCAAACATCTGAACAAATCACCATACAGAGGTAACCAAGAATAATGATAACAAGGGAGGGGTGAAACAGGATGTGCTGTATACTACAAAATCAATTCTACAGGTAAGTAGTCACAGAATTGTATTTTTCCAAGTATACAGCACGTCCTGTTTCACTAAATTCTTTACGCTTGGGACATCCAAAAGCAGTGTCCGTAAGGTAGGGTGGGGTGCCCAAAGAACAACGGCGGGCAGTTTAAACCACTGCCGTCTGAAGAACTTTGCGGCCAAAAGGAGCATTAGCTGAGGCCCTAACATCAAGCTTGTAAAACTTGGAAAAAGTATGAACAGAAGACCAAGTTGCGGCCTTACAAACTTGTTCAACAGAAGCCTGGTGCTGAAAGGCCCAAGGAGGCACCAATAGCATGAGTGGAATGAGCAGTAAGGCGGAAGGGAGGTTCCTTTCCCTTAGCAGAATAGACTTGCACCACCGCCTGACGAATCCACTTGCTGATAGTGGACTTAGCAGGAGGCAAACCCCTCCTAGGACCAGAAGGAAGAACAAAAAGAGCATCAGTCTTCCTGAAAGATTCAGTAGCTACCAAGTAAAACTTCAGAACCCTGACCGCATCTAAAGAATGCAGTGTCCTCTCCTTGGAATTAGCAGGATTAGGACACAAGGAAGGCAAGACAATGTCCTGACTGAGCTGAAAAGCAGACACAAACTTAGGCAAGAAATCTGGCTTAAACCAAACCACCACCTTGTCCTGGTGTCGCTCAAAATAAGGAGGCTTTATGGAAAGCACCGCCAACTCAGAAACACGCCTGACAGAAGTGATAGCCACCAAAAAGGCTACCTTAAAGTGGACCAACACCCACCCCTGATCGGCCCGGGAATGTATAAGATTCCTGGGCCAATCAGCTCCCTCCCCGCTGGGCATCTGAAATCAGGATGCCCCGCTGTGTGAAACCCCCCAGAAAGCCCCTAAAAACGTACCTTATCGGCGACGGACAAGCGACGGATAAGCCGCCGCCGCCTCCCGCGCCGGCTGTTTGTGAATGGCGGGCACAGGCGCGAGGCGGCGGCGGCTTATCCGTCACTTGTCCGTCGGCGATATGGTAAAATTTTAGGGGCTTTCTGGGGGGTTTCACAGTGGGGCACCCCCGATCGGGGTGCCCCGCGGAAGTGGACCAACACCCAGGATAGTGAAAATCCTGGGTGTTGGTCCACTTTAAGAGTCAAAATGGGCAAAGCAGCCTCACGGAGAGGCTCAAACGGGCCTACCCTTTTTGGAAAATAATTGCCAGGAGCTGAAACATGCCCCCTGAGGGTACTAAGTTGAAGGCCCAAATCCAAACCATGTTGCAAGAATTCCAGAATCCTGGGAATAGAAAACACCCGACAGGGAAGAGATTTAGACTCACACCAGGCAATGTAAGCATGCCAGACCCTGTAGTAGATAAAGGACGAGGACTTCTTCCTAGCCCTAATCATGGTGTCAACAACAGAGGCAGGCAAACCCTTTTCCATCAAGATGGAGGTTTCAGCAGCCGTCAAAGCCAGCGTTTGTAAATTGGGATGGCACAGCTGCCTCTGAGTGAGCAGATCTGGATCCTTGGTCAGGACGTATTGATCTACTGCCAACTGCACGATGTCTGCGAACCACACCCTTCTTGGCCAACAGGGAGCCACCAGAATGGTTGGCACCCCTTCCGGGGCTACCTTGCACAGCACCCTGCCCAACAGAGGAAACGGAGGGAACACATAGAGGAGCCGAAACCCCTTCCAAGGCATTGCCAGCGCATCCGTGGCAAAGGCCAGAGGATCCAGTGACAGAGAGACAAAGAATGGAAGTTTGTGATTGTGACGTGAAGCAAACAGGTCCACATCCGGCAGACCCCAGCGGTGGCACAGGGAGTGAAATACCCTGTTGCTGAGGGACCACTCCCCCAGCCGAGACATCCCCCTGCTCAAGGAGTCTGCCTCCAGGTTCTCCACCCCCGGGATGTAAACTGCCGAGATGCAGGGGACATTCTCCTCCGCCCAGGACAGTATCAGGGACACTTCCTTGAGGGCTCGCTTGCTCTGAATCCCTCCCTGATGGATTGATGTCTGGTTGTCCGATCGGATGTGAACAGCCCGACCCCGAAGGTGTGGGTTCAACTGGGAAAGGACCAACCTTATCGCCCGCAGTTCCAGAATGTTGATGGGGGCATGGGCCTCCTGAGGGCCCCACTGACCCCGGAACTTCAGAGACTTCCAAAAGCCCCCCACCAACCTGTCAGACTGGCATCTGTGGTGACAATCTCCCAGCACGGGGGCAGAAAGGTCCTGCCTACTAGGAGTTTTCCTTGAGTCCAGCCACCATGAGAGGGACTGACTGACCCGAGGGGACAGAGCAAATTCCTGATCCAGGGACACAGGGTCCCGATCCCAAACCGACAAGAGGTGCAACTGAAGAGGTCTCATGTGAAACTGAGCATAGGGGACCGCCTCGAAGCATGACACCATCAGGCCCACCAACTGCATCCCCTGCCGAATGGAGGGATGAGGGCAAGAAAGTAGAGACTGTGCCTGCGTCTGCAGGCTCTCCACCTTCTGAGGCAGAAAAACCTTGACCTGAGATGTATCCATAGTCATGCCCAGAAAGGACGTCACCAAGGACGGAGACAGTAAAGATTTGGGGTAGCTAATCACCCGACCGAAGGACTCGAGTGTGGAGACCACCATCTGGCTATCAAGCTCGGCTTGATGGAAGGACTGAGACGCGATCAGAATGTCGTCCAGATAAGGAAGAATGTGAATGCCCTGAGAACTCAACAGAGCCATCACCCCCGCCAGCACCTTGGTGAAGAGGTAAGACTGAACGGTAAGGCCACAGATTGGTAGTGCTGATCCTCCAGAGCGATGGTAAGCATCTTTGATGTCCACAGAAGTAATGAAGTCGCCCGGGCGCAAGGTACTGACTGCCGAGCATAGAGTCTCCATGCGAAAATGCTTGAATCTGACAAATTTGTTGAGGCGCTTCAAATACAGGATGGGCCTCAGGGACCCATACTTTTTGGGAACAGTGAACAGATTGGAATAGAAGCCTCTGCCCCTTTCCTGGAAGGGCACCAGACAGATGACACCCAAATCCAAAAGGCTTTGGACCGCAAGCCACAAGCCCTGAGCCGACAAGGGGTTTTTAACCATCCGGGATCTGATGAAACTTGAGGGCGGCCAGGCTGCAATCTATCTTGTACCCGGAGGACACCACCTCCTGAATCCACTGGTCTGAGACGCGCAGTCTCCAGACGTGAGCAAAGAGCCACAACCGTCCCCCCACCCAGATGGGTGAGGGCGCCTCCTCATGTCTGAGGGGGCTTGGGGACAGATTTGGATTTGGGACCCCATGAGAGACCGGGGCGTCCACGGCCTCTACCCCGGCCCCAAAGATCCCTTCGTGTCCCCGCAAATGGTGCACCCCGGCCAGACCTGGGAGCACGGAAGGAGGGGAGGGAAGAACCAGTCCCCCGAAAGGGCCACAGCTGCCTCCTGCTTTGAGGCAGCCTACCATCCTTGGCAAACAGATCCAGACGCTCACCAATTAGCTGTAGCCCAGTAAAGGGGAAGCCAGAGAGCCTTCTTAGCAGCATTATCAGCCGCCCACTGACGCAGCCAAACAGAGCGGCGTATAGCCACCAAAAGGGCAGAAGTCTTACCACACATCCTGACCGCATCATCCATAGCAGAAAGAATGAATGCCACAAATTCATAGCAAAGCAGGAGGGATCTATACTCCTCCCCCCTATTGGCATCCGAGGCATTATCCAGAAGGCACTTGAGTAGCCCTTTAATAGCAAGTGATGGCAGAAGCACACACAGGGCGCAGCGCAGTCCCTGCACAAGCAAATGCGTGACATGCCAGCTGATCCACACGCCGGTCCTCACCATACCTCAGAGTAGAAGTGTCAGGGGAATGCATGACCGAGGTATTGGACAACCCAAGCACGGGAGCATCAACCTCGAGGGGACACGACCAGCGCTTAACCACATCAGCGGGAAAGGGATACCTCCTGTCCCAACTCTTGGGCACCGCGGGCAATTTGCTAGGGCGTTCCCACTCCTTGAGCACCAAATTATTAAAGTGGTTCTGCTCAGGGAACTCCAAGCGTTGTTTAACAGTGTGAAAAAGCTCATCCTGCTGCTTTTTAGCCGGGACAGGAGGGGTAATACACAATACTTCAAAAATGTGAGCCAACAGCCTATCAGTATCATCAGGAGACCATGGATCTTCCCCAAATGGAGACCCAGTACCACCATAAATCTCCTGCTGTTCCTCAGAGGACTCCAATCAGAGAAGAGTTCCCCCTCTTCACAGGGGTAATGACCAGACAGAGTTTAATGTCCCTCATCCTCAACAGCAAAAAGGGAAACAGCCAGAAGCCTTGCAGGGGACAGGCCCCGTAATGTGCCTTTCCAGGCTGGCCACCCGCATAGCCAAATCATAATAGTATTCCCCGCTAGCATGTCCCTCGCTGGGGGTCAGAGGCAGGCATGGGGGGGTAGGAGATGCAGAACGGGGTGCAGAGCTGGGAAGCGAGGCAGGCAACCCAGACTGCAGCGCAAGTACCTTCTGAGCGCAGGGCACACATACTGACATCGTCACTCACAGGGGACACCCCACACACAGCTGGGCTTGTCCCGAAGGAACCCCAAGCATATTATCCCCGGAAGCCTTCATATGGTGATTAGAGTGGGCGCACAGGCCAGTATAGGGTTAAGGCTAGCAAGAGCCACCCGGGATGCCCCAAAACCCGCAAGGGAAGGTGGGAGATGGAAGGGAAGAGGGCCAGGAAAAAACCACAGTCACGTTTATCCCGCCTGAAAGACATAAGAAAACCACACATAACGTCCCATAATGTGGCGAAAACAGCAAAATACAACCCCGAAGGGGGGCCTGCCGATCACACAATCCAGGCAGGCCAGCAGCGCGCCGCAGTACCGCAGGACAGGAAGAGAAAGTCTCAGACCAAAATGGCGCCCGCACGGACCTTGAGGGTCGGGCCGCGGAGGTAGGATACAAAAGGTGTCATCCGCGGGACCCGCCCCCCCGAAGAGCGCTCCACGTGACCCCCTCCCCAGCGGCAATGACAGCGCAGTAAAATACAAGGAGAATGTCGCCGCCAGCCGCGGAGCGCCGTACAAAGCGGCGCGGCGGCGAGCGTGCACAATACAAAGTAAAAAACAGACAAAAACTAATGCAGGCACCACCGCCTACCCCCCCCCCCCCCCCCCAGCGGCAGGCGCACCCAAGGCATGTCATAGCTAGGGGGGAGAGGGGGTTTTGGGGAAGGCCCACAATAATAAGGCAGGAAGGGGCATCCCACAAGGCTCACCATAAGCCTGAACCGCCTGCCCTTGTAGGTGCAGGGATTGCGGATGGAGCAGCGCTCCTCAAGCACCTGACCCTGGTGCTGTCCTACCTTCACCCGAACCAGTCAGCCGAGGCTGGGAGATAGTGGGTCCAGAACGAGGCTGGTAAGCCCCGCTCGCCTGCGTAATATAGAGCCAGCTTCTATCTTCGCAGTCCAGACTGCTGAAGGAAACTGGGAATTTGTCGGAGGTTCCTGTCCTTTTATAGGGCCGGGAGATGCCACAAGTCTTTTCTGCAGTTCACTGCGCCACCTTGTGGCAGATATCCCAAGCATAAATAATTTAGTGAAACAGGACGTGCTGTATACTTGGAAAATAAGAAACCGGGTGCTGGGATACTCACCAATTTTGGGCCTCTTCTGCAGCAGCCATGGCGCAGCCAATCAGCCTTGTGGCCAGCACTGAAGGACTTTCCCGCTTGCTGTGCTGATAGGCTGCTCTTGGTCACATTGGGGCGTCACCACAGCCAGTGCTGGACAAGATTCTGAGAGTCTGCGCCGCGGCCCTTAAGTGTCCCAGGACCCGGTTTCTTATTTTAACGCCAGCGATACAGCAATCCCGGGTTGTGCTGACCCACTGCTAAGTAGTACTGCAGAACTGCGGCCATTTTTGACTGTAGTTCCCCTTTAATTTGCAACTATAGAAGCTAAATGGAATTCTAGCTTTAGACAAAATCAGGGTGTGGCATCACTCGCATCTTTCAGCTGTGCGAGGCCACACAGAACCATTCAGTTACGGTGGGCGTGGGAGTGCACAGCCGGTAAAAGCTGTGTGTGATGTCGCCATCAGCCACGCGTGCGCCGTGGGCTCATTGGCAAGGTAAGCATATCTGGCGACTGGGGGGAGGGGGGGGTTCAGACAGCGGGCCATCCAAAATCCCAAATCAGGGTGCCCCAGGGCAAGCTGTAGTCGCATGCCCAATATTAGACGAAGGGGCAGATGCGAACATGCTGATTGGACCAGAAGGCTGCACATGCGCCATAGGACTGGGTGAGTGAGATCAGGCAACCCCGATTGGGTTGCCCCGGGGCCAGGGACCAAAACCCAGGATAGTCAAAATCCTGGGTTTTGGTCCACTTTAAGAGGATACTTGGACAGCAGGTCTAGATGCCAAGATTAAAAAATAGTGGGTCCGCACTCCTCAAAACTGAATCCTCCAATGAAGTATCGTTAAAATCATCTCCATCCAGTGTACAAAAAGCAATGCATAAAATCCACAAAAGAGACTGTCAGAATGTATAGTCCTCTGACGCGTCTCGGATAATGGTCAGCCCCTGGTCATCCACTGCCAGGTTGGATGTGTCTGCATAACATTGCATAAAGGTCAGTCTGTCCCCACCAGAATGGTTTAACTGTCCCCACCAGATGCATAAAAGAAAGCGTCAGGTCTCTCTCAATTGGGAAACCTGTTGCCTGCTCAGATGGTCTTACATTGCCTTCTTGACCTCTGAAAAAGATGGGAAATAACTTTTGGCCTATCCTTTGGTCTTTGCGGCCTCAGCCATGATCTCTTGGCCACCTAAGCCCTGGGGGAGGCAAACAAGTGCTGGGAAGCACATAGCGCCACTCAAAGCCTGATACAGGTTGTCGATTGGGAGATAACTGCTATACAAAGACTGGTGACTGGTCAAGTCATTACAGGGAACCTTTCCTTTCTGTTTCAAGAACTTAGGGGGGGGAAGGAATACCTGACAATGAGATTGGGTACAACAGATTACTTGCACATCATGTGCTGCTCCATTCACTGTGACAGGGGGACATACCAGGAATTGATTTAGCATGCTTGCTCTGTACAAGGACACAGAGGAACCCAATCTTTCAAATACATAACTTACAGGCACAAACCCTAAATAAGTTAGGCATTTGAACTAAAAGTGTCTTTGCAAATTAAGCAATATTTTAAGCATATCCCGTAGAGCAAACGTATCTAATTTTATTTTACCAATGCGGTCTCGTGTGATTGCGGCTGTTTAAAGTTGATAATTTCTAAAGCCAATGTCTTCTTCACTTTTGCCAGGTCGGCTTCTCTTGCAGCTTGTAGTAAAGAATGCCCTTTGAATTCATCTGAAATTAAAATAAGAAGTGTTAAAAAGGTTCCCAGCATTGTCAAAGACCCTAGTTTGATTTTTGAAAAGACAATACTAATGAAGACAATAGTACAATAAAAGGTAATTAAAAAAAAAAATACAATTCTGTGAAATACTCACCTGTAGAATTGATATTATTTGTATACAGTACGTCCTGCTCCATATATAGTACTTACACTTGGGTTATCCTCTGCACTGCAGAGACATGCAAAACAGGCTCCTCCCGGCCCCTCAAATACCCGGGGACCTCCCACAAATCCCCAGCATTGAAAAGCAGTGAACAAGAAGCCGGGAGAATTAACCACCAAAAACTGGTAACTATAACAATGGTAACAATCACCATACAGGGGATCCAGAATAATGCAAAAACCAGGGTGGGGTGGAGCAGGACGTACTGTATACAAATAATATCAATTCTACAGGTGAGTATTTCACAGAATTGTATTATTCTTGGTATACCGTACGTCCTGCTCCAGATATAGTACTTACACTTGGGACATCCAATAGCAGTGTCCATAAAGTAGGGTGGGATCCCCAACAAAAAAGACAACAGCAGACAGTTTAAAACCACTGGCACCTGCATAACCATGCGGCCAAGACAGCATGAGCTGAGGCCCTAACATCAACCTTGTAAAACTTTGCAAAGGTATGAACAGAAGTAGCAGCCTAGCAAACCAGTTCAACAGAAGCCTGGTGCTGAAAAGCCCAAGAGGCACCAAAGCACGAGTAGAATAAGAAGTAAAGCGAAAAGGAAAGATTCTTCCCCTTGGTGGAATAGGCCTGAGTAACAGCCTGACGAATCCAATCGCTAACAGTAGACTTGGTAGAAGCCAAAAACCCTTTCCTAGGACTAGAAGGGACCATCCCATCCAAGTAATGACCAGGGCCATAGCCGCCTAACTCCAGAAAGCAGACGAGATCGGGCACATTCAGGATGGAGTGGCCGTAGGCCCAAAGGTATATCAGTTCTCCTAAGGACATAGTGACTACCAAGGAAAAAAACTTCCAACACCTGTTCAAGAAATGCAGAACCCTTTCCTCAGCGTTGCTAGGAATAAGGCGGGAAGGAAGAACAATATCTTGAAACAATGAACATAAGACACCACCTTAGGCAGAAAATCCGGCTTCAGGCAGAACACCACCCATCCTGGTGTATCTCAAAGAATGGGGGCTAGATAGACAGAGCCACCCGCCAGACACACGTCTGACCGAAGTAACAGCCACCAGAAGGGCAACCTTGAGAGTAAGAACAGCCGGACAGCATCCTGAATAGGACCAAAGGGAAAAACCCCGCAAGGCAGACAGAATCAAATACAAATCCCAACAGGGACCATAGGATTACATGGGGGACGCACCTGAATACCCCCTGAAAGAAGTCTTAACCATGGAAAACTGAACAAAAGACTTCTAAAGTAAGGCGGCCAGGGCAGAACCTGACCCATCAGAGTACTGAGTTGGAGAACCAACTCCAACTCATGCTGTAATAACTCGAGAATCCTGGGAACGGAGAACGCCCAACAGGGAAGAGACCTAGACTCACACCAATCAACATGGGTATGCCATACCCTATAACAGATGGAAGAAGAAGAAGTCTCAATAAGATTCTCAGATAAGCCTGTCTCCACCAAGATGGATGTTTCAGCAGTCAGGCCGTCTAGGCCAGAGTCTGTAGATTGGGGTGACGTAAAGGGGCCCTGATTGAGCAGAGCTGGCACTCCTGGCAGAACGTACAGAACTACTGCCCTCGGTACCACGTCTGCAAACCACACTCTACTAGGGCACCCGGGAGCCACCAGAATCACTGGTCCCCTTTCCAGAGCAATCTTGCGCAGAACCCTGCCTAGCAGGGGGAATGGAGAAAAGACATACAGAACAGAACATCCAGCCATGACGTTCCTAAGGCATCCGGTCCACGGCCAGAGGATCCTGGGACAGGGAAACAAGAGCCGAGAGCTCGTGATAGTGACGGGACACAAACAGATCCACAATTGGTTGGACCCCATAGTGACACAGGGATTAGCACATCCTGTCGCAGATGGACCCCCACCGGAGCGAATAACACTGATATGCAGGGAACATTGTCTCCCCCCAGATTAGGGTCATAGACACTTCCTGGAGGGCCCTCCTGCTCCAGCCCCCCCCCCCCCCCCAAATTATTAATGTAGGCCACTGTCGTCAGACAGACCGAGCGCCCCGGCCAGCCAGGCCCAGAAGAGGAGTAGTCAAGCGAGATAGAACCAACCGAGACGCTCACTGTTTCAATCATCAATAGGTGTATGGACCATCTAAGGGCCCCACTTTCCCCAGAACCGCAGGGAGTTTCAGAAGAAAACCTCCCCCTTCAACCTGATAGATTGGCATCCATGGTGACCGTCTCCAGGAAGGGGCAAGAAGGGAACAGCCCCCAGACAGGTTCCTTAAGTTCATCCACTCCAAGAGGGACCTCCTTACCAGGTGGGAAGGCACACAGACCCTGCTCCAGGTGCTGGATCCCTGTCCTGTACTAACAATAGAAGTCGCAGAAGGGCCCCAGGGGAACCAAGCATAAGGGACCTCTTCTGAGCAAGCCACCAACGGGCCCACCAGCTGCATCCCTGCCTGGTGAGGGACTGGGACAGCAATGAGGGACTGAGCCCATGCAACCAGATTGTCCACTTTATTGCTGAGGAAGGAAGATTCTCGTTTGAACCGAATCCAGATTCATTCCTAGGAATGGAGACACCAATTTAGGGGACAATGAGGACTTGGGGTGAATGATCACCTATCCAAATGACTCCCAATGGACACCACCAGCCGAGGATCCAACTTAGCCTGACGTAGAGACTGAGAAGTGAAAAAGGACGTCCAGGTAGGTCATCGCGCGGACGCCCGAGACATCACCCCCGTCAGCACCTTGGTGAGCACTCTGGGAGCTGAAGAGAGGCCAGATAACAAGGCCACAAATTAGCAATGTTGGACTTCCAACACAAACCTGAAGAGCCTCGGTGTCCTGGAGACACAGGGATGTGAACGTAAGCATCTTAGAGCTCCACAGACGGCAAGAAGCCCCCTGGGCGCAAGGCGCTGGTGGCCCATCTCAGAGTTTCCATGCAGAAACTGCCTGTAATTGGAGAATTGCCGAGAACCTGTGAATCCGGAATGGGCCAGACTGACCCATCCTTTTGGGGGACTGTGGAAAGGTAGGTGTAGCAGCCCCTGCCTATGCCTGTTAAGGGCAATCTGCAAGTGACCTCCCGACCCCGCAGGCCTTGCATGGCCTGCGCCATTACCTGAACAGAGGCAGGGACCAGGAGTACCCGGGACCTGATAATCTTGGGGGAGGCCGCGCAGCAAACTATCTTGTATCCGGAGGACTCTACCTCCTGAATCCACCAGTATGAGGCGTGATGCCTCCTGACAAGAGCAAAGTGCCGCAGTCATCCCCTCACCCAGACGGGAGAGGGCGCCCCATCATGCTTGAGAGGGCGCCCCATCATGCTTGAGGGGGCTTGGTGGAAGATTTAGGCTTAGCCCTGCCGGAGGGGCCAGGGCGTTGTCTGCTGCTCCCGGGGCAGGAGTCTGCGCGAGTCCTCGAGAAGGACACCCCTGGTTCTTGTTTAACACTATGGTAGGGGGGAGGAGGAGTGCCTCTGCCCCGAGGGGGCCGAGACGGCCGCCTGTGTTGCGGTGCCTTACCCTTCTTACCAAATAGGTCTAGACGGGCCCAAACAGGCGTAGCCCTCTAAAGGGAAGCCCGGTAAGACTCTTTTTAGCAGCATCGTCAGCACCCCACTGTCGCAGCCAGACCAAGCGACGTATAGCCACCACAAGGGCAGAAGTTCTTGCACACATTCTAATGGCGTCATCCAACGCTAATAGGATAAATTTTGCAAACACATCACAACTGGAGAGTGCATTAAACACATCCCAGGGGAGATCATCGGGGGGACGAGCAAGCATCTTGCTAATTAGGGTTCTAGCGGCCACGGCAGTAATAGCCGTGGCACAGACCGGGCGCAGCACCGTCCCTGCACATGTAAAGGCGTGGGAGGCCAGCAGATCAATGTGCCAGTCCTCAGCATCCCGAAGGGTAGTATAAGCAGGGGCTGCAATAAAGGGGGGGTTAGGAACCCCTATGATCAGGTCATCCACCACGGGGGGGGGGATGACCAACAATTAACCACCTCAGGGGGGAAAGGGTACTTCCTATCCCAGTCCACTGGGACCCCTGGCATTTTACTGGGGCACTCCCATTCCTTGAGCACAAGAGTATGGAAATGTGCTGTTGCTGTATGGAAACGGTCCCCTCTCTGCTTGGGAGCCTCACCAGGGAGAGAGATAGCCAGAACCTCAAAGACCCTAATCAATAGATCGTCAGTGTCACTCTGAGCCCAGTATTCAGGTCCAGAATCGTCATGACTCCCCGGCCCATCAGATGAGCCCGAGTCAGAGAAGAGCTCTCCTTCCTCAGAAGGGGTATAACCACACTGAGTAGTAAACTCCTCAGTTCCCATAGGGAAAACAGTAACATAAGGCGTCAAGTGCCGCTTCTTACCAGGGCCCTTGCGCTCTGACAACCTCGCAATAATCTGTTCAGCCGTAGGCAGTCTAGAAGACACAACAGGCTGCAAATCCCCACTTGTATGCGACTCAGCAGGAGTGAGATTTAAGCATGGGGAGATAGGCGAATTGAAACGAGGTGCAGCCACTGGCAGGCTGATTGCAGAGCCAGTGCTTGCTCGGCACAGGGTACGCAGACCCGTGCCCTGTCAGCATCAGCATGGGGTTGTCCACACGCTATACACAGCCGGTCTTGTCCCAGGGGGACCCCGGTCACATAATTCTGAGATGCCTCCATATGGTGATTATTTAGGCACAATATGCCAGCAGGGATTGACGCTATAAGCAACCCTGGATGCCCCAAGGCCCGCTAGGGATTTTAGTGGGAGAATTTTACAAGGCCCGCTATCAAATACACCGGGCCGGGAGAAGCCAATGGTGTACACCAGTATGAAAGACACAAAGAGAAAAGAATGGTGTCAGAACCGAAACACTACAAAGAGTATAAGCCGCCCGAGAGGGAATTTACGGACCACGGAAAGCAGGAACGTCCCATGCGGACAAAATGGCACCATGTACCTCGAAGGGCGGGCCAGAGCGAGCCATGACGCGGAGCGCGCCAGACCAGGCCCCGCCCTCCCGAAGAGTGAAGTCCAACATCGGCCAATGAGGACACAGAGGTGTCTGAGGTAACGCCGCCGCCCGGTGCAGAACTCCAAGGAAGGAAAAAACGCTCGCGGCGGCGGCGGCAGTTATACGAGTAAAATACAAAAAGGCGCGGCGGCTGACACCATAAATATAAAAGTCCAAAGACAGACAAAGTGTCATATACGTGCAATCATACACAGACACTACAGGCACACCCTCTTCCCCCCACTTTCTTTCCCCCTGAGCTACGGGGGGAACGAGGGAGGATGGCGACCCTTTGAACAGGACCCACCGCTACATGGGGCATGGGCAATAATGCGGGAGGGGCATCCCCTAGAGGCTCACCATCAGCCTAAACCACCTATTCTTTGGTGGGGGACTGCGGTGGAGCATGGCTTCGTAAGCACGCATGGTGCTGCCTACCTTCACCCGACCAGCACAGCCCAGGCTGGGAGGCACATCACGAGGAGGACGGGTGGGAATAGTCCAACAGGGCCGCAGGCTTTAATAGCCCCGCTCACCTGCGAGAGAGTGATACTTCATGTCTTCGCAGTCGGCACTGCAGAGAAATCTGGGGATTTGTGGGAGGTCCCCGGGTATTTGAGGGGCCAGGAGGAGCCTGTTTTGCATGTCTCTGCAGTGCAGCGCCATCTGGCGGAGGATAACCCAAGCGTAAGTACTATATCTGGAGCAGGACATACTGTATACTAAGAATAAAAGTTTTAGTACTCACCATACAGGTCTTTTCCTCTGGGCATGTGGAGCATGCAGCACCTCTACATTATTCTAAACATATGGCTTGATGGGATATCCAGAGGAGATGGTAGGAAACAGCATACTGAGGAGCACCAGAGGACGGAGTCTTTTAAAGAGATGGTGTTTCCTGCGCCTGGAGGGTGGGGTCATTATGCCAATCTGTATAGTCTGTGTGTGCACTTCAGATGCTACATATACATAGTTCAGGTTTAGGTAATAAAGGTCCCCTATATCCAGAGGCCTTCCGGGGGATTCCCTGGTAATCCTGTGGGCCAGTCCAAGGCTGCTGCACCTTATAGCGATGTAATCCCACATTTGGGGCATAGCATTCAAAGGGAGCAGTCTGCTTTAGGCAATCATTATATAAGCACAGATGTTTTTTTTTACAACTCCGTGCACTCACCGTGTTGAGGAAATGGGGGTAAGTTGAAACATCGCAAGTGCTCTTTCAGTGCATGTCAGTCTCATGGCTCATTTAGCTTATGGGGGAGGGGGGTGAACACAATAAAGGCCCCGTCTCAGCATGGGGGGGGGGGAGCGTACGCCGTCCAGCAGTCATGCAAAGGGCGTCTCTCAACCTAGGGCCGGCCCTGCTGCCAACCATCAAGGCCACCGCCATAACTGACTGAATCATATGTAAAGCAATGCCCACCATATATTACTAGGTAAGATAATTATTTTTAATGTGTGAATCTCAACACCCTAACTGAACGAAAAAACTCTAGGCATATTATTTTCATCTAGTGGTTGGAATAAAATCCAGGGGTGACCATTTTTTAGGTGTAGCATTCTATTTA
Source organism: Gastrophryne carolinensis (assembly GCA_027917425.1). NCBI lineage: Eukaryota > Metazoa > Chordata > Amphibia > Anura > Microhylidae > Gastrophryne > Gastrophryne carolinensis. The sequence continues at coordinate 265,561,937 of CM051234.1, forward strand.
AACAGGGGAGAACTTCTAACCTCTAACTGCATGGCCCCTGAGCCAGTTTGTGGGGAACAATAACCACTAACATCTGCCCAAAACATTGGTTAATGGGTAAACAGTCCATTACAGTTTAGCAGTTTTCCACAATAAAAGCAGAATGGTACATTCAACACCAATCACCCCGATACTTCTTATTCCCCAACCAGTAAAAAAATACAGACCTGGCTGAATTTGTTATAATTCATTGCAAATGGCTACATGCTAACAAAATGTTAAGATGATTCCACTAAACTATGCAAAAACACAGTTCCACTCAAATCCATGATAGAGCTGGTTAAAGTGGCACATACAATGCACCTACATGGCTTTTACTATTTGCTTCCCTTAGAAACCATATATTTAAAAGTCAGACCAAAACTGTCCCTGGGGTCTATGAAACTCCAGGCCCAGCAAATTCCTTTTCCCTGGGGGGGGGGGGGGGGGGACATCCTGAACTGGCATGCAGCACTCTGTGAAACCCCCATTCGTCTGATGAGCTTACCTTTCCAATAAGCCCATGGCGCAGGAGCGGCTGGCAGTGGAATCCCTCGCATCCTATTTGCGTAGCCATGCCCGACGCAGCTGAATGGCTGTGCGTCCCCGCGCACAGCTGAAGGATGCGAGTGATGCCGTGCCGACGATGTGTGCTGCTGGGATTCCATTTAGCTTCTCCAGCTTTGACAGCCAAAGGTGATTGGGTGAGAGCCAAACCTGTGCCAGGGGCTAGAAGAAGGGCAAGAAAGACAGGCGAACAGCACGGTTTTAAAAAGCAGGGCATCCCAAATAAGGTTGCCCTAGGGGGGGATGGACCAAATCCTAGGATAGTGAAAATCCCAGGTTTTGTTCCACTTTAATCACATTAATACAAATACATTTTATAACACAAAAGGTATGAACCCAGCCTTAGGCTCCATTTGCACAAAGATTCATGTTATAGTGCAGTGAAGGAGTTCCCATATGCGGTGTGCTTCATTAGACAGACTGAATGCACAAAAATGTGCAAAATAATTAAACCTGCTGAACATTTCAAATGCACTGCAACAGATTTGGTGTGCCACAAGGAAATGAGGACTTCCGTGAGTCTCATTTCTTATTGTAGAATTAAATATGCATGAAAACAAATCTAAGAGGTGGGCAAAACTCTAGACCACAGTGCTTTAGGGGAATGCTGGTTAGTTCTGGGGCACCATTCAATTAAACATATGGAATATAAAAGAGCCATAAATAGTTAGACTTACAAGTTAATCTTTCTTTAAGCTCTTGAGTAGGTGCCATGTCCACTGCACTTTTACCATGGCAGTTGACAAGGGTGGGGTCAGCTCCATGGCTTAAGAGCAAGGAGCAGACTTCAACACGATTTTTTGATGCAGCTTCATGTAGCGGTGTGAACTGCCAGAGATCCATAGCATTAACACAAGCTCCATGCTGAAAAAAGTCAGAGAAAAATATTGTATATTTAACACAGATTACTACTACATTTTAAAAAACACAATACATGCTCCCTCCTTAAAGTGGACCAAAATCCATGGCTGACCCAGGGCCACCAGATTTCCAACTCCCAGGGCATTAAAATTCAGGATGCACTGATCGGTCAAGAGGTCGCACATGCAGCATAGGGCCAGGGAAAAATACAATTCTGTGAGTACTCACCTGTAGAATTGTTTTTACTGTGCATGGCACGGCCTGTTTCATGAAGTCCTTACGTCTGGGATATTCTGCCACAAGGTGGCGCAGTGGACTGCAGAAGATTTGTGGCTCCTCCCGGCCCCATATAAAAACAGGAATCACCATAGACCTCTCCAGTGTTGACAAGCAGTTAAACAAGAAGCAGGGAGGTAAAAAAGGAAAAAAAAGGTAAAAACCCCATAACAAACATAGAACAATCACCATAAAGAGGCAACCAAGAATAATGATAACAAGGGTGGGATGAAACAGGCCGTGCCATGCACAGTAAAAACAATTCTACAGGTGAGTACTCACAGAATTGTATTATTCCTAGTGCATGGCACGGCCTGTTTCATGAAGTCCTTACGTCTGGGACATCCAAAAGCAGCGTCCGTAAGGTAGGGTGGGATCCCCAACGAGTAACGGCAGGCAGTTTAAACCACTACCGCCTGAAGTATGTTGCGGCCAAAAGCAGCATCAGCTGAGGCCTTAACATCAACCTTGTAAAACTTGAAAAAGTATGAACAGAAGACCAAGTAGACCTTGAGTACCATATCAGAGAAGTGGCCCTGCTCCGGGAACTCCCAAGCGTTGTTTGTCAGGGCGAAAGAGCTCACCGTGATTTCTCTTTGCCACCTTAGGGGGACGATGTGCAAAGTCTCAAAAAATACCATTTTGTGAATAGTCACCTGTAAAATGCGTATTATAAGTATGTCTCACACCCTGCTTCGGATAGATTAATTGCACGTGGGTTATGGTCCAGTAGAGGGCAAACTTCTGCAGAGATGACTAGAAAAAGAAGCCCCTCCCAGTCCATAAATACCTGGGACCTCCCACACATTCCCCAGTATAAGACAGCAGTAAGGAGACCAGTAAGAGCCAATAAAATCCATGAGAAAATGTTTTTACCATATAGAGCAGTGGTCCCCAACCCTGTCCTAAAGGCCCACCAACAGGCCAGGTTTTGCAGATCTCCACAAAGATGCACAGGTGGAGTAATTAGTGCAGCTGCAGAGCAATAGAGCTGGCTATTTGGAGATCCAAAAAACATGACATGATGGTGCGCCTTGAGGACAGGGTTGGGGACCACTGATATATAGAGGATCCAAGATACAACTCAGGGTGGGACGAAGCAGGGTGTGAGACATACTTATAATACCCATTTTACAGGTGAGTAATCACAAAATGGTATTATTCCAAGTATGTCTCACACCCTGCTTCGGATAGATTAATTACACGTGGGACATCCAATAGCAGTGTCCAAAAAAGGGTGGGGATCCCAACAGGCAATAGTGCACAAATGAAACCACTGCAGCTTGCAGAACTTTGCGGCCAAAAAACAGCATCCGCTGAGGCCCACACATCAACCTTATAAAACTTGGAAAATGTATGAACAGAAGACCAAGTAGCAGCCTTACAAACTTGTTAAACAGAAGCCTGGTGCTGAAAAGCCCAAGAAGCCCCAGCAGCACGTGTAGAATGAGCAGTGATCTGAAAAGGGGGGACCCTCCCCTTGGCAATATAGGCCCCAACAATGGCCTGACGTGTCCATTTACTAATGGTAGACTTGGCAGGCGCCAAACCTTTCCTGGGCCCGGAGGGCACCACGAACAAGGCGTCCGTCTTACGAAAGGAAGAAGTAGCCACCAAATAGTACTTCACACAATGAACCACATCCAAATAGTGCAGGACCCTCTTCTTGTCATTGCTAGGCTTAGGACACAAGGAAGGGAGAACCACATCCTGATTGAGATGGAAGGCAGAAAACCACCTTAGGAAGGAAATCTGGCTTAAAGCGAAAGACCACCTTTTCCTGGTGTCTCTCAAAGTAAGGGGCCTGAATGGACAGAGCCGCCAACTCAGAGACACAACGAACAGATGTAATGGCCACCAAAAAGGCAATCTTTTGTGTAAGCATAGAAAGTGCAACATCCTGCACCGGCTCAAAAGGAGGCCCCTGGAGGGCCGACAGAACCAAATTCAAATCCCAAACGGGCAAAAAAGGCTTTCTAGGGTGCCGCACATGAGTGACCCCCTGGAAAAAAGTCTTAACCAAGGGATGCAGAGCAAAGGACCTTTGAAAGAAGACCGCCAGGGCAGAGACCTGCCCTTTCAAGGTACTAAGCTGGAACCCCAGGTCCAGACCGTGTTGAAGAAAATCCAAAATCCTAGGAATCGAAAACACCCTGCAAGGCAATGCCCTAGCCTCACACCAGTCAATATAGGACCTTCAAGTCCTGCAGTAGATGTTAGAGGAAGATCTCTTCCTAGCTCTAACAAGTGTCTGAATCACAGCATCAGACAAACCTTCCTCCTTTAAGATGGAGGTTTCAGCAGCCACGCCGTCAAAGCCAGCGTTTGTAAATTGGGGTAACAAAGTTGACCTTGAGTGATCAGATCCGGAAACAGGGGCAACCTGTACTGATCTACCGCCAGCCGTACGACGTCTGCGAACCAAACCTGTCTTGGCCACCTTGGGGCCACCAGAATTGCTGGCGCACCCTCCTGAGCCAGCCTGCGCACCACCGTGCCTACCATGGAGAAGGGGGGAAACAGGTACAGGAACCCCAGATCCCTCCAGGCAAGAGACAAGGCGTCCACTGCCAGGGCCAGAGGATCCTGAGACAGAGACACAAATGCAGGAAGCTTGTGATTGTGACGTGAGGCAAAGAGATCCACCTCCGGAATCCCCCACTTGTGACAAAGGGACCGGAATACCTTGCGGTTGAGCGTGATGGGGGTGTGGGCCTTCCGAGGACCCCACAGCCCCTGGAACTGATGTTCGTTCCAGAAACCCCCCCAGCCCGACAGGCTGGCATCCGTGGTGACCGTCTCCCCACAAGGGGTCAGAAAAGACATGAACAATTCACACTGCCAAAGTGCTGCAAATTCATTGCTGGCCGGGTTAAACTGGGAACCACTCAACAGGCCCCTAACCACAGACCTGGTAGCCACAGACGTGAGTGCAGAAGCACAAACAGGCCGCAAGTCTGAACCCACGCTAGCAAAGGCATGGCAAGCCATTTGATCAATACATCGGTCCTCACCATCCTTAATCGAGGTGGCGTCTGGAGAGTGCACAACAGATGTGTTGGACAATCCCAGAAAGGGCGCATCGACCTCGGGAGGGGACGACCAGCGCTTCACCGCGTCCACCGGAAAGGGATACTTCCTATCCCATCCCTGAGGAACACCGGGAAGCCGGCTAGGTCTTTCCCATTCCTAAAGAATCAGATTTTCTAAATGCTTCCGATTTGGGAACTCCAAACTAGGCTTAGAGGTCCCAAAAAATTCCCCCTTCTGCGGAGGGGACTCCGCCGGAGGAGAAATAGCCAGCACCTCAAATAAAAGGGCCAGGATCTTGGGGGTATCCACGGCATCCCCATGCACCTGCCCAGCATCAGCATCCAAAAACTGCTGATCCTCAGAGCCATCAGATTCCGCAAACAGTTCCCCTTCCCCAAGTGGGGAATAATCAGACCAGTCAAAGGGAATCATAATCATCAAAATCCAGAACCAGCGCGGCCGGCGACAAATGTCTTCTCTTAGCCGGGGCCTTTCTGGCCGCAGAGCTAGAAATCAATTTTTCGATGTTGGCCAATCTAGCACATACATCAGATTGCGACTCCACGCCAATGACAGTGTCACTAGGGGTACAGATCAGGACTGGTGGAGTAGGTGATGAGACAGACGGCGCTGACCCAGACGCCGCGTTATGGCCTGCTGTGGTATGCAATGCAGCACATTAGCGGGGCAAACCCCAAAAAAAAACCCTGCCACTACCCCCCCCCCTCCCGGGAGTCATCCGGCGGGCCCCAGGGGAGTGGAGAGGTGACACAAGGAAAGGGGAGAAAAGAAGGGGGACAGAACAACAAGTTCCCAAGCACAAACTCACCCCCTCACATAGCGAAGGCAAGAGACTTCATCCCTCAGCAGGCTCACCATAAAAGCCTATGGCCGGCTACCCTTTGTGGTACAGGGTCTGCGGCTTGGAGCAACGCTCCGGAGCACCTGACCCAAAGTGCTCCTCTACCCTCACCCGATCCGTCAGCCAAGGCTGGGAGGCACAGAGGGTCCGGAAGCGAGTGGAAATAGACATGCAGGGCCGCAGGCTTGGTTGCCCCGCTCACCTGCGAAACATTGAGAGCCATCTTCTATGTTTGCAGTATCACTGCAGAGGAAACACTGGAGAGGTCTATGGTGATTCCTGTTTTTATATGTGGCCGGGAGGAGCCACAAATCTTCTGCAGTCCATTGCGCCACCTTGTGGCGGAATATCCCAGACGTAAGGACTTGAAACAGGCCGTGCCCTGCACTAGGAAAAGTGACTTGGACAGTGCGACCTGGGGGGGTTCCACACAGCAGGGCATCTTGGATCGGGGTGCACCGGGGGCAAGGGCTAAAATCCAAGATAGTCAAAATCCTGGGTTTTGGTTCACACAGACCAAAACCCAGGATTTTCTATCTACTGGGTTTTGGTCCACTGTACAGGGGTATCCCTATTTGTCATATTAAAGCCATAGCAATTCATTATAAATACAGTAAATGAGTTTCCAGGTGCCTCCTTCCTGTCCACTCAGATATGCCTGGCGGGCTTGTGTGCATTGGACAGCTCAGGAGGGGTGCTCAGGATGCCGTAAGGGGCCCGTCCATGTGGAATTGAATCATGAAACTACGTTACTGGCGAACAAGGTGGTTACACAATGCAGGGCATTTTAAATCAGGATGCCCTAGAGAAAATATTTTAGACTTCGGAGAGATGGGTTATATGTATTTCTGGAACAATGCTTAGAAATATTAAAAATGAAGCAATCATCAGAATGATTAAAAACAAAAATATTTCAAACCATACATGTCTTACCTTGAGCAGAAGTTCAGTAACTTCAAAGTGTCCATAGGAACAAGCATTATGTAGAGGCACCAGTCCACTAGACAAAACACAAAACAAAATGTGTACAATTATAATAATAGATTAAAAGGTGTGTGTGTGTGTGTGTCTGTGTGCAGTCATCACAACTGGGTCTTTAGGTAGCTACATATAGACACGTTATTTGATTAAAAGTGAGCACCCACAGTTACTAGAATAGTCAGGATTCTCCAAGCTGTAGGTGCAGAGATGGCTGTATTTACTAAAATACCATTTTGTGAGTACTCACCTGAAAAATGGATATTGTCAGTGTGCCACACACCCCGCTTCCCCTTTAATTCTTACGATCGGGTTACTCCACCAGCAGGTGGCGACGTTGCAGGGAGAAGTCTTAAAAACGAGCCCCTTCCGGCCTACATATACCTGGGACCTCCCACTTAACACCAGTGATTTAAAAAGCAGAAAGACAAGTACCAGGAAATCCAATGGTAACCTCAAAATAAAGAAAAGCTTCACCATATAAAGGATCCAGGATACCAAAAAGGGCGGGTGAAGCGGGGTGTGTGACACACTGACAATATCCATTTTTCAGGTGAGTACTCACAAAATGGTATTATTCTCAGTGTGCCACACACCCCGCTTCCCCTTTAATTCTTACGATCGGGACATCCAAAAGCAGTGTCCACAAAGGATGGGTATCCGAAGGCAAAGTGAAGCATAACTTAAATGACTGCAGTCTGCAGAACTTTGCGGCCAAACACAGCATCCGCTGAGGCCCGCACATCAACCTTGTAAAACTTAGAAAAAGTATGAACAGAAGACCAAGTAGCGGCCTTACAAACTTGTTCAACAGAAGCTTGGTGCTGAAAAGCCCAAGACGCTCCAACGGCGCGAGTAGAATGAGCAGTGATACGAAAAGGGGGAACTTTCCCCTTAGCAGAATAGGCCGCAATAATGGCCTGACGTATCCATTTGCTAATGGAAGATTTGGCCGGCGCCAAACCCTTCCTAGGCCCACAGGGCACAACAAAAAAAGCATCAGTTTTACGAAAAGGAGAAGTAATAATCAAATAGTACTTAACACAGCGTACTACATCCAAACAATGCAACACCCTCTTCTTGTCATTCTTAGGCTTAGGACACAGGGAGGGAAGAACAATATCCTGATTCAAATGAAAAGCAGAAACAACCTTAGAAAGAAAGTCCGGTTTGAACCGAAAGACCACTTTGTCCTGATGCCTCTCAAAGTAGGGCGCCTGAATAGACAAGGCCGCCAACTCCGAGACACGCCGAACCGAAGTGATAGCTACCAAGAAGACAATCTTCTGAGTCAGGGTAGACAAAGCAATATCTTGCAAAGGCTCAAAGGGAGGAGCCTGAAGAGCAGAAAGAACCAAATTCAAGTCCCAAACAGGGAGTAATGGTTTCCTGGGAGGCCGCACATGAGTAACCCCCTGGAAAAAAGTTTTAACTAAAGGAAGAAGCGCAAAACGCTTCTGAAAAAAGATAGATAAAGCAGAAACCTGCCCTTTCAAAGTACTCAGCTGAAGACCAGAGTCCAGCCCTGATTGCAAAAACTCCAGAATCCTGGAGACCGAAAAGATCCTACAAGGCAAAGATCTAACCTCACACCAAGCGATATAGGCTTTCCAAGTCCTATAGTAGGTGATAGAAGAAGACCTCTTTCGGGCACCGATCAGAGTTTTAATAACCGAGTCAGACAGACCCTCCTCCTTCAAGATGGAGGTCTCAGCGGCCAAGCCGTCAAACCCAGCGTTGGTAAATTGGGGTAAGACAGCCGACCCTGAGTGAGCAGATCGGGCCGAAGAGGCAGAATGAGCTGATTCACTGTCAGCCAAACGATGTCTGTGCACCATACTCGTCTTGGCCATCTTGGGGCCACGTGAATGGCGGACACCCTTTCCAGAACCAGCTTCCGTACCACCCAGCCTAGCATGGGTATCGGAGGAAACGGGTACAGAAACCCCGGGTCCCCCGGGAGCCTGCAATTGTGACGAAAGGGAAACAGGACCACCACCGGTGTCCCCCACCGGAGCGGACTGCAGACTGCCGAGAGACAAGGAACTTGTGCCTTCGCCCAGGTCAGGATCAGGGACACCACTCTTGAGGGCACCCAGACTGCAAGTTCCTCCCTGATGACTGATGTAAGCAACCGCTGTTTGATTGTCCGAGCGAAGCTGAACCAGAAGGCCCAGACCCTGATGAGACAAAAGAGCAAGAACCAGACGGAAGGCTCTCAGCTCCAGAACAGACGGCCGAGGGTTGGAAAGAAGGACCCAAGCCAACTCCTGAATCAGACAAATTTTGGACTGAGTGAGAAAACCCTGTGTTGACCGGAATCCGACCGCATTCCCAGAAAGGACACCACCTTGGCCTGAGCAAGGGAGGACCTGGGAAGGTTGAAAAACTTCAGATGCAGGACGGGGCAAGATGACCCGTCCTTCTTGGGGGCTGCGAAGAGAATGGAGCAAAAACCGAGGCCCACCTCTAAGCGCGGCACCGGCCGGATGCCCGCCATTTCCAGGAAAAAATCGTGAAGGAGGGCGAGACTCGAACTCCGGTTTGTAACCGGGCGACACCCCCTCCCAGATCCATGTGTCCAGAATCTCGTGGCCTTAAACCAGGGAGAAGTGTTGCAATAGTCCCCCCACCCGCACGGGTGAGGGCAGCCCCTCATTGCTGAGCGGGCTTAGCAGTAGGTTTGGGCTTGGCGCCCCAGGACTGACCGGGATGGCCACGACCTCTTCCCCGGGACCAACCTACACCCCCGGTAATGGGAAGGGAAGCCCCTCTGCCCGCTCTGGCTCCTCGAAAGGAGGGACTAAAGGAACTCGCACCCCGAAAGGAGGGACGAGGCTTCTTGAATTGAGGCAACTTACCATCCTTAGTAACAGCATCCAATTTCTCGCCAAAAAGGCGTAAACCTAAGAAAGGTAGCGCTGTAAGCGCCCTTTTAGAGTCAAGGTCCGCCGTCCACTGGCACAGCCATATAGACCGATGAATAGCCACCAGCAATGCCGCTGTCCTGCTACTCGTCGCAAGAGCACCGTCCTGAGCGGTCAGGACAAAAGAAACAAACGACTCACACTGCTTGAGAGAACTAAACATATCACAAGCGGGATCAAGATCTGCGTGCAGACCCCTAATAATGGATCTAACTGGCAGCAGAAGCGCCGAAGCACAAATTGGCCGTAGTGTCGACCCGGCACTGATAAAACCATGGCGAGCCAATTGATCAACCCGACGATCCTCACCATCCTTAATGGTAGTGGTGTCATAAAAGTGCAACGCAGCCGAGCCAGTCAGCCCTAACACAGGGGTATCGACGTCGGGGGGCACTGACCAAAGCTTCACCAAGTCCTCCGGAAAGGGATAATGCTTATCCCAATTAGGAGGAGTTCCAACCAGGCGCGCGGGTTGTTCCCATTCCTTAAGGACAACCCTCTCAAAGTGCTGTTGCCTGGGAAACACCAAATGCGGCTGGGGTACGTCAAACAACTCACCCTTTGGCAGAGGGACCACCGCAGGCAGATCCAAGGCCAAAACTTTAAACATTTGAGCCAAAATGGAAGGAGTGTCAATGGACACCCCCACAGCCTGATCACCAGCAGTGTCAAACAATAGCTGGTCTGCAGGCTCATCTGACTCCTCAAGGAGTTCCCCCTCCTCATCAGGGGGACAATCGGACCAATCCAAAAATTCAGGTACCTCACCCTCTGAAGCAGGTACTGCCGGAGAAAGGTGCTTCCGCTTTGCCGTAGCCTTCTGAGCCACTGAAGCGGAAATTATTTTCTCGAGGTTGGCTAACCGCGCATGCACCCCGGAATGCGAATCCCCATTTTTGACAATGTCACACGGGGTCCGGAATAGGTTGGGGGGGGGGATGACGGAAGTTGCGAGGAGCCAGAAGCCGGAGCAACGGACTGGCGCGCAATGTTCTGCCTTGCACATGGAACGCATAATATGACATCATCGCCTGGGAGCGGAGCCCCACAACCCCCACACAGCCTGGATATCCCCGAAGAGCCATTTCCGGTAATGTTGGAAGCCTCCATATGGTGAATTTGTGGTATTTGCAACAACCCAGGGTTTTACGCATTAAGCAACCCGGGATGCCCCTTTGTAATTAAAGTCCCGGAAGTGGGAGGATTTTTTTTTATATAGTATATACCTGCATATTTATATAGTATATACCTGCATAAATATATATATATATATATATATATATATATATATATATATATATATATATCCACACACACATACCCAAATACAGGCATTTGACCCATACATAAGCAGAAGTGCCCCAGGAAAAAACGCTATACATGGCAGGCAATAACAAAGTACAAGGACGGGCCCACGTGCGTTATGGTGGGGACCGTTTACCTCTACAGCTCAAGCCGCACTGGACCTCTTCCCCCACCGGCTTCAGCACACCTGTCTCTAATGAGACAGGGGACGTGAAGGGCGGGCCCGGACACAGCAAAAAAAAGGGGGGAAATTTGAAAGTGCAACACAAACAAAGGCCCCAGCAGCCCAAGCCACGAGCCGCCACCGCAGCGCTGCCCTGCCAAAGCACTTCCACACATAACACTAAGTAAAGCACCTCATGCAACACGCACCCCCCCCCCCCCCATTTAGCGAAGGGACCGAGCGGGAGAAGGTGATCTAAAGGGAACATCGGAACAGGGGCATCCCAAATCCGGATCACCATGCCGGATAGCCGCATTGCCCCTCAAGTGGGGTCGAGCGGAGGAGATAAGCTCCTAGGCACCTAAAGTGCCATCTACCTTTGCCCAGCCAGCAGCCTAGGCTGGGAGGCTTCCGTTTAACTAGGCATAAACAACACAATAGAACTGGGCAGAAATAGACCAAAAGGGGATGCCGGGTTTGACCCCGGCTACCTGCAAGCAGGAGACTTCTTTCTTCTGTCTTGTCGCTTCATGCAGAGAGAAAAAACTGGTGGTAAGTGGGAGGTCCCAGGTATATGTAGGCCGGAAGGGGCTCGTTTTCAAGACTTCTCCCTGCAGCGTCGCCACCTGCTGGTGGAGTAACCCGATCGTAAGAATTAAAGGGGAAGCGGGGTGTGTGGCACACTGAGAATATATAGATATATACAATTGTTAGCAACTGATAGACCACACCACAAATTAGCTATCAGCAATTCATTAAATGTAATGTCTCTAATATCACCAAGCATCATGAAAGAACCTAAAACGAATTTAAAGCATACTTATATGGCTAAAGCTTATTTTGCAGGCAATAAAAGAAAATGCTATACTCAACTTTTATCCCTCACAGGCCATCACTGCTAGTCCAACAATCTGACACTGACGGGTACATCGTCAGTCGCAAGGAAGAGAGCAGTTGGATAACCGCAGGGTGAATATATCAGCAGGCGGTCAGACAGGATATCAGGTGATAGTGTCACAGGGCCAGACTAGCAGTGATGGCCTGCAGGGGATAAAGGGAGTATAGTGGGTTTTTTTCTAGTCTGCAGAATGACTTTAAAGTTGAGGGTACAAGAGCTTGGGTCCTCTTCATGCTTGTAATCCATGTGATTTCTCTGCCCTGGTCTGATATACAGGGGTGGACTGGTTATAGGGACCAACACTACTGACATACATCTTGGTCTTATGTATGCATAGCTGGATGGGTATGATGTTATATGGGCCTCAGGGTCAGGCTCATTCCTAGAAGGTTCAGGCTGCACCCGGTGTTTAGCTTTAAGAGGGAGATGGGGGACTTTGGAATGCGTGGGGGGGGGGGGGGGGGCACCTTAAGTTGTCCGTTTTCTCCTGATATTTACCATGAAAAGCACCACCCAGACACCCCTCACCTTTGCAATGAATGTGCACAGACACAGTGACTGACGTGGGAGTGGGAAAACGCAGGTTTCTGAGTTGGGGAACCAGCTGGGACCTGCTGCGGAGGAGAGTGGCCGTTTTTCCTGGGTTTACAGACCCTTTAACGCACAGCCAACTGCTGGATTTACAAATGGAAGTACTGCAGAAGGAAGCGGATGCTGTACTAGAAAGACTAAGCCTACCAGAGATGGGAAAAGTATGTAATCCATTCTAAATTGGGTTTTAATGAAAACAGTCCAAAGGAGAATTAAACATTTAGGAGAAAGATGCCCCCAGATTCAGAAGGAACAGAAAACAGATACTTAAAAGCATCAACCATTCAAACTTTACAATAATTTGCCTGGCAGCTTACCTGATGCAGGATCAGTCCCATGCTGTCTCTTTGCTCTGGTCACAGAAAGGAAGAGGGATATTCTCTCTCTCTGCATCCAGCACCTCCCCCCTTGATCCTGAGGCCCATGTCAGGTTAGTGATAGGCAACATTAATTCTCATATTACTTCAATGCAATGCACACAGTGTGCTTGCACCACTTCTTCAGCCCTGCCACTCCTATCACAGAAGGCAGCAGTACATGAGGTGATAGTTTCATTTACAATTATAAGCAATATAGCTTTGTTTTTAAAAATAAAAAGATGAGAATATTGCCATGTGTAGCCCTACAAATGAGAATACGTTTGTGTGAGCCTGGACAATGACGGCGTTTCTATGACTTTGTAGTGTAACTTTGTCTTACCCTTTGTCCTTTGCATGAACATCAGCGCCATGTTGAAGGAGCAGTTGCACAATTCGCACTCTATTGTATCCTGCTGCCAAATGCAGAGGTGTTGACTGACAAGACAAAAAAAAAAAATTAACATAGTGACAATTAATGCTAACAAAAAATAGCAATTCTGTAAATTCTCAGCAGGAGCAGATTTTTCACCAAGGAAAAAACCCTACTAATTAATTGCCTCTTTTTTTCTGAAAGCATATATGATCTTTTTGTGTGCCAAAAAGATGATGTCCTCTTAGTGCTGAGCTTATCTCGTATTTTTTTTTCTTATGTTGGCAAATGTGTGTTTAATGGGAGAGATTTTCAAGCTTTACATAGACCCTGGAACTTCCCACATAGGATCTACAGAAGTCAACTGCTTGAACAGTAGAACAAATCCCCAGAAACAAAATAAGTCATTTTTGCATGTAACCTTTTAAACAAGACAATTGAGGCAGGGGCAAGTTCACTGTGCATAGACCATTTGCAGATTATCGTGCAGCACCCATCAGGTTTTACCTAAAAAAAAAAAAAAATTACTTGCTACACCACTTAAAAAAAATAAACCTGGACCCCCTTACCAGTTCAACCCAAGTAGTGTCCCACACCAGGTCTCCTCGTACCTCTCTGAGGATTCCTCCCATGTGACCAACTACTTCACTGGAGGGGAGGCAAATAAGTGGTCACGTGGGGTGTTCCTCAGAGACACCAGGTATAAGCCTTCTTCCTGGCCTAAAAATTATTATTGCAGGCTGCCAGCTAGGAAAGAAGGAGGGGAGAACTTTGTCCCCCTGTGATACAGATTGTGGCGGCATCATCTTTTGACACCACTGCTACACAATGAAGAACATGGAGGGGCTCCAAAGAGCCCCGAGATGGAGCAGAGACCCAGCTCAGGAAAAATATAATTCTGTGATTACTCACCTGTAGAATTGGTATTATATGTATACAGCACGTCCTGTTCCAGAGGATTTTCCTTACTCTTGCGTTATACATCCAGCAGATGGCGCTGGACTGCAGAGACAGAAAAGTGGCTCCTCCCGGCCCCATATATACCAGGGACCTCCCACAAAATCCCCAGTATTGAAAAGCAGTTAAATGAGACCGGGAGCACTATAACCAATATATAAAAATTTGAACATAAGAACAATCACCATAAAGAGGTAACTAAAGATAATGATAACAAGGGTGGGGTGGAACAGGATGTGCTGTATACATATAATACCAATTCTACAGGTGAATAATCACAGAATTGTATTATTCTAAGTATACAGCACGTCCTGTTCCAGAAGATATTCCTTACTCTTAGGACATCCAATAGCAGTGTCCATAAGGTAGGGTGGGATCCCCAAAAGTAACAGCAGACAGTTTAAACCACTGTCGCCTGCAGAACCTTGCGGCCAAAAGCAGCATCAGCTGAGGCCCTAACATCAACCTTGTAAAACTTAGAAAAGGTATGAACAGAAGACAAAGGGGCGGCCTTGCAAACTTGTTCAACAGAAGCTTGGTGCTGAAAAGCCCAAGAGGCACCAATAGCACGAGTAGAATGAGCAGTAAGGCGGAAGGGAGGCTCCTTCCCCTTAGCAGAGTATGCCTGTATCACAGCCTGACGGATCCACTTACTGATAGTGGACTTAGCCGGAGCCAGACCCTTCTTAGGTCCAGACGGGAGCACAAAGAGAGTGTCAGTCTTCCTGAAGGATTCAGTAGTCACCAGATAGAACTTCAGAGTCCTGACCACATCCAGAGAGTGTAAAACCCTCTCCTTAGAAGAACTAGGATTAGGACACAGAGAAGGCAAAACAATGTCCTGATTGAGATGAAGGGCAGAAACAACCTTAGGCAGAAAATCTGGCTTAAAACGAAACACCACCTTGTCCTGGTGTCTCTCAAAGTAAGGAGGCTTGATAGAAAGCGCCGCCAACTCAGAAACACGCCTCACAGAAGTGATAGCCACCAAAAAGACCACCTTAAGTGTAAGAATGGACAAAGGGACTTCCAAAAGCCCCCCCCAACCTGTCAGACTGGCATCCGTGGTGACAGTTTCCCAGCAGGGGGCCAGAAAGGATCTGCCCACCAGCAGGTTCCTTGAGTCCAGCCACCACGATAGAGACCACCTGACCAGAGGGGACAGGAAAAACACCTGATCCAAGGACACAGGGTCCCGATCCCATACTGACAGGAGGTGAAGCTGAAGAGGCCTCATGTGAAACTGAGCATATGGAACCGGCTCAAAGCAGGACACCATCAGGCCCACCAGCTGCATTCCCTGCCTGATGGATGGATGAGGACAAGAAAGAAGGAGCTGAGCTTTTTTTTTGAAGACTCTCCACCTTCTGCTGAGGAAGAAAGATCTTGACCTGAGATGAATCCAGAATCATGCCCAGGAAGGACTTCACCATGGAAGGAGACAGGGAAGATTTGGGGTGGTTGATCACACAGCAGAATGACTCCAGTGTGGACACAACCCTCAGCGTCCAGCTCTGCCTGATGGAAGGACTGAGAAGCGATGAGCATGTCGTCCAAGTAGGTAGGAATGCGAATGCCCTGAGATCTCAGCAGAGCCATAACTCCTGCCAGCACCTTGGTGAACACCCAGGGAGCCGAGGCGAGACCGAAGGACAAGGCCACAAATTGGTAGTGCTGATCCTCCAGAGCGAACCTGAGGAATCTCTGATGACCTGGAAAGATAGGCACGTGAAGGTAAGCATCCTTGATGTCTACAGAGGTCATGAAGTCCCCTGGGCGTAGGAAAGTCACAGCTGAGCGCAGAGTCTCCATGCGAAAGTGTCTGAATCTGACAAATTTGTTGAGGTGCTTCAAATCCAGGATGGGTCTGATGGACCCATCTTTTTTGGGAACAATGAAAAGATTGGAGCAATAGCCTTTGCCCCTTTCCCTCAAGGGCACCCTGCAGATGACACCCAATTCCAGAAGGCCTTGGACAGCCAGGGGCAGACCCCGAGCTGACGGGGTTTTGAGCTAACCGAGATTTGATGAATCTTGGGGGCGGCCAGGCTGCAAACTCTATCTTGTAACCGGAGGATACTACCTCCTGTGGAGATTAGCTCTGGCAGGCGACTGGGTGTCAGCAGTATAGAGGCAGAGGCAAGCAGTTCAAAGTAAAGTCTGTGTTTATTTCACACATAAATCCACAAAAGCATATGTCCAAACAGGTTACATCACCTTTTCAGGAAACAGCAGCATAAATGATTCAATCAGGCAAACAGCTTTTAGTCCTTGAGCAAACGTCCTGTTTACAGTCCAACTAGGCCTCAGGTCCGCATGAAACAGCCTCCACAGGAGATTTCAGCCAGGCTCACAGAGTCTCACTCCCATGTGAGCTCTAGACAAAGGAACCAGCACAGCTGATTCCCCAGGCTATTTAAACAGCCCGCAAAACCCGGACCTGGGTAGTGGGATGGAGTCCCACCCTGCTCTACTCCATCCCAGTAAAGCCGTCCCAGGTTAGCCTTTCGGCTATTCTAAATCATCAGCAGCAAACTGCCACCAGCAGCTGATGCTGGACAAACAAGCTATACGGCTTTACTGCACCAATGCCAGGTACATTGGTGCTACATACCTGCCGTCAATAACGGCCCCTTGCACCTTACCACATACCCCCCCCCCTTTGTTCAACCCTGAGGGGGTGGACACATGCCAAACAATGTGTTCTGGACAGGGCATCCGCGTTACCCAACAATCGTCCCGCTCTGTGCTCTACTGTAAACTTGAAGTTTTGTAATGACAAGAACCATCGGGTGACCCTGGCATTCCTGTCCTTAGCCTGGCACATCCACTTGAGGGGAGAGTGGTCCGTAATCAGACGGAACCTTCTCCCCAGCAAGTAGTAGCGAAGAGACTCCAGGGCCCATTTAATGGCCAAACACTCCCTCTCCACTATACTATACCGGGTCTCCGCGGGTGTCAATTTGCGACTCATGTAGACAACGGGGTGCTCCTCCTCGTTGACTTCCTGAGACAGTACAGCACCGAGACCTACCTCGGAGGCATCGGTCTGCACTATGAACTCCCTCTTAAAGTCGGGTGTCACCAACACCGGAGACCCACACAGGGCAGACTTCAAAGCGGAGAACGCTTTTTCGGCCTGTTCATTCCACTTCACCATGACAGACTTGCGTCCCTTTAACAGGTCTGTCAATGGTGCCGCTAGGGTGGCAAAATTGGGAATGAACCGCATATAATATCCCACCAACCCCAGAAATGACTTTACCTGGCGGGTGGTGTTAGGCCGGGGCCAGTTACGGATGGCTTCTAGTTTGTTCACCTGGGGCTTGACCACTCCTCGTCCAATCACATAGCCCAGGTATTTTGTTTCTTCTAGGCCTAAAGCACATTTTTTCGGGTTTGCCGTCAACCCAGCCTTCCTGAGGGAATCCACTACGGCCTGGACTTTGGGTAGGTGACTTTCCCAATCCGTGCTATGGATAATTATATCGTCCAGATATGCCGAAGCATACCGACGGTGTGGCCTGAGGACAATATCCATTAACCTTTGGAACGTAGCGGGAGCGCCGTGTAACCCAAAGGGTAACACCTTGTATTGGAACAGTCCCTCTGGTGTAATAAAGGCTGTTTTCTCCTTGGCAGCCTCAGTCAAGGGCACCTGCCAGTACCCTTTTGTGAGGTCCAAAACCGAAAAGTACCTGGCTTGGCCTAGCTTCTCAATGAGTTCATCTACCCGGGGCATAGGGTAGGCATCAAACTTGGAAACTTCATTAAGTTTGCGGAAATCGTTACAGAACCGCAACGTACCATCGGGCTTGGGAATCAAGACTATGGGGCTGGCCCACTCACTCTTTGATTCTTCAATCACGTCTAACCGGAGCATTTGCTGCACTTCCTCCGCGATAGCTTGTCGCCGGGACTCGGGTACCCGGTAAGGCCTCAACCGGACCTTGACCTGAGGTTCCGTGACAACATCATGTTGGATGACCGAAGTGCGCCCAGGGAGTTCTGAAAACACGTCCGTGTTTCTGCTAATAAACTCCCTGGCTTCCTGAGTCTGTTTAGAGGAGAGGTTGTCGCCAGTTTTCACCTCGACTACTACTTCTCTACTAACAGACCGAGGAATGGGAAGCTCCACCCCCACCATACCTGGTCGGGGACTGTCACCCCCAGGGGTCTCCCTGTCTTTCCATAGTTTCAGCAGGTTTACATGGTACACCTGCTCGGGCTTCCTCCGCCCAGGCTGATGTACCTTGTAAGTCACTTCCCCAACTTTTTCAATGACCTCATAGGGACCCTGCCACCTAGCTAGAAATTTACTGTCCACCGTGGGTACCAGAACCACAACTCTGTCACCGGGGTTAAAGTTCCGTACCCTGGCTTGCCGATTATAAACCCTGCTTTGGGCCCGCTGCGCTGCCTCCATGTGTTCTCTGACAAGCGGCAAGACGGTCGCTATCCGTTCCTGTAGCTGAGTCACGTACTCTACCACACTTTTGTGGGGTGTGGGTTGCTGTTCCCAGGCCTACTTGGCTATATCCAACAGGCCCCGTGGATGTCGACCGTATAAGAGTTCGAAGGGCGAGAACCCCGTAGAGGCCTGGGGCACCTCTCGCACTGCGAACATCAGATAGGGCAGCAGCAAGTCCCAATTCTTCCCATCCTTGGTGACCACCCTTTTTAACATGGTCTTTAAAGTTTGATTAAACCGTTCTACTAGGCCGTCTGTTTGCGGGTGGTAAACGGATGTCCGCAACTGTTTCACCTGCAGCAGTTTACAGAGCTCTTTCATTACTTTCGACATAAACGGGGTACCTTGATCGGTCAGGACCTCTTTAGGCAGACCTACTCTGGAAAACATTTCCATAAGCTCCTTAGCAATGAGCTTGGCAGAGGTGTGACGCAGGGGCACTGCCTCAGGGTACCGCGTGGCATAGTCCAAGATCACCAGAATATGTTGGTGCCCTCTAGCGGATTTTGGCACTGGACCCACTAGATCCATGGCAATCCGCTCAAAGGGTACCTCAATAACTGGGAGAGGAACTAAGGGACCACGGTAATGAGGCTGAGGGCTGGTCATCTGACATGTTGGACAGGACTCACAATATCTCTCCACCTCCTTGTACACACTGGGCCAGTAGAATCGTTGTAAAACGCGGTCCAGTGTTTTCTGCTGGCCTAGGTGTCCACCCAGAACATGTTGGTGGGCCAAATCCAACACCAATTTGCGATATGAATTGGGTACCACCAATTGTTCCACCACCTCTTCACGTACCTTGTTTACTCGGTACAACATTTCCTGGTGAACCACAAAGCGAGGAAACTGTAACTCCGCCCCTGGCTGTTGTGGTTCACCTTCCACCTCAAGAACATTCTCCCAGGCCCGAGACAGGGTCGGGTCCTGGTGTTGAGCGGTACCAAAGTTAGTTGTGGAGACATGGAGATCTGCCAACTCTGGACCTGTTGTCAACTCTTCCACATCTCCAACCATAACATTTAGTGGGGTTGACTCCCCCTCTTCCATTTTAGGGACGGGCACCTCTTCCACGGTGCCTCCTGATTCCGGTTCCCAGGGCACCGGGGTCTCCCCTGAGTAGGGCCAGTCTATTGGGGACACACCCGCCTCGTGGGTTTCCGGAACTGCCAGCTTGGCCCACAGGGACCTGAACCCTGGAAAGTCTCTCCCAATAATCAGTTCATATGGGAGTTTAGCGGCGACAGCGACTTCATGTTTCCAGCTGCCGGAGACGGTGGTGAGAGACACTTGTGCTGTGGCATAGTCTCTCAAGTCCCCATGAATGCACAAAACCCCGGTTTTCCGCCCAGTGTACTCATCGGGCAGTACTAAGGCGGGTCTTGCCAGGGTAACCATACTCCCCGAGTCCAAAAGGGCCACAGCCAGGGTGTCTCCCACTTTCACCTGACAGAGGTGACTTTGCCCCACAAGCTCAGGGATACCGGCAGCACACAGCCTCCTGGCATACATGGAAGGGCGGTAACCAAAGTTTACATCCATGGGCTCCCCCTGGTGGGGACAATTGGCTCTGATATGTCCCGGCTCCTTACATCCCCAACACAACACTTGGGCAGGGACTTTGGGGGGTAGGTCCTGAGAGGGTTTAGGGGACACCACTCGCCTGAGCTGGGGCGGGGACCTCCGGGGTTTCCCCGAATCCCTCCTCATGGAGCCGCTTTGCAAGTTCCTGGTGGCCTCATATCGCTCCACTAGGTCCACCATCCCTAGTGCGTTGTCAGGGGATACCTGGCCAACCCAGTGCTGAAGAGAGTGCGGTAAAGCCCTCCAAAACATGTCCGCCAGCAAGCGGTCCAAAATGGCAGTGGGGCTTAACAACTCCGGCTGCAGCCATTTTTGCAGCAGGTGCAGCAGTTTATAATACTGGGGTCGGGCGGGCTCTGCCGACTGGTAGCTCCACTGATGCACCCGCTGAGCCCGAACCCACACATTCACCCCCAGTCTCGCCAGTATCTCACCCTTCAGAGTCGGGTAGTCAGCGGCTTGGTCCTCTGGGAGATCAAACACCACCTGCTGGGGTCCAGACGCCAGAAATGGAGCGATGACATCAGCCCACTGGTCATGCGGCAACTTCTCCCTTGCAGCCACCTTTTCAAACACCGCCAGGTAAGTCTCCACGTCATCTGAAGGGGTCATTTTTGTGAGCGCCGAGCGGACAGCTTTCCGGGCATCAGGAATACTTATGGGCGCACCTGCAGCTTGCTGCGCCATCATATGTTGCAAAAACAGCTGGTTGGTCTCATGCTGCTGCCTGTTGGCCTCCACGAGCGCTTTCACGACCGCCTCCATTTTGTCTGCAGTCCCAGGTAGCAGCCTGGCAGGTTTAATATAGGACATGCACAACAAAAAACTTTTTCGTCGGTTGCTCCTAGCAACGGCCTCACTGCTATGCCCGCATCCGACACCAAATGTGGAGATTAGCTCTGGTAGGCGACCGGGTGTCAGCAGTATAGAGGCAGAGGCAAGCAGTTCAAAGTAAAGTCTGTGTTTATTTCACACATAAATCCACAAAAGCATATGTCCAAACAGGTTACATCACCTTTTCAGGAAACAGCAGCATAAATGATTCAATCAGGCAAACAGCTTTTAGTCCTTGAGCAAACGTCCTGTTTACAGTCCAACTAGGCCTCAGGTCCGCATGAAACAGCCTCCACAGGAGATTTCAGCCAGGCTCACAGAGTCTCACTCCCATGTGAGCTCTAGACAAAGGAACCAGCACAGCTGATTCCCCAGGCTATTTAAACAGCCCGCAAAACCCGGACCTGGGTAGTGGGATGGAGTCCCACCCTGCTCTACTCCATCCCAGTAAAGCCGTCCCAGGTTAGCCTTTCGGCTATTCTAAATCATCAGCAGCAAACTGCCACCAGCAGCTGATGCTGGACAAACAAGCTATACGGCTTTACTGCACCAATGCCAGGTACATTGGTGCTACATACCTGCCGTCAATAACGGCCCCTTGCACCTTACCACACTCCTGAATCCACCAGTCTGAGACATGACGCCTCCAGACATGGGCCAAGAGCCGAAGCCGTCCCCCCACCCGGATGGGTGAGGGTGCCCCTTCATGCCTGAGGGGGCTTGGGGGAGGACTTAGGCTTGGGACCCCAGGAGGGGCCAGGGCGGCCACGTCCTCTGCCCCAAAAATCTCCACGTGCTCCAGCAAAGGAAGCTCCCCGTCCAATTCTGGAGCCCCTGAAGGAAGGAGAAAAGGCATCTGAACCCCGAAAGGACTGGGGCTGCCTTCTAAGCTGAGGTAACTTGCCTCCTTTAGCAAACAAGTCCAGACGTTCCCCAAAGAAGCGCAGCCCCTTGAAGGGAAACCCAGTGAGCCTTCTTAGCAGCGTTGTCAGCTGCCCACTGGCGCAGCCAGACCTAGCGACGTATAGCTACTAACAAGGCAGATGCCCTGCCACACATTCTAATGGTATCATCCATGGCAGAGAAGACATATGCAACAAATTCCTCATAACGCAGAAGAGCTCTATACTCTTCACTACCAGCATCATCAGGGGCCCCATCTAGGAGACTCCTGAGCAGGCTTTTAATAGCAATAGCCGTAATGGCAGTGGCACAGACCGGACGCACCCCGGTTCCCACACAGGCAAGGCATGGCACTCCTTGAGCACTAAATTATTAAAATGAGTTTGCACAGCAAACTCCAAGCGTGATTTAACAGTATGAAACAGCTCCCCCTGCTGCCGCGGAGCCACGGCAGGAGGAGAGATACAGAGTACTTCAAAAATGTGAACTAAAAGCCTGTCAGTATCATCTGAAGCCCATGGGTCAGACCCAGAATCGACACCATACACCCTGGATTGTTCCACAGATGATTCTGAATCAGAAAATAATTCCCCCTCTTTCAGGGGGGGTATAACTGGTAACGTAAAAAAATTCCTCAGCCTCCATAGGAAAGAGGGAAACACCAGGTGATAAATGCCGCTTCTTAGCAGAAGCCTTACGAGGGCCAGACTCAGCAATATGTCTACCTCTAAAGGATTGCCCCCAAGGAGGTCAAATCCAAATTAACCTGACCCACCGATAATCCAATTTTAAAGCTATTGCAGAGAGGGAAGAGTGAGAATTATGTAGGCTGGTTGGTAAGATGGCCCCTCATTTAACAATAAGAGATTAATTTGAACACGGGAGTCCTTGGACTGCCTCCCCATTCAATAAGGCACCAAGAAGGGGCTCACCCATTACTGACCATGACAATCGATACAATTATACATATCCACATGTTTATCAAAAAATACAAAATATACTTTATTATGATTAGATACAAATTGAAAAAAATAGGTTTTTTTTACAACAATTCATACAAGTCAATGATTCCTGTGATATTAAAAACAAAACACAATTTCCACTACAATTTCAGTCAATGATGAGAGAAGAATGATATATACTTTCTTCTTTTTGTCTGGGTAGACTAGTTTCGCCTCTATGGCTTCTTCAGTACCCATTAAAATTGATAGATATTGCTACAAGTAATATATAAATAAATCAGTTTCTTATATTATTATTGTTCTTGGATTTCATCTAGTATACTGATTAAATAATATAATATTACCTGCGTCCAGATGGACGAACGCTCACTGTATGACTATGCTTATTGTGGACAAGAACAAAAATTGCCAGCAACGAAAGACGCCTCAGTGCCTCAGAGCATAGAGAGTTTTCAAAAATCCCATATAGGTGATAATACACCCTGGGGGAAAAAATGGGATATAGGTCACATAATAATACGTTAGGGATCTAATAATTAAACTACTATAAATGGTGACAATTTAAATAAGCCAGTCACATGAGGTTCACCCAGTGCTGATAGGTTTGGGATGGTACTTGTGCCTTGGGAATACCAAATGTAGATGTTTGAAGTGTAGATAGGGTCTATCTGCCAAGAGTAAAAAGGAAAAGTGATATAACTACTAATCCTGCCATATGCAACAGAATATGGATATTCATGGAATGAGGGAATAACCATCCCCAGAGAGCCAATCCTCTCACATTGGGTCCCATTGTGATATCCTGTGAGGAAGCATGCAGACCAATCCATCACCATAGCAAAAGAGGCACATATAAAAGGTTAAATACCTGTTACTTTCAGAATTCCCCCAGGCACAAGAATGAGTGCCGCGCTGAGGCAGTCTAATCACGCTGGGCCAGGCCAAGATGCTGTAGCAGCCGCCTGTGGCCAGACCCACGTGCACTGTCCTCCGTACCGCCGCTCCCGTTGCCGCCAAGAATAACATAGATCGCACACTATATGCGAGTGTTGGGGGCGTTTCGTGTGACGGAGTGACGTCACATCCCCTCCGGTTTGTGGCTGCTCAAAGCGGCCGCGCTGGTATAGGAGGGGGGCAGAGCGTACTTTCGCTCCCCGATGTCTGGAGCGCATGCGTGAAGGGAACAAGCCCTTCACAATACGCATCAGCGTTCCAAACCGGAACAGGAAGCGGGGCGGCACCCAGCCACTTCCAACACATTTCTACCATACTGGACTCCTCCAAAATGGAGGATACGAAATGCACTATGTGTAGATAGCCAAATATGGCTATATAACTGACTTTCTCTAGACTTCTGTATAAGCATAAGTGGGAAAGACGCCACAGGCCCCATTGTATAGTACTGTTTAGACAAATAAGATCTTTGTTTTCTCAAGAATTAAAACACATCCACAAAAGGCATCATTGCCCACTTGGGCACTAAAATTAAATGGGTTTACAAATGTAAGCACAATGATGAAAAAACTGGGGCCGAGAGCAAAAGCATCACCTCGTATATTCCAGGTAAGAGTAACAAGTGTGTAAGTGGCAACCATCCCACAAAGCACCAAACGGCTGCAAACCAAATAAGCACTGGGGCCTCAGTGATGGGGGGTTAAAACTATTGAATAAATGATAATTAGCTCGATTGTGTAACCTGTGGCTGTCAATGGTGACCAACACTGGCTGTTCTTGTACACAAGAAGAATTTACCCACAGGAACACTAGTCCATCAGAACACAGATACTGTAAAAACCAACAGAGTAAATATAGTCCCACATCAAATTATCTTGACAGAGAATAACATACAGGAAGGAAAGGCCCCAAAGTGATTGTCTGGTAAGTATCTTGGAGACCCAGATCCTCTCTCCTTTGAAAATCCTACCAAGAGAGGCAACCTACAGGAATGGGGCAAAGCTTATGCATTCGTTTAGGCAAGGTGGATGGTGGGCCTTAAAAAAGTTAATCCACCTAGTCTCCCTCTGAAGTGTGATTTTCTCTATATTTCCCCCTCTAGTATGTGGATGTATCCGATCTAACCCTACAACTTTCATACCAGCTGGGTCCTTATTATGGTGAATCAGAAAGTGTCTGCCTATCGGGGTTTTAATATTGTGTGTGTTCGTACACCCTTTGTCTGAGTTGCCCGTTTGTTTTGCCTATGTAGAACCTACCACAAGGACAGGTTATTACATAAATAATATTTTTTGATTTACAGTTTACATAGTGCTTCAATTTAATAGATGGTTTATTTTCTAATGATAGAATCTTAGTTTGAAAAATAAACGTACACGTGTTGCAATCCTGGCATTTATAGGTGCCTGTAGTTATGCAGCATGTGTGTTTTGTTTCACCTGAAAAGTGACTATGTACTAACTGGTCTTTCAGATTACGCGCTCTGCGAAAGGTAAGTCTTGGTTTTGGGGTAATGAATCTATAGAGATTTCTCCATCACTGGTTAATATCGGCCAGTGGCGGGCAAAAATCCTTTTAATGTCGGAATGATGTTCCGTATAGGTTAGTATCATAGACGGAGATGAGCTCCTATTTTTTTGATTGGGTTTATAGAGTAGCTCTTGTCTCGATCGTGACTGAGCTTTCTTATATGCCCTCCGCAGGACATGTGGTTTATATCCTCTCCCAGATAAACGTACCCGTATATTGTCTGCTTCCTTTTGGAAGTCTACATCGCGCGAGCAGTTTCTACGGGCCCTGATATATTCACCGTAAGGGATGCTGGACATCAGGTGATTTGGATGTGCACTGGAAGCCCTCAAGATCGTGTTTGCCGCTGTGGCCTTTCTGTAGAAGTCTGTTACGATTTGTCCGGAAGGATCTAGGATGATGGTCAAATCTAAGAAATTGACTTTTGTTTTGCTATAGTCTAATGTGAATTTTAAATTGAAAATATTGTTATTTAGTTCCATCACAAATTGGATCAATTGTGGTTCAGACCCAGTCCAAACAATGAAAATGTCGTCTATGTACCTGTGCCATGTAAGAACGTGGCACAGGTACATAGACAGATTGTCCTCACCCATCAACCTCCTCTCCCACCCACCCAGATAAAGGTTGGCATACGATGGGGCACAGGTGGTCCCCATCGCTGTCCCCTGTATCTGGTGGTACAATTTGTTGTCAAAGTGGAAAAGGTTGTGGGTGAGGACAAAGTGTAACAGCTTAAGGAGGAAAACATTGTGGTCGTGCGCCTCTATATCTAGTTTATTCAGGAACAATCGAATTGTATCCAGCCTTGGTATGGGGGATGCTGGAGTAGAGCGCCTCCACGTCCAGGGTCACAAGGTAGGACCCCGGAGGCACCCATATGCCATCAAGGACACGTAAAAGATGTCCTGTGTCCTTGAGATAGGAGGGCAATTGATGGACTAATTTTAGTGCCCAAGTGGGCAATGATGCCTTTTGTGGATGTGTTTTAATTCTTGAGAATTACCAGTACTATACAATGGGGCCCGTGGCGTCTTTCCCACGTATGCTTATACAGAAGTCTAGAGAAAGTCAGTTATATAGCCATATTTGGCTATCTACACATGGTGCATTTCGTATCCTCCATTTTGGAGGAGTCCAGTATGGTAGAAATGTGTTGGAAGTGGCTGGGTGCCGCCCCGCTTCCTGTTCAGGTTTGGAATGCTGATGCGTATTGTGAAGGGCTTGTTCCCTTCACGCATGTGCTCCAGACACCGGGGAGCGAAAGTGCGCTCTGCCCCCCTCCTATACCAGCGCGGCCGCTTTGAGCAGCCACAAACCGGAGGGGATGTGACGTCACTCCGTCACACGAAACGCCCCCAACACTCGCATATAGTGTGCGATCTATGTTATTCTTGGCGGCAACGGGAGCGGAGGTACGAGGACAGTGCACGCGGGTCTGGGCACAGGCGGCTGCTACAGCCATCTTGGCCTTGCCCAGCGTGATTAGACTGCCTCAGCGCGGCACTCATTCTTGTGCCTCGGGGAATTCTGAAAGTAACAGGTATTTAACCTTTATATGTGCCTCTTTTGCTATGGTGATGGATTGGTCTGCATGCTTCCTCACAGGATATCACAAACCAGGTAATACAATGGGACCCAATGTGAGAGGATTGGCTCTCTGGGGATGGTTATTCCCTCATTCCATGAATATCCATATTCTGTTGCATATGGCAGGATTAGTAGTTCAGCACTGGGTGAAGCTCATGTGACTGGCTTATTTAAATTGTCACCATTTATAGTAGTTTAATTATTAGATCCCTAACGTATTATTATGTGACCTATATCCCATTTTTTTCCCCCAGGGTGTATTATCACCTATATGGGATTTTTGAATACTCTCTATGCTCTGAGGCACTGAGGTGTCTTTCGTTGCTGGCAATTTTTGTTCTTGTCCACAATAAGCATAGTCATACAGTGAGCGTTCGTCCATCTGGACGCAGGTAATATTACATTATTTAATCAGTATACTAGATGAAATCCAAGAACAATAATAATATAAGAAACTGATTTATTTATATATTACTTGTAGCAATATCTATCAATTTTAATGGGTACTGAAGAAGCCATAGAGGCGAAACTAGTCTACCCAGACAAAAAGAAGAAAGTATAAATCATTCTTCTCTCATCATTGACTGAAATTGTAGTGGAAATTGTGTTTTGTTTTTAATATCACAGGAATCATTGACTTGTATGAATTGTTGTAAAAAAACTATTTTTTTCAATTTGTATCTAATCATAATAAAGTATATTTTGAATCTTTTTGATAAACATGTGGATATGTATAATTGTATCGATTGGCGTGGTCAGTAATGGGTGAGCCCCTTCTTGGTGCCTTATTGAATGGGGAGGCAGTCCAAGGACTGCCGTGTTCAAATTAATCTCTCAGCAATATGTCTCTCAATGCTGGCCACCCGTGCAGCCAAATCAGGTTGAGACTCCCCACTGGTATGCACCTCACTAGGAGTCAGATGTAAGCGTGGGGGGGTAGGCGAAGCCCGAGGGGGCGCAGGCCCAGCCACCGGTCACCCAGACTGCAGCGCAAGAGTCTGCTGGGTGCAGGGAACACACACCCTGACATCATCACTTATAGGGGATACCCCACACGCCACACAGCCGAGCTTGTCCCGAAGGAACCCCAAGCACATTATCCTGAGAAGCCTCCATATGGTGATCATTGTGGCACAATAGGCCAATAGGGATTGACGCCAATAAGGCTACCCGGGATGCCCCAATAGCCCGCTAGGGAAGTGGGAATACAAAAGCCCTCCAATAAGAGTTAACACTAAATAGAGGGGATAGGACTGGGAGAAACCACAAAAGTTTGACCCGCCTGCAAGACATAAGCAAAAAGATCCCATAAGCAATATGCAATACAGAGAAATACAAAATAAATCAGCCCGCAGGGGCACTTACAGACTGCGATAGGGAGACGCCAGACACGCAGCGGAAAGCTAAAATGGCGCCCGCATATACCTCGAGGGGCGGGCCGCGGAGACAGCGATGCAGAACGCGTCAGCCGCAAGGCCCACCCCCCCCCCGAAGAGCGCCCACATGACAAGACCAGCCAATGATGGGGCAGCAATGACTGAGGCGATGTCGCCGCCGACCGCGGAGTACAAGCGTGCAGCGGCGGCGGTAAATGAAACCAGTGCAACCAATTCAAAAGGATAATCACATAAATCATATATACAAGACATGGCGAGCGAAGGGGAAGCGGTTGGAGCAGCGCTCCTTAGCACCTGACAGCGGTGCTGCCTACCTTCACCCGAACCAGTGCAGCCTAAGCAGGGAGGCAGTAGAAGGAAACGGGTGGGAATAGTCCTACAGGGCCGCAGACTAATAGCCCTGCTCACCTGCGAGTAGAGAGAGCCATCTTCTAGTCATCGCAGCCCAGACTACAGAGAAGAACTGGGGATTTTGTGGGAGGTCCCTGGTATATATGGGGCCAGGAGGAGCCACTTTTCTGTCTCTGCAGTCCAGCGCCATCTACTGGATGTATAACCCAAGAGTAAGGAATATCTTCTGGAACAGGACGTGCTGCATACTTAGAATATGAAGACCCCAGAGGAAGACTCCAGCGGAGGAAATAAGACGCAGACCGATAAGTAGCAAAATTTAGAATATTAAATCTTTTATTCTACTACTTGCGTAAATTGGTAAGGGGTCCAGGGGAACCTCCCAAGCCGATGTTCCTGGTGGGTGCCATGTAAAACTTTAATATTTGCTATGGGCGCTTCTGCTCTTGTAGTAAACTTATACTAAAGACAAGCACAATTGTTGTCCCTTTCACACGACAGGCCATCATAATTTAAGATGCCTATAAAGTGGGAGACAACCCCCCAAAGTCTAATAGAGGGGGAGATGATACTTGTTAATGAGATTGGCCAGTCATAATGAAATGCTAGTGTTTCGCAGCTGCTGCTGTCCAATGCGTCTCATTCATCGAGATGCATGTATCCGATGTGCTGGCACAGGGTAGAATGCTTTCACTAAAATTTTGCAATCTGTGAACATTTCAAAAGCAGAGGCTGTTGTATGCTTAGAGAGCTTATCGAAGAACATTGCATGTGCTAAGAAGTGGGCGAGGATCTACGAATGTGCAAAGAATGGTTCAGAGACAAGTACGGGGTATTTGCTAAGTAGTTTGGCCATCAGAACCAATGCACACATTGCATAACGGACTTGCTGGTTTGTCTTTTCGATTCTCTTGCCCTCTTTGTTCCTGTGACCTTAAAGTAGTGATCCTGCTACTGTGTTTTGCCCTCTGCTTTGGATTTGACCTTTGGCTCACAGATCTCCTCCTAGGATTGACCTTGGCTTTGGCCTTTGACCTTGATATTGTGCCGCCTGTCTTTGACCTCTGCTTGGACTATAACGCTGCACTCTTCCCCACTGGATTTCCTGCTCTCCAGGATGTGCCCAGGGACACCTCAAATTCGGGGGGTGTGGGAATGCAATGGCCCCATGTCTACCGACCTCCAGTACCTGAAAATACCAGACTCCCACCCCCTCTGTCAAACATCTCCCTCACTAGGTGTATGTGTATTAGGCTTAGCATCCTCATTTTTGAAAAAGAAAAATGGTATAAAAAGACCTAGCTGTTTAGGATGTGATTTTTAGCTTTGCATGGACAATGACTAAGACTCTTTAAAGACTCACATAAAAGGCATAATGCCAGGGGACTGTCGCAAGGCAACTGTAGTGGCCATTTTAGGTGTTCTCTGGCTAATTACAGACCTGAGAGCTTAACATCTGTTGTGAGAAAATTGCTTGAGGGACTACATACAGGATTATGTGACTATGCATATTATGTGGGATAACCAGAACGGTTTTACAAAGGACAGAAGCTGTCTGACTAACCCGATGAAGAGGTGAGTAGAAGCTGGACAGAGGGGCAGTTCTGGATTTTTCAAAGGCATTACACACTGTCCCTAGATGCTCACTGAAATAATTGAGGTCTTCGGGTAAGAAAATACAGTTTGTAACTGGATTGAAAACTGGATGATGGACCGTATGAGGAATAGTCCCTGGTTATAAGAAGTGTAGTCAGTGCTGGGCCCACTATTATTCAACTCATTTATAAATTATATAGAAGTTAGAATTATTGCCACTATCCCTAATCTTGCAGATGACACCAAGATAAGTAGCACAGTGCAGACTATTAAAAATGTTCGCAAGCTTCAGGCTGACTTGGACACTTTGAATGTCTGGGCATCTACTTGGCAAATAATGTTGAATGTAGATAAATGTAAAGTTATGCACTTCGGGGTCTAATAATCTGCAAGCCACATATGTCCTCGGGGGGAGTAAAACTTGGAGAGTTTTGAAAAGAATCTGGGGGAGCATTAAAAGAGGTATGGAATCACGGGATAGGGATGTAATATTTCCTCTTTATAAGGTACTGGTGTGTAGTGCATTGCTACCATTTACAGATAATTGTGATAAACAGGGGTTCTGCTTCTACTCTGGAAAAAAATAAGTAAAATACAGGCAAACGCCAATGTAAATAAATTAATATGTATAGTTAGAAACAGCAACATTGTCTCTAAATAAATTAAAAAGGGTTTTGCTTGTGTAAGTAAAAATTACTAATTCAACCATGGCTGTGATGCACATAAATATGCATATCATTGTTGTAGATCAAGCAGCTTCATGGTCTCAGTTTCTATGACTACAATCACAACACAATCCTCTTTCAATCTATTTATGTAAACTTAAGTGTAACACCACTTTGTGCTTCAAACACTGCAATGTAACATGGGGGGGGGGGCACACACTCCTGAACTAAAGAAATGCTTAGAACGTACCTATACCAACCCAAATTGCTATGGAAGAAAGCCCAGTGCATGGGTCGTGGGAGCAGGAATTGGTAAGGAGACCAGTGAACGCAGTGGAGTATTCAAAATCCCGAGACTTGGGCCGAGCAATATAAATTTCTTATGTTCACACCAGATAACCACGCTGTCAGCAAATCAACCAACAGCTCTCCCATGGGTCACTGTGCTGGACAGCACGTACCTTATAGGAACTGTACCTACTTTCTGACCTTAAATTACAAAATGAGTATGAATGACCCACTGGCAATCTAAATATACCTAGGTACCTACCTTTTCATTCCCTGCTTCTCTCCCCCCCACCCCCCTCCTCTCAGTAGGACTTAAATATTACCCTAACACTATGCTGGACTTCATAAAGCTTATATATCCGGTTATCTTCCAAGCATGCAATAACCAGCGTAGAACATTACACAGTCTGTAATACACGCGGCCCCGAGTGAGCACCTATATATACCTAAGCGGAGCCCAATTTAATGCGCACTCAACCCAACCAGTAAACAGGTTCCATCCACATGTAAACTACCAAATGTATACCCTAAAAGCATCACAACTGTATACATTTTACATTTTTTGTTTACCATGTACTAAATTTACGTATTGTAGCTTTTGATACCACCATCTTTTTCACATACAGAATAACACACCAATAGAAGTCCCCCTGATGAAGTCAAAAAGACAAACCCTGTTGCAATAATGTGTATGGGTATAGAAATATATATATGACAAGAAAATTGCACTGATTAAAGAGCTGCAGACAAGGGCTCAAAAAAAGCCCCTGCGGAGCCAAGGGCATCACATTCAGATCCCTGGGGCCAATGGGGCCTATATTTTACTGGGGGAAAGTAAACGCACACATAGGAGAAGCTGTTATAGTATTTGAGAGTCTGGAGTAGATTCCTAGGTCACTTTCATTCCTAGATGCATGTGAGCAGCTGAGGAAGGATCTCCTTTTTTTTTTATATAACAAACTAGATTCTACTACCAAGCCATCAACTACATTTTGTCTCAAGAGTATTCGAGACAAAATATTTGGAAGCTGAGGGAGCAAACATTAACAATGGACTGCTACCCACCAACCATCAGACACTATGGCTTCCCCCTTCATTCAATGCAATGGTATGGCCGTGGTCAAGACCTGGCACGCCCTTCTCTATTGCAGTGAATAGACGAGGCATGTCATAGTCCTTGCGATGGATGGTGGGGGCGGTTCATCGCCAATACTACTAAAAGCAGCAGATGATCGTGTCTGGCATTCGGGTAAGTGTCAGAGCGCCAGACTAGGAGCAATCGTCTGCAGGGGATAAAAGGAAAGTAAGCGCCTTTGTTTTGATGTTTGTTTACGAAGCCTGTAGTGGCCAATCCTAGATAAGCAGAATGGTGGACACAGACACCAGTCTCACATTACAAACAGAGTCTCTCATCAGTGGCAGAGCAAACACCACTCGGCCAAGTCCCCAATCCCTGGGATACCC
This sequence comes from Gastrophryne carolinensis, assembly GCA_027917425.1. NCBI lineage: Eukaryota > Metazoa > Chordata > Amphibia > Anura > Microhylidae > Gastrophryne > Gastrophryne carolinensis. The sequence goes on from CM051234.1 coordinate 265,594,694, forward strand.
GTTGTCAGAAAATCTGCTGCCAGGGTTAAATATCTCTCGAGAGCTAAAGGAGATGACACTCTACTTTAACACCATCCAAAATCAGGGAACTTCCTAGCAAAGCGGCATGCCAGGCCAAAAGCCTTTTTAGACGTTAGGTTAGTTTGAATGGCACCGGATGTGTTACTAGGCAGTCATAAGCTGAGAATTTGGAGGTGCATGTATACTTCTGGATAATAGTAGTAGACCCACTTTAAGTATCATACCCACACAAAGTTATATAGTAGACATCCATTTACAGTTGTATTACATTAACAAAATTACATCTATTAAAATGAAAAAAAAATATGTAAGTGCTGGAATTTGATCAGTTAATAATTCTGATTAACGTGTTGATTTTATCCAAATAAAGCAAAGTAAACCATACTTTGCTGATGTTATTTTCAGTTTTGCTTTCCTATTTTTTTTCAAATATGCACTTTTTGTTAAACACTGAAACACAGCACTGGCATATGCAGAGTTAGCACCCCCTGAGGGAATTGTATGTACCAAATGGAATATTCAGGGACAAGGCAAGTTCATAATCATTTACAAAATACTATTTGTCAAAATGGCAACATAGAACAATGTATATTAGGACAATACTTTAGGCAAGTCAAGTGGTGCTCACCTTACGTCCATCACTGGCATGACAGTTCACATTTAAAGGTGTAAGCAGAGCCATAAGTTTCTCTTCATTCCCGCTCCTGATAAAACAATACTACATATATCAGCCACGTTTAATTTAACAAAGAATACAAATTAGAGGCAATAACCTTGCAATAGCAAAACTCGTAAATACCAGGAATTTTTGTGGGGATCTTGTAGCCATCACAAGATGCCGAGATTGTCTACTTCATAGAGTGGCCCAGGCCCTCTGTACTCTAAGGTGCACTAAGGGTGTGTCTGGGTCTACTGTTCCAATGCATTATAAGAGGCATGGAATCACAGGACAGAGATGTAATACTGCCCATTTACCAGGCACTGGTGCTCCCTCACCTGGAATATGCCATCTAGTTCACATAAAGGAGGCCCCGATTTTGAAAAGAGTGCAGAGGAGAGCCACCAAACTAATGAGAACAATGAAGGGTCTTAGTTTTAAAGAAATATTGCGGGAATTACAATAATTTCGTTTAAAAGGGGAGACCTGAATAATGTGCATAAATACATGAATGGCCAATACAAGAAGGCAAGGGCGGCACTCCCTTGCCTTTAATACTTTAACCACAAGAAATAGCCTCTCATAGAAGCTTGTTACAGAATCAACAACTGACCGCTTTCAAAAATTATTAGATGCTTTTTAGCAAAAAATAACTAAAAATATACTATTAGCAGTTATCTGTAATAGTAATAAAAAAATTATGTACTCAATCCTATCCCTTAACCTTGATGGACAGGTCTTTTTTTCAACTGTAATTTTTTTTTATTTGTGTTTTTTTTATAATGATTACAATGATTTACAAAGCTTTGCCTGTCAAACTAAGAAAAAAAAATACCGTTTTGTGAGTACTCACCTTTAAAACAGATATTATAAGTGTGACATACACTCCGCTTCAACTCTTCATGACATTTGGGTTATTCTCCAGTAGAGGGCGAACTTCTGCAGAGATGAATGCAAAAAAGGAGCTCCTCTCAGTCCATAAATACCTGGGACCTCCAACCAATTTCCCAGTGTAAGATAGCAGTAAGGGGACCTGGAAGAACCAAACATAACAATAATAACAACCAAGAAACAATGGTTCACCATATAAAGGATCCGGAATAAGAAAAAAGGGTGGGTGACGCGGAGTGTATGTCACACTTATCCGTTTTAAAGGTGAGTACTCACAAATATTCCAAGTGTGACATACACTCCGCTTCAACTCTTCATGACATTTGGGACATCCAATAGCAGTGTCCGTCATGGGTGGGAACAGAAAACAGTAAAATAATGTACCAATTGAAACCACTGCAGCTTGCAGAACCTTGCGGCCAAACACAGCATCCGCTGAACCCACACGTCAACCTCGTAAAACTTGAAAAAGTATGAACGGAAGACCAAGTAGCAGCCTTACAAACTTGTTCAACAAGCCCAGGACGCACCAACAGCACGAGTAGAATGCGCAGTGACCTTAAAAGGGGGAGTCCTCCCCTTAACAGAATAGAACCCTACAATGGCCTGACGAATCCATTTGCTAATGGTAGACTTAGTGGGCGCCAAACCTTTCCTGGGCCCGCAGGGCCCCACAAAAAAAGGCGTCCGTCTCGCGGAAAGAAGAAGTAGCCACCAAATAGTACAGAACACAACGAACAACAGCCAAAGTGTGCAAAAACCTCTCCTTGCTAGGCTTAGGACACAAGGAAGGGAGAACAACATCCTGAATGAGATGGAAAGTAGAAACCCCTTTAGGAAGGAAATCCGACTTAAAGCGGAAGACCACCTTGTCCTGGTGTCTTTCAAAGTAAGGGGCCTGAATAGACAGAGCCACCAACTCAGAGACACGCCGAACAGAGGTAATGGCCATCAAGAAAGCAACCTTTTGAGTGAACACAGAAAGAGCAATATCCTGCAACGGCTCAAAAGGAGGACCCTGGAGAGTCGAAAGAACCAAATTCAGATCCCAAACAGGGACCAGAACCTTCCTAGGGGGCTGCACAAATGTGACCCCCTGGAAAAAAGTCTTAACCAGCGGGCGTAAAGCAAAAAATCTTTGGAAGAAAACAGCCAGAAAAGAGACCTGCCCTTTCAAGGTACTAAGCTGGAACCCAAGATCCAGACCGTGTTGAAGAAACTCCAAAATCCTAGGGATTGAAAATGCCCTGCAATGCAAAGCCCTAGCCTCACACCAGTCAATATAGGACCGCCAAGTCCTATAGTAAATGCCAGAAGAGTACTGCTTCCTAGCTCTAATCAAAGTCTGAACAATGTCCTCAGACAAACCTTCCTCCTTCAGAATGAAGGTTTCAGCAGCCAAGCCGTCAAAGCCAGCATTTGTAAATTGGGGTAAAGTAGTTGAGATATCAAATCCAGAAACATGGGCAGCCGGTACTGAACTTCCGCCAGCCGTACGACGTCAGCGTACCAAACCCGTCCTGGCCACCTTGGGGCTACCAGAATTGCTGGTGCCCCTTCCGGAATCAGCTTGTGAACTACCTTGCCCACCCTGGAGAAGAGAGGAAACAGGTACAGGAACCCCAGATCCTTCCAGGCAAGGGACAAGGCATCCACTGGCTAGAGGATCCTGAGATAGAGACACAAAGGATGGGAGTTTGTGATTGTGCCGTGAGGCAAAGAGATCCACCTCCGGAGTCCCCCACTTGTGACAAAGGGACCGAAAAAAACTCAGATTGAGAGGCCACTCCCCTCGGCGAGAGAACCCCCTGCTCAGGGAATCCGCCTCCGTGTTCGCCACTCCCGGAATGTAGATTGCTGAAACGCAAGTAACATTGCTCTCCACCCAAGTCAGGATAAGAGAGACTTCCCTGAGGGCACTCCTGCTGCGAGTCCCTCCTTGGTGATTAATGTAGGCTACCGCAGTCCGATTGTCTGATCGAACCTGAACCGGTAGGCCCTGTAGGTGCGACGTCAGCCGCGCCCGGACAAGCCGGATGGCTCTGAGCTCTAAGACATTGATGGGGGTGTGAGCCTCACTGAACTGAGGAGTTTTCCAGAAACCTCCCCAGCCCGACAGGCTGGCATCCGTAGTAACCGTCTTCCAACAAGGGGCCAGAAAGGATCTGCCCCTCATCAGGTTGCTCGACTCCAGCCACCACCGAAGTGACCGCTGAACCCTGGGAGACATCCTGAAAAGTTGATCCAAGGACTACGGACATCTGTCCCAATGCGTCAATAGGTGAAGTTGGAGAGATCTCATGTGAAACTGAGCAAACGGGACTGCCTCGAAGGAAGCAACCATCAATCCCACCAGTTTCATCCCCAGATGGATAGAGAGGCAAGGATCGGCCAGAAGAAGGCGGATCAGATCCTGAACCCCCTGCACCTTGGGCTGAGGTAGAAACACTCTGGCTAGAATGGTATCCAGATTCATGCCCAGGAATGAAAACTCCCTTGATGGAGAGAGAGGGAGAGAGAATTTGGGGCGGTTGATCACCCATCCAAACCTCTCCAGAATCGACACCACCTAGTGGGTGTCCAGCTCCGCCTGACGGAGGGAAGAAGCTGAAATAAGTAGGCCGTCCAGATACGGCACAATGCGAATGCCCTGAGCTCTGAGCAGGGCCATTATGCCCGCCAGAACCTTGGTGAAGACCGTCAGCGCTGAGGTCAACCCGAAGGGAAGGGCTACAAAACTGAAAAAGTTGATCGTACACCGCGAACCTGAGGAATCTCTGATGCGCTGGAAAAATTGAAACATGCCGATACGCATCCTTGATGTCTATGGATGTCATAAAGTCCCCTTGACGAAGGGAATTGATGGCCGAGCGCAGAGTCTCCATGCGGAACATCTTGGTTCTGATGAACCCGTTGAGGATCTTCAGGAACAGAACGGGTCTTATGAAACCATCCTTTTTGGGAACAGTGAAAAGATTGGAATACTAACCCCTGCCTCTCTCTGAGGGAGGCACCGGCATATGACTCCCATGTCCAGAAGATTTTTTTTTGTTTTTTTTTTAACCGCTAACAGGAGCCCCTGAGCAGCCTGAGGGTCCGAGGGCACCCGAGACCTTAAAAATCTTGGAGGAGGCCAGTGCTCGAACTCCAGTTTGTACCCGGACAAGACCACTTCCAGAATCCATCTGTCTGTGACCTCCTGGGCCCAGACCTGGAAGAAGAACCGCAGCCGTCCCCCACCCGTACGGGTGAGGGCGCCCCTTCATTGTTGAGCTGGTTTAACAGCGGACTTGGGCTTGGAACCCCAGGCAGAAGCGGGGCGGGCCCGACCTCTGCCTCTGTTCCAGGGCAAACCTCTACCCCCGGAGTAGGCAACATCTCTGACCGCTCTGGCACCACGAAAAGAAGGGTTGAAGGAGCTCGCCCCCCCGAAAGGAGCGACGCTGCTTCTAACGCTGAGGCAACTTACCTCCCTTTAGCAACCACATCCAACTTATCTCCAAACAGCCGCGTACCCAAGAAGGGAAGGGCTGTGAGCGATTCCTTGGACGCAAAGTCCGCCGCCCACTGGCGAAGCCAGACCGATCGACGCATGGCTACCAAGAATGCCGAAGTTCTGCTACACATGACAATAGTGTCCTCCATAGCGGTCAATACAAATTCCATGAATAATTTGCACCTTTTAAGGTTAGTGAACTCGGCGCTGGCCGGGTCAAATTGGGCGTCAAGTAACAAGTCCCTAACCACAGACCTAGTAGCCACCGTAGCAAGCGCAGATGCACACACAGGTCGCAAGGCTGAACCAACACTGGCAAAAGCATAACCTGCCATCTAATCAAGGCGCTTAACCTCGCCATCCTTAAGGGAAGTGGCGTCTGGACCACAGAGGTGTTGGACTGAAAAAGGAGATATATGATTTAATATTAATATTTGCTTCACATTAACCTCCAATATCTCTATTAGAGATCAATGCTATAAATGTTGCAAATACTAACAATCATATCAGCCCAGCGGCCACCAATCTGATTCACAACAGTGGCCGCTAAGGCTCTCCCAACACAACCAGTGACCTGTCCTAAGAAAGAAATATATTAATACCTTAAATACTTTGCAACTACAAACTATTGTGTGAGAAATTATCCACTACACACACAGTAAGATGTATTTATAAAACGGGTTTAATTAGCAGCACAGATATTAAAGTGGACCAACACCCAGGATTTTGACTATCCTGGGTGTTGGTCCACTTCGGTGGGGCACCCCGATCGGGGGTGCCCCGCTGTCTGAAACCCCCCCGATCGCCGCAAAAACTCACCTCTCCCCGCTCCCACGTGACCTCGTCCGGCCAATGACAGCGCTAAGAGCAGCTCTGGTATGCGCGTCCAAAGCTGCTTGGACGCGCATACCAGAGCGCTGTCATTGGCCGCGTCTCTCGCTTCCCTCTAACAGGGAGCACTCCTGCGCCGGCCATTCACAAAACGGCCGGCGCGGGAGCGCGCCCTGCTAGAGGGAAGCGAGAGACGCGGCCGCGTCTCGCGCATGCGCCGTTGGATCGCCGGTAAGGTGAGGATTGTGGGCCTCCTGGGGGGTTCCTCCCCGCGGGACATCCCGATTTCGGATGCCCCGCGGGGAGGGATCTGATCGGTCCGGGAATCTTATAGATTTCCGGGCCGATCCCCCCTGGGTGTTGGTCCACTTTAACCTTACTAACCCAATATGTTCCTAGAGTCCCCCAGATAACCTTATATTACAGGCAGTCCTTATATTATAAAGTTACAGTAAGTTACGGTAAAATATATGCTATAATGGATATATAGAGAGACACAAAGCAGAGATAGATACACAGAATACTTATGTTTGCTTCATGGTCATTCAGGTCCATCCATTCAACCCCCCCGCCATCCATCGACTGCCCGGGCCCCCTGCACAAAGCTTACTAATGTATGAATAGAGGGAGTGGCCAGCATTCCCCGCCTCGTGGGAGTGTCTGCCAAGCTCGGCCCCCCATCAGGACTCCTAAGAATTAGATGTATATTTCATAAAGGCTATAACTCTCACAATATGCATGCTATCAACTTGTAACCAAGAAATTCATGATCCCCATAAATTTCTTAGTTAAATGAGCCTAAACACAAAATGTATATCATCCAGGGTCCAATACTATGTGGATTGTCAGGCCCTGGACAATATATGTACGACATGTTTGATATCAAATGAAAGGTCTAATGAGAATCTCTCATTAATATCGGCATGAGTGACATATTACAAGAGTTACAATACTTCCCAGAAATAACAGCCAATTCTCAGGTGTCCAATGGATATTGGCCGTCTGGACTTTTCAAGGCAAAACACCCCAGCAGTTTGAGGCAGCTTCCTGGCAGCTAGGTGTGATTAGGCGTCTATTGTTCTTATAGGCATGGCAGGATGTGGGACCACTATTTGAATGTTAATTAGGGACAGCGCCCTGTAACATGGACAATCCCAAAAAACTGGCGCATTGAACTCGGAAGGAGAGGACCAGCGCTTAACCGCTTCCACCGGAAAAAGGATACTTCTTATCCCATCCCTGAGGAACACCCGGAAGCCGGCTCGGTTTCTCCCATTCCCTAAGGATCAATGCCTCAAAATGATCTTGGGTAAGAAACTCCAAGCATGGCTTGGAGGACCCTAAAAATTCTTTCAAATTTTTTTGACAGGGGGTGCCTCTGGCGAGACAATATTCAAAACCTCCAAGAGATGTGCCAAAACCCTGAAGTGTCAACGGCATCCCCAAGTGCCTGCCCAACATCAGTATCATAAAAAATGCACCTCATCAACATCTGATACCTCAAACAATTCCCCTCACTAACGGGGAATAATCCGACCAATCAAGGGAATCATCAAAATCCAAAGCCGCCTGGGCCGGCGACAAATGACTCTTTTTAGCCTGGGCCATCTTGCCCACCGCGCTAGCAATAAATCTCTCGATGCTGGCCAAATTAGTACAAACATCAGAGTGGGGACTCCCCGCTAGCGACCGAGTCATTTGGGGTACGGATAAAGCAGAGGGGGGGAGGCGATGAAGTGGGAGGTACTGACCCAGACGCCTGGGGGCCCAACTGCCGCGTTATGGCCTTTTGTGCACATGGTATAAAGATCAGCACAATATCACCCGTAAGGGATATCCCACAACCCACACATGGCCGGGATTGTCCCAAAGGGAGCCCGAGCCCAATATCCTGTGGAGCCTCCATATATTGATTTTTGGATAGTCGCAAGACCTAGGGAATTATGCTAGTAAGCAACCCCGGGATGCCCCTTTAAAGTCCCTGTGGGAGGATTTGTCAAGTGTAAATTAAGGCTAGGGACCGAACCCCCTTTTTATATGCAAAAAACAGGGAGTCCTCCTGAAAGCCATAAGTGAAAAGGCCCCATCAGCACCCACACACATACCTATTACATGTGATGTACTTTTGTATAAATGTCCACAGTACCATAAAACAAGAATATACAAGTATATATATATATATATTATATATCTCAATGTATGCATTAATCAAAACCAAGGCAGGCAGCGCTGCCAAAGAAGCGGCAATAGAGGCAATAAAAACGCAAGGAAGAGGGAGGGAGCCCCCGGTGGGGCACTCGCGCGCGAAAGTTGGCGTCCAGACGGCAACAGCAGCAGCTCAGCGAGAGGAAAGGAGAAGAAGGGGGCGGGCCCGCATGCCACAGGAGGCCCCGCCCCTCTCCCTCCGACGTTAGTCAATGCAGGCCTGTAGAAGGCTGGGCCCGCAAAAGGCGGCAATAGAGGGGGCGGACCGCGGCAACGCGCGAGCGCCCGGCCCCGCCCCCTCACCGGATACCTGAGGGGAAGAAGCTCACCAGAAGCCCGCAGCGCTGAGTAAAAAAAAAAAAAAAACAGATAGAGGCCTCCATATGGTGCACAGTAAATCACACACACACAGACCCAGACAACAGGGAATAAAAAAACACACATACAATAAGGTATTCAAGGGCCGACCCCCCCCCCTCGGAGAGGCAATAGAGGGACCCGGAAGGGGGGAGATCCCGCACCATACAGTGCCAAGGGAAAGAAGGGACAGGGCATCCCAAACCGGGATCACCAACCCGGAAAACCGCCTACCCCATAATGAGGTCTCACGGGGAAGCATGGCTCCCTATCACACCTAAAAGAGGTGTAGCCTACCTTCACCAGGACCTGCAGCCAAGGCTGGGAGGCTCGTATAGTACTTAGGAAACAAAGGTCCGGCAGAAACAGGTATAAAATGGGGCCGGGCACGAGCCCCGGCTTACCTGCAAGGAATAGAAGTCTTCATCTTCTGTCTTGCTCGCCTTCCTGCAGAGAAGGAAATGGGGAATTGGTGGGAGGTCCCAGGTATTTATGGACTGGGAGGAGCTCCTTTTTTGCATTCATCTCTGCAGAAGTTCGCCCTCTACTGGAGAATAACCCAAATGTCATGAAGAGTTGAAGCGGAGTGTATGTCACACTTGGAATAATAGTTTCTTGGTTGGGCTGCCATATTTCTTTAAAGTCCCTGTCCATGCATTAAAAACAAAAAAATCAATACTCTCTATACTCAAACCAACTCCCCCTCCAACAGCTCATCCACACCTCTCCGCCATCTTCTAATTTACCAATATCGAAACGCCAATTTCATCCTCCAGCACAGTGGGGCGCAACAGGCATCTAGCTTCACACTCACCCCCCCCCCCCCCAACATGCCTACTCCATTTATTGCAATGGAGGGGTCGTGCTAAGGTGGGACACAGGTAATCCTGCATTGGGAAGCCTCCCAAATGAATGGTGTAGGAACATGGGGCCAGAAACCAGGCCCTCCAGGATGCTGTTGCGTTGGGAGACCAAATTGCTGTGTCCACGTTAAGTATGCAGATGCCAGCGCTGGACCAAGGTGCTGGGGGGGGGGGGTTGGGGGGGTTACGTTTTATTTTTTTATTTATCTTTTTTTTAATTGTTGCCGCGGTATTTCCTTTGACTTTGTCAGGTAAATGGTGCTTAGCAGCAAACCCAGATTCAAAGCAAGCAACAAGCATTTAGTCAAGTTTGGTTTTCATTTCAAAATGGTTCTAAGGCTACATGGACACAGTGACTGACTACTACCAATGAAATACCACTGCTGCACTTTCCCATATAAGAGAGACTAGTACTAACAATACGGGCACTACAAAATACACTACTGTATGTGTATACAAAACATGCATATACATACAGTACGGGTACACAATTTTTTTTTTTAAACTAACCATAGAACTTAAAACATATTATAACAGATATGGATTCCTTTTAATATGTTTTGTGAGATCATAAATCAGTCTGGTATATTGTGCAATACTGTACAGCAATAGTTTTGCCTTAAAATATAAGTGAATTGGGTGTTTTATGGGCTTTTCTAAAGAGTATTTAAAAATAAAAGGCAACAAAGAATTCCACAAGTGATAATATATTGTTCTAAACAAAGCAACTCTAAATATGAGGAAAACCAGTGCACCCACATACTGAAAGCCCAATGTGAATGCACTGCACAATGCAATTAAAAATAACCACGGAATAATAATGAGCTCACCAGATATTAATCTACATCTTTCTGGCAGAGGACATATTTTATTCAATAATGCAGATGGACTGGGGGAAACCAAACAAATCTGATAGAAACATTGTGACAGTTAAAGAGGAGGACTGTCAGATATGCGGACAAGATCATTTTCAGCTTAGAGCGAAACAGTCAAATAATGTATAGCACTTAGTGTGTCACATCTATGAAAGCCTTGCCCGGTTTGTTATAAGCAGCCAAGTGTGCAAAGATCCATACTAATGAACTTGGCCAGCTATGCGAGTGAGCAGCAAAACAAAACTGCAATGCCATTGTAAGCTGGTTTTATATCATTACCCCCAAAACACCACCTCCCTCCCCTTCCCCCTCCATCACTCCCCTGAAAGGCATCAGATTTAAAGAGCACTCACCTGGCTGCTTCCAGGAGTTCGTCTTTCTTGTATTCTCCTAAATGATTACAAAATATCATGCTGTTAGCATTGAGGAGGCAGCAGAAGGAGAAATATACAAGCTAAGAATGAAATAAAACGAGAGGTGAAAAAATGAAGGAGGGAAAAAGGAGGAGGAAAAGGGGGAGAGCAACAAGCCCACACCCAGAATGGGTGATGGAGCAGTGACGTTAGCCAGATTGTGAAGGCAGCATCATCAGTGCCTTGGAGACGGGCAGCAAATTGACGCAGCTCCTTGTCCAATCCCCCTACGAAACGGCTTTCTTTAGACAGCCAATGAATGGTAAACCGTGTGTCCAGTTACACATTTGCCTCTGATAATGCCAGCCATAGACAATGTCCCTTTGCGTCCCTCATCATCCCTTCTCCTGCTATGCTGTGTAAAGCACCACACTATACGTGCTATGGATAATCAAGAGCACACAGACAAAAGCATCTCAGAGCAATTCTACAAACGGTACAAATTGCTTTCACATCTGTCCCCCCCCCCCCCCCCCCCACCAAGCTAAACAAGCATCTCTTGGGGCCTTGTTTACTTAACTACTGCATTTTGCTACCGCAACAATTGGCATACATTTATAAAAAATAACACATCATTGAAAAGCTTACCAAGACATATGCTAATATGTATGTATCCTGTTATTCACATTATAGCATAAAATTATATTATGTTAATATGTATGTACGATATTTCCAGAAATGCATGTTTGCCACAAACAGGGAATAGAGGGGTAACCAAATTAAATATAAATTACATTCACCATTAAGTACAGCTAACTGATAACTCTGATTAACACATTTAGATTAAAAAATCCGGTCTGTGCCATTTCTCCCAACTCAAAGCTGTATTTTCAGGTGCAGCAGACCTAGCACTGCTGGGATCAAGGGGGGCACCTTCATCCCCTTTAATTTCATTCCATCCAGCTCCAATAATGAATCAGATTTACTTTCAAAGCATTCTTTCCCTACCTCACATGAACCAGAGCTATTCTGGTGTTCTGCTGCATAACATGTTGCGGATTTCAATCCACTTTTCCCTAGTCAAACCCTCACCTTAGTAATAATAATAATCTTTATTTATATAGCACCAATATATTCCTCAGTGATTTACAGAGAGGTTCAAAGGGTTAATGTGCAAATGGTATTAAAAATACAATTCTGTGATTACTCACCTGTAGAATTGGTATTATGAGTATACAGTACGTCCTGCTCCAAATCTAATACTTACAGTTGGGATATACTCCGCCAGATGGCGCTGGACTGCAGAGACATTTAAAATAGGCTCCTCCCGGCCCCTCAAATACCCAGGGACCTCCCACAAATCCCCAGCATTGAAAAGCAGTTAATGAGAAGCCGGGAGAATTAAACAATCCAAACTATCAACTATAACAATGATAACAATCACCATACAGGGGATCCAAGAAAATGCAAACCAAGGGTGGGGGGGAACAGGACGTGCTGTATACTCATAATACCAATTCTACAGGTGAGTAATCACAGAATTGTATTTTGTATTCTTAGTATACAGTACGTCCTGCTCCAAATCTAATCCTTACAGTTGGGACATCCAATAGCAGTGTCCATAGAGTAGGGTGGGATCCCCACCTTTCGGCCAAAAACAGCGTCAGCTGAGGCCCTAACATTAACCTTGTAAAACTTTGAAAAGGTATGAACAGAAGACCAAGTAGCGGCCTTGCAAACTTGTTCAACAGAGGCCTGGTGCTGAAAAGCCCAAGAGGCACCAATAGCACGAGCGGAATGAGCAGTAAGGCGGAAGGGAGGATTCTTCCCCTTTGCAGAGGCCTGAATCACAGCCTGACAAATCCACTTGCTGATAGTAGACTTGGCAGGAGCCAAACCATTCCTAGGACCAGAAGGGACCACAAAAAGAGCATCAGTTTTCCTGAAAGTTGCAGTAGCCACCAGATACTACTGCAGACACCTAACCACATCCAAAGAGTGCAAAACCCTCTCCTTAGCATTGCTAGGATTAGGGCACAAAGAAGGAAGAACAATATCCTGATTCAAATGAAAGGCAGACACTACCTTAGGCAGAAAGTCAGGTTTAAAACGAACCACCACCTTGTCCTGGTGCCTCTCATAGTAGGGGGGCTGAATGGACAACGCCGCCAACTCAGACACACGCCTGACAGAAGTGATAGCCACCAGAAACACAACCTTGAGCGTAAGAATGGCCAAGGCAGCATCCTGCACAGGTTCAAAGGGAGCACCCGGCAAGGCTGACAGAACCAAGTTCAAATCCCAAACAGGCACCATAGGTTAACGTGGGGGACGCACATGAGTGACCCCCTGGAAAAAAGTCCTGATCAGAGGGTGCTGAGCAAAGGGCTTCTGGAAAAAAATTGCCAGGGCAGAAACCTGCTGCAGGAACTCCAGAATCCTGGGAATAGAGAACACACGACAGGGAAGAGACTTAGACTCACACCAGTCAATGTAGGCGCGCCAAACCCTGTAATAAATGGAAGAGGAAGACTTCTTCCTAGCTTTAATCAAAGTATGCACAACTGAGGAAGACAGCCCCTTCTCCATCAAGATGGAGGTTTCAGCAGCCAAGCCGTCAAAGCCAGAGTTTGTAAATTGGGATGGCGTAGTGAGCCCTGAGTGAGCAGATCTGGCACCAAGGGCAGAGCGTACTGATCTACTGCCAGCTGTACCACGTCTGCGAACCACACTCTTCTTGGCCACCTGGGGGCCACCAGATTTGCTGGCAACCCTTCCAGGGCAATCTTGCGCAGAACCCTGCCCAGCAGGGGAATTGGGGGGGGGGGGGGAAGACATACAGGAACTGAAAGTCCTTCCATGACATTGCTAGCGCATCCGAGGTCAGGGCCAGAGGATCCCTGGACAGAGTGACAAAAACTGGAAGCTTGTGATTGTGGCGGGACGCAAACAGATCCACATCTGGTTAGCCCCAACGGTGATAGAGATTGAAACTCCCTGCTGCATAGGGACCACTCTCCCTGGCGAGAGGTCCCCCTGCTCAGAGAGTCCGCCAGGTGATTTTCCACCCCCGGGATGTACACAGCTGAAATGCAGGGGACATTGGCCTCCGCCAAGTCAGGATCAGAGACGCTTCCTGGAGGGCCCCCTTGCTCCAGGTCCCTCCCTGATGATTGATGTAGGCAACTGCCGTCTGGTTGTCCGAGTGCACCTGAACAGGCAGGCCCTGAAGATGAGTAGTCAAGAGAGCCAGAACTAACCTGATCGCTCGCAGCTCCAAGACATTGATAGGCGTGTGGGCCTCCTGAGGGCCCCACTTCCCCTGGAACCGCAGGGACTTCCAGAAACCCCCCCAACTTGACATCCGTGGTGACCGTCTCCCAGGAAGGGGCAAGAAAGGATCTGCCCGCCAACAGGTTCCTTGAGTCCATCCACCACAAGAGGGACCTGCTGACCAGGGGGGAGAGCACACAGACCCTGTCCAGGGACGCTGGGTCCTTGTCCCATACAGACAATAGATGAAGTTGCAGAGGCCTCAAGTGGAACTGAGCATAAGGGACCGCTTCGAAGCACGCAACCATCAGGCCCACCAGCTGCATCCCCTGCCTGATGGAGGGATGGGGACAAGCTAGGAGGGACTGAGCCTGTGCAATCAGACTGTCCCCCTTCTGCTGAGGAAGGAAGATCCTTGCCTGAACTGTATCCAGATTCATTCCTAGGAATGGAGTTACCAAGGAAGGGGACAGTGAGGACTTGGGGTGGTTGATCACCCATCCAAATGACTCTAGAGTGGACACCACCAGCTGAGTATCCAACTCTACCTGATGTAGAGGCTGGGAAATGATAAGGATGTCGTCCAGATAGGGAAGCACGCGGACGCCCTGACATCTGAGCAGAGACATCACGCCAGCCAGCACCTTGGTGAAAACCCTGGGAGCTGAAGGGAAAGGCCACAAATTGGTAGTGTTGATCCATCAGAGCGAACCTGAAGAACCTTTGATGACCTGGGAACACAGGAATATGAAGGTAAGCATCTTTGATGTCCACAGAAGTCATGAAATCCCCTTGGCGCAGGGAACTGATGGCAGAGCGCAGAGTCTCCATGCGAAAGCGCCTGCCCCTGACAAACTTGTTGAGAATCTTTAAGTCCAGGATGGGCCTGACAGAACCACCCTTTTTGGGTACTGTGAATAGGTTGGAATAAAAGCCCTTGCCTTTTTCTCTTAAAGGGATCTGGCAGATGACCCCCAGCTCCAGGAGGCCTTGCACTGCTTGCACTAGCTCCTGAGCTGACACAGGGTCCTGAGGAATCCGGGATCTGATGAATCTTGGAGGGGGATCGGCAGCAAACTCCAACTTGTAACCGGAGGACACTACCTCCTGAATCCACCGGTCTGAGACATGAAGCCTCCAGATGTGAGCGAAGTGCTGCAGCCGTCCCCCCACCCGGATGGGTGAGGGCGCCCCATCATGCCTGAGGGGGCTTGGGAGAGGATCTAGCTTTGGGACCCCAGGAGGAGCCAGGACGTCCACGTCCTCTGCCTCTACCCCAGAAATCTCCCCGGGCCCCAGGGAAAGAAACACCCCTTCACTTTCTTGCAACACGGTAAGGGGAGGAGAAGGAACCCTGACCCCGAAAGGGCCGAGATTGCCGCCTGCGCTGGGGTAACCTGCCTCCCTTAGTAAAAAGGTCCAGGCGGTCTCCAAACAGACGCAGTCCTTTAAAAGGGAAAACCAGTGAGGGCCTTCTTGGCAGCGTTGTCAACAGCCCACTGGCGCAGCCAAACCGAGCGGCGTATAGCCATCACAAGGGCAGAAGTTCTGGCACACATTCTGATGGTGTCATCCAAGGCTGATAGAACAAAATTTACAAAAACATCACAACTGGAGAGTGCATTAAACACCTCACAAGGCAAATCATCAGGGGATTTTGCTGTATGGAAAAGCTCCCCTCTTTGCCTGGGAGCCTCAACAGGGAGAGAGATAGACAGAACCTCAAAAATCTGGGTCAATAATCTGTCGGTGTCATCCGGGGCCCAGGGGTCAGAGCCAGAATCATCATGACCCCTTGGCCTCTCATCAGATGAGCCTGAATCAGAAAATAGCTCCCCTTCATCAGACGGGGTATAGCCACACAGATTCATAAACTCCTCAGTTCCCATAGGGAAAATACCATTTTGTGAGTACTCACCTGAAAAATGGATATTGTTGGTGTGCCACACACCCCGCTTCACTTCTTAAATATTCATTACTCATGGGTTAATCACCTGCAGGTGACGTAGTGCAGAGAGGAAGTCTTGTAACGAGCCCCACCTTCCGGCCTATATATACCTGGTACCTCCCTTCAATCACCAGTATAATCAACAAAGCAGTAATACAAGGTACCAGTATTCCACCAGTAACCTCAAAATCAAATTTGATATAAAAAAGGCTTCACCATATAAAGGCTTCGGTAATACCGAAAAGGGCGGGTGTGAAGCGGGGTGTGTGGCACACCAACAATATCCATTTTTCAGGTGAGTACTCACAAAATGGTATTATTCTTGGTGTGCCACACACCCCGCTTCACTTCTTAAATATTCATTACTCATGGGACATCCAAAAGCAGTGTCCACAAGGGCTGGGCAACTCAAGGCCAGGTGAAGCAAAACTTAAACGACTGCAGTCTGCAGAACTTTGCGGCCGAAAACAGCATCCGCTGAGGCCCGCACATCAACTTTGTAAAACTTAGAAAAAGTGTGAACAGAAGACCAAGTGGCGGCCTTACAAACCTGTTCAACAGAAGCTTGGTGCTGAAAAGCCCAAGACGCCCCAACAGCGCGAGTGGAATGAGCAGTAATACGAAAAGGGGGAACTCTTCCCTTAGCAGAATAGGCCGCAGTAACGGCCTGACGTATCCACTTGCTAATGGCAGATTTGGCTGGTGCCAAACCCTTCCTAGGCCCATGGGGCACAACAAAAAAGGAATCCGTCCTACGGAAAGGAGACGTGACAACCAAGTAGCACTTAACACAGCGTACTACATCCAAACAATGCAAACCCCTCTCTTTGTCATTCTTAGGATTAGGACATAAGGAGGGAAGAACAATATCTTGGTTCAAATGAAAAGCAGAAACAACCTTAGGAAGAAAGTCTGGCTTGAATCGAAAGACCACCTTATCCCGATGCTTCTCGAAGTAGGGCGCCTGAATAGACAAGGCCGCCAATTCCGAGACACGCCGGATCGAAGTGATCGCTACCAAGAAGACAATCTTCTGAGTCAGGGTAGATAAAGCAATCCCTTGCAAAGGCTCAAAAGGAGGAGCCTGAAGAGCAGAAAGAACCAAATTCAAATCCCAAACCGGGAGTAATGGTTTCCTGGGAGGCCGCACATGCGTAACCCCCTGGAAAAAGGTTTTAACTAAAGACTTAAGCGCAACACGCTTCTGAAAAAAGATAGATAAGGCAGAAACCTGCCCTTTCAACGTACTTAGCTGAAGACCAGAGTCCAGCCCAGATTGTAAAAACTCCAGAACCCTGGGGACCGAAAATACCCTACAAGGAAAAGATCTCATCTCGCACCAAGCGATATAGGCTTTCCAGGTCCTATAGTAGGTGACAGAAGAAGACCTCTTTCGGGCACTGATCAAAGTCCTAACGACAGAATCAGAAAGACCCTCTTCCTTTAGGATGGAGGTCTCAGCAGCCAGGCCGTCAAAGCTAGCGCTGGTAAATTGGGGTAATACAATTGACCCTGAGTGAGCAAATCGGGCCGAAGGGGCAGAACGACCTGGTCCACTGCCAGCCGAACGATGTCTGCGAACCACACTCGCCTCGGCCACCTTGGGGCCACGAGGACGGCGGACACCCCTTCCAGAGCCAACTTCCGAAGCACTCTGCCTAGCATGGGTGTCGGAGGAAACAGGTACAGAAACCCCAGATCCCCCCAGCTCAGGGACATGGCGTCCACTGCCAGAGCCAGAGGATCCTGGGAGAGCGACACGAAGTTCGGGAGCCTGTGATTGTGACGAGAGGCAAACAGGTCCACCTCTGGAGTCCCCCATTGGCGACACAGTGAGCGAAATACCCGAGGATGGAGGGCCCATTCTCCCCGACGGGGAGAGCCCCTGCTCAAGCGGTCCGCTTTCAGGTTCTCCACTCCTGGGATGTATACCGCCGAGAGACGAGGAACATGGGCTTCTGCCCAGGTCAGGATCAGGGACACCTCCCTGAGAGCACTCAGGCTGCGAGTCCCTCCCTGATGATTGATGTAAGCAACCGCTGTTCGATTGTCTGAACGCACCTGGACCGGAAGGCCCAGAACGTGCTGAGTCAGGAGAGTAAGCACCCGACGGATGGCTCTCAGTTCCAGAATATTGATGGGTAAGAGGGCCTCCCGAGGTCCCCACTGCCCCTGGAACTGCAGCTCCTTCCAGAATCCGCCCCATCCCGACAGACTGGCGTCCGTGGTGACAATTTCCCAAAGGGGGGCCAGAAAAGACCTGCCCTTCACGAGATTGGTCGAGACCAACCACCACTGGAGGGACTGCCGGACCCGGGAGGACAACTGGAAGGGCTGATCCAGCGACCGAGGCTGCCGGTCCCAAGACGCCAACAGGTAAAGCTGAAGCGTCCTCGTGTGGAATTGAGCAAAAGGAACTGCCTCGAAGGAGGCAACCATCAACCCTACCAGCCTCATCCCCAGACGGATGGACGGTCGAGGATTGGAGAGTAGGACCCGAGCCAACTCCTGAATTAAAAGAATTTTGGACTGAGGGAGAAACACTCTGTGTTGATAAGAGTCTAACCGCATCCCCAGAAAGGACACCACCCTGGCCGGAGCGAGGGAGGACTTGGAGAGGTTGATCACCCAACCGAAACTTTCCAGCGTGGAGAGCACCACCCTGGTGTCCTTCTCCGATTGATCGGGTGACGGAGCCATGATAAGAAGGTCGTCCAAATAAGGTACGACACGAATGCCCCGAGCTCTGAAAATGGCCATGACCCCTGCCAACACCTTGGTGAACACTCTTGGCGCTGAGGTAAGGCCAAACGGAAGTGCCACGAACTGATAATGCCGATCCTCCATCATGAATCGAAGAAAGCGTTGATGAGGGAGGCAGATGGGAACATGCAGATAAGCATCCTTGATGTCTATAGACGTCATGAAGTCCCCTTGCCGAAGAGAGCCGACGGCAGTGCGCAAGGTTTCCATGTGAAACTTCCGAAAACGGATGAACCTGTTGAGCAACTTCAGGTCCAGGACGGGACGAACCGACCCATCCCTCTTGGGGACAGCGAACAGATTGGAGTAGAAACCGAGGCCCATCTCTAAACGCGGTACCGGCCGGATGACCGCCATCTCTAACAGATTTTCCACCGACGCCAGGAGCTCCTGTGCGGCCGAAGGATCGATGGGCACCCGAGACCGAAAGAACCGTGAAGGAGGGCGAGACTCGAACTCCAGTTTGTAACCGGACGACACTATCTCCTGAATCCACCTGTCTGGAACCTCCCGGTTCCAAACCTGGGAGAAGTGTCGCAATCGTCCCCCCACCCGCACGGGTGAGGGCGGCCCCTCATTGCTGAGTGGGCTTACCCGCAGGTTTGGGCTTGGAGCCCCAGGACTGGGCGGGACGGCCACGGCCCCTTCCCCGCGTCCAACCTGTACGACTGGTAGAGGGAAGGGAAGTCCCCCTACCCGCTCTGTATCCTCGAAAGGACGGCCTACCAGAAACAGCCCCTCTAAAGGGGCGTCGAGGCCTCCTGCGTTGTGGCATCTTGCCATCCTTTGCGACTGAATCAATTTTCTCCCCGAAGAGCCGCAGCCCCAAAAAGGGGAGAGCTGTGAGCACCCTTTTAGAAGCTGAGTCCGCCGACCACTGACGCAGCCATACTGACCTACGAATAGCGACCAGCATCGCCGCTGTCCTGCTACTCATAGCCAGCGCATCGTCCTGAGCGGATAGAACGTAAGACACAAAAGACTCGCACTGCTTAAGCGCAGCGAACTCATCACAGGCGGGATTGAGATCCTCGCATAGCCCCTGGATAACAGATCTTACCGCTAAAAGAAGAAGGGCCGAAGCGCACAAGGGGCGCATTGTTGACCCAGCATAAACGAAGCCATAGCGAGCAAACTGGTCAATCCTACGATCCTCCCCATCTTTAGGGACAGAGGTCTCAGCAGACTGTACCATAGCGGAGCTAGCTAACCCTAGCACAGGGGTATCGACTTCAGGAGGGACGGACCAAAGCTTCAGCAATTCTGGCGGAAAAGGATAACGCTTTTCCCAACTGGGAGGGATTCCAGATAACCGTGTGGGATGTTCCCATTCTTTCAGGACCACCCTCTCAAAGTGGTGCTGCCTGGGAAAAACCAAACGCGGCTGAGGCTCTTCAAACAACTGGCCCTTTGGCCGGGTGACAGCCTCAGGCGGATCTAAATTCAAAATTTCAAACATTTGTGCCAGCATGGAGGGGGTGTCAAGGGCAACCCCCGCCGACCAATCGCCAATCGCATCAGCCTTAAGCTGACCTGCCGGCTCATCTGACTCCAAGAGGAATTCACCCTCATCCGGGGAACCATCGGACCATTCCACAGGCTCACATAATTCGTCCTGAGGAGCCGAAGAAACCGGAGTCAGGCGCTTCCGTTTTGCAGAGGCCTTTAGCCCCGCTTTAACGGGCAATACTTCCCGAAGATTGGCTGATTTTACCACCACCTCGGATTGCGAATCCCCACCCTTGACAATGTCATGCGGGGTCCGGAACAGGGAGGGAGAGGCAGGAGATGATAGAGGTTGCGACGGGTCAGCCGCCGGATCAACAGACTGACGCGCAACAATCTGCCTTGCACAAGAAATGCAAATAAAAATATCATCAGCAGGGAGCGCAGCCCCGCATTTTACACACCCCCTGGACGGCTCTGACGAGTCGTTTCCGGTAGTAACAGAAGCCTCCATATTGGTGATTTATGGTATCGCAAATACTGGGACTTTTAAGGCATAAGCCAACCCGGGATGCCCCTTTATAAGTATGTCCCGGAAGGGAGGGATTTATTTTTTATATATATATTATTTCTTTTTTTTTTTTTTTTTTTTTTAAGAGAAAAAGGTCCCCTTTAACAGTCTCAAAATAAATATATATACATATATATATATGTATATATATATCCAAAATGTGCAATATTATATCAAGAAAGACTAGCCAGGCAATATAGAGCCGGAGGCCGCAGTAAAAGAGGGATCCCAGGATCTGAAAGGAAAGAAAAAACAAACCATCAGATCCCTTGTGAGAGAAATAAAGCAGCATGTTCACAATAGTTCAAACAAAGAGAGTGCCTCCTTAAAAGTCAGCCCCACCAAAGCGAGACCGCTTACCTGTCACCGACGCCAGGAGCCAGACCGGAGGGACATGTTGCCAGCCGCAGCACACAAACTCATGTGTTGCTGCAGCGCGCGCCCCCCCCCACGAGACCTCTTTTCACCGCAAAAGAGGAAGTGAGACTGAGGCCGCCGAGCGCCGCTTCCGCCGGCGCCGCTTTCGCCGGCGCCACGCCCCCCCGCGTCACAGGGAGCCGCCCTGCTCCAATCAATGGGGGAATGCCACCAGCTGCGCTGGCTGACACCGAGCCGGCGGAGGAGGGGAAAAAAGAGACACAGGCGCAGCCACACAGGCTGCCGCACGGAGCAGCGGGAAAGGAAGGGAGGCGGGAGGGAACCAACTGAGCGCGGTCCGCTGCCCCGCCCCCATAAAGCAGACCAAAAACACTGGCCGTGCCTAAGCATCTGCCCGGAGCCCCGGCCAAAACACAGTTACTATGTAAGAGTGAACACACAGAAATGACACACAGTGAAAACATCATACAGATACACAACCCTCCATACCCCCCCCCCCCCCCCAAGTGAAGGGAGAAAGGACCGGAGCGGGGGAGAAAGGGCTACGGGGACCCTCGGGACAGGGGCATCCCATTTCCGGATCACCATGCCGGACTGCCGCATTGCCCCCACAAGAGGGAGATGAGCGGAGGAGATAAGCTCCTAGGCACCAATTGTGCCATCTACCAATTACCCGGTGAGCAGCCTAAGCTGGGAGGCTTCCTATCCACCATAGAGGTATACAACTCAAACCGGGCAGAAATAGACCAAAAGGGGGGTGGCGGGGTAAGCCCCGACCTACCTGTAAGCAGGAAACTTCCAACCTCTGCTAGTCACGCAGAGAGAAAAATACTGGTGATTGAAGGGAGGTACCAGGTATATATAGGCCGGAAGGTGGGGCTCGTTACAAGACTTCCTCTCTGCACTACGTCACCTGCAGGTGATTAACCCATGAGTAATGAATATTTAAGAAGTGAAGCGGGGTGTGTGGCACACCAAGAATAACAGTAACATTAGGCGTCAAGTGCCGCTTCATAGCAGGGGCCTTACGCGCTAAGGACTTCGCAATAATCTGTTCAACAGTAGCCAGTCTAGAAGACACATCAAGCTGAGAATCCCCACTAGTATGCCACTCTGCAGGAGTGAGATTTAAGCTTGGGGGAGTAGGTGAAGTGAAACGAGGTGCAGCCACTGGCAGGTCAGATTGTAATGCAAGCACCTGCTCAGCACAGGGTACACAGACCCGCGCCTTGTCAGCGTCGGCATGAGCCTGCCCACACGCTACACACAGCCGGTCTTGTCCCAAAGGGACCCCGGTAACATTATCCTGGGATGCCTCCATATGGGGATAGGGAATAACGCTATATAGCAACCCTGGATGCCCCAATAACCTGCTAGGGAAGTGGGAGTATAATTTTTACAAGGCCTACAAGTAATATACTAAAACAGGGCCGGGAGAAGCCAAAAAGGGTTCGTCCCCCCTGAAAGACATAAGCAGACAAGACCTTAAGTACATCGTAACAAAAGTGAAGGAGATAAAGCCGCCCGCGAGGGCACTTACGGACCGCGGTAGGTAGGAGTCCGTCGCGCATAGGCCAACCAAGCAGAAAAGATGGCGTCGGTATACCTCGAGGGGCGGGCCAGTAAAAGCGATGACGCGGAACGCGCCAAAGACGGGCCCCGCCCCCCCCCGAAGAGCGCGAAGCCAGAAAGGCCAAAAGCCAATGATGGCGCACCAGCGCCTGAGGTAATGCCACCGCCAAGCACAGAACAAAGTCAGCGCGCAGCGCGCAGCGGCTGTAAATTTAAAAAGTAGTAAAGACAAGTCAGCGCGCCGGCTGACACAAAGGCATGTGAAAAGAGAAAGCACAGACTGCATAACATGCATATCTATATACATACACACCCCCCCCTCTTTTCCCCCGAAGACTACAGGGAGGATGAGGGAGGACAGTGGCCACTTAAATAGGGCCCACCGATAGGCAGGGGCAATAGTGCGGGAGGGGCATCCCATAGAGGCTCAACATAAGCCTGAACCGCCTACCCTTTGCGGTGAAGCAGCGCTCCTAAGCACCAACGGCGGTGCTGCCTACCTTCACCCGACCAGCGCAGCCAAGGCTGGGAGGCATATTACTAGTGGAACGGGTGGCAATAGTCCTACATGGCTGCGGGTTAATAACCCCGCTCACCTGCGAGTAGAGAGCCAATTTCTTGTCCTTCACAGCCAGACTGCAGAGAAATTCTGGGGATTTGTGGGAGGTCTCTGGGTATTTGAGGGGCCGGGAGGAGCCTATTTTCGATGTCTCTGCAGTCCAGCGCCATCTGGCGGAGTATATCCCAACTGTAAGTATTAGATTTGGAGCAGGACGTACTGTATACTAAGAATATTACATCGTAACAAAACGGGTAAACCAATGATGTAAAAAGGAATGAGGGCCCTGCTTGCAAGCTTACATTCAAAGAGAGAAAATGCTCTGTCTACCAATCTTGGGGGGAAAGGGATATACAAGCTGTATGGGACAGCCACCAGCTGATTCAACGCTTGCTTTTTGAGAGCCAAAGGTGTGGTGGATATTGCTTGATGATGGATCAGACAAAAGATGAAGATAATTAAAGAAGGTTAAAAAAAAGTACAGTTAGATAAGTGGATGTGGTAGGCTCCCCTAAAATTATTGATTTTGTGAGCTGATCTAATTGTAGAGGGTAGGACCTTCCATAGAATTGGCCAGGAGAAGACTTGTAAACGAATGTGAGGTGTGGATTATGGTGGTCGTTAGCAATAAGAGAGCATAGAGCAAGGGTAGGGTGGTAAAAGTTAAGGCAGAGGTAAGGTAGAAGTGGTAGGGAGATAAATAGCTGGGGTGAGCAGAGGTGGTAAAACAAAAGAGGGCAGGGCAAATGCTGTGTCTGTCATGACCATTTAGAGTGATGGATAAAATTAGCATCTTTTGGCAAACCCCCACCATGTAAAAGAATGGAGTGGGTGTGGACAGTTATTGTGACTGATGACAGGAATAAGTGAGGAGACAGTGACCATGGTTCGGAGTGGTGGCACAGTCTAGATCTCTTGGAAAGTTTTCAACACCCCAAATATCGCCGATTAGCCTCGCGGGACTATAAGAGTATGTAGTGTTTTTTGTATTTGCCCAGATGGTCCTATATTGGTCATAGATTGAGGGTGTTTCAGTTCTGAGGGGAAAATCTAAATAGACAGAGAAGTGCAACTGCAGCCAAAAGTTTTTTGTTACTTTACCAAGGTAAGGGATAATACTATTTTGTGAGTACTCACCTGTAAAATGGGTATTACGAGTATGTCACACACCGCTTCAAACATTCATGACACTTGGGATACCAGCCTGTAGAGGGCGATCTTGCAGAGATGACATGGAAAAAAGGAGCCCCTCCTGGTCCATAAGTACCCGGGACCTCCCACTATTCCCCAGTCTTTTAAAAAAGCAGTGAGAAAACCAGGAAGAGCAAATTATATAGTGAATTGAAAATAATAACAAACACCATATAAAGGACCCCTGAACAAAAAAAGGGCGGGGGAAGCGGGGTGTGTGACATACTCGTAATATCCCAGCCCAAAGGAATGCCAGGAAGCCGCGCAGGCTTTTCCCATTCCTTAAGAATGATATCTTCAAAATGTTTCTGATTAGGAAATTCAAAACGAGGCTTGGCGGCTCCAAAGAACTCCCCTTTCTGAGGAGGGACTGCTTCTGGAAAATCAATAGCCAAGACCTCATATAATTGAGCAAGAGCTTTAGGGGTGTCAAAATTCTCCCCTTCACCTTGTTCAACGTCAATACCCACAATTGCTGAACATTGCTGAACATCTGAAACATCAGATTCTTCAAAGAATTCTCCTTCTTCAAACGGAGAACAATCAAAAATGCTCGCTACAATCAAGCTCATTTGCCTCAACGGCCAGAGCTAAATGTTTTCTTTTAGCTGAGGCCTTCTTGGCCACAGAGCTAGACATTCTCTACCCATGACAATATCACTGGGGGTATGAACAAGACAAGGCGGTGTGGGGGAAGAGGCAGGAGCCACCTACCCTAAGGCTTGGGCTCCTTACTGCTGCATTATAACCAATTGCACACAAGATACACAAAAAAAAAAATGCGTTATCCCCAACAAGGGATGCCCCACATCGCAAACACTGCCGAGTCTGTCCCGCAGGTACTGAAAAGCCAGTATCCCGAGATGCCTCCATATGGTGTTTATTAAAATACTTAATTTTTTTTTATAGTCGCCAAGTATATGGGATTTTTACAGCCGAAGCTACCCGGGATGCCCCGTAATAGTGGGAGGATTTTAAACAAGGACCAGGAGAAACCCCTATTAAGAGAGTTTCCCCCTGGAAGATAGAGAAAACACAATGAGCCTTATGCATATGTAAGAAAGAAATGACAGTAAATAAAAAAAGATTTCCCTTTAGTATAACTAAAGGGTACTCACAGTGACCACAACGGCCCTGCGACCAATCGATATAAGAAAAGCCCAGCAGCGGCACCAACGCAGCAGCCAGGACCAGTGGAGGCCAGCACCAGAACAGGAACCAGCAAACCACATGTCAAACAGGAAGAGGAAGCAGAAATGCGACGCTGACTCGAAGCCCCGCCCACCACCTAGCACTGCTCAGAGAGCAGAGGGCGGGTCAGCCAAAGACAATAGCATGACATCATAGAACGGGGCCGAACGAAAAAAAGAGAGAGCCAAAAGATACTCCCTAAATAAAGATTCCCCCCCCTTTTCCCCCAGCAGGGCCCAGGAAGGCCAAAAGGGGGGAAAACAATAAGCACCCAATGGGCACAAGGAGATTTAAAGGGACGGGGCATCCCATGCCGGGGGACACCAACCCAGATTCCGCCTACCCCTTATTTGAGGTCTCACGGAGGTGCGGGGTCAAGCTCCCATATACACCCAAGGGTGTATCTACCTTTGCCTGAGCCCATCAGCCAAGGCTGGGAGGCATAACATACATATCACAATACAAAAATGTGGCTTCAGGCAGAAATAGAAAAAGGCCGGGCGTAACCCGGCTACCTGCAGAAAGGAGAGTCATCTTCTGAATGCTTCGCCGACTGCAGAGACGAAAAGACTGGGGAATAGTGGGAGGTCCCGGGTACTTATGGACCAGGAGGGGCTCCTTTTTTCCATGTCCTCTCTGCAAGATCGCCCTCTACAGGCCGGTATCCCAAGTGTCATGAATGTTGGAAGCGGGGTGTGTGACATACTAGGAATATTATTTATACTGTATGGAATTCCATAAGAAAATAGAGCTTATAGAGTTTTATTATTTTTTATTTACGGTGTTTATAAAGTCTCATCACATTTTGTGGCCTTGGACAAAGTATATATTACAGGAGCTTGTAACAAGTAAAATACATAACCGAAATTAAGCCAATGCAAATAATACACACACAAGCAACAAAACAGCCAAGGATTTTCCCCCTCTCTTGGGCAACAGGCCCATTAAATGTAAACCACACTGTATAAGTCTGAAAATGCTTTCTAGAGACCTAAAACAAACCTTTAGTCCAAAAGTTTAGAAGATTGCTCCCCTAAAGCCACCCTTTGTCAATAAGTGAAGCAAGCTGTTTTAGAGGGCTTAACCACAAACAGGAGCTCCAGCGCCGATACAGGATGCTCCACTGTGTGAACCCCCCCCAAGATCTCACACAAACCCCTTAACTTTCCACAGATCCCTCGGCGCGATCGAGGAGCAAATCCCCAACACTCCTGCAGTGTGAGTAGAGGGGGCGATCTGGGGGGTTTCACATCTCGGGGCATTTCAAATCTGTATACCCCTGGGACAAGGTCCAATCAACAGGATAGTGATAATCCTGGCTTGCTAGTCACCAAGAACCGTGTTAAAAATGCACAGAAGTGCAGTATATTCTTTAGTGAAAGGTGAATAGTAAAGGCAAAAATTGTACGAGAATCTAATGCCATACTACATTTTCTGCTTCTTTAGCTTTGACCTCTGGCTTTCAGCAGGGAACCAGGCAGTCCTAGAAGCAGGGATGGTCTGGGGCCGAAAATCAACTCAGGAATTCACTGGCCTCTGGCAAGCCTATAAACAGCCTGTTCCTGAGCCCTGCCCCCAGGGTGCTTCCAAAGCGTATTGGTGTGTTTGTGTGCTGTGCCCCTGCAGGGAGTTGCAACAGTATTTTGTAGCAATTTGAGTGGTCCTAAAATGGTAAAGGTGCAGACTACCAGTGGATCCTAATTAGGAGTCTGACAGAAAGTGGAAAAATATAAATTCAGAGCAGCAGATGAAGAAGCCACAAGAAGCCTGGTAAATTTGTTTGCATCAGTATAGTGTGTGCGAGTTTACAGAAACATTAAAGGTTAGGTGAAACATTGATGCAGCAAAGTTTGTGATGGCTATGCATATTAAATATTTGAAAAACACAGAAATATCTATGAAAGAAAAAGGAAGCACTTTCCTAGAATGGAAAGTGTTTATACAAGTAATATTAGAATTACCTATTACTCCTTGCAAAGGGCGGAGCCATGCAAATCATCTCTTTACAACTCAGAGCCATCTAAGGCGCTAAGAAGCCAATGAGTATGTAATGCCAAGGACCAGCCCCAAATTTAAACAGCCAAACACTGTCCACTCGTCTCATTCCCTCATTTGCACCAGGCAGAAGTATTTGGCTGTGTGTGGGTTGAGACTTGGCGAGTACCAAAACAAAGTCACAAGCTTTCCATATTGGGGCTTGTGACTCATGGAAAAAAACTGATACCAGGCAGCCCAGATAGGGCTTTGGATCACCGCTGCTTAAAGTGGACCAACACCCAGGATTTTGACTATCCTGGGTATTGGTCCACTTCCCGAACGTGGGTGCGCCGCTGTGTGAAACCCCCCATAAAGCCCCGAAAACTAACCTGACCCCGCTCCCACGTGACTCGCTCGTCCAATTGCCGCCGGACAAGGAGAGGCAGCGCCAGACAAGCTGAGCACGGGCCACCGCCGCCTCCCACGTGTCCCTCTTACAGGGAGCGCGCCCGCGCCAGCCATTAACAAACGGCCGGCGCGGGTGCGCGCCCTGCTAGAGGAACGCGCGGGAGGCGGCGGTCCGCGCATGCGCCACTGGAACGAGGATCAGGTAGGATTTTCGGGGATCTGGGGGGGGGGGTTCACACAGATCGGGGTGCCCCGCAGTCAGGGAGCTGATCGGTCCGGGAATCTTATAGATTCCCGGGCCGATCAGGGGAGGGTGTTGGTCCACTTTAAGGAAAGAACTCTGCCACCCGGGACCCTTATCTCTTCTGGGTTACGTAATCCCACGTGATCGCGAGCAACTTATCAGCGTAGCTGAGCACATTAATGTGCAGCCACTGCAAGCTAGATAGGCTGCTCCCCAGCTGCCGCAGAAGGATACCAGAATAGGCAAGTATCCGGGCAGCCCCGTTCTTTTAGGACTCGGGCTGCCCCTATTCTACATCTTAAAGAGAGCGTCCGGTCATTTATAACCAGAGTTCTTCTGTAACTGGCAGAAAAAAAAATGTGGTAATTCTCACCCGTTAAATTGATTTCTCTGGTCTTTCACTCCAGGGGGTCACCAAATGGGTTAACACCTAGCCTAAAAGGTATGGCTACTGGCTGCTCCTGGTCTACATATACTTCTGGCTGCACCTCCCTCTTCAGTTATTAAAAAGCACTATGCTTTAGCTCCACAGGAGGAAGAAATAAACATTCAGATAAATATATATAAAAATATGTAATCTCACAGGCCTCTATAGACAGGGGGGAGTGAAGCCCTGAAGACAGAATCAATTCTACAGGTGAGAATCACAGAATTCCAGGGCAAATCAGATGCTCATGTTCCAAATCAGTAACCCTTTCCAGGGCAGGATCCCAATAATCACCAAAAATATAGGGCTGACTCATCACTGTATTTTTTTTATTCATTTTTTCCTCGGCGCAATACGGCATCATATTTAAAGCGGACCTTCACTCTGAATAAGAGTCTATCTTATATGTTTCCCACACCCTGTACATACAGATTGCTCACATTAAAAATCATCCTACCTGAATCCACTGCATGTTATGAGCCTTTAAACATCCAAGATGGCGGCTCATGGGACATCAGGCAGCCTGCAAACAGGAAGTGCCTTCTAACTGTGCTGCTCTGCATTCTGGGATTGCTGGCCTTTTCCTGACCCCAGCTCTGCTCTCTCTGAGCAAAGCACAGCTATAACCCGCCCCCCTGTACTTTATCCCGCTCTCCTCTCCTCAGTAAGTGTGATGCTTCTGAGCCAAGATGGCGGCGCCCGTATCCTAAAGTCCTGAACAGAGTTGCAGCCCAGTGGGGGAAAAAATAATAAGTGACTAAAAACTTAAAATATATTAATTTTAGATGCTGGGGAATCATTTTATAAGGGTTTGGGCTTTTCAATAAATCATGGTGAAGGTCCGGTTTAACTGTGGAAATGTTTATACAAATTGTAGAGCAAAATATGGTGCTGTATTGCACCGAGGAAAAAAATCTTGAGAAAGCGTTTACTCATGAGTAAATAAAAATACAGTGCTGAAACAACCCTTATGTTGCCTTAGCCTATTGCAAAAGGCATGAACAGGAGACCAGACAACAGCTTTAAATACTTGCTCTACTGATGCCTGATGCTGAAAAGCCCAGGTTAATTCAAATACCTCAGGCAGTGACCCGAAAGGGCGCTTCTCTCAAAACCATAAGCCTTTATTACCACCTGGCTGATCAATATACTGGATGGTAGACCTGGCAGGTGCTAGACACCTTCTTGGACACTAATAGACCACAAATAAGATTCTCTCATTACCTGCTGTAATACTTAAAGGGATAGACCAGTGAACTTTTAAAATAATTTGTCTGGCAGCTTACCTGATGCAGTGTCAGTCCCATGCAGTCTCACTGCTCTGGTCACAGAAGCGGACGAATTTCTTATTCCTCTAGCACATCTAGTTGATTCAAACCTGGGTGTTATCCTGCCTCCCCCAGCAACTATAACCAGTTCATATGCAGCAGTACGGTAATAGAGGAGGATCAACTATGTAAAGAATGGACCAACTTGAAAAAAAGAATAACTCCGTCTGAGGCAGCCAAGACTTTAAGGGTGGGAGCTGGGTCCTCTGAATGACCAGAAGAAAAGATCATTACAAGAAGTACTAAAACTCTTTCTTCTGGGGCATGTGGAGGACTTCTATATTATTCTTAATGTATGGGATGTCCCAAGCAGTAATACATTTTTTTCTTTTTTTTTTTTTTTTTTTAACTGCCATCTAATCAAACTTACTCTGTCCAAATTACTCTGTCCAACAGCATCAGCAGATTCCACACTCTTAATTTAAAGAAAAAAAAATAAGTAAAAGTATTAACCGAGGACAAGTAGATGCTTTGTAGATCACTCTACACAGACATGATGGCAGAACAAAGAGGGTCAACATATCTGGTGGAAGGTGACTACCTAAAGGAGGCTGCTAGTATTTGGTGGCATCAGACTCAACATCGGATATGTAGATCTATTTGCGGATGTATTTTGGAGGGGCCAATTCCCCTTTTTTAGGACACCCACAGAGGGAAAAAAAAACTTTTTGGGGGGAATTAGGAAGAGAACGCAATTTTTTTTTTGTTTCAATGTAATTAAAAACAGATGTAGGGAAGGTCGCCAACTTATTTGAGACTAGCTCAATAGTAAAAACAGAATCCTGTGATTCAAAGTTTGTGTGTTAACAACCAATATAACCAATTTTGGATTCTATAACTAGCTGGACTACAACTGGAAGGACATATAGGCATTGCTTAAACTGGACCTTCACCCTAAATAAAAGCATATCTTATGTGTTCCCCACACCCTGTCAATACAGATTACCCACATTATAAATCATCCTACCTGCATCTGCTGCATTTTCTGAGCCTTTAAACATCAAAGATCTCAGGCTGCCTGCAAACAGGAAGTGTCTTCTGACACACAGCTCTGCTCTGTCTGTGCAAAGCACAGCTATAACACAGCACAGCTATAACCCGCCACCCTGCACTTTTGCCCCCTCTCCTCAGCATGTGATGCTTCTGAGGCAAGATGGCAGCGCCCGTATCCTAAAATGCTGAAAAGTGTTGCAGTCCAGTGGAGGAAAGATTAAAAAGTGACTAAAATGTAAAATATATTAATTTTAGATGCTGGGGAACAGTCTTGTAAGGGTTTGGGCTTTTCAATAAATGATGCTGAAGTCAGAACAAGAATTCTTAGTGTACTGACAGTGAGTCGTATCTAAACTAGATTGAAATATATTAATCATCATCTCTAAAATAAGTACTACATGAGACACTCGATGAGGTGGAAATGAGAAGCAAATTTGCTCTAAGATTGACCTTTCGAAAGTTACACCTTCAAAAGACAGGGACTTCAATATGAGATAAAACATTGGCCCCAGTGACAAATTTATTCTGGATGAATACTTGCTAACTGCATTTTCTACCAAGAGGTTCCCCATAACCACCTGTCACACATCTCTTGCCAGCCATGGAAGGGAGAGGATAACATGCCTAACTATATGACATTACGACCAAATAGTCACTGGGGAGTCAATTCCCAGGATTTTAGTATCTCTTACACTGCTCACCAAATTCTTGACCACAACTGAGGTTTATCCTGATGAAAATAGATAGTACTCCAGTGATCTCAAGGGATTCTCTGGTCTACACTCACTCACCCAACCTCATTACTTTTTGGCTGAGGAAATCTGCTGTGGAATATTCTATGCAGAAAAATGTGTGGTGTTGTACTAGCAGACAAAGCATGAACACCACTTCCAACTTCCGAGCTAATAGTACCCTCTTAGTGATAAATACACCTAAATAATATACACTATATGCACGGTCACCTTGATAATGTCCTATTGAAAGCAGATCAGTTAACATTATAAAAAAAAATTCTGGAACTAAAGGAGACTGATCCAGAACATTGATGGACAAGATTGATTCTAATAATGATCATCTGTACTGTACTGGCCGTAGTGCCATGCTTCCTCCACAATATTTCCAACCGACATTTTTTGACTAAATACACAGCTAAACGTAAAGGGGTAAACGTCACACAGTCAAGTGAGTCAATTCAATTCAAACCTCAGAAATTGATGTAAACATAGTTCAAGAACACCAGGGATGTGTTTTTCCCCTTCCCAAAAAATTAAAAAAAGCGCTGTCTGGGTTCCATTGCAAGAGATTCCTATTCTCCGTGGAGGTCCTCCGATCGCCCTCCCCGGGTCTTCAGCATGGCAGAAAACATCCCTTTTTCTGTATGTGGGTTTTTTCCCTTTCTTTCATGGACCCCCTATACCAGCTCACAGGGCAGGAGGGGCTGGCAAGTCATCTGCGACCATTACTCCCCCACCCCATTACCTGCATCCCCAAGGAGCAGTCGTGGCCTAGTGGTAAGAAGGGTTGCAGGTTCGAATGGTTTGAATGCACACATGCATGGATTAAATTAATGAAGATAAAAAATTCCTATGTGTGTGCAAGCATACAATGCCCCAAAGCCCAAGGGGGTGCAGAAGAGCCTGTGGCTAGTGCCCTGGTTGGTTTTGCTGGATAAGGGGGATTTTAATTAAGAGTTTAACACTTAGAAATAAAAAAAGCCATTTTTGGGGGATTGAACCCTTGTTGGTGTGCATAGTAGTAGTATTTTATTTGAAAATCTCAAAAGGCTCTTTTCAGTTTGGGGTGCCACCTGGGCAGAAACTGGTATCTACCGATACATACGTGGTAACTGTGATCAGGAGGAATGGGGTATTTTACACCCAATATGATTTTGCATTGCTCTACATCGTACTGCTATACAAGTATCATGCGCTACCAATTATGCAACTAGGGCTGGTCAATAAGCAAAAACTGCCACAATAACCACCAGGAGTGGGTTCCATGAACCACTTGACTGACAAGAGCTAGTCAAAATGTTCCTATTGCAGATTTGAGAATAAAGCCTACTGGAAAACTATTTCCTAAGTAATAATCAAAAACTCAGTTCAAGCATATAAATCTGCTCATCCGTGGAACCAGTCCTAAGTCTAGGATTCGAACGCCCTTACTGTACTTCAGATACAATGATTTTTCAACAAAAAAGGCGGAGAGGCAGCATACATATATAGTTGCTGCCTTTCCATATAGTCGCAGCTGCCTGGGGTCGGAATGGAAGAGGAAACATGAGATCATTCCCCTTAAAACATGTTGTGCAATCAAATGCACAACGTCCAGACACCCACCACTCAATGCCCGCTCCTCATTCAAGAGTGAGCTGATGGGCTACATATGGTGCCGGGGTGGGATCAGCATTGCCCCCTCCTTCTTTCTCTCTCCCTTGACGAGTGCCGGTAGAAGTGAGAGCAGCAGCATCGGGCCCCCCCTTTTTACTTTCCCCCTGGCAGGTGCAAGGTGGAAGAGCAGCGATGCCCCTTCTTCCTCTCACTCTCCCCCGGACAGTGTAAGGTAAAATCTGCAGCCTTGTCAAGTACCACCATGGGGGTTGAAAACCCTTGACATTGTCTGGAGCAGGTCATCGGAACAAGTTATATAGGCCAAGGAGACCATTCGGAAATTACATTGTTCTAGTCGGCATAGTGGTAGCCTCCCTACTGGACTCAAATCGAATGTCAAAACAAATGTTTGATGTGGCATGGTTGAATACAACAACATTCTCCAAACATTGGTAAATAGCAGAAAAGGTTCCTAGATTGAGTCACATCCATTCTGACATGGGCGCATTCACCAAGATTTCATTGAAATCTAGAATGAAGATGAACTGGAGCTATCCTAAATAGTTCAGAGGTTTGATTGGTCAACTTTAACAATAATATCAGACTTAATAATTGGCAATGGTAATATTGTCCATAGTAGTGCAAAGGCTAATTTTGTTACCAAGTACTGATCTCACCTCCGGATCTGATCTGCAATACTTGTCTAATAGTAAAGCCTTATATCTTCGTCTTAAGGAGGGAATTAAAGAATATTCTGCATCATCCAGGGAAGAAAAAATACATTTCTGTGAGTACTCACCTGTAGAATGGTATAAGTATACAGCACGTCCTGTTCCAGAATAATCCTTACACATGGGTTATACATCCACAAGATGGCGCTGGACTGCAGAAAAAGACTTGTGGCCACTCCCGGCCCATAAATAGCCAGGAACCTCCCACTAATTCCCAGTATTGACAAGCAGTTAACAAGAAGCCGGGAGAATCAAAAATGAATAAGAATCCAAATGAACAATCACCATACAGAGGTAACCAAGAACAATGATAAGAAGGGCGGGGTGGAACAGGACAAGCTGTATACATATAATACCAATTCTACAGGTGAGTACTAACAGAATTGTATTATTCCAAGTATACAGCACATCCTGATCCAGAATAATCCTTACACATGGGATATCCAATAGCAGTGTCCGTAAGGTAGGGTGGGATCCCTAAAAGTAACAGCGGGCAGTTTAAACCACGGCCACCTGCAGAACTTTGTGACCAAAAGCAGCATCCGCTGAGGCCCCAACATCAACCTCGTAAAACTTGGAAAAAGTATGAACGGAAGACCAAGTGGCGGCCTTGCAAACTTGTTCAACTGAAGCTTGGTGCTGAAAGGCCCAAGAGGCACCAATAGCACCAGTAGAATGAGCAGTAAGGCGGAAGGGAGGCTCCTGCCCCTTAGCAGAATAGGCTTGTATCACCGCCTGACGAATCCACTTACTGATGGTGGATTTAGCCGGAGGCAAACCCTTCCTAGGTCCAGAAGGAATAACAAAAAGAGCATCAGTCCTCTTGAAGGATTCAGTAGCTACCAGATAAAATTTTAAAGTCCTAACCATGTCCAGAGAATGTAATACCCTCTCCTTAGGGTTACTAGGATTAGGACACAAGGAAGGCAAGACAATGTCCTGATTGAGATGAAATGCAGACACAACCTTAGGCAAGAAATCTGGCTTGAACCGAAACACCACCTTGTCCTGGTGTCTCTCAAAGTAAGGAGGTTTAATGGAAAGCGCCGCCAACTCAGAAACATGCCTAACAGAAGTGATAGCCACCAAAAAGACTACCTTAAGAGTCAAAATAGGCAAGGCAACCTCATGAATATGCTCACAATTAGAACCCTGCATGGCAGATAAAACCAAATTCAAATCCCAGACTGGTAACAAAGGCTTACGTGGCCGGCGCACGTGAGTAACCCCCTGGAAAAAAAGTCTTTTTCCAAAACGGTGGTTGGCAAAAGACCTTTGGAAGAAAATAGCCAAGGCTGAAACATGGCCCTTGAGGGTACTAAGTTGAAGGCCCAAATCCAAACCATGCTGCAAGAATTCCAGAATCCTGGGAATAGAAAACACCCGACAGGGAAAAGACTTAGACTCACACCAGGCAATGTAAGCAAGCCAGACCCTGTAATAGATTAAGGACGAGGACTTCTTCCTAGCCCTAATCATGGTGTCAACCACAAAGGCAGGCAACCCCTTTTCCATCAAGATGGAGGTTTCAGCAGCCAAGCCGTCAAAGCCAGCGTTTGTAAATTGGGATGGCACAGCTGCCCCTGAGTGAGCAGATCTGGGTCCTTGGGCAGGACGTACTGATCTACTGCCAACTGCACGATGTCTGCGAACCACACCCTTCTTGGCCAGGATGGTTGGCACCCCCTCCTGGGCTATCTTGCGCAGCACCCTGCCCAGCAGAGGAAACGGACGGAACACAGAGGAGCTTAAAGCTCTTCCAAGACAATGCTAGCGCATCCAGGGCCAGAGCCAGAGGATCCTGGGACAGAGAGACAAAGACTGGAAGTTTGTGATTGTGACGGAACGCAAACAGATCCACATCCGGCTGACCCCAGCGGTGACACAGGGAGCGAAACACCCTGCTGCTAAGGGACCATTCTCCCAGACGAGAAGTCCCCCTGCTGCAGGGAACATTCTCCTCTGCCCATGACAGAATCAGAGACACCTCCTTGAGGGCCCTCTTGCTCTGGGTCCCTCCCTGATGATTGATGTAGGCAACCGCCGCCTGGTTGTCCGAACAGCCCGACCTCGAAGTTGAGGGGTCAATTGGGCGAGAACCAACCGTACCGCCCTCAGTTCCAGTATGTTGATAGGAGTATGGGCCTCCTGGGGGCCCCACTGACCCTGGAATTTCAAGGACTTCCAGAAACCCCCCCAACCTGTCAGACTGGCATCCGTGGTGACAGTCTCCCAGCAAGGGGACAGAAAGGTTCTGCCCACCAAGAGGTTCCTTGAGTCCAGCCACCACGAGAGGGACCGTCTGGCCAGGGGGACAGAGCAAACACCTGATCCAGGGACACAGGCTCCCGATCCCACACTGATGAGAGGTGCAGCTGCAGAGGTCTCATGTGAAACTGAGCATAGGGCACCACCTCGAAGCAAGACACCATCAGGCACACCAGCTGCATCCCTTGCCGGATGGAGGTACGAGGACAAGAAAGAAGAAACTGGGCCTGAGCTTGAAGACTCTCCACCTTCTGTTAAGGGAGAAAAACCTTGACCTGAGATGTATCCAGAGTCATATCCAGAAAGGACCTCACCAGAGACGGTAACAGAGAAGACTTGGGATGGTTGATCACCCAGCCGAATGACTCCAGTGTGGTCACCACCACCTGGGTATCCAGCCCTGCCTGATGGAAGGACTGGGACTAGATCAGAATGTCGTCCAAATAAGGGAGAATGCGAATGTCCTGAGCTCTCAGCAGAGCCATCACGCCCGCCAGCACCTTGGTGAATACCCTGGGGGCCAAGGTGATACCGAAAGGCAGTGCCACAAATTGATAATGCTGATCTCCCAGAGCAAACCTGAGGAATTTCTGATGACCTGGAAAGATTGGTACATGAAGGTAAGCATCCTTGATGTCTACTGAGGTCATGAAGTCGCCTGGGCGCAGTGAATTGACAGCTGAGCGCAGGGTCTCCATGCGAAAATGCTTGAATCTGACAAACTTGTTGAGACACTTTAAATCCAAGATGGGCCTGAGGGACCTGTCCTTTTTGGGGACCGTGAAGAGATTGGAATAGAAGCCTCTGCCCCTTTCCCTGAAAGGTACAGGGCAAATGACCCCCAACTCCAGAAGGTTTTGGACCGCAAGGCGCAGGCCTGAGCTGATGAATCTTGGGGGCGGCCAGGCTACAAACTATCTTGTAATTGGAGGAAACCACCTCCTGGATCCATCTGTCTGCTACACGTCGCCTCCAGACGCGAGCAAAGAGCCGAAGCCGTCCCCTCACCGGGATGGGTGAGGGCGCCTCCTCATGCCTGAGGGGGCTTAGGGGAGGATTTGGGCTTGGAACCCCAGGAGAGGCCGGGGCGGCCTCATCCTCTGCCCCTGCCCCAATAATCTCCACGTGCTCCAGCAAAGGAAGCTCCTCGACCAGCTCTGGAAGCGCGGAAGGAGGGGAGAGAGGCACCAGTCCCCCGAAAGGGCCGAGAAGGCCTCCTACGTTGAGGTAACCTACCACCCCTGGCAAACAAGTCCAAG
Source organism: Gastrophryne carolinensis (assembly GCA_027917425.1). Taxonomy (NCBI): domain Eukaryota; kingdom Metazoa; phylum Chordata; class Amphibia; order Anura; family Microhylidae; genus Gastrophryne; species Gastrophryne carolinensis. The sequence continues at coordinate 265,632,101 of CM051234.1, forward strand.
CGTTCACCAAAGAGGCGCAGCCCCTTAAAGGGAAAACCAGTGAGAGCCTTCTTAGCAGCGTTATCAGCTACCCACTGACGCAGCCAGACAGAGCGACGTATAGCCACTACCAGAGCAGACAACCGCCCACACATTCTAATGGCATCATCCATACCACATAGAACATATGAAACAAATTCATAGCAAAGCAGGAGAGATCTTTACTCCTCTCCTCCCGCAACATCAGAAGCCCCATCTGAGAGACTCTTAAGCAGCCCTTTAATAGCAATAGCTGTAATGGCAGAGGCACAAACCGGGCGCAGCGCAGTCCCCACACAGGCAAAAGCATGACAAGCCAGCTGGTCCATGCGCCGGTCCTCACCATCCCGCAGGGTAGTAGTGTCAGGAGAATGCATGACAGATGTATTTGACAACCCCAGAACGGGCGCGTCCACCTCGGGAGGACATGACCAACGCTTAATCACATCAGCAGGAAAGGGATACCTCTGGTCCCAACTCTTGGGCACCCCAGGTAGCTTGCTAGGCCGTTCCCATTCCTTGAGCACCAGATTATTAAAGTGAGTCTGCTCAGGGAACTCCAAGTGTGGCTTCACTGTATGAAAAAGCTCACCCTGCTGCTGCGGAGCCACGGCAGGAGGGGAAATACAAAGCACCTCAAAAATGTGAGACAACAACCTATCAGTGTCATCTGAGGACCATTGATGTTCTCAAAAAGGAGACCCGGTATCACCATACACCCTAGGTTGTTCCTCAGATGATTCTGAATCAGAATAGTTCCCCCTCCTAAAGGGGACCATAACCCGAGATGTCAAAAAATTCCTAAGCCTCAACAGGGAAGAGGGAAACAGCGTGGGAGAGATGCTGCTTCTTGCCAGAAGCCTTACGCAGGCCCGGCCCAGCAATATGCTTTTCAATGCTGGCCACCCGTGCAGCCAAATCCGATTGAGACTCACCGCTAGTATGCCCCTCGCTGGGGGTCAGATGCAAGCGTGGGGGGGTAGGTGAAGCCAGAGGGGGCGCCGCACCAGGGCCCGTAGCAGGCGACCCAGACTGCAGCACAAGTACCTGCTGGGCGCAGATTACACATACCCTGACATCTTCACTTATAGGGGAAACCCCACACGCAACAAACAGCTGGGCTTGTCTCGAAGGAACCCCATGCACATTATCCCCAGAAGCCTCCATATGGTGATTTTTACAAAAGTATGTACAATAATCAGAACAGGGACACAGCTAAACAGCCACCCTATTTGGGATGCCCCCGAAACCTGCTAGGGGAAGTGGGAGATTGGCAATAGGCAGGGCCGAGAGAGCCAGAGTCAAGGGACCCGCCTGCAAGACACAATGTACACCATAAGCATCCCTAGCCATACAATAATAACCAAAGATAAAAACCGCCGTAAGGGACTCACGAACCAAGCCGGCAAGTGCCCAGATAAGCCGATCACCAACCGCGTCGCAGCACCGCAATGGAAGGGCCACAAAATGGTGCCCACAGCAGTACCTAGAGGGGCAGGCCGCGGGCGCATGACGCGGTACCCGCCCCCCCGAAGAGCGCGAAAACAAGACCCGTGACGCGCCGGCGCCATGACAGTTAAACTTAAACGACTACTCTTTGGTACAGGGTCTTGCGGCCCGGAGCAACGCTCCTTCAGCACCTGACCCTAGTGCTGTCCTACCTTCACCCGAACCATCAGCCGTGGCTGGGAGGCAGTGGGTCCAGAACGGGTGGAAATAAGCTTGCAGGGCCCTAGGCAAAGCCCACTCCCTGCGCAGAAGAGAGCCATCTTCATCTTCGCAGTCCAGACTGCAGAAAGACTCTGGGAATTAGTGGGAGGTTCCTGGCTATTTAAGGGTCCGGGAGTGCCCACAAGTCTTTTTCTGCATTCCAGCGCCATCTTGTGGATGTATAACCCATGTGTAAGGATTATTCTGGAACAGGACGTGCTGTATACTTGGAATACTATTCACTGCTTCATGCTCCCCCTTACCATATTCCTTGCGGAAGTGGGTGTAATAGTACATGTACTTAGACTCGGATTCCACTACCTATAGACCAAAAGTTCACTGCAGGATTTTTAAGAAGATTATGCAGTATAAATGGCATAAACGGACTCAAAGACTGGGCCATCGCTATTAGGAATTCATCATTTGCTACTGTGACAATGCACTGTGGGTAAGGGCAACAATCTGTTGTGCATGTGGATATTATTATTAGAAGTCAAAGACACAACAAATCAAGAATGACGGTAAATTCTCACAGGAGTGAAAGCTAATTATAATGCACTCAGGGGAGGCTTGAAGCACCCATTGCTACTAGTGTCTTGCTGGGCATACTTGCCTCATGGAAATATAATAAAGTGTTATAGGGAAAACAAGATGGAATGTCCAGAAAATGTATACAGTTTGCTTAATATACTTTTAATGAAACCATATTTACTTCAGAAATTCAGTGCAGCAAACTAACACCAACATCGTACCAATATACCTCATTTTGTATATTAATATACAATCCAATATAATCAGGGAGGGGATGATTCATAAACAATATTAAAATAAGGAGACAGACACCTAGGAAAGCAGCTGAGTCTGAGATGTCACTTAGCAAAATATGTGGCCCTGAGTTACAGGATTGCATTTTAAAAATGAATGCTATGACTGGTTTCTTTAGCAAAATCAAATCGTGCTATATATATGAACACCCAGACTACGTTGTTTATGCCAAAAAAAGTGAACAATATTTTAATAAAGTGTACACAGATGAAACAATGAACATAAAAGAACCAGTATTATACAATTCAGCCACTAGGTGGCACTATGGAGACATGCCCCCATTGAAACCTATGACAAGCATGGAATAGTATACCAAGCAATATATTTTATAAAGGTAAATTTAGTAGCACTGGTAGTGCATGCCTACCAGTTCCACTTTAAAGCATAACAACAATGCATGGTAAACAAGAGTAAGCCAATCTAACATGGCATAGCAACATATCAGTATGGGCAGAGTACCTAGTGGAAAAATGACATCCAAATGCCCCTCAACGTTTCGGTATGGGAACCTTCGTCAGGAGGGTCTGGTGTGACACCCATGCCCATACTGATATGTTGCTATGCCATGTTAGATTGGCTTACTCTTGTTTACCATGCATTGTTGTTATGCTTTAAAGTGGAACTGGTAGGCATGCACTATGAAACCTTAACATTTGCTCGCGCTACTAAATTTACCTTTATAAAATATATTGCTTGGTATACTATTCCATGCTTGTCATAGGTTTCAATGGGGGCATGTCTCCATAGTGCCACCTAGTGGTTGAATTGTATAATACTGGTTCTTTTATGTTCATTGTTTCATCTGTGTACACTTTATTAAAATATTGTTCACTTTTTTTGGCATAAACAACGTAGTCTGGGTGTTCATATATATAGCACGATTTGATTTTGCAGATGATACTCAGTGTGCAAATGAGTGGGCACACTTGGCTATAACTTTGAACCCCGTTCTTACAATAACAAGTTTATCTCTTCTTTATCTGATACTTTTGGTGTGCATTCATAACCTTGAACTTACCTTTCATGACTGGTTTCTTTACCTCACGTTCCTGATACAGATACTTTAAGGTACTGACATGTTATTGTTATGTATTCCTTATGCAGAGACCATGTGGCCACCAGATAGTACAACCCACATCCAGGGAGTGCAGAGTCCGTTCCCTCAGATGAGTCGGATTTGGACAATAGGAATGTTCTTTTACCTGAAGTAAAGGCCTCAAGGAACACCACTTTCAGGGTCAGGAGGAACAAAGAAGGCTGAGCCAAAGGCTATCCCTGCGACACGGAAACGAACAAGTTGCGATCCCAAGTCGATAATAGAGCCCTCTAGCGAGGAGAGACAAGAGTCATCCCTGCATGAACTTGCAGATCAATGGGTTTTCCGGTAAACGGATGGTAGAACAGAATTTTTATACAAATTCAAAACATCATACAGTGTACAGTGACTGTATACCTCTGACAAAGGGCCCTGGAGGCTCAAAACGTCCGGTTTTATCATTTCACTACCCATATGCAATCGCTGCTATGTCTATTGGTGCTATGTTATCTGTGTCCACTGTATCTGTAAGGGCTATGTGCAATAGAGTGTTATGTTTTTAGTATGCTGCTACTGACGGAAAGACGTTATCTGATGCGGCTAGTGTACTATGTTACATTGTCTCTATAATAGCACTTTACTGTGAAACCATCTCCATATGTTGTTACATCATTTGGTATGCTGCTATTCTGCATGCCATTTGTATGTCTGAGAGCATGTATTTTATAATTCGAGCTCAAATGGATTATGAGGTTTTGAATTTGTATAAAAATTGCCTTTATTAAAGGAATTACGGTAACTCTTTTGCAATTAAAATGATGTGCACACCTTATATTTTTTTTTCTAATGATACACAATAGGAGGGTGTTGGTGGAACCCTTCCAGTGAGGTTGCAGCACTTTCTATGTGATCTTTTGTTCAAATTAAAACTGGGATCTAGGTCATTACTGTGTGCTGAACCAATAACATTTATTCAATTCATATATTACTGCAAATCATGTAAAACACCTCCAGGATGGAGGGCCCGCTCTCCTGGAAGGCACAGGATTCCAAAGTTTGTCTGCAGGCAAGAACACCTTGGCCTGGACCTTGTCCGATTGCATTCCAGAAATCAACCCTGCTGGGTCTCTACAGGGTCAGAGCCCTGATCAAGAGGTCGTCCAGACACAGAGGAATGTTAACTCCCCGGAAAATCATCATGCTGTGAGCACCTCAGTTAACACCATGGATACCGTCAAGTCCCACAAATTGGTAATTATGCTGACCCTGGACAAAATGTACAAAATTGTTGAGGTTTCTGGAAGTTCAGGTTATGGAGATACACATCTCTAATGTAAATTGTCGCTAGGTAGTCCCCCTGGTGAAGGGCCAGCACAATAAAGCTTAGTGACTCAATTTTCAACTTGGACGAACTCCGCACAGACACTTTCTCTGGTGACCGGGGACGACTGTACAGGAGTCTGGGCAGAAGCCACCTTGCGAATTCGATCTTGTACCCATTTTGGGAAGAGGGTGAACCTTGCCTGTTCCCCATTCCTTGCCTATGAGTTGGCTGCTTCAGTTTCTCGGATGGCTTGGATTAGTTCATACAAGTCTTGCCTCTATTGATCCAGAGAAGCATCCTACTTAGGGTCAGTATCCTGCTCGTCCAACGCTAATTCGTATGCGAAAAGGAACAGTCCTCAGCCTCTTAGAAATCAAAACACTTGTCGAAGGAGACCGTTACAAAACATTTTCTTTTCTGGGGCTACCTTTTGGCCTGCAAAGGAACCGCATCTCTTGCCCCGCCATCTTCAGAGACCGGGGTCATCTGCTAGGGCTGGTCTACTGTGCTGTTTAAAGTCAAAAGTCAGAGAAGCCATATAACAGTAAACCGAATTTTCCCTCTGCTGCCAAGATTTGTGGAGATGCCAGGTTCTGCTGGAAAATTAAATTAGCATCTGCCCACACTGCCAAAATAAACACCATATCACTGTGCTTGATTACCGAGCAGACTCGCCTGACCTAAACACTATAGAAAATCCCAAATCAACAATGCAGATGAGATGAAAACTGCTGCCAATACAACCTGGGCTTCCATAGCACCTCAGCAGTGCCACAGACCAACTAATCAATAAATATTATATATATCTCAAAACCATAGGGTGTATAAGAAGCTAGGTCTGTTTGGATACCCACCCCTGGAGCATCCTGATTGGGAATGGCAATGTGAAACCATGGCAGTTGCCAGATATGCCAGATTGACCTCGCCAACAAACCCACAGCGTTTGCACAGCCATCAGTGGTATTTCTTAGATCTTTCCCGGGCTGTGTGCACACTCGGTGACTGAATGGGTTGCCAATCGTAAGTGCGGCTAAGCTTCCATTCGTTTCTTTAGCCATACATTAATATGCAAGACAAGTAAGCTGACTGGAGCAGAGCAGTGACTGGCAACCAGCAGGGTTTCATACAGCAAGGCATCCTAAATAAAGATGCCCAAAGGGTACAGACCAAAACTTGGGATAGTAAAAATATAAGTTTTATTATCAATTCACTGGTGCAGTCATCTTTTTTTTATTTGAATAGCTCAAAATATTATCCAAAACTCCTAAAAGAGCACTGTCTACTACCCACAATTAAAGAAGAATTCAAATCCAAAAATTAAGAAAAAAAGAGAGACCTAAAAACATTATGACTGAAGCAACCACCAGCCGAGAGTGGATAGAGCCAGTGGGTTTGTTCCCTGCACTGTTCGTAACTCCTGCCTGGCCTGGAATCTCAGCTGCAAGTCCACGGCACATGCACGGCAGCAGAGGCATACCCTCCATCCAAAGGAATGCTTGCCACTCCCATTGATTGCCCATTCTTTGCTGTTATTACCATAATATGCATGGCCCAGTATGCTGAATGGAGGAGACATGCAACAAGGAATTGTGGAAGAGGAAAGCCGACCCCGCAAGCTAGGGGTTTCAGCGGGGTAACCCAAAAAAAGCTGCCCCAGGGGCAAAGAACAAAACCATGTGTAATTAAGATTCCAGGTTTTGTTCATCAAGCTACGAAGCTTTTCACATTAAACACAAATACAAAAACAATCTCTGAAATAGATTTCTGATAAAAAAAACACATTTCAGCTAAAAGAAGCTGACTAGTTTTACATTAGTCTGCCAAAAGTAAAAAGTGTGCATTATACTGCTCAGTCCATAAAAACCTTGCAGAGTACAGTTATTAACCATGGCTGCCAGTTAGTCATTATCGAAAGCAGATAATCACAGCACACAATGAAAGGGAATGCCAATCTTTCTCCTAAGTTTTACAGACTACCCACTCTTAACTGCATAGATGCCAACAATGCAGCTTTGTAAACCAACTCTATCAATCATATAAGCACTTGGGAGCTGAAATCAATTGCCAGCCTGACAGTAATTGAAAGAAAGCTGCTTAAAATCAAGTTACTCTGATAGGAAGAAGCCTAGTCGTCGAGAACAACAAAAGAAAAATTACACCTAATTCTTAGGTTACTTTAAAAAGGGAGGGACTGCTCTTGTCCCACATTATCAAGCCCCACTTGGGTAATCCTACTCCGTCCAACCATTGGCTGACCCTCTGCGTTTTTGCTAATAGTCAATGATCATGTCCATCCCGATTACCCTCCCAATCTACAAGTCCACATCCTTGGTAATTAGCACAGGGGCAGTCTAAGGACTGCAGTTATATTGACATTACATAGCATGCAGTTCACCCCTGCTCAGACAGGCCCATCAGCATATGAAAATCTGCCAACCAACTTGATTTCTAGGCCATGTTTACACCTATCCTTTGCAATAATAGAAACTTTTTTGGAAGAAAAAACATTTTTTTGCACACCAGTCCCAATTGCTGAGCACCCCGCAATAGCTGGTGTCACATGGAGGGAGAGCACTAGCACTGCGTCCACTGCAGGCAGGACTGCGTCCACTGCTGGAGTGCTCCACAAATTCCCGATTTACATGTGAAAAGTTGCCCATAGTAATATATCAAATCGCATCCCATTCATTGCAATGGAGTGGCGGGCCAAGCTAACCCCTATATTGCAATGAATCTACAGCTACTTGCTGTTGGTCTGCAGGGATGCAATCGGCCATATTGCTCCCAGGCCAAGCAGTCCCACTCCCTGGTTCTTTACAGAGATCATATATTCAGTTACACACAGCTCAGCATTGGGGAGCACTTCAATGCCATTAAATGCCATTATGTGACAGTTTAGTTGTAGCTGAATTAATTAGCATATGGCTGCCATTCGGACATCATACTGCCTCCTATTAGTGTTTTTTATGAATACTTGGCAAAGCTTCAGAAAAAAAAAAAATGCTGTTTTGGGCACTAGGCTTGGGCTGGAATAGAAGGTGACGATGACTTCCTTTCTGGTTATAGGGTCAATTAAATTGCAATATTATGGTTACATTGGATTGAGCTTAAAGTGGACCAAAACCCACCGCAATCAGCTCGGGAATACCCCGCTGTGTGAAACCTCCCAGGTCCCCCAATACACTTACCTTGCTTCCCGGTCCAAGGGCACATGCACGAGCTGCAGCCCCGCTATCCCTCTAGCAGGGCATGTGCCTGCACCAGGCATTTGTGAATTTCAGTGTATTGAGGACACTCAAACAATAGCATATGCGGAACCATCGGGATGGAAAGGCAGGCATGACTAGCACAAACAGTGCCAAAGCACTAAAGTGCCAAGGGGCCCCTGTGGGAGCCACTCTCCTTTAACTTTGGGCTTGGAAACTGGTGGGGGAGAGGGTGGAAAAACCTTTACAGCTATGTGAAGGTACCTTCATGCAGATCTAAACACTGTTATTCTGGCCATGGAAACTAAAAGGCTTTAGGGCCAGGTGAACGCCTTCCCCTAGATCAGGATAACCTGCTGTGTAAAGGCTCCAGGAATCAACAATCACTTATCTGCACCACTTGTTTGGGTTGAGTTAAATTAAAACAGACTGCTAAAACGAATGCGGCAGCATGTCCTCAAGGAAGGGGGAGAAATAGAAACAAAGAATGAGCAAATTTATTATTGGCAGTCTTAAGGGTGATAATCATTCTGTCTTTGGGATGCTTTAGCTAATCACGTGAATGGTCTGGTTTGAGTGGAGTGTGGTTCTGGGGCCTCAACCTGGCACAACGTAAAAAACGTTCCAATATCAGATTAAACCGGACCAACAGTCTGGCACAGTTGGAAAAGAAAGGTAGCGGCCACTTTGGAGCTTCCTTTCCCAGCATCTCAGCCATGCAACTGCTTGGATTCACCTGACATAACTGACAATGCACAGTAACAAAGCCCAGCAGCACAGTTTGAGTCACCATTTTGTTTTTAAAATTTATCACAGCAAGAGTTATAAAAATACAATTCTGTGAAGTACTCACCTGTAGAATTGGTATTATAAGTATACAGGGCGTCCTGCTCCAGATATAGTACTTACACTTGGGTTATCCTCCGCCAGATGGCGCTGCACTGCAGAGACACGCAAAACAGGCTCCTCCCGGCCCTCAAATACCCGGGGACCTCCCACAAATCCCCAGCATTGAAAAGCAGTGAACAAGAAGCCGGGAGAATTTAACCACCCAAAACAACTGGTAACTATAACAAGATAACAATCACCATACAGGGGATCCAGAATAATGCAAAAAAACAGGGTGGGGTGGAGCAGGACGTACTGTATACAAATAATATCAATTCTACAGGTGAGTACTTCACAGAATTGTATTATTCTTAGTATACAGTACGTCCTGCTCCAGATATAGTAGTTACACTTGGGACATCCCATAGCAGTGTCCATAAAGTAGGGTGGGATCCCCCAGAAAAATCAGCAGCAGGCAGTTTAAACCACTGCCGCCTGCAGAACCGTTCGGCCAAAAACAGCATCAGCTGAAGCCCTAACATCAACCTTGTAAAACTTTGAAAAGGTATGAACAGAAGACCAAGTAGCGGCCTTGCAAACTTGTTCAACAGAAGCCTGGTGCTGAAAAGCCCAAGAGGCACCAATAGCACGAGTGGAATGAGCAGTAAGGCGGAAGGGAGGATTCTTCCCCTTAGCAGAATAGGCCCGAATCACAGCCTGATGAATCCATTTGCTAATAGTAGACTTGGCAGGAGCCAAACCCTTCCTAGGACCAGAAGGGACCACAAAAAGAGCACCAGTCTTCCTGAAAGCCGCAGTGACTACCAGGTAATACTTCAGACACCTGACCACATCCAAGGAATGCAGAACCCTTTCCTTAGCGTTGCTAGGATTAGGACACAGAGAAGGAAGAACAATATCTTGATTCAAATGAAAAGCAGACACCACCTTAGGCAGAAAGTCTGGCTTAAAGCGGACCACCACCCTGTCCTGGTATCTCTCATAATATGGGGGCTGAATAGACAGAGCCGCCAGCTCAGACACACGCCTGACCGAAGTAATAGCCACCAGAAAGACAACCTTGAGGGTAAGCACAGCCAGAGCAGCATCCTGAATAGGCTCAAAGGGGGCACCCTGCAAGGCAGACAAGACCAAGTTAAAATCCCAAACAGGGACCATAGGCTTACGTGGGGGACGCACATGAGTGACCCCCTGAAAGAAGGTCTTAACCAAAGGACACTGAGCAAAAGACTTTGAAAGAAGACAGACAGGGCAGAAACCTGACCCTTCAGAGTACTGAGTTTTAGACCCAACTCCAATCCATGCTGTAAAAACTCCAGAACCCTGGGGATTAAGAACTCCCTACAGGGAAGAGACCTAGACTCACCAATCAATGTAGGTACGCCATACCCTATAATAGATGGCAGAAGAAGTTTTCTTCCTAGCCTGCACCATGGTATCCACCACCGAGGCAGACAAGCCTTTCTCCATCAAGATGGAGGTTTCAGCAGCCAGGCTGTCAAAGCCAGAGTTTGTAAATTGGGATGGCGTAAGGAGCCCTGAGTGAGCAGATCTGACGCTTCTGGCAGGACGTACTGGTCTACTGCCATTTGTACCACGTCTGGGAACCACACTCTTCTTGGCCACCTTGGGGCCACCAGAATCACTGGCACCCTTCCCAGAGCAATCTTGCGCAGAAGCCTGCCCAGCAGGGGAAACGGAGGAAAGACATACAGGAGCCGAAATTCCTTCCATGACATTGACAGAGCATCCGTGGCCAAGGCCAGAGGATCCTGAGACAGGAAGACAAAGACCGGGAGCTTGTGATTGTGACGGGATGCGAACAGATCCACATCCGGTAGACCCCAACGGTGACACAGGGACTGGAATACCCTGTTGCAGAGGGACCACTCCCCCTGACGGGAAGATCCCCTGCTCAGAGAGTCTGCCAGTAGATTCTCTAACCCGGGGATATACACGGCCGAAATGCATTGAACATTGGCCTCCGCCCATGTCATAATCCGCGACACCTCCTGGAGGGCACCTCTGCTCCGGGTCCCTCCCTGATGGTTGATGTAGGCAACCGCCGTCCTGTTGTCGGAGCGCACCTGCACAGCCAGACCCTTCAGGTGATTGGTCAACTGCTCCAGTACCAACCTGACCACCCGTAGTTCCAGAATGTTGATGGGCAGGTGGGTCTCCTGAGGACCCCACCTCCCCTGGAACCGCAGGGACTTCCAGAATCCCCCCCAACCTGACAGACTGGCATCCGTGGTGATCGTCTCCGATGAGGGGGCCAGGAAGGACCTGCCCTGTAGCAGGTTCCTGTGGTCCAGCCACCACGAGAGGGACCCTCGGACCGAGGGGATAAGCACACAAACCCCGTCCAAAGACGTGGGGTCCTTGTCCTAAACTGACAGAAGGTGAAGCTGCAGAGGCTTCAGATGGAACTAAGCAAAGGGCACTGCCTCGAAGCTCACCACCATCAGGCCTACCAGCTGCATTCTCTGCCTGAGGGAGGGCTGGGGGCACGAGAGCAGGAACCTCACCTGCGCAGTCAGAGCTTCCACCTTTTGTTGAGGAACGAATATCCGTGACTGAACCGTATCCAGAATCATCCCCAGGAATGGGGTCACCGACGAAGGGCACAGAGAGGACTTGGGATGATTGATCACCCAGCCGAAGGACTCCAAGGTGGACACCACCAGCTGAGTGTCCAGTTCTGCCTGCTACAGGGACCGTGAAGAGATGAGAATGTCGTCCAGGTAGGGCAGCACGCGTATTCCCCCTGACCTTATCAGACATCACCCCCGCCAGCACCTTGGTGAACACTCTGGGAGCTGAAGTGAGGCCAAATGGTAGGGCCACAAACTGGTAATGTTGATCTTTCAACGCGAATCTGAGAAACCTTTGATGTCCCGGGAACACAGGGATGTGAAGGTAAGCATCTTTGATGTCCACAGACGTCATAAAATCCCCTTGGCGCAGGGAGCTGATGGGCGAGCGCAGGGTTTCCATGCAAAAGCTTCTGTTCTTGACAAATCTGTTGAGGATTTTAAATCCAGAATGGGCCTGACTGACCCATCTTTTTTGGGCACTGTGAAAAGGCTGGAATAGAACCCCTTGCCCAATTCTCTTAAGGGGACCCTGCAAATGACCCCCAGATCCAGAAGACCCTGCACGGCCTGTAGCAAGACCTGAGCTGATCCAGGATCCTGGGGAATCCGGGACCTGATGAATCTTGTGGGGGGCCGCACAGCAAATTCTATCTTGTAACCAGAGGACACTACCTCCTGAATCCACCGGTCTGAGCCTTGGCGCCTCCAGACGTGCGCGAAGTGCTGTAGCCGTCCCCCCACCCTGGCGGGCGGGGGCACCCCATCATGCCTGAGGGGTCTTGGGAGGGGCTTTGGGTTTGGGCCCCCAGGAGGAGCCCGGACGTTGTCCTCTGCTCCTATGAAATGAATCTGCGCGAGCCCCTGCGAAGGACACCCCTTACCCTTCTTAGCGCCCTGGTAGGATGACTGAAGGGGGGACCTGGCTCCGAAAGGGCCGAGGCTGCCGCCTGCGCTGGGGTAACTTACCTCCTTTAGCAAAGAGGTCTAGGCGGTCCCCAAACAGGCGTAGCCCCTTAAATGGAAGTCCAGTAAGGGCTTTCTTAGCAGCATTGTCAGCAGCCCACTGGCGCAGCCATACCGCGCGGCGTATAGCTACCGCCAAGGCGGAAGACCTGGCACACATCCTAATAATTTTATCCTGTCTGCATCGGATGATGCTAACAAAAACATCATAGGTAGACAGTGCATTAATAGTATCAGGTGGCAAATCGTCTGGACCATCTAGTGCATTCCTGACCATGGCGCTGAGTGCCACCGCAGTAATGGCCAAAGCGCAAACCGGGCGCAGCGCCGCCCCGCCAAATGCAAAGGCATGGCATGCCAATTGGTCAATGCGCCGGTCCTCAGAATCCTGCAGCGTAGTAGTGTCAGGGGAGTGCATAATGGAGGTGTTAGACAGCCCTGGAATAGGAGCATCGACCTCGGGGGGCGATGACCAGCACTTGACCATAGCAGCAGGAAAAGGATACTTCTTGTCCAAACTCTTAGGAATCCCGGGAAGTCTACTGGGATGTTCCCACTCCTTAAGCACGAGGTTATTGAAATGGGTTTGCTCAGGAAATTCCAATCGAGCCTTAGCAGTATTAAATAGCTCACCCCTTTGCCTGGGAGCCGCAAAAGGGGGGAGAGATGGACAAAACCTCAAATATCTGAACCAGCAGTTTGTCAGTATCATCCGGGGTCCAGTGATCAGAGCCAGAATCATCGTGACCCCTTGACTTCTCGTCAGAGGACTCTGAGTCGGAGAAGGGCTCCCCTTCGTCCGAGGGGGTATGGCCATATAGATGCAGGAACTCATCAGACTCCGTAGGGAAAAGAGCGGTATCAGGAGCTAAGTGCCGCCTTTTTGCGGTGGCCTTACGCGCTAAGGTATTAGCAAGCAATTTTTCAACACTGGCCAGTCTAGCAGCCACATCAGGAGGAGAATCCCCGCTTGTATTGGGGGTTAGACTCAGGCTTGGGGGGGTAGGTGAAGTGAGGCGAGGTGCAGGCCCAGCCACCGGAGGAGCGGGAAGTACCATTAGTGCCTGCTGTGCACAAGGGACGCAGACCCGTGCATTGTCACCGCTGATAGGTGAGACCCCACAAGCTACACACAGCCGGGCTTGTCCCGAAGGAACCCCGTTCACAATATCCTGGGATGCCTCCATATGGTGATTAATAGGCCCAATAGTCCAGTAGGGATTGATGCTGAAGCTACCCTGGATGCCCCAATGACCCGCAGGGAAGTGGGAGTAATGATACTAGGCCCAACTTGGCAAATACGCAGGGCCGGGAGAAGCCACTGGATTCAACCGTCTGAAAGACATAAGGGAAATAAAGGGTGTCAGAACCATGCACAGCAAGCAAGGAGCATGAAAAATCGCCCATGAGGGCACTTACAGACCGCGGAAGGAGGGGGACAGATACCACGCACGCACGCGACTACCATCAAAATGGCGCCAAGCGAACCTCAAAGGGCGGGCCAGAGCGGCCCATGACGCGGAGCGCGCCAAGCCAGGTCCCCGCCCCCCCCGAAGAGCACGAAGCGCTAAGCCAATAGACAGGGTTGTCATGAAGAGCGAGGTGTATGACACACTCAGAATAGATGATTTTGCCAATGATGACGCTGTGGCGTCTGAGGCGACGCCACTGCCGGGCGCAGCACAGCCAGATAATTTGCCCATCCGTGCTATGAGTGTACACATGACCAGTGAGACACCCGACAACACTTGTGTGTCAAGAGCACTTCAATCATGTCCCAGTTGGGAATCGATGAAGCAAAGAGGCGCGCGCGACGGCGGCAGATACACAAATAAGGCTGCGAATCAGCGCGTCTGACACCGAGTATACAAGTCAAATGACATTACTAAAGGCCACTAGCGTGTAATCCAATACACTGAGACCACCTACACACCCCTCCCCTTTCTTTCCCCCGGGCTACAGGGGGGGAACGAGGGAGGACGGCGACCCTTTGTACAGGGCCCACCGCTACACGGGGCATGGGCAATAATGCAGGAGGGGCATCCCTTAGAGGCTCACCATTAGCCTAAACAGCCTACCCTTTGGTGGGGGACTGCGGTGGAGCATGGCTCCATAAGCACGCATGGTGCTGCCTACCTTCACCCGACCAGCGCAGCCCTGGCTGGGAGGCACATCACACAACGAGGACGGGTGGGAATAGTCCAACAGGGCCGCAGGCTTTAATAGCCCCGCTCACCTGCGAGAGAGTGATACTTCATGTCTTCGCAGTCGGCACTGCAGAGAAATCTGGGGATTTGTGGGAGGTCCCTGGGTATTTGAGGGCCGGGAGGAGCCTGTTTTGCATGTCTCTGCAGTGCAGCACCATCTGGCGGAGGATAACCCAAGTGTAAGTACTATATCTGGAGCAGGACGTACTGTATATCTAAATTGCCCTGGGGAGGGAGCACTTGTTTGTTGTCTTGGTCTGGTTTAAATCATTTCTGACTGTTGGTCCCAGTGCTGCGAAAAACGGAGACCATTTTTGGAGAATATATAAGATAGAGAAAAAAAGAAAGCGGGAAAGAAAGAGATAGAAGGTAGAGCTTTACAGGGATTACAGCTCTAGGTGGATGGAATATATACCCAGTTATATGTAAATTACTAGGCCATGTGTAGTTGCCCCTAATTCTGTTCAGAACTGGGGTAACTTGAAAAGACATTCGGGGGGGGGGGGGGGGAGAAGATAGGGGTCTGGGAGACCCCCTATAAACAGTGTAGTCATCATCACTGCTAGAAATTAAAACTAGGAAATCCAGCACTAGAAGGTATGTATTCTCATCTGTAAGCTACCCAGCATATGAGTAGATGTTCAGATACTTCTCACTGAGAAAGGATGCAAGCAACATAGATTCATTGAAAATTTTCCACA
This sequence comes from Gastrophryne carolinensis, assembly GCA_027917425.1. Lineage (NCBI taxonomy): Eukaryota > Metazoa > Chordata > Amphibia > Anura > Microhylidae > Gastrophryne > Gastrophryne carolinensis. The sequence goes on from CM051234.1 coordinate 265,647,537, forward strand.
CTTTCCCAGCAAGAATCAATCACCCAACTGTTTAAAAAGACATTGTTAGCGTTCACTGTGCAGTAACCTTTCAGTAGTCCTGTATAGCCATAAAATATGCTCTGCTGAGAAGTTTTTCTAGATTGCTACATTAAGCACTGTAGGTGGCAGCACAATTGCAGCTGTTTATCACAGCCAGCAGCAGAAAGAAGCATATATAAAGCACCAACTGTCTTATATTCTACACAACCAAATGCAATGTCTTACTGGACAGACTTCGAAGAATCTAGGTTTTTCCTTTGGGTTGTGCAGATCATCACAAAGGCTTTGTCCAATTTCTAATACAATTTTATACTACTGCTTATCATGAAGAAATTTTTTCGAGCCTTAAAGCGGTCCTTCACTCTGAATAAGAGTCTATCTTATATGTTTCCCCCACCCTGTACATACAGATTGCCCACATTAAAAATCATCCTACCTGCATCTACTGCATGTTATGAGCCTTTAAACATTCAAGATGGCGGCTCATGGGGCAGCCTGCAAACAGGAAGTGCCTCATGACTATGCTGCTCTGCATTCTGGGACTGCCGAACTTTTCCTGACCCCAGCTCTGCTCTGTCTGTGCAAAGCACAGCTATAACACGCCCCCATGTATTTTATCCCACTCTCCTCTCCTCAGTAAGTGTGATGCTTCTGAGTCAAGATGGCGGAGTCCTGAACAGAGTTGCAGCCAAGTGGGGGAAAGAACAATAAGTGACTAAAAACTTAAAATATATTAAATTTAGATGCTGGGGAATCGTTTTTTAAAGGGTTTGGGCTTTTCAATAAATCATGGTGAAGGTCCGGTTTAAAGGTTCTGTCCAGGCAAAAACAAACTTGCCTTTCGTTCCCCACAACCGTTCCATTCCACTCTAGCAGTCCTGAAACTGCAGTAAATGGAGTGGAAGTGCTAGAGTTACTGACTGATGCAGGGGGAGCGCCATGTCACCTATTGTAGGTCACCCCTGAATGGTTGTGTAGTTAAATAATACTAAGAAACTGTTTACTTCTTTCAAGCATAAAGTATTTATTTGCGCTACTCTGCAGTATAAACAAAAGCAGGGAAAAGAGACAATCCAAGCAATCCCCTCCCCTTCATATACAAGCATTGGTGTGTCCCAACCAGTCTGCTGCAAGATAGGTCTACCTTAGTGCTACAAAAGGTGGTCATAAATAATTAAAATCCAGGGGCTGAGCTACAGAAGAGGGATGGGAGGTCAGCAACAACATCTGCATGGCGAGTAACCTAACAGGGTTTGGCTTTTACAACTGGACAATTAATTTTAATGAATGTATTTGCATCAAGTCAAAAAAAGTATCTAGCTGTAAGAATTAAAATATAAACGTTAAAAATGGACATTTAAGGCAAAGGGTTTAGTTAGCTTACTTTCTGCTCTCCCTGTTCTAGCTGTCAAGAGTTGCATCTTTTATTTAATCTGCTTTATACTTCTTAACTCCCAGTGAAATCTGTCCCTTCTACCTGGCCTCATCAGAAGCAGATGACTACTCATCCATGCATGTTTCAATTTCTCCATCCCCTCAGAAGTCAATTCATTTTGGGGACTGAGAAAAAGAAGTTAACCCATTCCATGGACTGTTCCTTTAAATGTCAATGTTCCACAAATGACCTTGCAGCCTATTCGGTCTTATGCCCCTCCTGAAGCCACGGTGTTTTCAGAAGCCAGAGGGGGATCACATCACAGTCTTTAATGGTCCATTACTTTGAGGAATCAAGGCTGGGGGGCCAAACTGATCTTAGAACCGAGGAAACATACTTCATTTGGGGGGGGGGGGGGTCCACAATTTGTGATGCCCCCCAAACCCTGTGAATAGCCCCCTAAAAGGCTGGTGCCAGTGCCTGGAACTTATCCTGAGCTTGGTCCTCTTCTGGGATCTAAACCCACATGACCGTCGGTGCCCCAGATGGCATAGCGCAAAAAAGTGCAGCGATCGTGTACCGGCAGTCACATAGGTCATGCAATCGGGTGCCAGGGATCCCAGAAGAACAGGTGAGTATTTGGGCTTAGGATGCAGCCTTACAGTCACAAGTAGCTATGTTGGTGTAATTTAGTGGGTTTGGATCCTCTTATGGCGGCCCCCTTGGTTTTGTAAAACTGAAAGGCACATTGAAATAGTTACGGCCAGTTATCAAATTAGGCATTATAAAAGGCAAACTTGTATTTGACCGAAATATCCTATATAGTTGAGAATTTTTCTTCAATTCGTGCCACATTTAGCAATTACACAGTGGCAATATATGAAAACAAAGCACATTTATTAGAGAAGATCCACTATATATAAAGAAGTCAAAGGGCACATGAAAGCAGATACTACAAAAAGATATACACATTTCCAAGAACACAGAGGATTCTGATCCATTAAGCATAATCAACAAATCTTTGGTACATTAAATTAAACAATGTCATGAAATCATATAAGACCTGGTCTTAAAGGAACGAAGAGCATCTCTAGTTTTTAACTCTTAACGCAGAGTGTGCCAAAATAGAATATATTGCATGAAGAAGAAAGAGGAGGAAAGGGTAAAGCAGGAGGAATATAAGACACGATGTACCGGTACGTATGTATGTAAAAGAGAGGCAGAACCTACCGGTAAGTACAGCTTTTGCAGAAGGGTCAGCCAAGTCCAAGGCTGATTTGCCATCGGTGTTTCGGATGCTGGGGTCTGCGCCGTGCTGCAGCAATACTGTACAGGGGAAACAGAAACAACGTCTGATCTCTGGGAAGCACAGGTTACTCACAGCAGAGACTTTTCTTGGCATACTGTTACAATGGATATTTATTTGCTTTCCCATCATTTCTTTGTCTTTGTATTAGGAACCTCAGGCAGCAAGCCAGCCTCACACGAGAGAATAAAAAAACAACAAGTTGACTAGTCAAGGTATGTGCGGGTCACGTGAGCCTGCATCACAACCAGCAATCTGGGTATCCAGCGATACAGAGTTTTTCCCTTCCCTCCCCCTTTGTTTCCTTTAAGCAACTGTAAGGGAGAAGCAGTGAGCGCACACTAGCTCATGCTGACACACAGGCTGCATCTGAAGCCGCTCCATCCAGCACGACTCATTGCTACCAGTCATGTCGGCTGCTGCCTTCTCCAAACACAGCGTGCTTATAGCCAGAGCACACATACGTGTAGTGCCAGTATGAGAGATGTCAGGACACCACAGATGTAAAGAACATGCTTTCTGATCTGTATAGCACAGCATATACCAGCTTCCAAACAAGCAGAGCCTGGAATGAAATGCGCAAACGCAAAGCAGTATGGTAACATACAGCAGCCACATGAAGAACTCATCAGGTAACAAATCAAGCAATTTCTGTAAATGACTGCCGAATGTTGCAACCGGCATATTAAAAGGCACTATGGTAGACAGGCAAAAGGTCACCAGTAGAACAATGTTTGGTCGATACAGTAGTAAATATGTCACATCCATCCACATTGACAGAATACAATGGCCACATTAATATGCAAAGTGTGCATTGGCTGTTGACGTTCTGCGCATCAAGGCCAACTACTACTGGGCAAAGCACACATAATGCAACAGACCAAGTGGACCTAAACCCTGGATTTTGACTATATCGGGTTTTGGTCCTTGCCCCCGGGACAACCCGCTGTGTGAAACTCCCCAGGTCCTCCAGTCTAATTCGCCTTTCTCCGGCCCTATGGCACATGCGCAGCCTTTCACCCAATCAACTCACATCCCTAACAGGGAAAGTGTCCATGCCAGCCACTCAAAAATGTCTGGTGCGGACGCACACCCCCCTAAAGGTATAGCAGGTGGCAGCCGCTGCTCGCGTATGTGCCGTTCAATCAGAGGAGAAAGTGAATTTACTGGGCGGCCTGGGGGGTTTCACATAGCAGGGGGAGGGAATCAAGCTTATAGATTTCAGGGCCATCAGCCAAAGGTTTTGGTCCACTTTAAAGCAAACCAAGAACAACACAATCTAATTTGCTTCCCCACCCCAGGTACATTACTGTTTGGATATTTCTGCCCCCATGGCTGCTTGCTATTCCTGTTATATTTTTCATTCTCCTCAGGTATGCCATTGGTTTCTGACAGGATACCATTGTTCTAGACTAGCTATTCAAGCCCCCTCCTCGCAATCTCATGCTGGGAGCAATTACAGTCTATTGAAAAGTGCTAGATGGATAAGATAAGAGCCAAGAGAAGATTTGATTTTCCATTCATTTTCCCCCAATTTTTCCTTTTGAAGCCAAAATAGTTTGCGAGTATTGTTATCTCATTTATTACCAGGGCACTAAGGGGACTGGATACAAGTTTTTTTTTTTTTCTTTTTTAATTTAACCTTTCATAGTATGTGGTTGATCCAATTTACAGATGAAGTCCCAGCAATTAGCAATCATTACCCCTGCTTCTCCAATGCTAAACTCCTGCAAGAGACCACAGGCACTTGACTGACAAGTCAGTCACCCAATCCATGCAGCAGCCACAGCTATGCTAATCCAGGGAAAGGCTGACTGACCTGTCACTCAGGGATCACAGCGATTTTATTACACAAATTGCGCTTAGCACAGGGGGATGATGGGTGGTTGAGAAATTAATAAACTATATACTAGATTACTTTATAGCTATAAGCTTTTTACCTATGCATACATAGCACCCTGGGATCGAATGGCAAGCTATACCTAGTTATAATTTAAACCGGACCTTCAGTATGATTTAATGAAAAGCCCAAACCTTTAAAAATGTATTCCCCAGCATCTAAAATTAATATATTTTTGTTCAGGACTCTAGGATACGGGCGCCGCCATCTTGCCTTAGAAGCATCACATACTGAGGGGAGGAGAGCGGGATAAAGTGCAGGGGGCGGGGTTACTAGCTGTACAGCACAGTCAGAAGGCACTTCCTGTTTGCAGGCTGCCTGATGTTCCATGAGCCGCCATCTTGGATGTTTAAAGGCTCATAACATGCAGTAGATACAGGTAGGATGATTTTTAATGTGGGCAATCTGTATGTACAGGGTGGGGGAAACATATAAGATATGCTCTTTTTCAGGGTGAAGGTCCACTTTAATCCACTGCCTGCTCTAACATGTCTACTATAGTACATGTATGCCACAAGAGTGTGAGGAGGGCTACGTTTACATCCACATTTGGAGCATTTCTAGGAGGGTTTAAGCAGATGGCCATTAAAAAATCAGATGCTGCTGTCCTAAAGACAATAGTTTGAATGTAGGTGTGAACAGCGATAACTACATACACATTATCTGGCATATAAAACACTAAGTGGAAATAAAACAGGGGTTTGAAAAAGGACCAGCAAATTCACATAGCAGGTTACTAAGCTTTTCTCAGGGGGTGAAAAAGTCAACACTTACAACATTGTAAATGTATACAGATGCAGCCTTCTTTAACCATCAACTTATTGCACTGGTGCATCGTGCCATCTTGAAATCCTCAATGCTTTTCAATTGCTTCTATGCATAAAGATTGCTGTATCTGTAATTCTTCTGACCACTGTGTCTTGTCTGACTTCACTCAGATTAGGCGTCCGTTAAAGAGGAACAACACACCAGATTTTCACTGGTGCTGTTCCATTCACTGGGATGCCCCGCTGTGTGTATGTCCCTGGGTCACTCACCTTCCCGTCTCTCCCATGACGCAGACATGGGCGAGAACGAGCGCGCTGATTGGCTGAGCGGCCCGTTAAACTAATAAAGATGCCCCAAGGAGTGGAACTTTGGATGGCCATCTAGGCCTTCAATGTTCCTCTTTAAGAGAGACCTGCCCACAGAAGACCATTTGAATCACACATTTCTGAATTTTAAAATGGGAGTGTAAAGTGGTAATAAGTGTCTCGTGTGGGGGGCATCCAGATTTCCAGACCTCTACTCCCCCATAAATCCTTACCTGAACCTCAATGGCCCAAGGATTGGCTACTGCTGGTCACGTGGTCCAGGGCTGCTTTAATTTTCCCTCCCCGCAAACCCGGAACACAAGACAGATAGTGGGAATCCAAAATATGGGATGCCCTGCTGTGTGAAAGCCTTCTTTCCCAGTCCAACGACGTATGCGCGAGCCGCATCCCCGCTATTCATCCAGCAGGGTGCATGCCCGCACCAGGCATTTGTGAATGGCTTGCGCGTGCACGCTCCAAGTTAGAGGTTAGCAGGGGATGCAGCCGTCAGCATCTTCGGAGAAGCTAGCCTTAGACAACGTGACATCAGCGAATCCGAGCGTGCTGATTGGATGAGCGGCCACGCATTCATTGTAGGACCGGGAAGAGGTGAGTTGTTTTCGGCGACCTGGGGGGGGGTCACACAGCAGGGGGCAAGGACCAAGAAGCAGAATGGTCAAGATCCTTGGTTTTGGTCTAATTTAAGGTGCAGGTAAGGACTGTGGGGGTGCGCGGGGGGAGGGGTTCCAGAAACCTTGGATGCCCCATCAGGATCAGAAAGGGTGGTACGTTACCAGCTAGGAATTTTGAAGTTCCCCTTGTTTACTTGCTTTCCCTCCCTCTCAATGTGAGACCTACAGAGGATAGTCTATGTTTTAGAAGGCAATGATAAAGCAGACCTTAAAGTCAAAGATGACTTAACAATTACCGTTGGGGACACCCCCTTCCATGCTTCTCCCTCTAGGTTAAAGGAGCACAAAATCGGGCCTGGAACACATACTGCTGATGTAACTGATGCACATTTGTGCAGCTGCATCTTATCCTCCACTGGATGGAGCTTTCTAGGAAAATGGGAGCCCGCCTCTAATGCAGGACTTACAGATGGCATGGGGGGCGCAGCTTGGGTTAGTTTAGTGTCTAAACGAATGAACTGTGTATAAATTGCGGGTGCATGGGCGGTCGTGTTGAGATAGCGTTAATCGCTATAACAGGGCATAGTCTATCTGTGTGAAACCGGCCTGAAGATTTACTATTGACAAATCTATTCCTGGCTGATTCTCTGTAAAAGTAGCAAACTTTCTACAGAGGCAGCAGTGTCTACAACTGGGAACACATCTATTACTTACAAGGACATTTTCAGGCAAATAAAAAAAAAAAAAAAAAAAAAAAAAAAAAGCTTCACTCACCTTTTCTCCCACACAGACCATTGCTCCTAGTCTGGGGCAGCAGAACCCATGTGAAAGGCCGATGTAGGTCCCTTGCTGGCCGGCACCTTGCGCAGCGCCGCTCTCTCGTAGGGTCCTTCTTCCTTAGTCCCTCCGTAGTGACGACGAGCTACCACGCCCCCTCCATTGTGGGTAGCTCACCGTGATTGATGGCGGGGGAGAGACCTACATCCAGCCTTTCAGCTGAGCGCTGCTTCTCCAGGCTAGGCGTGATGGTCGACGTGGGAGGAAAGGCGAGTATAGCTTTTTCTTTTTATTATTATTATTATTTGCCTGAAAATGTTCTTTAATGGCAGCTAAAAATAGGGTTACAGACTACCAACAACATGCAAACTGATGTGTTCTCAGAAAAAACCTCTAAGACACAAAGCCACTACACAGATACACAGAGACATCATCATTTAGAATACATTATTGAGGACACTCCAAATTTAAAACAAATAACTGAAAAAGGTCACAATCATCATTATCTAAAAATAAACTAATTGCTGGAAAAGAAAAGAACACAAACTATTTATACGCACAGATTAGTACTGGAATGACTCCAGACATTGTCACTGACCTATCAATGACATCCGACAGTCTTAAAAGATTACATACCACTGATCAGCAGAAAACTCTGGGCTTAATTCAATATTTTAACTGCATTTTAAAAAGGTAAACTTACTGAATTTTTATATATAAGACGCGCTTTATTGAGTCTTATGGAGCAAATATGGGGGTTGGTAAAGGAAAAGTCTACTAATCCTGATGATGCTCCTACACCAATGACTGTTCTCCTGCAGCCCTGGATTTGGTGGGTGGACATAGCCTGTGAATGACTGTAAACAGGTCACCTGATGGAACCCAGGGGGTGGTCACACATCCCGATTTGGGATGAACTGCCAGTGGTCGGCCTTGGAGTTCTTTAGAATCCAGGGCCGCAATGCACTGTGTTTTGTTCAGCTTTAAAGTGGACCAACCACATTCTATGGTTACATTTGCAAAAAAAAAAACAGGAATTGAATAAAAATATTCAAATGATTTTGGCTTCAAAGGAAACACTGGGGGATAATAAGGGAAAAATGGGAAAATGTTGTGTACCTGGAGTGGAGGAGGCAAAATAGATTGAGTTGTTTTTGGGAGTTTTAGTGTGCTTTAAGCAAAATCCAGAACACAATTTGCAGATCCCGGGTTTTGATGCTCCTCCTACAATCAGTGGCTAGCACTACATTCTGTTTACTTAGCCACTCTGATATTGAAGCGGCTTAGTAAAGCTGAATGGAGTTTTTTTAGACCCCAGTGCTGGACGAAGAGGCTAATGTTCCTCTTTAGAAACAGGTTCGTTAACGACCAAAACAGAATTTAATTAGTAGAATCAGACACCAACTGTAAAGCACTGTTAAAAAGTCATGGAGTTGGTTATTTTGCTGCATCAGGGACTGTGCTGCACAACATCCAAACACTAACTTAGTTTGAAAATAGATTGATGTCACAGCAAGATGAAAGCCTTGCAACACGATGATGGCCTTAAACATTATAGTAATTGTGTATATATATTATACACACATATAAAAACTGCCTATGAGTTATACAGGGTGGACATAAATAACTCCATCCTATGGTGCAATCTTTGTCCTGTATAGGCTGTGCTTCTACCACAGTAGCAGGCGGGGCCCCATTCCCATGACTGAGCCCAATATGGGAGAATAAGTAGCCTGTCCCCCTATGGCCTGCACCACTAATACCGGCCCTGACTCATCTGCAAAAAACAGCATGGCTGGAAATAAAGATGAGGGAATGAAAAATTAAAAGATAAAAGAAAAAGCAATAAGAAGGAAAAACATGGGAAAGAGAAAAAAAAATAAAATGGGAGGCAGACTGCAACAGCAGCAGAAACAATATGCAAGGAAAACTTGAATTAGCAAAGAAGAAATATGGGGGAAAATGATAAATTAGATTACCTAGAAAACCTGGATAAAAAAGAACCAAGCATACCCTTACCTCCCTAACAGATGTTAGCATTCTTTCCCAGAATATGCCACATTGGTGCAAAATATAATATTTTTTTTGTACTGGCACATGTTGCTTCACTGCACATTTACTGAAACACACCGAATTGATGATTGTTGGTGTAGGGCTAGGGGGGATCAGCGGGGCTGCCAGAAGTCAGTGCCATGTTTCAGCTTCTAGGTGCTGCCGTAAGGTTCCATAAAGGGAGAGGGCAGATATGAAGAGGCAAGCTGTCTGAATCAGGTTTTTGATATTTTGCCTAGACAGTCCCTTTAACCCTTTAAGTGCCAGCGTAGCTGGAGTTTTTGTCACCCTTTGTTGCCAGACTATTTTGCACTATTATGCACTCCCCATGTTAAAATGTGATTTTTGAAGGGATTTCCCAGGAAAATTATATATTGTTTTTTTCATCAGAGTTTGGGCTTTAACATGAAATGTCTTGTTTGTCATTTTTTAGGTGTATTCTCAATATTTTTGGGTGAAATATGTGCAAAAAAATTTAAAAAAGAATCTATTTTTTACAATTTGTAGTGTTTTTTGTAATACAAAATGTAAGTTTGTCAATAAAATCTTATTGCGTGTGAAATGCCAATTTCTCCCAATCACAGCGGTACCACATATGTATAGGTAGACACCCATTCCTGCCGAGGCGACTCCCCCCAAACTGAAACAGCGCTTTAGGGGATTTTCAGATAAAATACAACTATGCTATGCGCACCTTGCAGTTTTTCCAGAAAAACAACCCTTTACATTTGAAATACCCCCAACAAACTATATATTTTGGTAGTACACACCTCAAGCTTTCTAAGTGTACCAGGCTTGTTGATGTGGCCATAGTTTTCTGGAAGTAATCCCTCAATTTATTCTTTGGTTGCAAAGAGTTTCCCTAAAAAAAGGATACAAAAAAAGCAGAATAAAAGCCACATTTTCCTAAAAAAACTATATACAAAACAAGAAAAAGGTTTAATCTGAAAAAGCAACATCCCCCAAACAGAACGATACCCAACATGCATAGCTACTGTCAAGGGAAGAGTTGCCAAACACCCCAAAGTAAAGCATGTGCATAACGGTAATTTTACTTGAAAATTTCAGCTCTGCAGACATAGTGCGCACCTTGCGATTTTTCAGCCAAAACAACCCTTTACATTTGGAATATCCCCCATAAACCATATATTCCCTGAAAGTACACGTTAAGCTTTCTAAGTGTACCCAGCTTGTTGTAGTGGGCTCATCTTTCTGGAATGAATCCCTCAAAGAATTCTTTGGTTGCGCAGGGTTTCCCTAAAAAATGTATAAAAAAGCTGAATAAAAAACACCTTTTCCTAAAATATAAATATGCAAACCGGACAAAAAAACAAGCTAAGTCTGAAAGCGCAAGGTCCCCCGACCAGAACAATACCCAACATGCATAGCTACTTTTAACCCTTTTAATTGCCAGCCTACTTGAGATTTTGTCACCCTCTGTTGACAGGTCATTTTTCCCCATTTTGCGCCATGTTTTGCTCCATTTTTGCTGGAATTTTCAGGAAAATTATATATATATATATATATTTTTTTTTTTTTTTTGCAGCAGAGTTTAGGCTTTAACATGAAATGTCTTGTTTGTAATTTTTATTTTGTTTTTTACAATATTAACAAAAAACAGGGGTGGTGCAGAACCGTATTCCAAAATGCTATTGTTTGTGTGCTCACTATAATAACCAATGCACTTAAACCCAGAGGGAGGGGCACAGCACCCCAAGAGGCCCCTGCCACAACTTCCTCCAAATAGGAGCACCAACAAGCAATTAATAATCAAAATTATTTTATTACTTCCATATCAAAATTGGTAGATCATAAAAACAACAGACACATATGTGTCAAAATTGGTAGATCATAAAAACAACATAGACACATATGTGTCTATGTTGTTTTTATGATCTACCAATTTTGATATGGAAGTAATAAAATAATTTTGATTATTAATTGCTTGTTGGTGCTCCTATTTGGAGGAAGTTGTGGCAGGGGCCTCTTGGGGTGCCGTGCCCCTCCCTTTGGGTTTAAGTGCATTTTTTACAATATTAGGTAAAAAAATAAATAGAAAAATAACTTTTTTTTAGAAAATTGACTACTTTATTTTAAATAAAAAATTAATTTTATTAAAGAAAACCATATTGCATGTGAAAGCCCCATTTCTACCGATTAGATTGCTACCACATATTTATCGGTAGCCCCCCGTTCCTGCCCAGGAGACCCCCCTAACTGAAAAAAGTACTTTATAACATTTACAAATAAAATACAACTACCACCCACACTACAAAGGGTTAAATCGAGAAAAAAAGAGTCCCCCCTCCCGGGGGGGATTTTTAAGGGTTAAGACCCCTTAAAACTCAAAAAAAAAAAATTGACATGGGGTTCCCCTTACCCAAAGTAACCAGCCCAGGGCCAGCTATGCAGGGCTTGTAGAAACAGGGCGCAGGGGCCAGCTTTTGTGGTCCTTGGCCCTGCAGGCTACAAGCCCGCATAGCCCGTGGCTATGCCCGTCGGCGCCTCCCGCGCGTCACTCTTGGCGCGTGCGCGCCCGCCATTCAGAGACTGCCGGCGCGGGCACGTCTAGAGGAGCGCGAGTGAGGCGGCGGCGACGGAAGCAGCGGCTGGAGAGGTAAGGTTTTTCGGGGGTTTTGGGGGGTTTACACCCCGCGGGACATCCCGATCTCGGATGTCCCGCGGTGTGTGAGGTGATCGGCCCGGGAATCTTATATACACTGACAATTGTCTTGCTGTGTCATTGGAAACCAAACTAAGGTCTGACCCAGATTGGAAAATGTATATTTTAAATATAGACTAATGCAAATAAAGTAAAATGAATCTCAAGCTTTAGGGTTTTAGAAGACATTCCAGCTGCTGTGAACTAGTGCAAATAGAAAACATATGAAAAAGAGGTTGAAAAATATTTATGAAAAAAAGGACTTGAAACATGGAAAATAAATAGTTTTAGGCATAAAATTATTTCAAGATTATAATCAAAGTATTCTGCTCAAAGGAATTGCCAAAAGTATTTTTATGAATCATAAAGGTCAGTGGTAAATATAAAGCAATAATCCAAAGGAACTTCTACTTTGTACAATGCCATGGAATATAATAGCGTTTTATAGATAAGCAATACTAATAACCATACTACAGCAATACAAGTCCTACTGACAACATCACAGGTTAACAGAGCAGGCAGAATCAAAATTAACTTTATGAGCCGTTTGGCAATACCTGGCCCCTGCTAAATTTTGTTAATACATAAAACAATAATTTCAAATCAGAACAAAATTATAGATTCATTCTTACCTGAAAATGTGTTGTTTCCTGCAACTAAAATTCTATTAACGCCAGCTTTGTTGTATTTTTTTATCAAAATTAATTTCATTGCGTCGTATTATGATACAGTTCTAGCTTGCAGGACACCAGACGGGATGCAGTAGCAATGTGCATCATTACACATGATTATCTTTCTAATTTGACAGAGGATCAGGGATAGCCACAACCCCCACTAGAAAACTGCATTGCATACATCCAAATGATTTAGGCAGATTACATGCAGCCTAATATGTGGGGGATTATTTTAATACAGTACAGGTTCGAATTCGTTTTTTTAGACAAATACAGAAAACGACGAAGGTGGATGGAAAACAAGGAAACCCAATATTCCAGAATATTTCCAAGTGGACATTTAGCACAACTGATTCAAGACTGCATTATCAATTCATATCCTTAATTGGTGGGAAATTAGCCAGTATTAAACCTGGTAGTGGATCATTTCTATTTTTTTTGTAAATTCTTTATTTATAAGTTTTCAAAGTGAAACAGAGAAATACAGTCATGGCAAGAAACAATAGCAGTCATATTAAAGATTATCTTTCAACATACAATTGTTTCCGTTCACAAGCTACGATCGAGCCTATTAGCTCGAATTTTACACTATCCAGAGTACCATGACAGGAACCTACAGGGTAATAAAAAAGAAAGAAACCACACAAAAACAAGAGGGCAGGGCAGGGCATAAGAACGGTGGGGCGAATCGGGCTCATAGCCGCACCTGTGGGGGGGGGGGGGGGGGGGAGAGGAGCTGGGGAGTACACGTATAGGCTGCGGTGATATTCATGGTGCGGGAAGCCCATGTTCCTAAGAGGATTCCAGGATTGTCTTACATTCGTCGGAGTCTAAAAACCGCATCCAATTATACCAGGTGGTGGTGAATTTTTCAGACCCTCCATCTCTGGTCAATATAAGGCTCTCGAAGTGCATGATATCATTCACCTTTAAAACCCAGGTGGCAAGCGAGGGGGAACTTTCCTGCCTCCACAGTAGCGGAATGCAAGCCTTTGCTGCGTTCAATAGCTGGCACTGGAGAGATTTCTTATAGCCCTTAAAGGGGGCATTGGTTAGGTGGAGCAGACACGCGCCCGGGTCGTCAGGTAGGTGATATTCCGATATGTCGTTTATTATCCTCCTGACGGCGTCCCAAAAAGGGCGAATCGTAGGGCAGGACCAGAAAATGTGTAGAAGGTCTCCTCTCTCCGCACCGCACCGCCAGCAGTTAGCCGACGAGCCGGGTACCCACTTACCGATCACGGTGGGGACTGCATACCAGCGGGTGAGTAGCTTGTAATTGCACTCCTGGAATTTAGTGCAAACGGAGGTTTTGTGCGGCGCGGAGAGAAGCCTAACAATCTGGTCCGGTGAGAAGGTGACACCCAGGTCTCGCTCCCACTTTCCAATGTAAGGCGGCACCTTTTCGGTCAAGGGGGAGACAAGTAGCTTATACATGCGGGAGAGAACGTGTGTCTCGGGACTCCTGCTTGTACAAATTTCCTCAAAAGCTGTGAGGGGCCTGTGCCGGATAGGGGTAACCCCAAGGGACCTTAGGAAGTGCCAGAGCTGGGTGCTCTGCCAACTCGACCATTCCGAAAGTCCCCTGGCCTGAGCTAGTAAGGATAAATCCGACCATCCGCCCTCAGACCAGAAATGTTGTACTCTATAGACTCCCGCCTCTCTCCACTCCTTAGATCTCGGCCCCTCACAGCCCGGGGGGAAGTCTGGATTGCCCAGGACGGGGATCATGGGGGAGGGTCCAGGGGAGATATCTGGAAAGCCCGCTGTTGACTTGCCTACTTTTAAGGTAGTTCCTATAGTGGGATGTTTAAGAGCCCGGGGCACGTCCCCTCCCTCCAGCCACATAATGTTTGGTAATGGTGTCTCCATTGCCTCCTGTTCCAAGCCGACCCACTGCTTATTGCTCCCGTGTAGACACCAGTCTACGACTCTCCCAAGGTGAACTGCCGAATGGTATCTCACCGGGTCCGGGAACCCCATTCCCCCGTTCTCTTTTGCCCTGGTGAGCGTGTCTCTATTAATCCTGTGCCGTTTCCCTCCCCAAACGAATTTGGCAAAGAGGGATCTAACCTCGCGCAGGAAGGCTGGAGGGACAGCTATCGGGAGGGCCTGCAGAAGATACAGCAGCCTAGGGAGAAGGTTCATCTTCAGAGCGTTGCACCGCCCAAACCAAGATAATTTTCCCACAGACCATTTTGAGATATCTTCCTGAAATTTCCTGAGGAGGGGGGGGAAGTTTAGTCCAAATATTTTGGAGAGATCACATCCGATTTTAGTCCCCAGGTAGGTAAAGCTTTCTTTGGCCCATTTGAAGGGGAACGAGCTCTGCAGGCGGGAGAACCTCTCTGTTGGGATGTTAATATTATGCATCTCAGATTTAGAGTAATTAATTTTATAACCTGAGAGTTCCCCATATTGCTTGAGCTCTTCGATTAAATTAGGTAGCGTAATTTCTGGACCTGATAAGCAGAAGATCAGGTCATCTGCATATGCAGCAACTTTATATTCCGCCTCCGAACTTCTCAGACCTCTGATGTCTGGGTGTCTGCGAATCTTGCAAAGTAGTGGTTCAAGGGTCAAAATAAAAATCAGGGGGGACAGCGGGCATCCCTGCCTCGTCCCATTTGTGATGTTAAAAGAATCTGAGAGCATGCCATTCACTCGCACCGACGCCGAGGGACCCTCGTAAAGGCTGAGGATCAAGCTTAGTGCATTTGGGCCTAGGCCCAGGTGTCGAAGGGTGGCCTTCATAAAGAGCCAACTCACTCTGTCAAATGCTTTCTCGGCGTCGGTCGCGAGGAGAAGGGCATGTATGTTTTTCTGTTGTGCAGTATGGATTAGGTTCAGCACCTTAATAGTGTTGTCCCTTGCTTCCCTATGTGGCATGAATCCCACCTGATCCAACCCGATTACGTGATGGAGGTGTGGGGCTATTCTTGCGGCCAGGATTTTAGCAAATATTTTAATATCTGAATTCAGAAGCGAAATAGGTCTGTAGCTGCTACATTGTGAGGGGTCTTTCCCTTCCTTCGGTAGCACAGAGATGAAAGCCCTTAGTGAGTCTTTCGGAAAGGCGCCCCCCCCCCCGACCGAGTTGAAGACCGAAAGCATACTGGGGGCCAGGGTCGGCATCAATCTTTTGTAGTAAAGAGCCGGGAGCCCATCCGGGCCCGGTGCCTTCCCACCTGCCGTCCCTTTGACCGCCTTCTGTAGTTCCCCCAGAGAAATAGGCTCCTCCAACCCCTCGACCACCTCAGGCGGTAAGCTGGGCATCCCCGATTCACTAATATATAGGTCTCCGGTCCTTTGGGAGGTTGTATAATGATTGGTAGAACCTCCTGAAAGACTCTGCAATTTCACTTGTTAAGTGTCTGACCCGACCATCCGAGCCTGTGATTTTCGGGATATAGGTCTTGGCCCTCTCTGAACGGAGGGCCCTGGCCAAGAGCTTGCCACACTTGTCCCCCGATTCGTAAAAAGCTCTCCGGCATTTAGTTAATTGAGCCTTCAACCTATCACAACTCAGCATTTTAAGCTGTTCCCTCAAAGACGTCAGCGTTGCTAGGTGGGCAACTGCCAGGGATTGTTTATGGAGCATCTCAAATTTCCTGATCTCCGACAGGAGTTCCAGCGTGCGTTTCACTTTTTCTTTTTTTATTCGGGAACCGATTTTGATGAAAATCCCTCTAATGACGCATTTATGGGATTCCCACAGGACTCCAGGGCTTATCTCAGGGGAGGCGTTTAAGGCGAAGAACTCTTGGAGTTCTTTTTGAATTTCCTCCATGACTACCTGGTCCTCTAGCAAGGAGGTATTGAGCCTCCAGGACCAGCTCTTCATGATCGGGCTCGGTAGAATCGCTGTGAGCGTGACTGGGGCATGGTCGGAGATGGTGATATTGCCAATTTCTGCAGCAGAAACCTTGGGTAGAGAGGCATGGGGAATCAGGAAGAAGTCTATCCTGGAGTAAGAGTTGTGGGGAGCGGAGAAGAACGTGTAGTCCTTATCCGTCGGGTGGAGGACTCTCCAGGGGTCTATTAGCTGGTACAGGGCGATTACTTTTTTAAGCCTATTAAGTTTAACATAGGACAACTGCGGTGCGCCCCTGGAGGTATCAATAAGAGGATCCAATGCCAGATTAAAGTCCCCCCCAATAATCAATTCCCCCTC
This sequence comes from Gastrophryne carolinensis, assembly GCA_027917425.1. Taxonomy (NCBI): domain Eukaryota; kingdom Metazoa; phylum Chordata; class Amphibia; order Anura; family Microhylidae; genus Gastrophryne; species Gastrophryne carolinensis. The sequence continues at coordinate 265,664,183 of CM051234.1, forward strand.
CCTGAAGGTCGAGAGGTTTTCCAATGCTTTTTCAAGGAAGGCGGTCTGACCCGTGTTTGGCAGGTAGAAATTGGCGAATGTGTAGAGATGGGACGCTACCCTCCCTTTCAGGAAGATCCAGCGCCCCTCCTCATCTGTTTTATAGTCGTCCAGCTCCCACGGGAGACCGGCATCGATTAAAATGCTGACCCCCCGGGACCTAGAGTCCGGAGAGTAGCTGTGGTAGCTCCTCTGAAAGGTTCTGTTGCATAAAGAGGGTGGACCACCAGCCTTGAAGTGTGTTTCCTGCAGGAAGGCTATTTGGGCCTTAAGCCCCTTAAGATTTCTCAGGGTGAGGGACCGTTTTTCTGGGCTGTTAAGCCCTTTAACATTCAGGGAAACTATGTTAAACTCAGATATGGGCTTGGTCAGAGTTGTTGGATTGACCCCCCTAGTCATGGCGCCCACGTGTGTTAGCCCGACACCCAAAGGGGAGGAAGGGGGGAGGAAAGGGAGGGAGGGGTACAGAGGGTAGCTAGTCTACCCCTGTGGTTGGGGGTGCGCTATAACCACAATTAGAACACAGAACAGAACAAACTTAAATTAACAGTACTATTCCAAGTATGGAAAATCGAGGCCTCGATCGCCTGAGCGTCCGAGCAGCCCCTCCTATTGGGGGGTACAGTGTCTAGCAGGGAAGGCGAGACTCAAGGGCAGGCACCCTACCGTCCCCCGACCCCTGCTCTGACACGTATACCTGCCAATTAGCAACCTATGTTAACAGTTACCGCACTAGTGAAAGGTGGATCAAAGGAGAACAACGACCTAGAACTTACAAAACATAACAGCGGAGGTTAGCCCCAGGGGGGGCCCTCTCCGGGAGACAGGCCAGATAGCACTGCCGCCCCAGAGTAGGATTAGTTCATCTTTCCAGTTCGGTGCAATCGCTGAGAGAGATTGAAGAGATGGGAGGGAGCAATACACCGAGGGGAGTCAACGCCAATCACCCCCTTTGGGGCTCGCCGAGGTTCCCCCCACCGCCCCCGCGGGGAGAACCAGGGGGGCGCGGAGGGGACCCCGTCCCCTCGTATCGGCCATCCAGACGGGTCGCACGAGGCCGCTGCACGGGTGGGTCGCCCCGCTTAGACCGAGGCAACCCGTTCCCATACGGGGCAGAGGATCTTTTGAGGCGCTGCAGGTCGCGGTAATTCCTCGGGCCCCTTCGTGGACCACTCGTGGATTCTTCCATGGCACTGGGAAACTCCGGGGACAGCCAGTCCTGGATCCGGATGGGCTCGCATCCGAGGAACTCAAACAGCTTCTCCAAGTCCACAGGAGACCTCAGAATGAAATTGCGCTGCTCTCTCCGCACAATCAGATGAAAGGGAAATCCCCATCTGTAGGTGCCCCCGTTTGTTAAAATCACTTCAAGAAGGGGCTTGAGGGCCCTCCGCATCTGCAAAGTCCGTTTGGAAAGGTCCTGAAGAATTTTAACAGCCGCCCCATTATATTTAACTGTGCCCTTGTGCCAAGCTTTCCGAAGTATCTCTTCTTTAAGGGAAAACAGGTGGACTTTGCACACCACATCTCGTGGGAAAGCTGGATCCGGACTTCTGGGGCCTAAGGCCCGGTGAACCCTGTCGAGCACAATGGGAGTAGCTGGATCTCGATCGAGGACAGTGTTAAAGATGCTTGATACAATGTGCTGTAGGTTTTCTCCCCCTGCTGCCTCTGGGATGCCCCTTAGGCGGAGGTTATTCCGCCTACTCCTGTTTTCCAGGTCGTCTATATGGAGAAGGCACGTTTGCAACATCGCTTCTTGCCGAACGCTTCTGGTTTCTAACGCCTGTACGCGGTCAGCTGCTGTTGCACTCTCCGTCTCTAGCGCAGTAACTCTCTGCTCCACTTCTGAGACCTGATGTTTAACAGTTGTCAGTTCCCGCTTAAACGTTGCTTCGTATTTTGCGATGAGACTTTCGATGTCGGATCGTGACGGGATCCCCTTTAGAAGCGAGATGGTTTCCAAGTGGATTTCATTGGCCAGAGATTGAGACACTTCAGGAGGCGCTCCATCGGGAGAAAAGAGCTGCCCAGGTGGGGACACAGGGTGGGTGCTGGGCGGAGATGAAAAGGACCCGGGGGACATGGGCGAGAGCCCCGGTCCTGCTTTATCACTGACTCTTCCCGGGGACGGTAGCAGCGGAGATGGTGGGGACCCCAGTAACGAGGGGGCTCCAGGTTCGGCCAGGTGCACTCCCTGAACGGCCTCACCACAACCCTGGGGCATTTGGGGAAGCTCCCCAGACAGGGCAGCCCCGTCAACAGGGGTGGGAGTTCCTTGGGCGGGCAGAGCCACATTTCTGCTTTTCCTGGGCTCAAAGGCAAATTTTATTAGGTTGATGTGCAAGGGGGCCCTGCTCAGCTCTGCGCCCTGTGCCACTGCCTCTGTGATGGGGTCTGGTAGGGGGACCTCGGCACAGCTCATCCCCTGCTGCCCGACCTGTGTACTTGAAGGGGAGAAGGACGGGGCATGTGGTGATGTGCTTTTACTCGGCCGCAGGGGCCGGCTGATGTGATCTGTAGTGGTTGCTCCAGCCTGTCTCTCTGCTTCCTGCTGCGGAGCTCCACCGACCGGCTGTGCGGCGCCTGCTGCCTTCGCTGAGCCTGCATCTGCAAGCTGAGTCCCTCTCTCTGCTTCCCCCTCCCTCCGTGGAAGGCCCTCCGCAGATCGTGATGCGGGCCATGACGCGGCCCGTGATGCGGGCGGTGATGCGGGCGGTGATGCGGCCGTCTCCGGCTCCGCGGTCGCCATCTTGCTGCACCCACCTCTTTCCTCAGGCTCCTCGGACCGCATCTCCTTCTCCCTCCCAGCCCCGCAGGCGGGCGGGGAGCCCCGGGACGCCGCACACTCCTGGTCTGATTTCTCGCCGTATGAAGAGGTAAGGCAGGTTGTCTCGGCTGCATCCACCTCTCCACGTCCCGCCGCCATGCTGCTTCTCGCGCCTCTCCCGCCGGTGTGCCATTTGCCGGCCGTCACCCACTTCGGAGGGGTCTTCCTGTCTCCCTTGTCCCCACTCTTCCTCACCTTCTTTTTGGACATACTTCTGGTGGCTTTAATGGCAGTACTCAAACCGATTAAGGGGTCCGGGGTCCGGGAGCAGGGTTACTCACGTCCACACTCCACCATTGCCAGGACACGCCCCCCGGATCATTTCTATTTAAGAGACATAAAGTAAGCAGATCTACTCTTGTGGCATTTAGGATATATGATAAAAAGACGACAAGCACCAAGGAAGGAGGTAGGTTCTTAGCCATTATTTATCATATAAGGGTTGATTCAGAGCCCCTTTCTCAACAATTTTTTTTTTTTTGGAGGTCTTGCTACCAAACGAAAAGTCACAGAAAAATAAAAACATTTCACACTAAAATTCCCACAGAAAAAAAGGCTGAATCAGGAAGGGGAAATATGGACAAGAACGGAAATTTTCACACAAATAAATTGCAGGAAAGGGGCACTGAATGAACCCTATTATTTGCATGTATCTAGCTACAGACAATATGTAACAAAAACATTCATTTACCATCTAACAATGAAGCACCAGTATCATCTTCTTTAGGTGCATACAGTGGGGAAAAGAAGATTTGATTCATTGCTCAAAAAATGGAGAGGTCTGTCATTTTTATCATATGTACACATCAACTGTGAGACAGAAAAAAAATTGCAGAAAACCCCATTGAATGATTTAACTTTGTTTTGTATTTTATTACATGAAATAAGTCTATGATTCATCAGAAAAACAGAATTTAAAGTGAACAAAGCCCACCAGCAGCCGGCCTGGAATCTAAAAGATCCAGGCCTCGTCATTGGCCTTCCCTCAGGGCATCCCAATGTGTGACCAATCCCCCCCCCCCCAGGGAGTCTGTCATCACTCACCTTTCCCCAGTCCAATGGCGCATCCAATCAGAACCAACCGCTGAAATTAAGTAATTCAGCAAGGTGGCTCTGATGGTTTACTATGGGGAGTAAGAACGGCCCCATCCCTGCATCCTCCGGCTGTGTGCGTGCTGCCTTCATAGCCATTCAGATAGGCTGGGGCGCGAGTGTGGGGCAGCAAGGGATGCGGCCGCTCTTGCTTCCCATTCACTCTAATCAGAGCCACTCACCGGATTATGTCACTTTAGTGGGCTCTGATTGGACGGAAGCCACGCAGGTGGCGTTGGTCTGGGAAGAGGAGAGTCTGAATACAGTGATGGCGAGAGTTTCACACAGTGGGGCAGAAAACTCCTTTCTCGGGTGGTGTTCCGCTTTAATATCTGGCAAAGTTACAACTACAGAGGTCAGATATTTCCTGTAGATCTTGACCAAGGGTGCACATGCTGCAGCAGGGATTTTGCCCCACTCCTCCAAAAGATCCAAAATTGATTTTCAGCTCCCAACAAACATTTTCTATTGGGATCAGGTCTGGGGACTACTCCAGGACCTTGAAATGCTTCTTGTCATGCCACAGGTGCCCTGGCAACACGCTGCGAGTCATTGTCATGCTGGAAGACCCAGCCACCACCCATCTTCAATGCTTTTAATGAACTAAGGAGGTTGTGGGTCAAAATCTTCCAATATCTGGCCCTATCCATCCTCCCTGCAAAATGATGCCGTCGTCCTGACCACTTTGCAGAAAAGCACAAGCATGAGGTTTCCACTCCCATGCTTCACGGCTGGGATGGTTTCCATTGGGTGTACTTTGGTATGCCCCACTGTGTGGAACCTTGTTGGGTTTGGGCCAAAACCCAGGAGTGCAAATCCTGAGTTTTGGTCCACTTTAACATCTAGGAAAATACTGTGGGGTCAATTCAGTACCATCAGTAAAAAGTTCACTTCAGATGAAAAAAAAATAAAAAGGTCTATTTTTACACCTTGTACTAAATCAACCCCTCAAGCATCAGATACAAAAAGTGTGCTACTTTTTTTTAGCAGTAAAATGTGCCATTTTATTATCTAGCTAGAGGTGGATTCAGCACCACATGTAAAAAGAGCACTTCTATTTTATTTGTCACCTATTGTGAACTATTTACAAATGTTGCTGAATCAACCCCCATATCTAGAATAACAAAGACGGACGACACAGGCAGCCACCAACAGGAAAACCTGTGCCATAACTTATTGCAATGATGGGATGTCACTGCTTACAAAGTGATTCGAGGGAAAGATGGCATGAGAATGATGCAGCCACTGCAACTAATTAAATTCCTTATTAATTCATTTCTCAAAATATGTATAATTATTATAGCATTGTCCGAAGATGACAAATTGTAAAAAGAGTCAATCAACTGACTGGCTGGGTTCACATGAGCGCAATGTGCCGATACAAAGGTCACCATTGACTTTCATTATCTTCCCAGTTTGCTTTGTGACCCCCCAAGGTCCCCATGTACTACCCTTCTCGATCTCATGACACAAATTGCTAAGCCGCAACTTCCAGGTTTTGCTGGAATGTGTGCCAGTGGGGCATGCAAGGCTGAGGAAGCAGGGACGTCAGGTGGTGCTACCACTAAAAGCAGCATGTTCTGCTTCGCTGCAGAACCAGTATAACTTTAAAGCTGTCCCATATCCATTTCCTAAATAATAGGTGTGGGGCCCCATTGTGACAGTCTCAGGAGAGCATCCAGATTGCTGGAGCCCCCATCCACCCAAAAACTTTGCCAGAGAAATGTGGCCCCACTGGTGGTCATGTGGTTTGAGGGTCAAGCCCCCAGCCACAGTCAAGCCCAGACCACATGATCACTGGCAGCAAATTGCAGGCACACATTTCACCGGCTGATCGAGGTTCAGTTAAACCGGACCTTCACCCTGAATAAGAGCATATCTAATATGTTTTCCCCACCCTGTACATACAGATTGCTCACATTAAAAATCATCCTACCCGCATCTACTGCATTTCCTGAGCCATTAAACATCCAGGAAGGAGGCACATGGAATTTCAGGCTGCCTACAAACAAAGGAAAATGTCTTCTGACTGTGCTGCTCTGCATTTTGGGATTGCTGTCCTTTTCATGAACCCTGCTCTGCTCTGTCTGTGCAAGGCAAAACTATAACACCGCCCCCCCCTCTCTCCCACCAAATCAGTATTTGACGCCTCCGAGGCAAGATGGCGGCATCAGTATCCTCAAGTCCTTAACAGAGTAGGGGAGCTCAGTGGGGTAATTATAAAAAGAAAGTGACTAAAAACCTAAAAATACCATTTTGTGATTACTCACCTGTAAAATGGGTTTTATAAGTATGTCACACACCCCGCTTCCAATATTCATGACGTGGGTTATGGCCAGTAGAGGGCGAACTTTGCAGAGATGACAGGAACAAAAAGGAGCCCCTCCCAGTCCATAAATACCTGGGACCTCCCACACATTCCCCAGTATAGGACAGCAGTAAGGGGACCAGGAAGAGCCAAATATAAACAATCATAACACTAAAAGGTTCACCATATAAAAGATCCGGGATGAAGCGGGGTGTGTGACATACTTATAATACCCATTTTACAGGTGAGTAATCACAAAATTGTATTATTCCAAGTATGTCACACACCCCGCTTCCAATATTCATGAAATGTGGGACATCCAATAGCAGTGTCCATCATGGGTGGGGATCCAAATACGGCAAAAAATGCACAAATTTTAAACCACTGCAGCTTGCAGAAACTTGCGGCCAAAAACAGCATCCGCTGAGACCCGCACATCAACCTAAAAAAACTTGGAAAAAGTATGAACGGCGGACCAAGTAGCAGCCTTACAAACTTGTTCAACAGAAGCCTGGTGCTGAAAAGCCCAAGAAGCCCCAACAGCACGAGTCGAATGAGCAATGATGTGAAAAGGGGGAACCTTCCCCTTGGCAGTATAGGCCCCAAATAGTACTTCACACAACGAACCACATCCAAAGAGTGCAAAACCCTCTCCTTGTCATTGCTAGGCTTAGGACACAAGGAAGGGAGAACTACATCCTGATTGAGATGGAAGGCAGAAACCACCTTAGGAAGGAAATCTGGCTTAACGCGAAATACCATCTTGTCCCGGTGTCTCTCAAAGTAAGGGGCCTGAATGGACAGAGCCGCCAACTCAGACACGCCGAACAGAGGTAATAGCCACCAAAAAGGCAACTTTTTGAGTGAGCATAGAAAGTGCAACATCCTGCACCGGCTCAAATAGAGGCCCCTGGAGGGCCGACAGAACCAATTCAAATCCCAAACGGGCAACAAAGGCTTTCTAGGAGACCGCACATGAGTAACCCCCTGGAAAAAAGTCTAAACCAGAGGATGCAGAGCAAAAGACCTTTGAAAGAAGAAGTCAGAACAGAGACCTGCTCTTTCAAGGTACTAAGCTGGAACCCCAGGTCCAGACCGTGTTGAAGAAACTCCAAAATCCTAGAATTAGAAAACACCCTGCAAGGCAAGGCCCTAGCCTCACACCAGACAAAATAGGACCTCCAAGTCCTGTAGTATATGTTAGAGGAAGATCTCTTCCTAGCTCTAACAAGAGTCTGAATCACAGCCTCAGACAAACCTTCCTCCCTTAAAGAGGACCAACACCCAGGGGTGATCGGCCCGGAAATCTATAAGATTCCCGGGCCGATCACCTCCCACCCCGCGGGACATCCGAGATCGGGATGTCCCGCGGGGTGAAACCCCCCAGAAACCCCAAAAAGACCCTACCTGATCCGCCGCCTCTTCCGCCGCCGCCGCCTCCCGCGCGCCCCTCCAGACGTGCGCGCGCACGCGCCGGCCCTCTGTGAATGGCCGGTGGGGGCGCGCGCGCGCCGAGAGTGACGCGCGGGAGGCGGCGGCGGCGGAAGCGGCTTGGACGTTCCTGATCCCCGCCTGGACGTTGGCGGGGATTGGCTGCGGCGTTCACGTGGGAGCGTTGAGAGGTGAGTTTTTTGGGGTTTCTGGGGGGTTTCACACAGAGGGGCACCCCCGATCGGGGTGCCCCGCCGAAGTGGACCAAAACCCAGGATAGTCAAAATCCTGGGTGTTGGTCCACTTTAAGATGGAGGTTTCAGCAGCCACGCCGTCAAAGCCAGCGTTTGTAAACTGGAGTAACGTAGTGGACCTTGAGAGATCAGATCCGGAAACAGGGGCAGCCAGTACTGATCTACTGCCAGCCTTACGGCGTCTGCGAACCAAACCTGTCTTGGCCACCTTGGGGCCACCAGAATTGCTGGCGCACCCTCTAGAGTCAGCTTGCGCACCACCGTGCCTACCATGGAGAAGGGGGGAAACGGGTACAGGAACCCCAGATCCCTCCAGGCAAGAGACATGGCGTTCACTGCCAGGGCCAGAGGATCCTGAGACAGAGACACAAACTTTGGGAGCTTGCGAATGTGACGTGAGGCGGGGATCCACCTCCAGAAACCCCCACATGTGACAGAGGGACCGGAACACCTTGTGGATGAGAGACCATTCCCCCTCGGCGAGAGGATCCCCTGCTCAGGGAGTCCGCCTCTGTGTTTTCCACTCCCGGAATGTACACTGCTGAGATGCATGGAACATTGCTCTCCGCCCATACAAGAATCAGAGAAACTTCCCTGAGGGCACTACTGCTGCGAGTCCCTCCCTGGTGATTGATGTAAGCTACCGCAGTTCGATTGTCTGATCGAACCTGAACCGGTAAGCCGCGTAGGTGATGCGTCAAGCATGACAGAACCAACCGAATAGCTCTCAGCTTCAAGACATTGATGGGGGTGTGAGCCTCCTGAGAACCCCACAGCCCCTTGAACTGATGCGTCTTCCAAAAAACTCCCCAGCCCGACAGGCTGGCATCCGTGGTAACAGTCTCCCAACAAGGGGTCAGAAAGGATCTGCCCCTCATCAGATTGCTTGGTTCCAGCCACCACTGAAGGGACTGCCGAACCCGGGGAGACATCATGAATGACTGATCCAATGACTGCGGACATCTGTCCCAGGCCAACAATAGATGGAGCTGGAGCAACCTCATGTGGAACTGAGCAAAGGGAACTGCCTCGAAGGAAGCCACCATCAATCCCACCAGTCTCATCCCTAGCCGGATAGAAGAACGAGGTTTGGACAGGAGAAGACGTATCAGATCCTGAACCATCTGCCCCTTGGACCGAGGAAGGAAAACCCTGGTCCGAATGGTATCCAGATTCATGCCCAGAAACGAGATCTCCCTTGAGGTGAAGAGAGAAGACTTGGGATGGTTGATCACCCAGCAGGACCTCTCCAGCGTCGCCACCACCATACCTGGTGTCCAGCTCCGCCTGACAGAGGATGCCGTAATGAGGAGGTCGTCCAAATACGGGACAATGTGAATGCCTTGGGCTCTGAGAAGGGCCATTATGCCCGCCAGCACCTTGGTGAACACCCTTGGTGCCGAAGTCAACCCGAAAGGGAGGACCACAAACTGAAAGTGCTGATCTCCCACCACAAACCTGAGAAATCTCTGGTGTGCTGGGAAGATTGGTACATGAAGGTAAGCATCCTTGATGTCTATGGATGTAATGAAATCCCCCTGACGAAGGGAATTGATGGCTGAGCGCAGAGTCTCCATGTGGAACTTCTTGGTCCTGATGAACCTGTTGAGAAGCTTCAAATCCAGAATGGGTCTTATGGATCCATCTTTTTTGGGAACCGTGAGAAAGGCCCCGGGCATATGACATCCATGACCAGAAGATTCTTTACAGCCAACAGGAGCCCCTGCGCAGGGGATCCGAGGGGACCCGAGACCTTAGGAAACTGGGAGGAGGCCGGAACTCGAACTCCAGTTTGTACCCGGAAGAGACCACTTCCAAGATTCATTTGTCTGTGACCTCCTGGGCCCAGACCAGGAAGAAGTGCCGCAGCCGTCCCCCCACCCGCAAGGGTGAGGGCGTCCCCTCATTGCTGAGCTGTCTTGGCAGCAGGCTTGGGACCCCAGTTAAGGCCTGGACGTGTGCGTCCTCTGCCTCTGTTCCAGGAATCACCTCTGAAATTAGAGTAGGCAAAGCCTCTGCTTGCTCTGGCACCGCGAAAGGATGGATTGAAGGAGCCTGCCCCCCGAAAGGGGCGACGCTGCTTCTTACGCTGAGGTAACTTTCCACCTTTCGCCACTGAATCCAATTTATCTCCGAACAGCCTCATACCCAGGAAGGGTAGCGCTGTGAGTGATTTCTTAGCCGCAATGTCAGCCGCCCACTGGCGTAGCCAGACCGATCGGCGAAATAGCCACCAGCAATGCCGAGGCTCTACTACACATACCGTATATACTCGAGTATAAGCCGAGTTTTTCAGTCCACTTTTTGGGCTGAAAAAAGCCACCTCGGTTTATACTCGAGTCAGTGCTCTCACACACACTGACACTGGCTGTTGCGCGCAGGTTGGTGGGAGGCGTCCATTGTTTCTATTGGACGCCGACCACATGGGGCCCGCCCACCAACCGGCGCGCAACAACCAGGAAGTGCCTGCACGTTTGTGAGAGCGGCAGAGGAGGAGGCGGCGGAGGAGGAGGAGGCGGCAGCGGCGGCGGAGGCAGAGGGAACGGAGGTGGCCAGCGCGCAACAACAGGTAAGTGGGGGAGTGGGGGGGCCACTGCTGCAGTCATGAGGACAGGGTGGCGGCTGCAGTGTCAGTGTGTGCGTGTGGCCATGCCCGCTCCAGCCCAGGTAATATTGGCAGCTGCTTCCCTCGCACTGCTCATTGGCAGCATCATGCCCGTCACAGGCTGCCATTCCAATATGACTGGGCATCGGGAGGGCAGGCTGCCAGCGGCTGGGTGAGGGGGTGACAATATCATTGCTGTGGCCATGACCACATTGTTTTATTTTACAATGGCAGGGGCATTGGCCATTAGGACAGGGCACAAACTGGGGCTAATGCCATGACTGGCAGTGTTTATTTCTGGAATGACAGGGGCATTCCCAATGGGACAGGGCACAGGCTGGGGCTAATACCATGACTGTGGCTGGCAGTTTTGTAGAATAGCTGGGGCATTGCCCATTGGTCTAACAGACGCGGCCCAGCAACAAGTGAAGCAAACAGCCACACACACCACACACACAAACACATACACTCATACCACACTGACAGCTAATTGGCCAGGCAAAGTCTGAGGTAAAAAATTAGAGGGACATGCCCCCCCCCCCATGATCCAGAGACAGGGAGCAACGGGTGGGGGGGGGGGGAGGAAGTCCCAAGCCACCTAATGCAGGGCTGGGAAAATGACGGACAGGGCATCCCAAACCAGGATCCCGAACATGGTATCCGCCTACCCCTTGGAGGGGGTCTCACGGAGGAGCATGGCTCCAAGTTATCACACCACTAACGTGTATCCTACCTTCACCCGGACCAACAGCCAGAGCTGGGAGGCATAGGGACTTAATAAAAACAAGGTCCGGGCAGAAATAGGGAAATAAAATGGCCGGGTGTAAACCCGGCTTACCTGCAAGGAGGAGACAGCCATCTTCTGACTTGCTCGCCGTCTGCAGAGACGATTACTGGGGAATGTGTGGGAGGTCCCAGGTATTTATGGACTGGGAGGGGCTCCTTTTTTCCTGTCATCTCTGCAAAGTTCGCCCTCTACTGGCCATAACCCACATGTCATGAATATTGGAAGCGGGGTGTGTGACATACTTTTGAATATATATTAATCTTAGATGCTGGGAATACTTTAAGGGTTTGGGCTTTTCATTAAATCATGCTAAAGATTCAGTTTAGGATTGGGAGGGGGGGCTCCAGCAATCTGGATGCGCCCCAAGAGACTGTCAATGTGGCCCCACACCCATTATATAGAAAATGGGTTTGGGATCACTTATATATATATATTTTTTTTTTTTACCTCAATCACAACAATAGTCTGATATTTTGATTTGAACCAAAGTGTTTTCTCCAGGGAAGACTGCATTATGCCCAATGCCCAATAGAGCAACCCCCTCCTGCAAACCCCAGTTTGACTTACCTCCAAATGTGACACCCCCAACCAGTGAAATCCAGCCTAGAGATTGACCACCAGTGGTCTACAGTCTTTTCCACATCTCTGTCCGCCAATGGAAACCCAGACCACTCAAGTAATCTGGATGCAACCCTCCCACCCACAACCCCAAGACTGTCAAAATGGTGTCCAACATGCATTTTCTAAATAATGGATGTGGGACCACTGTAAACATTAGATTATTAGTCATGGCAGTTGTCTTGTTAAAGTGTTAGTCCTGGGTTTTGGTCCTTTCCCCCGGGGGCACCTGCACCAGGCATTTGTGAATGGTCAGCAAGCCCTGTTAGAGGGAATCGGAGGATGCGGCCGTCAGAGCAGCTACTCTTAGATGCGCCATAGGACCGGGAAGAGGTAAGCTGGTCTCGGCGTCCTGGGGGGGGGGGGGGGGGGGGGGTTCACACAGCAGGGCACCCCCAATCAGGGTGCCCCTGGAGAAAGGATAGTCAAAGATAGTCAAAATCCTGAGTTTTGGCCCACTTTAAGCTAAGCTTTAAAACGCAGAGGTAAATGCTTTAAATTGTATTTACACAGGTAGTGGTTGTTATTCATTCATTCTAAACATCGATTTACCAGGTATGAGCATAAGATTCCGCCTCAACACTAAGAAACAAGTATGTCAGTTTATTGTGTACTAGCCTGTGTTATTCTCCAAAGGGAAATTGCTTGAAATAGTCAAGCAATTCCTGTAACTATTGTGTAATGCCAAACAAAAGGAAATTCAAAAGGCAATTTCCCACCTAAACAATATAGAGAGACCCGCCTAATGACATGGGAAAGAAAAAAATCCTATGCTCCATGAAATCTTGAAAATTCAATAGGCCTTTATACTAGACTATATAAAACGACATTAAAAAGGTGACAGAACCCTTGGTGACGGGCCCAGGAGGCTAAAAGGCTGCTGGCCTTCTCTCTCTGGCATCCCAAAATTGTGGTGACCCACCTCTCCCATGTCAGCTCAAAACTTATCTTTGCCCTGACTCCCACAGCAATGTAAACACCAGATGCTGCATCCCCAGAGTCTGTGACCTGAGGTGCGCTCCCGTCAGATAGGTTTGGGGTGGGGGAGCGAGAGTGCCCAAGTCTAAGGGGAACTGGGGATGCAACCACTTTTGCTCACTATTGCCAGGCTCTGTGTCTGAACAGAGCCGTATTGTCGACCATTAATGTACGACATATGGCCCTGATTGGACGAGAGTCCATACATACGACATAGGACCAAGAAAATTTATGAAATCCCCCAGAACTCCCATACAAACGCATCTCCCCCGGTCCTACATGGTATGCATGGGCTCTCGTCCAATCAGAGCAGTTTGCCAAGCATTACATATGACTTTAGCAATCAGGAGCAGCGGCTGCATCTGCAGCAACGCGCACTCCCACCCCCAGCCTATTTGAATTTACTAGCCACCAGACATTGACATCACAGGGGGTTCCTAGAAGCATGTAAGTTTTGTTTGGTTCACACAATGGGGCGATCCTGATCCTATTGAACTTGCTCTCTTCTGCTGACTCCTCATACTCCCCTAAGTGGATTTGCATTCGGACAAGCAGCCCATTCATATGCCGAAGAAGGTGAGTGTAATTAAATGTAGCTTAACAAGTAACATAAAAGTGCAGCATACACTTACCTATGCAAACGTCTATTTTTCCTTTAATTGCCGCTTCGTGAAGGGGGGTGTAGTTCCAATTGTCTCTTGCATTTGGGTCTGCGCCCTGACATAGCAGAAGAGTCACAACCTCAGCATGGCCAAAAGAGCAGGCATTGTGTAGCGGGATAAGACCTCCATCATCTCTAGCATGGACATTGGCTCCAGTCTGCAGCAAATGCTCCACAACATCTTTTCTTCCAAAGCCTAAAACAGCAAAAAAAACATTTTAGAGCCTAAGAATTTTAAACTAGTCATAAAATAAGCTGTCCATCTAGGTCTACTTTCCATTGAAAATCAGTCCTGATTATACCCCACACAACCATTATTATATCATTTCCTTCAAAAGGGTAACAATGTTACACAGCTGATATACCAGTATTTAAAGTGGACCAACACCCAGGATTTTGACTATCCTGGGTTTTGGTCCACTTCGGTGGGGCACCCCGATCGGGGGTGCCCCGCTGTCTGAAACCCCCCAGAAAGCCCCAAAAAAACTCACCTCTCCCCGCTCCCACGTGACCGCGCCAGCCAATCACATCGCTCAGAGCCGCTGTGGTATGTGCGTCCAAGGCCGCCTAGACGCGCATACCAGCTCAGCTGGCTCTGAGAGCTGGAGGCCGCGTCTCGCGCTTCCCTCTAACAGGGAGCGCGCCTGCACCGGCCATTCACAAACGGCCGGCGCGGGCGCGCCGATGGAACGGGGCTGAGGTAAGGTTTGTGGGCCTCCTGGGGGGTTCCTCCCCGCGGGACATCCCGATTTCGGATGCCCCGCGGGGAGGGATCTGATCGGTCCGGGAATCTTATAGATTTCCGGGCCGATCCCCCCTGGGTGTTATTCCACTTTAACAGGGTTTATGTTGACAGATACCATAAACTTTTACATTTTTAAGAAATAGGAAGTATTACACATAGTAAGTACAAACATTAAAGTAGAATAAAAGAGTAAGGGGTAATCACTCACCTTTCCCCTGTCCAACAGTGCATCCGCTGGCTTTGATTGTTTAGAATGGGGTGCAAGAGCGGCTGCTTCCCATGTGTCCCCAGCCATTCACATAGGTTTACACAATTGTGCATGCGGCGGCTCTCACTGCCCACTGAAATCAATGCAAGCCCTATACCGAAGGATGTAAACATGACAAAGGGCTCCAATTGGTCAAGTGGGCCCAGGCATACACCGTTGTACCAAGGAGAGCGTTTTACTGGATGAACTGGGGGCAGGGTCCACACAATGGGATATACCAATTCGGGATGCCCTGAGGCACAGAACAAAACCCTGGAAAGTAGAAATCCTGGATTTTGTTCCGCTTTAAGGTATGTACAGGCAATAATGAAAAAAACATTATCCCCCAGCAGCTCTACTGAGGTCTGAATCTCTAGCATCTATGAGCACACCTGCAGCATCAGAGAGGGAAAGGCGGTGCATGACACAGCCCCCTCTGATGCAGAGAATGGAGCAGGAGTGAATAAATATTAGGTAGCCAGAAGTTTGGCCTAGACTGTCCCTATGACAGACCCCCATGACCTTACTACTTTCTAAGATGTTTAAATAAAAGCTAAATAAATCAATAATTAGGGGCTTAATATACAGGGTTTATTTCTGAAAACAAAGAAATCTGATTGGCTGCAATTTGTAGCCACTGCATTAACCTTCCGAAATCGGACACGATACGATGACATAAATAGACCTAAAGGTTTGATGTGTATATATTCCCAAATAGGACATTAATGTTGTCACCTTCTATCCTCAGCCCAGTGCCCCAAAACAGCCCGTGTTTCTTTTTTTCACTAAGGCCTTTGCCCAATATTCATAAAACCTTAACAGGATGCAGTATGATATTGAATGGCAGCCATATCCTAACTGATTCAGTTACAAGCTAAACTGTTACATAATTGCAGTTAGCATGCAGAGCTTTCAGATTTATTTCAGTTATTATAACTGATAAGACTGACCCCCAATGCTGAGCTGTGTGGAAAGGAGCTGTCCAGATAGTCACCTCTGCCTGGTTGCGCACCCCACATGACTGCAAGCAGCCTGAGAGTATGGCTGGCATTATTGTGCAGCCACTGGTCATGCGAGCAGATAGGCTGCTCCATGGTGGCTGTAGAAAGATCCCAGAAGATAAGAGTATCCGGGAAATCCAGCAGTGCTGCATATTAAAGAGGGCGTCCGGTCAGAGTCACTAGAGTAACTCTTAAAAGTGGACCAAACCCACGCCAATCCGCCTGGGAATCTATAAGATTTTTGGGCCGATCTATTCCCTCCCCCTGGGGCATCCAAAAATGCCCCACTGTGTGAAACCCCCCAGGATGCCCATACACTTACCTCGTTTCCCAGTCCAACAGCGCATGCGCGAGACGTGGCTGCATCCCCGCTATGCCTCTAGCAAGTGCCCACGCCAGGCATATGTGAATGTGGGCGCACTCAGAGCCGCTGGCCTTAGACAAAGCTTAGACGACGTGACGTCAGTGGCTCCGAGCGCACTGACTGGATGAGCGGCGGCGCATGCGCCATAGGACTGGGAAGAGGTGAGTTTTGTTCAGAAGATCTGATGGGTTTCACCCCCAATTGGGGAGCCCCGGGGGAAAGGACCAAAATCCAGGACAATCAAATCAGATCAAAATCATACAAAAATAATACATTTACCCCTTCTTTTAGACCAAACAGTCCAATTATGAAATAATAATACCTCAATGGTGGATACTTTTTAACCAATTTCATGGCAGATGTGGGCCACTATATTCTGACAAATTATAGCTGCCCAACTGCTGAGGACCATGGGTGACAGTTGCATCACCCAATCACTGCAGTAGCAGGGGCCCAACTGTTGCAATGACTGGGTGACAACACAGTCGCCCATGATCTCCGGTGGGTGGAGCAGCCCAGGAAGTCGGGGTTTACGAAGGCTCAGTTCCCGACGTGGGATGAGGCAAAGATCAAGGCCTAGGTGAGTTATTATTAATTTCAATATTATGATCCAAAACACGGCAAGTGTCTACTGACAATGCTCCACCGGTGAACCTTTAGGACCATAACACCGGTGGCTTTGCAGACAAGCTCTTTGGCAAAAGCTTCTGTATCTGGCGCCAGTACAAATCTTTACAGCAGCAAGTGACAAGTATGTTATCAGAAACAGCTGCACTACACTGGGCCTAATCAGAGGCTGCCACATCGACAGCAGATATCAGGAGGAAGCCCTAGATACATGGCTGGAGACCCTCACACAAACCTGATGCTTGCCAGTCTGGGCAACAATTCGCCCACTGTTTAGCACAGGTATATTGGGGATTTAGGTGTTGCATTAGTCTTTACTCCTACTACTTCTGCTACTACTAAAAAAAAGCAAAAAAGTAAGTTTTCACACACTACTTGTGTTTGTCTCACTGCATGGATGATTTAAATGAGAAGGAAACATTACTATGCATGTACAAGCATATATGCACATAAAATAATTAGAGTGACATAAGCTTTCCGCTTTCCTCATGCTGGCTGTCAGGGGCTACATTCACCAGAAGAAAAAAACCCTTGCTCCTTTCTGTGGACTAATTTCTCTCAGTCCCCAAAATACATTTAATTGTGAGGGGACTGAGCAATGCATGGATGAGTTATCCTCTGCTGCTGGGGATGCCCTTCAGAAGCAACAGTTTATTAAGGACTGTTAAGTAACCAGATTTATTAAGAAATATAAAGCGGGCTGAATGACAGATGCAGCCCCCGATAGCCAGCATGGGGAGAGAAGAAAGGCGGCTAATTTAACCTTTTGATTGGAATGTCCCTTTGACACCTTAAATTAAGAGGAACAACACGCATAAATTTCACTTCCCTGTTTGTTGTTCCTCTCTGAGGCGGCATCGCGAATTGGGATGCCCAGCTGTGTGTACCCCCCAAGTTTCTCTCACGGCGCAGACTCGGCCGGACGCACACATGGCTAGAGGTGAGTGGGAATGCTGCCAGAGCACACAGACGCGGCGGGGGCTCCGGGAGAGGGTGAGTGTTTCCGGGGTTCATGGGAGTTTCACACAGCCTCAGAAGTTCCCTGTCATTAATCGTAACTTTAAAGCGAAACAAAACATGGGAATTTCACCATCCCGGGTTTTGGCCAATTTGGGATGCCCTGTTGCGTGACATCCTACCGATCATCTGTAATAAATACCTCATCTGCGTTCCCACAATGCAGGTGGGGCTCTCCTCCAATCAGCTTTGTCAGCCACACATATTAACGTTCAGCTGAAGAAGCTGAATAACAACCTAGCTGCACTATCAGCATACGCCACCCCCCCCCCCCCCCCCCCCGCATCCCTAAGCTGTGTGCAATCCCACAAGCCATTGAGTTATAGGATTTGGGGGTAAACGTGGCCATGGCAGAAGATAAAGCCAGGATTCGGGGGTAACGTGGCCATGGCAGAGGATGGAGCCAGGATTTGGGGGTAACGTGGCCATGGCAGAGGATGGAGCCAGGATTTGGGGGTAACGTGGCCATGGCAGAGGATGGAGCCAGGATTTGGGGGTAACGTGGCCATGGCAGAGGATGGAGCCAGGATTTGGGGGTAACGTGGCCATGGCAGAGGATGGAGCCAGCATTTGGGGGTAACGTGGCCATGGCAGAGGATTGAGCCAGGATTTGGGGGAGAACTTGGCCATGGCAGTGGATGGAGCCAGGATTTGGGGGTGGCCATGGCAGTGGATGGAGCCAGGATTTGGGGGTGGCCATGGCAGAGGATAGAGCCAGAATCAGCTTCTTCAGTCACACATATTAAATGTGCAGCTGAAGAAGCTAATAACCTAGCTGCACTATCAGCATACGCCACCCCCCCCCACATCCCTAGGCTGTGTGCAATCCCACAAGCCATTGAGTTATAGGATTCGGGGGTAACGTGGCCATAGCAGAGGATAGAGCCAGGATTTGGGGGTAACGTGGCCATGGCAGAGGATAAAGCCAGGAATTGGGGGGTAACGTGGCCATGGCAGAGGATGGAGCCAGGATTTGGGGGTAACGTGGCCATGGCAGAGGATAAAGCCAGGATTTGGGGGTAACGTGGCCATGGCAGAGGATGGAGCCAGGATTTGGGGGTAACGTGGCCATGGCAGAGGATAAAGCCAGGATTTGGGGGTAACGTGGCCATGGCAGAGGATGAAGCCAGGATCTGGGGGTGACTATGGCAGAGGACGGAGCCAGGATTTGGGGGGGTGGCCATGGCAGAGGATGGAGCCAGGATTTGGGGGGGTGGCCATGGCAGAGGATGAAGCCAGGATCTGGGGGTGGCCATGGCAGAGGATGAAGCCAGGATCTGGGGGTGGCCATGGCAGAGGATGAAGCCAGGATCTGGGGGTGGCCATGGCAGAGGATGAAGCCAGGATCTGGGGGTGGCCATGGCAGAGGATGAAGCCAGGATTTGGGGGTGGCCATGGCAGAGGATGAAGCCAGGATTTGGGGGTGGCCATGGCAGAGGATGAAGCCAGGATCTGGGGGTGGCTATGGCAGAGGATGAAGCCAGGATCTGGGGGTGGCTATGGCAGAGGATGAAGCCAGGATCTGGGGGTGGCTATGGCAGAGGATGAAGCCAGGATCTGGGGGTGGCCATGGCAGAGGATGAAGCCAGGATTTGGGGGTGGCCATGGCAGAGGATGAAGTCAGGATTTGGGGGTGGCTATGGCAGAGGATGAAGCCAGGATCTGGGGGTGGCCATGGCAGAGGATGGAGCCAGGATCTGGGGGTGGCCATGGCAGAGGATGAAGCCAGGATTTGAGGGTGGCCATGGCAGAGGATGAAGCCAGGATCTGGGGGTGGCCATGGCAGAGGATGAAGCCAGGATCTGGGGGTGGCCATGGCAGAGGATGAAGTCAGGATTTGGGGGTGGCTATGGCAGAGGATGGTGCCAGGATTTGGGGGTGGCCATGGCAGAGGATGAAGCCAGGATCTGGGGGTGGCCATGGCAGAGGATGAAGCCAGGATCTGGGGGTGGCTATGGCAGAGGATGAAGCCAGGATTTGTGGGGGTGGCCATGGCAGAGGATGAAGCCAGGATTTGGGGGTGGCTATGGCAGAGGATGGTGCCAGGATTTGGGGGTGGCCATGGCAGAGGATGAAGCCAGGATTTGGGGGTGGCCATGGCAGAGGATGGTGCCAGGATTTGGGGGTGGCCATGGCAGAGGATGGTGCCAGGATTTGGGGGTGGCCATGGCAGAGGATGGTGCCAGGATCTGGGGGTGGCCATGGCAGAGGATGAAGCCAGGATTTGGGGGTGGCCATGGCAGAGGATGAAGCCAGGATCTGGGGGTGGCCATGGCAGAGGATGAAGCCAGGATCTGGGGGTGGCCATGGCAGAGGATGAAGTCAGGATTTGGGGGTGGCTATGGCAGAGGATGGTGCCAGGATTTGGGGGTGGCCATGGCAGAGGTGTCTCCCCCTTGACCCCTTACCTGCAGCAAAGTGGAGCGGGGTGGACTTCCTCCCGGCCATGTCCTTGGCGTTGACATTCCCGGGCTCCAGGAGCCTCCTGACCCGGGACACGTCCCCGTTCCTACACGCCTCGAACAGCTCCCGGAAGGCTCCGCTGACGGCGCTGAGCGGCCCCCCGGATGCCGGGGCCCCAGCTGCGGGGTCGGGGCTGTCGGCGGGGCTGCCCCCGGAGGACAGGCTGTTGCTGGAGGAGGAGGAGCTGCTGCCGGAGCTCGGGGCCGGGGCTAGCGGTAGAGAGCTCGGGGACATGGCGGCCTCCCCTGGCGGAGGAGACAGCGGCCTGCTGAGGAAGCCCCCCTCGCCGTCACACTGGGGCTCGGGGCGCTGGCCGGCCGCTCCTGCCGTGTCCAGGCTGCGGGGAGGAGAGAGCGGGGAGTGCGGCGGAGACATTGCTGGGGCAGGCGAGGCGGAGCGGGAGGGCTGCTGGGAACGCCGCGAGGACACCACCGCCGCCATCGCCTTCTGTGGCCGGACACCCCGCTCTACCGCGGGCCACTCATGTAGCTGATTGGTCCCTCCGATGCCCCCGCCGGGCACCTCGGTAGGGCCTACTACAACAACCGGGAGCTGACACAGCCTGCGACGTCACCAGCAAGGCGGGGCCGACCGGGCATAAACAATAAAAATAGCCCAAACACAGTCCCGCGGCCAGCTTGGGAGGGGGCGGTGCTGCGCCTGATGGGCGGGGCTACATGTGACTTTTGGCAAAGGCTGCACTTTGCTATTGGCGGAGAGTGGCTGCGGGACGGATCAAAGAGAAAAGGCTGCTGTCTGTTTTTTTCTTGAATCTTTATTGACTACGTTGGTAGACATTACACACAGCCTGTGTTGCGGTAGTGCTGTCTCCATAGCCGAGCTAGAGAAACGCTGCTCGAGTTGGCTCCTTATTCGTTCAGTTTCTTATTCGCACTAACGTTTTTGTTTATTTCTAATCATAGAAATGTCCACTGATGATGCTGCTAATGCTACGGAGCGTCAAAATGGGCAATAAAAAAAGTCATGGATAAATGGCTTTGGCCTTTGGGACACTGATGGCACAGAGACATGAGACAGAAGATTACCCCCTGCACTGTACACAGTCTGCCCCAAAGTTTTTCTGCCCATAAAAGTGGCATCAAAGTGGGCACAATGGCTCTTTTCAATGGAGTGAATAAGTAATAGCTGTTTTCAAGGGGTTAAATGGCTTTGGGCCAGGCTGAACTCGACTGTATGCAGTGCAGGGGGTCCCCCTCTGCCAGTTGGCACTGTGCCATCAGTGGCCCAAAGCCATTAAACCCTTATAATCACATTCTTTATTGACAATTTTGAATCCCATTTTTATTCCAGTGAATTTGGGATTTGTGCCACTTTTAATGCAATATGGCTCAGAGTGCTCCATAGAATTACCAGCATCATCAATGGACATGTTCCTTTATACAGAGACGGGAAATAAACAAAAAAGTCAGTGCAAATAAGAAACTAAAGAAAAAATCTGTGAAACCGCGCTTGATGATATTCTAACAAGCAAGAAAAAGGGGGACCCACACTCCCCCAAATAAAGATACCGGGTAACTAATGAGTGGCACTACTCATGAATATGCAAAAATATAAAAAGTTTATTATCATCAAAGAATGCAAAAGACATGATACACTACACTAATACATGTACACAAGAGACATGACATTACAATCTAAAAGCACCAGGGGGCGCCGGAGGTCTGCCAATTATATAAGACCACCCTAAAGTCCCACCTAAACCATAAGTATAACCTGTATCAAATATGTGCAAATCAGCAAAAGCATTGTGCAATTGTGCTAAGTGCAAACACTTACATTAAAGCAAAAACACTCTAAATACAACAGGAGGGCTCGCCAGGGTGTGCAAAGAAGGTCAACAAATATCAAACAATAGAGCAAAGTGTAAAAAATAATAACTGTGCATATAGACAGACCAACCGGGGTACCCCTGCGGGGATAACGAGCCATGATATTCAATACATCTTAAAACGTTATACACACAATATCAAAGTCCTCAATGCAAGGAGAAAAAGTCAGAGTCCGTCATTAAAGACTCTCAATACAATAGACGCAAACATACACCAATGTGCAGATCTCCGCGGGACAGTTCAAATAATCTCGTTTAAATTCACCACGTGGAGTACCAGGGTTTCAATTTAATGCATATCCACCACCTGACACACTATAAATGTACCAGATAGAGGTTGAAAAAAAGCCTTTCAGTATAGCACCTTTGGTTTCCTTATCGATTTTGATCCTTGTAGCCAAAAGGATATTTTCTCTTTATATCATTAAAATGCTCCTTATTTATATTCAGTCACCAATGGGTTTATTTCAAAAGAGGCGTTCCTCATTTATTCAAGTTTTACATGAAAAATAAAATGTGTATAGCCACAAATAGCGTAATACAGCAAGCACCAATTTATGTGCGCAGAATATAAAAATCTTCTTACCAGAATGTAAGCATAAACAGGCGTTGTATTAAAATGTTGTTGAAAAGGATATTCATGATAAAAACTTCACTCCTATCTTTTGCCCCTTAAATTCGTATTAAGCATACCCAGCAGCACGGCACGTGTGTATCCAAGTCCTAGGCCTCCGGGCTCGGCAAGTGTCGGCTGTTTTCGGGGGTCACGTGATCTGACTTATGCTCCGCCCAAAGCGTTTCATCACACAGACTTACTCATAGGCGCACGGAGCGCAACCACGAATGTATTGAGCAATGTGCATACAAATAAAACGGAAGAAATATGGCAAAGAGAGACCGGCTGGGAAATTGTCTTCTGTGCCCCTCCCCCCCCACTCACACACACCACAGACGCACCAAAAGTTGTTGCCTTTGCACCAGGGCTGCCAGCTGCCGTTACAGGTCCCGGGTAAGGAGACGAGTGGACAGGTACATAGGTAGATGGGTGGGTCAGTAGGCAGGTAGATAGGTTGGAGGGTGGTTGGGTAAATTGGTGGATAGGTAGATAGGTAGGTGACTGACAACACAGCTGATCTGGGCTGGGGAATCCTGTTGTGTGCTGTCCTAGGCACTGCCCACCACTTGTCTCCACCGGCTCCAGTTCTCAACACCTCTCTGTCCTTGGTGCACCCAGTTGGTTGCTAGCCCCCCTAAGTGCAGAAATCCAGGGCTCCAAATTGGGTCACCCTGGGAATTGATGCACTTCGCCCAGGGAGTTCCACTTCCGAGCCCCGGTTCTCCAAGACCATGGGGGCAAGAAAGTCCAAACTTACAGGGAATGCTGCTAAGATATTCAGCTGCTGAACAAACCCCATCCACTGATTTATAGACCCTGGCTTCGGCAAGCAGCAGAACCGGGACTTTGCAGTACCACGGATTGGATCCACATGCTTTTGCATGCCACATGCCCCTTCCAGTTGGTTTCTAGCCTCCTTGGATCCAGAGAACTGAGGCTCAAAATCATCCTGGGAACCAATGCACCTCATCCAGGATAGTACATTTCCGAGCCCCTGACCTCTGAACCTAGGGGGGCTAATAACCTACTGGAGGTGTCATCGGAAAGGGGAGAACCTCAGGTATACACCACTGCAAGAGGATTAGGGCCAGATGAGGAAGGATTAGGGCCGACAAAGCAGCGGTACCGCAAACTCCTGGTACTGTTGCTCGCGGGCACTGAGGTGGTACACTTTTGAGTGGAGGGGGTTTATGACGCACTGGAGGTGTTGCTGTAAAGGGAAGAACCTCAGACATACACTCCTGCAAGGGCATAGCCCACCAACAACAAGGGCACCTGGCCTCTGATGGAGCTATTCAAATAAGCCTCTGGCAGGTGTGCTGTGTGCAGTGCCACCGAAGGACATAAACAACATGGAAGGCCGAGAATGCCGCGGGACCGGGGAGCAGGTGAGTGGATAATGATGACAGTGGGCACCAGGGTGGTACACTTCTGAGTGTCAGAGCTCTGGACCTAGGTGCCTTAGTCATTGGAAAGGGCAGAACCTTAGGTATACACTCCTACAAGGGCATGTAGATCAGGGTAGACTGGACCAAGCAGCAGCACCGCAAAGTCCTGGTACCCTAACCATAGCACCAAAGTTGGTGGAGGCCCTGGGTCGCACTCCCTTTGCACTCCCTTATAATCCGCCCCTTTGTTCCGTGCCCCCAGGGCATCCCAAACTGGAATGCCCCACTGTGTGAAAAACCCCTATTTCGACCACTAAAACTCAACTTTCCCTCCCGCATGTGCGGGCCTTTGTCCTATCAGAGCTCTTTGCCTTGACTACGTAATTCGACAAAGGGCTCTGATTGAAATCAATGGGGAGCATGCACTGCTGCTTCCCCCGTATCCCCAGTGGTGCATGCTCCCACCCCAGGCTATCTAAATGGCTGGGATGGGAGTGCGCGCACACTGCTGGAGATGCAGCGGATGCAGCAGCGCACACTCCCCATTGTAAACCATCATAGCTCTGATTACATAGAAACATAGAAGGTTGACGGCAGAAGGAGACCATACAGTCCATCTAGTCTGCCCTTATGTGTATACTGTATGTACTCTTTATCTTAGGATAGATGTGTGCTTATCCCAGGCATGTTTAAATTCAGTGACTGTTGATTTTTCAACTACCTCTGCTGGAAGTTTGTTCCAAGCATCTACTACTCTTTCTATAAAATAATATTTTCTAACATTGCTCCTGATCTTCCCCCCGACTAGCTTCAGGTTGTGCCCCCTTGTTCTATCATTAAGTTTCTTCTTAAAAACACTTCCCTCCTGAACCTTATTCAATCCTTTCACATATTTAATTTAATGATTAGACAAGAGCCTGCGCATGCGGGAAAAGCTAGCGGTCGGCCCTGGATTCTTTTAGATTCCAGAATGACTGCTGGTGGGTTTTGTTAACTAAGTGTTTGATATTTTGGGTTTGCAGTCATACAGAGAAGTCATTTCTGATGTGAGCGATTGGGGCGAACGGCAGTGACACGGACAACAGTTCTTCAAAAATTATGTTTAATCTTGTTTTTATTGAGTTTTCAAGCACAATACAACATGTCGGGAAATTACAATACACATAACAAACACCGTACACCTGTCGCGTCCGGCCTCCAAGGGATTTACAACAGCCACCTGTATTATCGAGAAGCATGCAATTCACTTTTCTTCATTTCCTCTTCCCGGTTGATCCAACCCTTTCTGTAGTTACCATCAAAATTGCTAGATCCCCCCCTCCTCCTTCCATATCCGAAGAGGCATAAGAGGTCATCCACCCAAATCCCATGGGGAGGACCATAACGTAGAGCCAGCCCCAAGGTGGCCCCCGAACTTAATCCGCAAGTTGGCCCCCCCCCGATAATCACTTACCTGATGCCCAGTCATACTATTCTCCCGGAGCTCGTCCAGAGCGACAGACCAACTCCCTATCAGTGAGACACAGACAGACAAACTTACATAACACAAACACACAAATTGGACACTAGAGGCGGGGGGGAAGGGCAAGGGGGGAGAGCGGGGAGGAGGGCCAGCGCCCAAGCGCACGAGCGTGGAGGGATTGGGAGGGAGAAGAAGGAATCCCCGGACGGCCAAAGAGGTCCCACCACAACCAGACCCTCCCACTCACCCTCCCCGCCCACCACCGCCTTACCTCCTACTGTAGTGCCAATATCCTTTTCTGGCCAGCATCCGAGTCCTTAAACACAATCCACGCCACGTATGTATAATCTTCTCGCTACCCCCCCATATCTGCCGTAAGCTCCTCCATCCTCATGATATTATTCAGCTCCTCACACCATTCTAACAAAGAGGGGGATGTCGTACTCTTCCAGTGCCTGGGGACCACCATCCTCACGGCAGTCAAAAAATGCCTCAGGGCCCCTTTCTTTCCTGCCTCCCTACTTCCCGGGAGCATGGATAGCAGTGTTATCTCAGGAGTATTTGGAGTCGTGGTACCAAAAACCTCATCATGCAATAGTAGAACCTTCTCTCATAGTCTATGTACACCGGGGCACTCCCACCAAACATGTAAAAGTGTCCCTATTTCCCTGTTACATCTCCAACATAAGTCTGTAGCCGTGGGAAAAATCTGATGTACACGGACCTGGCTCCTATACCACCTGGAAATTAACTTGAAGTTTTTTTCCTGGGCTTTGCATGGTTTCGCCATTTTGTGGGTAAGATAGAACTCCTTCTCCCAATCCTCCTCCTCAAATGTCTTTCCGATCTCCCTCTCCCATTCTGCTACAAAATCCAGCTTCCTAGACTCATGTTCCTCCATCATGATCCCGTACAGCATGGAAATTACCCCTTTAGGTCGTTCGGTTGCCTCGAGCAGGTCCTCAAACTGGGTTCTATTCCTAGTTATCTCCCCCAAATCTCCCAACGAGTTCAAATAGTTATGCAGTTGACTCTCAGCAAGCCGCGACCTCCCCTGTAGGGGGCCTCCCCCCCGTCAGCGTGTGCCTCGATTTAGGTTGTGCAGCTGCCTCCAAACACAGGAACTTAGGGACCCCCACTCCAGGTGGGAACGCCGGATTGCCAATCAGTGGCATCAGTGGTCCCGGCTTAGATGCAATTTGGATATTCCTGAGGCTGTCCTCCCATAATAGGAGAAGCTAGACTGTTAGGAAGGGTAGACTTTCTTTATGCTCCATCAGTAATACAAATAACAGGGGTGATAAGGGGCAGCCCTGTCTTGTCCCATTCCCAACCCAGAACGCAGTGGATAGGAGCCCGTTCGTTCTCACCTTAGCTGTGGGGCCTGACTAGAGTGCCCGTATCTTCTCTCTCATAACTGGACCAAGCCCTATTTGACTAAGGGTATGCTCAAGGAATCTCCAACTAACCCTATCAAATGCCTTCTCGGCATCTACTGACAAGAGGCACATAGGGATTTTTGGCGTAGGAATTTAACAAGATTGTCCTATTGTCGTATTGTCCCGCGCTTCTCTTCCCGGCACAAACCCCAACTGGTCCATGTGCGCCCAAGCTGGCAACGATCTATTCGCATCTATCATCTTAGGCAGAAACACACATGGGGCGTTTCTGTGAATTGCTATAGAAACTCCCTTCGATTTGGCCTCCGGGTTCGGTGCATGAAACCAATTGGGAAAGTTTTTATCTTTGCAGTTCGGCACCTTACCCGCCTTAAAATGGGTCTCCTGCAAGAAAAGAATCTGGCACCTTTTTTTTGCAGAGAATACAAGATCTGGGACCTCTTTGATGGACTGTTAAGGCCTTTTACATTAAATGAGCAGAATGTAATACATGGACCGCGCCCTCCCGGCAGGCAAGCAAGCAATCCCCGGGAAGGGGGGGAAGCGGGGGGAACGGACGAGGGCAAGCCATCGCTACCGCAACCGCTGAGATCTCAGGCCCGGCACCATCATGTCTGCCCCCCCCCCCGCGAGAGGGCCAGCCAACCCCCGCACCCCCCCAACCCAGGGCATGAACCTATCAAATTTCTTAAACTTCTATCAAAATGTTATAACAAAAACAGAACAGTCAAGAAGAAATACTAACAGTGAAATCAGTATATAGTGATATCAATATATAATAATGCAATGGTTTTACCCGTGACCACGACAAGAGGAAGGACAGGGCCACCGTCTCTGCCAAGTCTGGCCGATCAGGAACATCGAGGGCCGTCGGGTCCACCACCAGGTTAGGAAGTGGTCCCAACCCGCGGTAAGTTACCCCCCTCCCCTTTGGTGCCCCATCTTTTCCTCCCGGCGCGGTCAGGCTCGGTCTGGTCGGGCTCCCCTCCCCCGCCCCCCCCCCCAAACCGAGGCCTCCTCTCCCGTTGTGGCAAGGGCTGAAAAGGGGGCGGCAGGGCGTCCGTAAGCCAGTCCGGGATCTGGATGGCCTCTATCGACAAAAAATCGAACAACCGCGGGAGTTCCTCAGGAGATCTTAAGACAAACACATCATCAGTCTTCCGTACTATTTAATGGAATGGGTGGCCCATTTGTAAGAGGCACCCGAGCTCTTAATTTTCTTAAGAAGCGGGCGAGGAATCCGCCTCATATGAAGTGTTCTCCATGAAAAGTCCGGCAGGCCCCCCTGGGGACTGCTCATCACTCTGTGGATCAGTTCGATTCTGTAAGTCATCTCCGGTTGTCTGCTCCGCAAAGAGTTAAATGCACTGCGCTGCCGATCTCAACCTGTCGCCACCGATCTCTTCCGGGATCCCCCTTAACTTTACGTTGTTTCGTATTCCCCTGTTCTCCAGGTCGTCCAATTGTAACTGCATTTCTTTTTGTTGTCGTCGAACCTCCCGCTGCATCCCGGCCAGCTCAGCCAATTCCCGGGACATTTCCTCCCAATTTCTTTCTACTGCGACCACTCTCATGTCTAACGTAGCTGTCTGCTGTTGCAAGTCTTCAATATCTTTTCTCACCGCCCTCTCAATGCGAAGCGCCATTGACTCTAGATCCGCCTTGGAGGGGAGGCCAAAGATTGCAGAAGATTTCTGAGTGTCAAACCCCCAGGCTCCCTGTCATCCAGTTGCGATGAGTCCCGCCGAGGGGATGCGGCCGGGGACAGAGATCCCTCCGCCCGCCAATCCATCCGGCCTCCATCTGGACTCCAGCTACGTGAGGCAGTTTGGAGAAGGCCACTCTGGCTGGGGCTGGTGTTGGTATTGGAGCTGGGACCGGGGCTAGCTGCATCCTCGCTCATCTCTTCCGGGGACTCCGAGGGAACGAGCCTTGTCTCCCCAGCGCTGCTGTCACTGCCACTGCTGCTGCTTATTCCAAAGTGTGGGCTAGGAATATGAGACAGCTCCCTCATTCTGGGGTCTATAGGGGAGGCCCCTCTAGGGATATATTTGGCCACCCCCCACTCCTCCTGGCTTGCTCCCAAATGTCCTGCTCCTTCTGTCAGCCTTTTCTGAGGAATGCTGAGGCTCATTCTCTGCCTCTTGATGATTTTTATGACCCCATCTTCCTTTCTCGCGACTGCAGCAGGCTCTGTATTTGTTTTATTTTCACCTCCATTTCAACCTGGGTATACTGGCATGCGCTGTGCCTCCGGCCCCCCACCTCTCTCCACCTCACCTTGCTCGTCGCCGGCAGTCCCGCTCTCCGCTCGCCTCCCCTCCGTCCTCTTCCTCTGCTGACAGCTGCCTCCGTCATCTGCAGCTGATCCTCCTCTGTGTTCGGGCAGCCTGATCTCTCCCTCCGCCGCCGCCTCCTCTCCCTCTCGTCGCGCTGTCTTGCCGCTGCGCCCAGTGCCGCGGCCGCCGCCATCTTGCCAGTCTCCTCAGGCTGTTTCGATGAGGCTGGGGGAGCCAGTAACTTGGCGATCCCCGATCGGGTCGCCACCACCGACCTCCTCCCGCTCTTCCTTCTTTTCTGGGACCCCATTTCCGGGGTTCCCACACGACCAGGCTGCGGTAAGTCCTCTGCAAACGTCTTGGGCCACACGGAGCTTGGGCAAAACGCTCCTCACTCGGCCATATCCAGACCACGCCCCCCCCAGTTCTTCAAAAATTAAAGGCAAATTTTATTGAAAACCAAAATGTTCAGCAGAAAAGAAATGTCTCTTACTTCAGCGGTTGCAGCATGCAATGCAATAAATCAAGTGGTTACTTCACCAACTCAATGAAAGTCCAGGGTTTGATACTCCAGTAAGCTGCAAGTCCGCTTTACAGGGCATATAAGCCCACGCTGCTCATCCACACAAGTCCCAGTTTTGGGGTCGCAGAAGCCAAGTCCTTTGGCTTAAATCCAGTCTCTCATTCACCACTGAGCAGTACAGCCTGGGCTCCTTCCTTCAGACTGGTCAACAGCAAACTGACAGGCGCAGCGCCTCCTTTTATTTCAGCTTCTTCTTCAGCAAACCTGTAGAGGACTGGGGAATGTGGACTGGGTCCTGAAAACCCGGCATGGATCGTGCCTGATACAGCCTAGCAGGAGAAAAATAAACACCATTTATAACTTTTCCATACACATTACCACACTGAGAATAAAGCTTCCACTGTCAGTATGCATGGTGGGGTGTCGCTTATTAGGATGCCCCCTGCTGCTTATTTGATCTAAGTTGTACTCTTTTGTAATCCCAAGCAAAACCTTAAAGTGGACCAACAGTCAAAAATGACTTAAACCAGCCCAACACAACAAACAGTGCTCATATGCATCCCTCCCCAGGGCAATTTAGATTGCTGCAAATAAAGATTAATTTACCATTTTCTAACCACTGCTGTGGTCAATTTTAAAAACAAAATAGCAGCTCATGTATCTGCAGGCCATCTGCAAACAGGAAGTGGTGCTGGGTTTCCTCTTACTGTGCATTGTCAGTTGAATCCAGGAAGCAGCATGGCTGAGATGCTGGGAAAGAAATCTCCAAAATGGTCGCTACCACTAGAAAATCGTTGAGGATGCGTTTCAACTTTGAGTAGATGAAGGAGAAAATTTAAGTGCTGACAATAATTCAGTATTATGCATGCAGATGGGGCAAGTGAGTTTTGGGGAGTTTTCTTTTCCAACTGTTCCAGGCTGTTGGTCCAGTTTAAATACAGATATAGCAGTCTTAAAGGGACAATCCAGGCAGATGTCCCATTTTTAAAGAGTGAGGGCAGGGGTTACATAAAAAAGTGACTTACTTCGCCCAGAATGCAGCACTGACCATTGGGCACTGCCATCTTTGCTCCTGGTGCATTCTGTGCTCTAGCCGTGGCCCCGCCCGCTCATTAGGTGGTTGTTCTCTTTAGGTAACCCCGTCCTGCTCTAGCACCAGGGGAGGGTGGCTGGGGGGGGGGGGGGATTTTAGAAACAGGACATCTACCTGGTCCCTAAGAGGAAGCTGAACATGTTAAATAGTGTGTTCTCTTGAACTCTTCAATGCTTTCCAATGGTTATGAGTTGTTAGCTTATCTAATAAGGTTAAGCTCATGTTTCGTTGTCTTTGTTAGAAGCATAAGTGAAAAGGAAATGCTGTAATGTAATAGGCACCTAGTTTTTCTTAGTGAAGCCCTCAAATACTAAAAACATGTTCTTCGCAGTGCAAGCCCTCTCTATTGTTATTGTCCCAGCCACGTCCCTTCCTGCTAATGGGAAAGTTTCACAGAAGTTGCTGACTTAAACAGTGAGTTGGGTTCCTCCCTCAACACTTGGACGATGCCTTGAAAAAGTATTCATAACCCCTGAACTTTTTCACATTTTTAAATGATACAGTCACAAACAATTTGATTTTACTTTTATGTTTTATGTGATTCATAAATACAAAGTCACAAAAATTTCTAAAGTGTAAAGAAAATTATGCTTTTTGTTTTTTTAAATTAAAGTGTGGCCATGCATATGTGCTCTGACACTTCTAAATTAAATCCAGTGTTACCAATCACCAAATTAGTAATTAGTTACCGCATTTTTCGCCCTATAAGACGCACCTGCCCATAAGACGCACCTAGGATTTGGGGGAAGAAAATAAGAAAAAAAAAATTTAAACCAAAAACGCACCATTACAGACAGTGTGGCATTCCCCTATCCAATTCCCATAGGCAGTGTGGGATGCCCCCATTCCATAGACAGTGTAGCATGCCCCCATCCCATTCCCTGTATATCCAGTGTGGCATCCCCCCCTCCCATTCCCCATATACCCATTGGCTGTGTGGCATCCCCCTCTCCCCCCATTAGTGTAGGCTGTGTGGCATCCCTCTCTCCCCATTCCCATAGGCAGTGTGGCATCCCCATCCCCCCATTCCCATAGGCAGTGTGGCATCCCCATTCCCATAGGCTGTGTGGCATACCCCTCCCCCCATTCCCAAAGGCTGTGTGGCATCCCCATTCCCATAGGCTGTGTGGCATACCCCTCCCCCCATTCCCAAAGGCTGTGTGGCATCCCCATTCCCATAGGCAGTGTGGCATCCCCATCCCCCCCATTCCCATAGGCAGTGTGGCATCCCCATCCCCCCATTCCCATAGGCTGTGTGGCATACCCCTCCCCCCATTCCCAAAGGCTGTGTGGCATACCCCTCCTCCCATTCCCAAAGGCTGTGTGGCATCCCCATCCCCCCATTCCCATAGGCTGTGTGGCATACCCCTCCCCCCATTCCCAAAGGCTGTGTGGCATCCCCATCCCCCCATTCCCATAGGCTGTGTGGCATCCACATCCCCCCATTCCCATAGGCTGTGTGGCATACCCCTCCCCCCATTCCCATAGGCTGTGTGGCATACCCCTCCCCCCATTCCCATAGGCTGTGTGGCATCCCCATCCCCCCATAGGCTGTGTGGCATCCCCATCCCCCCATTCCCATAGGCTGTGTGGCATCCCCATCCCCCCATTCCCATAGGCTGTGTGGCATCCCCATTCCCATAGGCTGTGTGGCATCCCCCTCCCCCCATTCCCATAGGCTGTGTGGCATCCCTCTCTCCCCATTCCCATAGGCTGTGTGGCATCCCCATCCCCCCATTCCCATAGGCTGTGTGGCATCCCCATCCCCCCATTCCCATAGGCTGTGTGGCATCCCCCTCCCCCCATTCCCATAGGCTGTGTGGCATACCCCTCCCCCCATTCCCAAAGGCTGTGTGGCATCCCCATCCCCCCATTCCCATAGGCTGTGTGGCATCCCCCTCCCCCCATTCCCATAGGCTGTGTGGCATCCCCATCCCCCCATTCCCATAGGCTGTGTGGCATCCCCATCCCCCCATTCCCATAGGCAGTGTGGCCCCTCTCCCCCCATTCCCACCCCCCTCCCCCCATTAGTACAGGCAGGCGCCATAGTACAAAAAAAAAAAAAAAAACTTAAACTCACCTGTCCGCTGACACCGCTGCGCTGAGCGGCCGGCTCCGTGAATGGGGTGGGCGTGGCCTGCGCAGCAGCGTCGACGCAGGCCACGCCCACCCCATTCACGAGCTGGCTCTGTCCCGGCCCCGTCGCTGCGATCGCTGTCTTTTCAGGCAGCGATGACAGCGGCGGGGCCAGAGACAGAGCCCCTGCCGCTCCTCCATCTGCTCCCCCACATGCGATCACGAAGGTCCGGGCAGCGGGCGGGCGTGGCCTGCGCCGGTGCAGGCCACGCCCACCCACTGCCGGGACCTACGTGCTCGCGTGTGTTCTGAGCCCGGCAGCAGATGGAGGAGCAGCAGGGGCTCTGTCTCTGGCCCCGCCGCTGTCATCGCTGCCTGAAAAGACAGCGATCGCAGCGACAGGGCCGGGACAGAGCCCCCGCCGCTCCTCTGGCCTCTCGCAGTGTGCCAGACAACGCGGGAGCGCCGGGGACGGGTGAGTTTTTTTTTTTTTTTAATTTTTTTTTTTTTTTTTTTACATTCGCCCGATAAGGCGCACTGACATTTTTCCCCCACTTTTGGGGAAAAATAAGTGCGTCTTATAGGGCGAAAAATACGGTATGTAATTTATCTAGCTGTTCTGTGAAGGCCTCAGAGGTTTGTAAGATAACATTAAAGCTGTGATTATATTTTTGCTCCTGTATAGAGCCCTGGTACCGCTGTATAGAGCCCTGGTGAGGCCACTTCTAGAATACTGTGTGCAGTTCTGGAGACCTTACCTGCAAAAAGACATTATTCAAATAGAACGGTTCCAAAGGCGGGCAACAAAAATTGTAGAAGGACTTAAACTTAAAACAGGAGAGACTTAAAGAACTTAATTTGTACAGTCTGGAGGAATGAAGGGAGATGAGACATGACTGAGACCTTTAAATATGTGAAAGGATTGAATAAGGTTCAGGAGGGAAGTGTTGTCAAGCAGAAACTTGATGATAGTACAATGGGGCACAACATGAAGCTATTCGGGGGGAAGATCAGGAGCAATGTTAGAAAATATTATTTTACAGAAGAGTAGTAGATGCTTGGAACAAACTGCAGTCACTGAATTTTAACATGCCTGGCATAAGCATACATCTATCCTAAGATAAAGAGTACATACAGTTACATAAGGGCAGACTAGATGGACCGTATGGTCTCCTTCTGCCGTCAACCTTCTATGTTTCTAAGTCCACCCGAACGTGCATCGGTGCATGCATGTTCGCACCCATTAGGCATTCCCCATCCATTTTGGCTTTGACAACTTCCCAATTTCAGCTCCTGACCCCTGGCTTTGTTTTACCAAATACTCCGGCTCCTGGTTCCTGGGCTCAGTTTCCTTGTCACCTTCTGTTACTTGAATTAGATTAAAGCACATGGTAAAGCTTGTGTGACCCTGGCTTGTTTGTGGTGCAGCTTGTCCTTCCTTGTGAGGGGCCCCAGTAAAGACTGGACCTGTCAGAAAATTTCCCACTCCTGACCTGTGTGTTGTGCAGCCCTCTTGCAGCCTTACATCCCTGGCTCCCACCAGGTAGAGCTTCTGCTTACCACTTCCTGTTCTCCTGCTCCTGAATACCTTGACCGTCTGCTCTGCTCACCAGTTCCTCCAGCACATCCTTGCCTGTCACTACTGCCTTCTCTCCTGAGGGGAGACCATTATGGATATCGCTGTTGGCTATTACAATGGCCAGATCGTCATAAAGGTATGTGACAGTATCTGCAGGCCATACAGCATGGATCAGGTCAGGAACAAGCTATTCTGGACGCCATCCTGTAGCAGTTAGCTAACCTAACCAAGACTCAGCCTGAACCTTGGGGGGCGTCTACCTGAATGGTTCTTGGATGACCAGAAAACTTTCTGTGCACTCAAATAAACTGTTGTAATGTGTTGATTTGCCTGCAGCTTTGTACTTCTGCAACAGAGAATGCCCTAGTAGAATCTGCAATTTCTTTATTTTGAAGGGGATCCTTTGTCATGGGCACACCATCTGCTGTGCTGGACCAGGAAGCCTCTTTAATCACCCTGGAAAGTTTCTTCACAGCTTTGGGAAGAGTTTATGACATTCCTGGACGTGTAGTCTTGGATGAATCTGCATTGCAGTATTAAACAGGGAAGACAGCTATTAAAAGTATATGTTGCAAATATCTTGTGCTGAAACGACTCCACACTAAAATATAATTTTAATTATATACCTGAAATATCTGAATTTTTAGAACAATTGAATGATCTTGCAATCCAGATTGACTGCCGATTCAGGGACTGCAGATCAGTATGGGGCTAGTTAACCTTTTGTGATAGTTACTCTTCTCACTATTCTAGAGTACTGAACCCAGTCTCAGAGGCTGTTTCAGAACCTATGCTATTGGAAATTATACAACCACCTTTGTCTACTGAAGAACGTACCTGTCAACATGTTCAAAACTTGTGCCTTTACTGGGGTGCAACAGAGCATGTACAAGCCTGTCCAGTGAAACAGCCATGTAGGAGACTTTCTAATCCTTGGCCAACCAGTTTCTGTCTCACTGTGAAGCTTTATTTGCGTGTTTTGCTTAACTTTCAACTGGCCGATAAACAAATTAAAGTTTCTGTCATGGTGGACTAAGAAGCATTCTGGTTGCTACAGAAAATAATATCCCTATGTGATCCAAGGCCATTCCATTGTCTATCAGTCCAGAGTCTACCCTTATTTTTTTTGGAGACTCGAGCTGTATCCGTCTTCATTAAAAACAACTATACTGAACTGTCTTGCGATCCTTCCCTCGGCTCTCTAATCAAACTAACAACTGGACCCAGGGTCAAGTAACATTTAAATCTACCAATTGCTTAGAAAAGTGTGTCTCCCTTCACCCAGCATGGAGGAGCGGTGGGCCGGGTAACCACCTACACACACACACACACACACACACACACACACACACACACACACACACGCTGTTACTGGCAACCAACCACCTGCCGCTGACACACACAGACCCACACACATCTAACTGGCGCTCAGACACACACATAAACACACACACTTATCTTACCCATGCATAATGCTGGCATGGCCTGTGTCCTTGTCAGTGTCAATTATTTTCAACGGACACTGGTCCTATACAGGCTATGCCCACCCACCACAAACCAGCGCTACGTGCCAGATAAGTTGCGTGGGTGTGGTGGAGGGGGGATGGGCTGCGGGAGACTAATCAGCAGTGTGGGAGTGCCCCACTGTCCAAAATTCAAGATTTGAACCTGCAGCCTGGAGTCTAAGGATCTCTCCTGTCTTCTCTAGAGCTAGCCGAAGTGAGGATAGGTTTTGCTCTGGAGGAGGTCCCAAGCCGTGCCTGGGGAGTCAGGGCACTGGTTTCTGGATTCAGATGATGGATGGCACTCAGAAGAAGAGACGTGGTCAGGCTGAGCCAAAGTCAGGAAGTGGAGAAGGTAGAGCTGTAAGGTCCAAAAAGCCGTGGAGTCTGGCAGCCTTTACAATAAGGTTGTGGGCTGGCAGCTGGATGGGGGTGGTCAAATTCTTTCAACGAAGGTTGAAGAGGCAGGCAACAAATAGGTGAAGTCCAATAAGCAACTCCTCATGGTGGCATACCAATTCTAATACATTTTCCTGCCAGCCCCACTAGCATTCATGTGTATAGCTCTCCAGCCATTAGAGCAGATTGGTATGCCACCATGGAGAGTATGCCAGGAAAGTGTTCCTGGTGCCGTCCATAGGTTAATACCAAGGGATTTATACATCTAAAGTGCTACATAAAACGATTTACATCTATTGTTATTGATATCTATTGTTTACAATTCTTGCAGACAGTTATTGTACAAAGGATGCCATAGTCAGGTCAGTGAAATGTACACATTAAATGTGTTTGGAGCGTTCCAGGTTGCTGCTTTGCATCCATTTTCTAGAGACACTGCTGGCTGCTGCCCATAATGCAGCTGCTGCTCTGGCTGAATGAGCTGTGACCCATTCATTTAGATCTGACACCAAAATGGATCACAAACAGATTTACAGATCTATCTACTTTTCTAAACCCTTTTGTCATCTAAATATATTATATAGATTCAGGTAGGAATTAATATCTAGTGAAAGCAGCGTATCTGGATTTTGCTGTGAATTAAAAACGGGAAGATGAATTTCAGGATTAATCTTCTCAATGGAAGCCAGGTATTCAGCTGTAATTAATGTAGGGGCTTTCTGCTCTCAGTAAACTCATTTCTGAATCTTTTGCTCTTGACCAAGAAAACTGGTTCCATAACAAGCTGATAAAACTAATAAAAGGTTCCACTACGGGAAGCTGGGTTTATTTGAATGCCTAGCCTTCTGTATGTTTTAATTACTAATGTATGTTCTGCCCCTGGGCCTACAATCCCATGCTGAAATAGCTAAGATGTGAACTTTTAGTTTATAAAGCTAAGCTTATGTTTACCCATTAGAGTTCCCTTTAAGGTAGGTGGCTGTGTGGTCGCTCATTCCCACAGATCGAGACGTTCGGGAAGGCTCTGAGCCCGACTCCAGGACACAGCACACATTCATAGCCTGTCAATGGCTGTCTCCTCCCCCTTCAGTTGAAAGATCCCTCCCCTTCTAATGCCAGTGTCCCTGATTCGGAGGAACTATGCCTCTTTTGAGTCCATGTCCCCCATCCCCTGTTGTTTCTATTTGTCCCTCTTTGAGGTGCAACATACGGATCTGCATCAATAAATGATTAATTTGCCTATTCAAAGTGTTTATATCGTTGTAACTGTTACAATCTATCTCCTATCTATCACTCAAGGAGGGGGCGTGGCTTAATTTAAAAATTATCCCTCTTTCCCACCCAGAAAAGTTGGGAGGTATGCCTTCCACACACCTAAGCTGTGCTGAGCTAGGGAGGAAGTGAGCAAGGGGGGCAGGGTTATCTCCCCCAGGGAAACAAGACAAGGGGCATGCTTACCAATGCCTGGCCTGCTGCTGCTGATGGGGAATTTTGAGAAAACATGTCAAGGCAATCTGTGTCCCACTTTCCCTATCGATCTGTCCCTCTCAGTCTCTATCTATGGTCTGTCTTTCCATTCTACCTATGTATAACTCTTTTCATTCTAGCTATTTATCTAGCTATTTATCTATCTATCCATCTATGGTCTATCTGTCTACCTATCTATCTTTTCATTCTATTTGAAAAAAGGTTTATTGTTCTCTCCCACATACAATATGAATGTCTTTGAGACTAGTATCGCTTTGATCAGACTTTGACCCTAAAAAGACATTTCCTATGGTGATAATAGGAAATAGTGAAAACCAGGAACAGCAAAGTCCTCCAAGTAGGGAGTGTACTCACAACCCGGATTCAAATTGACTCAATCATAAATTCTCGAATGTTTGTGCCCTTATTAACCTGTGTGATTTGGAATTGGCCAGTGGAGTGGGGAAGGTTACCGAAACAATATGTCCCAAATTCAAGAATCCTGATTTCTATCCCATACAGGGTAGATCCCATGCCATACAATTGTTCCAGGAAACGGTTGAAAAACAACTCATCAATCTGACCACAGCAAAGACAAACAAAACAAGTTACCATAATCTGTCCAAAATTGAGCAAATTGCCCTGAAGGAACTGGAGGAGAACACAGACATTGGCCTCGAATCAATAAAGGTAGAAAAAAATTCTCATGGTAGTAAGAGATTCAATTCATGAGAAAAAAGCCTGAGAATGTCACTGTTATTGAATCACCTGATAGGAAAACAATGAAAGTCAATGGCACTTTTTACTCCTAAGAAAAGTAGAGAACTGTTTACTCCTTTCTACACTGTAGTGAAAGCTGCCATTGACTTTCATTGTCTTTTTATCTAGTGATTCAGTAACGGTGACATTCTCAGGCTTTTTTCTCATGAATTGAATTTTTTACTACCATGAGAATTTTTTTCTACCTTTTTTGAATCGAGGCCATTGTCATAAAAAGTTCAGATAAAGGTGGTGCGGTGGTCATCATGGACAGGGCCATGTATGTTCAGGAAGCAGAACGCCACTTATCAGACAGCAGCACTTATGCAACACTTAAAGGTGACCCCACAACCATGTTTTCGAAGGAATTACAGGTGATTTCAACCAAAATGGCACACAACTTTTGTTTGTACTCATATTCCATCATCTTCCCAATCCATAAACCAGGGAGACCACCACAAGGTCACCTTATTATTGCAGGTATTGGGGCACTTAATGAAAGACTGGGCCAATGGTTGGATTACCAATCCCAACCGATTGTCAGACAGCTACCTGATTACATCAAGGATACCATGGAAATCCTTAAAGCCCAACAGCAAATCCAATGGCCGCCCCAGGGCAGTTGGCTAACATTGGATGTCACTGCCCTGTATTCTTGTATTCCACATTGCTTAGCTTTGAAAGCAGTGACCTATATGTTAAAGAAATTCACTCACCGTGATGAGGGATATATTCTGTTTTTGTTTATGGCTCTAGAGAATCTCCTTAGCCACAATTATTTTTCTTTTGAGGGCATGTTTTATTTGCAGAAACCGGGAGCCCCCATGGGCGCACCTTTCTCCCCCTCCCTAGCAAATCTGTACATGGGCTGGTGGTAGGCTACAACAATTTTTTTCAGAGAACACTCCATTTGGCGAACACATATACTGATACTTCAGGTATATTGGCGATCCGATTTGCATATGGATGGGAGCCCCTGAACTAATTATAAACTTTGTATCATATTTGAATGATAACAAGCTGAATTTTACAGCCAGTCACCAAAGAGAAAAAATTTGGTCCTTGAAACACCCAGTTTGGGATGCCCCATCAATACCAGGACCTTCCGAAAACCCACAGCTGGAAACTTCACACTACATGCGACCAGATGCATCCTAGCCACACTAAAGAAAGTGCTCCCTATGGCGAGTTCCTGAGGGCTATAAGGAATTGCAGCACACAAACAGCATTGAACAAGAAATTGAGACTATATACTGTAGACATGACAGCGGATATGAAACCGCAACACTAAACAAGGCCAAACAGATGCAAAAGGGACGATATCTTCTTCCCGAAAAGAACTGCCACAAATGCTAATGATAAAGCATCACCACTCACCATGGTTGCGAAGTACAGTAAAGATTTTAATAACATTAGGAAAATCATTGTATCCAGTTTACCCATAATTAGAGACCGATCTTATGGCAGGGGGTAAGAGTAGTAGCAAGTAGAGCCCCGGCCCTGGCATCTAAATTATCTCCATCCGTGCTTAGTAAATCGACCAACAAATCCAGCACTTGGCTATGGTGCAGAGACTGCTACCCGTGTGGATATCCTCGATGCACATGCTGCAATTACATGTGTAAGACAAACACGTTTGATTCATATACCACTGGAAAGAGATTCATGCTGTTTAATTTTACCAATTGCAATTCCAAAGTCGTGGTATACTTGATTGTGCACCCAATGCCAATTACACGTCGGCTGTACTATGCGGACGTTTAAAGTCTGATATAAGGAACACATTTACCAAATTAAGGCCCAGTTCCCAAAATCCAATGTAGCAAGACACATTATACAACTCCATGCCAGTGACCCAAGCTGTATTAAAACCATGATTATTGAAAAACCTACAAAAGAAACTGTACGAAGCCACCCATGCCCCCCAGGCTCTGAATGACAGATTGGACATATCTTTGTTTACTGATTTTAATTATATTATTTTTTGTTTTTAATGGGATCTACTTCCTTTGGGCCTGTTTTTCATATGGCCCTTGCCTGGTTTTTGACAGTATTTATTTTTCTGAACAGCATCATCTGTTTATCTGTTCCACATTTGTCCCGGGATCAGCAACGTTACGCATTCATTTTCTGCACCATCACCATTTTTATATTTTATAAATACTCATGCATTGCTGCACTTTATATATTACTTTATATATATGCACTGCGATATCTGCTGTACTGTATATGCATTTGCACTTTAATTAATTTGTCCTTATAGTGATCCAGGATTTAAAGCATGGATTAGCATTCTGAATTCACTATGGCGTCTGCGGCCCTACCTCCTTTTGGTGTTTGATTTCATTCATTTTCTAATTTTAGGTTACTTATCCTGTATTTATTTTTCAACATTGGTTGGTTTAATTTTTGCCCGAACCTTCAATATTACTTTTTATTTCTACTTCGGGGACTTTATAATGCTGTTTGGTCAATGCTGCAGACTGCTGTCACATACATTGCTTAGGTAAACGCTTCAGGCTGCTGTCACTTACATTGTGTGGTAACATGACTTTACAGCCAGCAGGATATCTGTCTATTACTGTTTGTCATTAATTATTCATTGAGGTCCAACCAACTCACATTCCCCTTTTACAGCCCTCTAAGCACCCCGTCACGCCTGTCCTTATCAGACGGCGTGATCTATTTATTAGATATATTTAATAATATGGTCATTATGTCAGACTGCCGTCATCGGGTTTACCTTACCCGTGTACAATGCAGTGGCTCGCAGACAGCAGCTTTAGGGGAGGCGAGCTTTCTCTAATTTTGCCGCTATCTGAGTGACGTTACACTGAGGCTTTCCGGTCCTCCATGTTGGCGCGGGGCGGCAGGAAGGCTAGCGCTTTCCCCAGTACAGGTGAACCCCTTACTATTTTTATTGTTATATATAAAGCTGTCCTTTAACAGGCTAAGGTGTATGACCAAGGGCGTTTAGAAGCCTGAAACGCGTCACATGATCCCTGCAGTGGAACGTGCTTGGACCCAGGTTTGGTATTCATTCATACTGGGAGCATTTCTATTACTATGTGGATCATATATGTTTTAAATTACTAGAATAAAAGTTATATTTTATGATAAGAAGAAGCTGGACACTGTTTTTCATTCTCTCTACCTGTCTATCAATCTTTATCTATCTATCTATCTATCTATCTATCTATCTATCTATCTATCTATCTATCCATCCATGGTCTCTATCTATCTATTTATCAATTCAATTCAAAAGAGCTTTATTGGCAGGTCCCAAAAAACATTTAGTATTATCAAAGCAAAAGGGAATAACAAATGTGGGGAGGGGGGGTGATGTGGAAAGTAAAGGGGGTGGATGTTGGGTTATAGTGACAGGATTGGGTATACAATGGTCCAGTGATGGTGGGAGACGTATAGAGGCTGTAAGGGGTTGGGGTGGGATTAAGGGGCAGTATAGGGTTTTGAAATCCATAGATTCTAATTGTCCTTTTAGTTGGGGCAGTATAAAGGTGGGGTATAGGGGCAGTATAGGGGTATAACAGTTCATGGTCTCTTATGTTCCTCTCAGTTGATGGCAGGTGGAGACATATAGGGGGCAGTATAGAGGTGGGGTATATGGGCAGTATAGGTGTATAACCCTTTTGCTGCCAGCCTATCTGGAGATTTTGTCACGCTTGTTGCCAGACCATTTTGCACTATTTTGCGCTCCACATGTTCAACTGTGATTTTTGAAGGGAGTTCCAGGGATTTCCCAGGGGAATATATAATGTTTTTTTTCAGCAGAGTCTGGGCTTTAACATGAAATGTCATGTTTGTAATTTTTTTAGGTGTATTCTCAGTATTTTGGGGTAAAATATGTGCAAATCTTATTACGTGTAAAAGCTCCATTTCTCCCGGTTACAACGGAACCACATGTGTATTGGTAGACACCCTTTCCTGCCCAGGAGACTCCCCCAAACTGAAACAGCGCTTTAGTAGATTTTTTCAGATAAAATACAACTATGCTATGCGCTCCTTGCAGCTTTTCAAGAAAAACAACCCTTTACATTTGAAATACCCCCCACAAACTATATATTCTCTGGAAGTACACACCTCAAGCTTTCTAGGCGTACCAGGCTTGTTGACATGGGTGCAGTTTTCTGGAAGTAATCCCTCAATTAATTATTTGGTTGCACAGGGTTTCCCTAAAAAAAAGAATCAAAAACAGAATCAAAGTCACAAGTTAAATCTGAAAAAGCAACACCCCCTGAACAGAACAATACCCAACATGCATAGCTACTGTCAAGGGAAGAGTTGCCAAACACCCCAAAGTAAAGCATGTGCGTAAGAATAATTTTACGTGCGCACCTTGCGCTTTTTCTACCAGAACAACCTTTTACATTTGGAATACCCCCCACAAACCATATATTCTCCGAAAATAAACATGTTAAGCTTTCCAAGCGTACCCAGCTTGTTGTAGTGGGCTCATCTTTCTGGAAGTAATCCATCAAAGAATTCTATGGTTGCACAGGGTTTTCCTAAAAAAATGTATAAAAAAGCAGAATAAAAAACACTGTTCCCTAAAATATCCATATGCAAACAAGAAAAAACAAGCTAAGGCCCTTATTCATCAAGCGATAGCGCCAGGTAGTGTCTGACGAGCGCCAGGTAGCGGCAGCTAACGGCGACTACCGACTCAAGTACGCCCGGCGGCGGTCACAATGACGCATTTATCAAGCAAAGTGAGGCTAGCGCCGGCGAGAGCGACGGCTAGCGCGGCATTCATCATGAAGCCGCCTGGACCGAACAGCGCCGCTGCAAATTCCCTCACAGCGCCAGGTATGAGCTGTCGCTCCCTGGCGATGTCCAATGCATTTCAATGGAGCAATCTATAATTATTCATAATTAATTGGTATTAATTTTTTTTTTTTTTTTTTTAATGTCAAAAAATCGGAGACCACTTCTGCAATGTTAGGATTTATATTTAAGTCAAAAAAAAAAAAAAAAAAATATGTGCAGAATTGATCTAACAGGTCTGAGATTAATGTATTCATATTACAAAATGATTCTAAAAACATGTATAATGTTACATTCAAAAAATATGGTTGTTTAGGGGTTAAAAACTAGTTAATACACATCGCCGCAAGCGCTCTGGGGTTTAAACAAGGAATGGACAGCGACAGCACATTCGGAGCGTGATTTGTTGATGAATATGAAGCTAGCCGTTCGCTCTGGCCATTCGTTGTCAGGCGCTCACATACAACGCTGGACCTGTGAAACAGCAACCCCCCAGCCCGTATTCAACATTACCGCACACCGACTGAGTCGCTGTCATCAAGCTAATGCCGGCCAAGCACAGCGAATACTGGCTGGCGCTGAAAAAATCACGCTACAGTCGCTCATCTGTCGCTACCTGGCGCTATTAATGAATCGGCCTCTAAGTCTGAAAGCGCAAGATCCCCTGAACAGAACAGCTACTTTCAACCCTTTTAATTGCCAGCCTACTTGAAATTTTGTCAACCCTTGACAGGTAATTTTTCACCATTTTGTGCTATATTTAACCGTGATTTTTACAGAAATTTCCAGGAAAATGTTATATATTTTTTTTTTTGAGGCAGAGTTTAGGCTTTAACATGAAATGTGTTGTTTGTAATTTTTTTACTGTTTTTATTGTTTTATTTTAAATAAACAATTTATTTTACTAAAGAAAACAATATTGCATGTGAAAGCCCCATTTTTCCTGATTACAACGGTACCACATATGTATCGGTAGCCCCCTTGTTTCTGTCCAGGAGACCCCCCAAACTGAAAAAAGCACTTTATAACATTTACCAATAAAATACAACTACCATCCACACTATAAAGGGTTCAATTTAAGGGGGACCCATTTTTTGGGTCTAAAGATCCCCCCCAAATAAATGGCGTGAGGTCCCCCCTACCCAGCATAACCAGCCCTGGGACCAGCTATGGGGGCTTGCACAAGGCGCAGGGGCCAGCTTTGGTGGCCCCTGGCCCTCCAGGCTACAAGCTGGCATAGCCTATGGCCACGGGCTCTTCTACCCCCCCCCCCCCCTGGGCTTTGAGGAGGCAGGTAATGGGGGGGCTCAGAGTTAATGGCAAGTCATCCGCTAGCCACAGGTGACTTGCCAGACCCAGAGCCTTGTGAAATTGTATAGGGGTCTCATGGATCCCTTACCAGTTCACAAAGGGTTAAATGTAAACAAAACACACACAACACACAGAATAAAATAAAAATATATATATTTTTTTAATACTTACCTCCCATCTATCCCCGGGCACTGTGTCCCACGCTGATCACTTTGGCTTCAGCGCTCCTGCTGCTGTTGGAAGCCTTTTTTACCTGGTGGGCGACAGGTAACATAGGGTTAATTTGAAAAAAAATGACATAGGTTCTCCACTCCCGGGGTGGGGGACCCCATTTTTTGGGGGAATTTCAAGGGTTAAAAACCCTCTGATTGTAGGATTT
Organism: Gastrophryne carolinensis; assembly: GCA_027917425.1. Lineage (NCBI taxonomy): Eukaryota > Metazoa > Chordata > Amphibia > Anura > Microhylidae > Gastrophryne > Gastrophryne carolinensis. Next base: position 265,709,117 of record CM051234.1, read on the forward strand.
GTTGCAGGCTGGTGGAGATTTTTGCTTTAACTTTTCTGGCTCTGGCTCATGATGATGAAGATATATATTTTTGCTATTAAAATTAGCTGTGCCTCCCATTTACAACTTTAATATATCAATTACTTGGTTATATAAAGTTGTTGGCTAGCTGGGAGTGCTTATTATTTAATGGTGGTGCAGACACAAATGTTTGTTTAGCTGCATTTGAACCAGGGTTCAGTAGAGAACACATTCTGGCCAGGGAGAGAATTGTATGGTTGTATGCTATTAGTGCTGGGAAGGTAGTGGTGTTCAGAGCCATCAGCCCAGACATGGGGCTGCCAGGGAGCTCAGTGTTTGTGTGCTGTCTGGGTGACCCGGACTATGATCCTGCTATCTCAGCTGGACCCCGAGGTGCTTGAGGTGCTCTCTGGCATGCTGGTCTTTGATCAGGTGAGGTAGGAATCAGCACCATCTTGTCCCTGGAGTTGTTCTGGGAGCTGGGGTCCGCATGTCTGAAAAAGGCATTGATTTGGGCGATAGGGGTTTCTTCTTGCTTTCTCCTGTTTGTTCTGGGTAGTCATCATAAAGGAAGGATAGCTAACGCCGGACAAGAGGGTTAAACGCCTCTAAATTTGGCAGGCAACCGGGAGCTCACCTTTCAAGCGTCTTTACACTGTTCTGACTCAGGTATGTCCCCTAACAAATACATTACATGGTTTATAATGCTCCAAAAATAAAAAGGGGTAAAGAAAAAAATAAATGGCTGAGACAACTTGAAAACATTGAACAGTTTAAGAAAGCTTATCTCTATTCACCTTGCAGCAACTCTTTAAATTGCTAGCTTTACACTGCTGTTGTGTAACCACTAATACAAGCATATCATTCATCGCTTCAAGTATCCCAGAAGACATTCATTTTCTCTGCTTGTGTTTCAGTTAAATTACATATCACTGTGTTTCCTTTTGCTTTTTCAAATAGTATTCTTTTTCAGTAACAGTTCATTTGATTTCTCTCTCAGTGTTGCTTGGCTACAGAAATAAAATCTAAAAGTAGCTGAAGAATCAAATAAAATGTGGAATATTTATATTATAGTCCTACTAGGTTGTGACATGCGATATGAATGGCAATTACTCTGCTTATTTTCCATATAGATCAGGGTCAGCCCATTAAAGGTGTTCCTCTACGCAAATGGGCGACCCGGATGTGTAGGAGTTCTACCTTCACACTCAGCACAGAGGCAGCAACGGAGGCCTGAGGAGCAGCAGTCGCGGCAGCGCAGCAGCAGTGGCGGCAATCCAGTAGCCCACAGCAAACATGGGTCTCCATTTCTAGCCCTATCTATGGTCCTGGGCACAATAATTCAGGTGCAGGCAGTTTATCTTCTGATCCTTACACCTCCTTATGCTGCACGGGGATATGTATACATAACGTTGTTATTGTAATTGTCCTTTAGCCTAATACACCAAAGATAAAAGAGAATGATGAGAATGAGACAAGGACCCCCCAAAAGAGAAGCTTAAGGATCCTAAACCCATTAAATGCTGTGAATCCTGCTGCGTTACACTTCCGGATACCTGACAGAAGTCATTATGCCAGACATGCCTCCAGTTAAAAAGTGGAAGAGGAAACTTCAGCTATGAGACTCGCAGTCCTCCTGGATCACACCCAGGGATATTCACTGCTGATGCATTCACTCACCAATCGGAACACCCCTCTCTATTGGCTAGACCTCTAATTTCCCTTACCACATCTATCCCTGACACTAATACCTCAGTTCAAGTTGAAATAGCTGAGGAGAGTGAAGGTGAATTCTCTTCTGAGGACTCTCCTAATGAGGTTATACAGAGTAATAGGTGAAGGGGGGCTCTGGTTCCTCTGGGGCAATGCCTGAGGAATTGATAGGGTAGGGATATTAGATGACGTTTATGAGACATGGGGAATTAAGTGCAAGGATAAGCCCCTATCTGTTCAGGAAACTATTCTCCAAAAGAATTCCTGTTCATTCAGCACTTATCATTTGAGTGGGATCGCCCAGAATTTTTTTTTTTTTTATGCCAAACCTGCATAAAAAGAAATTCCCCTTGCAGGACATGGAAACTTGAGTAAATGTCCAAAGCTGAATGCTTCCCTGGGTCAGATGTCCAGAGCAGCAGATCTAAGCTTTGATGGATCACAGGATTGAATGCATCCTAAAAAGTGTGTGGGATGTGGATTCTTTTAGCTTCAGACCTACCCTGGCAGCAGATGGTGTCATAAGAAGTATGGGAACATGGCTCAATAAATTTAAAGGTAATCTGGAGAGTGACACTCATATGGAGAGTATTCTAGATACTTTACCTACCCTGTTCAGAGCTGTTTCCTTTCTAGCTAATGCTTCAGAAGAGGCCATCAGAGCCATGGCTACTGCCTTATTAGCCTGTGCCAGAAGAGTTCTTTGGCTGAAAACATGGTCAGGTGATCTTGTTTCTAAAGCTAAGTTGTGCGTCATTCCATTCATGGTAGTCTCCTAGAGGAGCTAGACACCATTCTGACTCGTTCTAGGAAATTCCTTCTAGGGTAGGAAATTCCCAAATAAAAAGCAAAAATTTCTGAGTGACATCACTAATAGAGGCAAGATCATCCTAAGACAGTCCCAGGGTAGACAAAATTAGCAGAAAAAGCGTTGGACACAGACTAGGCCTCAGAAAAGGGGTAGTTTGCTCTCCAAACCCCCAGAAGGCCCTAAGTCTCAATCCTGACGGAGACTACCCGGTGGCGGGGGAGGCTCACCTGGTTTGTAGCCGTCTGGAGAGCAATTTCCCAAAATCAGTTGGACATTGGAAAGGGGATTACGGTTTTCATCCATCCCTCAACCCTAAGGGGTCGTCATAGCCATTGTATGCTTGCACACACAGTATTTTTTTTCTCTGCATTTAACCATCCCCGCAGTTAGGGAAACACAAGCAGTGAGTGCACACATGCCTAGAGTGGGGGGCTGCCTAATCATGGCATATGGTAGTTGCCTTGTTTTTTATGTCCCTGCCGTGAATCGAACCTACAACCCTCCAGTCACAAGATGAATTCCTTACCACTAGGACATAACTGGCCCTTCTTATAAATCTGCTTTTATAGTAGCTAATATACTATATATACTATATATTTACTATATATTTTCAATTGTACTGAGAAAAATAAAGAAAGTACATCTATAATGTGTAACTGCAAAAAGTAATTAGCACTATAAACATCAGTATCTTCTATTTTTCATTGTAAAAAGTGAAGGTGAGAACAATCTGAAGAATCCAATGCAGAAATGATTTATGCACCTGACACTTAGGTAATAGAAATCTGAAAATCAGAATGGGGAAAGGGGGTCACAAGTGGAAAAGGAGAAAATAAAACAAAAGTAGAAAGGGGGGTACGCAGATGTTTTGACTCTTTGCTGGTGTTGCGAAAATATAATTTAGCAAAAAGGATCATCATAAAACACCTCTTATAAAACGTTATCATATAATTCACATCCAGCATTGCATATTGTGCTTTAGTGCTGAAGGGATCGTCGCTGTAAGTTTGCTGATGAGGAAATTTTGTGTATGGACATACATAGTGTATTAATTACACACAATATTATACAATACAATACACACAATATTAGTTTCCTTGTTTTATCTAGGGGTAATGTCCTTCTTTGGCATATGTTACCAGAACAATTCTCTGTTATTACCTGGCGACCAAGGAAAGTGTCAAAGTTGGGAGGAAAAAAGAATTGGAAGCTAAGTGTTCAGTACCTCACTGTATGATAGAAAACCTTGATGGTCAGTTCATCCCTCTCTTCTTCTTGCTGGTGAGGCATGTAAGAGAGGCTGCTTAATGTCCAGCTGGACTTAAAAACTTCAAAACTGCCTTGCTGCTGATTCCTCTGCTGGAGGTGTAGGGGGTCATGCAGCTGGATGATGAAGTTACCCTTCTAGTGTCCTCTGTGACTGTGTACCAGTACTGGGCCTACAAGCTGCACCTCCACCCTAACAACTGGCTCAAGTAAATGATTCTTTCAGTCAAGTACTCAGGGGTGCACCACTAATGAGGCCATGTGAGGCAACGCCTCAGGTGGCACTGCAGAATGGGCGGCAATCACAGGACATTTTTTTATCTTTTACCATCTCATTAATGGATCAGTGAAGGCGGGGGGAACCGCTGCACACTGTCATGTTTTCAAGTCAATCATTGGTGGCTCAGAGGTCTTGGCCCTGCCCCCTACCTGCCCACGCTCCCTGGTTGCTCTATTGAGGAGTGGAGCTGCACATCCTGGAGGAATGGCACCTTTCTACAGTTCGCCTTAGGTAGCAGAGATGCTAGGATCACCCCTGCAAGTACCTGGTATTAGAATTGTCCAAGCATTGTAAAGTATTGATGGAACTATAGGAATAACTGCATTATAAGTTCCTTATTGTTGATTGGGAGAAGGAGATGGATCATTAATTCCAGTATTTATTGTTATTTATTTTATATAATTTAAAAAGGTTTCTAGAGTGATATAGTCATATTAGCATTGACGTTACTTATTTGCAAGTTAAAAGTTAATTTACAGTTGGCTACAGCTGCAATTACATTCTTTAGCATAGATATAATCCTATTCTTTAAGATTAAGGTGATAAATAAAGATATTGGGTCAGTGTCGGGTCTGGCCAAAGAAACCACACGCCTGTCTGCATGGTTTTGGGTAAGACCCAAGGGGGAAGCTGGGACTCCTTTGAGTCATTGTGAGAGAGGATGCCTGCAACTGCTTTTGTTTTCATTGCTCTCTTAAGGCTGGGGGAAATGATCCTCAACCCACAACTGAATGGGACAAATCTTGGAATTTTGATGGGTTAGGTTCACCAGTCAAGAGGCACAAAGTACTGAGGTTACTGAAGAAGGAAAGCCCAGATGTGGTCTTCTTACAAAAGACCCACTGGACCCACAAAGATGCGCTCTGGCTCAATGACCCCTGGATTGGTAAAATGCATGCCACAACCTATAACACTAAAAAGATAGGTGTAGCAATACTCTTTAACAAATTCCTACCAATAATAATCAAGGACATCGTTAAAGATGATCAAAGTAGATATCTCCTGCTCAAGGCACATATAGAATGGGTCACTTTCCCGTTTCGCTTAACACAAATAATTCACAATTCTATTCCTCTCTCACTCAATTAATCTTTCAAAGTGACTTCCCCAATCTCACCCCACGGGGGACCTCAGTGTTTTACTTAATCCCACCCTTGACAGATCCAATGAATCTCTAGAGATCCACTTGAGGTCAGGAGAGGGTGTTGCAAACATGATGGGGTCTGCACCCCTGGTCGATACTTGGTGTGGTGGAGTGTCAGTATGTTGTTGTACCATGTTAGCCATCAATGTAAGCAGGAAATCCAAGTCCAGTCTATTCAATCCATGTCATAATGACACATAAAATTATTATCCCTGTTTAGCTCACAGTCCATTGATTTAAACATTTGGATGCATTTACATTGAACGGAAGCCCCCTTTGAGTACTGTGAGTTTGAGGTCACATAGGCATCCATTTTTTATTTTTAATTGTGAACATGTGCAGATTTAGTCTTTCCTAGCTCTTGCCCTATCTGCCTGATGTAAAAAATGCTGAGGGGCACTTTTGCATGTGAAATTACCCTGTCTTTTGTAATCATGTTGCATACCTGGTGTCTTTATTCTGTCGGTGGTGTAGATGTGTGTGCAGGTTTCACACCTTTCTGCAGGCAAGGCCATGTCCAATTTTGTGCTGGATCACTTAGGGAGCTCAACACAATGAGTTTTCTGAGATTAGGAGGTTGTCTGTATGCCAACACTTAACATCCAACTATGAAAGACTAAACTTCTATATCCAAGGCCCATAAAACCTTGTCCAGAACGCTTTCCTAATTGATGAACAGGCCACACCAATGGTTAGAGACACCAGAATTGGTCACATATCTGTATCAGATTACAGTCCAATCACCCTAAACATTCAAGCCTCCACCCCCCACTATAGCTTCAACTGGACCTTTTACTTCCCAGGGAATTCCTGAAAGAGGAATGGGGAAACTATGTTGTTGCAAGACTTACAAGATACTACATCTCCTTCTATAGACAATACATATCTTCCCCAGCATCTGAAAATTGGGACAAATTTACTCAATTTACACCCTAGATTGAAACCTGCAAGGGCAGAGGCATACCCATTCATGTTGAATACAATTGACTACCCATATTAAGGGTATCCATCACAAAAAAATCCATATAGATTATATGAGACTAATGTAGTCCCAATGATGACAAAAATCAAGAGAGACATAGGGAGATGGCAGCACCTTGCCCTTTCTTACCTGGGTAGAGCCTACTTATTAAACAAGGTGGTAGTCCCTCAAATCCTACTACGTGCAGAACCTACCCATATCTTTATTCCATAAGGATGTTCAAGCACCGAGTAGCACTTTTAGGACCTTCATATGGGGAAAGAAATGACATGCAATCTGCATGCTCATCCATCAGCACCCCCCTTGTAGGAATCAACTTTCCCTACCTAGAACATTATAATATTGTGGCATTGGTGAGACATCCCACGGTCCATTTACCAACACGGTCCATTTACCAACACAATACTAGCCCAAAACATGATTCTGCACACCCATTTGTTATACTTCCTTCATATGCACAAAGCAATGCTGCCCACATCGGTCATTGATAATCCTTTGCTGATAACAATGGGGTCAATATGGCATAAAATCCCCAATAAATCTTTAATTAATAGCCATTGTTCCCTGTCCTTGCCCTACAGGGTAATGGTGAGATGGAAGGGAGAACATGGTCCAGACTGAACCTGCTAGGGGTGGGTAGCTACCCTAAAATGGTGGGGGCGATGGTAGATATGGGGAGCCAAAGGCTCTTACGCACGACCAGACAGCTGAGAAATGTCCTCAGATGGCACAGAAATTAGAGGCCTACATGAAGATAACCTATTATGTCAATAGAGTTTTACCAAAATGAGCTGACAAGGATTGGGATAACCCCCTTTACACTTTACTCAGAGACAAATCTTCCCTATTCGAATCTATGGCCAGACTTGTTTTTTAGGGAGACCCTAAACTATAACATTGTAAGACAATCAAGGCTGGTGAAGTAGAATTAAAATTTCCTGACTTGTTCCCCATAGGCCATGCTAAACATGCCCTCCTACACCAGGCGCACAATATCAGCCTGGTCGTACAGAGAGATGACTCTGCTGGTATACCATAGTGTGTTTCCCCCAGAGGGCATTTCTAATGAGACTGTCGGAATATGATGCTTGCCTGAAATGCAGAGCCCACACTGCAGACTTATTCCATCAGTTCTGGGGAATGATTAAACGTAAAGCAGTTTGGGCAGCAAGTACATAGATACTTAGGTACTTAGAGATAGTCTCAAATCTCTTGTTATCACATTTGGTTTGAACTTTGTAACATCTAGTTTATAATGTACAGTATGTTTTACCTTGTCTGTAATTATACCTTATACAGCGCTATGGAAGAAGATGGTGCTATATAAATAAACAATAATAATAATATTTCCCATACACGCCAGAGTGGGCTATATTTGGAGATCATCTAGACCAGGGGTACTCAAATGGCGGACCGCGGTCCGAATCCGGACCGCAGACGCCATTTGTCCGGACCGCTGCCCAGGGCTGGTGTAGTGTCCCTGGAGCCAGGGGCGGGCGGGCAGCCCGGGATCCGGCGGTGCCGGTGACAATTGCCGGCTGGGGCTGTCAGAGCTGGGGGCGGGCACATGGGCGTGGCCAGGCCGGGGAAGGTGGAAGCGGCTCGGGCCTCGTGGCGGGGGGGGGGAGGAGTGGAGACGAAGAGGCGCGGGAGGAGGAAGGAGCCGAGAGCGCGGAGCTGGCGGAGGCTTCGGGCGGCAAGCAGAGCCCGCTGCACACACCTGGAGGCCCGTCATGTCCACTCACACTGCTGCCGCCCCCACCGCCGGTGCTGCTAGAACAGGCCTAACTCTGGGAAGAGGTGGCCTGCCTGAGGGAGGTGGCGGCCCCGGAGTCAGTGGTGTCCCGGCATCAGAGCACACTGCTGCGCTGGCTGGAGGAGCGGCTGGCCCGGGGCGAGGAGGCCATTACCCGGGACCAGTTCATCGAGCTGCTGGAGAACCGGGCCAGTGGCCGAGAAAGTGCAAGGAGGTGAGATTCCTGTCCCCCATTTACTTCATGTGTAGAGTGCAAGCTCCTCAGCCAACCTGAGCAATGAGCTTTCCTGTCCCCCCACCCACCTGTCATTTACTTCCTGCTTCTCGCCCTTCTGTGTAGAGTGCAAGCTCTTCAGCTAACATGCTGGAAAGGGAGACCTGAGCAATGAGCTTTCCTGTCCCCCATCCACCTCTCATTTACTTCCTGCTTCTCGCACCCCTCACCTAACCCTTCTACACATCCACTGACCCTCACCTACCCCCCCAGCAGCTGATCTGCACCCTCCCCTAACCCTTCTCCCAGCCCGTGACATGCACTCTTACTTACACCCCCCCCCCGACCTTCATCCCACGGCAGACCCTGGTAAGTGGACCTCCACTGAAAGTAGTTGAGTACCCCTGATCTAGACCATCCTGCACCAATGGATCTCCACTGCACCTTCATTAGTATCACTTTTCTTGAACAAATTAAGGCATCTCTTTCAAACAGAGTGGGTTGAGGCTCAGCTAAGTGGTGAGGTCAAAGTAGAAAACAATTTCAATATGTGGGAAAGTTTCATGGACACATTACCACAGGAGCTCCGGAGAACTCTTGCCTCCAATTTTGGCCAGGTTTCGTGGTCTGGTTTGACCCTAGCATGGCCTCTGTGGACCACCCTATAAGAGTGACTTCAGACTAAAACAGGAGTCCAATAATAAATAATAGAATTTGGGTCAATGGCAGGTATGTGGTTGAGGCATTATAGGAAACTGGACAATTATTTGACCTAAACTCTTTAGCAATAAGCAACACATTCTGTAAAGAATAATGTAAGAATATACTGATATAGAACTGTTTATTTGAAAGGTACTTTAATGGAAGACATAAACATGAAAAGCCAAAAAATAAAAATGAGGCACAGAGTTGTAAGTAATGTACCAATTACTTACTAGATTAGGTTTTAATATGTGGTTAATCTAAGTTGTTACTAGAATGCCAAATAAACTGTATTCTATATCCTGACATGTAGACATATTATTGTACATTGTACTGATGCTATGTTAAGACTGAGATTGTCACGATTCTTACTGCTTCAATAAAAATATTTGAAACTAAAAAGCTTACTAGCATAGGAGAAATGGATAACTTAATGTTGTTTGGTGGGGGTGTCATAGTTAAAGAAGTTATTTAATGTAGCTAGATGTGGGAGGGCTAGTTTGAAAGATGAGCAGGGGGCAAGGAGGGTGGTGGGACGTTGAGGCAATCACGTGTGATGCAGAGGATTATTCTTATAATTTTGTCAACCCTACTATTTAGGCTATTTTATTGGCGTTTTCAGATTGAACACCTTTAATAGAGTATCACCCAGCTTTTTAATTACTCTGCTGGGCAGCTGCCAAGGCCTGTGGGAAAACTGGTCAAAGTTTGATGTTATGTCAAGATAAAGACCCAAAACTTACCCCCAGACTTTGACAACCGTCAAACTCCTAACACTAATGTTTTTTTCATGTGGTGTGAGTTACATAAGGACCAAACTAGTTGATTCTATGCAATGACATTAACAGTATGTTGTATCTAAGTTTGCACATAGCACAGGTAACAAACTTTGCATTAATACAACAGGGAGGCATATGGAAATCTGCATAGCTCTGCACATTGTCATAATCCTGAAGTGTTCAAGTTGTTCATAATATGATTTTAATAACAATAAGAGGTGACTATCTCACATCAAAATGATGTGTCAAAGTTGAATTCCGAAAAACTTTAGTCCAACTTTGAAGCATGATGTGATGGCACTAACAGGGGTGTCACTGTTGAGATCCTGAAAATGAATCCAACCATTCACAAGTTCAACAAACTTTTTGTAATATTTTTAGTCACCTTTTTTGTTGTTCTATGAAATAATTCTAATGATTGTGGTACACATTTACCACCTGACAAAAAGGACACAAACCATAAGATGAATGCACCTCTGTTACATTCTAAGGGAAAAGATTAATCTCCTCAATTAACCTTGTAAGAGTAAAGCACGTTGTGTTCTACTCATAAAGCAACACAGTTGGAAATAAAACATATTTTAGGAAGCAGTTACAAGCTTTTATTATTTACTGTCATCTTGTTTGGATCTTTAGTTAATTTCAAATGTAAATTCTAGAACAGCAAATGATGAGCCATAAATTGTTCTAATGAGCACAGTAAGCATCATGCCCCTGATATTAGCCAGCTTACAAAAATTATTGCACATTGTGAAACTAAATTTAACCACTAAAAACTTTTAGGGTATGGTATAAAGATATTTTTAATGTTGAAATGCAGCCTTACTTTTTAAACAATATACCTAATTAAAAAGCAATTACGTGCTGCGCAAAAACAACAAAAAACCTATAGCTCCCAAAGTTGTTAAGGTACATGGCATCCTATCTCACCCCCTCCAGCCACCAGTGATTACTCTCACAATTAAAAAGATACTACATTTTTATCTCACATCTCTGTCCAATGGGGGACCTGGAAGTGGCTGCACATTTCATCATTACACGTCCTCCATAGGTTCGTCTACCACACCAGTGTGCAGTCATTCCTGGCACTCTGTCAGTTAGAGCTCTCTGAACCCCAGATCAGAACTACCAACTGACATGAGTCTTACCCTGGTTACCTGCAGCCACTCCTGCTGTGTCTATCACCATACCCAGGGTCTGGTATCTCTGTGGGCTCTGATTTCTGGTTTCTAGGTGAAAGTGTGTGGAGTACGAGCCCAGACCAAGAAGTCTGTTAATCTTTATGTCAAGAATTGTAGGACCTGTTGTGGAACTCATGGAGATGTCAGGCTCTGAGGACAGTGGTAGACTCTGCAGCAGCAGATGCCAGTCAGCAATTCTAATCTGGGGATTAAGTTAAACTAGTTAGTCTTTTTAAAATGCACCATATCTGACCCTCGGCATATGAAAAGGACTGTAAATACAAACAAACAAAAAAAACTGTACCATTAGTCCCCCGTAGCAGCTCCCGACCATCTTCTGGTATCGAATGTCCTGGTCGAATGTCCTGGAGGCTGCTGCGATGAGGGGGGGGGGGGACTGGGAATGCATGATAATAATAACTGGAGGGTCACATCTACTCATTCCCATTTTCACCACCATCCCAAAGTTTATAAGTGGGAATTTCAACCTAAATGTCACCCCCATTGTGTCTGGCATTGTCAGGCCCCAAGAACCTTTGGGAAGGTGGGTGGATAAAATGCAGCCACCTTCTGTGTGTTACAGGTATTGAATCAGATGACCTGGCCTGAAGGGGTACCTGGTGCACACTTGACATTACAGCCCTATACTCGTCAATACCACACAGACTGGCCATCATCTAGAATATATCTACACCTGAGACTATGGAATTACTCATAATGTGAGAAGAATACCACATAATTACTTCTGGTGTGGGGCCTCCATGGGGGCGCCGTTCTTGCCCTTATTGGCCAACCTTTATATGGGTTGGTGTGAGGCACCCTGCATCTTTGGGAGATTTGTATTGGCTGGGCAGGTACATTGACGACCTTATGGTGTGGACTGGCTTTGTGGATTTTATCATATGATTTCTGAAGTTTGCTAATACCATTGGTCTTAATCTTAAACTCACAGAGCAGTAGAACATTACCACCAACACCACCACCAATTTTCTTGATCAAAGTGTAGGTGACAGGTAAAATTACAACGAAAACTTACAGGAAACCCTTGCAGAGAATAACATATTTTATGCAACTTCAATTTATTCAGGGGAAGGAAATGAGTTCATACGTGCCCGACAGCATTGCTCTGAGGTAATAGCTTCCCCAGAGAACCGACCCTGTTGCACAGACCACTGGCTGTGATCAACAAAAAGCATGAGAGGGGACCTCCTAAAGCCATCTGGAGTTAAGACCCCATCTTTTAGCACAAATGTGCAATAATATAATCAGGGATTAATATAACACACTTAGGTAATATAGGGGTTGATTCAGAGCCAGGTGAGAAAACTCCTTTTTAGGAGCCATTCTATTCTGACTCACCCGAATGGCAGTAATTGGAATCCTGTAGACAGCTCCATGTTCCTTGTGCGTGTCTGTGATGAATGTTTTCTTTTCTTCATAAAGCTTGGCAGATAGCTTACTCAACTGCTTGGGGATCACCTGTATATGTTTTTAAAGCTTTATTTCCCTACAAAATCTTGCAGCAAAATTCTTACAGCAGACATGTACATTCAATGCAGCAGGAAAACTTGTGATGTAACCCAAACAAAGCATTAGGTACAAAACTGTAGCTGCAGAAGAGAGCAGCAGGTGTGCACTGCATGTGTCATGGACAACTCACGTTCTCGCCGGTCTCGAGGCTTCTGCAGGCGGCGCGGGCTTCGGCAACTGTCAGGCTCCCTCCTCACCCGGCAGCCGCGTCTCCATCAGGCGGCGTCGGAGCGAGCAGGGCCGAGTGTGCCTGCCTCCTCCCAACGTCACAGCCTCTCCTCCCTGACAGCCTGTGCTCGCGCACACGAGCACAGCTGCCTTATGACCTCCGGCGGCGCTGCAGGCAGCGCGCCCGCCGGAGGCTTGGATTAAAGGGCCAGTGAGCCCAAAGTTGTTCTGGGCGGAACACCCTTTAGTGTGAATTGGGCAATCAGCCCAGGTATCCTAAGTTGCACCAATCATGTCCTTCTCTCCCACCAATCATATCAGCCCACATCAAATAAAGGTGTTTCCCTCACACTTGTTCCATGTCTGTGATAGCGTGCTGCTGGGTGTGTTTAACTGTATCTGAACTTTCCCGTTATTGATCTTGCGTACCCGTGACCTTCCGGCTTGACCCCTGGCTCGACTTGACTACTCTTGCGTCTCATCCTCTGGTGCTGCGCTTGTTTGGACTGATCACTTGTGTATGACCCCTACTTTCCCGACCTCGCCCAGTCTCGTTCCGGGTTCATCCGCCTTCCTCCCCGTAAGTCTGCATCCTTTGTGCTATGAAGCCCTGGGGGCAACCGTGCCTGGTGAGGCGTATAAAGAGTCCCAGCAGATGAGGGCTTGTCTATAGGTGAAGCTAGCAGCAGGGATTGGGGGTTGCGGACTGACTTAGAAGGCGGGTGTCCCACGGGACCTGACAGCATGGATGTCAGACTAGAAATGGCCGAAGGAGAGTGGAAGAAGGGAGGAGTTATGCACATCAGAGCAAGACTAAGGAAGGGACAAGGGGGATTAAAGGCACACTGCTCAGCCTATGCAAATAAACATATATTAAACTGTTACCCCGGGTAATATAAAACACACGTTGTGGGACATGACACATTTACTTTCATTGTCTACTGATTATGATTCATATTTATATCCGGTTGTTGAAACAAAGAGTTTTTCTTCACCTGGCTCTGAATCAACCCCATAGACTGCTTATTGTTTATATAGAGGGGCTGCGATAGGCAATCAAGCTGCTGCTGAACAGATACACTGTTGACTGTATTATATCATGTGAGTAGCAATGTGACACAGAGGCCATATATACCACTTGAATTCCATTTATTATGAAAAAGCAGTCCAATGGGAATCTCTTTTTATTAATAAAACCAAGAAGGTTTGAGCAAGCGGGACACACCCAGCTAAACATGTCCACCTACATAAAGAAAGAAAAGAAACAACTTGAACCAGGAATGGACTAAATTAGTCCGCAATGACATCTAGGAAATCATGCAGTGGATATCGGTATATGCCAGGGAAGGCCATTACATGGGCACAATTTCACACAATACAACTTTGGTATTATATTATATGTGTAATTTTTAATGTAATAATAAATATTTTTGTATGACTAGCTGAAGCATGGTAGCGTTTAACTGTGTTGTAGGGGAGTAGTATGCGACCCCCAACTTTCCTTTTAATGCAATGAATTACTTCGCTGACCAGCCACCAAGTACTTAGAGGTAAGGGTGGAGGGCAATTTGACTAATCCCTACTCCCCTACTAATTTTGTTCTTCATTTCCCCAAAATACTAGAGGAGATGGCCCATAGCAGCATATTCACAATAAATATATATAACCTTTAAAGAATGCAAAATGAAGGATCTTACAAGGCTTTCCTATCCCCAAAATGACCCGGGCCCCATCCATGGGACAGTTGCCCATAGCATACAGGCCATTGCCACTGCAATATTTTTACATTTATGTTTGAAGACTGCAAAGTGAAGACCTGTAGAGGACTATCCAATTCCCAATAGGGAGAAGATTATTGTGTACTTTTGTGTGCTGGCTAACCAGCCACCCACTTTTCTCCCAGGTGCTGCTAGTGCTTTAATCGCCAGGCTGTCAAAAGCAAATTTAACACTCTAGCAGTTTAAGGGCTCCCCAAAAAGGCATAGATAATTTAGGAGGTTGACTTATTGGGAAGGCTATGACAAAGGCACCAACATATGAGACAAAATAACATAATTCCATGTGTTATTGTCGCTTTGGGTTTAGCTGACTTCCATGACTTTGCTACAAGTTCACCTTTAATATGCGAACAGTAAAACTATTCTCTTTGATCTAGAAAAGGTAATGGTATACACATAGAATTGTGGATGATTAATCACTGCAGCTGCTTTTTTACCAGTCTCCATCAAGAAAAATGTCAAGTTACTATAACAATTGTTTTGCTATTTATCTCTCAAATGGCACTGGTTGATGACATTTGAAGGTCTTGGATTGAATAAGGATGCCTTATAGTTTTTCAGCAGATTATATGCTGTTGTCATAACTTTTGAAGGACACACTGTTTCTGTTTCTATTATTGCTGCCTTAAACCATTGATTTTGGTTATTCTATGTTATACTAAAATAAATCAAAGACAACAAAGGCTGTTCATAAGAATAAATCGATTCAGTGCTTAGCATCTTAGCAACAAACATTAAGTGCAATTGTCAGCTCTGACTGTCCAAAAACAACACATATGCAAACCTCCTAATGCATGGTGAATACTTTTTTCAAGTGATGTCGCATTCCACACACGTCCCTTTTTATGCTGTTCCTACGTGTGGTCTCTTGTCCCATCTTGTGCCTGCTTTCACAGCAATTCTCCTGCTGAGGAAAACCCAAGCTGTTTGAGAAGGACATCAGATATGTCTGGACACATGGTGGAGGATGTCACAGATGTCAGAGACTGGATACATGGGGAGGATGCCAAGGACACAAATGGTGGAGGATATCAGGGACTGGATACATGGGGCGGATGTCAAGGACACAAATGGTGGAGGACATCATGGGCTGGATACATGGGGAGGATGTCAAGGACACAAATGGTGGAGGATATCAGGGACTGGATACATGGGGCGGATGTCAAGGACACAAATGGTGGAGGACATCATGGGCTGGATACATGGGGAGGATGTCAAGGACACAAATGGTGGAGGATATAAGGGACTGGATACATGGGGCGGATGTCAAGGACACAAATGGTGGAGGACATCATGGGCTGGATACATGGGGAGGATGTCAAGGACACGAATGGTGGAGGATATCAAGGACTGGATACATGGGGAGGATGTCAAGGACACAAATGGTGGAGGATATCAGGGACTGGATACATGGGGAGGATGTCAAGGACACAAATGGTGGAGGATATCAGGGACTGGATACATGGGAAGGATGTCAAGGACACAAATGGTGGAGGATATCAGGGACTGGATACATGAGGAGGATGTCAGGGACTGATCAACTGCTGGAGGATGTCAGGAATTAGACATACATGGAGGAAGGATAGTAGGGACTAAGCACAGGATTTTAAAGCATATAGTTACAGAATGTGACTGATTAGTTGATACAATATTTCAGAACTTGGGACCACACTTTGTCTAAAGCTCCAATATATATGTAAAAAGACCCAGGTTATTATGTAAGATAGAGAAGCAGCATGTTGCCATGATGCATTGCAGAGATTTAAACCAATCCATTTAAAAGGGTGAAGCAACCTTGGTTGGCATGGAAACACAACAGGGTTAATCTCAGACCAAGGGGGAGGACCTTGTCCCCATGTGATTGCCTACTTTAAAGTTGACCAACAGTCAAAAATGAATTAAGTTAGACCAACACAACAAACAGTCCTCATATGCACCCCCTCCAGTGCAATTTAGATTGCTGCACATCAAAAATAATTTATTTTTCCTTTTTCTATGCCTACTGGGATAACTTTTAAAAACAAGATGGCTGCTCATGGGCTTGCAGGCCACCTGCAAGTAGGAAGTTGTGCTGGGTTTCCTGTTACTGCGCATTTCAGTGATGTCAGCTGGGATTTCCAACTGTGCCAGGCTGTTGGTCCGGTTTAAAGTGGACCAACACCCAGGATTTTAACTATCCTGGGTTGTGTCCACTTCCCCGGGGCACCTCACCCCGCTCCTACGGCGCATGTGCGGCTGCTCGTCCAATCAGCACGCTCGGAGCCGCTGATCTATGCGCGTCAAAGTGACGTCTTGTGTCAGCGGCTCCGAGCATGCTGGCGGCCATATCTCGCGCTTCCCTCTATTAGGGAGCGTGCCCATGCCGGCCATTCACAAATGGCTGGCGCGGGCACGCGCCCTGCTACAGTGAAGCGTGAGATGCGGCCCGCGCATGCGCTGTTGGCCCGGGATTCAGGTGAGGATGCCCCGCGGGTAAGAATTGGATCAGCCTGGGAATCTTATAGATTCCCAGGCCGACCCGGCTGGGTGTTGGTCGACTTTAAATCTAAAGTGAAGTGTTTCTTGCCTCCGGTGCAACCAGATTTAGTATACCATGCTGTGTGAAACCCCCCAGATCGCTCCAAATACTCACCTGTCCCCGATCCTATGGGACATGGGCAGGCTCTCATTCGATTAGAGACATTTGCCATGCATATCAATGTTTGGCAAATGGCTCTGTGTTCTGCATTCGGGAATGAAAGCCAGCCGCATCGCCAGATACAGGCACACTCCTGCCCCCAGCCTATTTGAATGGCTGGATGTGGGAGCGCACCTGAGCCCATAGATGCTAGGGATGGGGTAATTCTCACTCTGGATTGTTTACCTCCCCAGGGTTGCTGCTGGAAAAGGTGAGGTGAGTTTTGTTCCGCTTTAAAGCGTTATTCAAAGAAGTTGGGTGTCAGTCAATTTGATGTTTTTAAAAGTTTATTGCAAAAAAATCCCTTAAAATAGGAAATCTGGTTGGTGGAGGGTGACTTGCCCAATGTCTTTAAGCGAAAATCTTAGCAGTTTCTTTAGTCAGTTTCCTAGGATGTATGAAGGCTTTTTTAACAACTTTTGTAGAAAGATTCTGAAGAGCTGTGAACCTGCTAAATTGTTTGAAGCTTTACAGTCAGGTCAGTCAACTTCCACATTCATTGTATGGTTTGCAGAGTGGGCTTGCACATCAAACCAGTTGCCGTTGATCACATTATTGGCTGCCATTTGCTTGCAAACATGTGGACGTGATGATTCTTCAAGCAACAGCAGTTGTAGTGTTCTAGGACCATCTTGCTAGAGTGGCAGAACTAGTGCTGTGTGCCCTGCACTATGACTGCAAAAGAGATCCTTTCTCCAATACGCTTCCAGTGAGGAGAGATATTACATACCATACCTTTCTGTTCCTGTATCTGTTGTGTTCATGGTATTGTTCAAACTGCAATTGTCAGGCTTCTCTAAAGCTTCTGTCAGACTACTGCAGCACCAGCTGCTTTTAGCAAATGCCAGGTATAAGTTGAACTTACTGTCTAGTCATTTGGGTTGATTCAAAGAAACATGTAACAGCTTGGATTTGGCTCACGATCATCCTATTTTTCACGTCCGCTCGTGCGTTCGTATGAACTTGCGAGTGATTCAATAAGCAAATACGTTTCTATCCTAAAATATACGTCCGTTCGTATGATATCTCCCGAACTTGCCTCAGTCAGTTGACAATCGTAAAAATCACGTTCATGTGCTCACCTGTTGCGGCGGCAGCCTGTTTTGTCGGCGGCTTCCATCGTCCAGCTCTTCCAATTACTTGCGTTTGCCTCTGGTTTTCATTGGTTTTTGGCCTCTTAGATTCGTGCGTTCTTATGTATATAAGATCTTGCGCATGCGCACCCTCAACCAGAAACTTACCTAAACCCTTTAGCGCTTGCATCCAACTTCATTTCTCGCTCCCTCAAACTTACCTAAACCCCTTAGCGCCTGCATCCAACTTCATTTCTCGCTCCCTCAAACTTACCTAAACCCCTTAGCGGCTGCATCCAACTTCATTTCTCGCTCCCTCAAACTTACCTAAACCCCTTAGCGGCTGCATCCAACTTCATTTCTCGCTCCCTCAAACTTACCTAAACCCTTTAGCGCTTGCATCCAACTTCATTTCTCGCTCCCTCAAACTTACCTAAACCCCTTAGCGCCTGCATCCAACTTCATTTCTCGCTCCCTCAAACTTACCTAAACCCTTTAGCGCTTGCATCCAACTTCATTTCTCGCTCCCTCAAACTTACCTAAACCCCTTAGCGCTTGCATCCAACTTCATTTCTCGCTCCCTCAAACTTACCTAAACCCCTTAGCGGCTGCATCCAACTTCATTTCTCGCTCCCTCAAACTTACCTAAACCCCTTAGCGGCTGCATCCAACTTCATTTCTCGCTCCCTCAAACTTACCTAAACCCTTTAGCGCTTGCATCCAACTTCATTTCTCGCTCCCTCAAACTTACCTAAACCCCTTAGCGCTTGCATCCAACTTCATTTCTCGCTCCCTCAAACTTACCTAAACCCCTTAGCGGCTGCATCCAACTTCATTTCTCGCTCCCTCAAACTTACCTAAACCCTTTAGCGCTTGCATCCAACTTCATTTCTCGCTCCCTCAAACTTACCTAAACCCCTTAGCGCTTGCATCCAACTTCATTTCTCGCTCCCTCAAACTTACCTAAACCCCTTAGCGGCTGCATCCAACTTCATTTCTCGCTCCCTCAAACTTACCTAAACCCTTTAGCGCTTGCATCCAACTTCATTTCTCGCTCCCTCAAACTTACCTAAACCCCTTAGCGCTTGCATCCAACTTCATTTCTCGCTCCCTCAAACTTACCTAAACCCTTTAGCGCTTGCATCCAACTTCATTTCTCGCTCCCTCAAACTTACCTAAACCCCTTAGCGCCTGCATCCAACTTCATTTCTCGCTCCCTCAAACTTACCTAAACCCTTTAGCGCTTGCATCCAACTTCATTTCTCGCTCCCTCAAACTTACCTAAACCCTTTAGCGCTTGCATCCAACTTCATTTCTCGCTCCCTCAAACTTACCTAAACCCTTTAGCGCTTGCATCCAACTTCATTTCTCGCTCCCTCAAACTTACCTAAACCCCTTAGCGCTTGCATCCAACTTCATTTCTCGCTCCCTCAAACTTACCTAAACCCCTTAGCGCCTGCATCCAACTTCATTTCTCGCTCCCTCAAACTTACCTAAACCCTTTAGCGCTTGCATCCAACTTCATTTCTCGCTCCCTCAAACTTACCTAAACCCCTTAGCGCCTGCATCCAACTTCATTTCTCGGTCCATAAAACGTAAGAAAATCACATAATTTACATATGTCTATATGTTTCTAAGTGTGTTGTTTCTGGTTTGTGTAATTTTTTGGGTGTGTGCATATTAGAAAAGACACATTTAGGAAGGCTTCAAATATAATTTATTTAAAATTTTTTCTTTCTTTGGTTTGGAATAAAATTCCAAATTTTTTTTTATAGTTTTTTTTGTTTTTTTAAAACCGTTTTTGTTTTTTGGCCTCGGGAAAACATATATAATTTTTTTATTTGTTTTTAACAGTAAAACTTTTTTTTTTTTTTTGGGGGGTTTTTTTGTTTAAAAAATATATATATTATTTTTTGTTAAAACAATTAAAAACTTTCTAAAATTTTAACAACTTTTAAAAAACGTGAAACAAAGGAGCCAGGACCAAGGGCACTATTCATCATCCTCTTCTTCATCTGTTGGCCCCAACGTCGCCTGTATGGCCAGCAGCTCGGCCACCAACTCCTTCATTCGTTTTTTTTTTCCCGCCAAGGTTTTGGGGATCATCCCTGTAACCAATAGAGAAAGAAACATAAATAGGAGTCCAAGACCGGTTTGTATGCTGGAAATAGATTTAGGGTTAATCAAATACATGTAAATGCATGACATATGTCCTTCTTCAAAGGGATACAGTTAATGCATTTCCCACAGGTAAGTGTTTAAACTCCTTAAACCGGACCTTCAACATTATTTAATGAAAAACAAAAACTATTCACAAATGATTCTGCCCCACCTCAAAGTTAGTTAGGCTTTTTTGGGGATTACAGCGCCGCCATCTGGACTCTGAAGCATAACACTTAATGAGGAGTGGAGAGTTGGATAAAGTACAGGGGAGTAGGTTACAGTGGTGCGTTGGGAATCCAGAGCATAGCTGGGTTGAGGGAAAGGTCATCACTCACACAATGCATGGCAGCACCTTCCTTTTTTCAATCTGTATCCCATGCTGCCTGTAAATATTGTGCATTCCATATTCCCCAATATTGGTTTTGTTCTGTCTAATAACATGCATTAGATGGGTGAAGGGTGTTTTTCCATGTTTCTAATCTGTAGGTACAGTGTGATGGCTAAGTCTTTGGTTCTTAATACTAGTTTGGGTCCTCTTTAAGCTAACGAAGTGCCCACATGAAAGTGTGAACTACACTTTGGCTACGCCTTTAGTTATGTGTGTGTTATTAGCTAAGCAAACATTAATATGAATAATGGCATGGAGACTTACGGAGTTGGTGGCCGACAGATGGCTGGTTGGGGCCAACAGGCTGCCCTTGGTCCTGGCTCGGCTGTGAAGAAGTCCCTGGAGAAACATGTGACATTTGGTTAGTATTTGTAGATAGTCACTATCCCCAACATATCTGGCTCCCAGTCTGGCTGACATCACTCACCTTCGCCAGGATCTCCTTCCAGCATCTCTGCTGCCTCCTCCTCCACTATCTCACCCGCTCCTGAAGCTTCTACAAATACATAATAAAGGATAACTTAGTTTTTGGCCTGCCATGTATATCTTTGTGCCTATACATGAAGAGTGACATACCAGAGCCTTCCCCATGCGTGGCCAGGTATGACTCCACGCCCACGCGCCTTGGCCCCTCCTCTGTGGTAAGGTCCAGGGGCTGGTCTGAGGAGGCCACAGAGGAGGGGTAGGTCCGTCGCCCGGGAGATCCACCACCTTCACTCACAGATGCAGAGTCATGCAGCACTGGTCGGCCTGTACGTCTCCGGGTGCGGCGAATTCTGAAATCCATTTCCAACACTACCAAAGAAAAGTCATTATAAATAAAGGCATAACTTAGACATTTGGAACATATACCATGCAATTGCTTAGTACTTACTTGGGAAATGGATCCCAAAAAACCTCCGCACCCGGGGCATGTGCAGACGCTTCAGGTCCGACCAATGCTGCATTATCTGGGTGTGAGTGAAGGTGGTGCTGGTCACACGGTGTATCTCCGCGATGATCTCCCGGGCGATGTCCCTTTTCTCGCACACATTGGGCGCGAAGTCATACCGGCGCTGAAGCATGATCTGAAAAACATAATGGACACAGAGCTTTTACTTTTACACACAGACCCATATGTGTTGCATCACAAGTTGAGTATTTAATGTCATTAACACACACATTTCGAATGGCCGCCATTTTTGGGGAGTGGCTTAAAGAGGACGTTGACTGTGATTGACAGTCTGGTCTTATGTTATATGTATCACACACCATGTACATACAGATAATAGCCAACATCAACAATCAGGCCACCTGCATCTATGGCATGTTAGGATGTTTTAAAGATCCAAGATGTAGCCTAATGCTTAGGCTTTTGGCCCACGTGTGTGGCTTCCCGTTGTGTTTTTATGGCTTAGGAAAACAGTGTTCCGCAAACATCCGCATCAAGGTCCGAGACAGGCCAGGTTTGACAGCTCGCCCCGCTACTCCACAGGTTAATTAACTGTTGCTAAGCCGGAGCAATTGGCCGAATTAGGACATCAGCATAGACAGGTGAAAACGTGGCCAGGCTCGGCCCTTGAGGATGAAGTGTGAGGAGCCAGTGATTAAACATTAAGAGACCCCAAACTAGTTCCCAACGCATCATTTACATTTAGGCCATCATTGACTATTCTATTAAAATGCACAGGCAGCCACTTACCAGCATGAGGATCTCTTCCTGTTGACGGGTGAAGATAGTGGGCGCCATCTTTAGTCTTCTTCCAGGCAGCAGATAAGTGAAACCCCAGCGGTTTCCTGGTTCCGCACGAACGTACGTCCGTACGAGCGCGTAGTCGTGCGCATAGGCGTCAGACGCTGGGCGCATGATTTAAAGGTCCCTGCACCCAAAGCTCATTCTCTTTGAGCTTTTGGACAAAATGGCACCAAAAAAGGCAGCAGCTAAACGCGGCCAGCAAAGCCAGACCTCTGAGGGCCCAACAACCAGGTCCCAGCAACGACCGAAGAAGCTAAGGTCCCAGAAGGCCCAGAAGGCAAGTACCACCTCGGCCCCACCAAGGGACACTGGACCCTCCCTTTCCCAAAAAAGGGCCCCAAAGGCACGTGCCCCTGCGGCCAAAAAACAGGCCACAGCAGCCACCACCACCTCTGCCCCCAGAAGAGGCCGCCCAAGGGAGCCCACACCACCCATGCTTTCAAGCCGGGCACTTAGCCAACCCAGGCCCCACAGCAGTGCCCGAAGCACATCCAGCCCGCACAGAAGGGCCCGAAGCCCCTCCAGGGCCAGAAGCCCCTACAGGGCCCGAACCCCATCCAGGGCCAGAAGAACCCCATCCAGGGCCAGAAGCCCAGCCAGGGCCAGAAGCCCCTACAGGGCCCGAACCCCATCCAGGGCCAGAAGAACCCCATCGAGGGCCAGAAGCCCAGCCAGGGCCAGAAGCCCCTACAGGGCCCGAACCCCATCCAGGGCCAGAAGAACCCCATCCAGGGCCAGAAGCCCAGCCAGGGCCAGAAGCCCCTACAGGGCCCGAACCCCATCCAGGGCCAGAAGCCCAGCCAGGGCCAGAAGCCCCTACAGGGCCCGAACCCCATCCAGGGCCAGAAGAACCCCATCCAGGGCCAGAAGCCCAGCCAGGGCCAGAAGCCCCTACAGGGCCCGAACCCCATCCAGGGCCAGAAGCCCAGCCAGGGCCAGAAGCCCCTACAGGGCCCGAACCCCATCCAGGGCCAGAAGAACCCCATCCAGGGCCAGAAGCCCAGCCAGGGCCAGAAGCCCCTACAGGGCCCGAACCCCATCCAGGGCCAGAAGAACCCCAACCAGGGCCAGAAGCCCAGCCAGGGCCAGAAGCCCCTACAGGGCCCGAACCCCATCCAGGGCCAGAAGAACCCCAACCAGGGCCAGAAGCCCAGCCAGGGCCAGAAGCCCCTACAGGGCCCGAACCCCATCCAGGGCCAGAAGAACCCCATCCAGGGCCAGAAGCCCATCCAGGGCCAGAAGCCCCTACAGGGCCCGAACCCCATCCAGGGCCAGAAGAACCCCATCCAGGGCCAGAAGCCCAGCCAGGGCCCGAACCCCATCCAGGGCCAGAAGCCCCCGACCTGGCACCAGCCGGGAACAGAGCCCCCGACCTGGCACCAGCCGGGAACCTAGCCCCCCAAGAGGGCCCCGAATTGCAACCATGACCACATCTACACCTGGAAGTTCGGTGGCCAGCCACGCCAGAACACCCAGTCCCTTGGCCAGTCCAGTCCAGTCATTGGGAAGCCACCAATCCGGCCATTCCCCTACCCAGCCCCAGGCCATAATGTCACCACATGTGTCTGCACACATGGAGGAGCAGCCAAGCCAACCATCTGGCCGCACATTGCGCCGCGGCCAGTTGAGTGGGAGATTCTCCCATGACCAAAATATGGCATTGGCTAGTGGCCTTACATTATACTATGACGAGCTATATGGGAGCAAATCCAAACACACCACCAAGCAGCGCAAGATGGCATTGTTTGAAACCATCCTCCGACAAGTAAATGCAGCGGGGGAAGAGAGGAAAGATGTGTCCCAAATTCAGAAGAAAATCTCTGATCTGAAGTATGCTGTACGGCAAAAAGAAATTAAAAGGCATAATTACAGGTAAATAAATGTTTTCGCTAAATATAATGTTTGGGATGTGCTGTATGCCCCTTTTCTGAATACCAAACGATTTTCTCTTTTCAGCATGAAAACTGGAGGTGGCTTTCCATCTAAATTGGAGTTTACCCCTGCTGAGGAGATTGTGCTTGGACTTCTCCATCCGGTCGCGGTCGGTGGACATGCTGGTCTAAGGGACACAGACTCCCCGACCCGTACCCACGGTGAGTACTATTAAATCTGCATGTTTGCCTGTTTGCTAAATAATCTACAGTTCACTAGTAACAAGATAACGGGATGCCCCTATGGTTTGCCTTGCTTGGCCTCGCACTACTGTGGCTGTTTGTGTCCTCTTTTGGTCCCTGTGAATCACACATTTAGGCCCACAGCCATTATGGCAAAGATCAAATGTCCAATTGTATTGTTAAAGTCATGAAGTTTCGCAAGATAAGTGAGATATTTAGAATCAATCACAAAACACACATCATTATGTATGGGTTGCCTTTTGGTTGTGTGAGTTGTGTTTGAGTTAACTATTTAATTAGCCACCCACAAACATATGTGACCAAGAGCAGCGAGACTCAACTGGCGGCCCGGGGTCCCAATGCGGACCTTGGCACCACATTCAAGGACCCCTGCCCAGACAGCCCTGCACTCAGTTACTTCTGTGTTGACGTGCTCAGAGCTGCCCCCTTGATCGGCCATGTAGTGGTTGGTCTCCTGCCCAATGTCATGGCTCCGTGAAACATAGCATTGCAATATGAAGTACTGCCCAGGAAGTGGCATTGCAAGGTACACAGTAACTTATTTAAATTTTCACTGGCCACAATCGTGTCCCGCTGCCCCTGCTCTGGCCCATGTGCCACAGTCCCCCCATGCCCCCCCCCCACATAAGCCCCATACATTTGTAACAGATTGGCTCCATCCATCACATCACCATCAATACGTTAACTCCCCCCTTTAGACATCCAATCCCTGTCCCCTCAGCTCTGGCCCATCCAGCCCAGCAAGGGCAAGCAGCCTTTATTAGTTGGCACTTTGAAAGCTCCAGCCCCTCCACCAGTGTCTTTATTTTTAACTAGACACCCCCTGCGTCAGCACCATGGCCAGACATTCACCTCTCACCACATACCTTGAAATGGGCGTTTCAAACAATTGTTTGAGTACCCCGGACCTAGCGAATGGTAGGCTAAATCCAAAAATGTGCCCTGAAAGTTGGATGCTGAATGGGTACACTTCATGACTTAGAACTGAGGTCACTTAGCAGTTTGTCCGAGCCATTGCACCTCTGTAAACTTGCGTGGGTTTGAACAAAGGTAACCATTGCTCTAGAGTGGAATAATATTACAAATAGAGCTATATTTGATTACCTATCCAAAAAAAGGTTATGTGTGTGTTTACGTGGTATTTTTTTCTCTTCTTCAGCCCAGCATGATCCCTCAGCAAGGGTAAACTCACCCCCCAGTTTGGTTATGCCTACCAGGTCCGTACAGCATCGGAGCCCAGATCAGAGATTTTCGGTAAGTTTATTTAGTAGCATAAATAATAACAAGTGCTTAAGAATGTGTTAAACTGTTGAAATCCTACATTGGGACGCAAACTTAGCCTTTTTTTTTTTTATATGTCCCTACAGACCCGCACACTCATGGAAGAGATCCAGGACATGGAGGAAGATGATGATGTCTCCGTACAGGGCACGTCGGATGAACTCCCCCTGGGTCCCAATTTGGAACTGCTCGATAATGTTTCTCTGGCCAATCCTCAGCAGCAGAGTGAATCTCCATCCATTGTGCTTGCACATGGGGAGACTGACACTACAGTCCCCAGTGTTCACTCTGCTGCTGAGGATTTGCAAAGCAGGCCGGTTGCTGTTGAGGGTACGACACCACGCGGCAGGGCACGCCCAAGAGCCAGGGTAATTGTGCGGCGGACGCCATTACGCCGCCCCACAATTTCCCAGGGGAGGCAGAGTGCCCTGCTTCAATTATGGACCCAACAAAGGGACTCTTATGACGCCCAGCTCGTTACAGAGCGTGAGCAAAGGCATGCAGACATGGTGAACATCCATACCAGTCTACAGGGCATCCTCGCGGAGTTGCGTACCCTCAACAGCAACGTGGCCAATTCAAGTAATGGCATCCAGTCAGCCATGGCTGAGATGACCAATATGCAGAGAAACATTGTGGAGCAGTTCCAAATTCACAATGCTGCCATGGCCCAGGCTAGGTCCCATTCCCATGGACCTCCACCTGGACCTCCACCTGGGTATTATGGGCAGCCACCCTATTAAGCCATGGGTGTGTGGGACATCTTTTCTCTTAACCCCCACTGTATTTACTTGTCCTTTGAGGTTTCAAACAATCCATTTTGTGTTGCTCTGGCAGGTTGTGTTTTGTATTTGCTCCCATATAGCTCCTTAGAGTAATGCTTAAGGCCACTAGCCAATGCCATAGGTCTATGTGGAGTTTATCTGGCCACTTATGGCTTAACCTATGTATTTGGTTGGTGCTCCTCCTGTTTGCAGACATGTTTGTGTGACATTATGGCCATGCCCAAATATCCCTGGGCACAGGCAATATTAATGACTGGACTAGGCTGGCCTTTGGACTGGGTGTTCTGGTTTGGTTGTGCCACTCACTTCCAGGTGTAGATGTGCTCGATGTTTTTTTTTTTATGTTATCCATTTGTTACCACAGATGTATGTGGACTGATTTCTGTTAACCACTATAATTTTTCATTTGCTAAGTAAAACAAAAATTTAACTTCCAATACTTGTGGCGTTTTTAGTGGGAAGACTTTTGTAACAGCTTGGCCTAAACCAGATAATTTTGGTTGGAAGAGGTGTAACAATGCACAGCGAAAGCTAAGGAAACTACATGAAATACATTAGGCAACAATTAAGGTCGAAATGTTTTACTTAGAGGTAATGCCACATTAGGGCAAAACAACATATGTTTCCAAAAGGATAACACAGACATACAGAATGGTGAGACAGGGAAAAAACTTAACTAAAATGCTGGCTGATCAGGTTGGCTCTAACAGATTGGCCAGACTCACTGGGGGGCCCCTCAAAATTCTCGGCTTCATCCTCGACGGCTGAAGAGGGCAGGCTGTCCACATAACGTGGGACACGTTCCAGGATGGCAAAATTGTGCAAAACAGCACATGCCATTATAATGTCGATCACTTTCTTGGGATCATATTGCAGGGCCCCCCCAGTATGGTCAAGGCAACGAAAACGTGTCTTCAGCAGACCAAAGGCCCTCTCCACAACAGCCCGGGTCTTGCGATGTGCACGGTTATACGCTTCCTGAGAGGCATCCTGGGGCCGCAGCACAGGCGTCATGAGCCAGGGTAGAAGTGGGTACCCGGAATCACCTTAAACAGAGAATTAAATGTAATCAAAATTAAAAAGGCAACACAACCAACACCAAAAAATTCACAGATATCATAATGATGTAAGGTAAAGTGTTCCCAAAAAAAAACAGGGCACATTAGGGCCCCCAAATATTGCACTAAGGTATAACCTAAATAAAAATGGCACTTCTATATACCAATTAATTAACAAACATCTGCACGGCCAAGGGTATTTGTATTTTACATATATTTGTAGTTTTCAGACATGTTACAATTAGGATGCTGCTGAGGGCCTATCCACATTTCACTGGAAACTACAATGTATGCAGTTTAAGTCCACTTTGACATTTAACGACCAATAGTACAAAAGGAGCCAAATGTCAAAGATCCCTAGCCACATTTCACTGGAAACTACAATGTATGCAGTTTAAGTCCACTTTGACATTTAACGACCAATAGTACAAAAGGAGCCAAATGTCAAAGATCCTTGGGTATAAACTCCAAACCAATATATTTAGGCACAAGGAACTTACAGACATCCTAACTAAAGGGAAAACATTCTGAAGGCCAAAGCGAGACAAGGATTTTTTGGGTAAGTTCCTAATATATGAGCCAAGAAAAAGGCAGTTGGACGCTTCTGTCAAGTTTTCAAAAACAAACATATCAACAAATACAAGATTAATGCCACATTTAATAACACACAAATAGGACACACTTACCAAGCAGCCATGCCCCCGAAAATTCACCTGCCTCAAATCTCCGAAACAACCCAGATCGCCGGAGGATATAGGAGTCGTGGGACGATCCGGGGTAGCCGGCAAGGACACTCATAAACCGCATATCCGGACCAACCACGGCCTGGACATTAAGTGAGTGTCCCATTTTACGATTCCTTAAGGCAAAAACATACAAAAAGGGTAATTGATATTTGACCCCAAAAAATAAATTAAACACAAAACATGTCTGCACTCTATTGGGAAATACTAATGAAAAGCCGAGATAAAGCAGCTACACAAATGAGGGATAAACAAATATGCTGCCGCAAAGGAAAACAGGTGACATGACACGTTGGGCAACATAATAACCAATCTCAATACCTATATATATACTCGTCGGCTGCCCTAGGTACGAGTGCCACATGTGTGCAGTCAATTGCACCAATAACGTTGGGCATGTCGGCCACATTATAAAACCCAAGCTTAATGGCGTTTCTGGCTGCCATATCATCAGGAAAATAAATATATTTTTGAGTTATGGCAGCCATGCCTTCCAAAAATTTAGATAGTGCGCGGCTCAGCGTAGGCTGTGACATCCCCACGGAGAGGGCACCCAGCCTCTGGAACGAGCCGTTCGCCAAAAATTGCAGGCAGCCAAGCATCTTGGTCATACCTGAAATTGCATGCCCCTTCCTTGTGGTGCGGGCTAACCATGGCCGCAGCTCACTATATAATTTATGGAGGGAAGCGCGATTAAGCCTGGTCAGCTCGAACAGCTCAACATCATTCATGCTATCGATGTTCATGCGACGACGCAGGGGCAATCTGCTCTCAGACATCTCGATCAACTCAATGCCAAAAAGCATAAGCCCTTGATGTGCCACAAACTCGCTCCGCTCCATCCTACTCCCGAGGCCAAATAGCTGCCGGCAAACATTTCGTAAAGCACCTCTTTAATGGGCTTCAAAACAATTAGCAATCACCTCTCTGAATTGGGCGCAAGCCCATGTGAAGGACGTAAAAAATAGGATCGGACGCAAATAATACGATTTGGACGGGAAAAACACACGAACTAACGCAAATAATACGATTTGGACGGGAAAAACACACGAACTAACGCAAATTATACGATTCTCGTACGAAATGCGTATGTTCATATACGTCTATGCGCGAACGATCGTACGAATACGAAATGGCCAAAAAAACCAGAAAAAATGACAAACACCCACCCAAACTTACGATTCTCGATACGAAATCACTTAACTTTTGCTCTTTGAATCGAGGGGATAGATACAGGAGCATTGAACTAATGGATACATGCATATACAACATCACAATACATCACTGTACATGGTACACATAATGCAGATAATTGCAACACAGGATGTAATTATCATAACAATAATTAAGGGATGGGCAAAGCATATAAGCAAATCTTGCTGTTCCATTAGTGCAGTGGGAAGGGCAAAATCTATAGGCATGACACTTCACCCACTTTGAGCCTTATTTAAGAAGTGTCAGCACAACACAGCATCACTTTTTTGGCCTTAGCGGCACTCAGCGTGAGATTGAAGAAAGAAAAAAACAGTAGCGCTGATGCGGCTGCAGACTAGCATCGTGGAGGCTAATTTATTACTAACGCGGTGCTTAGGTCGACGGCTAGTAGATGCTGTAAGCGGGTATCGGGTGCTGTAACAGAGCGTCTCAGTCGCTCTAGTAAACTGGCTGTATGTTGGGCGCTCTAACACCACTACAGCGCTGCGGCGAGCGAGAGGTAGCGCCAGCTCAGTGCGACCGTCTCTCAGCGCTCCACACCATACTTATCAAAAAAGGACCCACATGCAGCATTGGCGCTCTAAATCTGGTCGCTATAGCATAGAGCGCCAGATGCTGTGTGATTATAGTCTGTTTTTGAACACATATACACATGTAACAAAGCGAAAACAAACGGAATGACTTGTTTTAACACTGTGACATTAACACTTTAGTACCAGACCTGTAAATGACAATTCTGCATATAAATAAGTAAAAAAAGTTTCAAAAAATAGCGCTCTGGAAGCTGAGGCACCGGTGCTATACGCTGAACCGCCTGTAATAATACATCAGACGCTACATGGCGCTGTTAGAGTCGCTCACCAGATTCGTTTTCGTAAATGTGGTTTTGCGTACAGCACCCCGCATTCACCAGGCGCTGCGAGGCACTACCTGGCGCTATCCCTTCTTAAACAACCCCCTTATTTAAGGATAGCACCAAAAACCGAAACCTTGTGACTTGCCAATAATTGAAACGCAGGATCTAGATGGGTCAAAATGTTTTTTTAGGGTGTCTAAATTTTTTTAGGGTAATTACAATGGATTTTAATGGCTTTTTTTTTTACTAAACAATGTGTAGTTTGGACACCAACAACTAAAATGCAGCCTAAATGCACTGTAGCATTTGTACCCTTCGTCTCCAGCAGTGATTTCTTGTAACCGTAAAAAAACCGCTGATCAGCTTCAGGAAAAATACAGGGAGGAGAAAATCATAAATATGATGTTGAGCGTCTAAGTAATAGCAGTACAAAGTGGTGCTCACTGGAACTCTGATAATTTGCCGGTGGGTCCCACAGGCGCTGACGTAGGCCAGCCAATAGCTCAGTGCAACAATCAAAGCTAATTACTAGCGTTCGGCGCAGCGACTGCTAGCGCCAATGTAGTACATAGCACAGCACCAGGTAAGTTGGGAATGCCGGAGCTCCAAAGCTGGCGCTATAGCCACAAAAATGAAGCTAAAAGGCACACATCATAAAATAGGCCCTAAATCTGTACTGGGAACAGAAAATCTGTATAATGAAGGCTTTATTTTTCTTCACACTTTGCTAGTCTGACAGTGGTGACTGGTAAATCAATAGGAGTAACGGTTCCATGTTTTTAGTTGATGCACATTCTAGCCACTGTATTTGCTTGTGCTTTACTTTTTAGATTTACTCCACTTTTGTTAATATTTTTAGTTTATATGCAAAATACCCAAAGCTATTTTTGGTGTGTCTGCATAACATTTGACATTTTCCTTTCTTTTTTTCATATGCCGCTTGTCTAAATATTCGTGAAAAAGATTTTGGCATTTTGAAAATTGTGTCAAAACTAACATTATGTCCAGGAAGAGCTTTCCAAGGATGTTTCTAAAATGTAGGGGCTAGCTTCAATACTAAGATATGGCACCACCTTTCAATATGTACACAGTTCTTTTATTAAGAAAGCATATTACTGTACACAACTCTCATATCCGCTCATTGGAGAAAGTCAAATCCCAAATCCCTTAAATCCCCAAACCAGGTCCACTAATTACTATTTTAGGGATAGGACATCTATCCTGACACTGCAGAATCATGTTCTGTCTAAAACCTACAGTACCCACCATTGCCACAATGCATCATTCTGTTTCTGGTGCTTATCCAATGGTATGTGGATCAGGGGGAGTCATTGGATATCATATATCTTGACTTTTCTAAAGCATTTGATACTGTGCCACATAAAAGGCTGGTACAAAAGATGAGAATGCTTGGACTGGGGGAAAACGTGTGCAGATGGGTGGGAAATTGGCTTAGTGATCGGAAGCAGAGGGTGGTTATAAATGGTACACACTCAGATTGGGTCACTGTTACCAGTGGAGTACCACAAGGGTCAGTTCTGGGACCAATTCTCTTCAATATATATATAAATGACATTGGGTATGGATTAAACAGTAAAGTCTCAATCTTTGCAGATGATACTAAGCTGAGTAAAGTAATTAAAACAAAGGAGGACAACAGGCAACTACAAACAGATTTAGATAAATTGGAAGCATGGGCAGTTAAATGGCAAATGAAGTTTAACACAGATAAATGTAAGGTTATGCACATGGGAAGGAGAAATCTGTGTTATGATTACACACTAAATAAAGAAACACTTGGTAAAACAACAATGGAAAAGGACCTAGGGGTTTTAGTTGACAATAAGCTCAACTGTAGTAATCAATGTCAGGCAGCTGCTGCCAAGGCAAATAGGATCATGGGGTGCATCAGGAGGGGCATAGGTGCTCATGACCAGAACATCATTTTACCCCTGTACAAGTCACTGGTCAGACCCCATATGGAATACTGTGTACAGTTCTGGGCACCTGTGCTTAAGAAGGACATATCAGAACTGGAGCACGTTCAAAGAAGGGCAACAAAGTTAATAAAAGGAGTGCGGGGGCTAGAGTACCCGGAAAGATTGTCCAAGTTAGGCTTATTTAGTCTAGAAAAAAGACGATTGAGGGGTGATCTAATAACTATGTATAAATATATTCGGGGTCAATACAAGGATCTGTCCCACAATCTATTTATACCCCGGAGTGTAACCATAACCCGGGGGCATCCACTAAGGTTAGAGGAAAGGTGCTTTCTCCACCGACATAGGAGGGGATTCTTCTCTGTAAGAGCAGTGAGACTATGGAACTCGCTGCCAGAGGAGGTAGTAATGAGGGATACATTAAAAATGTTCAAAAGTGGCCTTGATGCCTTCCTGGCATGTAATAATATTTCCGGATATGGCTACTAGACCACTGGAAGGAGTTAAACAGGCTGAACTGGATGGACTAAAGTCTTTATTCAGCCTTACATACTATGTTACTATGTTACTATGTGTGTGGCTTAAACCTTCATTTTGAATAAGAGCCTATCTTATATGTCCCCCCTGTACATACAGATTGCCCACATTAAAAATCATCAATTGTAAGCCGTGTACCGGTGTGGGCTCCCCAGGATACAGCGAAGCCACGAAACGAGGAAAGCGAAACTGACACCAGCGCTTGTATATCAAACTTTTACAGTAATGAAGTATCAAACACACTCCCAACAACAATTGTAATAAACAAACCTGGTTACATACACTCAGCCTGGGCTGAGAACCTCTGTGCTTCACAGCCAGATGACCCTTATTGAATATTAAGAAAAGCACTGGTAATTTATCTACTAGTGGGTGCACTAGAACGGCCCAGCATACATGTTGATACCTTGTTGCTGAAATGAATGATTGTGTGGGTGCTCACTGAGGGGTCATCGGCGGTACCGCACAGCAGCTTACAATCCTATAAACTTACAATGCAAGAAACCCCCCCCCCAACATTAGTCCAGAACCCGAGAAGAATGTTGCTCCTGAATAATTAGCTGGTCGCGAATGTAGAAGTGGCACAGTTGTCAGCTCTCACAGGCGAAATGCTCCTTTAAGCACTAGAATCTAGGTAGCAAACAGGGAAAACACTTTTGGCTAACTAACTAACAGGCCTAGTCACAGCTCAGTTATGCATGCATGCTCTTATGTTACTCACCCAGGTCTCGTTGTTGAATCCGATGAAGTCTCCAAGCTCAAGTCAACAAGTCTCTTCCACAAGCATGAGGTACCGCAGCCTGGCTCCTTTACATGGCTCTCAGCAGCCGTCCTGGAAGAATTCTCTGCTTCTGGCAAGGATCAGGATACAGGAAAGCAATCAGTCCCTCTGTTGCACGTCTGGTCTCCTCAGAACACACAGGACTCACTTTCACACAGTCTTCTTCTGGTCTCACAAAATGGAGGCCTCTCTACTTCCTCCTTCTTCTTCACAGACCGGGTCATATCCTCTGTCTTTTTGCAAGTTCCCAGCAGTAGATTAGCTGCGTGGGGGAAACAGCGACATCTTGTGGCAAAACAACAAAACAACACTCTCCATGTGATGACATCTGTTTTACCCTCTTACACTACCTGCATCTACTGCATTTTATCATCCTTTAAACATCCAAGTTGGGGGCTGATGAAGCCTAAGGCTGCCTGCAAACAGGAAGTGTCTTCTGATTGTGCAGCTTTGCATTCTGGGATTGCTGTCCTTACAGGAAAGCAATCAGTCCCTCTGTTGCACGTCTGGTCTCCTCAGAACACACAGGACTCACTTTCACACAGTCTTCTTCTGGTCTCACAAAATGGAGGCCTCTCTACTTCCTCCTTCTTCTTCACAGACCGGGTCATATCCTCTGTCTTTTTGCAAGTTCCCAGCAGTAGATTAGCTGCGTGGGGGAAACAGCGACATCTTGTGGCAAAACAACAAAACAACACTCTCCATGTGATGACATCTGTTTTACCCTCTTACACTACCTGCATCTACTGCATTTTATCATCCTTTAAACATCCAAGTTGGGGGCTGATGAAGCCTAAGGCTGCCTGCAAACAGGAAGTGTCTTCTGATTGTGCAGCTTTGCATTCTGGGATTGCTGTCCTTTTCCTAATCCCAGCTCTGCTCTGTTTGTGCAAGGCACAGAAATAACCCCACCCCCTGCACTTTTGACCCCTCTCAGGATGTGATGTTACTGAGCCAAGATGGCGGTGCCCGTATCCTAAAGTGCTGAGTTGAAGGCCAGTAGGGGAAAGAATGATAAATAAGTGATTAAAAAAGTTAAATATATATATTTTAGATGCTGGGGAATAGTTTTTTAAGGGTTTGGACATTTCATTAAATGATGCTGAAGGTCCGCTTTAACCCCCTCCCTACCTGGGCAGATCCTCTCCAGAAGATTGTTGTAAACTGGTTAACATACAGGGTAAATAGTTAAATCTATTATTTTTACTCTACATTTGTTTTGTTTTTTTTAACTGTATTTGTGCCTCTTATGTACATGTTACAACCCTCCTACCCACCCTCAAAAA
Organism: Gastrophryne carolinensis; assembly: GCA_027917425.1. Lineage (NCBI taxonomy): Eukaryota > Metazoa > Chordata > Amphibia > Anura > Microhylidae > Gastrophryne > Gastrophryne carolinensis. The sequence goes on from CM051234.1 coordinate 265,744,074, forward strand.
AGTTGTTAAAATTGAAAGGTAAAATAAAACCTTTCACTGCTCAAATATGGAATATGACTATAAAAAAGGATGAGCCACAGGCACTTTCAGACTATGTTTAAAGTGGACCAAAACCCGGCCTACTCCCCCCCTGGGAATCCTGAACTGTGATGCTCTTTGAAACACCCCTAGTCGCCCAATAGTCTTACCTTTTCCTGGAGTCCACGACGCATGCGCGAGCGACGCCGGAACTCGCTTCCCTTCTAGGTTGTGCACGGCCCCGTTCGCCACAACTGAATTGCTGGGTCTCCCGGGGGACAGAATCCACTTTAAGCAAAAAAATTTTTGTATGACAAATTACGATCTGCAATTTATGTCATATTCAAATCAATATCCTTAAATCTCCAACCTCCTAACCTTGTTGGAATGTTAGCCTCTCAAGGACTCCTGTATAATACATGTCATCCTAGTTCATTGTTTGAAAATATGACTATTGCTTATGAATAAATGCACTGCTGATTCTGACACTTTCACATTCCTTGTAGACAGAGTTAAACAGTCCAGATATCACTTAAAAAGCGACACATCAAGCTATCTATACATTTTGTTCCCACTAATTGTTCCCTGGAGCCCGACACAGCAGAATTGTATGACCTTTTCTGTGAAATGTGGTCCTATTAAGGCTTGGCTGCCTCTGTATTACAGATCATTTATGTGATACAGTGACCTATTCTCTTCCCCTGGCACTTATGAAATGAGATTCATAATGGAAATCTTTAGTGCTCAACAGAAATAAAATGTAAATATAAAGTTTTATTACAAATTCCCCTGAAAAAAAACAGCTACACTCTGCTACAAGGTCTGATAGTATGTGGACACCTCTTTTTCTAATGGCAATAACTAATCATTAAAAGCCTAAAGTTACTTTCTACCTGATCACTGAAGGTTCTCCTCATCCAATTAGCTGTCCACCATTTTAGCTAAGATCAGCACTCTGATGCTAATGTGGCCTGTCTGCACCAAAAGACCTGACAGGAGAGCTCAGTGTCCTTTAACGTTTCAAGATTTTGCCTTTGCGGTAAATGAGTTATTCAAATGCATGTTCTTCGAGACCTGCCCCTGTAAACTGGTAGATCTAAGTGAAGTTAAAATGTCTAGGAGCAATAGCAGCTTAATCACAACAACATAAACACAAGGATTCTCACAAAATAGTCATAGTGTAATGAACTTGGTGAAGTGGAATGAGGAAAGCACCACAGTACAGCGTCTTATAAATCAGTAATCCCTAACCCTATCCCTAAGAGCCTCCAACAGGAAAGGTTTTGTGGCTCTTCACCTAGACACACAGGTCATTGCTGCAGCAGCAGAATCTAATTATGTCCAGGCCAGTTTCATTAATTTGCTTATTAACATTTCTATTGAATCCCAACCACCAACGTTTGATTGTCAGTTGATTTTCAGTAAATAAAATCTACATAGTCAGATTCAGGTTTTTTCATTGACCATTGTGAGGTTTTCTTTCGTTGATAAAAGGGTACAAACATTTTTTCCACAGTTAAACCAGACTAACAGCCTGGCACAGTTGGAAAAGAAAGGTAGCGGACATTTTGGAGCTTCCTCTTAAAGTATCTCAGCCATGCTGCTGCCTGGATTCAACTGACATAACTGACAATGCACAGTAACAGGAAGCTCAGCAGCACTTCCTGTTTGCAGACAGCCTGTAAATGCATGAGCCGCCATTCACACACATTCTGCATGCCGATGAGTGTACTTCTGCGCTGACCTCTTCTCCTTGCATTGTCACATCAGGGGAGCAACTGGGAGGGGGAGCAGGGCTACATAGGCAGGAATTGCCCGTAATGTGAATCCAGCCACTCCATGCTGCTTATACCTTTCATCGGCTGAGCGTTCCACACCTGGCGCTGATTTTGTTAGAACAAGGTAAATGATTTTGTTATGTGCAGCAATCTAAATTGCCCTGGAGAGGGATGTATATGGGCACTGTTTGGTGTGTTGGTCCACTTTAAGGACCAGTTATTCAAGATATGGTACTCTCTCCTGGAATCGTTTTGTAGCCCAATCCAGCACTTTCCCATTCAGAAAGGTCTATTTGTTGTATTTGTCTGCATCCCAACAGAAAGCCTACTAATATATATTTATAAAAATTATATATATTTAACAGCACAAGAGGTGGGCAAAGCTGCAAGGGATCTTCCGCTTCTACAGTCTTCCCGAGAGCCCCCCACCACAAGGGAGGATAGATTAGCTGCTTGGGCAGTCCCATTCCCTTCCCAGGGAAGTCGAGGGTCTGGACAGACAGCAGTGGCTGGTCAGATGGTAGAAGAAGCAGAAGATAAAAAGGCTGGGGTCAAAGATCACAGGTAATGGTGCAAAGTCGCTGGGGTGTATCGGGGGGGGGGGGGGCTCTTGCCCCAGATGCCATGCGTAAGGGGGCGTAGGGTAAAAGTGGCCGTCAGGACAGCGCCAGTTGCGCTGAAGAAGCAGCATGGAGTGGCTGGATTCATATTAAGGGCATGCCCATGTAGCTCAACTCTCCCTCCCAGTCGCTCCCCTGCTGTGACAATGCAGTCACATGACAGGGAAGGAGAAGAGGTCAGCATGGAAGTACACACATTGGCATAAAGAATGTTTGTGTATTTACTTTAGCAATTAATTAATGCTGCTGTTGGTGCCGGTATACAGAACAGACAGCATGTATGTCCCTCCATTCATGTGTGTCAGGTGCAGTGACACAGAGCTCCTTACCTGAATCACATTGGCAGGAGAGTAAAGCAAACTCCAGCCCTCATTCACTTGCCATTGTATCTCCCTGTTCCTCTCCCACCCCTGTTGGATTTCTTTTCCATTGTATTGGCTGGGTACCTTGCTGAACTTACTGCCCCCTCCTCCTAGATCATGTTCTGGACACACTAATGTTAGTGTGTCTTTATGGGAAATTCATAGTTCTAGATGCTTTTTAAAAAGCCTCCAGCCCCCACAATTTGCACAGCTTGCTGCATATCATGCGACGGGGGATATAGGGGGATATCCCTCTTTGGGTGGATATAGAGGCTGGAATTGTGTCTCCACAACATTAATAATCTTCTATGGATGACTCCACAGGCAAGTGTAGCTATAATTAATCCTGTTATTCTGCATTCGCTTTCAGTATGGGATGGGATTGAGTTTTCGGGGAATTTGATTTCCCCCCACTTACGTCTTCTGTCCTTTTTTCTATGTGGCAGTCTAAAGGAGTAAGGCGTATCACAGATTGTCATCAGGGGGATAAAGTCTTGATCTTCCCACAATTCCGAGAAAAATTTGGACTATGTGCAAAAGACCAATGTGGGTATATGCAATTAAGTAGCTTTGTTAGACAGATGATTCGAAGTAAAAAAGGGTTGGACAAATTGGCGCCTTTTGAGAAGAGATGCTTAGTGGATCCAGAGGGCAGAGCTATACTTTCTGATGTCTATCTCTCGTTTCTGCTTCCTCTTTGATTATGCCTAGCTAAGCGACAAAATGGCAGGAAGAGTTAGGAGAGCAGATGACGATAAAGGATTGGATGGCAATGTGGCATAGCTCTTTTCTTGTGAATATTTCAGTACAAGCGGTATAAGTTAAATGTGAAATTAATGATGCGTTGGTATTTAGTGCCCGAAAGAATTGCTTGGAATGTTCCAGGATATCCAGACAATTGTTTTCGCGGATGTCACTCATTGGGATCCTTTAGGTATATTTGGTGGGAGTGTCAAGTTGTGGGGAAATTCTCGAATAAACTATTTAAAGTGATAACTAATATTGTGGGGAGACATGTTGCAATAGATCCTTGGGTTGCATTGTTGAACAAACCAGTAAAAGAGTGAGCTTTCACCCAAAGGAAATTGCTGCATTGCTTGTTTACGACGGCCAGGCAGGTAATTGCTAGGGCTTGGAAGACGCCTAGCCTTCAGGGATTTCACTGTTAGCTCATGTATGGCTATGGAGAAGCTATCTGCCATAGGAGGGTAAACTTGAGAAAGTCTGGATGCCTTGGGTCAACAAATATTTGCCTGGGAATTTTGACAAAACACTTATGGTGGTGTAGAAAATTATCCAGAGTATAAAACTAATGGGGCTCGAGGCGGAGAAGAGTGTTTCTTTAATTTAACAAATGTTTGCCTGGGATTACTGACAACACATGATTGGTGTGGTAGAATATTGGGCGGGGCACAAAAGGGAGGGAATGGAGGGGTAAGGTTTTTCAAGTGGTCGTGGCAGTATTGCCGGGAGATTTCTGTTGGATATTTTTCTTTCTTGAAATATTTGCTATTTTTAAGTGGATTCTAATTGAAGCTCACGTGGGATGTTTTTGTCACGGATATCTTAAGGGAGATATCAATTAATAAAGAGTGACCAATAATTAGAGTACTGCAAGGCAGAGAGACTGGGATTGTGCAGCAAACACAATGTGTTTATTGTGAGAAACAAGCAAACACTCTGATTGCTATACATACAGTGCAGTGAGGAAAAACATACAGACACGAAGTCCAGTCCAAAGTAGTCCAAAAAGCAAACAGAAGTGAACCCAATGGTTCACAAGGAAGTTCAGGATTCAGGAGCTCTGCTACAGCGTTCAGGTTCCAGATGACAGAGTTAAAATGCTGAGCCCTGACTAAATGCCAGACTTGGCATACTATAAAGGCCAGCAGCTAATTAGCCCAGGTGCTGGCTGATCTCCAGGAGCTCTGCAGGACAGCACCACCTGGTGGTCAAGCTGCATACTACAGAGAAACAGGCGAAGGCTAAGGAGGAACTCCAGGCATGACAATTTTATCATTTTTAGGTGTGTTTAGAGATCGTGGATATTGACATATCTGGGTACTTGGAAGTGATTTGATGATAATGTGTTTTTGTAGCTTTTATGCTGTGATGTACCCTTTGAGCAACAATAAAAATTATTGAAAATAAAGAGCCTCCAGCCACAACATCTGACACTGCTGCTTAGGTCAGACTGCTGTGCTTACTGTGGGAGATGGCTGCTGATCTACTTATGCCCTTATGTTATGTAGCTGGGGCTGCAATGCAGATGTCCTTTACTGGGTCTGTGGCCACCATTTAAAGTCCAGAACAGCCACCAGGTGTAAATTCAAGTAAATAGACAGGTGACAGCACAGGGAACACTCGTACCCAGTGGCCGTCCTCTCCTTCAACTGGATGGGGACGAGCATAGGACAGAAAACTGGCGGCATTGCCCAACTTCACAGCTGGATTCAGGTGCATGTAAGTGTCTTTTCTTTATTTTCCCCTCACCCTGCTTCAGTGCTAGGGGAGGGTGGCAGGGCAGGGATATTTAAAAATTGGCAATCCTGGGCTGGAATGGCCCTTTAAAGTGGACCTATCACCATGATATTCACTATCGTGGTGATTGGTCTGCTTTTCTGGGGCATCTTGATTTGGGATGCCCCGCTGTGTGAAACCCCCCAAGATCGACCCATTCAACTCACCTTTCTGCTGTTCCTACGGCACATGTGCGGGCTTTCATCCAATCATATAATGTGCGCACAGCGCTAATCAACCCAATTTCCTTCCAACAATAATGGTGCTCAAACGTGTAAGGGTACTGACTTATTCAACAGTAAATAATAAACAATGTATATACAAAACACAGAGCAAAAAATGTCATAATCTTAGAAAAGTCTCTTTCATATAGTAGTATGGTGAGGGAATCCCACGGTGCATGCAATCCACTATGATGTGCAGTGAAATCCTCCACCCTCCATAAATACTGCTTACCAGAAATGATTTAATAGAAGACTTGTCACAATCAAATAAGATGCAATCCAATGCTTCATAAATCTCCAATGACTGGGTAGTCTTCAAAGTAGATGACTTTTAGTCCAAAGTAGACCTCAGACCATAGACTCAGAAGGAGAGAAAAAATAACAACAACCTAGTGCAACTCTGTATGGCAAATATATCAAATTTAATAAAAATATTGCACTTACAGAACACACTGGAAACAAGCGCATAAAAAATCCAAACGAATAAAAACACAGGTGAAGTGTTTCTCCTAACACCATCAGCAATGACAGCCATCAGTTAACAGACTCAGAAGGTATCCTCAGCGATCAAAAAGACAATACCATATTTTTTCATCCAATCATACTAACACACAGCATAAAGCCGTTGTTTTGGAGAGAGCATAGGCATAGTGAGCGGTGGTGGCCACATCACTGCAGAGTGCATGCCCCCTCCTGTGCCCATCTGAATGGCTGGGTGCAGGAGCAAGCACAGCTGCAGGGATGTGGCCCAGGATCGCAGCGAACGACCAGCGGAAAGCTTTGCCGCAGGTAGATAATGATAAAAAGTCTGTGCCAGCTTTAGATACAACTTCCCCCTCAACACCGGCTCGGCAGCACGGAAAGGAGCGCTCACCTCCACATTTGTAGTGACGAAAACAATGAACCGGCCAGCCTCCGTGTTGAAATAAAACGTCCAATTTAATAAGAGTTGCTTAAAATGCTCCTTGAGGTAGCATCATTACAAAACAGGCATAAAATCTGCGATGGCGTCGACGCGTTTCGGGCTCAGCGCCCTTATTCATGACAATTTAATGAATGCAGGACATCCCAATATATAGACACATATTATCAATTAAGGCTAATCAGGAAATAATAATGTCAAACACCTGCTTTAACAATAGAACTCAAAACACTTACAATTGGATAAGTACGCTCGCGCTTTCTTTCTCCGCCATGCAAAACTTCCGTTCCCATCCACAGCAAGCAGGGGCCAGATGTCCAATCATCATGAGGCCCATGACGTAGCTCACGCAGGTAGGCTGATAGCAGGCCACGTCACGCGCGTCAGAGAGAGGGCAAACTGACTCTCCATGCGCTGCGAGAAGGGCGGAAGTCCCGCTCGGCGAGGCAAATAAAGCCAGCAATAAGTGACTCATCATATATCCAATATCCAATACCAAATAACAAATAACAAAACTCGCGGTCCAGCAGCATTTCTGTATAAATTGTATGCCACAAATACAGTATAACAAATAACAAATAAGAATACGAATGTCAGTCTCTACAGAATAGTTATTATTGTTACTGTCTTAATCTTGATCTTATTATGTATAATATCCCCATACTGTAATCAACATCCTAATTTAATAAATAAAGGATATAGAAAAAAAGGGGGAGGGGGAAAGAGAACTGCACCAGCTAAACTGTTTGTACTACAATACATGACCATTTATGGAAAGGACCCATATCTGCACTAATAATGACTATATAGTGTAAAAGAGAGAACTACCCTAAAGGGGAAACATATCCTAAAGGGGAAACATATCCTGAAGGGGAAACATATCCTGAAGGGGAAACATATCCTAAAGGGGAAACATATCCTAAAGGGGAAACATATCCTAAAGGGGAAACATAACCTGAGGGGGAAACAAGGGAGGAGACCAACAAGCCAGAATGGAAATCTTGAACCAAAACATTCATCAGGTCTCAGATCCGGCAAATTGGTTTCTCTCCTTTCATCACGCATACCTAAAAGGAAGGGAAACTGTCCTATTTGCCGCAGGTAGGTCGACTTTAACTAATTGCTGTAGCGTGGCAAAAAGGTGTGCAGTATCACATAATGGAACTGGGGGCTTTTTTTTTAATAAACTAAAACATGTAAAAAAGCCATGACACCACTACATATCTGTGCCTCCCTCTAAGGCATCCCATCATCCAGCTGTTCCTTTCACTCCCCTGCTGCCCTTCTACCCCTCACTCTGACTTGCCACTGTCTGCACCATGCCCGTCCATACCTTGCTTTAATTGGTCACCCTTCTACATTTCATGACCCACCATCTTTCTATGCCTCCTCCTTCCCTTCCTCTCATTCATCACCATTTAGCACCTCACTCTGATTTGCCATCATTCTGCACCTTCTCTGACCCACTGGCCTACAGCACCTACCTCTCATCCGCAGCTATTCTGAACCTCACCGTGGCCCACCGTGCTGCTGCATCCTGCTCTGACTCCCTGCTATTTATGCCTGCCTTTTATTTGCCATCCTTTTATACCCCACTCACTCACCCCGCCTAGGGAGTGCAGAAGAGTCAATTCGCTTTCCTTAATATGGACACATAGACCAAATGGGACTTTAGGTCTGACTGAAAGCCGAACAAACCCTGGCTAGCCAGCCCTGAAGTCTAATAAGCTTCAGCACTGGCCGATGGCCATCCCAAAGTGGGATGCCCCACTGTATAAGACTATCCCTAAGTAAGAAAAACTCACCTTTGCCCTGGCTCCCACAGCGATGTAAGCAATGCCGGTCGCATCCCCAGCATCTCTGGGCTGAGACTCCCTCGCTGTTCGGCCACAAAGATCGGGAGGAAATACAGATCAAAAGTTAATATGTGAGTCACTATATAAAAATGATAGCACAGTGCTGAAAAAAAACTGGTATACTGGCGATACTGGTATGCTCAAATATATTTTTTGTAGCATACAGCACAAATAACAAACATATGCATTGTCATTATTTCCATTGTGCATGAAGTAACATCAAAACTTTCTAATGATGACTATTATTAACACTTTTATTATTAGCAAGAAACTCAGTTACATTTGTACTATCCCAGGTTATGGTCCTTGCTCCCAGAGCGTCCTGATTTGGGATGACTCACTATGTGAAACCCTCCTGATTGACGGTAAATCTTACTTGACCGCAGATCAAACATCTCATGCTGAAACACAGCCAATTATTGCGCTTGGCTCACTTTGAGGCCGATTCATTAATAGCGCCAGGTAGCGACAGATGAGCGACTGTAGCGTGATTTTTTCAGCGCCAGCCAGTATTCGCTGTGCTTGGCCGGCATTAGCTTGATGACAGCGACTCAGTCGGTGTGCGGTAATGTTGAATACGGGCTGGGGGGTCGCTGTTTCACAGGTCCAGCGTTGTATGTGAGCGCCTGACAACGAATGGCCAGAGCGAACGGCTAGCTTCATATTCATCAACAAATCACGCTCCGAATGTGCTGTCGCTGTCCATTCCTTGTTTAAACCCCAGAGCGCTGGCGGCGATGTGTATTAACTAGTTTTTAACCCCTAAACAACCATATTTTTTGAATGTAACATTATACATGTTTTTAAAATCATTTTGTAATATGAATACATTAATCTCAGACCTGTTAGATCAATTCTGCTCTTTTTTTTTTTATTTTTTTTTTTTACTTAAAAATAAATCCTAACACTGCAGAAGTGTTCTCCGATTTTTTGACATAAATAATACCAATTAATTATGATTAATTATAGATTGCTCCATTGAAATGCATTGGACATCGCCAGGGAGCGACAGCTCATACCTGGCGCTGTGAGGGAATTTGCAGCGGCGCTGTTCGGTCCAGGCGGCTTCATGATGAATGGCACGCTAGCCGACGCTCTCGCCGGCGCTAGCCTCATTTTGCTTGATAAATGCGTCATTGTGACCGCCGCCGGGCGTACTTGAGTCGGTAGTCGCCGTTAGCTGCCGCTACCTGGCGCTCGTCAGACACTACCTGGCGCTATCGCTTGATGAATAAGGGCCTTTGTCTTGTGCCTAGAGGTCTCATCAGCTAAGGGCCAAATGGCGCTGAACATGCCACCAGCAGCATCCCTGCCAGCCTCTAGCTGGTCGCATGCCATTGCCAAGCACAGTCATGGCCCGCACATGCACTGTTGGATCAGGTTGGTTTTACCTGGGATTCAGGGAGTTTAACACATTGAGGATCCCAAATCAACATGCCCTAGGGAGTGGGAATCAGACTGCCCTGGATCACATAGACTCCAAGGCTGTTTTAGCTCCACTTTAAACAGTTCTGTTTGTTCGGAAAGGGGCATGGTTATATGGTGGGGGGGGCGCCATTCAGAAACAAATGATACGGTCAGCCGGCTGCACCCTTGTCACAGTGGCACGTTTGAGAGAGACAATTTTCAACGAAAACCCAGCCAGCAGCAGCGGTGGGGGCTGCTTGGGTGGGGAGGGGGGGCAGCAGATGAGCGATGGACCCATGATCTGCCCAGGCAAAGTGTGCCTGATAATGCCCGCTACATTCATTGTGGTGAGGGGGTATCCACAATTTTATTGGTTTGGTAAATGACAACCACTGGACGTAATGCCAACTCCACAACACTGCTGTCAGTAAAATGATGCTTACAGTCACTGTTGCCTAACAACAATATGGCAGGACAATTGTCATGAAAAATGCCAAAACTGCTGATTCACATCCTTCTTTTGGTTTACAGAAATCTGAATTCTGGGGACAAAACAGTTAAATGACCCCTAGATGGCAGGATTGTGCTACTGCAGCCATAGGTTATGTTCTTTAGCTTGTATTGTAGGTTCTAAAGCTTGGGTCTAACCAGATTTTACATTATTATACTTTGTACTTTGTACTTTTTATTTATTTTATTTATTAATTATTTCATTATTATGTGTGGTATGTCTGGTGCCATGGGCACACTGTCAGACAGAAGACTATTGGCTCTGGTCATGACTTTTAGTTAGATACAACCTTTTTAGGTTTAATAGTTTTATATAGTAGTAGTAATAATAATATTAATAATAACTAATAAAAAATAACCTCTGAGGCTGTATAATGTATAGTATAAGGTACAATATAGTGGACCAAAACCCAGGATTTTGACTATCCTGGGTTTTGGTCCTTTCCCCTGGGGCACTCCGATCTGGGGGTGCTCCACTGTGTGAAACCCCCCAAATTGCCTAAGCCAACTCACCTCCTCCCGGTCCTACGGCGCATGCGTGGCCGCTCGTCCAATCAGCACACTCGGAGCGCTGATGGCCACATTCCCTGCTACCCTTTACCAGGCATACCCGCGCTGGTCACTCACAAATGCCTGGCGTGGGTACGCTCCCCCCTGCTTGCATATGCGCCGTTGGATTGGGAAACAAAGTAAGTGTATGGGGCAACCTGTGGGTTTCACACAGCGGGGCATCACGATTTTGGATCGCTGGGGGGAATCGATCGGCCTGGGAATCATATAGATTTCTGGGCCAATCGCGCTGGCTTTTGGTCCACTTTAAGGCTCCTTTCACAATGCTGCAGTTTTGAGCTGTGTTGCATTGAGCTGTGTTGCGCTTTACTTACATTTCAGTTGCATTGCGGCAGACTTCTATGGAGCTGCATTTGCATTGCAATGCATTGGAAACGCAGCATGCAGGACTTTTCCAATGCAAACAGCTAGGTGTGAAAGGGGCCTAAAGTCTCAAAGGAACTGTCCAGGCAGAAAGACAACAAAAGCCATACTCATGTGTCCTACTCAGTTATTCTGTCCTTGATGATGCTCACCATTGCGCTGCATTGCGTTCTACATGCGCTTTGCTTGCATTTGTGCTCTGTTGCCATAGACTTCTATGGATGTGCATTTGCGTCACATTGCAGCATGCAGGACTTTTCCAACGCAAACGGCTAGGTGTGAAAGTGTCCTCACAGTGACTCAAGCATGCCAGCTTTATTTATTTCCATAGACATGTAATCCACATGTCCCTGGTGGGGGATAGGAAACTCTCTGCCACTGCACACCTGCTCAAATTGTAATCCTCAAGCCCCACAGGACAGCAGAGATGGCACAACTTATTATGCTTATATTATGCCAAATAAAATATACTTTTATTATAAACAGTCCAGTAACAGGTTAACATTGCATCATCAATCAAACACTCCAACAGGCCAGGTGGCAACCCTAGTTGGATGTTATTTAGAACCAGAGTAGAGCTAGATTGTTGCCAAGCTGAAGGCTCCTGTGACACCATGTAAGGATGTCACCACTGTGGCCTGGCTGCAAGAGGCTGGAGGGAGGCAAGTTGTGCCAAATGGCAGAGACTCCCAGCAGGCTGTAGTGTAGACTCCTAGTGGGCTTAATGCTAACCAACACCCATGTGGGCGCTGGTGTTAGTACTGCCACTATAAGACAGGCTGGGGGGGGGGGGGGGCATCCAGAATGTTGGAGCCAGGCTAGCTGGATCGTGACATGCTCACCAAGCTGGATGCCAAATTCAAGGCTCCTGTGACACCATATAGGGATGTCACCACTGTGGCCTGGCTAATGGAGTACTACTACCACTACTACTGGTGGGTATTACTTGGTATTCAAGCTGAGGTTGAGGGTCACAAGCAAATACAAATAAGCAAGCCAAAGGTTGGTGCCAGCAGCTATGGTTCAAAATGGGGATGTGACCTCACTCCCTCCTGATGAAGGTCTGAAGCACCAAAACGTTGAGGTTTTTTTTGTAGTGCTATATTTTTATAACTTAATTCAGATACTCTGATTGGTTACTCTGAACAATGCTCTATTATCAATATGCAATTATTGATGATACATATCATTGAGGCACTTGATGTTATTTTCTTTTTGTCCTATGTACTTTTTTCCTGCAATTCTCTGTTACACAGTGCCTCTTTGAGTGTATACCTCAGTGCCACCTGTGGCCATTTTGTATATATATATATTGTCTGTTTTCTATATAATCAACCTGTACCCTGTATCTACTTTTGTTTCAAGACCCTCTTGTTAGTACTGTGATAGTCTCATAAAACTAAAAAAACGGGGAGGCCGATTCATCAATAGCGCCAGGTAGCGACAGATGAGCGACTGTAGCGTGATTTTTTCAGCGCCAGCCAGTATTCGCTGTGCTTGGCCGGCGTTAGCTTGTTGACAGCGACTCAGTCGGTGTGCGGTAATGTTGAATACTGGCTGGGGGGTCGCTGTTTCACAGGTCCAGCGTTGTATGTGAGCGCCTGACAACGAATGGCCAGAGCGAACGGCTAGCTTCATATTCATCAAAAAATCACGCTCCGAATGTGCTGTCGCTGTCCATTCCTTGTTTAAACCCCAGAGCGCTGGCGCCGATCTGTATTAACTAGTTTTTAACCCCTAAACAACCATATTTTTTGAATGTAACATTATACATGTTTTTAGAATCATTTTGTTATATGAATACATTAATCTCAGACCTGTTAGATCAATTCTGCACATATTTTTTTTTTTTTTTTTTTGACTTAAAAATAAATCCTAACATTGCAGAAGTGTTCTCCGATTTTTTGACATTAAAAAAATTAAAAAAAAATTATTACCAATTAATCATGAATTATTATAGATTGCTCCATTGAAATGCATTGGACATCGCCAGGGAGCGACAGCTCATACCTGGCGCTGTGATGGGATTAGCAGCGGCGCTGTTCGGTCCAGGCGGCTTCATGATGAATGCCGCGCTAGCCGTAGCTCTCGCCGGCGCTAGCCTCATTTTGCTTGATAAATGCGTCATTGTGACCGCCGCGGGCGTACTTGAGTCGGTAGTCGCCGTTAGCTGCCGCTACCTGGCGCTCGTCAGACACTACCTGGCGCTATCGCTTGATGAATAAGGGCATAAGCGTATTGGGTGTTCATAGAGATAGCTTTTTTGTGTTGTACATGGTCAAAACGGGGGTGTGCCAAGAAGATCAAACCAGAAATCAGAATATTCAGAACAGTCCAAGGTCCTAAAGAGGAACTAAAATCAAGTCAGCCAGTGCTTACTACTTATAATCGAGAATGTAATACCGCGCTGCTCACAGAAATAATGTAATAATACAATGTATTAAGGAAGGTAGAGCTCAACGTGTGGTGTGTAGGATTCCAATCCCTACAGAGAAGTTAACAATTGTCATATATATATGGTTACACAGAGCTCTTAATAGTCCACCGTGATATAGGCAAATCCACACGTGTTCTCCTCAGACTGGACAATCCGCCACTAATCACTCAAGCCTCTTACCAGATGGCCAATATAAATCGGCAAAAGATGTAATTTCCTAATTAGATCCTGGTCTCCCTTAGGTTCGCTCCAGATCATTAACACAGCCTCCAAGGGGTCTTACTACTTACTACCTCATTTTTTGCATGGCTGCCAACCATGTTAGAGCCAGTGACCAACCAGGATTGCCTAGTGGGTTTGCAGATCAAACCTGAATGGCTGTCACTGTCACATGATTGGTTGCCATTTTCTACCATCTGTGAATGTGAAAGTGGTGACTTGATCTTAGTTCCTCTTTAACATGAAATGTATCCACAGAGAGAATACAGAGGAGTAGTCACCATGGGAATCACAGTTAGCAGATTTTGGTCCACAGGACATGGCTGAAGATCAGGTAATTGATGTACTTTTTATATTAGCACTTGCTGTTTGATCTGGTTTGATATTTGTTGGTGAGATAGGGTTGGTTTTATTTTGCAATGATTGGAGCAGTAGGTGATGCTAGCGGCCTTATTTATCAAGGGCTAGCGCCAGGTAGTGTCTGACGAGCGCCAGGTCCCGCCAGCTAACGGTGGCTACCGAATCAAGTACGCCCGGCGGCGGTCACAATGACGCATTTATCACGCTAAATGAGGCTAGCGCCGGCGAGAGCTTCAGCTAGCGCGGGATTCATCATGTAGCCGACTGCAACGAACAGCGCCGCTACTAATCCCATCACAGCGCCAGGTATGACCTGTCGCTCCCTTGCGCTCTCCAATGCATTTCAATGGAGCAATCTTTAAATATTCATAATTAATTGAGTTTATGTTTTTTTTTTTTTTTTTAACTGTCAAAAATTCTGTGACCACTACGGCAATGTTAGATATTTTAAGAAAAAAAAAAAAATATGTGCAGAATTGAGATTACAGGTCTGATATTAATGTATTCATATTACAAAATGTTTAGAAAAACTTGTATAATTTTTACATTAAAAAAAAATGGTTGTTTGGGGGTTAAAAACTACTTTACACACATCACCGCCAGCGCTCTGGGGTTTAAACAAGGAATTCACAGCGCGAGAATTTTTTGAGCGTGATTTGTTAATGAATCTGCAGCAAGCCGTTCGCTCTGGCCATTCGCTGTCAGGCGCACCCATACAACGCAGAACCTGTGAAACATCGACCCCTAACCCCGTATTCAACATTACCGCACACCGACTGAGTCGCTGTCAACAAGCAAACCCCGGCCAAGCACAGCGAATACTAGCTGGCGCTGTGAAAATCACGCTACTGGCGCTCATCTGTCGCTACCTGGCGCTATTAATGAATCGGCCTCCCCGTGTCACAAGGGAGAGGTATAGTTTAGCAACTCATGGAAGGAAGCCGCAGTGTTTGGGTCCTAGTGGCTACAGGGATAACAAGAATGCATTGTGCATTTCCAAAATGACAATGTCACTGACATACCAGGTTACATTAGTTTTCAGGTCCGGTCCTTTATTTCACTTACAGGTATGTATCTAAAGACACCATTTTGATTTTCTGTAACTATATACTTTTGAATACAGCTCACACTGAGTTCTGGTTAGTTAAACATTCAATTTTTTTGCTAAAATGGCAAGAACATCTGGCTTGACACTCAGACTTATTGGTGAGTGAATTCATTGGTTTGTTATGGGAAGGTGTCTTAGTGCTGCATAAACAGATTGCCCAAAATAATGCATTTATGTATTCTGTGTGAAATATTGTTTAGCCAATAGAAAGTAATCTATGAAGCTGATTCATTAATAGCGACAGATAGCGACTGTTGAGCGACTGTAGCGGTATTTTGACAGCGACCGCTAGTAGTCGCTGTGCTTGGCCATTGTTCGGTGGATGATAGCGACTCAGTCGGTGTGCCGTAATGTTGAATACAAGATGCTGAGTCGCTATTTGACAGGTTCGCTGTTGTATGGGAGCGCATGATAGCGACTGGACATAGCGACCGGCACTCACCATATTCATTAAAAAATCAGCCTTAAAAAATCCTAGCGCTGTGAAATGCATGTTTAAATCCCAGAGCGCAGTAGGCGATGTGTTAAAAGTAGTTTTTTAACCCCCTAACCACCCCAAAAAAAAATGGAATGATTTTGAAATAATATTCAAACCTGAATAGTTTAAGATCAGACCTGTAATATCAATTCTGCAAAAAAAATTTTTTGGGGAAAAAATCCCCAAAAAATACATTTTCAAAGGAAGAAGTGTTCACAGATTTTTTTTTTAATTTAAAAAAACAAAATATATATTATAAATTAATTATTAATTAAAATACATTCTGCCATTGAAATGCATTGGAGAGCGCCAGGTAGCGAGAGGTCATACCTGTCGCTGTTCAAGGATGTTCGCTGGCGCTGTGGGATGAGGTTGGGATAATGATGAATGAGTCGCTAGGTGGCGCTATCTCAGTCGCTAAGCAGTATCGGCTTGATAAATTTGTGATTGTGGAGGGGAGCCGGCGTTCTAGTTGCGGTACCTGGCTTTACTGGCCGGCTCCCCAGTCGCTATCTGTCGCTATTCCTTGATAAATAAGGCCCTATGTAAATCTGTCAACGCATAATCCTGCTCCTAAAAGGGTTGTAACCAATCAAGTGTCTTAAAGCTTATGACTCATAAGTACTATTTAACCCAAAGTCAAAACAATAAAAGCTCTGAGAGTGACTTTGAAGGGACACAAGCTGGTTGTCTTTTGTGCACAAAGCTCAATCCAAACTTGGAGAGGCACAAGGGTGCGGCATAACAGAATTCAAGTCACAAGACAATTTACCCCAACGGGGCATTAGTCCCATCCTAACAAAACCTAGGCATTATGGTTGCAGTATTCTACTGCAGCCAAAATGAATTAAACTACTGACCATTACCTTTAGTCCTGCTTGCAACGTTTTTGGGTGTGGTGCACAATAGCACTCCCCATTTACTTCTACTGAGGTTTGGCGTGTTGAGTGCTCTGTGTTGGAACGCTTATAGCAAAATTGTATTGGGGAGCATTATTTGCTTACTCGACCACTCGTACGACGCAAGATTAGGTATGAACATGCCCTCATATAACTTTCTTGCTTCTTGTTCAAATGCCATCATGTTTGTTGCAGGTACTACAGGATGGGGGGTCAACATTTGTCTCCTTGTCCTGTGTGTTATTTTGTCTAGAAACGGCCCTGCTTAGCAAAAAATTGCAATCATACCTGCATGTACACAGACCTTAGCTGTACTAACTAGTTATATCATGTCTTTCCAAAGCCTCCAATGGTACACATTAAGACAGATCAAGAATGCCAAAAATCAAACTACTCCCTCTTTATAATCATATAAAAGCCTGTGGTAGTTCAAATTACAGGACAAGCATTACTTAAAACCTTGGAAACAAAGTATAAAGCTGCAACCAGAGCAGCTTTACTATCACATGTGTAACGCCCCTACCTCACTGTGCTCCCCTCCTCTTACCAATATCAGCTAAAACTATGCAACATAACTTTCCGCTGGAAAGTTGTAGGAAACTAGTTCTGGTGTCAACGGACTTGGTTTCATGCTGTGCCCACAATACGACCAGACACTGGTTTTTGACGTGGCTCCTAAACTGAGTTCTTCATATTTGAGCCCCTGAAGGTCTTGGGATGACATAAAATATATGTATGTGGACTTTATGATTTGCAGATTCCAAATATGTGATCGGTTTCTGAGTAATGTGTACTGCTGATTTGTAATTCCATGTAGTGTGCTAGAGCTAATATGTCTATGTGACTTCTGTGAGGGCCCTCTGCCATCGTAGCTTCATGGCCCTTTGGTCTAGGCTAGGTGTGACTGGTACTAGCAGCGCCTTTAGAATCAAAGACCCCCCTGAGGAGCCCCCCTGAGGAGCGACGAGTTTACCGATCTGCTTATGAGCAGACCCTCGATAGGTGGCATTCTGGCAATCCCGTGCCACACTGCCAATGGGGAATGGGATGTGGGAATGCCACACTGCCTATGGGGAATGAGAGGGGGGATGTCACACTGCCTATGAGGAATGGGGGGGGGGGGATGTCACACTGTCCATGGGGAATGGGATGGAGGAATGCCACACTGCCTATAGGGAATGGGGGGGGGTGAATACCACACTGCTTATGGGGAATGGGATGGAGGAATGCCACAATGCCTAGAATAGGAAATTGGAGGAGGGAGAATGCCACACTGCTTATAACGGGAGTGGGGAGAATTGGTGGATTCTGCACCTTGCCTATTATTTGGTTCTTGGGGGGGGGGTTAGATAACATTTGGTTCAAATATATTTTTTTTATTCTCCTTCTCCAAGTCCTATAGGGGGGAAAAAATTGTCCTGGTCACAGCCATCTTGAAGCACATATGATGCTTCATTTCCCAGCATCCCAGCTATGCTTCTGCCGGGATTTAACTGGCATAACCCACAATGCACAGTGGCAGGAAACCCATCAGCACCTCATCATGGTAGGCCACTGGCAGGGCCATTGGATGCCACTGAGGGGGGAAGCAGGAGGTACAAAAAAGTAAATTAATTCTTATGTGTCATATTACCCCTGAAGGTACTTCAATTGAGCAATTGAGCCCTACAATCCTTCAGTCGCAAACTCCTCTACAAGCACATTTCACAGTGAACAAATGGTTTCTGGCAGTGCTGTCTTCAGGAAGATTACCTGGGAGGGGTCTGAAGGGGGCGTAGCACACAGGTGGCATGGCATCTATCAAAGGTGGTGAAAGGTGACATTTAGCCTGAGCGGCACACACATGGTAGCCAAACCTCCACTATCAGGACACCCAGCAGCATTTCCAAAATCGACCACAGCAGGAGTTAGAAAAAGGTAAATTCATTTTTATGTGTAGCAATCTGAATTGCCCTGGGAAGGGATGTGGTAAGGGTATTGGTCCGACTTGGTCTGCAAAAAGTGAGTCCTTGAGGGCACTTCAATTGGGCCACTGGGCCCTGCAATCCTTCAATGGTTGACTCCTCTAAAAGTAGGTGTTTTTTCACAGTGAACAATTCCTGGCAGTGACGAAACCAAGAACATTACCTGGGGAGGGTCTGGAGGGGGCATGGCACCTCTCAGAGGTAGGGAAAGGTGGCATTTAACCTGAGTGGCACACAAATGGCAGCAAAACCCTCTCCTAAACAGATGTTGGCTGTGCTGTTATGTGTGCTGCAATGTCTGGATCTCTTATCCGGCATAGCTTTAAAGGAAAATGGAAAGTATCTGCTGAAGGCAAAGCTCATGGAGGGCTAAAGGGGATGTGTTAGTGTCCATGTGGATCATGGCCCTTCCTGGCAGTTTAGGGTTTGGTTCCACTTTAATGGCAAGAGGGCATGTAAAGCCTAAATTTCTCTTGCAGTTCTGTGCCAGGAAGGGTCCTGTCCAAAGGGCCACTAAACTAACCTAACCTAAGCTCTGGGAGATACTCACTATTTCCTAGCATAGTGACATCCAATGGGGACAGGAAACAGTGCGCACACTTGCAGAAACCACATTTACCCTAATTGGAAGTGGCAGCATTGCATTGTGCATCTATTTTATGCTTCTATCATACCGAACTTAATTCCCAATTGTGGCTTCCAAAACATTTTGCACTGCCTTTCACTGCCCCACTGGGTCCTTTTCTGTTCTTTGCCATCACTGCTCAAAACCCACCATCTAATACCCTCCATTCAACCTGCTCTGGTCGCAGAATGTATTATACTGCCAACTTTTCTAGGTACAGCTTGTCTGGAGGGGGGGCCCTATAGATTCACCCCCTGGTCCTTTGATACTGTTATCTCAGAACATGACAGCATACAGCCTCAAGCTTCATTGGTAGTTGATAGCAGAATCCAGCTCAGGGTCCTATTAGAGCTTGAGACCTCTAGAATCTCTGATTCAAACAGCCATTTCTTATTCAGACTGGGGGTGCATCCAGAATGCTGGAGACCCTCACACACATCACCCCTTAGAAAACCCGCAATACTTACTTCTGCCTAGATCCCGGACGGGAACACAGCCCTGCAAGGAGAGGAGAAGAAGAGGAGAAGAAAGATGGCGCTGCCCATTGGAAGGCGCCCCAGCAACCAAGGGATGAACGGGCTAAATGTGCTCAGCGAGGTTAGCACAAATAGCCCAATTACTGAACCGGAGGGGTGGGGGGGGCAGGCAGATGATGTCTAGGAAGTTATTTGAACTCCAAAGTAGTGCCGATGTTCCTCTTTAAAGCAGACCTTCACTCTGAATAAGAGTCTATCTTATATATTTCCCACACCCTGTACATACAGATTGCCCATATCACAAATCATCCTACCTGCATTTACTGCATGTTATGAGCCTTTAAACATCCAAGATGGGGGCTCATGAAGCATCAGGCAGCCTGCAAACAGGAAGTGTCTTCTGACTGTGTCGCTCTACTGTCTTTTCCATGAACCCAGCTCTGCTCTGTCTGTGCACAGCACAGCTATAAGCCCTCTCTCTGCACTTTATTTCGCTCTCCTCTCCTCAGTAAGTGTGATGCTTCTTAGGCAAGATGGCGGCGCCTGTATCCTAGAGTCCCGAAAAGAGCTGAAGCCCAAGTGGAGGAAGGAATAAAGTAAGTGTCTAAAAACTTAAAATATATTAATTTTAGATGCTGGGGAATAGTTTTTTAAGGGTTTGGGCTTTTCATTAAATCACGCTGAAGGTCCGGTTTAAGCACTTTAGAGAGAAATGTCCAAGCTACTGGTTGCACAATAAAATCAATGCAACGCCAAGCTGTTAGTTTACCTGAAATGAAGATCAGAGGGGTCTGGATACCTCATACTAAAACAACCTACACCAGGGGTGCACCCACAGGGAAATGGGGGCCTAATCCAAATCATGACCCTACAGGCTGCTGTTTGTATCTTTAATGCAGGGCACGCTGATGGTACGTGGGTGCGGGTTAGGTTAGTTTAATTAGCCCTGTGGACCAGTACCCATCCTGACACAGAATTGCAAGGGTATGTTGAGGTCCACAAGGGCCCTAACCCCATGAGCCTCACATTAAAGAGGCACTATAGTCAAGTTCCCACTTGCAAATTGCAGCCAATCATGTGACCGCCAACAAGCATTCTGGCTTGATGTGCAAGGCAACATGAGAATCCTGATTGGTCACTGGCAGCCATGTGATCATATCACTGCCATTATACATGAATGAGGAAGTAGTAAATGAAAGTGGTATGTGTATAATATTGCTTTTTAGCAGATACCTTCCATGTAGAGCTTTGCCCGATTTGGGATCCAGACACTACTGTACCATGGTAATACTTCAGACCACTGATTTGATTCTGGTGCCCCATGTTTACAGCCCCAAGTTAACAGACACCTCTGCCCCCCTCCCCTTCCGCTCATGCCATCTACCAGATGCCCTCCTGGTAAGATTGCTGGATGCGACTTTGCCCTAAACCATAATCTCAGGAGTAGGACCAGTGTGGTGTTTCTCTCAAGGCCTCTTCATTGTGGTCTCTAGAGAAATGGCTATACAGTAATTGTGCCTGAAACAAAAGGGAGACTCACTTCTGAAGATAGACATCATTTCCTGGATTGCTGCCTCCCTAGAATCCAAATATTAATAAACAAAGTGCCAGCCTACCGTATACCCCGATAATTAATAAGCAAAGTGGCCAGTAGACACCCAGATCCTAATAATCAGCAAGCATGTTCAGCAAACAATAATTAATAAGCCAGTAAACCCCAGACTCAATAAATAAAAAGCAGAGCACCAGCAATCCCCCCAGACCCAAACATTAATAGGCAAAGCACTTGTGGAGCCTTAGAACTCGCTAATTAATAATCAAAACCTTAGCAGCCCCCCAGACCGTATAATTAATAAGCAGTGCACCAGTGGATCATCATAATCCATCATTCAAAACCCAATAAACCCAATAAATTGATGAACAAAGAAGCCACGGGACCCAATAACTAATATTAAGCAGAGCGTCAGCAGACATCCCAGGTCCAATGATAAATAAGCAGCGCCCAGTGGCCCAGAGTCACCGGCAATAATTAGCCAGCAAACAGCTCACCTGATGCCTGTCCCGCGTGCCTATCCTCCATTTCTAGCAGTACAGAGTAGACGCCTAACAGTAAGTATTGTAAATTATTTCTCCAGGACCACACAAAAAAGTGGTCTCGTCCTTTGGTGCTCTTAGTGTGAGCGAGCATGGCAAGCCACTGTGGTCTCATGACTGTATGTGACCACAGCAGAGCAAGCTCAAGACTCATAAAGCTGCAACATAACATGCCCTTCCCAACTCAGTGATGGCCCAGAAGTTGATTAGAATACATGAGGTATTATTATTTACTGTTCCCAAGGTGGAGAAGATAGGAGAAAATTACGGTAGTATTTGCTTGTAGAGGAACTTTAATAAGCTAAGTGCCAACTGGCCCCAATATCCCAATAATAATAAGACACCCCCCGACCCAACACCAGTGAACCCCCCCCCCCCAAGCATGCAATAACAAGTAGAGTGCCTTAATAAGCAGAGCACCAGTGGGCCCCCATATTCCATTAATAATAATAAGCAGAGCACCTTAACAAGAGAGCCACTTGACTCAATAAATAATAATGAATATTAATAAATATTCCAGTGGACCTCTGGAACCACTTTATGTCAGGAATGTTTCATATACATGGAACACTATCCCATCCCCTCCTGACATTGGCAAGTCCTAAAATAAAGAAATACTTACCTTTTACTCTAAGAGCTCCACATGACAAGGTGGCACCCAAAAAACCTCAACCTCCAGGTGGTGCCCAAGTGTGCAGATAGGTTGTGTCCTTGTTAGATGGGGCTTACCAGCGATGAGAAGGAGTGGACTGGATGTATTTGCGGTTTCTTCTTGAGTTGTCAGGGAGGGTCATGGTCCTCAGGAACTATGGCATGTCCCATTGCAGTCAATAGAGAAGGGCGTGCCATAGTTCTTGTGACAATGGCGCGTCTCACCCTCGTCTACAACAACACAGCAGTGTCCTGCGGTGATGCGGTAGAGAAGGAGGGAGTGGCGTCCAGGGCAGGAATGGCATTGGGCATAAGTGTCATAACACCGGTAGTATGACTTTAAAAAGGGCCATGGCTAGCACACCAAAATATATAATTAACATTTAGCTACTAAGATTGTGGGGGGTATCAAATATATATATCACTCTATGCTGGGCATAATTTTAGAGGCCCCTCCCCAGGTTGTGCCACTCCACTCCTCAATAAAACCTTGCTCCTTCCTATGATGGGAGCGGCGCCCACTTACTGTGAGAAATAAGAGAAGCTACGGATGCTGAGCCACCAATGATTGACTATAAAAAAACATGACAGTGTACAGCCCCCCGTCTCTGCTGAACCACTAATGAGATTCATTTAAAAACAGTGCTTGCTGTTACCTCTGCACACTGCCTCACATGCTGTTACTTGGAACAGTGGTGACACATTGCTACCAGCAGGCAGCACTAATGGTGGTTTACATGTTGTTTAATATGGTCAATACATACGGATCCATACAATGAGTCCGTATTTTTATAGCAGCAGCCAACATGACACTGAAGGAAATCTAGAGGCAAGCAATTGGCATATTCTATTTTTTATATTGCAGCATATAAACCAAAAAATAAACTGTTATCTCAAATCTACCTTTTCCCATGTCTACAAACTCAGTGACCCGCATTGAATCAATCTGGCTGGAAAAATGCCAAGGCCTCCTACAGTAGATGACCTTTCCCCTGCAGGCAGATTACAGCATGATCCCTCTTATGAGCTGACTTTCTTTCCTCCAACAGCTTTACAAAAGAATGAGACCTGCATTACGTTATATGTGAACACTGCAAGTGAGGGACTATAGTAGGGGCCTCAAATAAAAATATTTAATACTGTCAGATGACCCCACCAGGGTTGTACATACAGTACATTTCACACAAGCTTTTGACAGCATCTAGGCATACTGACATTATTATGTTGTAATGTGACTGACCTGGCACCCTGCTAACTAATAATAGATGTTTGCTACTTTAAGTTGTGACAACCTCAATGCCTGTAGGAAATCAATGCTGAGTGCATTCTGTTCTATATATAGGAAACCAGTTTTAAAACCACACTGGGAGACCTTAAAGGGATGAGTGTATCTTTTTTTTTAAGATGAATGTACTGTATTTTTCTAGAAAGCTTGAAGATCAAACAAAATCTTTCCCTTTTATAGTAGTTAGTCAAATCAATCTGACTCACAGTAAGGCAAACCAAAACCCATCTTTTTGCCTAATATCCCCTATATCCCTCACCCTCACAGGCAGTACCTTTTGGATGGTATCACCATCCTGTCTTCTCTTTTTTCCCAGCAATAAATCCTGCGATTTCCAGGGGTTTGAGCAACATAACCATCGATTGCTGGATTGCTTCCTGACCCAGCGCCCAGGATAACAACACGCTGTTGTTCAAATCTCGCTGTACTGAATCCTATTTGATTATGTGTAAAATGGCATCCCAGGTCCTCGAATTGTGGCATAAGAGCCTAGGAAAAGAACACCAAGAAGATTGGGTCTTTGGTCTAGAAGCTCTGACTTACTACAAATATATTTTGACTTCATAATATAATGGGGGTAATTCCCGAAAGGACTCGCTGGCATCCGCCAAGCTAAAGGTTGCATATTTGGCTGGTGATGTCCATGATGTTTTCTGGATTTACGTCAACATCAGTTTGGCTTGGCGAATGCTGGCGAACACCTTTTCTGTTCGCCAGCTTTTAGTGGCGAACCCATAGGGATCAATCAGGACCGGCTCCAGTTCTATGTGGGCACTCTGGTGGCATGGTCTCAGTGGGCCCCTTTGTGGTGGAGAGTTGCGGGTCAGGGGTCTATAAATTCCATAGAAATGTTCCATGGCATAGAACAGGGTGCAAGGGCCAGCCTCTGTGGGCCCCCCGTAGGCGGGTTTGTAGCCCGCAGGGCTTGCCAGCCCCCAGCCTTGTGAACTGGTATAGTGGTCTCCTAGACCCCTTACCAGTTCACAAAGGGTTGAATGTAAAAAAAAAAAAAAGAAAAAATGAAAAAATTATTTTGTTTTTATAATACTTACCTCCTATACATCTAGCACTCTGTACCTCGCCAATCACTCTGGCTTCTGCACTCCTGCTGCTGCTGGAAGACTTTTATATCTTCTGGCTGACAAAACATAAGGGGGGACCCCATTTTTGGGGGGAATTTTAAGGGTTAAAAACCCTTAAAAATCCAGAAAAAAATGACATGGGTCCCCCGTACCCAGCATAACCAGCCCAGGACCAGCTATTCAGGGCTTGTAGAACAGGGCGCAGGGGCCAGTTTTGGTGGCCCTCTGCCCTGCCGGCTACAAACCCAATTAGCCTCCGTGGCCTGTGGGGAGGCAGGTAATTGGGGGGCCGGGGGTTAATGGCGCTAGCCGCAGGTGACTTGCCAGCCCCTAAGCCTTGTGAACTGGTATAGGGATCTAATTGATCCCTTACCAGTTCACAAAGGGTTAACAGTAAAAAAAAAGGCACACTGACACAGAGAAAAAAAATCACATTTGTTTAGTTTTTTTTTTTTACTCCCCTCCGATCCTCTGCTGTCCCCTGGTGATCTGGTCCCACGACACTCCGATGACAGCTGCCGGGTGATCGGTGGAGGGGGGCCGAGGGGCTGTGATCCCTCCACTGATCACCCGACAGCCGTCACCGATCCTCTCACCCCTGCTCACCCAACGCTACTGTGCCTCTTGGGGCGGGTGAAAGATGACGTCATAGAAGACGTCATCCGCCCTGGCCACAAAAGGCGGGGTTAGCAGGTGGGCAATTGCGGAAGCGCTGGAGAGGAGGTATTTCACCCTCTCCTCACCATGGAAGAGCCTGGGGGGGGGGGGGGGGCGATCGGAGGCCCTGCCAGGTGTCCTCTTAACCGGAGGGGCCTACGTTAGCCCCCCTCGGGCTCCTCCGTGGTGAGAGGAGGGCGAAATACAAGGCATTGCAGCTGCAGGTAAGTAAAAGTTTTTTTTTCCTACAGATTTGTGCCAGCTACCAGTGGGCCCCCGGCAGCTGACCGAGTTTGCCGGGTGCTAACGCTGGCCATGGGATAAATGTTATTTTAGGAAAGATTGTCACTTTAGGTCTTTTTAGCATCTTTAACTTTTTTTTTCGAGCGTGAACATCAAATAGGTAACTAGTATGTGAAAAACAACTAATGATTCAGCGTTGACATTACTTTTATATTTGTCACTAAACTTTTCAAACAATCAAGATGCTCCCAGTACACCCCTTCCATGTCGACATATGCTGATCTGTTCCCCAACCATATATATAACCCCACCCAACCCTATCTTCTGCCCTTTACATTTGGAATACCACTCACAAAGTACACGTGTTAAGCTTTCTAGGTGTACCCAGCTTGTTGTAGTGGGCTCATCTTTCTGGAAGTAACCCCTTGAGGGGTTTCCCTTAAAGAATGTATACAAAAGCAGAATAAAAAAACAACATTTTCTAAAATATCAATATGCAAACATGCAAGAAAAAAACAAGCTATATCTGAAAGTGCAAGGTCTCCAGAGAAAAACAATACCCAACATGCATAGATACATTTAACCTTTTTAACTGCCAGACTACTTGAGTTTTTGTCACTCTCTGTTGACAGGTAATTTTTCACCATTTTGCTGAATAATATTTAACTACGGTTTTTGCTGGAATTTCCAGGAAAATTAATTTTTTTTGCAGCAGAGTTTAGGCTTTAACATAAATTGCTTTGCTTGTAATTTCTCCACTGTTTGTTTTTTAAATATTTTTGAGTAAAAATACAAAACGAAAATTAAAAACAAATGGTCTCATTTATTTTAAATAAAACATTTATGTTATTAAAGAAATGTCCTATGATGTGTGTATTATTTTACCTGGGGTAACTGCTTAATATAATGTTTATTTACAAAGGCTGAGTGCCTTTAATTGCCTTTCCTGGCTCCCTTAGTCTAGCTGTGATGCAAGTAGCTCCTCCCTTCTTTCTCTCTCCCTCAGCCATTTCTAGTTTAGCATCCAAGCAGTGCACGCCTGCTTCTCCCTCCTGCAGTCTAGAGTCTTTTTACCTGCTGCTGTTATGAGTTTACATCATACATTTCCTGCTGTATTGAATGTACATATCAAGATTCCTGCTGTAAGAAGTGTTTAGTGCAAGATTCTGTACTGAAATAAAGAATCTGGAATTTATTTACATGTCTTCATCATCAGCTGAGTAAGCTATCTGCCAAGCCTTATGGAGTAAGAACACATCCATCACAGATACATACAGAGAAGGGGAAGCTGTCTTCAGGATCCACATTACTGCCATGTGGTGAGTCATAATATCGACCAATTTCAACTGTACCACATTTTAATGGTACCAAACTAAAAAGAGCACTTTATAAAATACAACTACTATCCACACTATAAAGGGTTAAATAAAAAAAAAAGGAAGGACCCCATATTCTTTGGGATTTTAAAACCCATAAAAATCCCCCCAAAAATGTTGTGAGGTTCCCCCTACCCAGCATAACCACCCCAGGGACCAGCTTTGGGGGCTTCTAGAACAGGATGTAGAGGCCAGCCTTGGTGGCCTCTGCTCCACCAAGGTCAGCCTACAAGCCCACACAGCCTAAATGGCCCCAGGCTAGTCCTCTTCAAAACCACCTATCTTAACTAGGGTATTTGATGGGCAGCAGGTGAACGGCAGGTGAACGCTGGGCGCTGTACGCAAAACCACTTTTAAGAAAGCGATTCTGGTGAGAGACTCTAACAGCGCCATGTAGTGTACGATTCATCATTACAGACGGCTCAGCATATAGCGCCGGCGCTCTAGCTTCCAGAGCGGCAGGTATTATCGATCAGTGTTGCTCTCCCATACGTTTCAATGGACATTCATTTGCTTGTGTTTAAACAGCGTGTTTGACATTTTTTTTTGTTTTTTTTGTTGCTCAAATCATTGTGACCTCTCCTGGCTGCAAACAAACACTTTTAGAAACTTTTACTTTTTATATTTTTATGCAGAATTGTCATTACAGATTTGGCATTAAAGTGTTAATGTCACAGTGTTTAAACAATGTCATTCCATGTGTTTTTTTACTGGTATATATGTGTTCGAAAACAGACTTTAATCACACAGCGCCTACCGCTCTATGCAATAGCGACCAGATTTAGAGCCCCAACGCTGTGTGTGCGTCCTTTTTTGATGGTGAAGTATGGTGTGGAGCGCCGAGAGTCAGTCGCACTGAGCTGGCGCTACCTTTCGCTCGCTGCAGCGCTGTACTGGTGTTAGAGCGCCCAACACACATCACATTCATCAATGCGGGCCAGGTTACTACAGCGACTGAGGCGCTCTGTTACAGTGCCCGATACCTGCTTACTACATCTACTAGTGGTCGCTTGAAGCGCCGCTATACAGACGCTCATCTGCTGATACCTGCCGTTAGTAGTGAATCAGCCTCCATGTGTCAACACTTCCTTGAAGATGATGGGCCTCTGCACATGCATAAGCAGGTCTGCCTCCTTCCATTTCATTTCATTTTGAAAGAATACATAACAATGCCACAAGTAAGTTGGAGCTGCTTAGCATAGCAGCCCTGTCGTTCAACATACAGTTAAAAGGAAACAATATTGTATCTGATTAGGTATATGTAGAGATGAGCAAACTTTTGAAAAATTCGATTCGACTGATTCGCCGAATTTTCCGACAAAAATCGTTTCGACCCGAATTTATTCGCGACAAATCGCTATTAAAAACGGCTATTTCTGAGCCTCCTAGAGCCTCAATAGAGTTGTAAACTGCCTTGCTGTAACACGCATAGGATGCATGCTGGGTTAGTTAAATAATACTTTAAATAAATATCACATACAGATCAGAGGCATCGCTAATAGAATCGCAGAGCGGCACAATTGCAGAGAGTTGAAGTGGCATCACTATGAGGGGCCCCTGTAGTGCCTGAAAAACACACCCTGGAGCTGGCAGTAGCAGGAGGCCAAAAATTAGATGAATCACACCCTGGAGTTGCAAGCAGCAGCAGGAGCACAAACATTACTTTAAAGAGACACTGGAGTTGGCAGCAGGAGCCCAAAAATTGGATGAATGACACCCTGGAGTTGCAAGCAGCAGCAGCAGGAGCCCAAGCATAGCTTGAAAGAGACACTGGAGTTGGCAGCAGGAGCCCAAAAATTGGCTGAATCCCACCCTGGAGTTGCAAGCAGCAGGAGGAGCCCAAACATTGCTTTAAAGAGACACTGGAGTTGGCAGCAGGAGCCCAAAAATTGGATGAATCACACCCTGCAGTTGCAAGCAGCAGCAGGAGCCCAAATATTACTTTAAAGAGACACTGGAGTTGGCTGTAGGAGCCCAAAAATTGGATGAATCACACCCTGGAGCTGCAAGCAGGAGCCCAAACATAGCTTTAAAGAGACACTGGAGTTGGCTGCAGGAGGCCAAAAATTGGATGAATCACACCCTAGAGTTGCAATCAGCAGCAGGAGCCCAAACATTGCTTTAAAGAGACACTGGAGTTGGCAGCAGGAGGCCAAAAATTGGATGAATCCCACCCTGGAGTTGCAAGCAGCAGCAGCAGCCCAAACACAGCTTGAAAGAGACACTGGAGTTGGCAGCAGAAGCCAAAAAATTGGATGAATGAAACCCTGGAGTTGCAAGCAGCAGCAGAAGCCCAATCATAGCTTGAAAGAGACACTGGAGTTGGCAGCAGGAGCCCAAAAATTTGCTGAATCACACCCTGGAGTTGCAAGCAGCAGCAGGAGCCCAAACATTGCTTTAAAGAGACCCTGGAGCTGGCAGCAGCAGGAGGCAAAAATTGGATGAATCACACCCTGGAGTTGCAAACAGCAGCAGCAGCAGGAGCCCAAACATTGCTTTAAAGAAACACTGGAGTTGGCAGCAGGAGCCCAAAAATTGGATGAATGACACCCTGGAGTTGCAAGCAGCAGCAGCAGGAGCCCAAGCATAGCTTGAAAGAGACACTGGAGTTGGCAGCAGGAGCCCAAAAATTGGCTGAATCCCACCCTGGAGTTGCAAGCAGCAGGAGGAGCCCAAACATTGCTTTAAAGAGACACTGGAGTTGGCAGCAGGAGCCCAAAAATTGGATGAATCACACCCTGGAGTTGCAAGCAGCAGCAGCAGGAGCCCAGACATAGCTTGAAAGAGACACTGGAGTTGGCAGCAGGAGCCCCAAAATTGGATGAATCACACCCTGGAGTTGCCAGCAGCAGCAGGAGCCCAAACATAGCTTGAAAGAGACACTGGGGTTGGCTGCAGGAAGCCAAAAATTGGATGAATCACACCCTGGAGTTGCAAGCAGCAGCAGGAGCCTAAACATTACTTTAAAGAGACACTGGAGTTGGCTGCAGGAGCCCAAAAATTGGATGAATCACACCCTTGAGTTGCAAGCAGCAGCAGGAGCCCAAACATAGCTTGAAAGAGACACTGGAGTTGGCTGCCGGAGGCCAAAAATTGGATGAATCACACCCTGGAGTTGCAAGCAGCAGCAGGAGCCCAAACATTGCTTTAAAGAGACACTGGAGTTGGCTGCAGGAGCCCAAAAATTGGACGACTCACGCCCTGGAGTTGCAAGCAGCAGCAGGAGCACAGACATTACTTTAAAGAGACACTGGAGTTGGCTGCAGGAACCCAAAAATTGGATGAATCACACCCTGGAGTTGCAAGCAGCAGCAGCAGGAGCCCAAACATAGCTTGAAAGGGACACTGGAGTTGGCAGCAAGAGCCCAAAAATTGGATGAATCACACCCTGGAGTTGCAAGCAGCAGCAGGAGCCCAAACATCGCTTGAAAGAGACACTGGAGTTGGCTGCAGGAGCCCAAACATTGGCTGAATCACACCCTGGAGTTGCAAGCAGCAGCAGGAGCCCAAACATTGCTTGAAAGAGACACTGGAGTTGGCAGCAGGAGCCCAAAAATTGGATGAATCACACCCTGGAGTTGCAAGCAGCAGCAGGAGCACAAACATTACTTTAAAGAGACACTGGAGTTGGCTGCAGGAGCCCAAAAATTGGATGAATCACACCCTGGAGTTGCAAGCAGCAGCAGCAGGAGCCCAAATATAGCTTGAAAGAGACACTGGAGTTGGCTGCAGGAGCCCAACAATTGGATGAATCACACACTGGAGTTGCAAGCAGCAGCAGCAGGATCCCAAACATAGCTTGAAAGAGACACTGGAGTTGGCTGCAGGAGCCCAAAAATTGGATGAATCACACCCTGGAGTTGCAAGCAGCAGCAGGAGCCCAAACATTACTTTAAGGAGACACTGGAGTTGGCTGCAGGAGGCCAAAAATTGGATGAATCACACCCTGGAGTTGCAAGCAGCAGCAGGAGCACAAACTTTACTTTAAAGAGACACTGGAGTTGGTTGCAGGAGGCCAAAAATTGGATGAATCACACCCTGGAGTTGCAAGCAGCAGCAGCAGGAGCCCAAACATTGCGTGAAAGAGACATTGGAGTTGGCTGCAGGAGCCCAAAAATTGGATGAATCACACCCTGAAGTTGGCAGCAGCAGGAGCACAAACATTAGCTGGAAGGCACACCCTGGAGTTTGCAGCAGCAGAAGCAGGAGCCCAAACATTGCTTGAAAAACACCCTGGAGTTGGCAGCAGCAGCAGCAGGAGGCCAAAAATTGGCTGAAAGGCACACCATGAAGTTGGCATCAGCAGGAGGCCAAAAATCGGCTGAAAGGCACACCCTGAAGTTGGCATCAGCAGGAGCCCAAAAATTGGCCTAAAGACATAAATATGTTTTGAACCATTTGGAAAATGTAAAACGTGGCACCATGCTGAATCTAGTCGCATGCATCAGCCATTGGTGGGTGGAAATCCTGGCTGATCCAACCCTAATTCATTTTGACAAAGGTGAGTCTCTCCACATTTTTAGTTGACAGACAAGTTCTCCTCGCCGTAACTATGGCCCCCGCCGCACTAAACACCCGCTCAGATGGCACGCTACTGGCCGGGCAGGACAGCTTTTCCAGGGCAAACTCTGCTAGTTGCGGCCACAAGCCAAGTTTGGCTGCCCAGAAGTCCAGCGGATCCTCAAGGTGTGTTGGCATGGTCATGTCAAGGTATGACATGACCTGCTGGTTGAGGTCCTGCTCCAGGTCTTCCTGCTGCTCATGAGTAGCCTCACTATGCGGGTGTAGAAAGCTACTCATTAGCGACTGAAGACTGAGGCTGCTGCTGATGGAGCTGCTGCTGCTGCTCCTGCCAACGCCCCCAGCAGGCATGGCAGTGGAAGGTGAGCGCAGAGGTCCCCCCAAGTCAGACCTGCGAGAGTATGGACCATGGCGCAGATAGGCATCAGCCAACTGACTACGTAGAATGTCTTTGTAGTAGTTCAGTTTGTCCTCCCTCTCGGAGGGTTTAAAAAATGCCCCCATTTTGTGCCGGAAGCGAGGGTCCAATAAGGTGGACAGAAATCATCCCGCTGACAAATGGAAACAATTCTGGGGTCACTACACAAGCACGTGAGCATGCTTCCTGCCATTTGCGCAAGTGACTCGGAGGGACTATCTGTCTCCATCTCCACTGCATACTGCCACGGTGTGTCCGGGTCCTCTGTCTCGCCTTCCTCAAAAACCTCTAGCTCCTCTGGCTGCTCCTCCTCTCCTGTCCGCTGACTAGATAAACCAGCCATTTCGCCAAGCCTAAACTGTGCTTCACTGGGCCACTCCTCCTCCTCTTCCTCCTCCTCCTCCAGTTCAGCTCCAACGGGGTTCATGTGGCCGTAAGATGTAGACGCCATGTCTCCAGTGCCCTGACCAGCCATGGTTTCCAACATGTGCTGTAGTACATGAAGCAGTAGAATCACGTCTTTCATCCCGTAATCCTGCCGACTGACAAATAAAGTGGCTTCCTCAAAGGGCCTGAGCAAACGGCAGGTGTCGCGTATGAGCTGCCACTGGTTGACATTGAAGCTACACAGGGGAGTCCCCCTATCCGCTTGGATCATCAGGAAATCCGTGATGGCTTTTCTCTGTTCATATAATCGGTCCAATATGTGAAGGGTGGAATTCCAACGGGTGGAAACATCGCAAATCAGACTATGTTGGGGGCTACCATTCTGATGCTGTAGCTCAAGAAGGGTGTGTTTGGCGGTGTATGAGTGGCTGAAGTGCATGCAAAGTTTCCTTGAAGTTGTTAGGATGTCTTGCAGATCGGGGGAACACTTCAGAAACCGCTTGACAACCAGATTGAAGACGTGAGCCATGCAGGCCGCATGGGTCAGGCTTCCTTGGCGCAGCGCAGACAAAATGTTCTTCCCATTGTCGGTAACCATGATTCCCATTTTAAGTTTTCTTGGAGTAAGCTATGTTTAGATTTCCTGATGAATAAATTTAAGCAGTTCCTCCCCTGTGTGACTCCGTTCGCCAAGACAAATCATGTGAAGCACAGCGTGGCACCTCCGTGCCCTGCACACATGGTAGACTGGAGGGGCACTGAGACTTGAGCCTACAGTGGAGGGTGAGGAGATGGCGGAGGATGAGGAGGCCGAGTCGCACGGTGTCACAGGCACAACGGCCAGGGAGCGCGGAGGCCGAAGCGGCGTGACCTGTCCAAGTTGCTGCTGCTGCTGCAAAGGGATAACATTCACCCAGTGGGCCGTAAACGACATGTACTGTCCCTGACCGTAGTTACAGCTCCAGACATCGGCGCTGCCATGCACTTTGCTACACATCGACAGGCTCAAGGACTGTCCCACCTTCTGTTCAACAAAAGTGTGCAGCGCTGGTACTGCCTTTTTGGCAAAGAAATGACGGCTTGGGACTCTCCACCTCGGCTCAGCACAAGCCATCAGTTCTCTGAAAGGTGCAGAGTCCACCACCTGAAAAACGAGCGACTGCAGCACCAGCAACTTGGACAGGAGCACATTCAGCTTCTGCACCGTAGGATGAGTGGGCGCATACTGCTGTCTCTTGGACATGGCTTCGCTGATGGATGCATGACTTGGAGGAGGAGCAGGAGCATCAGGAGCGACAGAGGATGGGTATGACGCACAGCTGCCTTCGGCTAAGGTGCTGAAGCCTTAGCTGGCAGAAATTGGGAGCGGCGTGCCACTTGGTGAGGAAGCAGGCTGGACCACCTCTTCGGAGCCTCGGTTCTCCCAGGCCGCTTAATGGTGACGCATCATATGTTGACGCAGGGCCGTGGTGCCAACATTTGGGCCCTGGCTACGCTTCATCTTCTGCCTACATATCTTGCATGTGGCCATGTTACCCTCCTGCGGATGCTTCAGGAAAAACTGCCACACTGCCGAGTAGCTACTTTTCCCACCAACTGATTCACTGCTACTGTCGCCAACTCCAGGAACCCCTGCTCCACTACCTCCCGATAAGGTCTGCCTGCCATGCAGCAGGTGCTCTACCCCGGCCCCGTTTGGCTCCAGGCTTTACAATTGTGCCCCCATGCTGACTGCCAACCATGCTGCTAACAATTTGCTGCCTCAGCTGCTGCCTCCGGGGCAACCTGCGCCCCTCTTCTCCTGATGATGACGATGAAGCCCCTTCTGCACCCGGCTCCCAAGTGCGATCGGCTTCTTCATCATCATCATCACCGAGTTGTGGCTGCACGTCACTGATGTTCTCGGTTTCCTCAACAGTGTCTGACGCAGGAGCTCGCAACACCCACGACACTCTCCACATCACTATTTGTCTGCCTAGCTAAAGAAGCCACCTCCATTTCTTGGCTGGGCAGTAGCTGCTGACTGTTCTCTATCTGATCGTCCTCCTCACTAAAGAGTGGAGCTGAACCCAAAGCATAGGATACGTCGCTGGGGGAGGGAACGGCGTAGGACAGAGGCAATGGGAGGACAGGGACTGCTCTCGGGGCATGCCAACTCAGGGTTGTGTCAGAGGAACCTACCGACCCTAGACTGGGGGTGTCAGATGTAACTTGTGATGATGTGGATGACCGCGTTAACCAATCTACCACGGCAGATGCGTTACTGGTGGAGACACGACCGCTAGCAGATACTGGCAGATCAGGTCTCTCACCGTGACTCCTGCTGCCACTCGCCTCTAATCTGCTGCGACCTCTGCCTGCTGAATCTTGGCCTCTGCCACTCCTCTTTGAACATCCTGGCACTTGTCTGCCTGACATTTTTATGTATTTGAAATGCGCAATAGGTACTTTAAAAAATGTGTTTACTTTAAAAAGCAGAAGCTAAATAAAATGAGGAACTGCTTATCTGCACCAGATACTATGAAAATTGGCAATATGGGATACCCTGCGGCCTGGTGTTTTGACGGCAGCACAAAAACCAATTCAAAATGCAATAGCTTAATAAAGCTGAGGCTGAACAAGCTTATTTAGTATAACAGATAGGATGCAATGTGGTGGTTTGGGATACCGTGCGGCCTGGTGTTTTGACAGCAGGACAAAAACCAATTCAAAATGCAATAGCTTAATAAAGCTGAGGATGAACAAGGGTATTTAGTATAACAGATAGGTTGCAACGTGCAAGTTTGGGATACCCTGCGTCTTGGTGTTTTGACAGCAGGACAAAAACCAATTCAAAATGCAATAGCTTAATAAAGCTGAGGATGAACAAGGGTATTTAGTATAACAGGGTGCAACGTGCAGGTTTGGGATACCCTGCGGCCTGGTGTTTTGACAGCAGGACAAAAAACAATTCAAAATGCAATAGCTTAATAAAGCTGAGGCTGAACAATCTTATTTAGTATAACAGATAGGGTGCAACGTAGTGGTTTGGGATACCGTGCGGCCTGGTGTTTTGACAGCAGGACAAAAACCAATTCAAAATGCAATAGCTTAATAAAGCTGAGGATGAACAAGGGTATTTAGTATAACAGATAGGGTGCAACATGCAGGTTTGGGATACCCTGTGGCCTGGTGTTTTGACAGCAGGACAAAAAAACAATTCAAAATGCAATAGCTTAATAAAGCTGAGGCTGAACAAGCTTATTTAGTATAACAGATAGGGTGCAACGTGCAGGTTTGGGATACCCTGCGGCCTGCTGTTTTGACAGCAGGACAAAAAACAATTCAAAATGCAATAGCTTGATTAAGCTGAGGATGAACAAGGGTATTTAGTATAACAGATAGGGTGCTACGTGCAGGTTTGGGATACCCTGCGGCCTAGTGTTTTGGCAGCAGGACAAAAACCAATTCAAAGTGCAATAGCTTAATTAAAATGAGGCTGAACAAAGCTTATTTAGTATAACAGATAGGCTGACATGTGCTGGTTTGGGATGCCCATGTGGGCTTGTGTATTTAAAGCAGACAAAAAACAATTCAAAATGCAATAGCTAAATTAAAATGAGGCTGAACAACGCTTATTTAGTATAACAGATAGGGTGCTACGTGCAGGTTTGGGATACCCTGCGGCCTGGTGTTTTTTTGACAGCAGGACAAAAAACAATTCAAAATGCAATAGCTTGATTAAGCTGAGGATGAACAACGCTTATCTAGTATAACAGATAGGGTGACATGTGCTGG
Source organism: Gastrophryne carolinensis (assembly GCA_027917425.1). Taxonomy (NCBI): domain Eukaryota; kingdom Metazoa; phylum Chordata; class Amphibia; order Anura; family Microhylidae; genus Gastrophryne; species Gastrophryne carolinensis. The sequence goes on from CM051234.1 coordinate 265,780,281, forward strand.
TTTGGGATGCCCATGTGGGCTGGTGTATTTAAACCAGACAAAAACCAATTCAAAATGCAATAGCTGAATTAAAATGAGGCTGAATGTCATGAATCAAGGAGGTTTTATGCCTTAATCCAGACCGGATTGTGATCGTACTACAAACGATCCTTACACACAGATGTTTTTGGGGACCTGGCCCTACTATACAGCAATAAAGTCACACTGGTAGCGATGGGCAAGCACACAGGGCACAAGCTTTAGCATATACACAATGTCTCTTCTAAAGGCTAGGAAGTTAGCACACAGAAGTTCACTTTATAAATTTTTAAGATTTAATTCACCCATAAGGGGCAGTGCATGTAAGACAAAGATGTACAATAAAAATAACAGACATACAATAGATGGCAATATGCTTATAAAATAAAAAGGAGAAATAACAGATCGTTACCTTTTGAAGATAATGTCTTGTGAGGAGACGCACAGAGAGTAATGTGACAACACGCCTGCTTATCGGAAGCAGTCTCCTGGCATGCCATCTCTAAATGTGGTACCTCTCTCATTTTTAAGCTCATTTTTGGGGCGGGCAGAATGCTGTAGGCAGTCAATCATGTGTCGGGGGGGTTTCATTGCACAAGATATGATTTAACATTCTTTTGAAGCGAGATGAGCTGCAGTGTTTATCAAGTGTCTCGTTTGCTGATTTGTAGCGAACGTGTGTCAATTACCCCCCCTGGGGAACCGTGTTTTGCCTTTTGCCAGAGAACCTATTTGACTTGTAGCTGCTGATTACCCCATGGGGTGTTTTGCCTTTTGCCAGGAAACCTACTTGTCATATGTAAATGGCTCTTTGTACGAGCAGTTCTAAGGAATGCGTTGACAAGCATTTATTTCATGTCTTATGACATCCCAATATATATTTCATATCGCATCACATCTATGTCATATCTTATCACACATATATGTCCTATCTTATCACATATGTCCTATCTTATCACATCCCCCCATTTTCAAAATGACGCCTGGCTTAGCGTAATGCGGTAAGCCACGCGTCAACTTTAATTTTCCCCTTGGCGGGAGAGACCATCTGCATTTTGATGACGGCTTCCCTTCCGATGTTGGATTGTAAAGTTATACTGCTGAAGAATTAGGCTCCAGCGCAGCAATTTGCCATTTTCCCCAGCAACCCGGTGTAGCCAGCTCAGAGGATTGTGGTCCGTAACCACTGTGAACTCCCGACCATAAAGATAATGCTGCAGTTTTTGTAGGCTCCAAACAATCGATAAACACTCCCGTTCGATTGCAGCATAGGCAACTTCGCGGGGTAGCAGCTTTCGACTGAGGTATAGAACAGGGTGCTCCTCTCCAGCGGCGTTTATTTGGCTCAATACAGCACCCAACCCATAAGCCGAGGCGTCAGTTTGGACCACAAACCGTCGGTTGAAATCTGGGGCCTGTAGAACCGGTGGAACTAGCCATGGCCTTTTTGAGTTCTGTGAAAGAGCGCTCACAGTCGGTAGTCCAAGCAACACGCCTTGGGAGTTTTTTCTTGGTCAGGTCTGTCAGGGGCTTAGCCAGAGTACTATAGTTAGGGACGAACTTCCTATAGTACCCTGCTGTTCCCAGAAAGGACTGGACCTGTGTCTTGGTCTGAGGCGTGGGCCAGGACAAGATGGCTTCCACCTTCCCAGTCTCAGGCTGTAATGCTCCGCCCCCTACAACATGTCCCAGATATTTCACTTCTGTCATAGCAAACTGACATTTGGTGGGCTTCAGTGTCAGGCCAGCTGCGGTGATCTTCCCCAAGACTGTTGCTACTTGAGTCAGGTGATCCTCCCAGCTAGGGCTGAATATAGCGATGTCATCTAGGTAGGCCACAGCACAGTGTTCTAACCCTTCCAGGAGACCATTAACAACCCTTTGGAAAGTGGCGGGGGCATTCTTCATCCCAAAGGGCATTACATTGCACTCATAGAGGCCAAAGGGGGTGATAAAAGCAGATCGTTCCCTAGCCTCAGTGGTCAGAGGAATCTGCCAGTACCCTCTGCTTAGGTCCATGATTGTTAGATAGCGGGCGGAGGCCAACTTATCCAACAGCTCATCCACCCTCGGCATTGGGTAGGCATCTGGGACTGTAATGGCGTTAAGCCTTCGGTAATCCACACAAAAGCGGGTGGTCCGATCAGGTTTGGGCACTAGTACTACAGGGGCAGCCCATGCACTTTGGGATTTTTGTATCACCCCCAGGGCTAACATTTCATCTATTTCCCTTTTAATGTCGGTTTGGACCTCTGGGGACACCCTGTAAGGTGACTGCCTAATGGGTGGATGGGTTCCAGTGTCCACATGATGGACAGCTAGTTTGGTTAAGCCTGGGATGGCAGTAAAGGTTCCCCGAAAGGGTTCTAACACCCTTGACAGTTCTCCCTGTTGCTTTGGGGTCAGCTGGGGGTTAATCTGGGCCACCTCAAGGGAGTCTGGTTCCTTGGTGGTAGCCAAGAGATCAATTAGGGGTTCTATCTCCCCCTCTGGGAGCTGACTGCAGATTGGGAGGGCAATTGTGGCCCTGTCATGATGAGCCTTGATCATGTTGACATGATACACCTTAAGACGCTTGCCCTGGTCATCCAGAGCTACCACATAGGTTACATCATTGAGCTTTCTTTGTATGGTGTATGGTCCCTCCCATGCAGCCTGCAGCTTGTTCTGCAGCATAGGGACCAACACCCATACTTTCTGGCCTGCCTCATATACCCTCTCCCGGGCAGTACGGTTATACCACCGTTTTTGGGAGGCTTGGGCCTGGGTAAGATTCTCTCGCACCAGCTCCACTAGGGTATCCATTTTCTCCCGGAGTCTCAGGACATATTCCACAACTGATACTCCTGGACCCATGTTCTGCCCCTCCCAAGCCTCTCTAATGAGATCAAGGGGTCCTCTAACGCGCCGCCCATACAAAAGCTCAAACGGGGAAAATCCAGTAGATGATTGGGGCACCTCCCGATAGGCAAAGAGCAGGTGAGGCAGATATCTTTCCCAGTCCCTACCTTGATATTCCACAAATACTTTGAGCATTTGTTTCAAAGTGCCATTGAATCGTTCGCATAGGCCATTGGTCTGGGGATGGTAGGGGCTTGCCAAGATATGTGTCACCTGCATTTTCTGACAGAGGCACTGCATCAGATGAGACACAAACTGTGTGCCATGATCAGTGAGCATCTCACGGGGAAATCCAACTCGTGAAAAAATGCTCACTAATGCATCTGCCACCTTGTCTGCTCTGATGGAGCTTAGGGCTACTGCCTCTGGGTATCGGGTGGCATAGTCCACTACGGTGAGGATGAACCTTTTCCCAGAACTGCTTGGGATTGCTAAGGGCCCAATGATGTCCACTGCTACCCTCTGGAAAGGCTCTTCAATAATGGGTAAAGGTCTCAAGGGGGCCTTGCTGGTGTCTCCCGTCTTGCCAACTCGCTGGCACACCACACAGGACCGGCAATAATTGGCAATGTCAGAACCCATGTGTGGCCAGTAAAAGTTGTGGATGAGACGGGCTTTAGTTTTCTGTACCCCTAGGTGGCCGGCAAGCGGGATCTCATGAGCGATTTGCAACAGATGTTCCCGGTACTTGTGGGGTACTATCACCTGTCGGTCAGTCAATTCTTGGTCAGATGGTTCAGAGGGGATCGCCTCTCTGTACAATCTACCTTGTTCCCAATACACCCTCACCCTCCCATCTCCCTCTGGAGACCTATCTGCCAGATCCCTGAGTTCCTGCAGACTGGTATCAGTTTTGACAGCCTCAGTGAATTCAGAGCTATCTGTGACAGGCACCAGAGGAAAAATAGAGGGGCCGGGTTCCAACCCTTCAGCAGTGGGGGGGTGTAGTCCCTGCTCATTATTATTTTGAGGAGGCTGTGCCTCGGCAGTGGTGCACAGCGGCCGAGTAGAGGAGTAACGGTGTCCGCTGCGGGTCACCACTGCAGCAGAGGGGTTGCCTTCAGTGTACATTGCATCACATACATTTGTTATATGCTGATCACCATACTTCTTAGTGAGACCTCGATCAGACCTCAGCTCATAGGACTCACTAGAATCATGTCTCGGTACGCAGTCAATTATTTTGGAATTTCTCAAGGCCATTGAGTCCGTCACCAGTTCTTTGGAGGGGTCCTGAGTCACCGGTAGGGGCTCATAACGGGCTACCAATCGCCCCAGGTCAGTGCCCAAAAGCACATTGGTCGGGATGTTCTCTGTGACCCCAACCTCTCTTATGCCCCGCCCAGCCCCCCAGTCTAGGAAGACACAGGCCGTGGGAACTGAAGGGTTCAAGCCTCCAACCCCCTTGACTGCCATGGTCCAGCCTGGAATCAGATCTTCAGGGCTTATTAGCTCAGGACGGACCAACGTAACCTCAGATCCAGTGTCTCGTAACCCAGTGGTAACGGTTTTTCCCACAGTGACAGGTTGCAAGTTCTCAGAAAGGTTACCTGTTGTCTTGGAGGCACACAGAACTGAAGAGGCACACAGAACTGAAGAGGCCCCACCATTGTCCCTATTGGTGGGGGCTGTTTTCTTGTTTTCTGGGCACGTCATGCTGAGATGCCCCACCTGGTTGCAAATATAGCATCTCCTTGGCACTACAGCTGACGGCGGGTATCCTGAAGACCTGGACACTTGGCTCCTTTGGTGGGCAGGGGCAGGGGGTCCAGCAGCTTTCCCCTCCTTCCAGCTGGGGGGAGCAGTCCTGCTGGTCAGAGGGATCCGGTTGGCAGCATAGGCATCTGCAATCTCAGCTGCTTCGGCTGCTGTCTTGGGGGCCCGATCCAAGACAAACTGTCTGACATCCACAGGACATGTGTGGAGGAACTGATCTTTAATCATGAGCTCCTGTAGGGTGACAAAAGTATCCACAGACAGTCCTTTTAGCCACTGCTGAAACGCAGCACGCAGATTAAAAACAAGGTCCATGTAGCTGTCAGCAGGGCCACGCTGCAGGGTCCGGAAACGCTTGCGGTAAACTTCAGGCGTGAGGCAGTAGCGTTTCACAATGGCTTGTTTTAAAGCATCATAATCCTGCTCTTGGTCCTCAGGCAGATTTACAAAAACTTCTAGGGCCTTTCCCCTCAGACCTGGAGTGAGGTAACACGCCCACTGCTCCCTGGGCAGGCTATATTGCCTGCAAACTTTTTCAAAGGCTTGGAAGAAAGAGTCCACACAGTTATCTCCTTCCATGGTTGGGAATTTATCCAAAGGGATTTTGTGGGGCCGTTCACCCCTGGACTCCATGAAGCTAGAAGAGCCCTGTTGCTGCAGTTGTAATTTAGCAAGTTCCAGCTGATAGGCCCGTTCCTCTCGCTGCTCCTGCGCCTGCCGTTCCTGGACTTCTCGCTGGGCCTGCCGTTCCTGGACCTCTCGCTGGGCCTGCCGTTCCTGGACCTCTCGCTGGGCCTGCCGTTCCTGGACCTCTCGCTGGGCCTGGCGCTCCTGGGCCTCTCGCTGGGCCTGGTGGTGCTGCATAATCAGCTGGAGACGTAGCGCTGGGTCATTGGAGCCCAAAAGTTGTAGACTCATTTCCAAAGACGACATCTGGTCCTCGGGTTGGTATCTCAAGACATTACGTTCCCCTGCGTCCTGTGGCGGTGAGGATTGCTCTTCCTCTGGGGTCTCTTGAGACACATTTTGAGCTTGCTCTGCTCGATCAAATTCCACCAACGCACAGATCAATTGTTCCTTTGATTGTCCTCTTGTGGTGGAGATGTTCCTGACCTCACACAGATTGATCAGGTCATCACGGCTGTGCTTTTTATAGCTGCTTATATTCTTAGCCATTATTCCAAATAAAAGATAGATTCTAAAGAAAAACAAGAGTGGGGAGGGGAAGCAAAAGCCAAGTATGTCTGTTCAGAAATAAAAATACAATGCACTGAGTGAGCTTCTGTAGGCCGGGCATTTATAGCAAGCTTCCAGCCTATTAGTACACGATTAAATTACTTTAAACAGTGCACTAATGTACTAAGTTATAAATCCCACCAAGCTGCCGCCAATTTTGTCATGAATCAAGGAGGTTTTATACCTTAATCCAGACCGGATTGTGATCGTACTACAAACGATCCTTACACACAGATGTTTTTGGGGACCTGGCCCTACTATACAGCAATAAAGTCACACTGGTAGCGATGGGCAAGCACACAGGGCACAAGCTTTAGCATATACACAATGTCTCTTCTAAAGGCTAGGAAGTTAGCACACAGAAGTTCACTTTATAAATTTTTAAGATTTAATTCACCCGTAAGGGGCAGTGCATGTAAGACAAAGATGTACAATAAAAATAACAGACATACAATAGATGGCAATATGCTTATAAAATAAAAAGGAGAAATAACAGATCGTTACCTTTTGAAGATAATGTCTTGTGAGGAGACGCACAGAGAGTAATGTGACAACACGCCTGCTTATCGGAAGCAGTCTCCTGGCATGCCATCTCTAAATGTGGTACCTCTCTCATTTTTAAGCTCATTTTTGGGGCGGGCAGAATGCTGTAGGCAGCCAATCATGTGTCGGGGGGGTTTAATTGCACAAGATATGATTTAACATTCTTTTGAAGCGAGATGAGCTGCAATGTTTATCAAGTGTCTCGTTTGCTGATTTGTAGCGAACGTGTGTCAATTACCCCCCCTGGGGAACCGTGTTTTGCCTTTTGCTAGAGAACCTATTTGGCTTGTAGCTGCTGATTACCCCATGGGGTGTTTTGCCTTTTGCCAGGAAACCTACTTGTCATATGTAAATGGCTCTTTGTACGAGCAGTTCTAAGGAATGCGTTGACAAGCATTTATTTCATGTCTTATGACATCCCAATATATATTTCATATCGCATCACATCTATGTCATATCTTATCACACATATATGTCCTATCTTATCACATATGTCCTATCTTATCACACTGAACAACGCTTATTTAGTATAACAGATAGGGTGCTACGTGCAGGTTTGGGACACCCTGCGGCCTGGTGTTTTTTTGACAGCAGGACAAAATACTATTCAAAATGCAATAGCTTGATTAAGCTGAGGATGAACAATGCTTATTTAGTATAACAGATAGGGTGCTACATGCAGGTTTGGGATACCCTGCGGCCTAGTGTTTTGGCAGCAGACCAAAAACCAATTCAAAATGCAATAGCTTGATTAAGCTGAGGATGAACAAGGGTATTTAGTATAACAGATAGGGTGCTACGTGCAGATTTGGGATACCCTGCGGCCTGGTGTTTTTTTGACAGCAGGACAAAAACCAATTCAAAATGCAATAGCTTGATTAAGCTGAGGATGAACAACGCTTATTTAGTATAACAGATAGGGTACTACGTGCAGGTTTGGGATACCCTGCGGCCTAGTGTTTTGGCAGCAGACCAAAAACCAATTCAAAATGCAATAGCTTGATTAAGCTGAGGATGAACAACGCTTATTTAGTATAACAGATAGGGTGACATGTGCTGGTTTGGGATGCCCATGTGGGCTGGTGTATTTAAACCAGACAAAAAACAATTCAAAATGCAATATCTTTATGAGAAATAGCCTTTAAAAACTGCTTTAGTGTAACAGATAGGGTCAAATGTGCTGAAATAGGATGCACATGTGGGCTGGGGTTTTTACAGCAGACACAAAAAAAATGTAAACTAATCGAGTTATAAGAAATGCTTGTGTGTAACAGATTTGAGGTTAAATATGCCACTGCCAACATGGCATGCACAGTGGCAAGGAATTTTTACAGCACAAACAAAAGCTATTTAAAACTGATCTGGCAAATGAAGTGAAATGAAAATAAAAAAAAGCTTTTCCTGTAATTTTCTCTGCTGTCCCTGCCTCGATCTTTCCCGATTATTCCCTATGTTTCCCTATCTTTCCCTGGTTCTGTCTGGCGCTCTGTGGGTCTCCCTGACTCTCCCTGCCTGTCTGTAAGTCTCTCCCTGTCTGCAGCAACCTCCGTTCTGTCTGCAATACAAGGCTGAAATGTGGACCAGCAAGATGGCCGCCGTTTATATAGCGCTGTGACGTCACCGGGGCTCTTGGCTGCTGATAGGCTGAATGTGACCTTCCCATGATAACTTGCCCCAGGGGATATGTCCAGACATGTCCATCCACCATTTTACAATGGCTGTAATTGAAGTAAATGGAGTTTAAAGGAAAACTTCGATCGATCGAATCGCGGGGAAATTCGGATTTGTTCAGAATCGAATATTTCCTGAAATTCGGAACGAATTCGGGTTCGTCCGGATCGATTCGCTCATCCCTAGGTATATGCAATGTTCTTCTATTGATCTTTATATGTGGGGAAACAAGGCAGCGACTCAATATGAACTTGCACTGATTTAGTATTACCTCTCTTCCAAGTTCCTCTGCATTGCAGGTGTAGCAGTTTGCTCCGCCTGGCAACCAGAAACAAACCCAATGCTCTCATATATGCCCAGGAGTGAAGTGACTCCAGTGGAACTACTTGATATGTGTGTGATTCATGCTAGGGCTTATTTTCAGGGTAGGTCTTATTTTCATGGAAACAGGGTAATTATTCTTCCATAGGGGATCAGTCCGTAGAATCAATAGAATTGAAATGAACTCTCATGAGGGAATGTTAAGATACAGGGTGAGAGGAAGGAATAGGAACAAATGTAAAAATGTAGTTGTAAGATTTTTAGCTCGGTATCCCTGCTAAATGTGTGCTAGAATTAGCATGTATGGCGAAGAAATCAGGGGTGCCGTGACATGTGCCGCTTAGCTGTGTGTAGCTAAGCTTAACAATGCACCATGTGGCATCCCTGAGTGCTGCCAGGTTGGCCGGACAAGCAGAGCCGGGCATGCCTTGTGGAAAGAGGAGAATCTATGGAAACACTGGGGGCTTAACAATGCTGGCCATCCCAAATCAGTATGCCCCTGGGGCAGGGAATCACGCGGCCATGGAGTCTTTAAGACTCTAGGTTTTGGTCCTCTCTAAGACAATAAACTGACCTCAAACAGGAAACAGATCTAATGTGTCTCTCTCTTCATGCCTCACAAATTTGCAGTTTATATCCTAGCTAAATTGCTCGTACTCCTCTGTTTTTTTTTTTTTTTTTATATAATCCGCTTAATTAGGTTGTATTCCTTATTTGATGCTCACTAGTTTTATAAGTATAAAAGTCTGTTAATTTTTCTGTTCCTTGGATAACATAATGTCTGATGGTCGGTATTCTTAAAAGCTTACCTTTAAAAATAATAATTTTGCTTCGCTTACAAAAGGTATTGCTTTATTTTTTTTAACCAACTACTATTGGTGGACAAAAAGTACATGTTGTAGCAGTCTATTTCTAGACCAGGCACAGTGCCGAGGGATTGGGAGGAGGGATCAGGGTTTGCCGTGGATATGTAGAAAATTCTCTCAATCAGAGTGGTGAGGTTTATTGGGCCTTGTATGGGCCGCAATAGTGCAAGAGGGGAAGGGGGGTTTTCCCGGATGGGGTCACTCTGGGGGAACCCTGTGTGTCCCTAGGGGAAAAATTGTTTAACCTCTACGCTGTACTCTGATGATAATATTTATTCAAATTATACCAGTGCTTTTTACAATCGTGCGTACATAGTTGTTAATGTCCTAATAAAAGTCTTTGGCAGAAAGGATATTTTCTGCAGTAGTAGTAAGGTATAAAAGTCTCAAAATTGGATGAAAAAGGAGGGGCTCAATTTACTTGCCCGTCCTTAATGTCCTTGGGTGTTAAACTCAAGTTTGTAGCAAGATTGGGTCGTTGCTCCTCAGTTTGTAGCCAGCTGTTAGCCCTTCAGGTTTGTAGCAAGTGGTTGTAGGCTCCGTACAAACGCGTTTCGCTCGTGGCTTCTTCAGTGTGGGAGCCTGTATTTACTAGTAATGAGTATATGCAAATACATTCATGAATATTCTGTACAGTTAAGATTTGCTTGGCTGGTATTGGTAAAAAAGGCAATAGTAGAGTTTTATTACTCACCGGCTGCTGAGGGTGCCCCAGTGCTCGGGTCGCTGACGTGTTAGATGTGGACCATAGTATAAGGTTTATATTCCTAGGGGAGAGCCCCGTATGTTATTAAGTATGTTTGGCTGTTTAGCTGGGTAAATTGGTGCCATGCATATGTGGTGGCTGCTTGCCGCTTACCTTTTGCTCAAAAGTGTCCTGTGTGTGGAGATCCGGGCCCTCCATGACCCATTATGGGTTTTTTTTCAGGAGGGTAGCGCTTCCCCTCAGGCACAGTGCCAACTAACTGGCTATACAAGCTAGCTATATAAATACCTTAGATTGCTGGGTATTGTGGTCCTCTGCTAAGCAAATACATATATACATCCGGGTTCTACTAAATTGCTGCTTTACTTGAAAACACTTACACATAAATATTTATTATGTTAATCTTTGTGACAATGTTTTATATGTTTACATACAGGCTTTCACCAGCGATGGTCCCTAAATCGCCCTGGTGTAATAGTAGTCTCAAGGTTAAAAATATCAATTTACCAGAAGCAACAGAATGAAGCTAGGAAACAAAGCACATATTGCCCCATAGCAACTAACTAGGATAAACAGGCACAGCTAGCAGACCGTGATGTCACTTGTATGAATTGTTTTACAGGCCAACGAATGACATACAAAGTCACGGCAGGGGGTTGGTACAAAGGACATCTGAGCACAGATGAAATCCATAGCTTAAAAATAGGTAATTCTACACAACTAGAGAAAAAGCACCTGGATACATAACTGACTGTACAGACAAAGACAAGTTCTAGTATGTGAAGCAACATTCAAACTCCCACCTTGTTTTTACAGCCTAAACTAAGCATATTTTTTGCAACTGGAAAAGAAGATATTTGGAACATCTTTGGCTTAAAGTCAGTGTATTACATTTTTCTTATACAGTTTTCTGTGCACTTAGAGAGAACCTCTATTTTGGGTTTTGTGCACCTTGGCACTATATAGACGAAGTAAAAGTAAACAGTTTTCTCTAGTAGCAATGTGTATGTCAACAATTGCCAACAATTAAGTGCCAGGTACGTGAATTTCACGTAGCTGGCATTTTCCCCTTCTTGTAAAAAAGAGAAAAAAACCTCACCTCCATCCAGGTTCCAGTGGCTGGGGTCTCCTATTCCCCACAGGGGGGCCTCCACTCCCCCCGGGGTCTTTGGAGAATGCCCGTTCCCTACCCCTCCTTCTGACATCTCGCAAGCTGCCACAGAAAGAGGCCTTTTATAGGAGGAGTGAGATGACATATCACTCCAGCAGTGAGCTTGCTGTCAGAAGCCAGCGAGTGATTGGTGGAAGGTGGGTGGGCAGGGAACTCTGATCCCCTGCTCCCACAATCAGTTTCTGCCAATCACTACCGCCTGTCAGTGATGGCATGGGACAAAACGATCAGCGTTGAAACAGAGGTAATGTCACGAGCCCTGTACAAACCCAGAGACACTCACCTGTCCTTCGGTCCCACGTCGGTGGCTCCCGCTCGGCCAGCGTGCGGGCTGGGCGGCGTCTCTGCCAGGCGGCGGCTCGGCGTCTCCTCTCCCCGGCCGCCGCTCGGCTGTTTCCGCCCCGAGCGGCCGCTCGGCTCTTTCCGTCGCGAGTGGCTGCTCGGGCGGTCTCCTCTTCGACGGCCTCGGGAGCGGCTGCGCCACGGCCGTCTCGGCACGCTCCCGGCGCGCAGTTCCATACACGCGCGCGCGCGTCACTCACTGGGGTTTATGCCCTCCGGCGGCGCTGCACACAGGGCGCCCGCCGGAGGTAATTGGATTGGGCCAATGAGCTAGTACTTGGCAGTTTGAATGGGGCAATCAGCCTCAGGTTCCTATGTTGCACCAATCAAATCCCCTTTCCTGTCCCATCACTCCTATAAAGCTGCTCACTCTGCACTTGTTCCTTGCCCGTGATAGCGTGCTGCTGGGTGTGATTGTGATTGCTATTTTCCTTACGATTCTGCCGTGTATGACCATTCCTGATTGCCGCCTGGACCGACCTTGCCTGTTTTTGACCACGATTCCTGCCTGCTCCTCTGTACCGCGTATCTCTGACCTCCTGGTGTGACCTTTGGCTAGCCCTGACCATTCTTCCGTCTCAATCCTTTTGTACCGTGCTTCCTTGGACTGATCACCCGTGTATGACCTCTGCCCGTTTGTCTTACCAGTCTTGTTCCTGGTTCGTCCACCTTCCCCTGCATAAGTCAGCATCCTTTGTGCTAACAAGTCCTGGGGGCAACCGTGTCCGGTGAGGCGTATCCTGCGTCCCGGCAAACGGGGGCTTGGCTATAGGCGAAGAAAGCAGCGGAGATTGGGGGTTGCTGACTTATTGGAAGTAAGACGTCCCACGGGACCTGACATTATCACGGGCCCAAAAAAAAAAAATATTTATCCACGTAGATGGAAGAATTAATGCAACAAGTGCAAGCCATGGCCACCGCCATCAATCAGCTGGCCCAACGGGTGGCTACGCAGGAGAGTCGCCTAATACCTGCACCTTTGGATCCGGGGCCTTCAATCGAGCCAAAGGTTCCTCTACCCGAGAAGTTTCTGGGGGACCGGACCAAGTTTTCAAATTTTAAAAATTCCTGTGAACTTTATTTCAGTCTGCGGCCCCACTCCTCTGGAACTGAGTCTCAACGGGTGGGCCTGGTCATCTCGCTGCTTCAGGGTGACCCTCAGACCTGGGCTTTTGGTTTATCACCCTCTGATGAGGCCCTGCAATCGGTCTCCTCTTTTTTCTCCGCCATGGGACTCTTATACGCCGATCCTGATCGGGCTTCTACTGCTGATTCCAAATTACGGAATCTTAGGCAGGCTAAACGTTCTGCGGAGGAGTACAGCGCAGAATTTCGGCGATGGGCTATTGATTCCAAATGGAATGATCCTGCTTTGTGCAGCCAATTTAGGATTGGACTTTCTGAGAGCATAAAAGATGCTCTGGTTAATTACCCTCAACCCAAGAATCTGGATGACTACATGCAATTAGCCATTAAAGTAGACAGACGTCTCAGAGAGAGGCGTCAGGAGAAAAGCAAGGATCAACCATGGGTACACTCACGCCAAGAATCAAGTTCTAGGGGTGCAGCTGCTCCTCCTTCTCCGGCACCTGAAGAACCTATGCAACTGGGAGTAACCCGTTTATCTCAGGCTGAGAAAGTTCGGCGCAGAACTCAAGGCCTCTGCCTTTACTGTGGAGATTCGGGCCACTTCGCCAAGAATTGCCCAAATAAGTCTCCAGTGGCGGAAAACTACGGCGCCTAGATCCTGCTGAGGGACTTCGTCTAGGCGGTCAGGTATCATTCCCTCTAGTTAATCGGTTACTCCTACCCGTTATGCTTTCTTGGGGGTCATCCAAGACATTTGCCTCCGCTTTTATAGATAGTGGAGCGGCTGGCAATTTTTTGGATTAGGCATTAGCCGCCACCCTTGATATACCATTAATTCCATTAAAGAATTCCCTTCGGGTCCTGGCGATCAATAACAAGCCTATTGAGGGTGGGTTGGTCTCTTTAAAGACTCCCCTGGTTAAGTTAATGGTGGGTTCGGCTCATTCTGAAGAATTGGAATTTTTCATAATCGAGAGTCCCATGTCCCCTATTGTTTTAGGGTTTCCTTGGTTAAAGACCCATAATCCTGTGATAGATTGGGAAACTGGGGACCTTGTAAAATGGAGCCCTTTTTGTTATGACCACTGTTTCCCTATAACCATTGGGACCTCACTGGTCACCCTGGATGGGTTGCCTCCAGCTTACGTTGGTTGGGCAGATGTGTTCTCAGAGAAATCTGCCAATGTTCTTCCCCCACATAGGACCTACGATTGCCCTATCGATCTACTCCCTGGGACAATGCCCCCTAGAGGGAAAATTTATAACCTTACTCGATCCGAAGAACAGGCCATGAGGGATTATATTTCAGAAAACCTCAAGAAAGGGTTTATCCGTCCCTCCACCTCACCCGCTGGTGCAGGTTTCTTTTTTGTGGAAAAGAAGGACGGTGGACTACGTCCTTGTATAGATTATCGGGGGTTAAACAAGGTTACTGTTAAGAATAGGTACCCTCTACCTTTGATCAACGATTTATTTAATCAGGTTTCGGGCGCACAGATCTTCTCCAAATTGGACCTTAGAGGGGCCTACAACTTAATCCGCATTCGTCAGGGGGACGAATGGAAGACTGCCTTCAACGTAAAGGATGGGCATTATGAATATTTGGTGATGCCTTTTGGTTTGTGCAATGCCCCTGCAGTGTTTCAGGATTTTGTAAATGATATATTCAGTGATTTCCTGGGTAAATTTTTAGTGGTTTACTTAGATGACATACTCATCTTTTCCCGTTCCCTGTCGGAACACCGTCAGCATGTCAAAGCGGTGTTGCAGAGGTTACGGGAGAACCATCTGTATGCCAAGATCTCCAAATGTGTGTTTGAGGTATCTGAAATTCCATTCCTGGGTTATATAATCTCTAAGCATGGGTTGGTTATGGATCCCTCCAAAGTGTCCGCTATAATGGAGTGGGAGCAACCTAGAACCCTTAAAGCGCTCCAGAGATTTCTGGGGTTTGCGAATTTCTATAGACAATTTATAAGAGGATTCTCCGCTATTGTGAGTCCATTAACTGATCTTACCCGGAAGGGCGCTTTTGTTGAGGAGTGGCCTCCCTCAGCAATAAACGCCTTCCAATTACTGAAGGAAACTTTTACTTCAGCTCCAGTTTTGGTACACCCCAATACTAAGCTCCCCTTTGTATTAGAAGTTGATGCATCTGAACTAGGGGTAGGGGCAGTCCTCTCCCAATATTCAGGCAATCCAGAGAAGTTGCATCCCTGTGCGTTCTTTTCTCGTAAATTTTCTCCTGCCGAACGCAACTATGATGTTGGGAATAGGGAATTATTGGGTATTAAACTGGCTTTTGAAGAATGGCGTCATTGGTTAGAAGGCTCTCTACACCCCATTACGGTATACACTGATCATAAGAATCTTGAATATTGAGTCCGCCAAGAGACTCAACTCCCGTCAGGCGCGCTGGGCTCTCTTCTTCTCTCGCTTCAATTTCATTATTACCTATAAACCTGGGAAGAAGAATGCCAAAGCAGATGCCCTGTCTCGGAACTTTGGGGATTGTAAGGATCAAATAGGTACTGCTGAACCTATTTTGCCCTTTGGGTGTGTAGTAGGTGCTCTTCTTCCTGACTTGTCTCACTCGTTAACGCCATTTCAGGTTGATTCCCCTCCTGGTAAACCACTTGAGTGTTTGTTTGTTCCGCCTCATTTACGTCTTGCCGTCTTACAGGAATTACATGATGCCAAAACCGCCGGTCACTGTGGTATTCGAAAGACCTTGGCTATCGCCAAACGCCATGTCTGGTGGCCTACTCTCAGACGCGATATCGCCGCCTTTGTCGAAGCATGTCCTATATGTGCCCGAAGTAAGACCACACATGGCTCGCCAGCGGGATTACTGGTTCCTCTAGAAATTCCCAAAGAGCCCTGGTCACACATATCCATGGATTTTATTGTTGACCTACCCCCATCGCAGGGAAATACGGTAATCTGGGTTGTGGTGGATCGCTTCAGCAAAATGGCTCACTTTATCCCTCTAACGAAACTTCCGTCGGCGCCAGATTTAGTACAACTATTTGTTAACCATATTTTCCGCCTCCACGGTTTACCACAAAATATCGTTTCTGACAGGGGGGTCCAATTTGTATCTCGTTTCTGGAAGGCTTTTTGTAATCGCTTAGGTATTAAAGTTTCGCTTTCTACAGCGTACCACCCCCAGTCTAACGGTCAGACTGAACGGGTGAATCAGAGTCTAGAGCAATGCTTGCGCTGCTTTGTGTCCGATCGCCAAGAGCAATGGGCGGAATTTATCGACTTCGCAGAATTCGCCTTTAACAATGCGCCCAGTGAGTCGACTAAATTTTCGCCGTTCTTTTGTAATTATGGTAAGAATCCTAAGGCAACATCCTTCTCTGGTCCTTCCTCCAACTTGCCGGCCTTGGAGGAATGGCTACGTGAAAGAAGTAAAGTATGGTCTGACATACAGACAAACCTTAAGAAGGCCTCCAGAAGTTATAAGAATTTTGCAGATCGACATAGGTCGCAAGAACCACCTTTTCAGGTGGGTGACTGGGTTTGGGTATCTACTAGAAACATTGCTCTTAGACAACCTTCGGCTAAGTTAGGCCCTAAGTAGATCGGTCCTTTTCCCATTACTAACAAACTAAGCAATGTTACTTTTAAGGTTAAGCTACCTTTATCCATGAAAATTCCGTCGACCTTCCATGTTTCTTTACTAAAGTCGGCCAAAAATATTCAGGTTTCGTCTCCTCCTCCAGTCATAGTGGGAGATGAGCCTGAGTATGAAATTAATAGAATACTCGATGCCCGGGTAGTACAAAATTCGTTACAATATTTAATCGATTGGAAGGGATTTGGCCCTGAGGAAAGGTGTTGGGTACCCGCTAGAGACATCCATGCCAGAGCCTTGGTTAATAGATTCCATCGTGAGAATCCGGATAAACCGGGTAAGGGTCCTGAGGCCCCTCATGAAGGGGGGGGGGTAGTGTCACGAGCCCTGTACAAACCCAGAGACACTCACCTGTCCTTCGGTCCCACGTCGGCGGCTCCCGCTCGGCCAGCGTGCGGGCTGGGCGGCGTCTCTGCCAGGCGGCGGCTCGGCGTCTCCTCTCCCCGGCCGCCGCTCGGCTGTTTCCGCCCTGAGCGGCCGCTCGGCTCTTTCCGTCGCGAGCGGCTGCTCGGGCGGTCTCCTCTTCGACGGCCTCGGGAGCGGCCGCGCCACGGCCGTCTCGGCACGCTCCCGGCGCGCAGTTCCATACACGCGCGCGCGCGTCACTCACTGGGGTTTATGCCCTCCGGCGGCGCTGCACACAGGGCGCCCGCCGGAGGTAATTGGATTGGGCCAATGAGCTAGTACTTGGCAGTTTGAATGGGGCAATCAGCCTCAGGTTCCTATGTTGCACCAATCAAATCCCCTTTCCTGTCCCATCACTCCTATAAAGCTGCTCACTCTGCACTTGTTCCTTGCCCGTGATAGCGTGCTGCTGGGTGTGATTGTGATTGCTATTTTCCTTACGATTATGCCGTGTATGACCATTCCTGATTGCCGCCTGGACCGACCTTGCCTGTTTTTGACCACGATTCCTGCCTGCTCCTCTGTACCGCGTATCTCTGACCTCCTGGTGTGACCTTTGGCTAGCCCTGACCATTCTTCCGTCTCAATCCTTTTGTACCGTGCTTCCTTGGACTGATCACTCGTGTATGACCTCTGCCCGTTTGTCTTACCAGTCTTGTTCCT
Organism: Gastrophryne carolinensis; assembly: GCA_027917425.1. NCBI lineage: Eukaryota > Metazoa > Chordata > Amphibia > Anura > Microhylidae > Gastrophryne > Gastrophryne carolinensis. The sequence goes on from CM051234.1 coordinate 265,797,572, forward strand.
GGTTCGTCCACCTTCCCCTGCATAAGTCAGCATCCTGGGGGCAGTCCTGGGGGCAACCGTGTCCGGTGAGGCGTATCCTGCGTCCCGGCAAACGGGGGCTTGGCTATAGGCGAAGAAAGCAGCAGAGATTGGGGGTTGCTGACTTATTGGAAGGAAGACGACCCACGGGACCTGACAGGTAAGTAAAGAAAAAAAAGATAACATTTTTAAAAATAAATTTTTTGCTATATGCGTGTTTTTTTTACATTTAACCCTTTGTGAACTGGCGAGGGGTCCTTGAGACCCCTATACCAGTTCACAAGGCACAAAGGGCTGGAAAGTCACCTGCAGCAAGCTGGTGCCCGGGCTGGTTTTGCCTAGGTAGGGTGACCCCACACCAATTTTATTATTAAATTTAGCCCTTGATAGTGCTCATAGTAGTTATTTTATTTGAAAGTGTCATAAAGCGCTCATTTCAGTCTGGGGGGGGTCTCCTGGCCAGGAAATGTTGTCTGCTGATATACATGTGGTACTGTTGCAATCGGAAAGAATGGGCTTTCACATGCAATATGGTTTTCATAAAGAAATGACATTTTTAGTAAAAAGAGCAACTTATTTTAAAAATATATATTCTTACATTTTATTTAACCAAACATATCAAGAAAGCACTGAAAAAATGTCAATCAAGATATTTCATGTTAAAGTCTGCTGAAAAAGAACATTTTCCTGGAAATCCCTGGCAATGTCTGCAAAAATCCTACAATGCAAACATAACGCAAATTGGTGAGAAATGGCCTGGCAACAGAGGATGACAAAATCTAGGCTGGCAGTTAATAATACCATGTTGGGTATTCTTCTGGTCAGAGGACTTTGTGGTTTTAGATTTAGCTTGATTTTTCGTGTCTACATGTTAATATTTTAGGAACATTTGTTTTTTTATAGTTTTCTATTAATTTATAGGTAAACCCCGTGTGACCTGTGAATTCCTTGATTTTTTGCATCAAGAAAACTAGCCTGGAATGCCTAGAAAGCTTGAGGTGAGAGACTATGGGGGTTATTTAAGAAGGGATAGCGCCAGGTAGTGCCTCGTAGCGGCAGGCAACGTCTGGTGAACGCTGGGCACCACATTTATGAAAGTGAATCTGGTGAGCGCCTCTAACAGCGCAATGTAGCATCTGATGTATTATTACAGGCAGCTCAGCGTATAGCGACGGCGCTCTAGCTTCCAGAGCACCAGGTATTACCTTTCGCTCAGTGTCGCTCTCCCATACATTTCAATGGATGTTCATTTGCTTGTGTTTAAATAGCATGTTTGACATTTTTTTTGCTCAAATCATTGTGTGACCTCTTCTGGCTGAAAACAAACATTTTTAGAAACTTTTTTGACTTTATATTTTATTGCAGAATTGTCATTACAGGTCTGGCACTAAAGTGTTAATGTCACAGTGTTAAAACAATGTCATTCCATGTGTTTTCACTTTGCTACAGATGGATCTGTGTTCAAAAACAGACTTTGATCACACAGCGTCTAGTGCTCTATGCTATAGCGACCAGATTTAGAGCACCAACGCTTTGATACTTTGATAAGTATGGTATGGAGTGCCGGTCACACTGAGCTGGTGCACCTTTCGCTCCCTGCAGCGCTGTACTGGTGTTAGAGCGCCCAACATACATCACATTCATCAATGCCGGCCAGGTTACTACAGCGACTGAGGTGCTTTGTTACAGCGCCCGATACCCGCTTACAATGTCTACTAGCGGTTGCTCTAAGCACTGCTATACATCTATATCTGCCGATACCTGGCGTTAGTAATGAATCAGCCTCTGTATAGTTGTTGGGGGTATTTCAAATGTAAAGGGTTGTTTTTCTTGAAAACTGCAAGGTGCGCATAGCATATGTCTAGCAATATCTATGTGGTACCGTTGAAACCGGGACGAGTAGGTTTTTACACGCAATATGATTTCTTGAAAAACTTACATATTCTATTTAAAAAAAGGTACAAAACATAAAAAATTTTTCCAACTATTTTTTTTGAAAGGCTTGAATAAGGTTTAGCAGGGAAGTGTTTTTTTAAGAAAACTATAAGGTTGATTCAGCATGGATCGAGAGTTTTTCCAATTTTCTCTGGCATGAGAGAATTATCACTTCCTTGCATGATTCAGGGACACATGCGAGACAATTTTTTATTCTACTGTCACGACAGTTTCTTGAATCACAGTTTGCGAGTTGTCTTTTTTCAATGAAAAATGCCATGCCGCAAGGAAAGTATTTTTAACAAGCAAGAGTTTTTTTAATTTTAGAGGGTTTACATCTTTTAAATAGAAAACTTTTTTTATATCAAGGTAACAGAGAACAGGTATTACATACTCATGCAGACTTGAATATCTGCCTACAGTTGTGCTGTAAGGCCTGTGTTAAATCTTATGTCTGGTATTTGGGCACACCCAAAGGCACGCAAAAAGCAAGCTGCCTGACAAATAAAGGCATTTGACTGCATCTAAAAACTGCTAAAAACGTATCCTTGTAAAAAAATAAATAAATTCATAGGTAACATTTATATTAAAGGTTTAAAATGGTCTCTATTTTAAAAGTGTTAATAGAAGAACGATTGATGGTGATATAGAAGCAACATGCCAGTAAAATACAGAATTTGTTTTTTAAATATATTTGCAATTTGCTGTCAACTTGTATAATGTTTTGAGGTTTATTGAAGAAACGCTAAGGCCACATAGTGCTAAATGAATGTCAGGTCCCAGTGCAGAAGGTGTATGTAGAAGGTAAAAATCCATAGCACCTCTGATCGTCAGGTAGTGTCCTATCAACAGTGTCGGCAACTATATGAGTGCTGGCGCTGTGTTACCTACAGGAGCTCACCATGCACTCCCATAGACTTATCCCATAGATTTCAATGGGCTTGGTAGGTTACAATTTTTTGGGACACATTTTTTGGGGGGCTGGTGCATGTACCACGGGCTGTTTGGAATTGTTTTTGTATGCATGTTTTGCACTTTTGCGTTGCACTGCAAACTTGTAATTAGGGCCATGTAAAACCTGTGTCATGTCATTCAAGTGCCCCCAATGAAATTTCTGGTGTTTGCGCATTGAAAATGTGCTGCCACCCCCTAAAAAAATGAGGTTTGCAACAGGCGCAGTATACTTGTTATTTCCTTTTTACAGCACCCTTGTGGGCGCCGTGAGTTTGCAGAATTAATTGTGCGCTCCCAGGGTCACTAGCACATAGGATTTTAAAAGCCCTGTGCAGCGCATGGCCAGGAGCGCCAGCTGTCCTCAGCTGGCGATGCGTTGCGCATAATGCCCGCATAATGTTTTTGTTAATTTTGTTTTTTTTTTACCGAAAACAACTATGCATTGTGTGAAAAGTAAAAAAAAGTACTGTATCTTCTAAGTTAACACTGATTTTAACTGCCAGTGATTTTATCTCTATAAGTATCTAGTTTTAGCCAGAATGAAGTGAGAATGAGGGAAATATTGCTACTATGGGTTTCATCTGACAAAATTCTCACAAGCACAGGAACCTCTAATTTGTGTCAGTGCCCATTGGCTAATACAAAGGAGGGGTAATCCTGTATTGGGATGCTGCACTCTGTTCAGACTAATGGAATGCCCAAGACAGGGCATTAAAACTTGCCCATTCTCAGATTTCCATGCTGTCTGGCAGCCCCTGTGACTGTTGGCCACCAATCGAGTGTGTGGGGTGGGCTTGCACACATTGCTGTACAAGCTTGTGTGCTGAACCCCAGTGGCAACACATTTTCACAAAGTCAGCAATTTGGCAGCTGCCAGCAAGTAAATTGGAACACAGGTGAGTAGTAGAGCCCAGTCCCGAGAATCCTGCTAGGCCCCTGCAATGATGTGTCATCCCAAACCAGGATGGTGAACGGAACTCAATTTTTTGACTTTCAACATCTTGTATTTGTAAGCCGTGAACCGGTGTGGGCTCCCCAGGATACAGCGAAGCCATGTGGGAAAAGCGACATTGACACCAGCGTTTGTATATCAAACTTTTACTGCAATAGCGTATCAAACTCACTTCAAAAAGAAAATTGTGATTAACAATAAATTTGATTACATACACTGAGCCTGGGCTGAGAACCCCTGTGCTACACAGCCAGGTGACCCTTATAGGATATTAAGGAAAGCACTGGTAATTTACCTACTAGTGGGAGCACTAGAATGCCCCACCATACCTGTTACTACCCTATTGCTGGAACGAATGTTTGTGTGGATGCTCACTGAGGGGTCATCGCTGGTACCGCACAGCAGCTTACAATCCTATAACCTTACAAAGCAAGAAAAACAACTCTCCTCCCCAGCAGTAGCCCAGAACCCAAAAAGAACAATGTTGCTCCTGAATGAGTGAATAATCCACTGACCGAGGGTGTAGATGTGGCGCAGTTGTCAGCTCTCACAGGCAAAATGTTCCTTTAAGTTCCAAAATCCAGGCAGCAAACAGGGAAAAACACTTCTGGCCTATGTAAAATCTAACTACCTAATAGGCCTAGTCTCAGTCTAACATGGATGCTCCTATGTTACTGACCCGGGTCTAGTCGATGAGTCCAAGCTCCCAGCTGGGCCGCAACAAGTCTCTTCCACAATCATGAAAAACAGCAGGCTGGCCCCTTTACACAATCTGCAACAGCCGTCCTGCTTCTGGCAAGGTTCAGGATACAGGAAAGCACTCAGTCCCTGTGTAAGCACACAGGTCTCACTCCCACACAATCTTCCTCTGTCCTCTCAAAATGGAGGTCTCCCTGCTTCCTTCTTCTTCACAGAACAGGCTGAGTCATTTCCTCCCTCAGAGAGCCAGTTCCAGCAGTAGCTTAGCTGCGTAGGGGAAACAGCGGCCTCTTGTGGCAAAACAACAACACAAAAGTCTTCATGTAATGACATCTGTTTTACTCTCTTACATATCTTCAATATTAAGGGCCTTATTTATCAAGGGCTAGCGCCAGGTAGTGTCTGACGAGCGCCAGGTACCGCCAGCTAACGGCGGCTACCGACTCAAGTACGCTCGGCGGCGGTCACAATGACGCATTTATCACGCTAAATGAGGCTAGAGCCGGCGAGAGCGTCAGCTAGCGCTGGATTCATCATGTAGCCGACTGCAACGAACAGCGCCGCTACTAATCCCATCACAGCGCCAGGTATGACCTGTCGCTCCCTGGCGCTCTCCAATGCATTTCAATGGAGCAATCTTTAAATATTCATAATTAATTGATTTTTTTTTTTTTTTTTTTAACTGTCAAAAATTCTGTGACCACTACGGCAATGTTAGATATTTTTTTTAAGGTAAAAAAAAAAAAAAAAAAATGTGCAGAATTGATATTACAGGTCTGATATTAATGTATTCATATTACAAAATGTTTAGAAAAACTTGTATTATTTTTACATTAAAAAAAATGGTTGTTTGGGGGTTAAAAACTACTTTACACACATCGCCGCCAGCGCTCTGGGGTTTAAACAAGGAATTCACAGCGCGAGAAATTTTTGAGCGTGATTTGTTAATGAATCTGCAGCAAGCCGTTCGCTCTGGCCATTCGCTGTCAGGCGCACCCATACAACGCAGAACCTGTGAAACATCGACCCCTAACCCCGTATTCAACATTACCGCACACCGACTGAGTCGCTGTCAACAAGCAAACCCCGGCCAAGCACAGCGAATACTAGCTGGCGCTGTGAAAATCACGCTACTGGCGCTCATCTGTCGCTACCTGGCGCTATTAATGAATCGGCCTCTAAGTATTTCATTTACTGAAATAGGGATGGACCCTTTTAACATGTAGCCATTGCTCTCTTTTAGTATGTTTATTCATCCAGCATAAGCAATGAACGTAGTTGTATGTGTAGTGCTGGAGGCTTTTTCTCATGACATGCAAACCTTTATGGATTAAGCTATCACACACACTAACCTGATATAATACTAAGGAACAGTTTAACAGTAAGGGTTTTATTCATCAAGAGAAAGCAACAGGTAGTGCCTTGTAAGTGGCAGTTAGCGGCAGGTAGCAGCTGGTGAATGCCAGCCGCGGCACATAATACCACATTTATGAAGGCGATTCTGGGGAGCGACTCTTACAGTGTCACGTAGCGACCGATTCATCATCACAGACGGCTCAGCGGATCCCGGCGGCGCTTTGGCTTTCAGAGCGCCTGTTATTACTTGTCGCTACCTGTCGCTCTCCCATACATTTCAATACTTTTCTTCACTTTAAACAGTTTTATATATATATATATATATTTATAATAAAATCATTGTGTGAGATCTTCTGGCCTTTTACAAGTTTTGTAGTATTTTTTTTTTATTTTGTTAAGAATTGTCATTACAGGTCTGGCATTAAAGTGTAAATTTCACAATGTTATAAAAATGTCATTCCATATGTTTTCGCTTGGTTACTAGTGTTAAAACGTTAGAAAACAGACTTTAATCACACAGCGTCTGGCACTATGGACTCCAGTGACACAATTTAGAGCGCCGGCGTTCTGTCAGTGTTTAATTTTCATGAATATGTTGTGAGTCGCTGAGAGTCATTCGCACTGAGCAGTCGCTGTCGTTTGCACCATGCAGCGCTCTACCGTTGTTAAAGGTGGTATAGGCGTAGGTCGCTGTTGCGCAAAACACTGCCTTGCCTACGCTGTTTCAATGTTGCATTTTATAGCTTAATATTGGGCGTTTCATTGCATTGGTAGCTTGCGAGGGGGGTCAAAGGTTTTGCTTTCGTTTTATACACTTCCAGTTTACCACCTCTGAGGAACCATGTGACCCAAAAGGCCAGCCGCCGCCTCCCCAGCTCATCCTCTGATTCCGATGTCCCCCCGCCCCCACCCCAAAGAAGAGGCAGCACGTGGACCCCCGGGTGAATGGCCAAGTGGTGAAAGTAAGTGTTTACATGAAATGTGTGTTAATGTATGATGCACTGTGTAGTGCCATTATTTAAATGTATTCATTTTCATGCATCTTTAAATGTTTAATGCTCAATTGTCTTTTAATCCAGTATCATATATTAATATTATTATTTTATTGTAATTAAATTAATGAGGTAAATAATATTTTATTAATTTTTAAATTAATATTCATATCATTTAAATATTTTTTTCTTTTTTTTTATTTTAAATTAATTTTAATACATATTTATATACTTTAATTTTAAACAATATCCATAGACATTCCAATAGTTATATATTGGAACATATAAGCACTTTTTCAAGCTTATATATTGTGAATTCCACAAGCCCTTTATGCCAGGTTAATGATTCAATTTTATATTTTAAATTGTACACTAATTAATCAATTTAAATTTTTTATATGTTAATGTAATATTTAACTTTTTTCTCCTAGGATTTCTGCATTCATGAGTATGACTATGCCCTGAGTGCTAAGAGCAGCATAGTGGAGGAGGTGAAGGCCACCAAGTCCCGGGGCTTCAACGCGGAGCTGACCTCCGGGCAATGAGGGTGTCAACTGGCTCTATGATGCCTACGCATCTAGTAAGTCCAACACACATACACATACACTATATTTACATATGTGCACATTCATCTGCTGATGTCTAACCAATTTTCTTTTTTATGTTTCCTCTCCACATATAAGCGTGCTCCCCTGGGTAAACAAGGGAAGGGTATCCTCCCCCACACACGTATGGTGGGGTTGGATGAGTCTGCGGGGGAGGGTCCCTCTCAGAGATCCCATATTAAGGACCCAGGGGAGGAACGGGATGACACCCCAATGGAGAGTGCTGCTGGGGTGAGGGCAGTATGGAGCCTCAGCTCCTCACAATCGGACTTAGCAGAATCTGTGGCCACTCTCAAGTGGGGAGTCCCAGTGGGGAGGAGGCAAAGGACATAGCGGATCATAGAGCCGGCACCTCCTCCACCTATGCTGCAGATGAGGCACTCAGGCATAGTCGAGGTAAGAGTTCCTTTAGTTTAATTATTAAAGTATATGCAAATATTGATTTATTTATATAGCTTTTTTTAAGATATGAAACCTTATATGGTTGTAAAGTGGCCATGTGGCCTATTTCACAGTAGGCTCTCTGCTGGTGTACCCCTACTTCAAAATCTAATGTGGCTAGACTATGTGTTAGCCAAAGTAGTTTTGTTTTAGCTAACACATGGCCAAGTGTATACCCAAAAGTACTAAAATCTAACCATTCTATCAAATACATTGTGAGGCCTATGTTCTATATCAAATGCAATGTTCTTATAATTGCTTCTGTTGTGTTTTTGCTCCCAACAGATGTTTCCACACAGACGGAGCCTGTCCTCATTTTCCCCATCCCAGCTCTGGGACCCTCCAGCAGCATGGGCCCAAGCCACAGCTGTGATGGTGAGTACTGTGATTTGTTAATAAAACCTTGGAAACATGCATATATCTGTGTCCATGACCATGTACACATGTTAGTGGCAGTCTACTGTTTACTATCATACATGGAGACCCTCTTTTTGCAATCATCATTCATAACTGACCCTACATGATAAAGGCAGCAGTTGTTTATGTGGTGGGTTTTTATTCCTGCTACTGTTATAACTCTCCATTCACTAATTAATATATACAATCATTAATTAACTTTGTTAGGTGAATGATTTTATATCATATTGGCTCAGGTGTAATTGACCAATACATGAAGTACATTCTTCCACTGGTCAAGTAGGCCTTATTTGGTTAGTTTAGGTAGTTTATGATGTGAGACTAGGGTGGATAATACAGAATGGAGGGGCAGGTTTGATTATTTAGCCATCTATTATTTCTCTAAACTTTGGTGTTTTTAAGGGTTATAATATATATAATATTGTGAATAAATAATCTTTACATTTACTATTTTTTTCACTTTCATAGGTATCTACTGTATATTTTGAGCTGCAGTACTTAATTTTGTCTTTTCTTTCAAACAGCTTGCACACAGGAGCATTGCAGACTGTGGCAATACGTCTGAAGAATGCAGAAAATGCTGCTGGAGAACAAGAATCAGTAACAGGGTGGGGGGAATTAGGGTTGCCGCTGTGCAGCACTTTACTTTTAGGCCCATGTTGGGCCATTTTTAAAATTAATTTAAAAAATGTATAGTTTACAATTTATTTGTGTCTTGTTTTTATTTACATTAATAATGTCTGACTCAACACACACACAAAAAAAAACATCAGAAAATATTTTTAATACACAATATAAAAATAATATATATATATTATTTTTAAACTTATCTTGCCAGTGTTATAATTGGCAATATAAGATTTAAAAATGTTGTGGTGTTAAAGCAGCATAGGTACACCCAGACACCATTAGATTTGGGTGAGCGACTGTACAGTGCCTTTATAGCGAATCACAACCATCACATTCATGAATGCCAGCCATGTTACTATAGCAACTGAGGCGCTCTGTAATAGCAACCCACGGCCGATCAGAGCGACCACTAGCGGTCGCTCTTAGCGCCACTGTGCAGACGTTCATCTGCTGTTACCTGACGCTAGTAATGAATGAGCCTGCCTGTGTGAAACTCCAAAGACGTAAAGCTGATTAAGGGCCTTATTTATGATGTGTGCTTTTTAGCATCTGTTTTGTGGCTATAGCGCCTGCATTTTTGTCTTATCTGATGCTGTGCTGTGGACTACAATGGCGCTAGCATTCGCTGCGCAGAACACTAACTAATTAGCTTAGAATTAACTAATTAGCTTAGAACACTAACTAATTAGCCGCCTATGTCAGTGCCTGTTGGACCCGTCTGTCGATTATACTATATATATTATACTATATATACTATATATATACTACTTGGGACAAAAGGGACAAGTTATAGTGCATTTAGGCTGCGTTTTATTTGTTTTTGTCCTAATTTTGTCCACAATGTTAAGCAGAAGAAACCATTAAAATTAATTTTAATAACCCAAAAATACATTTTGTGACATCTCGTTCCTGCAAGTCTGACAAGTCACAATGTAAGTTCTGTACAAATAAATGTGTTTAATATTAATTATAAGCATTAAACACTTAAATCCAATTCTGCCTATTGTGCTCTATGAAATCTTGACCTACAGCACCAGTTTCAGCTGGGGATGCTCTACCTAGAACGCCTGGCGCTGCATCATTTTAGGCCCTAGTGTTAAATAAGACATTAGCTGACAGCTGCACCCTCGCTTTCATTTTTTTATTTCTTAAATCGGACACTGAGTACCGCTGAAGCCAAAAAAGTGGCGCTGATGCTTCTCTAAGTTCTAAACCAATAAAAGTGATGAAAAATCCTTTAGAAATTAAGTTAGACATTCTTAACAAAGTCTTTAATAAAATATTACCATACGCAATGCACAATATTTATTGCAGCATATTTTAACCTTCCTGCATGCATTTTGCAAGGAGTTCTCAGAAAATGTCGATGTAATTTAACTTCTTAGTTTGGTGCTTAGTCATATTTAAAAAAAAAGGTCCTTTTAAATAATAAGCTAATATAAAGGGTCTTAAAAGCACATGGAAAATGCTGGGGTGCAAAAGCGTAAAGCAGTGTTTTCCCAGCCTGTCCTCAAAGAAACCTGCCCTTCAGTAGGCCTATATACTGTATCATCCCTTGTAGCTAGGCTGGTTACACCGGTGTAAATGATCTTAAAATGGAAAATAACTGTTAACGTACATGTCTAATAAACATACAGTAAGACATGCTTACACACACACACACACGTGCATATTCTGAAGTCCCAGTGAGTAGACTAGTAAAATTATGCAGCTTCCATAATAAAGAATAGAGCCAGTGAGTACCAAACACTGCCCTTTGGCAGAAGCATCTGACTTATGTAGAGTTATGCATCAGCAGATTTTCTACATTATTTTCTGGAAAATGTATAAAATGTGGTCCTGCAATTAAATCCTTTATAAGTGTATGGTCTGTAGTGTTGTAACCAATGTAGCTGTGGCTATAATGTATGTGTTCTTAGTTCAGTGCCAACCTAGTGCCATCTAAACAAAAGAACACCTACAGCTGGTATAACTAAAGCAAATAGATTTTCAGGGATATCCAGCTTTGGATATTTGCTAGTAAAGATGTGTAGCATGTGTCTTGGAAAAAGCACAGCCACCTTCCTTTACATTACACATGGAAAGACTAGGAGCCTTGAACGACTTACTTCAAAGACTAGGAGACTCATTTATGAAGTGCTCTGTTTAGCGTCATTTTGCTGGCATATTGGTGCACTAGGTATTGGCCAGCCTGTGTCAGAGCAGGCCTGTGTTGGACCCATATGCCAATTATAAAAGCGCCAGTGAGCGTCACTCTGTACGGCCGACTTTTAGGCACAGAAATTCGTATTCAATCATTTTTGGCACTGTATGTAACATTTTTGGCACTGTATGTAACATTTTTGAACTGTATGTAACAGGGCTGGTCAGCATTCCATCAATACAGTTACAGAACATCACCAGAACAAAATCACCTCTTACACATGTGCGGCCACGCATCCAATCAGTGCGCTCAGATCAGCTCAAGCCCCTTCGTACAGGAGCTTGTCTAATCCGATTGCGCTGGCGGACGCATCCCCCGCTACCCTCTAACAGGAAACGTGCCTGCGCCGGCCATTCACAAAAGCCTGATATGGGCATGCGCCCTGCTAAAGAGATAGCGGGGATGTGGCTGCTGCTCACACATACACCATTGGACCGGAAACGAAGGTGAGTTTTCGGGCAACCTGGAGGGTTTCAAACAGCGGGGCAGCGATGCCTATGAGACTCCAGGGTGGGTTTTGGTCCTCTATAAAGGAGGATATTGTTGCTGTCAGTTAGAACTGGATAGACAGGAGGTCATGCTATCTATTTGGTGAAGCACCTCCAGTGCAAAACTTTTCCCAAAAAGTCACCTGTATCAACAATGGGGCATTTTTACAGGAAAGGTAAATCATTTTTCCAATGAGGTAAGTGTATGGAAACAGCACCCTATGGACTATGCAGAAAAGGTTTACTGAAATACAGGTTGTAATTTATTCCAAAGCACACCCACAATCAAACTTGCTTCCCCAAACAATTAGCAAGACGGGAGCCTGATTTATTAAGTGTCAGCACCTGTTAATAGAACACAGCGCCAATATTTAGCTCCCCAATTTAACAAACAAACAAGAGGAAGCACCGATGTTTCCCCGATGACAGCCTGCGTCTAATTTATCAGTAACACCATATAGTTCGCGGTGACTGGCGCTCTTGCTTATGCTGCGCCATTTTTTATTGCCACTGAAGTGGGGGCCCTGTTTAAGGACCTCTCCTGAAGCCAGAGGAACTGGGGGGGTGGAGGCCTGGAGACCTGGTTGAAGAGAAGATCCGGTAGGATTGATTGAGGGGTCAGGTGAGTTTATATCTTTATTACTTTTTTATTTTAGGTTAAAATCAGCTAGTTGAGTCTCACATAGCTGGCCCTTAAACCGGACCTTCAGCGTGATTTAATGAAAACCCCAAACTCTTAAAAAACGGTTCCCCAGCATCTAAAATTAATATATTTTAAGTTTTTAGCCACTAACTTATTATTCTTTCCCCCACTGGGCTGCAACTTTGTTCAGGAATTGAGGATACGGGCGCCGCCATCTTGACTCAGAAGCATCACACTTACTGAGGAGAGGAGAGTGGGATAAGGTACAGGGGGGCGGGTTATAGCTGTGCTTTGCTCAGACAGAGCAGAGCTGGGGTCAGGTAAAGGTCAGCAGTCCCAGAATGCAGAGCAGCACAGTCAGGAAGCACTTCCTGTTTGCAGGCTGCCTGATAAAATGGCGGCTTCCATAAGCCGCCATCTTGGATGTTTAAAGGCTCATAACATGCAGTAGATGCAGGTAGGATGATTTTTAATGTGGCCAATCTGTATGTACAGGGTGTGGGAAACATATAAGATAGACTCTTATTCAGAGTGAAGGTCCGCTTTAACGGTTGGAGGGTCAGCTACGTGACAGCACCTAAAGGGTTAAGAAGCCCCTCTTCCAGCTTGGCTTTGTCCACGTGGTTATCCTTCCCCAACTCCCTCAAGCTTCCCCTAGAGGGTATCCCAAAATCTGCACTTGTCTCCCTGCTACAAACACAATGCTGATGAGAAACCACAGTCACCACCTGTTCTCCTGGCTTACCTGCGGAAGTATCTTCGCTCCTCCTCCTTTTAGCTGATCTGTCAGCTACATTTCAGTTCTTTTTATAGATACATTAATTTTCAATGTTTTATGTATATAAAAAGTTGTGACCTGTTTTTTATACATTACATTTTAGAAGTTTACACCTAAATGTACTAATATATATATATATAAATATATATATATATATATAATAAACATTTCTTCTTCACTCTTCTTTGGCAGTGATCTCACTTGCACACACACATCTAACTGCTTCCTTACCCGTTTAAAAGAGAGTACATAAAATGGTCTTGTTCAGCAGTAGCCCTATGTGTATAACCTGGCCCTGTTCCAAAATCAAGCACCTTAGTCAGAAGTTTACAAAGATCAGATTCCATGTGCACAGTAGAATTTACTACTAAGGCCCTTATTCATCAAGCGATAGCGCCAGGTAGTGTCTGACGAGCGCCAGGTAGCGGCAGCTAACGGCGACTACCGACTCAAGTACGCCCGGCGGCGGTCACAATGACGCATTTATCAAGCAAAATGAGGCTAGCGCCGGCGAGAGCGACGGCTAGCGCGGCATTCATCATGAAGCCGCCTGGACCGAACAGCGCCGCTGCAAATTCCCTCACAGCGCCAGGTATGAGCTGTCGCTCCCTGGCGATGTCCAATGCTTTTCAATGGAGCAATCTATAATTATTCATAATTAATTGGTATTAATTTTTTTTTTTTTTTTTTTTAATGTCAAAAAATCGGAGACCACTTCTGCAATGTTAGGATTTATTTTTAAGTCAAAAAAAAAATTAAAAAAAATATGTGCAGAATTGATCTAACAGGTCTGAGATTAAGGAATGGACAGCGACAGCACATTCGGAGCGTGATTTGTTGATGAATATGAAGCTAGCCGTTCGCTCTGGCCATTCGTTGTCAGGCGCTCACATACAACGCTGGACCTGTGAAACAGCGACCCCCCAGCCCGTATTCAACATTACCGCACACCGACTGAGTCGCTGTCATCAAGCTAATGCCGGCCAAGCACAGCGAATACTGGCTGGCGCTGAAAAAATCACGCTACAGTCGCTCATCTGTCGCTACCTGGCGCTATTAATGAATCGGCCTCTAAGTTTAACCAGGTTACGGAGATGCAGCAAACAAGAAGGTGGTGTCCATCTTGACTGTATATACACATATATATATATATATATATATATATATATATATATATATATACTGAATTAAACATACAACAGTATTTGAACACCTACAGAAGTGTCACATTCTGTTTTAAATCCAGTGTGAGTGTGGACCTACTCATCTCAAGTTCAGATGATCCCTAGAAAACAGCCCTCCAGTTGGCACAATGCATACCTTTCACTTGATACTAAACATGGCAATACAACATATATATTGCATGTATATTGAAAGAATGATTTAACTTTTTAGCATGTTGCTTTTTAGCTTATAAACTGTTAGAGATGTGTTAGCTAAAACCCATGAAGGCTGGATAGTCACTCCCATGTGGGTGGAGATACCTGTATTTAGATGTTCCTTTACCCTCTAGTCAGGTAATTTCCTTGACTCCATCCATATCTAAGAACATCTGCATGGCTAAATATATAGGCATCACTACCTTTACCTTTCACATTTAAGATTTTCTGTGGAAACTTTGGGGACTTAAAGCGGACCATCAGCGTCATTTAATGAAAAGCCCAAACCCAAAGCCCCAAAAACTATTCCCTAGCATCTAAAATTAATATATTTAATGTTTTTAGTCACTTACTTTTTATTCTTTCCCTCATTGGCCTGCAACTCTGTTCAGCACCCTAGGATACGGGCGCCGCCATCTTGGCTCAGTAGCATCACATACTGAGGAGAGGAGAGGGGTCAAAAGCACAGGAGAGCGGGGTTATAGCTGTGCTTTGCACAAACAGAGCAGAGCTGGGGTCAGGAAAAGGTCAGCAATCCCAGAATGCAGAGAGGCACAGTCAGAGGACACTTCCTGTTTGCAGGCAGCCAGCACGTCCATGAGCCGCCATCTTGGATGTTTAAGTCTCAGAAAATGCAAAAGATGCAGGTAGGATGATTTTTAATGTGAGCAATCTATATGTACAGGTTGAGGGAAACATATAAGATAGGCTCTTATTTAGGGTGAAGGGCCGCTTTAATGGATTTGTTTAAGGATATTTACTCTGCTAGTAAATTAACACCGTTAGTTTATACATCTTACTATATATTAGGTAAGGTATTAATCTCTAATAGAAATATAGGATATTAATATGCTGCAAATATTAAATCATTCTCTCATTTCATTTTCTCCTTTTAAACCTTGCCAGAGTTTTATCCTACAAGGTCATTTGGATATTAATAGCATCCATACAGGTTGGGAAAAAGGACTTCTCAACAGCTTCTATTAAAGAAGACTTACAGCATCTCTAGGCAACGTTTCTAGACTGCTCATGCGGAACCACAAAGTTCTGTGAAGACAATGAGACTATGGTTAGAGACCTGCTTACTTGCCTGGCATTCTCTCCTGTGTACAGGACACCCCCGTTCCCCCTCAAACATACTCAAAGAAAGGATAGAATCTTGAAGAAAGGCAACCAAGAATAGCGAGTAGCCACCTAATGCAGGAGTAGTGGCTGAGGGCCGGAGCTCCACACCCTTAATACTAAGCAGGACAAAAATAAATAAGAAGTAATGCACAGGAGGAATACTGCCGATTTTAACATATTCAGGGCTTCAACACCACTGTGCATCCCAATTGTTACCACTTCCCAGCCCTAGTGCGGCATATCCACAGCCACGCCCTTACCAGAAGGTCCCCCAAGATCCTTCCATCTTGCCACATGGCATAGTAAGCAATAACTGTCAGTAGGCTATCTGTAGAAAATGAGACTTACACGCCCCCAACATCTGGATACAGCTCACACCTGTCCTCCTCCCGCATGACCTTCCTGATCTTCTCCCCAAGCACTACCCTTCGCCCCCAACTTGGGCAACCCCCTTGCTTCGTATCACTGGTGTGTGAACCACCTGTCTAAAGGGCATCACTCATTTTCAACTCGCCAGACTAGTTGGCTTCATAAAAACACTGCCAACTGTGAGCTAACCCCGAAACCGTCCAAATATCTTACCTCTGACCTGTTTGATCACGCTCAACCACCTCGCCTGCCATTGTTGCAGTTCAAATCCATGCAACCCACTTTAAGGTGTTCCTGACCCCCAGTCCCTTTTACACAGCGGACATCTGCTGACCCCCCCCCCCCCCCCCTTGCCAAGCGATGTTATGCTAACTGACAATCGTGATTGCTTGCTGCTGGAGCAATGACTTGGTACCACCGACTTGCTGGTCCCGTCCTGGCCGTGCGAGCCGCTGCGACAAATTTGCAAGGCCAACTTCTGTGGTCCCTGAGGTGGGCTGTTGCTGCCGGGACAAGGGAGGGTCTCATACTGCCCGCTCAAGACCCAGAGTGGTCTGCTGGCGAAGATGTGTGCGTGGGAAAAGGGCACTGGCCCCCACATGGTAGGAAAGGAGGGGCGAGCGGGAGGTTGCGGGGCACGTGCTGCATGGCGGAGGTGGTGGGGGTTGGGGGGCTTAAGGGTGCCGAGAACTCCCCCCTAACCCTGCTGACCGCCAGGTGTGGCCAGCCGTGAAGTGCTCCCTGGGTGCTGGCAAGAGTAGGGGGCACTCACCCAGGAGCGTGTGGCGTTAAAAAATGCACCTAGCACGGCCAGCAGGGGTGAGGGGCAAGGAGCGCCACTTACCCTGTCTACACCGTACGCCGTGGCCCGCAATATGAGAGGATTCTGGCACTGGATGAGCATCAGGCAGACTGTCCCGTCCAGAGCCAGGGAGAATGAAGGGTCAAAGAGGGGGAGGGAGGGACCCCGGCCCCTATATAGTCCCCCGTTGTCCCCCCACCCCCTACTGACCGACTGGTCTTCCAGATAGGAGCTCAGGCCAGTCATTTGGCGCATCCTTTAAGGGGACAGCGCCCCTTTGGACACTGAAAAAAATGGAGCTCTCTAAAAGAGGAGTGAGTTAATTCTCGTTTAGGAATTTGACCACAGGAGTTTCAACATTAAACTACTATTATTACTATTGTGTATTTACTAGACATTTTATTTTTAGGAACTCCAATGCTATTTATTTGAAATAGTCTAGTTACATCCATTTTCTTATCTCTCAAGGTCCTTTTACATACTTAGAACTGTCATTTTAGTTTAACAAGTGACCTCTTCATGTACCTATTAATAGAGTACATGAATAGAGTTTGCTTATCTAGGACTTTGCTAGCAAGAATCCAACAATAAAATGTATCGAAATCTCCTAAAATAAAGAAATGTTAATACATCCTTATAATAATGTTATAACTACAACTCTTTGCCATAACAACCTTTGCCACCTTTTAGGTGATTTTGTGGATGAGTGAAAAAACTATATAGTGTGGCTGTTTATGTTGTTGCTTTTGGTACTGACAATGATTTTTATTTAAATCCTACCTATAGCCATCAATGGAAACCCCTTGCTTTAACTTTAGCTTGATTCAGCTTGGTGTCTCTTATACCCTGAGAAACTGAAAGCTGCTTCACACACAGTTGCCCGCCAAGGCTGCTCTGACAAAAGGCGCCTGCTGCAGCAGTGTGCACAGTGGCTTCTTGTACCCAAGGGGAAAGGAGATGCCATGCTTGATTGGGTAGCTCTGGGGAAGTGGCAAGGAGGAGCAGTGGGAAAGCTTTATTGGTGCAAAGGATAAGCCTGTCAGGTAGGGACAGGCTTTCTTTTTTTTTTTTTGAAGACAGGGTATGGGTCCTGTTTAAGCAAGAATTGCTGCACCTTGCATAGCAGATACTCTGTGGCAAGAGCTAGTTGTTGCATTACCACTACCTCCAGCATCCCAAAGTTAAAGCCATCCAACAAACATTAATTAAAGCACAGGTGAGGGCTGAAGGGTCCTGCCGACCATGTGACTGCAGCTCACTAGAGCTGGTCTCACTAGGGCAGTGAGCAGGAGGTAAGCAGCAACTGGGCTTGCTGAGGGGTATGTGCGAGGGCATCGGAGTGCCAACCCCTTCCCCAGTCAATTAAAAAAAATAGGTGTTGGATTGCGCTAACCCTTTAAATGACAAACCCGTAGTCCCTACAGGTTTACATCTCCTACCATTAAGTGCCAAGCCCATAGGAAATACTTGCCTGGCTTTTCCTCCTGCTACTGTAAAAAAATAAAAATAACAAAGACCTGACCCCTCAATTCATCTGGCCGGGTCTTCTCTTCACTCGGGGGGCATCTGATTGCCCTCTGGGGCTCTTCCGGCTTCAGGAGAGGGGCTGTAAGAGACCACTTCTGCCGCTGACATCTTTAAAACAAATTGACACATGGGTCTGTGATCGCTCCCGCTGGGTCTCCTCTTCATCTGGGAGGCCTCCGATCCCCCTGAGCCCTTCTGCGGTGAGGAGAGGGCCCAAAGCAGGCCCTCTCCCCCACTTCTGCCATTGTCACCGCTAGCCCCTGTGGGCGGGGGGGGGTGAACGCCATGGGACACAGTACCCGGGTGCTCGGAGGAATTGTGTGTATGTGTGTTTCTTACACTTAACCCTTTGTAAACTGGTAAGGGGGCAATGAGACCCCACCTGCGGCAAATAAATGAACCCCCAGCCCCCATTACCTGCCTCCCCAAAGCCCAGGCCGGGGGGCAGGAGAGCCTGTGGGCCCCGAAGGCTGTGCAGACCCGTAGCCTCCATGGCCGGGGGCCACCAAAGCTGGACTCCGTGCTCTGGTGCCAGGGCTGGTTATGCTGGGAAGGAGGGATCCCACAACATTTTTTTTGAATTTTAAGAGTTTTAAACCCTTAAAAATTGAAAACAAAAGTGTTTTGGGGAAGGGAACCCGACTCCATTTTTTTATTTAACCCTTTATAGTGTGGCTACCAATTGTATTTTGTTTCCAAATGTTATAAAGTGTTCTCTTCAGCTTGGGGGGGTCTCCTGGGCAGGAACTGGGACATACCGATACTATTTATTAGATACCATTGTAACCGGGAGAAATAGGGCTTTCACATGCAATATGGTTTTCTTGAATAAAATACATTTTTATTTAAAATAAAGAAGACAAATGTAAATAGTAGCTTTGCATGTTGGATATTGTTCTGTTTGTGGGATCTTACGCTTTCAGATTTAGCTTGTTTTTTCTTGTTTGCATATTGATCTTTTAGGAAAATGTGTTTTTTATTCTGCTTTTTTAGGCAAACCCTGTGCAACCAAAGAATTCTTCGAGGGATTAGTTCCAAAAAGATGAACCCACGACAACAAGCTGGCTACAGATAGAAAGCTTAACATGTGTACTTTCAGGAAAAATATAGTTTTTAGAGAGTATTTCAAATATAAAGGGTCATATTGGTTGAAAAAGCGCAAGGTACACAATTTGTCTATAGAGGTAAAATTAACCTTACGTGCATACTATACTTTGGGGTGCTTGGCAACCGTACCCTTGACAGTACCTATGAATGTTGGGTATTGTTCTGTTCGGGGGGGGCCTTGCTTTTTCAGATTTAACTTGTTTTTTCTTGTTTGCATAGGAAAATGTGGCTTTGATTCTGCTTTTTTGTCAACAAGCCTGGTACTTCCTTAAAGCTGGAGGTGTGTACTTCCAGAGAATATATAGTTAGTGTATTTCAAATGTAAATGTTGTTTTGCTTGAAAAACTGCAAGGTGCGCATAGCAGTTGTATTTTATCTGAAAATCTCCTGAAGTGTTGTTTCAGTTTGGGGGAGTCTCCTGAGCAGGCAAGGGTGTCCACTAATACATATGTGGTACCATTGTTACTGGGAGAAATGGAGCATTTACACGCAATATGAGTTTATTGAAAAACCTATTACAAAAAAACACTACAAATTGTAAAAAATAGATTTTTATTTATTTATTTTTGCATGCATTTCACCCAAAATTGTTGAGAATACACGAAACAAATGGCAAACAAGACATTTCATGTTAAAGCCCAGACTCTGATGAAAAAACAATATATAATTTTCCTGGGAAATCCCTGGAAATACTTTCATGAATCACATTTGAACACGTATAGTGCAAAATATTGAAAAATGGTCTGGCAACAGAGGGTGATAAAATCTCTAGGTAAGCTGCCACTTAAAGTGTTAAATGATAATAAAAATAGTATAATTAATAAATAACTAAAACTAAATTAATAGTATTTCTACATGGCATACATAATAATATTTAGATATAGTGCTTTTGACTTAAAGAGATTGACCAGTCAAATTTTAAAATGAATTTCCTAGTAGCTTACCTGATGCGCGGTCAGTCCTATGCTGTTTCTCTGCACTGGTCACTGAAATGAAGGGGAATTACTTCTTTCCATTCTTCTGCTTTCAGTGCCTCCCTCCTGGTCAAGACCACTAAAACAATCCTTAGGCTCATGTCAAGTTGACACCCCCTGTCGTAATAATAGAAAGAAGCTATAAAACAGTCAGTAAATCCAACTCAGGGTATTCAGGGTACTCAGTGTGCTTGCATCACTCAGCCATGTCTCTCCCATTACAGAGGACAGCACAACATGAAGTAAAACTATATTTTATAATTACTATTACAATATAGCTTCCTTTTCAAAAAAGGAAAAAAAGAAAATTGCCATGCATAACCCTACATGATAGGAATCTTTTTGAACGTGCCCAGACAGTCACTTTAACTGGCTGTTCCTATGATTAAAGAGAGCGAAACAATACTGAATAGCTCAAACCATTGTACTAATGCCGTCCCAGATACAAAGTCAGTATAGTATTGCAGAAAGTAGCCAGCCAGGATGGAAGGTTGAAAAATCCGAAAGCTTTATTTTGAAAAATTCTTTAAAAAATGTTGTAGTTAACAGGTGAATCTTAAAAAATAGATGATCTCTTGAAATATCTACGCGTTTCAGACCTGCCGGTCCTTACTCTTGACATAATACTCAATAAACACAGATCACTTAAATATACTCTTAAGGTTGGTGTTCTACCTCTTAATCATAAACTCGATGGGTAACCCCCACCTGCCATTTAATTAATCATCAGACCCGGCAAATCATGGCACAGAGAATTACCTCCTGTTTCAAGCATGCAGTGCGGCCAGAACCATCCTCCGACGCACTGTGAGCTGGAGAAGGGGGCACGGGGGCAACGGGGACAGTTTCGCTCATGTACTCCCACCCCTCGGATAGAAACACCATTCATAACAAGTCAAACCTGGACGGCAGTCCAGCCAAAGCCAGACACATGCCAACTGTAGCAAGGGTGTGGAAAAACATCCAAGCCCAGTTGTCAGATGGAAAAACAACTACAGTTGACGCTAGCCCAGTATCAGATGGAAAGTCAGTAGAGCGTTGCTGTGTGATAGCTGTTTTGATTAGGTCCAGAATGTAATGCTCCATCCAAACATAAAATCACTAAAGGGAGGGAATGTAGTCGTGTGCATTCATTCATTATAGCTATCGTTATTTAGAGTTTCCACGCCAGGAATATGAGGCAGTATAGCATTGAGGTTTATGCCATTGAGGTTTATTTCTGCTTCTACATGCCAACCATAACTCAACAAGCAATACATTTTATGCCAGTAAATACCATATGAAGCTTGACCGAAGTGCAAATTCCCATTTATCATTCGACTGGCGCGTTATCGATTTTTAGTTTGAAAATCGTTGTGTGGAAGTGGCCCATTAGCGTCTGTTGAGTGGTATTCTACACTTAAATTGACCACTACATATTGTAAGTTACAGAGCAGTATTTTTCAGCACTGGTGATCCAATAAAAAAAAAAGCATTTAGTGCTTTGGCCTATTTGGGAGGGGGTTTGCAAATAGGCAAGAATAGGGATTTAACTGTTTGTAAACTAAAGAGAGCATTATAGAAGTGATTTTCAGAGACTATTCATTGTAGCCCATGACCAGTTTCCAAATCACTTAAGTGACCCAAGCTCTTTAAAACGTTGAGCACTCCTGATTTAATCACTGAGGTTCCGGATGATTGGAGAATAGCCATTGCTGTACCAGTAACTACAGGCCAGTTCCTTTAAAGGGTAATTCCACTTTGGATGGCATTTTTAAGTTTCCATTATTGTGTGCCAAAATGATGTTATAAATGTGCTGAGTTTATCTGTTTTCTTTTCTATTTGTTTGCAATTCTGTACAGATCAGAAACTTTCTCTGGTATGTTAATCATCTGAATGGCTAAGGCAGAGGCAATAGATCTAACCCTTTCTGCTGTGATTCAACTTATTCAGATTGGGAGGATTACAGTCTATTGTTCCAGTAGCTAAACGGTTACTGGCAGCATTCTCAGCTGTATGTGTCATTACTGCTAGGTGAATTGTGTGGAAACAGGAGACAATAGAAAACAGAGCCCTGCCCTTGCACGCTTACAGTCTAAAAGATGGTGAAGACAAAAGCCCCCAGCTGCTCCCATCTGTAGTGACTGTCACTGGGTTGGCCTGCTTCCACTCTCTTCCCTTTCTCAGATTTTCTGGGTTTGTCCGCCACTGTAGATCCTTTAGTACTAATGGTACTTTGTAAAGCGCTACGGAAGATGATGGCGCTAAACAATAATAATAAATAATATAATATAATAATAATAATAATAATAATAATAATAATAATGGATCCAGCTGAATTATCTGCTCTAGTGACTTTTGATTCTTGTCCCAGTTTTCTAAGAGGAATCTTTGAAGAATCCTTGTGTGTAATTGTGCCCAATGAACTACTGGAAAGACTGGGGTCATTAACCCCAGTATTTTCATTATTAGTCTTAGGGATACTCTGGGGCTTTCTAATAGTGCCAGAACTTCTGCCTTTAGCGTCTCCATTTTTTCTACCGGGAGAAGTAACTTTTTCTTTGGTGCTGTCTATGATGAACCCCAGGAACTTGCATTGGGTTCCAAATTTGACTTTTCCAGCTTTATGACCCATCCCAGACTCTTTAGCATTTTCAAGGTTTTCTCTAGGTCTGCCAACAATGCTGTTCTAGACTTGTTTAGGCTCAAAAGATCGTCCAGATAAGGAATCACAATGATTCCTTGTCTGAGACAGGCCATGGGCTCTGCCAGAATCTTTGTAAATATTCTTGGGGAAGAGGACAGACAGAACGAAACCCTGTACTGTAGGTAAAGCGTCTTCTGTTCTAGCTGTACTGCAAACCTCAAATACTTGCGGTGAGCTGGCAAAATCTCAATTGATCATAAGGGCCTCTTCCATCAATATTCTCATTACAGAGTAAATCGATTCCATTCTGAACTTTTTGTACCTGATGAATCTGTTCAGTCTTTTTAGATTCAGAATCATCCTGTACTCATCTGTACCAGAAACACATGGGAGTAAAACCCCTCCCCCACTGAGGTTGGATATACTACTTCTATAACATTCTTTTGTAGAAGTTCCTGCAAGACTAATGGGAAGGTCTCCCTCTTTTTTGTGTCCTTTGGCAATTTCATTATCAAAAAGGATGGATAGGGTAGAGAGGCAAATTCCAATTGATACCCTTTTTCTAGAGTTTGTAGAACGAACTGACTTTGGGTAATTTCTTTACAAGCGGGTATGAACTTGGAAAGTCTTCCCCCCACTGGTAATTGTTTGTCAGGATTAAGGTTATGCACATGGGAAGGAGAAATCTGTGTCATGATTACACACTAAATAAAGAAGCACTTGGTAAAACAACAATGGAAAAGGACCTAGGGGTTTTAGTTGACAATAAGCTCAACTGTAGTAATCAATGCCAGGCAGCTGCTGCCAAAGCAAATAGGATCATGGGGTGCATCAGGAGGGGCATAGGTGCTCATGACCAGAACATCATTTTACCCCTGTACAAGTCACTGGTCAGACCCCATATGGAATACTGTGTACAGTTCTGGGCACCTGTGCTTAAGAAGGACATATCAGAACTGGAGCATGTTCAAAGAAGGGCAACAAAGTTAATAAAAGGAGTGCGGGGGCTAGACCACCCTGAAAGATTGTCCAAGTTAGGTTTATTTAGTCTAGAAAAAAGACGATTGAGGGGTGATCTAATAACTATGTATAAATATATTCGGGGTCAATACAAGGACCTGTCCCACAATCTATTTATACCCTGGAGTGTAACCATAACCCGGGGGCATCCACTAAGGTTAGAGGAAAGGTGCTTCCTCCACCGACATAGGAGGGATTTCTTCTCTGTAAGAACAGTGAGACTATGGAACTCGCTGCCAGAAGAGGTAGTAATGATGGATACAGTAAGAACGTTCAAAAGTGGCCTTGATGTCTTCCTGGCATGTAATAACATTTCCAGCTATGGCTACTAGACCACTGGAAGGAGTTAAACAGGCTGAACTGGATGGACTAAAGTCTTTATTCAGCCTTACATACTATGTTACTATGATTGCTGCTTGGGCCCCTCGGGAGGTTTGCTAACTAGTACTTCCTTTGGGGTCTAGACAGATTCCAACTTTTTTTACATCTGGCTGTTTAGACTGAGTTGGACTGGTTCCTGCTCTCACCTTACTTACAGGACAAGAATAATAGGGCCTTTTTTAGCAGGGAATTTTTTCCTCGACTCATTAGACCTAGATAGTATCTCATCTAGGTCCTCACCAAACAGGCGACCCCCCTGAAATGTAATCCCAACACTGTGGAACCCACTGTCACCAGACCAAATCTTTAACTAAATTGCCCTGTGGCCACATGCCATTACGGCCAAAGTCTTGGCAAAAGTTCTGATAATTTCCTGAGCAGCATTAATTAGGAATGAAAGCGCTCTATAAAGAGTTGGAAGTGTATCAATGAGGTCCTGAACAGGTACCTTATTATTTATGTGGGTCTTAAGGGTGTCCACCCACTTGGTCATGCTTCTCAGGACCACATCAGAAACCAAGGTTTAAAACCAAAGAGCGTAGCATCCCATGCTCTTCTCAAAATGTGATCCCCTCCCCGATCCATAGGATCTCTCAATGTACCCATCTTTAAAACTGAAATTGGAAGCCCTGGACACTTGAACTAAAGGGGCATCCACTTTGGGACACTTACTCCGGTGTTCCATGATTGGATCCTTAAAAGGACATTTTCTTTTTAAGGATTTTGGTAAAAATAATTTCTTTCCAGGGGTATACCATTCAGTTTTAACCATATCTTTAAAACTGCATGTTTGGCAAAAGCTTTCTCAGAACGTTTAGCAAGAATTTCCTTGTACATTTCATTCTGCTGGGAAAGGGGTGTTTCTTCCTGCTGAATGCCCCAAGTTTCATAAATATCTTGCAGGAGTAACTCAAGATCATCCAAAAGCGTTCTTGCTCCCTGAACCTCTTCTTGGTCTTGTGAAGAGTCTGATTCTTCCCCTGTCTATGGGTCAGATGTGATGTCAATCTGAACAGGAGCCTGTGTTAGAGCAGGGAATAGGTGCGGAAGCAAGAGACCACTGAGAGTGAGTAACAAAGTCATTTTGGGCATTTTCAATAGAAACTATTGCTTCATATTCAAAATCTCCTTTAACAATGCTGCTGAGTCTGTCTCTCTTTTATTTTTGTCACACCCCAAACATAAATTCAACTGCCAAGTGTCCAGGAGCGTGTTGTTACAAGGTTAACAACACTTGGATTTCTTGGGAGCCTTGGCATGTTTTTTATCTTCCACTTTACTTTTAGAGTCAATTTCTTTCGAAAATAAACATAATAAAAACTACTAGTAACTACTAACTACTAGTAACTGCCCCTTTAAGAACAACTTAACTAAAAATGACAATGCTCTATTTGCGGTTCTACCACCTGTGGGCCACTGTCAGCGTTTTGTCTAGGCTGCCGTCTCTGCTGCTCAACCCGGGGACCTCCGGGGGGGTCGGTCTAGTTGCTGCCGCTGCCCCAGCCTCCTATCCGGCTTGCTACTCTTGCCAGGATGGAGGAGAACATGCTGCATGTTGCTTCTGGTTTCCGGCTTCTTGCCGAAACCGGAAGTGACGTATGTACATCGTCACTCGGCTCCGCCCACAAATTCAAAATTTTATTGGGAAATTTCCAGGAACTTCCTTGGAATGTGTCCGGTACAGCCGATTAGCTCCAAACTCTGGAGGGTATAAAACAAAAAACTAACAAAACAAACTGGCCAAGTCTAACACCAGGTACTCTGCCCCAAGGAACTGAGGTGTGGGGGGGGGGGAGGGGGGGGGCTTTTAACCTCTGTTCCTGTTTTGTGTTTCCTCCCAGGGGGGTGAAGCATAATATCTCCACGTGGTCAAGCTGAAGGATAACTTGGAAAAATTAAAACCACTATAGCAGGATTACTAAGCCTCACTGAGGCCAGAAAACATCATAGGGCCGCAAAACAGATTGAGTTTTTGCAAACTTGTATGGGGCCCTTGAATCAAAGATATTTTTTGTGTAAGCAGTAAGATGCTGCCACTTGTGCATGCTACAGAGCTGAGGGTCCCCTGACACGGGGCCCCACACAGCTGCATGGGTTACTTAGTGGTTAAGCACGACACTGTGCGTGGCTAATGAGTATCTGAAGGTTCTGCAGTATGGCACTATAAAGCATCCCGAAGGAATGAGGCATACCCCACCTGTGCACAATCTATGATAACCATTCTGCTTATGTTATTACACGTAACCAACTTTCTGCTCTGCCCTTATTGACAGTGAGGGGCTTAAACTTTCATTCAGCCTACTTTCCCTTCTGTGGGGCCACCCTTCTGCTGCACACATGTTCCATCAGCTGTGTGACTGTCTATGATGGTCCTAGAGAAGTGTAATTCATTAAGGGGACTGTTTATGATTCAGTGGAATGGAGCATGTTCAATAGGGGTTATCAGTAAATTCGAAGTTTCCGGTGAATAAAAGAAAGTGTCTCTGACAGCCAGCATGAGGCCATCAGAAAGCAAACTAACGGCCTTATTTATCAAGGGCTAGCGCCAGGTAGTGTCTGACGAGTGCCAGGTAGCGCCAGCTAACGGCGGCTACCGAATCAAGTGCGCCCGGCGGCGGTCACAATGACGCATTTATCACGCTAAATGAGGCTAGCGCCGGCGAGAGCGTCAGCTAGCGCGGGATTCATCATGTAGCCGACTGCAACGAACAGCGCCGCTGCTAATCCCATCACAGCGACAGGTATGACCTGGCGCTCCCTGGCGTGGTCCAATGCATTTCAATGGAGCAATCTTTAAATAATCATAATTAATTGCTATTAATGTTTTTTTTTTTTTTTTTGATGTCAAAAATTCTGTGACCACTTCTGCAATGTTAGGATTTTTTTTTAAGTTAAAAAAAAAAATGTGCAGAATTGATATTACAGGTCTGATATTCATGTATTCATATTACAAAATGTTTAGAAAAACTTGTATAATTTTTACATATAAAAAAAAGGTTGTTTGGGGGTTAAAAACTAATTTACACACATCGCCGCCAGCGCTCTGGGGTTTAAACAAGGAATTCACAGCGCGAGAAATTTTTGAGCGTGATTTGTTAATGAATCTGCAGCAAGCCGTTCGCTCTGGCCATTCGCTGTCAGGCGCACCCATACAACGCGGAACCTGTGAAACAGCGACCCCTAACCCCGTATTCAACATTACCGCACACCGACTGAGTCGCTGTCAACAAGCAAACCCCGGCCAAGCACAGCGAATACTAGCTGGCGCTGTGAAAATGACGCTACTGGCGCTCATCTGTCGCTACCTGGCGCTATTAATGAATCGGCCTCTAATTTAACTGTTGCTTCGACTGCCCCTTTGGGTACTGGATTGGTGCCCCCATGGGGGAGCCTCATGTAACTCTTGCCTGGAATGTCCCTTTAAGTTCTGGATTGGTGGCAGTGATAAGTGCTGCAGTACTTTAAGATGCTTGTACAATATACTAAGGAGACTTGTTCATGTGACAGATGTGGTGACTGTGTGTACAGGCATTTCATATCTTATCGTTTATTATCTTTTAGTACACACTAAAGCAAGAAAAAGCTCGTAGATATACCTGTATGCAACACAGCCACAGCATATCCATAGCATAGGCAGACATCTTTTCCAGTTGAGGTGTCTTTTTTAATGTCCACAGGAGGTTGAACTATACAATTGTTGTATTATCTGATCATCTGATCATCAGCCTTTTAGTTCAGGTATCTATATAATCCCCCAACCTATCACTGCTCGCCTGTTCACCTATTGTTAAGCTAGGTTGTTCCCATTCAGCTTTGGGAGGTGCTGTACCAACACTCAGTTGCCCCCCAGATTTAAATGGTTATTTCACTTTTGATGGCATTTTTGAAAGTTTCCATTATTTTGTTCCAAATTGATGTGCTCAATGTGCTGAGATTTTTTCTTTTACCATTAATGATTTGTTCCTCTTTAATCCACCTTGTGTGTAAAATCCTTTACTTCCACCTCATGTGATTCCCAATCACACGTACTAGAGCCAGAGAAAGCAAAGTGCCTTTAGATTCTCCAATTCAGATATCAAGACTAAAACAGACCAATACTTTTAGGTCCGCTTTCATATAAAAATAGCATCTCCAATTTCACTCCATTAGCTAATTCAGTCTTGTTTTCCAGTAGCTAAAGAGTTACTGACAGCCTTCTCATCCGGGGAAGTGATTGCTGCTGCTTTGTTTAGCCAACACTGCTAAAGAGCTCAATTGTGGAAGGATTCTGGGATTTATACTAATAGTTTTACTAAAGGGCAAAAAAGCCACTCCTACCTTGCCAAGACAGATTAACTGGGATATATGACACATGGAAAGAGCATACTGATAAGTAAATCACATGTCTGGGGGCACAATCCTAACACACAGGTTTATTTTACATTCCAGAAGAGGAAAACAATAGGGCAGAACATCAAAAACCTGACGAAAAGGGAGTTTTCTTTTAAGGATGAGGCACATGAGGCCACAAAGGCTGATGGGAGGAGGGAAGGACCTGGCGTCCCAGGCCCTGGGCTTGAGGGGGTCTGGCCTCGGCCTTGTGGTGTGCGACAGCGTGGTTGCTCTGTGTGTGTTCTGCAGAGCAAATGCATTTTCTGCTGACAAAAAAAACGCAATCCCCCAGGAAACGCAATCCCCCCCCCCCCCCCCCCAGGAAACAGGGGACGCCAGCTGCACAGAGCTCAGCATCTCTGCACCAGCTCCTGCTTGTGTTGCTGGCCCTGCTCACCTCTCTCTCGCCTCTCCAGTTGGAGCAGGGAAAGGTAAGGCATTTTTTAATTATTTTTTTTTTACAGGGAGGGGGGAGCAGACTGACAGTGGCAAATTAATGGCACCGAGGCCCAGGATGTCAGGGGATATCATTGTTCCCATTAGGGGGCATAATTATAGGGGGTGCACCAGGGCGTAGGAGATCAGGGGGCCCCATGAGTGTTCCCATTAAGGAGCATAACTATAGGGGATGCACTGGGCCCAAGAGGTCAGGGGGGCCCCATCATTGTTTCTATTAGGGGGCATAACTATAGGGGGCGCACCGGGGACAGGGAGGTCAGGGGGGCTCCATAATTGTTCTCATCAGGCGTGTAACTATAGGGGGCGCACCATGGCCCAGGAAGTTAGGGGGCCCCATCATTGTTCCTCCTTCACCTCATTTATCATATGTGTGGCATCATTTAGGGAAAGGAAGCACCATTTGTTTCTAAATAGATTTTGTTCCATTCCCCCGAGGCATCCCAAATTGCTTACTTCACCAATGCGGTAATCTATGTGGTAAGCTAAGGGGTAAACCAGGAGGGGGCCCCACATGCACGGCGGGGTTACTTGCATCCATTTCCGGCTGTGCGTGGTTACACCCGCCATAACTGAATGGCTGGCATGGCCACACACAGCTGAAGGATGACAGTGATACCGTTACCCGCCAAGCATGCGCTGGGGGCTTAAGGATACGTAAGAGAAGTGGGGTAGCGAAATCTTGGGTTTTGTGTAGGATCAAAATGGGGGGTCAGGCATTGTGGCTGTGTGGGGCCCCCGAAATTCCTAGAGGTGGCCCAGACCTGGGCAAATCAGATTAGTGGATTCACAAGGAAGGTCTGGGGAATAGCCAGGTCTGCAACTAATAATTAGTCCTACTAGTGTCACAACAAAATGGGTAAACAAGCCAAGGAATAGCCAAGAGTGGAAAGTCCTAAGGCAGAGGTATCTTGGAATGTGAAGAATCAGGCTGAGGCCTCAGGAAGGCAGCAGGTAGGAACCTGAATGCTCTCTCAGGCAGGGTGACCTGGGGATAGGTCAGCTTTATATGATTTATATTGACCAATCGGGGGGTTGGAGGGCAGGAGCTGAACAGTGGTGGCTTAATTGGCCACCATACTCTAGAGAAGCCATAACTGCCCTTTTTGCTTTGCTGCCCTAAACAGGCAGTCACAAGGCATACACAGCGCAGGATCCTTAGCGTGTCAGTATGGATTTCCCACAATGCTGGATGGATGATGTGAGTTCTGTTGTTAGTCCATCCAGAAACACGATCAAAAGTAACAACTACCGAGGTTATTCATCAAGGGATAGCGCCAGGTAGAGCTTTGTAGCGGCAGGCAGCGTCTGGTGAATGCTGGGTGCTGTACGCAAAATCACATTTATGAAAACGAATCTGGTGAGCGACTCTAACAGCGCCATGTAGCGCTCAATGTATTATTCCAGGCGGCTCAGCGTATAGCGCCGGTGCTCTAGTTTCCAGAGCGCCAGGTATTATCTTTCGCTCAGTGTCGCTCTCCCATACATTTCAATGGGCGTTCATTTGCTTGTGTTTAAATAGCGTGTTTGACATGTATTTTTTTATTTTGCTCAAATCATTGAGTGACCTCTCCTGGATGCAAACAAACACGTTTAGAAACTTTTTTGACTTTTTATATTTTTATGCAGAATTGTCATTACAGGTCTGGCACTAAAGTGTTAATGTCACAGTGTTAAAACAATGTAATTCCATGTGTTTTCGCTTTGCTACTGGTGGATATGTGTTCAAACACAGACTTTAATCACGCAGCGTCTGGCGCTGTATGCTACAGTGCCCAGCTTTAGAGCGCCGACACTGTGTGTGTGTGGAGCGCCGAGAGTCGGTCGCACTGATCAGTCGCTACCTTTCGCTCCCTGCAGCACTGTGCTGGTGTTAGAGTGCCCAATATACATCACACTCATCAATGCCGGCCAGGTTACTACAATGACTGAGGCACGCTGTTACAGCACCCGATACCCGCTTACAGCGTATACTAGCAGTCGCTCTACGCGCCGCTATATAGGCGCTCACCTGCCGATACCTGGCGTTAGTAATGAATCAGCCTCCACATTTTACTTTTCAATGAACAGTGTTTGTGTTGTATGCTACTAGCTTTTTGTTTTAAATTCTTGGTTAAATAAACTTTCAGCGCTGAACCTTTCATTGGTTGTACTCACCCTCTAAAAATAGTTCTATTTTTCTATTCTATTTGCAAACATTTTAAATATTCATCAAAAAGCTTATGCCAGAGTCAATATTATGAAGAAATGTACAGGTCAGTGGACAGGTTCAATGTCCTTTTGTCTTTATTGGCCCATGACCCCTTCTCTAATCATTATGTGAATATGTCTGCCAGCCGCCATACTACAAAAGATGACTTATTACGAAATGTTCATATCATGGAATTTAACTGAATTTCTACTCATTAGATAAATATTCTGGGCTTGTGCATTTTCAAGCCAGGATGGACATGGCCCTTTATATCACTGTCGGCCCCTGCTCGTATCACAAATCTAGAGGAGTCATTGGGGTTGTATATGCTTGAACCAGGCCAACAGCCTGGCACAGTTAAAAAAAAGAAAACCCCCCACTTTCCCCATCTGCACGCATGATATTGAATAGTTGTCAGCATTTACAATTGTTCCTGCACCCACTCAATGCTGAAACACCACCTCAACAATTATCTAGTGGTAGTTGCCATTTTGGAGCTTCCTCTCCCAGCATCTCAGCCATGCTGCTGCCTGGATTCAACTGACATAACTGACAATGTACAGTAACAGGAAGCCCAGCAGCACTTCCTGTTTGCAGGTGGGCTGCAGGTGCATGGGCCAGTAATCTGTTTTTAAAATTTACTATAACAGGAGCTGGAAAAAGGTATATTAATTTTTATGTGTAGCAACCTAAATTGCCCTGTGGAGGGATGCATAAAAGCACTATTGCGTTGGTCTGATTTAAAGTGGACCAACACCCAGGGGTGATCAGCCTGGGAATCTATAAGATTCCCGGGCCGATCACCTCCCTCACCGCGGGACATCCGAGACCGGGATGTCCCGCGGGGTGAACCCCCCCAACACACCCAAAAAACCTTACCTCTAGACGTGCGCGCGCCCGCGCCCGCCGTTTGTGAATGGCCGGCGCGGGCGTGCGCCCTGTAAGAGTGGCGTGCGGGAGGCGGACGCGCTGTCTTGGACGTCGCTGTCACTCGCTTGTACGTCGGCGGGGATTGGCTGCAGCGGTCACGTGGGAGCGTGGTGAGGTGAGTTTTTGGGGCTTTCTGGGGGGTTTCACACAGCGGGGCACCCCCAATCGGGGTGCCCCCCCGAAGTGGACCAAAACCCAGGATAGTCAAAATCCCAGGTGTTGATCCACTTTGTCCTTTTTGACTGTTGGTCTGCTTTGACTGCTTATTTCCATTCTGTAAATGGGACCCATATGGGGCTATTTCCAAATGGCTCATCATTCATGAGTGAAGACCTACAGCACAGTCAAAATATGCTATAGCCTGAAATCAGACCTGTAATAGCTTCATGAAAGGCAGACACTTAGGGTCAGGGGCGGACTAGCCCTCGAGAGACCTGGGACAATGCCCGGTGGGCAGCACTGTTTTGGGGCCAGTTGGGCTGCTGCTTTTTACACCCACATTCAATTCCTGGCCTCTTAGTCTCCCTCTCTACCCCTTTTACCCAGCCCCACTTTACCCACAAGCCAAGGAACCCCAGCCCCCACTGCTATAGCCCCCATTATGGCTGAGACGGCCCTCAGCAGGGATGTCTAGGGCCAACCATGGGGTTGATTGGCCCCAGTCTGCCACTGCTCAGGGTGAACAGTCATTTTATTTTCATTTATACATCCAGATCTCTACAGCAGACATTTCTCTCGGCTTACAGCAATTCAGAACTACATCCTCTTCCTCATTCCTGTCCCCATGCCTCTCCCCTAAAAGGAACAAACTGCTGCTGTATATGTTACTAGACCCTTCTGTGTTCCAGGGCTAGGACAGCCACAGGCCGCATCTCTTCAGTTAAAAGTGGGGTCTGCCAGATGATGTGCATATGTGCTGTGTTAGTGGACCTATAGTTTATTTGGACCATAGGACGTCCTTAAAGGAGCATGATCTCAAAAATTGGCCCAATGAAAAAAATCCATATAAATATGCAGGATGGTGGGAGGAGAGGTCACTTATACACCCAGCATCAGGAAATATCCAGCCAGGCTTGTTATTTTCTCTTTTAATGGAAGGAAGAGGAAAATCGGGGGTAACAGGTTTTGTCTCCTTAGATAGACTAAACCTGTCAACTCTGAATTTTATTCCTATCATGAGAGAATAAACCACAAGCTGCTGGGAGTTAAATTCAGGTGAGGTGTAAAAGTGACCCCTCCACTCATTAGCTAATGTTTATAAGGATTTTTAATATTACACAATTTCGCAATAGTGCTTCTTTAACTGTGGTTATAAGGGGATGCAATAGAGCTTGAGAAAGGAAACGTAGGACTGGAATGCCATATGATCCACATAGTGGAGAGCTATGGACAGTACATATGTTTGCATAGGTGGTCAATTTTGTGAAGGGACCTTGACTGATATGTGGTACCCTTGAATGTTATGGGGCAGCTGGGATCCAGGGTTTGCAAAATGTTGTAGTGGACCTATAAAGAAGAAAAAACATGTTAAATGGCAATGAAGTACATGGTACAGCCCACATGACAAATAATCATACAAGTATTTTCTTTTTAACTGGAAAGAACTAAAACTGTCTGTACTTTTACAGGAGGCTGTTGAGCTTTAACTGCTTGTCTACTGAGCTAGGCTGTGCTGGAGCAATGGTGTATTGCTATGGCAATTATTCTGATGTGTGGAGATCCTTTTATCCAACATGCACTAGTCAGAAATAAGAATAGGCATCTTTTGCAATCCAGAATGTTAATATTGATTTTACCTGGCTATCCATGTGAAAGATTATGTAAAGTGATCCCATATCCAGAAAGGAAGTCTATGTCGTCACGTTCTATCCCCAGCCCAGTCCCCCGAAACAGCCTGTGTTACTTTTATGTTTCTTAACGTGCAGCAGGTCAGGGGGGCACCAAAAGAGGGCCTGAACACAGATGGCATTGCTGGGATATCCCACTGTGTGAACCCCACTGATTGCCCACACTCACCTTTTCGGCACTCTCACGCTGCGTTGTCCGAAACAGCGATTTATCGATTTTCTGTGTATTAGTATGCACAGCATAAAATGCTGAATAGACAAGGGTCCGCTCATATGCAGTGGAAATGGCGGAAAGGTAAGTTGTGTGAATGACCAGGGTTGTGTGATGTCACTTGCTTTCAGCCACCCCAGCGTGTCCAGGAGCCTCATCAATCACAGCCAGTACAGCGGCAGCGTGACAGATACACATACACATTAACCCATAAACTGACTCCCCACTCGTTTCTCCCTTACCTTATACTTGTCTGGAGCCAGAGAGCAGCCCCTGCGGCACAGTCACATGTCTTCTGTGCTGGGAGGACTGTGTGACATCAGGTGGGCGGAGCCGAGCCATTCTCTCCTGTATGTGAGCTGGCTGCATTGCGGTCTATGGGCAGACGAACGGCGGCACTGTGTGTGCGTGTGAGCAGGCAGCTGCCCAGTGATCACAAGGAAGACAGTGTAGTGCCGCTGCGGCCCTAAAAAGGCCGCCCCACCCCAGGCTGCGCCCGAGGCCAGTGCCTCATTCGCCTGATGGCAGCTACGACTCTGTAGCGGGCGCCGGGCAACCCATGCGGGCCGCGTTTGCAGGCTGCTGGGCCGGTTTTAACGTAGGGGCCTGGAGCGGCATCTCCGTCCGCCCCTACGTTAATCCGGGCCTGGTTGTATCACATAGTAGGGCATCCCAAATCAGGATGTCCTAGGGAAACAAACCTATCACCAAATTGACTTTAGCAGGGATATAGGACAGTTATGGTCATACATACTTACTGTCTAACTGTACTTATAACAGTGGTGTTCTGACTTTTATTAGTCCAACTTTTACAAAGTGCTGGACACGATTTGGCTATTCTTAAATAAAAAGAAGCACTGGGAAACCAATCCCCAACCAGAAGCAGCACCTCTGCATCTTTAGCTTCTAGACTGGCCATAACTGATTGCTTAGACAGTCAATCAGTGCAGCAGCAGTCGGTCGACCAAAAAAGGTATGGCAAATGTGGTTTATAATTTGGGTAGCCTCACACTTTAAAATGGATGGTCACCCCCCCCCCCCCCCACACACACACACACACACACACACACACACTGCAGATCAACAATGTTTTTTGAGGCCAGGAGTCAAATATAACTGTCACTTTAAAGCAGACCAAAAGTAAAAAAAATCTCTACTGAGTAAATCCATAAGGAAGCTCCTCTCACACCTCAATTGTCTTGCACTGAGTAGTGCATTTCCTCTCTGCAGTGGCATTGGTGCTGTGCATACTGTGCCTGACAGACCTGATGGGGTGCAGACAGCGGAGGGAGCAGGGATAAAGCTGCTCTGCTCTGTGCTGCATTAGATCACTGTGGGTCCTGGATGTAGGTGACTATGTGGTTCAACTTGTGAGGGGGGCCTTAAAGTTTTACACAGTGGGACATCCCTGACTGGGATGCCCCCTGGACAAAAGTCTTTTGATTTTTACCACTAGCCCTCCAGACTTATAGACTATAGGCCAGTGGTTGCTCCTTTTTAATGACTGGAAGTTTTCACCTTTTTTCCTATTGATTTTCTTTGGCTAGAATCCCCTAGTTCTCTGCATATTCATTTATGGGACCTGGGTGGAATCTGGGTACAGAAAGGCATAGGGGTAGTGGAGGGGTAGTTGTGGTGCTATGATGCAGGGACTTTAACCCACCCCTCGCCCCACAGACCATAGCAAAGTGATGCTCAACTTTTTTTCCTGCATTGCTCTGTCATGTGAAGTTGAAGGTTGTTTGTCTGACTGCATGGCTGGGTTAAACGCAGAGGACAAATTCCTATGTGTGCGCTGGCATACAATTGCCATATATGCACCCCCTATTTCCCTGTCTAATGGACCCCAAAACAGCTGCATGTGTTTGGTGCCACAGCGTGCAGCCATTTCTTGGTCCATATCAGTTTCAACAACACATGGAAAGGGTGAGTGGCTCTTCAGTGTTGGGCCTTACAGGCGGGTGGGAGCACAAAACTGAGGGTCAGGGTTGGCTTTGAAGTAAACCTTCTGAAGGGTCCTGGCCCACAGGGATCCCATATAAATCATACACACACCTCCTCATGTCACAAAAGACATTGCAAATATAGTTACCTTTTCTTCAATTCACTCCGTCCAATAGGAAATCTTCACTGCAGGGGTAGGTATGATTCATTTAGGACCGAAGCTTGTTAGATTTTCTGGGCTTGAGCCTTCAGTCTTTCCCAACTAGTTCGCTACCCCTGAGCAATTTTGAGAATTAGGAAAAATCCTGCAGCTGCAGCTAAAACTATAAGTGGCCATGACAGGTTCTAGATACTCTTCTGTCATGCAACCATTCCTGGCTGTAAATATTTTTACCCCTATTCTCCAAAATACGCACTGGTATGAAGAGGGGGGCACAGTTTCAAATCTTTGCCCCAGAAAGCCTAGCTACGGCCCTGGCATAGCGCTGGTGTTAGTGCACACCACTGCCTCAAGGCATGAGAAAGCAAGCTCCCTTGTTAATCAGCAGCAGTGCATTACCTGAGCACAAATGCATGGCAGGTCTTTGTCAGGAGTGCCCTTTCAGCTTTTGAGCAAACTAAATAGCTTCAACCCACAGGACACTATCCATCAAGACTGTGGACAGTCATGTAAGTATAGCCTTTATTTTTTGCTGCACAAACCCTGTAACAGTTGGATTACAGTACTCAAAGACTGATCCCTGTACACGGAATACATGGATCTGTCCCATGATCACATACACTCATCAGACACTTCTGTCTGGACTTGTTACTTACAATAATGAATTACATTAATTTATTTGTTTCTTTGTGTTTTTCTAATTCTGTCGTTAAAATAAACCCTTAAAGAGAAAGTCCACTTTTGTGGCATCTCCACAGACCTTAGAACAGTATAGTGCCAGAGGGCGAGAGACTGTTTACCTTAATGCTGCTCCAGCGCTGCCGACCATCCTCCTGCAGCCCGGTTTGTGTAACCAGGAGCTGCACTTCCTGGTCCCTGCTTCCAGATGGGTGTGGCCAGTCTACGGCTAGCTCCCACTGAAAACAACGGATGCCTCAGTACACAGACGTTCCCAGCGTACACAGGTGCCTACAGTATTGTTTTTGAAAGTGAACCGGCCATTCACAGGCCACACCCACCCACTAGCCACCAGTTACTTACCTCTTCCAGCATTGCATGTCCATGTGCTGTTGAACTGGGAGCTGCAGCATACACTATAACAGCTGGAAAGTCCTATTGGTGGAAGTGTCAGCATCTGCCTGTGTGTGTTGCAGCTTCTCCCCCACCTAGAACATCATCTGATCTTTGTATAGGGCATTAATGATTAAACCAGGCCATTGTTGCTTAACATCAATGTGCAATATTTACATAGTTTTTTTTATGAAACAGCAACCAATACAAATACTCTGATAAAAGTCTAGCCAAATTTTACAATAATGACAGACCATTTCATCACATATTGTAAGTTTTAGGAAAAAATGTAGTCCTTAATTTGAGCGGATCAACATCTGGTTTTAGGGGGTGTTGGCCCAGGTGCCAGCGCAATAAAACAAGCTTGGGGGGCATCCAGAATGCTGGAGCTCCCCTGCACATCACCCCCCCCCCACCCCAATATTCTTACCTTATCCTCGAGCCTTCATCAGAAATAGAGCCCCGTGATTGGCTGCCAACCTTGGCTCCGGCCACCGGAAAGTCCCTGCCCACATGAGTGCCAATCCATCTTGAGGACAATGTAAGAATAACGAGAGTTCTGGGGGGTGATGTGCGGTGGGGCTACAGCATTGTGGATGCCCCGCCCCCAAGCTTGTTTTATCACACTGGCACCCAGACCAAAACAAAAAACGTGAGTTGATTTGCTTTAAAGTGTATTACAGTACACTATATAAAAAGCAGACACAAAAAGTACAACTTGCCTTCACTCCAAATACTTGCCTGACCCCCTGGGTCTTTCATTTCTAGAGTGACTGCATCTTACCAGCTGCATCTGATGGATGCATTGAAATGCCCAGCTGTGTGAAACCCTCTGGTTTCCCCAGATACTCACCTTGGGAATGGATCCCATGTGCATGTGCGGGCCTCCGGTGGCATCCCCGGTACACATCCATCTGTTGTGTGAACCCCCACCAGCCATTTAGGAGAATCATCTCCCAAGCTTTCTATCCAGAACGCATTGCAGGGTATGAAGTTGAGTTCTCATTGGACGAGAGCCTGGACATGCGCAGTGGCAGCGAGGATTGAGGTAAGCAAACAGGCGTGTTTCACACAAACACATCCATTCCAAATCAAGATGTCCCTGTAAAGCAGATCAAAACCCATTTGAGTGAAAATCTGAGCTTTGGTCCACTTTAACATTTACTCATTCTTTAGATCTAGCTCAAGCAACGACCTACAAAGTTCACTTTAGGTGAAAAAAAGGTGTTCTATTTCCCTTCAACGTATGCAAAAAAACGTGAAAGACACTTTTTACTTAAAAAATAAATAAAAAATAGCATAATTTTTACACCTGGTGCAGGGGATGTGAGCATCCAACCCCTGATCTGTGTGCGTGCCCACCCGCCCATTCAAATAGGCTGGACCACGCACAGAGTGAGGGAAGCTGCTCTGTGCAGCAAAATTCAAGATGGCTGCACCCAGCGCTGTAGTCACTGGCAAAAATACCATAATTGCAGGCCAAAATGAAAAAATACAACTCTGTGAAGTACTCACCTGTAGAGTTGATATTATACGCATACAGCACGTCCTGCTCCCGAATAGTAATAACATGTGGGTAATCCTCCGCCTCAGGCGCCGTGCACTGCAGACATGTAGAAAACAAGCTCCTCCCGGCCCTACATATACCGAGGGACCTCCCACAAATCCCCAGCATTGAAAAGCAGTGAGAAGAGAGGCCGGGAGGAACAAACCACCCAGAATAACTGGTAACAATATCTAATGATAACAATCACCATACAGGGGATCCAGAATAAGTGAAACCAGGGTGGGGTGGAGCAGGACGTGCTGTATGCGTATAATATCAACTCTATAGGTGAGTACTTCACAGAGTTGTATTATTCTAAGCATACAGCACGTCCTGCTCCCGAATAGTAATAACATGTGGGACATCCAATAGCAGTGTCCATAAGCAGGGTGAGATCCCCAGAAAAAACAAGGCACAGCGGACAGTAAAGGCGCTGTCATCTGCAAAACTTGCAACAGGCATGACATGAGCAAAGGCTCTAACGTCAGTCTCATAACAGTACCATGAAGGTATGAACAGAAACAGGCCATAAGACTAGTAACTGAATTAACAGAGAAAAAACCCCGGTGCTGTAGGGCCAGTGGTACCCAAGCACCCAGATAACGGAGTAAACAGCAAAAGGGGAGATTCGCTCCCCTGAAAGGAACATAGGTCAGTGTAATGACCCAACCAGCTCACAGGTAAGGAAGCCTTGTGGCAACACTTGTAACACCCCCAAGGGGAAACAGAAACAGGTCACCCGACCAAGGCAGGAATACAGACTTCTAATTATCAGGAAGCCAAGGCTTCCTCAGGATCAGGGGACATCCAGAAGGATTAATCCAAAGGCGCTATGGCGCTGGAAATAGATAGCAGGCGCATACATAAAGAGGTGCCTGTAGACTCCAAGAACAGCAGTCCCCCTAAAGGCCAAGAAGGCCCACGTGGGGAAAAGTGCAATACCTGTAGAGGGATGTAGGCCCTCAGTTTAGCATTATTAAGAATAAGCCCATGGCTAGACTAAGGGACTGAAGCAAAGATCCTACAGACCACCTGGACCGGAGGCCCAGCGTAAAAGGAAACACCCCCAGGCATGGGGTGCCTGTAGCCGTATATATCTGTACATATATATATATATATATCCACGAGCCAGGGTTAAGTAACCAGATCCATCGTCTCAGGCACATACCTGACGGAATCAGGAGGCCCCAGAGAAGCGAGCTGGACTACAGGGCAGCTGAGACCGCTTCCAGGCAGGGTCCCCAGGAAGTCCGCAGGGTACAAACTGAAAATTGATCCCCACAGGGACCATGGAACTACTGGGGAGATGCAGCCAAGCAATCCCCAACAGAATTCCCTACAAGGGCGACAGAACCGGACTCCTGCAGGAAGGCCAGGACAAAACCTACACCTTCAGAGTCCCCAGATGGGGAGCCAACCCCAACTTGCGCTGTAATGACTATAAAGGTCCTGGGAACCGAGAACATCTAACAGGGAAGAGACTAAGGCCCATACCAATCAATATGGGATGCCACAAAGCCCCCATAGACGGTGGAAGGGGAAGCTGGGGAGCAAGGGTGAATGAATCAGCTGTCAAACCCCAAACAGGAGACCCTATATTGAAAACAGGAAGAGGCCTAGTAAGGGCGGAACCGCACTCCAGAAGGAGATATCACCATTCAGCAGCCTTCAGCAGAGGCATCTGCAAACCACTACTCCCAAGGCCGCCCAGGCCATAGATCCCATGGGACTCTCTATCAGGCCAACCGTGCGCAGAACCCACAAGTGGGGTGATGAAGAGAAGGCATATTAAATAACAAGGCTATGCCTAAATACTCGGCCCCCCTGACCGGAGTCAGAATATTCTGGGACAGTAGGAACAAGGGCAGAGCCCCTGTGTCAGGAGGGAGACTCCACCGAGCCACGCTAGGCTCCCCGGGCAACACCGGGATAGTATAACCCGCCGCTAAGGGCATCCATTGAGAAGCAGGGGGGAGTAGACCCCCGCCCAAGGCAGGATCAGGGACCCTCCAGAGGTAGCAACCTGCCACAATCTTTAGACCATTATTAAAAAAACAGACCATTGTTATTCAACAGACCAGGAGTCCCCCAATAAACCGACTGATCCTGAAGGAGGAGAATGCCAGCCATAGAGTCAATGGGGCCCACCGTTTCAATAACCCCAGCAGGCAAGATGGACCCTCTAGGGGGCCCTACCCTACCTAGAAACCACAGGGGTTGTGGAAGAATTTTCCCTTCCCCCGTCAGACCTGTGAGACTTGGTACCCAGGGTGACCATTCGCTAGAAGTTTGAATATTTGAATATCGCTGTGCCTAAGATCCCAACGGTACCAAAAGTTCACAAAAATCCAACAAAAGCGCCTGGTCGCCCGATCGTGAGTGGGATAAATTCGGTCACCAGTAGGTTAGGGGAGTATATAGATAGCTTTCTTCAACCTCTGGTGGTGTCATTACTGGCCTACTTACGAGATTTGGGACAAGTACTGGGACTTTGTGAACTGCAAACCCTCTCTGATGGAAGTCTATTAGCGACAGCAGATGTAACATCGCTGTACACCGTCATCCCACATGATCAAGGGGTACAAGCTGTCCGTTATTTTTTGGAGCTCCAATCGTATTATATAATTATTTCTGGTGTGGAGGGGAATTCTATCTTCAGATTAGGGGAGTTGCTATGGGGCAAAATTTGCCCCCAGCATGGCAAATTTGTTCGTAGGCCACTGGGAAGCACAATTTATTTTTGGGGGTGAATGGCCCTCACTTAAGGTCTGGCGTCGCTATATAGACGATGTTTTTATCGTGTGGGATGGGCTGAGAGATACATTGGAAAACTTCCTTTTACAGGTTAATCAGAACTCGTTTAACTTAGAGTTTACAGCAGAGATCGACTCTTCACAGGTTCACTTCCTAGACCTCACCATCAAAAAGGAAGGTCGGAAGTTAATAACATCAACCTATTTTAAGTCGACAGACAGGAACGGTTATGTCCCTCAGGGGAGTTGCCACCATCCTAATTGGCTCCGGGCTATTCCCAGGGGCCAATTCCTAAGGCTCAGGCGAAATTGCAGCAACTTAGCTGATTTCGAAAGACAATCTGGGCAACTATCTGAAAGGTTTATTGAGAAGGGGTATTCCGCAGACGCCATTAGACAACAATTGGAAGAAGTAAGGGTTATGGATAGATCCACACTCTTGAACCCTCAAGGACCAAAAAGGGGGAAAAACCAGCATAACGAATTTGCCTTCCTGACTGGTTTTAATTTACAGCACCGAAAAATAGAAGGGGTTCTTAAAAAGCATTGGAACATTCTGCGGGATGACCCCATTCTAGGTTCAAAATTACCTGAAAGACCGATCATTACGTTTAGGAGGGCACCAAATCTTCGAGACCATCTTGTTAGAAGTTATGTGAACCCCCCGAAAAATACCTCCCTAATTGATAATCCTCTTAAGGGATTTTTTTGGTGCGGTACCTGTTGTGGGTGTAGGATCGGCCAAAAACAGGATAAATCCATTAGAGAACTTCAAATGCAGGGTTTACAGAGGTCGATTACAATTAGAAAAATGATTAGCTGCAATACAAAATACGTTGTGTATTTGATATGGTGTCCTTGTAACCTCTTTTATGTAGGTAGAACTGCCCGTCTTTTGAAAATTAGAATACGGGAACACATTTACAACATAAAGAGGGGTTACGAGGCACACAATCTTTCAAACCATTTCAAAAAATTCCATGCTTCAGACCCAGGCCAGATGTGCTTTTTGGGAATTGATAGAATTGAAGCACACTGGCGTGGGACCAATTTGATAAGGGAACTGTCACAAAGAGAAAGTCGCTGGATCTTTGATTTAAATACGCTGGTCCCTAATGGGTTGAATGTGGAGTTTGATCGGAATTGTTTTTTAGACAGCTCCTAGGTTTTATTGATCATTGTTTTTATTATGACTTTTATTGTTTCCAATTTACTGTGGGATTTTAAAGTTCTGTAAAGTGGCTCTCACTCCACGTAGCCATCTGAGGGGTTGGCATGCACCTCTGAGGAGGCTATAACTCTTAGGGGATTATTTCTTTATTCTTAGATCACTTAGTTTCACTTATATGCACATTGTGTTCATAATTTCATCATCACTATTGGTTTTTAATATAGGTTGGATGATTTGGTTCCAGTTTATGTCTGATTTATCCATGTTGCTACGCTATTTCACTTCTTATGCAAAATCATTGCTAGGTCACATTAGTACATGTCACTAGGCATTGGATTAGGCTTTTAGCTGAGATATATGTTTTTTGTTACTCTAATATCACGCTGTGTATGTGCGCCCCACTGGTTGGGACGCAGAGGATGTCACTTTTAGATAGAGGTGATTGGCTCGTTTGTGGGCGTGATTTGAGGGGGAGCCGCCCGGGCTGTGTGCGCTTTAGGAGTAGTGCGTCATTTCTGGAGCGCAGTCTAGCTTCTGCGTTCCACCCTGCGGACCTCTGAAGTGACGGAGTTCCGGCTTTGAGTGCGTTCCACGGCCTGAGGTACGTGCTGCCTTCTGTCTTCAGGGATTTAGTTAATCTCGGTACCTTAGATTGTAAAATAGGATCACCCCAGATACTTTTAAGAGATGAGGTAATCACCTTATTAAAGAATTTGGTGCATCACTTTTATTTGGTGTAAGTTATTTCACACTCTAATAAGCTCTATGCTAATATTACTTCCGGGTTGCCTAGCCACATCCGTCCGCCCACTTAGAGGACCACATTGCTATAAATATGACTTGATTTTAAAGCTGGATATCCTAGTTAAAGCCCTGAGAGGGTGAAACGCGTTGGAATACCAGCTTATTATCTTAAATCTGAGTGCATGCCGAACCGGGATGTCCGTGTGGTGAGAGCTACTACTGACATTACAGCTGTTGATGTAACATGCGCTTTTTTATTGATTCTTTTGTGAGTGCAATTCTTGCCTATTAAATTTTTGCTATTTTCTAGACAATCTGCACTATATATGTTTTTATTTCTTTTATGGCTAATCACTTTTGAACCATTGTTGAATCATTGATTTGGAGTCCTATTTTCTGAGCATCGGCCTGGATTAGAGGATGATGATTTTCCAGCACAAGTTTATGTGTTAAACTTGAATAGTTGGAGGCCTTGTTGGTGATCAGGAGTAAATTAAAGGAGACCTGGATTTAATTGAGAAACCATATCCGTTTTGCTGATTTGAAATGGGCATCTGGTAAGAGGCTTTAATGATTGGTGGCGGCCTGTCTAGTGTGTGAACACGCGTGGATTTGCCTACATCACGGTGGACTAATAAGAGCTCTGTGTATTCATATATATATATATGATTTTTGGAAATTCGCTAGAAGATGCTAGTAAGGAAGGGGAGTGCCCCCCTGACGGGGCCCTTGCATATGGGAAGCTCAAAGGGAACCACCTTACCAAGGAGGCATGAGCACAGACCAAGCACCGGGGTGCTGGGACATATGTAGGTTCAGTAACTTACTGCGCCGAAGAGCCCAAGGGCTCGGTATATACGTGACATCATCTTGATGTGCCGCCAAAGGGCCCACCAGCTGCCATTCCGCCTGGTGAAGGTGAGGCGTCAGTGAACGGGGGCGGAGCCCCCGTAAC
Organism: Gastrophryne carolinensis; assembly: GCA_027917425.1. Lineage (NCBI taxonomy): Eukaryota > Metazoa > Chordata > Amphibia > Anura > Microhylidae > Gastrophryne > Gastrophryne carolinensis. The sequence goes on from CM051234.1 coordinate 265,842,344, forward strand.
CAGGGGTCCCCTATTGCCAGATAAGAAGGCTGCAAGCCTGAGCTGGTCCCCAGGGATGGGGGATAGCGGATAAGGGATCATGAGGGAAGGAGGTGACTGAGTAACCATCCAGTAGCTCCCAGGGGACACTGCCGGCCAACCGCTCCACTTCAGTCTGATGCAGAGACTGGGGAGTAAGGAAGACGACCCGGTAGGTCCTAACGCAGATGCCCCCCCCCCCCTCAGGCATGTCCCCAGTCGTGCCAGATGAGTAGCCTGGGAACGAAAGTAATGCCTCAATCCGCAGGATTGATCCTGCGACACTGTCTAGAAATAGTCTTGGCGTCCAGCAGACCCAGGGGAGACTAGGAAGATCTAGTACTTCGCCAGAGGCCGAAAGCCCCCCCCCCCCCGTGCAGGGGGCCCGTGACCTAAGACAGAGTTGTCATATTGGACTACCTGTGAATGGTAGAATTGCTAAGCCTGCCATAGGCCAACGCGGTCCAGACTACTTCATACTGTGGAGGGGGGAGGAAAGATAATATAGAGGTCATAGCCCCATGCCGTTAAGGGCAATCAGCAAGTGCGCCCAACACTGTAGGCCCAGTCCGGCCTGCGCCAATTTCAGAAGGCAAAACAGGGACTGGAAGCACCCTGATAATCACTGAGGGGGACCGCCCAGCAAAAACCCATCCTGTGTCCAGGGGGATTACATCCCGGAACCACCAGAAGGAGAAGGCATCTTCCTGGATGTGAGACAGCTGCGGCAGGCGAGGGCGCCCCTTCATGCTTGAGAGGTTTTGGCAGATTTGGACTTGGTCCTGCCAGAAGGCCTGCCCGCCCCATGTTGGAAATCCACACCGAACAGCTGGAAACACACCTCAGATTCGCGTTTGACACTAACGTAGGGAGGTGGAGGGGTGACCCTGCCCCGTGGAGGCCGGAGCGGCCTTCTGCGCACGGGTGCTATAGTCTTTTTTCCAAAAAGGTCCAAGCGGGCCCCAAATAACCGCCGTCCTCTGAAGGGGAGGCAAGTGAGAGCCTTTTTCGTAGCTCCGTCAGCACCCCACTGTCGCAGCCAGAGCCAGAATAGCAACCGCAAGGGCTGAGTTTCTAGCACAAATCTTAATGGTGTCATCCAGTGCCGATAGAATAAACTTCACAAACGCTTCGCAGTCTGATAGCGCATTAAACACCCCCCAAGGGAGGTCCTCAGGGCGGTGGTCTAGTATTTTTCTGACAAGAGTCCTGGCGGCCACCACAGTGATGGCCGCGGCACAAACCGGGCGCAAGGCCGTCCCAGCACACGAGAAGGCGTGTGAAGCCAGTCTGTCAATGCGCCGGTCCTCGGCATCCTGAAGGATACGATAAAAAGGAGCAGTCATAAAAGGGGGGTTTGTGACCCCCTATAACCGGTGCGTCCACCACCAGGGGAGCTGACCATAAATTAACCACATCAGGAGGCAAAGGGTACTTCCATTCCCAGGCCCCTGGAATCCCTTTAAGCTTACAAGGCGATTCCCATTCTTGGGAAATAAGATTCTGGAAATGTTCCTGTTCCAGGAACTCCAAGCGCGGCGGCGCTGTATGGAAACTCTCCTTCTTAGGCTTGGGGGTCTCCCCAGGTGGGGAGATTGACAAAACCTCAAAAATCTTAATAAGAATTTCATCTGTGTCACACAGGCCCCAAGAACCGGGCTCAGAATCATCACAGCCCCCGGGCATCCCATGTGAGGAGCCCGAGTCTGAGAATAGCTCACCTTCCTCGGAAGGGTCGGGGTCCTGCATATCAGCCGAGTCATCGGTATCGTCAGGAACCGGGGAGCCCGGAGGCGTCAGGGGCCGCTTTTTACCAGGGCCCATACGCTCCGCCAATCCAGAAAGCACCTGCTCTGCCGTGGGCAACGCTCGCGGCACTGATTGCAGGTCATCCCCGCTGGAGTGGGACTCGTCATGAGTGATATTTGGGAGCGGGGAGACGGGAGTAAGGAAGGGAGGTTCCTCTGTTAGCAAACCTGCCTGTTCTGCACACTGTCCGCAGGCCTGTGCCCTGTCAGCCTCAGCCAAGGGCTGGCCACACACTGCACACAGCCGGTCACGTCCCAGAGGGACCCCGGTTTCATAATTCTGAAATGCCTCCATATGGTGATTATTAAGCAGTATGACGCAGGGATTTATGCAATAGGCAACCCTGGATGCCCCAAAACCCGCTAGTAATGTGGGAGAATTTGTAAAGAGGACCCACTGTAATATATGTTGGGCCGGGGAAAGGCAACGAAGTCTTGGCGTCTGAAAGACATAATGGGACAAGAAGGGTGGAGTCAGTGCCATGCGCAGTCTGAAAAACATAGAACCATGCCGCCCCGGAGGGCACTTACATGACCAAGGGAGGAGGCGAACCACACCACGTGCGCACGCGAAGATAGAGAAAATGGCGCCAGCGAATCTCGAGGGGTGGGCCAGGCCGGGCTATGACGCGAGGTGCGTCATGCCGAGTCTCCACCTCCCCCAAAGAGCGCGAAGCTCTAACCAACGGCAAAGGTAGAACAGCGGAGAATAAGCATACATCTAATGCTGACACGCTGAAATGATGATGCCGAACGGCAGATTGTTAGTAAAAAGGACAGCTCACGCTGTATAGCGAGGCGCGACACTGACCCCCTAACTCAAGAACCAAGGTCTAAGGCGAATTAGCACTAGGGCTGCCACACCCCCCCCCCCTTCTTTTCCCCCAAGTTACGGGAGGAAGCGAGGGGGAAGCTGACGGTGTCCATGGACTAATTCTGTGAGGGGCACGGGCAAAAAATGCGGGAGGGGTATCCTCTAGAGCAGCGATACTCAACTGGCGGACCGGGGTCCGAATGCGGACCTCCGCATCAGATTTCCGGACCCCTGCCCTGACAGCCCTGCACTCAGTTGCTTCTGTGTTGCCATGTTGCCCCCTTAATCGGTGATGTAGTGCTTAGGAACTCTACCAGTGTCATGGCTCCCTGGCACTTAGCATTGCAATATGAAGTACTGCACAGGCGGGAAGTGGCATTGCAAGGTACAAGCAGACTGTGGAGTCTATAGCCCCTCCCCCAGTTTGCTGATTTATAACTATCCACCCCCAGCGACAGCCCTCTGTCCGGACCTTCACTCCACACCGGATGCCTTTAAATGGACCTTTACAAGAAGTGGTTGAGTACCCCTGCTCTAGAGGCTCGCCTGACCGTCTACCCTATGGAGGGGGATTGCGGTGGAGCATGGCTCCGTTCAGCACACCAGGTGCTACCTACCTTCACCCGACCCGCGCAGCCTAGGCTGGGAGGCATATTTCTTCTGAAGAGGACGGGTGGAAATAGTCCCACAGGACCTTGGGCCGTAAGGCCCGCTCGCCTGCGAGAGCGTGATACTTCATGTCTTCGCAGTTCCAGCACTGCAGAGAAATCTGGGGATTTGTGGGAGGTCCCTCGGTATATGTAGGGCCGGGAGGAGCTTGTTTTCTACATGTCTGCAGTGCACGGCGCCTGAGGCGGAGGATTACCCATATGTTATTACTATTCGGGAGCAGGACGTGCTGTATGCTTAGAATATACTCAGCTGACCACCCTTATGATCGATCTATTACAGCCATGCAGAGGAAATCCCTCTAGTTTTTGGACTGTTAGTGGAAAATTATTGGACCTCCTCTTTATAAGGCACTAGGGGGTCATCCTGAATTGGCATGCCCTGCTGTGTACAGGCACTCATAAGCTGAGGAAAACAGGCCACAATACTTACCCCCTCTAGGATCCTTCCATGGTATGCCATAGACAGCCTATCAGGTTCACCAGGCCGGTGGAGAAGGCAGTGAGGACTGGGAGGATACCTGACACTAGAGAAAGCAGTAAGGACTGGAGAGCGATTGCTGACACTGGAGATGGCATGAGGATTGGAGGGAGATTGCTGACACAGGAGAAGGCAGTAAGGACTGGAGAGCGATTGCTGACACTGGAGATGGCATGAGGATTGGAGGGAGATTGCTGACACTGGAGAAAGCAGTAAGGACTGGAGAGCGATTGCTGACACTGGAGATGGCATGAGGATTGGAGGGAGATTGCTGACACAGGAGAAGGCAGTAAGGACTGGAGGGAAATTGCTGACACTGGAGAAAGCAGTAAGAGCTGGAGGATCATTGCTTATACTGGGGAAGGCAGTAAGGACTGGAGAGCAATTGCTCACAGTGAAAAAGGCAGCAAGGACTGGGGGCGATTCTTGACACCATAGAACACAGTAAAGTCTTGAGAGCGATCGCTGACACTGGAGAGGAAAGTGAGGACTGGAGGGTGATTGCTGACACTGGAGAAGACAGTGAAGACTGGAGGGCGATTGCTGACACTGGAGAAGACAGTGAAGACTGGAGGGCGATTGCGGACACTGAAGAAAGCAGTGAGGACTGGATGGTGGTTGTTGACACCAGAGAAGACAGTGAGGACTGTAATACATTCAGCGGCATGACATAATATGTCATGAGGTACGAAAGTTGACATAAACCTGAATCCAGCAGGGCATCACATTTTGCCTCCATGCTTGGTCAGTTTGCTCTTCAGTCAGCAGCACTTGTGAGCATCCCAAAGTGGTGCACCCAATCACCAAGGGAGTCTGCTCCACCATGTCATGAAGCAGGGGCTGAGGGAGGGATGCACTGTCAGCACCAGATCTGACAGCACAAGAACTGGGACAATCTACCTGCAGAACTGCAAAAGGCCTTTTTTCGCATTCAACAGTCCATGCAACTTCATGGGGTGCAACTGCACTAGGACTAAGAAGGTCAGAGGGGCGCCATCATTGTCTCTCCTCCAGCACATGTGTATTTGTGCTTACTTGCCATTATTTAGATACAGGAAGCACCATGGGGTCGATTTAGAGGCTGGTGAGAATTTGCCTTTATTGTCTACCTTGGGGCTGATTCAGAGCCAGGTAAAAATTTACACCTGTAGACAATGAACGTGATTGGCAGTTTTCTCTCCTAAAAAGAAAAAAAATTGACAGGGCTTAACTAGAATAACAGGCTGTTTCTTTGCTGCAGAACTGCATGGGAGCGGCCATCTTGTCACACACATAAGCATGAGGGCAGAGCTGTGCACCAGCAGCCCACACAAAACTGAGATGAATGCCTCAGAAACACAAGCAGCTTGTGTATTATGTTATTTAAACACACACTGAATAACGAACTGCTAGAGAGACCGTGCGTGTCAAGGGGAACCTGCAACAATGTATTTCTATCACTATTCACTGCAGACTCTGGAATTACCACTCCCCATTCAGACAGTGTAAACATTATGTATCTTCTAAAATGATACAATCCTGTTAGCTGTGCAGCAGAGCTATGAGTCATCACAGCTGATGGCTTTCTATTAGAAATAAAGGAGGATTGCACTGATGTATAAGGCAATTTTGACTGCGGGATTGGGTTTTTTTTATAAATGCAGTTGAGACTCCAGGTTGCCCCAAATCTCACCATGGGGCATGCACGAGCAGCCCTACTATCCTTTGGCAGGGCGTGCCCGTGTCAGGCATTTGTGAGTGACAGGCGCGGGCACACTCCATTAAAGCGGATGATGATGCGCTCGCATTAGATGAGCTCCTGGACGAAGGGGCACAAGCGGATCCGAGCATGCTGATTGGACGCGGCTGCGCATGCGCCGTAAGACCGGGAAGAGGTGAGTTAGTTTAGGTGACCTGGGGGGTTCACACAGCAGGGCATCTCCAATCAGGGTGCCCCAGGGGCAAGGGCAAAAACCCAGGATAGTGAAAATCCTGGGCTTTGGTCCACTTTAAGGCACTGGCATTATCCCTGCCCACATGCAACTATAAGGTTTACTATATCGATATTCATTTATATCATCCAGCAACATGCTCACACGTTGCATCACCGGCGGTATGGGACACACAGGGCGCCCGCCACATGTCCGTATCAGTCAGCCGGCCATGTCGCCCCCTCCCCCTTACATCGCTGGCTGACGGCTGCTCATGGCAGGCGTTCACGTGGAGTCTAGTACGCCGCTTCTCTCTGCTGATTGGCTGCTGCGTGCCGGCTGAGGACCCGTGATTGGCTGACTAGGCTGGTTCACGTGAAGCGATTGAAGGAGTGGGATGGAACGCCGGCTCTTTTAACAATGAGGGAGTCCTATGGTAAGATAGTGATTGCTGAGGCTGGAGGTGAGCGGCTTCCTGGCGGGGACCTAACGGGATGGACAGTGGCGGCGTCTGCTGGAGCGTGCACCGCGCCCCGAATCCTCACACATCTTCCCGGGGCTGTGGCCTGCTGTGTGTGTGAGGTATGCTGCTGCTACTGATAGATACACTCGCTTTGTGGGGATATTCGTGTATTGCGGGAGGGAGCCTCAGGAGATTGGATGCATGAAAGCATGTGAGGCCCGCTGGGGCTCAGTGTAATCCTAATGGCTGTCTGCACCTGCCTGGGGGGTGCCCCATAATGCTCACCATGACACCCTGTTAGCTCTTACCTGCTCTGTGGGCTTTATAAGGCTGAGCCAGATACTACAGCCATGGCACCCTTTGGTGTCCTAGTCCGTGGCACACTAACCCTTACTCCCAGAGCTCTACCCCATAGGGCAGTGCTTCTTTCTACCCTCTAGGGGGATACATACATACATACATACATACATACATACATACATACATACATACATTTTAACAAATTAAGTAGGCTATTTGCATCAAAGCACTTTTAAGGGAATAAAGAAATAATACTTAAAAATAATATACCAGACCCATCAGGCGCCCCTGAACATCTGAGTACCCCCTGGAGTATGTGTACCTATGTGCCATAGGGTACCCTGTGCCCCATGCCCCCTATTGGTGAAATTGGCTTGCAGGTAGTGGCAGGGCCACTGTTGGAGGCAGCTCTGAGATCAAAGAGTAAGTATCTTTTATTCTAAGTATGTCACACACCCCACTTCATTTATTAATTATTACACTTGGGTTATCTCACCGCTAGGTGGCGCACTTGCAGAGATCTCCAAAAAAGCAGCAAGCCCCTCCCGGTCTATAGATACCTGGTACCTCCCAACAATTCCCCAGTGTTGGTCTCTGCAAGATGGCGACAAGACAGAAGAAAGAAGTCTCCTGCTTGCAGGTAGCCGGGGTATCACCCCGGCCCCCCCCTTATGGTCTATTGCTGCCCGGTCCCCGTTTTCGTGTTTATCCCCTTGATTTAATGGTAGCCTCCCAGCTATAGGCTGTAGGCCGGGCAAGGGTAGATGGCACTCTAGGTGCCTAGGAGATTAGCTCCTCCGCTCGTCCCCATATTATGGGGCATAGCGGTGATCCGGTTGTTTGGTGATCCGGAATTGGGATGCCCCAGCCCTTAGGTCCCAGTTAGGTTTCCTTTCCCCCACAGGTTCTGTGTGTGCAGTGTGCGTGGGGGTGGTGTTTGGGGACAGCATGGGTCCGTCTCTTGTTTATTCTGGGGGGGGGGGCTCCTAGCCCTGAGTTTGTTGCTCCCTCACATGTGTGCCTTTTGTACATCAGACTAGGCGGCCAGGGCGGTGCGCGGTGCCGCTGGCCCGCCTGTGTGTGTGGGTGCGTGCGCCGCTGGTCCGCCTGTGCTCTGTGTGCGGCCTGCGTGTGTTTCACTGCGGGCGGGACCGGGCGGCAGGCGATGCCGCCGGCCCGTCCGTCGGCGCTGCGGGCGCCTTTACTGTGGGCGCCATTACTTGGCGCTTCTGCGGCCTCTTCGAGGCATCGGGGTGACGTGGGCGGGCCGCGTCAGGCGCGGCCCGCGCTGTTTCTGGCGGGTTAGGGAGGGGCGGGGTCAGCGGTCCCGCATTGTGTGGCGGGTCCGCCCCTTCGTCTCCAGATGGTGAGGATCGCGCTCTTTCTCTCCCTCTCGTCACTGGCGTGTCCCGCGCGGTGTGCAGGTAGGCCATTGTCCCCTGCGCCTCTCGTTCCTTCATGGGCTGTTGGTTTAATTCTGGAGGGGTGGGCGGCTTAGCGGTCGGTCGTTGTGCAGGCCGGGCTGCAGGATGAGCCAGGTATTCCTCTCTCCCTCCATTCCCCCCCCTCTCCCTCCCCCCACCCCCCTCTCCCCCGATGATTCGGTCAGGCCTTGGTGCGTGCTGGCGGGGGGTGGGGTTTTTTGTTTCTGCTTGTACTTGTGTGTCAGGTGTGACTGTACTGACTGCTGTCCTTTGCGTTTTTCAGATCCCGGGATTCCGTCTTTCAGGGCTCTCCCGGTCTTGTACATACCTGGCGGGTATTTGGGGTTGGCTACTGTCCCCCCTTGCCCTTCTGCTAATTCCCTGGGCAGGGCTACACTTGCTAGTATATATATATTTGTATACCCTTAAGCTTAGGGCTGTGTATGTGTCTACAGATAGTCACATTTAATCTATTAAAGTACTAGTGGGGCATCCCGGGTCGCTTACTGCGTAAATCCCTGAGGGCTGCGAATACCATAAAATCACCATTATGGAGGCTACCAGAGATGCCGGAACTAGTCCTTCGGGGCACTCCAGGCTGTGTGGGGGATGTGGGACTCCGCTCCCAGGGGATGATGTAATCTTTTGTATTCCATGTACACAGCGGAACATTGAGCGCCAGTCCGGCACCTCGGTGCCTGGGACTTCTTCTACCGCGCCTTCTCCCTCCCCTCCTCGCCTGTTCCGGACCCCGCATGACGCTGTCGTTGGGGGTGATTCGCAATCTGAGGTAGGTGCCCGGTTGGCCAGCCTCGAGAAAATGTTTTCCGCTATGGTCGCTCAGAAGGCTTCTGCCAAGCGAAAACACCTGTCTCCGCCTCCGCAGGATTCCGATGAGGAAGTTGAGGTACTGGATTGGTCGGCTCGTCCCCTCGAAGAGGGGGAGCTTATTGAGGAGACGGAGGATTCAGAGGTTCAGCAGTTGTCTAGCGCTGAGGGGGACTTGATAGAGGGGCCCCCTCCTGACATGCCCACTATTCTGGCTCAGATGTTTGAGGTTTTGGATTTGGATCCGCCGGAAGTTACTCCTCGGCCTAAGGGTCAGCTCTTCGGGGCTTCCAAGCAGCGCTTGGAGTTTCCCAGTCAACAGCATTTTGAGGACATCGTCCTCAAGCAGTGGGAGCAGCCTACGCGGCTTGTCGGGGTCCCGCCTAGTTGGGACAAGAAATATCCCTTTCCGGCGGATTTGTTGAAGCGGTGGTCCGCCTCCCCAGAGGTGGATGCTCCTGTTTTGGGGCTGTCAAATTCGGCGGCGGTTCATTTTCCTGACACTACTTCTCTCAAGGATGGTGAGGATCGCCGGATTGATCAGCTGGCCCGTCACGGTTTTGTCTGTGCGGGTTCGGTCTTGAGGCCTGTTTGTGCTTCCGCCTTTTTGTCTTTGGCTGTTAGGTCCGTGGTCAGGGATTTAGGTGCGGATCTTGATCCTGCCTGTGATGAGTCCCTGGCTCTTAAGCGTTGTGAATCCTTTTTGTCATTTATCCTGGCTGCGCAGGAGGACGTCATGTTGATGTGTGGCAGGGCTACGGCCCTGTTGGTGGCTATTCGCCGTTCAGTATGGCTGAGACAGTGGACTGCTGATTTTAATTCTAAGAGTTCGCTTACGGCTCTTCCCTTTATGGGTGTGCGGCTTTTCGGTGAGCAGCTGGATTCCGTTGCCAAGGGAGGTAAGTTACCTCAGCGCAAGAGATTTCGCCGTTCCTTTCGGGGACCGGCTTCCTACAATCCGCCCTTTCGGGGAACCAGAGCCAGCAGAGGTGCGGGCTTCTCGGCTTCCAGGGGCGCCAGCTGGAATAGGGGTAGAGGCCGTGGCCGTCCCGTGCACGTCTGGGGCGCCAAGCCTAAGCCAGTTTCCAAGCCCGCTCAGCCATGAGGGGGCGTCCTCACCCGTACGGGTGGGGGGACGGTTGCGACTATTCTCCCGGGTATGGGACCTGGAGGTTTCCGACAGGTGGATCCGGGAGGTGGTGTCGGCCGGTTACAAGCTGGAGTTCGAGTCCTGTCCTCCTCCAAGGTTTGTCAGGTCTCGAGTGCCGGCGGATCCTTTAGCCGCGCAGGGGCTTCTGGCGGCTGTAAGGAATCTTCTGGAGCTGGCGGTCATTTGCCCGGTCCCGCCGTTGGTGGTGGGGCGCGGGTTTTATTCCAATCTCTTCACTGTTCTCAAGAAGGACGGGTCGTCCCGCCCGATCCTGGATCTGAAGTTTCTCAACAGGTTTATTCGTCCCCGGAAGTTCCGCATGGAGACCCTGCGGTCTGCGATCGGTTCTTTTCGGCAGGGGGACTTTATGTTGTCCATAGACATCAAGGACGCGTATCTTCACATTCCAATCTTTCCGGCACATCAGCGGTTTCTTCGCTTCGTGGTGGAGGATCGGCATTTTCAGTTTGTAGCTCTCCCATTCGGTCTCACCTCGGCTCCGAGAGTGTTCACAAGGGTGTTGGCAGGGGTGATGGCCCTGCTCAGAGCTCAGGGGATTCGCATTGTTCCTTATCTGGACGATCTTCTCATCATGGCACCTTTCCTCAGTCAGGCGTAGGGGGACACCAGTTTGGTGGTGTCTACGCTGGAGAAGTTCGGCTGGGTGATCAACTATCCCTAGTCTTCCCTGGTTCCGGCCAGGGTGGTGACCTTTCTGGGAATGTCCTTGGACTCGTGTCAGCACAGAGTGTTTCTCCCTCAGGCCGAGGTTCTTTTGATTCAGGAATTGGTTCAGCTTCTTCTCTCCAATCCTCGCCCGTCCATCCGGCTGGGGATGAGACTGGTGGGGTTGATGGTGGCCTCGTTCGAGGCTGTTCCCTTCGCACAGTTCCACACGAGGACGCTTCAGCTTCATCTTTTGGCGTCTTGGGATCGGCGACCGCGGTCGTTGGATCGGTCCTTCCGGATGTCCCCCCAGGTTCGGCAGTCTCTACTGTGGTGGTTGGTCTCGGACAATCTCTTGAAGGGCAGGTCTTTCTGACCCTGCTTTGGGAAACTGTCACCACGGACGCCAGTTTGTCAGGATGGTGAGGTTTCTGGACGGATTTTCATTTTCAGGGGCAGTGGAACTCTCTGGAAGCCCACTTGCCCATCAATGTTCTGGAGTTGCGAGCCATCAGGTTGGTTTTGTCTCACTTGACGCATCATTTACAGGGTCTGCCGGTTCAGGTTCGCTCGGACAATCAGACGGCGGTTGCTTACATCAGTCACCAAGGAGGGACTCGCGGTCTGGGTGCCCTCAGAGACGTGTCTCTGATTCTAGTTTGGGCGGAGACTTATGTCCCTTGCATTTCGGCAGTGTTCATTCCAGGAGTGGTGAACACGGAGGCGGACTTCCTGAGCTGGTGCTCGTCCCGCCGGGGGGAATGGTCTCTCCATCCCCTGGTGTTTCGGTCGATGTGTCTTCGGTGGGGGACGCCGGAGGTGGATCTGTTTTGCCTCTCGTCACAACTACAAGCTTCTGACATTCGTGTCGCCTTCTCGGGACCCTCTGGCTCTGGCGGCGGATGCCATGGGCTGGCCTTGAGCTGGAGGGACCTGGGTTTTCTTTATCTGTTCCCTCCGATTCCCGTGTCAGGCAGGGTGCTGCGAAAGCTAGTTCAGGACGGAGTTCCCGCCATTCTCGTGGCTCCTAGGGGGCCAAGGCGGGTGTGGTTCGCAGTCATCGTTCGTCTGGCAGTTGTTCAGTTCGATCTGCCTCTTTGGCAAGATCTTCTCACTCAGGGTCAACGGTGTTACCCCAGTTTACCAACGCTGGCTTTGACGGCTTGGCGGCTGAAACCTCCATTTTGAGGGAGGAGGGTCTTTTGGATTCGGTCATTCGGACTCTCTTTAGTGTTAGGAAGAGGTCTTCCTCTTCCATCTATTATAGGGTCTGGAGATCTTATATTGATTGGTGTGAGGCTACATCTTTGCCCTGCCGGGTTTTTGCTATTTCTCGGATTTTGGAGTGTCTTCAATCAGGGCTGGATTCTGGTCTTCAGCTGAGTACATTGAAGGGGCAGGTTTCTGCCTTGTCAATTTTTTTTTTTTTTCCAGAGGTCTTTTGCAAGCCATTCTTTGGTCAAGACCTTCTTCCAGGGGGTTTCGCATCTGCGGCCTCCTAGGAAGCCTTTGTTCCCAGTTTGGGATTTGAATTTGGTGTTCTCTGCGTTACAGGTTCCTCCTTTTGAGCCTGTGCAGGATATTGCTCTGTCCACTCTGACTCAGAAGGTTGCCTTTTTGGTGGCCATCACTTCGGTTCGGCGTTTTTCAGAGTTGGCGGCTTTATTTATTCAGGCTCCTTGTTTTGAGAAGCATCAGGACAAAGTGATCTTTCGTTTCAAGTCAGATTTTCTCTGCTTTTCATATTAATCAGGACGTTGTTCTTCCTTCTTTGTGTCCTAAGTCTAGGAATGTCACGGAGGGTGCGTTGCACTGCTTAGACGTTGTGTTAGGTACTATTTGCGTGCTACATCTTCCTTCGTAAGACTGATGCCTTTTTCGTGGTGCCCTGTGGGCCTAGGAAGGGCTTGGCTCCGGCTCAGTCTTCCATTAGCAAATGGATTCGTCAGGCGATTGTTGGAGCCTATTCTGCCAAGGGGTAGGATCCCCCTTTTCGCGTTACTGCTCATTCTACTCGTGCGGTTGGTGCGTCCTGGGCTTTTCAGCACCAGGCTTCGGTTGAACAAGTTTGTCAGGCCGCTACCTGGTCTTCGGTTCACACCTTTTCTAAGTTTTACAAGTTTTATGTTCGGGCCTCAGCTGATGCTGTGTTTGGCCGTAAGGTTCTGCAGGCTGCAGTGGTTTGAGTTTTATCTGCGTTATTGCCTGGTTTGGATACCCGCCCTTTTATGGACACTGCTGTTGGATGTCCCAAGTGTAATAATTAATAAATGAAGTGGGGTGTGTGACATACTTAGAATAATACCATTTTGTGAATACTCACCTGTAAAATGGGTATTATAAGTATGTCACACACCCCACTTCACCCGCCCTTTTTTGGTATCCGGGTTCCTTATATGGTGAGGTTTTGTTATTTACAGTTGAGGGTTGCAATTGTTTCTTCCTGGTACCTTGTCTTACTGCTGTTTTAACACTGGGGAATTGTTGGGAGGTACCAGGTATCTATAGACCGGGAGGGGCTTGCTGCTTTTTTGGAGATCTCTGCAAGTGCGCCACCTAGCGGTGAGATAACCCAAGTGTAATAATTAATAAATGAAGTGGGGTGTGTGACATACTTATAATACCCATTTTACAGGTGAGTATTCACAAAATGGTATTTTTTATTGCTGCATTAGCTTTGCTTAGGATATCTGTGGAACATAACTTTTCCTGTCAAATCTGTCAGGGAGGGTTTAGATCCACCAAAACCTGTGATTATCTCCTGTTTTGGGATGCCCTACTGTGTGAACCCCCCAATTGCCCCCCCCAAAAAACTTTTTGGGTTCATTGTGTGGGCTCCTGTCCTTATGTTGTGCATAACTATCCGAGGCCTGCATTGGGGAGTGGGAGATTCCAGGGCTGCGGCGGGCAAGTGAGGAATGGGAGCACCAGAAAAGGTGAGTTTGAGTGATCTAGAGGGCTTAACCAGCTGGGCATGCCAAATTGGGATGCCCCCAGGGGGACTGAAATGGCCTCCCCTGGAAGCACTTATACTGCATGGTTTTTTTTTTTGCAATCGATACGCTTCCATTTGTCTATGGTGGCTGGACTGGAAGTTCATCTAACAAATAATGTCAGTGACAGAGACATTCTATAGTTCCTTTCTGCTGTTCCATGGGATTAGCTTACAGCTAAGGATCCTTAGGAGGCCAAGATCTGGCATGGGGGCCAGGAAGTAATGCACTGCAATGAGGCATGCCTCGTATAGGAGGAGGTGTGTGTTCAGCCGTTTCCTGCGACCTCTCAGGTGGAGCTTAGATAAGAAAATGTAAATATCTGTAATGCAGGTGGGGTGGGCTTATCATTACTGGGGCCCATGCAAAGTTGTGTCTGGGCGCTCTAATCAAGAATACATTTTGCATAGCGAAATACAATATTAACACACCTTGGGGATGTAGCTGCAGCCTGTGCATGTGCTGTGGGAGCACCAGCGTACCTGGTGGGGTTCACACAGAGGGGCATCCTGGCTTAGGGATTTGCCCAGATAGCCATCCAATTCCCAATCCCTGTGGCATCATAAACTAGGATGCCCCTCTGTGTGAAAGACTATTAAACCACCACACCCACTCGTCTAACCTTGTTCCACTGATCTGCCCCTGGGGGCCCTTTGCATGGTATGTGGGGTGTTTAAGCACGCCACTGAATGCAGGACTCTCTAGTGGCATGATGGAGAAGGTTGGTTTAATGTACCTGTGAGCTAGAGTTGTCTGATTCTTGCCTGTGGGACTTCCTTTCCTATCCTGTCAAAATCTCTTGCCCTTGGACTCTCAAATGATTGGTGTTTACGTGTAGTGTATTGTTTATGAAATATATATGGGGTTTGGCTTGAAGGACTTGCTGCAAAATGCACAGATCTGTGGCACCTATTGATTCTGATCTAGGATTATGTTTTGCTGGTTTTCTGGCCCACATACCTCTTTAGCAGGGATAACTGAACCTATAACTGTAAAGGGACTGGTTTAGCTCCACAGAATTGTGTCTTGGCATAAATGGGGTATCGCTGGGGTTCATGCACAGTATGAACCTGAAAAAAATGAGGTTAATATTTATATTAAGAAAATTCAGCTTGTCTGACTTTTCCAGACTGGTCCAACTTGGTCTTCTGTTTGCGGTTGCAAAGATATGTGCAATTACAGAGCTGCTTGCTTTTTTGCCATTATTTATAAAGTAGTTTTTTTTTTTTTTTTTTTTTTTTTTTTTGTTTTTTAAAGCCAAAACCTATATTTTTATTTTTATGGGACTAATGCATAGTAACAGACACTTAATATTTCTTGGCTTTTGTGAACTTTGGTGGGAAAATTGTCTCGCTTCAGGTTTCCTATATTTTTATTTTTATGGGACTAAGGCATAGTAACAGACACTTAATATTTCTTGGCTTTTGTGAACTTTGGTGGGAAAATTGTCTCGCTTCAGGTTTGCGTTCAACAAATTGGAAGTTCTGTAACTGCAAGGCTACAGCATCAGTAGACCTAGTCTGGAGAGGTCACAGGGGTATTTGGGGTATTTTTGCTGAGGTCACAGGGGTATTTGGGGTATTTTTGCTGGTCCTATTGACATTGTGTATTCTCTGCTAAACTAAGTGGCCTTTAGTCAAAAATGACAATGTCCGCTACTCAAGTTTAAGCAATTTCACATTTTTAAAGTGAAAACCCTCATTGGAAAAATGATGTTCCTCATTGCAGGTGACTTATTTTTAAAAAAATATAACAAAACTTTACACCCAAAGTTAAAGGGGCACATCGGGAGGTTGAAACCTCCCCAAAACTTCACCGATCTGTTGCCCCTTCCGATTTTACCTTTAGGCACTAAATACTATCCTCACCGGGAGATCCATCTTCTGGATCCTTTAGATTCCGGGTGAAATTCCGATTGGCGGCGCCATCTTGCATCCCCCCGATCTCATGCCAGCGCAGTGCCCATGAATGCGATGCAGTGGGGCTGCCTGAAATCTTGCGAGACTTTACTGAGCAGCGCGTGGCTTTGAAGAACACGGCTAAAGTGCTGTCCCTTACAGACGGCTAAGCCGGCGCAGGGGCAGCGATCAAGTCTTGAAGCAGCCAGATATCGCGGCAGCGATGACATCTAAAAGGTAAGTAGGGGCTGATGTGGGGGGGTTAAATCGCCCCTTTTTGTGTTTGGTCCTATGTTTCTCTTTAAACTTGCTTCACAAAATAATTCTGTTCACTTTTGTGTGTGAATTGTAACCTGCATTTTAGTGAGCTATTTAACTTTAAAGTGGAACAATGACTGGGAATTTGACTTTGTTCAGTCACCTAGGGAATCCCGAATTGGGATGCCCTTCTGTGTGAAACCCGCCAGAACATGGCTTTTCACTCACCTCTTATGGTTCCAACGATGCAGGCTCTTGTCCAATGAGAACAGTCTGCAGTGACTGTTTTTCGGCAAACCGCTCTCATTGATTAGAATGGGGAGCGTGCGCGTCCCCCACCCCAGCCAGATAGGCATGTGGTAGCGCGCTCCCATTCCCAATGAGAGCTGTCTACCAAATGACGTAGTCGCAGTATAGTCTTATGTTCTGTCGAGACAAACCCTTTAGAATCCAACTTGGTTGTGTCACTAATAAATAGAAATTTAATGTAGAATTTATTGTGGGTCTTTACCAATGTTATACCCTCATCTTTTATCTTGCATTCTTTTTTTCTCACACTGGTAGAGTAGCAAATTGGGCTGGTAATGTAGAAGCAGTATGTGTACAGCAAACCATAATAAGACGGCATAAAATCATGGTGTCCACTAGGTGGTGCCCAAAGTCTAAGGGAAACTGAAAGCTGATACAGAACAGAGCTGTACAAGAAGATTGAGGAGGGTGTTCCTGCCTATGTGTTGTGTTAATTTCCGCTTTTGTTCTCGACAGACAACGGACCCCTGCATATTTTTTGCTTTTCTTTCCTCGTTATTTGGTCTTTCATGTGAAATAAATGCCCTGGATTACATCTCAAATGAACACAACCAGGTAATCATTTTATAGTACCTAGAAGTGACTACTCTTAGTTGTTATATATTGCACAAAAGTCACGTCTAGTAAATGATTGATTTCATATTACTATGGCATAATACGACATGTATGTTTCTCATATTTTGTAATTCCCTGTACGACTTTACACCCAGTGGGTGCATAGGGCATTAAACAAACAAAGTTTACAAAAGAACAAACCAGTTTGGGAAGGATTTATTTAACAGGAGATTGCTTACTATGGTAGTATTTATAATCTTATAGGGCAGGAATACAATAACAATCTCCCACACTCCTTTTCCATATGTTAGTTCATATCAAAGATGTATAATCTTAATTATGCTTTTAGACCTTGTCAGCAGATGGCATAGTGAGGTACATTGCAATCTACTTAAAGTGGACCAAAACCCAGGGTAGTCAATGTGCGTTCTTGATGCATGCCCTTGCAGTCTGTTAAGAGATGCATGCTGCCTTTGCAGCATACTTTAAATCTCTTCTCAGTGTGACATCCTAGGTGCTGTCTTTAATTTGGGTGGACAGGACTGAAGCATGCCACTGCAAAGGTATTAGATTCTAACTTTTTGTAGGGGTCTAGGACCCCCAATATCTTGTTATGCAATCTATCCTACGCAGAAGGCCATGCCCAGTGGCAGTTTTAGATTGCAGATTGGCTCATCTTAAAGCTGGCTTACAATGCACGTTGCTGGCCGCATCCCCAGCTTTCTCCTTGGGTGCACCCGCTCCTATGCTCAGCCATTAACGTAGGCTGAGCACAGGAGCGTGCATAGCTACAGGGAAGCCGGGAGTGCCGCAGCTGCCAGCGGTTAGAGCCTTGGGCGTTTTGGGTTTTCATCTGTTTTAAGGGGGTTGGGGAAGGGAGATTGTGATCCCTTGAGGTTTTCCTCAGGAGGAACTGCTTTATTATATAAAGTGGCTCAAAAGAGCCCCCCCCCCCTAGGAAATTGCAATGCCCTGCTGTGTGAAACCCTCGTTTGGAAGTACCTCCCTGTCTAAGTCTTTTCAGTACTTACTGCTGGGTGCAACCTCCTTCTTCTGTTTTTTTTTTTTTTTTTTTTTTCCCCATGACTTTATTTAATGTTTCTGGGTCTCGTTGAGCCCCTTCCCTTTTTTTCTGAGGAAGGGAGGCCAATGATACCCCCCAAAACATCAAAGCCGAGGAAAATTTATGAAGACTGAGTTGTGCCTGTGATTTCACGGATTGTGTTTTGGCTCTGTATACCACTTTTGACAGTTGCAGGCCTGTGGTTTTCATTTTGGCATTTTTGGTGTGTGCTGCTTTTTGCATAAATGTGGCTAAAGGAATGCAGAAATGTAGAAAATCATCCCTTGATGAAAAATTACTTTCCAATAGACTATTTTAGGGAAGAAATAGTTTTAGGTGTCCCCTAATAGCACTGTTAGGTCTGTTTGAAAATGGACTTTCATCCTGAAATGCTAGGCTATATTAGTGGTTGTGGCTGTTGAGAGGGCACATATGTTATGGCAGGGACCTGGTTCACTTTGCTGGCACTATGCGTTTACAATGTACCTGAAGTAATGAGTCTAGGTCCCTTTTTAAATAGCCCTAAATGACGTCCTGATGATAAACAATATGCCGCATCTGTTTATTATTCCCTGTCATATGGCAGGAATGGGAGTATCTTTCTAATGCAGGACACTAGATGGTGTGAGGGAGTTGTTTAGAGTCCTTGTGGTTCGGGATCATCCATGGCACAGACCTGCAAGGGAGGGTGTAAATCTGTTTTTGAAATATATATTTTTAAAATGTATGTCTTTTTGTTTCTAGTGTTCTGGACTTTTTTCCACACAAACCAGCCATGGCAGTAGATATTGCCATGAAGTTTTACTTGCGATCGCCAAAGATAAAACAAGAACACTTAGAATGCAGGATTACACCTAAAGTTAAAAAGCCGCTAAGACCGTGCATTCAAGCAAGTGACAAGGCATTGCTAACAGAAATAAATAACCAGGAGAATAAAGTTAAGAAGCGGGTTTCCTTCGCTGACAGTAGAGGCCTTGCCCTTACCATGGTAAAAGTCTATTCAGAGCTCGACGACCCACTGGAGATTCCTTTCAACATCACTGAATTAATTGACAACTTGGTGAACCTGACCACTTTGGAGAAAGAAAACTTGGCTTTGGATTTTGACCAGCCTGCAGCTGATTATTTGGACTTCAGAAACCGCCTGCAAGCTGATTTTGTCTGTCTCGAAAACTGCATGCTCAAAGAGCGAGCTATTGTGGGCACTGTAAAGGTCAAGAATCTTGCTTTTCAGAAAAGCGTCAAATTAAGATTGACCTGTAATTCTTGGAAGAGCTTTACGGACCATGAATGCCAGTATGTGAAAGACACTTATGCTGGCTCGGACAGAGACACATTCTCATTTGATATTGTTCTTCCCGATGCCTCACAGCCTCATGAAAGAATGGAATTTGCAGTTTGCTTTGAGTGCAATGGTAAAACCTACTGGGATAGTAATAAGGGACAAAACTATAGAATAGTTCGCTCTGACTTTCAGAGTCACAACTATGAACCAGATTCCAACTTTTCTCTTGACCAGTTTGGAAGTCCAAGATGTTCTTATGGCCTCTTTCCAGAGTGGTCCAGCTACTCAGGTTTTGACAGACAAGGACCCTACTACTAATAAAACATGACCTAAGACTGACGCTGCTGGTGTTAATTCATCCATGTTGTAAATGGCTGAAATTTATAGACTGTTATAGAATATACTAGACAGCAATGAAATTATGCATCTGTACATGGTATCCTTGTCAATAGCGCCTTGTGTTATAATGGAGTGTAAAAGATGGGACAATTTTGCAATTTTTTTTTTTCTTCTTTCCTTTCTTCTATTTTTCATTAATGTCAATCTTAACAATTTACATGTCGAGCTTTCTGCTGTTAGATGCTGACACATTAGAATGTGATTTAATGAAACCTAGGTTCCAAAAATGGCAATTAACATGCCTGTTCTGTTATGTCTCCTGCCGGTTCTTGTCTGGTAAAACATATTTAACTACAGTCTACTGAAGCCTAATTTAATTCTCGCTGCCCCACCCTTCGCACATATATTTTACCAGTTAAAGGGATACATTAGTGGTGCTGGCACATGCCTTGTATAAAAAGGGCATCTTGTTATTCCTTTTAGGGTTTGTCTCACCAATGTAATCATAGAATCCATTATCCAGGTCACTAGTTGTACCACTTTTAATCTGCTGCATGCTTGCACACTTCATTCCAACAATGGCTTGAAGATTTCATTTAATTAGCCCACTGCGTTTGTGAAGGCCTTTTATTTACCTAGGTGACTTATGGTGTGGGCGAACTACATAACTTGGTGATGTAAAGGGCTTGGGTTTTTATTTTTTATACTACTGAACCATCACTTTTTGTTAACGGTTTTATGTTAGTCATGGACCTTTTTTGGTTTAGGTTGTCATGTTTCTGATGATAGTTTAGCAAACAGACAAGACTGCTTTGATGTTTGTTCTTTGTAGCACACTTGCTTGACTGTGTCAAGGACCTGCTTACTTTTAAGATACTTTCCTGCACTCTTTCATTTATATGTTTAGGAAATGGACATTTTTCTGCCGTCACCTGTTAATGTAATTTTTACGATGGCACATATTTGGCATCAAATTTTTATGTGTGCTTCCAAGATATATTTGTAGACCAGTATTTTTTAATGAATACCAAAAGGCCTCTGACCATACATTAACCTATCTTATGAGGCCACTATTTGGCAAACTTACTGTTTTTCCTTTTTTTCATCCTTGTTTGTGGAAAGTTATGAGGAATGTCTTCAGAGTAAGTGTATGTATACATATATATATGTAACTTGAGTTCTTTGTGAACTTGAAAGGGAAAACTTGAACTGTGAATTGGGACAAAGTGCTCTCTCCTAAATTATTGAAGCTGGATTGTCTTCTGTAAAAAAATATGCAGATTCTTAACTGAATCGCCATGGTGTTCTAACCAGAAGTGCCTTTCATTTTTTTCTTGTTCCTTTTGTGTTGGTGTTTTAAGAGAAATACATTTTGTACACTTGTTATAAGGGGACAAAAATGCACTTTATAATCACGAGTGAAAAATAATATATGTATTTTTTTAGTGTTTAAAAAGCTAGGTTTTTAAAGTGAAATGTAATAAAGGTTAAGCAAAGAATGAACCGGTGCTTTTGAGTCATTTTTTTTTTCCTCAGGGCAGCATAATCTTGAGACCTTATGGCTCTGCCCCTAAGTAGGAACACATGACCTCCAGAAATGAATAAAGCTTTAGCTCCTCCTCCCAGCCTCCAGTTTGTTCCTGCCTAGGGCTGGAGCCAGACAACCAGCTCCTGAGCCAACGGGTTTGGGTAAGTACCAGCAGTGTGGGTATGTGCAGATTTTCCTTTCCTGACCTGATTCGGGGGGGGGGGGGGGGGTGTAAGCATTTGTAACTTCCATTATTGAAAAGTGGGGGGGAGGATCAGGCGCGGTGATGTCACTCCTATGCGCCACCGGGTTCCCTGCTCAGCGCATGCACTCCCAGTTCTTTCCGCAAACGTCCCCCAGAAAGGCCCAGCCAAGTAGTTCCTCCCACCTAAACACAAACTGGACTTGATTAAAAACTCTGCTTCTTCATTCTGGAGTGTTTTGTGAAACCCCCCCCCCAGGTCGCCCCATACATTTACTCTGTTTCCCGGTCAAACGGCACATGCACAAGTCGCAGCTGCATCCCTGCTAGCCCTCTGCAGGGTGCAAGCCCGCACCTGGTATTTGTGAATGAATGGCGTAGGCACGCTCCCTGTTAAAGGGTAATGGGTTATGCGGCAGCCAGCGCACTCGGAGCCGCTGGCCTTAGACCTGATGTCAGTGCACTGATTGGACGAGCAGCCGCGCATGTGCTGTAGGATAGGGAAGAAGTTAGTTTTGTTCAGACAACCTGGGGGTTTCATGCAGCGGGGCACCCCTGATTGGGGTGCCCTGGGAAAAAGGACCGAAACCCAGGATAGTAAAAATCCTGGATTTTGGTCCACTTTAAAGACACAGGTGCAGGCAATCTTGCCACTAGCCTTCTTACCTCAAACAAAATGTCTATAAAGAACCATATAATCCCACACCACCTTTAATCTGAATGAAATTGCTGTGGAAGAATCTTAAAGTAATGCATAAGCTGCAGATAATACTAATACAAGAAGTGGTTCCAGTACCCACAAAATTCAATTTGAGTCAGCACAAAAAGTCAATCAATCAATCTGCATAATTAAATCATTATCCTGATTTATGTAATGAATTAAACATATATTCACAATACACCATTCAATACATGACATACAAACAGACCATATTTAAAAACTATACAGCGGTCCTGTCCCCTTTAAATGTGCAAACCCTACAAACAATTTATTTGAAGTAACACTAAAACATACATGTTCATCTCTAAACTTTGTGCAAATAAGTATAAAGTGAACCTAGTGCTAAAGTGCTTTTGCATAAGATAATCAATGATTCATAATCCAAGAAAAATCAAACAACGACCAATTAAGGCCAATAGGCCGTGCACAGTGTGAAACTAATAATAAAAACAATATCACCCTTTATCAGGAGACCGCGCCGCTGCACCAACCAGACCTCTTATCCCCCACGCGTTACGTGGCGAACCACTTTTTCAAGGTGCCTGTATTGCTTTTCCCTCCATCCACCACCTTATAAGCAAAGGAAATTACATCACCCCACCCCTCCGCAGACACGTGCTCCTGCCCGCCCGGCGGTCGCCATGACGTCCGGGAAGCGTGCGCCGGTGTCAAGCGCATTCCTTCCCCCGCCAATCAACCCCCCTCGCCGGCCCCCCGACCGCCCGCATCATACGGAGACACAGCGTTATTCACGCTGACTGTCTTCACGGAATCGGACGGGGAGACGGTGAAGGCGCAGGCACATGTTAGGAAGAGAATACAAGGGGTGGAAAAGGAGGGAGAAGCGGCAGGATACGTCTAGCCTCTACACATACAACCACATAAATCACAGTATAAAACAAAACAAACATTGATTATTTAAAAAAGCTAACATTTACAATACCCAATCCATTTCTATATATTTTATTCATTACTGTAATCCCCATATTCACAAAATATACATAATTATATTATACAGGCTTCTATACATTTTTCAGTATAACCATATAAAGGTCATACAAGGACTCCAAATTCAAGCTAAAATTCAAGGCAGAATCCTTAGTCAATCAGTTATGGATTTCACAACAAAGGTAAGTTACATACTCATGCTGAAGAACCAAGTGTGGTACATTGAGTCATATCAGGAGCCCAAAGGAAATCTAAATTAAAAAAATATATATTTTTTTTCTCTTCTTCTTTTCCTTTCCTTTCCCTTTTTCCTCCATTATTAATTCATTCTTTTCTTCAACGCTCCAATATTCTTCACAAATGGTTCTCCTCCTCGCCATAAGTTCCGACATCCCCTTATTTCCTCTATTTCTACGATTCTATGAAAAATACAAGTCGTGAAGGATGTAAACAATTACCATACCAATATATAATAATCATTAACGTCCCAAAAAGGGGTTCGAAGGATACATCTTCATTAAGACCTAAAGGAAATATGGTATTGAGTTTATACATCCATTTTAGTTTCTTCTGTAGGAGGGTTCTTTTCAGATTCCCTCCCCTAATGCCCAAATGAACCATCTCTAGGGCTGTAACTCTTAAACTAGTACTCTGACCCCCATGTTCTCTTAAGAAATGGTCTGCCACCGTAGAAATATTTTTACCCCGAAGTCTATCCCTCTCAGCAAATTTTATATTGGATATATGAGCTTGAACTCTCACCTTCAGGGCATTTTTCGTCTCTCCTATGTAGGCCATATCGCATCCGCATTCCAACAAATAGATTACACTCTCTGTACCACAATTCAGGGATTGGTTGATCCTAGACCTTTCCTTTGTATATGTGTTGACTACCACATCTGTTTTCATCATATACTGCAGTGTCCACACACTCTACTCCCCTTAATTCTTTTCTCCTTATGCTCCTGGACCCATGTATTAGGTCTGACAAAGTAGCTCCGGCTTAGGATATCTCTCAGATTCGGGGCCCGTCTCAATGTCATCCGCGCCTCCTGTCCAATAAAATCACAAATTGAGGGGTCAGAACTCAAGATTCCCCAATTTTTGGATAAGATTTTTCGAATTGCCCCCCAATTATTATTGTACCTCGTTATAAATCTCACCATGCCTTCCTTCTTATGAGTTTTGGGGATGAGGAGTTTTCTTCTTTCGACCTCTGCCAAACTTTGTTTTGTTTCCTTGATCATTTTTTTTTTGGGGTATCCCCGTTCTATAAATCTCCTTGTCAGATCTTGTGCATGTTTTTGATATTCCTCTTCACTAGAGCAATTTCTTCTAACACGTGAGAATTGTCCCTTTGGGATGCCTATCTTCTGGTGATGAGGGTGGAAACTTTTGAAATGTAGTAAGCTGTTCACCGCTGTTTCCTTTCTAAATAAGGTGGTCGATACGGTCCCATCAGCCTCCATTTGTATCTTCAGATCTAGGAAATCGGCCTGTTCGGCAGATATGGTAATTGTCAAAAAAATATTCATCTCATTGCGGTTCAACTTGTCCAAGAATTGTTCACATAAGTTTCGGGGGCCCTGCCAGAGTAACACGTCGTCTATGAAGCGAAACCAGCCACCAATAAATGGCTGGCATTCGCTCATAGTATCCCCAAAAAACACTTCCCTCTCCCACTATCCCAGAAAGAGGTTTACTATTGACGGGACACACCGTGCCCCCATCGCAACTCCCCTCACTTGCTGGTAGCGGTGATCATTGAAGACGAAATGGTTATGGGTAAGAATGAAATCGATCAAATCTAAGATCCACACATGTTTGTCTTTCTCCGTACCTGCTTCCATTTCAAGGAAGTATCTTACTGTCTTTAGTGCCCACTCATGAGAAATATTTGTGTAGAGGGACTCGACATCTGCTGTAATAAGCAGAGTACCCTCTGGCCAATGTGTATCCTCAAGTTTACTCATGAGGTCTAACGAATCTCTTACATAGGAATGAAGAGATTTTACAAAGCCCTGTAAGTATGTGTCTACAAATAGGCTAGCCTGTTCTGTCAGACTGCCTATGCTCGAAATTATTGGGCGTCCCAGTGGTACCATTATGTTCTTGTGTACCTTCGGCAGAAGGTAAAAAGTCAGGATCACTGGACAATCCACTTTCAAAAAGTCAAAACCCAGTTTATCAGTTACACCCCTATTGAGAGCTCCATCTATAATCCCTATAAACACTTTCTTGTAATTTTCAAGGGGATTACTTGACAGCTTTTCATACCCTGTTTCCCCAAAAATAAGACATCCTCCGAAAATAAGGCCTAGTGCCTGCTTTCGGAGGATATCGTTATATAAGTCATCCCCCGAAAATTGTATTGTAACCACTAGAGGGCGTAATGACGGGGCACGTAAGGGGGGAGCTCCAGGGAGGTGGAGGAGACGCACGCTGCCTGTCTTCTGTCAAGACATCCCCCGAAAATAAGGCCAAGTGCCATATTTCTGGGGAAAAATTAATATAAGACAGTGTCTTATTTTCGGGGAAACAGGGTAGTTGTCATTATTTAGCTGTCTAAGTGCCTCACACACATATTTCTCAGTCCCCCATAGCACTACATTTCCCCCTTTATCCGCCTCTTTGATCACAAAGGCCGAGTTCTTTTGAAGGGACTGTAATGCTAGAGACTCCTCTCGGGTAAGATTAGATTTAGATCTAGAATTAGGGAGTTTGTCAATCTCCTCACTTACCACACGAAAGAAGGTTAGAATGGATGGTGATGAGCTCAAAGGTGGTGTAAAAGTCGATGGCTTCGTTAGTTTTTGAGATAAAATTTTCCATTGTTCAATAGTCTCCACGTTCATATGAGTCTCAGTCGTGGTTGCTTGGTCATCTCCCCATGTATTAGCCTGAGATTGTATGTCACTATGGGTTTGTTGTTCCATTTCTGGTAGAGATCTCCCTGTTTTGGTGTCAAAATGTTTCTTTAACAATAGGGTTCTACAGAACATATATAAATCTTTAGTTAACTCGAATTTGTCCATATAATGCATGGGAGAAAAACTTAGTCCCCTGCTCAGTACTGACCTTTCCACTTGGGTGAGTTTATGTTCTGAAAGATTATTTCCAGAGAACCGGAACTCCCTCCACTCACTATTGTTGTTATAGGCGTCATTTTTTCGAGTGGTGGGGGGCAAGTCTCAGGGGGTCCCATATGGTTTTCCCACTGGGTCATTGTTTGTTTTCTCTTTCTCTTGTACTTTTTACCACCCCTTCTCTGTCTCTCCCTCTCCCGGAGCCCAGGGATAAAAAATGGGTCTCCAGGCAGCAATGTCCGTTCCTAGCCCAGCAGGGTGCAACCTTCCTGGGCCTTAAAGTGGACCAAAACCCACGCCGATCGGCCTGGGAATCTAAGTTACCCGGGCTGACCAATTTCCCCCCCCCCCGGGCAACCAAAATCGTGATGCCCTGCTGTATGAAACACCCCCCCAGGTCACCCCATACATTTACCCTGTTTCCCGGTCCAACGGCACATGCGCGAGTCGCAGCCGCATCCCTGCTATCCCTCTGCAGGGCGCAAGCCCGCACCTGGCATTTGTGAATGAACAGAGTGGGCACGCTCCCTGTTAAAGGGTAGTGGGTTATGCGGCAGCCAGTGCACTCGGAGCCGCTGGCCTTAGAAGACCTGATGTGTGCGCTGATTGGACGAGCAGCCGCGCATGTGCTGTAGGACAGGGAAGAAGTGAGTTTTGTTCAGACAACCTGGAGGTTTCATGCAGCGGGGCACCCCTGATTGGGGTGCCCCGGGAGAAAGGACCAAAACCCAGGATAGTCAAAATCCTGGATTTTGGTCCACTTTAAAGACACAGGTGCAGGCAATCTTGCCACTAGCCTTCTTACCTCAAACAAAATGTCTCAGAAGAGCTGGTAACTTACAAATCTTGTGTTTTTTGTTTTTTAGATGTTTTTGTATGCTGCAGACGGGTATGGTTACATAACATATTTTATGTCCTTGTCTGTATAGCCTATTACATCTGGGCAGAGACAAGGGCAGAGACAGGAATCCCCCAAGTGTTCAGCTCAAGGTTTTTTAAGAAAGCCAAATGCTGTGAATCCTACAGCACAGTTCGTCCAGATATTTGGCTGTGTTTCAGGAATGGCAGCAGTCAAATTAGAAAAGGAGACTTTTTTTTTTGGGGGGGGGGGGGGATTCTAGCCATGAGGAGTGAAAATGCCTCAATGCAGGATGCCCATAGCTCCTCCAGAACAGACATTCCACTGCTGCAGTCCCTTATTCTGATACGGGAAGCTAGGAAAGACGACCTGCTGTTCTCTTACTTCAGTTACCCCCAATAAGCTCAGTTCAGGTCTACTTCAGATGAAGTAGGATCCAAAATAACAGAGGAAAACCAAAGTGATCTTTCCTCTCAGGATTCCTTGGATGATGGAACAGGGTGTCAGTGCATCTGGGGGGGGGGGGGGGTAGGTAGTTCGGCAGGGTGGTAAAATGATATTATGACACTTGGGGAATTAAGAATGGGGACACGCCCAGGACACTATGTAGTAAAGGTTTTGGGAATAAAGTTTTTCCCAGTCATCAGAACTTAATGATCTATTAAGTCTGAATGGGAAAAGCCAGAAAAAAAAGTTATTTGTCTAATTCACTAAAAAGAGAATTCCAGTTCCAAAAGCTGGACAGGGAGCCTTGGAACATTTGTCCAAAACTGGATGTTCCACTGGGTCAGATGTCCAGAGCGGCAGATTTGAGTTTTGATGACATAAGGCAGTTACATGATCCTATGGATCAAAGAATAGAGAGCATCCTAAAAGGAGCTTGGATGCTGCCTCAATTACATTTAGGTTTAACTTGGCATCAGGCGTTCTTAGAAGCATGGAGATGTGGCTCAGTAAAGGGTACATCGAGAGCAATCTTACCGACTGTCAATAGAGCAGTCTCATTTCTAACAAATGCTTCAGAGGAGGCCATCAGAGCCACAGTAAAGGCCACAGCCCTGCTCTGTTGGGCCAGAGAAGCACTTGGCTTAAAACTGGTCAGGAGACAGGGTCTCCAAAGTTAAGCTTTGTGGAATTCTCTTTCAGGGTAACCTCCTCTTTGGAAAGGGGCTAGATACTGTTGTGACTAGGTCAAATGAAGGGGGGAAAAAGTCTCCCAATACAAAGTTAATACTGGCGCAATGAATAGAGTTAACACTAACTTGCGTGTGTCTCAGATTAAAAAGAATGAGCAGAAAAGGTGGTGGACCCAGACTAGGCCTCAAAAAGAAGTAGTTTACCTTGCAAACCTCCAGAGGGCCCAAAGTCTCAGTCCTGACAAAGCACACCAGGTGGGGGGACAAACAGAAAAAGGGTGATAGAAAGTCCCGCCCCCCTCAGAGGGAAGGGGATTTTACTCTCACGTTTTCCTGGTACAGAAACCGCCAGGGAAGTATAGAATGATTCTAAATCTGAAAAGATTGAAACAGTTAATCCGATACGTTCAGGATGGAATCTATTATTCCGTAAGGAACAGTCTTATAGAGCATGCCCTGATGGTCAATCTAGACCTACAGAATGTGTGCCTACATATACCAATTCTGAGATTTGTGGTTCAGGCAGACCAGGGACTTTATCATTACCAGTTCAGCCCCTTGGATCTTACTAAGATCTTGGCGGAACCCATGGCACACCTCAGACAGCAGGAAATCCTACTTATTCCTTATCTGGACGATCTTCTACTGTTAAACAGATCAAGGGAGTCATTCCTAGTAGATTAGGGAAGACCCTCTTACTAAAGGCCCTGGGCTGAGTTGTCAATCTAGAAAAATCAACTCTAATGCCCAGTCGTCTGTAGATTTTTAGAGTACAATATAGACAGTATCTATCAAAAGATTCTCTTTGCACCAGAAAAGATACTAAGGATCATTACAAGGTCCTAAATATCCATCTGTGTCCTTAAGGTTTCCATTCGGGAAAGCATTACCTTGCTCGGTCTCATGACAGTGGCAATTTCAGCGGTACCGTGGGATCAACTCCATATGAGAACCCTACACAATATTCCTCCTATCCCAGTGGAACAAGCACCCAGGCTCACTATATCAAGAATCCTTGTGGATCTCTGGTGGTTGAAAGACCCAGTGATGCTACGAAAGGGGATGTGTCCACCGACCTTAGCAGGCAGAACTTCCAACTTTCTGGAGCTTCTGGTGGTCAAGCTGGCACTGAATCACTTTCTGCCAGACATCTCTAGCAGAGGTATCCAGATACAGATCGCTCCGACAATGTTTCCACAGTAGCCTTCTTAAATTATCAGATCCTCGGCACTGATAAACTTGTGAAATTCAATTCTAGTTCCCTTACAGGAACAAGTTCTGTCAAATTCGGCAGGTTATCTAAAAGGGATCCTGAACAGTCTCAAAAATTATCTAAGTCGAGTCAGGGTTCAACAGACAGAGTGGTGTTTAAACCAAAGGATTTTCCTTCAGATTGTAAGTGCATAGGGTCTCCCTCAAACCCTTTTTGCCACTGCCAGCAATTCAAAGTGCAAAACATTTTATTCACTGACAAGGGGATGAGGTGCATTAGCAATGGATGCTCTAGCTCATACATGGAATTTTCACCTAGCTCATGCCTTCCCTCCTTTCAGAATCTATCGTAAGTGATCTGGAGAAGAAGTCAACATTATCTGCTTAGCTCCGTTTTTGTCTAAGATTGGGGTTCTAGGAACTGAAAAGGATAGTAAGGAAGGGGCTTTGGAGGATTCTAGATATTCAAAATATCCCTCATTTGGGTCCCATTCTGCATCCAGACAAATCAAGGCTTCAACTGACAGTATGGATCTTGAAGGGGGCATCTTAGAAAGAAAGGGTTGTTCAACAAGAGTGATTAAAACACCTGAACAGTCGAAGAATGACCACTAGACATATTATACAAGGGTTTTGTATCCCTACAGGAAGATTGAGAAAAGGGCTAGCAGTAGTACGCTTACCAGAGTTCTTAGTCCATCAGTTGCGTTTGAATCGTCAAATTAGTTACTCACAAGAGACCAGCACCTTTTAAGGGCTTCCAACAGGGGACTTCTCAGTCATGCTAAATGGCTTGTTGAAACCTCCCTTGGAACCATTAAAAGAGGTTCCATTAAAGTGGCTATCTCTGAAATGTTGTTTTTTGCTGGCCATTACAACAGCCAGAAGAATGAGAACCTTATCAGCTGTCCCAGATAAGGTCATACTTGACCTGATCCCTTATGTTTTACCAAACATTGTTACAGCTACTAACAGGTCCCAAGATATAGTGCTCCTGGCATTGCCAGCCGGAGCAGGCAAAGAAGAGGATCTCACGCTTTTGCATGTGAGAGGAGCACTGATTACTTACCTGGAAAGATCCAGAGAAAACTTAACTCATTAATGTGCTCGTCTCCATATTTTGATCACTCACTTCTGCTACAGTGCTTACCTTAATTACATCGCGGTCTGTATATTCTTCCCTTTGCGCACCAAATGCTTACCTAAATCACATCGTGGTCTGTATATTCTTCCCTTTGTGCCCTTAATGCTTACCTCAATCACATCACGGTCTGTATATTCTTCCCTTTGCGCCCTTAATGCTTACCTAAATCACATCGCGGTCTGTATATTCTTCCCTTTGCGCCCTTAATGCTTACCTCAATCACATCGCGGTCTGTATATTCTTCCCTTTGCACCCTTAATGCTTACCTAAATTACATCGCGGTCTGTATATTCTTCCCTTTGCGCCCTTAATGCTTACCTAAATCACATCATGGTCTGGATATTCTTCCCTTTGCGCCCTTAATGCTTACCTCAATTACATCGCTATCTGTAAATTCTTCATGTTGCGCACCTAATGCTTACCTCAATTACATCGCGGTCTGGATATTCTTCCCTTTGCGCCCTTAATGCTTACCTCAATTACATCGCTATCTGTATATTCTTCCCTTTGCGCCCTTAATGCTTACCTAAATCACATCGCGGTCTGGATATTCTTCCCTTAATGCTTACCTCAATTACATTGCAGTCTCTAAATTCTTCCCTTTGGGCCCTTAATGCTTACCTCAATTACATCGCGGTCTGTATATTCTTCATGATGCGCACCTAATGCTTACCTCAATTACATCGCAGTCTGGGTATTCTTCCCTTTGCGCCCTTAATGCTTACCTCAATTACATCGCGGTCTGGATATTCTTCCCTTTGCGCCCTTAATGCTTACCTCAATTACATCGCTGTCTGTATATTCTTTCCTTTGCGCCCTTAATGCTTACCTCAATTACATCGCGGTCTGGATATTCTTCCCTTTGCGCCCTTAATGCTTACCTCAATTACATCGCGGTCTAGATATTCTTCATTTTTTGTTTTTTTGTTCTTCCTACGTTTTGCTGTAACCAACCCTTAATGAATGTTTTTCTCACAGAAAATGACACAGAAACAAGTTTTTTTTTTTAATAACAACTTTTGAAAGTATTAAAATTTGGGGCAGTACAAAAATGTAAAAAGTTTTTGTGGAAAAATTAAAAAAACTGTACAAATCTTTAAAATTTGTTTACAAAATGTTAAAACACCAAATTATATACAAAGCCATGGCAGGCCCCAGATAATTATTCTTCATCTGTGGTCCCCAACGAATCGTGCAGCTCCTGCATCTCGCCCACCAACCAAAACACTGTCGCAGTGATTTGTGCCAATCTCGCATGTGCGGTGTCTGTAAAAAAAAAAGGAAGAAAATTATTGTTCTGCAAATACATGTTTAACAACTGTGGATGGAATGCTTATTAGGTTGAAATCTAACTCATGAGGCCATATGTCATTATGCTAAGGAATTTCTTAAAGGAAGAGGCCATATGTCATTATGCTAAGGAATTTCTTAAAGGAAGAGGCCATATGCCATTATGCCAAGGAATTTCTTAAAGGAAGGGGCCATATGTCATTATGCAAAGGAATTTCTTAAAGGAAGAGGCCATATGTCATTATGCTAAGAACATTGACAATGGATTTAGGTTGATTGGTGATGATGTTATTTTACACATACTCCAAATATTTACATTACAACTTACTTCGGTGGTGGGCGACCTCTGCTTGGGGGACCACCCTACGGTCTGGGGCCTGCCACTGCTGGGAATGTGAGGCTGTAGAGACATTTAAAATAGGCTCACTTCTAATGTCTGATTCAACAGTAAGCAGTGACACTTAGAATGTGTGTGTGACATCACCCACTTTCTCCATGTTCCTCCTGGGAATGATCTGCTGCAGTCTCTGTTCCAGATCCTTCACCCGCTACATATTCATCTAGAAAAAGAGATTAATGGAATCAGCTTTGCTTTTAATAGCATGTATGTGTGTGCGGTTACATTAAGAGTCACATACCAGAGGCTAATGGCTCAGTCGTTTCGTACGACTGCCTGCCCACTCCGTGACGCCCCTCCTCTGTGGATAGGTCCAGGGGCTGGTCTGACTCAGCTACAGAGGAGGGGTAGGAACTTGGCCCTGGAGATCCACCACCTTCACTTGCTGCTGCAGATTCATGCCGCACTGGCTGGACTGCGCGCCTCTGGGTGGGTCTAATGCGATAGTCCATTTCTGACACTATAAAAGAAAAGCATTTATAAATAAAGGCCTACCCTCTGTATTAGTTACATTTAGAATGCAATTGGTATGTACTTACTTGTGAAATGGTTAGCAAAAAATCGCCGCACTCGGGGCATGTGTAGTCGCTTAAGGTCCGACCAGTGCTGCATGAACTGCGTATGAGTGAAGGTGGTGTCCGTTTCCTGGTGGATCCAGGCCAAGATCTGCAGGGCCAGATTCCTCTTCTCCAATGCGTTGGGCAGGTAGTCGTACCTGCGCTGAAGCATAGTCTAAAAAACACCAAAAAAAAATAGTTGTTAGATCAAACAGCATACAAATATCATTCCCACTTAGATCAGTTGACTAAATGACATTCCCTAACACATTTCTAGCCTTAAACTATCCTTCTAGACGCAAGTGAGTTGGTTTGCACATGTGCGCACTAACTTCTGTTTGGCACGAAGTTTATCAGTTTTAAAAACAACTTTCTTCCTGTGCTTCCTTAAAGTGGACCAACACCCACGGGTGATCGGCCCGGGAATCTATAAGATTCCCGGGCCGATCACCTCCCTCCCCGCGGGACATCCGAGATCGGGATGTCCCGCGGGGTGAAACCCCCCCAAACTCCCCAAACTCCTTACCTTATCTTCGGCGGCGGCCGGCCGCCGCCGCCTCCCTCGCGCCCCTCTAGACGTGCGCGCGCCCGCGCCAGCCGTCTGTGAATGGCCGGCGCGGGCACACGCGCGTCAAGAGTGACGCGCGGGAGGGGGCGGCGGAGGAGCCGCTTGTCCTGCGGCTTGTCCGTCGGCGCTGGGAGCGGGGAGAGGTGAGTTTTTCGGGGGGTTTCACACAGCGGGGCACCCCGATCGGGGGTGCCCCACCGAAGTGGGCCAAGACCCAGGATAGTCAAAATCCTGGGTGTTGGTCCACTTTAAGGCATAGGCATGCATTTAGATGGCAAATTAACGTCCTTAAAATACACTTACGAGCATAATGAGCTCTTGTTGTTGGCAGGTGAAGATCGTGGGCGCCATCTTTCTTCTTGTCCGCAGCAGATAGGTAATGCCCCAGCGGTTTCCGGGTTCCGCGCAGCCGGACGCATGCGTACGTGAATGCGTAAACGTCATACCCAGTCATTAGTATTTAAAGGGTAATGGACACACAGCTCATTCTCTTTGAGATTGTCATCATGGCACCCAAAAAAGCTAGCGCTAAGCAACCAGCAGCACAGGAGGACAAGACCAAAAGGCCACAGTGGCATGAGGACACTTCATCCTCCAGACCGAGCACTCACTTGCACAAATCTACTACAAAGGTGCCTGAAACGCGGAGCAAAAGTAGCCACCACAAGGCTACATTGGCCACAACTCCAGGCCCATCCAAAACATCAAGCACCCGCAAGGAAGGCTCCCCACACACCCACATCCAAACAGCAAGGTACCACAACGTCTAAGGGTAAAAGTAAGCTGAGGGCCAGAAGCCTGAGCCCCCCAAGCACACCCTCTCCTCCTCGGCCACATTTGCCACCGGCACAGGTGGAAACCAGCAAGACTTATGCAACATCCAGGCCTGGAAGTTCGGTGGCCACCCAGCCAATGACCCCCAGTCCTAATGCCAGTCCAGTCCAGTCTTTTTCCAGCCACGTGGTGGCCGATTCATCAACACACAGCCAGCCAAGGATGTCCCCTGAATTGGCACCAGAGATGAGCCAGAAGAACAGCCATTAGGCCGAACATTGCGGAGAGGCCAGTTGAGCGGCCGCTTTGGGGAGGCACAAACCCTAGCCTTGGCAAATGGCCTCACACTTCATTATGATGAACTATTTGGGCGCCATTTAAAAGCAACCAGCAAAATGAGAAAAAGCCAAATCTGGGAAGTGCTCACCAGACATCTGAATGCAGCGGGGGACGAGAGGAAAGATGTGGAGCAGATCCAGAGAAAAATATCTGACCTGAAGTATGCAGTATGGAAGAATCAGAATAAACGGCACAATCACAGGTACATATTTGAGCATTGCATTTTGCTGCTTGTTGTAGTGACCACAATGGCAAATAATTTTTAACCTCTAATTTTTAGCTTCCAAATTACAATACAACAAAGCTGAAGAAATGGTCCTGGCTTTAATGCACCCCGTAGCATTAGAGGGCCTCTCTGGCAGACACGACACGGACACACAGGACATTTCTGCAGGTTAGTAATTATTTTTTTAATGTGAAATAATGTAAACGTGTGAAATGAGGCTCAAAGGCAGATATGAACACAGGCCCCTAGGGAGTGCCTTTGAGGGGAGGTTACTGTTTTAGGCGGGTGTTTAATGTCTGAGGAATGGCCTTCATGATGGACACTCTCCCAGGGTGCAGTAGTTAATAGTCCTTAGGAAGGTTTGCAGGCCATACACGGCCAAGGACAATATTAAAAAAATTAAACTTACCAAAGCACTGCATGTGATGTGAATATAGTCAATAATTGACACTTACTACTTTGTCTTTCTACCACTGGGGTTGTAGATGTGCTTTGGTCAGACAAACTTGAGCTGGGGTCAGGGAAAGGTCAACATTGCAAGAATGCACAGCAGCATAATTAAAAGCCAAATGCTATTTGCAAGCTGACTATTGGCCCCTAAGGCGCCATTTTGGATGTGTAAAGCCTCCTAAGATGCAGTACATGCATGTTTGTAATATTTAAGGTGATCAATCTGTATGTACAGGGTGAGGTATACATATAAGATAGACTCAGATTCATTGTGAAGGTCAACTTTGACCGTTGGAGGAGTTGTCATTCCTGCTTGCCCACGTGTTTTGTAAAGCATATGTACTCATCAGGCTCATCAAGGGATGTTTGTGTGTTTATGTGCCTTTTACTTTTTAACACAGCACAGCATCCAGCCTCTGGAAGTGTGGAAGCCTCCTCCAGTTTGAGCACGCCGTCTACTTGCCTGCTGCCTAGGACACAGGACCAGATATATAGGGTAAGTGGGCTTTGCTGAAACTGGTGATGCATGTGAATGCACATGACTAATTTTGTTCTAAAAGATATTTAGGCCCCAATCTGACACACTTTTTTACATGTCCCAACAGACTCCCACACTAATGGATGTCATCCAGGATATGGAGGAGGAGGATGCCAGCCGGATTGGACCTTCGCAAATTACCCCCCTGGAACCTAATCTGCCACTGCCCCAGCATCCTTCTGCACCAAATCCTCTGCAGCAGAGTGAAGCTGGATGCATGCTGCCAGCCCATCGTGGGCAGCAGGCTGAGACTGAGCCTACAGTCCCCAGTGCTAGCTCTGCTGCAGAGGTTTTGCCAAGCACATCTGGTACTGTTGCTCGCCCTAGAACTCCAGCATCTGCAGGCGCTCAAACCCAAGGAAGTGGAAGACGCAGTCAACAACGTCGACCAGTTTCTCAGCGGAGGCGCGTGCCGATCCAGGAGTCAGCATGGCGCAATGACAGCCGTTTCTTTAGGCAGGTGACTCAACGAACAACAGAGCAGATTACTGCACAATTAGAGAACTTCAATACTACTTTCACCATCATGCTGACTGATTTTAGGATGAGCAACAGCCAGATGGCTGAACAAATGGCCTCCTTAAACAGACAGATGGCAGAACAAACGGCCACCTTAAATGCAATCTTCGGTGCCATGCTAGATGAATTTCGAACTAGCAACAGACAGATGCTGGAGCAGTGGCAGATTATGAATGCCACACATGCCCAGGTGTTGGGCCACCTCCAAGGCCCACCACAACCTTATTATGGCCAACATCAATATTAATCTCAATTTGACCTGGATCTGCTAAACATCTTTCCTCTACATCCCAACTCTATTTACCTGTGTGGTGAGCGCAACCAAGATTGTGTGGTTTATGGCTTTGCTGGTTTGTTTACGAATTTGCCCATATAGCACATTAGAGTGCTCACATACCCCACTAGCCAATGGCTGAGCTTAAGCCTCACTGAAGCGGCCGCTCAAGCTCCCACGCAGCAGGCTTGGGCCTAAGGAAATGCTGGCTGGCTCATCCTGTTTGTTGGCAATATTGGGGGACATTCTTGGATGTAAAAAATAAACATTTGCCCATGGCAAAGATTGTACTGGACTGGCATGTGGTCTGGCTGTCATAGGCTGGGAATATTTGAAGCAGGAGAGGGTGTGTATGTGGCCCTATGTATTTCTGGGCGACAATTTCTCTTGAAATTCTTGCTCCCTATGGATCTTGATGTTGGTGGGCGGGGAAACTTAGGGCTGGGGTCAGTTACCTTACAACTCCTGGATGTGGCCAATTGCTAGGGGCCAGTAGTCTGCCCCAATTTTTAGTTCTGTTATAAAATGTATGTTCAAGTGCCCTTCAACTAAAAATTGACATATTTCCAGAAAATATATGGAATTTGACGTTTGCTGTTCTTGCCTAAGTTGATGCATTAATGTTTGTGTTGTTTGGATATTAATGAAGCTTTGAAATCACAAACCTGAAAAAATAAACTTCATGATGCTGAAATTATGTGTAAAATGTTTAGTAATTAAAGCATTACTAAATTGGTAAACAAAACAAAAAACCATCACATAGGCACCAAATATTACAAACACACAAAAACATAAACAAACAAAACAAATGTTAAGAAAAATATGAAGAAATAACATGTGCATGCACAGACTGGTCAGAGGCACTAGGGGTGCCATCATAGATGTCATCTGCCTCCTGGCTGGGTGGAGAGGGGGCAGATCCACATAATGGGGGACACGCTGCATCAGGGCAAAATTATGCAGCACGCAGCATGCTATGATGATTTGGATGACCTTGTTGGGGTCATACTGCATTGCCCCCCGTATGGTCCAAACATCTGAATCTGGACTTCAGCAGTCCAAAGGCCCTCTCCAGTACGGCCCGGGTCTTCCGGTGGGCCCCATTATACGACTCCTGGGCAGCATTCTGCGGGGGCGAAGAACGGGCGTCAGGAGCCAGGGCATAAGCAGATATCCAGAATCCCCTGAAAGAATAACAAAATACTTACATAAATTAAACATTCTAAGCAACATTATTGTTTAACATGTCATCAAGGGAAAAAATCAGCCATTGGTTAAGACATGGGTCATCAACTATATTCATAGCCATACAGTGAAAAGGGAATGATGGAATTTGGGCAAACTTACCCAGGAGCCATCCACCAGATAATTCTCCAGACTCAAACAGATGAAATAATCCGAAGCGCCGCAATATGTAAGCATCATGGGATGAGCCTGGATACCCTGCAAGTACACTAAGGAATCGCATATCCGAGCCAACCACTGCTTGGATATCCAGCGAGTGGCCCATCTTGCGGTTCCTGAAACCAAAAAAAAAAAAATTACACCAAGCCAAGGTAAACAACTAAAACACTAACTCCTAACACCCCCAAAAAAACATGTTCGACAATCCCAAAAAAATTAACAACGTACATAAGTAGTTTCTAAATAAAATATTATATGGATGTGTTAGAAAAGAAGGTTTAACATGCTAATAAGGCTTTATAAGGCCTACATGAAAATAATTGATGAAGGTATGCATTTAAAACAGTTTCAAAGGGACACTAGAGAAGGAGGGATTAAGGTATGCATTGGAAACTGTTTCAAAGGGACACTTGAGAAGGAGGAATTAAGGTATGCATTGGAAACTGTTTCAAAGGGACACTTGAGAAGGAGTTTGGCTAAAGAATCTAAAAAAATGACATAATTAACTTACCTATAGATGTACTCATCGGCTGCGGGAGGGACCAATGCAACATGTGTGCAATCAATCACACCCATGACGTTGGGCATGTCGGCGATATTATAAAAACCCAACTTAAGCGCATTCCAGGCTACCATGTCGTCCGGAAATATATTTGGGACACAGGGTAGCCATGCCATTCAGAAACTTGGATAGCGCGTGGCTCAGCGTAGGCTGGGACATCCCCACGGAGAGGGCACCCAGCCTCTGGAACGAGACGTTCGCCAAAAATTGCAGGCAGCCAAGCATCTTGGTCATACCTGAAATTGCTTGCCCCTTCCTTGTGGTGCGGGCTAACCATGGCCGCAGCTCGCTATACAATTTATGGAGGGAAACACGATTGAGTCGGGTCAGCTTGAACAGCTCAACGACATGCATGCGATCGATATGCATGCGTCGCCGGTGCAATCTGGCCTCGGCGATGCTGATACATGTTATGCCATTGAGCTGAAGATGCTCATACTCCTCCACTTAGCCGCTAAACATGTTCAACAATAGTAATCCGAGTCCAAAATGGTCCCGTAAGTGGAGCGGAAAGGAACACGATTTATAGGGCGGTGGTCCATCGGCAATCAGGTCTCAGAATCAGAAGCAAGCCCATCCTAATAACGTAACTTATCTGAAGTAACGAAAATTTTCAGATTGAGATCAGCAACTTATACGAACTAACGCAAATTATCAGATTTAGATCCGTAGATCGAACGCGCATATATGCGTTAGCGTGAACGAACATACGAATGGAAAAAGTAACCTAAAAACAAAAAAACAAGCCAAACATTAAAAAAACAATACACATACCTCTTACTGCCATATTTAATGTGGGATGTATTTGTGACATGTCTGCCCTCATTTTTACTGTGCTCTACCATTACAGTTTTATTGCTCACAATGTATTTTATATATAGTTAGTACAATCCCATTCACTGTGACGATCACTATGCCACACCCCGTGCATGTTTAATATGTCACTATTTTGTAATCTTTTGTATACTGATCTGATGAAGGACACCCGTCCGAAAGCTCGTCCTGTTTGCATTCAAGCACCATTAAACCCGGGGACTAGGACCCCTTCAGCAGGATCTTGGTATGTGTTTCATTTTTTACTTTATGCTGTGTTTCATTTTGGACTGTTAAAGGCAGCCTGGTCTGCATACCAATCTTATTGTGTAAGGTGAAGGCTATAATTTTACTTTGCTAACATCATTCTTACTGTCCAACCTCATGGTAGTCAAACTATAACCCAAATGTAATGCACATTAGAAAGCCCGACCTAAATATTAAAAAATAATTAGGACAGTGGAAGTCCAAAGCCCTGAAAGTTGGGTCGCCTTGCAGGAGGAACATCACCACGCTTACATAATGAAATTGGACTAAGATGGCCAATTGCCCTATGCCAGCCTCAATGACCTGTCTTTGATTGTGTAATTGTTCTGCCTTGGAGGGGCATCTGGATTGCTGGAGCCCCCGGCGCAATAATCCCCATTTTCACTCACTTGCAATGCAATCCTTCAGCAAAATGTGGCCCCACAAATGGACGCTGGTGGTCACGTGGTCTGTGTTTTGACTGGCGGCCAATGCAGATTTTCTTTGTTCAGAGAGACAAGAGAAATGAGTGACGCCAACCACCTGGCTGTGGGCATGCCTGGGTCAGCCATTCAGTGCCAGAAATGCCTGCCACAGATTAGCACCCAGCTAAAGATTGTGGGGATGTTGCTGTAGGTCTGCAATGTGCATGAGATTGGAGGAAAGATGAGTGTGTTGGACGATCCCCATGATTTCACACAGTGGGACATACCAATTCAGAAGGTCATATAAAAAGGGAGTCTTATAAACTCAAGGGGATGGTTGTTCTTTTTAAATATGACACTGATTTCCCTTTTCTGTGTTCACTTGGTTGCATCCCAAACCCCATTGTACATTCCATACTCCAGGATGTTCTACTCACCCCACCCCCCCACCGTCTCTAATTAACACTGTTGTTAATTATACATTGGCTAAACATTATTTAGTTTCTTGTAATTTGCATTATTTATTTAACCTTACATTCTGTCTGTTGCATTCTTTGTTTCATAGATACAGTTGTAACTAAAGACATACTACTGTTTAAGGTCATGGCTAGAAAAAAAGCAAAGGGCTGCGCCCTGCCTTGCTCCTGAACACCCTTGTCTCTGGTTACTAGTGAGCACACACACTCAAAGTTGGAGAGATTTTCACAGGGGTTGGATGGTCTCAGGGGTAAGGTGAGTATAACTTTTTAGCTACACTGCCTTAATTGTGCTACACATTTCATTTTCATTTCTGTATGGGTCCATATACATGTTGTTAACTGTTTTGTTATATTACAGCTGTGTTTGACTCAGAACAGCCATACACTCTAAGTGGGATGCCTGTCCCATGGACGGTATGGGTCTGCAAACATATGCCCACCTTCTGAAGGGAGCCAGAATTAGCAAATGCTACTGAGGCCAGCCTCCTCCAGCAAAAGATAACAACTGCTGCAGTGTGTTCTATGGCTTCAGGTCCACTGTGTGTGTGTGTGTGTGTGTGTGTGTGTGTGTGTGTGTGTGTGTGTGTGTGTGTGGGCTTATATCTACTCTTTTTGCCCCAAACCCTACCAAGTGTATATAGTGTTTTGCTATGCTTCCTTAGTCTATATCATTTCTATATCATACTATTAATATCATTAGTTATTAGTGCAAGTAAAGCTTCAGTGGTCTCCTGACAACACATCCACCCCCCAACTGAAGACAAGAGAACCCCAAGAAGGGAGTGCATAGCCATCATAAATAAACCAATAAGTCATTAAAACATGCAAAGAAAAGAAAGAGAGAGTAACCGACATGTAAAAAATCAAAGATAGCTCTACAGGATATGAACTAGGCAAGGGGCCATGTTACGATCCCCCAACAAATCCTTTCAAAAAGGATCTCATCCTCCCAACTGACACACCCTCAAGGTATCTATTCAGGACGGCATGGTTGCATATCCTTAGGAAACTCTTTACATTGCCCAAAGAGAAAAGGCTAGTGAATATCCAGCTGCTTTGTTGGTTATGTAGACACACAGGGAAGAGGGTAAGAAAAGCCAACAGCTCCTCCAAAAAGCTCAACAAAAAAGCTAACAGGAAGGGGAAGAGTATCTTCCACCCAACCAATGAATCCTCAAGATGCCTGAGAAACAATCTCCTCTTTCAGGACACTACAGCCTCAAATAAGGTATGCATCTTAGGGGCTTACATGTTGAGCTGGTACATCCCAAAAAGTTCTCTCTGTGGCAATCTGCTTTGCAGATTGCCCCCTTTTATTCCCAAATGGACCCCCTCTAAAGGCACTCCATTAAGAGAACTCACATCCCCATCATGTACCTGTAGGAAATGCGCCACCATCACCAAGATTACATTAACCTGTTCCAATTTACATCTGGCAAGCATAATGTTTGAAAAATAGGACAGTAGTCTTATCTTAAGAGCATTTTAGTCTCTCCAACATACAATTTAGGTTACCCCCAATGAAGCATTACCTGAACCCCTGTATTCTGCAGTTTGTAATTGTTTTATTTCAAACCACCAATTCAGGTTTGGATCTGTTTAATACCCTCCAGATGGGGGCATGTGGAAGACCCCTTCACCTGGCCGCCCCCAGGGTCCCTGTCTGGTCCTAGGCAGGATCTTGGAGCTTTAAAGTGGCTACCTCATCCTTCAAATTAGAAGAACATCTTGGCGTTAAAGTGAGGGTATCGCATATCCAAGGGGTCACAGTTAAGAATATTCCGACGTTTTATCTGAACCCCATTGGTTATTAAAGTGGGTAATATAAATTAATTACTCTCTGATTCTTTTTGGTTTCTATTTTCACATGCCTGCCTTGGGTATCCACATTGGTGGAAATGGGCCATCGGATCCTTTGCCTTCTCTAGTAAGCCTTCATCAGTGGAGCAATTCCTGGGAAGGATGATCAATTGGGCCATGGGAATGCCATTTTTTAGGTTAGTCCCATGGAAAGGCTGAGAGGCTGATCCAGGGAATCCACCTGTGCCCCGATTAAGATCTTTGCAGAAACAGCCACATTATCAGTTTATCATTAATGTAACGATACCAGCCCAAAATATGAGATTTGTACACTTCTGCTCACTACCTCAATGGGCACACCTAGCTCCTATTGCAACACCCTTAATTAGTCTATAAAGCTGGCTATCAAATACAAAAAAAGCTATGTGTTAGGATAAATTCCAGTAGCTCTAGAACAAAAAAAATGAACCCCCTGTCATTGTTTTCAAGCTTTCTATGCTTATTGGTATGGGGACTATTGTGAGGAGGGGAGGCAAATAGTGTGTTTTATATTATCTTTTCTTATGTTTTTTAGTGACTTAAAATGGGGCCAAACCCAGTGTACCTGTGTTGTGTTTGCATTGTGTCTGCATTGTCATAGAATTTACCATTTACTTATTGTGAAAAAAAAACATAATGCAAACACATCGCCAATGCATCGAAAGCTCAGTGTTTGTTTTGATACAATGCACATCTGGCATACTTACAAAACTCCTCCTCTCAACGGAGAAGTGTGAACAGAGCAAACTTTTTGTAAATATGCCAGAGGTGCATTGTATCAAAACAAACACTGAGCTTTTGATGCGTTAGAAATATGTTTGCGTTGCGTTTTTTAAAAGCAAAATCTTTTGCATAATAATTAAAAGGTAAAGTCTATAGTAGCACTAACGCAACACAGGTCCACTGCGTAATTCTTGTGTTACGCTTGCATTGCCATATACTTCTATTGACCAGTGCTGTTACAACGTTGTGCTGAAAAAGGTGTCGGCAACTCCTTTTTAACCCTTTAAGTGCCAGCCTACCTGGAGTTTTTGTCACACTCTGTTGCCGGACCATTTTGAGGTGAGGACCCGGAAGAGGGTCCTCACCTGAAGACTGCGCAGCCCAGGGGGGGGATCGGACCCCCCCCTGGTGAAGAGGAGACCCGATAGAAGTAAATGACAGTTTGTTTGTTTTTTTTTTTTTTTACAGCGGCGATGTCAGCGCTGGAAATGGGGGGGGCGGCTGGTTTCGGGCCCCCTCCTGAAGACGGAGGACGACGGGGGGGCGATCGGATGCCCCCCGCAGGAAGAGGGGACCCCAGGCTTCACGGGGATACCGGAGGTAAGTGGGTTTTTTTTTCTATTTTTTAACTGTTAGTGGTAAATGCCAGGCACGTGAAATTTACTTGGCTGGCACTTAAAGCGGACCTTCACTCTAAATAAGAGTCTATCTTATATGTTTCCCACACCCTGTACATACAGATTGCTCACATTAAAAATCATCCTACCTGCATCTACTGCATTTTATAAGCCTTTAAACATCCAAGATGGCGGCTTATGGAAGCTGCCATTTTTGCAGGCTGCCTGCAAACAGGAAGTGACTGTGCTGCTCTGCATTCTGGGACTGCTGACCTTTCCCTGACCCCAGCTCTGCTCTGTCTGAGCAAAGCACAGCTATAACCCGCCCCCCTGTACCTTATCCCACTCTCCTCTCCTCAGTAAGTGTGATGCTTCTGAGTCAAGATGGCGGCGCCCGTATCCTAAATTCCCGAACAGAGTTGCAGCCCAGTGGGGGAAAGTATAATAAATTAGTGACTAAACATGTAAAATATATTAATTTTAGATGCTGAGGAATTGTTTTTTAAGAGTTTGGGCTTTTCATTAAATCATGGTGAAGGTCCGGTTTAAGTGACAGAGAGGCAACCGCGTAAATTTTACGTGGCTGGCATTTAAAGGGTTAATGTGTTGCATAATGCTGCACAGATATGTGAACTCTCCCATCCAGAATAATGTACAATGTTTCCTCTGCACTGTAACTGCATTGCAATGCCGCGGAACAATGCAGCGAAAGCGCAGAGGTGTGAACATAACATAACTCTGCCAAGAGAAGACTTTAAGTAACTGTTTTGTGCCATTATTTAAGTCATTAGGTGCCAGGTTAAGGGTTTCTACATGTTAATTAAGGGGCAGGCCACAACTCTGGGCATGGGTACACTCACTGCTTTTGTTTGTCTCACTCCATGGAAGGGTTAAATGCATGCACAAGCATACAATGACTATATATGCACAGTATTAAATTGCAGGTTTAAACCGGACCAAATCAGGACACTTCCCACTGGGGCATTGCTATTTAGGAATCATTATAGCGGGGAACTTAAATGTAAGCCTCCTGTCTTCTCTGTGAACCTCTGCAGTCAAATCCGACACAGGAAGTACATAGAACCCCCCTAAAGCAGCCAGGATGCCACTGTGTGCACTTTCTGTGCCAAA
Organism: Gastrophryne carolinensis; assembly: GCA_027917425.1. Classification (NCBI taxonomy): domain Eukaryota; kingdom Metazoa; phylum Chordata; class Amphibia; order Anura; family Microhylidae; genus Gastrophryne; species Gastrophryne carolinensis. The sequence continues at coordinate 265,886,581 of CM051234.1, forward strand.
TAAGACTGCAGATGATCCCAGAAAGTTGAGTGTGTAGCTCAAGGGGCACAGTTTACATCACGGCCCCCCACTGCAAAGACCCCTGTAGGAAGCAACTACCTAGATCAAAAGTCAATTTGCACATTTGGTCCAGGTTAATTCAGATTGGTGGCTGTGGGCCAGTGAATATTTGCAACCCCTTTATCTTTGATATCTCACAAACCTTTCGGGAAAGCCAATTACAGATAAGATAAGTGCAGGCTAAGTAAGTTGTGTTTTTATACATATACAGTTTATGGAAAATCAAAACTATTTTTGGGAAACACTTTTTCTATGTACATAGAGTTTGTTTCAGATTTTATTGTCATTTGTGAAAAAATACTCTAAAATGTTATGTTTGTGAAATATAGATGTCACCAAATATGAGAAAGTTCTGTGTGGTGCAGCAGATTACAACCATGTGGTATGGCTTGTGCTTTCTGCATCTCTTGGATACCAATGATGGCCTTATTACATCATCAATCCAGCAACAGAGTGTAGGGCGGAGATTTGCTCTATACCCCAGTGCTTAGGAGACAGTCTCTAGAACTGAGCTTCAGTGATGTTTTCACAAATGTATTCAACTGTATAAAGCACAATCCATTAGTGTTACACAAGATAAGTTGCTGACAAAGGCAAAATTGTTCAAATGTATGTTAGATACGGTCACCTGCTGTAGTCTCCGACATATATCACTATCTTATTTATGGTACAGACATTCCAAATAGGCCAACATAAATGAGTAATGACCCAAAGCTAAATTTACACCTTTCTGAGCCATTGCTTAGTTCAAGTGGGAGGTTAGTGTCACATTTCAGCATGTGGCTAGTAGCTTGAGTTCTCTGATGCTCAACACAACTAACTATGGTTTCTCTTTTTCATTTTCAAAGTATCAACAGAGGGCTGAATCGTGAACACTTAGTGTACCTGCAGCTGGCTGGAGATCTTCGGTGCCATCTACCACATTTAAATGGATTTTCAGTCTGATAATGAGAGATCCTTTACATTAACTTTTTCAAAGATAGCATCAAGACATGGAACCCTGGGGATATCCCTAAAAAAAAGTCTTCCAGGCGCCACCCAAATTAATACTGAACAAAATAACTGTAGTATATATACCTACATGATAACCTTAGGACCATAGAGTCCCACAAAGTGAGTGAAAAGAATAGGTGTTGTAGAGGTGGACTAACCAGAGGGAAAGCCAAGAGAATTCCCACTGGCTCGCACCACTTTGGAGCCAGCAGGGCTGGGTGTAGCCCCAGCACACAGCTTACCTCACAAGAAGCCTGTGCCAGATTTTATTTTCTTCTGTCTGTACAATGCTGTTTCTACACCCATGCCACTCCTTCCTTCTGAGTCTCCTCCTAGCCCCCCATCTCTGCTCCACTGTGAGGGCTGGCTCCAGGTCTATGTGGGCCCTTGGCTTATAGAGTTTTAGTGGGGCCCTTGGAGGGGTACCTGGTGGATAGATGTGGCCTTTGTATGGCCAACTTCTATTGAAAACAATTGGGGCCTCCATACTCAGATTTTACTGGTATATGAAGGCCCATACACAAACTAGGGCTGTGGGAGGATGATCGCGGCACAGGAGCAGCAGTCAGGTAACTGGATCTTCTAGTTACCTCTGGCATTGCCCGACCTTAGAGTCCACAAAGGGATTGTCCACTGACAAATGTAAAATTACAAATGAGGTTTTCTAGGAAAAGGAAAAACTTTACAATAATCTAAGACTTTTGCACCTCCCCCTATAGTAGAACTATTTGAATACCTCACTGCCTGACAGGAACCCCCTCAGCTCTCTGTGTAAATGTGAGCTGCCTGCCACCCATCCTTCTTCCCCTCCCAGTGTATCCAGATCAATCCTGCGAACTCACCCTTCTATCATATCTTCCATGCTCAAGGGAGCAGCAGCTTGTTCACAAGACGTAGTGCCTCCTATAAATCACATCATAATACAAAACACATAAATCATTCCTGCACCCCAGCACCTTCCTAAGTGCTGCAGTCATGCACCAAATGGGTGTAACTTGTGTCTGTGCTATGCTCAGGCTTTGCCCCCCCTCACCCACTTATCCCTGCACTCACTTTCACTCTGTCCGAACTAACACATCTAAAAACAGCAGGTCATACTGCTCCCCTATAATACATATTGTTTGGCAATATTCATGTTTACTACCAAAAGCTGGAGTGTGGAGATATCGGCACCCCAGGTCCAAAGGCCTCACTTGTTTCCCTATTTTCACTATAACAGTAACAAGCAATCTAAAGAGACAGATATCAATAAATATCACTTACACCCATGCGTTTCAGTTTGAAAAGGTTACATAGAGAATTATTTAGGCTTGTACATATCAGTAATTCCTATGAGAGAATGTCCTTTTGCTTTTCTATGACACAAAAAAGAGTTAATTTAATATTAGTCCCTTAATATCAGGGTTTACCTATTATCAATAATCAGGAGCAAAAGAGCCCTACCCTAGGGTATAGATTTAGTATATCCATTCCATTTTCCTTTAAACCATTCAGCATAGTCCCATCGCATGAGTGTCCTGACTGCCCCCTTTTTTGTCTCCTATTAGCTTTAATGGTGGTGGGTCTCGGGTGGCATAGGTTGTGCCTTGTATTGGCAAACTATCCTTCTCCCATTAGGGAAGCAATCCCCACCACCCAGACCACCCTCCAGAGGGACCAGAGAGACCTCACTGCATCGCCTCCCGGGGAACTACGTCAGTTCATCGCTGGGACACAACTACATACGCAGACACGGGAACACCGCATAGTTCTCATTCCGGGTAGCGCAATTGTCCACCTGACCTGGTGTCTGAGGTGTGCCTGTGCGAAATAGGAGAAATGACACTAGATTAACAACAACATGGTATTTATTAATTCAAATTTACCTTAATCGATATTTTGCTATTCCTCAAATATTGTATTTACACATCTGACAATCATAAACCATATTTTTAGACAGCAATGCAAGTTAATAAGCATTTATTCACCCCCCATACCAAAATACCAACTTCTCTTCTCTGACTGAGTTCACTATTTCATAGATAGGGGGTCTGCTCGCTTGGAGCATATAGATCCACCTGGACTCCAACTGTAACAGTTTCTCTTCTAAACTGGCCCCTCTTTCATTCTTATGTACCTTCTCCTGCACCTAGAAAGAAAGGCCATGTAGGTTGTTCTGATTCTCCCTTAGAAAGTTCCTCCCTATTGGGGTTTTGTATTTTCCTTCCTGATATATACATGCTCGCACATAGTGTCCCTCAACCTACGATTGAGGTCTTACCAATGTAGTAACGCTTGCATGGGCACATGAGCATGTACATGACATCAGTGGAGTTACAATTAACAAATAACAAAATATCTAAATTTCCTATTGCTCCATTTGGAAGGGAGACTTGTTTTTCTTCCTAGATAAATCTACATGAGTTGCAGCCCCCACATTTATATAGATCAATTGTTTTTTTTTTCTTTTTAATGGGTTCTCACTAGTTTAACTTTTATTGTTTTTAAGTGTGGGTCTTTCAATAATATGTGCCACTGTCTTTGTACTATTTTTCTTCATTCCAGGTGTTGTCTGTTATACATTATTAACAGAACTGTAATTTTATTATCAACTTTTTTCTTCCTACGGCTAATTAATTCTATTAATTTTTCTAGTTTTCGTTCTCTTGTTTAAGGACCTTTTTGCTATAGCCCTTAACTGTCAGTCACTGTCTAATTTCGTCAGCGGATTTCTCAAAGTCACATGGGATAATGAAGTCTTTCATCACTCTCAACTATTCTCCATAAGGGATGCGTTTTTTCGGGTCTTTGGATGGGCTTGCAGAATGTTGTTTGCGGCCGTCTCATTTATAAACATCTTAGTATAGACCCTCCCTTCTTCATCCTGTACAATTTTAAGGTCCAGAAAAGATATTTCTTTTTTGTCAAAAGTCATTGTAAATTTTATATTGAATTGATTCTTGTTCAATCTCTCTACAAATTCCTGTGGTTGCACACTTCTTCCTGTCCAAAAGATGAGCATGTCAACTATGTGCCTGCGCCAAGATAATCTGTGGCACAGGTACATATATACCACTCCTCAACTTGCCAAATTGGCTGTTCCCACCTCCAGGTGCAGGTTGGCATATGATGGGGCACAAGTTGTCCCCATGGCAGTCCCCTGCACCTAGAGGTATAATAAACAATTGAACAGGAAGCAGTTATGCATCAGGATCAACTAAAGTAGCTTAAAAAAAAAGATGTTGTGACCCTGTAGTTCGATGGATCATTGGTTGAGAAAACTCTCAAACAATCTTAATTTTTATGAGGAATACTGGAGACCAATGCCTCCACGTCAAGGGAGACCAAGGTAGTACCAGCTGGTAGTGTTTTTCCTGAAATTGTTGCAGAGTGTGTGAGAAATCCTGTACTAAAGATGATAAAGCTATAGCGGAGTGTTGGAGAAATGATTCCAGATATTTACTTGTTCAGTAAGTCTATCCCCGATATTATCAGTCTGCCTGGTGGTTTCTTTTCATTCTTGTGGACATGCAGCAATGCATAGGAGGTTTGTAAAATTGGATTTGTTACTTCATCATAAGCATTCTTATCTATGATTTTATGGTTCCTTGCCTCTTCAAGGCATATATTATTTTTTGTCACCCTCGACATGGAGGCCTTCTTATACCATTCTTCATTCTTCAATATTGTCTCACACATTGTCACATACTGCCCCTCATATTTCTCTCCTTGTCTGCAGGTTTCAGGACCACATCCTTCATTGGTTTTAGTTCTTTGAGTGCCCTTTTTTGATGAATAGTTAAATTCTCTACTTTCTTAAGTTGTTTATCAATCTCTAGGATATCAGAGGGGACTACATTTAAGAATGTGGCCATACTTGCATTCACAGACAAGGGGGGAAAGAAAGCTGACTTTTTTTTGGAAGCTTGTGGGTACACTTTGTTGTGTTCCCTCTGAGTTTTGAGTTTCTCCTAACAACTCCCATACCTCCCAACATAATATCAAATGCATTATCTCCTTCCTCCATCTGAAATCCCCATTGTCTTTCTTCTGGTAAATCTGTTTCAGGATAATCCTTCTCGTCATTAAGAGAATAACTTTAATTGTTTCAAAGGGCTCTAATTCCACTTTGGGACACAAATTAAAACCAAGTCTCAGACTTTCCTCTTGTGCTACTGTCAACGTTAAAGCGGACCAGCAGTTATTTTGGAGCTTTCTTTCCCAACATCTGGATTCAACTGAGATAACTGACAATGCACAATAACAGGAAACCCAGCAGCAATTCCTCTTTGCAGGCGGCCTGCAGATTTATGAGGCCCCATTTTGTTTTTAAAATGTACCAAAGCAGGAGTTAGAAAATGCATTTTAATTTTATTTGCAGCAATCTAAATTGTCCTGGAGAGGGATGCATATGAGTACTGTTTGTTGTGTTGATCCAATTTAAGCCATTCTTGACTGTTTGTCCACTTAAAGTACTGTTGTCATTGGATTCTCTCTCCCCTTTACTAGTCACCGCTGGCCATTTTCTATTCCCTCATCTATTTGTTCTTGTGGTTGGTTGGTAACTGTTTGCTTTTAGGGGTTGTCCCTGTTCAATTGATGTCCTGGGGTTGTCATGTCTATGCCTGCCATTTTCAAAATGAAACGCATGGATGTAAATGCATATTTGGCACAAACACATTATAGAAAATGTATAAAATGATAAGAATGATAATGTTTACTGATATCATCTGTCTCTTTAGATTTCTACACATTAAGAAAGCGGGACAATTTATCTTAGAAAACTCTCTGGGCATAGAACAAAGAAATGTATCTCTTTGATGATGACAACAAAATAATATCATTTGAAATGCAATATGTGAAATACTGGAATGAAATTGAATAGTTTTCATTATTTTTAAGAATAGATTTATAAATGTGTTTGCAAGCATGTGTTGTTAGTATTAATTATTGACTGAATATATGGAAAAACAGTGAGGATCCGAGGAGGTTGGACCCAAAGCTGAGGTGCCATTATCTCCTCGTTCCAGCTTTTAGTTGTAGATTGTATTATTGGCCACTCAGTACCAAAATATTACAAAACTAGTAGCCCAACCAGAATTCTTTCTCACATTTTCTTTTTTAAATATTCATGTTTTCTCTCTATGCTACATTCTCTCAGTTTTTTCTTGTTTGTTTATTTCTTCTTCTTTCTTGCTTTTCCACATTCCCATTTTTTCTGCCTTTCTACATTTTCAAATTGTCTCCTCATTTTTCACATTCTATCCTTCTTCTTTTCCAATTTTACTCCTTTTTCTTCTTTTCCATATTCCCTCCTTCTTTTCCGCTTTCTCCACATTCTCTTCTCCTTTCACTCCTTTTCCACATGTCTTTATTTTTTTCTTTTTCACTTTCACTCCTTCTTTCTTGCTTCTCCATGGCCCCTTTTTATTTTGCCAATTTCCCCCACTCCCTTTCTTTGCTTTTCCACATTTATTCCTTGATTTTCCACATTCCCTCTTTCTTTTACTCCTTTTCAATGTTCTTACCTTGTGCTTTCTTGCTTTTTCACTTTTACTCCATTTATTTCTTTCCACATTACCGCCTTTTTTTTGTTTTTCCACATTTACTCCTGCTGTCCCTTTCCACAGTCACTCATTGCTTTTCTAGATTCCCTTTTTCTTTTCCCTGTTCTTACCTTGTTCTGTCTAGCTTTTTCACATTCAGCCCCGCTCTCCTTTTCCACATCAACTCTATCTTTCATTTCTTTTTGTCATTCAGTCCTTTTTCACATTCACTCATTCTTTCTGGCTTTTTTCACATCCCATTCTTCTTCCTCCCCTCACTCCTTATACATTATCTCCTATTCCACATCCCCATGTTCTTTTTTGCATTTCCACACTTCCTCCTGTTTCACATTCAGTCCTTCTTTCTCTTCTTTACCACATTCATTCCTTCTATTTGGCTTGTCCACATTTCCACTTTATTTTTCACATTACCTCTTTCTTCCTTTTCCACGGCCCCTCCTTCTTTCCATGTCTCTCTCTTTCTCCCACTTATAAACAATTTGCGTTAAGTCTCTCATGCGCCCTCCACACCTACATACTGTCTTCACCCTCACAGGGGGTTAAATTATTGGGAAATCCCTTTAAACTTTTTAAATAACATTTTTACATAGGAAGCAAAGTTCATAAGGAAAGGGAATTATTCCAAATAACTCCTGAAATGGCAATCCAAGCAAAAAAGCACTGTTACTAATTAAAGTGGACCAAAACCTGGAATCTTGACTGTCCCGAGTTTTGGTCCTATTGGTCTGATTCAGGATGCCAGATCATCCAGTAAAACTCATCCAGGTCATCCCCAGTCCTACGGCCCATGCGCAGCTCTCGCTTGTTGATTCTGACGAAGACTCTGCTAAGGGTCAAGACTAGCCGAGTGGAGCCAAGTGCGCTGGTGGTCGAATCCCCACTAACCACTAACCAGGTGCATGTCTGCAACGGCCATTCACAAATGCCTTGGGGGGGGGGACCCCACACTTTTTTTTTATTTTTAGGGGTTAAAACCTTAAAAAAAAAGTCAAATGGTGTGGGGTCCCCCCTCTTCAGCAAGACCATTCTGGGAACCAGCTATAGGGGCTGGTAGACCAGGGTGAGGAGGCCAAGCGGCTGACCCCTGGCCCTGAAGGCTACCAGCCTGCATTTGCGGGGTGCAGGTAATGGGGCAACAGGGGTTTGGCAAGTCACCCACTTGCTGGCAGGTGACTTGCCAGCCCCTCCTACCCTTTGAACTGGTAAAAGGGTCTCAAGGAAGGAAAAAAGGGTTAAACGTAAAAAAAAAACACCCACACTTTCAAAGTACTGTCTTCATTTTTGACTAATGCTTCACAGGAACTCCTCAGGGCTTCAGCAAATCATCTACCTTGATTGCCTGTGTTCGGAGAGCAATTTGGTTAAAAACTTGGTCAGGTGACAGTGTATCCAAAGCAAAACTATGTGATATTCCCTTTCATGGGGGCCTCTTGTTTGGGGAAGACTTGGATGTTATCCTAGCAAGATCTAATGATACGGGGGAAAAATTTCCCTACTAGAAAACGCAGTTGTTTTCCGCATTGTAATAGAGGGAGAGCAGTTCCAAGTCTGCCCCATGCCAGACAAACAGATACCAAGAAATGTTGGACCCAGCCTAGACCCCAAAGAATGTATTTGTTAGTTAACAAACCTTTGGAGAGGCCTAAGCCTCACCACTTACCTCCATCCCGCACCGCTATCATCTGCCCCACTACTTGCTTCTGCCAATCAATCTGGGCTTCTGACGCTCACTCCCAAAGAGGGGCAGGCATTTTTTATAGGCGTAGTTAGCTGGCGTCATCTCACTCGCTAATATCAATGGCCCCTCCCTGCAGCGGCAAGCTAGATTTCAGAAAAACACTGGTTCTCTGCCTTGCTTGATGATTAGAGTAGAGATGTCACTTGCTCATGTGTTTAAGTCTCACATGTTTACTTTTTTCTTACACAATACCTGTGAGCCTCGTGTTAATCACAATCCAAGAAAAATGGAAATCTGTAAATATTAGCGCTGGTGACCATAGCAGTCAATCAATAAACCATCCAAAAGCTATTTAAGTTTTGGATGGCACCACCACACATGAAGCATGTCCCCTGTTAAACACAATTACTAAAAGATAGGGTGGAAGCTGTAGAAAAGGTATTTGCCAACCTGGTGATACACTAGTGTGCTAAACCACTTTACACAATGCATGTCAATGAACTGCATGTCGAAATGTACCCTTAAAGACCTTCTCTGGCAACTCTACTCCAGGATTCTGGCCCACAAAGAACCTAATCTAACCCCTCCTGTTGTCATTTCAAAAATAGTAGGTCTAGTTTTTTAGACTACACACAATTAATACTTGCTAGCAGATTTTAGTCAACAGAAGGTTTATACTCATTATATAACTCCTCTCAGAAACAGGAAGGACAAGTTTTAATAACAGGATAAAATGGCCTCATTGCTGGGAACTTGGCAGAGCCTCAATAAATGTCAGATATAAACAATCGTGGCATGATATTTTTATTTCCTGGACTTTCAATAGGCCGGTGCATGAACAATTAACCCTTCAAAGCAAACTCGAGGCTTTCCCTGACTTTTATTTATTTATGAAATACTTATTGGGCAGTACAATATGTTTTACAGCTTTAGCCAGGTACAATTTCATTTTAGATTTGAAAAATAGGATGAAGGGTTTAAGTCAGTAGTGGGATTTAGGTGGTCATGTTTTGCAGATCTTCCCACAGACAGCTCTCTATCTCAGTTTGAGCGCTAATTACATAAAGGTTACATAAAGGTCCAGTTTCAACATTTCTGCATTTTTGAAAGTGCATATTTTCCAAGTCATCCTTCAGCTTGATCGACCACATGGAGAGATTATGCTCCACCCCCTGAGAGGAAACACAAACTAGAACAGAGGTTAAAAGCCCCACCCCTTCCTCTACTCCTCAGTTCTTTGTGTTTCCTCCCTGGGAAACTGGAGTAGCCCGCTGTCCCAGACGAGATACCAGGGGAGTCCCTTCTGGGGTCTGGGTGCAGCTGGGGCTATTTCCTTTATAGTCTCACATACGCACTAGTTGTGCGATATAATCCTGGTAACTGACTAAGAGGCCGATTCATTCATAGCGCCAGGTAGCGACAGATGAGCGCCAGTAGCGTGATTTTCACAGCGCCAGCTAGTATTCGCTGTGCTTGGCCGGGGTTTGCTTGTTGACAGCGACTCAGTCGGTGTGCGGTAATGTTGAATACGGGGTTAGGGGTCGATGTTTCACAGGTTCTGCGTTGTATGGGTGCGCCTGACAGCGAATGGCCAGAGCGAACGGCTTGCTGCAGATTCATTAACAAATCACGCTCAAAAATTTCTCGCGCTGTGAATTCCTTGTTTAAACCCCAGAGCGCTGGCGGCGATGTGTGTAAAGTAGTTTTTAACCCCCAAACAACCATTTTTTTTTTATGTAAAAATTATACAAGTTTTTCTAAACATTTTGTAATATGAATACATTAATATCAGACCTGTAATATCAATTCTGCACATATTTTTTTTTTTTTTTACCTTAAAAAAAATATCTAACATTGCCGTAGTGGTCACAGAATTTTTGCCGGTAAAAAAAAAAAACTCAATTAATTATGAATATTTAAAGATTGCTCCATTGAAATGCATTGGAGAGCGCCAGGGAGCGACAGGTCATACCTGGCGCTGTGATGGGATTAGTAGCGGCGCTGTTCGTTGCAGTCGGCTACATGATGAATCCAGCGCTAGCCGTCGCTCTCGCCGGCGCTAGCCTCATTTAGCGTGATAAATGCGTCATTGTGACCGCCGCCGGGCGTACTTGAGTCGGTAGCCGCCGTTAGCTGTCGGTACCTGGCGCTCGTCAGACACTACCTGGCGCTAGCCCTTGATAAATAAGGCCCTAAGTTCAGGGTTCGCTGTTTTTTACATTTACTTTGGGTATCTGGTCATATTTTATTAATATTATGTTTTGATAAGTATGTTTTAACATGTGTAAGATTCCCTCCCAAAATTTTGAATTTGGAGGCTGAGCGATGACGCATACCCGACATCATTTCCGGTTTCGGAAATAGGGAACAAAAGGCAGCGTGTCTCCTTCCCGGCGTGAGACGGAGAGGGAAGGGAGAAATCTGGGGGCAGCAGGTGGCAGCGCTAGCCGGACACCTGGGACACACATTGATGCATCAACGGGTCAATGTGTGCAGCAGCAGCACAGCGCCCGGCAGTCCAGCAAAGAGCACCTGTCATGTCAGATGTTAATACCGACAGTGAAGCGCAGCATGCGGTAGGACAGATTTACTATTTTTGTTTGGGCTAATTGTTCCTTGTTAGACAGGTAACTTACTATTATTCCAGGGTGTTTTTGTTTTATTATAGAAAGACAGTGATCCTAAATCCAAAACGGAAAAGCATGCTAAAGCTACTAAAAAAACTAGACGTTGTGATACTTGTAATGCAAAGCTTCCAGACGCTTGCCAGTTGACTCTTGGGATGTGACAAAGCTAGAAAAGAGGCAGATTCAGTGGCATTATTGAGGGAAATCCTCAATATTAAGCAAGAATTAGCTTCTATGTGGGATGCCCACAAAGATTTTGTCACTCATTCTCAATGGTCTCTTGCTTCCTCATCCATTTCCACCCCGGTTATGGAAGTACAGCTGAAAGTCAGGATTTATCTCTGATTAATACAATCCCCAGTGCCTTACCTTCTGCCCCTATACAGATTGATATAACTTCAAAGGCGGGAGAGATTCCCCTCGATTCAAAGAGCAAAAGTTAATTGATTTCGGATCGAGAATCGTAAGTTTGGGTGGGTGTTAGTCATTTTTTCCTGTTTTTTTTGGCCATTTCCGACTCGCACGAGCCTACGTACGAATTCGTATATGCTCTTACGATCATCGGAAGTTCGTTCCTAAATTTTAGGATCAAAACGTAAAACTTAGGATCAAATCCTAAAACTTAGGATCAAAACGTAAAACTTAGGATAATCGAATGGGTTTAGGTGTGATTCAGAGAACAGTTTTCCAACCTCTAAATACGTTTTAAAAGAAAGCCACTTCCGACACCTTTTAGCAGTCGGATTGCTGTTCTTGAACAGGTTTTTTGGCTATGTGGAGGAGTCTGCGCGTCTTGAGCTCCAATGAACTGCATGTATCAGCATGGCCGAGGCCATAAATTGTATGGCAATGCATACCTGATTCATGTATGCCTTATAAAAGCATTTTAATGTGGACCTTAATTAGTCCTTTGCATGTAAACCTTTATTTTGCAATATATTTGCGTTAATTAAAGAAACGTATGTCCTTTGTTATTTATTTTTAAATTGATGTACTAGAATAATATTTTTAGATTGCATTTATTGGTGTAGTTGTTTACCTTTGCTTTGTTTAATTATTTAAGCACATCTTTGGTCAGATGCATCACACTTACTGAGGAGAGGAGAGCGGGATAAAGTGCAGGATGTGGGTTACTGCTGTATTTTGCACAGACACAGCAGAGCTGGGGGCACGGAAGGGTCAGAAATCAAAGAATGCAGAGCAACACAGTCACAAGGCCCTTTCTGTTTGCAGGCTGCCCGAGAATACCTGAGCCGCCATCTTGGCTGTTTCTAGGCTCATAACATGCAGAAGTTGCTGGGTGTTTTTTAATTTTTGAGAGCAAATCTGTATGTAGAGGGTGTGGGTAACCACACCCAAAATTTAAAGTTGTACCATTTGAAGCCAAAATATTAAAATTAAATCCACAAGTAAAAAATGCAAGTTAACTAAAAATTAAACAAAGTAAGATTTACTTATGCAAATGCATGCATTAATGGTTGGTTACTACAAAATGAATGAAATAAAGAAAAATAAGACCAAATATTTAGAATGCACTTTAATGAGGTAAGTTTGTAGTGCGCAGCCGCAAGATCAGAAGGATTTACGTCCAGAAAAAAAAGGAAAAAGGGCAAAACCAATGTTGCAACCTGAGAAATGAAACGGAAAATTCAGGATGGAAACAGACATAGGTCTGATTCCCGAACTGCCATACGAACGGACGTACATTTTAGGATAGAAACGTATTTGCTTATAGAATCACTTGCAAGTTCATACGAACGCACGAGCGTACGGGAAAAATAGGATGATCGGCACCAAAATCAAAGCTGTTACATGTTTCTTTGAATCGACCCTATTGTGTACAGATTGATATAACTTCAAAGGCGGGAGAGATTGTGGAGGATTAGGACTCCCCTCAGGATTCTATAGATGAGGAGGCACAGGAAGAAGGGAAGCATGAAAGTTCTAGTCTCAGAAAAGTTAATTTACTATTGCAAGATATATATGATACGTGGGGAATTCAGCAGGAAGAGAAACCCCTTACATTGCAAGATGAAATGTACAAAGAAATTCTAGTCAAAAAGTCAGAAAAGGCTTTTCCGCTCCATTTGGTCGACGAAATGGGATATGCCAGAAAAGAAATTTTTCTTACCTAAGTCCTTAATCCTAAATTGGATGTCCCCTTAGACCAAATCTCTAGGTCATCAGATTTAAGTTTTGAGGATATGGGAGCCTTGCGTTATCCCATGGATCGCAGGGGATGATCATATACTAAAAAGAGGTATATGGTAAAATGTGGTGAAGGGTGCGCTGGAAATGTAATCTAAAGCTGCAGCCTAATAACTTAAGGGGTCACGCCTCAAGAGTGATATCAAAGAAGAGAGTGGTTTCTATTGTTAGATGTTTTTAAGAGGGACAAGGCCCATCTGTAACAATGAAACCGGTTTAGGCGCGCTTTATATAAAATGTTATAAAATGAGACGTGTGTACACAGATATAAATATAATCAATTTATACCTGAATGTGTATACCACCTCTAATAAATTATTGGATTAATATCAGCTGGTTACCTTGGTGTTTTTTAAAAGATTTTTCAATGGCCAGCTTTAAGAAAACAAATGTAGAGCCTTATCATTAAAAAAGAATGAATGTAAGAGACTCACCGCCGTGGCCCGGGGGTTAATAACCTACCCAGGGCCTCCAAATGTTCCGGATGAAATAGTAATTGCTTTGCACTTTTAGTTCCTCTTGAAAGTTCCAGATGATCAATGAATGTATTCTAACCTTTGCTTATAAAATCAATATTTTTATTGGTATATACACTCACGCTTAGAGTCCAAAAGATGGTTAAAATCACAAAGCAATTGTTGCTTAAACGAAAATGTAGCAGCAATTAAAATAGTCCTTCAAAAAAAACACCAAAGTAACCAGCTGATATTAATCCAATAATTTATTAGAGGTGGTATACACATTCAGGTATAAATTGATTATATTTATATCTGTGTACACACGTCTCTAACATTTTATATCAAACACGCCTAAACTGGTTTCATTGTTACAGATGGGCTTTGTCCCGCTTAAAAACATCTAGCAATAGAAACCACCCTCTTCTTTGATATACTAAAAAGAGTCTGGGATGCAGCGCTTTTTATGTTTAGACCAGCAATGACCCCTTATGTGGTCCTTCGAAGCATGACTAAGTGGGTTGATACCTTTAACCCTTTCGCTGCCAGCCTACCTGCAGCATTTGCCACTCCCTGTTGCCAGACGATGTTTCACCATTTTGCGCTACACATATTCAACTGTCATTTTTGAAGGGATTTCCAGGGATTTCCCAGGAAAATTATATATTGTTTTTTTCAACAGAGTCTGGGCTTTAACATGAAATGTCTTGTTTGTATTTTTTAGGTGTATTCTCAATTTTTTTGGGTGAAATGTGTGAAAAAAAATAAAAAAAAAACATTTTTTTACAATTTGTAGAGTTTTTTTGTAATAAAAAATGTAAGTTTGTCAATAAAATCTTATTGCGTGAGAAACCCCAATTTCTCCCGGTTACAGCGATACCACATATGTATAGGTAGACACCCTTTCCTGCCCAGAAGCCTTTTATAGCTGCTGGATGACAAATGGTTAATTAAAAAAAAAAATGACATAGGGTCCCCCTTCCCGGGGAGGGGGACCCCATTTTTTTTTGGATTTTGAAGGGTTAAAAACCCTTCAAAATCCAAAAAAAAAAATGACGTGGGGTCCCCCTTACCCAAAGTAACCAGCCCGGGACCAGCTATGGGGGCTTGTAGGCACAGAGTGGGGGGGCCAGCTTTGGTGGCCCCCCCACCCTGCAGCCTACGAGCCCACATAGCCTATGTGGGCCCGGGCTCTTCTGCCCCCCCCTGGCCTTTGGGGAGGCAGGTAATGGGGGTGCGGGGGTTAATGGCAAGCCACCCGCTAGGGCAGGTGACTTGCCACCCCCCCAGCCTTGTGAACTGGTATAAGGGGTCTCATGGACCCCTTACCAGCTCACAAAGGGTTAATGTGAAAAAAAAACACCACACAATAATAAAAAGTATTTTATTAGAAAAAAAAAAAATTTTTTTTTACTGTACTTACCTTCGATTGCAAGCTCTTGTCCCTCGCCGCTCAGCTGACAGATGCCGGTGATCGGCATCCAGAGAAGGAGAAGGCAGGAGATCAGAGGATCTCCTGTCACCTCCTTCCCCTGTGCCGATCACCGGCATCTGAGAAGCTGAGAAGGCTGAAGCCTGAGATCGGGGCCGGGATGACTTCATAAGCCCCGCCCCCAAGGGGGCGGGGCTTAGAGGCATGATGGCGGCCGCCATCGTGAAGAAGAGAGGAGAGAGCCTCCCAGGCTCTCTCCTGAAGATCGGTAAGTCCTGGGGGGGGATCGGAGGCCCCCCAGGGGAAGAGGAGGGACAGCGGGAGCCAGCGCACACACAGGTAAGTGAATGTCATTTTTATTTTTTTTTTTTTTTACAGTTAGAAGCTGCTGCTGCAGAAGCGGGGGGGGGGGGCGGCCTATTCCGGGGGCTCTCCTGGAGCCATCCGACCCCCCACGGGGGATCGGATGGCACCAAATTAAAGAGGAGACCCGGCCGGATCCAACAAGGGGTCAGGTGAGTATTTGTTGTTTTTACTTTTTAAACTACAAGCGAGGAAAGTCAAGCACATAACACCTACGGGCTTGGCACTTAAGGCCCAGCCAAGCCAGCACGTAGGTGTTACGTGCTTGGCAACAAAAGGGTTAAGTGACATATGAATAATAAAGTGCCTTCTCAGGATTTGTTAGCAACCTTACCAACCCTGATTAGAGCTATTACCTTTTTGACTAATGCTTCACAGGAACTCATCAGGGCTTCAGTAAAACATCCGCCTTGATTGCCTGTGCTCATAGAGCAATTTGGTTAAAAACTTGGTCAGGTGACAGTGTATCCAAAGCAAATCTATGTGATATTCCCTTTCATGGGGGCCTCTTGTTTGGGGAAGTCTTGGATGTTATCCTAGTTAGTTCTAATGAAACAGGGAAAAAGTTCCCTACTAGAAAACGCAGTTGTTATCTGCCTTCTAATAGAGGGAGAGCAGTTCCAAGTCTGACCCAGGCCAGACAAACAGATACCAAGAAATGTTGGACCCAGCCTAGACCCCAAAGAAAGTATTTGTTAGATAATAAACCTTTGGAGGGGGCTAAGCCACAGTCCTGACAAAGAAATTCCAGCGGGGGGAGGCTCTCCGGGTTCATACCCACCTGGAGAGAAATTACCCAAAATCAGTTTGTACTCCAGACACTAGAAAAGGGGTATCAATTAGAATTAGAATTTGTATCCCCCCAAGTAATCCTTTTTGGTGACCAAGTTACCAAAGGACCCGAACAAAAGAAAAGCTTTTCCGTTAGTCCTGCAGGAGCTTCTACAGAAGCATGTGATAGAATCAGTCCCTCCAACCTCAGTGGAAGAGTCATTTTATTCTCACTTTTTTCCGGTTCAAAAGCCATCAGAAACGTACCAGATGATTTTGAATCTGAGTGCCAGCCTACCTGGAGTTTTTGTCACCCTTTGTTGCCAGACTATTTTGCACTATTATGCCCGGGACCAGCTATGCAGGGCTTGTAGAAGCAGGGCGCAGGGGCCAGCTTTTGTGGCCCCTGGCCCTGCAGGCTACAAGCCCACATAGCCCATGGCCACGGGCTCTTCTGCCCCCTCCCCCCTGGGCTTTGGGAAGGCAGGTAATGGGGGTGCCGGGGGTTAATGGCAAGTCACCCGCTAGCCGCAGGTGACTTGCCAGCCCCCAGCCTTGTGAACTGGTATAGGGGTCTCATGGACTGGGTAAGGGGGACCCTACGTCATTTTTGGGGGGAGATTTTAAGGGTTTTTAACACTTAAAATTCCCCAAAAAAATGAGGTCCCCCATCCTGGGAGGGGGGACCCTATGTCATTTTTTTTTTTAAGTTAACCCCTTACAACTATGCAATCATATTGCATAGTTGTATCCTATTTGAAATCTCCTAAACTGCTGTTTCAGTTTGGGGGATTTTCCTGGGCAGGAAAGGGTGTATACCAATACATATGTGGTACATTTGTAACCGGGAGAAATAGGGCTTTCACACGCAATAATAACAAACTTACATTCTTTATCACAAAAAACACTACAAATTGTAAAAAATAGATATTTTTTATTTTTTTTGCACATATTTCACCCAAAAGTATTGAGAATAAAAAGGCCAAACAAGACATTTCATGTTGAAGCCCAGATAATTTTCCTGGAAAATCCCTTCAAAAATCAAGGTTGAACATGTGTAGCGCAGAAACGTGAAAAGTAGTCTGGCAACAGAGTGTGACAAAAAAATCTAGGTAGGCTGGCACTTAAAGGGTTAAATGAAATCTGTATACCGCGCTGCTACACTTTAACTTCCCTTGCTACAAGTCAGAGGAGGGAGCTGAACATCTTCTCGGATGCATCTACTGAGGCCATAGCAGCTGTTGCCTACCTCAAGGTAAGAGACTCCTCCAATCAAACACACATAGGGTTAAATTGGGAAGGCTAAATTAGCACCTAAACCCGGGCACACAATGCCTAGGCTTGAACTTTGTGGGACTGTGTTGGCTGTAGAAATTGCTGATTTTATAATGGTAATTTTAATAATTTGATTGCAGAAATTGTTACACAATTATAATGAAGATGTATGAATGTAATACTTCTCATATAGCTGTATAGATAATAAATATTAGATGTTTTACACAATACAGGTTTATGATATGCATTAATTGTAACCAAAACCGATCTCCAGTGAGTGACTAAGAGGCCTTCCCCCCTCCCCCCCCCTTTTTTTCCACTGAGGAATCCCTAGGGTTGACACGTGGCCTGCCGACACAGGTTGTTGGCGGCTGGTGGAAGCCGGAATGAGACCTCTCCGGAAAAGAGAGAGAGGGGCCCCCCCCCAAACTGAGTTATATAGTGCCCATGAGGCCACACCTCTACACCACTGGGATCATAAGCTCAACAGAAGCACCTACCTTCTATAGCTCTTTTCATTCTTTTTCCCCCCCCTCCTCCTGATTTTATAATGCGTGAGCTAGACATTCAGATAGATGACACCAAATTCTACACGGACAGCAAGGTTCTCCTGGGCTACATATACAACCAGACTAAATGTTTCTAGGTGTATGTCAGTAACTGTGTAGAAGGAATCAGGAAATCATCTAAACCCGAACAATGACATTCCCCTCGATTCAAAGAGCCAAAGTTAATTGATTTCGTATCGAGAATCGTAAGTTTGGGTGGGTGTTTGTCATTTTTTCTTGTTTTTTTGGCCATTTCGTATTCGCACGATCGTTCGCGCATAGACGTATATGAACATACGCATTTCGTACGAGAATCGTATAATTTGCGTTAGTTCGTGTGTTTTTCCCGTCCAAATCGTATTATTTGCGTCCGATCCTATTTTTTACGTCCTTCACATGGGCTTGCGACCAATTCAGAGAGGTGATTGCTAATTGTTTGGAAGCCCATTAAAGAGCTGCTTTACGAAATGTTTGCCGGCAGCTATTTGGCCTCGGGAGTAGGATGGAGCGGAGCGAGTTTGTGGCACATCAAGGGCTTATGCTTTTTGGCATTGAGTTGATCGAGATGTCTGAGAGCAGATTGCCCCTGCGTCGTCGCATGAACATCGATAGCATGAATGATGTTGAGCTGTTCGAGCTGACCAGGCTTAATCGCGCTTCCCTCCATAAATTATATAGTGAGCTGCGGCCATGGTTAGCCCGCACCACAAGGAAGGGGCATGCAATTTCAGGTATGACCAAGATGCTTGGCTGCCTGCAATTTTTGGCGAACGGCTCGTTCCAGAGGCTGGGTGCCCTCTCCGTGGGGATGTCACAGCCTACGCTGAGCCGCGCACTCTCTAAATTTTTGGAAGGCATGGCTGCCATAACTCAAAAATATATTTATTTTCCGGATGATATGGCAGCCAGAAACGCCATTAAGCTTGGGTTTTATAATGTGGCCGACATGCCCAACGTTATTGGTGCTATTGACTGCACACATGTGGCACTCGTACCTAGGGCAGCCGACGAGTATATATATAGGTATTGAGATTGGTTATTATGTTGGCCAACGTGTAATGTAACCTGTTTTCCTTTGCGGCAGCATATTTGTTTATCCCTCATTTGTGTAGCTGCTTTATCTAGGCTTTTCATTAGTATTTCCCAATAGAGTGCAGACATGTTTTGTTGTTAATTTTTTATTTTGTGTCAAATATCAATTACCCTTTTTGTATGTTTTTGCCTTAAGGAATCGTAAAATGGGACACTCCCTTAATGTCCAGGCCGTGGTTGGTCCGGACATGCGTTTTATGAGTGTCCTTGCCGGCTACCCAGGATCGTCCCACGACTCCTATATCCTCAGGCGATCTGGGTTGTTTCGGAGATTTGAGGCAGGTGAATTTTCGGGGGCATGGCTGCTTGGTAAGTGTGTCCTATTTGTGTGCTATTAAATGTTGGATTAATCTTGTATTTGTTGATATGTTAGTATTTGAATTCTTTACATAAGCCTGAAACTGCCTTTTTCTTGGGTCATATATTATGGACTTCCAAAAAAAATGCTTGCCTCGCTTTGTCCTTCAGAATGTTTTCCCTTTAGTTAGGATGTCTGTAAGTTCCATGTCCCTAAATATATTGGTTGGGAGTTTATACCCAAGGATCTTTGAGCTTTGTCTCCTTTTGTACTATTGTTCTTTAAATGTCAAAGTGGACTTAAACTGCATACATTGTAGTTTCCATATAAATGTGGATAGCCCCTCAGCAGCATCCTAATTGTAACATGTCTGAAAACTAAAAATATATGTAAATTCCAAATCCCCTTGGCCGTGCAGATGTTTGTTAATTAATTGGTATATTGAAGTGCCATTTTTAATTAGGTACTACATTAGTGGCAATATTTATTTTGCTAATGTGCCCTGGGTTTTTTTTTTTCCCCTTTACCTTACATCATTATGATATATGTTAAATTCTTTGTGTTTGTTGTGTTGCCTTTTTAAATTTGATTACATTTAATTGTCTGTTTAAGGTGATTCCGGGTACCCACTTCTACCCTGGCTCATGACGCCTGTGCTGCGGCCCCAGGATGCCTCTCAGGAAGCGTACAACCGTGCGCACCGCAAGACCCGGGCTGTTGTGGAGAGGGCCTTTGGGCTCTTGAAGACACGTTTTCGTTGCCTGGACCATACTGGGGGCGCCCTGCAATATGATCCCAAGAAAGTGATCGACATTATCATGGCCTGTGCTGTTTTGCACAATTTTGCCATCCTGGAACGTGTCCCACGTTATGTGGATAGCCTGCCCTCTTCAGCCGTAGAGGATGATGTCGAGAATTTTGGGGGGCCACCCAGTGAGTCTGGCCAATCAGTTCGAGCCAACCTGATCTTGCAGCATTTTACTTAATTTTATTTCGTGTCTCAACATTCTGTGTGTCTGTGTTATCCTTTTTGTTAAATATGTTGTTTAGCCGTAATGTGGCATTACCTCAAAGTAAAACATTTTTACCTTAATTGTTGCCTAATGTATTTCATGTAGTTTCCTTAGCTTTAGATTTGCATTGTTACACCTCTTCAAGCCAAAAATATCTGGTTTAGCCCAAGCTGTTTAAAATGTGTTCCCACTAAAAACGCCACAAGTATTGTAAGTGTGAATTTTTTTTTACTTAGAAAATTAAAAATTATAGTGCTTAACAGAAAACATTCCACATACATCTGTGGTTACAAATGGATAACATTTAAAAAAAAACATCGAGCACATCTACACCTGGAAGTGAGTGGCACAACCAAACAAGGACACCCAGTCCAAAGGCCAGCCTAGTCCAGTCATTAATATTGCCTGTGCCCAGGGATATTTGGGCCTGGCCATAATGTCACACAAACATGTCTGCAAACAGGAGGAGCACCAACCAAATACATATTTATAGCCATAAGTGGCCAGATACCCTCCACATAGACCTATGGCATTGGCTAGTGGCCTTAAGCATTACTCTAAGGAGCTATATGGGAGCAAATACAAAACACAACCTGCATGAGCAACACAAAATGGATTGTTTGAAACCTCAAAGGACAAGTAAATACAGTGGGGGTTAAGAGAAAAGATGTCCCACACACCCATGGCTTAATAGGGTGGCTGCCCATAATACCCAGGTGGAGGTCCAGGTGGAGGTCCATGTGAATGGGACCTAGCCTGGGCCATGGCAGCATTGTGAATTTGAAACTGCTCCACAATGTTTCTCTGCATATTGGTCATCTCAGCCATGGCTGACTGGATGCCATTACTTGCAGTGACCACGTTGCTGTTGAGGGTACGCAACTCCACGAGGATGCCCTGTAGACTGGTATTGATGTTGACCATGTCGGCATGCCTTTGCTCACGCTCTGTAACGAGCTGTGCCTCATAAGAGTCCCTTTGTTGGGTCCATAATTGAAGCAGGGCACTCTGCCTCCCCTGGGAAATTGTGGGGCGGCGTAATGGAGTCCGCCGCACAATTACCCTGGCTCTTGGGCGTGCCCTGCCGCGTGGTGTCGTCCCCTCAACAGCAACAGGCCTGCTTTGCAAATCCTCAGCAGCAGAGTGAACACTGGGGACTGTAGTGTCAGTCTCCCCATGTGCATGCACAATGGATGGAGATTCACTCTGCTGCTGAGGATTGGCCAGAGAAACATTATGGAGCAGTTCCAAATTGGGACCCAGGGGGAGGTCATCCGACGTGCCCTGCATGGAGACATCATCATCTTCCTCCATGTCCTGGATCTCTTCCATGAGTGTGCGGGTCTGTAGGGACATATAAAAAAAAAAGTGTAAGTTGGCGTCCAAATTTGGGATTCCCACAGTTTAACACATTCTTAAGCACTTGGTAGTATTTATGGTACTAAATTAACTTACCGGAAATCTCGGATCTGGGCTCCTATGCTGTACGGACCTGGTAGGCATAACCAAACTGGGGGGTGAGTTTACCCTTGCTGAGGGATCATGCTGGGCTGAAGAAGAGAAAAACAAACCACGTAAACACACACATAACCATTTTTGGGATAGGTAATCAAATAAACCTCTATTTGTAATATTAATCAACTCTAGAGCAATGGGGACATTTGTTCAAAGACACGCAAGTTTAGATAGGTGCAATGGCTCGCGAAAACTGCTAACTGACCTCAGTTCTAAGTCAGGAAGTGTACCCAGTCAGCATACAACTTTCAACGCACATTTTTGGATTTAGACTACCATTCGCTAGGTCCGGGGTACTCAAACAATTGTTGGAAAGGTCCATTTAAAGGTATGTGGTGAGAGGTGAATGTCTGGCCATGGGGCTGACGCAGGGGGTGTCTAGTTAGAAATAAACACACTGGTGGAGGGGCTGGAGATTTCCAAGTGCAAACTAATAAAGGCTGCTTGCCCTTGCTGGGCTGGATGGGGCAGAGCTGAGGGGACAGGGATTGGATGGCTAAAGGGGGGAGTTAACGTATTGATGGTGATGGGATGGATGGAGCAAATCTGTTACAAATGTATGGGGCTTATGTGGGGGGGGGGGCATGGGGGGACTGTGGCAGATGGGGCAGAGCAGGGGCAGCGGGACACGATTGTGCCAAGAGAAAGTTTTACCAAGTTACTGTGTACCTTGCAATGCCACTTCCTGTGCAGTACTTCATATTGCAATGCTATGTTTCAGGGAGCCATCACATTGGGCAGGAGAACAACCACTACATCGCCGATCAAGGGGGCAGCTATGAGCACGTCAACACAGAAGTAACTGAGTGCAGGGCTGTCTGGGCAGGGGTCCTGGAATCTGGTGCCAAGGTCCGCATTGGGACCCCGGCCCGCCAGTTGAGTCTCGCTGCTCTAGGTCAGATATGTTTGGGGGTGGCTAATTACATTGTTAACTCAAACACAACTCACACAACAAATAGGCAACCCATACATAATGATGTGTGTTTTGTGATTGATTCAAAATATATCACTTTTCAGGAGAAACTTCATGACTTTACCAATCCTTTTGGAAATTTGATCTTTGCCATAATGGATGTGGTCCTAAATGTGTGATTCCCAGGGACCAAAAGAGGACACAAACAGGCACAGTAGTGCGAGGCCAAGCAAGGCAAACCATAGGGGCATCCCGTTATCTTGTTACTAGTGAACTTTAGATTATTTAGCAAACAGGCAAACATGCAGATTTAAGAGTACTCACCGTGGGTACGGGTCGGTGAGTCTGTGTCCCTTAGACCAGCATGTCCACCGACCGCGACCGGATGGAGAAGTCCCAGCACAATCTCCTCAGCAGGGGTAAACTCCAATTTAGAAGGAAAGCCACCTCCAGTTTTCAGGCTGAAAAGAGAAAATCGTTTGGTACTCAGAAAAGGTGCATACAGTACATCCTAAACATTATATTTGGAGAAAACATTTATTTACCTGTAATTATGCCTTTTAATTTCTTTTTGCCGTACAGCATACTTCAGATCAGAGATTTTCTTCTGAATTTGGGACACATCTTTCCTCTCTTCCCCCGCTGCATTTACTTGTCGTAGGATGGTTTCAAACAATTCCATCTTGCGCTGCTTTGTGGTGTGTTTTGATTTGCTCCCATAGAGCTCGTCATAGTATAATGTAAGGCCACTAGCCAATGCCATATTTTGGTCATGGGAGAATCTCCCACTCAACTGGCCGCGGCGCAATGTGCGGCCAGATGGTTGGCTTGGCTGCTCCTCCATGTGTGCAGACACATGTGGTGACATTATGGCCTGGGGCTGGGTAGGGGAATGGCCGGATTGGTGGCTTCCCAATGACTGGACTGGACTGGCCAAGGGACTGGGTGTTCTGGCGTGGCTGGCCACCGAACTTCCAGGTGTAGATGTGGTCATGGTTGCAATTCTGGGCCCTCTTGGGGGGCTATGTTCCCGGCTGGTGCCAGGTCGGGGGCTCTGTTCCCGGCTGGTGCCAGGTCGGGGGCTTCTGGCCCTGGATGGGGTTCTTCGGGCCCTGTAGGGGCTTCTGGCCCTGGATGGGGTTCGGCGGGCCCTGTAGGGGCTTCTGGCCCTGGATGGGGTTCGGCGGGCCCTGTAGGGGCTTCTGGCCCTGGATGGGGTTCGGCGGCCTCTGGCTGGGCTTCTGGCCCTGGATGGGGTTCGGCGGCCTCTGGCTGGGCTTCTGGCCCTGGATGGGGTTCGGCGGCCTCTGGCTGGGCTTCTGGCCCTGGATGGGGTTCGGCGGCCTCTGGCT
This sequence comes from Gastrophryne carolinensis, assembly GCA_027917425.1. Lineage (NCBI taxonomy): Eukaryota > Metazoa > Chordata > Amphibia > Anura > Microhylidae > Gastrophryne > Gastrophryne carolinensis. The sequence goes on from CM051234.1 coordinate 265,910,720, forward strand.
GGGCTTCTGGCCCTGGATGGGGTTCGGCGGCCTCTGGCTGGGCTTCTGGCCCTGGATGGGGTTCGGCGGGCCCTGGCTGGGCTTCTGGCCCTGGATGGGGTTCGGCGGGCCCTGGCTGGGCTTCTGGCCCTGGATGGGGTTCGGCGGCCTCTGGCTGGGCTTCTGGCCCTGGATGGGGTTCGGCGGCCTCTGGCTGGGCTTCTGGCCCTGGATGGGGTTCGGCGGCCTCTGGCTGGGCTTCTGGCCCTGGATGGGGTTCGGCGGCCTCTGGCTGGGCTTCTGGCCCTGGATGGGGTTCGGCGGGCCCTGGCTGGGCTTCTGGCCCTGGATGGGGTTCGGCGGGCCCTGGCTGGGCTTCTGGCCCTGGATGGGGTTCGGCGGGCCCTGGATGGGCTTCTGGCCCTGGATGGGGTTCGGGCCCTGCTGCGGGGCCTGGGTTGCCGAACTGCCCTACTTGAACCCATGGCCGGTGTGGGCTCCCTTGTGCGGCCTCTTCTGGGGGCAGAGGTGGTGGGTGCTGCAGTTGGCTGCTTTTTGGCTGCAGGGGCACGTGGCTTGGGGCCCCTTTTTTGGGTTCCTGAGGGTCCAGTGTCCCTTGGTGGGGCCGAGGTAGTAGTCTTGCCTCTCAGCTTTCTCCTACCTTGCTGGGACCTTGTTGTTGGGCCCTCCGCGGTCTTGCTTTGCTGGGGTCGCTTGCTCATAGGCTTTTTAGGTGCCATCTTACACAAATGCTCAAAGAGAATGAGCTTTGGGTGCAGGGACCTTTAAATAATGAGCCCAGCGTGTGACGCCTATGCGCACGACTACGCGCTCGTACGAACGTACGTTCGAGCGGAACCAGGAAACCGCTGGGGTTTCACTTATCTGCTGCCTTGAAGAAGCATAAAGATGGCGCCCACTATCTTCACCCGTCAACAGGAAGAGATCCTCATGCTGGTAAGTGGCTGCCTGTGCATTTTAATCTAATAGTCAATGATGGCCTAAATGTAAATGATGCGTTTGGAACTAGTTTGGGGTCTCTTAATGTTTAATCACTGGCTCCTCACACTTCATCCTCAAGGGCCGAGCCTGGCCACGTTTTCACCTGTCTATGCTGATGTCCTAATTCGGCCAATTGCTCCGGCTTAGCAACAGTTAATTAACCTGTGGAGTAGCGGGGCTAGCTGGCCAACCTGGCCTGTCTCGGACCTTGATGCGGATGTTTGAGGAACACTGTTTTCCTAAGCCATAAAAACACAACGGGAAGCCACACACGTGGTCCAAAAGCCTAAGCATTAGCCTACATCTTGGATGTTTAAACCATCCTAACATGCCATAGATGCAGGTGGGCTGATTCTTGATGTTGGCTATTATCTGTATGTACATGGTGTGTGATACATATAACATAAGACCAGACTCTCATTCACAGTCAACGTCCTCTTTAACCCTTTCGCTGCCAGCCTACCTGCAGCATTTGCCACTCCCTGTTGCCAGACGATGTTTCACCATTTTGCGCTACACATATTCAACTGTCATTTTTGAAGGGATTTCCAGGGATTTCCCAGGAAAATTATATATTGTTTTTTTCAACAGAGTCTGGGCTTTAACATGAAATGTCTTGTTTGTATTTTTTAGGTGTATTCTCAATTTTTTTGGGTGAAATGTGTGAAAAAAAACAAAAAAAAAACATTTTTTTACAATTTGTAGAGTTTTTTTGTAATAAAAAATGTAAGTTTGTCAATAAAATCTTATTGCGTGAGAAACCCCAATTTCTCCCGGTTACAGCGATACCACATATGTATAGGTAGACACCCTTTCCTGCCCAGAAGCCTTTTATAGCTGCTGGATGACAAATGGTTAATTAAAAAAAAAAATGACATAGGGTCCCCCTTCCCGGGGAGGGGGACCCCATTTTTTTTTGGATTTTGAAGGGTTAAAAACCCTTCAAAATCCAAAAAAAAAAATGACGTGGGGTCCCCCTTACCCAAAGTAACCAGCCCGGGACCAGCTATGGGGGCTTGTAGGCACAGAGTGGGGGGGCCAGCTTTGGTGGCCCCCCCACCCTGCAGCCTACGAGCCCACATAGCCTATGTGGGCCCGGGCTCTTCTGCCCCCCCCTGGCCTTTGGGGAGGCAGGTAATGGGGGTGCGGGGGTTAATGGCAAGCCACCCGCTAGGGCAGGTGACTTGCCACCCCCCCAGACTTGTGAACTGGTATAAGGGGTCTCATGGACCCCTTACCAGCTCACAAAGGGTTAATGTGAAAATAAAACACCACACAATAATAAAAAGTATTTTATTAGAAAAAAAAAAAAATTTTTTTTACTGTACTTACCTTCGATTGCAAGCTCTTGTCCCTCGCCGCTCAGCTGACAGATGCCGGTGATCGGCATCCAGAGAAGGAGAAGGCAGGAGATCAGAGGATCTCCTGTCACCTCCTTCCCCTGTGCCGATCACCGGCATCTGAGAAGCTGAGAAGGCTGAAGCCTGAGATCGGGGCCGGGATGACTTCATAAGCCCCGCCCCCAAGGGGGCGGGGCTTAGAGGCATGATGGCGGCCGCCATCGTGCAGAAGAGAGGAGAGAGCCTCCCAGGCTCTCTCCTGAAGATCGGTAAGTCCTGGGGGGGGATCGGAGGCCCCCCAGGTGAAGAGGAGGGACAGCGGGAGCCAGCGCACACACAGGTAAGTGAATGTCATTTTTATTTTTTTTTTTTTTTACAGTTAGAAGCTGCTGCTGCAGAAGCGGGGGGGGGGGGGCGGCCTATTCCGGGGGCTCTCCTGGAGCCATCCGACCCCCCACGGGGGATCGGATGGCACCAAATTAAAGAGGAGACCCGGCCGGATCCAACAAGGGGTCAGGTGAGTATTTGTTGTTTTTACTTTTTAAACTACAAGCGAGGAAAGTCAAGCACGTAACACCTACGTGCTTGGCACTTAAGGCCCAGCCAAGCCAGCACGTAGGTGTTACGTGCTTGGCAACAAAAGGGTTAAGGCACTCCCCAAAAATGGCTGCCACTCGAAATGTGTGTGTTAATGACATGAAATTCTCAACTTGTGATGCAACACATATGGGTGTGTGTGTAAAAGTAAAATCTCTGTGTCCATTATGTTTTTCAGATCATGCTTCAGCGCCGGTATGACTTCGCGCCCAATGTGTGCGAGAAAAGGGACATCGCCCGGGAGATCATCGCCGAGATACACCGTGTCACCAGCACCACCTTCACTCACACCCAGATAATGCAGCATTGGTCGGACCTGAAACGTCTGCACATGCCCCGGGTGCGGAGGTTTTTTGGAATCCATTTCCCAAGTAAGTAACAAGCAATTGCATGGTATCTGTTCCAAATGTATAAGTTAGGCCTTTATTTATAATGACTTTTCTTTGGTAGTGTTGGAAATGGATTTCAGAATTCGCCGCACCCGGAGGCGTACAGGCCGACCAGTGCTGCATGAGTCTGCATCTGTGAGTGAAGGTGGTGGATCTCCCGGGCGACGGACCTACCCCTCCTCTGTGGCCTCCTCAGACCAGCCCCTGGACCTTACCACAGAGGAGGGGCCAAACCGCGTGGGCGTGGAGTCATACCTGGCCAGGCATGGGGAAGGCTCTGGTATGTCACTCTTCATGTATAGGCACAAAGATATACATGGCAGGCCAAAAACTAAGTTATCCTTTATTATGTATTTGTAGAAGCTTCTGGTGCGGGTGAAATAGTGGAGGAGGAGGCAGCAGAGATGCTGGAAGTAGATCCTGGCGAAGGTGAGTGATGTCAGCCAGACTGGGAGCCAGATATGTTGGGAATAGTGACTCTCTACAAGTACTAACCAAATGTCACATGTTTCTCCAGGGACTTCTTCACAGCATAGCCAGGACCAAGGGCAGCCTGTTGGCCCCAACCAGCCATCTGTCGGCCACCAACTCCGTAAGTCTCCATGCCATTATTCATATTAATGTTTGGTTAGCTAATAACACACACATAACTAAAGGCGTAGCCAATGTGTAGTTCACACTTTCATGTGGGCACTTAGTTAGCTTAAAGAGGACCCTAACTTGTATTAAGAACCTAAGAATTAGCCATCACACTGTACCTACAGATTAGAAACATGGAAAAACACCCTTCAGCCATCTAATGCATGTTATTAGACTGAACAAAACCAATATTGCGGAATATGGAATGCGCAATATTTACAGGCAGCATGGGATACAGATTGAAAAAAGGAAGGTGCTGCCATGCATTGTGTGAGTGATGACCTTTCCCTCAACCCAGCTATGCTCGGGATTCCCAACGCACCACTGTAACCTACTCCCCTGTACTTTATCCAACTCTCCACTCCTCATTAAGTGTTATGCTTCAGAGTCCAGATGGCGGCGCTGTAATCCCAAAAAAACCCAAATTTACTTTGATCTGGTGCAGAATCATTTGGGAATAGTTATTGGTTTTCATTAAATAATGTTGAAGGTCCGGTTTAAGGAGTTTAAACACTTACCTGTGGGAAATGCATTAACTGTATCCCTTGGAAGAATGACATATGTCATGCATTTACATGTATTTGATTAACCCTAAATCTATTTCCAGCATACAAACCGGTCTGGGACTCCTATTTATGTTTCTTTCTCTATTGGTTACAGGGATGATCCCCCAAACATTGGCGGCCAAAAAAAAAAGAATGAAGGAGTTGGTGGCCGAGCTGCTGGCCATACAGGCGACGTTGGGGCCAACAGATGAAGAAGAGGATGATGAATAGTGCCCTTGGTCCTGGCTCCTTTGTTTAACTTGTTTTTATAGTTGGGCCAATTTTAAAAAGGGTTTTATTGTTGTTAAAAAAAAACAAAAAATATGTTTTTAAAAAAAAAAAAAAAAAAATTTATATGTGTTTTACCCTAAAAAAAACAAAAAAAATTTATATGTGTTTTACCCCAAAAAAAAAAAAAACCTAAGTTTTAAACAAAACAACAAAAAAAAAAAAAGATGTTTTGAAAATTACTAAAAACAAAACAAAGCAAATAATTTAAATAAATTATATTTTAAGCCTTCCTAAATGTGTCTTTTCTAATATGCACACACCCAAAAAATTACACAAACCAGAAACAACACACTTAGAAACATATAGACATATGTACATTATGTGGTTTTCTTACGTTTTAGGGACCGAGAAATGAAGTTGGATGCAGGCGCTAAGAGGTTTAGGTAAGTTTTAGGGACCGAGAAATGAAGTTGGATGCAAGCGCTAAGAGGTTTAGGTAAGTTTTAGGGACCGAGAAATGAAGTTGGATGCAAGCGCTAAGAGGTTTAGGTAAGTTTTAGGGACCGAGAAATGAAGTTGGATGCAAGCGCTAAGAGGTTTAGGTAAGTTTGAGGGACCGAGAAATGAAGTTGGATGCAGCCGCTAAGGGGTTTAGGTAAGTTTGAGGGACCGATAAATGAAGTTGGATGCAGCCGCTAAGGGGTTTAGGTAAGTTTTAGGGACCGAGAAATGAAGTTGGATGCAAGCGCTAAGAGGTTTAGGTAAGTTTTATGGACCGAGAAATGAAGTTGGATGCAAGCGCTAAGAGGTTTAGGTAAGTTTTAGGGACCGAGAAATGAAGTTGGATGCAAGCGCTAAGGGGTTTAGGTAAGTTTGAGGGACCGAGAAATGAAGAAGGATGCAAGCGCTAAGGGGTTTAGGTAAGTTTTATGGACCGAGAAATGAAGTTGGATGCAGCCGCTAAGAGGTTTAGGTAAGTTTTAGGGACCGAGAAATGAAGTTGGATGCAAGCGCTAAGGGGTTTAGGTAAGTTTTATGGACCGAGAAATGAAGAAGGATGCAAGCGCTAAGAGGTTTAGGTAAGTTTGAGGGACCGAGAAATGAAGTTGGATGCAGGCGCTAAGGGGTTTAGGTAAGTTTGAGGGACCGAGAAATGAAGTTGGATGCAAGCGCGAAGAGGTTTAGGTAAGTTTGAGGGACCGAGAAATGAAGTTGGATGCAGGCGCTAAGAGGTTTAGGTAAGTTTGAGGGACCGAGAAATGAAGTTGGATGCAAGCGCTAAGGGGTTTAGGTAAGTTTGAGGGACCGAGAAATGAAGTTGGATGCAAGCGCTAAGAGGTTTAGGTAAGTTTTAGGGACCGAGAAATGAAGTTGGATGCAAGCGCTAAGAGGTTTAGGTAAGTTTTAGGGACCGAGAAATGAAGTTGGATGCAAGCGCTAAGAGGTTTAGGTAAGTTTGAGGGACCGAGAAATGAAGTTGGATGCAAGCGCGAAGAGGTTTAGGTAAGTTTGAGGGACCGAGAAATGAAGTTGGATGCAGGCGCTAAGAGGTTTAGGTAAGTTTGAGGGACCGAGAAATGAAGTTGGATGCAAGCGCTAAGAGGTTTAGGTAAGTTTGAGGGACCGATAAATGAAGTTGGATGCAGCCGCTAAGGGGTTTAGGTAAGTTTGAGGGACCGAGAAATGAAGTTGGATGCAAGCGCTAAGAGGTTTAGGTAAGTTTTAGGGACCGAGAAATGAAGTTGGATGCAAGCGCTAAGAGGTTAAGGTAAGTTTTAGGGACCGAGAAATGAAGTTGGATGCAAGCGCTAAGAGGTTTAGGTAAGTTTTAGGGACCGATAAATGAAGTTGGATGCAGCCGCTAAGGGGTTTAGGTAAGTTTGAGGGACCGATAAATGAAGTTGGATGCAGCCGCTAAGGGGTTTAGGTAAGTTTGAGGGACCGATAAATGAAGTTGGATGCAAGCGCTAAGAGGTTTAGGTAAGTTTGAGGGACCGATAAATGAAGTTGGATGCAGCCGCTAAGGGGTTTAGGTAAGTTTGAGGGACCGAGAAATGAAGTTGGATGCAAGCGCTAAGAGGTTTAGGTAAGTTTTAGGGACCGAGAAATGAAGTTGGATGCAGGCGCTAAGGGGTTTAGGTAAGTTTGAGGGACCGAGAAATGAAGTTGGATGCAGCCGCTAAGGGGTTTAGGTAAGTTTGAGGGACCGATAAATGAAGTTGGATGCAGCCGCTAAGGGGTTTAGGTAAGTTTGAGGGACCGATAAATGAAGTTGGATGCAGCCGCTAAGGGGTTTAGGTAAGTTTGAGGGACCGATAAATGAAGTTGGATGCAGCCGCTAAGGGGTTTAGGTAAGTTTGAGGGACCGATAAATGAAGTTGGATGCAGCCGCTAAGGGGTTTAGGTAAGTTTGAGGGACCGATAAATGAAGTTGGATGCAGCCGCTAAGGGGTTTAGGTAAGTTTGAGGGACCGATAAATGAAGTTGGATGCAGCCGCTAAGGGGTTTAGGTAAGTTTGAGGGACCGATAAATGAAATTGGATGCAGGCGCTAAGGGGTTTAGGTAAGTTTGAGGGACCGAGAAATGAAGTTGGATGCAGCCGCTACGGGGTTTATGTAAGTTTCTGGTTGAGGGTGCGCATGCGCAAGATCTTATATACATACGAACGCACGAATCTAAGAGGCCAAAAACCTATGAAAACCAGAGGCAAACGCAAGTAATTGGAAGAGGTGGACGATGGAAGCAGCCGAAAAAACAGGCTGCCGCCGCAACAGGTGAGCACATGAACGTGATTTTTACGATTGCCAACTGACTGAGGCAAGTTCGGGAGATATCATACGAACGGACGTATATTTTAGGATAGAAACGTATTTGCTTATTGAATCACTCGCAAGTTCATACGAACGCACGAGCGGACGTGAAAAATAGGATGATCGTGAGCCAAATCCAAGCTGTTACATGTTTCTTTGAATCAACCCAATTATGTCCCATCTGAATTTAATCCTGCAGATCATGCCATCAGACCAGTGTCTGCAAGTACTTTTGCTAATTCTTCTTGGATAACAGGTCCTGAATTCCTGCTTGATGTCTTCAGTCTTCTAGAACCTGACAAAGATCCAGAGATTCGTCCATCCGTCATCACCCATACTAAACAAGGACTTGGCTTGGGCTGCCATTGCTTTGAACATTTTTCTAAGTGGACAAGGCTTGTACACACCATTGCAAGGTTATTCCACATTGCACGCTGCTTCCACACAAAGCCCACTTGTATCCAATGTCAAGGTTGGCACATGTGTCAAGGACCTCTTTCTGCAAACAACATTGCTGGAGGTGAAATGATCATAATGCGCATTGTACAGCGGGAAGTCTTTGGCTCAGAAATCAAAAGTATCCTTGACAGGAGGGACATTCCAAGAAACAGTCCCATTGCTAACCTGAACCCATTAATTGACAATAATGACATGTTAAGTGTTGGTGGACGCTTAAAAAAGGCCGAGCTAGGAGGACAAGAGCGAAATCCTCTCATCATACCTGCTCGCCACCACATTACCACTCTCCTCATACGGCACTACCACGAAGGGGTTAACCACCAAGGTAGACACTTCACAGAGGGTGCCATAAGAGCCGCAGGCATTTGGATTATAGGAGCAAAAAGACAAATTGCCGCCACACTACACAGCTGTGTTCACTGCCGTAAACTAAGAGGTAAACATCAGCTACAGCAAATGTCAGATCTGCCAACTGACAGGTTGAGTACTGACACGCCTTTCACTCCTGTCAGTCTAGATGTCTTGGACCATGGACAGTAACAGCTCGCAGAACTCGAGGTGGCCAAGCAAACAGCAAGAGATGGGCAGTGCTGTTCACTTGCATGAGTGTGCGTGCAGTACACATTGAAGTGATAGAGTCTATGGATGCCTCAAACTTCATCAATGCATTTAGACGATTTCTTGCAATCAGAGGACCAGTCAAAACACTAAGATCCGACTGTGGAACTAATTTCTTTGGTGCCTGTCGGGAGTTACAGATCAAATTTTAGCTGAAAAGGGGTGTACATGGATATTCAATCCTCCTCATTCTTCCCACATGGGCGGCTCTTGGGAGAGAATGATATGCATCACACGTAAAATACTTGACTGTGCTTATGGATTTGAATTTCGCAGGACTTACCCACGAGATTCTAACAACCTTCCTAGCAGAAGCATCTGCCATAGTTAACTCCAGACCACTTGTTCCAGTGTCTACAGTTCCAGAGAACCCGACTATCCTTACTCCAGCTACTCTGCTTACCCAAAAGCTTGGAACTGTTCCTGTTCCACCAGGAAACTTTAAATCGGGAAATCTGTGCTATGATTAATGGAAGCGAGTACAACACCTCGCCAACTGCTTCTGGAATCATTGGAAGAGTATCTTTCTACTCTGCAAGGTCACACGAAATGGCAACGTATGAACCCTAACATACAAGTTGGAGACCTTGTTCTCCTCAAGGACCAACAAGCTGAGTGAATAGAATGGCCTGTGGGACTTATTATAAAGAGCGTTCCTATTGATGATGGTAAGGTCCGCAAAGTGGAAGTGAAGGTTGCAAGACAAGGGACTGTAAAGACCTTCATCAGACCTATCACGGAACTTATTTTGCTCTTGCCCTTTGGAAAATGAACCTTCTTGCGTAGACTGCCTGATCCCACCTATTACTTTAAGAAGGAAGTCTCTTGAACCTTTATCGTTACACTTGAAGTCTTACATTATGGTTGTTGCATTATTGCATGTTCTCCTTATGTTTTTCAGGTTTTCAAGATTTCAAGCAAATTTCTAGAGTCAGTTATGCTGCCATCTTTGGACGTTTTTGATATTGCATTTGTATCTCACAGCTATGACTCATATCCCTTTGTCTAAACTACTCCCATGTTCTCCAGTAAGCATTTTCTGTTTCATTATTCATTGTCTTTCTGCCTTATGAGACACACATGTTTACTCTGCATGCTACTCTGATCAAAGCATCATCTTTTGACCGCATGATACTGAAATTCATTCATTTTGCTGTATCCCACTGTTTGATGGACTGAATAAATCAGCTTTGAGGATGGACACTGTATTGGTGAGTTCAGCTATCTGATAAGGATTGTCCCCAGCGTTTCTCTCTACTTACACGGGCCATCCAAGAGGTCTTACAAAGGATAGATCGGTATACAACCATCTGAGTTAGAATACAGCTCATCACATTTTTTTTAAATTATAGTAAGAGTTAGTGTGATGATTAGGATACACACCCTGCTCACTTCTTACCGTGAGTATATACCTCTGCTGTAGAACTGCAACATCTAACATTATCCACTGCATCAATCACTGAAGAACAATTCAGTAATCAACACTCCATCTGACCAACAATTACAAATACAATTACTTGAAATAAAATTACAGAAATTGATATAAAAACACTATACTGTCATACTTCCTTGCTGTAAAAATGCAACTCTTCCATCACTGAAAAAAAAGTTTTTCATGCCCATATATATTAGTTTGTAATATCTATCTATATTGTATGTATGTGTGTGACATTCACTGCAGCATTGTCTTGGTGTCTAGGTACAGGGAACCCATTTTAATTTAGTGGTGGTACCCCCCCCCCCCCCCCTGCAGTAGAATTGGCATGGCAGGCTTCTTTCATCATCATCATTGTATTGTTAGAGGATATGGTACTCCCCAATATGACGCAATAGGCATTTTTGTACAGGCTAATAACAAATGCATGAGCCTGGAATTCACTACTTTTGGATTTCCTTGAGGTCTATATAATAATATGGAACCCAGTGTCAATTCTAAATTTAATTTTCCATAGAGCCTAATGTATTCTGCTATATCCGACCACAGCCTAGTGATATTCTGACACCCCCACCATATGTAAAGTACTGTTCCTGTGTCATCTCTACAGCACCAGCATTCAGAATTTGGCACCCTATTGTTTTTGTCAACTGTTATGTAGTGCCTAACTTTACATTTGAAATGAGATATTTGGTGAATATATAGCCCCTATAGTTCCATAAATGCCTTCCCATTGTCATCCTATGTCACCTTCCCACTTGTTCCTATAGGTCGGCATTCTCATTGTGTTGTCTATCAAGATTATGTGATAATAACTTAAAAGTTGTTTAGCAAATCACTCTCCCATCAGGAACTTATTTTGCAGCAGTGAAATGGGGATGTCAGAACTAGGGACATTCAAAGTTGATATAAGACCAGATATCTGGTGATTTAAAGTGGACCAACAGTAAAACAAATTACTTAAACCAGACCATCACAACAGTGCTCATATGCATCCCTCCCCAGGGCAATTTAGATTGCTGCACATAAAAATTCATTTACCTTTTTCTAACTCATTCTGTGGTAAATTTTAGAAACAAGATGGCTCATGCATTTGCAGGCCACCTGCAAAAGGGAAGTGCTGCTGGGCTTCCTGTTACTGTGCATTGTCAGTTATGTCAGTTGAATCCAGGCAGCAGCATGGCTGAGATGCTGGGAGAGGAAGCTCCAAAATGTCCGCTACCTTTCTTTTCCAACTGTGCCAGGCTGTTGGTCCGGTTTAAGTTGAGTTCCCATTTTCCAGTTCCCTTTCTCCCTTATCTTTTTTAAACATCCTTTCTATACCAGTGTGGATCTGAGATATCATAATCTCGTACTTGGGTTTCTTTTTTTTCACCATGCACCCATCGATTTATAGGATATCTTATGACTTCCTGTTTCTTCATGACAGCTATTAGTCTGTGTCTGGGAAAAGAGACAGCTTTAAGTGTAGTATTAAATATTTAATTGATTTATATATGCTGTTAATAAAGGGATGTGTTATTTTATCCCCGATGACCCCCCCTTTCTCCAAAATTCAGAGTAAGGAGATCATCTAGGGACAATTTATCCAGTTCCCGCGTAGTCCACTCATCCTATCCTCTTTGATTTATCCATTTGTCCACGCTCAATAGTTGAGCCGCCTAGAAATATGCCATAAAATCTGTGGCTCCCAATCCTCCTTTGTTGTTGGCACTACTCAGTAACTGACAACTAATCATATGTTTTTTATTTCTCCATAGTTCGTTTGAGATACATCTTTTGATGTGTATGAAGAAGCTTTCAGGAATAGTGGTGGGGTTTAAATCAAGTTTATATATTTAATGGCTTATAGTATGGTTTTTTAATGGTTTAATAATATTAGCATTAAATCATCTGCATATGCTAGCAGTTTAATTTGCTTGCCATCAAGTCCTATATCCCTTATCTAGATTGATTTTCCTGATTATAGTTTCTAGGTGGTGATAACAGTCATCCTTGTTTAGTCCCATTTTTTAGGTGGATTGGGTCGAGCATATTGGCTATTACACAAGGTCATATTTTTTTATAATAATATTTGGCCTATTCCTATTCTCTTTAAAATAGCTTCTATAAAGGGCCAGGAGACTCTAACAAGGCCTTTTTTGCATCCAATGTCACCATCATGGCCTTCATGCCTTTGTGATCGATCTTTTCTAGAGCTGTTACCAAAAGGGTGGTATTTTGCTGAGCGCCACATCCAGCCATGAATCCAGCTTGATTGGTGGAGATAATTTGATCAGAAATTCTGTCGCGTCTTATACAAATTAAAGTAGCATGGATAGTGATATTAGCCTAGCATATAGCTATTTATATGTCAGGCTTTGAAATCAATTTGATTGTAGCTATATTCATGGCAGGGCTGAAATGGTGTATCTATCCGGTTAGATACTTGTAGCAGATGTTCAACTAAAATAGGCTTAAAATTTGATAATATCCTGCTGGAAATCCGTATCTTCCAGCGGCTTTGCCTTTTTTAGACAGTCTATGGCAGCAGATACTTCTTGAAAAGTAAAAGGCACATCTAGTGTATTTGCAAGTTCTGCATCAAATTTATGTAAGTCAACGCCATTTAAATATTCAGTATATTCTATTCTATCAGCTGTTTCACATTCATTAATATTGTAAATCCTTTGGTAAGTTTTGTAAAATTCTGCTTTGATTTTTTTCTTGGAGGTGAGCCATCTTTCCATTTTTGCTTCTAACTTTTTCAATAAAGTTTGTAGCTCTCCTGTCCTGTACATATTCCACTAGAGGCTTCACACCTTTATTTATCCCATACTTATTTTTAATAGTTTTCATTTTCCTTGCTCTTGTATTATCTTACCCAAGAAGCTGGCCAAACATTTTCCTATTTGCTATCAGATTTTAGTTTATTGCACCATTTGGATATTTCTTATGTTGTCATTCTAATTCACTTATTTTTTTAATAAGGTTTTTACTTCTCCTTACTTGGTTTTGTATTCTTTAGCAGAAGTTGCTATTAATAGGCCTATGGCGAAACATTTCTGCGTTTCCCAGACTATGGAGACTGACATGTTCTCATTTTCAATTTGAAAAATTCTTCCAGTTCCTTTTTAAGTCCATTTTTAATTTCTGATTTTTCAAGCTACCCTCTATTAATTGTCCAAGATCGAGTATTCTTGTTTTTTTGTCCCCAGTTAATAGTTAATATAACCGGTGCATCGTCTGATATACTGATTGCTGTTATGTCAATTTTACGAATCTCCTGTAACTCTTGTTGTTTCATATAAAAATAAAATCTATTCTGCAGTAGGAGTTGTGCGCCCTATTATAGCATGTATAATCATTTTATGTACTGTATAGAAACCTCCATACATAAACTAGATGAAGTGCTTTTAATTTATCTTTGATGCTCAAAATCTCCATAGTATATTTCACTCTTCTTGGTGGACCAGTAGTATCCATAAGTGGGTCAGTAATTAAGTAATTAAAATTTCCTCCCCAGATTATTTGTGCACTTTTTAATTGGTCAGTTTTATTGGCAACCTTGCCCTTGGTTTGTGGCATATGTATTGATTTTAGTGCAATCTTCTCCCGTGCAATTGTGCAATTGTCCATATATTAGGGTCGATTCAAAGAAACATGTAACAGCTTGGATTTGGGTGCCGATCATCCTATTTTTCACGTCCGCTCGTGCGTTCGTATGAACTTGCGAGTGATTCTATAAGCAAATACGCTTCTATCCTAAAATATACGTCCGTTCGTATGGCAGTTCGGGAATCAGACCTATGTCAGTTTCCATCCTGAATTTTCCGTTTCATTTCTCAGGTTGCAACATTGGTTTTGCCCTTTTTCCTTTTTTGTCTGGACGTAAATCCTTCTGATCTTGCGGCTGCGCACTACAAACTTACCTCATTAAAGTGCATTCTAAATATTTGGTCTTTTATTTTTCTTTATTTCATTCATTTTGTAGTAACCAACCATTAATGAATGCATTTGCATAAGTAAATCTTACTTTGTTTAATTTTTAGTTAACTTGCATTTTTTACTTGTGGATTTATTTTTAATATTTAGGCTTCAAATGGTACAACTTAAAATTTTGTGTGTGGTTACCCACACCCTCTACATACAGATTGCTCTCAAATATTAAAAAACACCCAGCAACTTCTGCATGTTATGAGCCTAGAAACAGCCAAGATGGCGGCTCAGGTATTATCGGGCAGCCTGCAAACAGAAAGGGCCTTGTGACTGTGTTGCTCTGGATTCTTTGATTTCTGACCTTTCCGTGCCCCCAGCTCTGCTGTGTCTGTGCAAAATACAGCAGTAACCCACATCCTGCACTTTATCCCGCTCTCCTCTCCTCAGTATGTGTGATGCATCTGACCAAAGATGTGCTTAAATAATTAAACAAAGCAAAGGTAAACAACTACACCAATAAATGCAATCTAAAAATATTATTCTAGTACCTCAATTTAAAAATAAATACCAAAGGACATAAGTTTCTTTAATTAACGCAAATATATTGCAAAATAAAGGTTTACATGCAAAGGACTAATTAAGGTCCACATTAAAATGCTTTTATAAGTCATACATGAATCAGGTATGCATTGCTATACAATTTATGGCCTCGGCCATGCTGATACATGCAGTTCATTGGAGCTCAAGACGCGCAGACTCCTCCACATAGCCAAAAAACCTGTTCAAGAACAGCAATCCGACTGCTAAAAGGTGTCGGCAGTGGCTTTCTTTTAAAACATCTTTAGAGGTTTGAAAACTGTTCTCTGAATCACACCTAAACCCATTCGATTATCCTAAGTTTTACGTTTTGATCCTAAGTTTTAGGATTTGATCCTAAGTTTTACGTTTTGATCCTAAAATTTAGGAACGAACTTGCGATGATCGTAAGAGCATATACGCATTCGAACGTAGGCTCGTGCGAGTCGTAAATGGCCAAAAAAACAGGAAAAAATGACTAACACCCACCCAAACTTACGATTCTCGATCCGAAATCAATTAACTTTTGCTCTTTGAATCGAGGGGACTGTTTTGTTATTTTAAAGTGACATCTATGGTTTATTATGACTGCCATGCCCCATGCTTTTTTGGAGCGATAATCATTAGTGATTATGTATCCAAGTTCATCAAAGACTTTATACGGGATCTTATTTTAAAAAAATGGGTTTCTTGAAACAGCACAATGTTAGGATTCAATGTCTTCAGTTCCTTGTTTATCCATCTTCACTTTCCTGGGGAATTTGCTCCCCTTATTATTATTATTTTATTTTATTTTTTTAATTGTAAATTTTTATTGCAGAAGCATGGAATAAGACAGATCACGTTCAACACAGATATACATTGGTTTACAGTGGAAATAGGTACAAATAGATACAGGCACATCAAGCAGATAATGAAACAGCCCTGGACAACGCCAAGGGTACAGATCCCAATGGAGGAACAATGAAAGAAAAAGGACTATCATCCTTGTATAAGGGCTATCCCCAATTATCCCACAGACCTACAAACTAGAGGGGTGCCTATTTTCAACCTCATTTCTAAATGACATCAACTTGTAATAAAACGTGTAATCTGCTCACCACGCCTTCAAACTTTTCCTTATAATAAACATGAATTTAACTCATAAGAGCCAACTACATGAATAACAACCAAAACACAAGGGGGGGGGTGAGACAGGACAACATGGAGACAGACAGAAGGTGAAGCGGGAGTAAAAAGGAGATGGGGAGGCAAAGGATGGGAGAAGGGGGAGAGGAGGGAGGGGGGAGGCTAGACACAGCAAAAGGTGGTTGCTCCCCAGCCGGGGCATTCACTTCTACTCCTGCAAGAAGTCTAGGTAATCTGCCGAAAAGGTGAAGCGGTCCCACTCCTGCCACTTCTCTCTGTGTTCATCCACCTTCCCTCTCAGAGAGGCCGTCATCTCCTCCATCCTGTTAATATCGCCAACCCTAGTGAGCCACATAGCCGTTGTGGGAGGAGTAGTCGATTTCCAACAGGTCGGGATGCAAGTCCTGGCTGCATTCAAGATGGGGGCCAATAAGGACTTGGTCCTCTTCCTGATAGATGTCGGAGCTAAGCCAAGGAGGTAGCACGCAGGATCTATAGCAGTCAGCATCAGAACTATCTTTCTGACACTGCTCCAAAACCCAGCCAGAGCCCCACATTCCCAGAAGATGTGGATCATTGTACCCCTAGCCCCTGAACATCTCCAGCACAAGGGGGAAGAGGAGGGGAATATTCTAGGGGAATAAGTCTAGATGGTACCAAGTACCAGCGTGAGAGAACCTTATAGGAGGCTTCCTGATATCTACATGACATTGATGACTTGTGAGCAACCTGTAGCATGGCCTGCGTTTGCTCCTCCGTGAATCTCCTATTTAGTTCCCTCTCCCAACCCTCGACATATGGCGGTTTGTATGAGTCTGGAGGGGTGAACACTAGGGAATACACGTATGACAGGGCTCCTCTGAAGTGACCGCTATTTATGCAGGTCCGCTCAAATGGGGTCAGGGGTCTTGCGGCTGCCATTGCCCTGGTCAAGGAACTCTGCTAATGTGTAAGCTGCAAATTCTGCCATGTATTCAGGGGGGTAAGGGAATATCTTGTCGCTAAGACCTCAGCATTAATCCAATCCGGTCCCTCCCGCAAGTGCATAACCCTAAAGCGGTCCTGATTCTTCCATGCATGGAAAGTGCCATCCGATAGGCCTGCCGGAAAGTTCGGATGCCCCAGTACGGGGGTCATGGGCGAAGCGGAAGGTAGAATGCCTAGCTTCAGGAAGAATCTACCCACTATTTTTCGGGTGGGGCCTATTGTGGGGTGTTTGTTCAGGGCAGGGGCTCGATCCAAAGGAACCCATGGGAGCTCCGGCAGAGGGATCTCCGAGGCCTCCTGTTCGACAAGCGTCCACTGCTTCAGAGAGGAGTATCTACACCAGTCTAGCACAAGTGATAAGTGAGCTGCTGCGTGGTATGCCCTGCAGTCCGGGAGGCCCAATTCTCCCCGCCCCTTGGAGAGAGCAAGGAGGGGGGCAGCCAGCCGATGCGGTCTCCCAGCCCAGACAAACCTAGAACAGATTTGCGTTAGCCGTTTGAAGAAAGTGTGTGGGACCTTGATCGGGAGAGCCTGGAAAAGATATAACACCCTAGGCAAGATGTTCATCTTAATGATGTTGAACCTGCCAAACCAAGAGAATGCATTTTTGTTCCACTTCTGCAGGTCCTTTTCCACTTTCCTCAACAACGGGGGGAAATTCATGTTGTATATTTTTGGGGAAGGGCCGGTATCTGTGTCCCCAGACAAGTTATGTCTTCCTGTTTCCATTTAAAAGGGAAATTTTCGGAGATCTGCTTTAATCTCCTAGGAGGGAGGCTGATGTTAACCCTTTAAATGCCAGCCACGTAAAATTTACGTGGTTGCCTCTCCGCCACTTAAGTGCCAGCCACGTAAATTTTACGTGCCTGGCATTCCCCAATCACAGTAAAAAAAGTAAAAAAAAAAGTCACTTACCTGACCCCTTGTTTGATCCGGCCGGGTCTCCTCTTCAGCCAGCGGGGCTCCGATCGCCGATCGGGGCTCCTCCGGCTGCAGGGGAGGGCCCGGTATAGGGTGCCCCCCCCGTTTCAGCAGCCGCCGGGATTGCCTGTTAAAAAAAATAAAATAAAAAATGACAGTTACTCACCTCCGCTCCCGCCGGCTCCCGCCGCCTCTCCTCTTCATGGGGGGGGGGGGGCTCCGATCACCCCCCCGGCTCTTCTGTCTTCTGGAGGGGGGCATAACAGCCCTCCCTCCGCCGCAGCTTCCGATGGCGGCCGCCATCTTGGATTTTAGCCCCGCCCCTTCGAGGGCGGGGCTAATGACGTCACCGCCGGGTGTCATCGGGGCACCCGGCAGTTCTCCTGTCAGATGCCGGTGACGGCTGGGTAGAGAAGGAGGGAGGTAGGCGATCCTCCGATCGCCTGCCTCCCCCCTTCTCTGCCCAGCTGTCACCTGCATCAGATCGCCGCGGGACACTGCTTCTGAAGATCGGAGGTGAGTAAAGGTAAAATGTTTTTTTTTTTTTAATAAAGTTTTACAAAAGCCTGTCTGTGTCTTTTTTTTAATACTGTTAACCCTTTGTGAACTGGTAAGGGGTCCATGAGACCCCTTATACCAGTTCACAGGGCTCGGGGGTCTGGCAAGTCACCTGCGGCTGGCGGGTGACTTGCCGTTAACCCCTGGCCCCCCAAATTACCTGCCTCCCCAAAGCCCAGGGGGTGGCAGATGAGCCGTAGCCTTCGGCTATGACGGCTTGTAGCCGCAGGGCCAGGGGCCACTAAAGCTGGCCCCTGCGTCCTGTTCTACAAGCCCCCATAGCTGGTCACAGGCTGGTTATGCTGGGTAGGGGGGACCTCACGCCATTTTTTTTTTGGATTTTTAAGGGTTTTAACCCTTAAAAATCCCCCCAAAAAATGGGGTCCCCCTCCCTTCGAGGGGGGACCCTATGTCATTTTTTTTTTTAATTAACCCTTTGTTACCTGTAGCCCAGTAGGTATAAAAGGCTTCCAGCAGCAGCAGGAGAGCAGAAGCCTAAGTGATCAGCGTGGGACACAGGGATGGATGGGAGGTAAGTATTAAAAAAAAATATTAAAAAACATTTATTTTTTTTAATAAAGATATTTTTTAAAAAGTGTGTCTGTGTGTTTTTTTTACTTTTAACCCTTTGTGAACTGGTAAGGGGTCCATGTGACCCCTTATACCAGTTCACAGGGCTCGGGGGTCTGGCAAGTCACCTGCGCTAGCGGGTGACTTGCCATTAACCCCTGGCCCCCCAAATTACTTGCCTCCCCAAAGCCCAGGGGGGGGGGCAGAAGAGCCGTGGCCCTAGGCTATGACGGCTTGTAGCCGCAGGGCCAGGGGCCACTAAAGCTGGCCCCTGCGTCCTGTTCTACAGGCCCCCATAGCTGGTCACAGGCTGGTTACGCTGGGTAGGGGGGACCTCACGCCATTTTTTTTTTGGATTTTTAAGGGTTTTAACCCTTAAAAATCCAAAAAAAAATGGGGTCCCCCTCCCTTCGAGGGGGGGCCCTATGTCATTTTTTTTTTAATTAACCCTTTGTTACCTGTAACCCAGCAGGAGAGCAGAAGCCTAAGTGATCAGCGTGGGACACAGGGATGGATGGGAGGTAAGTATTAAAAAAAAAATAATAAAAAAAAAAAATTTTTTTTTAATAAAGATATTTTTTAAAAAGTGTGTCTGTGTGTTTTTTTTTACTTTTAACCCTTTGTGAACTGGTAAGGGGTCCATGTGACCCCTATACCAGTTCACAAGGCTCGGGGGTCTGGCAAGTCACCTGCGGCTAGTGTGTGACTTGCCATTAACCCCTAGACCCCCCATTACCTGCCTCCCAAAAAAAACCCTTATATTCCCCCAAGAAATGGTGTCCCCCCCCCTGTGAAGGGGGACCCCACACCAATTTTTTTTATTTAACCCTTTATTATGTGGATAGTAGTTGTATTTTATTTGTAAATGTTATAAAGTGCTCTTCTAAGTTTAGGGGATCTCCTGGACAGGAACGGGGGGCTACCGATACATATGTGGTATCATTGTAATCGGGAGAAATGGGGCTTTCACGTGCAATATGGTTTTCTTTAATAAAATAAATGTTTTTGTTAAAATAAAGGAGACAATTTAAAAAAATATATATTTTTTTTATTTTTTTTTACTTATTTACTTAAAAATATCTAAAAAAAGTAGAAAAAATATATAAAAAAAAGTAGAAAAAATACAAACAAGACATTTCATGTTAAAGTCTAAACTCTGCCACAAAAAGAAAATTTGCCATTTTCTTGGAAATTCCTGCAAAAATCACACTTAAGCATGGCGCAAAATGGTGAAAAATTACCTGTCAGCAGAGGGTGACAAAATCTCAAGTAGGCTGGCAGTTAAAAGGTTACAGGTACCTATGCATGTTGGGTATTGTTCTGCTCGGTAGACCTTGCGCTTTCAGATTTACCTTGTTTTTTCTTATTTGCATATTGATATTTTAGGAAAAGGTGTTATTTATTCTGCTTTTTTATACAATTTTTTGTGAAACCCTGTGCAACCTAAGAATTCTTTGAGATATTACTCCCAGAAAGATGAGCCCACTACAACAAGCTGGGTACGATTAGAAAGCTTAACATGTGTACTTTCAGAGAATATATGGTTTATGGGGGATATTCCAAATGTAAAGGGTTGTTTTGGTAGAAAAAGCACAAGGTGCGCACTTTGTCTGCAGAGCTGAAATTTTGAAGTAAAATTACCATTACGCACATGCTTTACTTTGGTGTGTTTGGCAACTCTTTCCTTGACAGAACCTATGCATGTTGGGTACCGTTCTGTTCAGGGGATGTTGCTTTTTCAGATTTTCAGTTTTTTTATGGTTTGCATATAGTTTTTTTTTTAGGAAAATGTGGTTTTGATTCTGCTTTTTTATTAATTTTTAGGGAAACCCTTTGTAACCAAAGAATACATTGAGGGATTACTTCCAGAAAACGCCACCTATGTCAACAAGTCTGGTACGCCTAGAAAGCCTGAGGTGTATACTTCTAGGGAATATATATTTTGTCGGGGGTATTTCAAATTTAAAGGGTTGTTTTTCTTGAAAAACTGCAAGGTGCGCATATTGCAAAGCATAGTTGTATTTTATCTCAAAATCTCCTAAAGCGTTGTTTCAGTTTGGGGGAGTCTCCTGGGCAGGAAAGGGTGTCTACCTATACATATGTGGTACCGCTGTAACCGGGAGAAATTGGGGTTTCACACAAAATAAGATTTTATTGACAAACTTACATTTTTTATTACAAAAAAACACTACAAATTGAAAAAAATTGTTTTTTTTTATTTTTTTGCACAATTTTCACCCCAAAATATTGGGAATACACTTAGAAAATGACAAACAAGACATTTCATGTTAAAGCCCAAGCTCTGCTGAAAAAAACAATATATAATTTTCCTGGGAAATCCCTGGAAATTCCTTCAAAAATCACAGTTGAACATGGGGAGTGCAAAATAGTGCAAAATGGTCTGGCAACAGAGTGTGACAAAATCTCCAGGAAGGCTGGCACTTAAAGGGTTAAGGGCGCATGACTTTTGGCAATTTATCTTATAGTTGGATACTGTTTGGAAGGCTTTAAGTTCTGCTAATAGTATGGGGAGGGATGTTTCAGGTCTAGAGATAAAAAATGTTCTCCCCCCAAACCAACCTGACGAAGGGTAGCAGAGATAAAGTCCCAGCTCACCCTATCAAAAGCCTTCTCGGCGTCCGTCGAGAGAAGCATCGCAGCAGGGCCCCCCAAACGTGCTTGATGAACCAAGTTGATAACCCTAGTGGTGTTATCTCGTCCCTCTCTCTCGAGGGAACAAAGCCAACCTAATCCCAGTATATGAGGGACGGGATAAGTGGGGCTAGCCTATCTGCTACTATCTTATTAAACAGCTTGATATCGCAGTTCAGCAGGGAGATAGGTCTAGAACTCCCACTGCGCCGGATCTTTCCCAGGCTTAGGGATTACGGTAATGTTTGCCCTCAAGGTATCTCTGGGGGGAGGATTCCCATCCCTCAAAGAACCAAAGGATGTGACAAACTGAGGGCCGAGAATCCCAGCAAACTCCTTATAGTAATCCAAGCTGAAGCCGTCAGGGCCCGGAGCCCTGCCCAGCTTGGTGTTCTTGACGGCTCTTGTAAATTCTTCCAACTCTATGTCCCCCTCCAGAGCCTCCGCCACCTCGCGCTTAAGGCCAGGGAGTCCGGAGTCTCGAATGTATCTCTCTATGTTGCTCACCGAGGGAGCCGGGTGGCCCAGAGGGAGATTATAGAGCCTTTCATAGAACTCCCTAAACTACCTAGCTATTTCCCTTGTCAAATAGAGCCTTCTACCCCCCTGGTCTTGAATGTGGGAGATGAAATTTCTGGCTCGCTGCGCTTTCAGGGCTCTGGCCAGGGCCTTACCACATTAATTGCTGTATTCATAAAAAAATCGTCGACACCTAGCCGCCAAACCTTTGGCCTCGGTGAAGTCTCTGAGGGATTCCCGAAGGCGTGTTAGTTTGGCGCCTAGCGCCGCATTAAGGGAACTCTTGTGCAAGGTCTCTGTCTCAAAAATCTCTCGGGTCAAGAGGTCAATTCGTTTGTTCTTTTCCCTCTTGAGACGGACCCCGTGCTTAATGAGCACACCCCTCACCATGCATTTGTGGGTCTCCCACAGAGACATCCGCGAGACCTCTCTTGTGTCATTAGTTGTGAAATATTCTATGATAGCCTTATGGATGTCAGCTTTTATCCCCGGGTCTTGTAAGAGGGAGCTATTTAACCTCCACTGGCCTCTTAGGGGGACCGTGTCAGGGATGGAGATGCTTGGGGAGACTGGAGCATGGTCAGAGACAGTGATCTGCCCAACATCCATGTCGGCAACGAGGTGCAGGAACTTGTGGGGGACCAAGAACTAGTCGATGCGTGAGTAAGAGTTAAGGAGTGCTGAGAAAAAAGTATAATCTCTCCCCCTGGGATTTAGAATCCGCCAGGCGTCCATCAGCTGGTTCTTGTAAAGCAGTGTTCTGATTTTTTTCAGGGAGGAGAATGGGGTATGGGAGGACCCACGGGAAGTATCCAAAGCCGGATCGAGAACCGTATTAAAGTCACCTCTGAGCATGAGAACCCCCTCCGCAAACCCATCAAGTTTGGTCAGAGTGGAGCGTATAAATTTGAATTGATTGGTGTTGGGGCAGTAGCATGTTGCCAGCGTCACCTTCAAGGAGAAGAGGGTGCCCCAAACAAACAGGAACCTACCCTCCGGGTCCTGAAGAGTAGCCAGATGTGACCACGGCAAGGACCCTGCTAAAAGGATAGCCACTCCCCGAGATGTAGAGTCTGGCGAGAAGGAGTGGTATTGGGTCTTATAGTATCGGTTGGTGACATTGTGTGTCCTCCCCTCTTTGAGGTGGGTCTCCTGCAGGAAGGCAACTTGTGTTTGCAGGCGCCTCAGTTCCCTGAGGACCACAGCTCTCTTCAAAGGGGAGTTGAGGCCCTTCACATTGAGGGATGTACACTTCACCTTAGACATAACGGGACCACCGCACCTCCACCTCCCGCAGTACCGGGGGAACACCACCCAATGCGTCAGCCAATGAAGGTCCGGGCAGGAGAGAAAAGGTAGGGGGTGAGGTGAGCGGAGGAGGGGAGGGAGGGAAAAGTGGAAAGGTACAAACAAACAACGGGGGTTAAGACGAGACGGGAGGTGGGGGGCAAAGGAAAAACAAAACAATTAAATTGAAAGAGCTCACTGACTAGTAAGAAGAAAAACAAAGAAACAAAAACTCAGACTAAACCGGGTCAGAGGTAGGCAGAACTCACCACCACCCGGGTGGGGAACTAATTGTTGTTTCCCAATAACAAAACCCACCCCGCACCGCCAAGGCATGCAGGGGGGGGGCTCCAGCCTACTGTGGGGACGAGACGGGTCCGAAAAGCATGAGGAGTCCCTCCAGCCAACCCATGCAATACATGGTGGGCTCCCCACAGGCCCCTCCGTGAGCCCCGGGGACCCTTTTCTTGTGGCATCGCCCACCCGAAATACCCAGGGTGTAGAGATGGAACTCCCGACGCATTCGGCGCCGCTCGGCCGCCCCGCAACCACTGACTGGCGGCAGGAGCGAGACCACAAAGCCACGCACGAAAGCGCCAAGGGCGCATACCACAAAGAGAAATATGCATAAAAAAAAACTGGTTAATCATGTGGAGAACAAGCATCAAAAAGGAATCATGTAAGGTGTCATGAAACGACAGAAAGGGCAAAGGATACCAGATGACCAAACAGTCTTGCAGCGTAACTTGCGACAACAGCCTCCCTCAAGGCTCGTTCGGCAGAGAAGCTGGCCCCTCAGGAGGTGGTCTGGGCCGTCTTGAGCGAGTGGTAGGTACGGCTCTCCTCTGTCGGGGCCTCTGCGGTTGCCAGTTCCCCTGGAAGGCCCGGGGGGGCAAGGGGGAAGGATCCAACCAGTCCCGCACCTCCATTGGAGGAGAGTCCAGAAAAGTGAAAAGTTCCAGAAGGTCATTGCGGGATCTGAGGGCGAACACCCTCTGATTCTTGCGAATAAGCAAATGAAAGGGGTATCCCCAACGGTATGTGGCTCCACACTCCTGGATTCTGATAAGAAAGGGCTTCAGACAGCGGCGCATCTGGAGTGTTCTTCTTGAGACGTCCGAAAACACCTGGATCGTTGCCCCGTCGAAGTTGATTCTCTCTCTGCCCCAGGCTTGTCTGAGGATCTCCTCCTTGACCGAGTAATAATGTAGGCGGCAGATCACGTCTCGCGGACGGTTGGGGTCTATTGCTCTCGGCCCTAAGGCCCTGTGGAGGCGATCGATCACAATTTCCGTGTTGGGCGGGCGGCTAAGGATCCCATTAAAGATGCCCACGACCATGGGTAGGAGTTGATCTTGACCGGTTGCCTTTGGTAGGCCCCTCACCCTGATATTGTTGCGTCTGCTCCTATTTTCGAGATCGTCCAAGTGAAGGACCGTGGCTTGAGATATAGCTTGTTGGAGCAACAGATTCTTTTCCAGGGCTTCAATCCTTTGTATGGTCGTAAGATGGGATTGTTCCAAACTGGCGACTTTAGAATCCAAACCCTCCACCGAGTTTTGCAGATCGGAAATATCTGTCTTGAAAGAATTCTCCACTCTAAAAATAAAGGATTCAAGGTCTGCTTTGGTTGGGAGAGCCTTGAGTTCTGCCCTGATGTCTGCCTGAATTGGGTCATGGGGCACTGTGGTATGTAGGTGAGGTGCAGATCCACCAATCGACTGGTCTCCAGCTGCTACTGGTAGTTCATAAGGGATGTCGACCCGTCCCCTGCCGGTCGGTGGTCCCTTCCCCGCCAGACCACTGGTGACGCCCTCACGCCGGTGTCCCCCCGTGAGGTTGTGCCGCAGCTTGCCGACTGAAGCTTGCAGGGTGCCCTGAGCAGAGCATGCTGCGCTCTCTTCTCCTCCTTCCATGCCTCTGGACCATGTGGCCCCGACAGAGCTGCTTTGCGAGAGCCATAGTGATAGATGAACCTCGCTTCTGGCTTCGGGTGTGTACCAGTCCCCAGGGGGGTTCAAAGCAGGCCTGGCCATAGCCAGTGACTCCGGGCTTGGTGGGGATATTCGGGGTCTAATGAGCTCCGCGCTGCTCCTGGATGAGGATGTGGGGGATGGGTCTCCCCAGAGTTTGGCAGGGCTTCCCCCATGGAGGGGGGGTGAAACTGTCCCCTGTGGCAACAAGTCGCCCACGAGACCTGGGGGGCTCGGCTCTGGTGGGTGGATGGAAGATGTGCCACTGGGGGGACCTACAGAGGCGTCCCCTTTCTTTAATATGTCCCCTATGTGGCCCCTGGAGATGGGGCTCATCCGCTCAAGACTCCTCAAACTTGCCCCCGACAGTCTGGGCAGTGTCTCTCCTGTCCCCCCCCTCGCCAGCGCAGTGGTCACTTTCCCGGGGCTCTTTGCGAATAAGCAAATGAAAGGGGTATCCCCAACGGTATGTGGCTCCACACTCCTGGATTCTGATAAGAAAGGGCTTCAGACAGCGGCGCATCTGGAGTGTTCTTCTTGAGACGTCCGAAAACACCTGGATCGTTGCCCCGTCGAAGTTGATTCTCTCTCTGCCCCAGGCTTGTCTGAGGATCTCCTCCTTGACCGAGAAACTCTCCTCTCCAGCCAGCGGGGGAGCACCGAGCGCAGGCGGGCTCACAGGAGGTGAGCAACTGGTGATGCCTGAGGAGCTCCGTTCAGAGCGAAGCTCCTCTCTTTCTTCTGCGGCTGCTGACAGGCCGCCGCCGCAGCATCCTCCGCTCACCTCGGGAACCGAGCGCTGGCAGGGCACCTCGGCGTCCTCCTCTCCGCATCTGCAGTCGCCGTCAGGGGGGCCCGACCCACCTGACAAGGGCCGGGCAGCCCCCCCTCTCTTCCTGGGGATCCCCCAGGGCCGGGCAGTCCTCCCTCTCCCCTGTTCAGGGGACTAAGCAGGCTCGCCGCGGATCACGATCCCGCCATCCTCCACCGCCGCCATCTTGGAAGCCTCCCCTCCTCTGCCCCTCAAGCATTCCGGGGCCAGGTAGGCGCTGATTTTTCAGTGTAAAGGGGGCGATTTGTTCTTAGTCCCCTTCTTCCTCTTCGCCATAGCACGTGGCACGGGGTCCGGGTGGAAAAAAAGCCTTTAAAAGCGATTAAAACAGGTCGGCTAGAGGGAGCTCAGGAGAAGTACGTCCTCACGCTATCATCGCCGGCCACGCCCCCTTGCTCCCCTTATTATATGAGCAGATTTTATCTTTTGCTTACTGATTTTATTCTTAAAACCCCTAAAAAGAAGACATTTTCTAATCACAGTTAATTAATGGCTTCTTTTGTTCTCATTTGCCTACCATTAGCTGCAAAAGGCCCAGAGAAGAACAAGGAATAATGGCAAACAGAGGTAGAAAGGCCAGAGGAGAGAGAAAAAAATAAATAAACAAAACAAAGAAAATGGTTTTGGCCAGTAATTGAAACATTTGTTTTGGCTTTCATTATAAGAGATTTCTTGTTTATCGATTTTACAACAGGATATGTATTCATTATCCCCATTCATGTATTTGTAAATGTATTCATTATCCCAAATCTTGCTGTTAGACCTCCCAGTGTGGTTTTCCCACCTGGGTACAAAAAACTCACTGCCAACTCTGGCATGACTCTTTTTTATATGCCTTTTTTATATATGTTTTTTTTTCCTCTTTCCCCTTATTCTTTCCCCTCTTTCCTCTCCTTCCCCCTCCTAAGAAGGAAGGGGCGGTGGTAGAGGAGACAATGAAGGGGTAAAGCAAGCGCCGGAAGAGCAGACAAGGAGAAGTAAGACAACGAGAAGGAAAATGGACATGTTCTTTGATTTCCATTTCATTTCTTTCTACATTCTGCTAATGTTTTAAGCACTACTCCAGGTCTCTATTTCTAATGGTACAAATGTATATTTGGTCTTCTGGTTTTATGGTACCCAGCCTGGAACAGGTGTTGGGTGTAAGCCCAGTTCTTTTACCAAATTCTCAATCGGTTCACCGTCCCTTACAAGTAGCATCTGTCCATCTTTGTTCACTGAAAGTATTTCTTGCTTTTTGGATCATTTTTTCTCTTACTAGGTAACACGGGATATGGCAGAAGACATCTTGTACAGCAATTTCTGCCATTTTTTCCTACCACCATCTCTATGGCAGCGGTCAAAAACTATTTCTTGGTTTGTTTTTAAAATCCCCTGGAACGGAACAGAACAAGTGGTTTTGGATAATCTTTTTTAACACTTGAGTGTACTCCCTTTATCCTTAAATGATTGCTCTGGGATCTATTTTCTAATTCACCTATTTTCTCTCCAGTTCCTCTGTTGTGTGATGACATTTTTCCAGTATCTGTTTATTTTGTTTCCTTTCTCTGGCCAAATGCAGAAGATCTGTTTCAAAAATAGCAATACTTTCTGTGATTGCCTGAATTTCTAGTTTTTCAACATTGATGTTTCAAGGCCATTGTGTAACATGTTTAATTAAATATAAATGCATTTGAAAAATGTATGTAAACCTTCTTTACTACTTAAAATTAGAATTGCAAAAGGATATGTGTGTGGATTACCAGACAACCACACACAGCATACCTGCCCGTATAGAATATGCCGCACACTGGCAATATTGGATTAACATATAATAGTTTATTTGATCACATCCAAGTCCCACATACAAAAGTACATACATCTAAAAACACAGTTAAAAAGCCCCAACCATTTGGGGTGGGGGTAACTATCTGGTGGTTAGTATCTATGCAATATATCACAATGTTCCCTCACAATTGTTGGTCTAGAGACAATACAAAAGATATATAAAGTGCAATACATATATATACAACAATTTCTCAACAAAATAAGTGGCCTGTGCAGTAAAGTGGCAAGTGTTTTAAAACTATTTAAAGTGACTAGTGCTATTACCGTCCCAAAAATAATTGGGGAATATTACACACATTCACTGTTAACAGTGAGTTAATAAAAGAAAAGCATGAATATACAGAGTTAACTGGGAACTAATAATCCAACTTAATATGCCGTGTTAATACATCACCGTATGATAGACCCCATCCAACAGAATATAGGTACCTGATGAAGTGGTGAGGAGGTTCACCACGCAACGCGTTGTGTGTTTATTCTGTTGGATGGGGTCTATCATACGGTGATGTATTAACACGGCATATTAAGTTGGATTATTAGTTCCCAGTTAACTCTGTATATTCATGCTTTTCTTTTATTAACTCACTGTTAACAGTGAATGTGTGTAATATTCCCCAATTATTTTTGGGACGGTAATAGCACTAGTCACTTTAAATAGTTTTAAAACACTTGCCACTTTACTGCACAGGCCACTTATTTTGTTGAGAAATTGTTGTATATATATGTATTGCACTTTATATATCTTTTGTATTGTCTCTAGACCAACAATTGTGAGGGAACATTGTGATATATTGCATAGATACTAACCACCAGATAGTTACCCCCACCCCAAATGTTTGGGGCTTTTTAACTGTGTTTTTAGATGTATGTACTTTTGTATGTGGGACTTGGATGTGATCAAATAAACTATTATATGTTAATCCAATATTGCCAGTGTGCGGCATATTCTATACGGGCAGGTATGCTGTGTGTGGTTGTCTGGTAATCCACACACATATCCTTTTGCAGTGTATATAATCAGCCCGGTGCCAGCACCTAGTTTGCCCATATATAGCGGTGCAGGCTCAGCCTTCTTTTCCTAAAATTAGAATTGGATTCAGTGGATCAGCTTTAAATTAGAATTGTCAAAGAGTATCTTAGTGGAGTCTGTCTTATATAAATCGGAAACAGCCTTAGGTTAAACTGTGCAATATCTCATAATGGTGCCTCCCTTCTCCAAACACACATCCATTTACACTCAGACAACTATAGAGACAGATAGGGTGAACGTAGGAAAATAATGAGAAAAATGGAAGAGAGATTAAAAGAATGTGAAAGATAGAGAGCAAAAGAGAAAGAAAGTAAGAGAGACATGGAATTCGGAAAGAGAGAGAAATGGAACATGGATGGGAGGGAGACAAACAGAGATGGATGCAACATGTAAAAGAGAGAGAGAATAATGTGGGGTGAGAGAAAAAGAGATAAGAAAGGGAAAAGTATAAAAAAATAGGATAAACTTGGGAAAGGGGGAGAGTGTTAATAATGTGGAAACCGGACGCTACAGCTCACAAAAGTGAGCCCCTCAGTTTTCAGTCCTGGTCCATTATCAGTTAATTCCCTTTTCCCTGACCAGGAAAGACTTAAAGAACTTAATTTGTACAGTCTGGGGGAAAGAAGGGAGAGGGGGACATGACTGAGACCTTTAAATATGTGAAAGGATTGAATAAGGTTCAGGAGGGAAGTGTTTTTAAGAAGAAGCTTAATGATAGAACAAGGGGGCACAACCTGAAGCTAGTCGGGGGGAAGATCAGGAGCAATGTTAGAAAATATTATTTTACAGAAAGAGTAGTAGATGCTTGGAACAAACTTCCAGCAGAGGTAGTTAAAAATCAACAGTCACTGAATTTAAACATGTCTGGGATAAGCACACATCTATCCTAAGATAAAGAGAACATACAGTATACACATAAGGGCAGACTAGATGGACCGTATGGTCTCCTTCTGCCGTCAACCTTCTATGTTTCTTTGTTTCAATTTCTCTGATTACAGTCAAAGACCCCAGCTTGACCCTTTGACCACTGCTATCATCTCAGTTCTATTGGTACCATGTTTAGATACTGGAGCTCCCGGCTTGACCCTTAGCTTGACCTCGGCCATTCTCCATCTCATCCCTAGGTACGACGCAGCTTTCTGACCTCCCAGCTACTGGCTCTCAACCATCAGTTTGTCTGGGAGTCTGTCTATTCTATCCCGTGGCCTGCTCCTAAAGTATTATTCTGCTTTTTCCACTCCATTGCACTCTATCTGGGGACACTATTCTCTCTAAAAAAATTTACTCTACCTTGCCAAAATGTTATTCTACCTAGTTGAACATTAAAAATAAAGGCTTGGGTATACTGTCCAGTGCCCTGTACCTGCAGTTACCCGCTGCTTCTAACTTCGTACCCTACCTATACTCATACACTGCCTTATACTACAAATACTCTCCTTGGCCATTTGTTTCCCAAAACTATACAATGGAAAACAGCACAAGTAATGAGCAAATGTTGTAGGCATGGGGCGGTTGAGGTGGGAGGGGGCTAAGTAGGTTAGCTTCAGAAGTAGGCGCTGCACAACAATACTGTTCAAAGACTGCAACTCTTACATCAGGCAGACAGTGTCTGGGTCCATCTGCTTCCTCCCACACTGATCTATCTGCTTCTTCCCATGCCAGCAGGTAAGCCTCTGGAAGCAATGACGAAGAGCCGGATAGAAAGCTCACATCAAGCAGAGCACCCCTTACCCTCTTTCACACTGCACTGTAGTCAGTCCTGAGGTGCATCCCAGGTGAGCCTCAGCAGGCAGCCCTCCTTCACTGAGGTTTGGGAGCGAGGGAAATGCTACCTACCTAATCACCCCTGAGCCCAGAGCATGAGCGCAAGACTTGCACCAGTATTTGCCCACACAGTACTATCTTACAGGATAGTGGACGATTCATAGTTCTGCCTATCAGGTAAATCTAATGAAGGTTGCTCATTAAGTAGACACTGGTTCCTGCTTGCCCACCTCTTTGGACCTTCTATATCATAGTTGACAGCTGCAGGAGCTCACCAGGGCCTAAAGCCATACAGCGTTGCTTGGGGGAAACAGTCCTATGTTGTACTCTGATAGCACGCGGGTACAAAGCCCAAGAGCTGATAAGGGCTCTAAAAATCAATTTGAGAAATGGCTGAGCCCGCACGGGCACGTAGTGGCCAAGGTCTGGTGTGACAATGGGTCCAACCTCCTAGCAACCCCTCAACTTGGAGAGCTTTCACATGTACCTTGTCTGGCTCACATGCTGAACCTTCAGTGATTCTTCAGCAATTATCCAGGGTTAAAGCCACTTCTGGAGGAGGCCAGAACAGTCTGTGAGCATTGTCAGTGTTCTCACCCTCTGCCTCCGATTTAGCAGAGATTTAGATACAAAACCACCTGCCTGTGATCTACCTCATTTGTGATATGCCTACATGTTGGGATTCTACCTTATACATGCTGCAGAAGATATGCCAATACAAAAGATCCATAGTGCATTACCAGTTCAGGTAGGACACTGTAGTTCTGGAGATTGCAGCTTTGCATCTCGTTAATAGTGACAGGTGCAGTATGTATGTGCCACTGTATCCCCCTTGTTCAATAGTGACAAGACAGTCACCAGTGATAACCTGCCTCTTGTGTGCCTGCTAAAAAAACACTCTTGCAGCTCCAGACCAGTCACAAGAGCACTCAGGGGCAAGAAAGGGCAGTGGTCCTGCAACATTAAGAGGATGAAGAGGCAGATGAATACTTTGGGGACTTGGAAAAGGTGACTGTCATTCTCAAACACCAGCCATTGTCTGCAGATGGCAGGACTAGGCAGAGGACACTGTAGTCACCCCACAGCTCAATGAGCCTGATGACTTAGAGCAGTAGTCCTCAAACTTCCTCCTCAAGGGCCGAGACAGGCCAGGTTTTGCAGCTCTCCACGCTACTCCACAGGTGAATTAACTGGTGCTCAGACAGAGCTATAGCCCTAATTATTACATCTGTGCATCAGCATAGAGAGCTGCAAAACCTGGCCTGTCTCGGCCCTTGAGGAGGAAGTTCGAGGACGACATTTTACAGGACATCCCAAATTGGGTTGGTTATACTCATCACTAGTTAACACAAGTTAGTGCAGCCTATTGGCCACTGCTGGGTTGGCTGTTCTGTGGCCCAGGCAGGTCAGTCATTTTGCTGACCATATCCAATCTGACCTTCTGGTCACGAAATCTTTGCCTGAGTGACTATTATTTAGTGTAGCTTGATAAAATGACTGTATTTGTATGACTTTTCTAGCCTGGTGACTGATTGAGACACTACACTGACAACTGTAGCAGATATTAGAGCCAAGGGTGTGTTTATATTTTCTGCAGAAGTAAATGGCATACATATTTTTTGTTAAATACATTAATGTACAATGAACTTCTTTTATGTTTAGATTCACATTTCTATATTGCTATCGTTGAAATGATTGGTTCCCATAGCTTGCACTTAAAGTACTTTTTTTATATTTATTTGCATACATGTAAAAAAGAGTTTTGTGCTCCAACTATTTCTGCACATATTTCAACATAAAAACACACAAATGTAATTTGATTTACCTACAACCTTTTATTGCAAGGTAACACAAAGCTGCAGTTAAACAGAGCAGATGAGTTTTGTTGGTGTCATCAGAAATCCAAGAACATTAATCGTAATCCTACTTTGATTTCAGGGCAGAGATCTAGAAATACTTTGTCCTGCCAATAATTCTTTGAGAACATGATGTCCCTGGACATAGTCATTGGCCTTAATATCTAATTATTAAACGATAACTTTCTGAAAAACTTTAAACAGAGTTTCCAAAAGTAAATTTTAAATAGAATTTTAAGGAAAAAATTTACAGCCTTAATCGTATTACTGGTATGTGCATGTATTATAAACAAATTCTTATAATTGATACCCCTAGTGTAACAATGAATATTTCCATTATTATAGAATTGTCAGCCTTAATGCCAGTCTCAGGCTGGCCTCAAAATTTAATGGAACTAACAGAATTTCACTTTCCTCCTTTGGTCCACTTTACCAGGGAATGACAATTTGATAAGCCCTTGTGTGTGAAAACCCTGGTTAGGCCAATAAATCCCCTCTATCCATTCTCCTACCACACATATGTAGTCTGCCCTCCAAACAGTATTCATTGTTGTGTACTTTATTGCCCATCAATACAGTTCTGAATAGATTGCCCATTCCCTTGGGTTGGTCCCTTCTGGTTTCGTGCACCTGCTCCAGCCATTCATATATACTTTCCAGGGGTGCATGCAATGGTGCTGGGAATGCTGTTGGGGCCCTCACATGTGCCAAAGGTTGCCGGATTGAGGCGAGTATTGGGTTAAAAGTGAGGCATACAAGGGCAAGCTTTTAGACAACAGAGCCAGGTTACATGGGTTTTAGTCCACTTTAAATGTTTCAGTGGGCTGTACATGCATTACCTGTACAAAATGATTCTAATTTCCAGATTGGAAAATAAAAGTCTCTTGAAAATAAGTCAACAATGACAGATGGAAAAACACATGGATTGTTTTAAAAAGCCAACTTCTTGTTTTTAATTTTTTTTTGTTGAATGATTTTGCTCTAACGCTATCCCCCCCCCCCTCTTTTGGTTTCTCACTATTGGACACACTCATCATTTATTTTTTAGTCCCATTAACTTGAAATGAGGCTCCACCCCCAATAAATTTGCATAAATATGGGGATGTTAACCTGACCTATTCCTACAGAGTGATTTTTCTCCAATTCTGCACCCCACAAGTAAATAGAACACGTATTCAACCCAGGAATTTGGCTGAGCCCAGGTGTGTTCAGGAACATAGACAGTGCTAAGTGCAGGACTACAGAAAAATCATCCTGCAGGAATTGGTCAGATTATGGTCTCTGGAAAAAGTCAGAGCAGCCTATTGAATCCAACAGGGGACTATCTGCCACTGCATCATTCACAGAAGCATTCAACCGCCATCCTGAGCCTCCCTGGTCACTACCTACCTTTTCATAAAAGAGGATGTCAAAGCATTCTGTAACATCAAGCC
Organism: Gastrophryne carolinensis; assembly: GCA_027917425.1. Taxonomy (NCBI): domain Eukaryota; kingdom Metazoa; phylum Chordata; class Amphibia; order Anura; family Microhylidae; genus Gastrophryne; species Gastrophryne carolinensis. The sequence goes on from CM051234.1 coordinate 265,944,596, forward strand.
ACCCCTCCCCCTATGCTAAGCCCTACTTGGACAATAACATTAAAAAAACTCACTGGGGGGGGGGGGCATTTTACACAGAGGCTGAAGCTGGGACCTTGAGTGACAGGTCAGTCAACCAATGTGTGGAGCAGTGAGGCTGCACTGCTCCTGGGATTGGTTGACTGGCCTGTCACTTAACCCCAACTGTTACTCAAGATCACGGGTATCATGCAGAGCCCTACCCTCTGCTGGGGAGGCTCACGTCAATTAGGTTAGTTGTTTCATGATTTTAAGGTATACCAAAGGCAAGCCCAGTTGTTGTCCCATTGTCTCTGGCTACTCGTTGCACTGTCCCAAACTTCAATCTGTTTTCAAAAAGACCCTGTGTAGTGCCTTAGATATTTGTATTAGAGCATTGGAGATGCAGAGAAAAAATTTGAAGAAACAGTGGGTGTGGCAACAGCAATTTGATGTAAGCCCACTGTGTGTTTTTCATATTCATAATAGGTGGTCGGTAATGCGTGTGCCCAAAACCGCTCTATATTATAGAAAGAAATAGTGCATTGCTGTGCCTCTAGTTATTACTGCCAGTACATAGTGTGATCAGAAAAAGGGGGTGAGAGATGCTGCAGGCTGAGAGTGTCTACAGCCTTTTAGCGTGTTCACAACAAGGGAGAAGGAGAGAGGGGTTTCACAGGTGCAGAGAGAGGTAGCCATTTAGACATCTGGGCAAGGAGTGGGGGTGTTTCCGTTCTTAGTCCCCCGAAGGTTGATTGGTGGACCACATCAATGGGGTGGAGAAGGAAGCCAGAATAAGGAAGTTATTTTGTACACTAAGGAGCCAGACAGGAGAGAGGAAGGACAGAGCTGAAGCCACAATGAAAGATAAGCTACTGATTTTTTTCTTTTGACTTGCCTGAATCGGGCCTAGCACAGGGGAGGTGTAGTAGGTTTATTTGTCACAACAGGAGAAAGGAGGACTTTAAAAAGCTTGGACTTTCTCCTAAAGAGAGCACTAATTGGTTTGAAAACATCTGTTATTTCATAAAGATATGTTGTACGTTACTGATTATATTATGTATTATATGTTTCTATAGTCTCTTATTAACCCCTTAAGGACACTTTCTACAAACATAGTAGTTATAAGCTATAAGCTAAGAAATTAAAAATGTGTTTAATTACCAGAATTGCTGTATGCCAATCTTTGTCATCACTTCCATATGTACGGGAACAGGAGGATAATGTTTCCTGAGGACCCATGGTTGTAACTCCTCTGAGGGCTTTATACTTTCTTTTCAAAAGCCCTTAACAAAATACAATATTGTGTGTGCTTTCCTCACATTAGTACCTCCTAATCCTTGTCTTGTAGCAGGGGAAAGCAAATCCTCATTTTGCCCAAGCTTGGGAGACCTGCTTTCTAGATACTTGACTGAATCATTTATTAGCATTCCCAATAGCTGTCCTGTTTTAACTTAAGTATGCAAGTGTTCTTAGAGAACTTGGCTCAGTTCCTGGACCTTGCAAAGGTGCTTGACAGTGTTCCTCATAGACACCTCAAGGGAATATTAATGTCTATAGTGCGGTGTACCCCATCATTCAGAGATGGGCCTGCTACTTCAATTATATTGATGGTGCTGTCTTTGTTTTAGCAGATAACACCAAGTTATGTACAGTAGTACAGTGCAGTCTATTGAAGATATTCATAATCTTCAGGATGAATTTGGGGGTAGGCACCAACTTAGCAAATTCTGTTCATGTAGATAAAGGCGAGAAAACTACTACTTTGTAGGAGAGAAAACCGCCATTCACTTTTATAATATACCTTGGGAGTGATTCACCAATCAGATGTAATTTGCAGCCTGTACTGAACCAGCCCCAAGATAGACAATGCAAGAATGGCAGTTTTCTCTCCTAAAAAGTAGTAGAGTGTTCTTACCTGGTGCTGAATTGACCCTCATAACTAAATGTTCCTAGCGAAGCTAGCAAAGACCACAGGCGAAAAACATGTCAGGTGGAGTGTTGAGGTATTGGCGAAATCATGCCCCAAATATTCCAGCATGGCGGGCCGGTGTGCACAGGAACACGGGGACACACGTATTTGGGTCCACACTGGTGGGAACTAAGGAGGGTGAGACCGTCCATCAGCTTAAACTTCTATGCTTAGAAGGTCTTCGCTTAAGAGACCTATGTGCAGTAATAGTTTTTAACATGTGAATAGCTTTTACCTTAGAAAAAAATAGCGAAGCTGCTAACGTGTTATTACTCTATGAGCGTTTTTTCTATTGCATGGTCTATGCTCCTGATTAACAAGAGACGACACCTATTATTGCTGCCCTTTAGTTGGAGAGGAATTTTCCACATGGAATAGATTGCTTGAGGAAGACTGATGCTTTAAACCAGGATATCGGTGAAGGACACTTACTATATAGAGCACAGGTATGAAAAGAAAATATTAACCGTGTTAGACTTTTAACATGGAAAAACTTTTTGGGATGCATTACCTCTAGCCACATGGTAATGAAAATTCAATTTGTTTTAATTATTTTTATTTTTGTCACTACTTTGACTTGACTTATATATTTTGGTGTCCAATATTTATCCTATGATGAAAATTCTAAACAACATGTCCAATAAAAGTGTGAAATAAGAGAGCAGACAGAAAAGAAGAAGACGAACTAGATGGGGGAGGAAGATATTAGATATGGGAAGGGAGTCGGGAGAGAAGAGAGGCAGGGACTGTAGAGTTATCTGCTGAGAGGGGGCAATTCATACCCAAAGGTGCACCCAGTGCACATTTTCCAGGGCACTTTCTTTAGCATGACCCCAAATTGAGCTCATCTCCTTTAGCAAGCAGTAGCAACATCCCAGATGAACATAGTAATTAGTTCAACCAAGCCAAGGTGAGGGCAAGCCGAATGGGACATTAAATCACTGGAAATGGCCAATGACCTAGCATATAGGTCCACACCCTGTACATAAATATATTGACAAAGCATTCATAAACATTAGTTTATGTGTTCCAGATTTCCTTGAGACTTCTGATGACTCCTCCTTTTGTCCTAGCTTGCCATACCATCACTCTTTGGATGCTGCTGTTAACCTTTGCTTTACTCCTGCCTTCTATGGATTGTGTGACCATTGGTTTGTTTACCTGTGAATGACTCTCCCAGCACCTTCCCTCACTACTGGCTTGTTTCCTATTGATGAACCTGCACTGCATGTCACAATCATTGGTCTATCTACCTGTGTAGGCTAGCTCTTGATCTTGCCTCAGTAAATTGACTGGGTGATCATGTGTGAAAAACACCTGTAAATGACAACAATAGATTTGGGCCTAACACTTCTTGAGAGCAGAGGTACGCTGTACAATGTAGCAGCCAGTGACTAAACCATGTTACTCTGTGTACAAAACTGTTTACAGCCATCACCACATTTACTGTATATATATTAAACAATTTTAGGGTCATTTGTTTTCTGTCTGGTCTGTCTTCAATGACATTTCACACACAGGACACTGTACACTATATAAAAGTGACCCTATAGCCAGAATAAAATTATATGTCGTCACCTTCTATCCCCAGCCCAGTGCCCCAAAACAGCATGTGTTTCCTTTTTTTTTACTAAAGCTTTTGCCTTATATTCATAAAAACACTTGCCAGATTAAATAAGCCATAGTGTTCCCTGGCCAAGCAGCCCTGCCCCTAATGTTTTCCAGTGAGGATACATCCAGTTACAGTATACACAGCTCAGCATTAGGGAGCACTTCAACCTAATTGCCATTATGTGACAGTTTAGCTGTAACTCAATGAATTAGCATAAGGCTGCCATTTGAAGAGCATACTGCTTTCTGTTTTGGGTGACTGGGCTGGGGATAGAATGTGATGACATAAACTTCCGGACTGGATATATGATCACTTTAACTATTTCATTTTAAAGTAAAGTTGGCATTCAGGTAATTACAGATGATACAAAAATGCATTATCCTGTAATATTGAACCTTTCACAAATAGAAAATAACCAGTTTGGGGGGCGCATGCGTGCGGAGTAACGGTATGGTCGCAGCCTGTTGGCTCCGCACTCACGGGAGCCATACAGCGTGTTAGCAGAAACCAGCCGACGGGCAGAGACGCAGATCCCCTGCGGGAGAACTCAGAGAAGCAACCGGACTTGTCCGGATCACCCGTACCATGGGTAACCCGAAGAAAAAACTGCAAAAGGTCAAGGCGGGCCCCAATCCAAGATGGCGGCGATCCAGGAACGCAAGGCGGCCGCTCGCATCGGTGGGCGGGAGGACTCCAGGGATTCGAGCGACAGCTGGGCTCAGTTCCCCTCGGAGCTGGTGGACTCCGGACCCCGGCCTCACTAGACCAAGCGACCCTCCAATGACTAGGGGCAATGGTGAGGGAGGAGATGACCGCGGTGTCGGCAAAAACGGTGGCGGAGTTAAAGGGAGAGCTGCGTGACCTGGGCGGATGTACATCACAGCTAGAGGCGCATATGGGAGACGCAGCAACTGTTCTAGAAGGCCATGAGAACGAAATTGAGCAGCTGCATGACCTGGTAAAAGCGCTACAGTGCCAGAAAGAGGACCTTGAGAACCGCTGCCGGCGAAACAACTTACGCTTCCAAGGCCTCCCGGAGACGATGGAAGACGCGAGGAGCTCCATTATGGCCCTTCTTCAAGAGCTTATTCCAGGTACCCCCCCCCCCAGAAAGATTAGAGCTAGAACGCGCTCATAGAGCCCTATCTAGGCGTAGGCCGGAGGGTCCCCACGTGACATTGTTGTAAAATGTTTGTATTTCCAGACAAAGGAGGCTGTCCTCAAGGCTTCTAGAGAGAGGGCGCTGCTAAACTTTCAGGGTAATGACTACCAAGTCTTCGTAGATTTGTCTCAAGCCACAATCCTGAAATGCTGCATGTTTAAACCCTATGTGCAGCAACTCCAGAAGCAAGGCATAAAGTATCGCTGGGGGTTCCCATTTAAAATCACCTTTTCCCACAATGGCCGCCAGAACCGGGCCTCAACGGTTTCAGAGTTAAAGAACCACTTCAAGCAACTAGACCTAGGGCCTCTGGAGCGCCCCCCCCCCACAACCAACTGGCCTAACCTCGGCACCTGATGAATCCAACAGAGAGGGCCGAGTGGAACGTGCCCCCCTGGCTAAAGTCAGCAGGCCCCAGATGGAACAACGCTCTCAAGCTATGAAGAGACTCTCCTCCCAGACTTTCCAACTAACAGGAGATGGGTAGCAGGGGACTTAAGTATTCCTGGTTTTCTCTTTACTACCCAACTGCCTCCATATGTAGGCGGACCCTGATTTCTGCGGACGACCCATTGGTTTAAGGTTTTCTGTTTTATTAAGGATCACCCTCCGTGCCTTATGATGATTGTCCACATACTGGAATGCCACTGATCTGCTCACCTGGCTGGTTCTGAGTGAAGGGCCAGGGAAAGCATCCCAGGTGACGGGCACTCTGAGATGAGCATTTCAGGATGGGATGGACCTGCCAGGTCTCTCCCCTGATTCTGTTCGGGGACAGGGCCATAAAAGATTTCACTGTTATATGCTTTTATAATGCACCCTGCCCTTAACTTTTATCATTACTGATGTGCTATTACCTGCTCTCTGCCACTCTGTGCCCCTGTGTCCACAAGGTCCGGTGGCGCGTATTGGTAGGCTGGGCACGGAGGTCCGGATAGGCAACAGTTATGGCTCCCGAGTGTAACGCAAGCTGCCTTACCCCCTCCTACCGGGGTGAACCCCGTCAGGATGGTGCTGTTAGTGACTACCCTCACAAAGGTTAATTTCTTCCAAAATGTTAAGATGTTGTCTTCTACCTCTGTTTTTCTCCTTTTCTTTCTCTCACTAACTCTTCCTACCCTCCCCTTTTTTCCTTCCCCTCTCCCTCCTCTTCCCACCTCCTGGCCTGCTCCCCTACCGCCCTCCCCTACATATTCTCCCCCGCCTGGCTTCCTCAAAACTAGGGGCAAGCGCAATCTTGATGATATGCCATATATACCAGCTCATGCTATTAGATATCCCATAAGATGTCTTAACTCGCCCAACAAAAGATACAATGTTTTCAAATATTTTAACTCTATACACGCGGACATAGTCTGTGTGCAAGAGTCCCACTTTTCAGTCAGCTCAACGCCCAAATATCTCAGTATGAAATACCCACTGTATACCATGCTCGGGCAACCACCAAGCAAAGAGGTGTATTTATAGCCTTCCATGCACGTACCCAATTCCAATGCTCTAAACGAATTACAGATCCTGCAGGCAGGTACCTGCTATTGCAAGGAACCCTGCAGAATGAGGAAAGTATGGTATGCCCCTAATACCGGCCAATTGGGATTTCTTCAAAATATGGGTGATCTATTGAGCAGACATGCGAAGGGGATTGTATTCCTTGGAGGTGACTCCAACCTAACTCTGGATCCTGTGTTGGACAGATCTCTCCCTCCCACCTCTCTAAACCGTAAGGAGTCTCAGGCCTATGCGGCTATCATCTCTAAACTAGGACTTATTGATGTCTGGCGAGACTTACACCCTTTTAGGAGAGATTATACGCATTTTTCTGCCCCCCTCTCCCTCCATACTAGAATTGACCATCTGTTTGTCTCCAGGAATTTTTTTACCCAACAGATCTCTCCCTCCCACCTCTCTAAACCGTAAGGCCGCATAGGCCTGAGACCGTAAGGAGTCTCAGGCCTATGCGGCTATCATCTCTAAACTAGGACTTATTGATGTCTGGCGAGACTTACACCCTTTTAGGAGAGATTATACGCATTTTTCTGCCCCCCTCTCCCTCCATACTAGAATCGACCATCTGTTTGTCTCCAGGAATTTTTTACCCAACATCTTCAAAGCCCGCATACTCCAGGTGCCATGGTCAGACCATGATCTATATCACCTGTAAATCCTTAGTGGTAAAACCAGGCCCATCAACCTGGATTCTTAATGATACTCTGTTGGCTACTAAAGAGAGCATCCAGGAAGCTGTTAGGGTAGCTGAGGACTACTTCAAGACTAATCAACCTTCAGTTGAGTCCCCAGCTACCTTATGGGGTGCGTTCAAATCGGTAATGTGAGGTCATTTCCTCTCCAGGGCGGCGAGGATGAAGAAAGAACGATCCTCGCTTGCTGCCGAACTGGTGTCGAAATTTAAGAAAGCATCCCAATTTTTTTAAAGACAACCCATCCAAAGAGAACAGGTGAGTGCTGGAGAAATCTAGAGTAGAACTAAACGCCCTGCAGATCTGGGAGGCTGAGCACAGATATAAGTGGTCAGCCCAGAGATACTACACTTTAGCAAACAAACCCAACACCCTTTTGGCTTCCCAGCTGAAGTGCCAAGAGAGATTTGCCCCCCCTATTAAATTGAAGTTGGGCAAGAGCACTTTGACCAGTAATCCATGTAAGGTACTTGAGGAGTTTAGGAATGGTTTGGCCAAACTTTATGAACCCCCCCAGAGGCCAAGTGTGGGTCCTATAGAAGCTTATCTGGAGAATGTAACGCTCCCCAGGATGTCACCTGAGAGCTCGGCCCTGGTGGATGCCAACATCTCAGCCTTGGAAGTGAGGAAAGCTATCAGTACACTTAAGACTAAAAAGAGGCCGGGCCCAGATGGATACACGGCACTGTTTTATAAAAAACTTTCAGAGGTGATAGCCCCACATTTGGCCCTTTGATCCTGAAATATTAAGAGTGGCCATAGTTATGATACCCAAACCAGGGAAGGACCCCCAAGCTTGGCAGAATTAAGGTCCCATCTCGCTCTTGAATTTGGACTTAAAGATCCTGGGGAAAATCATTGCAAAAAGAATCAATTCTTTCCTGAGCTCTCTGGTGCACCCAGATCAGGTGGGTTTCGTCCCAGGAGGCAGTCTTCAGACGGGGTGCGGTGGATTGTTCAAATTATTGAGCTTTCTAGGAAATCACCTGAAGATCTGATGCTCCTATCGCTAGGTATGGAAAAGGCATGTGACTGCATCTCCTGGGACTTCCTTCTAAGTGCCTTAGACAAATGGGGGTTTGGTCTGGGCCTTAGGGCATGGATTGAAGCTATGTATTGCTCCCCCACCGCTAAGGTGAAGTACTCGGGGTTTGAGTCAACCCTTTTCCCCATAGGGAGGGGGACGCGACAGGGATGTCCCCTTTCCCCTATTTTGTCAATTATGGCCCTGGAACCGTTAGCAGCTAGGATTCGGGACAACCATTCTAGAAAGGGAGTTGAACATGCTGGAAGGAAGCATAAATTATCTATGTTCGCGGATGACAGGTTGCTCGCTGTCACCTCTCCACATGTGACAGTGCCCAATGTGTTAAAGGAACTTGCAGAATTTAGCAATCTGTCAGGACTCAAGTTAAATGCCACCAAATCACTGGCCCTGGATGTGTCCCTATCTAGGACGGCAAGCACCCTATTAAAAAACAACTACCCCTGGCTGTGGGTTAAAAAACTCCCATACTTGAGAATCAAGCTGACGGCGTCTTATGCCACCCTTTTTGAGGCCAACTATCCAGAATTGATGAGCCAGTTAGGAGCCCTTTTGCATTCCTTGCGCCACTTGAGACTATCCTGGCAATTAAGATGACAGTGTTGCCTAAAATCTTATATTTTTTAGGGTCCTGCCGGTTAAGGTCACTAAATCAGCCCTCCAATCCCTACAGAACAAGATCAATAGGTACATCTGGGGGTCAACTCGCCCACAAATAGCTAGGAGGACATTGTATTGCAGGAAGGACCAGGGAGGTCTCGGAGCTCCACACCTGTATAAATACTATGTGGCAGAGCAGGTGGCTTCCCTGCTCCCCCTACACTCCTCAGGAAACGTCCCAGGCTGGGTGCAAATGATTGCGGGCAGTGTGGCTCCAATCTCGGTCATATCCTTGCTGTGGGGGGGCTCAGGCTTTGATCTTCGGGATAAAAATGCACCGAGTCTGGGGTGGCGCTCACAACACACCCCAGCAGCCCCGTTGTTGGGCAACCCCCTGTTTATGCCAGGTGTAGGATCCAAACGCGGTTTCGGATGGTGGGAGGAGCAGGGAATCACTGTGATACAGGATGTGGTGGTCTTCTGGAGAGGAAAGGGCCCGCATTCTGTTACGACTAGGTCTGCCATCCCACCAGGTGAAAGATATAGAGGATTGCAGTTAACCCATTTATCAACAAAGTGACTCGGGGTGGCAGGTTCTCCCTACCAATTTTGAGCGTAGGTGCCTGCGGGAGCCTTTAGATGGGGGTGCTATATCTGAACTTTATGCCTCTCTGGTGAGGTTGGGAGGCGACCCGCAGCATTCCTACATGAAACAGTGGGAGGAGGACCTGAGCAAGATAGATGATGAGCATCTGGATCTGGAGAGCGGCGGGGAAGGTCTCATATAACACACTAATACAGGAAAACTCCTACAAGGTCCTCTGCAGATGGTACTTGACCCCCTCCAGGCTGCACAAATTGTACCCAAGTTGCCCGGACTTTTGCTTCCGTGGCTGCCAAGAACCTGGCGATATGTACCACATTTGGTGGTCTTGTCCAGTGGCACAACTCTGGAATAAGGTCTATGATCTAGTGACATTCCTTTTCAAAGGCATATTTTCTCCTAATGCGTGGGAGGCATTACTATCCTACATGACCAAAAACTATACGCCTGTAGAATGGAAGCTGGCATCTCACATCTTGGCGGCCTCCAGGCTTGTAGTTAGGAATTGGCGGGAGAGGTTGCTACCCTGGAGTCTGGTATCAGCCAGAATCTCGGATATATTAGTGATGGAAAAACTGACAGCGATAGCCCTAGATGAGTATGAGCGATTCCAGGAAGTCTGGGCACCATGATTCGACCACCTCCAACTGGATGCTGGGGTGGTCGTGGCTTGATCTAGGAGCCAGGCGGAGGACGACTCAATAGAATTCCCCCCCCCCTTTACCCCCCTTCCTCAACACTCTCCCTTCCTCTTTAGCCTTCCCTTTACTCCTACCCCCTCCCCCTCGCCATCTATTCCTTTACCCCCTTCCTATCTTCTCTTTTACTTACTTCTCTCTTCTTGCTCCTTCTCAGGAGTTGGTACTTACAGTATCATGATAATCTCCCAGGACATTTATTATAAGCAATCACTTGGTTGGAATTCAGAGAACAGATGCTTATTTGTAACATAGCTCATTCCCAGACATTATATTGTTTGTCAGTTTAATTATGGGCAGTAGCCCTGCTACGTTGGGATGATCCCAATGCACTCGGTGCACCCTTTGGGGCACAAACGTCTGAGAGTCTTTTTGTCTTGGTTGCATAATGACTTCAAACTGATGTCCGGCTTTTTGCAAATATCTCTGCATTTAATGCTGTAGTCTGTGTACCAATACCAAATGCTTTACTTTGTATTATGTGCTATGATCAATAAAAACCATTGTACAAGAAAATAACCAGTTTGATCAGTATATATATTGTTGGTCATGTAATGTTTGTTAGCAACAGATTAATCCATTGTATCAGCAAAAGGAGACACTGTTATGTAATACTGAAAACATAAATCCAACCTAACTGTTTGGAACAGTCCTGTTTAATGAGAGACTCATATATTGCTTCTTGATCTGTGTGTTGTCACTGATGCTTCCATGGCATCTCTCCCAGAGCCTCAGCTGCCTCTACCATCTGTGCGGCTCTATATTTAGATGGCTGTCTGGGGAGGTCAACCAGAAGCTTTGCTGAGCATCCTGATGGTAAACTGAGAAATGAGATTACGTATGGCACACTACAGCAAAATGCTGAGTAATGATAGTGCATCCAGTCTCTATATTTCTCTAAGCCAGCCCATTCTTAAACAGTAGATACAGGATGTGAAGACCTGCACTTTATGCCCTTTCTAAAGTTCATTCTCCATGTAAAGAGAATACAATACTATAGGGAATACAACACTGGATTCTCAGTAGTATTATATAGATGGGCTATAAGGTGGGAAACCCGTGCTAAATAATTGGAGGTCCTTGTAAATACAAAATAAAAGATCTAATGCTGGTCATTCTTGTAAAAAAACACCAAATAAAGAGATGTGTACCATGCTACGGAAAATGGAGTAAGGAATAGTATAACCATACCTCATAACTTAATAAACAAGTCAAAACCATCTCTTGCAGAGCGCAGAATTGAATCCTTCCTGCCGAGTTTTATATACACCAATTGCACACAAAGACAATTTATGGTTAGTACGTCTCCACATACACTAAATGTGTACCAAACTCTTTCTTTTCATGATCGCAAATAAATAAATCACTTGTGGCACGGTTTCATCAATTCCTTCTGTCTCCTTTATATATAACACAAATATCCTCTTCAAACGGCCTTTTCTCTCAAGCATTAAAAAAGAGGGGAAAAGAACCAAATAGTGCAGCGATCTCTTTAAAATTAAAGGTGTATCGTGTGGATTTATTATATTGCACTCACCAAAATATAAGCACAAAACACTTTTAAAATAGCCAATATTTGTTAGGTATGCCAAAATTCATTTAAAACCATGCACACCAAGTATTAATCAAAAGAAAATTACATAAAAGAGGGGCCTGGTTAATGGTCATTTATTTACGCTAGATAATATATATTTTATATATCTTTATATATACATAATTGTCAAGAGGGTCATATGTAGAAATGTACATCACATTTAATTTGTGTGTGTAGAGCGTGGTGGTACTTGTAGGTCAAATAAGTGACACTTGGGGAACTATCAGGTGAACAGTGCTAAGTGCCATGCATTTATATGCACAAGCTACAATTCTGATTGGACCAGAGCCTGGGCATGCGCTGTGGGAATGTCAGGAATGTACTTTTAAGGACACAGCAGGCATCCTAAATCAGATTGTTCCAGTGAAAAGGACCAAAACCTGGTATGGTGAAAATCATGCATTTGGTCCACTTTAACTATGTGTTCTGGCTTAGCTGGTAATGGATGCAAATGTGAGTACCCCAAACCGTAAGATCTGGGGTGTAGATTCCCTTAGGCACTTGAAACCCTGTGTCCAGGGGAATATGGTCCGGATAGTAGCACTTCTATGAGGGAAATGGCCTCTTCATCTTGACTCAGTTACACAGGTAAGTCCTTAGATTAGGGTAATACCCCCTGTCATCAGCAGAGGCCAGACTGTTCTGGAGATTATGCAAACTTATTTCCCTTCTCCTTTCAGGTCCCCCTGATCCCACAGGTCAACAATGCATAACAAGCAGACGTAGGGTACACATGGGCCTGGTAAGACCAACCCAATGATGAAAACATGAACAATGTAGCCCCGCCTGAACGCAGCGGCAACACAAAGGGTGGGTGCTGTGTGGATGAGTAAAGATGAAGATAAAGGAACTAACACAGGGAAGTCCTTCCAAGATGGATGTCCCAGAGCAGTCAAAAGAAAGTTGGTGGGGACAACTTTAATATTCGGCTGCAGAACAGAGTAAGGATAGCTAGGATAGCCACTCTAAGCATCTAGGCAACAAGGTCATATAGAGAAACAGAGGCAGCATCAGGCGATGCTTGGACCGCTCACTAGTATAGTCTTGAAGTATATGTCTGCTTCAACGTCTGTTTTGGTAAAGTGACCATGGGTCATTGCCTGAATGTTTGGCTTATGGTTATTTCTGATGGCAGACTACAAAGCCATAAAAACATTGCATTGGCCTGAAAGCACCAGGGTTGGTGTCTCCCGATTATAAAGATGTGGGCATAGTATTTGAGTGACCTGACCATTGGCATAAGTGCCAGTGGGGGTCATTTGGAACCTTTTTTTTCTGGAGGGACATCATGACTACAATCGGAGGGGTGGTTCAGCCAAGGGACAATACCACAGTCTGTAGGTTCACCACTGCAAGACCTGACAGATCTCAGGAGAGCTAGGTCTGGTAAGTGTAGATACACATACTGGACACATTTAGGAGGTCTGCATGGTCCAGTGGAAAAAATTAAACACAAGTCGGGGGACATGACAAGTTCACAAAAGGTTAAATGTTAAAAAAAAAACACAGACAGCAGCAAAGGCAAAATGTCATTTACTCAAAAATGTAAGTCTTTTTTTTCTCTCTACTCACCTCCGATCCCATGTCACTGTCCTGCACTGATCACTGACAGCTGGCCAGTGACGGAGAGAAACCTGGCGAAAGGCATTGGATCGGAGACCCCTGCCACCCGCACCCACCCGATCACCAGCTCCCCGGAAGCAGAAGAAGTGGGATGACATCATCCCGCTCTGCATATAAATGTGTCTCAGAGTGGCAGCTGGCTGAGCTGTGGGGCGGGACACCGGAACAGGCTCTCTGGCACCCGATGGATAATTGTTATAGTGATTACTGCCTTTACCCCCATACGTAAATTACAGTTAATTAGTGGGCAATACATTTAAGGAACACCAGCTTTTGGGCCCACTTGATAAAAAGTTTTCCAATTAGAACAAAACACATCCGCGTGACTGTGGCAACCACAGTATTTGAGAACAAAGCAAACCTAAATGCAATCTCCCTATAGGCAGCAGGGAGAGAGAGGTAGGTGAACTAATTGAATTTTTATCATTGGTATAACACTACGGGCTCGATTCAACAACAAAGAAATTAGTCTGTTTTTCGAGAAAAAAATACTACTGTTTTAGCTTTTTCAAATTCTTGTGATTTAACAAAGAAAAAAACCATGCTTCATTTACTACACTCATTTTTTTCACTTGTCTTCTCTCATGAAGTGAAAAAAAATTGTCTAAAGTGAAAAAAATACTACTGAAATTTAGTGTGATTCAGCAAGGGTTTAACTCTGGTTTCTGCTACGCTTTTGAACAAATTATTTACAGCTGCCCCGAGCACATGTGAAAAATTCTCAGAACATTCCCTTATGGTTATTTTCCCCAAAAAAGCCAGGTCAGCAACTGCCAGCATGTTTTTTTTTTATCAGTGTAAAAGACATGCTGAAATAACTTTATATTTTTTATGTTTTCATTTAAAACTGCCAACACCTCAGGCAAAGCACCAAAACTGGGCCAAAGACTAAAGGTGCTAGTGAGTTGCTAGTCTGATAATGTGGAGAAAGCGGTAATGATCTGTTTTCATATTTATTGAAACGGTAAAAATAAATAAATAAAAAGTTAACATACATCCAGTGGGATGAATAACAAAACATGTAGAGCAAGAGAAAACAGCAAGTCCATTTGCCTTGATCTATTACTCAGTACATGTCTTAATTATTTCATTTTCTCTTTTTTTAATAAAATATTAAAGCTGATATCCCCAGGAAAAGTGCTAAACCTTGGCCAAAGGCTCTGGGGCTGGAAAGTTGCCAGGGGCAGTTGGTTTGGCTTTTTGACCCTGACCTTACTATGCCTGGTGCACCAGTCTGGTAATCTAGAGGAAGGACCATAATTCTTCTTTCATTTTATTTGAAACAGTTACAAAATAAATAAATAAAGTTAACTCCATCATATCTTCAACACATTTCACAAGTCATCCAGCTGCTTTCCTAATAGTGGGGTGAAGAACAAAACATGTGAAGCAAAATAATCAGCATGTCCAGTTGCCTTATCTATTACTAAATACATAACTAGCATTACATGGATGAATGTGAACCTTCATAACAAAGTGACTAGTTGCACTAGTGCATTAAAAAACAATTGTCACACGAAATATAATACATGGGGACGTCACCTGATCATTCTGAAGCTGTGTGAAATGTAGAAAACAAATTCACCATGTGAGGTAAAGACACCAAAACATTTTTTTTCTATGTTTGATGAATTAAGCACAATGTCTACATCCAGCTGGCTGCCAAACCCCACCCCAAAAATGCTGACATATATGCCTCAAAAAAAATGTAGTTACATTAGTGCTTACACTATAGCATACCTTGCATATTGCTTAAATGTAGTCCAATATTAACCATGTAAATATAGGTAAACAGGCAAATAAAAAAGTTGGAAAGTGAAAAATAACCTATGAAAAGGCTAAAAACAACATGCAACAGTTAGAGAAACAAGACTCTGCTCCAGAAATGCACACACACTGTTAAGAATGCTTACTGGAAAATTCGAGCACATTTTCCAATAGTTTTCGCTTGCTACAGCCTTTTTACAAGCGCTTCGAAAATGTTACGATCCCATTTTCGCACATATTTAATTCAACTCCTTTGCTGAATCGCACCCAAAATTTAGAAATTCATGCATGCGATCCAATTGTCCGAGCAAAACAATTTATTTTCTACCTGTTGAATCAAGCCCTATATCTTATTTACATTGTTACATTTTTAGGGGGAGTGAAATAACACTTCTTAATAAATATCGGTGAGGAATGCAGTAGAGATCCTTTCTTTTTGATAAAGAAGATAAAGAAGTTGTCTAGAAAGTACACGCCATTATAGGAGCACAGAGGTGAAAGTGCTGATCCAGCCGGGACTTTTCTATTGGCTTTCTTTGAAGGAAGATTTAAAACAGGCCTCAAGTCATTATTTCCTGGAGGTCTGCTTAAATCAGACTTGGATGATGGACACTGGGATAGGTTACAAGAGTACTAGACCAGTTGTTTCATCTTTTTTCTTTATGATTCTCGTTGCCAAGTACTAAGCTTTGCAGTTCAGCTATTGTTACAGTTTGCAGAAGGCAAAGCCATAGTAAATATTTACACTACAAACAGGAGGTTGTCAGGAGCAATTTAATATCTGAGAACCTAGGTTACTTAAAGGGACTGTACACCCAGTGGTAATAATAAGGCAGCAAGCAGCCCACCTGGAACCTGAGTGCTCCTGCAGCTGTCTCTGTCCCTCAGCATAAAGCTAGAAACTGAGGCAAAGAAAGAGGCATTGCTTAGAATACAAAAGATTTGGACACATATATGGAGATTTTGAGATGCTTTGAATAGCTCTTTAGATACTGTTCCCAAGGGGGATAGAGGGGAGAAATTTAGTGTGTGCCTGGACAGGGACTTTAATATTAGAAGTGACCCTTTACCTGAAGTGGCTTTGATGCCTGGAGGAAAAATATATGGAAAAAAAAAAAAATATATATATATATATATATATATATTAAAAAATTCAAAATCCAAATATTGAAATATAACTACAGTATTTTTTGCCTTATAAGACACACATAGGACTTGGAGGAGGAAAAAAAATATTTAGCACCAATTGTGCTAAACCCCCACCCCCCCAAAGAACCAAATATTAAAGGCGGCTTTCTCTCCATTCGCCATTATAGGCAGTGTGGCATCCCCCTTCCGTTCCCCATTATAGACAGTGTGGTACCCCCCTCTGATTCTCTATTACGGGGAGTGTGGCATTCCACCGCCCCCATTTCCCATTACAGGCAGTGTGGAAGCATCAAAATGAGCCCCCCCCCTTCCCTCTGACCCTGCATGGAACCGGGTGTGTGTGCCTAGGATCAGTAGCGCTCCTCCATCGTCTGTCCTCGGTGTTGCGGCAGTGCAGGAGGGACGCTTATGCGAGTTTCCTTTTTTTGCACTGACATTTCCCCCCCACTTCTGGGGGGAAAGTGCATCTTATGGGGTCAAAATACAGTATTCAGAGATCTAAATCTTGCTTTGGGAGATGTGTTTTACACAGGTTGCAGCTGACATTTATATACCTCTCAACCATGTCCCCCCTCTCCCTTCTTTCCTCCAGACTGTACAAATTAAGTTCTTTAAGTCTCTCCTGATAAGTTTTAAGTTTAAGTCCTTCCACCATTTTCGTTGCCCGCCTTTGGACCCGTTCTATTTGAATAATGTCTTTTTGCAGGTAAGGTCTCCAGAACTGCACACAGTATTCTAGCTGTGGCCTTACCAGGGCTCTATATAGCGGCATCACAACCTCCCTCTTCCTACTGGTGATGCCTCGAGCTATGCAGCCGAGCATCCTGCTTGCTTTTCCCACTGCCTGGCTACACTGTCCACTCATCTTGCAGCTATCAGTAATCAGTACCCCTAAATCTCTCTCCTCTGAGTACTGCCCATATGGTACTCAGAGCAGGAATTCCTTCTACCCAAGTGCATGATATGATTTCATTGTTTATTTTGTCATCATCAGATCATTCCAACCTGAATGGAAGCATAGTTTTATTTGTTTTTATCTTGTTGATGTGTTGTTGGTGTAGGATTTGTAAAGAAAAAAAAAAAAGAGAAATCATGTCGGTTGGTTTAGCAGAATGGTTGTCTTTTTCCATCTTATTCCATCAGCTTTTTCACATTTTTCTTACCTCTCTTCATAATACTGTACATTAATTGTTCCTTCTTTACTCTTATTTCCTTCTACATTCAATCTTTCTTTTTCTGCATTCTATTTGTCTTGCCTCACCTCTCTGTTCTCCTCTTTTCCATATTTTCTATGTTGCTCACTTTTAATTTTCTGTTTCAGGGGGCACATCCTTGAATCTTGACACTTACTACAAGGGCGGTCCTGTTCAGTGTAGCACTTTCTTATAACTTGGCATTGACTGATAAAATGGCAACAACTCTGCTTGCATTGTAGCTGCCTGATCATGGTGCAGCACATTGTAGGACTTTGATATGATCAGCTAGATGAGAGAGAAACAGAGGAATGGCCACGCATGCTAAGATGTTAGTGTGCAGCCATGGCAGAAGAAATAGGGAAGAATGTGCAAGCAGGCCAGACAGAAGTAACATAAGTACATAGGTAAGGTGGGAGAGAGGAAGGAGTGTGGATCAGCTGGGAGTAAGTGTGTGCAGATCCAGCAGGGGATAGAGAGAAGGTAGCATGTGCCAGCCAGGTGGAATATAGAGGGATGGAACAATGTGCAAACCAGGCAGGCAGGCCAGGAAGAGGGTGTAGACCAGGTGGATGAGAAAGGGAGGGAAGGGTATGTAGATAAAGTGGAAGAGAGCAGGGGATGGGAAGAGTATGTAGACAAGATGGAGAAGAGAGGGAGGGAAAAGTGTGTAGAGAAGATGGAAGAGACAGGGAGGAAAACGTGTGTAGAGAAGATGGAAGAAACAGGGAGGAAAAAGTGTGTAGAGAAGGTGTGCAAGAGAGGGAGTAAAGTGTGTGTAGACAACGTGGATGAGAGAGGGATGGAAGAGGGTATAAAGATGGTGGAAGAGAGCGGGGGTGGGGGTGAGAAGAGTATGTAGACAAGATTGAGAAGAGAGGGAGGGAAAAATGTGTATTCAAGATGGAAGAGAAGTGTGAAGAGAAGGTGGGCAAGAGAGGGAGGGAAGAGTGTGTAGACAAGATGGAAGAGGGAGTAAAGTGTGTGTAGACAACGTGGATGAGAGAGGGATGGAAGAGGGTATAAAGATGGTGGAAGACAGCGGGGGTGGGGGTGAGAAGAGTATGTAGACAAGATTGAGAAGAGAGGGAGGGAAAACGTGTATTCAAGATGGAAGAAAAAAGTGTGAAGAGAAGGTGGGCAAGAGAGGGAGGGGAGAGTATGTAGACAAGATGGAAGAGAGTAAAATGTAAGTAGACAAGGTGGATGATAGAGGGATGGAAGAGTGTGGGGGGGGGGGGGGGAGTGTGTGTAGACAAGGTGTAAGAGAGAGGGAGGAGGGGCAAGAGAGGGAGGGGAGAGTGTAGACAAGTTGGAAGAGAGTAAAATGTATGTAGACAAGGTGGAGGGATGTAAGAGTGTGGGGGGGGGGGAAGTGTGTGTAGACAAGGTGAAAGAGAGAGGGAGGAAAACGTTTGTAGAGAAGGTGGAGGGGAGAGGGAGGGAAGTGTGTGTAAACAAGATGGAAGTGAAGGGGAGGGAAGTGTGTGTATACAATTTTCTTGCATATCCACCAGAACCGTTGTAATACAGTATATATACAATATATACTGTATTGTACAGCGCAGTTAGAAGTTGTGGACTTGTTGGCACTGGCTGCCAAGGGCATAAAAGTTTCCCCCCATTACGGGAGGTAGGGCTAGAGGACCCCCAAAGATCTGTGTGTGCTGGGGCGTAGCCCCAAAAGCCCCTGAAGGCTGTCCGCATGTGAGCAGAACAAGATGGTGGCGAGAAGCTGCGGCCTGCAGAGAGGACACGGGGCTCCATGCTATCGCCTTGGGGCCCTTGCGGGTCCTCGTGATTGCAGCGACCTGTTAAGAGAAGCTGATCCTGACCTGTTCGTCATTTTGCCATGATGACCAGGGCCTGCTGTAGCACCTGCTGGCCCTTACCCCTTGGATCAGGGCGCAGTGGCGGTGATCCACCAGAATGTGGAGGTCCTGTAACCAGAGAGCATCAGTGAGGCTGAGGAGCAGGAAACTTCACCTGAGAAAGTGTCGGGGCCGTCTGCGAGTGGCGAGACAGGCCGCCGGGGATTGAACGTGAGTGCCGACGCAGAAGAAGAACTACTAGTTGCGACTCCAAGTGGAGTAGTGGACGAGGTTCCAATTGGGAGGGAAGTACGGGAGGTGCCCGATACGGAGAGGAATTCGCCCAGAGGGGGCGAGGTGGTCAGGGGAGGTGAGCCGCAGGAGGCAGCTGCAGATGAGGGGTGTGAGGCCGGGAAAGATCACTTCCCAGCTAGGTACTCCTACTTGAGCTATGTGGCCAATGGACTACAAGCCTTCCCCGCCCTAAAACCCTTTGCCTTCCCTGTGGAGCCGGCTGGTCATTTGTTCCTAGAGGTGGTGATGGACTTCTCCTTGTGAGCCACCTTATTTTGCCTAGAAGGGATACTGGACTCCCCACTGTGTGAGCATCCCCTATGTGCAGCAGTTCTGTTATTTTTCTAAGGCGTCACCTTTTGGGTTTGTAGTTATTGCCTATAATGGGTCACAGTCCACAGGGTAATTGTAGTATATTTACAGGGCCCTCTATAGGGGTTAAGGTTTTGGCTGTGCAGGCTTGGGGGGGGGGGTGTGGGTTCTTAGCTGTAAGCGGGATGTTGGACACAGTAGGAATGTTATCAACTTCTTAGCCAAGGAGCAATGGCCAACTGCATCCAGTTTGTGTTGTTATGAATATTGGACACAGGCTGTTTTGGGGCACTGGGCTGGGGAAAGAAGGTGACTACATATACTTCCCTCCGAGTATATGAGCACTTTAACTGCGATGTGTAGTTTAGTTCCATTTTTTTCGAAAATCTCAAATATAGTGCAAAATCCTTTAACATTGCTTGCCAGCATGGGGTGACAACACCTATAGGTAGGCTGGCACTAAAAGGGTTAATCCTAGGACAATAGTATCTGTTTACTCAAATAAACGACAGAGAAATACCAGCTATACTAGTAACACACACCTTCACATATATTATGGCACTGAAACTTCAGGTATAAGCGCAGGTTGCAGGAATACTGCAGTAACTAACAGGTGCAATAGAATTCCGTTCTGAGGTCCTCTCAGCTTTATTCTGCTACTTGTTTGCCAGCAGGGCATCTAGCGCCCGCGCACACAAGATTGCATATATCGGACATAATCTAAAGATTATTTTTAATTATTTAAACTTTGGCAGTAGAGTTTTTGTATTGCACCTCAATAAAATCCTGGTTGAATTTAACTTCTACCCGGGGATACATTTCAGGTTTATTTAATAAAAGGCATCCCTCTTGAGCACACTTTATGCCAAAACCACATCAGCATTTCTTTCCACCCAAAATGACTACCTCTTAAAAAATAAAAAAAAGTTATAGTTCCCTGGTAACTTATTTTCTAAACATCCGAAAGGGCAGCATACTAGTAGGACCTTATGGCTCCACCCCTACATAGGAACACATGATCACAGAAAAAATGGCTCCTCCTCTCAACCTCCAGTTATTATAAAGATCTGCAAGATACAAAGACAGATCAGAACACTACTGATAGTTAAACATGAATAAATGCATTCAATGATAGCCTGAGAGAGAAACCTGTATGCTGTCCATTCAGGGGTTTAGAAAAGAAGTTACCAGGTAACTAACTTTTCTCAAAACATCCTCCGGACAGCATACTAGTGGGAGGATAAGCAAGATCAACCTCTACTGTGTGGGAAAGGCTGCCCCATCCTATCCTCTGATCCTCTAAGGTCAGCAAGTCCAAACGGTAAGGTCTAACAAACGTCTTGGCTCAAGACCAGGTGGCTGCTTTACAAATCTGTTCAATTGAGGGCCCAGCTTGCTTCACCCAATATGTAGAGACACTTCTCATAGAGTGAGCTGTGATTCTTCAAGGAACAGGGGATCCTTTATAATCAAAACTGATTGTGTTCTTCATCCAACGGGCCAAGGTTGTCCTAGACACCCAATGACCCTTTCTAGGACTTGGAAATGAAATGAATAAGCTATCTGCCCTTCTCCAATCTTTTGTTTGACGAAGGTATTCCAGAAGACATGATCTGACATCCAATGATTTATCTATAAAATAATCTTTACTAGCCGCTGACAGAAGAACAATTTCCTGTGTCCGATGATCCATTGCTTACCAACTGACCCTAATCTTTAAAATGAAATATTCGGTAGAAATGCAGCCATGACCAACCTGCTGTGTTATGCTACTGTAGGTACAGGCCCTCTGATGCTCAATGGGAAATACAGCTCAGCACTACCCTTCCATCACATGCTAAAAAAGTGATGTTCACCTTGACGTAAAAAAAGCGAATTTTGCTCTGGCTTCTAAAAGCAGCATAGAAAAAAAATCTTGTTTAAAAGGAATTGTTTAGTTATTTAACATTTGGTATCCTATAATAAATGAATACATGTTTTGTCTATTCAGTTGGAGCTTGAAATAATGGAGAGTGCAATTCCATCTAGGTGTTTTAGCACTTCTCCCTTGCCCTTGGGGCAAAGCACTACCATCAGTGCTTTCTGCATAGATATTGTATGGAGTGTTCGGTATTTTATATCCCACACTAAATTCTAAAGGAACATCTACAATGCTATAGAAGAACAAGCTCATGAGGGCGCAAAAGGTAGCAAAAAGTGCAGAAACATTGCAAAAAGGTCAATAAACAGGTAAGAAAATTAAAGGGGGGGTGACAGCTTAAGCAGAAAGAGGGAATTGCACAGAAATATTTGATGAAATACAAGATATTAATAACCCCTGAGACAAGATTTCAACATTTGGGTGCTAGACTTTCCAACAGCTTTTGCAACGCTAGTATCAGGTTTATAATATTTCTAGCGCACACTTGCTCAACTCTCTCAAGGACCACCAACAGGCACAGGATGAGTAATTAGTGCTCAGACAGAGCTGTAGAGGCAGCTATAAGCAATCCACAAAACTTGACCGGTTTGTGGTCCATGAGGAGTGGGTTGAGCACCTATTCTAAAGAGGGTTCCAGAGTATTGCATCATACTGGGTGTAGCCCATAGATAGCCCTATGAGACCATTAATGAACTCTTCCTCCTTTCTTTGTGTAGGTATATGAAGAGAAACTTCCTTCAGGGTCTCATTTTCATGGTTGCAAACATTATATACCCCCAGTCATAACCTAATAATCTATTTTCTCCCCCTATAGGGAGAAAACTTCCTGTAGTGAAATAGCTTTGTTAATGTCCTGCAGCCACATCCCATGGTAGTGATGCATACCAGAAATGCGTCTGCACCCCAGTCTGTATGCTGTGCATGAATATGTGCTGATTGGATGAGAGCCTACACATGTGCCATGGGATGCTGGTGAGTTTTATGGGCAGGGGTTCACACAGTGAGGCACGGGAAAACCACCAAAAACACAGGATGGTCAAAATCACAGGTTATGATCCACTTTAAACCTCTAGTAACCTATTGTGGGTAGATATAGCCAAGTAATATCAGTTTAGCTTCTGTACCATAAACAAATTGATCCCAAATCAAGAACCTGTACTTGAGATATTAGCAACTTTCATACAGGACAATATGTTGTATGCTACAGGCTTGCATTAATTGATTTGCACACATATATTTTCCATTAAAACAAAGTTTATTATTATGAATAGACACAAAATAAATATAGATACCAGCATTTGTTATGTTGAAGAAAAAAGTGCAGGTAAAAATGAATGCCATTTGTGAGCCACAGACCTAGAAAACAGATTCAGGATGGATGAAGCAATAAAGTTGAATATAATATATAGTATGATGAGCCAGGAGGGGAAAGCCAACATTCTTGGTAGGGCAATCAGCTTTCCATTCTAGTTCCTGGTTAAAAACATCGGCCTTGATTCAATAAGAGTTGAAAAAGAGTTGTAAAAATGCACTTTATAAGTAAAAACGAGAATGTCACCGTTACTGGATCAACAGCTAGGAAGGCAATAGTAGTTAAAGGCACTTTTTACTACAGTGTAAAAAGTTCACTACATTTCTTAGGGGAAAAAAGTACCATTGACTAGCTGGCTGGTGATTCAGCAACAGTGAGATTTTCAGGCTTTTTCTCATAAAGTTAATTTTCTACTACCATGAGAATTTTCGCACCTTTCGAAAGCGAGGCCAATGTGTTACAGTTATCAGTTTACCAAAGAAAGTGGAGATTAGCAGTGGAGAGCAGCTTCCAAAAGGTCTTTGAGAAGCAATCTCATCCATAATCACCAGAAAAGTAATAAAAGGCACCACAACACTGTAGTTTACAAACCTATTAAAGCCAGTTTGGCTTCAACAGACTTTAAAAAAAAGGTTTCAAAGTGCTCCTAAAACTAATTTCGGAATTGTGGATTGTGCGGAATTGCAGCCCCTTCAAATGGCAAGGAGTTGGATACAGTCATTAGCTGTCCAGCATGCATCCTCTCATTAACACGAAGTTCACAGCCATCTTGAAGCATGCGGAGAGCAATCCGAGCAATGTTTTTGGAGTCATCCAAGCCACTGTGGAGACGTCCCTCATAAATCATACCCAGCTTTTCAAGCATCATAGTCAGTTTGGTCTGATTTCTTGGAACCTGTAAAAGAAAATAAAACAGGATGCAATGTAAAATATAAATAGAGCCCTACCTACACGAACACACAGCTTCAGCAGAAGTATGGATATATAATGTATGCAATAGAATAGAAGTATAAGCATTATACCCAGGAAGAATGGACAAGCAGAACAGGCAATTTAACTCAATCTGCAGTGCAAACCATCATAACCATTTAATATAAACGTCCCTAAAACAGAGATGTAAGTGTTGGCGGGTATAATGCAGTAACTTGCTCCAGTTTCTTTCCCTATGATCTGCTCAGACTCCAAGCTGCTCCCCCCCCCCCCCCCCCCCCCCATCTTCCTTCTGCTCATGCACTTGAAGATTGATGCAGTGGGATGTCGCGCTGCACATTCCCTGTGCAGCTGCCGCAGGAGCACCGGATACCGGACGAGGAATATTTTTTTTTCTCTTGTTTTAACCCCCCCTGGAAAGGGAGGCAGGGTTGGGATGGTACTTTGGAGACTGGACATCCATTTTAAGAGACATATGCCCTTTTTACTTTAAAATATAACAAAAACGTGTCAGCCAAGCAAACATTTGCATTTCCAAAAAAATAAAAATAAAATAAAACACACACACATACGATACGGCCTACAGTCTCTCCATAAACAAAATGGAGATAAAAGTGCCTTCTACACAACGTCTAGCCAGTCACAGTGGCGGGCAGAACCGGGCGACAGACAGGGCCGCCAGCGAATGAGCACCAGCAGCTCCAGACCCTGGAAAAGCAAAGCTTTTGTTTTCAATGTGAACAGTACTACCAACCTTGTAAAAGTTTCCGTAAGACTTGCGAATGTTGATCCACTTTTTTGCGAAGCGTGGGTATTTAATCCGACTTACACGACACTGTATATTTAAAAATTTACTCATATCCCATGACCTGCAAGTGCATAAACAAAGCAGTTCATTACTTATAATTAACCCCATAACAGGGGCCATGCAACGTTACAGCAAATGTTGGTATTGGGGGGGGGGGGGGGGGGGGGGGTCCTGTAAATCTTACCCATCAGTAAGTATAGCATATTTATACTTCGTGCCCAGTTCCTTCGCTTTCATCCAATCCACAACATTTTGCAGAACTACAATAAATGTATCCGCCTGGTCTACAATATCCTGTAGATTAAAAGCCACATTCATATATCATACTAAAAGTCTTATGGGCAATACAAACACAACATTAAAAAGTTATATTTACCTGGGTTATTCCAGTAAGATTAATGCAGAACTGTGAAAGTTGGGGCTTGATTTCAGGCCTTACATACTGGTGAAATGTATCCTCCTAAGGATAATTATATAAAATGTAATATTACAATGTATACACACACACACACAGGTCATCAAATAACTCCAGGCAAAGTAAACATGTAAAGCAGTGCACAAGTAACAAAAATAACTTTTACCATAAAATCCTTTACTTGGGAGCTTCAAGGAGGACATAGGATCGTCATACCCTTTCACAAATAATTATTTTCACTAAATGTACGCCTGATAAACTTGTTCCACCTCTGGGTGCATTAACCCACCCAGGAAGTGACAGTTTCTAGCAAGTAGAATTGAACTCAGTTAATGGTCCAAATGAACAGCTAAAAAAGGAAACCAAAAACCCCTCAACCTCCCAGAAACCTCAAACATGAAAAAGTGTAGCTGAAAAAAAAACAAAAAACGAGACCTCAAAACAGCCAGCAAGTTTGCAGCCAACTAGAGCATTCACAAACTTGTCAAGTCTTTTACAACTTAAAAAAAAGTTTGAAATATGGCAACTTTGTTGACAATGATAACAGCAGAAAAGTTCTCCAGATTAAAGAAATAGAACAAAAGTGAAAAAAAAAAAGACAAAATGCCTAGCTGTTCAAAAGACCACATTGGAAGCAAAAACAGCAGGTCAAGTTGGAGGGTTTCCAGGTCGAGAAACACAAAAGTTGCCGCGTATGTAAAGAAATGAGGTATTGCTATTCTAACTTTTGTGTGGAGATACATTTACCCATCATGCAATGCAATGCTTTGGGGAGATATTAGAGCGGTTAATGCTGCTGCTCCCCTTAGACTGGCTCATGAGACATTGGAATGGAGAAGATCACCTTGCAGTCTTAACTTTCCTTTCAAGTGGAACAAAGCCCTGTTACATTTAAAGTGGACCAAAACCCAGGATTGTCAAAAGTTTTGACTATCATGGGTTTTGGTCCTTTCCCAGGGGGCACACCGTTCACTGTGTGACCCCCCAAGACACCGAACGGACTCACCTCTTCTCAGTCCCACGGCACATCTAAGAGCAGCGACTCCGATGGCCGCATCCTTTGCCTGCCTCTAACAGGGAGTGTGCCTGCGCCTGCCACTCACAAATGCCTGGCGCAGGCACACGGCCTGTAAAAGCGATAGCGGAGATGCAGCCACTGCTCTCGCATGCAATGTAGGTGAGTTTTTAGGCGTACTTGGGGGTTCAACACAGCAGGGCATCCCGGGGGAAGCGAATATGCCTGCCCTGGAGTCTCAGACTGGGTCTCGGGGTGGGTTTTGGTCCACTTTAAACAGCTTTTCTCCTGGTGACGGCCAATTTGGAGCTTCCTTTCCCAGCATCCCAGCTGTGCTGCTGCCTGAATTTGTTTAACTGCCTGCAATTGGCGCGAGACCAGCTCAGTAATGCTCTGCAAGTAAGTCCTGATCAATGAAAGCAGCTGCCAGAGACCTCCGAAATATCAGATAAGACCAAAAACGGACAATACAACGACCTCAAGAAAGCCCCAGACCTCGCTGCTTAATCAATTCCGATTCCTCAGAATTGGGAAACTTTCAGATTAGTACTGATGTTCATCCTCAAAGAGGGATAGAACCAAACAAGAGTTTTAATAGGTCACTATTAACCACTGGTCCAAAGTTGTAGACCATCTCTAGTTGCAACAGTTTCCGCCAGCAGATGCTTTGTTTTTGAGAACTGCCACCTTTGTGAATACTCTAGGTGCTGTTGCCAGGTCAAAATGACAGGACCACAAGCTGAAAACACTGGTCCCCGATTGCAAAACTGAAACATTGAGGTAGGCCTCATTGATATCCCTAGACAGGGCCACAGATGACCTTTGCATCAAAGAGATGTAAAAAAATAAAATAAAGGGAGGTGTGGAAGTATACAAGAAATCTATTGAATAGTTAAGGATTGTTTTGTGAGCAAATGCTACAACTACAAGAGACTGTGCTACACATCCAGCAGCGAACAGGAATACATAACTCACAATTTCTAAAGTCCTTGTATTGACCAAAATAATAGGGAACTCTATGATCTCATGGATGTAGTCTGGGGAATTCTCCTCCTCACAAGTGGCTTCATAGTCAATTATGCAGATATAGTCATAATACGTATCCGTGTCACTGGTGTCCTTTGCATCTATACAAGTGAGCTTCTGCTTTTTATAGTGATTCTTCAGACGTTTTCGAAGCACATCCTTTACTCCCCTGTAAATCAAGCAAAAGTATTTTTTTTATTTCAAAAAGTCAAGGTATTAATTCATACCCTGCTCTGTGCACAAGCCCTTCCACCAATTTATTTGAATGGGAGGGCGGGCACACGCACAGAGCAGGGGATTATTGCTAGGGTTAGCCAAGTGCTTTTATTGAATCCTCCACAAATAAATTACAGCTTCATTAAACCTAAAAACAGAGGCCAAAGAGACCAAAAGTCTAAAGACAATGGTCTGAAAGGGACATCCCCACACTGTAAATGGAAAGGTCAATCTGTGCTGCATTTTCATCCATTTCTATATCTGAATGGCTGGGTGCAGGAATGTCTCAGCTGCAGGGAGGCCAGAATTGTGGCACACAACTGCTGCGTGGGAGCGCCGGAAAGTAGAGTTTGCAGGGCGAACAGGGTTCACATAAGTGGGGAAAGAATTGGGATGTCCCAGGGGTACGCGAGTCTTTTACACTCCAAGTTTAGAAAAATCAGTGCCGTAAGCAGAGCTGAAGGGATTAAAATTTAGCGCTCTGATTGGCTGAGCACACAGCCAATCAGCACCCTTGGATTCACCCCCATTTCTGCGCTGTGGGAACACCACATGGGAAAGTTACATTTAAAGTGGATCCATCCGCTTGTTTCCTGCTGGCTAAAAGACTCCTGGGGAGGGGGCGAGTTAATCAGATGTCCCTAAAGTGTAGAACCCCACCAAATCTTCTGTAATGCTCACCTTACCAGTAAACACAGTGTTCGAACTGCATCCTCAACATCTTGGGGCTGAGGCACACTCCCAGCCATTCAGATAGCACAGCATACAGCACTGATGGACAAAAGCTCGTAAAGTGCACTGAGGGATCGGGGGAAAGGAGACTTTTGAGGGATTCATGCAACAGGGTATCCAAATCGGGGTGCCCCACAAGCTAGACCTATCACCAGGATACTTAAAAATCCCGGTGATGGGTTCACTTTAATAAGTCATATGTACAGCAATAAGTATTAGAAAATAGGGGGGGGGGGGTGGAGTATCCTAAAACATTTTACCTTGTATCCAATTTCAGTTCAGCAAGCTTTGCCTTCAGCTCATCTTTAGTCATTCTGTTTACACAGCCATTTGCAATAGCTATTTCTTTGTAGATTGGATCACTGAATTCACCCACACAAGAAGATTTTGCTGAATGATTAGCACCAACTTCCTGCCCATCAAGTCTACTTCTCCGCTTGACCTGAAAATCAAGCAAAACAAAGTAACTGGCAGCCCTTTAGAGTGAAAAATCAATGCATCTGTACAAACAAAACTATCAACCTAGGATTAAAAACAATGGATTTATGTAATTTTAAATTAAAGGAGAGCTTAAGTCACTTTCTTACCATCCCAATCCCCTTGTCCATGCGAAGCATGATTTAAGCTATGGATACAGCAAGGATCGTGACTTAGTAGCTGCTGCTGTCACTAGGCGACTACCAGTCAATCAAAGTCCTTGCCACACAGAAGCTCTAAGTGCCCCCCATAAAATAAGAAGGTTTCACAACTGGGAACTCAAGGTACAGTTCTTTCTTCCGCTTCTCGTCATCCCTTTATTAAGTATTTGCCAAGACCAATAACACTTTCCTGAAGTACTTTTTGATTTGAGAGAGTGGGAAATATGTGCTGGAATATTCCTGAAAACAAAGCATATCTTCTGTTGCATCTGCCAGGGCATCACTGAAAGCATATCAATCTATCTCAAGTTAATGAGAACCCAATTTGGGATGCCACGAGTAACATTTGATAAAGATTTTTGAGTTCAAGCAAGCAGGAAATCCAAGGTTAAGGTAATACCATTTATTAACTCATTTAGATTGAAAATGCAAGCTTTCGAAGCTGTTCAAGCAAGTAGTTCTTTTACAGCTCAGGTCTATCAAGGTGCTAACCCTCTCAGCCAAGGATGTAGATAGGTCTCTCATGAAGCCTCCGGTTTCTCCAAGGTTTTCCTACGGCATGGGAAGCTCAGGTAGGGCAAACCATTAATACAGTACACAAACTGGAGCAAATATTCATTTGCTGCTGCTAAAACCTGGACCAAAACTCCTTTAAACCAAAACCACTAATTGCAGGGATACTGCTTACGCCAATACGCAGAGTGCATTACAATATTAAAGCGTGATTCCACCCAAATCCACTTTCCTGGTGCAGAGGCAGGACAGGGGGGTTTACAAAGAAAAAGAATCCTTACCTCACCCACGGGGCACCACACAAAGACACGAAACAGCATCCGGTGGCTCCGTGCGCGGGGGCTGCAGCATCCGGTGGCTCCGTGCGCGGGGGCTGCTGCTTCGCGTCTTTCTGTGTGGCTGCACGAGAAGGCACAGAAAGAGGCAGGATGGCTGCCACACACAAATCGGGAGAGCCGCGCGGGACTGCGGTGAAGGTTTTTACCTTTATAACCCCCTGTCCAGCCTCAGTGTGAAGAAAGGGTAGTAGGGCTGTTTTTGGGCGGAATTCCGCTTTAACTCTACCAAGTAAATGGGCGGGAGCACGCACGACATGGAAAACGCCAGCGCCCAGCCTGGACTTTCACGCTGAATTCCGGGGGCAGGCAAGTGTATTTTATTATTTTATATATTAGCCATGCTTCAGCGCTAATATGGGGTGGCAGGGTGTGGGGGGCAAAGGCGGAAGAAGGCTTCAACACCGTGCTTGCAAGCCACATCCCCGCACCCCTGAAAACCGGGCCACTGCCGAGCCAGCAGGGGGGCCTAAGGGAAGAGCAGAGCACCCACAAGTGGCTTTTGCTCTGCTTTAAGGTAGGGGGACTTTAACTTTTTTTTTTTTACAGCTAGTTAGAAGGTTGCACCCTATAAGATTTTTCTTTCACTACACATCCACTTCAGGCTTTCATTTCACATGCTGCTGCCTTTACAGGGCATTAAAAGTGGACCAAAACCCACAAACCTATAAGATTCTTGGGCCAATCGAATACCTCTCCCCAGGGCATAAATCAGGATGGCCCACTGTGTGAAACCCCCCAGGTCGCCCCATACACGTACCTCCTTTCCCAGTCCAATGCCTCATGGGCGAGCCTCAGCTGCATGCCCGCTATCCCTCTAGCAGGGTGCGTGCCCACTCCAGGCACTTGTGAATGCCCGGCGCGGGCACGCTCCCTGTTAGAGGGAAGAGGGGGGTGCGGGCTTAGACGACGCAGCGTCAGCGGCTCCGAGCGTGCTGAAGGGACGAGCAGCCGCACATGCACTGTAGGACCGGAAAGAGTTGAGTTGGCATCGGCGATCTGGGGGGTTCCACACAGCTGACCACCCCCGATCGGGAAAGGACCAAAACCCAGGATAGTGAAAATCCTGGGTTTTGGTCCACTTTAAAGCAGAACAAAAAACTCCACAACAAAAGCAGAACAGACCCCAGAATTAGACTTTCCCAGTTGCGCTTGGGCATGTCGAAATGGGATGGCCCGCTGTGTGAACCCCCCCAACACAGCTTTTCACTAACATGTTCCTGGTTCCAACGGTGCATGCTTGGGCTCACATCCAATGAGAGCCTTCTGGTAAGACTATATCATTTGGCTCTCATTGGCGCATACCCGTGGGGTGCGCGCTCTTGTCCCAGCCTATTAGAATGGTTGGTGCTGGAGTGCTAGAACGCCACCAGGGATGCAGCCGCGCATGCTCCCCATTGACAACAATTAGAGCTGTCTGCTGAATGACATGGCACGGCAGGCGGCTCTTGATAGAGGAGAGCACACACATGGGAAGTTGGAGCTGGGCTGGTTTACAGGCACCCCGGGGGGGTTTCACACAGGAGGGCATCCCAATTCAGCATGCCCCAGAATATTTGAGATGGCGCGTGTTTTGTTCTGCTTTAAGAGCAATGCGAAGTCTGAATTGAAGCAAAGTACTTACCTTCCCAGACTAAGTGAGTAGTTCCTCCTATTGTGGGCTCAGGGTGTGAGGGGACAAAGTGTTTTTTAGCTGTGCTCTAACAAATGGCAGCTATAACCGTGCCACTGAATGGAGTTGTACTATACATGGTATGAAGAATACACCGAGGAGAAACCCCCACATAAAGCCAGATAATAAGGCCTCCCACATGGCCACCTACCCCTCCGCTCAGCTCCATGCTCCGGGCCACCATCTTGCACAGCTCATCCTGCAGGTGTTCCGGCTCTAAAGGTCTGTTCTCCTTTTGCTCCTCCATAATAGATATCCCAGCTACCGGACTCTAACGGCTGATCATCATCCACGCATCATGAATGGCCATATTACCCGGCTACCAATCCTGCTTTCTTGTGTATCCCGCGCCTGACAGCTACGTCACGTCACTTCCTAAGTGACTCCGGAAACTATATCTCAGCCCCGCCTACCATCTCCATCATATACTAATGCCTGTCAGGGACTAAATAAAAAAGTCATTTAAGTGGAACCAGCGCCGCCACGTGTCTCATCAGTGGTAGAGCAGGCCAATACCCTGACGCGCTGGCGGGAATAAATGCCATTTTATATTTACACTCTCATCTAACATTACCGCAACCTCTCCGCAAATGCGGACCCTGGCCATAGAGACCCATCCAGGTTCCCTTCAGGAAACAGCTCCGCCATGCCACACTCGCTTTTCTCCGCACCCCGTGGAGCTGCTGGGAGACACAATTTCAGCTTTATCCCAAGTTCCGGCCATTTTCTTTATTCTCTTCCTTTCTACATTTCCCTTTTTCCCCCCCCCCCACACATTTTCTCTCTGTCTTCCCTCTCCATTCTCTCTCTCTCTTTTCTGCGTTCCCTCTATATTTCTATTTTATCCGCATTCACCCCCCTCTCTTTTCCACATTCCTTTTTATCTACATTCCCTTTCTCCCCTTTTTCCACATTCCCTTAATCTTGCTCTCTTTTCCACATTTCCCCTCTCCTCCCTTTTTGTCCACATTTCCTCCCTCCCCCTTCTTTCTTCCCCACATTCCCTGTTTATTCTTTCCAAATCTCTCTTTATTCCTGTGTTTGTAAATGCTTTAAAGTAACACCCAGGATTTTGACTATCCTGGGTTTTGGTCCACTTCGGTGGGGCACCCCGATCGGGGGTACCCTGCTGTGTGAAACCCCCCAGAACGCCCGGAAACACTCACCTCACCACGCTCCTATGCGGGCGCTCGTCCAATCAGAGAGCTCAGAGCCGCTGTGGTATGCACGTACAAGCGGCGTCCAACTACAGCGGCTCTGAGCGATGGAGGCCGCGTCTCGCGCTTCCTTCCTGCTAGAGGGAAGCGCGAGACTCGGCCCGTGCATGCACCGTTGGAACGGGGTTAAGGTAAGGTTTGTGGGCGTCCTGGGGGATTTCGGATGCCCCGCGGGGAGGAATCTTGTAGATTCCCGGGCCGATCCCCCTGGGTGTTGGTCCACTTTAATGCAGCACCTGAAGAGTGCACATTGTGCTGTCTGCTATCCAATTCCTAAAGCAGACCTAAAGTCAGAAAAGCCAGCAGGGCTAGTCTATCCCCCTACCTACCATGTAGAGATGAGCGATGCAGTTCTTTAAAGCTCCGTATTTCAGGGAAGAAACGATTCTGCACAAATCCAAATTTTATTGTGTTTGGTGCTTATCAAATGTTTCCCTAAAATCCTTAAAGTGGATCAAAACCCAGGATTTTGACTATCCTGGGTTTTGGTCCTTGCCTCCGGTTGTATGAAATCCCCCAGATCGCCCAGACAAACTCACCTCTTCCTGGTTCCTACAATGCATGCGCGGCCGCTCGTCCAATCAGAGTGCTGGGATCTGAGCGCACTGGCAGTTGGAAGGCCGGGCTGCACAGCAGTTACTTCATTTACACACTACTCCTAGGGAGCCAGACAAAACCTAAACCTTAGTCACCTCAAGGCATATGAGACGCGGGCCCCTAAGTGTGTCAGTCTGTGTTACCGCAATGATGTTTGGATGCTGTGAACAGTGCGGATAGGTATATGCTTGGATTTAACATTACCCCTCCCCTTAGAAGGGGCCTCCGGACACTCAGCCCTCGGGATGAGCTAAATGAAATTTCTTAACTAACTCCTTGGCATAAACTTGGCGAGCTGGTACCCAACTTATCTCCTCTTCTCCTATCCCTTCCAGTCAGTTAGCTACTGAAGAGAATTTCTTACCCAGCGGGAGTCAAGAATTTCGTATTCAGGCTCCCACCGGACTAACACTGGTGGAGGGGCTGAAGTGGTAGAGATTGTTTATCAAAAAGAATAGCTAATAGTTTTACTTCATCCTTGCTCGGTATATTGGTTTGTTCCAGTGCCATGTCTTTGCCATAGACACACCGAGCACTTATCCCAATTCATCGTCATTCCAGAGATGGCGTAAAAAATGTTTATCTGGAGGTACACTCTTTGGATGTCACTTTTGGAGTTACAGATGAATATTACGCCATCCATATAACAACCAGTTTTAACCTTCCAGCCGCTGCTCCCAGGTATGGTAAACCTTGGGTACACAAAAGAGCACAAAGGGCAGCCCTGCCTTACTCCTGATGCCACTTCTTAGTCAAGAGCTCATTCACCTTTATTTGGCTACAAGACTCATGATATAAGCATTGTAGTAAATTTGTAGTAAAACAAACTTCCTAGGAAGGCCGATACATTTTAAAACATGAAAAAAGTACTTATCAAATGCCTTTTTAATGTCTATAGTCTCTGTACTGTAATGAATTGTTATTATCTTTAGTATAACAAATGATATCTCGAATTAGAATTAGGTTATCACTGACTCTTCTGCCAGGGATGGCACAGACTTGCCACTCCCCTATTATATCACCTGGTAGCAAGTATTTGGGAAATAACTTTATAGTCTACATTTAATAGGGTGATTGGGCGCCAGGTCTTTAGGTCTTCCTTAGGCCCCATTTTATGTAATAGCTTCACCACCCCCTCATGCATGGAGTTATATAGTTCTTCCCTCTCAAAGCTCCACCTTACGACTTTACAAAATACATTTTTTAAGATAGCCCAGCTTTTGATGTAGAAGGGTAGGCCAGTGCGCATGCTAAAGACTGCCACCCGGATCTCCTCTCCACTGAGTACTAAGGGCAGGCCCTCCTGATCTTCCAAGGACAGTGTTGCCCCTTCCAGGGAGGTGCACTCTGGGCTCATCGAAAAACTTTACCCATCCCTTTGTCTCAGCAGGAGTATACAAATCTGTTCTTATCTTATTACCAGGTAGGTAAGGTTACACATTAAAGCACACTCTGGTATTAAAATACCAGATGAATCAATTGTAACATTAGGATTGCGGGCTAAAATGCCTACCCCTGTGCTGTTGTCACCTCTTACAGACCACACACTTTGGCCAGCTAGCTATTTTCATTGCACATTCTTGTAAGCACACTATGTCAGCTTTCAGTTTCCTGATCTCATTAAAAACCATGGCTCTAGGGTTCTTGCTTCTAATACCTCTTACATTGAGGGAAATCAAAGAAAGCACCATGATAATGGAACGGAATATATATTTTCCATCTGGCTCCAACTAGTTGAGGGCTGTCTCCCATCTCCCACTAGTGGAGGGCTTGTACCCCCACCTCCATCATTTGGAATAGTTAGATTGGCGAGTGCTGTGTCAGTCAGGAAAGTATCCATGAGAGGGCCACCCTCAGCCAGTGGGCGATTTAACCCCTCCACTGCCAGTAACGGCGGATGGCCTTCCTCTCTGC
This sequence comes from Gastrophryne carolinensis, assembly GCA_027917425.1. Lineage (NCBI taxonomy): Eukaryota > Metazoa > Chordata > Amphibia > Anura > Microhylidae > Gastrophryne > Gastrophryne carolinensis. The sequence goes on from CM051234.1 coordinate 265,979,488, forward strand.
CACACCCCCAACCAACCCCTTGTGCATCTGGCTCCAGCATCTCCCCTTCTTCCCGCCGCTGCTCATTTCCTGAGCCCCCTGCAGTTCTGAGACTCGTCCGGCCATCTCCTCTCTCATACTGCTTGCCATAGTGCCGGTCTGCCCCTTCACAGCATCAGCAAAAGAGCTTCCAAAGGGACTCTCCCAGCTTTACCACACTAATCACATGTTCTTGCCTTTTTACATGCCTTCACATTATAATCCAGCTCCGCACAACTACGGCACAGAGGACAGCAGAAGTACAAGTGACCATATTGTCTGCATTTATGGCAAAATTTGGGGAGATCAGGGTAAGTAATGTAGCCCTGGTCAGTACCAAGGGAATATGCAGTAGCCAAATGTACCACTTCACCTTCCTCATTCGTTTTCAGTTTAACTATATAATAAACCTTTACAGTCTTCATCCTAATTAAATTTTTTTTTTTAATGCATAGATGGCCATTGTATGCTTGCGCACACATAGGAATTCATCCTCCGCATTTAACCCATCCGTGCAGTGAGTGTACACATGCCCGGAGCGGTGGGCTGCCCTAATTGCGGCGCCCAGGGAGCAGTTGCAGGGTTAGGTGCCTTGCTCAAGAGCACTTCAGTCATGTCCCAGGACCGGGATTCGAACCTGCAACCCTCCAGTCACAAGTCCGCTCCCTTACCTCTAGGCAACAACTGCCCCTATAAAAGTTCACTACAGGTCCCAAACAATATACTTCTTTGCAATGTCTCATTAGAAATTCAGTTTATTGATCTTCACGAATGGATAATAAGTGCACCATTATTGTTGTTTCTCCTTGCAGGTATAGAGATATAACAGTAACCAGTTCAGGTAAGTATCACTACTTTTTTTTCTTGCTCAACCAATGATTATAGATCCTTATAGCAATTTCTTCTGGAAAAAGTAACATCATAAGACCCTTGAAAAGGAAACAGCTGGAGAGTATGCAGCTGATAGATGTTCCTTTGAAATTCTTTCCACAATCACTTTTAGATGGACCCCCTTCTGGTGGTCATCCTGCACTTTAATGCGTATTGAATTGGGTATCGCATTCAGCATTCCACCTCTACCATCGCTGTCATCCATCTTGGACTCCACAGGCTCCTGCAATAAGCTTCTGTCTCCTCACATATCTTCAGATCACAAGAACACAGACCTGCTGTTCAAACCGGTATAGAGAGAGTAACACACCACAAAGTAGACACTATCACAGGCTGTGGGTGCTAAAGCCTGGGCAGCTTTATGTGACCACTGACCAACAGGAGGTTGGAAGGCTGGGCTGCACAGTAGTTGCTTCATTGACACACTACTCCCAGGGAGCCAGACTGAAGCTCTGAGATAACCCTTAACTAGTCCTTAAGCTTTGCTGACCACACCGCCGCAAGGCACAGGCCCCTAAGTGTGTCAGTCTGTATTTCTGCAATGATGTTTGGATGCTGTGAACAGTGCAGACAGGTAAACTCTTGGATCTAACATGTTTATTTTACATCCAGGAAGAGGAAAGCAAAAAAACTGGCAAAAAAGGAGTTTTCCTTTAAATAAAATTGTAAAAACTCACCTGTTCCCATCTGTCCTCTGTTCCGTCCAGTCCACGCTGTCCCGCCACTCTCTGCAGAATCCTGGCCACTTTCCTCTCCGCCACCAGGAGGGGCTGTTTATACCAGCGAGTGAGGTGATGTCAGCACTGGTATAAATGGATGTCAGGATGTTCCGCTGATCTCTCCAGCTGTCAGAAGCAGCAGGTGGACAGCGCGGGAGACAGACTATGGAAGGACCTAAGTGGAGTGGGGGCCGATAAATAAAATATTTTGTGTTTGTGTGTGTGTTTCACATTTACCCCTTTCTGAGTAGTCCTGGTAGCTGAAGGCTGGTAGCCTTTAGGGTCAGGGACCGGACGCTTGACCTCTGTGCCCTGGTCTACCAACCTCCATAGCCGCTGACGTGAGAGTACAGAGAGTACAAAGCTCAAGTGGTCCACTTGTAAAAATGTTTAATACAATATTAATACATAATATAATAATATGATACAACAATATAATTAAATAATAATATAATACAGGGAGATTCCACATCATGTCCCTAAAACTTTGACTGAAAGATAGCCTCTTTTTCAGAAGCATGTTATACAAGGGTATAACTATAGTGGGTGCAACTACACTGGGGCTCAGGGGGGCCCCATCATTGTTGCCCCTTTACCTTATTTATCATATTTGTGCTCAAATTGGCATCAACCAGATAAAGGAAGGGCCATTTGTCTCTCCTGTTTCAGTTTTTAGCTGCATCCAAAGGAGTTAAAGACAGAAATAGTTTACTCTTTGAGCAATGACAAGGCCCATGTTCGCACCCCAACACATCTTATATCACTAGCTTGAAAGCAGAAGTTAAGGCAAACATCAAAATACAAACTTGAATGACATAAATGTAACATTTTTATTCTAAGTGTTAGCTATTTCTAATAAAATGGCTCCTTTCACACTGTGCAATGCTGTGGAAATGCAGTATGGTACTCTTTTGTGTACCAAGCTTTACCTATAATGCAACTTGATGCTGTCCTCTGGTCCCTTGCTGAGCAGTTTGCTGACTCTCCATTCATTATCTTCGGGCCATCGTGCCTTTGGTTCTTCTCCACTGGGTGGCCTCTAGTTCTTCACAGCCAGACGGCCTTTTCTGCCACCATATGGCCCTCATTCTATCATCGGTTGGCTTTCTCCCTCTGTGGTAATCACAAGGGACCAGAGGCAGCGTTAGAGGTGCTGGTGGTGGTAATGAGTATTGAGAGTCAGAGGTAAGGTACTGGGACGCCCTTATTTGTGCTTAAAGTATTCCTCCCTCTAACACTATGCAAGTGGCTAGGTGTGAAAGGAGTCTCACCCACCTTGCCACAATTGACTTAATGACAGGTGGCAAATGTATTTCATTTATTTTATTTAAAATATGCATTTGTTGCTCAGATCACAGTGACAAGCAGAGGATTTTTGAGTTACAAACAAAGCTGGAGAATTTTCCAGTGGTTTGGCAAGTATAATTATGTATATTCATCATTTTTATAATTTTAATAAAGACATGTATGTATCTTCATTGCAGAGGGATTTTATATACCATATATTTCCAACTTCCATCTAGAATAGAAAATGAATGGTTATACGAGTTAGTAGAGCAGTCTTATGCCCTTATTCATCAAGCGATAGCGCCAGGTAGTGTCTGACGAGCGCCAGGTAGCGGCAGCTAACGGCGACTACCGACTCAAGTACGCCCGCGGCGGTCACAATGACGCATTTATCAAGCAAAATGAGGCTAGCGCCGGCGAGAGCGACGGCTAGCGCGGCATTCATCATGAAGCCGCCTGGACCGAACAGCGCCGCTGCAAATTCCCTCACAGCGCCAGGTATGAGCTGTCGCTCCCTGGCGATGCCCAATGCATTTCAATGGAGCAAGCTATAATTAATCATAATTAATTGGTATTATTTTTTTAAATTTTTTTTTTAATGTCAAAAAATCGGAGAACACTTCTGCAATGTTAGGAATTATTTTTAAGTCAAAAAAAAAAAAAAAAAAAAAAGTGCAGAATTGATCTAACAGGTCTGAGATTAATGTATTCATATAACAAAATGATTCTAAAAACATGTATAATGTTACATTAAAAAAATATGGTTGTTTAGGGGTTAAAAACTAGTTAATACAGATCGCCGCCAGCGCTCTGGGGTTTAAACAAGGAATGGACAGCGACAGCACATTCGGAGCGTGATTTTTTGATGAATATGAAGCTAGCCGTTCGCTCTGGCCATTCGTTGTCAGGCGCTCACATACAACGCTGGACCTGTGAAACAGCGACTCCCCAGCCCGTATTCAACATTACCGCACACCGACTGAGTCGCTGTCATCAAGCTAACGCCGGCCAAGCACAGCGAATACTGGCTGGCGCTGAAAAAATCACGCTACAGTCGCTCATCTGTCGCTACCTGGCGCTATTGATGAATCGGCCTCTTTGACAATTGCCCAAGGCCTCAATCACCAACGGGGCCCCTGGCTTCGGTCCCAAAAGCTTGTTGTCGCTGGGGTGTTGAGGTGCAGTGTAAATGTCACTGATGCCCGAACAAAAGATGTACGTTGCAACAACTATCCAAGCTTTGGCATCAGTGATCCTCCACACTGTCCCAACTACGTAACTATTCTACTGTGCGCATCACTCTCTCCCCTACCATTACGTGTCTGCTCTCTGCCTGAGAGGACGTCAGATAATGGAAATCATAAAGAGTCTTGACAAAAGGGGGTTGGGTGTCACCGTATGAGTACAGGGTATTTTAACATACATTAACTGAATACTATGTTGTTGGTTTCAGGAACATCGATCCCTGTGACAGACTCTGCCTTTGGATTTTAAAGGCACTGTTTTTGCATAGACTCATTACTTCCATTTTCTTGAGCATGTCCCAGACAGACTGTCATTGGGTTATTGATTGTGTTACAGACTGCCATTGTGTTATTGATTGTGTTACAGACTGTCATTGTATTGTTGATTGTGTTACAGACTGCTATTGTCATTGTGCTATTGATTACGTTACAGACTGTCATTGTATTGTTGATTGTGTTACAGACTGCTATTGTTCTAATGATTGTGTTACCGGCAGAGTTGAGGGATTGTGTGGCCTGCTCCCATTGGTCTGTGCGTTTGTCATGCAGTTCTCCATCAGGTCCACGGGGGAGGGCCCCTTGCATGGAGACTTGCATATAAGGCACAGGGTGGCACTAATAAAGGAAGTTCATCTTCACCCTCAATACTGAGTTCTGTCTCTTATTGGGGGAAACGCTATATTACAATCCACTAGCCCTTGCAAGGGCTGTTCCTTTTTCCCTCGCGGATGACTCTGGGATTCCTGCAGCACCTCTCACCATTGGGAAAAGGATGTCTCTGGCAGGGAAGCCCTCCGGCGATAAAGGTTATCGCTACAATCCCCCTTTAGTTTTGCCATAGACCATACCATAGACCACCAATCATAGGGATAAGCTGGTGGTCTAAAGCTCCGCATCATCAGGCTGTGGACACTAAGAGAGAGGGAGAACAGCCAGGAAGATAAGAATGCCTATTTTACAGGCCCCAACCATAATGCTGAATATTATGGGGCATCACAGAGCCAAAGCCCACGCCCAAATATTCAGAAAGATAAATCATAAAGGAGGGAAACTGTAAACCTTGATATATCAGCCATTTCTTCTTCAATTTAAAAATGGAAAACAGTTTCGGACACTGACAAACATTGCCTGGCACAAGGGTGTAACAATTAAAACCGGATCCAGAATCTATCAGAAATTATCCAGAAATGAGGTCCAGCTACAAGCTTACCGTATTTTATACAAGCTCATTTTATAATTTTTATGCACAGGTTATTCATATTACATCATACATCTTATAAATTATTATGTGTGGTCACTCATTATTACTTACAAAATGACACACACAGAGGATTTCTTAACAGACTTAGGTTTAGGGGTTGAATTATTGTTGTCAGAGTTCACTGTAGAAGACATGGTCTTGTTTCTGGCAGTGGTGATTGGAGTTTCTTTTGATGCCTCAGATGCTGCATTGGTCTTGTTAGAGACATTGTGCTGAGTGTTGCTCTTTGTATCTGTATAAAAAAAAGACAAGAATATGTTGTGTCATATGCCCATCCAGTTTTCAGGTATAGAAGGATATACATTTAGGGTCAGATTTAGATTTTAGTAGTCTAGGACCAGAGAAACTGGCACCTAAACCTTCTTGTGAACATTGCTCCACCTAAGTAATGAAAACATGTATTTTCCTTAAAGTGGACCAACACCCAGGATTTTGACTATCCTGGGTCTTGGTCCACTTCGGTGGGGCACCTCCGATCGGGGTGCCCCGCTGTGTGAAACCCCCCCCGAACCCCCCGAACTCACCTCTCCCCGAGCTGACGGACAAGCGGCTCCTCCGCCGCCGCCTCCTGCGCGTCCCTCGACGCGCGCGTGCCCGCGCCGGCCATTCACAGACGGCCGGCGCTCGCACGTCTAGAGGGGAAACTGAGGTGAGGAGTTTGGGGTGTTTGGGGGGGTTTCACCCCGCGGGACATCCCGATCTCGGATGTCCCGCGGGGACGGAGGTGATCGGCCCGGGAATCTTATAGATTCCCGGGCCGATCACCGGTGGGTGTTGGTCCACTTTAAAGTAATTTCGCTAGTAATCCAACTGGACATAACAATTCAGAATGGCTTCTACAAAAACTCTGATAGCATGGAGTATGTTTGCAATAATTAAAAAAAAATGTTCCCTTACAACAGGAAATGTAATTTTAGAGTAACAGACAAATGCTCTTTTATCTTATTCAACCCTTGCAGTGCCAGCTATGTGAGTCTCACGTAGCTGCCTCTCCAGTTATGTGCCAGCTACACAAAAAATGTAAAAGATCTGAACTTACCTTTGCCTGCGATCAATCCAGAAGGGTCTCCTCATCACCTAGTGGGCCTCTGATCACCCCTCCTCCCCCGTGGCTCCCCAGCCTCTAGCTCTGTCTCTTAGAGGTGGGCCGTATGATGTCATTCTGCTCCCGGCGCCAACATCACGTCAGATGCTGGAGCTAATCAGTGGAGGGAGGGCGGGGAATCACCTCCAATCACCTGTCCCCTCACCCCTCTCCACTGATCACCACAAGCTGTCAGTGACTGCGTTAATCGGCAGTGCGCTACAGGATTGGCGTGGGACAAGGTGAGAAAAAAAAATCAAGTTTAATAAATGTCATTATGCTCTAGTGTGTGGTGTGTTTTTTTTACATTTAACCCTTTGTGAACTGGTAAGGGATCCATGAGATCACAATGCTTGGGCCGTTGGCAAGTCAACTGCGGCCCTCTATTAACTGCCTCCCCAAAGTCTGGAGGGGGGGGCGAAGAGCATGCAAAGGCTATGCGGGCTTGTAGGGCCACTGAGGCTGGCCTCCATACCCTGGTCTACAAGCCCTACATAGCTGGTGCCCGGGTGGTAGTTAAGCTGGGAAGGGGGGATCCCACTAAATGTTTTGCTTAATTTTAAGGGTTTTCAATGGCCACTACGTTTCTTTTCCATCTGCCAGTCTGTTGGTCCGTTTTAATGCTAACCAAGTGTTTTTTCCCATTAACTTAAGCTGGACAAATTTCACCTGACTATTGCCAAAATTCTGTTTAGCGTAATCAGTACAGAATCAGTAACATTCTGTTTAAATATAACTTTAACATGAAATGTAGCCTTAATGCTACTGTTGTGTGTTGCTTCAGTAATCACAAGTCATTATCATAATCAGCATGGGGTTTAGGAGCTCCTGGTGGTAAGATGATGATTACCTTTGTAAGATTAGAGCTATGATGCGTTAAAGCAAAAGTCCAGTCTCCGTGGCCCTGCCCTGCCCACCCTTGCTGAGCCCTCAGACTACCTCCCTCCTCCAGGCTTCCCCCTTCCTCAACCCTAATTCACTTTGCTAACCAAACAATGACTATCCCCTGTCATCTCCCCTTACACACTTAGCCGTTTGAGTTGAGTTGGAGTATAAATACACCAATGTGTCACCAACGGCCAGAACACGCAGCCCATTAAAAAAATGGGCCCTTTGATATCAGTCCACTGCGGGCTAATGCTGCATGCAGTGTGTTGCCCACAGCGCAACCAGAACAAGCCCCCATAGGAGTCTATGGGCACCGCATGTAAAACGGTGCATTGCGGTGACAGGGCTATACTCACCACCACCTTCCGATCCTTCGTTGCTGGCCCTCTCTGATGTCCTGACCTCCGTCCTCCAGGTCAGGCACTGCTGCAGCCAGCTTTTTGGAGGCCTTCCAGCCTCTGCTCCAGCAAGGTCTGGTGGAAGGCCCCCAAGAGGTGTTTGGGAACCGGAGCACCTGCCACTGTCACAACCTCCTCCTAGTCACTGCTACTCCCTCCAGGTGCCCCCACTGGCGGACAGGAAACCTCGGGGTGGTGCAGGGCGGCATGTAGATGCCACTGCTGAAGCGCACCACACCACATGGAAGTCTAAAAGACTCCAGGGCTGAGCGACTAGGTCCCTCTAGGGTTTTGGGATGCCCCACTGTGTGAGCCCCAAGAACGCCCCCAAACCCCTTACCATTCTGCCGCAGCCACTTTCCTGGCTTCCCTGCAGATGTGTGCACTCCTGTAGTCAGCCATTAAGATAGATTTAGCGCAGGGAGCAGTCTATGCAGGGAAACCGGAAATGCGCCTGCTCCCTATGCCAACCGCCGTGTGTCTGAGTGTGTGTGTGTGTGTGTTGGAGGGAGTATTGGTTAATTCAATTTGTGCCTGTGTGGGGGGCAGGAGCAGATCAGTATGTGGGAGACTTAAACCGGACCAACAGCCTGGCAAAGTTGGAAAAGAAAGGTAGAGGCCATTTCAGAGCTTCCTCTCCCAGCATCTCAGCCATGCTGCTGCCTGGATTCAACTGACATAACTGACAATGCACAGTAACAGGAAGCCCAGCAGCACTTCCTGTTTGCAGGTAGCCTGCAGATGCATGAGCCGCCATTTTGTTTTTAAAATTTACCACAGCTGAAGTTAGAAAAAGGTAGATTAATTTTTATGTGCAGCAATCTAAATTGCCCTGGGAAAGCATATGAGAGCACTGTTTGTTGTGTTGGTCTGGTTTAAGTCATTTTTGACTGTTGGTCCGCTTTAAAGATTGGCAGATTGGTGTGTATGCATTCTGGGTGGGGACAGATTAGTGCGTGTATGTGTGAGATGGGGTACACAAAGGAGAACATCCAATTGTGAAGGCTCAGGGGTATTTAATCAGCCTGCTCTGGAGTCTTTTTTTTCCAGTGAGTAATGTGATTGGCCCTCTTTTAGGAGGGACAATCACCTCTTGGCCAACCCTGGAGTTTGAAAGACTCCAGTGCCATCTGATGCTGTCCTTGTGGTATCCTGATTTGGGATGCCCCACTGTGTGAGCGGGGATGCGACCACTGCTCGCGCATGCGCCGTTGAATAAAGGTTAGTTTTCGGGCGGCCTGGAGTTTTCACACAGCGGGGGCATCCATAACAGTCTGTGAGACAGAAGCCTCCCATAACTGGCTGAGTAGCAGAACCCTCCCATAACAGTCTGTGAGGCAGAAGCCTCCCATAACTGGCTGAGTAGCAGAACCCTCCCATAACAGTCTGTGAGACAGAACCCTCCCATAACTGGCTGAGTAGCAGAACCCTCCCATAACAGTCTGTGAGACAGAAGCCTCCCATAACTGGCTGAGTAGCAGAACCCTCCCATAACAGTCTGTGAGACAGAACCCTCCCATAACTGGCTGAGTAGCAGAATCCTCCCCTAACAGTCTGTGAGACAGAAGCCTCCCATAACTGGCTGAGTAGCAGAACCCTCCCCTAACAGTCTGTGAGACAGAAGCCTCCCATAACTGGCTGAGTAGCAGAACCCTCCCATAACAGTCTGTGAGGCAGAAGCCTCCCATAACTGGCTGAGTAGCAGAACCCTCCCATAACAGTCTGTGAGACAGAACCCTCCCATAACTGGCTGAGTAGCAGAACCCTCCCATAACAGTCTGTGAGACAGAAGCCTCCCATAACTGGCTGAGTAGCAGAACCCTCCCATAACAGTCTGTGAGACAGAACCCTCCCATAACTGGCTGAGTAGCAGAATCCTCCCCTAACAGTCTGTGAGACAGAAGCCTCCCATAACTGGCTGAGTAGCAGAACCCTCCCCTAACAGTCTGTGAGACAGAAGCCTCCCATAACTGGCTGAGTAGCAGAACCCTCCCCTAACAGTCTGTGAGACAGAAGCCTCCCATAACTGGCTGAGTAGCAGAACCCTCCCATAACAGTCTGTGAGACAGAAGCCTCCCATAACTGGCTGAGTAGCAGAACCCTCCCCTAACAGTCTGTGAGACAGAAGCCTCCCATAACTGGCTGAGTAGCAGGACCCTCCCATAACAGTCTGTAAGACAGAAGCCTCCCATAACTGGCTGAGTAGTAGAACCCTCCCATAACAGTCTGTGAGACAGAAGCCTCCCATAACTGGCTGAGTAGCAGAACCCTCCCATAACAGTCTGTGAGACAGAAGCCTCCCATAACTGGCTGAGTAGCAGGACCCTCCCATAACAGTCTGTGAGACAGAAGCCTCCCATAACTGGCTGAGTAGCAGAACCCTCCCATAACAGTCTGTGAGACAGAAGCCTCCCATAACTGGCTGAGTAGCAGAACCCTCCCCTAACAGTCTGTGAGACAGAAGCCTCCCATAACTGGCTGAGTAGCAGAACCCTCCCCTAACAGTCTGTGAGACAGAAGCCTCCCATAACTGGCTGAGTAGCAGAACCCTCCCATAACAGTCTGTGAGGCAGAAGCCTCCCATAACTGGCTGAGTAGCAGAACCCTCCCATAACAGTCTGTGAGACAGAAGCCTCCCATAACTGGCTGAGTAGCAGAACCCTCCCATAACAGTCTGTGAGGCAGAAGCCTCCCATAACTGGCTGAGTAGCAGAACCCTCCCCTAACAGTCTCTGAGACAGAAGCCTCCCATAACTGGCTGAGTAGCAGAACCCTCCCCTAACAGTCTGTGAGACAGAAGCCTCCCATAACTGGCTGAGTAGCAGAACCCTCCCCTAACAGTCTGTGAGACAGAAGCCTCCCATAACTGGCTGAGTAGCAGAACCCTCCCATAACAGTCTGTGAGACAGAAGCCTCCCATAACTGGCTGAGTAGCAGAACCCTCCCCTAACAGTCTGTGAGACAGAAGCCTCCCATAACTGGCTGAGTAGCAGAACCCTCCCATAACAGTCTGTGAGACAGAAGCCTCCCATAACTGGCTGAGTAGCAGGACCCTCCCATAACAGTCTGTGAGACAGAAGCCTCCCATAACTGGCTGAGTAGTAGAACCCTCCCATAACAGTCTGTGAGACAGAAGCCTCCCATAACTGGCTGAGTAGTAGAACCCTCCCATAACAGTCTGTGAGACAGAACCCTCCCATAAATGGCTGAGTAGCAGGACCCTCCCATAACAGTCTGTGAGACAGAAGCCTCCCATAACTGGCTGAGTAGCAGAACCCTCCCCTAACAGTCTGTGAGACAGAAGCCTCCCATAACTGGCTGAGTAGCAGAACCCTCCCATAACAGTCTGTGAGACAGAACCCTCCCATAAATGGCTGAGTAGCAGGACCCTCCCATAACAGTCTGTGAGACAGAAGCCTCCCATAACTGGCTGAGTAGCAGAACCCTCCCATAACAGTCTGTGAGACAGAAGCCTCCCATAACTGGCTGAGTAGCAGGACCCTCCCATAACAGTCTGTGAGACAGAAGCCTCCCATAACTGGCTGAGTAGCAGAACCCTCCCATAACAGTCTGTGAGACAGAAGCCTCCCATAACTGGCTGAGTAGCAGAACCCTCCCCTAACAGTCTGTGAGACAGAAGCCTCCCATAACTGGCTGAGTAGCAGAACCCTCCCATAACAGTCTGTGAGACAGAAGCCTCCCATAACTGGCTGAGTAGCAGAACTCTCCCCTAACAGTCTGTGAGACAGAAGCCTCCCATAACTGGCTGAGTAGCAGAACCCTCCCCTAACAGTCTGTGAGACAGAAGCCTCCCATAACTGGCTGAGTAGCAGAACCCTCCCCTAACAGTCTGTGAGACAGAAGCCTCCCATAACTGGCTGAGTAGCAGAACCCTCCCATAACAGTCTGTGAGACAGAACCCTCCCATAACTGGCTGAGTAGCAGAACCCTCCCATAACAGTCTGTGAGACAGAAGCCTCCCATAACTGGCTGAGTAGCAGAACCCTCCCATAACAGTCTGTGAGACAGAAGCCTCCCATAAATGGCTGAGTAGCAGAACCCTCCCCTAACAGTCTGTGAGACAGAAGCCTCCCATAACTGGCTGAGTAGCAGAACCCTCCCATAACAGTCTGTGAGACAGAAGCCTCCCATAACTGGCTGAGTAGCAGAACCCTCCCCTAACAGTCTGTGAGACAGAAGCCTCCCATAACTGGCTGAGTAGCAGAACCCTCCCATAACAGTCTGTGAGACAGAAGCCTCCCATAACTGGCTGAGTAGCAGAACCCTCCCCTAACAGTCTGTGAGACAGAAGCCTCCCATAACTGGCTGAGTAGCAGAACCCTCCCATAACAGTCTGTGAGACAGAAGCCTCCCATAACTGGCTGAGTAGCAGAACCCTCCCATAACAGTCTGTGAGACAGAAGCCTCCCATAACTGGCTGAGTAGCAGAACCCTCCCATAACAGTCTGTGAGACAGAACCCCCAATAACTGGCTGAGTAGCAGAACCCTCCCATAACAGTCTGTGAGACAGAAGCCTCCCATAACTGGCTGAGTAGCAGAACCCTCCCCTAACAGTCTGTGAGGCAGAAGCCTCCCATAACTGGCTGAGTAGCAGAACCCTTCCATAACAGTCTGTGAGGCAGAACCCCCAATAACATGTTGAGTAGCAGAACCCTCCCATAACAGTCTGTGAGACAGAACCCTCCCATAACTGGCTGAGTAGCAGAACCCTCCCCTAACAGTCTGTGAGACAGAAGCCTCCCATAACTGGCTGAGTAGCAGAACCCTCCCATAACAGTCTGTGAGACAGAAGCCTCCCATAACTGGCTGAGTAGCAGAACCCTCCCATAACAGTCTGTGAGACAGAAGCCTCCCATAACTGGCTGAGTAGCAGAACCCTCCCATAACAGTCTGTGAGACAGAAGGCTCCCATAACTGGCTGAGTAGCAGAACCCTCCCATAACAGTCTGTGAGACAGAAGCCTCCCATAACTGGCTGAGTAGCAGAATCCTCCCATAACAGTCTGTGAGACAGAAGCCTCCCATAACTGGCTGAGTAGCAGAACCCTCCCCTAACAGTCTGTGAGACAGAAGCCTCCCATAACTGGCTGAGTAGCAGAACCCTCCCATAACAGTCTGTGAGACAGAAGCCTCCCATAACTGGCTGAGTAGCAGAACCCTCCCATAACAGTCTGTGAGACAGAAGCCTCCCATAACTGGCTGAGTAGCAGAACCCTCCCCTAACAGTCTGTGAGACAGAAGCCTCCCATAACTGGCTGAGTAGCAGGACCCTCCCATAACAGTCTGTGAGACAGAAGCCTCCCATAACTGGCTGAGTAGCAGAACCCTCCCATAACAGTCTGTGAGACAGAAGCCTCCCATACCTGGCTGAGTAGCAGAACCCTTCCATTACAGTCTGTGAGACAGAAGCCTCCCATAACTGGCTGAGTAGCAGAACCCTCCCATAACAGTCTGTGAGACAGAAGCCTCCTATAACTGGCTGAGTAGCAGAACCCTCCCATAACAGTCTGTGAGGCAGAAGCCTCCCATAACTGGCTGAGTAGCAGAACCCTCCCATAACAGTCTGTGAGACAGAAGCCTCCCATAAATGGCTGAGTAGCAGAACCCTCCCATAACAGTCTGTGAGACAGAAGCCTCCCATAACATGCTGAGTAGCAGAACCCTCCCATAACAGTCTGTGAGACAGAAGCCTCCCATAACTGGCTGAGTAGCAGAACCCTCCCATAACAGTCTGTGAGACAGAAGCCTCCCATAACTGGCTGAGTAGCAGGACCCTCCCATAACAGTCTGTGAGACAGAAGCCTCCCATAACTGGCTGAGTAGCAGAACCCTCCCCTAACAGTCTGTGAGACAGAAGCCTCCCATAACTGGCTGAGTAGCAGGACCCTCCCCTAACAGTCTGTGAGACAGAAGCCTCCCATAACTGGCTGAGTAGCAGGACCCTTCCATAACAGTCTGTGAGACAGAAGCCTCCCATAACTGGCTGAGTAGCAGAACCCTCCCATAACAGTCTGTGAGACAGAACCCCCAATAACATGTTGAGTAGCAGAACCCTCCCATAACAGTCTGTGAGACAGAAGCCTCCCATAACTGGCTGAGTAGCAGAACCCTTCCATAACAGTCTGTGAGACAGAAGCCTCCCATAACTGGCTGAGTAGCAGAACCCTCCCATAACAGTCTGTGAGACAGAACCCCCAATAACATGTTGAGTAGCAGAACCCTTCCATAACAGTCTGTGAGGCAGAACCCCCAATAACATGTTGAGTAGCAGAACCCTCACATAACAGGCTAAGTGGCAGAATTCTCCCATAGCAGGCTGAGTAGCAGCATCCCCTGATAACAGTCTAAGTGGCAGAACCCCCACTCGCCCCCGGTTCACCTTATTTCCTGTTGCTAGGGATACCACTGCAGGTAGGGGAGCCAGGGTCTGGAGCTGTCTGCCGCTGGGAGGGGAGCTGGGTGCAGCAGCCTATGGTGGTCAGGTGGCAACACAGCAGCAGCAAGAGAGCTCTGGCAGAACCGGATAGGGAGGCCTACTTTTCACTGACTCTTTGTTTAATACTGGCTTCTATCCATGGGCCAGGTGAATGGCCCACTCTGGGCGGCCCGTAGCGGCCTCCATTCATCCAGCCCGCCACAGGTGGGTGCCTACCGGGCAATTTCCTGCTAAGGCCAGTCCACTCTTGTGGTGTAATGTAGAAACAGAAGTCGTCTACTAATAGCACAAGCACAACAAAAAATGCCCACACAACCCTACTGTAATAAGGGGATGCTACTCCCAGGTAAAACCTCTATAAGCAAATCACAAAAATTGGAACCAAGGGAGGATTTTCGGCATCTGAGCACAGATTTGTATAGTTGTTCGCAGGCTGAGCAAACGGTCAATTTATCTGCTCGTGTAAAGCCACCATTATCCTGCACTACATAGGTGTGTCTAGTTGTATCTAACATTATGCTATGTTTACACTGGAAAATACAAATACTTACTTTGGATCGCAATTTGTTCTCCTGTATTCCTTGTAGTATTCAGTCTTTCATTGCTGCTTTGCATCTTGTTTAAAAAAAATATATGTTTATTTATAAGTATACTTTCTACAAAGATGAAACATTTTAAAAACCACATTGCAACCTAAAGAGGGGAAAGAACTATTTCAAAAGATTTCCTGTGGTTCACTTAAAGCGGACCTTCACTCTGAATAAGAGTCTATCTTATATGTTTCCCACACCCTGTACATACAGATTGCTAACATTAAAATTCATCCTAACTGCATCTTCTGCATGTTATGAGCCTTTAAACATCCAAGATGGCGGCTCATGGAACATCAGGCAGCCTGCAAACAGGAAGTGCATTATGACTGTGCTTCTCTGCATTCTGGGATTGCTGATCTTTTCCTGACCCCAGCTCTGCTCTGTCTGAGCAAAACACAGCTATAACCCGCCCTCCTGTGCTTTATCCCACTCTCCTCTCCTCAGTAAGTGTAATGCTTCTTAGTCAAGATGGCGGCACCCGTATCCTAAAGTCCTGAACAGAGTTGCAGCCCAGTGGGGGAAAGAATAATAAGTAAGTGACTAAAAACTTAAAATATATTAACTTTAGATGCTGGGCAATCGTTTTTTAAGGGTTTGGGCTTTTCAATAAATCATGGTGAAGGTCCGGTTTAAGGTCCACAGCCTTACACCTGGGTATAGTAATAGATGCAGGAGGATGGACCCCCCAAAAAGTTGTTCTTTCTCTTGAGTGCATTACTTCTGTGTTACCCCTAAAATAAGACAGATCTTATATTCATTTGTGCTCCAAATATAGGTGCTAGGGCTTATTTTTTAGTGGATGTCTTATAGCAGGCTGGCAGCTGGCAGGATGGTGGCGGCAGTACAGCAACACCTGTACAGTATATGCACAGAGCCGGCTGGCAGCTGGCAGGATGGTGGCGGCAGTACAGCAGCACCTGTACAGTATATGCACAGAGCCGGCTGGCAGCTGGCAGGATGGTGGCGGCAGTACAGCAGCACCTGTACAGTATATACACAGAGCCGGCTGGCAGCTGGCTGGATGGTGGCGGCAGTACAGCAGCACCTGTACAGTATATGCACAGAGCCGGCTGGCAGCTGGCAGGATGGTGGCGGCAGTACAGCAGCACCTGTACAGTATATGCACAGAGCCGGCTGGCAGCTGGCAGGATGGTGGCGGCAGTACAGCAGCACCTGTACAGTATATACACAGAGCCGGCTGGCAGCTGGCTGGATGGTGGCGGCAGTACAGCAGCACCTGTACAGTATATGCACAGAGCCGGCTGGCAGCTGGCAGGATGGTGGCGGCAGTACAGCAGCACCTGTACAGTATATGCACAGAGCCGGCTGGCAGCTGGCAGGATGGTGGCGGCAGTACAGCAGCACCTGTACAGTATATGTACAGAGCCGGCTGGCAGCTGGCAGGATGGTGGCGGCAGTACAGCAGCTCCTGTACAGTATATGCACAGAGCCGGCTGGCAGCTGGCAGGATGATGGCGGCAGTACAGCAGCACCTGTACAGTATATGCACAGAGCCGGCTGGCAGGATGGTGGCGGCAGTACAGCAGCACCTGTACAGTATATGCACAGAGCCGGCTGGCAGCTGGCAGGATGGTGGCGGCAGTACAGCAGCACCTGTACAGTATATGCACAGAGCCGGCTGGCAGCTGGCAGGATGGTGGCGGCAGTACAGCAGCTCCTGTACAGTATATGCACAGAGCCGGCTGGCAGCTGGCAGGATGG
Source organism: Gastrophryne carolinensis (assembly GCA_027917425.1). Classification (NCBI taxonomy): domain Eukaryota; kingdom Metazoa; phylum Chordata; class Amphibia; order Anura; family Microhylidae; genus Gastrophryne; species Gastrophryne carolinensis. The sequence goes on from CM051234.1 coordinate 265,996,050, forward strand.
TGGCGGCAGTACAGCAGCACCTGTACAGTATATGCACAGAGCCGGCTGGCAGCTGGCAGGATGGTGGCGGCAGTACAGCAGCACCTGTACAGTATATGTACAGAGCCGGCTGGCAGCTGGCAGGATGGTGGCGGCAGTACAGCAGCACCTGTACAGTATATGCACAGAGCCGGCTGGCAGCTGGCAGGATGGTGGCGGCAGTACAGCAGCACCTGTACAGTATATGCACAGAGCCGGCTGGCAGCTGGCAGGATGGTGGCGGCAGTACAGCAGCACCTGTACAGTATATGCACAGAGCCGGCTGGCAGCTGGCAGGATGGTGGCGGCAGTACAGCAGCACCTGTACAGTATATGCACAGAGCCGGCTAGCAGCTGGCAGGATGGTGGCGGCAGTACAGCAGCACCTGTACAGTATATGTACAGAGCCGGCTGGCAGCTGGCAGGATGGTGGCGGCAGTACAGCAGCACCTGTACAGTATATGCACAGAGCCGGCTGGCAGCTGGCAGGATGGTGGCGGCAGTACAGCAGCACCTGTACAGTATATGCACAGAGCCGGCTGGCAGCTGGCAGGATGGTGGCGGCAGTACAGCAGCACCTGTACAGTATATGCACAGAGCCGGCTGGCAGCTGGCAGGATGGTGGCGGCAGTACAGCAGCTCCTGTACAGTATATGCACAGAGCCGGCTGGCAGCTGGCAGGATGGTGGCGGCAGTACAGCAGCACCTGTACAGTATATGCACAGAGCCGGCTGGCAGCTGGCAGGATGGTGGCGGCAGTACAGCAGCACCTGTACAGTATATGCACAGAGCCGGCTGGCAGCTGGCAGGATGGTGGCGGCAGTACAGCAGCACCTGTACAGTATATGCACAGAGCCGGCTAGCAGCTGGCAGGATGGTGGCGGCAGTACAGCAGCACCTGTACAGTATATGTACAGAGCCGGCTGGCAGCTGGCAGGATGGTGGCGGCAGTACAGCAGCACCTGTACAGTATATGCACAGAGCCGGCTGGCAGCTGGCAGGATGGTGGCGGCAGTACAGCAGCACCTGTACAGTATATGCACAGAGCCGGCTGGCAGCTGGCAGGATGGTGGCGGCAGTACAGCAGCACCTGTACAGTATATGCACAGAGCCGGCTGGCAGCTGGCAGGATGGTGGCGGCAGTACAGCAGCTCCTGTACAGTATATGCACAGAGCCGGCTGGCAGCTGGCAGGATGGTGGCGGCAGTACAGCAGCACCTGTACAGTATATGCACAGAGCCGGCTGGCAGCTGGCAGGATGGTGGCGGCAGTACAGCAGCACCTGTACAGTATATGCACAGAGCCGGCTGGCAGCTGGCAGGATGGTGGCGGCAGTACAGCAGCACCTGTACAGTATATGCACAGAGCCGGCTGGCAGCTGGCAGGATGGTGGCGGCAGTACAGCAGCTCCTGTACAGTATATGCACAGAGCCGGCTGGCAGCTGGCAGGATGGTGGCGGCAGTACAGCAGCACCTGTACAGTATATGCACAGAGCCGGCTGGCAGCTGGCAGGATGGTGGCGGCAGTACAGCAGCACCTGTACAGTATATGCACAGAGCCGGCTGGCAGCTGGCAGGATGGTGGCGGCAGTACAGCAGCACCTGTACAGTATATGTACAGAGCCGGCTGGCTGCTGGCAGGATGGTGGCGGCAGTACAGCAGCACCTGTACAGTATATGCACAGAGCCGGCTGGCAGCTGGCAGGATGGTGGCGGCAGTACAGCAGCACCTGTACAGTATATGCACAGAGCCGGCTGGCAGCTGGCAGGATGGTGGCGGCAGTACAGCAGCACCTGTACAGTATATGCACAGAGCCGGCTGGCAGCTGGCAGGATGGTGGCGGCAGTACAGCAGCTCCTGTACAGTATATGCACAGAGCCGGCTGGCAGCTGGCAGGATGGTGGCGGCAGTACAGCAGCACCTGTATAGTATATTCACAGAGCCGGCTGGCAGGATGGTGGCGGCAGTACAGCAGCACCTGTACAGTATATGCACAGAGCCGGCTGGCAGCTGGCAGGATGGTGGCGGCAGTACAGCAGCACCTGTACAGTATATGTACAGAGCCGGCTGGCAGCTGGCAGGATGGTGGCGGCAGTACAGCAGCTCCTGTACAGTATATGCACAGAGCCGGCTGGCAGCTGGCAGGATGGTGGCGGCAGTACAGCAGCACCTGTACAGTATATGCACAGAGCCGGCTGGCAGCTGGCAGGATGGTGGCGGCAGTACAGCAGCACCTGTACAGTATATGCACAGAGCCGGCTGGCAGCTGGCAGGATGGTGGCGGCAGTACAGCAGCACCTGTACAGTATATGCACAGAGCCGGCTGGCAGCTGGCAGGATGGTGGCGGCAGTACAGCAGCACCTGTACAGTATATGTACAGAGCCGGCTGGCTGCTGGCAGGATGGTGGCGGCAGTACAGCAGCACCTGTACAGTATATGCACAGAGCCGGCTGGCAGCTGGCAGGATGGTGGCGGCAGTACAGCAGCACCTGTACAGTATATGCACAGAGCCGGCTGGCAGCTGGCAGGATGGTGGCGGCAGTACAGCAGCACCTGTACAGTATATGCACAGAGCCGGCTGGCAGCTGGCAGGATGGTGGCGGCAGTACAGCAGCTCCTGTACAGAATATGCACAGAGCCGGCTGGCAGCTGGCAGGATGGTGGCGGCAGTACAGCAGCACCTGTACAGTATATGCACAGAGCCGGCTGGCAGCTGGCAGGATGGTGGCGGCAGTACAGCAGCACCTGTATAGTATATTCACAGAGCCGGCTGGCAGGATGGTGGCGGCAGTACAGCAGCACCTGTACAGTATATGCACAGAGCCGGCTGGCAGCTGGCAGGATGGTGGCGGCAGTACAGCAGCACCTGTACAGTATATGCACAGAGCCGGCTGGCAGCTGGCAGGATGGTGGCGGCAGTACAGCAGCACCTGTACAGTATATGCACAGAGCCGGCTGGCAGCTGGCAGGATGGTGGCGGCAGTACAGCAGCACCTGTACAGTATATGCACAGAGCCGGCTAGCAGCTGGCAGGATGGTGGCGGCAGTACAGCAGCACCTGTACAGTATATGTACAGAGCCGGCTGGCAGCTGGCAGGATGGTGGCGGCAGTACAGCAGCACCTGTACAGTATATGCACAGAGCCGGCTGGCAGCTGGCAGGATGGTGGCGGCAGTACAGCAGCACCTGTACAGTATATGCACAGAGCCGGCTGGCAGCTGGCAGGATGGTGGCGGCAGTACAGCAGCACCTGTACAGTATATGCACAGAGCCGGCTGGCAGCTGGCAGGATGGTGGCGGCAGTACAGCAGCTCCTGTACAGTATATGCACAGAGCCGGCTGGCAGCTGGCAGGATGGTGGCGGCAGTACAGCAGCACCTGTACAGTATATGCACAGAGCCGGCTGGCAGCTGGCAGGATGGTGGCGGCAGTACAGCAGCACCTGTACAGTATATGCACAGAGCCGGCTGGCAGCTGGCAGGATGGTGGCAGCAGTACAGCAGCACCTGTACAGTATATGCACAGAGCCGGCTGGCAGCTGGCAGGATGGTGGCGGCAGTACAGCAGCACCTGTACAGTATATGCACAGAGCCGGCTGGCAGCTGGCAGGATGGTGGCGGCAGTACAGCAGCACCTGTACAGTATATGCACAGAGCCGGCTGGCAGCTGGCAGGATGGTGGCGGCAGTACAGCAGCACCTGTACAGTATATGCACAGAGCCGGCTGGCAGCTGGCAGGATGGTGGCGGCAGTACAGCAGCACCTGTACAGTATATGCACAGAGCCGGCTGGCAGCTGGCAGGATGGTGGCGGCAGTACAGCAGCACCTGTACAGTATATGCACAGAGCCGGCTGGCAGCTGGCAGGATGGTGGCGGCAGTACAGCAGCACCTGTACAGTATATGCACAGAGCCGGCTGGCAGCTGGCAGGATGGTGGCGGCAGTACAGCAGCTCCTGTACAGTATATGCACAGAGCCGGCTGGCAGCTGGCAGGATGGTGGCGGCAGTACAGCAGCACCTGTACAGTATATGCACAGAGCCGGCTGGCAGCTGGCAGGATGGTGGCGGCAGTACAGCAGCACCTGTACAGTATATGCACAGAGCCGGCTGGCAGCTGGCAGGATGGTGGCGGCAGTACAGCAGCACCTGTACAGTATATGTACAGAGCCGGCTGGCTGCTGGCAGGATGGTGGCGGCAGTACAGCAGCACCTGTACAGTATATGCACAGAGCCGGCTGGCAGCTGGCAGGATGGTGGCGGCAGTACAGCAGCACCTGTACAGTATATGCACAGAGCCGGCTGGCAGCTGGCAGGATGGTGGCGGCAGTACAGCAGCACCTGTACAGTATATGCACAGAGCCGGCTGGCAGCTGGCAGGATGGTGGCGGCAGTACAGCAGCTCCTGTACAGTATATGCACAGAGCCGGCTGGCAGCTGGCAGGATGGTGGCGGCAGTACAGCAGCACCTGTATAGTATATTCACAGAGCCGGCTGGCAGGATGGTGGCGGCAGTACAGCAGCACCTGTACAGTATATGCACAGAGCCGGCTGGCAGCTGGCAGGATGGTGGCGGCAGTACAGCAGCACCTGTACAGTATATGTACAGAGCCGGCTGGCAGCTGGCAGGATGGTGGCGGCAGTACAGCAGCTCCTGTACAGTATATGCACAGAGCCGGCTGGCAGCTGGCAGGATGGTGGCGGCAGTACAGCAGCACCTGTACAGTATATGCACAGAGCCGGCTGGCAGCTGGCAGGATGGTGGCGGCAGTACAGCAGCACCTGTACAGTATATGCACAGAGCCGGCTGGCAGCTGGCAGGATGGTGGCGGCAGTACAGCAGCACCTGTACAGTATATGCACAGAGCCGGCTGGCAGCTGGCAGGATGGTGGCGGCAGTACAGCAGCACCTGTACAGTATATGTACAGAGCCGGCTGGCTGCTGGCAGGATGGTGGCGGCAGTACAGCAGCACCTGTACAGTATATGCACAGAGCCGGCTGGCAGCTGGCAGGATGGTGGCGGCAGTACAGCAGCACCTGTACAGTATATGCACAGAGCCGGCTGGCAGCTGGCAGGATGGTGGCGGCAGTACAGCAGCACCTGTACAGTATATGCACAGAGCCGGCTGGCAGCTGGCAGGATGGTGGCGGCAGTACAGCAGCTCCTGTACAGTATATGCACAGAGCCGGCTGGCAGCTGGCAGGATGGTGGCGGCAGTACAGCAGCACCTGTACAGTATATGCACAGAGCCGGCTGGCAGCTGGCAGGATGGTGGCGGCAGTACAGCAGCACCTGTATAGTATATTCACAGAGCCGGCTGGCAGGATGGTGGCGGCAGTACAGCAGCACCTGTACAGTATATGCACAGAGCCGGCTGGCAGCTGGCAGGATGGTGGCGGCAGTACAGCAGCACCTGTACAGTATATGTACAGAGCCGGCTGGCAGCTGGCAGGATGGTGGCGGCAGTACAGCAGCACCTGTACAGTATATGCACAGAGCCGGCTGGCAGCTGGCAGGATGGTGGCGGCAGTACAGCAGCTCCTGTACAGTATATGCACAGAGCCGGCTGGCAGCTGGCAGGATGGTGGCGGCAGTACAGCAGCACCTGTACAGTATATGCACAGAGCCGGCTGGCAGCTGGCAGGATGGTGGCGGCAGTACAGCAGCTCCTGTACAGTATATGCACAGAGCCGGCTGGCAGCTGGCAGGATGGTGGCGGCAGTACAGCAGCACCTGTACAGTATATGCACAGAGCCGGCTGGCAGCTGGCAGGATGGTGGCGGCAGTACAGCAGCACCTGTACAGTATATGCACAGAGCCGGCTGGCAGCTGGCAGGATGGTGGCGGCAGTACAGCAGCACCTGTACAGTATATGCACAGAGCCGGCTGGCAGCTGGCAGGATGGTGGCGGCAGTACAGCAACACCTGTACAGTATATGCACAGAGCCGGCTGGCAGTGGGAGATGTGGGGGCATTCGGCCGGGTGCCCAGCATGGCTGCGGGCTGGGGTAGAGCCAGCAAGATCAAATTTCACTCCCAACAGACAATCATACCTGTGTGACTTGATGGTTACTCACCCTCATTTACAGCGCTCTCATCCCTCTGCAGAGTAGGGCATTGGAGAGAGGTGCCCAAACCAAATGCCTCTAAAATACCCCCCATGCAAAATGCAGTCACCAGGTCTGGGTAAGAATCCACAACAGAACAGATTAAATCAGGCCAAAAGTGATTTTCCTCTTGATCGGGTCTCTATGATTCCTAGGTCACAATCACTGCCAAACCCCGCTCCCACCAGAGGTACATATACCAATATGTGATCCAGCATTGTATTCCAATATGGCACAGGAAGTGCAGACAGTGGCCTCACCTTCAGGGATAAATGTTGGTTATCCTCTAGAATAAACGTTACCATTTGCTTGTGGTCCTGCTATATTTAAACCGGACCTTCACCATGATTTAATGAAAAGCCCAAACCCTTAAAAAAACGATTCCCCAGCATCTAAAATTAATATATTTTACGTTTTTGGTCGCTTACTTATTATTCTTTCCCCCACTGGGCTGCAACTCTGTTCAGGACTCTAGGATACAGGCGCCGCCATCTTGCCTCTGAAGCATCACATACAGAGGAGAGGAAGGGGGGTGGGCATGTGTAGGGGGCAGGTTCTGTGCTTCACACAGACAGAGCAGAGCTGAGGTCTGGAAAAGGACAGCAATCACAGAATGCAGAACCGCGTAGTCAGAAGACATTTCCTGTCTGCAAGCAGCCTGAAACTCCACAGGCCACCATCTTGGTGCAGGTAGGATGATTTTTAATGTAGGCAATCTGTATGTAGGGGTAAGGGAAACATACAAAATAGACTCTTATTCAGGATAAAGGTCTGCTTTAAGGACATGACATTTGAAATCACGTCATATATGAACTCTGTTTAAACAAGGTGGCCCTGTGACACTGCATCTGACCAAAATGACTTATAGTTATCTATAAAAGAATTGAGAATGTGGTGGAATAAACACCTGAGGATGACAACCAATTACTCAGATCAATTTTCAAGTGACTGGCAAGAAATCCTATCCGAAGCAACAATAAAAGTGATGAACATTATTATCACCTATGAGACAAAGAAACTAAAAATGGTCAAAAATTCATTTGAAAAATATAATACGTTAGAGGATTTTGATCAGTCGTTGCAGTCTTTGAAAGACAGAATTAAGAAAACAGAAACTTAGATTACTGAATGTAAAAAAAACCAGATGTAAAAAAAACCAGATGAGCGGTTCGCACGAGCCGCTATCACCTCCTGCTATCTGCGCCCTCCCACGCAGCCAGATGGTCGGTCGGTTGGCGCAGCGCGCAGCTTATCAAGGCCGATACAACTGCGCCCCCAAGCGCCGGAAATCCAGCAAATTTATTAGAAAAAAACACAGCACCTGCACTGTGTAAAGGGTATTACAGGGAGATCTATTGTGAAACAATCAATATCCCGATCAGGGAGCTTTTCAATTTCAGATAAATCTTTTTCAGATACTCTAACATCAAATGGTGGGACATCATCCTTCTTTTTTTAGATGAAGAAAGACTGGCAAGGGGGACCCAAAAAAATAAGGGAATCCAGAGCAAACAAACAAAAAAAGAATTGCCACAGGATTGACCTGAGTTGTACAAACTTGTACAAACCTCATGTCCCATATGAGAGACTTAGAGGGTGATCAGAGTAAAATCACCAGTCCAACGGTATGTCATTTCAGTAACAAAAAGTTTTAACCAGTGAATACTCGATCAAGCGCTATCGAATGGTTCTGAGAAATAGTAGAGCTAGTAGAGATACAATAAATAGATAAGGTCAAACAGAAATCTCTTTTGAATCTTACATTCAGTGAAAGAAGCACACTCAAGGGATTTCAGGATGATTGAGATCTGGTTATATGTAACTGATAACAGGGAATAATATTGTGTTGCTAGACAAATCTATGTATGATGCTGAGGCATTACGCCAGTTGAAATGTCAACACTTATATTCCCTTGAGGAGGGATCCCACAGTGGAACATTGAAAAGATTGTTGCAAGAAGGGCAATATCTGGGTATATTCACTACACAGTGGCTGAACAAATGTTGGTCGAAAAACTGATTGCGCCAGTCTTTCATTATTTACCCATAAAAACATTCCCAATCCCCCAATTGTGGCAGGGATTGGGGAGCTAAATGAAAGATTGGCACAGTGGGTCGATACTCAATTACAGCCGATTGGTACTAGATATCCTGGTTACATTAAAGATACAGGCCATGTATTATCTGTTTTTCAAATCACATCTTGGCCATAACAGAGGGTTTGGATGACATGTGATATGGAATCACTTTATTCCTCTATACCCAACTCATTTGCCACCATTGCTTTTAAAAAAAACAAAAAAATGATATCTGTCCATACTAATTACTCCCAGACCCACATTGAATTTGTTTGCCATACTGTGGAGTATTTGTTGTCCCTTAGTTTTTCTATGTACAATGGTAAATTTTATTTACAGCCATGTGGTGCATCCATGGGGGCTCCGTTCTCACCATCCCTAGATTAACATCCATGAGATGGTGGGAACAGAAGTTTATTTTCAACAATGACAATCCATTTGCCAACCAGTTACATTGGTATGACCGATTCATTGACGATATTGCCTGTATATGGACAGGGAGCTAAGAGAACATACCGGCTTTTATTGAATACCGAAATGATAACAGGTTAAACTTAACATTTACTACTGATTGGAATGAAAATGGTATGAACTTCTTGGATCGAAATGTAACTACCAAACCCATTACTAAGACAATTGAGACCAAAACATTCAGTATGCTGCATGCAAAAAGTTTTCATCCACGTCATACAATAAGGGGCATCCCGAAAGGAGAGTTTATATGGGCCTGTCGCAATTGTTCAGATGAATGAACATTTGATCAGGAATGTTGCATACTACGTTCTAGATTTTTGGATTGGAGATATGACAAAAGTACAATTAACAACGCTGAATCATATGCTAGATCCAAGAATCATTCTACCATGCTAAAATCCACTATTCCAACATCACAAACCAAACCTCAGATCTTATTTGTTACCATGCATAGCAAACAATTTTCAGCTTTACGCAAAATACTAGAGAGTAATTTGCCTATCCTGAGGTGCTGTCAGGACTTGTTACGTTGTAACATATCTGTAACGTAACATATCTGTAGTCTTGAATAAAGATTTATGGAGCATATATATCATATCAAAAATGATTATGCTAAATCCAACGTGACACATCATTGCCAGAAATTCCACAACTCTAGTACAACATCTTTAATCGGTGATAGAAAAAGTGAGAACAGTGTGGCCTCAGAGGTGAGGATATTCAAGAGAGGCTCAATGGATTTTAAAATTTGATACACGTCAACCACGAGGCTTAAATGATCGTTAAAATGTAGCTTTGTATACGGGTTAATTCATTATGCTAGTTCATTTTGATGCCTTTGTTCTCTTTCATTTAATTTTTCATTTTAATCTTTGCCTGTAAATATTTGCACTACTCAGTTTACTTCCACTTATAGTGTTGTTGTTCTCAGAATTCGGGACTTATCTGCACCCCCAGCATCAAATGGTGGAACTCATGTGCTTTCTAGAAGTGATACAGCCTGATGGGCTTCCGAATGCGGGGCGGGGAGGCTGGCTTGGGAGTATTTTGATTGACAATTCTTCGGGCCAACCGCTTGCCCTCTTGTCTTATTACCAAGTTTGTTTTGATTGATTATTCTTTGCATTTGGCCAATCGGCACCCGGCTGGTATTTATACCATGATTTGTCATGTCTTGTTGTATTTTCTGACATTCTGATTTCAGTTTTATCATATCAGCATAGCTAATAACATGCACTATATACTATTGGTAAGCACTTCATACTCATTATTGGTCCATACATTATTTATTATAATGAGGTCTGCTGTTACCTTATATAGTTATTTACCTTTCGGGTTATATATTTATATTATATATTATCATACCTACCAGCTTTTCAGGGTGGGAAAGAGGGACATTTGTTAAATTAGGCCACACCCCCTCATTGAGGGATGGATAGGAGATAGGTTGTCACTGTTAAAACAATATAAACACTTTAAATAGGCAAATTAATGTATTGATGCAGATCTGAATGTTACGTCTCAAAGAAGGAAAAATTAGAACAACAAGACTCAAGGGGACACGGACTTAAAAGAGGGACAGTCCCTCCAAATCAGGAACACTTGGGAGGTATGTATTATTATATTTTATATACTTCAACTTGATCTGATTTATAACGCACTTCCGGGGGGAGGACTGCATGCAAGGGCCATACATGAGGGATATTTAAGATACTTTGCACATTCCTTTACTGCTCAACAAAGGATCTTTGGGTCTGAAACGCACCACAGTGTTTTTGGGATGCCTCCATTTATGGAACTATGCTTTTATTGATTACCTAATAAAGTGCTGCGGTCCGGCCAGATTTTCCCCTATCGTTTGCTCGCCTTCAGGGATGCCTATACTGCATTTATATACAGAGCTGGGTCTATAGCATTTCCAACGGTGGGGCATTGCAATCATGATGCTCCCCAGGAATTGGTGATTAGGCCAAAGGTTTTGAAACGCTTTAAGTAGAATCCCATATGAGATTCCATCACCTGTAACTGTAACTAGCATTTACGAATGGCAAAGCATCAAGTTTTAAGCACTATCAATGAATTGGGCCATGTGGACAGACCTGGTTCATATGAATGCCTAAATGACTCTAGGGTTGGATAAAAGCCCTCTCCAGGAGCACCTCAACTTAGTATAGCTCCCTGGAATGGTCACTAACCTGTCCCCATGCTCCCACAGAGCATGCATGGGCCTCCAATGAGCCCCTTGCTGTGACCCAGCACCCAACAGCATGTCTGCTATGTACACATGCTAGCAGCCATTAAGGCTGACTGGTAAAGGGAGCACGCAGTGATTCTGGGAGCTTTTAACTCTAGGGCCGCCGTCAGATATTTTGCCGCCGTCCATTCAACCACAATGTCTGACCCCGCCCGTCCAGTTTAAACTTCAGCTTCCTGCATACGGCGGTAGCCCTGATTGCTTTTAGGCCTAGTTTAAATTATCTAGAATTCGGATGTTCAAATTATGGGCCCAGCAGTGGCAATAACATAGGGCCCCAGTGCGAACATTAAATGGGGCCCTTCCAAGTCTCATACAGTAAACTTCTTCTGTCTTTTAACTCAGTTGGATGCAACTAGACAATTATAGACTGAAACCGCAGAGACAAGGTGGAGGAGCAACAATGGTGGCCTCCTGGGCTTCAGTGCGGACGCTCCCCCTGTATCCCCCTGGGGCCCAGTAATTACATTATAGGTTATTGGGGGGCGTGGCAGACTCCATACAGTCTTTATTTTGTCTGGGCCCCTATAACCTATAATGTGATAGCTGCCCCCCTACTGGGCCCCAGACTTTGGTGACAGTAAGTGTTGAAGCACTGAATATCAGGGTTCAGGGCTGGACAAGCCATCAGGGCCTCCCATACTGATGTATTGGCTGTCATGTCCTGATGGTAGCCCTGTGAACACCAACATTTACCTGTGTGTGTTATTGAAAGATAAGATGCAATAGACATACATGTGTTTCTTCTCGTTTCATTTTTCCACCCATGGCATACTGATGATTATACCTATTAAAGCAAACAAAGCAGATTTTAGACATTGAAATACACTATGTATATGAATCATGCACATGCAGTAAATTACAAAGTAATTTCCATTCCTGGGGGCATCTCCATTTGGAATGGCTGGGCCTGAGCAGGCCAGAGGGAGCAGAGATGCAGGGTGTTGCTGGAGTGCGCCAAAGCTTTGCTGCAGCTGTGGGATCGAGGAGTTTATGGGAAAACTCATTTGGTCCACAAAAATGATTTCCAGGTGCTTAGAAATTAACATTATACTCCCCTTTTGTCATCTATTGTAAGTTTCAGAGCATCGAACTAGAAGCGATCATCCGTGGGGACAAAAGGTGAGTATAGTGTTTTTTTAAGCTTGGACAATGACTTTAATGCTACTGTCTTGTCTACTGTCCAGGAGACAGGAAAGTTAGAATGAAATAGTTTTACCCTGTAAACAGGGCTGTATATGGTGTTCATCTGCCCGCATTACCTTTTTTGAGTCAGGCCATTCCTAACACACAGGAGTCACATGAACACAGCGGTGGAGGGGAAAATACTCTTACTCTTATGTGCAACCAAATCTCTGTCTTTCTACATAGCTAGACATGTTTGGTGCTTAATACTTGGATGATGATAACTGGGCGGTAAATTGGTTCCCAGGCCCTGAATAATAATGATGATGATTTTATATAAATAATAGTGATGGAGCTACTCCCACCCCTTTTACTCTTAACTCCTTACACCCTCTCCCCTCTCCACATACAGATTGGGGTTGATTCAGAGCCAGGTGAGAATTCTCACTCCTTTTTCAGGAGAGAAACAGAGTGATCCTGAATTTCAAGTAAGGTGAGTTGTCAAGAGAACTAATAATCTGAGGAGAATCTAAAGACATAGGGTGTGTGAACCATCCCAACCTCCATTTTAAGGAGGCAGCAAGGGGCATTTTTCAGATGCCTCTTGATAGAGATGGCTCTCATTTGGCTCAGCAAGACTCTGTTTTCCACATTTTCCCATCTATCAACTTTCCATGTTCCATCTGTTTCACATTTATTTTCTTGTTTTGCTTTTCACTTACTATCCAGTACCTCTTACTCTTTTCTATATCCCCTTTCTCTCCCTCTCTTTTGCATGTCATCTCTCTCACTTTCTCCCTCTTTCTTTTTTCCACACCCTTCCTTCTTTCTCTGTATTTCACATTCCATATCTTGCTCTTTGCCCACATTCCCTCTTTTTCTCTCATTTCCCAATTCTCTCTATTTTTCTCTGCATCTCACTTTCTTACACGTTCCCTCTTTCTATCTCTCTCTTTTACACATGCCCTCTTTCTCTTGTTTTTTTCCAAATTCCCTTCTCCTCTTTTTCTTTTCCACAGTCCTTGTTTTGGTTCTCTTTTCAGCCCTACTACAGTGTTTCCTTTTTTCCCTCTTCTGTACTCCTACTTAATCTCTTCTTCTCTCTCACTTTTTTCTTGCCCCATGCATCTTTCTGTTTCCATCTATCCTGTGTTCCCTCTGTGTCTCTCTCTGTTTCTATATTCTTTTTATCTATCTGTTTTCCAGTGTTTTCTGAGAATCTTGCACAGACCAACCTTGCGTAAGGATCCTTAGCAGTGACTCCACAGACCCATTGCAGCTGACCAGGATCGCCAACTGGAAAGGCACTGAAGCCATATATACTGTTTGTTTGTCAGATCTTCTGAACATAATCATGACTATAAGAGTTGTTGTGCATTGACAAGTAGACTACTGCCACTTCTGTGTTTAGAGTCCAAAAGAGAATGTACCCTCCACAATGTGGTGCTTGATATAGATGATCCACTTGAAATTCCTACTTCCTGTAAAATTGGACTAATACACATAAGGGCAGACTAGATGGACCGTATGGTCTCCTTCTGCCGTCAACCTTCTATGTTTCTATGTTAATAACGGAGAAAGTGGTAGATGATAGTTCTAAGGGCCAGTGTCCTTTAATGTACATTAATTAATTCAAGTAATTACTCACCCTGGCCACGCTCATAAGCCAGTCCCATGTTGCATGCTCAGTGCATGTATGGCTGCCTGGTAAACACATGTATGCTCAGGCTCTCCCCTAGTCAGCACTGTATGCTGTACGTATTCAGTCAGCACTGTATGCTGTACATATTCAGTCAGCACTGTATGCTGTACGTATTCAGTCAGCACTGTATGCTGTACATATTCAGTCAGCACTGTATGCTGTACGTATTCAGTCAGCACTGTATGCTGTACATATTCAGTCAGCACTGTATGCTGTACATATTCAGTCAGCACTGTATGCTGTACGTATTCAGTCAGCACTGTATGCTGTACGTATTCAGTCAGCACTGTATGCTGTACATATTCAGTCAGCACTGTATGCTGTACGTATTCAGTCAGCACTGTATGCTGTACATATTCAGTCAGCACTGTATGCTGTACATATTCAGTCAGCACTGTATGCTGTACGTATTCAGTCAGCACTGTATGCTGTACGTATTCAGTCAGCACTGTATGCTGTACGTATTCAGTCAGCACTGTATGCTGTACGTATTCAGTCAGCACTGTATGCTGTACATATTCAGTCAGCACTGTATGCTGTACGTATTCAGTCAGCACTGTATGCTGTACATATTCAGTCAGCACTGTATGCTGTACATATTCAGTCAGCACTGTATGCTGTACGTATTCAGTCAGCACTGTATGCTGTACATATTCAGTCAGCACTGTATGCTGTACGTATTCAGTCAGCACTGTATGCTGTACATATTCAGTCAGCACTGTATGCTGTACATATTCAGTCAGCACTGTATGCTGTACGTATTCAGTCAGCACTGTATGCTGTACGTATTCAGTCAGCACTGTATGCTGTACGTATTCAGTCAGCACTGTATGCTGTACGTATTCAGTCAGCACTGTATGCTGTACGTATTCAGTCAGCACTGTATGCTGTACGTATTCAGTCAGCACTGTATGCTGTACATATTCAGTCAGCACTGTATGCTGTACGTATTCAGTCAGCACTGTATGCTGTACGTATTCAGTCAGCACTGTATGCTGTACGTATTCAGTCAGCACTGTATGCTGTACGTATTCAGTCAGCACTGTATGCTGTACGTATTCAGTCAGCACTGTATGCTGTACGTATTCAGTCAGCACTGTATGCTGTACGTATTCAGTCAGCACTGTATGCTGTACGTATTCAGTCAGCACTGTATGCTGTACGTATTCAGTCAGCACTGTATGCTGTACGTATTCAGTCAGCACTGTATGCTGTACGTATTCAGTCAGCACTGTATGCTGTACATATTAATACCTAGCATATGGCTCTGTTTAGACACAAAGTGAGAGTGACCACATCCCCAGTTCCCTTTAGACTGAGGAGCACTCCTGCCTATGAATGGCTGGACAGGGCAGCACAACTCAGCCCAGGGATGCTGGGGATGCGGCTGGCATTGTGCACCTTTCTGTGTGAGCCAGGTCAAAGGTTAGTTTTGCAGCAACCCAGGGGGTTTCACACAGTGGGGCACTTAGATTTGGGATGCCAGAAGTCCAGAAACTGGCCCTGGAGTCCTTTTTACTGCTGCTGCACACTTTAAGTTAAGCTGATTGGCTGATCAGCAGCTCATCAACCAGCTTTTCCGGGTTCAGTACAAAGGCCGTACTCGAACAGTATTGGGAAACCTTCATCTAAAAATCCCACCCTACACTGACTGGCTGTGGGAGCATTAGGGTGGGATGAGCGCTGTGTAAGATGTGGTCAGCGGTGACATTTGGAGGCGCAGTGGTCTAACAGGACACAGCAGCATTACAAGGTCCTGCAGTAGCCTGGCCCTGCAGCTATCTAACAGGACCCCTCAGTCCTGGGGTGCCTTCACCAGACTTTCTGCTTAGGGGTCTCCATCACATTTAATTTAGACCTGCATCAGCTCTTAGCAGATGAGGGGAGGGCTTGGGAGGGAGGTGTGGAGGGACACAGTAGTAACTTGAAGGGTCACTTTTACATGGCCTCCAAAGATATTTCTACTTTTAGATAATCTACAATCTCACACAACCTGTTTTGGGAATAACTACAAGCAATTAACACAGGGATTAATAACTGTCCAATATGAGCCAAAACATTTACAATATTCAGTACAATTATGTTGCTCCAAATATTGAGCCATTATAGAAATCTAACACTGGCTGATATTACATGTTTACAAGTCAAGATCCCAAGGCTCTAGACACTCTCCTTACTGGAAAAACCTTAACCTTATTTCTTCCCAGTTCATATCATGCGCGACTCTTACCTCTGGAGATAAGAATTATGATTTCTTGTTCCTTTGTAGTCATTGCCACCTTCAGGTATCCATCTTATAGTCACATCAACACCGACTCCGACGTGTCCTTCAGCTCCCGAAGATATAGGCATTTTTTTTTTAGTCCAGCCAGTTAAAGCTTTCCAGCCAATGCAATGGCAGCAAATTCATGGGGTTAAAATGAATGTAAATGTAAAATAAAAGCTAACCAAAAAGTCACATTTAAATGTTGCTATTAAAATCCAAATGAGTCACGTGTCACAATATTATTAAGCTGTCATGAGAAATAAAAAAAAAAATCAGCAGGTAAAGTAAAATGTGTCAGTTATGCTACAGTGGTAAATAAAAGCTTTGCAGTAGCACTGACCTATACATAAAGATATATACCCTAGGCCACAAATACCATAATAAGTTGTATTATGCTTGCGAACAGCGTGACTGATGTACTGTATCTGAGTGTGTGTGTTGTTACACAGCCCCATTCAGACATTCCATTGGCCTGGAACTGTTTGTTGCTGTTGCTGTGACTACCACCATTATACAAGGTTTTAGTTATCATAGCCAACAGCTCACAAGTCAGGGAAACCTGTTGTGTGTACACAACCGAATTTAAGAAGCTCCACTGGCTAAAGTTTTATCCTTAATCCTCTATAATGCGGCTAAAGCATAATCTCATAAACTGTGTTGGAATGTGTAGCAATGCTAATTAAAAGTAATCTACTTAAATATTGCTTGGTTATAAAATCATAAAACCATATTGCTACCACTGATTGTAATTAATATTCATTCCCCTGATACATGTATGGAGCATGTGTGGTGTCACGCCAAACAAAAGGGATATAAAATAACTATTGTAGCACACGCTAACCTAGCACATAATGCATACAACTGAATGTAGAAAAGGGCGCTGTCCCTAGGATAACCAACTCCTCTCTACAGACAAAAAAAGTATAAATCAACTTGTGCAATTAAGATTCTGCAGCCATATACTGACAAATCAAAAGTTGCTGCATACATGAGCATTAAAAGATATCCAGCATAATTTAAAGGGACTGAAAAGCCAACGGCAATAAGGCAGCAAGCAGTGCGCCTGATGCCTGTCCCATGTGCCTCTCCTCCATTTCCTGCAGTGCGGGGAAGCTGTAGCAGGGCTCCACATTTTGCCCTCCTTGCAATTTCATTGCTCCTGGACCACACAGAATAGCGGTCTAATAGCTACTCTGTCCCTTGGTGCTCTCAGCGTGAGCATGTCAAACCACTAATCACAGCTGTCTCTGACCACAGCAAAGCATGAACATGATATATAGAGCTGCACAATAAGATATTTGCATACAATCATTTCACAACTTCCTGCTTGCATTGCGTTGCAGTGTAAATACTCCAATGTGTCGAAACCACAACCAACCAGAAAATGCAACCCAATAAAATAAATGGGACCTTTCACATCAGTGTGCTGCAGTTTGCCTACAGTGCAACCGCAACATGCTCCCATAGAATTCTGTGCTATATTGTGAGAGGGCCATACTTGCCCTCACCTTCCGATCCATCGCAGCTGGCCCTGGCCACTAAGAGTGCTGGCACTAGGAGTGTCCTCACTCATGGGAGTGGCGGCCATCTTTCTGTTGCCCCACTCAAAGACAATCTGCAAGCCAGGGACCGGATTGCAGGGCTCAGGTAAGTTACAGCCTGCTTCAAGCTGCACACTCTGCATAGGTAAGCTGGGATGATCTGCTGCTCAGCAGCCCATAAACCAGCTTATTCTAAGTATGTCACACACCCCGCTTCAGAAATCCATAACATGTGGGTAATACCGACCTGAAGAGGGCGTTCCTGCAGAGATGATAGCAAAAAGAAAGCCCCTCCCTGATCCATAAATACCTGGGACCTCCCACTCATTACCCAGTTTTCCATCTCTGCAGACGGCGAGCAAGTCAGAAGATGATGTCTCCTCCTTGCACAGGGGGATTGCAGGTAGCCGGGACAACTCCCGGCCAGTTATTTTTCTATTTCCGTTCGGACCCTTTTTTCCTTATTTAATCCTTGTTATATGACATGCCTCCCAGTTTTGGCTGCTGGTCCGGGCGAGGGTAATTCAGCACATCAGGTGCTCAGGAGCTAGGCTCCGCCGTGAGACCCTATATAAGAGGGTAGGCGGTAACACCGGGTTGGTGACCCCGGTTTGGGATGCCCTGTCCACTGACGGTATGGCCTACTTGGCCCCCTTCCACCTTTACTAAATTGGGTTGGGCCCCCCCCCCCCTTTTTTAGCATTGCTGTTAGGCTAGTTTTTTATTGTAGTTTTGGACCGTGTTAGGAGCGCTGCACTCACTGGGGTATACAGCACGTCCTGTCTCTTATCCTACTATGCAGGCTTATATTCGGGGTACACCGCCAATGGAGCTTGCTGAGGTGCTGCGTGTTGATGGGGAGCGTCTGGAAGTAATCCCTCAATGGATTTGGATAGTGTAGTGTGTTTTTTACATTTTAGTTTGGCACCGCGGACGCACTATCGCCGCAGCGCCAATTTTTACCTCAGAGAGTGTTGAGGGGAGCTCTCCCCTCACACACTCTCAGTTGGGGGCGGGGCCGGGCCTTCGGCGCGAGGCCGCGGCCCGCTCCCGCTTTCATTGTACACTTGTAGCATGGCTCGAGCGGTCGGCGGTCCCGCATGTCAGCTGCGGGCTGCTACCTCCTTGTCTTCCTTCACCGGTGCCGCGGGTCCCCGCGACACCGGTTCTCCGGCGCTTTGGAAACGGAGGGGAGCTTCTCCCCTCACGCGTTGTCATTGGGGGCGGGGCCAGGCTTTCGGCGCGTCGCCGCGGCCCGCCCCCTCTGCCTCGGACACTGCTGAGGAGCTCGCTCCTCACAAGTTGCGTTAGGGAGGGGGGTGGAGCAGCTCAGTGGCGCGATCCGCGCTGGCCACGCCCCCCTTCCTGTTCCGCTCTATTCCTTCACCTCACGATTCATAAGGACTCAGCGTCTTGTTCCTATGGCAACTGTGAGTGGCCCTGTGGGCCCCCCTTTCTCCATGCTTTCTGATTTTTGTCCCTGCTTCATTTTTATTAGTGTACTGTTCTGGCAGGTAGATCTTAGGGGGTTCCTTCTGGTGGACTTCATGGCGTTCTTAGCCTAAGGTCCCTGAGTTTATTAATTTTCACATACAAATCCTCCCACTTGGACATTAAAAGGGCATCCCGGGTTGCTTATTAGCGTAATTCCCTCGGTCATTACAAATAACTACAAGTTCACCGTATGGAGGCATTCCTGGATACCGGGCTCCCCTCGGGGCAATCCCGGAAGTGCATGAGTTGTGGGGTATCCCTTACCGGGGATGATGTATTTTTATGTATACCATGTGCACAGCAGACCATTACACGGCAGTCCGGACCCCAGATTCTGGGTCAGCACCGCCGGCTCCCTCTCCTCTCCCTCCCACTTTGACTCGGGGGCCCCGTGTGACGTTGTCATGAGTGGGGTGTCACAGTCTGATGTGTGTGCCAGATTGGCCTTTTGACAAATTATTTTCTACCACGGTTGCCAAGAAGGCCACCGCTAAGAGAAAGCACTTGTCACCGGTCATTACGGCATTTAATTATAATGATGTGGATTATCTGGATTGGTCATATTACTCTCCACTGAGGAAGGAGAGTTGTTTGAGGAACATAATACTTCAGATGACCAGCAATTTGTTGGCGTTGATTCTGAGATGGGGGCAGGGTCTTCCATTGATACTCCTAGTCAATCGCATTTTGATAAATTATTTCTAGGAATGGGTGAGGCCTGCTCGGCCCCCAGGCATTTTTCAGAGTTGGGATAAAAGATATCCTTTCCCTTTGGATACGGTTAAGCGCTGGGCGTCCCCTTCCGTGGTGGATGCACCAATTCTGGGGTTCTCCAACTCAGCTGTTTTAAATAATCCTGATCGCTCCTCCCTTAAAGGTGGCGAGGATAAACGCATTGACCAGATGGCTTGTCATACGGCCTGTTTGGACATCATCGCTGTTGGTGGTGGCTACCAGGTCGGTGGTCAGGGACTTGTTGTCTTCTTCAAGTCTGGCTCTGGACAGTGACGAATTTCTTGGACTTAAACGATGTGTGTTGTTTTTTGTCCTTCATGTTAGTCGCTTTGGATGATTCCTGGATGATGTGTAGCAGAGCTTCTGCTCTGCTGGTGACTATCAGACGTTTAGTTTGGTTGCGCCAGTGGCGGCTGATTTTGGGTCAAAGAAGTCGCTGACGTCTCTTCCCTTCGTGGGTTTTCGTTTTTTTGGAGAAAAAGTGGACTCTGTAGCTAAAGGTGGTAGGTTATCTCAACGTGAGAAGCAACGACGTCCCTTTCAAGGGGTGGCTTCTTTCACTCCTTCCTTTCTGGGATCCAGAGCGGGAAGAGGATTTGCCTTCCTTTCTTCAAGAGGAGATTCCTGGAATAGGGGCAGAGGACGTGCCTGTTCAGGATACAATTGGGGTTCAAAACCCAAACCCGCGTCCAAGCCTGCTCAGCAATGAGGGGGCGCCCTCACTTGTGCGGGTGGGGGGACGGCTGTGACACTTCTCCCAAATCTGGATTCTGGAAGTTTCGGCCAAATAGATCCGGGAAGTGGTGTCTTCCGGTTACAAGCTGGAGTTCGAGCTCCGCCCCCCTTCCAGATTTTTAAGGTCTCGGATGCCTTCGGAGCCTCTGGCGGCGCTGGGGCTCCTGGTGGCAGTAGAGAATCTTCTGGACATGGCTGTCATTTGCCCAGTGTCCCCCTCTGATCAGGGCAGGGGTTTTTTATTCCAATCTGTTCACGGTACCCAAGAAGGACGGATCGGTCCGACCCATCTTGGTTCTGAAGTTTCTCAACAGGTTCATCCGGCCACTGAAATTCCGCATGGCAACGCTGCGTTCGGCTATTCACTCTCTTCGTCAGGGAGACTTTCTGACGTCCATACACATCAGGATGCTTATCTACTCGTTCCGATTTTTCCAGCACACCAGAGGTTTCTCAGGTTTGTGGTGGAGGATCGGCACTTTCAGTTGGTGTCCTGAGTGGCACAGGACCAGTGTAAGTTGCCCACATCCATGCCACACGTTTTATCCGCATTGTGCCCTATTTGGACGATCTTCTGATCATGGCCTCTTCCTTCAACCAAGCGGAGTTGGACACCAGGGTGGTGGTGTCCACTCTGGAGAGTTTCGGTTGGGTGATCAACCACCCCAAGTCTTCTCTTTCTCAGTCCAGAGTAGTGGCCTTTCTGGGAATGTCTCTGGACACTTCGCAGGCCAGGGTATTTCTGCCCCAGGCCAAGATTCTCTTGATTCAGGAGTTAGTTCGGCTTCTCTTGTCGGCCCATCGTCCGGCCATCCGGCTTGGGATGAGGCTGGTGGGGTTAACGGTGGCCTCATTCGAGGCAGTTCCCTTTGCGCAGTTTCATACAAGGACGCTTCAGCTTCATCTGTTGAAGGTTTGGGACAAGTCTCCACTATCGTTGGATGAGTCCTTCCTGATGACTCCCCGAGTTCGTCGATCCCTGCAATGGTGGCTGGGGTCTGTCAATTTGTTGAAGGGCAGATCTTTTCTGGCACCGTGTTGGGAAACAGTCACCACGGATGCCAGTCTGTCAGGTTGGGGGGGTGTTTGGAAGGACCTCCGGTTTCAGGGTCTGTGGGGCCCGTAGGAAGCTCACGAGCCCATCAATGTTCTGGAGTTGAGAGCCATCAGGTTGGTTCTGTTTCACTTGACTCATCAGTTGCAGGGCCTGCCAGTTTCAGGTCGGACATCCGGACGGCTGTTGCTTACATCAATCACCAGGGAGGGACTCACAGCAGGAGTGCCCTCAGGGAAGTATCTTTGATTCTGGACTGGGCGGAGAGCCACGTCCCGTGTATCTCAGCGGTCTACATTCCGGGAGTGGAGAACACGGAGGCGGATTCTCTGAGCAGGGCCTCCTCTCGTCCGGGGGAGTGGTCTCTCAGTCCTCAGGCTTTTTGCTCGATTTGCCTCAGGTGGGGGTTCCCGGCTGTGGACCTCTTTGCCTCTCGTCACATTCACAAGCTTCTGGTATTTGTATCTCTCTCGCAGGATCCACTGGCCCTGGCGGTGGATGCCATGTCCCTGAACTGGAGGGATCTGGGGTTTCTTTACCTGTTCCCCCCGTTCCCAATGGTAGCCAGAGTGGTGCGCAAGCTGGCCATGGAGGGCACGTCGGCGATTCTGGTGGCACCAAGGTGGCCAAGGCAGGTTTGG
Organism: Gastrophryne carolinensis; assembly: GCA_027917425.1. NCBI lineage: Eukaryota > Metazoa > Chordata > Amphibia > Anura > Microhylidae > Gastrophryne > Gastrophryne carolinensis. The sequence continues at coordinate 266,018,275 of CM051234.1, forward strand.
TTCGCAGACCTGGTAAGGCTGGCAGAGGATCAGTTCGTTCTGCCTCTACTGATGGACCTGTTCACCCAGGGTCGGCTACGCTATCCCAATTTACCATCGCTGGCTTTGACGGCGTGGCTGCTGAAACCGCCATCTTGAAGGAAGAAGGTCTTTCTGATGCGGTGATTCAGACTCTTATTAGCGCCAGGAAGCGCTCTTCCTCTACTATTTACTATAGGACCTGCGGTCCTATATTGACTGGTGTGAAGGTAGGTCTTTCTCTTGTCGGGAGTTCTCCATTTCCAGAATCCTGAAGTTTCTTCAACACGGTCTGGATCTGGGGCTTCAACTTAGTACCTTGAAGGGGCAGGTTTCTGCCCTGGCGGTGTTCCTCCAAAGGTCCTTTGCACTTCATCCCTTAGTCAAGACCTTTTTCCAAGGAGTTACGCATGTACGGCCTCCTAGGAAGCCGTTGGTTTGGGATTTGAACCTGGTTCTTCGGCTCTTCAGGGTCCCCCGTTTGAGCCCTTGAATGAGGTTGCTTTGTCTTCACTTACTCAAAAGGTGGCTTTTTGGTAGCTATCACTTCTGTTAGGCGTGTTTCTGAGTTTGCAGCTTTGTCCATTAAAGCTCCGTACTTCAAAAGGCATCGGGACAAGGTGGTCCTTCGTTTCTAGCCGGATTTTCTTCCTAAGGTGGTCTCTGCCTTTCATCTGAATCAGGACATTGTTCTGCCATCTCTATGTCCTAATCCCAGCAACGACAAGGAAAGGGCGCTGCATTCCTTGGATGTAGTTCGTGTTGTGAAATATTATCTGGTGGTTACGTCTTCCTTTCGTAAGACTGATGCCTTTTTTTGTGGTGCCCTTTGGGCCTAGGACAGGTTTGGCTCCTGCCAAATCTTCCATTAGTAAATGGATTCGTCAGGCCATCATTGGGGCCTATTCTGCTAAGGGGAGGAGTCCCCCTTTTCGTGTCACTGCTCATTCTACTCGTGCGGTTGGGGCGTCCTGGGCTTTTCAGTACCAGGCCTCTGTTGAGCAAGTTTGTAAGGCCGCTACTTGGTCCTCTGTTCACACTTTTTCCAAGTTTTACAAGGTTGATGTTCGGGCCTCAGCGGATGCTGTTTTTGGCCGCAAAGTTCTGCAAGCTGTTGTGGTTTAAGTTGTGCCTTGTTGCCTTGTTTTAGGATCCCCGCCCTTTTATGGACACTGCTATTGGATGTCCCACATGTTATGGATATCTTGAAGCGGGGTGTGTGACATACTTAGAATAATACCATTTTGTGAAATACTCACCTGTAAAATGGGTATTATAAGTATGTCACACACCCCGCTTCACCCGCCCTTCTTGTATTCTGGATCCTTTATATTGTGAACTTTGCGTTGTTTTGTTTTATATTTGCCTCTTCCTGGTCCCTTACCTTACTGCTTCTGTATACTGGGTAATGAGTGGGAGGTCCCAGGTATTTATGGATCAGGGAGGGGCTTTCTTTTTACTATCATCTCTGCAAAACGCCCTCTTCAGGTCGGTACTACCCACATGCTATGGATATCTTGAAGCGGGGTGTGTGACATACTTATGATACCCATTTTACAGGTGAGTATTTCACAAAATGGTATTTTCTGTGTTCAGGCCGAATGCCGACCTCAAACACCGATTTCTGGCTGAAATCCTTGCTGAAATGCAGGGTTAAAAAGTATACGGAATACAATGGTGCTTTATAAATAAACAATAATAATAATAAAGACTTTTTTTTGTCCAGACAGTCCGTATAAATTCCCAGAACATGTCCGAAGCCTTCACACACACCACTAGGTAGCAGAGTGATGGCAGTAATATATTTGCTGGCAGAGCTAGCACTTCTCATACAGTACTGAGTAGGGATGAGAGAACCTGTGGATGTTTGGGTTCACCCAGTTCAGCTGAGTATTAAAAAAATGTTCGGTTTGGGACCCGAACTTAATACCAGACCCTCCTTGAAGTCAGTGGTGTAAAATGGCTGTCAAATGGTCATTGCAAGGGCTTTGGGGCTCATTTGTGTCATATCGCTAGGATATGCCATCATAAAATATATCAGCACCTAATTAACACCTTTGGTCGAGTTCACCTAGAGCTTAATTGACCCCTATAAGTTTCCAGAGCTCCTTTGCACGCTTAAGGATCTCCCTTGAGGTGCTCACAGATATCAGTGGGAGCACTCCGTACACACACCATGCCCAGTCGCCAGCCGGACTTCTCATACCGGCCCTGCAGGTAAAAGATGTGCTGCGTGGGAGCGTGTGGCCTGATTCTGGTCTGCATCTCACCGCATTGCTGCTATTGGAAGTTAGGCCACGCATGGGAGCGTTGTCACCTTATTGTGGTCAGTTAAGGTGAAAATAAGTGTGCTACTTTGTGTGATAAGCAGATTTCTCTTCTAAAAATTGGAGCACTTTTTTCATCAGTGACGTGGGCAGGATGAGTAGGGTACTAAATAAATATAGAGGGTGTGTCCTTTTTATTTTAGCCATTTTCACCCTTCCCTAGGCACCTTTGTTAGTGTAGATTGACATTCAGGGTTATTTAAATAGATTGAGCAATGGTTGCAAACAGTTATGAGGACATATGTATCTGAAACACTTTTGAGCTTTTTACCTGCTATGGATTTTTACTTTTATGCCAGTTTTGGATTTGTATTTGGCTTGAAATAAACAATGACAGTCCTGTAGATGTATATTGTGATGATCCTGTGGTGAACTAATGTGGTACTGTAGAGAGTGGCTCCTTTCTTGTCTGCAGCATGGTGCCCTAGAAACAATGAAAAGCAGGCTAAAAATCTATTTAGAATTTTAGTCCACTTAAAGCGTACTAACACCTCTGTCTCCGCTAACACGACTGGCCACCATGTGGGTTGGGGGTTGTACTCTTGGTTTCCGAAAGGGCCAGCCCACATGACCACCAGCGGCCAATCGTTGGGCTACATTCCTGGCCGAGGATCGAGGATAAGGTATGAATTGCGGGCGTTCTGGGTTAATGCCTGTGTTAATGCAGCCAGACCAACATCTATACCAGTTAGCGTGGAAAAGGCTGTTGGTCTGCTTTAAACTTGTATATCCATTATAGACATTTGGAAGCCTCTATGCCATATAGCGACGTTGAACTTTTAAAATATTCTAAAAAGCCACACCACTATGCTGCACTATGTATACAAAAAAGGACTAATAGGGGGGGCGTGGCCTGCTAATGGCGCCGTGAGGAGTGATCCTGAGAGGCTCCCCGTTCTCCCCTGGGAATTGACAGCATAGCTGCACAGCAACCACCCAGGAAAGCTATGTCCAAGAGGCGGAAGGCCAGAGGAGTGGTGAGACCACCACAGGAGAACCCCATATCCACTTATTTTGGGGCTATCCCGCCCGAGAATCCAGGGCCGCCGCCGCCTGCAATGGCGACGACCAGCGCGTGCCCGGCTGGAGGAAGAGGACCCCCTAATCCCTCGGCGGCGGCGCCGCCGCACATACCTGATCCTCGGGGACCGGAGGCGGGGAGGCCGGACCTGATGCTTCCTCGGGCGGCTGGAGATGAGATGGCCCCGCCGCGGGTGCCCGCGAGCAACGTGCAGGCGCCGGGCAAGATGGCGCTGCCCTCCCCGCGGCCTGCGGGGGCGGGCGCCGTTCCGGAATGTGGCCGCCGGAGTCCTGGGGATGAGACCTGCGGACCGCGGACCTCCCGGCCCGAGATGGCGGGCGAAACTGAAGGCGGCTCGGTTCCTGCGGGTAAGCTGCCTCCTCTGCTGTCTGTCCCCGTCCCTCCAGCTGAGCTGAATGGAGGAGGGGGGGGGGGTAGGGGTGGAGGAGGCCAGCTAGTGACAGTAACGGTGGCACAGGTACACTGTGCTGAAGATGTGAGGCGCCCAGAGGAATACAGTGACAGCTTGCTCACATCAGAGCCCACTCTTAAAGGGGCAGTAGCCGGGCTCACCCTGCCACCTGTTCAGCCCCATTCACCAGCCCTGTCCCCTGGAGGGGAATTGCCTGCCCTTACCCCAGCGCCACCAGCCCTGTCCCATGGAGGGGAATTGCCTGCCCTCACCCCGGCACCACCTGTTCAGCCCCATTCACCGGCCCTGTCCCCTGGAGGGGAATTGCCTGCCCTTACCCCAGTGCCACCAGCCCTGTCCCCTGGAGGGGAATTACCTGCCCTCACCCCGGCGTCACCTGCTCAGCCCCATTCACCGGCCCTGTCCCCTGGAGGGGAATTGCCTGCCCTTACCCCAGCGTTACATATGGAGTGTGGCCCTTCGGTCCCAGTGGAGTCTTGGAATCGGGGGGCAGTTTTCTCGCCGGGGCCCTGCAGCCCGGCCCCTGTGGGCCGCTCGTGGGAGTCCCGACCCCCTACGCCTGTTGATCTTCCTGTGGGACATGAGAGCTTAGATTCCCCGGGAGCTTTTTCGCCCAGAGCTCTGATCTCTGCCGTCATGGAATCCGTGAGATGTAATGTGGCAGATGCCATCAAATCATTGCCCTCTAGAGCAGATTTTGAGTCTTACATTTCTAGGATGGAGGGGACTTTTCGCCGGGAAATAACATCCATGCAAAACACCATGGCGGATCTGTCTGACAAAGTAGATACCAACGCGGCTGCCCAGTCGGATATCCTGGACAGGATTGCCGTTTTGGAACGAGACCGGGATGCCACACGCAGAATGCTCTCTACCCTACAGGTCCAACAGGATGACCTGGAAAATAGAAATCGCCGCAACAATATCCGACTGCGGGGCATCCCGGAATCGATTCACCCAACGGAGCTGAATGCAACAGCGTGTAACCTGTTCAACACCCTCTTGGGCCGTCCGTCGGGGGAGGCCATTGAAATCGACCGAATACACCGAGCCTTGGGCCCTGACGGCGGCGACCCCGGCAAGCCAAGAGATGTGATTTGCAGAGTGCACTTTTTTCAGATCAAGGAGGCAATCATGCGAGCTGCCTGGAACAAGGGCCCCATCGATCTCAACGGCGCACGCGTTATCTTGTTGCAGGATCTGTCCCGCAGAACCCTACACATGCGACGATTAGTGAAACCCCTTCTGGATCTGGTGCAGCACCAAGGAGCAACGTACCGCTGGGGCCACCCGTTCCAGCTCCTGGTACGGAAAGATAGGCGAACATTTGCCCTGAGATCTCCGGAGCAACTGGCAGGTCTCTTTGAGTTCTTGGGATCCGCTCCCATACCGGTTCCGGACTGGCTGGCTCCGGATCTCGATCAGAGAGCAGACCCACTTCCGCAGCGCCCCAGGAGACGGGGCCGAGACAGGAGAGGCCCGGCCCGCCGGCCCGGCCCGGGGCGTGAGGGTGATCCCGGCCATATGGACGGTAGATAGACGGTAACGAATATTAGTTGCACGCTGATTTAAGAGCTATATTTCATTGACTCCTATATTGCTCTGGTTCTTTTTGTTCATATTCCGTGCCTGTTGTTTTCGGTTCATGCATGTATTGAAATTGTTAATTAATGTACCCGATGCATGGTGCCTTCTCTTCATGTGTGGGGATGGGGTTGCTGAGTGTCCGTGGCTCCCATTGGGCGGGTGGTGGGACGTTCCCGGCGGGGCCTGCGGCGGTGAATTTCCTTGCCGGGCGGGCGCCGGCGCGTCGGCTGTGGCCCGATGTCTGCTCCGGGGTCCCCGGGCCGGGGATCCCCCTTCCGGGGGGGCGTCTTCGGGGGTTCCTCACTGGGCCCGACGGCCGTGTTGATGTAGTGGTCCTCGGACCTGGCGATCTAGCTTGACCCTTTCCGCCGGGGGTGTGGCTCCCTTTCCCTTTGTCGGTGTTCTCCATTAGACCCCTTGCTGTGGGCGGGGCGCGGTGTGGGGCGTCCCCCTGGTTGGCGCCGGGGCCCGGTTCGCGGGCCGCTTTGGTCCGTGGATTGGGCGCGGCGGGGGCCCGGGGGCGGTTCGAACTGTGTAGCTGTTGAGGTCCCGCCCTGGGAGGGGGGGGTACTATCTTGAGTGGTCCGGGATGGGACTTGATTGACCTGGGATGTCCTCCCCGCTCCGTAGGGCTGCGTGGCCCGGTGGACCTGGGTGCCCCTCTGCCGGGGGTGGTTGGGACTTGGGGGATTGGGAGCCCTTGCCACCTGGAAAATCTCTGCAGACGCTAATTTCTCTGGGACCCCCCCCTTGTGGGGGATCTACGAACTATCTGCCGTGGTTCTGGGGTCCGCCCCGGGGTGGGGGGAGCGGAGGTTGCCTACTACCCTAAACTTAGTGCTCGCTCTGGCGTACCAGCGGGTGGAGACCATCGTGGGCCGGGTTTGACCTAACAATTGGAACGGTCTGTTCGTTATGCTTTTAGATTATTATCGTTGCTGTTTTGTATCCTATTCTGGTTGCTGTTATCTGGTTAATGTGCTATGAGGGGAGGGGAAAGCCGAAATGGAAGCGTTGTGATCGTCGGCTGTGACAACTTGCCGAGATCTGGTTCCTCTTCGCCTGGTGTCCATCTCCCCCAGTGACCCGTGTGTTTTCCCGAGGGAAGCTTCCGGAGACTTCCCCGGGAACTGCGTGGCATGACTTCCCTATATTAGTGAAGTCGTTAATAGTATTCCTATCAGCCTAAGACTTCTTTAGGCTCTCTCCGGATTCGAGAAAGTTTAGTTTTTCTTTGTCCTGTTCTTATCTTTTTCTTATCCCTCACTCTCTGACCTCTATTTTCTGACACTTCCCCCCTCTATTGCTTTGCTGGTCTGCTGTCCGCTCTACCTGGTGCGTCGGGTCCTTGGTGATGTCGGCGGCTGGGGTGGGGGGGGGCGGGGCCCTTGTGGTCCACGGGAGACACTCTTGAAGGTTGTGTCCTTGAATTGCAGGGGCCTAAATATCCCCGAGAAGAGAGCAGCGATAGTCTCAGATCTCAGGCGGATGAAGGCCAAGATTATATTCCTGCAGGAGACGCACTTCCGGAAGGATGCTTGTCCCAGGATGTCTCCCAGGTTCTTTCCCCATTTTTATGCAAGCTCCTCTCCGATCTCTAAATCCAAAGGCGTTGCTATACTGTTAGCTAAGGATGTCCCCTTCCAGAGACTGGACATTTCTGCTGATAATGAGGGCAGATACTTAATGATTAAGGGAACGATACTTGGAGAGTTGTATACCATGGCCTCTGTATATGCTCCCAACAATGGCCAGGTTGACTTCCTCTTGAAGTTCCTGTCTGAACTGTCGGATTTCCAGGAGGGTAAGGTACTCCTGGGTGGGGACTTAAACATCGCCCTGGAACCACTCCTCGACTCGTCGACCGGCAAGTCATCCATTCCATATGGTGGGCTGCGAAAGGTGAAGCAGGTACTGCATACATTACAACTGTGTGATCCTTGGAGAATTTTCAACCCTAAGGGTAGAGACTACTCGCATTACTCGACAGTTCATGGGACTTACGCGAGACTTGATTACATCTTAGTGTCTCATACCCTCCTGCCCGGAGTTGTGGATCCTGCCATAGGCCCGGCTTCCTTATCGGACCATGGTCCCGTTTGGTTACTCCTGTCCACGATGGAAAAAAGCAATAGAGAGTGGTCTTGGCGTTTGAATGAAAACCTATTGAAAGACCCGGTCACGGAACAGGCGGTCCAGACCGCCCTCTCAGATTATTTCAGGCTGAACTGCTCGGGAGAGGTGTCTCCAATGACCGTTTGGCAAGCACACAAGGCGGTGATGAGAGGTGTTCTCATCCAACACGCTTCCAGATTAAAGAAAGCACACACCTTGAGTAGGGACCGCCTTATCTCGCAAATTCAAATCCTAGAGAGGAGGCATAAGGAATCCCAAGTGCGAGCCACACTCCAGGAGTTAACATCCTGTAGAGAACAACTGAACTCCCTGCTACTGAAAAAGGCGGCATTCGTCATTAGGAAATGTAAAAGATACTATTATGAATGGGGGAACAAGAGTGGCTCACTCCTCGCCAGAGCCCTGAGGAAGCAACAGTCGCTCAACTTCATCGAGGCCATTGTGGACGCAAAACAACAGAAACAACACAAAACTGAGGATATTGCCAAGGTTTTCCAGGAATATTATCACGCATTATATAATTTGAGGCCGCAGGGGGCGGGGAGCTCCCCGAGGGACCTGTCTCGGATACGGCAATATATTGTAGCATCCGGTATGCCAAAACTGGAGGATGAGGCTGTTAGTTTGTTGGAAGAACCGATATCGGGGGCTGAATTGCACCAAACCATAAAAGCATCCCCGAACGGTAGATCGCCTGGTCCTGATGGCTTTACTATTGCCTACTATAAAAAATTTGAGAACTCTTTGAATAAGCATTTCCTCCAAGCTTTTAATGCAATTGCAGAGGATGAGGGGCCAGGGCTGCTTCCTACGGCGGCCCTAGAAGCCCACGTCACTGTAATACACAAGGCCGGTAAAGACCCCTTAAGTTGCAAGAGCTACCGTCCAATTTCGCTCTTGAATGTGGACCTTAAACTGTTCACCAAAATCCTGGCGAATCGTCTAGCGACATACTTACCCAACTTGATTGACGGAGACCAATGTGGTTTTATCCCCGGTAGAGAAGCTAGGGATAATACTATTAGGACATTGAATCTGATACACAGGTCCCGAATGGATAACTCCCCGATGCTGTTACTGTCCACAGACGCTGAAAAAGCGTTCGACCGGGTGGACTGGAACTTTGCATTTGAGGTGCTGAGACATATTGGTCTCCGGGGTAGGGCGCTCAATTATATTCTGAGTATATACTCCGCCCCCCAGGCGAGGGTAAAGGTAAATGGCCATCTCTCCCCGCCTTTTCAGATAGCCAACGGTACCAGACAGGGTTGTCCTTTGTCACCGCTTATCTTCGCCCTGGTTGTAGAACCCTTCCTGAGACATGTTAGGCAGAACGTAGACCTTAAAGGAATCCAGGTGAGCGGAATGGAGCATAAGATATCTGCCTATGCGGATGATCTTTTGTTTTTTATTTCCAACCCAACGATCGGGCTCCCGGTCCTTATGAAGGACTTTGAAACCTTTGGATATATGTCAAACTTTAAAATCAATTTTGCTAAATCCGAGGTGCTCAATGTGGGATTTTCGGAAGCTGTACTGTCGCCGCTGAGGTCCTCCTTCTCCTTCAGGTGGACCTCATCTGTCTTGTCCTACCTGGGCACGAAAATCCCGAGCGACGTCAGCGACATATTCCGGTGTAACTTCGTCCCACTGCTCAACAAAGTTAAGTCTGATCTTTTGGGCTGGAGTGCGCTTACCCTCACATGGTTAGGGCGAATGAGTGCTATCAAGATGACTATCTTGCCGAGAATTTTATACCTATTCCAGACCCTTCCATGCCACATACCAGCAAGCTATTTCAGGAATCTGAACACGATCTTTATAAACTTTATCTGGGCGGCTAAGAAGCCGCGAATCAAACTCTCATTGTTGCAGCGGTCTAGGTCCAGGGGGGGACTGGCGGTGCCAAATCTACGGAAATACTGGCAAGCAGCCCACTTGCAGAGATTGGTCGACTGGATGAGGAACAGAGACACCAAGAAGTGGGTCGGCGTGGAGGCAGGATCCACAAGCACTCCACTGAAAGAGATCCCGTGGTCGTCATTGACCTCGAATAAGTGGGCGGGCTCTAACCCGTTGATTAAGGCCACCCTCGATGTCTGGGATGGTGTCAGGGAAGGAGAGGATATCTCGCATTGGCCGTCTCCTTTGCTTCCAGTGGTAGGTAACCCTGATTTCCCTCTTAGCCAGAAGTCCCAGGTAGTGGGGTGCTGGGGGAACTTGGGTACGATTAGGGCAAGGGACCTCCTGAGGGGTCGAGACTGGTGCGATATCGATGAATTAAGGCGTAGATGGAACAGCCCTCACTTGGACCCCTGGTACTTAGTCCTCTCTCAACATTTTCTCCAGAAAGTAGCGCCCAAACATTTGTTGGGGCGAGACCTTACGCTCTTTGAGACACTGGCCACATGTGGAGACCCCCCGAGAAGGGTGATCTCTCAGATATATCAATTTTTAGAGGCGGACCGGGACGCGGTTCCTGCTTTCTGCGCAGAGTGGGAGAGAGATTTGGGTAGGAAATTAACAGGTGATGACTGGAAGAAAATTTTCTCTCTGGTCTATAAGTCGTCGATGTCTGCACAAACTCAAGAAACTAACTACAAATACTTATCCAGATGGTACTATACTCCGAAGCGGTTGGCCTCCATCTTCCCAGGTTCCTCGCCTGTCTGCTGGCGTTGCGAATCAGAAGAAGGGACACTGTTCCACATTTTATGGTCTTGCCCCAAACTTACATCATTTTGGACAAAAATCGCAGACATTATGTCTACGGTAACAGGCTCACAGGTCCCGTGCTGCCCGGCTCTGATGCTCTTGCACCATTCTGGATGTAGTGTTCCTAGTTACAGGAAATCGGTGCTGAGACACCTAATTAATGCCGCCAGGGCCCTGCTCCCCAGATTATGGAAGTCCAAGATTGTCCCGACGGAGCACGACTGGATCAGGGAAGTAAACAGAATAATGGAAATGGAGGAGCTGACGGCTGCAGTCCGGGATAGAGAGGAGGAGACCAGGATTCTGTGGACGCCTTGGTTCATGTTCCAAGATTCAGTGAAGTAGGGATCTCCCCCGTTTCGCCATCTTCCAGTCTGGTCCCAGGGTGGACCTGGGGGACAGGGTTGGACTGCTTGTCGATACTGGATCGGGATGTGTCCCCCCGCCTGCTCCCCCCCCCTTTTTTTTTGCTGACTGTGGACTGTTTGGTCCTGACGCCCCTCCCCTACCCTTCCCGTTCCCCCTCTACTATCCGCTAACTCCCCCCCCTCCTCATCTTTCCCCGAGATCTGCTGGGTCCTTACCCTGTAGGTTCGTGTCTTCTTTCTTTCCTTGCAGTTTGAATCTATATACTTCCTTTTTTCTCTTCACCTTCCTTTCTCTTGTCTACAATTTCTATGGTTCAGCCCAGGGTGGAGAGCGCTCGTGACTAACCTCTTCCTCGCTAAGATACTCAAATTCGACTTTAAAATTCTACTAGCTAATAGGAAGAGAATACATAGGGAATGCCGCAGACGCCCGGAGTGGGCCCTATGGCAGACCCCGCTGACATCGAAATGGCGAATAGAAACCAGGGTCCGCATGGAGGGGGTCCGGATTGGGTGGAACAGCCTCGCCCTCGGATCTCAGCCTGGGCCTAAATGTTGATGATGCCATTGATTTGTGTTTGCTATGGGTTACAGCGGAAGTGTGTTACTGGAGCTGAGGGAGGCCTTGGGGCTTGGAGCGCGTCCCGGCCTGCGTGCTGGACCTGTTTTCCTTCTGTACTGCCTTTACTCTGATCTCTCACTTGTAATGCCTTGTTTTGAAAAAATTAAATAAAGAATTTAAAAAAAAAAAAAAAAAAAAAAAAAAGGACTAATACCAACATAAGGCTTTTATAAAGTGATCCTATACCCAGAAAGGAAGTTTATGCTGTCACCTTCTATCCCCAGCCCAGTCACCCAACAACCCTTTTTCTTTTTTTTACTAAAGCCTATGCCAAATATGCATAACAACATGAACTGGATACAGTCAGCCATATTGCTCCCTGGGTGAGTAGCCATGCTCCCTGATGCTTCCAGCGATGATACATTCAGTTACAGTACACACAGCTCAGCATTGGGGTTCATTTATAATAACTGCAATAAATCTGAAAGCACTGCACCCTAACTGCCATTATGTGATAGTTTAGCTTGTAACTGAATGAATTAGCATATGGCTGCCATTCAACATCTTACTGCTTCCTGGCTTAGTAAAAAAGGAACACAGGCTGTTTTGGGGCACTGGGCTGGGAATAGAAGGTGAGAACATAAACTTCCTATCTAGGTATAGGATCACTTTATACATGAGACACACACAAAGACAACTGAAATAAAAACAAATGGGATAATCACCATTTATATTCAACTCCCAAAAAGTGCTGAGTACAATATAGAACACCAATTACACGTTTGCTAGAGGATCCGTCACAACAATATGCACACGTGTGGTACGACCAAATGCAGTTAATATAAATGACAAGCGTTTAAGCTATCCTATTAATAATTAACCAAAATATATGTGTGCAGCTAAAGTGCACACAAGAGTCATCATCCAATAAAACTTATACTGACTCAGTGCTGGATAAGACATTATATAACTATAATAAAAGTGACCACGTGCCAAGTTATTTAAAATAGTATCTATACAAGTAAGAGGCAACACCTAACCAACCTCTCATTAACTGATAAGGATTATATGCAAAAGTGTCTAAATACAGGACTATTCACATCCATTAGAGGACTCTGCAGGTCAATGAGTAATGCAGCTCCAATGCCCATATTGGCCTTTTGGACCTATTGTATTGCAAGATAACTGCAGCAAGCCCATTATTTGACCTAGGCATATTGACCAACTAATACTAACTAGTGATGAGCCAGACATGCCTCAGTTCACTTCAAATGTTGTTCAGCTGAATTTTTTCTCAAATGTGGTTCTCCCAAATCTGAAAACCATTAAGGTCTATAAAGAAAACTTGGCTTTTTCCATAGGGCCACTACATGCAGGCTCTCTGGAAAAACACTGACCCATGTCAACGGACACCCGGCTAGTTTACACCCCCGGCGATGCAGAGAGGGACAATTATACCCCCTGACTGTAGAGGGCATGAGCAAAGAACCTTAACTCTAAGTGTGCCCCTCTCTGTTGCAGGACTGGCTGGGAGCCAGCAAGGCAAGACAGGCGACATGTGCTCTGATGTTGAAGAAATTCTGGAGGAGCAGCGGAGACCAGTGCCCTTCAAGCAGTTCTAAAGATGTTGGACCAAGCACCAAAGAGCCTGCCAAAGGCTGGTAATGCTCTCCATCACAAATACTTCTTTTACTCTTCTTGTGAACCAGTACTAGTAAGGGATCCCAAGGACTATATCAGTTCATGACCTGCCAAGCCACCTGCTTGCCTTGTGGTCAGGAGGGCTTTCTGTGTATTCCTCATGTCATGGGCCTATTTGAAGCCCAAGCATTATTAGTTGGCACCCACCAAATGCTTACCATTCCCACCTTAATACATTTTAAGTTACTTTTTTGGCTCCAGTCCTACTCTTTTGGTGGCCGCTATTTCTTGATACCATCCATTTTCATGCATGTTATTTTTCCCTTGTCACACCAGGGTTGCACGCCTTACCATTGCAGTTCATGAGACAATTGCTCAGCTATAGCCTCCACCAATTTTACCATGAAATAACATTTGCCACATGTTCACTGATACCAGGTCTCTGACCATTGCAGTTGTGTAACATTAAAGTGAGCTAGTGAAGTGGGGGTGCCCACACCCCAAAGGAAATCCCCAGGGTTTGTATTGATGCACTCACAAAATATATAAGAAAAATATATCTAAATTTTATTGCATATTACACAAAATAAAATTTTTTTTTGACAAACTACACATTCTAAAAAACATTTAACATATAAGACACAGATCTGCCACCAGGGGGCGCAGTTGGTCTAGTTGCTATGGATCCATCAGTGTATAAAAATAAAGCTCAAATATATATAATCCCTATAAGTGTATAGTCCCCACTTGATAATAAGATATAAACATACAAATATAATTAAATCTATTTACAAATTAAAGTGCCTAGTGCCTGTGCAAATATACAAAACAGATCCCAATTCCATCATAAACAATGAAGAGGAGACAGAAATCGAGCATGAAAAAACAACAATCAGTGTGTCACTTATCTATTCAGTAGAGGTATCCACAGCAACAAAGTGGCAGCCCCCCGTAGAGCCCACGCGTTCCGAGCCAAACGCTCTTTCTCAAGGCAGCATCTAGACTAACCTGTCAGTGGAGTCCTCTGGTTAAATACCCACCTGAACCCGCTCCCTCGCCGCTGTTAATGAAAATCCGGTGTGTTGCGAGCGAGCTCCGGCCGGAAGCTCGTCACGCAACCAGCCCCGGATATGACGTAATTGCGCTCCACCATGGAGCGCAGAATCGCGAGAATGAGATGCGGCAGTCAACCCCCTGCAGTGGGCTGACACCGCATACTCCTCCATGGGACATAGCTGCGCGGCGTGATACTGGGAGCATGACAGGTGCGCATCCCCCGTTGGGACCCACCGTTCTTACATACAACATGCTAAGACATGATACAACCTACATACATAGTATCGTCCTAATGATCTATATCACATATAAGTAAATAAATATCTCATCCTTAAACATTTGTGTTCCTGGCGTATTTCTTGATCCCTCAGGGTGTTCATAGAGACCACAACATATATGATAGAAACCTACTCTGTCAGCCAGAGCAGTGGAACTCCCAATGGTTCCAATCTAAAGGGGGATTGGCTTTTTTAAGGGCGATAATGATCCCATATATCCATATTTCTAGGTAACCCCACCACTCCAGGCCCCCCGAGGCGGCACCCGAGGGGACCCCCTCACGCTCGAGAACCCCCAGATGGCCCCTGGGTGCACTCCCATACACAGTGCTCCAACCCCTCCCGAGGACCGCCGGGCACGTCATCCATGCTCCAAAGGGGGCAGAGGGCACCATGCATTCAGGGCTCAAAGGTAAGTGTTAGATATAATGGTGCACTGTAGTCCCCCATACTTGGAGGCATAAGATGTCTAACACTGCACCCATGGGGATCCCATGCCCAGCGGGCTCACATTCTTATCTTAGGTCTATATCTACCAACCAGATCCTTCTCCCCGCATGAAATACCAGGGGCATGTCGATCCGGGTGTGATGCTTCACTACTCCATAACTCATAAGGGTTAGTCCATTCAGGGTATCCTCTATGGGTGATGTCATTCCTAGTTTTCCATTAGGTACATTCAATCTGTGGTTCATTCCACATACGATCAGAGACTCGAAAATCCAAAAGCTGCCGATGCCCATCCAATCCGGGTCCCCACCATTCCATATAGGGCCCCGGGGTTCCGCTAAGGGAAGTTGGGTTTTTGGTGTCTTCCCAGGTCACCCATATTCTGTGGTCCACTCTCCCTGTATTCAGTGAAGCCTATGAAAATCAGTGCTGAAAAAGAGAAAAGGGACAGTGTGCAAAAAACAAAGAATTAATAAACATAATTCAATGTGCAATAACCTATGATCCATGTGCACAGTGGATCAACTAATACAACATCAAAAACTCTAATAACACCCGGTGCAGAAAAGAATGTGTGCAATTGTATTACTCCAAACCCCCCCCCCACCCCCCCCTTTTTCCCTCTTATCTCTCACACACCACATCCCCCCCATGTGCGAGCCACAGAAGAGGACCTCCCCCAGCCAGCCAAGTAGGCCCCCATGCTACCATATAAGGGACTAACCTGTCTAACCCAAGGCCCCAATGTTCAGCATAGGCCCAACATATCACCCCAAAAACGGCGAAAAGGAGATGTCCTCGTTTAGTCCGTAGGGTTGCTGGGCATCCAGTTGAAATATCCAACGTAGTTCTTGCTGTTGGAGGCGCTTTTTTATATCCCCCCCACGGATACCCAGGGACACCTTTTCCAACCCCATGATTTGGAGTCCCTCACAGTTACCACCATGTTGTCTTAAAACATGCCTAGCCACCGGGGGTATTGTCCGACCCAATTCCACATTTCTGTGTGCCAGGCGAATCGATGAAAGGTGTGCCTGTATCCTGGCCTTCAGTGAGTTCTTCGTTTCTCCGACATATATTTTCGTGCATATACATTGAATCAAATACACCACCCCTGTTGTTCTACAGTTTAAAAACTGTTTTATAGGGTAAGTCTTTCCCGTGCGTGTGTTAGTCACCTCTTTTTTGTGGAACATAAACTTACAGATGGAGCAGTTACCACACGGGTAACTGCCCTGGGTACTGCTCGACTGTAACCACGTGTTTAGTCCTGAGAAGTGGCTCCTGCAAACCCTGTCAGCCAGATTTGGAGCCCTCTGGGCAACCATTCGTGGGCCCCTCCTGACCCATCTGGCCAGATACGGGTCACTTTTCAAAATGCCCCAATGCTTGGTCAGCAGATGTCTTAGCTGAGCCCATTGATTACTATAACGGGACACAAATCTTACCTCCGATTGTTGGTGTTCCCTTTTTCTGGGATTAAGGAGGAGTTCTCTGGGGGTGCTTCTGGCTCTCTTCAGAGCCCTCTTCACCACTGCATTCGGGTACCCTCTCCTCCGAAAGCGGTCCGAGAGTGTGATGGCCTGTTGATTGAATTCCTCTTCAGAGGAGCAGTTCCTCCGAACCCTCAGGAATTGTCCCACCGGGATGCCCTGTTTTAATCTCTTGCCGTGAAAACTGCTGTTGTGTAACATTAGATCACCCTCCGGCAATGCCTATCCAGGCTACTCACATTAGGGTTTACTTGCCTGGCTTGCTCGGCCTGTTCACAGGCATTTCCAGGCATTAGGCTTTACTCACCCGTCTGCAGACAACCTACATTATTCCTTTTTCTATCTCAGTCAGATTACTAAAGGATTATACAACAATTTTCTATGCTGTGATTTGTGTGCTTGTTAATAGGTTGTATTCTCTTTGTGAAGAGCAAGCACTGTGCCATGGGGCCTCCAGACATGCTACGAGGACTAGCTTGCACAGTATGCGTGCGCAAACTTCAAATCATAGCACAATTTACTGCAAACTGCGCATGTGCAGGGACCTTTAAATAGGAAGCCAATATACCATAAAGGTGCTGGAAGATCTTCATAGGATCTGTCTTGCTGTGCCTTATCTGTTGCCCTTTCATCTGGATTTCTTTGTTGCTGACCTCGTCCTGGACTTTGACTATGCCTGCTCGCTGTCTGCCTTTTTACCTTTGCCAGAGTACCGGATTACGTCTGCTTGCTGCACCCAATCCTTGTCAAAGAGTCTTGTTTTTGAACCTCTGGTGCCAGCTCACGACCCTTACTTACGTACTTGACTACCCTTGCCAGCTGCCTGACCATCACTCACCTCGCTGCTAGGCCACCTGGACCAGGGGATCACTGCATGCCTACCCAGACCCTCGATACTACGGGGTATGACCTAGGGCTTCCCACGTAGCCCAGCTTATCCTCTCTTGTGGGGGGCTCTAGTGAAGACCTCAGTTGCCCTTTGATTTCTGGCCTTCGGATTGAGTCTTTGGTTTTGGGTAGTAGTCTCTGGTGCCTGTCTTGCTTACAGTGAGACCCTGGTCCCCACAGTCCGACCTCAAATCCAGTATCTAATACATTTCTGTAAATATTTTAATTACAGACATTATTATACTGTGTATTTGTGCGTGTGATACACCTAATAGTGCTTTGTGTACTGACCTTTTGGTTTATTTTAGGTTTAATTGTATGGGTGTAATTCTAATTCTAGTACTGATCTTCATTAGTCATATATCTTAATTTGGCTTGCAGACCTTTATCTTAGTTGGATAAGTATTCTCCAGCTGTTTGGTATTTGGTAAGGAAGCGATTTTGTGAGACGATTTTGTGCAGGTTCGATTCCAACCCGGGACATGACTGAAGTGCTCTTAAAGCGGACCTTTACCCTTAATTGAGCATATGTTATATGTTTCCCCCACCCTGTACATACAGACTCTCACATTAAAAATCATCCTACCTGCATCTACTGCATGTTATGAGCCTTTAAACATCAAAGATGGCGGCTCATGGAGCATCAGGCAGCCTGCAAGTGTCTTCTGACTGTGCTGCTCTGCATTCTGGAATTGCTGTCCTTTACCTGACCCCAACTGTGCTCTGTCTGTGCCAAGCACAGCTATGACCCACCCCCCTGGGGACTAGTTTTCATTAAATCATGCTGAAGGTCCGGTTTAAGTAAGGCACCTAACCCCCAATTCCCCCCCCTGGGCGCCATGGTTAGGGCAGCCCACTGCTCCAGGCATGTGTGGCCACTCACTGCTTGGGTTTGTCTCACTACACGGATGGGTTAGATGCTCCTGCCTGCCCTAAGTATCATAACCTTGCTTGATCGTGATGCCAGTCCTGATTTTGAAAAGTCAAACATATTTTAACAATGCTATTTTGCTGTAATACTGACACTGATCAACAGATGGCGTGTCAGTACAGTAACACGACACAAACAGAAACAATTGCTTTATGACTGCTAAACAAATGTATCCACTTCAACATAGTGTGTTTAGGGTTTTAATTTAACCCAGAGCAATAAAAAAGAATAAATTCTTAGGATGACCAAAAATGTGTTATGTACTTCAGTGTTTAAAATCTGTTTCTTCAAAATTCTTCAATTTACATGAAATGAATAAAGGGACAGTCCACGTAGCTGAAGAAAACAAAATGCACTTACAGTACATGGGGGGGCACCTAATTGTGGATGCCCCCTGAGCGTTAACAATGCACAGCAGAAAATCTTAACTTTCTCCCAACTCCCCCCCCACCCCGGGAAAACAGCACCCTGATTGGTCGATGCAGAGCACTGGATTTTTCAGCTGCTCGCATCAGACAATTAGCGCACTCGATTTCACTCAGCTCCCCTCAGCGCTGACAGCAGCTAAGCCACCTCAGCAGAGCCGAGTGCAATGCCAGGTGTGCTCACAGCTAGAGGTGAGCAAGGATATGGCCGCGGCACTGAGGGATCCAGGAGAAGGTGAGTAAAACGTGAAAGCCAAGGGGTATCACAGCGGGGCATCCCAATCCGGCATGCTCCAATGTCTGGAACTCGGAGAGCTCTGGATTCTTGTAGACTTCAGGACCTCCTAGTTCCTGAATATTATTGAAAATATCTGGAAGGAATGTGGTCCCTTACCTCAGTTTATCTGACATGTGACCAAAACCTAGTGTTTCGTAATACCTTGTAAAAGACCTTAGGATCTTCTGGGCACAGGCAAGAGGTCCAACGCAGGGATTTTATAGTTTATTTTCTTTCAACATCATAGTATCTGCATAGTACAAAAGAATAGTCCTGTTCACCTCAACAGGCTCTTGCCACGTTTCCGATTAACTTCCAGGCATACTCACAGTTCAGACCAAGGTGTTACTTCACACCTTGTCCTGATATCCTTGTCAACCTTCCTTCTGGTGGTGGCCCTCGTGGCACTCCTGGTTCATTTTTCCTTTTTTTCTAATTGTCAATCTGTAGGTCAACCTATGAAAATTGTTGACCACTGCTTTGAGGTGGAACCAAACAGAGAGAGAGGGGGCTAATTTTTTCAGTGGATGTCTTATTGTTCCATAAACAATATACATTTTTCTTAATTTACACTCCAAAATTGATAGATCTACAGTAATATGCCAGCCCCCCCCACCCAAAAAAAAGATGGATCATGAAACTGGGGGATGAAACTGAAATATTAGTAAAGGTAAAGAATTGCCTTAGCACTCAGAGAGAGAGAGTGAGAGAAAGAGGCAGTTTTCCTCTGAACCCAACACACAATTACAAGAAATGATTGATGAACTTGTGCCATGAAAAATGCCTAACCAGTAAAGTCTCCTATGGAAACCAACTGTAATGACTAACAATGGAGTACTTCATTACCAAGTAATACTCAGTATATGAAAGCAATAGGACAATTGCTGTACGTTACCACTGCTACAAGGCCTAACATTGCAGCAGCTATTGGAATCCTATTAAGAATCAGATAGACTGGAGTGCTGTAAAGAGTCATTCATTATCTTAAGGGAACTTTGAACTTCAAATTAAAGTAACCAGCAAGTGATGAAAGCACCCTGACAGGATATGTGGATGCCGACCGGGCCAGAGACACCAGTGACAGAAAATCTACCAGTGGTTACTTGTTTCTTCTGTCAGGAGGTGCTATCAGTTGGACTAGGAGAAAGCAGTTCCCTGCATCACTTTCATATACAGAGTACGTTGCAGCAGCACAGGCAAGCCAAGAAGTTATATGGCTGAGACAACTGTAAGCAGACTAGGTAGCAGATGTTGAAACCAATGCAACATCTTTAAAGATGCCTTGCAATTGAGTAATAAAGCTTATCATATTGCGTAAATAAAACATATATATTCACATTCTGAGGGATCTGTAGTAAATTAAAAGGACAGTAGGTGGCGATGTTACTTATATTCATGTACGGTTTCTCTAGTACTCTGTTTATATGCAATTGTTGACTCCTGAAGCAATCCTCCATGTTTGAGATCAGGGCCAGCATCCGCACCCGGCAACCTCGGTCAGCTGCCGAGGGCCCCACCCATCAGGGGGGCACACTGACAGCTGGCACAATGTGGTTAAAGAACTGCAAACACTCCCTTTCTCTGTCTCTCTGCTCCATCCATCCCTGTCTCTGCAGCTCTGCCCCATTGGTTGTACATCACCTCTGCCTCATCCATCCCTATCCCCTGAGCCCTGACACATTCATTCATATTCATTAAGCCCTGACCCATATTTCCCTTATCCACTCAGCTTTTCCCCATTCATCCCTATCCCCTGAGCCCTGACCCATTCATTAATATTCATTGAGCCCTGATCCATATTTCCCCTATCCACTCAGCCTTGCCCCATCCATCTCTATCCCCTGAGCCCTGACCTATCTATCCTTGTTCTCTTAGCTCTGTCCCATTCATCTATGTTCCCTCAGCCTCCCTCTTCCTCAATACTTCCCCATTCATGTGGGGCCAAACTAAAAAAATAGCTCCAATAGGGGGTCGGAGGGCAAGCAGCCCTTCTTAGTTTTGGCCATACAATCTATAGACCCCTGACCCGCGACTATCCACCACAAAGGGTCCCACTGAGACCATGCCGTCCGAGGGCCCACATAAACCTGGAGCCGGCCCTGTTTGAGATGATAAGTCTTTGATGATAAATTTATGCTCCTACAATGTCTTCAAGTGACTCTGCTGCATACCTCAACAAATACTTCTCATATTAGGGCACATAAGACACTGCTGTCGGTTGAGGGGAGAGGGAACATATATTATTTCTTAAGTAACCCACCCCTTTAGGTGTAATAGAGTATATTTTTAGAGGACAAACAATTACTTCATAGATGGTTTTAGAGGACCCATATGCCACAGTAGATGCACGTGAGAGCACTGTATCATCCATGGCTTAAGGACAGGAAGGGTTTGGTCATGGGGCAACTGTATAGTTCTTCATCATCCAAGAAAGGAGAAGGAGGGGGTAGGGGCATACCTTGAAACTTTTCAGGGTGGAAAAAAGGGACACACACAGGTCACAGCGTGATTACTTTGTCTCACTTTGGATATTTCTAATCGAAAATAATAATTGCATGGATAATGTATGGATTTTATCTGGGTGCTGGCTAAGTTTTCAACACACAGGTGGCAATGGGATTAGCAGGGAGGAGCGGAAGGGAGAGAGGAATGGATAGGAGGAATGGATGTGATGAGCAGAGGGAGGGATGGATGAGAGGAGGGGGGTGGATGGATGAGAGGAGCGGGAGGGCCCCAGCCTAAAAGGATGGTTGTTACGCTTTTACATTATATAAAAAAAACTTTGAATAGACAAATTAATCACTTATTGATGCAGATGCATGTTCAAGAGGAACAAAACCCGGGATTTTGATTTCCAGGGTTTTGTTCTGTGCCCCTGGGCCATCCCAAAGCGGGATGGCTCGCTGTGTGAAAAAAAAATTCACCTTTTTCAGCTCCAACAGTGAATGCACAGGCTCTTGTCTATTCGGCAGGCCCAAAGACGTAGTCATCGCAAATGGCTCTCATTGGACGAGAGCCTGCGCACGCATCATTGGAGCTGGAAAAAGAGAATTCTGTGAGTACTCACCTGTAGAATTGCTTTTACTATGCATGGCACGGCCTGCTTCAAGAAGTCCTTACGTATGGGATATTCCGCCACAATTCCTCCCGGTACCATATAAAAACAGGATCACCAATAGACCTCTCCAGTGTTGACAAGCAGTTATACAAGAAGCCGGGAGAAAATAAAGGTAAAAAAGGTAACAAACCCCAACTAACTTGGAACAATCACCATATAGAGGCAACCAAGAATAACAATACATAGTGAAAGCAATTCTACAGGTGAGTACTCACAGAATTGTCTTTTTCCTATTGCATGGCACGGCCTGCTTCAAGAAGTCCTTATGTATGGGACGTCCAACAGCAGTGTCCGTAAGGTAGGGTGGGATCCCCCAAAAAAGTAGCAGCAGGCAGTTCAAACCACCACCGCCTGAAGTACTTTGCGACCAAAGGCAGCATCAGTAGAGGCCTTAACATCAACCTTGTAAAACTTGGAAAAGGTATGAACAGAAGACCAAGTCGCAACCTTACAAACTTGTTCAATAGAAGCTTGGTGCTGAAAAGCCCAAGAAGCACCAATAGCATGAGTGGAATGAGCAGTAACCCTAAAAGGAGGAACCTTCCCCCTAGCAGAATAGGCCTGCTCCACCGCCTGACGGATCCACTTGCTGATAGAGGATTTAGCCGGAGGCAAACCGTTCCTAGGTCCAGCAGGAAGAACAAAAAGAGTGTCAGATTTCCTGAAAGACTCAGTAGCAACCAAACAAAACTTCAGAGCCCTGACAACATCCAGAGAATGAAGGGTCCGCTCCTTGGAATTAGTAGGGTTAGGACACAAAGAAGACAAAACAATGTCCTGATTGAGATGAAAAGCAGACACAACCTTAGGCAAGAAATCTGGCTTAAGCCAAAACACCAGCTTATCCTGATGCCGCTCAAAATAAGGAGGTTTGATGGAAAGCGCCGCCAGCTCAGAAACTCGCCTGACAGAAGTAATGGCCACCAAAAAGGCCAGCTTGAGAGTCAGAATGGGCAAGGCAGCCCCACGGATAGGTTCAAAGGGAGGACCCTGCAGAGAACACCAGATTCAAGTCCCAAACCGGTAGCATAGGCTTACGTGGCGGACGCACATGAGTAACTCCCTGGAAAAAGTCTTAACCAAACGGTGATTGGAAAAAGATCTTTGGAAAAAAAATGCCAGAGCTGACACCTGTCCCTTGAGGGTACTAAGTTGAAGGCCCGAATCCAAACCATATTGCAAAAATTCCAGAATCCTGGGGATAGAAAACACCCGACAAGGAAGAGACTTGGACTCACACCAGGCAATGTAAGCATGCCAGACCCTGTAGTATATAAAGGAACGAGGACTTCTTCCTAGCCCGAATCATAGTATCAACAACAGAAGCCGGCAACCCCTTATCCATCAAGATGGAGGTCTCAGCAGCCAAGCCGTTAAAGCCAGCGTTTGTAAATTGGGATGGCACAGTTGTCCCTGAGTGAGCAGATCTGGATCCTTAGGCAAGACATACTGATCTACTGCCAACTGCACGACTTCTGCGAACCACACCCTCCTTGGCCAACAGGGGGCCACCAGGACGACTGGTACCCCCCCCTGGGCTATCTTGCGCAGCACCCTGCCCAGCAGAGGAAAAGGAGGGAACACATAGAGAAGCCGAAACTCCGTCCAAGGCGTTGCTAGCGCATCCGTGGCGAAGGCCAGAGGATCCTGTGACAGGGAGACAAATCTGGGAAGCTAGTGATTGTGGCGGGACGCAAACAGGACCACATCCGGCTGACCCCAGCGGTGACACAGGTAGTGAAATACCTAGTTGCTGAGGGACCATTCCCCCAGCCGAGACGTCCCCCTGCTCAGGGAGCCTGCCTCCAGGTTCTCCACCACCGGAATGTAGACCGCCGAGATGCAAGGGACATTCTCTTCCGCCCAAGACAGTATCAGAGACACTTCCTTGAGGGCTCACTGGCTCCGAGTCTCTCCCTGATGATTGATGTAGGCAACCGCTGTCTGGTTGTCCGAGCGGATCTGAACAGCCCGACCCCGAAGGTGTGTGGTCAGCTGAGAAAGAACCAACCTGATCGCCCTCAGTTCCAGGACATTGATGGAAGCATGGGCCTCCTGGGGACCCCACCGACCCTGGAACTTCAGAGACTTCCAAAAGCCCCCCCAACCGGTCAGACTGGCATCTGTGGTGACAGTCTCCCAGCACGGAGGCAGAAAGGTCCTGCCCACTAGAAGGTTCCTTGAGTCCAGCCACCACGAGAGGGACCGTCTGGCCAGTGGGGACAGAGCAAATTCCTGATCCAGGGACACAGGGTCCCGATCCCAAACTGACAAGAGGTGCAACTGAAGAGGTCTCATGAGAAACTGAGCAAAGGGGATCGCCTCGAAGCAGGACACCATCAGGCCCACTAACTGCATCCCTTGCCGAATGGAGGGATGGGGACACAAGAGCAGAGCCCGTGCCTGCTTCTGAAGGCCCTCCACTTTCTGCTGAGGCAGGAACACCTTGACCTGAGAGGTATCCAGAGTCATGCCCAGAGAGGACCTCACCAAAGACGGAGACAGTGAAGACTTGGGAAAGTTGATCACCCAGCCGAAGGACTCGAGAGTGGAGGTCACCACCTGAGTGTCCTTCTCGGCCTGATGAAGAGACTGAGCCACAATCAGAAAGTCGTCCAGGTAAGGGAGGATGCGAATGCCCTGATTCCGCAGCAGAGCCATCACGCCTGCCAGCACCTTGGTGAACACCTGAGGCGCCGAGGTCATACCGAACGGTAAAGCCACAAACTGGTAATGCTGATCCTCTAGAGCAAACCTCAGGAATCTCTGACGACCCGGAAAGATTGGCACGTGAAGATAGGCATCCTTGATGTCAACGGAGGTCATGAAGTCACCCGGGCGAAGGGTACTGACAGCCGAGCGTAGCGTCTCCATGCGAAAGTGCTTGAACCTGACAAACTTGTTGAGACCCTTCAAGTCCTGGATGGGCCTCAAAGACCCATCCTTTTTGGGAACAGTGAAAAGATTGGAGTAGAACCCCTGACCCCCTTCCTGGGAAGGCACCAGGCAAATGACTCCAGACGTTGAACTGCAAGGCGCAATCCCTGAGCTGACAGAGGGTTTTGAGACATCCGGGATCTGAGGAATCTTGGGGGCGGCCCGGCTGCAAACTCTTGTAACTGGAGGACACCACCTCCTGAATCCACCGCTCTGAGACGCGTAGCCTCCAGACGTGAGCAAAGAGCCGAAGCTGTCCCCCCACCCGGATGGGTGAGGGCGCCTACTCATGCCTGAGGGGGCTTGGGAGGGGGTTTGGGCTTAGAACCCCATGAGAGACCGGGACGACCACGGGATCTGCCACGGCCCCAAGAATCCCTGTGGCTACACGAGAAGAGGGAGCCAAGACCTCCTCTGGGAGCACGAAAGGAGGGGAGGGAAGCGGAGGGCCCCCGAAAAGGCTGAGGCTGCTTCCTAGGCTGAGGTAGCCTACCATCCTTGGCTAGAACATCCAGACGCTCACCAAAGAGCCGCAGCCCCGCAAAGGGGAGCCCAGTGAGACCCTTCTTAGCAGCAGCGTCAGCTGCCCACTGACGCAACCAAACAGAGCGGCGCATAGCCACCAAGAGGGCAGAGACCCTACCACCCAGCCGGACCGCATCATCCATGGCAGTAAGGACAAAGTCAACGAAATCAGAGCAAAGCAAGAGGGCCCTATAATCCTCCCTCCTCCTACCAGCCATAGCGCCATCAGTGAGACACTTGAGCTTTTTCTTAAGGGCAATAGCTGTAATAGCAGCGGCGCAGACCGGAAGCAGCCCAGCCCCCACAAATGTAAAAGCATGGCAGGCCAGCTGATCCATATGCCGGTCCTCGCTGTCCCGCAGTGTAGTAGTGTCAGGGGAAGACATGACCGAGGTGTTGGACAGCCCTAGAACGGGAGCGTCCACCTCAGGGGGACACGACCATCGCTTGACCAGGTCAGCAGGGAAGGGATACCTCTTTTCCAACCCTTTGGGCACCGCGGGCAATCTATTAGGACGTTCCCACTCCTTGAGCACCATATTAGAGAAATGGCCCTGCTCAGGGAACTCCAGATGCTGTTTATCAGGACGAAATAACTCACCCTGCTTCCTCTTAGCCACCTCAGGGGGGACAATGTGCAAGATTTCAAAAATGTCAGACAACAGTCTATCAGTGTCATCAGGGAACCATGAGTCCTCCCCGGACGCAGACCCAGGGTCACTGTTGTACCCCTCCTGCTGGTCCCCAGAGGAGTCAGAGTCCTGGAAAAGCTCCCCCTCCTCTAGGGAGTAACGGACACCAAAGGCATCAATTCCCTCATCCTCCTCAGCAAAGAGGGAGGGCGCCAGGTGCTGCTTCTTGCCAGAGGCCTTACCTGGAACAGGCCTGGCAAGCTGCCTTCCAATGCTGGCCACACGAAGTGCCAGATCAGATTGTGACCCCCTGCTAGTATCCCCCTCACTGGGGGCTAAATGCAGGCGCGGGGGGGTAGGCGATGCCGAAGGGGGCGCAGAACTGGGAAGAAAAGTGGGCAGCCCAGCCTGGGCCGCAATGATACCTTGGGCGCATGGCACGCACACCACGCCAAAGGGGATGCCCCGCACATGGCACACAGCCGGGATTGCCCCGAAGGACCCCCGAGCATGCTATCCCCAGAAGCTTCCATATGGTGATTAACACAGGAACAATAGGCCAGCACAGGGTAAGGGCTAATACAAAAGCCACTCGGGATACCCCCCCAAGGGATGCCCCCAGAAGCCAGTAAGGGGGAGATGAGGGGGGGTAAGGAGCAGAACCGGGAGAAACAACAACCCCCAGTTGTCCCGCCTGAAAGACATAAGTGAAAAGCACATAAACATCTCACAGCCCATGCCCCAAGGAAACAAAACCCCCAAAGGGGACTCACGGACCAAGTAGACTGAAGGATCACCGCCACAGGAGGAAGCGACACAGGAAAGATCACCGCCGCAGCCCAGGGAGGAAGAGGGGCCCCGGACGCGCAGCAGACTCAAAATGGCGGCGGCAGAAGAACCTCGAGGGGCGGGCCGCGGGGGGACGACGCGTTACGCGTCATCCCCCGGCCCCACTTCCCCCGAAGAGCACGAAAACGGCGTTCACGTGACTGCGCCAGCGCAATACAACAAACGCCTCAAGTTATAGCACTGCCCGCCGCGAGCGGAGTACAAAGCGGCAACGGCGGCGAAGAACACAGTTAAAACACTCGCAGCTACCGCCCGCCCCCCGAACACACGTCGGAATATCCCATATGTAAGGACTTCTTGAAGCAGGCCGTGCCATGCAATAAGAAAAGATGAGTTTTTACGGGCGTCCTGGGGGTTTCACACAATTCAGGATGCCCCGGGGATGCCCTCTTTTAGATTCCAGGCTGGCTGCTGCCGGGTTTTGTTCCCCTGAAACTCCGGCTAGATCTATTGCCTCTGTGTCTGATGTAGATGATGAGGATGACTGTGGGTCAGATGCTTGGATTGATGTATCCGATTCAGAGGATGACCACCATCCATCTGTTCTATTTTCCATGCCAGTCTGTGAGCCTGATCCAATGTCAGTCTGTGAGCCTGACTCAATATCTGCTGCAATGTCTGTCTGTGACCCTGACTTTGTACCTGTTTGTGAGCCTGCTTTAACCCTTTAAGTGGCAGCCTACCTAGATTTTTTGTCACACTCTGTTGCCAGACTACTTTTCACGTTTTTGCACTACACATGTTCAACCTTGATTTTTGAAGGGATTTTCCAGAAAAATTATATATTGTTTTTTTCAGCAGAGTCTGGGCTTCAACATGAAATGTCTTGTTTGGCCTTTTTTTAGTGTATTCTCAATACTTTTGGGTGAAATATGTGCAACAAAAATAAAAAAAATCCAATTTGTAGGGTTTTTTTGTGATAAAAAATGTAAGTTTGTTAATAAAATATTATTGCGTGTGAAAGCCCTATTTCTCCC
The DNA here is from genome assembly GCA_027917425.1 of Gastrophryne carolinensis. Taxonomy (NCBI): domain Eukaryota; kingdom Metazoa; phylum Chordata; class Amphibia; order Anura; family Microhylidae; genus Gastrophryne; species Gastrophryne carolinensis. Next base: position 266,045,919 of record CM051234.1, read on the forward strand.
GGTTACAGCGGTACCACATATGTATTGGTATACACCCTTTCCTGCCCAGGAAACTCCCCCAAACTGAAACAGCAGTTTAGGAGATTTCAGATAGGATACAACTATGCAATATGATTGCATAGTTGAAAGGGGTTAACTTAAAAAAAAATGACATAGGGTCCCCCCTCCCAGGGGGGGGGCTCATTTTTTTTTGGAATTTTAAGGGTTAAAAACCCTTAAAATCCCCCCCAAAAATGACGTAGGGTCCCCCTTACCCAGCATTACCGACCCGGACCAGCTATGGGGGCTTGTAGAACAGGGCGCAGGGGCCAGCGTTGGTGGTCCCTGGCCCTGCAGGCTACTAGCCCACATAGCCACTAAGTGGCCCGGGCCCTTCTGCCCCCCCTGGTTGGGGAGGCAGGTAATGGGGGGGCTGGGGGTTATGGCAAGTCACCCGCTCGCCGCAGGTGATTGCCAGCCCCAGAGCCTTGTGAACTGGTATAAGGGGTCTCATGGACCCCTTACCAGTTCACAAATAGTTAAAAGTAAAAAAGACACAGACACAAAATATTTTATTATTCTTTTTTTTACTTATACTTACCTCTGATCCAGTGTCCCACGCCGCTGCAGATGACAGTTGTCGGTAGTGATCGGAACAGGGAGGGTGGGAGGCAGGGAGATCAGAGCCTCCCTGCCTGCCACCGATCGATACTGACAAGTGACACTCGGAGCCCGGGTGCCGGTATAGAGGAGCTGGATGACGTCATCCAGCTCCTCCCACAAGTGGGCGGGGCTAGTCCAGCACCGGAGGAAGAAAACGGTTAGGGCCCGTTGCTGGGTCCTCACCCGAAGAGTGGTAAGTCCAGGGGGGGGGGGGGATCAGAGCCCCCCCCTGGTGAAGAGAAGACCCGGAGAGAGCGATCGGGTGTCATTATTATTTTTTTTTTTCTTTCAGATCGCGGGGGGTGGGGGCCTATTCCGGCCCCCCTCCTGAAGATCAGAGGCCCGGAGTCGAAAATCAAGTTGAGGATTATTGTAGGGAATCGCTGGCACTTTCAAACGATGGGTCAGGTAAGTCTGTATCTTTTTTACTTTTTTTATGGGGCTCTAAAGTCAACTACGTGAGTCTCACGTAGCTGGCACTTAACGGTTGGAGAGGCAGCTACGTGAGACTCACATACCTGGCACTAGAAGAGTTAATGTCTGTCAGCCCAAATCTTTTGTCAAGTCTGATTTTCCTATCGTGCCTGATCACTCTGTTCAGTCTGATCCTGTATTTTCTGCCGATCCCCTTGCCGAGTCTGATCCTGATCACTGTTCCTCAGGTATTCCTAAAGAAGGCCTTGAAGATCCCTTACGTGCCCGCAGTTTTAAAACACCTCAGTTCGCACATGGTGATTTCTTCCCGCAGGCTCCTGGAGGCCTTGAGGGGTTTCCTAGAGTTGCAGTAAGGCCTGATTCTGATTACCTAGGCTTGGATTCTAAAGCATTCAGTGGCTTTGGGTGCTTCTTTGAAGGTCCCGATCCCCCCTGCCATTGTTTCTCGAACTTTGACCCTGGAGGGACTTCCAGGTCAAGCCAAGTTTTCGGCTGCTTCAGGTCATATCCTCGTCTCCCAGCTCCCCGGTTGTGAGCCTCCTGCGTTGCCCCTGCCTGGATTTCTGCCTGCTGTGCTGCTGCCTGGATTTCTACCAGTCTTACCCATCCAGCAGAGCAGTTTTTTAAAGGCGTTCGGTGCTCGCCTGGTGAGAGGGGAGGTAATGTCATATCTGGAGTTCCTCCTTAGCTTTCCACTGCTCCTTTCTGGGACTTTTCTCTGTTGTATGCAGCTTGACCAGCAGATGGCGCTGTTCTGCAGAGTTCCTGGAAATAAGCTTGCACCTGTGACATTACCTTGCCTATATAAGCTGATCCACACATGGCCTCAGTGGATCAGCATTGAATCTGTCTTTTGAACCTGGATCCCGGAACTCTGAAACCTGAACTCTGATACCTGAACTCTGAACCCAGGACTCCTACCTTTGCCATTTGTTTCCCTTTCTGCTTTGCCTTATATTCATCTTGGACTTTGGATTTCCACTGGACCTTATGCATGTATGTTTTCCTCACTCCACATTTGTTTATGTATAGCAACCTGAGTGTGAATGTTTGCTTGCTTATCACAATTAAACACAGTTTGCTGCATAGTCTCTCTGTCTCGCAGTTCTCAAATTTCTGGTCACTCTTAAGAAAAAGAAGTTCTCCATTGAGAAATCCGTGACACCAAACCATGAAAACTCCAAATTATCACATATAATCATATATTTGAAACAGGTTACTACTGTCCAAGTGATGTGTTTAAGGTATAGGGACACCCTTAAAAGGGAAAGTCCACTTTCAATAACATTTTGTGAAAGCGTATACATTTTTTGTGCCAAAATAATGTCTTCAAGGTGCTAAGCTGATCTGCAGTCTGATGCTGTTGCCAACTGTACACCAAGAGCTACAAGAGATGCGAGTTTTGTACACACAAAACACTGCTTCTGGGCATGTGTAAGGTTGAGAGAGTTCCCTCACATCAGCAGCACCCATAGCAGAATTCTGTAGTGTATAGACTTGAAATATACACTTTTAAAAAAATGCCATTAAATAGTGGACTTTAATCATACCCCATGCTCATTTGGTCTTGCTCCACATAAAGAGGAAGGCCAAAAGAAACCCCACCCACTACTATTTCAAGTAGAAGGCTCCCAATCAAATCTCAGACCTCCCATGGCTAAAGCAGCCTCACCTCTCTCCCATGTGCCACAGCAGAGGACCTACCTTCTCCACTTCCAAAATAGCCCCCATGAAGACTCATAACCCCCTTCCTTGGGTACCTGTCCACAGTCCTCTAAGGTGGTGATCTGTGATTGTTTTGTATCATCTATTTACTGTACCATGCTCAAATTTAAATACTAGTGATATAGGGTATGGTTGGGTGGGTAGGGGGGGTTATGGTAGGTATAATTTTATGTTGTTTCATGAGCACGTCTTTTCCACCCTATACAGAGTGGTCTTCCCTTTTTTATCCTTTTTTTTATCACTTTTTTATCACTTTGTTATACAGCTTCGGCGATGGTTATTTATATTGGTTATCACTATATATTTATTTTGGTTTCAGTTTCAGCACTTTAGGACACAAGGTGTGGACCTCACTCCAGAGTGGGTTGCCTGGGAGATGCCAGCTAGGAAGAGGATATGTTGAACTTCATCTGGATCGGTGGAGAAGGTGTTGTCGGGCAGTATGGATTGATTTGGAGGTCACTGGCAGTTAACAGCACAAAGTGATCTGTGCTGCGGTTTATGTGATTTAATTGGAGGTCTTGGATGGATGGTTCTGTCACATATTAGGATTAGAAAATATGGTATAATTGACAGAGTATTTAAATAGGCAGGTGCCCTTTAAGTAAGGCTCTATTACTTCATGTACGGCAGATTCCTGTGAAGGATCTGCATTACATTGAGCATAATATATTTAGTCCTATGTTTGGATTAAGATTAATAATAATAAAAAATTCATAGATTACGATATGTTATGATTTGCATTCTGGGCGGGCTGGGGGCATTTTTGTATGGCGCTGAACAAAATTCATTCCCTGATTTAAAAATTAATTATATACTTCAGACACCATGACACAAAACATAACCCAATCACTGGGGAGGACAGTCAGGGCAGGGGGCTGCTCCACCTGCGCTTCGCGGTATATAGAACCGCTTCTTGCTTGGACACCCAAGCAAGAAGCGGTTCTATATACCACGAAGCGCAGGTGAAGCAGCCCCCTGCCCTGACTGTCCTCCCCAGTGATTGACTACTATGTTTCCACACAGCTGAGTATCTCTCTTTTTGCCATTGCATTTATACTTGTTTTTGTTTGTGTCCTTATGTTATATTCTTGCACTGATATGATTGTTACTTTATTTGGGTTATGTTTTGTGTCATGGTGTCTGAAGTATATAATTAATTTTTAAATCAGGGACTGAATTTTGTATTATTAACCCTTTAAACACCAGCCACGTAAAATTTACGTGGCTGCCTCTCCTGCAGTTAACTGCCAGCCACGTAAATTTTACGTGCCTGACTTTACCCACTAATAGTAAAAAAAGTAAAAAAAAAGTCTCGTTTGATTCAGCCGGGTCTCCTCTTCAAGATGGTGGTCTCCGATCGTTCATTGGACCTCCTCCGGCTGCAGGGGAGGGCCCGGAATAGGGTGCCCCCCCATTTCAGCTGCCTCCGGCTTTTCCTGTAAAAGAAAAAAAAATGACATTTACTTACCTCGGTGTGCGCTGGCTCCCGCCGACCCTCCTTTTCACCTGGGGGGCCTCCGATCCCCCCCAGGTCTTTCCGATCTTCTCTCCCCTCTGCTGTTCTGATGGCGGCCGCCATCTTGCAGCTAAGCCCCGCCCCTTTTGGGGGCGGGACTAATGACGTCAGCCCGGCCTGTCTCCCCACTAAGCACCGCCCCTGTTTGGGGGCGGGGCTATGACGTCATCCCGATCACCGGCTTCAGCTCTCTCAGCTGTCAGATCCCGGTGATCGGTGCCAGGGAAGGAGGTGACAGGAGATCCTCTGATCTCCTGCCTCCCCCTTCTCTGGATGCCGATCGCCGGCATCTGTCATCAGAGCGGCGAGGGACAAGAGCTTACAATCAAAGGTAAGTACAGTAAAAAAAATTTTTTTTTTTTTAATAAAATCATTTTGTCTGTGTCTTTTTTTCAGTTAACCCTTTGTGAGCTGGTAAGGGGTCTATAAGCCCCCTATACCAGCTCACAAGGCTCTGGGTATGGCAAGTCATCTGCGGCAAGCGGGTGACTTGCCAAAACCCCCAGCCCCCCATTACCTGCCTCCCCAAAGGCCAGGGGGGGGGCAGAAGGGCCCAGGCCACTATGGCTATGTGGGCTAGTAGCCTGCAGGGCCAGGGGCCACAAGCGCTGGCCCCTGCGCCCTGTTCTACAAGCCCCCATAGCTGGCCTGGGTCAGTAACGCTGGGTAGGGGGGACCCTACGTAATTTTTGGGGGGATTTTTAAGGGTTTTTAATCCCTATGTACATTTTTTTTTAAATTAACCCCTTATGTCCTGTCGCCCAGCTGGTAATAAATGCTTCCAGCATTTTGTGGTGATTTTGACTATCCTGGGTATTGGTCCTTTTCCCCGGGGCATCCCGATCGGGGATGCCCCGCTGTGTGAAACCCCCCCGATCACCCACAATAACTCACCTCACCCGGGTCCTACGGCGCATGCGCGGCCGCTTGTCCAATCAGCGCGCTCAGAGGGGCTGAGTTATGGACGTCTAAGAGACGTCTAAGCGACGTCTAAGCTCAGCCGCTCTGAGCGCACTAGCGGGTGCATCCCCCACTTCCCTCTAACAGGGAGCATAAATAGCCGGCGCGGGCACGCGCCCTACTAGAGGGATAGCGGGGATGTGGCCCGCGCATGCGCCGTAGGACCGGGATTCAAGTAAGTGGTAGCGGGTGTTCCGTGGGATGTCACACAGAGGGGCATCCCGATTTTGGATGCCCCAGGGGGAGGAAATAGAACGGTCTGGGAATCTTATAGATTCCCGGGCCGATCAGCCCTGGGTGTTGGTCCACTTTAACCCACTTGAACTTGTAAGGAGTCCATGAAACCCCTATACCAGTTCACAAGGCTGGGGGGCTGTCAAGTCACCTGCGGCGAGCGGGTGATTTGCCATTAACCCCGGCCCCCCTATTACCTGCCTCCCCGAAGACCAGGGGGGGCAGAAGGGCCCCGGCCTGATTTAGGAGGTGCGGGCTTATACCTGGCAGGGTGGGGGTCCATCAAAGCTGGCCCCTGCGCCCTGTTCTACAAGCCCTGCATAGCTGATCCCCGGGATCAGCTATGATTTTAGGGATTTTAACCCTTAAAATAAAAAAAAAATGGGGATTACCCCCCTCCCCCTTGGAAGGGGAACCCCACGCCAATTTTTTTTTCTTGATTTAACCCTTTATAGTGTGGATTGTAGTTGTATTTTATTTTTACATGTTATAAAGTGTTTTTTCAGTTTGGGGGGTCTTCTGAACAGTAACGGGGGGCTACCGATACATATGTGGTACCGTTGTAATCGGGAGAAATGGGGCTTTCACATGCAATATGATAAAAAAAAAGGTTTTATTTGAAATAAAGGAGACAATTTTCTAAAAAATATTTTTTTTAATTTGTTTTGTTTAATTTACTCAAAAATATAAAAAAAAAACAGTAAAAAAAATGACAAACAAGACATTTCATGTTAAAGCCTAAACTCTGCCGCAAAAATAAAATATATAATTTTCCTGGAAATTCCTGCAAAAATCACAGTTAAGCATGGTGAAAAATGACCCGTCAAGAGAGGGTGACAAAACCTCAAGTAGGCTGACAGTTAAAAGGGTTAATAGAACCTATGCATGTTGGGTATCGTTCTGCTCGGGGGACCTTGCGCTTTCAGATTTAGCTTGTTTTTTTTTGTTTGCATATTGATATTTTAGGAAAACTCATTTTTTATTCTGCTTTATTATACATTTTTTTTTTTTTTTTTTATTTTAAATTCTTTATTTGGTTTTCAAAGAGATACAAAAGGGTACCAAAGGTATAGATATTACAGAGAAATTACAAGAAAGTACATAGGTGGAACAAGTATAACTAGCAATAGTAGTAGTATTAATATTATTAATATTAGGCCCAGCTCTATCCAACGAGTCCCGCCCCCCAACTTGGTGTTCCATTCCATCTGAGAGCACTCTAGAGACTTCTTCTTCATTGTTGCCTTTGGGTTTAGATTTCATGATAGGTCCCGAGGGGATCCCTCATGTCTTCTGGTATGTTTCACCCTTAAGGTGATTCTAGCTCCTATTCGTTTTCCTGACTCACTGTCGCGAATCAGGTCTTTCAGCCTCATTTAGGGGCAACTTATAGGATTCGGTTCTCTGTAGGTGCGGGGTACTCTAGCGCTCCGCTGAGTATTCGATAATTTGGGGGGCCGACGGGAACGTCACCGGCAAGAGCCAGGTACCTTTAGTTATAGCAGGTGGAGAAGCATACGAGATGAGAAAGAGAGATGAGATAGTATGGAGAGAGGGAAAAAAGAAGGGAGTAGGAGAGGGGGGAAGGGAGGGAGAAGTGCCTCAACCGCGGCCACCGCCGCCATGATCAGTGGGGGGGTGCGACAGCGGGAAGAGAGGTAATAAAGACCTGCCAAGGTCCCGAACCACGAGATTGTACACGCCCAATCTTCAGCCGCCCAGACGAGGGTGGGGCAGATTATCCCTCCAACGAAGCTCGGGCTACAAGCCATGAGGTCCACGTCAACCGGGTCTCATCTTCCTTATCATGAACCGCTGCTGTTAGCTCCTCCATTTCCTGTATTTTGTCCACTTCCCGGATCCAATCTTTTACCGTTGGAGTCTGTTCGGATTTCCAGAGCCTGGGGATCAATGCTTTAGCTGCATTTATCATGTGCCTCAGGACCGACTTCCTATACTCTGCGACCCCACTGTTGGTATGATGTAAGAGCATAAGAGCTGGACAGGTCGGGATCTGCCTACCCATCACCTTGGTCATAATTTCCGTCGCCTTCGTCCAGAATGGCTTGATCTTGGTACACGTCCATAGAATATGAAAGAGCGATCCTCTTTCTGAACCGCATCTCCAGCAAGTGGACGGGGATCCAGGGAACATAGAAGCCAGTCTTTCCGGAGTGTAGTACCACCTGGTCAGGTATTTATAATTGGTTTCTTGGATTTGCGCAGATATTGAAGACTTGCAGGTAAGCGTAAATATTTTTGCCCATTCGGCCTCCGAGAATTTCCTATTTAGGTCTCTTTCCCACTCAATGCAGAAGGGAGGGGACTGTTCTGATCTGTCATCCAGGAGCTGGTATATCTGCGAAACCACTCCTCTAGAGGGGTCCTTGCTCATGACCAATGATTCAAATTGTGTGAGATCCCGTCCTAAAGAGTTCCTAGTCCCCATCTTTTGCAAAAAGTGCTGGAAGAACAGGAGGTACCATGGATCCAGGCGAGGGTTATTCCATCGGTTTCTAAGCTCTTCTATATGACACCAATCTTGCCCTCTCACCAGATCTCGTCCTCTTATCATTCCCTGTTCTCTCCAGTGCTCCAGGGCCTGGGGTCTCTGGCTAGGGGGTAGTTCTGGGTTTTCCACCACTGGGATCAAGGGTGACGGCCAGGGCGAAATCTCTGTTCCTGCTCTGGTTTTGTCCCAAATCCTGAGGGTGGCCCTAATAAGTGGGTTAGGTCCCGACCATTTACTTGAGTTCTCCGAGGCCCAAGGGATTTCCTTTAATGGAGTATCTGTGCAGCTTGCTTCCACAGTGACCCACTTTTTAGTGTCTTCATTCCTCATCCAGTCCACTACTCTCTGCAGATGGGTCGCTTGCCAATATCTCCTCAGATTTGGCACCGCTAGTCCTCCTCTGACCTTGGACCGTTGCAGTAGCCCGAATTTGATTCTCGGTTTCTTGTTTCCCCATATAAATCTAATGAGTATTGTGTTTAAGTTTCTGAAGTAGCTCGCTGGTATGTAGCACGGAAGGGTTTGGAGTAGATAGAGGATTCTGGGGAGGGTTGTCATTTTTACAGCTCCCATACGTCCAAACCAGGTGAGCGTTAGAGCGCTCCATCCTAACAGGTCAGATTTGATTCTGTTTAGCAGCGGGATGAAGTTATAGCGAAAGGTGTCCCCGATATTGTTTGGGATTTTTGTTCCCAGGTATGTTAATGTTGACGGGTTCCATTTGAATGGAAAGGAGTTCTTTATGGAGAGCAACACTGTTTCTGGCAGCCCCACATTGAGTGCCTCTGATTTATCAAAATTAATCTTAAAGTTAGAGAGGTGTCCAAATGTTTCAAAACCCTTCATAAGTACTGGGAGTCCGATCACTGGGTTGGATATAAAGAATAATAGGTCATCCGCATATGCTGATACCTTGTGTTCTGTGTTTTTCACTCGGATCCCTTTTAGATCTGGGTTTTCCCTCGTGTGTCTCAGGAAGGGTTCCACCACTAGGGCAAAGATGAGGGGAGATAGAGGGCACCCCTGCCTGGTTCCATTGGATATTTGAAAAGGCGAGGAGAGGTAGCCATTCACTTTTACTCGGGCTTGCGGCCTGGAGTATATGCCTAAGATGTATTTAAGTGCCCTTCCTTGAAGTCCTATATGCTTCAGTACTTCAAATGCAAAGTTCCAGTCCACTCGGTCAAACGCTTTCTCAGCGTCGGTGGACAAAAGCATAATGGGGATGTTATCCTCATGTGACCTATGTATAAGATTTAGGGTCCTGATCGTGTTGTCCCTGGCTTCCCTGCCAGGGACAAATCCACACTGATCATTGTCGACTAAGTTGGGCAGGTACACAGCCAGGCGAGTGGCTACAATTTTAGTGAATAACTTGAGATCCACATTCAGCAATGATATTGGCCGATAACTTTTACAGCTTAGTGGATCCTTTCCGGCCTTGTGTATCACTGTGACGTGGGCCTCCAGCGCTTCAACCGGAACTAGCATAGGGTCATCCTCTTTCTCAGACGTACTAAAGGCTAGAAGGAACTGTTTATTTAGAACGTTTTCAAATTTTTTGTAATATGCGATGGTCAACCCATCAGGGCCTGGGGATCTCCCATTCGGAGTTGCCTTTATTGCCTGATGTAATTCAGTTCCTGAGATTGGTTCCCCTAGTCTAGCTATAGCTTCATCGTCTAAGCGAGGCATACCGGAGGTTGAGATATACTCTCGTATCCGCTCCAGATCTCCATGGGTGTTCCCTGTCCCACTCGGGCGCAAGTTATAAAGTCCCTGGTAGTAGTCCCGGAACACATTGGCAATGTCAGTTGTTTTATGCCATTTCTGTTGTTTGTCATCAGTTATTGCCTCAATGAAGTTGAGAGATTGTTGTTTCCTCAGGGCTCTAGCTAAGAGAGATCCGCTTTTATTTCCCCATTCGTAGTAAAATCGTTTACACCTCTTTATGGTGAACGCTGCTTTTTTTAGTAGTAGGGAATTTAGCTGCTCTCTGCATAGCGTCAGTTCTTGTAGTGTGTCCCGCGTCTGAGATTCTTTATGTCTCTTTTCCAGATGTTGGATGTGTGACAGGAGGCGGTCTCTTTGTAGTGTGTGTGCTTTTTTCAGTCTGGACGCATGTTGGATAAATATCCCTCTTATTACTGCCTTGTGCGCTTGCCAGACAGTCATTGGAGGTACTTCCCCTGAGCCGTTTAGTGCAAAGTACTCAGTGAGAGCGGCTTGAGCCGCCTGTACTATTACTGAGTCTTTCAGCAAGCTTTCGTTAAGGCGCCACGTCCATGCTTTTTTGCTGTTTTCACTTGTAAGTAGGTCAACCCACACAGGACTATGGTCTGACAAAGACGCCGACCCTATACCAGGGTTAGTCACTTTTGGTAGCAGGCTATGGGAAACTAATATGTAATCTAGTCTTGCATACGTCGAATGTACTGAAGAGAAATGGGAATAATCTCTACCCCTAGGGTTAAAGATCCTCCAGGGGTCACACAGCTGTAGTTTGTGGAGGGCCCGTTTGATTTTGCGCAGACCTCCATATGGAATGGAGGATTTACTGGTCGACGAGTCGAGTAAGGGTTCTATGGCGATATTTAGATCCCCTCCAAGGAGTACTCTTCCCTCCTGAAAGTCAGATAGCTTCTCAAAGAACTGGAGGAGGAACTCCACTTGGCCGCTATTAGGGACATATATCGAGGCCATAGTAAACTTCTCCTCCCATAACAAGCCTTTTATCATTATATATCTACCCTCACTGTCCATCAGGGTCCCTTGTACTTGAAATGGGACATCTCTCGCCAGTAGTATAGCCACTCCCTTAGACTTGGATTCCGGGGACGAGCTTACATAGCATTGGGGGAAAAATCTAGGGGATAATTTGGGGTAGGTGTTTCCCTTAAAATGTGTTTCCTGCAAAAAGACGATCTTGGCTTTCCTCCTTCGTAGGTCCGAAACCACAGCTGACCTCTTTTCGGGTATATTGAGGCCCCTACAATTCAGGGAAACCATTTTCATGGCGGCCTCCGAGGGGTCTCGTGTTCCCCCTGCCCCAGCCCCCCCCGCCCCAAGCCGCACCGCCCCAGGGGGCGCGGCGCTCGGAGCAGGTTGGGCAGCGGCGTGGCGCGGTCGAGTCATGAGTGAAGGGTAAGGCACAGATAAACGGGTGTGGGTAGGGAAAGAAGTAAGAACAGAACAGACAAAGTTCAGAGATAGGGAATCAAGGATGTGAAACTGTAAATTCCGGAGAAAACCTTAAGGAAAGAAAAAAGAAATCCCAGGTTTGTTACAAAGGTAATATCGACCCCCCTAATATAGGGGGGTCTGGTCCAGCGTCTCCCGAGGGAGTCTCCGGCTGCTCCCTTCGGGAAGACAACAGAACCTCTGGGGGAAATGGATACCAGACGAAGAGGAGCTAGGATCCTAAGGACTTTTAAAGGAGGTGGTTCTAATCTTCTAGTCCAGGCAATCCTCCCATCCCCGTAACCCATCAACAGTAAAGCAGCAGTTTAACCTTAAAACCCATATACCTAAAGATTCCACTCCAGTAACTCATACCATATAGCTGTCAATGTCGGAGGAACCTCGCCATCCTTTCTATCAGCCCTGCCCTCCCCCTAGTTTACCAGCTCATCGAGCGACGACCACCCCCCCGCCCCCCCCCCCCAACCAGGCCAGGCCCGACCCCAACACAAGGCCTCGTGGGCAGCAGAAGCAGGACCCGACCCCGGCCGGGGGGGGGGCGGGGGCGGCACAACCGGCCGAGAGCATCATCAGAGTCGCGCCAGCCAGATAGTTACCTGGTATTACACATCATGGCTTCAACACCGGGGGCATACTCTCCCGCGGGGCATCCCTCATGTCCGCGACAGGCTGTACAGCCAGTCTGTAACCAGGGCGGAAAGCTCAATCCATAGGGCGGGCCAACCCCCCTCAAGGGGCCAAAATCCCCTTATCTAGTTCAGAGTCCCACCCACACGAGGGAAGGACCCCACGCCCACGGGGGGCCCCGCCCGAACCGGGGGGGGGGGGGAGGTCCAAACACCAGACAGAGCCACAGCTGCGGGGGGCTCGCCACATCCAGAGAGCCCTCTAGCCCGTCCGCTACGCAGTCCCCTGACGGAGGGTCGCTGCTAGTCAAAATGAGAGGTCACTGGCGGGGCCGCATCTTCCACTACACTGAACCATCAGGTATTGGACATCCCCCCCCCCCGCCAAGCGCAGGCCAGACTTTTTAGAAGGTCATAACATTGACTTTGGCATATAGCATGGAAATTAAGAGAGGAATGGAATCTATAACATCATTTAAACTAAACACAATTCAAAAACAACATTGTACTGTAATTCAAGACCAGGTGTCATTGTCTCCTATTCACCGTTCATGGGGCCGGGGCTCCCGCGCCCAGGATCGGGTCGACGGGCCGGGTCCCTCCTATCCCGGCCACGTCGCCTGGGACGCTGTGGGAGCGGGCCTGCTCGCTGGTCAAGGTCCGCAGCCAGCCAGTCCGGAACCGCGATGGCCGCCGCTCCCAAGAACTCGAACAGTCCCGCAAGTTGCTCCGGAGTCTTCAGGGCATATCTTCTTCGGTCCTTCCGCACTAACAAGTGAAAGGGGTGACCCCAACGATACGACGCCCCCCGACGCTGAATCAGTTCCAGTAGAGGTTTCAGCACTCTCCGCATGTGGAGGGTTCTACGGGAAAGATCCGGGAGCAGCACAACCCGTGCTCCGTTTAGGTCGATGGGGCCCTTGTTCCATGCTGCCTGCATGATTGCTTCTTTAACTTGAAAAAAGTGTATTCTGCAAAGCACATCTCTCGGCCAATCGGGGTTTCCGTTCACTGGGCCCAGGGCTCGATGAATTCGGTCAATCTCGATGCGGTCTAATGAGGGGCGATCTAGTAACTTATTAAATAGACCACATACCGTCGTTTTTAATTCTGCTGGGCCTATCGATTCTGGGATGCCCCGCAGTCGTATATTATTACGGCGATTCCTGTTTTCCAGGTCATCTTGCTGAATCTGAAGGGCGGAGATCATCCTCCGCGTGGTATCCCTTTCACGCTCCAGCGCTTCGACCCTGGCCTGGATATCTGACTGTGTGGTCGTGTTGATTTCTACTCTATTAGACAGGTCCTCCACGGTATTCCGCATGACTGTTATTTCTCTGCGGAAGGTGCTCTCCATCCTCGAAATATAAGACTCAAAGTCTGCTCTTGACGGTAATGATTTAAGGGCATCTGCAATATTACATCTCACTGCTTCCATGACAACTGAGATCAGCGCAGTAGGCGAGGGGGTTTCTAGAGGGTCCAAATCTGTTCCTGCAGTCGCCCAATCCCTCTGTGTGGGGGGACACGATGCCTCAAAGCGAGCCCGGGGCGTTAAGCCGCTGGGGCCCGGAGGGGGGGTGGGTGATCGACTGTATGTGGCCACCCCTTCTATTGGACTGTCCGCCTGCTGGGGCCTCTGAGGGAATCCATTTGTCTTCCTTATCCCTTCCTCCCCTTCTCCAGGGTGATATCCAGGGTCTCCCCGTTTCAGTGGTGCTGCCCCTTTAATAGAGGCATCAAGCTCCTTCATGGCTTGTCCAGCTATACTGCTGGCCGGTTTCCCCAGCTCCCTTCCACCCTCCTCGCGATGTATCAGAGCCTCTGTAAGTGTGATCATACTCACATTAGCAGCCTTCTCCCGCTCGCCTCTGGTGTCAGCTACTTGCGGTCTGCAGGCGGGTGCCGGGGACATCTGCTCCTCCGCAGCGTCAGAGCTCTCGCTGCTCCCGCTGTCAGACACACTCTGTGTGTCTTGTCGCCGCTTTCTCTCCTCGGCAGGCATTCGGGGGACACTATGCAGCGCGATGGACGCCTCTCCTAGTTCCCGGGAGGTCGGCGCCATTTTGCCGGGGGACTCGCCTCTCACGCGGTCTGGAGGTGCGATTTTCTTCTCCTTCGTCGGCTGGGGAGTCGCCGGGTCAGCTCCCCCCTCGCTCCGGACCTCAGCTGGCGGTGAGTCAGATCTCGATAGGGTGCGGCGGTCTCTATCTTCAGCCTCCTCCGGTGTTTTCTCAGGTGCCGCCTTTGCGGGCTGCGGTGGCCTGGGGCTCTCCAGCGCATTAGTCCCAAAGTAAGCGGAGATAGGGGCACCCCGCGGGGACCGGGTTGTACCCCTGGTCTTGCGCTTCTTGGTCATGGTGTCTTCGGCTGCTGCTTATTGTTTTTTTGTGGACTTTATAGGGGACAATTGAGGAGCCTCGTGGATTAGCTTCCTACTCCGCCATTAGCAGGCCACGCCCCCTATTATACATTTTTTAAGGAAACTCTGTGCGACCAAAGAATTCTTTGAGGGATTACTTTCAGAAAGATGGGCCCACTACAACATGCTGGGTACGCTTAGAAAGCTTATCATGTGTACTTTCAGGAATGTATGGTTTGTGGGAAGTATTCCAAATGTAAAGGGTTTTTTTGGCAGAAAAAGCGCAAGGTGCGCACTTTGTCTGCAGAGTTGAAATTTTCAAGCAAAATTACCGTTGTGCATATGCTTTACTTTTTGGTGTTTGGCAACTCTTCTTTTGACAGTACCTATGCATGTTGGGTATCGTTCTGTTCGGGGGATGTTGCTTTTTCAGATTAACTTGTTTTTTCTTGTTTGCATATATTTTTTTTTTTAGGAAAATGTGGCTTTGATCCTGTTTTTTTTATCCTTTTTTAGGGAAGCTCTGTGTAACCAAAGAATAAATTGAGGGAGAACTTCCAGAAAACTGTGGCAACATCAACAAGCCTGGTATGCCTAGAAAGCTTGAAGTGTGTATTTCCAGAGAATATATCGTTTGTGGGGGGTATTTCAAATGTAAAGGGTTGTTTTTATTAAAAAACTGCAAGGTGCACATATCGCTTAGCATAGCTGTATTTGATCTAAAAATCTCTTAAAGTGCTGTTTCAGTTTCAGGGAGTCTCCTGGGCAGGAAAGGGTGTCTACCAATACATATGTGGTACCGTTGTAACTGGGAGAAATTGGGATTTCACACGCAATAAGATTTTATTGACAAACTTACATTTTTTATTAAAAAAAAAACTAGAATAGATTTTTTACATTTTTTTGCACATATTTCACCCCAAAATATTAAAAAAACACTTGAAAAATGACAAACAAGACATTTCATGTTAAAGCTCAGACTCTGCTGAAAAAAACAATATATAATTTTCCTGGGAAATCCCTTCAAAAATCACAATTGAACAAGGGGAGCGCAAAATAGTGCAAAATGGTCTGGCAACAAAGGGTGACAAAAACTCCAGGTAGGCTGGCGGTTAAAGGGTTAATTGCACATTTCACTTTGGGCTAGCTGTTTATAGATTAAATAAGGATTAATATTTTTGTAGGGTGTTGACTCACTGTGGTTTATGTATTTTTTGCTTTTGTGCCGGCACAAAAAAAAAAGGGTGTTAGTTATTATATTAAATTATTTTAAGCTTAAAGAGAACTGGATACGGGGCGTGGCCGACGCATGGCGGAGTGAGGCTGCTCGTTTGAGGGGCTCCAGAGACTCACCCGTTATACAGCGGCTTTTCGGCATTAGAAGCGAGCAGATCACCTCAGCATGGGCAGCGCCCGAAAGAAGAAGGCTCAGAGAGGCGGCGGAGGGCGTGCGGGCGGAGGAATTGCCCGCTATATGCTGCCGGCGGGACCAATCGGGGAGGAGGCGGCGGCGGCTTCCAAAATGGCGCGGGGAAGGAGAGGAGCAAGTCTCCCGCAGCGCGGCCCCAGGAAGCGGAGACCGGAGGACGAGCGACGCTCCCTGTCAGAGGTGAGGACCCGCTCTGCTGACACGCCGGCGGCGGCGGATACGGACGCGACCAGCCCCATACAGCACAGGGCTATGGACGCTGTGCCTGTCAGTGAAGGGAGGGGGCACGCGCCGTGCGGGCTGCAGGAGCCATTGCGGCCACGTGACACGCCAGGCGCCGCGGAAACGGGGACCCCCACAGCACAGCCACTATCTATGGCGGGTACCCCGGGGCAGCACTCCGCATCACAGCCCTCACCCTCCTCACAAACAGGGGGGCTGGGGGGTTCCCCTCCTGCCAAACTCCACATGCCCTCACAGTCATGTGTGAGATACACCACCCACCGCCATCCAGCAGCTCCCTGGCCAGCTCCCCACCCCCTGCGGACACCACCCTCACAGATGGGGACCCCCTTATGGAGTGTGAGGACCTGAGGTGGTCACGGATCCACAGCCCTGTACTTCCGGCCACCTGTACACCTCCGTTGGCATGGTTCTCAAATACTGAGGGGGACCCGCAAGAACAACCGGCCATAAAGGGGGGTTGTTGGGACGACCCAGGAGGAGACCTCCCTAAAGATCGGGAACATGGATCCCGCTATGAACGAACCATGAGGATAGAATCGCCGAATTGGAGAGGGCATCCCGCAGTCAAAAATGTCAGCTCACTGAGGTCATCTTGCAGGCGGATGATCTAGAAAACCGCAATAGGCGCAATAATTTAAAGCTGAGGGGCATCCCAGAGTCAGTACCCCCAAACCAGCTGCGGTCGGTGGCCTCAGATATTTTCAATACCCTATTGGGAAAACCAAAAGACTCTGAGATAATAATTGATCGCATTCACAGGGTGGCTAGCAGACCGGCGGGTGTTCCTGATGCGCCGCGGGATGTGCTTTGCCGCATACACTTTTTTATAGCCAAGGAGGACATCCTACGTAAAGCCTGGGAGATGCGGCGCGTGGAGTGGAATGGTCATGGGATCCGGATTCTTCAGGACTTTTCCCGCCACACGCTGCGTATGCGGGGAATGATGCGCCCCCTGCTGGAAAAATGTCGAGAGTTAAATGCCCCGTATAGATGGGGGCATCCTTTCCACCTTATTATCCGACACGCCAATGCCACCTTCACCTTGCGGCGCAGGGAGGACCTCCCGGCTCTATTTCGCTTTTTGGATATTGATCCCATCGATTTGCCGGACTGGCTGGACTTTAGCGCGGACTTTCTCCCACGAAGAGCGCCGGACGGCAGAGGGGAGCGTCGGTGGAGGCGTGGCGGGGGGGGTCCTGCCCGCCCTGCTCGCCCGAACCCAGGGAGAGAGATCGTGGAACTCTGAGCTGATGGCCTCCGGCTGAGGGGATCTCATGATGATCGCACTGATATCCTTTTCGTGAAGAGACTGCTTCCCTTGTAGGGGGCCGCCCCCTCCGGGGGTTGAGGAATACGTGTGTTTATTTCACTGAGCTGTGCCAATTTATTTTCTTGTTTCTATTTGCTCGTCGTATTGTTGGTTTGAAATAATGTTGTTTATATTATGCCTTAAATGCCTGTTATAGTACTATTGCAGTTGGTTAGGGGTGTCCTGGGGCCCGCTCCGGGTGTGAGGTCATTTTTTTTCTTCCCCCACAGGTTTCTGCCCCTTCTCACCAGGTTTCGGCCGAGTGGGATTTGGCAGACTCAGGAACAGTTGTTCCGGTTATAGAACCAACCCTCTTTCCTGTTTGAGGGTTTTTCTTTCCCTAGGTTCTTCTTTCCTTCCTTCTTCCTCCTGATCCTTTTCTATTTCTCACCTTGATCCTGCTCCTTGGTTCTCGGGGGTTGTTGGGGTGTGCCCGCTACGCCCCTCCCTTGCCTGTGTTAGGGTCCTGAGTTGGTGGGTGGAGGGTCCGGCGGTATGGCAACCATAAAGATTTGTTCCCTCAATGCTAAGGGGTTAAACGTCCCTGAAAAAAGAGCCAAGATACTCTATGGGTTACACAAAGAAAGGGTAGATGTGATACTTTTTCAGGAAACCCACTTTAGCAGTGGTAGATTCCCGGAGATTAGGAACAGGTACTTCACTAGATGGTATCACTCTCCTAATCCAGATGCTAAGTCGAAAGGAGTTTCGATTGCGATACATAAAGGAGCCTCGCTGGAGCCCGTGGCCTCGCAGATCGACCCATCGGGGAGGTACATCTTCCTAAAATTTCTGGCTGGGGGGGAGACCTATACTATAGCAAACATATACCTGCCCAACACAGATCAAACAGGGACCGGGGCCCGTTTTCTTCGTCTCCTGGCGAAATTCACTGAAGGGATTTTAATCGTGGGGGGGGACCTTAACATGGCACTGGACCCGCGGTTGGACACATCACAGGGTAAGTCGGCAATACCACAGTCTAAATTGGCAAATTTTAAGAAGGCGCTGGGTGACCTACAGGTGGTGGATGTCTGGAGAGTCCTGAACCAGGGGGCGAGAGATTACACATTCTTCTCGCACACTCACGCTTCTTACAGTAGACTAGACTATATCTTTGTTAGTCATTATGCCTTGTCTAGGGACGTGAGTGCCTCAATTGGCCCGATGATCTGGTCGGATCACTCTCAGGTATATCTCATCCTGCCGGTGACGGGTGGGGCACGGAGACAATTTGGATGGAAACTTAATGATAACCTACTGGGGGATCCGGTCTGTCTGGCTGAGGTGGAAAGCTCCATCTCACATTTCATCACTGATCATGCCAATGACGACACACCCCTGCCAATGCAGTGGGAGGCGATGAAGTGTGTCCTTAGAGGGATTTTTATTAAGCATGGCTCCCGATTGAAGAGAGAAAGGACGCATCAGATCAGATCCACATTAGACCGTATTAGCGTACTGGAACAGGCACATAAACAATCACCCTCCAACAATGACCTGATGGAACTTATTGCAGCCAGGGAGACTCTTAGGAAGTTATACGATCAGTGTTACTTGAAATATAGGGATAGGTGCAGAGCCAGGTTCTATGAATTTTCTGACAAATGTGGGAAATTGCTGGCGAGATCTTTGCACCCGCGACAGGACTTGACGTATGTCCCGGTCATCAAAGGGGGAGAGGGCAGGGAGGTTCACAGACCTGACCAGATAGTGGAGGAATTCCAGGGATATTACACCAGGCTATATAATATTAAGGTCGATCGGGATTCTTTGCCCCCGGGGAGTCTAGATGCCCGCATTGCAGATTACATAGAGGAGACGGCAGTCCCTTCTCTGCCGGAGGAGACGGGAGCCCTGCTGGAGACACCTTTTGAAGAGACTGAGATTGAGAGGGCTATTAAAGGGACCCCACTGGGGAAAAGCCCGGGCCCAGATGGCTTCACGCCGCGTTTCTATAAAATTTTAAGGGAGAGGCTTGCCCCTTTCCTCACGAAAATATTCAATGGTGTCTCGGACTCCTGCCCCTTCCCCAGACAGTCCTTAGAGGCTCATATTACAGTCATACCGAAACCTAACAAAGATAGAACTGTGATTGGCAATTATAGACCGATCTCACTAATCAACGTGGATATGAAGCTTTTCGCTAAGGTCATAGCAAACAGGTTGCAAGAACCCTTGACGGGGATTATAGATAAAGACCAAGTGGGGTTTGTATCGGGAAGGGAAGCCAGGGACAATACTCTGAAGACGATTACCCTTATGCATTATGCGCAAACCCGGAAGATCCCTTCATGCCTACTCTCTGTGGACGCCGAAAAGGCGTTCGATCGGGTCCACTGGCGTTTTCTACGAGCTTCACTGGTCCAGATGGGGATAGGCCCGGAAATGCTAGGAAAGATCATGTCGCTCTATAGGGGGCCGACAGCAAGGGTTAGGGTGAACGGGGTTTTATCGTCCCCACTTGACATTAATAATGGGACGAGGCAGGGGTGCCCGCTATCCCCGCTGCTATACGTTATAGTCATGGAACATTTAGCACAGGCTCTTAGAGCGAACTCAGCGATTAAGGGAATCCCATGTGGGGGGCGGGAGCACAAGCTCTCTTTATTTGCGGATGACCTTCTGTTATACATTACGTCCCCTCATCTCTCCCTACCATCTATACTTAAAGAATTTGATAGATTTGGTGCCCTTAGTAATTTTAAAGTCAATCTCTCCAAAACGGAGGCTCTTAACATCTCCCTCCCTGGTGATACCCTACGGCTTTTACAAGCAAACTTTTCATTCAAATGGCAGAAGGAGTCCATTACTTACCTAGGGGTCCAGCTGCCCACTAATCTGGACAATCTATACAAATTAAACTATGCCCCCCTTATATATAAGACTCAGGAACATCTTAAGACGTACAATAAAGCGCAGTACTCGTGGATGGGGCGCATAAACATATTGAAGATGGATATATTGCCCCACTTCCTCTATGTATTTCAGGCCATTCCAATTGTGCCAGATCGGGATTTCTTTAAGATCCTGAAGAGTGCTTGTATCCGATTTGTTTGGAACAATAAGAGGCCTAGGATTCGTTACTCGACTCTGATTAGACCCAAAGCTAGGGGAGGACTGGGCCTGCCGGATCTCAAGGGCTATCACACTGCAGCTTTATTGGTCAGGCTAGTGGACTGGTTCCATCACCGGGGTGACAAGCTATGGGTGGGAATAGAGGGGGGGGGCCTCACCCCTGGACCTTACCGCACTCCCTTGGATAGAGCCTCAAATGAGACCTAAGTTTCACGATCTTCCGTTGTTGACCCGTGCCTTACTATCTATTTGGGATGCGACCCTTAAGAGGAAAATGTTATCGCGTAGACCGGGACCATTTACACCTTTATTCGATAATCCCGCCTTCCCCCCCGGAGTGGGGGCTAGTAAGTTCCTGATTTGGGAAAAATCGCAGGGGATTAGACTAGTGGATACGATGAGGAACAACCGCCCGCCAGACCTTCGGGACCTCCAGATTCGGGGCCGGGGGGAGAGGGTGTCCTGGTTTCTCCACAGGCAGCTGGTCGCCTTTATCTCCGCCCATACCCGGGAAACTACACTCACTGGCCCCTTGACTCCATTTGAGAGCATCCTGGCAGCTGACGGAGGTCCACCGCATGCCCTCTCGCTCCTGTATCAGGTCCTGTTGGCAGAAGGGGATCCCTCGGATGCTCCTGGGTATGTGAGGAGATGGGAGCGGGACTTAGACCGGGAGTTTGAAGCTGAAGACTGGGAAAAATCATTTACGCTAACGCATAAACTCTCTCTGGCATGTAGAGCACAGGAAAAAAATTATAAGATTTTGTCCCGGTGGTATAGATGTCCGGCAGACTTAACCAGATTTGGAGGAGCTGACTCGGGAGTGTGCTGGCGGTGTGGCAATGCTGAAGGTACACTGCTTCATGTTTGGTGGAGTTGCCCTTTGATACATAAGTTCTGGGACCAGGTTTTTGCGGTCTATAACTTCCTGACTCTAGAGGGTGTACCTGGGGAACCGCAAATAGCTTTGTTATCCATGGTGCCTGGCTCGGTATCTGCAGCAAAGAAGGGAATTCTCCGGCACCTCTTGACCGCAGCCAGATCGGTGATTCCCCGGCATTGGCGTTCCCAGCACACACCGGACATATGGGAGTGGCTGAGAGAGGTGGAGGGGATCCGGAGAATGGAGGAGATGGTGCTTGAGGGAGTGGAGGGCGGGAGAGAGAAGTTTAATAAGACCTGGATGATATGGATTATGGCCCGGGACACGCCAGAATTCATGGCCATGCTCTCCACGCTGTAATTGGGCTGAGGAACTATATGTGCTGGGCGCCATCGGGCCCTCCCGGGCGCACTCCTCGTCCGCCGCCCGTGATCCCCTCTTTCGATACGGGGCTGACCCGCCTCTCGCCCTCCGCTGGGGGAGGGGTGGGGGGGCGGAACCTTTATAGCGGGTTTTGTTCTTTGTCCCCCTATCTTCCTGAGAACATCCTTTTTCTCTGCCTTCTCTTTCTTTTTCTTTTCTTTTCCCCCCCTTTCTTCTATACAAATCTTGGTTGCACTTTTAAAACTATAAAAAAGTTAAAACGGGAGGTTAAGACGCGGGGCTCTGGTACTGTTGTACATGTAGGTTGGCTCACCCTGAGGGGGCCCCCCTTATGCGCAGCGTCCCGGGATCTCCAGGGGGTGATCTACACGGAGGTCGCCCTCGGCTGGGCCCTAGGGATAGGGAGACCAAGACGGACCTCTGGTGGGGGTATATGCTTGGGGCCCAATGGGAGGATGGGACCTACTGTCGTTTTATGCTACAGTGATGTTGGGGATGGAGGGGGGGGGGGGCGCCAGGGGCGACGTACGCTGGTTATTCTACTTATGTATTCTCTATTGATTTGCTGTACCTTGAGATTGTCATTTGCCTTATGTTTGAGTCTTGTGTCTTGTCTCCTTCCAATAAAAACATATTGAACAAAAAAGAGAACTGGATACGAGTATATTTTTTATACTATATGGGTAATTATTGAAGACAGGTGTGCATACACTTATTCAGGGCAGGCTTAGGAGGCTTTTTAATTTGTCTTGTTGTTTTTTAAATGTGTTTTTTGTATAATAAAAACTTTATGAATTTTCATTGGTTGTGCTCCTTTGTGTGACCCTTGGGTCTGGTTGATCCTTGGGTTCACTTTTGTCTATATTGTAATGTGTGACATCGAATGTCCTAATTTCATGGTTACCGGTGCTATGGTAAGAGACCTGTTAGTCTCTTCCCCTCGCACTTTTCTTAGAGGGAAGGTGTGACATCCAATGTCCTAATTTATGTCATGATTTCCCCACATAGTGTTACAAGAGGGAATGTAAATGTGTATTAACCCCATAGACTGTAAGATCGATTGTAACTAATCCATTGTATGATTGTAACTAATCCATTGTATGATTGGGAAAGCGTAACTAATCATATAGTGTAACAAGAAGGAATGTAAATATGTATTAACCCATAGACTGTAAGATCGATTGTAACTAATCCAATGTATGATTGGGAAAGCGTAATTAATCATATAGTGTAACAAGAGGGAATGTAAATGTGTATTAACCCCATAGACTGTAAAATCGATTGTAACTAATCCCTTGTATGATTGGGAAAGTGTAACTAATCATATAGTGTTACAAGGTTGAATGCCTCACAATTAACTTGGAGTGCTGCATGGTGACTGTGTGTGAACCAGCAGATTGCAAGCTGATTGTATCTGATCATTCGACAGCAGAACTGATCAGATTCTCCACGGGATAAGTGTGGGACAGAATTAGTGTGCATTGCCTGTGCCCTGTCTGTATGTGGAGAGGGGTGTGTAGGTGTGTGGTCTCAAATTACTCGCCAGCAGAGTTTGATCAGATGGTGATTGAGGAGGGTTCCACCGGCCTGATTTAATCGTTTAAAGTGTAGTTGCGGTGGTGGTGGCAGCTTGTTGTAATTGGTGTGTCGGTGTTTCTGGTGTGATCGCTCTCTGTGCTGGAAGCAGCCCACACACACGTCGCAGATCGCTCGATCAGACAGACGTTGAACGATCGATTTTGTGACATAATGTAGTCCATGTACAGCCGGTAGAACAGTGTACATTTGGTGTGTCCTCAAAATAACACCACACAAAAAAAGTGAATACACTTTCATTAAGGCAGTGAAAATGGCCAAATAGTGCCTGTGTCAATATTTTGCCTTAACTCTCTTGGACATGGAGTTCACTAGAGCTTCATAGGTTACCACTGTAATCCTCCACTCCTCCACCTTTAGTTTGAGGATGCCCTACAGATGCGCAGTAGTTCTGGAGACAAGCTTTGGCAGTCCAACACTTTTCCCCTCAATTTCCTTAGCAAGGCAGTGGTCATCTTGGAGGTATGTTTGGGCTCAATATGTTGGAATACTGCCCTTTAGCCCAGTTTTTCAAAGGGGGGGGGTCATACTCGATCCAGTATATCACAGTACATGTTGCCATTCATGGTTCCGTCAAACTATAGATCAGCTGGCAATACTCATTAAGCCCCGAACCATGACACATCCACCACCATACTTTACTGTAGTCAAAACACACACACAACACACTTGACACCATGTGAACCAAAAAAGTTCACATCTTGCTCTCAGTAGACAGTTTGTGCTTCCAGTGTGGGCTTTCTTGTGAATCGTCTTTGGAAGAGGCTTCCCTTCTGGGACAACAGTGAGTATGTGGCCTATGGTCTGGGCACGGACATGCTGACCCTTCTTTGTCTTATGCAGCAATGCTGGCATCACTCATACGTCTATTTTAAAAAGCAGACAACCTCTGGATAGGACGCTTAGCATGAACTTCTGTTCTGAGTGGCACTAATAAAGGCACTTCACCTTCACCCTCAATACTGAAGTTCTGTCTCTTATTGGGGGAAACGCTATATTACAATTCACTAGCCCTTGTAAGGGCTGTTCCTGTTTCCTCACGGACGACTCTGGAATTCCAGCAGCACCTCTTACGATTGGGAAAAGGACGTCTCGGGCGGTGAAGCCCTCCGGCGATAAGGGTTATCGCTACAGTCATGGCCACAGTCCTACAGCTTAGTTTCAAGGTGTTGGCAATCTTCTTTTTTTATAGAGCAATAATTATTTTATTCAGATTCTCAGCTAGTTCTTTGCCATGAGGTGCCATGTTGAACTTGCTGAACCAGTAAATAGTATGAGAGCGATAACACCAAATGTATGCACCGTCTCCCCATTCACGCACTGAGTCACATGCCACCAGGGAGGGAAAATGGCTAACTGGGCAAAATTTGGGCATTTTTACTCAGGTGTGTACTCACTTTTGTTGCCAGGAGTTTAGACATTAATGTTTGTTTGTTATTTGGAGTGCACACCAAATTTACACTGATATACAAGCTGTACACTGACCACTTTACATAGTATCAAAGTGTCATATCTTCAACGTTGTCCCGTAAAAAGATATAATACAATATTTAGTAAAATGTGAGGGGTGCACTCACTTACGAATACTTTATTGACCGCCAGGTAAGTACAGGATACAAACAAGGAATGCTTTTTTTGTGACATACTGTAATCATTCACAAATGTTTATAACAGAAGACTGCCCTGTTTGATTTTTCTTTACACCTCTTGCAACAGGACTGGATGAAACAATTAAATGAAAGATACAGCTAGAGTGTAGAGAGCATCTCAATTATCGATGCCTGTCTGCAAAATCATGTGGTCTGGAGGCATTTGGTGGGTACAATCCCGGAACAGCACTTCAGACTACATGACATCTGACCACTTGTGGTCAGTCACTGTGTCTGCTTTTGACGAAGAACTGCAGTGCACATAAGCCAAATTGGGTTTAAAGGGGTATTGGCAATCTCATTTTATTTTGTCTCTATTTCAAGCTCCAGATGAGCGAGGAAAAAAAAAAAACTTGAGTACAATAAGAAAGAATACTTTTTTTTGTCGTCTGTGTCACAATGGAGGAAGATACATGAAGTTAATATGTTGAAGAACATTGGGTTAGAGGTATGAAAGTGGCTTAATCTGATCAAAGTGTTCTGTTTCTCTGAAGGGGACACCACTTTGATCTGTAAATGGGGCATGGGAGTTATGGTCCGTTTAGATGGAGTGATTATTGAATGAGGAATCGCTAAAGCAACAGCAATTTAGTGATAATCGCTCTGTGGAAACGGCTACTTTAATCAAGCGATGAACGAGATTTGGATGGTCAGCCGTTAGTCTTGGCTGATTAAAAATGTTTTGTTCATTGCTTGATGGTTGGAATGTGGATACAGAAGTCACCCACAAAAAATGTGTTTTGCTATAAGAACATTACTAGCAACCGAATGACCAACAAATCTTTGGCATCCGAATACAGTCGCTCAATTGCAGACGATTTGTATGGCCGCTTGCTCGCTGAACAAATAGCCATCTTATCTGCTCGTGTAAACCCAGGATAACTCTCCCACCAAGGTAACAGAGTGCAAAAAATTTTCCAATAAAATATACAGGGATCTACTTCAAAATAACTGATGAAGAAATGTCACATCCAAGCTAAATTGATTCTGTGAGATGTATTTATTGTGCTTTTGGCTTGAAAAATTCCCCCAAAAAAACATATGCATCATTTGTCGACATCAAATAGAATAGGGCTTTAGTGAAGTGTATTTGTTTTTCTTTACACATTACAAGTACATTAAAAGGGCATATCTTTCACAATATAACCATGTCTACACAATATGGCTTGTATTTGCATGGTAAGCAAAATCCCTGAGAAATCATTTACATAGCCATTTGTTTAATATCCAAAATTCTCTTGTGATACAGATGGAACACAACAGTGGAGTTGACATATAATCCCATTCCAATTTTCTGTCCATATAAACATCATTCTTAATTGAAAACAACAAAAAAAAGCACAAAAAGGTCACAGTTTTCTTGTCAGCGGATGCAAAGCACCCGTTTTCTTTATGTGACCCCTATGCAGCAACAAGTTGATATATTCTTCAATTTCTTCAGGTTTTCTGTACAAAGAAAGAAAAAACATTTCAGACAAAAGGAAATAGGAAGACCATTTTAAAAAATCGACAACATCCAATTGTGCTCTATTAGTGGTCATTGTAATGTGAAATAGAGCAGTGGGTAACAGCATCTGTGATTCCTGAATGGATCAGGTCAGTCAAACTAAGAGAACTTTAGTATACCTCACATTGCAAGGGCTGGTTCAGCACCATGAGAATTCTCTTTCCCCTCACTTTTTTTTTGTGAGAAAAAACATTTAAATTTTTTTACCTGTTTGAATTATTTATGTGCAATGCTAAAAATAGTGTTAAATTGCACTAATTAAAAAAGCACATTGTCTCACAGAGATAAAGTCCCCATCGTGCGGAATCAGCCCGGATCGTAAGACTTGAGGTTTCTGAGTTTGATGTTATGGTGGGGACCTTGTTCAGGTGCTGCCATTAATCAGTGAAGGTCTGACTGAATTGACCGAGATCAGGAAAAATCCAATTCTGTGAAACTCACCTGTAGAATTGTTTTTGAATATATCCAGTCCAGGTCATCCCAGAAGTGATGACAGTTGGGTAATCCACCGCTAGGTGGCGCCTGACTGCAGGATCAAAAGCCGTAGCTCCTCCCGGCCCCCTATAAAAACAGGTGTCTCTCTATAATTCTCCAGTGGTTAAACAGCAGTAAGAAAAGAGACAGGCCGAGAGGCCAAGAAAACATGTTATTTCACATAGCTTCAGCATGTACTCTCCCCATCAAAACTAAGGACAACGGTTCTATACAAAAAGGCAATCACCATAACAGGCAATCCAGATATAATGAATAAGGTAGGGGTGGGACGACCTGGACTGGATATATTCAAAAACAATTCTACAGGTGAGTTTCACAGAATTGTATTTTTCACTATATCCAGTCCAGGTCGTCCCAGAAGCAATGACAGTTGGGACATTCAAAAGCAGTGTCCATTAGGGCGGGATCCCCAGTGCAGAACAGCATGTAGTTCATTTCACTACTGAAGCACTTTTCAGCCAAAGACAGCATCAGCTGAGGCCCTAAAATCAACCTTGTAAAACTTTGTAAAGGTATGAACAGAAGACCATATGGCGGCCTTACAAACTTGTTCAACAGAGGCCTGGTGCTGACAAGCCCAGGAAGCACCAATAGCTCTAGTAGAATGAGCTGTAACACGAAAAGGGGGGAGCACGGAGAGCAGAAAGCACCAGATTCAAGTCCCACACTGGTAATACAGGCTTACGCGGTGGGCGTACATGGGTAACCCCTTGGAAAAGGTCTTGATCAGTCTATGATTGGCAATGGATCTTTGGAGAGTATGGCTAAGGCCGAGACCTGGCCCTTGAGGGTGCTTGGAGACCCAAGCCTAAACCGTGTTGTAAAAAACTCCAAAAACCTAGAGATAGGGAAAGTGCGAAAAGGAAGCCTCTTGGATTCACTCCAAGCAATGTAGGCATGCCAAACTCTGTAGTATATCATGGAAGAAACTTCTTCTCCGTGTCTGAATCATGGTCTCAACAACCGTGGCTGACAGCCCCTTGTCCGTCAGGATTGAGGTTTCAATAGCCAGGCCGTCAAGCCAGCGTCTGGGTCTCTATCGCAGGAATGTCAACCGCCGAGATGCAGGGAAAATTCTCCTCTGCCCAAGTCAGAATCTGGGTCACCTCCTTGAGGGCTCGCTTGCTCAGAGTTCCGCCTCTGTGATTTATGTAGGCGACCGCCGTCTGATTGTCCGAGTGAACCTAAATCGCACGACCCCTTAGATGGGGAGTCAAGTGAAGAAACACCAACCGGATCGCTCTCAACTCCAAGATATTTATAGGCAAGTGGGCCTCCTGTGGCCCCCACTGACCCTGGATCTTCTAAGTCAGCCAAAAGCCTCTCCAGCTGGTCAGGCTGGCGTCCGTGGTGACAATCTCCCCGATCCCAACCTGTCAGCAGATTCAACTGAAGAGGTCTCATGTGGAACTGAGCAAAGGGCACTGCCTCGAAGCATGACACCATCAGACCCACAGTTTCATCCCCAGGCGGACAGATGGTTGCTGACAAGACAGCAAGGCCTGCACCTGCATCTGAAGACCCACCACCTTCTGCTGTGGTAGGAATATCCTGGCCAGAGAGGTGTCCAACGTCATGCCAAGAAAAGACCTCACCATCGAGGGAGTAATTGAAGACTTGGGATAATTGACTACTCAACCGAAATCCTCAAGAGTGGACTACACCTCCGGGTGTCGCTCTCTGCCTGAAGAAGAGACTGAGCCGCAATCAGTAAATCGTTCAGATAAGGCAGCACGCAAATGCCCTGGATACTCAGGATAGCCATGACGCCCGCCAGCACCTTGGTGAACACACGGGGGTCTGAGGATATCCCGAATGGCAACACCACAAACTGGTAGTGCTGATCCTCCAGCGCAAACCTCAGGAACTTCTGATGCCCCTGGAATATAGGGATGTGCAGATAAGTATCCTTGATGTCCACCGTGGTCAAGAATTCGCCAGGTCGAAGCAAGCTCACTGCGGACCGTAAGGTCTCCATGCGGAAATGTCTGACTCTGAAAAACCTGTTGAGACCCTTCAGGTCCAGGATGGGCTCAGCGTTCCATCCTTTTTAGGCACCGTGAACAGATTGGAGTAAAGGCCCTGACCCTGTTCCTGCCGAGGCACGGGACAAATCACACCTGACAGCAGAAGGTGTTGGACGGCCATTCGCAGGCCTTGTGCCGTCAATGGGTTCTGGGAAATCTGTAACTGAAGAAATCTTGAGGGTGGCCAGACTGCCAGCTCTATTCTGTAACCAGAGGAAACCACCTCCTGAATCCACCGATCCGAGACGCGCTGTCTCTAGACGTGAGCAAATAGCAGAAGCCGTCCCCCCACCCGGATGGGTTAGGGCGCCCCCTCATGCCTGAGGGGCCTTGGTAGGGGGCTAGTGCCTGGATCCCCAGGAGGGATTGGGTCGGCCGCGGGACCTACCTCTTCCCCAGGAATCTCTGCGAGCACCTTAAAATGAAGAGCCTCTTCCTCCTCGAAGGAGCAATAGGCAGATGAACCCCGAAAGGGCCGCATAGACTTTCGTCGCTGAGGGAGTCTTCTGTTCTTAACCAGGTGGTCCAGACGCTCCCCAAAACGCCTGTGACCCACAAAGGGGATACTAGTGAGCGCCTTCTTGGCCGCGGCATCAGCCGACCACTGTCGCAACCAGAGCGAACGGCGAAGCGCGACCAGCAGGGCCGAGACCCTGGCACCGAGCCGGACACTATCGTCCATGGCAGAGACAACAAAGGCAATAAACTCCATGCAAGCCTTGAGGTCCTTGTACTCCACAGCCCGCTTGCGAGACTTGGCAATATCCACAAGGCATCTCACCTTCTTTCTAATGGCCAGGGAGACAATAGCCGCGGCACACATAGGGCGGAATCAAGCACCGGCAAGGTGAAGGCATGACAGACCAACTGACCCATGCGCTTGTCAGCTGGATCACGTAGGGAAGCAGCATCGGGTGAAGGCATAACCGTAGTGTTGGACAGACCCGGCACAGGGACATCCACCTCGGGAGGACGGGACCATAGCTGGACCAGCTCCTCCGGAAAGGGATACCGCCTGACGGTAACTTGTTAGGCCTTTCCCTTCCTTGAAAATCATGTTAGTAAAAAGGGCCTCCTCAGGAAAGACTCGTCTCTGTCTCTCAGGCTGAAACAATCCACCCTGCTTCCTCTTAGCCACTCTAGGAGGGACAATGTGCAGCGTTTCAAAGATCGCAGTCAGCAACTGCTCCGTATCATCAGGGAGCCATGTATCCTTATCCGAGGAAGAACCGGGCCCACTATCAAGGCCAACACCTCCAAAGAGATCATCATCATCTCCATCATTATCAGAATAGACCGGCTCAATATGCCGCCTCTTACTTGTGGCCTTCTTAGGAGCCGAGCAAAAGATCTGTCTCTCAAGGCTAGCCACTCGATACGCCAAATCAGATTGGGACCCCCTACTGGCTTCTCCCTCACTGGGGGCTGAGAGCAAGCACGGGGGATCAGGAGAGGCCACAGGCAATAACGGGCTAGAGTCCGCCCAGAGGGCTAGCACCGCACATGGGGCAGAGCTTCACCCGCCCAGATGGGGTCCCAAGCTCACTATCCCCAGAAGCCTGCATTATGGTGATTTGAGTTATATTAACAGGTACAAGGCACTCTTTATGTTTGATGCACACACTGTGGGATTTCCTTTTTATTGATACAGCTGAAAGGACTGTTTCTGAAAAAAACTTTTTTTGCTCTGTGGTTTATATAGACTACTTGGCTATATGTTTACATTTATGCTTCTTTATATGCTTTCTTAAATTCTTACATTTTTTTTATGGAGCTTGATTTACTGTTTCTATACTGCTATTTCGGGGTCTGTGAAGTCAGTTGTGGCGTTTGTACGCCACTCCACCAGCTGGATTGTCTTTGGCTCTCCCTCGGCCTGGGCCCCGCTCTCCCTGATGGGTCTCTCCATGACACCTAGATGATGTGGGCAGACAAATATGGGCAGCGCACGTGCACTACACGGCCTTATATTTTCGCAGGTAAGCACCATATTTTTAATTTATAATTAAGAGCCCATACCAAGCTTGAAACATGTCGCAGGGTCTGTTTTTATTTGTTCATATTGGCTGCATCCTTTTAATCTTTTGTAATAAACGTGGACTTTATTCAGAGACTTGTGTCCCAGCAAACCTTTTTTTTCTTATCAAAGACATTTTCTAACATAATTGTCACATGACTGCTTTTGTGGTTTTTCAGCCACAGAATGCCCCATGTATAATTAAGCATCGTATTCTTAACTCAACAGCAATCCCACTGCGCATGTTTGGGCTCTCCTCCAATCAGAATAGATTGCTGGGTACTGCAAGCTCCCCTTCTGTGCACCTTACATAGTTACATAGTTAATACGGTGGAAAAAAGACATATGTCCATCAAGTTCAACCAAGGGTGTTGGGGTAGGGGGAAGTTATTTTTTACTGTGAGTGAAAATACCGGTGTAAGGATACATGGACACTTAATAAATGGACCCATAAACCGCTATACACTGTATGCATATCTCCCAACTGTCCCTCGTTCTCATTGTCCCTCTTTGAGGTGTAATATGCAGATCTACACCAATAAATGACTCATTTACCTATTCATTTTCAAGTGTTTAGAGGGGGTGTGGCTTAACTTTAACATGGGCCCTCTTTCCCACCCTGAAAATTTGGAAGGTATGTGTATGTCACGAAAAATAGGATTTCAGTAATATACTGTATGAAATCTCTTGTACGTTTTCTTGCACAGCCTGTGCTTTTCCATGTCAGCTAAACATTAAATGGGTGCATCTATTTACAATTATAGTGACTGACATGGAGCACAGACAATGGCAGGTGTACAACAGGTTATACATCCAGATTGCTAAAGAGAGAAAAATGATGACGCACACAAGCAGCGGGGGGAGGGGAGATAAAAGCTATTATTTATAAAATCAGCAAGAGAATTGGGGGGATGGATGGATAGACAGGAACACATCTACGTTAGCGTGGTACACTAATGAGTTGCTGCAGCGATTGGGTGAAGGCCTCAGCAGTATTGCAGCCGCATCCTTTATGGCGGATCACAGTGTGAAGGCTGTTCATGATGATCATATACTGCCATACTGCTATACCTAGGTTTGCAAAAAATAAACACGTACAAGCCTTCATATAAAAGCGATGCTCTTACCTTAAAGCTCAGAAGTTGCACAGTGCCTCCCAAATAATGAATTGTGCCTTTGCGAAGATATTAAAATACCACACTTTCACCGTTCTTGTAAAATTTAGCAACTGTCCATTTACACATTTTAATGTAACTCTTTTTTCCCTTAGTTCCCCGATACTGCCAGGAAGAAATAGGATACTGGGGGATTATTTGGAACAAGGGCTGAGAACTGTCGGAGTAGGGGGGTAAACCAGAGCCACATTCACTCTCTCACTTCCATTTTTTGGGCATATAATATCGGTTATTCCTTCCGGTCGTGGCTGAGTCAGTAGCTCTCCTGTGAAGAAAATAAACAATTATTATAATACCTAAATATTAAAGTGCACTAAATGCTAACATTCATGCAGTGGCCTATTGGGGCCCTACACCTCCTCGAAATCCTATAGAGCCTGTAAATTGGGAATAATCCTCGCCCCAAATTGTATTTTTCACATTAATTCATCAAATATATGACAATGTACAAAGAATTCTTGTACTGTAATTACATACAAAGCATAGAGTTTGCCTAAAGTGTCTGTATCTGAAAACATACAAATTAGCAACCAGTGCTGTTTGAGATCAAGGCTGGGGAGGTTTAAATATTGTGTATGTGTGTGTTTTATTTCTTACCCACATATTGTCTTTAATTGACCAAACCAAAGACACAGGATCTTTAATTAAGAATTGGGCAGCAAGTAATGATAGAACTCGGTAAAGTTTATAAAGCTATTTTCTACCATAAAGCTTTTCCATTACTTTAGAAGAGACCACATGTTACTGCTACAAAAAGGTGGAGGGCGCTTACCGCAATACAACCCAGAGCCAACATGCAGCATATATGAATGAGCAATACAAACTGGATAAAAGGTATACACATAGAACCCAAATCTTTAAATTGCTTTACATTAATTAAAAAACAAAACAAAACACTATATTCAGTTTTGAACAAGCCATCTGGTTGTACATGTATACACAACTATAAAACTATTGTTTGTCTCTTAGCAACTAGATAAATCTTGTCAGCCACAGTTCATATGAAGCTCAAAATGACAATTATAATCTTTTAAAAACCATTACATGCATTTGACATCAAGATGACCTGAAGTACAGTATGGCTGCTTTCTGTCCTCTGTTGGATGAAGCTCTGCTAGTAAAAGGTGAGGAGCTCTTCGATACAGGGTACACTGTAGATTAATGTCCCTGTGTACTGGGACCCTAAGAGGATGTGGCTCTGTTAGAAGCCATTGGACCATCTAAGCCCAAGAAAAGGTGGAGTGCTCAAATAATTTGTAACCTGCTATTTCAATATACTATTTGCAGTCATTGGACACTCTACCCTTATCTTCCTTTCCTATTCTTTACTTTCAACACAGTTGACCATCCTTTTCTACTCCAAATTCTGACATCTTTGGAAATTCAAGACCATGTGCTTTCATGGCTTTTCATGGCTTTGATACCACCAAATCCTAGTGCATGCCCTGATCCTCTCCGGACTAGATAAATGCAACACTCTCCTTTGTGGTCTACCAACAAACAGACTGGCACCTCTCCAATCTATGCTCAGCTCGACTCATTTCATTTCTCCTCCGCTCCTCTGTCAGTCCCTCCACTGGCTGCCAATATCTGAGAGAATTCAATTTAAAATACTAACCTTAACATACAAAGCACTCTACAATCAGACTCCTGTCTATATTTTTTCCCTTTTCAACAAATATCAACCCAGACACAATCTCCACTCTTCCCAGGACCTCAACCCGGACATAATCTCCACTCTTCCCAGGACCTCAACCCAGACACAATCTCCACTCTTCTCAGGACCTCAACCCGGACACAATCTCCACTCTTCCCAGGACCTCAACCCAGACACAATCTCCACTCTTCTCAGGACCTCAACCCGGACACAATCTCCACTCTTCCCAGGACCTCAACCCAGACACAATCTCCACTCTTCTCAGGACCTCAACCCGGACACAATCTCCACTCTTCCCAGGACCTCAACCCAGACACAATCTCCACTCTTCTCAGGACCTCAACCCGGACACAATCTCCACTCTTCCCAGGACCTCAACCCAGACACAATCTCCACTCTTCCCAGGACCTCAACCCGGACACAATCTCCACTCTTCCCAAGACCTCCCCCTGTCCTCAGCCTTAATCACCTCCTCCCACTCCAGCATCCAGGACCATCCTATTACTCTGGAATGCCCTCTCCCATGCAATTCACCACTCCCCAAGCCTTTAAGGGTGACCTCAAACCCACCTATTCAGATGAGCATATCACTTGGCTAAATAAGAGAAAGCCCAAGCCACTTCAGATCACTTGCCATCATACTAAGTATATACTACTTGTGACCTATCTTTTGTCTTCACCATTATCCTTTATATTGTAAGCCCACAAGGGCAGGGCTATCTATCCTAGTGTATTTCATTCCAAGTATTTGTGCTTTTCTGTCATGTATCGCAAGTTCGTTGTTTTACCCTATTTGTACAGAGCCATGGAAGATGATGTGGCTTTATAATTAAACTTTAATAATAATTATTATTTAAAGAAGCATTCCTTACGTATATGATAAAGCATGATAGAGATGCAATTAATGTTTAGCTATAATTTGAAACAGATGAGTTATATAAAGATGCAGCAGATTGTATAAGCTTTGTTGGAACGTGTTTGTGTCACAACACAACAGCAAAACAACGTAACGAGATTCTTGACTGCAAAGCATGTCATTAACATGTCATTTACTTCTCTCACCACTAGGTGGCACATGGATCATGTAGTACAGTACGCAGTATGTGGATGTCCTGCCCTACAGTATGTTATTTTATTTTTTTATGTTAACAAGGCCAATGGGCTGGTTTAATTTCCCCAGCTAGCAAACTTTTGGGCCTGGCACAAATTGTGGCTCAAACCATTATAGGAAGCAGATCTGATCCTGAATTTTTTTCAGTCAGAAATATCTTTTGAATGAGGGACAGTAAACCTCTGAAGGCAGCAGTGGCCATCTGTCGGCATTGCTGGATCTGCTGTATTCTGGATATTTATCCACTCCATTCAGACTGAAAAAAGGGTGAAAGGAAGGGTCTGACAAAAAGAGGGAGTTGTGATGCAATACCTGATATTTGTTACCGGTCTGTGGAAAAATAGGGCACCCATGTGCAGGTGGCAATTAAAAAGCTGGTAAGGGCCCGGTTCTTTCCACGTTGGGCTTAGTTGCAGTTTCAGATGGTAGAACAAATAAAAAACAATGTTAAGAACTTACAGGGAAAAAAGGTGCTGCAGGCCCAAACAGGCCAGTTTCTGGGGGGCAAGTGGAAAGTGGGAGACACGTGTGCATTGGGCAGTTGAATCCCAGTCATGAGTTTGGCGTCACCATTTTGCAGCACCATTGCAGTTTAAGCTAAAAAAATAAATTAGAAAAATTAAACAGACTTCCAAATGACTGAAGACATAATAGGCCTCAGGTTTGTGAATCCTTGAGGAAAATGTGGCCTATGGGGGCTAGCCAAATGATTTCCATTCATGAGTGTCATGGCACATTTTGTGCTGATCATTACTTTGTGTTCCTCATGGCCTAGCGGCATCCTAATTTGGGATGCCCTGTGATGGGAATCACCCAGGTTTCCCATATAAAATCCAAAACAATGTCCAGCACCTCAACTATGACCGGCATTAAACTTACCTACAGCATAATTTAATGAAAAGCTCAAACCTTTAAAAAAACTATTCCCCAGCACCTAAAACTAGTATATTTTAAGTTTTTAGCCATTTACATTTTCTTCTTTCCACCACTGGGCTTCAACTCTGTTCAGGACTCCAGGATACGGGCGCTGCCATCTTGCCTCAGAAGCATCATCACATACTGAGTAGAGGGGGTGAGTGTACAGGGGGGTGGGTTATAGCTGTGGTTTGTTCAGACAGAGCAGAGCTGGGGTCAGGAAAACTACAGCAATCCCAGAATGCAGAGCAGCACAGTCAGAAGACACCTCCTGTTTGCAGGCAGCCGTGTGCCACCATCTTGGATGGTTTATAAAATGCAGTGGGTGCAGGTAGGATGATTTTTAATGTGGGCAATCTGAATGTAGAGCTTGGAAGAGACATATAAGATAAGCTCTTATTCAGGGTGAAGGTCTGCTTTAAGATCCAATTAAAACTCAACCTTTAATATTAGCCATCATAAAATAGTTCTGATACCTTCTTCATACGCGAGGAGTAAAGATAACCCCTTGGCGGCGATACGTTTCGGGGGTCACCGCTTAATCATGCTGCCTCCCTTTGGGACAACTGTGGCCAGAGTTGAGGTGCTGGACTTTTCAATTGGGGCCATGCAGGAGGCCCGCCGTACACCACACCTGACTGTTGGAGTATACATATTGGATAAATGAGCTGTAGGATACAATCTGGTTTCCCATATATCTGTCTCAGTTCTTGACAAGTAAAGAATTGGGCCTCAGGCAGCAGACCTGCTCTGCACACTTGTCATGCTCTTCAGGCTTATATAGTGCAGGGTGTTGCTGCAAAAGCTTTGATGCAGCGGTGGGGTCAAGGACTGAGTGGAGTTTAACATAAAAGGGGTTTTGCTTTATGGGACAAAAAGAGGGCTTAAAGAGGGCTAACTCCGTTAAATTAGTTTTGGTGTACTTTGAGATCTAAATGTTCGCCCCCTGTTTCCACCTAAAATAAGGACCAGGCAGGTGCTGCATGATCACAATCACAACTTTTGTAGCATACGAAAAATTAATAAAGGCAAAAGGAAAAGCTATGAGCAGAAAATTTGGATTTTATGACAGAGCAGCAGATCCTTCTGGCTCGAAGCAGTCTAAGATTGCATCCAGCACCATGTTAGGGAATTTTTTTCGATGAATGTTTACAGAGTGATCAGTACTGGGAGAAAGCTTGAATTTTGGCAGCACTTATTTAATGAATATTTTCAACATCAAATACAAGGGCAAAGCAATAAAACATGAAACATAGATCCACATTGTTGTTGCACACAGCACTGCACTTACTTTACACAAAAACAAGCTTTATAACATGGCAACTATGGACTTAAAGTGGACCTACAGTATGATGCCTGCCTTCTAAAAAAAACTCCCCTAGAGCTGAGAAACATTCCAAATCTTGATTCCTACCTTCTAAATACTGTACCTTTCCCAAAAAGAAACATCCCAAACTGGGTAGTCTTAGGACTGTTGTAGTCCAATAAGCCGATTAAAAAAAAAGGTACTCACCGTACCTCTACATACTATATCTAGTAGTTCAGCACGTACAGTATGTCTCATAAGCTGGCCAAGAAAAGCTGCCTCTTGCCTGTGCCACAGAGTGAGCGGACTGGACTGTCTTGGTGTGTTCACTTTGTCAACTAATAGAGTCCAGGGCACCATCTGGTGCAATGTGCTGCGGGAGAGGTAAGGGGAGCACACTTTTTTACATGCCCAGAGATGTGCTTTGGGAAATGTGCAAGGAACATAATCAATATCACCAATCAATCATAACGTTTAGGTCTAACATATACTGTACAAGATTGGTTTAAATATTTCTTATGTGTAAAGCACCTTCTTCATGGGACTGCTATGATGCACAGTACCCTGCAGAAGTAGTGATGGAAATGGAATTGCTTGTATGAATAAAATACGAAGCAGAATCTATTCTCTGCCATGTGTCATGAAAACAGTATTCCTTTTGTAGTACTACAGAAATGTCTTGTTTTTATAAATTTGCAGCAAGCCTTAATTTAACAAGAAAGCAAAACAAACCTAATTTCTCAAAATCACATGTATTAGCACAAGACCGAACAGATTGTAAAGAATAGACTGTGGTTGTTTTAGGCTGAACTTCACATAAAATAATGTGCACAAATGCATGCCATCTCTATCAGGAACACAATTGCAATGAAATTTGTAGGTATGCCATCTGAAAAGTGAAATTAAGATAAAAAAACAAGAAACTCTAGTTAGCTCTACTGCTGGACCATTGTTCTTTAGCAGTGGTAGCATCCCCTGCTACCCTTTAACAGGGAGCGTGCCCACACCAGTCATTCACAAATGCCTGGTCCCCACGCTAAAGGGATAGCGGGAGTGCAGCCGCTGTTCGCGTATGCGCCGTTGGACCAGGAAAGAAGGTAACTTTCCAGGTGACATGGGGGGGGGGTTCACACAGCAAGGCATCCCGAATCTGGATGCCCTGGGGGGGAGCTAGTATGCCTGCCCTGGAGTCCCACTTTAAACACGCCTACCCCCAAAAGATCAGAAGTGTGTGTGTTCTCAGCAAGCTTAAAAGAATGACGACCTGCTGTACCTCCAGTATTCAAAGGAGGTGGAGGTCAGGTTATGTCCTTCTCCAGATGTCTGCCAGAGAGTGGTCAGACAGAGCCATGAAGTGTCAGGTAAGCTGGGATAGAAAGGGTCATTCATTTCTTTGTTAGCATTACTTTTGTGGGTAGGTTGAGAATTTAAATACATGGACCACTGAACCTCAAGCATTTTTCCTGTTCAGTTATTTATTTTATACGCCGCCTGTCACACTGCACCGGAGACACTAGGGAACATGAAGTTTGCATTTGAGCAATATCCTGGTGTCCTCTTCCTCCTTACTAGACACATGATTTTAATGAGCTATGGACTGTGCTCTTCAACAAGTAGTGGGTCAGGAACTAGGAACAGGGCTCTATGAAATTCACCAACTGGCTGATCATTCTGTGCTACACACCATGTCTTTTATTTACTTCCTCTGTTAGGGGCAACTAAAAGCAGATAGATGTAGCATATAGATCTAAAAGTACCAAACAAGCAGTCCTAATAGACACATGGCACTTCTGTGTATTTTCCACAGGTTAGACATTAAAAGGTTGTATTGTGTTAGGCAGCAGTATGCTGGTTAATGATTAATCAGCCTACCTGTCCTTACTGGTCTAGCAGTTCCCTGCTGTATGGAGAATCCAGCCTTACCCGCCTTTGAGGCATGGCATTAATATACGATTTCGTCATTAAAGCTCCCACTTCAACTTCTGAAATATACTAGGGCAGAGAACATGAGACTAACCTAACAAATGCCTTTCAGAATAAATGGCCAAAAATCCCGCAGAAAAACGACGACCTTTTATAAAAAGCCTTCCTAGAAGAGTGAAAGTGTTTATCTGCAAAGTGAAGGTCATAGCAATGCCTATATATTTAAAACAGGATTTCCTGAAGGTGCCCAAGTACTTATGTCTACACATTGTAGCACATTTTACAATAAATAGAATAGTGAATGCCTGGTACACCAACATGTTCAGTCATCTCTGCCTTGTAAGTTGGTTTCTGTCCTGAACATCTTGCATACCATTATCAGGCACAACTGGGGCAAGGTAAAGATATCTGCGTACAACAGAGGCAACTGCCCACACCAGCTTAAAGAGGAACATCGGAGGCCCCTGGAGTCTAAGACTGGGATGCCCCGCTGTGTGAAACCCCCAGACCTGTTCCCGGAGCCCTTTGCTGCACCTCGGCATACCTGTAGCTGGGGCACGTACCTGCACCAGGCCTTTCTTAATGGTTAGCGCAACTGGAATGCAGCCAGCGGCACATATGTCTCCATTTGGCTCTGTGCGAAAGTTCCCCACATGGGAATCAGGAAGACAGGAGTTTCCTGAGTGAACTGTGGGGATCCCCATATAGAGGTGTAAGAAATAGAGAATTCCCATTAAATATAAAATATTAGATATCTAAGTTTTGAATATCTAAAATAGCTTTCCAAGTAGCTTCCCTGGCTAGTATGGTAATTGGGCCTCTTAGATGCTAATTTGGTATCATCCCACCATCTTGGCTGGGGTCGGGTGGACACAATAGATTTGGGTGTACAAAGGATTCCTATGTAATGTAAATTAAGTCAATACCTGCCCGAGGAATCCCTTTGTGAGCAGAGGTGCGGTCTACAGGGAGGGGCTAGCCCTTTCCAACAGGAAGTGAGGTGGCCTAAAAGAATGGGAGATATTTTTGGGGCAGTTGAGAGGGGACCAAGGGAGAGCAAGGACGCGTGGCGTGAGGGCCCTGTATTGGTAATTATGAGCAAGTAACTTTATGCCTAGTTGGCAATTGTACTTAGTAATAGTACATTTTATAAATTGTTTTATGTATTTGTTTAGTCCCGGTGATACCTACACTGTCTAGTGGCTAATGTAACTGTTTAGGCCCTTATTTTTATATACATTTTGTATTATTTTTACATATGTACTGCTGTCCTTTATCATAAGTCTGTGCACAATACAATCTTTTATACATTCTCATTGGTGGGATTCCTTACGTCATCCACAACCTAGAACCTACAGTGGGCATTTATTGTTATATTAATCATTGATATTTTTATTGAGGTTTTTATAATAATAATTGTTTACAGAGGAACAGCACTGGGAGCGTGACATTCCCGGGTGTTGCTCCTCTTTAACAAAAGCTACGGCAGCAGCAGAAGTGCTATATTTCCATTTTATGATATTCTTTTAAGTTGTATACAAATAAGCAATATTTTCAAAATGCCTAGAGGATTCAGGTCTGAGATTTTTTTTTTTTTAATTTCATGGAGCTAAAACAGCCGATCAAATTAATTTGGGCGGCAGACCTTAGATGGAACTCCAGGAAAATGATTTTACAATGATTATACTAAACCCACCTTTTGAAAATTCAGTATATAAAATATAAAAATGTAAGCAGGAAAAGTAGAGTGTTCCATATTTCATGTATGAAGGAAACAGCAAATTCAACTTTTTATAAGGAAACACCCGCCATTTTCCAGCATTTTTACGTAATGTAAAGTTTACTCACTGGCCATTAAGGCTACGGAACTAAAGATTATCTCACTGAGTTGGATACATTTCAAGTTTTAAGCTGCTAATTCTAATTCAGGATCAGGGTATTATGGAAGAAAGGTTATTAGCCAAGTAAAGCTTTGTTGCTTTCAAGGGAATTAATGCTTGGGCTTCCTTCAGTCATTAATAGACAGGTGCCTGGAAAGCCAGCAAGGCTACGGCCAATAGTGCTAGAGGAAGATTTTGGAGAGTAGCTAATCCACCGTTAAATGCTTTGTCCACTAAAACATATTTTGTTGCCCTTAAACTGGCCATAGATAGAGACACTGGAACATACATCCAAAAACGATCAGTGGGAATATAATATATAATCAATTACTGTACATCAAACAATCTGCAGACATTCCAGATATTTATGAAACTTGCTTATTTGGGACGCCCCACTGCATCTATTCCCATGGATTTCCTGAATAATATCTCATCTTTGTTCCCAAGTTCTCAAGAGAGACAGGAAA
Source organism: Gastrophryne carolinensis (assembly GCA_027917425.1). Classification (NCBI taxonomy): domain Eukaryota; kingdom Metazoa; phylum Chordata; class Amphibia; order Anura; family Microhylidae; genus Gastrophryne; species Gastrophryne carolinensis. The sequence goes on from CM051234.1 coordinate 266,087,189, forward strand.
AGGTTGTGTGGGACCAAGGTAAGGTGGGTAAGGGGGAGGTTAGCAGAGGAGGATAGAGGTAGGCAGAGGTAAGGTGAGCAGAGGTACAGTGGGATGCTGTAAACCGTGATGGGTAGAGGTCAGATGGGAAGAGGTGAGCAGAGGGGAGTAGAGATACTGTAGGTAGAGCTAAGCAGAGCAAAGTAAAGAGACAAGGAGGGAAGAGCTGAGGAGAGGAAGGTGGGGGTAGGCACAGAAGAGGGAATTAAAGGTGAGCTGGCACAGCAAGCAATTGAATAGTCTGCAGTGCCCACAATGCAAGTGAGGCTAGATTTCAAAGGTCACAGACAGCACAAAACCTCCAACCTAAAATAAATATGACAAAATGCAGCCAGCATTTCCCTGCACTGTTTGTTTAGATGCCATGTTTGCAGCAATGTCTATGAATACACAATCACCTGCAATCTTTCCACTAAAAACACATGGTATACATAGCCATCTCCAGACACAGCCAACACAAACACACCAGGAGCACACAGGTGTCACCCACCTGTAAAGAGAAGCTCATTGGTACATCACTTCCTTCTTTAGGAATTATTAAAGTGGACCATCACCCAGGGGTGATCGGCCCCGGGAATCTATAAGATTCCCGGGCCGATCACCTCCCTCACCGCGGGGCATCCGAGATCAGGATGTCCCGCGGGGTGAAACCCCCCCCAAAAAACCTTACCTTATCGGCGACGGATCAGCCGGCGCCGCCTCCCGCGCGCCCCTCTAGCAGTGCGCACGCCTGCGCCGACCATTCACAAACGGCCGTCGCGCCCTGTAAGAGGGACGCGCGGGAGGCCGCGTCGGCGGCTTATCCGTCGCTTGTCCGTCGCCGAAAAGGTACGTTTTTTGGGGCGGTTTCACACAGCGGGGCATCCGAGATCAGGATGGAGGAGAAGTGGACCAACACCCAGTATAGTGAAAATCCTGGTTGTTGGTCCACTTTAAGAAGCTGTCCCTCTAGTGGACAGCCACTTGCACTGCAGGCAAGACAAGCTTAGCTTTCTAACTCCCTAGGGGCTGGGGCCACAATTGATAGCAGTGCAGGACGCAGGTTGTGCATCCCTGGTCTACACTAACCCTGGTAGACGTCAAATGGTCTGCATAGATAATAGAAAAAATGAGGTTTGGAAATAATTAAACCTTAGAACCACCACTCCTATATACAAATCCTGCTGGTATAAAATACATCATGTTGGGGCCACTAAATGACTCTAGGTCCCCTAAATGCTTGGAAGCATAAAATACAATTCTGTGATTACTCACCTGTAGAATTGGTATTATATGTATACAGCACGTCCTGTTCCAGAAGATATTCCTTACACTTGGGTTATTCATCCAGTAGATAACGCTGGATTGCAGAGACAGAAAAGTGGCTCCTCCCGGCCCCATATATACCCAGCACCTCCCACAAAATCCCCAGTATTGAAAAGCAGTTAAAATGAGACCGGGAGAACCATAGCCAATATATAAAATTTTGAACATAAGAACAATCACCATAAAGAGGTAACTAAATATAATGATAACAAGGGTGAGGTAGAACAGGACGTGCTGTATACATATAATACCAATTCTACAGGTGAGTAATCACAGAATTGTATTATTCTCAGTATACAGCACGTCCTGTTCCAGAATATTCCTTACACATGGGACATCCAATATCAGTGTCCGTAAGGTAGGGTGGGATCCCCAAAAGTAACAGCAGACAGTTTAAACCACTGCCGCCTGCAGAACCTTGCGGCCAAAAGCAGCATCAGCTGAGGCCCTAACATCAACCTTGTAAAACTTTGAAAAAGTATGAACAGAAGACCAAGTAGCGGCCTTGCAAACTTGTTCAACAGAAGCTTGGTGCTGAAAAGCCCAAGAGGCACCAATAGCACGAGTAGAATGAGCAGTAAGGTGGAAGGGAGGCTCCTTCCCCTTAGCAGAATAGGCCTGTACCACAGCCTGACGTATTCACTTGCTGATAGTGGACTTAGCCGGAGCCAGACCTTTCTTAGGTCCAGGAGGAAGCACAAAAAGAGCATCAATCTTCCTGAAGGATTCAGTAGCCACCAAATAGAACTTCAGAGTTCTGACTACGTCCAAAGAATGTAAAACCCTCTCCTTAGGGTTATTAGGATTAGGACACAGAGAAGGCACAGAGATTGAGATGAAAGGCAGAAATAACCTTACGCAGAAAATCTGGCTTAAAACGAAACACCACCTTGTCCTGGTGTCTCTCAAAATAAGGAGGCTTGATGGAAAGCGCCGCCAATTCAGAAACACGCCTAACAGAAGTGATAGCTATCAAAAAGACCACCTTAAGCGTGAGAATGGACAAAGGAGCCCCTTGCAAGGGCTCAAAGGGAGACCCCTGCAGGGCAGATAAGACCAAGTTCAAGTCCCAGACTGGTAACATAGGCTTACGTGGGGGCCGCATGTGAGTAACCCCCTGGAAAAAGGTCTTGACCAGGGGATGCTGAGCAAAGGATCTTTGGAAAAAAATAGCCAAAGCAGAAACATGTCCTTTCAGAGTACTGAGCTGAAGACCCAGATCCAAACCATGTTGGAGAAACTCCAGAATCCTAGGAATAGAAAACACACGACAGGAAAGCGAGTTAGACTCACACCAGTCAATGTAAGTATGCCAAACCCTGTAGTAGATGGAAGAAGAGGACCTTTTCCTAGCCCTGATCATGGTATTTACAACTGAGGCAGGCAGCCCTTTTTCCATTAAGATGGAGGTTTCAACAGCCAGGCCGTCAAAGCCAGCGTTTGTAAATTGGGGTGGCGTAGGTGTCCCTGAGTGAGCAGATCTGGAACCCGGGACAGGGCGTACTGATCTACTGCCAACTGCACAATGTCTGCGAACCACACTCTTCTCGGCCAACAGGGGGCCACCAGGATGGCTGGCACCCCTTCCTGAACTACCTTGCGCAGCAGGGGAAACACATACTGTAGCTGGAACCTCGTCCAAGGCACTGCCAGGGCATCCGTGGCCAAGGCCAGAGGATCCTGGGACAGAGAGACAAGAATGGAAGCTTGTGATTGTGACGGGACGCAAACAGATCACACATCTGGCTGGCCCCAACGGTGGCACAGGGAGTGAAACACCCTGCTGCTGAGGGACCATTCTCCCAGACAAGAGGTCCCCCTGCTCAGAGAGTCTGCTTCCAGATTCTCCACCCCCGGGATGTACACAGCTGAGATGCAGGGAACATTTTCCTCCACCCAGGACAGTATCAGGGACACTTCCTTGAGGGCCCTCTTGCTCCGGGTCCCTCCCTGATGATTGATGTAGGCAACCGCCATCTGGTTGTCCAGACCCTTCAGGTGTGGGGTTAAGTGGGCGAGAACCAACCTGATCGTCCCCCAATTCCAGAATGTTGATAGGGGCATGGGCCTCCTGAGGGCCCCACTGACCCTGGAATTTCAGGGACTTCCAGAATCCCCCCCAACCTGTCAGACTGGCATCCGTGGTGACAGTCTCCCAGCTGGGGCCCAGAAAGGACCTGCCCCCCCAGCAGGTTCCTGGAGTTCAGCCACCACGCTAGAGACCGCCTGACCAGAGGGGACAAGACAAACACCTGATCCAAGGACACAGGGTCCCGATCCCATACTGACAAGAGGTCAAGCTGAAGAGGCCTCATGTGGAACTGAGCATATGGAACCGCCTTGAAGCAGGACACCATCAGGCCCACCTGTTGCATTCCCTGCCTGATGGACGGATGAGGACAAGACAGCAGGAGCTGAGCTTTCTCTTGAAGGACCTCCACCTTCTGCTGAGGAAGAAAGATCTTGACCTGAGCTGAATCCAGAATCATGCCCAGAAAAGACTTCACCATGGAACGAGAAGATTTGGGGTGGTTGATCACCCAGCCGAATGACTCCAGTGTGGACACCACCCGCTGAGTGTCCAGCTCTGCCTGATGGAAGGACTGAGAGGCGATAAGCATGTCGTCCAAGTAGGGGAGAATGCCCTGAGATCTCAGCAGAGCCACCACTCCTGCCAGCACCTTGGTGAATACCCAGGGAGCCGAGGCGAGACCGAAGGGCAAGGCCACAAATTGGTAGTGCTGATCCTCGAGAGCGAACCTGAGAAATCTCTGATGACCTGGAAAGATAGGTACGTGAGGGTAAGCATCCTTGATGTCTGTGGAGGTCATGAAGTCCCCTGGGCGTAGGAAATTCACAGCTGAGCGCAGAGTCTCCATGCGAAAGTGTCTGAATCTGACAAATTTGTTGAGAAGCTTTAAATCCAGGATAGGTCTGATGGACCCATCCTTTTTGGGAACAATGAAAAGATTGGAATAATAGCCTTTGCGACTTTCCCTCAAGGGCACCCGGCAGATGACACCTAGATCTAGAAGGCCTTGGACAGCCAGGGACAGACTCTGAGCTGACAAGGGGTTTTGAGCTAACCGAGATTTGATGAATCTTGGAGGGGGTGGGGGGGCAGGCTGCAAACTCTATCTTGTCAACGGAGGATACCACCTCCTGAATCCACCGGTCTGAGACATGACGCCTCCAGACATGAGCCAAGAGCTGAAGCCGTCCCCCCACCCGGATGGGTGAGGGCGCCCTTTCATACCTGAGGGGGCTTGGGAGAGGACTTAAGCTTGGGACCCCAGGAGGAGCCAGGGCGGCTATGTCCTCTGCCCCTGCCCCAGAAATCTCCACGGACTCCAGCAAAGAAAGCTCCCCGTCCAATTCTGGAGCCCCTGAAGGAAGGAAAAAAGGCACCTGAACCCCGAAAGCACCGGGGCTGCCTTCTACGTTGAGGCAGCTTGCCCCCGTTAGCAAACAAGTCCAAACGTTCTCCAAAGACGCGCAGCCCCTTGAAGGGAACGGAAACCCGGTGAGAGCCTTTTTGGCAGCGTTGTCAGCTGCCCACTGGCGCAGCCAGACCGAGCAGCGTATCGCCACCAACAAGGCAGAAGCCCTGCCACAGATTCTAATGGTATCATCCAAGGCAGAGAGAACATATGCAACAAATTCCTCACAACGCAGAAGAGCTCTATACTCTCCACTACCAGCATCATCAGGGGCCCCATCTAAGAGACCCCTGAGCAGACTTTTAATGGCAGCAGCCGTAATAGCAGAGGCACAGACCGGACGGAGCGCGGTCCCCACACAGGCAAAAGCATGGAAAGCCAGCTGATCAACGCGTCTGTCCTCCCCATCCCTCAGTGTAGTAGAGTTAGGGGAATGCATGACGGATGTGTTAGACAACCCAAGAACTGGAGCATCCACCTCAGGAGGACATGACCACCGTTTCACCATTTCAGCAGGAAATGGATACCGCTTATCCCAACTCTTTGGCACCCCGGGGAGCCAACTAGACTGTTTCCACTCCGTGAGCACCAGATTATTAAAATGAGCTTGTTCAGGGAACTCCAAGCGTGGTTTAACAGTATGATACAGCTCCCCCTGCTGCCGCGGAGCCACGGCAGGAGGAGAGATACATCAAAAATATGAGCCAAAAGTCTGTCAGTATCATCTGAAGCCCATCAGTCATGCCCAGAATCTGCACCATACACTCTAGGATGTTCCTCAGATGATTCTGAATCAGAAAACAATTCCCCCTCCTCTAGGGGGGTATAGCCGGTAGCATCAAAAAATTCCTCTGCCTCCATAGGATAGAGGGAAACACCAGGTGATAAATGCCGCTTCTTAGCAGAAGCCTTACGCAGACCAGAGCCAGCAGTATGTCTCTCAATGCTGGCCACCCAAGCAGCCAAATCAGGTTGAGACTCCCCACTGGTATGCACCTCACTGGGAGTCAAATGTAAGTGTGGGGGGGTAGGCGAAGCCCGAGGGGGCGCAGGCCCAACCACCCGTAACCCAGACTGCAATGCAAGTGTCTGCTGTGCGCAGGGAACACACACCCTGACATCATCACTTATAGGGGATACCCCACACACTACACACAGCCGGGCTTGTCCCGAAGGAACCCCAAGCACATTATCCTGAGAAGCCTCCATATGTTGATTATAGTGGCACAATAGGCCAATTGGGATTGATGCCAATAAGGCTACCCGGGGTGCCCCAATAGTCCGCTAGAGAAGTGGGAGATATAAAATACAATAGTCCTCCAATAGGGAGTTAACACTAAACAGAGGGGATAGGACCGGGAGAAACCACTAAAGTTTGACCCGCCTGCAAGACATAAGAAAAAGATCCCGTAAGCAATGTGCAATAGAGAAAATACAAAATAAACAGCCCGCAGGGGCACTTATGGACCGCAATAGGGAGACGCCAGACACACGCAGCAGAAAGCTAAAATGGCGCCCGCATATACCTCGAGGGGCGGGCTGCGGAGACAGTGATGCAGAACGTGTCAGCCACAAGCCGCCCCCCCGAAGAGCGCGAAAACGCGCCCACATGACAAAGCCAGCCAATGATGGTGTAGCTGCACCTGAGGTGATGTCGCCGCCGACCGCGGAGCGGAGTACAAGCGTGCGGAGGCGGCAAAGGAAACCAGTGCAACCAATTCAAAAAGGGATCATCACATAAAACATATGTTATATACATATAAAGACATGCACCCCCCGCCCCCGAGATCTACCAGGGAGAGCGAGGGGAAACGAAGGCCAGCCTAAGGGAGCCAACTGCGGGGACAGGGGGCGAGGGGCATAAGATGCGGGAGGGGCATCCCATAAGGCTCACCATGGGCCTGTACCGCCTACCCTTTGGTGGGGGACTGCGATTGGAGCAGCGCTCCTTAGCACCTAGCAGCGGTGCTGCCTATCTTCACCCGAACCAGTGCAGCCTAAGCTGGGAGGGAATAAAAGGAAACGGGTGGGAATAGTCCTACAGGGCCGCAGCCTAATAACCCCGCTCACCTGCGAGTAGAGAGAGCCATCTTCTAGTCATCACAGCCCAGACTGCAGTGAAGAACTTTGTGGGAGGTCCCAGGTATTTATGGGGCCAGGAGGGGCCACTTTTCTGTCTCTGCAGTCCAGCGCCATCTAATGGATGAATAACCCAAGTGTAAGGAATATCTTCTGTAACAGGACGTGCTGTATACTTAGAATAAATATATTTTTTTCCATAACACCAGTCCAAAATAAAAATATTACTCTTCCCAAAGAATATAGACATTTGGGAGAACTGCATTGTACTTTTGAGGTTTTAGTATTCGAGTTCCATGTCTACATACATCAAGGAATGTAAATCCCCCAAAACACAGAGGTAGAACAACTTCAAGCGTCTCATCGTTTGGCCATAAACATTACCAATTCATGAAAGAAAGACTGTTTTCCAAATGAACTAATGGAAAAAAAGGAATCTCTGCACTGTAGGGCTTGGGATAGGAGGGAGGATGTGGGAAAGGGTCCATGTAAAATAGGTTTTGTCTGCTTTAAAAGTTTACCACCGGAAGTCCTCAATTTGTTCTTTAGTGTATATTCACCAAATAAAGGGAAATGGCATTTCCTGTCAAATGGGAAGAAACAAGTTCCTAAAGGCAACAAGAGCAACTGTCAGGTGTGCAATGTAATTGTGGGAAATGCAGACAAATAATTTAATCATTAGTTGAAGCAGACCAGCACCCGTTTATCCACCAATGGGCGTTGGTCCAGGTCTCAGGACATTCAAACAGGCTGGGGGGGGGGGGGGGGGGCATCCAGAATGAGCATTGCCCCCTAGAACGCCCACAATTCTTACCTCTTCCTGGCTCCTTGCCTGGGAAACAGCCCTACATTTGGCCGCTAGTGGTCACATGAGAGGGCCCCTTTGGGGGGCCGAGGAGGATGCAACCCTGATTGGCGGCCAAGCAAGGGGCTGCATTCCTGGATCCAGGAAGAGGTAAGCATTGCGGACATTCTAGGTGGTAATGCCTGAAGGGCTCCAGAATTCTGGATCCTACCCCCCCCCCCCCCGAGCCTGTTTGAATGCGCCGGGACTCAGAACAAAACCCAGTAGTGGAGAAATGGTTGTTGATCAGCTTTAAAGACTTCTGTTACATATACTTTTGTACATTTGCCCTTTTTAGAGACACTCTGAAGATCATCTTAACTGAAAAATAGTTTAACAAAAATACCTGGCAAGCTGTGATTTCAGTGCTTAAGTGGCAAATCATGGCTTGAATTACAGATAACAACACAGGTATGAGGAAATTATGTTGAAATCCCTAATCTTTCAAAATAGAAAAACATTGTTCTTGCACTCATGAGGCACTCATCAAAAATGTGATTGCTGAAGAGATAAATACCAAGTACAAAGCTTATTATTATTCGTGTGCAGCTTATAGATGTGCTCACCATTACCTCACCTTCTACTTGGTTAAAAGGTCTAATTCATCAGGATATTCATTCAACACAGTGGGCTTGATTTAACAAACATAGAAAAAAATCATTTTGGTTGGAAAATCAGACCGCAAGTGAAAAACAAAACCAAATTTGAGCGATTCAACAAAGCTGACTAATTAAATTTGTCTAGTTGAATAGACTCGAAAATGTGGGTGAAAGATTTACGTTTCTGTGCGAAAATGGCTTTAGTAAGCTGTATGTCTGACATAACAGAAATAGTAAGCCCAGGGTCAAAAAGCCAACCAGCCTGCCCCGGCAACTTTCCAGCCCCACGGCCTTTGACCAAGATTTAGCACATTCCCCGGGGTGTTGGCTTTGTTTTTTTATTAAAACAGTAATAAAAATATATTGTTTGCTAAAACAAACAACGGGAATATGCTGAGTATTTTTTACACCTGCCAGTGCAGATTCACACTCATTTTTTAAATTGTAAATTTCAGTAGTATTTTTTGCACAATTTTTTTCACTTCATCAGAGAAGACAAGTAAAAAAAATAGTGTAGAAAATAAAGCATGTTTTTTTTTCTTTGCTTATGCATTAGAAGAGATTTTATTTGACCTCTTCTCACAGGCTCATTCAGGAAAAACATTTTAATCTATGGATTTCTTGTAGGATATTACCAGTTGCAACCCCTATTTATTATTCTAGTGATGTACCATTTTCCTTTTAAAGGAGAAGATTGCTGAACTCTAGCTACACATTCCTTGAGCCCACGTGTGCGGTTTAAATGGCTACTTGTTACTGCAATATTGCCGATGTTAGAAGATCATAGGATGCTTTTCAGTTATCAAACCCACTGTTCCCCACCAGCTGATTTACAGAGGATTCTCCCTTCATGGTAAACAGGGAGGAATCTGGCAGGAAGTTGTATAGAATATGTAATCCCTTATCGTCCTAGCTAATGGGGTTGTGTGTATTCTGTTTTGGCAGACCACAAAAAGCTGACTGACTTTATTTTTAATAACATATTGTCTAGGAATGACAGATAACTTCCTTCAGGAAAAGAAAATAATATTTATACAAAATAGGAACCTAGCTGTCACCAAATCAGACTCAAGTTTGTGGAACAACAGCACATATATAACCCTTTTACTTCCTAGTTACAATTTCATGTTTTTTCTTGAGGCCACAGTCAACCATCATGTCTATATAAATGTCCTTTACTGAAAAACAGAGGAAACTAACAGAGGTCTCTGGAGCTCAAGTTAACTTTAAAGTGGATCAACACCCAGGATTTTGACTATCCTGGGTATTGGTCCACTTCCGCGGGGCACCCCGATCGTGGCCCCGCTGTGTGAAACCCCCCAGAAAGCTCTGAAAACTCACCTGACCCCGCTCCCACGTGACTCGCTCGTCCAATCGCCGCCGACGGACAAGGAGAGGCAGCGCCGGACAAAGCTGAGCGCGGGCCGCCGCCGCCTCCCGCGCGTCCCTCTTACAGGGAGCGCGCCCGCGTCGGCCATTCACAAACGCCCGGCGCGGGTGCGCGCCCTGCTAGAAGGATGCGCAGGAGGCGGCGGCGGCCCGCGCATGCGCCGCTGGAACGAGGATCAGGTAGAATTTTCGGGGATCTGGCGGGGTGCCCCGCAGTAAGGGAGCTGATCGGTCCGGGAATCTTATAGATTCCCGGGCCGATCAGGGGAGGGTGTTGGTCCACTTTAAGTGGATTAAAGGGAAGTTTTACAGAGGTGGAAAGTCGAAATCCGGATGCTCTGGGGCGTGGACCAAAATGTGGTTAACATGATAGTTAAAAATCCTAGGATTTGGCCCTCTTTAACATGGACTGTGCTCTTTGCACCACTTTAAAAAAGCCTCATTTTGGACAATGCTCTGATTTTAATCCAGTTGTCATTTCACTAGTATGCATAAAACAGCACTGCATTCCCCAGATTAAGTGGTGCTCTTCAGGTTCCACTTCTGAATAATTCTGAAAGATTGAAGAAAACGCACTGCAGACAATGAAGGCCTACATTTAAAGTGGACCAAAACCCATGGCTGATGGCCCTGGAATCTATATGATCTCAGGGCCGTCTGATTCCCTACCCCTGGAGCATCCAGATTCGGGATGCTCTGCTGTGTGAAGCCTCCCAGATCGTCCAGTAAACTCACCCTCTCCCCTGATCCAACGGCACATGGGCGAGCAGCAGCTGGCGCCTACTATACCTTCAGCAGGGCACGTGCCCATCTGTGGGGTTTCACAAAGTGAAAACGTGATTCCCTATTTAACCAAGACTGTAGTAGTAACAAGCTAATACTAATGCAATATAAACTCTGCAATCTGCAGATCACCTTGTCTCAGATTGCAGGTAGTGAAAGCTGCTTCTACAAAACAAACATTTGCTAGATAAAAAATACTAGATCAGCTCAGCACCTTGAGCACATCCACTTGGCATGAAAAATTATATCCTTTAAAAATTCCCTTTAAGTCAATACTTAAAAATTAGTAAAATGTTAATGACAGTTTACTCATAATAGAGGATAGTGCAGATGGGGTTAAAACTTTTATTATTCTGTCCCCGGCCACCTGGACCGGTACTTGTAGGAGGAAGCTGTGTGGACATAATCTCCTGTGATAAAAGATAAATTACTTCCAATCACTATTTTTTCTCTCCCTTATGTTTTTTCAACTTTTTCCAAAGTATTCATTTTAAGGCCTACACTGCACTTCCCAGTAAGTGGCTTGTCACTGGATGAAATATTGATGCCTGCTATGACTTACAACCTCAAAATTCAGTTATTTTACAAGATAAATGGAAAGCTTTTGAGGCTTAATTTTATGTATTGATAGAGATATTGTATAGATATAAGTGTATGTTGTATATGTACATATTGTATATGATATATCATGAATACAGGCACATAAAACACACTGTACTTTGTTGAGACTGGTTTGTTGTAGCCTTAAAGTGCTGGGTTTCTATAGCTTAAATCATACAAACACTTATGATCACAATGCATTGGTATGAAGGATGAAGAGTGGAAAGGTTTTCTCTGGAATGATAAATTACTCTCTGAGCCTGGGCTTGAAATTTAAGACACACACAACTCTATATGTGTGTGCTCTACATACAGTTACATGCAGGAGTTTTAGTACCCCTGATTAAAATTACCATATTTTTGGCCATATAAGATGCACCTGCCCATAGGACGGATTGGGAGGAGGAAAAATACAATTCTGTGAAGTACTCACCTGTAGAATTGGTATTATACGCATACAGCACGTCCTGTCCAGATGTAGTAATAACATGTGGGTAATCCTCCGCTTCCGGCGCCGTGCACTGCAGACATGTAGAAAACAAGCTCCTCCCGACCCTACATATACCGTGGGACCTCCCACAAATCCCCAACATTGAAAAGCAGTGAGAAGGAGAAGCCAGGAGAAAACCAACCACCCAGAGACTGGCAATAATATCAAAGATAATAACCACCATACAGGGGATCCAGAACAACGTGAAACCAGGGTGGGGTGGAGCAGGACGTGCTGTATGCGTATAATACCAATTCTCTACAGGTGAGTACTTCACAGAATTGTATTATTCTAAGCATACAGCACGTCCTGCTCCAGATGTAGTAATAACATGTGGGACATCCAATAGCAGTGTCCATAAAGTAGGGTGAGATCCCCATGAGAAAAGGCACAGCCAACAGTAATAGCGCTGTCACCCGCAACCTTGCTACCAGGAGCAACGGGAGCAAATGCTCTAACTCAAACTTATGAAACCTTACAAGGCTGAGTGAAACACAAGCAGCGAACTGGTCAGCTTGCTCAACATAATTGAGTGCTGAAAGGCCCGAGCCAAGCACAAGTAGAAGAGAACAAAAACCAAGAGAGAAGAATGAATCTCCCCTAAACGAGTAGGCCGGATTAACACCTAACCATGCTACTGCAAAGAAAGGGTAGCCATGGCAACCTTAGAACCCTCCCCGTCGGGGAATATGAACCCTGGTCTCAGGTGAGACCGGTGGGAATACTGAAAAACAACGCTAACAAGGCTCAGCAAGAGCCGAAATGTTTACTTTAGGCTCAGAAGGACAAACCAACTGAGCAAGACCAATCCAAAGGGCTCCTATACCCATGGAAGCAATCAAATCCTGTTACATAAGGATGGAGACGCCTATAAGCCCCAAGGGGCATAATCCCAACCAGGGACAGGGAACAGTCCAGAAATCTTCAACGCCTGTAGAGGGATACAGATCCCTTAAGCTCAGAGTAAGCAAGACACTAGCCCAGAGGCCGGAGGGTCTGGAATAGAGGAGAATAAAAACTCCGCCTGGATCCAAACTCGGTGTAAGGCGAAACACCCTCACCTAATGGTGTACAGATATATAAACATATATATAGATAGATAATGACTAGGACCGCTAACAGAGCCATCCCCTATGGCACTCTTCTGACTGAAGCAACCGCCCCAGAAGAAGGATGTGAGAGATGGAACAGTTCAGACAAGAACCTGAATAAGACCCAAGGAACCCTTAGCAGGGCATCAGGATAAGTAACCCCCCCAAAAGGGAGCTTGGAAGGTCCCTGGGGAATGCACCTGAGCAACCCATGAGGAATGCTCCACACAGACAATTGAACTAGACTTCTACCGTAGGCGAACAGGGCGGGCCCTGACAACCCTCAGAGAACTGAGTTGGGGAGCCAACTCAAACCGTGCTGTAATAACTCTAGGACCCAGGGATCAGGCAACATCCCGCAGGAGAGAGAGCCAGTCCCAGCAAGGCAAACTAGAACGACATCTCCCAATCTAGCAGGCAGAGAAGGGAGAAGAAGAAGAAGAGGAGGGAGCTAGGCCTAGTCCTCCAATAGAGAAAAGACACCCCGAGGTAAGCATCTCCAATGGGGTGAAAAGCAAACCATCCAATCGCCTAAAAAGGCCTGTAGATAGGGGCGACGTAGTAAGGAGCCTGAATAGGCAGAACAGCCCTCGAGAGAGGGCATACGGTACGACTGTCTTCAGCAGAATCAGCGAACCACGCCCCACTGGGCCACCCAGGGCCCCCAACGTAACGGTTCATCCTTGCTACAGCAACTTTGTGCAAAACCCCGCCTAGCAGGGTGAAAAAAGGTTAAGACCTAGAGAGTATAATGTCTTGACAGCAAACAATACTAGGCCCCCATGACCGGGCTAGCGAGGTTTGGGACAATAACCCAGGACAGAGTTCCTGTAATAGGAACGGGGCCCCACAGGGCCACACCAGTATGGGCTCAGTGAGACACTAGAATAGACCCTCCAAGCACAGTAGGACAGCCAACAAGCCAATACCAATGAAGTGTAAGGAATGTAGACCCCCACTTAGATCAGAACCAGACCCTTCCTGAAGGGTCAACCTGTTCCGAGACCTTCACAGATAAAAAAAGGACAGGCCACTGTTGTCAGACTGACCGAGAGTCCCCAAAGAGACAAGTCCTGAAGAGGAGTAGTCCAGCAATTTACAGCCCGCCAAGGCTCAATGTGATAACCGAAAAACAGTATGAAAACGGAACCCCATAAAGGGGGATTTCAGAAGAAATAAAAATCCCCCTAGAACACCTGCCAGACTTGGTCCCCGTTGTGACCATTTACAGGGAAAGGCAAAAAGGAAGGGATGGTCCCTGACACCTCCCTTGAATTTACCAACTCCAAAAAGGAACCCCCGTAACAAGGGGGGGCGTACTGACCTAGTTCCAGGGGTGTTGGAACCCTGACCAGGATAAGTAACCTAAGGTGTCACAGGCCCCAAAGGCCTCTGAGAATAAAGGACAGCATCTGGACCGCCACCAACAGGCCCACCAGCTGCAAGGTGAAGGTAGCGTGACAAAACGGAGGGCAAGGCCCCTACCATACTAAGGCCACACATAGCCGAAGGGAAGGTTTAACGTGAACCCATCTAAAAGCCACCCCGTAGGGAGATACCGAACCGGGGTACACTAAGAAGGAGGTGTGCCTGAGCACCAATCCAAAGGACTCCCAAGGAGCCCCAAGTCAATAGCCAACACGGCCTGACGCAAAATTGGAAAAGAATGACAATCAAGCGGGACCTAGCGCAGACGTCACGGGGGCACGTCCAAGACCACACTCCCATACTCGCCTTGGTGAGCCGTCTGGGAACAGTAGAGGGACCCAAAACAAGACCCCAATCCACAGAGTTGGTCCTGCAATACCTTCTGGAAATAGCCTAGGTGTCCTGAGGGCACAGGGGACTAAGAAGGAATATAGATCCTCACAGGCATCAAGAGGTCCACTTGGACAAGAGCTCCTGTGGCCCAACAGGTAAATACCATGTAGGAGCTGCCTGTGAAAGGTAAATGCTAGGTCCAGAATGCCCGCCCGGGTCAGACTGCTTCATCCCAGAGGGAAAAGGTATGTGGATACAATCACAAGTCAAGGGCCAACCTGTAAGAGAGCCCAGATCCTGCACGCCTGGCTCGGCCTGCCTCAACCCCCGAAGGGAAAGTCCCTACTAGAAGAACCCTGACAACCTCAGAAAGGGACTGACCAGCAAACTCTATTCTGCATCCAGGGGGACTATCTCCTGTAACAGCATGGCGCCCCGCGATAGGAGCCAAGTGCTGCGGCAGCCCCCTCGCCCAAGAGGGCGAGGGTGTCCCTCCATGCTTGCGTGGTTTTGGCAGATTTGGACTTCGCCCTGCCGGAGGTCCCAGGGCGTTGCCTGCCCCCCCTGGGGCGGGCCTCCACTCCAAAAAGTTGGAAGCACACTTCTAGTTCTCGCTTGACACTAACGTAGGGAGGGGGGCCTAGGCGGCCAGGACGGCCTTCTGCGCGAGGGTGCCTTACCCTTTCTTCCAAAAAGGTCCAACCGGGCCCCGAATAAGCGTCGTCCTCTAAAAGGAAGACCAGTAAGAGCCTTTTTTGTATCGTCAGCCCCCCACTGTCGCAGCCAAAGCAGGCGGCGAATAGCCACCACAAGAACCGAGGTTCTAGCACACATTTTAATGGTGTCATCCATCGCTGAGAGAATAAACCTCACAAAAACCTCACAATCAGACAGTGCATTAAAGACCTCCCAAGGGAGATCCTCCGGCTGTTGGTCAAGTATCTTCCTAAGAAGGGTCCTGGCGGCCACTGCGGTGACAGCCGCAGCACAGACCGGGCGCAGAGCCGTCCCTGCACACGAAAAGGCGTGGGAAGCGAATCTGTCAATGCGCCGGTCCTCAGCATCCCGAAGGGTACGATGAGTGGAAGCTGCCATGAAGGGAGTGTTAGCAACCCCAATAATAGGTGCATCCACCTCGGGGGGTACTGACCATTGATCAACCAAATCAGGGGGAAAAGGGTACTTCCAGTCCCAGACCCCCGGAACCCCTGCAAGTTTACAAGGTGATTCCCATTCCTTAGATATAAAAGTCTGGAAATTATCCTGTTCCAGAAATTCCAGGAGCGGCGTGGCCGTGTGGAAACTCTCCCTCTTGGGCTTGGGAGACTCTCCCGGAGGAGAGATGGACAGTGCTTCAAAGATCTTTATAAGTAACTCATCAGTGTCACACAGGCCCCAAGAACCTGGGCCAGAACTGTCACGGCTCCAAGACATCTCATCTGAGGAACTGGAACCTGAGAACAGTTCACCCTCATCAGAAGGATCAAGGTCCTGCATAGCAGCAGACTCCTCCGTTTCAGTGGGACACCTAGAACCAGGGGGCGTTAGGGACCGTTTCTTTCCAGCGCCCAAGCGCTCTGCCAAACCAGACATCACCTGCTCCGCCGTGGGTAACCTGCGCGGCACCACCTGCTGGTTATCCCCGCTCGAGTGCGACTCATCTGGAGTGAGATCTAAGCACTGGGAGACAGGAGTATTGAAGCGAGGTGCAGCTACTGGTAAACCTGATTGCAGGGCCAGCACTTGTTCAGCACACAGTCCGCAGACCCCTGCTCTGTCAGCATCAGCGTGGGGTTGTCCACACATAGTACACAGCCGGTCTTGTCCCCTCGGGACCCCGGACACATAGTTCTGAGATGCCTCCATATGGTGATCAATCTAAGTAATATGCCAGCAGGGATTTATGCTATAAGCAACCCTGGAGGCCCCAAGACCCGCTAGGGATGTGGGAGAATTTAGGAATAAACCCGCTAAGATATATATATCAGGCCAGGAGAAGCCACTGGAATCTTGGCGTCTGAAAGACATAAGGAGAAAAGAGGGTGTCAGAGCCATGCGCTACAGGAAGACTAATAACCGAAAACGCCCGTGAGGGCACTTACAGTAACCAAGGAAGAGGAGGATCGTGACCACGCGCTCGCGGGAAGACCGACAAAATGGCGCCAAGCGAACCTCGAAGGGCGGGCCAGAGCTCAGATGACGCGGAACGCGCCAAAACAGACCACCCCCCCCCCCCCCAGGAGAGCGCGAAGCTCTAAGCACGGAACAAGACAGAAAGAGGAGGCAGTACTAAACGCCATAGCGTCACTAAATGGAGCCGCCGTACGCGCCAAACCATACGTACATTAAAGGCGCTGCGGCCAACATTAACATAATGTTTGAAGTGCGGCTCTGACCCCCGGTAACCAATAAGGCTATAAGCAAACAGTGTAATAGGGCAAGGTTAGGCCACGTACACACAACCCCCCCTCTTTTTCCCCCCACTAATGGGGGGAACTGAGGAAGAAGGTGACCCAGCACTCGGGGTTCACCGCTACACGGGGCGTGGGGCAATGATGCGGGAGGGGCATCCACTGAAGGCTCACCATTAGCCTTGACCGCCTACCCTATGGTGGGGGATTGGAGTCTAGCTCCGTAAGCACACTAGGTGCTGCCTACCTTCACCCAACCAACGCAGCCCAGGCTGGGAGGCATATTCTTCATAAAGAGGACGGGTGGAAATAGTCCTGCAGGGCCTCGGGCTGTAGAGCCCCGCTCGCCTGCGAGAGCGTGATACTTCATGTCTTCGCAGTTCCAGCACTGCAGAGAAATCTGGGGATTTGTGGGAGGTCCCTCGGTATATGTAGGGCCGGGAGGAGCTTGTTTTCTACATGTCTGCAGTGCACGGCGCTGGAAGCGGAGGATTACCCACATGTTATTACTACATCTGGAGCAGGATGTGCTGTATGCTTAGAATATAAGTAAATAAATATTCTGAACCAAATGTTGTGCTAAAACACCATCCCCCTAAGAATCAAATAATAGGCGAGGTGCAGAATTCCAACATTATAGGGTGGCATCCTCTCCCCCCCCCCCCCCCGATTCCCCATTGCCAGTGTGGCATCCCCCCTCACTTTCCCCACAGGCAGTGTGGCATTCCCCCCTCACTTTCCCCACAGGCAGTGTGGCATTTCCCCCTCCCACTCCCCATAGGCAGTGTGGCATTCCCCCCTCCCATTCCCCATAGGCAGTGTGGCATTCCCCCTCCCATTCCCCATAGGCAGTGTTGCATTCCCCCCTCCCATTTCCATAGACAGTGTGGCATTCCCCCTCCCATTCCCATAGGCAGTGTGGCATTCTCCCTTCCATTCCCCATAAAGGCAGTGTGGCATTCCCCCTCCCATTCCCCATAGGCAGTGTGGCATTTCCCCCTCCCACTCCCCATAGGCAGTGTGGCATTCCCCCCTCCCATTCCCCATAGGCAGTGTGGCATTCCCCCTCCCATTCCCCATAGGCAGTGTTGCATTCCCCCCTCCCATTTCCATAGACAGTGTGGCATTCCCCCTCCCATTCCCATAGGCAGTGTGGCATTCTCCCTTCCATTCCCCATAAAGGCAGTGTGGCATTCCCCCTCCCATTCCCCATAAAGGCAGTGTGGCATTCCCCCTCCCATTCCCCATAGGGAAAGTGGCATTTGTCCTTCTCAGTCTCCTCCTCCAGATTCTGATTATTATGCAGCATCACAGCCAACTTTTTTAGAAGAGAAATCATGAGGTAAAAATGTAAACCTCGATATCTCGGCCATTTCTTCTTCAATTTTAAAATGGAAAACAGTTTAGGACAGCGCCAAATGTAGTCTAAAGCAATGGTGTATCACTTTACCTGCAGTTTCACTGCAGTATTAGTATTTACCTTTGCCTGCAGTATCACTTTAAGCAATTCGAAGATGAAATGCCAAAAAGGCATGAAGTATGACATACACCTTTAGCAATATCAGTGTTGGCAATATCAGAGTATTTTTTGATTTGGTAAATTTTTAGTGTGCATATAAAAAGAAAAAAATTGAGGGTCTTGGAAAAGTATGGTAATCCATAGGGTGTTTTCACTGAGGTCTAAGTGAATACTGGTTTATAATCATTGTTAGGAAAGGCCAGGATGGTGCAAATGTCAACATTTTATTAATACCCAGAGTCCTCTAACCTTGTCACAAAACACAGCAGCCATGAATTCTTCTAAGCAGCTGCCTAACACTCGGAAAATGAAAATGTTTGGAGGCCCACAAAGCAGAAGGTGGTTATAAGAAGATAGCAAAGTTTCTTCAGGATGTCATTTCCTCAGTTCCCTCAATGCAATTAAGAAATAGCAAAAAGGAACAGTGGAGTGTAAGAGAGGTTCTGGAAGACACAAACATTTCAGAAACAGCAGCTTGTAAGATTGCTATAGAGGAAAACCTAACCCATGTTTGACTGCAAAAGGCAAATTTAGCATACTCTGGAGTTGTGGTAATTTGCGTTATACTGTTTAGACACACCTGAATAAATATGACCTTCATGGAAAAATCATCAGAGGAAAACCTCTCCTGCGTCCTTAACAAGAAATTCAGCATCAGAATTTGCAAAAGAACAAACCTTGATGCACTTTGAAAATGTCGATGAGATTTAACCCTTTCGCTGCCAGCATACCTGCAGCTTTTGTCACCCTCTGTTGCCAGACCATGTTTCACTATTTTGCACTACACATGTTCCACTGTGATTTTTGAAAAGATTTCCAGGGATTTCCCAGGAAAATTATATATTATATTATATATTATATATTATACAGAGTCTGTGCTTCAACATGAAATGTCTTGTTTGGCCTTTTTTTAGTGTATTCTCAATACTTTTTGGTGAAATATGTCCAAAAAAAATAAAAAAAATCTATTTTTTGCAATTTAGTTTTTTTGTAATAAAAAATGTACGTTTGTCAATAAAATGTTATTGCATGCGTAGCCCCCAATTTTTCCCGGTCACAGCGGTACCACATAAGTATAGGTAGACACCCTTTCCTGCCCAGGAGACTCCCCCAAACTGAAAAAGAGCTTTAGGAGATTTTCAGATAAAATACAACTGCGCTATGCGCACCTTGCAGTTAAACAACCCTTTACATTTGAAATACCCCCCACAAACGATATATTCTCTGGAAGTACACGCCTCAAGCCTTCTAGGCGTACCAAGCTTGTTTATGTGGGCTGTATTCTTTGGTTGCACAAAGTTTCCCTAAAAAAAGAATAAAACGGAAGAATCAAGCCACATTTTCCTAAAAAAAAACTATATGCAAACAAGAAAAAACAAGTAAAGTTGGCAAACACCACAAAGTAAAGCTTGCGCGTAACAGTAATTTTGCTTGAAAATTTCAGCTCTGCAGACAAAGTGCGCACCTTGCGCAACTTTTTCAACCAAAACAACCCTTTACATTTGGAATATCCCTGATAAACCATATATTCCCTGAAAGTACACATGTTAAGCTTTCTAAGAGTACCAAGCTTGTTGTAGTAGGCTCACCTTTATGGAAGTAATCCCTCGAAGAATTCTTCGGTTGCACAGGGTTTCTCTAAAAAAACTAATAAAAAAAATCTGAAAGAGCAAGGTCCTCCGAGCAGAACAATACCCAACATGCATAGGTACTATTAACTCTAAATTGCCAGCCTACTTGAAGTTTTGTCACCCTCTGTTGACAGGTTTCCCCATTGTGCGCCATGTTTAACCATGATTTTTGCCGGAATTTCCAGGAAAATTATAGATATATATTTTGCAGCAGAGTTTAGGCTTTAACATGAAATGTATTGTTTGTAATTTTTCTACTGTTTTTTTTTATATTTTTGTGTAAAAAAAATATATATTTTTTAGACAATTGTCTCCTTTATTTTAAATAAAACGTTTACTTTATTAGAGAAAACCATATTGCATGTGAAAGCCCAATTTCTCCCGATTACAACGGTACCACATATGTATTGGTAGCCCCCCATTCTTGCCCAGGAGACCCCCTAAACTGAAAATAGCACTTTATAACATTTATAAATAAAATACTACTACTATCCACACTATAAGCATAAGAAGTTAATTTAAAAAAATGACATAGGGTCCCCCTCCTGGGGGGGGGGGGCATTTTTTGGGGAATTTTAAGGGCTAAAAACCCTTAAAACTCCCCCCAAAAATTATATGGGGTCCCCCTTACCCATCATAACCAGCCCTGGACCAGCTATGGGGGCTTGTAGAACAGGGTGCAAGGGGACAGCTTTGGTGACCCCCCCACCCTGCAGGCTACAAGCCCACATAGCCACATGGCCCGGGCTCTTCTGCTCCCCCCCTGGGGGGGACCCCATTTTGGGGGGGAATTTTAAGGGTTAAAACCCTTAAAATTTTAATAAAAAAATTAATAAAAGTTAATACCAAAAAAATGAAATGGGGTCCCTCTTACCCAGCATTACCAGCCCGGGACCAGCTATGGAGGCTTGTAGGAGTGGAGGGGCCAGCTTTTGGGCCCCCCCCCCCCCACCCTGCAGCCTACAAGCCCACATAGCCTATGTGGGCCCGGGCTTTTCTGCCCCCCCTTGGGCTTTGGGGAGGCAGGTAATAGGGGTGCCGGGGGTTAAGGGCAAGTCACCCGCTAGCCGCAGGTGACTTGCCAGCCCCCAGCCTTGTGAACTGGTATAAGGGGTCTCATGGACCCCTTACCAATTCACAAGGGGTTAAATGTAAAAATAAACACACTGACACATAAGAAAAAAAAATACCATTTTGTGAATACTCACCTGTAAAATGGGTATTATAAGTATGTCACACACCCCGCTTCAGATAGTCATTACACTTGGGTTATACTGACCTGTAGAGGGCGATCTTGCAGAGATGTCATGAAAAAAAGGGAGCCCCTCCCGGTCCATAAATACCTGGGACCTCCCACTCATTCCCCAGTATTAAGACAGCAGTAAAGGGACCAGGAAGAGTCAAAATAACCAGTAACAGTAAATAAGGTTCACCATAGAAAGGATCCAGAATACTAAAGGGCGGGGCGAAGCGGGGTGTGTGACATACTTATAATACCCATTTTACAGGTGAGTATTCACAAAATGGTATTATTCTAAGTATGTCACACACCCCGCTTCAGATAGTCATTACACTTGGGACATCCAATAGAAGTGTCCATAAAGGGCGGGGATCCAAAACAAGGCAATAATGCACAAACTCAAACCACTGCAGCTTGCAGAACTTTGCGGCCAAAAACAGCATCCGCTGAGGCCCGCACATCAACCTTGTAAAACTTGGAAAAAATGTGAACGGAAGACCAAGTAGCAGCCTTACAAACTTGCTCAACAGAGGCCTGATGCTGGAAGGCCCAGGACGCCCCAACAGCACGAGTAGAATGAGCAGTAACACGAAAACGGGGAATCTTCCCCTTGGCAGAATAGGCCCCAACAATGGCCTGGCGAATCCATTTACTAATGGAAGACTTGGCGGGAGCCAAACCTTTCCTAGGCCCGGAGGGCACCACGAAAAGGGCGTCAGTCTTACGAAACGAACATCCAGAGAATGCAAAACCCTCTCCTTGTCATTGCAGGGCTTAGGACACAAGGAAGGTAGAACAATGTCCTGATTAAGATGAAATGCAGAGACCACCTTAGGAAGGAAATCTGTCTTGAAGCGGAAAACAACCTTGTCCTGATGCCTCTCAAAGTAAGGAGCCGTAATGGACAAAGCCGCCAACTCCGATACACATCGAACGGAAGTGATGGCAACCAAAAACGCAACCTTCTGAGTAAGTGTAGAAAGAGCAATATCCTGCAAGGGTTCAAAAGGAGGACCCTGAAAAGTAGAAAGAACCAAATTCAAATCCCAAACTGGGAGCAACGGCTTCCTAGGAGGCCGCACATGCGTAACCCCCTGGAAAAAGGACCGAACCAGAGGATGAAGAGCAAAAGACCTTTGAAAGAACACCGCCAGGGCAGAAACGTGCCCTTTCAGCGTACTAAGCTGCAAACCCAGGTCCAGACCATGTTGCAGAAATTCCAAAACCCTAGGGATAGAAAACACCCTGCAAGGCAAGGCCCGGACCTCACACCAATCAATATAAGACCTCCAAATCCTATAGTAGATGGCAGAGGAAGACTTCTTTCTAGCCCTAACCAGAGTCTGAATGACAGCAACAGAAAGACCTTCCTCCTTCAAGATGGAGGTTTCAGCAGCCACGCCGTCAAAGCCAGCGTTGGTAAATTGGGGTAGAGCAGTGGACCGAGTGAGAAGATCCGGCAGAAGGGGCAGATCTAACTGATCCGCTGCCAACCTTACCACGTCTGCGAACCAAACCTGTCTTGGCCATCTTGGAGCCACCAGGATTGCTGACGCGCCCTCTAGGGCCAGCGTGCGCACCACTTTGCCCACCATGGGAAACGGAGGGAACAGATACAGAAACCCCAGATCCATCCCGGTCAGAGACATGGCATCCACTGCCAGAGCCAGCGGATCCCGCGAGAGAGACACAAATGCCGGAAGCTTGTGATTGTGACGAGAGGCAAAGAGGTCCACCTCCGGAGTCCCCCACCGGTGGCAAAGTGACCGAAACACCTTGGGGCTGAGAGACCATTCCCCCCGGCGAGATGAGCACCTGCTCAGGGAATCCGCCTCCGTGTTCTCCACTCCCAGAATGTACACCGCCGAGATGCATGGGACATTGCTCTCTGCCCAAGCCAGGATCAAAGACACTTCCCTGAGGGCACACCTGCTGCGAGTCCCTCCCTGGTGATTGATGTAGGCGACCGCTGTTCGATTGTCCGACCGAACTTGAACCGGTAGGCACCGTAACTGATGAGACAAGTGAGCCAGAACCAACCTGATGGCTCTCAGCTCCAGAACATTGATGGGATTGTGAGCCTCCTGAGGCCTCCACAGTCCCTGAAACTGAAGATCCTTCCAAACCCCCCCCCCCCCAATCTGACAGGCTGGCATCCGTGGTGACCGTCTCCCAACGAGGGGTCAGAAAGGATCTGCCCCTCAGCAGATTGCTCGGTTCCAGCCACCACCGAAGGGAACGCCGAACCCGGGGGGACATCAGAAAAGACTGCGGAGACCTGTCCCAGGCCGCCAAGAGATGGAGCTGGAGCATCCTTCTGTGAAACTGGGCAAAGGGAACCGCCTCGAACGAAGCCACCATCAATCCCACCAGTCGCATCCCCAGCCGGATGGACGGACGAGGGATGGATAGGAGAAGCTGAGTCAATTCCTGAATCAAAAGAACCTTGGGCAGGGGGAGGAACACCCTGGACTGAGATGTATCCAGAGATGTATCCCAGGAACACCACCACCCCGGACGGAGAGAGGAAGTTCTTGGGATAGTTGATCACCCAGCCAAATCTCTCCAGAGTGGCTACCACAGTCCTGGTATCTAACTCCGCCTGGCTGAGAGGATGCCATAATAAGCAGATCGTCCAGATAAGGCACGATGCGGATACCCTGGGCTCTGAGGAGGGCCATCACCCCCGCCAGCACCTTGGTGAAAACCCTTGGAGCCGAGGTAAGGCCAAACGGAAGAGCCACAAACTGAAAATGCCGATCTTCCACTACAAACCTGAGAAATCTCTGATGTGCCGGAAAGATTGGAACGTGCCGAAGTGAATTTATGGCAGAGCGCAGAGTTTCCATGCGGAACTTCCTGGGACGGATAAACCTGTTGAGAAACTTCAGATCCAGGATGGGACGAACGGAGCCATCCTTCTTGGGCACCGTGAACAGATTGGAATAGCATCCCAGGCCCCGGTCCGAGGGAAGCACCGGGCAGATGACAGCCATGTCCAGGAGATCCTTTACTGCCGCCCGGAGCCCCTGTGCGGCCAGAGGATCCAAGGGCACCCGAGACCTGAAGAATCTGGGAGGAGGCCGGATCTCGAACTCCAGCTTTTAACAGGAAGACACCACTTCCCGAATCCATCTGTCCGAGACCTCCTGGTCCCAGACCGGAGAGAAGTGTCGCAGCCGTCCCCCCACCCCAGAGGGTGAGGGCGCCCCCTCATTGCTGAGCCGGCTTAGCAGCGGCTTTGGGCTTGGAGCCCCAGCTGTGACCTGGACAGGCGATCCCCGTCCAGCTCTGGCCCCACAAAAGGAAGGGGTAAAGGAAGCCGCCCCCCGAAAGGGACGACGTTGCTTCCTTCGCTGAGGTAACCTACCTCCTCTTGCGACCGAATCCAATTTTTCTCCAAAGAGCCGCAAGCCCAGAAAGGGAAGAGCCGTAAGCGACTTTTTGGACACAAAATCAGCCGCCCACTGGCGCAACCAAACCGATCGCCGAATAGCCACCAGCAAGGCCGTTCTACTACACATCACCATGGTGTCATCCAGGGTGGCTAGCACAAATGACAAAAACAATTCGCACCGCTTAAGGGCGGTGAACTCATCACTAGCCAGGTCAAGCCTGGAGGTAGACAGGTCCCTGACAACCGACCTAGAAGCCACTATTAAAAGCGGTGAAGCACAGACAGGCCGCAAGGCCGACCCGACACTGGCAAAACCGTGACAAGCCATCTGGTCAATGCGTTTGTCCTCACCGTCCTTGAGCGTAGA
The DNA here is from genome assembly GCA_027917425.1 of Gastrophryne carolinensis. NCBI lineage: Eukaryota > Metazoa > Chordata > Amphibia > Anura > Microhylidae > Gastrophryne > Gastrophryne carolinensis. The sequence continues at coordinate 266,112,174 of CM051234.1, forward strand.
ACAGTCAGGAAAATGCAAGACAGAGGTGCTAGACCACCCCAAAACAGGGGCGTCCACCTCGGGAGGGGACGACCAGCGCTTCACCGCATCCACCAGAAAGGGATATTTCTTATCCCAACCCGGAGGGACACCCCGAAGCCGAGTAGGCCTCTCCCATTCGGCTTAGCCTCTTCAAAGAACTCCCCCTTCTGCGGAAAGGGTCACTTCAGGAAGAGAGATTGCCAAAACCTTAAAAACATATGAGCCAGGACCTTAGGGGTATCCAAAGAATCCCCCTGACCACGCTCGGCATCAGCGCCCACAAACTGCTGATCGTCAGAACCATCCGACTCCTCAAAAAGCTCCTCTTCCTCTAGCGGGGGGTAATCAGACCAGTCCAGTGAATCAAACTCCTCAAGATCAGAAGCCTGCGTGGCTGGGGACAAGTGCTTTCTCTTAGCCGGGGCCTTTCTGGCCACAGCACTAGAAAATTATTTTTCAAGATTGGCCAATCTGGTACACACCTCAGATTGTGACTCCCCACTCGTGACAACATCACACGGGGTACAGGTCAGGCAGGGAGGGGTAGGAGACCGGCGGCGCAGAACCAGACGCATGGGATCCAGACTGGCGCGTAATAGTCTGCTGCGCACATGGTATGCAAAGGAAAACATCATCCCCTATAAGGGATGCCCCACACCCCAAACACTGCCGGGGGTTGCCCCGAGGGGAGCCAGAGCCCGGTATCCTGGGAAGCCTCCATATGGTGATTTTATTGGTAGTCGCAATACCCAAGGGAATTACGCAATATAAGTGACCCGGGATGCCCCTTCTGTGTCCCGAGTGGGAGGATTTATGGGGAGTTCTTAAATTAAACCAGGGACCCTAGGACCGGGAGGACCCTTTAGGATCCAACAAGGGTCCACCTGGAAGACAGAATACAGGGCTATTCAGCACCTCAATCATGCCCAAGCACACAAAAAGCAGACATACTGATATGCAATAACATAAAAAATCTAATATATATATATATATATATATATATATATATATATATATATATATATATATATATATACACACATGTCATGAAAGTAACGGAGGAAGATGGCGTCCGTCCTGCCAGAGGCGAAAAACCCGAGAAGCAGAGGGAGAAGAAGGGCGGTCCGGCGTGGTTAGCGCGTCGCGCCCAGCCCCGCCCCCCTGACAACAACGCCGCTCCCGGCCAGTGGCCAGGCTCCGCAGCGGCGCCAGGAGCACGGGGGGCAGGCCGTAGGCGATCGCGCCCCACCCCGCCCCCCTACCAACCCCACTGAAGCTGCCACAACGGCCGGCACCGTGGCACAGCCAGCGCCGGCTGAGTGACCATGAAAAGTGCACCCAAGTGAATCACACACACAACAAAAAGTACAGCTGTGACAAACACACAATAAAGACGATTACACTAAGGGAGAAAGCCCCCCCCCCTCTAAGGAGCAAGGGCAATCCGGGAGAGGGGGAATCCATGCTGGAAGGTGGAAGGGCAAGGGACGGGGCATCGCTAACCGGGATCACCAACCCGGCAAACCGCCTACCCCTTAGTATGGGGTCTCACGGTGGAGCGTAGCTCCTAAGCACCATTAGGTGTCGTCTACCCTTGCCCGGACCAGCAGCCTAGGCTGGGAGGCAAGGTGAAATACTAAGAAAGGGGGTCCAGGCAGAAAAAGACTAACAAGCGGGCCGGGAGTTACCCCGGCTACATGCAAGGAGGAGACATCAATCTTCTGACTTGCTTGCCGTCTGCAGAGATGAAAGACTGGGGAATGAGTGGGAGGTCCCAGGTATTTATGGACCGGGAGGGGCTCCCTTTTTTTCATGACATCTCTGCAAGATCGTCCTCTACAGGTCGGTATAACCCAAGTGTAATGACTATCTGAAGCGGGGTGTGTGACATACTTAGAATATGACTTTTTTTTACTTTACTCACCTCCGATCTTCTGTCCCCCGGCGATCTCCGATGACAGCTGTCAGTCTGCTCGGGTGTTTGGAGGAGAGAGCCTGGGGAGGGGGGGGGGCGATCACAGCCCTCTCCCCCTCTCTGCTCCAAGCACCCGAGCAGACTGATTCTGAAGAGGCTGATTCTGAAGAGTCTGGGGGGGGCGGAGGCCCCCCTAGTGAAGAGGAGACCTGTCGGGAGGCAGCGCGGCCACACGTAAGTAAATGTAATTTTAAATTTTTTTTTTTTTTTACAGTTAGCAGCTGCTGCTGCCGAAGCGGGGGGGGGGGGGCGCTATTCCGGGGGCTCTCCTGGAGCCATCCGAGCCCCCACAGGGGATCGGATAGCACCAAATTAAAGAGGAGACCTGTCTGGATCCAACGAGGGGTCAGGTGAGTATTTTTATTTTTTATTTCTTTAACTAGCAGGAGGGGAAAGTCAAGCACGTAACACCTATGTGCTTGCCACTTAAGGCACGGACATGCGAGCACGTAGGTGTTACGTGCTTGCCACTTAAAGGGTTAAATACACAGGTAATGCGGGCACAGGGGTTGGTACCACCGCTATAAAACAGTCTGTAAGGGGGAGCATCCAGAATGCTGGAGCCCCCCTGCACATAACCACCCGGAACGCCTGTAATTCTTAACTTTAGCTTTGACCATCACCGGGAATCCAGCATTGCGATTGACTGCCCAGCGCTTACATGGGTAATGATGTTCCGGCCTCCGGAAAGCCTTGCCCACTTGAGAGCTAGCAGTTAATCATGATGCTGTACTTCTGGCGGAGGATTGAGGCTAAGATAAGGCTTACGGGTGTTCTAGGGGGTTAGGTGCAGGGGGCTCCAGCATTCTGGATGCTCCCCCAGACTGTCTTATAATGGCTAGGACAAACCCCCTAATGTTCCTAAACAAGATTACCTCAAAAAGGTGTAAGCTGAAGGATTTAACATTAGCCCCCACAGTCCCCCGATTTGATCATCATTAAATATCTGTGCATGGACCTCTAAAGAGCAGCACATGCAAGACAACCCAGGAACCTCACAGAACTGGAAGCAAGGAAGAATGGATGAAAATCCCTCAGCCAACCTCTTGATTGGCTACAAAATGCATTTACAAGATAGGATAGGTGTTACTAGGTACTAACCATGCAACGTTTTGCTTCGGCCTATTTTCCTTTTTTTGCAAAATGTTATTTAAAAGATGTGTGCATGTCGCTGTATATACCTGTTAAAGTATAACACATATACAATACTGTATTACAGTATTTTTGCAAGATACTTATGTGTCCAGTCACAACTACTCTGGAGTTTTGACAATGACTAGCTTACTCTAAGATTTGTAATAACAGCTTCTAATAGCTTATTATATTATTTATATATAATTACTGTTTAAAACAGAACTCCAGCTGATGAATTTATACTTCTGGCATTCTACCACATGTCCTCTGCTGACTAAGTACCTACACAACTCCCAATTTCAGTGGTGTAATGACTCACATAACCTCCACTAAATTCAAGGCAAAATATCTCAAAAATATAGCCCAGTAACAAAATAAAAGGACACTTGACCTTATAAACATTTGTCTATTCTGCATAGGGGGGTTTTCTGGAAGCAAGCTGTGATCAATGACCTGAATGGCTGCAGCATCTAAAAGGCAATCTTCAGCCTCAGCCCCCCCCCCCCATAGGGGAACCTTTGTGCTTAGTTTAGTACTGGATATGCTGATATAGAATTATTATTGAAGGAGCAAGTGAATATGCAAAACAATTATGAATTTGTATAGCAATCTGCATGGATTATGATGAATTGTCACTGTAAAAATACAATTCTGTGATTACTCACCTGTAGAATTGATATTATGAGTATACAGTACGTCCTGCTCCAGATAAGATTCATAACACATGGAGTTACGCCGCCAGATGGCGCTGGACTGCAGAGACAACGAAATTGGCTCCTCCCGGCCCCTCAAATACCCGGGACCTCCCACAAATCCCCAGCATTGAAAAGTAGTTAACGAGAAGCCGGGAGAATGAAAACAGAACCAACTGGTAACTATAACAATGATAACAATCACCATAAAGGGGATCCAGGATAATGCAAAACCAAGGGTGGGGTGGAGCAGGACGTACTGTATACTCATAATATCAATTCTACAGGTGAGTAATCACAGAATTGTATTATTCTTAGTATACAGTACGTCCTGCTCCAGATAAGATTCATAACACATGGGACATCCAATAGCAGTGTCCATAAAGTAGGGTGGGATGCCCAAAGGTAACAACAGACAGGTCAGACCACTGCCGCCTGCAGAACCTTGCGGCCAAAAGCAGCATCAGCTGAACCCCTAACATCAACCTTGTAAAACTTTGAAAAGGTATGAACAGAAGACCAAGTAGCGGCCTTGCAAACTTGTTCCAACCGAAGCCTGGTGCTGAAAAGCCCAAGAGTCACCAATAGCACGAGTAAAATGAGCAGTAAGACGGAAGGGAGGATTCTTCCCCTTAGCAGAATAGGCCTGGATCACAGCCTGACAAATCCATTTGCTCATAGTAGACTTGGCAGGTGCCAAACCCTTCCTAAGACCAGAAGGGACCACAAAAAGAGCATCAGTTTTTCTGAAAGGTGCAGTAGCCACCAGATAATACTTCAGACACCTAACCACACCCAAAGAATACAAAACCCTCTCCTTAGGATTACTAGGATTAGGGCACAAGGAAGGAAGAACAATGTCCTGATTCAAATGAAAGGCAGACACTACCTTAGGCAGAGAATCTGGCTTGAAGCGAAACACCACCTTGTCCTGGTGTCTCTCAAAGTAGGGGGGCTGGATGGAAAGCGCCGCCAACTCAGAAACACGCCTAACAGAAGTGATAGCAACCAAAAAGACAACCTTGAGAGTAAGAATGGCCAGGGCAGCCTCCTGCACAGGTTCAAAGGGAGCACCCTGCAAGACAGACAAGACCAAGTTCAAATCCCAAACAGGCAACATAGGCTTACGTGGGGGACACACATGAGTAACCCCCTGGAAAAAAGTCCTGATCAGAGAATGCTGGGCAAAGGACTTCTGGAAGAAAACAGCCAGGGCAGAAACATGACCCTTCAGAGTACTGAGTTGGAGCCCCATCTCCAACCCATGCTGCAGGAACTCCAGGATCCTGGGAATAGAGAACACACAACAGGGAAGAGTCTTAGACTCACACGAGTCAATGTAGGCACGCCAAACCCTATAGTAAATGGAAGAAGAAGACTTCTTCCTAGCCTTTATCATGGTATCAACAACAGAGGCAGACAGCCCATTCTCCATCAAGATGGAGGTTTCAGCAGCCAGGCCGTCAAAGCCAGAGTTTGTAAACTGGGATGGCGTAAGTGACCCTGAGTGAGCAGGGCTGGCACCCTGGGAAGAGCGTACTGATCTACTGCCAGCTGCACCACGTCTGTGAACCACACTCTTCTTGGCCACCTGGGGGCCATCAGTATTGCTGGCACCCCCTCCTGAGCTATCTTGCGCAGAACCCTGCCCAACAGGGGGAATGGAGGAAAGACATACAGGAGCTGAACATCCTGCCATTACATTGCTAGAGCATCCGTGGCCAAGGCCAGAGGCTCCTGGGACAGGGAGACAAAGGCCGGGAGCTTGTGATTGTGACGGGACGCAAACAGATCCACATCTGGTTGGCCCCAATGGTGACACAGAGATTGAAACACCCTGTCGCAGAGGGACCATTCTCCCATGCAAGAGGTCCCCCTGCTCAGAGAGTCTGCCTGCAGATTCTCCACCCCCGGGTGTACACAGCTGATATGCAGGGAACATTGGCCTCCGCCCAGGCCAGGATCAGAGACACTTCCTGGAGGGCCCTCTTGCTCCGGGTCCCTCCCTGATTATTGATGTAGGCAACTGCCGTCTGTTTGTCTGAGCGTACCTGAACAGGAAGGCCCCGAAGGTGATGAGTCAACTGAGTCAGAACCAACCTGACTGCCCGCAGTTCCAGGATCTTGATAGGTGTGTGGGCCTCCTGAGGGCCCCACCGCCCTTGGAACTGCAGGGACTTCCAGAAACCCCCCCAACCTGACAGACTGGCATCCGTGGTGACCGTCTCCCAGGAGGGGGCCAGAAAGGATCTGCCCCCCAACAGGTTCCTGGAGTCCAGCCACCACGAGAGGGACCGCCTGACTAGCGGGGAAAGCACAAAGACCTGGTCCAGGGACGCAGGAACCTTGTCCCATACTGACAAGAGGTGGAGTTGCAGAGGCCTCATGTGGAACTGAGCATAAGGGACCGCTTCGAAGCACGCCACCATCAGGCCCACCAGCTGCATTCCCTGCCTGATGGAGGGATGAGGACAAGACAGCAGGAACTGAACCTGCGCAATCAGACTGTCCACCTTCTGCTGAGGAAGAAAAATCCTTGCCTGAACTGTATCCAGATTTATTCCCAGGAAGGGAGTCACCAAGGAGGGGGACAGAGAAGACTTGGGATGGTTGATCACCCAGCCAAATGACTCCAGGGTGGACACTACCAGCTGAGTATCCAACTCTGCTTGATGTAGAAACTGGGAAGTGATGAGAATGTCGTCCAGGTAGGGCAGCACGCGGATGCCCTGAGACCTGAGCAGAGACATCACTCCTGCCAGCACCTTGGTGAACACTCTGGGAGCTGAAGTGAGACCAAAGGGCAATGCCACAAATTGGTAGTGCTGATCCTCCAGAGCGAACCTGAGGAACCTTTGATGACCTGGAAAAACAGGAATATGAAGATAAGCATCTTTGATGTCCACAGACGTCATTAAGTCCCCTGGACGCAGGGAACTGATGGCAGAGCGCAGAGTTTCCATGCAAAAGCACCTGCACCTGACAAATTTGTTGAGGATCTTCAAGTCCAGGATGGGCCTGACTGACCCATCTCTCTTGGGCACGGTGAAAAGGTTGGAATAGAAGCCCTTGCCCCTTTCTCATAAAGGTACCTGACAGATGACCCCCAGCTTCAAAAGGCTTTGCACCGCCAGCACTAGAGCCTGAGCTGAAACAGGGTCCTGAGAAATCCAGGATCTGATGAATCTTGGGGGGAGGCCAGGCAGCACTCTATCTTGTAACCGGGAGGACACTACCTCCTGAATCCACCGGTCTGAGACATGAAGCCTCCAGACGTGAGCAAAGTGCTGAAGCCGTCCCCCCACCCAGATGGGTGAGGGCGCCCCTTCATGCCTGAGGGGGCTTGGGAGAAGACTTAAGCTTGGAGCCCCAGGAGGAGCCAGGGCGACCACGTCCTCTGCCCCTACCCCAGAACTCTCCTCAGGCCCCGGTAAGGGAGAGCCCCCCTCCCCTGTCTGGCACCACGGTAGGGGGAAGAAAAGGAGCCCTGACCCCGAAAGGGCCGAGACTGCCGTGTGCGCTGGGGTAACCTGCCTCCCTTAGCAAACAGGTCCAGGCGGTCCCCAAACAGGCGTAGTCCTTTGAAATGAAAACCAGTGAGGGCTTTCTTGGCAGCGTTGTCAGCAGCCCACTGGCGCAGCCAAACCGAGCGGCGTATAGCCACCACCAGGGCAGAAGTTCTGCCACACATCCTAATGGTATCATCCAAGGCAGAGAGGACATAAGTCACAAAATCCTCACAACGAGAGAGTGCATTAAACTCCTCACTAGACACATCATCAGGGCCACCATCAAGGATACTTCTAAGCAGGGTCCTAATAGCCACAGCCATAATGGCAGAGGCACAGACCGGGCGCAGCGCTGTCCCCACACACGCAAAGGCATGGGACGCCAGCTGATCAATGCGCCGGTCCTCAGCATCCTGCAGCGTAGTAGAGTCAGGGGAGTGCATGACAGAGGTGTTAGATAACCCTAGGACCGGGGCATCCACATCAGGAGGGGATGACCAACGCTTCAACACATCAGCAGGAAAGGGATACCTCTTATCCCAACTCTTAGGTAAACCGGGAAGCCTGCTGGGATGCTCCCATTCCCTGAGCACAAGATTATTAAAATGGGCTTGCTCAGGAAATTCTAAACGTGGCTTAGCAGTATGAAACAATTCCCCCTGTTGCCTGGGGGCCGCAACCGGGGGCGAGATAGACAGCACCTCAAAAATCTGAGCCAACAGCCTATCAGTATCATCTGGGGCCCAGGGGTCAGAGCCAGAATCATCATGACCCCTGACTCAGATGACTCCGAGTCAGAGAATAACTCCCCTTCTTCCAAAGGGGTATAGCCAGACAGTTCCAAAAACTCATCAGCTTCCATAGGGAAAAGAGTGACATCAGGCGTTAAAGTGGACCAACACCCAGGATTTTGACTATCCTGGGTATTGGTCCACTTCCTCGGGGCACCCCGATCAGGGGTGCCCCGCTGTGTGAAACCCCCCAGAAAGCCCCCAAAACTCACCTCTCCCCGCTCCCACGTGGCCGCGCCGTCCAATCGGCGCAGACGGACAAGCTGATTGACAGCGACGTACAAGCAGCTTGCCCGTCGGCGCCTCCCGCGCGTCACTCGCGCTCCTCTAGACGTGCCCGCGCCGGCCGTCTCTGAATAGCCGGCGCGGGCACGTCTAGAGGAGCGCGAGTGAGGCGGCGGCGGCGGAAGCAGCGGCTGGAGAGGTAAGGTTTTTCGGGGGTTTTGGGGGGTTTACACCCGGCGGGACATCCCGATCTCGGATGTCCCGCGGTGTGTGAGGTGATCGGCCCGAGAATCTTATAGATTCCCGGGCCGATCACCTCAGGGTGTTGGTCCACTTTAAGTGCCACTTTTTAGCAGAGGCCTTACGCGTCAAGGTATTAGCAAGCAACTTCTCAACACCAGCCAGTCTAGAAGACACATCAGGCTGAGAATCCCCACTAGTATGTAACTCAATGGAAGTCAAATTTAAGCTTGGGGGAGTAGGTGAAGCCATACGAGGCGCAGGCCCAGCTACTGATAAACCAGGCTGCAGCGCAAGCACCTGCTGGGCACAAGGTACACAAACCAGCACATTGTCAGCACCAATAGGGGACACCCCACAAGCTACACACAGCCGGGCTTGTCCCGAAGGAACCCAAAGCACATTATCCTGAGACGCCTCCATATGGTGATTATAGCGACACAATAGGCCGATAGGGATTCACGCTATAAAAGCAACCCGGGATGCCCCAATAGCCTGCTAGGGAAGTGGGAGTAATTAACACACTAGGCCTCACAAGTTTAATAATTAAATAGAGGGAGTAGGGCCGTGAGAAACCAATAGGGGTCGGCCCGTCTGAAAGACGTAAGCGAAGAGAACCCCGTAAGTGACATGTAAAATGACATAGGGTAAATAAAGCCGCCCGCGAGGGCACTCGGACCGCGGTAGGTAGATGCCAGTCACGCAGCAGCCAGATACAGAGAAAATGGCGCCGGGTACACTTCGAGGGGCGGTCCGCGGAGACAGTGAAGCGGAACGCGCCAACCGTGGGCCCCGCCCCCCCCCGAAGAGCGCGAAGCCGCACACGTGACAAGCAGCCAATAACGGCGCACCAGCGCCTGAGGTAACGCCGCCGCCAAGCACGGAGCACAGTGGAAGCGCGCGCGCAGCGGCGCCAAATTTAAAAAAGCAACCAGCGCAACCAAGTCAGCGCGGCGACTGACACCAACCAGAAAAGCATAATACAGTGAAGCACCAAGGCAAATTCACATACCCCCCCCCCCCCCCGAGACCTACAAGGGAGAGCGAGGGAGGGCAGCAGCCACTTAACATTGCCCACCGATAGACAGGGGCAACAGGGCGGAGGGGCATCCCATAGAGGCTCACCATATGCCTATACCGCCTACCCTTTGGTGGGGGATTGCGGTGGAGCAGCGCTCCTAAGCGCCTGACAGCGGTGCTGCCTACCATCACCCGACCAGCGCAGCCAAGGCTGGGAAGCACATTAATAATGGAACGGGTGGGAATAGTCCTACAGGGCCGCAGGCTAATAGCCCCGCTCACCTGCGAGAAGAGAGAGATATCTTCTTGTCCTTCACAGTCCAGACTGCAGAGAAGATCTGGGGATTTGTGGGAGGTCCCTGGGTATTTGAGGGGCCGGGAGGAGCCTGTTTTACATGTCTCTGCAGTCCAGCGCCATCTGGCAGAGTAATTTCATGTGTTATGAATCTTATCTGGAGCAGGACGTACTGTATACTAAGAATCAGGGTGGATAAAAATCAATGTTTTTTTTTTAAAAAATCAAAAAAATCGGATTTTTTTTATTTAAATCGGATTTTTTTTATTTAAATCGGATTTTTTTTATTTAAATCGGATTTTTTTTCAATAAACTGCTTTTTGAGGAAAATATTTTACCATCCAAAGGTTCTTCCATCATGAGATAAAGCTGAGTTGTTTAACTCAGTAGAATAAAGGCTGTATATGTGTAACATTCACAATGCCATGCTCTTCCAGAGGTTTCTGTAGGATTAGTGGGCAGTTTCTCTCCTATATTATCACAGACGCTCGCTTTACTTACGCAGTTCTCAAAACTGAATTTGACTCCGCAGAGGTCCCAGCCTCTTCTTCACAGCAAAAATGTTACAACATGAACAGAGTTGAGAAAAAGACCTTAATCCTATTGTTCTACAAACCTATGACTAGTGAGCTACAGAGGACAGCAGGGACAGTAGTATTTAAGTTTTTCATGTGTCGGCTGGGCTGACAGTCTAAGTTTCTTAAAATATATATATATTTTGTTTAGCCAAATTAGTCAACAAAACATGGATGTTTGTTTAAGCAAATAACTTATGCTGTAATGTTGTTATTGTTTCAGTTGAATAAATCTATTTAAATTGTTATTAAGGTCAGGATTATTTTTCTCCTTCCTAAGTACAACAGAACAGTGGTGTCCAAATATGAATGATTAACCCATTAAACTGGGGAGAAAAAGTAATATAAAAAGTGATTCTAAAAATCTTCATCTACTTGCATGTTAAAATAGCAAGAACTAGTTTAGGTAGAAACTTTGATTTAAATCACTGATTTAAATCAAGCCTTACTGACTAGTGATTTAAATCGTGATTTAAATCGTGATTTAAATCAGTTCGATTTAAATCAAATCCACCCTGCTAAGAATAGTAACCTAAAAGGTCCTGGGTTCTAGGCCAGACTTGCATGACCCTATGTATTTTTTTACCCCCATATTTCTTATTTGTTCCAGTTTTATCTTTGAATTTTTAATTCTCACATCTTCTTTCCTCTCTTGGGTAACGCTGGGTGTTGCAACACTTTAGTGCTGTGTGTCTGTCGATTCTTTCTCATCTATTTCTGTGTCATTCCTCCTTTCTTTCTGTGCCATTCCTTTTTTTCTCTCCGATTCCTTTTTTCTGCAATACCTTATTTACATTATTTTCTTCTCTTTCTCCTTCTCTTTCTCATTCTTTGTGTCATTCCTTTTTTCTTCTTTCCTTCTCTCAGTGTCATTCCATTTTTTTCTATCTTTCCTTATCTTTCTTTCAGTGTCATTCCCTCTTTCCTTTCTTTCTCATTCCTTCTTTTCTGCCATTCCTTCATTTCATTCTCATTCATTTTTTTTCTTTCAGTCATTCTTTGTCATTCCTTCTTTTCTTTCATTGTTTGTTCTTTCTCAATCCTTTTTGCATCAGTTCCTTTTTTTTTTGTGCCATTCCTACTTTTCTATTATTCTTGTTTATTTATAAAATGCCATCGTATTCCGTGGTGGTGTACAAGGTAGAAGTAGAGGGGTACAGCAAGTAAATACTTATACAACAATTAGGACAATGCGTATAAAACGCGCAATATTATGAATTAAATGTAACAAATTATTGAACACAAAGATGCATGAATACATTTGGAGAGAGGGCCCTGCATTTGCTTACAATCGAAATGGAGACAGTATCTATGTCATTTCTTTCTCCTTTTTGTGTCATTTATTATTTTTTATTTTCCTGTCATTCTTCCTTTGACTTCCTTTCTCTTTGGTGTCATTCCTTTTCTTTCTTCCTTCTTTTTTCTCTGTCATTCCTTCTTTTCTTTACTTTTTTTCTGCCATTCCATCTTTTCAATCTTTTTTTTCTGTGTCATCCTTTCTTTCTTTTGCCTGGCACTTTCTCTTAGGTTTTTGGGGTAAGTCTATAAAAGTGGACTTTCAGTTTAATGAGGAACTGCAACAAGGCGCAATATCAACCACACCAGCGGCTCTGCCGCCATGTGTGTCACAACACCACGCAAAGAGACCTTGCTGAGACTCTGACGCCCAGGGGCCAGTCTGAACCTGGTGCCGACCCTGCAAATATACACATTCAAAATAGAGAACTTTTCAGCCGTTGCTAGAAGACCAAAACTTTAGCATGTCCACAATCTTGGTTGCTTCCCCTCAGTGGTCAGCTGTTGGCAATCACCTCACTGGTTACAGGCCAGCGGATTCCCCTATTCAGTGCTTGGACTCACACACAGCGCCACCCAGGCAATTTTTATTTTTAAATATAAAAGTAAGCAATACATTTTGTGCTTTACTATTGCTATATTATTTGTATACATATTATGTATTGTGTGGCTAATAAATGATGCATTTATTTTTTTTCATAAATATTCAGACAGACCTCCTTTAAAGTAATTGTTCTGGCAAAATTAAACTCTATATTCCCCTATTTTCCATCGCAGATTATCACTGCTACTCCAGTGCTCTGGTTCCCATCTACTAGTCAGGTCAGTGACGCAGGCACATCCCCTCCATTGGGCATAGTAACCCCCTTGGTGCTGTGTCGGGGGCATCCCATTATTGCCAGTGACTAGCAATCAGGCCGGACAGCCCTAGATCTCGACTACTCTCACTTTAATATGGAACACCACCAACAAATGTGACTTTCTTGGGTTTTGTTCCTCTCTGATCCCGATTTGGGTATCCCCCAGGATTCCTCGTAAACTCACCTTCTTCATTACCACGGCACATGCTTAGGCCAATCAGTGACGGAGATCAGTGCAACTATGAATGGAGCAGTGCCGCCGGCCGGATCCCTGCTCCGTTTAGGTGTCCCGACGCCAACAATTCAGAAAGGCATTGCATGGGTGCACGCCTAATTAAAGGTATGCTGGGGATGCAGACGCTGAGCGGAGATGTGGTTAGGGCTCATGAAAGAGGTTGGTGGATCAAGTTATCCAAGGGGCCTTCCCACAGTGGGGTACTCCAAATTCGGGATGAGGTAGACAAGCCTTATAGACTCAAGGTGGGTGTGGTTCCTCTTTAAAGTGGACCCAAACCCAGGATTTTGACTATCCTGCGTTTTGGTCCTTGCCCCCAGGGCACCCTGATTCAGTATCCCTCGCTGTGTGAAAGCCTCCAGGTCACCCAGTAAACACCTTTCCCCTGTCATACGGCGCATGCTTGGGCTCTCGTCCAATCAGCACCCTTGGCTGCGCTACTCAAAATCATCTAAGAATCGGCTAAGGGCCAAGTCGAGCCAAGAAGAGCCGAGCGGAGCCCACTGCCCCGACGGTCACATACCTGCTACCCTCTAATAGGGTGCCTGCGCCGGTCATTCACAAATGACCCTGCCAAATGTATAGCAGACGGCAGGTGCAGCTCACGTATGAGCCATTGGATAGGGGAGGAGAGTTTTACATGAAGGGGTTCCCTAATCTGGATGCCCCAGGGGGAAGGTAATCAGGATGCTTCCGGTGCACTTTAAGGGATAATAAGAGGTTGGCTTTGCAGAACGTCGGATGTTTTAGTGTTGTCTTATTTATTACAAATAACTTTTAGTGTTCTAGTGAGCAGTGCTGGAGTGGGTTTATTGACATTGGCTATTTCCACTGTGAGTAAAGCATATAGAGAAAGGTCGCCATTAGGCTATTTACAGCCATGGCAAATGTGTAGTGAACTTGATGGATAAGGATGAAATGTCACATAACAAAACCATATGTGCTAAAGCTGCATTTTTATACCGCTGTCAACACTATCTTTCACCAAGCACTTAAAGAAAACAAGATTGGCATGTCTAAAGATAGAAAACGTCAAGTCTTAACAGCTGACTGACTGTTTAAACCATACTTCACCTAGGTCAGGCTCAATTTAAGCTACCTGACTTCCAACTACCTTCATCCAACACAGTTTTGTCAGCTGCAGCTTGTACTTTTCAGACCAAGTAAGGCTTCTACTTTACAAACACTGAACTTGTCATAAAGAAAAAACTTTAAACAGCACTTTGATCGTGCCTTCATGCTTTAGTAGCTATGGAATCCATTTGTGGCCATTCTATTTTACAGTTTACCATGCATGAACGTATGCATTGACAAGCACATTCACAGGCGAGGGGTATTGTGTGCTTATCACTTGTGTTGCAGCAGTTGCCAGGAAACATTTCCTCAAGCTATGTTTTTAGTCATCACGAGCTTTGCTGAAGCTCATGACAGGGAGCTTATGGCAAGAAGAATCTGTACAAGGATCAGTATTCAACATGATCCTCTTTAGAAAAGTACATTTCACAGCAGACGTAAGAGCACTTGGAATTCTTACTTTATCTTCTTCAAAAACTTATTCAGCTGCTCACCTACATATCTTTACTCAGTAAGTCCTTACTAGATCAGTAAAGCCTGTATTCAAGGCTAGCCTGCCTCCGGGGCATTCTAAAGTGCGATGCCCCACTGTATGAAACCCCCAGGGTCACCAGTAAACTCACCTTTACCCAGTAGATATTACCCCCCATGGCAAAATGCAATTGCCCTGCTAAAAGACACGGTAACAAACATTTCCAATTTATTTTGAGTTACATTGTTTATGTGTCGAGTACTGTTGGCCTTCCTTGTTGTCCTGCATGTATTCTGTCAAAGACGTATATTCAAACCTAATAGCTGCACTTTGTAATGTCGTTTGTCAGGACACTGTATAAAATCCCTGCACAGCATAGTATCTCTTGTAACTTGGCAGAGTGACTGAGAAGTTTCACGTGTACAGTAGGCTAAAAGGTAGTGCCAATTTTAAATGGCAGTTAATTTGCAACAGTATTAGTTGCCAAGCTCAGAGAGCTCAATCAGCAATTCTGGCACCTCCACATTTGTGATCTTGGAAAGGAGAAAGGTTAACGAGAAGGTGGAGGGGGGTCACCAGCAGTTGGATTATTTTTGTCCTGGGGTTTCTAGTTACCTCTGAGTTTGTGGTATCTGATGTCCGGTTACATGAACATTTACTATACATTGGATTTGCTGCCATAAGGGAGGACAAATAAGGTTAGTAATAGTGGGTTTATATTGTATCAACAAATCCTGTATATGAACACAAAGGCACTGACAAACATCTAGCTGGGTGGTGTCCTGAGGATCTGAATTAATATATCACCACAGGCTAAAACCACTTTTAAATTTCATTTTGTAGAGAGTGGAGAAAAGTACAGTAGACCTACAGTAAGTAATGACCTAGCAGATAAAATGACAATTCATGCAATGGCAAAGGGAAAACAGCAAGGAGCCCATTTGAAGTGTGTAACATGCTCCTCCTCTTCATTTCTGTTTCTCTACAATCACTGTCCAAATGTGGTCACACAGCTGCCTTGTGCTTTAGCACACCTACAGCAAGCAGCCATATCTGGAGGGTGGACATGGAAAATGGAAAGGAAGGGCAAACTTTGCAGACCTTCTACATTGCCTACGGCACATTGCAGTCTGTCTGCCTTATTACTGCCATCAATAGGACTGTCCCTTTAAACTGTCCTACAAATCCCAAAATCAGACAGATCTGATCATCCGTCTGCATGCCTATCCCTAGATAATTGCACCTTAATTGCTAGAAAGGACCTATAGTTATTTTTGTTGCTATAGTTCCACATGGAACAAAACCCTGTGAGGATGCCCCACAGTGTGAGCCCTGGGTTGCTGCAAAACGCACCCCCCGTTCCCCATTGCCTAGCTCTGGGTCTAAACAGTCGTATGCTGGGCCTTAATATGAGCAGAATATGGTGCCGGTTGGATGAGAGCCCACTTATGTGCCGTAGGCCTGGGGAAAGGTACATTTTTATGGGCGTTCACATAGCGGGGCATCCCAAAATTGTTGCCCCCGAGACAAGGATCAAAGCCCAGGGGTTAGGTCTATCTTCAGTATAAGCTCATGTGGAAGAAATATGCCCACCCTTAATGATCTTTCATTGACACAAATATGAGCTATAGACAATTGCAGAATGTGTGCAAATGCAGAAAAGTCAGGCAGTAGATTATAACTGGGCCACAGTTTATGCTTTTACAGTTTACGTGCACAATTACATGTAAGCTAAAGTTTAAATAAAGAAGCAAAGTTCACGACTAGCAAAGCAACTGATAAAAAGCACAGTTTGCTTTATGTATATAACAACTGCAATCTAAAAGACTAAATACTGTGTTGAAAGGTCAGAGATTGATTCCCCCGACAAAGAAGGGTGGGAAAAATGTATAAGCCTCATATAACACTATCTATTGTGAGAGAAGAAACAAGCTAGCATATACCACAGGTCAAATGAAAATCATTAGACTGAAAGGTCAATTAAAGCCAACCCACACACCGCTACCAGCGGTGGCCAATCATGGGGCTAGGTTTTTCCGGCGGATTGAGTTTCAAGTAAGTATTGCAGGGGGTTGTGGGGGGGGGGGGGGGGCAGCAATTTGGATGCACCCCCCCCCCCCCCGAAAATGTTACAATGCAGCCCCACACCCATTATCTAGAACAGTGATTTTCAACCTTTTTTAAGCCGCGGCACACTTTTTATACTTAAAAAATCCCGCGGCACACCACCAACCAAAATGGCACAAAATGACACTAAAACAGTACATACTATACATATAGTTAATAATATAGATTCTAAATGTATTTCTTACCACTCAGTGTGAAACCTGGGCCTGTTTCGATGAACACAAAAGGGATATCCTGGCAGGAATGGTGGAAAGACACACACGAAGCTCTTCCTCAACAGTTCTCAGTCTCTCCCTGTTTTTAGTTTTTATCGCAGTCAAGCTTGAGAAGCCCAGCTCACATAGATATGTGGTTGAAAATGGCAGCAATATCAAAATAGCTTTGTTATGGGCGATTTGCTTTTAGATTTCAGGGCCAGCCTCTCAGTGTTTTGTTCTGCTTTAAAGAAGAACAGCACGCCTGATTTTCACTTCTCAGGGTGTTGTTTCTCTCAGTGGGGGCATCCAGAATTGGGATGCCCAGCTGTGTGTATCCCGCAACATTTACTCGCCTACCTGCCTACAAGGCTGGGCATGCACACGGCTAAAGGTGAGCCGGGATGCAGCCACAGTGCAAAGACACGGTGAGGGCTCCAGGACAAGGTGAGTGAAAAGGGCTTCTGGGGGGGTTTACACAGCGGGGGAATTCCAATTCAGGATGCCCCAAGGAGAGGCATTCCTCTTTAAAAAATAAGTCACATTTGGATCAGTGTTTCCCTCCCGCCCTGCTCCTCCAGTGTCAAGTACCGACCACCTATCAACATTCATGCACACAAATACAACACAATATGCCCCTCCCCCCAAAACTTTATCATCATCATCATCTAATTTTTATAAAAGCTGCAAAGTCCGGGAACTCTCTTCCCACTCCATTATGCCAAGTGACAGTCCCGGTTCCCTGAATCTCTGCCCACCCCTCCATTACCTTTACTTGCAGAACTGGAGTGAATAGAGAAAGCGAGCAAGTCTCTTCTCCCGCGCAGGGAAGACTATGACAACACAGCAGGTGGGCGGAGCCAGACGGCCTGCTGTCATGTGCTGTGAATCGGGCTGCGCTGGCAGTTTCACCAACGGGGTGGGTGGGCGAGCCGGCAGTTCAAAGCGGAGCCTGATGGGGGGGGACGTACAGAGACATATGTATCATCCGGCTGTGGGGCCGGGGGCACACTGCGCCTCGCTGACTTAACCACGCCTCCAGCTCCACTCCTTACTGGGCAGTAACTGTCCCGCCCATTCTGCCAGACGCCCAGGCATTGGCTGAGACTTGTTTAGCCTGAGAGTTACTTCCTAGTGCGGAGGCCGCATCGCTGCGCATTGCCAGGGAACAGGGGGCACCTTAGTTTGGGGAACTTTCCCCGCGGCACACCTGACCATGTGTCGCGGCACACCGGTTGAAAATCACTGATCTAGAAGATGGGCATGCAACTCCTTTAAAGCAAGTCTATACCCAGCAAAACTAAAGCCGAATACCCTGAATAATCATTCAAAGTTATTTATTTGCCTTAGTTTACCATTATTACTACTACTACAAGCAAATAACTTACCCGAAATCCTGGACTGCAGATATGGCAGACAAATATTCACAGACTGTACCTGCAGTATATCTTGCGCTGCCCCACAGACTTTCCTTAGATCAGTCCCCAGTGCTCATTCCACAAGAGGATAGGAAACCAGAAACCAGCACTTGCACAGAGCCACATCCCTAGCACTATGCATGCTCCCGCTGGCCCATTCATTTCAATTGGTGGGTGTGTGCACGTATAGAGCTGGGGATGTGGCTCTGTGCAAGATGGCGCCTGAAGCAGCAGGAGAACGGAATCTCGCCAATGTAAGCTTTGAAGGAGGCAAGGCAGGGGGGTCTGGAGTGACCCACATTACTAGCAGAAGAGAAAACAGGGGCGAGGGGATTGCGGCTACAGCTCTCACCAGGAAAGGGTGCACACACAGGCCAGTAAGTAAAGAGAATACTCTGATTGGAGTGGATTTACACACAGGCCAGTTGTAAGGGAATGCTCTGATTGGAGTGGATGTCACTCATTTTACACACAGGCCAGTTGTAAGGGAATGCTCTGATTGGCGGAGGCAATGTCACTGTCACTTCAGTGCCATAGAAAAAGCGCTTTCCATCTGTTGTCTTGCCTCCCTGACAGGATGATTTCAAAATTAAAGCGCTATTCTGTCCAGTACAAAAATGCAATTAAAAAGGAATCCCAGGGAAAAAAAAACCTTTCTGCTCTTTGTAGAGAGCTATTGGATATCAAAATGGTGAGAAAATGCAGAGCAGATTATAATCTCTGTTAACATGTGGAGAAGGGATATGCTCAGAAGAGCAAGTGTGCATCAGGTCAGCATCCATTATTTCCTGAGACATGATCTGTGATTGGGTTGCTGACAGGAGGGCGAAGGCTTTGGTTGTGTGTAGGGCTGATCCTCAAGCACTTGCTCTTGAATTGGCACCACAGTTAGATATATCCCCAGAGGAATTCAAAGCATCACAGCACTGGCTGGATAGTTTCCTTCAGCGATTTGAGCTGTCTCTAAGAAGATCAACACCACTGTTTATGCTGGAAGATGCTGAAGTTATTAAAGTGGACCAAAACCCAGAATTTTGGAGCTTGCCCCCCAGGTACCCTGATTGGGGTGCCCGCTGTGTGAAACCCCCCAGGTCACCCGATATGACTTACCCTTCCCCAGTCCTACCGCACCTGCAAGGCCTCTCGTTCAATTAGCTTGCTCAAATCCGCGCCTAGCAGCCACATCCCCTGCTATCCTCTAACAGGGAGCGTGCCCGCGCTGGCCATTCACAAATGCCTGGCGTGGGCACACGTCCTGCCACAAGGATAGCGGGATGTGGCCGCTGCTCACGCATGCAATACATTTCCATGTGACCTGGGGTGGTTCCACACAGCGGGGCATCACGAATCTGGATGGCCTGGGGGGGGGGGGGGGGGGGAACAACCTACCCTGGAATCTTATAAATTACAGGGCTGTCGGACCGTGGGTTTTGGTCCACTTTAAATGTGCACTTGCATTTAAGTCTTTTGTTGACAACATTGACTTTTCTCAATACAAACTTTCCAACATGATTTCTATAGTTGAAACTGCAGTGTCTATGGGCTAAGCATGTCAAACGATTGATCAGTTGGGTATCTCCTTAATCCTTTAACTGGTTATGAAAATGCCCGTGTTACCTGTATTTTGGCAATTCATCTGGATGGAAATAAAGCTCTAACCATTGCTAAGGGCAAGAAGGAGAAGAATGAAGGCGTTTCAGGGATTCATATTCTTGAAACAAACCCTTCGGCCACACAAGCTGTCATAAGGAAGTGGGTCAATTTAATGCTGCCGAGTGTTTTACAAGAGGGCCAAAGAGGTCTGCTAATCTGGGATTCAGCCATGACATGAAAAACTTTCTTCAAGATTGAAAATGCACATTGTGTTTCATCACAAAGCACAGAGGCAGCTCTTGCTTCCTTCTTCAGTACACCCATTCCTCATTCAGGGGTGAACCTAGCCTCTCTGCTGCTTGAGGCAAACTCGAAAAAGCAAACTCTCCCTGGGGACCACTATATAATACCACTAACTCCAGCTGTATTCACGGATAATGCAGGCGACCACTTTACAGTCACTAACCAAACTGCATTGAGTGCCGAGAGTCAAAACTTTCATAGTTTTGCTGTCAGGAGTGTCTGTGGCCCTGTTTGGCAGCTTTAAACTCCTGATGCAAGTACAGGGCTCACAATTAATGAGCATAATATAAGCAGATCTGCCCAGACTCCATAATTAAACACTTTGTCCAGGTTAAAATAAAAAAAAACTGTATACTCACCTTTTGTAACCTGCAGATGATCGCGCCTAGTCCTCGTTTGCAGGATGCCTTACCTGATCACCGACCGTCCACTACTTCCTCCTTCTAAACATGGTGTCTCTAACATTGAGAGCCAAGTCAAGACTTTGCACACCCTCTCCATTGACTGGTGGGGGCATCAAGAAGAAGGGAGTCTCCGACAATCGGGTCAGGTGGTGCAGGACTTAGATCTGTCATTCTGGTAAGGCACCCAGCACTGACCTAGGAACGATCATCTGCGGGGGTTAGGTAAGAAAAGAATGGCCTTGCAATGCAGGGGGAAGAGCATCAGCAATTCAGCACTGTGATCAACACCCCATCAATTGCCCCCCCCCCCCCCACACACACACACAAACATACATGGATAGATTCCAACAATCGTGGGGAGTGCTGTTCAGAAGTTTGATGGGGGGGGGGGGCATTGGCACTGATCAATAAGCCCCCCCCCCCCGTGTAAAATGGGTGATAATTCACTTTATTATAGGCTACCCCACAGCCAGTAACATTGCCACAATATCCATTAAAGAGAACAAAACCCAGGATTTTCACTATCCTGGGTTTTGTTCCTCCTGTCTGGGGCATCTTAGTTTGGGATGTTCCCCGGTGGTTATCCCCTAGGATCACTTGAAAACTCACCTTTTGTTCGTTCCCATGTGCAGGCCACTCAGTGGCTCTCATTCCACGTTCTTCTTGCCTTTCTGAGCACCGAATAGAGCATGTACCACTGACCCCACCTCTATTCTTCTGTGTGCCCATGCTGAACATTCAGAGATGCCTGCCATAAGTCAGCACCTAGGCTAAATGTGTAGCGTGGATGCAGACAAGGCGAGGACAAGGAGAATACCGGCCTTAGACTCTAGGGGGGGGGGGGGGTGCTCCTCTTTATACTGGATGTTTTTTAGGCATAGTTACAGAACTTCTAGATTATGTGAGATCTTTCTTCAAGTAGGTGGGTGGTAGGAAACCAGTTATACCACAGAATTACTCTTATCATAATAATCATGAGCGAATTAACTTCAAGGAGGAGTTCGTCTAACGTGACTAGCTGACAAGTTTTAACCATACCACAATAGGGCTTCTATAAACGAAATAGTGAAATAATACTTCAGGAACAGAATGTTAAATTACCATGCAAAATGTAACACTAGAGGTCAGCGGGAGGTGTGCCAGAACCGAGCCACAGGTTAACTGCTTACTTTACTGTACAGAGGCTTGAAAGATAAACTTTGTGGCAAACCAAAACTCAATGAGCGACTACCCACTTCAAGAAACATGTATTCTGCCAACACGGGTGGAGGTTGGCCTTGGTTTGTGTACATATATATTATATATCCCACTCGAAGGAGCTGGGGGAAGACATAGGGGAAGGTTAGAGCTAAGTGTACCTATTTGTCACTGTAAGGACATGGCTATTGTTATTTTTAAAAGCCATTTCACTTAGGCCATCAACTCTGCAGTGGTAATTGAAAGCATAAAGCTTAGTAGTCTCTGAAAAGCTAAAACCATATACCCTCCATACCAGGGGGATCTAGTAACTCCTCCATAAAGTCCTATGTTCTGTGCAGCAGGGGAGCGACGGCCCAACAAGTCATTTTGTACAGCCCAGGCGCTCACCTGACACTGAGCAGAGTGCTTGGGGCTGTGAGAAGGGGACACCTGGTTCACATACCACTGGTTAGGAATACCTGCACTTATTGTATAGCTTGACTCTAGTAAGGACTAATAATAATAATAATAATAATACGGATTGCACTCCCATAAAAGTGAAAAGGACTGTAGATCAACATTCACACAGCGATCCTCATTGCAGGTCACAAATGATAAAGTATGCAACATATTTACATTTTTTTGTTATGTCTCCCCTCCTGACAAGCTGCTCTTCTCCTAAACATAAGCATATGGCAAAGACATATGACTAGAAAATGTTGGCAACCGAATCACAGCATCTGGGGAGACAGAACAGAGAAGTCTGGGAGGTGGGAAGTGCGAGCTAGCAGCTTGCTTAAACCCTTAAAAAACGATTCCCCAGCATATAAAATGAATATATTTTACGTTTTTAGTCACTTATTTATTATTCTTTCCCCCACCGGGCTGCAACTCTGTTCAGGACTCTAGGATACGGGTGCTGCCATCTTGACTCAGAAGCATCACACTTACTGAGAAGAGTGGGATAAAGTCCAGGGGGCAGGTTATAGCTGTGCTTTGCTCAGACAGAGCAGAGCTGGGGTCAAGGAAAGGACAGCAATCCCAGAATGCAGAGCAACACAGTCAGAAGACACTTCCTGTTTGCAGGCTGCCTGATCTGCCATCTTGGATGTTTAAAGGCTCATAACATGCAGTAGATGCAGGTAGGATGATTTTTAATGTGAGCAATCTGTATGTACAGGGTGTGGGAAACATATAAGATAGGCTCTTAATCAGGGTGAAGGTCCGCTTTAAAGGGCAAGTCCACTTTCAATGTATTTTTGTATATTTTTGTGTGCCAAAATGATGTCCTCAAGGTGCTCAGCTGTTCTAGTCTTTATAATTTTGCTCTGTGCTCACTCCCAACCATTTAAGTGAATGATTAGGTAGGGCAGCGCTGTACATTCTCAAGATGGTGGCACCCAGGACCGGAACTGCTGAGGGAACGGCGCTGGATCTCCGGTGAAGTAAGTTTTTTTTTTTTTACTTTGGAAACCCACCCTGCCCTGCACTGTGTGCCTCCCCACACTGTTTTCTTGGGAGTTATTAGTGTCTTTGCCAATTACCTAGACCCCTACAAATACAGAGGGTGGGCAGTACACTCAGTGACTGTCAAAGAGTGATTGTCCTCTGAAAAGTGCTTGGAATCGCTGCCTGGTGGCTCTTAGGCAGAAGAAAAAGATTTCCTAGTTTCTATACTTTAAGCTGGTTGTTTTCTATTGTACCTCCTATTCACCTATCCTATGCTTGTGCGGTTATATTTTTTTACATCATCACCCTATTAAATGTACTTTGCCATCTGGATACACAAATGTCTTTTGTATGCATCATATAGACTGACAATAATTCGATTGCTTCTGAAGCCTATGGCCAGCACTGAGATCACATGTTGAGCACATTCCTTTGGTAGCCATTTGTACAAGGTCTTACATAACAGACCTTTAAAACTGAACAAAGTCTGCATACCATAACTGTTAACCTCGAATTTCGAACAAATAATTCAAGTATCATAAGTGTCTATTTACCTAACAGGATGGAGCCAATGCATTGCACGAATCGCAATCAGAGCAGGGTCTCTTGATGTTTCTCTATTCTGCCAATCTGCAATGGAATTTTTGAAACTATATCAAAAACGAATGCAGCAGGGTGTTCTAGTGGTGATAGATAAGGCGTTCTACAATCTTGCCTCCCCCTTATATTAGGTATCTACATGCTGTTCCAAGGCGCTTAGTTAAAATGCCTGAAACTATGCTGCACATGCTCAGTAGCAAGTTCCTCTGCTAAGTGTGAACCCCCCCCCCCCGATCGCCCTTTCAAACGTAACTCTTGCTGGGCCAATGGTGCATCCGCTGGATTTCATCCAGCGTTCGCTGTGCGTATTAATTGCTCTGGTGAATGTGCTCTGTTTACATGCAGAGGCTGGAAAAGTGAACGAGAGTTGGCGCATCTCCTGCAGCACCCGCGCTCCAGACCTCTGCCTGAATGAATGGCTGGGGTTGCGGGAGCACGTGCACAGTGCAAAGGAGCGGTTGTCCTTGTTTACATCGGCGAGGGGGCACCAGGAAGAGATGAGTGCTGCGGCATCCCTGGGGGGTTTCACAAAGCTGATCAGGATGCCCTGGGGGCTTGACCTCCAGTCAAATTTTTTTTTTAAAGTAAATGGATAAAGTTTACAACTTGCCCAGTGAATGTTCTAGAGGCCTGATGGTCTGCTCGAAAGGAATTGCTGCCAATCCTGAAACATGGTTGAGGGAAAAAGATGTCCAGCCTGCCACGGCCTTCCAATGGCAATAAAATATAACTTAATTTCTAGTCAATAAAAACACAAAGTGGCAGCAAAGCTCAAGGTGCATAGGTGCAAAGGGTCTCCAATGTGATGCATTTGGGGGGTTATCCATGATTATTCAGGCTCTTCTTATTCTGCTAATAGAACTACCCTGGTCTATAACTTTAATTATTTTGATTCCCTGTGTTTCCCCGAAAACAAGCCCTTGTGTGATTTTTCAGCATTTTCACCAATACTGAAAAGTATAGGCCCTCATCCAAAAATAAGCCCTAGTAACAAGGATGCTGTTACTGCGGCCGCCGCCATCTCCTGGCTTGTCACAGGCCATGCAGTCTTTCGATCAATTACCAGGGAATGATGCTGCCTCTGCTCTCGTCAGTCATGCCAGCTTCTGCCAGCAGGCCATGATCTTGCTGACGCTGCTCTCATCCCGCCACCTCCCAACATAAAAAAAAAAAAAGACATCCCCCCCAAAAATAAGCCCTAGTGCCCTTTTCAGAGCAGAAAAAAAATATAAGACCTGTCTTATTTTTAGGAAAACACAGTAGAATTATGAATAAGTTACCTACTTGTTCTATATTTGTGCATTTTCCCCCAAGGGGAAATGTTGCCTGTAGCCTCATCTTGCCCCCACACACACAGTGGTGCCCCATTTAACTGCCAATCGAATCTGGCACTTGAAATTTGCTGGTTATCTTAAGCCTTTAAAGGGTGTTCCGACAGCTATTCTCTACACTGCTCACAGCACCACTGGTCCCCGAGCCAGCAGTAAAATTGCAGCTTTATTCACTGGCAGCTGAAAAATAAAACAATATCTGCAAGCAGGTGATGTGCAGACACCCTCACTTAAAGCGGACCTTCACTCTGAATAAGAATCTTTCTTATATGTTTCCCACACTCTGTACATACAGATTGTCCACATTAAAAATCATCCTACCTGCATCTACTGCATGTTATGAGCCTTTAAACATCCAAGATGGCGGATTATGGAAGCCGCCATCTTATCAGGCAGCCTGCAAACAGGAAGTGCCTCCTGACTGTGCTGCTCTGCATTCTGGGATTGCTGACCGTTACCTGACCCCAGCTCTGCTCTGTCTGAGCAAAGCACAGCTATAACCCGGCCCCCTGTACCTTATCCCACTCTCCTCTCCTCAATAAGTGTGATGCTTCTGAGTCAAGATGGCAGCGCCCGTATCCTAAAGTCCTGAACAGAGTTGCAGCCCGGTGGGGGAAAGAAGAATAAGTTAGTGACTAAAAACGTAAAATATATTAATTTTAGATGCTGGGGAATCGTTTTTTAAGAGTTTGGGCTTTTCATTAAATCACACTGAAGGTCCGGTTTAAGGACTCTGACTGCAAACCCCAATATGAGGTCTAAATTGAGCACTGTCCCCTAATTTAGACCATTTTCACCACCGGGTGAGATCTGGCATCACCACTGCCAAACAAAAAGTTCTCACCCCTCCCACCTTGCAGACACACTGACACCCACATCACACATTTGTAAGGAAAAGGGGGAATCAATATATAACTATATAGATTCTCAATTTCCCTTGCACTGAAGGCCACCCCTACTGACTTTCACATGCACTACCACAGATTCAATACAACAGTGTTTGAGCAAACTGCATTCAAGACGCTGCTTGCAGTGCACAGATGGAAACTGGACCACTGAATAGAATGGTTCAGAACATTTTATATTCTATTTTACTGATGGGCATGACCTAATGATGGACAGCACCATTTGAAGTGCAAAACTACAGATGGAGACCAGCTCAAAGGGGGTTAATCTGCCTGACTGCAACACTGTAGCTGTAGTCTGATGAAGATCAATCACTAGAGCAGTTTTAGTGGCATGGAGACAGCCCTTGAAAAACAGGAACACCTTGTATTTATGATACGAGTTCAGTGTCCTTCATTAAATATTCATTTCTAGGTTGACTTATAGGAAGACACTTAGTTTTTACTTGGCAATTTTAGCTAAATGATGTCATCTCCAAAGTGATTTACAAAATAAATAAGCTATTTAGTTCCAAGTCATTTCCATGTTAAGTCAAAAAACTAAAACTTTTTTGTATACAATATTAGTACCAGGTTTTTCTAATGAGAAAAGCCCAGCAGCCCCATGCCTGCTTGTAATGATTTCATTATATAAGCAATGATCAAAGCGGAGCAGAAACATTTCTGAGGGTTTGTCACTGGTGGGTGGGGAATGTTTTTTTTTTTAATCTAAAACCTGCTTCAAATAAAGGCACATATTTGCTTTAACTGCCATCCTACCTAGAGATTTTGCCACCCTCTGACAAAATTTCTAGGTAGGTCCCTACCTGGTCCCTCAAACATGTATAGCTCAAAATAGTGAAAAATGGTCTGATTCCTGATGGGATTTCTAGGGATTTTCCAGAAAAACTATATATTGTTTTTCGTCAGCAGTCTGGGCTTGTGTGTCTTGTCTCAAACATCCTGTCATTTTTTTAGTGTATTATCAATATTTACGGGTGAAATATGTGCTAAAAAATAAAACAATATTATATATTTGTAGTGTTTTTTTGTAATAAAGTAAGTTACTCAAAATCATATTGAGTGTAAAAACCCCATTCCTCACAGTTTCAACTATACCACATATGTATTGGCAGAACCCAGGCACCAGCTACGCAGGGCTTGTAGACCAGGGTACAAAGGCCGGCCTCAAGGGCTGTCACAAGTGACTTGCTAGCCACCCCCCCCCCCAAGCGTTGTGAACTAGTATAGGGATCTCGTGGATCCCTTACCAGCACACAAAAATTATTATTTTTTTATAACTTACCTTTCATCCGTTCCCTGAGCACTGTGTCCCATGCGGGAAAATACCATTTTGTGAGTACTAACCTTAAAAATGGATATTGTCAGTGTGTCACACACCCCGCTTTCCCTTTAATTCTTACGATCGGGTTACTCCACCAGCAGGTGGCGACGTTGCAGAGAGAAGTCTTGAAAACGAGCCCCTTCCGGCCTATATATGCCTGGGACCACCCACTTAACACCCAGTGATTTTAAAAGCAGAAAGACAAGGTACCAGGAAATCCAATGGTAACCTCAAAATAAAGAAAAGCTTCACCATATAAAGGATCCAGGATACCATAAAGGGCTGGTGAAGCGGGTGTGTAACACACTGACAATATCCATTTTTCAGGTGAGTACTCACAAAATGGTATTGTTCTCAGTGTGTCACACACCCCGCTTCCCCTTTAATTCTTACGATCGGGACATCCAAAAGCAGTGTCCACAAGGGATGGGTATCCGAAGGCAAAATGAAGCATAACTTAAATGACTGCAGTCTGCAGAACTTTGCGGCCAAACACAGCATCCGCTGAGGCCCGCACATCAACCTTGTAAAACTTAGAAAAAGTATGAACAGAAGACCAAGTAGCAGCCTTACAAACTTGTTCAACAGAAGCTTGGTGCTGAAAAGCCCAAGGCGCTCCAACGGCGCAAGTAGAATGAGCAGTTATACGAAAAGGGGGAACTTTCCCCTTAGCAGAACAGGCCGCAATAATGGCCTGACGTATCCATTTGCTAATGGAAGATTTGGCCGTCGCCAAACCCTTCCTAGGCCCACAGGGCACAACAAAAAAGGCATCAGTTTTACGAAAAGGAGAAGTAATAATCAAATAGTACTTAACACAGCGTACTACATCCAAACAATGCAAAACCCTCTCCTTGTCATTCTTAGGCTTAGGACACAAGGAGGGAAGAACAATATCCTGATTCAAATGAAAAGCAGAAACAACCTTAGGAAGAAAGTCCGGTTTGAACCGAAAGACCACTTTGTCCTGATGCCTCTCAAAGTAGGGCGCCTGAATAGACAAGGCCGCCAACTCCGAGACGCGCCGAACCGAAGTGATAGCTACCAAGAAGACAATCTTCTGAGTTAAGGTAGACAAAGCAATATCTTGCAAGGGCTCAAAGGGAGGAGCCTGAAGAGCAGAAAGAACCAAATTCAAGTCCCAGACAGGGAGAAATGGTTTCCTGGGAGGCTGCACATGCGTAACCCCCTGGAAAAAAGTTTTAACTAAAGGATGAAGCGCAAAACGCTTCTGAAAAAAGATAGATAAGGCAGAAACCTGCCCTTTCAAAGTACTCAGCTGAAGACCAGAGTCCAGCCCTGATTGTAAAAACTCCAGAATCCTGGAGACCGAAAAGACCCTACAAGGCAAAGATCTAACCTCACACAAAGCGATATAGGCTTTCCAAGTCCTATAGTAGGTGATAGAAGAAGACCTCTTTCGGGCACCGATCAGAGTCTTAATAACCGAGTCAGAAAGACCCTCCTTCTTCAAGATGGAGGTCTCAGCAGCCAAGCCGTCAAAACCAGCGTTGGTAAATTGGGGTAATACAGCCGACCCTGAGAGAGCAGATCGGGCCGAAGAGGCAGAATGAGCTGATTCACCGTCAGCCAAACGATGTCTGCGCACCATACTCGTCTTGGCCATCTTGGGGCCACGAGAATGGCGGACAACCTTTCCAGAACCAGCTTCCGTACCACCCAGCCTAGCATGGGTATCGGAGGAAACAGGTACAGAAACCCCGGGTCCCCCCAGCTCAGGGATATGGCGTCCGCCGCCAGAGCCAGAGGATCCTGGGAGAGCGACACAAAGATCGGGAGCCTTCAATCGTGACGAAAGGCAAACAGGACCACCTCCATTGTCCCCTACCGGAGCGGACTGCAGACTGCCGAGAGACAAGGAACATGTGCCTTCGCCCAGGTCAGGATCAGGGACACCACTCTGAGGGCAGCCAGACTGCGAGTCCCTCCCTGATGATTGATGTAAGCAACCGCTGTTTGATTGTCCGAGCGAAGCTGAACCAGAAGGCTCAGACCATGTTGAGACAAAAGAGCAAGAACCAGACGGAAGGCTCTCAGTTCCAGAACAGACGGCCGAGGGTTGGAAAGAAGGACCCAAGCCAACTCCTGAATCAGACAAATTTTGGACTGAGTGAGAAACACCCTGTGTTGACCGGAATCTGACCGCATTCCCAGAAAGGACACCACCCTGGCCGGAGCAAGTGAGGACTTGGGAAGGTTGAAAAACTTCAGATCCAGGACGGGGCGAGCCGACCCGTCCTTCTTGGGGACTGTGAAGAGATTGGAGTAAAAACCGAGGCCCACCTCTAAGCACGGCACCGGCCGGATGACCGCCATTTCCAGGAAAAACCGTGAAGGAGGGCGAGACTCGAACTCCGGTTTGTAACCGGACGACACCACCTCCCGGATCTATGTGTCCGGAATCTCCCGGTCCCAAACCAGGGAGAAGTGTCGCAATCGTCCCCCCACCCGCACGGGTGAGGGCAGCCCCTCATTGCTGAGCGGGCTTACCAGTAGGTTTGGGCTTGGCGCCCCAGGACTGACCGGGACGGCCACGACCCCTTCCCCGGGACCAACCTACACCCCCGGTAACGGGAAAGGAAGCCCCTCTGCCCGCTCTGGCTCCTCGAAAGGAGGGACTAAAGAACTCGCACCCTGAAAGGAGCGACGAGGCCTCTTGAGTTGAGGCAACTTACCATCCTTGGTAACTGCATCCAATTTATCGCCAAAAATGCGCAAACCTAAGAAAGGTAGCGCTGTAAGCGCCCTCTTAGAGTTAAGGTCCGCCGTCCACTGGCGCAGCCATATTGACCGACGAATAGCAACCAGCAGTGCCGCTGCCCTGCTACTCGTCGCAAGAGCATCGTCCTGAGCGGTCAGGACAAAGGAAACAAACGACTCACACTGCTTGAGAGAACTAAACACATCACAAGCGGGATCAAGACCTGCTTACAGATCCCTAATAATGGACCTAACTGCCAACAGAAGAAGCGCCGAAGCACAAACTGGCCGTAGTGTCGACCCGGCACTGATAAAACCATGGCGAGCCAATTGACCAATCTGACGATCCTCACCATCTTTAATGGTAGTGGTGTCAGAAGAGTGCAACACAGCCAAGCCAGCCAGCCCTAACACAGGGGAATCGACGTTAGGGGGCACTGATCAAAGCTTCAACAAGTCCTCCGGAAAGGGATAACGCTTATCCCAATTAGGAGGAGTACCAGCAAGGCGCGTGGGTTGTTCCCATTCCTTAAGGACAACCCTCTCAAAGTGCTGTTGCCTGGGAAACTCCAAACGCGGCTGGGGCACGTCAAACAACTCACCCTTTGGCAGAGGGACCACCGCAGGCGGATCCAAGGCCAAAACTTTAAACATTTGAGCCAAAATGGAAGGAGTGTCAAGGTACACCCCCACAGCCTGATCACCAGCAGTGTCAAACAATAGCTGGTCTGCAGGCTCATCCGACTCCTCAAGGAATTCCCCCTCCTCATCAGGGGGACAATCGGACCAATCCAAAAATTCAGGTACCTCACCCTCCGAAGCAGGCACTGCCGGAGAAAGGTGCTTCCGCTTTGCCAGAGCCTTCTGAGCGACCGTAGCGGAAATTATCTTCTCGAGGTTGGGCAACCGCGCATGCACCTCGGAATGCGAATCCCCATTCTTGACAATGTCACACGGGGTCCGGAATAAGGGAGGGGGGGTAGGGGATGACGGAAGTTTCGAGGAGCCAGAAGCTGGAGCAACGGACTGGCGCGCAATGTTCTGCCTTGCACATGGAACGCATAATATGACATCATCGCCTGGGAGCGGAGCCCCACAACCCCCACACAGCCTGGATAGCCCCGAAGAGCCATTTCCGGTAACGTCGGAAGCCTCCATATGGTGAAATTATGGTATTCGCAACAACCCAGGGTTTTACGCATTAAGCAACCTGGGATGCCCCTTTGTAATTAAAGTCCTGGAAGTGGGAGGATTTTTTAAGCCTAGGAAAATCGCAATTTAGAGACTAAGACTAGCCAGGTATAACAGACCGGGAGAGCCACTGCAATGAGGGGATCCCAGAATCTGTGGGGGAAAAGAGACCACAGTCAGTCCCCCAACCAGTATGCACCACATTCATACATAACCAAACAAGGCAAACATATATGAACAGCTTATACATGAATAATATACACACATACTATATATATATATATATATATATACACACACACACATACATATATACATACATACAGACATTAAACCCATAACACAAAGAGCAAAGTGCCCTCAGGAAAACGCTAGGCATGGCAGGCAAATACAGAGTACAAGGACGGCCCCACGTGCGTGATGGTGGGGACCGTTTACCTTAACAGCTAAAGCCGCACTGGACCTCTTCCCCCACCGGCTCCAGCACACCTGTCTCTGATGAGACAGAGGAAGTGAGGCGGGCCCGGACACAGCGCGCCCCGGCCACGCCCACGATCACCGAGCGAGGCCGCAGAGAGCGCGGCCCCGCCCCTCCAGTGACGCGGCTCGCCCAATGGCGAGACCGCAAGCAAAAAGGGGGGAAATTTAAAAGTGAACAAAAGAAAAGGCCCCAGCAGCCCAGGCCACGCACCGCCACCGCAGCGCTGACCCTGCCAGAGCACTTCCCATACACAAACACACACAAGTAAAGCACCTAATGCAAACAAGCACCCCCCCCTCCAAGCGAAGGGAGAAGGGACCGAGCGCGAGAAGGCGGCCAAGGGGAACATCGGGACAGGGGCATCCCAAATCCGGATCACCATGCCGGTTAGCCGCATTGCCCCACGCGTGGGGTCGAGCGGAGGAGATAAGCTCCTAGGCACCTAAAGTGCCATCTACCTTTGCCCAGCCAGCAGCCTAGGCTGGGAGGCTTCCGTTTAACTAGGCATAAAACAACACAATAGACTGGGCAGAAATAGACCAAAAGGGGATGCCGGGTTTGACCCAACGAGGGTTGGGCAAGTCAACTGCTTGCCGCAGGTGACTTGCCAGCCACACAAGCCTTGTGAACTGGCATAGCGGTCTCATGGATCCCTTACCAGTTCACAAAGGGTTAAATGTAAAAAAAAAAAAAAAAAAACACACAGACACTGATAGTAAGAGGTATTTTATTTTTTAATACTTACCTCCCATCCTTTTCATGCTGAGCACTCTGGTATCTGCTCTCCTACTGGAAACCTTTTATACCAGAGCAGCATAACCAGCCCAGGCACCAGCTATGCAGGGCTTGTAAACCAGGGCGCGGAGCCCAGCCTCGGTGGCCCCTGGCCCTGAAGGCTACAAGCCCACATAGCCTTCACGGTCATGGGATCTTCTGCCCCCTGGGCTTTGGGGAGGCAAGTAATGGGGGGCAGGGGTTAATAGCAAGTCATCTGCTTGCCACAGGTGACTTGTCAGCCCCCAAGCCTTGTTAGCTGGTATAGGGGTCTCATGGATCCCTTACCAGTTCACAAAGGGTTAAATGTGAAAAAACATCACAACGAGAGAAATGGGATTAAAAATAAAAAAAAATACAATTCTGTGATGACTCACCTGTAGAATTGGTATTATATGTATACAGCACGTCCTGTTCCAGAAGATATTCCTTACACTTGGGATACACTCCAGCAGATGAAACTGGACTGCAGAGACAGAAAAGTGGCTCCTCCAGGCCCCATAAATACCCGGGACCGCCAACAAAATCCCCAGTATTGAAAAGCAGTTAGCAAGAGACCGGGAGAACTATAACCATTATATGAAAATTTTAACATAACTTTTCTGTCTCTGCAGTCCAGCGCCATCTACTGGAGTGTATCCCAAGTGTAAGGAATATCTTCTGGAACAGGACGTGCTGTATACATATAATACCAATTCTACAGGTGAGTAATCACAGAATTGTATTATTCTAAGTATACAGCACGTCCTGTTCCAGAAGATATTCCTTACACGTGGGACATCCAATAGCAGTGTCCGTAAGGTAGGGTGGGATCCCCAAAAGTAACAGCAGACAGTTCAAACCACTGCCGCCTGCAGAACCTTGCGGCCAAAAGCAGCATCAGCTGAGGCCCTAACATCAACCTTGTAAAACTTTGAAAAAGTATGAACAGAAGACCAAGTAGCAGCCTTGCAAACTTGTTCAACAGAAGCTTGGTGCTGAAAAGCCCAAGAGGCACCAATAGCACGAGTAGAATGAGCAGTAAGGCGGAAGGGAGGATTCTTCCCCTTAGCAGAATAGGCGTGAATCACAGCCTGACGTATCCACTTACTGATAGTGGACTTAGCTGGAGCCAGACCTTTCTTAGGTCCAGACGGAAGCACAAAAAGAGCATCAGTCTTCCTGAAGGAATCAGTAGCCACCAAATAGAACTTCAGGGTTCTGACTACGTCCAAAGAATGCAAAACCCTTTCCTTAGGGTTACTAGGATTAGGACACAGAGAAGGCAAAACAATGTCCTGATTGAGATGAAAGGCAGAAACAACCTTAGGTAGGAAATCTGGCTTAAAACGAAACACCACCTTGTCCTGGTGTCTCTCAAAATAAGAAGGCTTGATGGAAAGCGCCGCCAACTCAGAAAACACGCCTAACAGAAGTGATAGCCACCAAAAAGACCACCTTAAGTGTAAGAATAGACAAAGGGGCCCCTTGCAAGGGCTCAAAGGGAGACCCCTGCAGGGCAGACAAGACCAAGTTCAAGTCAAAGACTGGTAACATAGGCTTACGTGGGGGACGCACGTAAGTAACCCCCTGGAAAAAGGTCTTGACCAGGGGATGCTGAGCAAAGGATCTTTGAAAGGCCATGTGTCTGCTTTGGCTATTTTCTTCCAGAGTACTGAGCTGAAGACCCAGATCCAAACCATGTTGGAGAAACTCCAGAATCCTAGGAATAGAAAACACACGACAGGGAAGGGACTCGCACCAGTCAATGTAAGTACGCCAAACCCTGTAATAGATGGAAGAAGAGGACCTCTTCCTAGCCTTGATCATAGTATTCACCACCGAGGCAGGCAGTCCTTTTTCCATCAAGATGGAGGTTTCAACAGCCAGGCCGTCAAAGCCAGCGTTTGTAAATTGGGGTGGCGTAGGTGTCCCTGAGTGAGCAGATATGGAACCAGTGGCAGTGCATACAGATCTACTGCCAACTGCACGATGTCTGCGAACCACACTCTTCTTGGCCAACAGGGGGCCACCAGGATGGTTGGCACCCCTTCCTGAACTATCTTGCGCAGCACCCTGCCCAGCAGTGGAAACGGGGGAAACACATACAGGAGCTGGAACCTCGTCCAGGGCATTGCCAGGGCATCCGTGGCCAAGGCCAGAGGATCCTGGGAGAGACAAAGACTGGAAGCTTGTGATTGTGATGGGACGCAAATAGATCCACGTCCGTCAGCAGTGGAACAGGGAGCGAAACACCCTGCTGCTGAGGGACCATTCTCCCAGATGAGAGGTCCCCCTGCTCAGAGACTCTGCCTCCAGATTCTCCACCCCCGGGATGTAAACAGCCGAGATGCAGGGAACATTTTCCTCCGCCCATGACAGTATCAGGGACACTTCCTTGAAGGCCCTCTTGCTCCGGGTCCCTCCCCGATGATTGATGTAGGCAACCGCCGTCTGGTTGTCTGAGCGGACCTGAACAGCCCGACCCCTCAGGTGAGAGGTTAAGTTGGCGAGAACCAACCTAATTGCCCTTAATTCCAGAATGTTGATAGGGGCATGGGCCTCCTGAGGGCCCCACTGACCCTGGAATGTCAGGGACTTCCAGAAAGGACCTGCCTCCCAGCAGGTTCCCTGAGACCAACCACCCAATCCCATACTGCCAAGAGGTGAAGCTGAAGAGGCCTCATGTGGAACTGAGCATATGGAACCGCCTTGAAGCAGGACACCATCAGGCCCACCAGCTGCATCCCCTGCCTGATGGATGGATGGGGACAAGACAGCAGGAACTGGACTTTCTCTTGAAGGACCTCCACCTTCTGCTGAGGAAGAAAGATCTTGACCTGAGCTGAATCCAGAATCATGCCCAGAAAGGGTTTCACCATGGAAGGAGACAGGGAAGATTTGGGGTGATTGATCACCCAGCCGAATGATTCCAGTGTGGACACCACCCTCTGAGTGTCCAGCTCTGCCTGATGGAAGGACTGAGAAGCAATAAGCATGTCGTCCAGGTAGGGAAGAATGCGAATGCCCTGAGATCTCAGCAGGGCCACCACTCCTGCCAGCACCTTGGTGAATACCCTGGGGGCCGAGGTGAGACCGAAGGGCAAGGCCACAAATTGGTAGTGCTGGTCCTCCAGAGCGAACCTGAGGAACCTCTGATGACCTGGAAAGATAGGGACGTGAAGGTAAGCATCCTTGATGTCTACAGAGGTCATGAAGTCCCCTGGGCGTAGGTAAGTCACAGCTGAACGCATTGTCTCCATGCGAAAGTGTCCGAATCTGACAAACTTGTTGAGAAGCTTTAAATCCAGGATAGGTCTTATGGACCCATCCTTTTTGGGCATAATGAAAAGATTGGAATAATAGCCTTTGCCCCTTTCCCTCAAGGGCCCCCAGCAGATGACACCTAGGTCTAGAAGGCCTTGGACAGCCAGGGAGAGACACTGAGCTGACAAGGGGTTCGGAGCTACACGAGATTCGATGAATCTTGGGGGTGGCCAGGCTGCAAACTCTATCTTGTAACCAGAGGAAACTACCACCTAAATCCACCGGTCTGAGACATGACGCCTCAAGACGTGAGCCAAGAGCCGAAGCCGTCCCCCCACCAGGATGGGTGAGGGCGCCCCTTCATGCCTGAGGGGGCTTGGGGGAGGACGTAGTCTTGAGACCCCAGGGGGGGCCAGGGCGGCCACGTCCTCGGCCCCTGCCTCAAAAATCTCCACGGGCTCCAGCAAAGGAAGCTCCCCATCCAATTCTAGAGCCCCTGAAGGAAGGAGAAAAGGTACCTGAACCCCGAAAGGACCGGGGCTGCCTTCTACGCTGAGGTAATTTGCCACCCTTAGCAAATAAGTCCAAACGTTCCCCAAAGAGGCGCAGCCCTTTGAAGGGAAAACCAGTGAGGGCCTTTTTGGCAGCATTGTCAGCTGCCCACTGGCGCAGCCAGACCGATCGGCGTATAGCCACCAACAAGGTAGAAGCCCTGCCACACATTCTAATGGTATCATCCAGGGCAGAGAGAACATATGCAATAAATTCCTCAACGCAAAAGAGCTCTATACTCTTCACTGCCAGCATTATCAGGGGCCCCATCTAAGAGACCCCTGAGAAGGCTTTTAATGGCAACAGCCGTGATAGCAGAGGCACAGACCGGACGAAGTGCGGTCCCAACACAGGCAAAAGCATGGCTAGCCAGCTGATACATGCGCCTGTCTTCCCCATCTCTCAATGTAGTAGTGTCAGGGGAATGCATGACAGATGTGTTAGACAACCCCAGAACTGGTGAATCCACCTCTGGAGAACATGACCAACGTTTAACCATTTCAGCAGGGAAGGGATACCTCTTATCCCAACTCTTTGGTACTCCGGGAAGCTGGCTAGGCCTTTCCCACTCCTTGAGAATCAGATTATTAAAGTGAGTTTGTTCAGGAAACTCCAAACGTGGCTTAACAGTATGAAACAGGTCCCCCTGCTGCCGCGGGGCCACGGCAGGAGGAGAGATACAAAGTGCTTCAAATATTTGAGCCAAAAGCCAAAAGTCTGTCAGTATCATCAGACCCAGACTCCGCATAACCCCTAGGCTGATCCTCAGATGATTCTGAATCAGAGAATAATTCCCCTTCTTCCAGGGGGGTATAACCAGTAACATAAAAAAAAACCTCAGCTTCCATAGGAAAGAGAGTAGCACCGGGTGCCAGATGCCGCCGCTTAGCAGGAGCCTTACGCGGACCAGAACCAGCAATATGCCTTTCAATGTTGGCTACCCTGGTAGCCAAATCAGGTTGAGACTCCCCACTGGTATGCACCTCACTGGGAGTAAGGTGTAAGCGTGGGGGGTAGGCGAAGCCAGAGGGGGCGCAGCACTAGGCCCAGCCACAGGTAAACCAGACTGCAGGGCAAGTACCTGCTGGGCGCAGGGTACACACACCCTGACATCATCACTTATAGGGGTTACCCCACACGCCACACACAGCCGGGCTTGTCCCGAAGGAACCCCGAGCACATTATCCTGAGAAGCCTCCATATGGTGATTATCACGGCACAACAGGCCAATAGGGATTGATGCTAGTAAAAGCAGCCCGGGATGCCCCAATAACCCGCTAGGGAAGTGGGAGTAATGGTATGTAATAGCGCTCCAATAAGAGTTAACACTTAATAGAGGGGATAGGACCGGGAGAAACCACAAAGTTTGACCCGCCTGCAAGACATAAGCAAAAAATCCCATAAGCTATATGCAATACAGATATGTACATAAAAAATCAGCCCGCAGGGGCACTTACGGACCGCGATAGTAAGACGCCAGGCAAATGCAGCAGAGAATTAAAATGGTGCCCGCACATACCTCGAGGGGCCCCGAAGAGCGCGAAAACGCGCCCACCTGACAAGGCCAGCCAATGATGGCGCAGCAGCGCCTGAGGCGATGTCGCCGTCGACCGCGGAGCACAGTACAAACGTGCGGCGGCGGCAGAAGAAACCAGTGCAATCAATTCACAGGGATCAGACACAACACACACACACAGTAAATACAAGGACATGCACCCCCCCCCCGAGAACTACAAGGGAGAGCGAGGGAAGCAACGGCCAGCCTAAAGGGAGCCAACTGTGGGTACACAGGGCGAGGGGCATAAAGTGCGGGAGGGGCATCCCATAAAGCTCACCATGGGCCTGTACTGCCTACCCTTTGGTGGGGGACTGCGGTTGGAGCAGCGCCCCTTAGCACCTGACAGCGGTGCTGCCTACCTTCACCTGAACCAGAGCAGCCTGAGCTGGGAGGCAGTAGAAGGAAACGGGTGGGAATAGTCCTACAGGGCCGCAGGCTAATAGCCCCGCTCACCTGCGAGTAGAGAGAGCCATCTTCTAGTCATCGCAGCCAGGACTGCAGAGAAGAACTGGGGATTTTGTGGGAGGTCCCGGGTATATATGGGGCCGGGAGGAGCCACTTTTCTGTCTCGGCAGTCCAGCGCCATCTACTGGAGTGTATCCCAAGTGTAAGGAATATCTTCTGGAACAGGACGTGCTGTATACTTAGAATAACGTTTTTTTGATTACACAACGCCGATCCTTTGTCGCACGCCAATCCGATGACATTGATCGCTGAAGGAGGGCAGAGGATCGGCCCTGTTCTGGGCCCTCTTCTCACGGTGGAAGGGGCTCAATAGGTTGCCGCCTCTGGGTAAGGAGGAGACCCAAGCCGGTAGATCGTGGCCCGGGGGGGGGGGGGGGGGAAGGAGGCCCTCTCCAGTTAAAGAGGAGACCCACACTAATGGATCTTGGCCCGTGGTGAATGCCTTTTTTGTTACGTGGCTGGCTCTCTCAGATGCTAAAATTATTGGGTTTCCATTGCCTGATATGAAAGCAAACCAAAACTTCATGTCCAATATGAAAGCTAACCAAAATTCATGCATGCACTGTGAGATCTCAGAGGTGAGTACACAGCGAGTTTCACACAGCAGGACATCCCAAATTGGAATACACCTAGGGCAAAGAGTTTTGGTCCGACTTAAAAAGCATACAGTGCTTTAAAAAAAAAAAAAAAAAAAGCATTTTGTAGGGGGGTCAAAGCTAAGGCCAAAGAGGAACCATGGACTCCTTTTGGTGTAACCGCACTCTCCCCACTACATTTGATACACATGCTTTTATGTTCACTGAAGGCAAGTAAAAAGGAGAGACACACAGGTAGACAATTTGTAATACAAAACAAATTTACAAAGGCCAACAAAAGCATGGATGGATAAGGAAAGATAATACACCTGGAATCAACAACTTCCACTTTGCCCTTTTAGTAAAATACAGTAAAATATATTGTCCAGACATAACAATGACAACTGGTTGGGATGGATAAAGGTTGAGAAATTACCTGAAGGTGAATTACATACAAACAACATTCCTGTGCAATGTCTCACTAAGATGGGTGTGCCTCCAAGGAAAACACTGGAATGAACATACAATCAGTTGCCATCCTGGCTGGGTTTTAAAAGTTAATGCAACGTGTATATTAAGGGTCTCTGTATGAATAAAGGTGAGGTCGGAGTTTCCACAGCTTACATATCTCATACAGGGACCATATTTATTCAAGTTAAATCAAGCGAATGTAGCCACTTGTATGAAGTATTCTACTTGCTTCCACAGGCAGTCAGTATACTGAAAAGCCCCAGGGAAACCATTTTGCAGCCAGGCACCTTCCTGCGAGTTATTACTCAAACAAAAGAAGAAATGCCTAAACATTTCTGTACAGTTCCTCTTAGGCCAATTCTTGCTATGCCACCTGTCACGTAGACATAAATCCACCTAGGTTTAATTGTCTGCCTCTGAAATGTCACCAAGTGCAATAAAAAACTAGCAGTGAAGGACAAAAGCTAAACTTTAATGCAAAATACTAGCACACACACACTGCTTTCTCTGCAATAAGGGGTGCGCCACGCCTCATTAGGCCCCTCGTTTGTAGCTAAAGTGGTTCCACACCTGTTTATGACAAGATAGACGGCCATATGACTGCTGGCAGCCAATCGGAGGACAGCATTTCTGCTGAGGTGAAGGTAAGAATTTCGGGGTGTTGCAGGGGCATTGCACCAGGGGGCTCCAGCAACCTGCCCCCCCCCCCCCTCCAAGCCCGTCACAGCACTATCCCATGCCCTTTCATTAGAAATGGGCATGGGACCATTTTAATAGAGTAGGCAAGTCCCTGTGATTAATAGGGTGGACGGCACTTTTTGCCAAAGGTCGACATAAAAAGAAATGCTGTTGGGCCCCAGTATGTTTTGTGAACCACAATAGGACAAAGTGATGCTCTGGACAAAGTGTGAGATTGCCTTTTTCTGTGGATTATGCCTGGACAGGGACTGTACCAAATGCTAAAATATATTATTTTTTCTCAGCAGACTGTAAATTTACATCTTTTGTTTGGGCTGCAAAATGAATACACACCATGTCACACTTTATATTTTTTTATAGAGTCAATGTTTTATCATAGTGTTGCTTGGCAACAGATAAAAGCATTTCTGGCTTGTGACAGCATCACTTGTGAGAATGGCTCACCTTTTCCTTCTCGGACTTCCTCTGTCTACTGTGCTTTACATTAAGGCGACCAAGTTGCTGGTGCCCAGAATAATGAAATTCTGCATAATTCAAGCCACCAGTCATTATATCATTTTGTCGTGCGGCTGTCTAGGCAGCAAAGTGTAACATTAGTCTAGTATCCCATAGAAGTATGGAGAGAGCGGAGTAGGCACTGAAATAAAATTCAAGCCTTTGCTCAGGCCTATCTGATTACACTACCGGACAGCCTAGTACTTCAGGAACTCAGAATATAGGGTGGCTTAATTCTTTTTCAGTCACCTTTTCTGAAAAGCACATACAATGAACACCAAAACATTATTTAATAGCACATTTAGAGATCCTAAATTCCATTCCATGTGGTGGTTCAGGTATTACAGCCAGTCTGCAATTGACATGGGTTATACTAGGTTTCAGATCTGCCACTAGATGCTCATCATGTATGCAAAACAGCCAGTGGTAGCTCATTTTCCTTTTTCTAGTCAAATGAACACTGGCCTATAAAGAGAGCAGCAACTGTCAACTAGACTGCAGATGGCAAAAACAAACCCTTATTCCTGAAGTCACCTTAACAACCTATTATATGCCGCTTTAAAGTAAACCTGTGCATAAAGTTACAGGCTGTAGTGCATATTTAGTTTTTCTTAGAAAAGCCTTATTTTAATACAGATGGGGTAGGTAGAGTCTAATAAAAAAAAAAAAAAAAACAGACTAAGTGAACGAAAGTTCAAGCATGTTCCTCAGAAGGGTCAGATTTTGTCAATAAGAGTAATACTGTGCATAAAGAGCTAGCTATGTATTCACCTGCTTTTCAGTGGCCCCTAATTGCATCCGCAACTCCTAACACTACATGGTAATGGTTAATCTTCCAAATCCTCCTCAATACAATAAGTGCTTGTGTCATGATCACACTCAGCCCAGCCAATACGCTAGAGAGAGTGTGATGGTACAAGGGTTAAACGTCACCAGACCCCTGGGTATGCACTACTAGTCCCAGCAAGTCATCACGTAACCCTAAATAAACGTGTTTCACCAGAGCTTCCTTCAGGAAGGTGAGCTCATATATTTAGAGATCAAAGGCTAGAGCTGATTAATTAAACATTTAATCTGATAAAAAGGTATCACAGTGCTGGATGTAATTTACAACAATAAAATGACATACAAAAATACAGAAAGAGTATACAGCAAATAACAGTTCAAAAATAAAGTCCTTACGCAGTCCTTTTTGTTGGAGTTTCCCGTGGTTGCTCGTTGCTTGGGACCGATGTTATGTCCCAGGTTCCTTCTTAGGTTATGTCTTAAAAGCATGTGTCCCCTTAGCATTTATTTAGATAATTTTGGAGGTAAACGGTTTACATGACATCCCCCATCTCCATGGAATTCCTAGCGGAGGAGGGATTCCTCTCCCAGGTCCCCTTATCTGATTCTGGTTTATTGTTGGGCAGAGACAACATACTGCTCCTTCAAAGAGCCATTTGACTTCCCCCATAAAACTGTGTGTGCATGTAGGGGGGTTTATGACGCAGGAGGGAAAGTTACGCTGGCAGAGTGGTCAGCTAAGGTCTAATATATACACATATATACTCATAATACATATGTTTATTCCATAATCAGGCCTCGGGCATGACAGCTTGCTTGAAACTATAGGCGTGAGGCTGAGCAATGCGGTCAGGCCTGCAGTCGGGTTTTGAAAAGGTGTTGAGTGGAGTTTGGATCTGAACAGGTTTGGTCAAAGGGTTTACATTGGGCATTTGAACAATCAATCTTTTTCTTTTTTGCATAGACGTACCAGTCAGGCTAAAACAGCAATGACCCTTCTCAAAACTGTTGCATTGTTGTGTGCATTAAGGTTTTTCAGTCTAGCCCAAACAATGACTAAGGCAGTCTAGACTATTATTCCACTCTGAACTATACAAGAAAATAGTGGTGACTTTTAGACCACCCAGCCCACAGTTGACATTGTACATGTTGAGCTGGATGATGCTTGGGTGCAGTGCCTCCACAGAAAACCATTTAAAGTGGACCAAAACCAATGTCCCAATTCCCAACCCTCACCTCCCCTGTGTGAAACCCCCCAGGTCGCCCGGAAACTCACCTTCCTTTCCGATCCAATGGCGCATGTGCGAGCAGCGGCCGCTATCCATTTATCAGGGCATGTTCCTGCTCCAGCCATTTGTGAATGGCCGGCACAGGCACGCTCCCTGTTAAAGGATAGCGGGGGATGCGGCCGCCAGCACTCTCGGATCCACTCACCTTAGAGCCCTTAGACAAAGAAGGGATCCGAGTATGCCGATTTGACAGTGGAAAGGCAAGTTAGATCGGGTGACCTGGTGGGGTTCACACAGCGGGGCATACCTGATTGGGGTGCCCTGGGAGCAGGGACGAAAACCCACTATAGCCAAAATACTGGGTTTTGGTCCACTTTAAAGAGGAACAAAACCTGGGATTTTCACTTTCCTGGGTTTTGTTCCATGTCCCCCAGGCCTCCCTCATTGGGATGCCCCACTGTGTGAAACCACCGCCACATTTAGACTCACCTCTTCCTGGTCCAACGGCGCCTGCACGGTCCCCCGTCCAATCAGAGACGCCCATTGAAGTGAGGTAATTCGGTGAGCGGCTCTGATTAGAGTGAATGGGGAGTGAGAGGAGCCGCATCCCCTGCTGCCTTGTGTTCCAGCCTATCTAAATGGATGCGCCCGCTCTCGTTCCCCATAGTAAACAATCAGAGCCGCCTTGCCAAATTACGTCACTTCGGTAGGCGGCTCTGATTGGACAAGAGCCAGCGCATGCGCTGTTGGCCTGGGGAAAGGTGAGTGATTACCAGTGCCCTGGGGGGGTTCACACAGCTTTCCCTGTGGGGAAAGCCAATGGCCAGCCCTGGAATTGTTTAGGTCGACCACTGGTGGGTTTTGTTCCTCTTTAAAGCTTATGCTAAATGCTAAATCCAACAAATAGTCTTGAGGTCCTTTTATTCGCTCCCCTGATCTCCCAAGCCATCCTGATATGGAATGTGTGACAATAACAAGCGAAAATGCCTTATGTCTGCAATATAGGGCTGCAGAGAAGCGCACTCATCTCTGTACGAGTCATAAATCGATGAAGAAACGGATTCTAAGGAAAGGTAGAGTCTATGGCACACAGACACCATTTACAGATTTTCCATTGGCGGAATCAATGTGCACAGACCTGGAGACTAAATCTCATTCAGGCGTCTGGGTGTTCTGGAAAACGTACAGCCATTCCCACATTACTCATATGGCTTGGAAAAGCTTTACACCACTGCTAAGTAGTTTTGGCCTAACTTGGAATACATTAAGAGATGTGCAAAATCGGAATGCATGTTTATCTTGTGACTATCCTGGGTTTAGATCCTTGGCCCTGGTGCACAACAATCGGCAATGCTCTGCTGTGTGAAACCCCCAGGTCGTCTGAAACTTATTCACCCTTCCCCTGGTCCTACACGCGGCCTCTTGTCCAATCAGCATGCTTGGATTCGCTCCCGAACCTTCTTCTAAGAGCTCAT
Organism: Gastrophryne carolinensis; assembly: GCA_027917425.1. Taxonomy (NCBI): domain Eukaryota; kingdom Metazoa; phylum Chordata; class Amphibia; order Anura; family Microhylidae; genus Gastrophryne; species Gastrophryne carolinensis. Next base: position 266,156,133 of record CM051234.1, read on the forward strand.
CTAAGGCGAGTGAATCAGAGCGTCTGCAAAAGCACGAGCCACCATCTTGTTTTTAAAATTTACCACAAAAAGAGTTAGAAAAAGGTAAAATAATTTTTATGTGCAGCAATCTAAATTGCCCTGGGGAGGGATGCATTGGTCTGCTTAGAGTATACTAGTGATTACATAACATGTCCAGATCTACAGAGGAAAGGGGTTTGTATTATTACCCTGTTTCATATACTGTACGTAGTTGTATAAACTTGTCATTTTAATTTGTAGAAGACAATGTATTTCCCAGAATACAGAAAGAATCTTGGATCAATAACAGACTCATACATTTTAAAGTCAATAGTGACTAAGCAATGTGAAGTGCCCGGCCGAGCGAACGCAATAGTGGGCTGGGTTTTCCGATGAAAAGAATTAGACTTTTTTTAAACAGGATGTGAAATAATATTAGTAATGTTTCACTGGAAGGCTGCTCAGTTTATGGGAAACTTATCCTGCAGTAAGCATCTGTTAGCATGGACTTCTAAAAAACACTATTAAAGTGGACCAAAAGTAAAATTCCCCTCTGGCAAAAACTATTTGAGAGGGCTTAACTCCATGCAGATGTTCTGGAATGGCAGGCCGATTCTTTGCTGCAGAACTGCATGGGAGCGGCCATATTGTCACACACAAAAGCATGAGGGAGCAGTGGTAGCAGCCCACAACAAACTGATAGGGATAAATGCCTGAAACACAGGCAGCTTGTGTATTATGTTATAAAAACACACACACACTGAATAACCAGATACTAGAGAGATTGTGTGTGAACAGTAAGCTGCAGCAGTGTTTCTTTATCACTGTTCAGTGCGGAATCTGGATTTAGGCACACCATCCAGTCATAAAATAATATGTATCTTCTAAAATGTTACAATTGCCAGCAGAGCAGCAAGTCATCACAGCTGATGGCTTTCTACTAAAAATAAAGGAGGATTGCACTGATGGGTGAAGATTAGGTCTTTTAGAAGCTGTGACAAGATGGCCGCTCCCATGCAGCTATGCAGCATAGAATCTGCCTACTATTCCATAACATCTGCATGGGCCCAAATAATTATTTCCTCTAGTGGGCCCAAGGTACTCCAGTGGGACTTTGTGGGGAATTACAAAATAGTAAAAGGTCTATTGGTTCTAAGATTATCATTCAGAGATTTCATAAGGAACACAGCTATTACATGACAGCCGCTGTATTAGAAAGCACATTTGCTTGATTTCACATAAAAAAAGAATCTCTTGATTTTCCTTTATCATTAAACACTGCATAAACATATAAACATATGTAACACTAGTACCAAGCTTACAATGTACAAAATAATAGTAACATTTCCATGTGACAAGACATTTATCCACTTTAGCCATATTAAATCGGCAAAAAGCAAATGAGAGCTAAATGAGAGCGCAGGAAATATCTTAATGGACAGGGAAAATCCAGGGTGGGTTAGGTCTGCATGAGTCATGTTATTCCAGATTCAGTGCTCAGACAGAACACAAAGAAAATCTTAATGCATTTGCATTTTGTAAGCAACTAAATGTACGGAATAGCTGTAAGCACACACTGGCTAACAGTAGAAAAAAATAAAAAATGCTAGATCAGCTCAGCACCTTTAATACATTTTGACACACAAAAAAATACATTTTGAAAAATTCAATCTAAAGTGGACTAACCCTTTAAGGACCAGTCCAGGGAGCAATATAGGATTGAATCCTAAACGCACCACAATTACAGCTTTGAGAAGGTCATACTGCATAGCTAGACATGGGCTTGGCTTTTGGGCACAGAAGCAGCCGCTTTAAAGCCAAAAGCAGACTGGATATTGCAGAGAAACAATTTTTCAGCTGGATTATGAGAACATAAAAAGTGTTGTGAAGAATGAGCATGCCTAAATGGCAGTTTTGCATAAAATTCCCGTCGATTACTTCTCATAAATTGCCAGGAAGCCCACAAGTCCTCTTTATAAAGAGGCTACTTTCAATACTTGGGACATGCATTGTATACAGATCCAAACATTAGATATATGGCACCTGTGCTGCTGGAGAAAATAGGCAACAATATATTACTCTCTTAAATAGGCAAACTTATAAAAGCTCCAATTCTAGCCTGTGGAGTTTTGGATCATTTAAGGTATCCAGAATAAGGTTTGTGGCAGTGGTGGCAAAACTATGGCCTGGGTGCTAGAGGTGGCACATCGCTGTGGGCATGTGCTGTCGCCAGAATTTGGAGATAGGAGTGGAGTTAAGGTGGCACATCCGTTTGTGTCTCTGCACAGCACCAGGAGCATAACCACCAAGATCAGAAGCCGAAGCTGAAGTGAGGTTAGCCTGAACTAACCAGATGACCCACCATCAGTCATTTTGTCCCTCTGCCCCCTCCAAAAAGCTCTGGGGACACCTGAATTTCCCACTTTGCTGGGAATTCTGACCCACCAAATCAATGATGTCTGGTTAACTTTCAACTGGGGCCCTGCTGGTTTATTGGTAGTGGAATGTTCGGATTGGCTTGACAGTCAATCAATCCTTTACCGACCCGAGACATCCAAGTTGTGTCGGACGAACAGTCAAAAATGACTTAAAGTGGACCAAAACCCAGGATTTTGGTCCTTTCCCCACGGGCACCCCGATCCGTGGTGCCCCACTGTGTGAAACCCCCCAGGCCGCCCAAAACAAACTCACCTCTTCCTGGTCACACGGCGCGTCTAAGAGCAGCGGCTCTGGCGGCCGCATCCTTCGCTGCTCTCTAGCAGTGCGCATGCCCACGCCAGGCTTTTGTGAAAGGCATGCTCCCTGTTAGACGGAGGCGGAGGATGCGGCCGCTGCTCTTAGACGCGCCGTGCGACCAGGAAGAGGTGAGTCCGTTTGGGCGTCCTGGGGGGTTTTACACAGCGGGGCACCCCTGATCAGGGTGCCCCCGGGGAAAGGACCAAAACCCAGGATAGTCAAAACTTTTGACTATCCTGGGTTTTGGTCCACTTTAAACTAGTCCAACACAACAAACAGTGCTCATATGCATCCCTCCCCAGGGCAATTTAGATTGCTGCACATAAATACGAATTTACCTTTTTTGGATTCCTGCTATAGTACATTTTAGAAACAAAATGGCGGCTCATGCCTTTGCAGGCTATCTGCAAACAGGAAGTGCTGCTGGGCTTCCTGTTATTGTGCATTGGCAGTTATGTCAGTTGAATCCAGGCAGCAGCATGGCTGAGATGCTGGGAGAGGAAGCTCCAAAATGGCAGCTACCTTTCTTTTCTAACTTTGCCAGGCTGTATGTCCGGTTTAAGTGTATGTCTGGGGCTAAGCTACACCTGCTTATACACGGAAAGGTAGCATAGAATGCTAGCACAGAATGTGTTCCTCAAAAGCCATCCAAAAAGCCACATGTCCAAACCACAACCCCATCACACCCACAAACCATTACCCTTCAAAAGGGTCAAACTAACTAAATGTCCCCTCTCTGGCCATCTAGCATACATGAGAGCTGGTGGTGTCTGCAGGGGGCGCTGTTGCAATGCAGAGTGCTCAGCTTATTACCCCTGCGGGGGTCTTGGAGCTAAGCGAGTTTCACATTGCAGGGCATCCCATGCCCTAGGTAAGGGTTTATGCAGGTACCTTTTAAAATGCCTCCAGGGGCAACCCGAATTGGGATGCCCTACTGTGTAAAATCCCTTGGTTTGACCAGATACTCCCATTGGGACCTAATCCCATAGCACTGGCGGAACATGTGCCAGCATATCTGAATGGCCAGCGAGAGGCAATGGACAAGAGCCTGCATATGCGCAATGGGAGCGTAAATCAAGGTAAGCAGACATGCAAACCTGGGGTTACACACAAAGTCATCTTAAAATCGGTATACCCGTGTAAAGTGGACCAAAACCCAAGTAAACTAAAATGTTGCGTTTTGGTCCACTTTAATAATGATACTTCCGGTCACATTACTCACATAAAACAGTCACATGTAAAAGGATTGATCACAAAGAAAATTACTCACTGTTGCATGACTAGCTGATGATAATTCAGAGTGACATGTACACTATAAACTTTATCCTGAATGCATTTGCAAAGAATTAACAGCATGAATTCCTTTGTGCTCTACTTGACAAACTGAAAAGTCTTTTCATAGGAGAGCTTTTCAGTATCATCTAAAGATCAACACTGCTACTGAAACACAAAGCACTATTTACACACCCCACAAGATAACATGAAAAAAATGATTATTGCTCGTTCCCTCACATCCGGCTTCATAAACACGGCCATGAATAAAAGCGGGGGCCAGAAGGGCCACGAATGGCAGATCTGTATGTGCACAAGTGTTTGAGTGAAGGGAACCAGCCAAGGTCACAGGAGGCAGCCAGGCCAGGCCCCGTATCTATACTGTACTAAAATCTGGGCCCCGTAGCCAAGTAATCACTTAGACATGGTTTAAATAAAAATACCCTTGTGTAGAATACATTTCTATCAAAGCGTCAAGCAGCACATGATAAGAACTGCTCTTTAGAAACACAAATGTAGCAAACAGCATGGAGATAGATATTCGAGGAATCTCAAAAGCTTGCTGCCAGTAAATGTTTAGTCTTGAGCAGTGCAATAGATCAGCAGTGTTACAAAATAGGATCATGACTAACTTTGTAAAACAGTTCTATGGCCTTGATTCAGTAAACTTGCCTTGAAATATGCAAGGAAAACGAGGGCCGTTTCATGCTTTATTTCAAAATGAGGCATTACGTAAAGAGGACCAAAACCCACCCTGGAGTCTATGAGATTCCAGGGCAGGTATAGTCGCTCCCCCCCAGGGGCAGCCAGATTCAGGATGCCCCGATACGTCAAACCCCCAGGTCGCCCGAAAACTCACCTTCTTTCCAGGTCCAACGGCACATACGTGAGCAGCGTCCACATCTCTGCTATCCCTTTAGTAGGACACGTGCCCGCGCCAGGCATTTGTGAATGGCCGGTGCAGGCACTCTCCCTGTTAAAGGGTAGTGGGGGATGCGGCCGCCAGCGCTCGGAAAGCTCGTCTTAGATGAACTTTCGGAAAAAGGGGCGGGAATGGATCCGAGCATGTTGACTGGACGAGAGGCTGAGCATGCACCATAGGAACAGGGAAGGGTGAGTGAGATTGGGCGATCTGGGGGGTTTCACACCAAGAGGATATTCCCGATCGGGGGGCAAAGACCAAAACCCAGGACAGTCAAAATCCTGGGTTTTGGTCCACTTTAACCCTTTAACTGCCAGCCTATCTGGAGATTTTGTCACACTTTGTTGCCAGACCATTTTGCACCATTTTGCGCTCCACATGTTCAGCTGTGATTTTTGAAGGGATTTCCAGGGATTTCCTAGGGAAATTTTATATTGTTTTTTTTTCAGCAGAGTCTGGGCTTTAACATGAACATGTCTTGTTTGTAATTTTTTAGGTGTATTCTCAATATTTTTGGGTGAAATGTGCGCAAAAAAATAAAAAAAAACTATTTTTTACAATTTGTCGTGTTTTTTGTGATAGAAATTGTAAGTTTGTCAATAAAATCTTATTGCGTGTGAAATCCCAATTTCTCCCGGTTACAGCAGTACCACATATGTATAGGTAGACACGCTTTCCTGCCCAGGAGACTCTCCCAAACTGAAACAGAGCTTTAGGGGATTTTCAGATAAAATACAACTATGCTATGCAATATGCGCACCTTGCAGTTTTTCAATAAAAACAACCCTTTACAATTGAAATACCCCCAACAAACTATATATTCTCTGGAAGTACACACCTCAGGCTTTCTAGGCGTACCTGGCATTTTTTCAGTGGGCTCATCTTTCTGGAAGTAATCCCTTGAAGAATTCTTAGGTTGCACAGGGTTTCCCTAAAAAAAATGTATAAAAAAGCAGAATAAAAAAACACCTTTTCCTAAAATATAAATATGCAAACAAGAAAAACAAGCTAAATCTAAAAGCGCAAGGTCCCCCGAGCAGAACAATATCCAACATGCATAGCTAATTTTAACCCTTTTAATTGCCACCCTACTTTAAATTTTGTCACCCTCTGTTGACAGGTCATTTTTCACCATTTTGTTCCATGTTTAACTGTGATTTTTGCAGGAATTTCCAGGAAAGTTATATATATATATATATATATATATATATATATATGCAGTAGAGTTTAGGCTTTAACATGAAATGTCTTGTTTGTAATATTTTTGAAATATGTTTTTTTTAAATATTTTTTTAAAAAATAAAAAAATATTTTTTTAAATTGTCTCATTTATTTTAAATAAACCATTTATTTTATTAAAGAAAATCATATTGCATGTGAAAGCCCCATTTCTCTCGATTACAACGGTACCACATATGTATTGGTAGACATCCTTTTCTGTCCAGGAGACTCCACAAACTGAAAAGAGCACTTTATAACATTTACAAATAAAACACAACTAATATCCACACTATAAAGGGTTCATTAAAAAAAATGTTGTGAGGTCCGGCATAGCCTATGAACCCAGGCTCTTCTGCGCATCCCCCCCCCCCCCGGGATTGAGGAGGCAGGTAATTGGGGGGCTTAGGGTTAATGGCAAGTCACCCGCTAGGCGCAGGTGACTTGCCAGACCCAGGGCATTGCGAACTAGTATATAGGGTCTCAAAAATCCCTTACCAGTTCACAAAGGGTTAAATGTAAAAAAAACACACATATTTAATATTAATATTTATAATATTTTATTATAATTTTTTTAATACTTACCTTCCATCCATCCATCCCAGAGCACTGTGTCCAATGCTGATCAATTTGGCTTCTGCTCACCTGCTGATGCTGGAAGCTTTTTATACCTGCTGGGTGACAGGTAACATAGGGTTAATTAAAAACCCTAAAAATCCGAAAAAAATGGCATGAGGTCCCCCCTACCCAGCTTAACCAACCCGGGATCAGCTATGGGGGCTTGTAGAACAGGGCACAGGGGCCAGCTTTCGTGGCCCCTGGCCCTGCAGGCTACAAAGCCCACATAGCCTCTGTGGGCCCGGGCTCTTCTGCCCACCCCTGGCCTTTGGGGAGACAGGTAATTGGGGGGCTGGGGGTTAAAGCCCCCAGCCTTGTGAACTGGTACAGGGGTCACATGGACCCCTTACCAGTTCACAAAGGGTTAACAGTAAAATAAAACACACACAGTAAAAATTATTTTCTAAAAAATACCTCCGATTGTCAGCTCCTGCGTCCCTCGCTGATCTGATGACAGATGGCGGTGAATGGCAGCCAGAGGAGGAGGGGAGGCAGGAGATCAGAGGATCTCCTGTCCCCTCCTTCTCTCACCACCGATCACCGGCATCTGACAGCTGAGAGGCCTGGAGCTGTCATGACGCCGGCCAAGTGACGTCATAAGCCCCGCCCCCAAAAGCGGTGGGGCTTCGCGGCAAGATGGCGGCGACCGTCAGGAGAAGAGGGGAGAGAGCCTGACAGGCTCTCTCCCGAAGAGCAGAGTGTTAATCCGGGAGCACGTGCATTACCTAGGCCTCACATTGGCGCCTAGCGCTGACGTCATCAAGCGCGACTGGGTGGAATCGCCCCCCTGCAGGAGATCAGGCTAAATTAAAATGCAGAAGAGGTGCAGCACACATACCGCAGCCTGGCCTCCAACGAGCTTCACAGACCCACACTAGCGGGCAAAAAACACAATGCAGCCCAACCACCAGCAGCCACACATTCCGCCAGACATTCAAAGCCTGCCTACCATACGGTATTGGAGGAGGGTGGTGGGAAGGAAAAGGGGAGCCGGAAGTCCTCCCTGACAATTTCCCCAATGCCTTCTGACCATGGCATACCCCCCCCCCCCCCCCACTGGCTGTGAGTCAGGAACTGGCTGTGTCCAGCCAATCCCCTGGAGCCAGGGAATGGGTCAACCCCATCAGACCCAAGGTACTTTGTGTCTAGGTGATGGTTACCATCAATATCACTATATAACCACAAAGCCTCCAGAAATAAAGTCTGCTTAAATATTTATACGTTTATATACACATACACAATGATCTTCCATAGCTCCATGTTTATTATGCTAGCGACACACTGTCTGCAGCAGCAGAATCATTTGGATTCCTTATTACCAGGAAATTGATATTGGAAGACACATTGTTGGGAGACCTCCGAGTTCGGATTTAACATGGGGAAGGGCTTATGGAAAACTTCCTCTACAGTATGACTTTGTACACAAGGCCAAACACGTGCTTTACATCTGATAAAAAAAAAAAATGTCCAGTCTAAACTTTTTAGAACTTTTTTCAGCTAATCAACATTATGCAAGGTCTTGTCATGTAATAACGTATTTGAGTAGCGAGCAGTAGTTTGCTCTCTTTGGTACATCATTCTGCAAACATACAGCAGAAGCTCCTGCCTTCAATCCACTGCCTGATGATTAGTCACGTTTGACCACAAGGACAGTATGATCTTTACTTTTTCTTTCCAGTGATTGCTTACTACCTCAACTCCCTTAAAGTGGACCAACACCCTCCCAAGATCAGCCCGGGAATCTATAAGATTCCCGGACCAATCAGACCCCTGACTGCGGGGCACCCCGCTGTGTGAAACCCCCCCAGATCCCCGAAATCCCTACCTTATCCTCGATCCAGCGGCGCCCGCCACCTCCCACGCGTCCCTCTAGCAGGACGCGCACCCGCGCCTGCCGTTTGTGAATGCGCGGGAGGCGGCGGCGGGCTGTCTTGTCTGTCGGTGCCTCCCGCTTGTCCATCGACGGTGATTGGCAGCGGCGGTCACGTGGGAGCGAGGAGAGGTGAGTTTTTCGGGGTTTCCGGGGGTTTCACACAGCCGAAGTGGACCAAAACCCAGGATAGTCAAAATCCTGGGTGTTGGTCCACTTTAAACAGCCCTGCACTAACAGCACTTTTGTGTATTGGGTTTGCATTGGGGGTCTCATTCCCTGCTTTACTTGGTGAATATAGCCTCCTTATCTAGCATTTGCACTTTAGATTTGATTGATTGCACAGGTTTATGGTCTTGATGAATTATTTGTAGTAATTACCTTTTTATACTTGTATTTTTTGCATAAAGTGGAGTAATTGCACACTCACTTGAGTAATTAGAAATAACATATATAATTTATTTTTTATTTTTCCTTGGCCTATTTGTGGAGCTATTTAATACCGATTTCTATTTGTACTTTTTTGATACCTTGTAGTCTTCTATAATATGGATTGCTAAGTATTTTAGCATCACAGAAATAGTGGATTAATTGATTTTAACAGTGTCTTTGTGTTGCATGTGTGTTTTTGCTATAGTGTAACATTTAATAAAATATTATTTTATGGTATTTGTGGAGTTGTGCCCCTTTCTTATGACCCTTGTCAATTTGGTTTGGCCCACACAGCAGAAGGGAAAGAAGGCCTCAGTGCGAGAAAGTTCAATGTCATTTGTGTCTCTGACCTCAGAAACAGGAAGACACGCACGAAGTTTTGGAGGACTTGTGGCTGGCCATGTAGACACAATCTCCAATAAAAGATTGGAATGTACAGAGAATGTATACAGCACTGCATGTATCTATCATAGTATGTTACAAGTCAGGGAAAATCCACTTTCAATGGCATTTTTGTGCTTAAACAATGTCCTCTAGGTGCTGAGCTGATCTAGCATTTTCTGTTATGTTACTAAATGTGAGTTTTATGGAAGCAGTTCTCACTACCTGCAATCTGTTGCTATCAGCAACTGTACACTAAGAAGAGAGAAGTGAGTGCTGTACAGAGAGAACACTGCTGCTATGGTCAATGCTGAGAGGAGCTCACTCACCCTTACCCATGCCCAGCAGCAATGTTGTGTGTGTGTGTGTGTGTGTGTGTGTGTAGAAACAGATCGCCAATATGCTTCCATAAAACACATATTCACTACAATAAGAGACAAAATGATACTAGATCAGCTCAGCATCTTGAGGATATTGTTTAGGCACAAAAAATACGATTTCAAGAATGCCATCGAAAGTGGACTTTCCCTTTAAAGACTCCAGACTTACATCTTGTCCCACCTGGGATGTCCCATTGTGTGAAACCCTCATGATCGCCCATATATTCAGAAGTCAAAACCACAGAACATTTGCAGGCCTCCACTGGCATCCCCAGGACTTCTCGGAGACAGCCTCTAAACCAAAGTTCTGCTTCTTGTGTACAATGGCGTCCACTGAAGTCAATGGGAAAGATCCGTTTCGAGGCCACACCCAACTGCTGCACAGGCTTCTAATACCGGCACTGCAGGTGAGAGAGGGGCAGCGAGGGAGCAGGTAACTGGGGAGTCTCATGCCCATTAACATGTCCTTATCTTCAGGTCTGAGGGAGAGGCCATGAAAGAAGACTTTCCTTTAAAAAATTTAAAGGGACAAAAAAGTAATGGGTTTGTAAACCCAAATTAAAAAAAAAAAAGACTATACTTATCTATACCCCCCTGCAGCATAACCCAGTTGTTCTGCTGTTGACTCTGATGCTGACAGAGTGCTCCGAACTGGCGGTGGTGTGTTTTTGACCATTCAATGATAATCCCAGCCTTAGATTGATACTGCTTCCCAAACAATGAGGGAGCCTGCTGAAAGCAGATGATGGGAGGCAAGTCATGCTGCAGGACCTGATCCTGCATGTGGTTAGCTAATTACTGTGTGGTTAGCTAATTACTGTATCGTTTTATTTTCATTTTCTGCAAATTTAGAGTTTTAGTAACTGGGGTAAAATGGACCAAAACTGTGCAGCCCTGTAGAATAAAAGTCTCCAGTACCAGCCACTAGTCTTCCCCCAGGGGAATCCGAAATTGGGATGCCCCTCGTATTGCCGCAAAATGTACCCCCCATGGTGCTGGCACTGCCTGAGGCAGCATCCCCAGCTTCCCTTTAGCTAAGGTGCACTCTCCCGTCCAGCCATTGAGCAGGTGACAGGAATGCATCTTAGACTAGAGGGAAGCTAGGAATTCAGCCAGCATTCTGGTCACATCAGCCAGCATTCTTGAGATCAGCCGCCAAGGGTTTCAGCCCACTTTATAGCCCAACTCTAGGAACAAAAATATACACACACCTATTTAAATAAAAAACTTACTATCCTTATTTGATCTCCCAATTATTAACCAGTGATACACCAGATCCTATTCAGTGTACATGATAAGGTTTTAGTGTGACATGTACAACCTCATCTGCTGCCATCTAGGGTTGGACCCATCAACGTTGTGGCTGGCCCTGAAGTCTAAATGTGATTCCAATTCAAGATGCCCCAGTGTGTGAATCCCCCTGCAGAGGACCGCAATCCCCTACCTTCCAGCAGTCGCGGGCCACCCCTGCAGCTGTGGCGTGCTTCCAAGCCCAGCCATTCCCAAAGGCCGAACACAGGAGCAGGCCTCATTCCACAGAGAAACCAGGTATGCAGCCACTCTCGCTCCCAATGTGGATGCTGTGTTCCAAACAACAGCTTTATGCCATGCATTAGTATGCCCGGCATATAGCCCACGCATGCTCCATGAGAAGGTGGGTTCTGTGAGTGATCTGGGGAGTGTTTCACCTACTGGGGATGCCCCAGGGACAACGACCCATTACCAGGATACTGAAAATCCTGGTGATAGGTCCACTTTAAAAAGGAACAAAACCCCCTCTGTGTGTGAACCTTCACGATCCCACCCTTCAGCTTGCCGACAATCAGCGTTTGCTGCTGGCTACACCCTTCGCACGGTTAAATGCCTCAGATAAATATAAAACTGTGATGTGCTGCAACCCACATATGTGCTATGGGGTCTCTGGCTATGTGAGTATACCAGCCGATCTCAGGGGTTTCACCCAGTGGGCTTCCCAAATCAGGCCGACCCAGGAACTTACAATACAATAGATATTCTATATCCCCCCAGGTGGTACTTAAAGAGGAACATCACACCTGATTTTCACATTTCAGGGTGTTCCTCTCAGTGGGGGCCTGTCGCTCCCACGACACAGACTCGGACGAGCATGCTGATTGGCTGAGCGGCCTGTTCAACTAATCAACACCCTCGCTTTCACTCGGCTCCACTGACAGATAAACAGATAAGCAGCCGAGTACTCCGCAGGCTGCATCCCCCTTTCACCTTCTAGCTGTTGTGTGCACTCACCGCCCATTCAGGAAGGCTGGGGACAGGTACGCTATGGGTGAGCGGGGATGCGGCCACAGCGCAGAGACACGGAGAGGGCTCCGGTACAGGGTGAGTGAAACGGGGCTTGGGGGGGGGGTGTTTACACAGCAGGACATCCCAATTCAGGATGCCCCAAGGAGTGGAACTCGGATGGCCCTGGAGTCTTTTATACCACTGAAGTTCCTCTTTAAAATTTATAGAAAAATAAAAAGTGGTACTCGATAAAAAATAGTTGAGCACCCCGGCACTAGATCAGCCAAGGGTGAGGATGGCGTGGATGGGGGTTGGAATTAGACCCCTGCTAGTTATCTGCAGAGCTAAAGATGTCACAGTTGTGCGAAAATCTCTATAACCACCTTGTCTCAAGAAGATGACAGTAAGCAAGGACAAATTTGTATTTCAATACTGGTTAACAGGGAAAATAAAGTATACCTGTCACAAAAGAGTAATAGAGGCTGCCCTACAGACAAAATCTGGAAATGTTATTTCTGAATACCTGGCTGTGTCGATAGCTTGTATCTGCAAAAGAGGCGTGTCAATGGAAAGCTTTAAAACAAGTCCGACTATGTAGAGATAGACCATATAAGTTTATCTCTATATACTCAGACATCCTGTTCTTAGAGCTTTCCAGCACCAACCCCCTTCTGGATATACAAACGGTTTAGCAGATACAGAGCCTCAATTTTTAGGCTATAAAAGTCATATGTACACCAGGTATAACATACAAAGCTTTCCAGTGACACCCCTCTTCTATAGATAGAAGCAGTCAACACATAACCTTTATTTTGCAGGCAGTTCACAAAATAAATTCTGACTTATACAGCCTATAAAATAAAGGTTCTGTATCTCTCTGGTGACCATTTGAAGAAGGGTGTTGCTGAAAAGCTCTAAGAACAATATGTCGGACTATAAAGAGAGAGCCTTAAACTGAATAGGTCTCTCTCATTATAGTCAGACATCATATTAGAACTTTCCAATTTACACCTTGCTTCTAGAATAGATAGATTCAGACTCCATGGCCTCGATTCAATAAAGGTAGAAAAAAATTCGCATGGTAGTAAAAAATTCAATTCATGAGAAAAAAGCCTGAGAATGTCACTGTTAGTGAATCACTAGAAAAAAAAGACAATGAAAGTCAATGGCAGCTTTCACTACAGTGTAGAAAGGAATAAACAGTTCTCTACTCTTCTTAGGAGTAAAAAAGTGCCATTGACTTTCATTGTCTTTTTATCTGGTGATTCAGTAACAGTGACATTCTCAGGCTTTTTTCTCATGAATTGAATCTATTACTATCATGAGAATTTTTTTCTACCTTTATTGAATCGAGGCCCATGTCTGCAGGCAGAGTTTGTGTTAACTCATAACTCATCTTTTCTGCCCCTTCCAGGGGGAGAGTTAACAATTTGATACAATGCATGTTTTTGTTTACATTAGTAGCAAATGTAACAAGTTGTAACAAATACCAGCTGTGCCGAGCCAGGAGACACTGCTACTTCTGTCTGTCATTCATGGAGGAGTATTTGTATACAGTCAAGGCTTCAGGAAAATGTACATGTATAATGTACACTAAATTAGGCATTGATACGACCTCTGAGTGAACCAATCACTGATCAACCATCAGACTAGGTGCCCCTGGGACATCCCAATTCAGGATGCCCCACTGTGTACCGCCCCCAGATCACCTGAAAAGCTAATTACCATTCCACCGTCTTTTCCCCCTGCCTGCAGCCCTCACTATCACTCACTGGATTACTTTCACCCAGTTTGGAATTAGGGGGCAGGCAAGGGGAAAGAGCTGCCGAGGGTAAGCGGGTACCACTTTTAAAAGGGTTACAGGAGTACTGAAGCCGCATTCCTTCAAATTAATCAGCAAACAAAAAGGAACATATTTTAAGAAATGCATATTCATATAAATAAGATTTTTAGGTAAACCTACCTGGAAAAGCATGTGGATTGGGTGACCCCCGTTTAAGGCACTTGGAACATAAAATATTCACCGTGTAATAGAGGCCAGGCCATTCCTGTAATAGTGCATTCAGCTCTTCCACCAAAGGTGTTATAGCTTGCCACGCAGTCCATATGTTGGGCAAAGAAGCATGACTTGCAATAGATAGAAGGTCTGAATGTAAGGCTCCTCTGGAAGGCCGAAAGCTCACAACAACTGGCACTTTTCCCCTGTAGGCGAAGATTTGAAATTTACCATCTGATCGGTGCACAACATGACTATTAATGTGAACACTAAAGCGGGCAAACAGGCCAGGCGGGAACATTGATGGAAATCTGTATTCTATCTGGAGCTGTTCCACCGCTAGAGATTGTCCTGAAAGGTTTGTGCCATTAATCCAGGCCTCTGCATGAGGTACTTCATTCTTCACGTAACAGGGAAACTTGTACCAAGTCGTAGAGCCATTTAATGGTTTCAATTTGGGTTTGTTGATACAGTAACACAGACCCATCTTTTCCAAAAGTTCAAGAATGAGTTGCAAGTCTTCCTGTGTTTTGATATGCGGTTTAAGCAATAACCTAATGATATGAGTGGGCAAAAGTCCATGAAGAAGAAAGCCTTCTACATAATGATGGAGCTGTGAAACCCTCAACTCATCTGCCTTAGAGTCACTCAAGAGCTTATGTAATAAGACAGAGGGCTCCTTCTGGAAAAAGACATTGAAAATATCAATCAGTTTTGTCAGATTATGAAAGACATACTCCTTAAGAGTCACGTTATCTTCGAAATAGAGCAGCTTGCCACTCTCGTGTAGATAGGACAGGGCGCTCTGCAACCTGTCTTCCGTAAGTCCTGCTTGTAGGCCTAGCCTTGCCGAGTCCCACCAGCTCAACCAGAGCTCCTGAGGTTTAAAGTGCAACTCTTCCAGCATCTGCCAGGATTTAGGAAGAACTCTGTAGAGGTTTGGGAAAATTTCTCTGTGTTCGGCCACCGATAACAGTTTGTCTCGCAATCGTCTTATATTGGAATAATCATGGCAGCTAACACAGAGGACAGGTGAGAGAATCTGAAGGCGGTTATTCAATAAATATTGCAACTGGGCCTTCTTTCTCCTCAGATTGATATCACTAACACCATAAAAAGCTGTGTGGGGGTTTGAGGCACGCATGTCATAATTTTGGCTAAGAGCTTCATCAACAGTCTGTGCCAAATTGTGTAGGATCTCAATGTCCTTCTTTTCCAGCAGGGCTATCTGGTGATGAATGTCAAGGCATTTTTCCTCAATCTCTTTCTCTTCACACAAGTCTGCATGAGTCCCTACGATGCATACAACTGCATGAGGTACCTTGGCACTGATAAAATGCAGAAAATAGCCTACGAACATAAAAAAGTGCTTGGAAATGTAGGATTTTAAATTAACAACAAGGATATAGAGAGCACCAGGGGAGAGGAAGAAAGGGTTGATAATGTCATAGCTCTGGTCCCCAGCCAAGTCATACACAATAAAAGTCAGCCCCCGTTCTGCATCAGCTGTCCAGCTAGTCACTTCAATTCCTGTATTTCCCAGTGCAACGCTAGAAGCCTTCCCGTCAGTCAGACAACGTCTCAGCAGAGTTTTGCCAGCATCCTTTTGGCCCGAGAGGACTAATTTTAACCTTGGCTTAAGCGCAGGCTGAGAATTGGCCAGCTCTTTCTGATAGGCAGCAATGTAAGGGATCCCTTTCATGCACACCTCATAAGGAGGCTGAATCAAAGGATTGTCTTTGATCTTCCAGATGTTGACTTTGGACAGTCTGCCAAAGTTGTCTGGAAGAATTGCTATTTGGTTGCCTTGAAGCACCAGCTCCTCCAGTAGACCCAGCTCCACAATGGTGTCAGGCAAGTACCGGATCCGGTTGTTGTCCAACCAAAGGGTGACCAGCCGGTACAGGCTGGAGATGCCCTCTGGTAGGACGGTCAGGTGGTTCCGACTTAGGTAGAGCTCCTCCAGCTCTTGCAGTAGCAGCAGAGCCCTGGGGAAGTCCTGGAAGGCATTGGAGGACAGGTTGATCATTCTCAGTTTTTGTAGGTCTCCAAAGCTCTCAGGCAGGCTGCATAGGTTGTTGTTGTCCAGCATGAGGCTCTCCAGTCCACTTAGCTGGCAGAAAGACTCTGGCAAGGAGCAAAGGCCTGTGCTGCTGAGCCACAGAATCTTCAGCGCCCTCATGGTACACATATCCTCAGGCAGGGAGCCCCCAGAGCCAGCTGTCAGAAGCTTGTTTCCAGACAGGTCCAGTTCCTCTAGGGCTGACAGGTGCAGCAGCTGTTGTGGGAAGGTGATCAACTCATTGTGGTCCAAGTCCAGGGCCCGGAGGTGGCAGAGGCCCTGCAAGGCGTCTGGCAGGTGACTGATGCGGTTGAAGCTAACGTCTAGTTCCTCCAAGTGCAACAGGGCTCCAAGCTGTCGGGGCAATGTCTGCAGCTTGTTGTGGCTCACACACAGCTTCTTCAGCTGGCTCAGCAGCCCCACAGCCTCAGTGAGGCAGCTGAGGCGGTTGTGGCTGATGTCCAGCTCGGTGAGCCGTCCCAGCTGGTAGACAGCGGAGGGCACGCTGAGGAAGCGGTTCCGGCGCAGGATCAGGACGTGCAGGTTGGTGGCAGAGATGCTCCGCAGGCCCTCGGGGACCTCCTCCAGGGAGTTATTGCCCAGATTGAGCACCTCCACATCGGCCAGGTCCTCGGGCAGGTCGAGCTTGCCAGGCTGCCCGCAGCTGAGGGTGAGCTGGCGCAGGCTGCTGCGGAGCTTCCGGGAGCGCAGGGCGGCATCTCTCCATAATCGGGCGCTTTTCAGGTCACAGCCACCGAGTACCGCATCCCTCCCCGCCATCATCTCAGCGGTGGCCTCAGCGCCCGGGCATCTGGCCGTCCTCCCTGCTCATTCAGCCCCGGTGCCCGCACCTCCGCCCAGCAAACGGACAGCCTGGCATGGTGCTCCTAGAGCCGCCTCCATGGCAGCCCGCACATAGAGGATGGCAGCCTTCCCGGCAGCCTCCAGCCTGCAGCCGCAGCAGGGAGAGAGCGGAGCGCTGCTATTGTCTCTCTTCCTCTACGTGTGTCAGCTCCTCTATGAGAGTCATGTCCTTGCCGAGAAATAAAGGGAGGAGCGGCGTGTGCTCGCTCTATGCTGTCAGCTCTGGCCGCTATTGTGGATGAGTGACTGCTAACCTGCTCTGTCTCCCCCACCCCTCCCTCCTTCCTTCCCTCTACAATCCCAGGGTTGGGACTGGCCAGAGAAATCGCCCACAACTCCAAGGGAATCACGCTGCACACAAGCGCCATCTAGTGGCTGCATTCATTAGTGTCTGTTTCCTAGGCCATGCAAAGCGGGAGACATCTAGTGGCCATGCTAGCTTGTAGTGTGGGGTAGTCTGAATAACGGAATAAAACACACCACACCAGATAAATAAGAACCAATTTAGAATTTACCGGTTGAATATTAGGCAAAGTATTGAACATAATAGTTGGTGTATATAGCCACTGGATTAAGGCAATAAATGACTGTGAAGAATCTAGTATAATTTCTACTTTTGAAGAATATGGGGGGGGGGATCTCAAACAAAGGCTAAACTTGTGATTAAGAGCGGAGGCTCGAAACGCGTCGACGTGATGTCTGCCTGAACATGCTCTCAATGCTGTGCGTGCTGTTTTTATGCAAGATAATAAAGAATGGATAATTTTTAACCACCTTGGCTGCGGGCTGGCTCGTCTTGTCTTTGGATCGTCTCCAGCATTTGGGTGAGCTCCTTATGCCGTGCCGGCAGCGGGTGTATGTTTCTGTCCAGGGAGTGAAGGCTGGCAATATTTGACTTAAACTTGTGTCTTGGTTACTTTAACATATATGGCTATTTGGATAACTTTAAAGTGGACCAACACCCACTGCTGATCGGCCCGGGAATCCTGGGCCGATCAGCTCCTTCCCCGCGGGGCATCCGAAATCGGGATGTGTGAAAACCCCCGGACGCCCACAAACCTTACCTTCTCCCGTTCCAACGGCGCATGTGCGGACCACCGCCGCATCTCACGCATCCCTCTAGCAGGGCGCGCACCCGTGACGGCCGTTTGTGAATGGCCGGCGCGCTTCCTGTAACAGGGACGCGCAAGAGGCGGCGGCGGCAGCCTCAGCTTGTCCGTCGGCGGTGAGGTAAGTTTTTTGGGGCTTTCTGGGGGGTTTCACACCCCCGATCGGGGTGCCCCGCAGAAGTGGACCAGCACCCAGGATAGTGAAAATCCTGGGTGTTGGTCCACTTTAAAACACACTGTATGCTCTGTGTAATTCAAACAATCTATCAATACACACGCAATCTATATAAAATGTAAGATTAACTCTATATAATAAACTTCAGGTAGATGATGCTCTAAATTTGTAACTATGCTGTAAATTGTGAGGAGAACTGAGAAAAGTTCAGACCAAATGTCCTTAGTCCAAACGATCTTGGTGGAAAATGTCCTGTTATTGCTGACTAAAATGATGCTGTTTCTTTAAATATTTTCAGCTTATTTCTTTCTTCAAGTGATCACGGCCTCAAAATCTCCTAAATAAAATTACCAAGGACGTCCTCCAACCACAGTCTCTTTCTTTGCGCTCCGCGGGAGGCTTCACACAGTGAATAACACACAAAAAACTAAGCCTTTACACTCCTCACACAGTTCAGCAGTGAGGTAAATAAGAGTGTTAATTTCAACCAAAAACTTCACTGTGGCCCTATAATTTATGTGGCTCAGAAACACATACAAACACAGAAGTGCTCTCTTTGACCAACCTCACGGACTCTGCTCCCTCAGAGCTGTGCTGTGCCTTTTATAGCCTGCAGGAATGACCTCACCAGTCTCTCTCTCATGGCTGGCCCCGCCCACCCACACACAGCGGCGTTTTCCAGAACCCTCCCAGCAGAGGTTTGTTATATGTCGGTTACAAGCTCACACCAAGCCACGATACTTAAACCAGACCTTCACCATGATTGAAAGAATAATACGTAAGTGACTAAAAACGTAAAATATATTAATGTTAGATGCTTGGGAATCGTTTTATAAGGGTTTTCAATAAATCATGGTGAAGGACCGCTTTAAAGTGGACTGATTATCCTGGGTTTTGGTCCTTTCCCCCGTGGGGCACCCCGATCGGGCATGCCCCACTTTATTAAACTCCCAGCTCGCCTGATCTGACTCACCCTTCCCCAGTCCTATGGCGCATGCGCAGCCTCTCGTCCAATCAGCGCGCTCGGATTTGCAGCGTGCCAGCGGCCCCATCCCCAGCTGCCCGCTAACATGGAGCATGTACGTACCGGCCACTCAAAAAATGCCTGGCGTGGGCACACGTTCTGCTAAAGGCATAGCGGGGATGTGTCCGCTGCTTGCGCTTTCACCATTGGATCCGGAAAGAAAGTGAGTTTTCAGGCCACCTGGAGGGTTTCACACAGCGGGGCATCCAGAATTGGGAAGGGAATCTAGTGGCTCTGGAATCTTATAGATTCCAGGGCCGTTGGGACTTGAGTTTTGGTCCACTTTCAAGCACATTAAAGCAGAGGTTTAGCGAAAAAGTGCCCCTGCCCTGCTGCCACCCTACCCTGACACTGAGGCAGGTGCGGGTTAGAAAGAAAAAGACCCCTTACCTTATTCAGGGGCCTGCGCTGCTCTGTGTGGCCACAGTGGAGAAAGACCAAAAACAACATCCCCATGGGTCTACTCATGCTCCCGATGGCCATTCAGGCGTAGAGGGGGAGGGTGAGAGCACCCATGGAGCCGGGGGGATGCGGCTCTGTGCTTTCAAGCAAGATGGTGACATCCAAGATCTGGAGCACTGGGAGAGTGGTGCAGGCCCAAGGATAAGGGGTCTTTTCCTTCTAACCCTCCGTCCTGCCTCAGCGCCAGGGTAGGTTGGCAGGACGGGGATGATAAAGCTTTATTTCAGCCAAAGGCAATTATCCTATTGTGTTGTGATACGTATGGCACTGTCCTAAACTATTTTCCCTTTTAAAATTAAGGAAGAAATGGTCGAGATATCAAGGTTTACAGTTCTACCTTATGACTTTTTTCTGAAGAAAGTGGGCGTGGTCCTTGGAGCTGTGATGCTGCATAATAATCAGCATAATGGACGGGGTCTGTAAGAACCCGAGACCCTGCTTCAGGCACTTGCTATGCTCCCTCCCTCTCTACCTGTTTTGCAAAGCGACATTGGACGCCTAGACTAGCACCCCAAGAGGCGCATGCTCGCACACTTGCTTGCTTGCACACATGCTTATGCCCACTCATACATGCATATGTGCACTCCCAGACATGCATGCGCACATCCCCAGACTCGCATGTGCGCATTACCAAACACATGCGCACACTCCTAGATGCGAATACACACACTCCCAGACGTGCACCAACGCACTCCAAGTAGGGGTATATAGGTGGGCAGGCAGGTGGTTGGCCAGGCAGACAACTGAGCAGGTAGGTAGGTATGTGGCCATGCTGGTGGCCAGGTAGGTAGGTGGGCAGGCAAGTGTGTGGCCAGGTAGGTGGATAGGTAGCCACCCAAGTGGATGGGCAGGCAGACATGCAGGAGGGTAGGTATGTGGGCAGGCAGGCGGGTGGCCAGGTACATAGGTGGGCAGACAGATGGGGTGACCAGGTAGGTAGGTGGGCAGGCAGTCACATAGCCAGGTAGGTAGGTAGGTGGGCAAGCTGGTGGTTGACCTGGTAGGTGGGCAGGCAGGCAGATAGAAGGGAAGGTGGTGACAGCGGCTCTGGGTGGATGTGGCCCCCGGGATGGACATCCTACCTGCAGACAGCTCTGACTATGGGTGGGAGGGCGTCCAGTGGTGACGGCTGTGGCTTCTCTCCACCGGCTCGTGCTGCAGTGGCAGGAGCGCCCAGGCAGCTTGTGCTTCTCCGCCAACAGCGTAGTTTATATTCCCAATCCCAGACGGCTCCTTGAGCAGCAGTGGCTCATCTCCCCAGTCTCGAACTGCTCCTCCAGCGGCAGTGGCTCACATCCCTGGTCTCTGGCAGCTCCTCCAGTAGGGACAGCTTCTCACCAGTGGGGTCTGCCCTCACCTCCTGCTCCCAGCAACATTAGCGCCACCTCTGGGGGACGTAGTTCCGTTATGGGACCTCAGAAGATGATTGGTGGGCCACATCGGAGGAGTGTGGTCGAAGCCACAGGAAACGAAGGAGATTTCAAGAACAAAACCCAAAATTTTGACTATCCTAGTTTTTTTTCTTGCCCCAGGGCATCCTGATTTAGGATGTTCACCCAGTGAAAACTCACCATTCCCCAGTCCCACGACGGCCTGTCATCCAATCAGAGCTGTTTGCTGTGCATCCCGTCCCCAGCCTATTTGCCCCTCCTGCCCTGTGAACTAATTTAGAGGTCTGAAGGAACACACATGTAAAACACACACACGCTAATAATAGTAATATTTTTTTTTTCCACTTACCTCCTTTCCTCGCCAACCACTGCTGTCCTATGTCGTCAATCTTCAGGGGGCAGAGGGCATGGAACCCAGGCCTCCGCCGATCACTCGCATCTCTGCTCACTCCCACCCGCCGCTCACTCACTCACTGGTATCAAAGGCCTCTTCCTGCAGCGGGAGCGAGCTGTCATAAGCCGCGTTTTCTGCCCATCTGAGCACACTGTGGGGGGGGGCAGAGGACTGCCATGCAAAGAGGAGACCCCCCCAACGCTGGATCCAGGGATGGAGGTGAGCTTTCTTTTTTGGGGGGAACTGGGGGAAAAGGCAAGCATGTAGAATCTACAGGTTTGGCGCTTAACGGTAAGAAAAAAGCACCGCCATAGATTCTACGAGCTTGGTGTAAAGGGTTAAAGAGCAATTCCACTTTCAATGGCATTTTTAAAAATCCATTATAGCATGCTAAAATGATTCCAGTTGCTGAACTTATTTGTTTTTTTATTTGTTTACAACTTTGTTTTAAAAGAAACAGTTTCTGTGTTTACCTAGACTTTCTGACTCTGGCTTCCCAATTATCTGATCTGGCAGAGGCAGAGATGATGCTCCACATTGCTGAGGTAGGTGAGGGGATCACAATGGTATGTTCCAGTAGCTAAAGGGTTAGTGGCAGCGTTCTCACCTGGGGAGATATGTCTGTCGTTACTCCTGCTTGATATTTTCAATCTCACCCTTGTTAGTGGATGGATTCTGGGATTTGTAGGGAAGCCCACTGGAGCAACACAGACCCACAGGAATATTAGAATTTTATTAACAGCATGCTGATCAGTAAATCACAGGTAAAACACACGTTCTATTCCAGAAGAGGAAATCAATAAGGCAGACCTGACAAAAAGGGAGTTTTCCTTTAAGGGTAAAAGGTAGAAGAGCGCTTTCCTAAACAGAAAGTATTTACATGGTGCATACATGCCAGGAACCACAGAATTGCCTTGATTTTTAATGAGAAGGCAGAGCCATATAAATCATATCTTTATGTCTCTTCAGGCTATCTCCTAAATGTAAAGGACTTACCTGTTCCTCCCATGGTGCCCAAGCCATGGCGTGCACTTACCTTTGGCTTTGATCTGATTACAAACCCGCCTCGTCCCCTGATACTGCTTCCCGGCTGTGACCCTTGGCTGGTCTTCTGAGAGATGCAGAGAGGTGAGTTACATTTACTCAAACTATTTTGTGGGTGTCATGTAGGTGTATTTATTTTAACTATTTGTGAACTGGTAAGGGGGTCAAAGAGCCCCCTAAATCGGTTCAAATAGTATCAGGGGGCTAGTGAGCAGCCAACACGTGTGGACACCTAAGAACCCAGCTCCACAATCCCCAGGCACTACGGGCATCACAGCGCTGATCGAATTGCAGCCGCTCCAAACAGTCACCGCCGCCCACTGTTCCCACCAAAATGGCCACCACATCTCCCTCACAGCATAGTGAGGCTTCAGCTAGCTCATCTGGGGTGGTAAAAGAGCTGAGCTAGGAGGGATCGCTCCCACAGCACACCTCACCGAAGGCTGCTCTATTACAAACGTTTAAGACTCTCCTTCAGAGGGAACTGTCTGCAGCCACAGACAGATTTGCAGCCAATATTGCGTGGTTTCTAAAGGAGCTGCGGGCCAGGGCTAGTGGAGTGGAGGACAGAATAGACAATGTTGCAATGGTCCTAGAGGACCATGAGGAGGATATTACCACTGTTAAAGCTGATCTGGCGAAAGCTTTTACACACATAGAGGATTAGGAGAACAGAGTAAGGCACAGTAACCTGAGAATAAGGGGGCTCCCTGAGTCCATAGTTGACATTAACTCAACTGTGACTGCCCTATTTTAGGAGTTGTCTCCTAATGTCCCCATTGACAGGCTTGAGATGGATCGAGTACACAGGGCTCTGGAGCCCAAGAGATCTGATGGCAAGCCCAGGGACAATATAGTTCAAATTACTTTTTACAGAGCAAAGGACACCCTTAAGCAGGCAGCCTAAAGGAAGGATGAGATAAAGTTCCAGGGACATTCTTACCAGATGCAGACATTGCATTGCCCCTTTCACTATACAGAAACAGAGGTTGATGAAGCCCCTTTTGGAAATCCTGTGCTCCAGCAGTATTCCTTATAAATGGGGCTTTCCGTTTAAGCTATACTTCACACTCAAAGGCTACCATATTCCATCAATTCAGAGGAGGGATCCCCTGGCATCCCGAGCCCCTTTGCGCAATGGATGGCAGATGGTCCCTGAACGCAACGCCCACAGCAAACCTCTACCTCAGCGCCCTGCTTGTGGGACCCCCGCGGCAACAGGAACCTGAGTAGGCCCTAATGTGAGGGCCAATCAAGCCCAGATATTCACTTCTTCCTGTACAGGGAAGTTTCCACAATGATTCTGTAGGGGACTGGGACAAGCCGTGGACTTTGATATCCAGGATTATACCCCTGAGTGGTACTCCACAGTTGTGTTTGCGATTCAGTTGCAATGCATTAACTAGCCCTTTTTCTTTACAGCTTGTTGGAGTGATTTGATGTTGAGGTTTACAGTTATGTTGTATGTCCCTAAGCAAGGATGATTGATTGTTATCTGGTTAATTATTTGGGAATTTAATGCTAGCTGTTGTGTTAGCAAAGGAGAGGTATGACACTATTATTGGCCCAGCAAGATTTAGCTGCCCTCTTTGTCCTGTGGAGAGTGGATTGATGGCTGAGTCTGGCACTTTGCTACCACCCAGTGGACATTTTGTGTATCCGATTATTAGCTATGACAGCACTATCTGGTTACTGCTGCTTTCCTGCCACTGAGGAGGTCTCTTTATGGTCTCTCTGTTGCTATATAACACTCCCACTGTTAGTTTAAATTTATGTGAGCAAAGGGGGTGGGAGCAGCTCCATCACTATTATTTATACAAAATTATCATCATTATTATTCAGGGCCTGGGAACCAATTTACCGCCCAGTTTACCTTTATTTTAAATTAAATTTATGTGGCCTGGGGAATTAACTCCACAAAAGGACCTGGGGGTTACACTGCCACTTGGTGGCAAAACATTTTTCTTGTTATTTCTATTTCTAGTTTGCAAATGCTGTTGCTCTTTGTCTTTCAATTCTCAAAGCTAGTTTTCTAGTTTGGAGGGCTATGGAAATTTGACTATCAAACCAGCAGACAAGGGGGGGATATCGTCATTATGGAAAATGACCGATATGTACAGATGTGCCACCAGATATTGGACTGGTATGTACGGGCCCTCATGTCCAGGCTCAGTGAGGCTTCGGAGGAGTATCACTCGCTCATCGAGGATGCGGTAGCTCATAGGGTGGTCGACGAGCCGACTGGCGCCTATCTCGGGGCCCCATGCCCGACCATAGCCACCTTTTATGCTCTACCTAAGGTGCACAAATCGGTGTCTGCCCCTCCAGGCAGGCCCATAGTGTTGGGCATGGGGTCCCCCACGGATCGGGCCAGTTGCTTCGTCGACCACCATCTTCTACCTTTGGTGCACCAATTACCATCGTTTCTGAAAGACACTGGTCACCTTCTCCGCATCCTCGATGAGCTGACTGTGCCCCCGGGGACCTTACTAGTGGGCCTGGACGTGGAGGCCCTGTACTCCAGTATTCCCCATGTCCAGGGACTATCAGCTGTCCAATACTTTTTGAACGAATTAGACTCTTTATTGTGAGACTATTGAAGTTTGCCCTCACCCACAATCTCTTTCTCTTCAACGGCCAAATTTACCATCAGGTACAGGGGACAGCGATGGGGACTACATGTGCCCCATCGTATGCCAACCTGTACCTTGGCCGTTGGGAGAGGGGATTGTGGGGTGAGGATGACCTAGAGATGTACCTGTGCCACGTACTTACGTAGCACAGGTACATCAACGACATTTTTATCTTATGGACTGGCCCTAGAGCACTCTTGAAGGACTTCATCAGGATCCTCAATCAGAATGATCTCAATTTGAAGTTAGTGGGAAGCAAATTCATTTTTTAGATCTGGCCATCTATATTGATAATCAGGGACATCTCCACTCAAACTTCTTCCGGAAATCATCAGCTGCAAATACAATCCTGCGGGCATCGAGCTTTCACCCCCAACACCTGCTTCGCAGCATACCATACGGGGGGTATCTCCGTGCCCGCAGGAATTGTACTACAGAGAGCGAATTTAAAGTGGCGGCTGCTGGAATTTGGGACAGACTGTCCAAAAGGGATTATAATAGGCGTACATTGACAATGGCCTACAAAAAAGCCCTGAGTAGACCACGCTCTGAAATCTTGTATAAACCTAAAATATGGAAGAGGGAGAGATCATTAGCAATTACACTTACCTACTCAGCACATCAGCATTCATTAAAGAACATCTTCAAACAGCATTGGCACATTCTAACTAATGATCATAATCTAAGAGAGATCATTCCTATACAACCACAATTTATTTTTAGATGTGTTAGAAACCATCGAGATAAATTAGTTAACAGTCATTATACTTCTAGAGAACGCATTAAGTGCTGTAAAGTTACAGGCACTTATCAATGCCAAAAAAGATGCAGCTGCTGTCAATTCATTAAGTCAGGTAAAACTGTACAAATACCAGGCCAAGCACAGTTAGTATCTCAACATTTCGTTTATGTATCAACGTGCCCTTGTGGGTGCTTTTACGTGGGTAAAACAAATAGACCTCTTAAAAAGAGAGTCTATGAACAACAGTATGACATCCGTGTAGCAAACTCTAAAACTCCTATAGGTTCGCCACAACCAGGAAACTAAAGGCCTATTAGTGCAAGGTTTAGATTGTATGCACATACATCCAAGGGGTGGTAATATTGAAAAGATCACTGTGCAGAGGGAAACTCGATGGATAAGCAGAACCAAGGCCCATGAATATCCGGGCCTTAATGAGACAATTCGTTTTGCCTCCTTCTTGGGTTAAGAAATGTATGAGCCCTTCCCCCTTCTTTTTTTTTTTTTGGACAACACAAGCCTTTATGTACTTGCTATACAAATAACCTAACCCAAGACTGATTTAAATGTTGTTATGGATGTTATATTATGAGTGAAGCTATTAATTTTGAGTACGAAAGTATCATGCCGATGTAACTAAGGTATTGTCCATACATTTAATTATTGTTAGACCTGTCTACTTATAGGGTCACATTAGATACCAGAAATTAGTGCACATAAAGCCAATACAAAGTTGATGGCCTATTGTTGATTCTAATATATTTTTATAACCAATGTAAGGTACATAGGACTCTGTTTCAATTTTCCTGATACTGGGTCGTTCCCTCAAAGCTGACAGGCAAGAAAGAATGGTTTATTGGTGTCTTACCTATCTAGGTGCTTCAGGCGATGTGCTAATGGTGCACGACCTGTATTCATTTAAATTTATGGTTCAAAGCTTTTTTAGTGCTTGGTTGGCCTTCAGGGGAGTGACCCAGCCAATGGGAGTGGGCAGGCCGGGAGATGGAGGGGGGCATGATGGGGCTGGTGTGGGGCTAGGTCCCCAGCCTACGGGCGGTGGGGGGGGGGAGGGGGGAACTCCAGCCCTCTGCCTCTGCACCCACGTCGGGTCTGCCGAGCCCTCACCGTTTTGGTGTGCTTGGCCGCTGACTACGGGCGGGGGTTGCGATCGGCATATGTGGCCGTTCCACAGGGGTCCCTCCCCTTCACCCTTCCCCCTCCCCCCGCCAGCCCACATGCGCGTCTTTCCACTCTCCTGCGGGGGATGTGGCTTTCCTGGGGACAGAGGTGGCGCATTGTATGCGCCCTGGCTGCCCCGGAAGTGGGTAGCACTTCCTGAGTAAGTGAGACGGCCTTTGCTACAAAGGCGCGTCTCACTGCACGTCACGTCCGGGCCACACGTGCAACTAGGAGGAAGCAGTGACTCGGACAGAGTCACTTCAGCCGCCCTGCAGCCTTTGTTCAGGCAGTGAGGAGAGGTGGGATCCATCATTCCCTGGTTTGGCACAAGGCCATTGAAACAATAGCCCAGTAAGTACATTTAATTATTTGAAGTAGCTAATATAGAACTATGGTTTATGATAATTGGCGTATAATGCTTATTATTGTAGATGGGACAGAAACATTCCCAGCGCTACAACTCGTCTTTTATTCTTGTTCTGAATATATAATTAGCTCATATGGGGAACATCTAATTTCCAGGTACCCTTTTACATATATAATGACTAGTTACAGTACTGTGGTTTGTGTGTTGTACTAAATGGGTGTGCTTCTCTTTCTTTTCTTTTTTTATTATTTTTTATTGCATTATCTGTTACTCAGGCACTTGATATATTCCAAAGTGAAATGGCAAATTTTGCATGAAAATTATAAAGGTGCAGATTGGTGCGGAAGAAGCCCTGTTCGGACGAAACTAGTTCACCTTCACCTTATATTTGATAATGCTTAACCATGCGTTTAATTGCTAATATCAATCATGTTTCTGTATATACACTGTAGGAAATGGATTAATCAACTGTTGAACATTGTTTATGTCTCATGAAATTTTGTACAATTATTGTTTTTAACTTGTAAAGTGGTATAAATAAGAGGGCACTGAGACTAAAGTGTATTCCCTCTTTATTTTTATTATGTATGACAAATAAAGTAGATATTATGGCATGATCTTTGAATTTTATATGGCGTGGTCACAATCTGAGTTCTTGGTTTGCCTACACCCAGGAGTTTGTCTAGTTGATCTAGTTTTCTAAGCCTTGATTTTAGTCTGGCCATGAAATATTTCTACAAGCCAGCTGATGTTTTGAACTCAAATGTAAAGATCGATTATATGTATATATTTTTTTTTTATATTACCGATGCCCATGTGCCTAGGGAGACTAGTGACACTTTGTGTTTCTCCGCCCACGCCTGAAAATTTGGGAGCAGATCGATCTATTTGCCTCAACCAA
Source organism: Gastrophryne carolinensis (assembly GCA_027917425.1). Classification (NCBI taxonomy): domain Eukaryota; kingdom Metazoa; phylum Chordata; class Amphibia; order Anura; family Microhylidae; genus Gastrophryne; species Gastrophryne carolinensis. The sequence continues at coordinate 266,184,564 of CM051234.1, forward strand.
GATGACCCCCAAGGTGGAGTCACTGTGAGACTTGTTGTTTTATGGTAATGATGTTATTTCTATATTTCTTCTGTGTCAGGGACCAGATGATGAGCCCTGTGAACAGGGAGGCCTGGCTACCACTGCTGAGGCTGGCACTTGGAGACATGCCCTGAACCCAAGCTCGACCCTGCAGGACCGGAGTCTAAGGACCACCCTGGTCTTCCTTAGAATCCCCCACACGGAAGGATAGATTTGCTGCTGGGGTGGTCCCAGGTTGTTCCCCAGAGAGACATGGCCTGAATGGATAGCAGTGGTTACCAGGTGAGAGGAAGAGGAAGACTATATGAGAGAGCCGGATACACCTGGAGGCAGCTCAAGGGCTAATCCAATACAAAGTGCAAGGGGCTCCTGCGGAGACAAGGACGCGGTTTCCAACAACGCGGAAATGACTGAGCGTGCCGGGAGAGATGTCGTCTCTCACCACCAGGAGAAGACCCTGCACTGTCACTGCCACAGGGTGAGATGCGGTTCACGGTTCGGTTTTTCCAATGATGGGTACCTATGTTCTCTCCCCTTAAAGTAATTTCCTGTAATGTACAGGGCTTTAACTTCATCTAAACAATCTAAAGCACTGCATTATTACAAGTCCCGTGCAGCGGATATTATTTTCTTACAAAACAAGGTTCTTGGCCTCCTCTTCCCCCTGGTACCTGGGCTCGCACTTCCCCCACTTTTATCATCTGGGAAGAGAAGCGCGGAGTCTTGATTGATTTTAGTAAAAAAATCTTCATTTTATCTGTAACAAGGAGATAGCGGACCCATCAGGCAAGTATCTTATTCTACAGGGCTCTCTATCAGATACTGACATAACTGGAGTTGCATACTATGCAAACATACACCAGCTGAACTTCTTCTCTCATTTACTTGATTGTTGGGCAGCATGCAAATGGCCTCCTAATTCTAGCAGGTGACTCAAATTTATCCCTAGACCCAACCATTGACATATATAGCCCGGTCAACAACCAGGACACCAATGTTTCCCTGGGATGGAAATTGGGGGGGAGGGGGTGGAGCTTTTGTCTGAGCCCCACTTAATTGATGTATGGTGAGAAGTAAATCCAACTGTTAAAGATTTTACCCACTATTCTAGCTCCCACTCATCAATGGGCCAAATTGATCACAATTTCCTTAGACAAAGGGACCTGGGTAATGTCTCTGGGTCTAGGATCCTGACCATCCCTTGGTCCGACCATAATCCAGTCTCTCTGGTGTTGGGCTCTCTTATAGACAGGTCTCAGAAGATGACCTGACACCTTAATGATTCTTGCCTTACCTCCAAGGACAATGCAAATAGAGTGCTGCTACTGGCTAGAAAATACTTCTCTAATAAGGGGGGATCCGTCCGATCAGGCAAAAAAGCACTTTCGATGGACTAAGCAAAAGTTCTACTCATTTAGCAATAAACCTAACAGCTAACATGTTAGCTAACAAGTTCAACTCCAAACCTCGACATTTTGCACCAGTTAAGGTTCGGAAGCTGGACGGTACTCTGACGGCGCATCCCCATAAGATTATGGCTATGTTCAGAGATCACTTATCCTCAATTTGCTCAATGCCTCACCCATTCTGGCCAGCACTGGCCGATGCTCTGTTTCGAGACTTGGTCCTTCCGGTCCCCCATCAGGCGATACGGGATGCTATAGATGGGAGGGTCACCTTGGAGGAGGTCCAGGCCGCTATTAAAAGACCTACGCTACCTAAGTCACCAGGTCCTAACAGATCCTAACAGACTGCCATTTACTATAAAAATCTGGCGCTGGTCTTGGGCTCCCACCTGGTGAGCCTGTTCAATGCTCTACTAGATGGGGACAGCCTATCCTCAATCTCAATGATGGCTCATGTTACCATGATTCCCAAACCAAATAAAAATGCCCAGGTAGTTGATAATTATAGACCTTCTCAACATCAATAACATATCTCTAGCCAAAATCTTAGCTGATAGGGTCAATGGAATCCTGACCTCCCTGGTAAACTGTGACCAATTTGGGTCACGGCTAGCGATGTGTGTAGAATTTGTCATCTGTCATATACTTAGGCAAAAGAAGCTCCTACTCTCTTTGGACATCCGAAGGGCACTCAACATGGTCTCCTAGGGCTATATATTTTATGTTCTAGCTAAACTTAAAATTGGCCCTAACTTTATGAAATGGATTAGGTCCCTATACCCCAAGCCATCAGCAAGGATATACTATGCAGGATTTAAATCCGAGGCATTTCCAATCGTAAAGGGTTAGCAATCATGGAAGCCCTCTCTTGCCAGTTCTGTGTGCACTGTGTATGGAACCTCTAGCCCAACTTATTAGGTCAAATCAAGATATCTGGGGGATTGAGGTAGCAGGGATCCATCATAAGAAATGTCTATTCGCTGATAATATGCTACTCACTGTCATACAACCACATACTTTGCTCCAGACTCTGTCCAGGATCCTGGGAAAATTTGTCCCGCCTTGAACGTTTCTATGCCCTTCCATGAAATCCCCCTGTTGCAGACTAACTTTTTGTTTAAATGGAACTGCGATTCCCTGGACTACCTTGGAATAAGGCTTACAGCTGAGTATAGCTCTCTGTACTCTGCTAATTACCCACTGATGGTAAGAGGCCTGCAAACCCTAAAGGATACGTGGGCTAAGTAGTGTCGGCTAAAATGACTATTCTCCCCAAGATATTATTATTCAGAGTTTTACCAGTAAAGGTTCCCCTAAACCTCCTTAATATTATGCAACAAGTTCTCGGCTTAATATGGGGCAAGGAAGGTCCTGTATGCCTCTAAACTCAAAGGGGGGCTGGGTGTACCTCACATTGGGCTGCCTGATAATAGCTCCTAAACTACCCAACTACAATTTCTACATGTTACTAAGGACACTCCATGGTGGGTCCTGCATGATGTTCTCAATTTCCATCCAGTACCTCATATCAAATACTCGAGAAACCTGATCTCAGCCCACCTGAGCGGCTGACTTGCAGTGGAGCCCAGTGGCAGCTGACTCGAGGCGGGGACCAGTGGCAACTGACTCGAGGTGGGGCCCAGCGACGGCTGACTCAACCATGGGACAATCTGGCAGCATGCTGGCATCGACCTCACAATCCTCATCATCAGAATAATCAGTCCATGCATCATCGTCTGAATCGCTGGCATTGACCTCAGAAACAGTGGTGCACTTACCCAAGGGCCCAGGACAGGGGCCAGCAGCCTCCAGAAGCCAATAGGAGGCCTGCTGCAAGGAGGGCAAGGATAGCAAATGGCCAAGCAGCCTCTGGGAAGCCAGGGAGGTACTTGCTTGTCACTAGACTCCAGCAGAGGTTCAGATTCAGATACAGGTTCAAATTCAGAGCACCAAAATGCACAGCCACAAACAGATTGCAAACAAAGCAAACAAAATCCTGCTGCACCGGGTGAAGGGTGGAACCACTTAAAAAGGCCTCACACCAGGTGCAGCTGTAAAGAGGGAGAGAGAAAAGCCAGGGCTCTGTTGACACCCGCTAGTGGCTGATGGAACTGCAGGCAGGGTGATAAATTACGCTAGCCACCAGCCAGGAATCAGTCTAACTCAGGGATCTTACATGCACTTCCTAAAATCACAAAGGTCTGGTGGCCATACATAGCCTATGCTCACCCAAAATGGACCAGGAGATGCTGGCCTGAGGGGACAAGGAGGTGGCCCAAGGGGCTCGAGAAGGTGGGGGAGTGATAAGGCACCCCTTTCGCCCTTTAGTGCTACTAGACCCATTTTTGCAAGGTGTAATGATAATAATTATTTTTGCACTTTGTGTGGAGAAGCTCTGTGATGTGGAGCGCGTTTAACATTTTAATGCCACCCAACAGTTATCGCAACTAAAACATAAACCAATAAATATAAGAATAGGTTTATTTCCCTATTCCCTAGAAGAGGGGGTGTTGAGAGAGAGAAAGAGAAGGGTAAGTGGAGGCAAGGAAAGAGAGGGGAAGAGAGAGGGGAAGGATCAGAAAACGACGGAGAGGGCGTGGCCGGCGATGAGAGAGTGAGGACGCACATCCCTGGAGCTCCCTCCGGCCGACTTATTAATCAGCGATTTCTGGGGTTCTTCCCCACCCAGACCTACTGCAGAGCATTATGGCAAAAGGCAAGAAGGGGGCTAAACCCAAAACACCCCCGCAGCGCAAGAAGATCAGCTCCTACCTGGCCCCTGACCGCATGAGGGGCGGAGGTGCGGGGCTCTCCAAGATGGCGGCGATGGAGGATGGCGGGGTCGCGACCCCTAACATGCGTGAGGATCCCCCCGTTCGGGAAACAGAAGCGAGGGCATCTCCGATGCCGGGTGCTGCGAGCGACGTGGAGGGGTCGATCCTCGGAGGCGCTGACGAGAGGAGAGGAGGAGAGGCGGCTGGGAGACGCGGGCCCCCGCAGCCGACGGGGTGCGCGGGCAACCTATCACTGACGGGAGAGGATGCGGCCAGAAGACGCGAGTCCCCGCAGCCAGCGAGGATCACGGGCAGCCAGACACAGACGGAAGAAGAGGCGGCTGTGAGACGCGGGCCCCCGCAGCCGGCGGGGAGCGCGAACAACATGACACCGGCGGCGGCTGTGAGCGGTGCTGCCTGCCGCACTAACATATGCTCCACAGACAGGAGCAGTGGCCTGGAGCCTACGTGCCTCCCGGAGATCGGTACTCCCCTGAGGACTGGTGAGTGGGGAATGCTTGGGGACACGCAGAGCTGCGCAGACAAGGGAGACCCAAGCCCACCATTAACCCCTGCACCACATGCGAGCACAGAGAAGGGGGGGTGGAAGAGCCCAGCCATTACAGATCCCATGGTAGACCCCTTACACTGGAGGGGTACACCCACGAGACTCCCCAATGCCCAGCCGCACCAACCGCCCGGGAGGGGACCCAATATGCCGGCAGGACACACGGGACAGTGGGAGACAGATATGCGACCGCACGTGGTGGCCCCATCCCCCCATCGTGGGAGAAGTCCCGGCAGGCTGTGGGAAGACACACCCCCCAACCCAATCACGATCAGTGAAGTGCCCCCCGGACCCAGGATTTCCCCTCCGAGCCCAGAGTCCCTTGCGATGGATGGGCCGCCGCAGAGCCCCCAGAATGACTGGTTCACCCCAGGTGCCCGAGAGGAGGCGCAGGGATCCCCCTTGTGGCTCTCACGCAGCAACTCAGCTGGGGCCACATGGTGCAGGAGCAGGGAGGGCGGGCGACTGGAAGCGGCGCCTCCTGCGTCCCCCTGTACTTCTGGAGTACCACCCAAAAAGTGGCCGAGCCCCGCGGGTGAGGCCAGAAGAAAGCTTAGTACCTGCGACCAGCCTGGGCCCCGTGCGGAGGGGAGAGACACACGCCCTTGCAACACACCTGCGGTGGAAGGTGGCCGGCGGGCTATTGATCCGGAGCTTCCCCAGCCTACACCGCCCTCTCACGACCCGATTCTGGCAGATATTAGGGCAGAACTCAAAGCCCTCCCGACCAAGGCGGACCTTGAATCCTTTATTGCAAGAGTAGAGAGCTCATTTAAGAAAGATATATCTGACCTGCAAAACTCCGTCGAGGGCCTGAGCTCTTCAGTCGCCGATCTAGAACATTCTCACCTTGCTTCCATACAAAGAATTGAAGCCTTGGAAAAGAATTTGTCGCTCCAACAAACCATTACTCAAGCTACGGTCCTTCACCTGGACGACCTTGAAAATAGGAGCAGACGCAACAACATCAGGGTGAGAGGCTTGCCAGAGGCGACCGGTCAAGATCAGCTACTACCCACAGTCGTGGGCATCTTCAACGGAATTCTCAGCCGCCCGCCTAACACAGAAATTGTGATAGACCGCCTCCACAGGGCCCTGGGGCCTAGACCAACAGATCCCAACCGCCCAAGAGACGTGATTTGCCGCCTGCACTATTATTCGGTTAAGGAGGAGGTCCTCAGACGCGCCTGGGACAGAGAGAGAATCATATTTGATGGGGCACCAATCCAGGTGTTCCCGGACATCTCTAGAAGAACACTCCAGATGCGCAGGTGCCTGAAGCCGCTTCTTCTTAGGATCCAGGAGTGCGGAGCCACATATCGATGGGGGTATCCCTTTCACCTGCTCGTTCGAAAGAACCAGAGGGTCTTCGCCTTAAGATCCCGCACCGACCTCCCAGACCTATTTGCCTTTCTGGACTCCCCCCCAATGGAAGTTCGGGACTGGTTGGACCCTTCCCCTCTGCCCCCCCAGGCCTCCCTTGGCGGCGATCGCTCTCGGAGGCCGCGTACAAGGAGAGCTCCGTCTACTACGCGTTCAAGACGGCCAAGAGGTCCTCCCGAGGGGCCGGCCCCGCTGCCGAACGAACCCTGAAGGGAGTGCCCACCACGAGTTTTGATACGGGACTGTCCGGAGCCCCGGATATCCTTTGCCTTACATTTGCGCTTTCATGTCTGATACATAGTTGCCATTGTTTCATTGTCTAATGTACATTGGATTAGTTATACTTATGTTTGTTGAATTTCATCCTTGGGGCGCTCCCCGGGCGTTCTCCTGCGTGGCTGGGTGGTCCGGGCCCTGCCACTATGGGCGGGCTTCGTGGCGGCCGGGTCGCGCGGGGGGCGTTGGGGAATACACCCCCTCATTTTGTTTATCCTAGGTCGTACGGGTGGATGTTGCCGAAGGGCAACTCCTCGGGGTCCGGGAAAGGGACTCCGGGGAACCCAGTTTATATCACAAGGATCGGTCGGAGCGACTCTACGTGTCTCTCGGACCCGTCGCGTTCCCACATTAGGCCGTTACCCTCCTCCCCGCGCCATAGCGGAGCGGGGTGGGGGTGACTCTCTTGGGAAACAGTAATTGGTTTCCCAACCGGGCGGAGGCGTTCTAAGGCTGCTCCCGGCCCGGTTTAGTTAGTTGGTTAGTTTTTTCTTCTTTATCTTCCGTTCTCTATCTCCCCCCCCTTTTTTCTTCGTCCCCTTTCCGGTCCTCGCTGTTTTAAACGTTTCCCCTTTCTTCTTCCCTCCCTTCTTCTTTCTCTTTTTTTCTCTCCTTCCCTACGTCTTGTCGCTCCCCCTGTAGTCCTTCTGTACCTCCCCACCCCCTCCTATTTCAACCTACCCTACCCCCTCCCTGTATATCCCCTTGAGGCAGGCGGGCTGGTCCGGGCTCCCCTGGTGAAACGAAGGAGGGGGGTGCGGTGGCAGCACGATGTCCCGGGTAAAGCTCACCTCCCTAAATGTAAAGGGACTCAATTCCCCCTTGAAGAGAACGTTGGTCCTTAGGGAACTGAGGCGCCTACGAGCCCAGGTCGCCTTCCTGCAGGAGACCCACCTCAAAGTGGGGAGAACACACAATGTCTCCAACCGCTACTATAAGACCCAATATCACTCCCTTTCTCCTGACTCTAAATCGAGGGGCGTAACCATCCTGCTGGATGGATCCCTGCCGTGGACACATTTGGCGACGCTTCAGGACCCCGAGGGTAGATTCCTATTTGTACGGGGTACCCTCTTCTCCCTGAGGGTGACGCTGGCAACATGCTACTGCCCCAATTCCAACCAAGCTAAATTCATACGCTCTGCCCTGAACAAGCTGGACGGGTTTGCGGAGGGGGTTCTCCTGCTGGGGGGCGACTTCAATACAGTGCTGGATCCGTCCTGGGACACCTCCCGCGGCTCCTCGCACACCCCCTCTTCCTCCCTGAGGGAACTCAGAACAATACTTTACAAACACCAGTTGATGGATGCGTGGCGGATCTTTAACCCCCGAGGGAGGGACTATACGTTCTTCTCCGCTCCACATAACTCCTACTCGCGCATCGACTGGTTCTTGGTCCCCCACAGGTTCCTACACCTAATCACCAACATAGAAATTGGGCAGATAACTATTTCAGATCACGCCCCTGTCTCCCTGACCATCGCCATTCCCGACACGACCCCCTTGAGGGGTCAATGGAGGTTAAATAGCTCTCTTTTGCAGGACCCAGCAGTAAAAGCAGATATCCATAAGGTGATCACAGATTACTTCGCTTCTAACGACACAGGAGAGGTCTCGCGGATGTCCCTGTGGGAGGCCCACAAGTGCGTAGTCCGAGGCGTACTGATCAAACATGGTGCTCGTCTCAAGAGGGAAAGGAATAAACAAATTGAGCTCCTATCCCGAGAGATTTTTGAAACCGAGACCTTGCACAAGAAGACACTAGACGCAGCGCTAGGTGCCAAATTGACGCGCCTCCGGGAATCTCTCAGGGACATCTGCCTCACTGAAGCCAAGAGTATGGCGGCTAAGTGTCGACGTTTTTTCTATGAGTACAGCAACAAATGCGGCAAGGCACTAGCCAGGGCTTTGAAAGCACAGCGAGCGAGAAATTTCATCTCACACATCCGGGATAGAGGAGGTAGAGACCTTTATTTGACAAAGGACATAGCGAGGGCATTTAGGGAGTTCTACGAGAACTTATACAACCTGCCATCGAATCACCATGCCCCCGAGACGACCAATATAGAGCAATACATCCGAGAGTCTGGACTCCCTCGACTGGGAAGTGAAGTGGTGGAGGCTCTTGAGGGAGACATAGAGCTAGGGGAATTCATGGGAGCCATAAAGAACACCAAGCCAGGCAGAGCCCCGGGTCCTGACGGATTCGGTTTGGATTACTATAAGGAGTTCGCTGGAGTATTAGGCCCACACTTTATCACATCATTCGGCTCCTTGCAGGACGGGAACCCACCTCCTAGAGATACCCTAAAAGCAAACATTACCGTCATCCCCAAACCAGGGAAAGACCCGGCGCAATGTGGAAGTTACAGGCCCATCTCCTTGTTGAACTGCGATATCAAACTGTTCAACAAGATAATAGCTGACAGGTTAGCACCATATATCCCATCCCTCATTCACTGGGATCAGGTCGGCTTCGTTCCCTCGAGAGAGGGACGAGACAACACTACTAGGGTGATCAATCTGATTCACCAGGCCCGTACCGGGGGTCCAGCGGCAATGCTTCTCTCGACGGACGCCGAGAAGGCCTTTGACAGGGTGAGCTGGGCCTTTATCTCCGCAACCCTTCGTCGGATTGGTCTAGGAGAGAACATGACCCGTTGGATCATGGCTTCCTACTCATGCCCCTCGGCGTCCGTCGTGGTAAACGGGATGGCCTCAGAACCATTCCAGCTGGCGAACGGGACTCGTCAGGGATGCCCCCTTTCCCCCCTGATATTCATATTGACACTTGAGCCCTTCCTACGAAATGTAAGGAAAAACAACGACATTGCAGGCATCAAAGTAGGTAGGGGGGAACACAAGGTTGCGGCTTATGCCGACGATCTAATATTCTTTATTTCCAGACCTGAGACATCCCTCCCCATCCTTCTAGCAGAACTCAAAGCCTTCCAAACAGTTTCCAGTTACAAGATTAATTACCAAAAGTCCTCGGCCCTTAACATCAGCATACCCCAGGGGAGATTGAAACAGATTGCGGAAAATTTCCCATTTAAGTGGGAAAAAGAAGCTGTAACATATCTGGGGACCCAGATTACGGCTACGCCACAAAAACTATATAGCATGAACTTTCCGCCGCTGTTGAAGAAAGTAGAGGAGGACCTGCAGAGCTGGAACAGGAACGCCTTTTCCTGGTTTGGTAGATCTAATATCATTAAGATGAACATCCTGCCTAGGGTTCTCTACCTTTTCCAGGCCCTCCCCATCACGATCCCACATACGTTCTTCAAACGCCTGACAGGGATTTGCTCCAGGTTCGTCTGGGCGGGTAGACGTCACCGTTTGGCGGCCTCCCTCTTGGCCCTTCCCAAGGAGAGGGGAGGAATAGGCCTCCCAGATTGGAGGGCGTACCATGCGGCGGCCCATTTATCAAGGGTCATTGACTGGTGCAGACATTCCTCTCTAAAACAATGGACAGGTATAGAGCAAGAGGCCTCGGTGATTCCCCTGCCGGGGCTCCCTTGGATCCCACTTGACCGGGCTCCCGCCATGAACAAACACCCCACAATAGGCCCAACCCGAAAAATTGTGAGCAGCTGCTTCCCAAGGCTGGACATCTCCCCCTCGGCCTCGCCTTTGATCCCCGTGTTGGGACATCCAGACTTCCCAGCAAGTTTAACAGATGGCACCTTTCGCGCATGGATAAAAAAGGACTGCTTTAGGGTTCTCCATCTACGGGAGGGGCGAGATTGGGTAGGAGGGGAGACCTTGGCGGCAAGACACTCACTCACCCCCCTGAACACCTGGCAGAACATGCAGATCTCACACTATCAGGCCTCCCTAACGGAAGCCATGGTAGGAATAGGCCCCATTGCCCCTTTCGAGCGGTCCTGTTTAGGTAGCGGACACTTCAGAGGAGCCTTGTCCTATGTATATTCTCTGCTACTGGCCCCCCCAGACTCCTACAAACCCCAGTATGTCGAAGCGTGGGAGAGAGAGCTAAACAGGAGTTTCACGAGGGAGCAGGTGCAGGCCATGTTACAGGTAGCACACAAATCATCTATGTCGTGCAGATATCAAGAGGCCTCTTACAAAGTCCTCTCACGCTGGTACCTGGTGCCATCCAAGTTGGCGAGAATGTTTCCCTCCTCCTCCCCCTTGTGTTGGCGATGTTCAGGGGACAGGGGTACGATGTTGCACATCTTTTGGGAATGTGGGGCATTGGCCGGGTTTTGGAGCAACGTCAGGAAAATTACCCTGACTCTGACTGATATAGATTTGGGTGAGGACCCGGCGGGATACCTACTGGGCCTGGCCCCTACTTCCCTCAGGAGGAGGACTAAGTCTCTTCTGGCTTCTTTACTGAATGCAGCCAGGACTTGTATTCCGTCCTGCTGGAAATCCACGACACCCCCCACGACAGCCATGTGGCTCGCCAGGGTTGCCGATATTAGCAGGATGGAGGAGATGACGGCCTCGCTGAGAGGGAAGATGGACGAGTATAGAAATCGCTGGCGGATATGGGAACAATTCACCTTTTCGGCAGAATATTCGAAATTTTTACAGGAGTAAAGACGTGTGGGATCTTCGACCCCCCCTCCTCCCCCTCATCCCTTCCCTTTCCCCCCCCAGCCCCACCCCCTGCTGTCTTCGTGTTGTCTTGTCTCCCCCCCCCTATATGTATTGGTCAGATTACCTGTAACTGACCCCTCTCTCAGTTGATACATGATTCTCTAATGGATAAAAAAGAAACTAAAACCTTGGAGACGTGGTGTTTGGATTGCACGCTTTATTACATCTTAATGATTAGTAAGAGAGATGCTTTTGTGTGGACATCCTCCATGCCCTCGTTAGAGGGGCTCGCCGGCAGCCGAGGCCACCATTCACTTTTCTTTCTCACAGTTCACTATTACGACCTCGGCCTGCTTATGACGTATGCCGGGTTGTTCATACTGCCACATCGGCTTCATAGTTGTTTGTTAACTGCTTGACATACTTGTGTCCATTTATATTATTAACTGTTGTTTGACTATGCTGATCGTGCTATGTACCATGCCATGCTTCTTCAATAAAAAAATTACAATAAAAAAAAAAAAAAAAAAAAAAAAAAAAGAAAACGACGGAGAGAGGAGGGAAAGGTGAGGATGGAACAGAAGTACTGTAAGTATTATTTTTAAATTGATGATCAGATGTACAGCTTAGCAGGCTTTAATCAAATAATCAATCAGGTTGATTCAGAGCTTTCTATATTCCATCTCGTTTTGGTCTCTAAGTGTGAACATTACACATAGCTTTCGTTCAGTATACGTGCGTTTGCATGATTCAGAGACTCCATCGGGAGCGCCTTGTACTGTTTCTGTAGCTGTCATTGAGAGCACTGGGGGTACAGCTCTCAAAGCTTATTTCACAGACGTGTCTCTCATATATGTTGATGGGAAACTCTCATCTCCTAGCGTTTTTAGAGCGTTTTTTCACGTACCTTGCAACAAAATGCTTGAGCAGGGGCGGACTGGGGCTAAAAAATGTCCCGGGAATTTGTGGGGCACACCGGCCCTGCTGTACTGTTTCTTGCCCAGTATAGTACCTTAATGTCTCATTAAAGAGCAGTGAGGGTCAGCGAACAACAGATGCTGCCCACCCTCCCGCATCTGTCGTTCGTGGCCTTTTCTATTGCCGGCCTACCGTGATTTTGCCTGGTATGCCCTATGGCCAGCCTGCCCCTGCCAACAAGATCCTCATAGTTTTTACCCTTCATTTAGCCCCTAAATTCCATAATATTTTAGTTTTTTGAAATTTATACACAGACCTTAACCACTTTCATGCTTCTTCTTTATTATTCCTAATGCATATCTTAACCACTTTCATGCTTCTTCTTTTTTATTCCTAATGCATACCTTAACCGCTTTCATGCATTCTTCATTTTTATTCTTAATGCATACCTTAACCACTTTCATGCTTGCCATGCATTCTTCTCTAGTTCTTCCTAGTTGAATATTTGGGATGCCCACATGGATATAATGTAAACATTACTCTGATTGTTTATAATATTAAATTAAATACAACACAACGTTATTTAAATTTTAATTCTGTAATTTTTTAGTCATAATGTTTTTTTTTTAATTTTATTGTTTTTTTTATTTTATTGTCAATTTTTTTTTTTTTTTTTGCTTGTGTATAAATAAAGTGTTTCTTTCATCAATTTTAGGATCAAGTCATTGCGCTACCTATCGTTCGCTGGAGCATTGTCCTGTTGTTAGATGTAGCATCGTCATCGGCGCTTTGCCCTCAGGACGCTACATAGATGCTCAAATTACAATAATCAGCATCTTAATTTTTAATTGTGTAATTTTTTTTAAAACCGGCCTTGGCCTTCCTCTTTAAAAAGATACTATTCTTATCCTACCCTGTTAACCGAATTCAGAATTAAACAACCCTATGAACATTTCACTAGGAATACCAACAGTCAACAAGAATTAAATATTTCCATTGTAGCACATTGCTGCATCCCTCCCCTGATGTAGACAAGGGGTGGGGCTCTGCATGGCAGATGTGGTTGTTCAGTGGTGAAGGCCTGTTATCACACCAGGCCTGGTCAGCAGCCAGGTGTGGGAAAACAGGGTTTTACTGCTGTAAGGGATAGGCCCAGGAGACCAATCTCAAGAGTCCAACGGTCGACCCTGAGCCCAGAATCTAAAACCTTTGTCTACACTAGAGCCCCGCCCCACACACAATGAGGATAATGGGTTGCAGAGAAGCTCAAGGTTGTGTAATGTGAATAGAGGGTATAGTCACACTGGGAGTCAGTCCCTTTCACCAGCTGGCTGGCAGGTGCTGGGTAGGCAGATGACAGGAAGCAAGGTCAGTGCTTACACAGCATTTACATTTCTAGGGGCCCATGACACCTGGACAGATCTTTATGGCCAATTAGTTGCAGCAGCAGGTACTCTGCAAATTCCTCCTGCCTCCAGTTCTCAACTCTTTTAGGGTACCCATCCACATGAATATTGGATTATTCTGGTCATCCATTTTCTATTGCCCCTACATCAGTCAACAGATATTTGCCTTCAAGGGAGCAATGGCATCTTCACGTGGTTGATACTGTCCTCTGCTGCAGAAATTTTGAAGGCCCCAGTGAAGCAAGAAAACATCTTAGTAGTGAGGTAGGTTTGGCATCTTAGTATCTGGAGCTGCTGACTCTTCTGCATCTAGTTGTTTAATGAGTCCTTATGACCATCTTCATACTGGTCTTTGTAGGGTTCTTTTTAGCTTTACCAAAGCCTCTGAATGATTCATACCTGACACCATTAGTTTCCAGAGATATAGTATCAGGCACAGACTACTAGCAGCACGTCCGGCATCCCTAGCATTTTTCTGGGCCCTTTTGGGAGCTTGTATCTGAAGGAAATGCTGCAGGAGTCAAGGAGCAAGCAAGTGCCGTGCCCTTACATTACCCCCCAAACCTACACCACCCCTCGAGGAGGGGACTCTGGACCTCATACCCTTTCAGCCTTACCTCTTAATGTTCTCCCTTACTGACTAGTATTTCTCTATACACATTGCAAGCAGGAACCCAGCATCTTTCTTCAGGACCATAGCCCTTCTTGGGCTAGAAAACCCTTCTGAAGAGAACATCCATTTCAAGTTGTCCAGGACAGCTGGAGGTAAGCCTAGAGACTTAAAGTGGACCTTCACCCTGTATAAGAGCATATCTTATATGTTTTCCATCCCCTGTACATACAGATTGCCCACATTAAAAATCATACTTGCAACCTACTTGCATCTACTGCATGTTATGAAACTTTAAACATCCAAGATGGCGGCCATGGAGTGTCAGGTAGCCTGCAAACAAGAAGTGTCTTCTGACTGTGTTGCTCTGCATTCTGGGATTGCTGTCCTTTCCCTGACCCCAGCTCTGATCTATTTGTGCAAAGCACAGCTATAACCCACCCCCTGCACTTTATCCCGCTCTCTTCAGTATGTGATGCTTCTGAGTCAAGATGCGGAGTCCTGCACAGAGTTGCAGCCCAGTGGTGGAAAAAATAATAAGTAACTGACTAAAAGCATAAAATGTATTAATTTTAAATGCTGGGGAATACCGTAGTTTTTTAAAGGTTTGGGCTTTTCAGTAAATCATGCTGACGGTCCGGTTTAATGGCAGAAGCTGACTTCAACTAGAAACAAGGAAAGCAATAGGAAGAGAAAGTATGCAACTGGGTCGGCATCTTGGTGAATGGAATATGGACCAATGAAACCAGGGCCTTACTTAAACCGGACCAACACCCTTACAGGAAACAGTGCTCATATGCATCCCACTCCAGGGAAATTCAGATTTCTACACATAAAAATAAACTTACCTTTTGTAACTCCTGTTAAGTTAATTTTAAAAACAAAATTGCATCTCATGGAGCTGCAGTCTGCCTGCAAATAGGACGTTTCCTGCCATTGTGCATTGTGGGGCAATACCAGTTGAATTCAGCACAGCTGGGATGCTGTGAAAGGAAGCTCCAAAATGGCTGCTACTAGGAGAAAATCTGTGGTGTTTCGGCTTGGAGTGGATTCCAGAGCAAAAGTGCTGACAAAGATTCAGTATCATGCATGCAGATGGGGCAAGTGAGATTTGTGTTTTTCTCCAAATGTGCAAGGCTGTTGGTCTGGTTTAATTTTTTGACACCAAATGGCAAATGTTTTTTGCTTTGCGGAAGCCTTTGCGAAGATTCTGATGCATCTTTCCTTTATGGATAACCAATCCTCCAAGGTTAGGAGAGTTGACTGGCAGTGTTAAAGGGGATAACCTCTAAGAACTGTACCAAAGACACAGTAGAAGGGAGGTAATCAGAAATGGAGCAATGAAGGTACTGTTCTAAGGTCTGATCTGCTGATTCTGCCTGTCTGTTAGTTTAGGAGATAAACTTTAAGAACTGTTTAAGGGATAACCTTTAAGAACTGTACCAAAGACACAGTAGAAGGGAGGTAATCAGAAATGGAGCAATGAAGGTATTGTTCTAAGGTCTGATCTGCTGCTTCTGCCTGTCTGTTAGTTTAGGAGATAAACTTTAAGAACTGTTTAAGGGATAACCTTTAAGAACTGTACCAAAGACACAGTAGAAGGGAGGTAATCAGAAATGGAGCAATGAAGGTACTGTTCTAAGGTCTGATCTGCTGCTTCTGCCTGTCTGCATGTTTAGGGGGATAACCTTTAAGAACTGTTTAAGGGATAACCTTTAAGAACTGTACCAAAGACACAGTAGAAGGGAGGTAATAAGAAATGGAGCAATGAATGTACTGTTCTAAGGTCTGATTCTGCCTGTCTGTTAGTTTAGGGGTAAATGCACAAGTGAGGGAAACAGAAATACCAGGTGGGGAGCAAATTTGAGAGACAAATTGAACCCCCAAACTAGAAACACAAAATTTCAGTTTTCATTTACAAAAGTTAACCATGGAGGCAGAAAATATGATTTGTGAGTTTTGGCAGAAGTGAATCATTTTGCTGAAATGATCCATCACCCAGATGGAGCCAGATTCGTGCTAAAATTCATGTAAATATTAATTCATGTTCAGGATGGAACAGAAAGAGGAAGAATGGCAGCAGATGAAGTAGAACTGGGAGTATTGCTTTGAGCACAGATGGCAATGGCCTTTACATGGCCACACCATCCATCCTTAAAGGGACAGTCCAGGCAACATCAATAATAAGGCAGAAAGCAGCTCCCCTGATGCTTGTCCCATGTGCCTCTCCTTCATTTCCTTCATCACCAGGTAGAAGCCGTAGCAAGTCTGCAAAATGTATCCACCATTTTATTTCTCTGTGCCTTGCCTTTGACCACAGCAGGGCACACACGTGACTCATAACAAGACACCATGACATGCCCTTCCTAGCCCAACCACACCTAAATGGAAGCAAAGCCAGCAGCTTTACTTTGAATACAGAAGGTATTTACGTATAATTAGAGAGCTTGAGATGCTTTGAATGCTTACAATGTTCACACAGGTATATAAATGGAAAGAATTGATGTCCTGTGGTTTTAGTTATGTGGATTTGCTGGAGGAACACCAGGCAGAACTGTAAGGGTACAATGAGAACCTCCTCTGGTTTAGCTGTCTCTCTGAACTCAGTAGCAGGAATCTTGTCAGTTCTGCATGACTAAATTAAATAAGATCTTGTTAAATGGGTAGGTTGTCGATATTTATGATTTTAAAAGGGCAGTAAGATGTTTCCATCGGTTACATCAAATATTTGTCGCCAATTTTATGAAGTTGCATGCGACTCCAATATTGATGAAGGAGCTAAATCTCAAATGACAACATGCATTTTGTGAAATTTGTGAAATTAAAAAATCATCTAGGTAGGTTTCGCTGGCCGCACCAAGGTGCTGGAGTTGCCTGGAGTCTTCCTTTTCTGAGGGCAGGGCCTTGACTAGATGACTAGCTCCTCTGCAATACAGACAGAGCCCATCAGAGTGTCACCTCAACCTGTCAGTCTCCAACCAAGCTGCATGGGTTCCTCCGAAGGGAAGTTGTTTTTTATAGGACTGTTGCCTCTGAGTGTATTGAAGCCATAAGAGCAACAGATTTTCCAGTCATCTTTCTCGAATACAGTAATCAATGAGGATTCCCAGTAGAAATGTAGCATCCAGTGTTTCAGGCTGTGGCTGCAAGACCCATACCTAGCTGCACAAAGCTGAGTCGTTCTAGTGACTGTCCACCCCTCAGCGACAGAACTCAGAACCATACTCTTCCACTGAGCAACGTCCCTGATGGAGGTTTTGAAGCTTTCTCCCCACAGTTGAGGCCTGGCCGGAAACAGAGTTGAGGACCTCCACAGCATTAAAGAAGGATCTCCACTGATTCTAACGCTGGATATTCTTAGTGTAAGCCAAAATTCCAGGACTGCAGACCTCTCTGGATCATAATCATAAGGGACATATTCACTTCACCCCCTTGAACATCTGAGATAGAAGAATACAGGTACGTACTATAATACTGATGGCAAGGGTCCAGAAAATTAGCACATTTGCTAGAGTCTTCAGAGAAATACTCCAGAAGTGACACTATGAGCTCAACTGTGGCCTTGGGGTTGGCCAACAACTGGACTGCTCTCCTGGGCTACCATGTGGACCATCAGCTGCTCGACAGCAGCAGCAAGTTGTTTGCATGTGCACTAATATTTGAGTTTTTTTTAGGACCTGTGATGATGCAATGCTTTCCCTCACATGGCAGCCTCTGATCTGCTCTGCCATCTTCACCTATAGTAGATCCCTCGCTCAGCCTCAGGAGGCGCTATGTGCCATCCCAGCAAATGGTTGCCCGCCAGGACGTTTGGGTGCAAAGCATGCAATAGGCCATAAAGGCCGACATACCACTAGGACAAGAGAAGGGCACAAAGACACAGAGTAGTCCTTGACAAGCAGGAATGGGTAACTGTAGATCAGTCCACGTAGCTTCTAAACAGGAGGAAGAAGTGAAGTCATAGTCCAGGTACAGGCTGAAGGTCAGGCAGACAGAGGGGTCAGGGGTCGCTGAATCCAAGGGATCAGGTATCCAGGTCAGGCGAGGTTGGCCCAGGTAGCTAGCAAGGGCAACCTGAAAGTGATGTGCAGAAAATTCTTCAGGCATAAGTTTGTTTGTTCAACAATGAACATCCAGGATCATAACTGGAATCTAGAGGTTACAGAGGGAGCTGCATGATTTTAAAGAGATTGCTAACGTATAGTATATATTACAAGTATATATTACAAAATCCAAACCTGCATGTCTTCATCCAGCCATTCCATCAGTCCACAATGCCCAACAAGTAAAAACATAATTCCCACTGTACAATGCACAATAGCATTTTGCTGGAAAAATAAATAAAAGCTCTTAGACTATTATATTTTCCTAATAAGCTCTTACTCATGAGCAAAGATAGTTGCATATATGTAATTCTAAACATAACATTCTGAATGGGAGTTATTTTTCCTGGAAATTCAGCGTTCTGTCATTCCTTGTCATTTAATAACAAGGGCCAGAGTTATTTTTAATGGTGCCTTTCTATAATAAAGTTCCTAGACTGATTACATCATCCTGCCAGTCTACTCTCCAAGAGGAAAAAGGACTTGATGTGTTGCCAGATTTCCATGTAAGGAATACCTTTTGTGTGGAATTTGTTTAGTTGAGAGCTTTGAGGCACCACAAGGACCCTTTTGCTATGACACCACACATTGGAACATACCTCAGCGCTTCTGTAATTCTAATTCCATTTTGTTGCAGGTATGTAGAAACATTGAAATTAAACAATATCATTTACTTCAAATGACTTTTCACTGGGCGTAAGAGGTCTGAACTCATTACTTTGAGCTTGTTGCTATGTCATCACATAGAGTTTTGTATACAATTTGTATTTTATTATTTGTCAGATGCCAAAAAATAAAATAGGGGCAGGCAGAGCCGGCTCCAGGTTTATGTGGGCCCTTGGGCAGCATGGTCTCAGTGGGCCCCTTTGTGGTGAAGAGTCGCATCACATCACAGAGGGACGTCCCAAATCTGGATGCCCCCTAAGGATGCCCCTGTGTGTGACCCTCCCCTTGTTCATTACTTTCCTCGAACTGGTGAATGCACTGTGGGATCGCCAGTTTGAGTTACCGGCCAAACCAGGGGGGTTCTTTCACAAACAGAGGCATCCCAAATTGTGATGCCCCTGTAAAGCGGACCAAAACTCCGGTGTGGAATTGCTTGCATAGTGGGTATGCCAGAGATTCCAGGGAGTTCACACAGTAGGGTATCACAGATTGGGATGCTCCAGGGATAGGAAATCAGCTGGGGTGGGTAACTTAAAAGCAGAAGAAAACCCAGCACTTCCTCCCCTGGAATCTAAATCGAGATGTCCCGTTGTGTGGAACCCCGCCAATAGAGGAGATGTGGGCACCAGCTGTGGCGGTGCCCTCACAGTTCCCCATTGGTTAAGAGCCATCATACGCCCCAAAGGCAGGCCCTGCCAGTGGGCCCCCCGGAGGGTGGGGGCCCCCGGCAACTGCCCCGCCTTGCCAGGTGCTGACGCCGGCCCTGGGGGCAGGTTTCCTAAAGGCTGTGATAGACCCCCCAACGCATGAATTGATGAATTGCTTTTCTGTGCTGCTGCTGTTTCGTAAAAAGCCTCCTATTCAAAGGTTTGGGGAGCTAGTGTCTGAATAGGAATATTAATTGTGTTATATGGGTGAGATCCGCCTGTTAAATGTGGACCCACCACTACCCCACTATTATTATTTTCATTACTATTAATACTTCTATACACTGCCTAGTGTGTTGAGGGGGGATCAGTTCGCCATGGTTGGGCACCAAGGGAGAAAGGGCCAAACAGTCTGCAGAAGCTGCATTGGCATTAAATTGGATCTACTTTAAGAATTCTTGAAAAAAAGGCTGCAACCATTCTGCAACCAATTACAAATCACTACGGTATGTTTTTTATTTATGAATAAAGTGTTTGCTGATTTATTAAACTATGAGCTATTATCTTCTTTAGTCATACATGTAAAACAAGAAGGCATTCAATTATTTGAATTTCTTTAAAAGACTATAATCAGTGGAATCAATGGACTATTTAGGCAATTAATTTGAGGTTGTAAACATCACCCAATTAGTATGGCTATTATGTAGCAACACCCATCTAATGGCGGCATTAACTTTTCTGATCTGGAGCTTTTCAACTTGCTCTATCTCAAGGATTAGATACACATAACTTCAAGATTCATGATCAAAATCTGATATCTCATACTAATTTGCTTTATCATCTCCATAGACACAAAGCATTGCTCCTCCCATCTGTCCTGGAGTACCCACTTCTGCTGGTAGTGTGAAAAGTATGGCATAAAGGGGCAGGCTGATTCATTAATAGCACCAGGTAGCGACAGATGAGCGACAGTAGCGTTATTTTCACAGCGCCCGCTAGTATTCGCTGTGCTTGGGCGTTGTTCGGCTGTTGACAGCGACTCAGTCGGTGTGCGGTAATGTTGAATACGGGGTTAGGTTCCGCGCTGTATGGGAGCGCATGACAGCGAACGGCCATAGCGAACGGCTCCCAGCATATTCATTAACAAATCACGCTCCAATAAATTCTTGCGCTGTGAAATGCTTGTTTAAACCCCAGAGCGCTGGCGGCGATGGGTTAAAAGTAGTTTTTTAACCCCCAAACAACCATATTTTTAGAAAAAAAAAACATGTTTTTCAAAACATTTTGTAATATGAATACATTAATATCAGACCTGTAATATCAATTCTGCACAAATGTATTATTATTTTTAAAAAACTAACATTGAAGAAGTGGTCACAGAATTTTTGACATTTAAAAAAAAAAAAAATTAATAGCAATTAATTATGAATATTTAAAGATTGCTCCATTGAAATGCATTGGAGAGCGCCAGGTAGCGAGAGGTCATACCTGTCGCTGTTCAAGGTCGCTCGCTGGCGCTGTGGGGTGAGGCTGGAATAATGATGAATAATTTGCTATCTGGCGCTCTGTCAGTCGCTAAGCAGGATCGGCTTGATAAATGTGTGATTGCGGAGGGGAGCCGGCGTTCTCGTTGCGGTGAGCGTCATTACCGTTCGCTCACCATTCGCTACCTGGCGCTATCCCTTGTTAAATAAGGGCCTAAGTCACAAATGATCTTTCAGCCAATCGTCAAGCCCAAATATGCCACGTGGGCATGGGCTCGGTGGTAGAAAAAACTTTAAAGCCTATCAACTGTGCCCACTGACACCAGTATAAAGTCAATTGGTACAAATGAAGGGCATGCAGATGGCACTTCTAATTGTATAACTGCTTTTTGTATTCGCTGTGCAATGATATTTTATGTTTAATTACATTAGTTTTTAACACAACTTCACCCAATGACACCAGTATTGGGTGGTTTGGCACTAGTGAACTGCAAGCAGACAGCACTGCCAGGTTAATTTTTACTTGCCATGCAACGGTTAATTAAAAAAACTATATCTTTTTAAAAAGGAACAAAACAATAAGTAGCCAGCTCTGAAATCTAAAAGATTCCAGAAATTTAAAAGATTCCAGGGCCGGCTGCTAGCCTTCCCCGGGACATCCTAAATCGGGATGCCCCACTGTGCTATCTGATGTGTCATGAAAGAGTACTTAAAAGCCCACTTTCAATGCAATTTTGGAAAGTGCATTTTTTTGTGCCAAAAGGATGTCCTCAAGGTGCTGTGCTTATCTTGTAATTTTGTATTTTTTCTTTTCTTAGAAAATGTGTGTTTTATGGAAGCACTGCAATCTGCAATCTGTTGGCATTGGCAACGTAAACGGGGAGGCCGATTTATTAATAGCGCCAGGTAGCGACAGATGAGCGACAGTAGCGTGATTTTCACAGCGCCCGCTAGTATTCGCTGTGCTTGGCTGTTGTTCGGTTGTTGACAGCGACTCAGTCGGTGTGCGGTTATAATGAATACGGGGTTTGGAGTCGCTGTTTGACAGGTTCCGCGCTGTATGGGAGCGCATGACAACGAATGGCCCTAGCGACCGGCTCCCACCATATTCATTAACAAATCACGCTCAAAAAATTCTCACGCTGTGAAATGCTTGTTTAAACCCCAGAGCGCTGGCGGCGATGGCTTAAAAGTCGTTTTTTAACCCCCAAACAACCATATTTTGGGAAACCAAAAAAAACCAAGTTTTTATAAACATTTTGTAATATGAATACATTAATATCAGACCTGTAATATCAATTCTGCACACATTTTTTTTTTTTTTTTTACCTTAAAAAAAAGATATAACATTGCAGAAGTGGTCACCGAATTTTTGACATTTAAAAAAAAAAAAAAAAAAAAAACATTAATATCAATTAATTATGAATATTTAAAGATTGCTCCATTGAAATGCATTGTAGAGCGCCAGGTAGCGAGAGGTCATACCTGGCGCTGTGATGGGATTAGCAGCGGCGCTGTTCGCTGAAGTCTGCTACATGATGAATCCCGCGCTAGCTGACGCTCTCGCCGACGCTAGCCTCATTTAGCGTGATAAATGCGTGATTGTGTTCGCATCCTGGCGTTCTGGAGTCGGTAGCCGCCGATAGCTGGCGCTACCTGGCGCTAGTGAGACACTACCTGGCGCTATCCCTTGATAAATAAGGGCCCAAGACTGTACACAGAAAAGAGCGATGTAAGTCCTGTACACACAGAACACTGCTGCTGCTGGGCATATGTAAGAGTGAGTGAGCTCCCTCCCCTCAGCAGTTTTCATACCTCTAGATACCTCTAGATAGCGCCAAATGACACATTGTAATGTAAGAAGCCATTAAAATATTTTTAGTTTCAATTATTGACAAGTAACAATTTTTGTAATTTGGAACATTAATATTAATTAAACACTACAATCCAGTTCTGCTCATTGTGCTCTATGGAACTTGAGCTACAGTGTCAGGTTCCATCTGGCTCTGTTTCAACCAGAGGGCCCGGCACTGTATCATTTTTGGTGCTAGTTTTAATTAAATAAGACGCTAGCTGGTGGCCGCATAAGCTTTAGCATTTTCTTAGTTGTTAAATTAGACACTGAGGCCAAAAAAAAGTGGCGCTGTGTGAGGCTGTGTAACGCTGACACTTCTTTCTATAAGGCTGCCTATGGCTCTGGGAGAATTGCAATGTGTCGCACTGTGCTTGTTGTTCCACTAGGGGGCAGAAGTGCATTTACTGTAGTTAGGTAATGGGTAATTCCACTTTCAATGACAATTCGCATGCCAAAATAATGTCTTTAAAGTGGACCATCACCCTCCGGTGATCGGCCCGGGAATCTATAAGATTCCCGGGCCGATCACCTCCCTCCCCGCGGGACATCCGAGATCGGGATGTCCCGCGGGGTGAAACCCCCCCAAACACCCCAAATCGCCTTACCTTGTCGTCGGTGGCGGCCGGCGCCGCCTCCCTCGCGCCCCTCTAGACGTGCGCGCGCCCGCGCCGGCCGTCTGTGAATGGCCGGCGCGCGCGCGTCAAGAGTGACGCGCGGGAGGCGGCGGCGGAGGAGCCGCTTGTCCGCGGCTGTCAAACCGCTTGTCCGTCGGCGCTGGGAGCGGGGAGAGGTGAGTTTTTTG
Source organism: Gastrophryne carolinensis (assembly GCA_027917425.1). Lineage (NCBI taxonomy): Eukaryota > Metazoa > Chordata > Amphibia > Anura > Microhylidae > Gastrophryne > Gastrophryne carolinensis. The sequence continues at coordinate 266,208,055 of CM051234.1, forward strand.
GGTGATCGGGGGGGTTTCACACAGCGGGGCACCCCGATCGGGGGTGCCCCACCGAAGTGGACCAAGACCCAGGATAGTCAAAATCCTGGGTGTTGGTCCACTTTAAACTGCCTTTAAATTTTTCCTACCTATTTCTATCTGTTTGCAACTCTGTTTGTGTTTTAAAAGTAAACCATTTTCCCTAGCAACAATGTGTTTACCTTAGCCATGTACATCGAATGGTGCCTCACTCTTCTTGCTTATTGTCTGATTGGATAAGACACAGGTGACAGGTTTAATCCATTCTGCTGTAGTTCAGCTTTTTCAGATAAGGAGGATCACACTCTTGTATTCCAGTAGCTAAAGGGATACTAGCAGCCTTGGCAGCTGGAAAGGGTCATTACTGCTGCTAACCTGCTCACCTGTTACAGTGGAAGGATTGTGGCATATGTAGCTAGAACTTTTTACTGAAGGCCAGAAAAAACACTCCCATTTTAGTATCACAGACACACAGGAATATAGAACACTTGGAACCAGCATGCTAATAAGTAAATCACAGGTACGGGGGCAAAATCCTAACACAATTTTTTTTTTTACATTCCAGAAGAGGAAAACAATGGCAGAACACCAAAAACCTGCCAACAGGGTGTTCTCCTTTAAACTGTGCCAACAGTCTGGCACAGTTGGAAAAAGGAAGGTAGCGGCCATTTTGGAGCTTCCTCTCCCAGCATCTCAGCCATGCAGCTGCCTGGATTCAGCTGACATAACTGACAATACACAATAACAGGAAGCACAGCAGCACTTCCTGTTTGCAGGTGGCCTGCAGATGCTTGCTTTTAAAATTTACTACAGCAGAATGTAAATGAATGTTTATGTGCAGCAATCTAAATTGCCCTGGGGAGGGATGTATATGAGCAGTGTTCGCTGTGTTGGTCCAGTTTAAGTCATTTTTGACTGTTGGTCTGCTTGAAGCTGTGTTAATTATTTTATTTGCAGGTTTATGATGAAAAGAACCTGTCTACTTCAATATTATTTAAAACAGTTTAGGTGTGCCTAGTTACCTTGTTGTATTTTACCTTTTTTTGTTATAAAGAGTTATTTATTAAATTCTACAGGGCAATGTTTAAATTTCGTTTCAAACATTTCTAGAAAGTACATAATACAATGTACAAAGGCTCAATCATCAGGGTCACGAGGAGCAACAGTCAATACAACAATAAAGAAAGCGACGAGAAGAGGTTACATACTGTACATACAACAAATGTACTCAAGCAGGTAAATAACATGTATGCAGCTCGACCTCTATAGAGAAGGTGTAGAGAATATACAGCCAAAGACAATAATATTCAGAAACAATTCAAAGTGGCTTGAAGCCCACGCCAAACGTCCCAACTCTATAGGAATCCAGGGCCGCTAAACTCCCTCCACCTGGGGCATCCGGAATCGGGATGCCCTGCTGTGTGAAAGCCCCCCAGGTCGCCTGGAAACTCACCTTCTTTCCCAGTCCAGTGGCGCAAGCTGCGGCCGTATCCCCACTATCCCTTTAACAGCGGCGAGTACCCGCACCAGCCATTTGTGAATGGTGGGGGATGTGGCCACCTTAGACGAGCTTTTCGATGAAGGAGTGGGAGCGGATTCAAGTGCACTGACTGGAAGAGTGGGCTGCGAATGCGCCGTAGGACCAGGGAAGCGTGAGTGAGACCCCTGATTGGGGTGCCCCAGGGTCAAGGACCAAAACCCAGGTTAGTCAAAATCCTGTGTTTTGGTCCACTTTAAATCCTTGTTTATAATATACGAACAGTTCATAGCATTTAACAGTTTAAACAGTTGTAGCTTCAATCCAAAATTGCATTCTTATTAGAAACACAATGACCATGTTGCTCATGCGGTCTGAACAAAAAATAAGCCCCCGCCAGCTAACAACCCCAGTCTGCTAAAGAGGTGGATCATCTGGCAACATGTCTATGTACCAAGTTTGGCCAAAACGCCTAATGAAGGTGGACCTAACCTCCTGAGGAAGTGTGGTCATAAAGCTTTCCAAGGTCTCAAAGAATTTGCTTTACCCCCCCCCCCCCCCGCCTATTTAGTGTAGCAGCGATCCACTCCATTTTAAATAGATGCTTAGAGAAGCACTATCGCGAAAAATCACCCAATGATAAAAATACATATAAATAGGCTGATTGGTGAGTGGAGGGATCACTTATACACCTGACATCAGGAAATATCCAGCCAGCCTTGTTTTTTTATTTTAATGATAGAAAGAGGAAATCACGGGTGACAGCCTCTGTCACCCGTCATAGACTAAGAGGCCGATTCATTAATAGCGCCAGGTAGCGACAGATGAGCGCCAGTAGCGTGATTTTCTCAGCGCCAGCCAGTATTCGCTGTGCTTGGCCAGGGTTTGCTTGTTGACAGCGACTCAGTCGGTGTGCGGTAATGTTGAATACGGGCTGGGGGGTCGCTGTTTCACAGGTTCAGCGTTGTATGGGTGCGCCTGACAACGAATGGCCAGAGCGAACGGCTTGCTGCAGATTCATTAACAAATCACGCTCCAAATTTTTTCGCGCTGTGAATTCCTTGTTTAAACCCCAGAGCGCTGGCGGCGATGGATTTAAAATAGTTTTTAACCCCCAAACAACCATATTTTTTTATTGTAAAATTAGACAAGTTTTTATAAACATTTTGTAATATGAATACATTAATATCAGACCTGTAATATCAATTCTGCACAAAATCATTTTTTTTTTATTTTTACCTTAAAAAAAATCCTAACATTGCAGAAGTGGTCACAGAATTTTTGACATTAAAAAAAAAAAAAAAAACATTAATAGCAATTAATTATGATTAATTACAGATTGCTCCATTGAAATGCATTGGACATCGCCAGGGAGCGACAGGTCAAACCTGGCGCTGTGATGGGATTAGCAGCGGCGCTGTTCGTTGCAGTCGGCTACATGATGAATCCCGCGCTAGCCGTTGCTCTCGCCGGCGCTAGCCTCATTTAGCTTGATAAATGCGTCATTGTGACCGCCGCCGGGCGTACTTGAGCCGGTAGCCGCCGTTAGCTGGCGGGACCTGGCGCTCGTCAGACACTACCTGGCGCTATCGCTTGATGAATAAGGGCAAAAGGGCCTTATTTATCAAGGAATAGCGACAGATAGCGACTGGGGAGCCGGCCAGCAAAGCCAGGTACCGCAACTAGAACGCCGGCTCCCCTCCACAATCACACATTTATCAAGCAGATACTGCTTAGCGACTGAGATAGTGCCACCTAGCAACTCATTCATCATTATCCCAGCCTCATCCCACAGCGCCAGAGAACATCCTTGAACAGCGACAGGTATGACCTCTCGCTACCTGGCGCTCTCCAATGCATTTCAATGGCAGAATGTATTTTAATTAATAATTATTTTTTAATATATATTTTTTTACATTTCCAAAAAAAAATCCGTGAACACTTCTTCCTTTGAAAATGTATGTTTTGGGGATTTTTAAAAAAATTTTTTTTTTTTTTTGCAAAATTGATATTACAGGTCTGATTTTAAACTATTCAGGTTTGAATATTATTTCAAAATCATTCCATTTTTTTGGGTGGTTAGGGGGTTAAAAAACTACTTTTAACACATCGCCTACTGCGCTCTGGGATTTAAACATGCATTTCACAGCGCTAGGATTTTTTAAGGCTGATTTTTTAATGAATATGGTGGGTGCCGGTCGCTATGTCCAGTCGCTATCATGCGCTCCCATACAACAGCGAACCTGTCAAATAGCGACTCAGCATCTTGTATTCAACATTACGGCACACCGACTGAGTCGCTATCATCCACCGAACAATGGCCAAGCACAGCGACTACTAGCAGTCGCTGTCAAAATACCGCTACAGTCGCTCAACAGTCGCTATCTGTCGCTATTAATGAATCAGCCTCCCCACCTGACACGGCTGGATTTTATTCCTACCAGGAGAAGAAAACCACAAGCTTGGCGGGAGTTTTTTTCAGTTTGGATGTATAAGCGACCCCTCCTCTCATTAGCCGACGTGTTTATATGTATTTTTAATATTACACAATTTTGCGATAGTGCTCCTTTAACTTGCTCAGGAAAAGAGACAGAAAGGGGACGCCAGAGAAATCTCTTGCTGCAGGAATGCTTAGTTCCCCACCGTGGAGAGGATAGCAGCTAGCTGCTTCCCTTGAGAAACCAGAAATATCAGGAGGCCTTGCATAAAGGTTTTAATTAAAAAAAAATGGTTAATGTATTGTATCATTAGCTGGAGACAAAACCAAGGGTGCAGGAGGGAAAAACCAACTTCACCCAGTGCCCAGGATCCATCAACATTCATTTACCCCAACACAGAGGTAACTTAAATGAAGTGCATCTCAGGGGGGGTCAGGGAAAGCCAGGTCCATGGAGAGTCAGCCATGGAGAGTAATAAGGGATTCAATGTTCCCATTATTACTGTCTGACAGGACAGGAAGGATGAGAACACAAACCAGATAAAAAGCCCGGGTTTTGGGAGAGTCAGCCATAGGGCCAATTAATAAGATATGATAGGAAGGTTGGGTTTTGTGAACTTTAAATGGGTGTATGACCAGCGCACAAAAATTACTTATTATAAAATGTTCTTGTGCTTTTATATTAAAGACATCAAACATATAAAAATACTGTTTTATTTATACAATTTTATGTGTTATACTATATATTTTCTGTTATTTACAGATATTTAGAGAAGGGGTGTAAAATATAATATATATTAGATATCTAATAAGCATAGTTATTGCCGATTGTACATACGCACATACCTATTATGACCAGTAGACGGTGCTAGCGTATAGTTTTATTTTTCAGTCAAAATGGGATAATTCGAGGAATTCTGCAGATATGTGACTGTATCTCTAAATCTGGTCCCTCGTTGTTCCAGGAATTTCAGGAATGATATGACATGGCTTCAGCTGAAATGTATCAATTTCTCCAGATGTAGCACCTTGTACTTTGTCAAGTCAACTTTTTTTCAGGTTTTTTTGCCTTGTTATGTCTTATTGTTTTCCTCTTCTGGAATGTAAAATAAACATTTATGTTAGGATTGTGTCCCCAGACCTGTGATTTACTTAGAAGTATGCTGTTGCCAATTTTCTTATATTATTGTAGCTCTATGCTGCTCAAGGGAGAGTGGATCTCGTAGGCTTAAGTAAAGCCCTTTAGTATAGCTTCTGCCTACAAATCCTAGGATCCTTCCACAGACAAGGGTGACCCCCCTACATAGCAGAGCTTAAAAAATAAGGCAGTGGTAAAGAGACATCCCTCCCCAGGTGAGAATACTGCCAGTAACCCTTGGGTACTGGAACACAACGTTGTGATCCCCTCATCAGATGATTAGCAAGTCAAAGTCATGAAGTCTCTGATATGTACACCAAACACACCAGGTTATGTATGGTTGCTAAGGTAAACACATTTTTGCTAGAGGAAACTGTTTTATTTAAAACACACATAACAGGTAAGCACAGAACCTTGAGGACAATCTTTTGGCACACAATAATGGACATTTTTAAAAATGTAATTGAAAGTGGAATTACCCTTTAAGCTCTAGCAAGGTGCACCATTTTTGAGTGGAGGCATGAGGACAGTTTGAAAGAAAAAGGTCACAAATTATATACTTTGCTAGCCTCTGTCAGAGATGTCAGCCTTGTTGATGAAGATGTGGTTTAGGGGTGGAGCTTATACACAGACTTTAAAGAAATAAATATGTTTTAATATCCTCATAGAAATTTGGCATAAAATGTATACATGGACTATGGCAGCCCAAGGAATTAAGGCTAAGGTATTAAAATACTTAGACGGGAATGATGCAGAAGGGAATGGGTGGAAAACAGGAAGATGACAGTAATGAGGAGGCTGGAAGTACTCATAGGGAAGGGTATATGCAGAGGGAGTCTTAGGGTGCTGATGCGGAATGAAATAGGTTGTCCACAGAAGATGACGGTGATGGGGAGGCTGGGGTGTAGAAGTGCACATAGGGTAGGAGATATACAGAGGAAACAGTAGTAATGTAGAAGGAAAGGGTGGAACCCAGGAAGGTGACAGTAATGGGGAGGCTGGGGGGATAAAAGTACACATAGGGTAGGAGATATACAGAGGAAGCAGTAGTTATGTAGAAGGGAAAGGCGGAACACAGGAAGTTGAGAGTGATGGGGAGGCTGGGGTGTAGAAGTGCACATAGGGTATGAGACATACAGAGGAAGCAGTAGTAATGTAGAAGGGAAAGGTGGAACACAGGAAGGTGGCAGTGATGAGGAGGCTGGAGGCTAGAAGTACACATAGGGAAGGGTATTGTCAGGAATAGCTTACCTGCGCCCCGTTCCAGCGCTGTCCCCGGGCGCCCCCGGGCGCCCTCGAGCACGGCCGTCCTCCCTCCTCGTCCTCGCCTCTCTGTTTCTCGCGCGCGAGCACGTTCCTCATATGCCCTCTGGCGGCGCTGCTCTCAGCGCGTCCGCCGGAGGTAACGGTTATTGAGCCTGCGGGCTCAGCCAGGGGAGGAACTCCTCCCTCCCTCCTATAGTGGGCCAATGAGCCCTAGTGTTGTCTTTGGGCCAATGAGCCCAGCTAGAGACAGGTCAGGCCAATCCTGGCCTGGATCTTAAAGTGCACCAATCACTCACACCTTCCCTCTCTGTCTGTCCCTATAAAGGCAATTCCCTCTCAGTTGTGAATTGCCTGTGATAGCGCCTTGTACCTTGCTTTGTCTTGTGAAATACTTTGATTGATCTCCGTTGCCGACCCCTGCCTGAACCAACTATTCTCGATCTGATCTCCGTTGCCGACCCCTGCCTGAACCGACTATTCTCGATCTGATCTCCGTTGCCGACCTCTGCTTTGTACCGTGACCTCGAGCTGCCTCTTCCCTCTGTACCGCCGCGATCTCTGACTTCCCCGTGTCAACCTCTGCCCTGTCTTGGACTTCCGCTACACTCGCTCTTAGCCATTGGTTCTTCAGACCTCTAACCAGTAAGCTCTCATCCTTTGAGCCATTGAAGTCCTGGGGGCAACCGATCCCGGGCAGGCGTATTTTGCGTCCCGGCAAGCGGGGGCTCCTACAGGTGAAGCTGGCTGCGGAGATTGGGGGTTGAGGGCTTACCTAGAGGGCTGGAGTTACCAGAGCGTGACATTATCACAGGCCCCAACATGGATGACCTGGTACAGCAGGTGCAAGCTATGGCCACAGCGGTCAACCAACTCGCTCAAAGAGTGGCCACTCAGGAGTCTCGTCAAGTGCCGACTTCCTCTGTACCACCTCATTTCTCCGAACCGAAGATTCCACTGCCTGAGAAATTTTTTGGAGAACGAGCAAAATTTTCCAACTTCAAGAATGCCTGCGAACTATATTTTAAGTTAAGACCTATCTCCTCTGGCACAGAGGTCCAACGAGTAGGCCTTGTCATTTCCTTGCTTCAAGGAGACCCACAGTCCTGGGCCTTTAGTTTACCGTCTCATGACATTTCCCTACAATCAGTGACTGCCTTCTTCAATGCTATGGGCGTTTTATACGCTGATCCAGATATACAGTCTACCGCAGAGAATAGGCTTCGGACCTTAAAACAAGGACGGAATTCGGCTGAAGACTACAGTGCTGAATTCCGCCGCTGGGCTATCGAAGCTAGGTGGAATGATCCAGCTTTGTGTAGTCAGTTCAGGGTGGGGCTGTCGGATTGCATCAAGGATGCTTTAGTCAATTTACCCCCGCCAGCGGACCTAGATCAATTAATGCAGGTCTCCATTAAAATAGACCGACGTCTTAGAGAAAGGGCCAGGGAGAGAGGCAGGGCTCCCACGTCCTTCAGACCAGTCCAGAGTCTTAGATCCCCGGTTCCCCGTGGTGAAAATACCTCATCATCTTCCCAGGAAGAACCTATGCAATTAGGGAGAACCCGCTTATCCCAAGAGGAGAAGCAGCGTAGGCGATCCGAGGGGTTATGCCTGTATTGCGGGAATTCTGGTCATTTTGCAGGGTCCCAACAAGGGGAAACTGGCGGAAAACTTCCGCACCCAGACCAGGTAGAGAGTACTGATCTGGGTGAGTCAGTTTGTAACTCACGCCAGAATAAGATGCTTGTACCTATTAATCTGTTTTGGGGGTCCTCTAAGCCGACAGTTTCCGCCTTCATAGATAGTGGTGCGGCTGGAAACTTTTTGGACAGGAGCATGATCTCCACTTTAGGGATCCCTTTAGTTCCACTTGAAAGATCCCTACAAGTTTTAGCTATCAATGGGAAGGCAATCCAGGGAGGCCCTATAAATACCAAGACCCCACCTCTCAGACTAATTGTCGGCTCTTCCCACTCTGAATTCTTAGAATTCTTCATTTTTGATTGTCCGGAAACTCCGGTGGTTTTGGGATACCCCTGGTTGCAACTCCATAACCCAGTGTTAGATTGGCGGGCTGGGGAGTTGGTCAAATGGAGTGACCATTGTAAAGGTCACTGTTTTAATACGGGCCTCAGAAGCGTTCAAGTCTTGCCACAGGAATTACCTCAGCCATATGCTGATTGGATCGATGTATTCTCCAAACGCTCTGCTGATTCTCTTCCTCCACATCGGTCCTATGACTGCCCCATTGACTTGCTGCCTGGCACTATTCCCCCGAGGGGAAAGATCTATAACCTTACCCTGCCCGAGGAGCAAGCAATGAGGGAGTATATCGCCGAAAATCTTATTTATCCGTCCCTCTACCTCGCCTGCTGGGGCCGGGTTCTTTTTTGTAGAAAAAAAAGATGGTGGCTTGAGACCGTGCATAGATTATCGAGCCTTGAATAAGATCACTGTAAAAAAACGATACCCCTTACCCTTGATTGGGGATCTGTTCAATCAAGTCACAGGAGCCCAAATTTTCTCCAAATTGGATTTGAGAGGGGCTTACAATCTGATTCGCATCCGACAGGGGGACGAGTGGAAAACTGCATTTAATGTGAAGGATGGGCATTACGAGTACCTGGTCATGCCCTTCGGTCTTTGTAATGCACCAGCCGTTTTCCAAGATTTTGTTAATGATGTATTCAGGGAATATCTCGGTAGATTTGTAGTCATCTACTTGGATGATATTCTCATTTATTCCAATTCTTTATTGGAGCACAGACACCACGTTAAGTTGGTGCTAGAAAAATTAAGAGAGAACAACGTATTTGCTAAACTGTCTAAGTGTGTGTTTGAAGTCACTACAGTTCCCTTCGTAGGGTATGTTATTACCAACCAGGGTTTGGAGATGGACGCGGGGAAGGTTTCAGCAGTTCAGGATTGGGTCCAACCCAAAACTTTATAGGAATTGCAAAGTTTTCTAGGTTTTGCAAATTTTTATCGGCGTTTCATAAAAGGGTTTTCCCATGTTGTTGCACCCCTTACCAACCCCTTTACTGCTAACTGGTCCCCCTCTGCCTGTGAGGCCTTTCTAACCTTGAAACGGGCCTTTACTTCGGCGCCTGTGTTAATTCATCCAGATATTCGTAAAGCCTTCGCTATTGAAGTAGATGCTTCGGAGCTGGGAGTGGGTGCAGTTTTGTCACAATATTCTGGTAACCCTGAGCGTCTCCATCCATGCGCTTATTTTTCCCGTAAATTCAGTACCGCGGAGCAAAATTATGATGTTGGCAATAGGGAACTATTAGCTATTAAACTGGCATTTGATGAATGGCGACACTGGTTGGAGGGTTCATTACATCCTATAACTGTGTATACTGATCATAAAAATCTCGAATACATAGGTTCGGCCAAGAGGCTGAACTCTCGTTAGGCACGTTGGGCATTATTCTTCTCGTGCTTTAATTTTATTATTACTTTCAAGCCGGGTGTAAAAAATACTAAAGCTGATGCTCTATCTCGCATGTTCGGTGAATGTAAGGATCGGGGTGATTCTAGTGAACCAATTGTACCCACGGGTTGTGTGGTCGGGGCGTTACTTCCTGATCTTTCTAATACCTTGGCGCCGTTTCAAGATGAATCTCCTAGCGATGTACCCTTGGGGTGCCAGTTTGTTCCGCCGCATCTGCGCTCGGATGTAATTCGCGAATTTCACGATGCCAAAACTGCTGGTCATTTGGGTAACCGTAAGACATTTATGCTTGCCCGTCGTCATGTATGGTGGCCTACCATGAGACGCGATGTCACTGCCTTTATCGACGCTTGTGCTATTTGTGCTCGAAGTAAAGGAGTTCACAAGGCTCCTAGTGGCAGTTTGGTTCCTCTTGAAATTCCTGCTGAGCCATGGACCCATATTTCTATGGATTTTATTGTGGATTTGCCGCTCTCACATGGTAATACTGTAATTTGGGTGGTCGTAGATCGTTTCAGTAAGATGGTACACTTCGTTCCTTTGGCCAAGCTTCCTTCTGCACCAGAGCTTTCTCGGCTATTTACTTCACATATTTTTCGTATTCATGGCATTCCGTCCAATATAGTCTCTGATCGGGGTGTCCAATTTACTTCCCGTTTTTGGAAACATTTCTGTTCGCGGTTGGGTATACAGATCTCTCTTTCGTCTGCCTACCATCCCCAGTCCAATGGGCAGACGGAAAGAACTAATCAAACTTTGGAACAATACTTAAGGTGTTATGTCTCTGATGCCCAAGAACAATGGGCGGAATTTATTGATTTCGCCGAATTTGCTTACAATAACGCGCCTAGTGAGAGTACCAAGATATCACCTTTTTATTGTAATTTTGGGAAAAATCCTAGAGCTTCTGTCACCTTCCAACTTGCCGGTGTTGGAGGAGTGGCTTCAAGACTGGAAGAATATCTGGACACATGTTCAGGAAATTCTTAAGACCACTGGTGTAAGATATAAAAGATTTGCCGACCGCCGTAGATCACAGGAACCTACTCTTCGAGTAGGCGATCTAGTTTGGGTCTCCACAAAAAATATTTCGCTCCGTCAACCTTCTAGCAAATTGGGTCCAAAATTTATTGGCCCTTTTCCGATAAGCAAGAAGTTGAATAATGTGTCTTTTAAAGTTCAACTCCCGCCGACTATGAAAATACCTAACTCTTTTCACGTTTCACTGTTAAAACCGGCGAAGAATGCACCTCTTGCTGGTCCTGCACCTATTCTTGTGGATAATGAGCCCGAGTATGAAGTAAATAAGATCTTAGATTCTCGTAAAGTGCGGAATTCTTTACAGTATCTGGTGGACTGGGTTGGCTATGGTCCTGAGGAGAGATGCTGGGTAGCAGCTAGGGATGTGCATGCCAATGTCCTGGTGAAGAAGTTTCATCGTGATAATCCTGGGAAGCCTGGTAAGGGTCCGGAGGCCCCTCGTGAAGGGGGGGTAGTGTCAGGAATAGCTTACCTGCGCCCCATTCCAGCGTTGTCCCCGGGCCGCCGGCTGGCGCGCCCTCGAGCACGGCCATCCTCCCTCCTCGTCCTCGCCTCTCTGTTTCTCGTGCTCGCGCGTGCGCGCGAGCACGTTCCTCATATGCCCTCCGGCGGCGCTGCTCTCAGCGCGTCCGCCGGAGGTAACGGTTATTGAGCCTGCGGGCTCAGCCAGGGGAGGAACTCCTCCCTCCCTCCTATAGTGGGCCAATGAGCCCTAGTGTTGTCTTTGGGCCAATGAGCCCAGCTAGAGACAGGTCAGGCCAATCCTGGCCTGGATCTTAAAGTGCACCAATCACTCACACCTTCCCTCTCTGTCTGTCCCTATAAAGGCAATACCCTCTCAGCTGTGAATTGCCTGTGATAGCGCCTTGTACCTTGCTTTGTCTTGTGAAATACTTTGATTGATCTCCGTTGCCGACCCCTGCCTGAACCGACTATTCTCGATCTGATCTCCGTTGCCGACCCCTGTCTGAACCGACTATTCTCGATCTGATCTCCGTTGCCGACCTCTGCTTTGTACCGTGACCTCTTCCCTCTGTACCGCCGCGATCTCTGACTTCCCCGTGTCAACCTCTGGCCTGTCTTGGACTTCCGCTACATGCGCTCTTAGCCATTGGTTCTTCAGACCTCTAACCAGTAAGCTCTCATCCTTTGAGCCATTGAAGTCCTGGGGGCAACCGATCCCGGGCAGGCGTATTTTGCGTCCCGGCAAGCGGGGGCTCCTAAAGGTGAAGCTGGCTGCGGAGATTGGGGGTTGAGGGCTTACCTAGAGGGCTGGAGTTACCAGAGCGTGACAGGTATATACAGAGGCAGTCTTAGGGTGCTGATGCAGAATGGAATAGGTTGTCCACAGAAGATGACGGTGATGGGGAGGCTGGTGGGATAGAAGTACACATAGGGTAGGAGATATACAGAGGAAGCAGTAGTAATGTAGAAGGGAAAGGTGGAACACAGGAAGGTGGCAGTGATGATGAGGCTGGAGGCTGGAAGTACACGTAGGGAAGGGTATATGCAGAGGGAGTCTTAGGGTGCTGATGCAGAATGGAATAGGTTGTCCACAGAAGATGATGGTGACGGGGAGCCTGGCGGGATAGAAGTACACATAGGGTAGGAGATATACAGAGGGACCAGTAGTAATGTAGAAGGAAAGGGTGGAGCACAGGAAGGTGACAGTGATGGGGAGGCTGGGGGGATAAAAGTACACAAAGGGTAGGAGATATACAGAGGAAGCAGTAGTAATGTAGAAGGGAAAGGTGGAACACAGGAAGGTGACAATGATGATGAGGCTTGGGTGTAGAAGTACACATAGGGCAGAAGGCATAATGAGAAAGTCACAGGGGAACAATTCAAAAGGGAATGGGTGGAAAAGGGAAGACAGTGATGGGAAGGTTGGGGGTAGAAGTACACATAAAGCAGGAGGTAAGTGACGTAAAAAGGAATTTATGAAACACAGGAAAGTGGCAGTGATGACTAGGCTAAAGTGAATAGAAGTTCACATAGGCAGGAGATTCAGTATATAAAGCAGTCACAGGGGTCCAATGCAGAAGAGAACAGATGTGACATAAAGATGGCAACAGTGATAGGGAGGCTGGGGGAGATAGAGGTACACATAGGGCAGAAGCTATACAGAGGCAGTAACCGGGCTCACACTAAAGGGCACTGTTCTCTTCCCATTTAAAATTAGTAAAAGAATAAATAGACACCACCTAAAACTCTTTGAAGCACACTAAAACCCAGTGAACTTATGAAATCTATTTGGCCAAAGCCCCTGACGATTGTCCCTTCTTAGGGTGTAGAACTAAAAATGGATATTTTCGCCTTCTGAATTGTCCTGGAACACAGATTTGTTTTGCTATCCTTTACTGTGAGATGGCAGGAGATCAGCCATTGCATTGGTGCTGCAATGTCATTAGAAACAGTGGCAGAGGTGCGCCTTCCAGCAAATTGCCAAAAGGTACTTATCATGGGGGGAGAAATTCATAGGATGCTAGGTTAAATGTGGGTTTTGGTCTGCTTGACTATTCTTAAATAACCAATACATAACTTGTCCCAACATCTGGGAGAAAGGATAGAAGGAAGTATCCCTGTTCTCTCGATGACAGAAGACAGCAGGAGGAAAAGAAGATGGAATAGAAGACCTGGCAAGAGACCTCGAAGACCAGTCGGGACGGAGGAGGATGGCTTCTGGCAGAGGACAGAAGGGAGACGACGTGGACCAGTAAGTAGTCAAATTTAGGGTAATACATTATCTTTGCGTGAGTGACATGATTAACTTGGCCAATAAATGGAAAATACAAAAAAATATGGTGAAACACTAAAATCCTCTCTAAAGTCAAGGGCACACCACATCCTCTGTCTGGAGAAAAAAAAGATACAATCTCCAGAGGAGACAATCCTTCTTTACCAAATAGATGCTTTTTTTATATAAAAAAATAACATTTATGTGTTACTGTTACCGGTAGCTGTTATTTGTAGTTAATAATAACCCCCTTCAACCTTATTACCTATTAACCTTTTTTTCAACCTTATTACCTATGTATCAATGTAACTGGTAAGGGGTCCAGGGGATGTAAGGGGGGACACCCTGTAATCTGCCAGCACTGGCGGGTGACATGGCAGTTCCCCTGCCCTATTACCTACATCCCCACTGCAGGTGGGGGCGCGGAAGCCCATCAGTATTTTTGGGCAGTGGCAAGGGACCTATACCAGGGCTGGTATACTGGCAGTTCCAGGGGACAGCCAGTTGACCATGCGCCCTAGTTTGAACTGGCTGGTTGGCTCTGAGAGGGGAAGTACACATTCTTTTGTAATGAAATATGATTTAAATAAAAATGTTATCCAGTAGCTCAAATTCATGTTTGATTTTACTGAATAAATTAAGATCTAAATAAAATGCTGTTCTGTTTCAAGGAACAAGGTCATTGTGCTAAAATAGTTTTGTAGAACCATTACTGTTGGTGTGTGATTTAAATTTTTGCATAATGAGAAAAGGTAGATAATTGTTAGTATGTATTTTTTTAGAACGCACTTACTGCACATTTATATATCTGTTTAAATGCATTTGTATTGAAGCATTCAGATTAAAAAGTATGATTGTCTCTCTGAATCTTGAGCAGGTGGTGAATATTAGCAACAGCCAATTGCATAAATAGGAGTGACCTGGACTGCAACTTGCTTTAGCACTTTTTCCTTCCATGTCATCCCCAAGCTGCCAGGCGATTGCTGCAGAGACCCTGGTTGTACAAAAATGAGAGGGGTGTGTGGGGGGTTGCTTTTAGTCTTGTTGTCTGGATTTGTCCAGGAGAGTTTCTTAGCAGGTCAGTAGAATGTTTGCATTTAGTGTTATTTGTAGATCTTGCTGTTCGCAACTAATTTTTTCTCTATCCTGTGTATAGCCTTCAAGTTTAAAGGGTAAATCCACTGTCAATGGGATTTTTCAAAGTGTTTTTTTTTTTGTGGCAAAAGCGCTTAAAGTTCTGAGCTGATCTATTTGTTTCCTGTGTTTTATGGAATCAGTTTCACCACCTGCAATCTGTTGTCATTAGCAATGTACACCAAGAAGAGAGAAGTGAGTCCTGTACACACAGAACACTGCTGTTATGGCCACTGTTGAGATGAGGGGGAGCTCCCTCAAGCTTACACCTGTGCAGAAGCAGTGTTCTGCTGTACATTGCCAATAGCAACAGATTGCAGATAGTGAAAGCTGCTTCCATAAAACATGCTAACATTAGAAAAACTTGAAAAATGCTAGAGCAGCTCAGCACCTTTCAGGCCTTTTCCATCCAAAAGTATACACTTTCAAAAATTCTCTAAGTGGGCTTTTGGTTAACTTAAAGTTAATTATGAAAGCAGTTTTCACTACATGAATCTGTTACAAAGAGCGACGTGAGTCCTGTATACATTGAATGTTGCTGCTATGGCCACTGAGGGAAGGGAGCTCGCCCACAGCAGTGTTCTCTTTTCTGGTAGGTCTTGGTTAGCAGGTATGGTTTGTGGTTGCTGATGGCAACAGGTTGCAGGTAGTGAAAACTGCTTCAATAAAACACACATTTGCTAACCTAAAAGAATAGAAAAAATGCTAGGTAAACTCGGCACGTTGAGGACATAGTTTTGGAACACAATATAAACTTTAAAAAATGTTCTATATTTAGGTCTGAGTATTAGTTATATTAATGAACTATCTTTTCCATAAATGTAAGAATGAGACTAACTTGCTGCATCTACACAATGTGTGATTTGCCACAGTAGCTGAAATAACATACTGCTGTGCTTCTTTGCTAAAGAAGGTTTATCATTTATTCCTACTTTTAGATCCAACGGTCTGTGATGCAACATATCAATCTGGCTGTCAAGATAAATGCATCCCTATTCAATGGCTGTGTGATGGGAAAATTGACTGTGCTAATGGCACAGATGAGCAGTGTGGTAGGTTGTTGATTTTGCCAGTTCTTATACAATTAGCACAATTTTGATCGTTCGAACTGACTGTTAAGACAGGTAAACTTAAACTTCTGCTGAAATTCCCCAGAGTGAACCTATCACCAGGATTTTTGTTATCCTGGTGATGGGTTCTTGTCCCTGGGCATCGTGATTTGGTATGCCCAGCTGTGTGATTTCCCCCAGATCACCCACCCAAGTCAACTTTCAGCTGTTCCAATGAAGCATGTACGGGCTTTCGTCCAATTGGAGCTTTATGCTGTACATTAGTATTAGTACAAAGAATTGTTTTAAAGTGTTGGCATAGGCAGCAGCCGCATACCTGTTTCTTCTGCGGCATGCTCCTGTGCCCAGCCTATCTGAATGGTTGGGCGAGGGAGTGCACCTCAGCTACAGGGATAGGATGTGGCCCATAACCATAGGAAAAGGTAAGGAATTGCGGACCTGTGTGAGGGGTTCAGACAACTGTTTAAGGGTAGGCTAGTCCTGAAGTCTTTTAAAGTGGACCAAAATCCAGGATTTTGTCTATTCTGGGTTTTGGTCCTTGCCCCGGGGCACCCCAATCGATGGGGGGGGGTTCACAGTGGGCCAAGTCGCTCAAACAAACTCACCTCTCCTCGATCCAATGACGCATGCATGGCCGCTCATCCAATCAGCGTGCACGGATCCGCTTGAGCCCCTTCATCCAGGATCTCGTCTAATAGGTGAGGATTTGAGTGTGCTGATTGCTGCATTGTCTGCTACCCTCTAACAGGACTAGAGGGAAATGCGCCGTTGGACTGGGATAGAAGGTGAGTTTATGGGCGACCTGGGGGGGGGTTTCACACAGCGGGACATCCCGGTTTTGAATTTTTGAATGCCCTGGGCGGAGGGAATCAATCGGTCCGGGAATCTTAAATTCCTGGCCGATCTCTGTTTTTTTTGGTACACTTTAAACTCTTAGGAACACAGTAAATGCTTTTCCTCCACACCTGTCCTTTGGTGCTGCTGCCCAATACCAATTTGTGCTATGTTCTTCCTTAGCAGTAGCAGTGCCCCATGACTGAGCCAAAATGGGGGGGGGGTGATGTGGTCCTGACTCACAGAAAACAGGATTGGATGGCTTGCCCCCAATCGACTTGGTGCCCAACATGTTTGTATTAAGCAAATCTGTCACGAAGTTCTGTAAACAAAAATCTTAAAGCTGTGCTTAGCAGGTAAATAAGGCTTTACTAGGGCATATGGTAACCTAAATGATGATCAAAAAGGAAAATATGATCACTGCTTGATTTTTATTTAGATCTATAGGACCTGTTCAAGCAGATCAAGTCTATTTTGACCTTTGACCCTTTTTATGGTCCGGGTAGTATGATTCCTAGAGGGCTATCCCAGTTTGGTCCACAGTAAGAATTGCCTGAGCTGCATACTAATTAACCAGAATCCCGGTTGGATCGAATTCAGCACAGACATCCCCTGGTCTTTCGATGTGCAGAGAACACAGCAGACTTTTGTAGCCGGCACCGTGGATAATTGTTCTGGATCGCGGCCGGGGAGAAACCGTGGCAGCACAGTGGCCAAGGACAGCATAATATAGTGGTATTTATTGGTGATTTTGTCCCAAGGCAAAGCCCAGAAAACAAACCCTGTAGAATACAATCCTTAGGTGAAAGGATATTAGGGTAAAAAAAAAATCTGCCACGGCTATGCATATCTGGTGCAAGAGTTATGTATAATGTGAGATTCTGAGCCATTTTATTTTTGTGGCCTGTGACGGGTCACATTGTGTCCCATGCTCTTCAAAATGTTTATCACCCCTGCTCTAAACACTGTGCAAGTCAGACTGAGATGTTCTGTTTAGTAGTAGCAAGGAGAGGGGGGGATTTTCCCTCTGCTTGTCCATTTTTGTTTTCTTATGCTGGCAGTGACCTGTGCACTGACGCAGTGAAATAAGCCAGAGAATGGTGTGGATCAGTGTCATGCATGAAATAGTAGAGACAGTTGACCTTTTGGTCTAGCAAGATTCAGACTAGGACAATGCGGAGCATGTGCCTATAGAAAGGAGGCAGAAATTAGAAGTGGCCTAATGCAAGAGAAGTAAGGAAAGATTTAGATTTTACACTTGGCCCTTTGACCATATTTCCCATTTAATAGGTTGGTTATAGACTAATACATAATATTGGCTATTCTGTTCTACTTTAATCAATTTAATCCGTTGCATTTCTACCTTCTAGATGAACCGTGTAATGGAAATAAGAATGCGTGGCAGTGTGATAATGGGAAGTGCATTTCTGAAGCCTGGAAATGTGATGGTGTCGCGGACTGCTTAGATGGCTCTGATGAATCGGACTGTGGCAAGTATTGTTGCATACAATTTCAAGCAATATTTTGCTGGGTGCTCTTAGGAGGAAAATACTGTCTACCTACTAGGGTTGTGGAGAAAAGAGTATGAGCTAGTTTTGGCTGGTGTTGAAAAGGGGACAATGTACCGATGCGAAAAAGCAAATCTTGCTAATATTGTATAATTAATGTAACTTTCATAGGAAGTTTAGAAATGTTAATAAAATATTTTGTTCTAAATAAGCATCTTAGATTGAAAGAACAATTAGTGATAAGCAGCAGCCACAGTGTATTCTATGGTGATAATGTGTTCTCCAGTCTCCCCTGGCCCTTATATTGGGTGTCTTCATGCTGCCCCAAGGCCCTTCGTTACAGTGACTGAAATTTACAGAAATGTAAATATTGTCCAGGCAGAAGCATGCAGACTATAATCCCTGTTGATCCAATGTCTTCCCCAACTACCCCCCCCCCAGCTCTTCCATGCAGTGCCAGAATCTTCATAATTACCAGAGGTGGGGATCCAGTCTCTCATGGATGGTCAGTGGTGCTTTGTTCATCCTACACGCATACTCCATTCATGGAATGGACGGAGCACTCCAAAGTGGGTTCAGCACACCTGGCCTCAGCACCTCCCCTCCATTGCAATAAATGTAGTCGGAGTGTTAAGGGATATGAAGCAATGTTGATGGACGCCACCATGTCCGCCCAGCGATGGAGGACATCGCTTATTCTCACTCACTGGTAAGAATGAAGATGCCAGTGCAGCACATAGGAGCTGTGGGGGGCAAAAAGTGAGTATATACCTTTGATGTTGTTGCCTGGACAGGAAATGTAAAGTGACATTTAGAGCAAGGGTTAAATTAGCCAGTTTTCTGTCCTCTCCATGCTGAATGTGAGGTGTTGCATCTTATTATTCAGCCCTCTTTATATTTCTTTAAGACCCAGTGAACTCCTTCTCCTTTTCCTTTGTCACTTCTTCTGGGCCTTGCTTTGCTTAGAATGTCTCTTTATTCTCTTTATTTATTCTCTTTATTACTGTATTCCAATCAATATGCTTTGTTCTATATAAGTAGCCGTATTGCTTATATAATGGGGAGAAAAAGCCTGATATTACCATTACTAAAAGAAATGTATTGCTAATTATAGGCCGGAGTCGGGCTTTAGCTTACTGACTCCACAGCCCTGGTACATAAAGTTTTCATGTTTTGCACAGTTAGATTTATTGTAAATCTGATCACACAATATTTTAAGATTTTAACCACCGTACATGACATTGCAGTAAAATTAGCGGTCTTATTCATCACGTACTTGTTATGTTGCATTGGGTTTCCCTCTTCATGTGTGCTTGAAACGACTCTTCCCTTAAAAATGAGTGGTGGCTTGTTGTGCACACTTTAGCTGGAGGGCCGATACCAGGCAGTGGCTACTCCCAGGTCCACGTTACAGCTGGCGGCCAGTGAGGTTGCCAAGGAGTGTTTATACCCCACAAATTCCTGTGGTCGCCAGCAGTCATATGTTGTGATAACATAAGTAGGTGAACCCGAGAAGCAATGGCAGGTGACTGGAAGACAATGCAAGACAAGAACATAACCTATATTACAAAACAGATTGTTACTCTTGGTTGATGATATCGTATAGTATGTTGTATACAAGTATAAAAGCTAATGGTGGGTGACAAATTGACCATAAATATTGCATGTGTGGTAGAAAAAGGGTTTTGTATGAAATAGTAGAAAATTGATCTCTCACCAACCAATATACTTTATCAAGAAAAATGGATGAAAAATATGGGCACTCTTAGATACATTAAAAAATACAGTGGTTATCTCATGCAAAGTCAGTTTGTTATACTATGAAAGCTTAAAGCCAATCAAATATTACTTTTGCTAACCTAAGGATGCACTCCCCTCAGCCCGCAATTTGAATTTGTCACCTAGCTGGGGCTACCAAAAGATGGGTGCCTTCTCCCATAGGTGAGGACACTTCTAGGGCCAGCACTGCCAGCTGGCACTAGAAGTGTCCTCACTCTCTCATGGGAGCCGGTGGACAAATGCTGCTGCCACTGAGAGGAAGAGGATCAGGCTGAGGTGAGTTTCAGCATCATACTTACCCCTGCACCACAGTTTGGGTTCCCCATTGATTTCAACATTTATTTAACGTTTGGCCTAACACGAACTTTGGGCGGGGGGGGGGGGGGGGTTCGCCCATCCATGCTTGTCACCTATGGTCGCAGTAAAAACATCCTCTTATCCTTGCTTAATGTATACACAAATGAAATATTGTCTGTTTAGCTATAAACCATTTCTGTGGCTTGCTCTAAATGCTCTTTAAAAACAGTATGGGGTAAGTAATTGGTGACACCTTTAGCCATAGTGATCACCAAAAATCAAATGTCTTTGGTATTATCCAGGCGCAAACAGTATAGTTTTATTCAAATATATATTTTATCGAAAATGTGGACCTATTGCTTACTCTGATTATTGCTCAGTAACATTTTAGAGCTTGTTTGCAACTGGATTTGCTCTACATAATATACATTACTTATTACATGAAAACTGACACATCACTGAATCTAAGAAGATTTGCATTATTTTATTGTATAGCTTGTTCAAGCAACAAATTCCAGTGCCCCATCAGTGGTGAATGTATTGATCAGTGGAATGTTTGTGATGGTGATGAGGACTGTGAAGATGGCTTGGATGAGCAGAACTGTACAACAAGTAGCTGTATGACAAATCAGGTGCAGTGCAAGAACAAAGTGTGCATCATGAAGTCCTGGCTATGTGATGGATTTAATAACTGTGGAGATGGCTCAGATGAAGACGGCTGTGGTTTGTATTAATCATGCTTGGTGACAAAA
Organism: Gastrophryne carolinensis; assembly: GCA_027917425.1. NCBI lineage: Eukaryota > Metazoa > Chordata > Amphibia > Anura > Microhylidae > Gastrophryne > Gastrophryne carolinensis. Next base: position 266,229,000 of record CM051234.1, read on the forward strand.
GCATTTGGGGGTCATCAAGCCTTTTGAATAGTGATCATGTATTAATTTTATGACTTTCCACTTCAAGTTAGCAAATGAAGTGGATACTTTGTATAAGTGGACTTTATAAATTCCTTAAACCTATTGTAACTTAATACTTATTAAAGTCCATTACCTCATACCTAATGTTTTATTTTGGCAGTGGAACCCTGAATACATTTTTGGAACTAATATAAAATGTTAATTTTGTTACCTTGATATTTCCCACTAACATCTTTTTGTTTTAATAAAATGCCAAAACAGATGGAAACCAAACCCATTGTTTCCCTATTCTGTTGACCTCCTTGGCTTTGGAGTGACCTGATGCCCTGGGGTACACACTCCACAGTGAAACTGGGGATGCGGCTTTTGCCACTTACCATTCCAATGCTCATTCAAAACGGCTTTATGCCATCAATTAGAATGCACAAAATAAAGCACTGAGGGCTTGGACTTGGACAAGGGCATGCGCTGTGGGAATGGTGGAAAGGCGAGTTGAATGGGGGATTCTGGGTGGAAAGCGTAGCATCCCAAAGCAGGATACCCCAGGGACAAGAACTAATCGCCAAGATAGTCAAAATCCTGGTGATTGGTCTACTTTATATATTTAAATTGGCTGAAATTCACCTACTCCCCTTAAAGATGGATAGTATTGAGATTTAAAGGAAAATGTTCATAAGGGAAACTAGTGGGACTTTAGTTTTTAAACTAGAAGTATATAGATTCTCATGGTACAAACTAGGTTTTAACCAGTGGTATTCATTCTGCATTTAAAGAATATCTATATTGTCCACCACCTATTTTACAAGAAACCTGTAGCGTATGATGGTTTAATAAAATATTTAAATTGAAGACCCCTTTTGCTGTTGCTTCAGATAAATGCAAATGTGCAATAGGGCTTTTTCTACAATAGCCAGGTTTACTCAAGAACATTTGCCTTGTATCTTTTTTATTTTTTTATTTTTTGTTATTCATGTCCATTCCTGCAAAACAAAATATAAAGTGTCTGCGAGGGTTAGGTCAGTCTTGACTGTTATCCACTATAAAAAATGCGTGTCTTAGTAATGTTAATGGTATCCAGTTCAGTTTAAATCAATGTAATCATGGGCCCCAATATGTCTGCCCCAGCCTCCCATTCACCCTCAGTTGCCCACTACCCCAAATCCCTATCAAATTTCTGTCTGCTTTCACTTTGTTGCAGCTTTTCAAATGCTAAATGTTGGCCACACTTTGAAAGGGCATACTTCTTTTTTTTGCCAGTTTGCCTATAAAGAAACTTACCCCCATTGCCTGCATTGGAGGGGCATCCTGTCATCACTATGATGGTGGGGCAGCACAGGACTTGGATCTGCCAATCACGTAAAAACAGCCAATGCCAGGCTAGGTGCGTTCTGTGGGGGGACAAAAAGTCAGCATACAGTGTTTATTTTATCCTGGCCAATGTCCTTAAATTATTAGTATCTATCCTCTATTCCTCATTATGGTTGTACAGGTGAAGCAGCACTAGCTAAGAAACGGGAGTACCTATGCAGATGGAACCCTGGGACCGGTTTGTTCTCCTCCAGCGCCAGCGCCAGTCCTACCTTTCTCAAAGCTTGCTAATTTGATTTGTTTTTTTCCAGGTTGTCATACCATATACTTTGTGATTTTTCTTTTCACGCTTTAATTGCTAGATTTTTGTGAAGACTCTTTCAAGTGTGGGGATGGAACATGTTTAAATAGCACTCAAGTTTGTAACACTATTGAGGACTGCCTAGATGGCTCTGATGAAACAAGCTCTTGTGGTAGGCAGTTTTACCTTATTAATTTCAACCCAGATGCCGTGACTTCTACCCTGGTCTTTCTGGTTCAGAAAGTGATCATTACATCTATTTTATTTGATGTACACCTATCACCCTCTGGGACACTATCTACATCATTGAAAGTTTGCAAACCTCTTAACATTTTTCTGCGTACATTTGGCCTGAAATCACGTCAGTTCTTTACGCAAGTCCTAAGAGTAAAGGACAAAATCAAACAAATGAATCAAGCGAGTATGATGGGCTCCACTGTTAGGCACCATGGAAGGATCTGGGAAAAGGCATACAGTTTGCTGGGTTACATGGTACCATTGTAATTCTGAGCAATAGGGCTTTTACACGCAATATGATTTTCAAAAAAAGATAAATTTTCTATTAAATCTTGAGAAAGCACTAAAAAAATTACAAACAAAACATTTCATGTTAAGGCCCAAACTCCAATGCTGAAATATATATCATTTATTTGGACATCCCTGAAATTCCATGCAACATGGTTACAAATTGCTTGGCAACAAATCTCTAGGTACTGTAGGCTGGCACTGAAGGAGTTAACATTAGGTAAGAGAGCCTTTAGTTGCTTAGAGGAATAAGTAGAAGGAATAATCTTTCAGACTTATTAACCTCACATAACCATTGCAGATTGCCCACCTCTGGATGTGGGAGAAGGCCAAAAACTGACATACAGCAGGACAAACCATTTTCATTCGCTACCTTTGGTAGGTTTCGCTGTTTTATGGTTTTCTCAAAAATGGCAATAAATAAATGCAAAAATAAAATATATATGTTTCGCTCCATAAGACACCCATGTCCATCAGTAATTACAGGAGGAAAATAAGAAACGTTTATTAAATGGTGTTCTAAAACACCCTCCTCCCAGTCACCCCATTACAGGCAGTGTGCTGCAGCCCCCCCCCCCCCCAAATTATGTGTGGGAGGAGGGAGCGCAATGGAGCACCAGCAGACAGGAAGCAGATAAATTTGCTGCCTGGCAATCTTCCAATGCTTAGCGCCCCCCACACACCCAGTGTCATAGGTTGCAGGCTCTCACCGGGTTGTCATGCCCTATGTGCGGGTGAATGTGCTCTATGAACGGCTGTGTCCATTCAGATGCCAGCTGTAAGTGGACCACACCCACCTGTACATAGGCCATGCACACCAGTCGAAGCTGAGAACACAATCAACCCAGCGGGAGCCTGTAAGTTATGGTGTTGTGTGGGTCTGTGCATGGACGCAAGTGTAAGTTTATCTGATTCCTTCCCACTGGGCCTCACACATTCGCTTGATAAGGCCAATATTTTCCTCCCACTGTTGGAAATGCGTCCTATAAAGTGAAAAATACTGCATATCACTTAATACAACATTTTACTGCTGCACACACCCAATATATAAAAATATTTTAATTAGTTGATCAAAATTTCATTACAAAAAAGACATACACATTTCTTTAAAAAACACATAAGACACAATATCATCTACCACCAGGGGCGCTGGTATACCGAGCTGTAGTTCATCCAGTTACATACCCATATGTGCAAACACAAGCAATTTCAATCTCTAATCCAAATCAATACTTATAAATAATACTATTTACATAAAGTGCTAGGTGCATTATCAAGAAAGTGCATCAATCTCATGAGAGCAAATACTTAGATCCAGTGTCCAATTTGAGCAACCATCCCAGAAGACATAAATCAAACCGAAAAAACAAAGCTACCTATCTATTACTGGATGTCAGCATAACACAGGCCCCCCGCGCACAGAGCCCACGCGTTCCGAGACGCTGAGTCTCTTCCTCAAGGCAGTATAGAAGGTGCTGTTGGATTTCCAAAGTAGTGCACCACAGTTACGATACTAGTGGGTGCCACCTCATTTACCCCTGTGGGGGTGGGGTCTCCTTCACTTAATACAACATATCGCTAAAGTCTGCATGGCATCACTTAAAGTGGACCAAAACCCACGCCAATCGGCACGAGAATCTAGAAGATTCCTAGGCCGATCGAACCCCCAGGGGCATCCAAAATCGGGATGTCCCGCTGTGTAAACCCCCCAGGTAGCCCCATTCACTTACCTCGTTTCCCAGTCTCACGGCACGTCTAAGAGCAGCGTCTGCATCCCGCTATCCCTCTAGCAGGGTGCGTGCCTGTGCCAGGTATTTGTGAATGCACACTCCCTGTTAGAGGGAAGCTGAGGATGTGGACGCTGCTCTTAGACACACCATGGGACTGGGAGGAGGTGAGCTGGTCTCTGCATGCTGGGGGCTTGCACGTAGCTGGGCACCCCCAATCGGGGTGCCCAGGGGGAAAGGACCAAAACCCAGAGAGGTCAAAATCCTGAGTTTTGGTCCACTTTAATATAACCATGTAAACATATTTATGAAAAATAATTTTGCCATACAAACCATGCAAAGTGTATTGACCTCAAGAAGCTCAAAGGCTGAGTCCTAGAGCAAGGTAAGGTGGTTTATAGGTCATCTCCTGTTTTATGAACTTGTAGGTTTGCTTGATCTTTATTAACCAACCATTTCAGGGGAGGGCATTTCTGGTCCAAACATGATTTGTCACAAGCAGTCGGGTGATTGACAGCTCACAAAGAAGTGAACACTGGCTTACCCGTCTTATTTAAATTATCTGTTTATCACATTTTATTGCCACTCATGCATATGTGACTTAATAGTACTCTGCAAATCTGCTGTAGTTTTAGGTCAAGTCTCTGCAGAACTATTAAAAAAAATCTAAAATGGTTCACAAACTTTCAACTGTCTTAGTTTTTCTGCAAATGGAGCCTCCCTTGTCCAACTTGTTTTAAGTATTTCTATAGGAAAAGAACAAGCCTGTGTCCAATGTTCAAACACATTAAACATATGGATGTATGGTATGGGTGGGGGGTATGGGATGGGTATAGGGGTGGGGGGGATGGGATGATATGGGTATAGGGATGGGGGGGATGGGATGGGTATAGGGATGGGGGGGATGGGATGGGTATAGGGATGGGGGGGATGGGATGGGTATAGGGGTGGGGGGATGGGATGGGTATAGGGGTGGGGGGGATGGGATGGGTATAGGGGTGGGGGGGATGGGTATAGGGGTGGGGGGGATGGGACGGGTATAGGGGTGGGGGGGATGGGACGGGTATAGGGGTGGGGGGGATGGGACGGGTATAGGGGTGGGGGGCATGGTGTGTGGATATGGGGGACGGGTATAGGGGTGGGGGGCATGGTGAAGTGTAGGTATAGGGGACGGGTATAGGGGTGGGGGGCAGGCTGTAGGGATGGGATGGGTATAGGGGTGGGGAGCATGGTGTAGTGTAGGTATCGCACATGTCCATAGGTTTTCCCTTTTTACAAAACCTGAACTAAATGGCAAATTGGACTTTTGTAACATGTCCATATCCTTATCCTATCTCCTATACAGGTAACTGTTCTAATTTAAATGGCGGCTGTATGCAGAACTGTAATGAGGCTGAGTGGGGTGTCAGTTGCTCTTGCAATGATGGCTGGAAGCTTCAACCTGATGGCCATAGTTGTGCTGGTAAGATTTATCAATGAGACTCTATAATATATATTTGTCCCTTACCCCAGAAAAAAGCAGGATGGTGGAGGGTTTTCTCTGGCGCACACAACAGGGGGCGCTGTACAGACTCGCTGTGGGAAGCTCCGATGTAACAGCCAAAGCTGCGACCAGGCGAGTTAATTTTTTTTTTCCTCAGAATTTGGGAGGCGGGTGGTTGTGGGTGACTGGACAAAAGTTTGGTGACTTTAGTATCCCTTTTAATATTTCCGTGATGAAGACTTTACCCGCTATGCATGACGGGATTTAATTTTTCGGGCTATATTCACACATTTGTATACAATGCACCCACCATAGCTAAGCTCCACCACAAAACGCCTGTACTTAGGGCAATGGTTAATGGAAACAAAGCCTAATTCATGATTTGATGCAAATAACATGTTACATGCTTGCTTTATCCTAGATGTTGATGAATGCAATTTGGATTATAGCCCTTGTCACCAGCTTTGCAATAACTCAGATGGGACATTTATTTGTGATTGTGTTGAAGGTTTTGAACTAAAGGGGAAAACCACCTGTGAGGTTACTGGTAAGTTAAAAGCAAAATATCATGGTATAACAAAACATATCTTTTTTAGAATACAAAAAGTTTGGACAGCTCAGTGACTTGATGCATGCTGGTACCACTGGGACCTGATTTGCATGAAGTGTGTTGAAGATGGAGTGCTCCTTTTTAGTCTTATCACTTTGTGCCAGAAATTATGTAGCTTCTGTTTTGGAAAAAAAAACACAATTCAGAGAACAGAGGCTCCTGGGGAGCATATGTATGGCAGTGTCATCTATCTCCTCTTCTGGAAGGAAGATATTAATGGATTGCCCAGACCTACTGTATTTAATTCACATTTGTACTTGAAATGTAAAGGCCTCACCCATATACTAACGAAACTGTCTCCTGTCAACGCCCAGTGAAGCCATGCTGCATCTGATTGCTTATGCAACACTGCCCCCTGAGTGGACATTGCTCGGTCCTGGCTCAATTAATCGGAGTCCTGAACGGCCATAGTCTCACAAGAGGTGTGATGTATCTGGAATAAGGAGGGGTGATATCTGTGATGTGGTGGAGGGGGCAGGCCAGGCTCAGTTGCTGGGTCACTTCTAGTGAGTGGAGGGAGACCTTGTGGGACTAAGGGGGAGGCATCCACCAAAGGAAGGGGATATTTTGGTGGGAGTGCAGCAATCTCCCTTTCTTGGGCATGCTGGTTATTACAGCTACACAGCCAGGTGACCATAATTTTTAGGCATCTTCCCCATGTCACGCTCTCTCCTTAGGGGTGAAAGGTATTAGAGATACAATACTTTGCAACAGCTTCTGTTTGTCTGAATGTGATTTTTGTGACTTTTGCCAGATTTACTGCAGTTTAGTTATGACAAGTTATGACACTAGATGGCACTGATATGATTGCTTAACTATAGTCTCTATGCATTTTTCTGCTGTGATGTATTTTCTTTATATTCAGCTCTGCTCTCGCTTCCTTTTTCTGTTTGTGTTTGTTACCATGTTAAGGTAACCTTCTCTTACTGCATTCATGTTCAGTAAAGCCAATTCCTGTTAAAACACTTTCTATCTGGATTTGACTCTGCTGCACCCAGCATTCACATTCTGCATCAAAAGGTAGGCTATTTAGTCAGCATGGCTGGGGTATTTCTGAACCTTACTGCAGACAGATAAGCTGGCCATCTGCCATCCAGTTCTAAGGGCCTGGTACAGTCAGGGGCTCCAGCAGTACCACCCTTGGCTCCATCTTCAGGGGATTAAGTGGCCAGCAGTGGAAGCTTTGGCAGTCAGTCTGCAACCTTTCGATTTCTGCAGCAGTCCAGGAAAAGGGGCCCATTTCTGTAAGCTGAGAAACCCATTTCGATCGAAAACCGGCTTGTTTGCTATGCTCTTTGAAAGAGGCATACTGATTGGATTGGAGCCAAAAATAAGTGTTTAGAGGTGCTGCGAAGCTCACATGGGTTGCTCAGCAAGGGCAGGTGGTCCCAGCAGATGAGTTTATCCTCTTCAAGCTCTGCTTCGCCATACAACTTCTTTATGTTTGATCACCTTCTCTGGCCAGAAAGAATGGTGAGCGCTCCTATTGGACAACTCCACAAGAATTAACTAAACAGGGAGGGAGGCAAGAGGTCATCCACACTGAATTCAGTGGCAGCTCAGAGCCTCAGCTGGGCAGAGGGAAATCTTTTAATTCTGGTCAAGAGTCCACCTGAAAGGATCAATAAATGCTTTGGCCAACTTCCTAAGCCAGAAATGGTTTACTGAGGCAGACTGGACCCTCAACTGTTTGAGAAGTAAATTGTGAATTTGCATCCAAACATAATTTCTCTGAATGAACGATCAGGCCTTGGGGGTGGATTCCTTAGAACATCATTGCCTTTCAGCATTGTGCATGCCCTCCCTCCGGTCTAAATGGTCCCTCTAGTACTAAAGAAGGTCAAGAAGGAGGGGGGTTAAAGTCTTGCTCATAGTAAGCAAAAAATGTACAGGCCTGGTCTTGCTGACATCCTTTTCTCCAAATATTCCGGGACAGGATTGGAGGGTAGAGTTGATCCCTGCTACCTACTATAAGATTCCCATAGAATTCCACAGGACACAGGTGATCATCTTGCCATCATTCTGTCAAAATTACAATTGCAATGTCCAGCTTAAAAAGGGTTGAAACTTAGCTTTTACTTCATAGCTTAAAATGAAGATAATTCCAGACACAGCCGTCAAACATCTTGCAAGTCAGAAAGTGCTCCCCTCCACCATTGGGACCAATGGTGGAGGGGAGCACTTTCTGACTTGCAAGATGTTTGACGGCTGTGTTTGGAATTATCCTCATTTTAAGCTATGAAGTAAAAGCTAAGTTTTAACCCTTTTTAAGCTGGACATTGCAATTGTAACGGTTTGGGGAGTTTTTCAGGAGATCCTGAGGTCCGTGCTGTTTGGGTCTGAGGGTGAGCTGGTCATTGCTTGCTTATGTTTACATCATTCTGTCAACACTGTTCAAATTCAGAACTCGCTTTTCATAATATAGACATCATAAGGCGTTTTCATATTTAAAGATCATAGTCCTTCAGGAAGTCAGATGGACTCTTTGGGCTCACGGGCCAGAAGAAGTGGTATAGTGGTCAAGAGCACGCTAGCCAGATAAGGGAGACTATCTCATGGGCTTACTATCTGAAGAATTTTCAACCTTCTTTCTCTGCTCTCTCCTTTCTAGGGCTCCCCCCTCCAATTATACCCCAATATCACTTTGTCCAGTTTTGTCCTGCCAGATTTGCTAGTCTGAAACTTGTGGAAAGCCGCTTTGCAGAGAAACCTTGGGTTTTTCCCCAGACTCTGAAACTAGTTTTGCTAATTATGGCTTTGGTTTTAGGAATTTATATAACTTTATAGATCGGTCGTTTGTTTTCGGGTGAAATACCTTCTGTTGATGAAAACCTGGTTTTATTAGGGTCGGAAAAAATGTGGGCTGACCAGCCTCTGGGCTTGAGAGTGACATTGGCCTGCCGGAATGACCTGACCAATGTATGGCTGGTCAAATGCAACAGATTTTACATACAGAAATAGATTAAAACATTACACAATATTTTAACAATATTCATTTTCCATAAAGGCCCATTGTTTACAAGGCATGAGTTACGGCTCATCCACACTGCTCCAGGATAGGTGTGTGATTGCAGGAGTGTGAGAGGTTCACACAGTGGGACATCTAGAATCAGGATGCCCCAGGTGGGGACTTTGTCGGCCATCCCTGGAGTCTTTAAGTCTATAAGGCCTTAAAAAAAACTACTTGTCACTTAGACCAACTGCTTTAGTTTGCTAGGGAGCATGAGGATTGGACCCTGGAGAAATGGAAGAAGGCAATGTGGTCCAAATGTACCCTTCTCCATAATGACCTCTTCTCACACAGTACTGCCTGCTTTGAGAATCTTTGGGATGTTGGAGTGATTTTGCACAGTTGTGCAATCTCGCATCCATAGAAGATCATGGGAAAAAAATGAATGCAACTCTGGACAGAAATAAATGCCTTGACTTTGCAAAAGTTTGTGGAAACTATGCCACAGTGAATGTGTGGCCTATTCAAAGGTGAAACAAAACTTGATGGGTATGCGTTTCCCTGCTTGGTAAATGGGACCCATTTTTACCATGCCTGAAAGATATATAATAAAAACCAATGTGGGTAGGTAACCGACTTGTATTTTTTTGGTTAAAGTACAAGTATCATTTGTCAACTACTCTAGCGGTGTGCTGTATCTTCGTGACTAATGACTCTTATCAGCTGATAAATAAGGTAGTTGTGCAGGAGAAACCTGTTACATTTAGCTACAGTTGGCCTGTTTCTCTTGAAACAAGTGTCTGTTTTTTTTTTCAGGCAATTCCACAAATATTTTGTTGGCAAAAAATGGCGAGATTGGTCTTGTGGACCCCAGGACTGGGGATTACCAGTATCTTCTTTCTGTTAGTGGTCGACCAACTGCTGTGGCATATTACTTATTTAAAGAAGCCTACATTTGGATAGATGAAATGAGCTCCTTACAAATGTTTGAAACTGAAGGGAAAAATTACAGGTCTCTTTATCCAGGTACATTTGTATTTTGTTTTGTAAATCACTCTTATACTACCAGTAAAGTTACTAGATTTCCTCTTTAGGTAATGCACACTCTATTCATTTTAATAACTTTTGGGATTGTTAGTATGTGTCATAGATTGTAATTTGGTTAATCCGGCAAAAATATGGCTTTGTGCATTGTTTGATAAATGAGTAGCATAATCAATTTTTCCATATATTGAGCACTGGGGCTGTTCACAAGTGCTCAGTAGCAACTTGTGAAGCCATAGGTACCAGGGCTCCCAAGTCAGAAGGTAGCTTTGGTCATGGGTATCCCAAAGGTGGACTATATATAAGTTATGAAATGAAGATTCATGCAATGTTTGTTATGGACATTTCTTGCTTAGTTCTCCTTTTAAAGATCTGAATGTCCCAAAATGTTCTCTTTTCAGATGTTAAGGATATTAGCAGCTTATCCATAGACTGGTTTACTGGGCAGCTGTACTGGGCTAGTAAGGAGCGAGAGTCCATTTCTGTTGGCTTGCTTGACAGTAAGGGTTATATTAACCTTCTTGAAAAAGATGTTGTACCAGATCAGCTTATTGTATTTCCAATTAACAGGTAAGTTTCACACCACTGAAATATAGATAACCTTTTAAACTTAGACTTGACTTTGACAAGGTTTTGAGAATAATACCTAATACTAATACCAAATACTAATATCTTAGGTAAATAATACCTAAACTAAATAAAGGCGCAGACCAAGCTAAATGAAGTTGCCCTAAACCTTGGCTGCTTGGTTTTTGTTGGCTGTGATATTTATTTTCAAACATATGGCTGTACGTATAAGGAATATCAAAATGATTATTTGGCCTTCAAAATGTTAGAAGTTTTTCAAATCCTCATGAAAAAAAATATTTTTCATGTAACATACAGAATTTTTCCAGTGAGGTGGTGGTTCTATACAAATCTGTAAACAGCTGATGTAGGAAACACATTTTGAGACCTCAATTTTTAATAAATTTGAATGCACATTAGGCTATATTCCCTGATTTGCAAAAGAAATATCTACTGTACTACATAGGGGTGTACTTTTTTAGAACCCACCGTTCACAGAATCCAATCGGGTGCAAGATTTAAAGTGGACCAACACCCAGGATTTTGACTATCCTTGGTCCACTTCGGTGGGTCACCCCTGATCGGGGTGCCCCGCTGTGTGAAACCCTCCCGATCACCCTAAAAACTCACCTCTCCCCGCTCCCAGCACCGACGGACAAGCGATTTGACAGCCGCTTGTCCGTGGCTGCTCCGCCGCCGCCTCCCGCGCGTCCCTCTTGACGCGCGCGCGTCCGCGCCGGCCATTCACAGACGGCCGGCGTGGGCGCACGCCTAGAGGGGCGCGAGGGAGGCGGTGGCGGCTGACCGCCGCCGAAGCTAAGGTAAGGGGGTTTGGGGGGGTTTCACCCTGCGGGACATCCCGATCTCGGATGTCCCGCGGGGAGGGAGGTGATCGGCCCGGGAATCTTATAGATTCCCGGGCCGATCACCCAAGGGTAATGGTCCACTTTAAGAAATAGAATATTGATTTTCCACTTAAATGCCGCTTTCTGGTGTCTCAACTGGGCAGGATGACTTTCATTGCAAGAGAAACCATCAAATCTATAAGAGCATCCATAAAGTTGCCAGTATTGTTCTTTAACTTTCAAAACTTACACTGGTATGATAATGTATATTTTATAGGCAAGATGTAAGACAAATACAGCACATAACAGTTCAACCATGAAGATGTCATGGATATATGCAAAAGAGAAAAAAAATCAGGTTTCTGTACAGATGACCCATAATCAAATGTCATACAAGGCCAATGTAATATCTTCAGACCCTTTTCAGCTGGTTAGGGTGTAAACTTGATAGAAAAGACAATCCCACAGCGAACAATGTAGTAGTGGCTCAAGGGAACCTATACAACATGGAGGAAAGATCTAAATACCTAAAAGATATCCATCTGACCCAAGTAATCACATACTTTTTTTATGGTTTATTTAAATCTGAAAGGAGGTCCTCAGTTCTCAAGATGGTGTCTACCTCCTGGACCCACTCCTCCAGTGTTGGGAAAATCATTTTTAAGACTCCCTTTTTAGGCCATGGACTAGCCCCAGCCCTTGTGAACCACTGCAGAAATATGGAAGCAATGTTGGCTAAAAGTAGGCACACATGCCCCAAGGCTCCCAGCACCCCCCTCCCCATCATTAAATCTATCATAACATCTCTGGATAGGCCCAATAATTTCTCTTTAAAAATAGGGTGCTCATTCAAGGTAGACTGAAAGGTTTCATCTTGGTCATCCTAGGATAGGATAAACCCCCACCATGCTTCAGATAATACTGGGTGGTAAGACAAAGAACCACATGTCAACATACTGGGGCATACTTAAATATCATGTGCATAAAAAAAGGTAGTAAAAAGTCACACTGGAAAGACCTTGTTTGGGTCCCTTATTGTATATCTCCCTCAGATACCACCAATTAGGCACCTGTATTGACTCCAAGTAACCTGAAAAGATCTGGCTGTTCTAGCAACTGCTTCAAGGAGCATCACATTCTTAGGTTATGGCTAGAGAGATCCAGTAGAATTGAGAAATTCTGGAGCCTCTCTGGCTCAACTTAGAAACCAATAGGATACACTGAAGAGGGATATCTGCAAGATCCACTTTTTCAAACTGTTTCTCCAATGTTGTGATTAGAATGGAGTTGAAAATTCTGGTGGCAGGAGGGTGGTGCCAGATAGACTCCGGATGGCCAGAAAATATGATCTTCCATCGGTTAGCGATTTTTCATGATGATCAGCCTGCAGGGTGAGATTTTTATTTCCTTGGATATTGCTTGTGTCCTCTTGCTATAAATCAACAATTCATTACTGTGAGCCTGGTCTCCAAGGCTGAGCACTTCTGCTGCAATCATCTAGATCATGTCCTAGAGATCCCTCAAGCTGAAGGGTCAGAGACTCAAGGTCTGCTTAAGTGGGAAGATTCTGTATCATATGTATGTCACTCCTCTGAGACTGGGTCTGAATGGGAGCCTTCAACATCAGGCAGATGAACTGCTGTCATACAAGTCTGAAAAGAGGACCTGGCCCTGATAAACATCCCAGACATATCTACTGCAGTGGGAGCATAGCTGGCTCATGTCATGGCATTTAGTGGTTTTGCAAAGCTAGTGAGAGGTCACACATGAAATCCTGTGCTCCAGAGGACCCTCCACTGCTGGACATGAACCATGCTCTCATCCCATTCTTGGGGGTTCTCCTGGTTATCAGTGACCAGACTCGATGGGCCCCTGTTATATCTAAGGTGGAATTACAAGGCCATAGGCAAATGTCAGGATGCCCATTCCTCCTGGGACCCAGAGTCCTCACTCCAGAGTCTCTGGCCTTCCACTACTCCATCTTGTCTGGAGCTGCCATCTTGATTGTGCAGCCCACAGCAGAGATGTTGTAAGGGGAGTGGATTCTTCATCCCCACTCTCCACTCTCCCCTCTGCCAATGCCGCCCACCATCTTGGCTATGCTTTTGGCCCCCTCTCGATTAGAGGTGAAGAAACTGTGGACCTTGACTGCTGCAGGCTGGCTTGAATCCTTTCTTCCTGGAGGATCCCATGATCAGGAAAGTTTAACGTTGGGTCAAACAGTGGATTTTAGTCTCAACTCTGCCACAGAGGGTAAAATTAATAAGCACATGTTGAATGTAAGATATATTGTATATTTTTGTAGCAATTTTGTATACAGCAAACCCAAATTTCTTTTTGGCCTCCAAATTCTAATAAATCATTCCCACCTAGGCCCTACAAGTGGTTATAGGCTTGTAGTATAGTCTTCATTTACCAGTTTACTGCACCTTCTGGGACAAATGGAAACTCCCAATTACATTTTGCTAACCATATATATTTATCAGGACACAAAATTCAAATTTCTATGTGTACACTTTTCTCTTAGGTACATGTACTGGATAAATTATGGTAAAAAAGGTATAACTACTCTTGAGACTGCTGGTATGGATGGAGCTGATCGGCATGTAATTGCATTTGTCCCAATGGAACAACCAGTAGGTCTTACGCTTGATCATTTTGCTTTGCGTCTGTATTGGATCAGTGAGTACAAAGAGGTACGATCTATCTATCTATCTCTAACTGTGTATACATTCTCATTTTACACTAATACCACCAATAAAACACAAAGTAGAGGTAAATGTCTTGATTTGTGTTTGTGGCTTCTGATATTAATTGGAGATATAAACATTAACAATGCTAACTTGTATATACATTTAGGTACTGTCCAGGTAAAGTAATACCAACCCAGTTGAGCCTGTCCAATTGCAGTGCTTTAAGCAGACAGGGTTTTCCGGACCAGCGGGCATCTGTGGTAGATGCGCTTTGATGGCTCACTTGATGTACCCTCTGCTGCCAATCAACAAAGGAGTCTGCTCCCATGTGACTGCCAACAAGGCCATGCACAGAGTCTGGGAAAATCTGTTGTCTCCTCCAAACATGAAATTAAAAGCGTGGCAGAAATATACACTAAAAGCAATCTGTGCCTTTTCTTTCCCGCAACCGTATAAAACTATAAATGTATATTTATTTGTAATTAAACATTTTTCTAAATATATATAGATGCTAGTATCACAATTAGTCTAGATGACATATGTGCAATACATACAAAATTATTTTCTGACATTATGGGAAAATCTAAAATGTGTATCCTGAGTAAGATTACAACTGTTCAATATTTCAGAGGATTTAGTTTAACATACATTTCACTGCTAGCATGACTTTCTCAGCATGCCTGATTTAGCTGTTGATATAAAGTTAATTAGATTAGTCTTGGATTGGCTCTGTTCATCTGGATGTTACTCCATGTAACCCCATCATGTGATATGTTACCATACTTGCCCAGTACTTACTGTCTCAAGAATCGTAGACCCCCCGCCATTATGTAATATGTTACTATACTTACCAAGTACTTGCTGTACTTGCTGTAGTCGAAGATCCCCCACCCCAGTTGTTGCTTTCCCTCTCACTGGGCATCTTAATATATATGCATCTGGTGTCTGGGCGCAAGCCCTCCTAGCATTACTCTGCCCTAGGCTAGAATGCAAATGCAACAAGTGCCATTCTAGGGTGCCGATGTCCACACACTCCATGCCCATGGCAACCCTGCTGGAGTGCACCCATCATGTGTTCCAGTGCTTGGGAATGGACATCACCACATTAGCACTTAGGGACATTACTTCATGACGGCCAATAACACACTCGCCTCTATCTCTCTGCTACAGAGAAATGGAGATGTTTGGCAAGCAGGGAGACGCCAGCCTGCCTTCCATTGGCGGGTGCTTATTTCAAGGAAGGGCTGTCCTTCCTTTCAGGTAGGTGAGTGGACACCCTTTATTGGGCCTCTGGAAAATGGGTCTAAACAAATGAGGTTGGTGAACTACATGGGATGTTTTGTGAAAGCATGTTTAGTTACTTTTGTGATTGCAGTGATTTAAGCCCTGTGTGCTATGGAAATTTGTCCCAAGGAGCTGATTTACAAACTGTGGTTCAAATGTGTGTATTTTTTTAATTCCTTTTTTTTGCTTCAGTCAATAGAAACTGTTCGTGTTGATGGAAGTGGCAGATTTACCTTTCCAGATGTATTCCATAATGGGCAGAATGCTCTTGGGTTTGCAGTATTTGAAGGCTCGTTCTTTTTGATAGTTGATAAACGCCTAATTTCCTTGTCGAGAAACAATACAAAGGAGAGATCGTTATTACGAAACACTGAAAATATTTCTGCATTTACGGTGTTGCACGATCTTCAGCAACCAACTAGTAAGTGCACGATCTTCAGCAACCAACTAGATTTTTGTCGGCAACTAGTAAGTGCGCAAATTTGGAAATACATTTGTTGGGGCCCAGAGGTCAATCTTAGCCTTCCCCACGCCTTCTTACAGCACATTCCTTTTAGCTCTTCTTCTTTTTTATATATATTGGTGGCAGTACCTTTGTTACACTATTATATTGTATATTTTTCAGGTAAAGATTCTCCATGCAGTCCACAAATTTGCAGTCACATATGCTTGTTATCGCCGGTGTCGCCTAGTTCTTTTAAATGTGCATGTCCGGTGGGGCTTTTTCTTGGGCTATCAGGAAAGTGTGAAAGTAAGTTTGTCATTTATTTGCTATGTTTTTGTTTTTTTGTTGGCAATGGTTTAGATGAGCTCAAAGTGCATAGATTTGTGAATAAATGCATTCTCACACTTCCTCTTGGAAGTAAGCATTAATTTTGAATCACTAGCTATGCTGTATACACTATAAATGCATAATCTTCCTACCCACTTTTAGTATGGGGACAAGAACACTACTCTCTGAATATGCACAGACTGTATAACCATGCTATGTTGTGGCGACTCCTGATTGGTGAGCCACTGACTAAATTGGGGCTAGGAAAACCAAGGTAGGGACATTTATGACCAGCTGGGTGACCTGAGGTGCATGCAAAAATAAGGTGCAAAAGAAGCCATTGTCACCATTTTCTGCAAGATTTCCATCAAGCTAATTGGAGCGCATGGCCCCTTGCTCAGCCTAAAACAGACCAGGGGAATTTCTTGCTTTACTAAAGGACTAGGAGTTTTGCCTTATAGCAGAATTTTAGATCTGTGTCTAAAGCATATACCATTGTTTGTGTGACTGATATTTAGGAGATCCATTCAAGTGCCATACATTCTCCCACTTCAGTCTCTGTAAATTGTTCCAGTCTCTGTAAATTGCTCCATGACTCTGATCATGGAAAGATGAAAACTCAACATAATGTAGTAATTTTCCCATATCTATTCACAAAAATGTTAAAATTCCAAGCTTTGGACACAACACCCAGTGCACCCTCCAAGGTCAGAACTCCCTTGAGCAGGATCCTGCCCTGGCACTCTCCCAGCCTCCACTGATGAAACTATTCTCACTGCTGATTTTCCAACAGCTGAAGAGTGTTGCTCAGGAACCAAGCCTTGGAGTTAGACACTGTCACTTCTGTTCTTGTGAAGCCAATGTATTGGGCTTCAAGGGGAATTGGTTGTGTTTTTATACCTACTTCCATTTTATTAGGCCAACTTCTATACCTTTTCATTTATCTACAGTACCTTCTTATGGACAAGAGGGTTCAGAGCGTGACAGCAACCCAGCTTATCATTACTTCCATTAGTACATATGCAAAGAAAATACAAATAAAACCTTTTAATAAAAACTTTTAAATGCCAATGCAGTAAAAATAAATTTAATCTAAAGAATTAAAACCATTTAAATCAAATTCTACATTCAATCCAGTTGAATCAAATGCTCAACTACATTATTTTTAAAAGGTTTCTCTATTCTCCTACTGGTCTTCTCCTTCTCTAGTGTCCTACCTATATGGACAAAATATTGTTTTTCACAAGCACACTGGAACATATATGCATTATTCAGCGACAAGTAATACATTAATAAATTTTATAGTGATTTCCTGTTATAAAAGATCATCTCCTGTATACCCTTTTCCATTTAGAAGTAGTTTTACATGGCAGATAAGTGTCAGTGTTTTAAAAGTCATACTGTTCCCAAAATTTTATTTGGAGGGTCAACCATTTTCAGTAGGCTTGTAGGCTATACAAGGCAATACTAGGCTTGTATTGATTATACCTCATAAATTAGGGGTGGAGGCTGATTAAATCCAATTGTTTGGGGGAAATTCTTTTTACAAATTAGGGGGTCACAATGGGTAACTCTTTTGTACCTAGTTAATTTTCTCCATAAATGCAAAATTCTAATTGAATGGGGGGGATAAAATGCCTCCAAGCTTTTTCTGTAGTTATTCCTTGTAGGACACACCAACAGTTCCGTTAAAAAGCTTGGAATAATACCTTTGATATGCATATGCCAGTTTAAGGGCAACAAAACTCGGGGTGGGTGGCCCGGCTTATGATCTACCCCAAGGGGTGCTGCAAAATTTGCTTGTTTCCAGATGCCCTTGATGTAAAGGAGTGCCCTCCCACCCCCAGACATTCAGATAGGCTTGGGGACTTTAACAAGAGTTTGTTTTCCAATTTAACTCCCCCCCCCCCCCCCCCCCCTTGTCCTTCAGGATGACCCATGGAGAGAGCGGTGTCCCCCGCCCCCCTCCCCCCCCGTGAGGAAACTGAACAGAGGTTAGAACCTCGCCACTACGTCACTTTGTTTCCTTCCTAAGGAAACCACTGGACAGATAGGCTGCCGCCATTTTTTGGGGAGATGTAGGGCAGAGGGGGAGGAGACTTGCTGCTGCTGACCCCGCGCAAGACATGCCTACAGTTAAGAATGGGAGAGGAGACTTCGGCTATGTACAGGGAGATGTTAGCCATGAGAAACGGAATGGCCTTGATGTTTGAGGTCTATACGTTTTTTGGGTTGCACCCAGGGGCATACTCATCCCTCAGCCAGTGCAGTTAACACAGGGTTCTAGACCAATAGTATCCTTCACTACTTCTAGGAGACCCATGGTCCTGGTCCAGTTCTGTTTGAAACCGGGTCGGAAGTAGCAGGGGAGAGTGAGGGTGAACTTTCATCTGAGGACTCCTAACGAGGGTAAATTTGGATAAGACTGGTGAGGGGGCCCCCAGCTCCTCTGACAGGTTTTTTAGACAACATTTATGATTCATGGGGAATCAAACGTGAGGATAAGCTCTTATCCATCCTGGATACCATGTATAAAAAAGATTTGGGAGAAGAAATCCAAAACATTCCCAGTCCATCAAGAATATTAAGGCAGAAAAAAATATGCAGGGCTCACTCAAACATAAATTTTCCTTTAAGGAACAGGATATGGTGCCTTGGACCAAATGCCCAAAATTAGATGCACCACTGGGTCAAATTTCCAGAGCGGCAGACTTAGTTTTGAGGATATGAGGGCAATGCATGATCCAATGAATAGCCTGACAGAGGGCATCCTGAAAAAAAGCTTGGGATGCTGCATCCTTCACATTCAGACCCACCCTGGTAGCTGATGGTGTTGGAAACATGGCTCAACATCAGGAGTATGGAAACATGGGTCAATAACCTGAAGGGTTATTTGGAGAACATTGAGTATTCTTGAGACCTTACTGCTATTTTTAGAGCAGTTTCCTTTTTAGCTAATGCCTCAGAGGAAGTCATCAGGGTCACAGCTAAGTCAACGGCTTTATTAGCCTTAGCCTTTGCTTTAGAGGTCTCCTGACCATGTTTTAAGCCAAAGTTGTGTGGAATGCCACTTCATAGTAATCTCCTGTTCGCAGGGAACTTGGAAACTATTATCAAAGCTGCACTATTACCCTATAAGGCCAATACTTCCATAAGGCAGCTTCAGGCAGACACAATGAGCAGAAAAAGAGATGGACACAGACTAAGCCACAGCAAAGAGGGTAGCAAACCTCTAGAGAACCCTTAAGTCCCAGTCCTGACAAAGACTTCCCGGTGGGGGAGGCTTGCCTGGTTTTTAGCCACCTGGAGAGCAGTCTCCCAAAGTCAATTTGCACTACCGCTTAGGTTTGCTGGGCGTTTGACTTGTGGCTGGAGTACAGGGTGGGCAGGACGTTAATTGCTGGCAAGCTGATCCAGATGTCTGAACTTCTGGAATCCTGGGGGAGAAAAAAGTAAGGTTTACAGTCCTGGGGGAGTTATGTGCAGGTGTGCAGGACGTTCATTGTTCTGCATGCCACCCTTGCCTGTCATATAGCAACAGAGGCCAACTTTGGTTGTTTTTTTTTAATTATTGCACACCATCAATACAGTATCGCACATATGTCAAGGCCCCCCTAGCTGTCGGTTCAGATCAGGATCCAAAAATTGCACCTTATCAATGACCTGCCGGCACCTAATTTCTGATTTGGGTTTACAAGGCAAATGTGGGCTGCTCCATGTACATCATATTGATAGCTTCATTGGTTAACTACAGTCAAATGGCTAGTGGCTGCAGTACAATTGCAAACTGCAATCCAACATAGATTAAAGACTAGATACTGATCTCATGGACTAAGGCGTAACTAAGTTGCTGTGATTAGAAAAATTTTAAGGAATCATTATCTTCAACAGTTTTCTACTTTGCTTCAAGGTCCTGGCTATAAATACCATCCTAGGTACCTTTTTAGTGATGTCACTTCATTCCAGGAGTGCACCTATCCTAGCACTTCTGATGCTGGATTTTAAAGCAGACACTCTGAATAATCTGTATATGCATAATCATGTGAAACATGGTGATGTCAGCATTAAGCAGTGGGGATACTTTTCTTCAGCCGCAAATGAGAAGCTGGTCAGAGTTGATGGGAATATGGATGGAACTCAATGGATAGAAATCCTGGAGGAAGACTGTTTAGAGGCTGCAAAAGTCATGAATAGGTTATAGGTTTACCTTTCAGCATCACAGCTTACCTACACATACAGCTCCAATGGACTGGTTTAAATCAAAGCATATTCATGTGTTTTTTCAAATTTGGGAATTTTCAAATAAATGTGGGAAAATGTCACCCTCTAAATACGCAATGCTGGTAGAGACATAGCCCAACAAACTTGCATCTGTAATTGCAGGTGGTCCTGCAAAGTATTGATTCAGGGGTGCTGAATCATTTCAGTTTATTTGGAAAAGCATCCTTTTCCTTTACACTTTAAGCAACAGAATAGCAAGTATTTATCACTTTATCAGAGCCAGGTGAAAATTTACATCCAGTGGACAATGAAAATCAATGGCAGTTCTCTCTTCTAAAAGGCTTCTGAATCGACCCCCCCTCTAACTTTTTAAAAAGTTGAAAAGTTCATGAGGTATTAATATTTTTCCAAGGCACTTATAATAGACGATTAAAATGCCTAGCAATGAATAATTGCATATTTATGCAAAAGTGCAGGGCTGGCGCTAACACCCGGCAAGGTCGGCCATCTGCCGAGGGCCCCAGGGAAGAGGGGGCCTACTGACAGGGAGGTGAGGCACAATTCCCTGAGTGAGTGCTAAGGGGGAGATGGGGGCATTCCTCCCACATTGAAAACCCGGCGCTGCAGGCAGCACAGGAGGGTGCCGTCAGCGTGTGCATTGTCCGGCTGTGTACTGGGGAGCAGAGCGAGCGGCCACTGTATTGCAGAGTGCGGGGCTGGGAGCAGGCTGTAAGCTTCCAACCTCAGCTCTGCGTTCAGCACTCCCCTGCACAGCTCATTGCAATGACAGAAGCTCTGATGTGCAGCTTTAATCATTAATCAGCCGTGCAGGAGAGAGACGAATGCAGAGCCGAGGTGTGAGCAGGGGTGGGCTGCCATCGCCCCCCCATCATGCAGTGGCTGTCTGGCTGCTTCCGGGTGACGTCATCCTCGCATCCTGTGTGTGAACGATTTGCCACCCCAGCGGCTCCTGGGCTGCTTTGTGACTGATGGCCCGCCAGCAAGATGACAAGCCAGGATTAAGAGTAAGTGGGGAGGAATGGAGAGGCGACTGTGAGAGGGTTTGACTGGAGGACTACTAGAGGAAGCAGGGGAGGGGAAGGGAGAAGATAGGAATAGGAGGGAATAGGAGAGAGCACAGGGTATGTCTCTACATTTGTGTGTATCTCTGCACTGGTTGCTTAAAGGAGCAGTATCGTGAAATTTGCAATAAAAAGATAAAAAATTAAATAGCCACACAATAGCTTCTAACGTGTATAAATAATATGGCGATAGAAAAAGGAAAAAATATATGCCTTTCTTTTAAATTGTATAATTACAATGGCTCAGTCCATTTGCTGAATAGGGGGATCTGCTGGGTTGTATTTAGTGAGCTGCTTCATTTAGCCCACTGGTCTCCTAGCAACACTTTACCTCAGAGGCTGACACTGTAATCAGTGGTAACAGCTGTGTGTGTGAGGTGCTGCTTTTGTTGTGAGACCAGGTGACTCAAATGTGTAAAATCTATACAAAATAAACTAAACTGACTGAAAATAACTGAAATTCTTCTTTGAATAACTGTGCAGGAAAATCTAAAGGTATTAAAGTGGAACAAAACCCTGAGTTGCCGACCCTGAAGTCTATAAGACCCGGCCATTGACCTTGCCCCTTGGGCATTCTAAATCAGGATGCCCACTGTGTGAAACAACCCCTGTATAACCACAGATCCCCCCCCCCATTTTTCTGGCGCGCTCACGCAGATAGTCATTTAGACAGGCCGGGCGGCCAGGAAGGTTACTGCTCAGGCTCCCCATCTGCGTGCAAACAGAGCTGATTGGATGAGAGCCCGTGCATGCGCTCTGGGACAGGGAAAGGTATGTTTTCACAGGCGAACTTGGGGATTTCACATATCGGGGCATCCCAAGTCGGGATGCCCCTAGGGGCACAAAACAAAACTTCAGATAGTGAAAATCCTGGGTTGGGCTTTGCTCAAAACACACAAAGCTGAAAGAAAGATCATATGGAAAAATGTGTTGAGAAAAGAGAGAAAATGGTAAACTGAAAGATTCTGCAGCAGAGCCAACATGAAGGGAAAACTGTCGAAATCGGCTAAATGACTTCTAGAGCTTTTCTCTGTTTTAGATATGAGTTCTGGCCAGGCAATGTTGCAATGTTGTTATCTTATGCTGGACGGCTGCCAGCACTGAACAGCTGATACTTTGATACATTGTTTCACCCCTCTCCTCAGCATGGAACAGGCCAGAGTGTCGGGCTCCGACACTCAGCAGACATAAACATGAGCTATTAGTCTCCAGCTGCTCAACAGACATTTTTTTCTAAATTTGTAATTCTTACTCCAACACTTTCTTGTACTTTCAAAGTACCATTTAAATATGTCGCCAAGAAAAATTTGCGATACTGCTCCTTTAACTGCTGTGCCTTCTCTTCTCTTCCTTGCTATACCAATCTCCCGCCCCCCAACTACTCACCTATTTACCCAACAACTACCTACCTACTCCCACACTTACCTAGCCACACACCTAACTAGCTATTCACTAACATACCTACTTTTAGCCACCAACTGAGGCACTCACCTACCTACCTATGAATACAACCTACCTATCAATACAACCAAAACATGCAGCTGGCCTGAAATCTTAATGCCCTGACTTGGGATGCCCCACTGTGTGAAACCCCCCAGGGCACCCATAAAAATTCAACTTTCCTCACTTCCAACGGTTCATGCATGGGCTCTCGTCCAATCAGAGCTGCTTGCCTTTCGTCAGCTACGATTGTTTACAATGGGGAGTGCAAAAAGCCAGGGATGCGGCAGCGTGCGCTCCCACATTCATTTCAATTAGAGCACTTTGCCGAGGGACATCAAGGCAAAGGGCTCTGATTGGACGAGGGCCTGCACATGCACCATTGGACCGAGGAGAGTTGAGTTTTACTGAGGGGGATTCTGGGGGGTTTCACACAGCGAGGCATCCCACCCAATAAGACTCCTGGGCTGGCTGATGGCTTTCCCTGGGGCATCCCAAACTGGGATGCGGCACTGTGTGAAAACTGAAAAAAACCCATGTGGTCTGGCCTTGGAATGGCTGCTGGCTTTTCCCCAAGGGCATCCTGAATCATGCGTAGGAGGCAGTGCGTTCTCCCCATGATAGCCATTTGATGAATGATATAGTCACAGCAGACTGCTCGGAGTCCGCACGTGTGCCATTGGAACAAGGAAGAGGTGAGTGAATAGCAAAAAAAAAAAAAACGCTCCTTACCCTTGCCAGGATCCTGCACTGTTCACCTGGCAATTCTGGCACTGGGGGCAGTCATTTTGGTTCTGATGCACAGAGTGGCTTCCCCCGCTCTGTGCACACCCCCACCCACCTATACAGTTGAATACTTGGGTAGCACGCACACAGAGCAGGGGAAGTCATTCTGTGCATAGTCTGTGCAGCAGTCACAGGAGCACTTGGGACAGTGCAGGGTGTACCCTGTCATGGGACCGAGGCAAGGGGCCCACTGAGACCCTGTCACCCAAGGGCCCACAAAACCCTAGAGCCGGCCCTGCAAAAGTGGGCCGGGGAAAGTTAAGCTGTTACAGGTGATCGGGGGAGGGTTCATACAGGGGCGCATCCTGAATAGACAGTTGAAACCCTGGGTTTTGTTCAACTTTAACTTTGTTGTATGCAGCTTGACAACTAAAGACAAACAGCAACTGATGCTTAATTTCTCCAAATGCCAAATAAGCGCATATAAATAAGTTGAAGGAGCACCAATGATGGAGCCTCCCTAACCTGTGCCCGGTGTGGTTGTACCTCTTAGTTACGCCCCTGCTTTTGCCACTACAAATATAGCTGATTGCCAGAATTAAGGCTCAGTTGAGTGAACTGAAGAAATCTGAACATAGTCGATCATCCCCTAAGTGCGTTGAAAATACCCAACAGATCCACTAATTGTGACTTGTGGCAGCATTGTTGATTTATGGGTAATAAATATGATTATATGTTCTGCTGTCAAACAGACTATAGCAGAAGCTTGGAGGACATGGACCTTGTTCAAGGAGGTTAAAGATAGACTCCTTTTTATATATGGGTTTTAAGAAAATAGTTGATTTTGTCTGGCTGTCCCTCGCTTCACTAAGATCTGGGAGCCATGGTATGCCCTATATGGCCCGAATCCTCAGATCAAGTCCGTTTTACTTAAGTAGGACAGGGCTTCCTTCCTCTGTCCTTAGCCAAACCCTCCCCCCTTTGTCTCTATGGCTCTAATTCTGTCTGAGGAATGAATGTCTGTTGTATGTAAATCTACCAAAGGGGGTGCCCATAACAAACACTACATCCTTTAAAAATTCACATTAAAAAACATATAACCCCGACTGGACCGCCCCGGACTTGTCGATCTATGGGCGCCAGCTCCCGCAGAGAGCAGGCGGTGGCCTTCGAGGAGACAGAAGAGGCGCGCGAGGCCGCCGACGTTAGCGCCCGCAGAAGAGGACTATGGCCCTGCGGCGCGACTTCCCGACCCCTCCCCGCACTGGTAAGTCCCACTGCCCTGTGATCTTGAACCATGGGGTGAGCAGCCGAGGCGGGAGAGACGGGTGGCGCTGAGGTGGGGGCTCCTCGATGAGAACTCAGAGAGTACTATAGTTACCCGGGTGCTCTGGCTGGGGTCCTGTTCTCCACGGGTCGCCAGCTGGATCCCCGGTGATATTGTTGTTGTGTTCGGTTCTTTCCCCCTTTGGCCTAATAGGGTAGAGTAAGCCTTACTGCAACTAGAGAGAGTGACACCGCTGCTAAGCGAATGAGACAACCACCCTGGGCCCCTTCACTGGTTAACTGAAATGTTGTTATGATGAATCTGTTTGATCGGTTGCTGTTTAGTCCCCCATGTATGGGCGGGAGGGCTGGTTCCGAGTCCACGGTGCCTCCTGAGTGGAAGCTTGGCGGGCCACTTGCCCCCTGACACGGGCCCCGCCTGCTGGTACTACACCTGCGGGACGCTGCCATCCTTATCGGCACTGGGCCGCTGGCATGGGGTGGTGGCGACTGCCGGGCTGGGATGCATTGCTGACCAGACTGTCGCAGATTGGCGACCGTATGGTGCCGCCCCTTGCCCATCCTCCTAAAGCCCCCCTCTATAACTCCCATGCCCTAGAGCGCATCATATTGAGGATATATTATACTGTGCGGCTCATGCCTCGCGGATTGCGACCCCGGTCCTCTACTCCCCCCGCACATAGGGTGCACCCCTCTGGTGACGACTGTGGTCCTCACAGAGGGGAGGAAAGAAGCGGACTGCCTGTCCACCCCGTAATCGGGGAGATAGAGTGGATTCCAACATTCTCCGCTAAAAACGCACCATCCCCGGAACACGTATATCGTGATCCTCCGGTTGACTACTAGTTAGTTCAGTTTCCCCTTCTTTTTTCTTCCCTTGTTGCTTGCTTCACACTTGTTGCCCCCTTTATACCTACTTTCCCTTGGGCCCTAACTGTTACCCTACCCACCGCCCCCCTTACCCCTACACCCCTCGGTCCCGGAGACTCTAGCGGCGGCCTCATTTTATTTCACCTGATCAGACACCGCCGTCAGACACCCACACAAAATGGGTTCATTAAAGGTTATATCCCTTAACGTGAAAGGTCTTAACACACCAGAAAAAAGGACGATATTATGGCAGGAGTTGAGGAGACATAAGGCAAATATTGTTTTCATTCAGGAGACGCACTTTAAAAAGGGAGCCTCTCCCAAATTAAACAATAGATGTTACCCACACGCCTTCACCAGCTGTACCGCAGAGGGGAAGAGGAAAGGGGCAGCTATCTTAATGGCGAGAGACACCCCTTTTTCTTTGCTGGATTCCTGGGCTGATGACTCGGGGAGAGTGGTCATGGTTAAAGGCTTAATCAACCAGAAACGCTATACTTTGATCTCGATTTACGCCCCCAACCAGGGTCAGGTTACATTCCTTAAACAGACACTAGACAAAGCTGAAAGCTTCGCTGAGGGGGAACTGATCCTGGGCGGTGATTTTAACCTGCCAATTGACCCTCTAGTCGACTCCTCGACAGGCAAGTCGGCAATCGCTCATCCCGCTCTGAGATCCCTAAAGAAAAGACTCCAGAGTTTGCAGCTGGTGGATGCGTGGCGAATTAGAAATCCCACAGCCAGGGATTACTCATTTTACTCGAAGGTACATGGGACGTATTCCCGGATTGATTATCTCTGGGTCTCGCATAGCTTGCTGGAGCGTGTCTCGGATGACGGAATCTACCCCACCACATTCTCGGATCACGCCCCGATATACCTAGACTTGGATCTAGTAAATAGACCCCTCTCACCCTTTACGTGGCGGTTGAACGAATCCCTGTTACAGAACCCGGTGGTGCTACAGGCTGTCAGGGATGGTATCACCTCGTACTTTGACGAGAATGATAACGGGGAGGTCTCGCCCCTGACACTATGGGAAGCCCACAAAAGCGTCATCCGAGGTATCTTGATCGCTCACGCCTCAAGACTAAAAAAGGAAAACACAGCGATGCTGGCGAGATTGACGGAGAGGGTCAAAGCCTTGGAACTCTCCCACAAGCGGTCAGAGGCAGCGAGTGTACTCGGCGAGCTCACGCAAGCAAGAGTGGCTCTCAATGCCCTACTGCGGCAGAAAGCCAAACATGTGATTAGGAAATGTAAACAACGGTATTATGAATTTGGCAACAAAAATAGCGCCCTCCTTGCAAGAGCCCTCAAACAGCAGCAGACTCAAAACTACATACCAGAAATCACAGACGAAGCCCAACAGAAGCACCACACCTCAGAATCCATAGCGGGTATATTTAAGAAATATTACTCGGGGCTATATGGTTTACACGACAGTGAGGCGGGGTGGACGCAGGTGGAGAGAATCAGGCAGTACCTGGCGAGCTCAAACATGCCTAAGGTATCCGGGGAGGCCGCGGCCCTAGTTGAATCTCCGATTAACACGGGTGAACTGGCAGAGGCTATTAAATCCACACCAGCGGGTAAGGCACCGGGGCCGGATGGCTTCACAACTAGGTATTACAAAACCTTCGAGGCCTTGTTGGGGCCAAGGCTGGTAAGGGCCTGGAACACTATACTAGAAGAGGAAAACCCAGGAGCGTTCTCAAGTAGGGAACTAGAAGCCCATATCACCGTAATCCATAAAATGGGGAAAGATCCGCTATCTTGTAAAAGCTATAGACCTATCTCATTGCTGAACACTGACATGAAACTATATGCCAAAGTCCTAGCTAATAGATTGACACCACTAGTCCCACATCTCGTCCACCTGGATCAGACGGGGTTCGTACTACATAGAGAGGCCAGGGACAACGTCATCCGGGCCATTAATGTCATACACTCTGCCAAAACCTCTGAGACCCCTATGATGCTCCTCTCCACCGACGCCGAAAAGGCCTTTGATAGGGTGAGTTGGCCGTTCTTGAAGGAGACTCTCCGGTACATCGGATTGGGAAATAATATGAGATCACTCATAGAGGCCCTATACACAACCCCTTCAGCGAGGGTGAGGATTAATGGTCATCTCTCAGACCCGGTATGGATCAGAAACGGGACTCGCCAGGGCTGCCCTCTCTCACCCCTCCTCTTCGCCCTGACGCTGGAGCCCTTCCTGTGCAGAATCAGAGACAACAGTGATATCCAGGGCCTGGCCTCCAGCGGGAGTACTCATAAGGTCGCTGCTTATGCGGATGACTTACTCTTTTTTATTACCAACCCCTCCGTGACTATCCCCGTCCTGATGAGGGAATTTGAGTTGTACGGGAGGCTCTCTCTCCTAAAAATCAACTTTGATAAGTCTGAGGCCATGAACGTTTCCCTGCAGGGCGACCTAGTCAGGACCATACAGCAGTCATTCCCTTTTAAATGGGCTAGGGCCTCGTTAACATACCTGGGAACTCAGTTACCATGCTCTCTGCACAACATAGTGGCCCTGAACTTCCTCCCATTGGCCAGGAGAATCGGAGCTGACCTGGAGAGGTGGAACCTCCCCACCTTCTCTTGGATGGGAAGGGTGAACATAATAAAGATGACGATCCTGCCCAGGCTGTTGTACCTGTTCCAGACCCTGCCGGTTCGTATACCTGCGAGCTTCTTCTCCGACCTCGGCAGGTCTCTTCTGAGATTTGTCTGGAATAAGAAACGGTCTAGGCTTGGGAAACGTGCACTCCACAGACCCAAGAACCAGGGGGGCATGTCCCTGCCTGACATTAGGCTCTACTGGGCGGCCTCACACCTTCAGAGGGTCTGCGAATGGGCGACATGCCAAGAGACCAAAAGATGGGTGCAGCTGGAGCGCACCTTTGCCTCCATCCCGCCGGACATCTTGATGTGGGGCAGGGGGGACTTGCCCCCAGACCTGGTGAGGCATCCGACCATTGCGGCGACTCTGAGGGTCTTTGGGAGGTATAGATCCTATTCTGAGATATCCCCGTGGCCGTCTCCCATGGTGCCCGTAGTTACTAATCCTTTGCTGGCCCCTCGGTCATCTGGGGCGGACCTCAGGAGGTGGAGGGAGTTGCGTCAATTGAGGGCTGGAGACTTGATATCGGCGAGAGGGTGGGTTTCGCTGTCAGACTTGAGAGCCAGATGGGGAGACGCTGACCTTGACCAATGGACCTTGATACGTTTGCAGTCCTTCGTGTCTGGCCAGGGCTTTAGGAGAGATAGATGTAGGACTTACACCAGGCTGGAGAAGATCTGCCTAGGCGAAACACCGAACGATCACTTGACTTCCAAATTATATTCTCTGCTGGCGGGGGAGGGTGATGACCCCCTGGGGTTTTGGCGAGAGTGGGAGGCTGACTTGGGGACCGAGTTTGATAGGGATCAGAGAGAACAGATTGCCTCCCTCGCTCATGGATCCTCGATTGCCACCAGGGTTCAGGAAGCTAATTATAAGATCCTGACCCGATGGTACTATACGCCTGATAGGCTCCATAGAATGTCCGTTTCGGCGGACCCGCTCTGCTGGAGGTGCGGGGCTGAGCGGGGCACTCTAATACACATCCTCTGGTCCTGCTCTAAGATCCGGGCATACTGGGAGGGAGTGTTGACCACCATCTCTCGACTCACGGGGGACCCAGTCCTCGCGGACCCTGCCCAAATACTACTGCATTTAACGAACCTCCCCACGAGCAAATATAAGAAATCCCTGCAAGCCCAATTGCTGAATGCGGCTAAGCTAGTAATTCCAAGACTCTGGAAACAAAAGAGAGCACCCACTGTGAGGGATTGGGTCGTGGAGGTACTGAACATTTCAGAGATGGAGGATCTCACACACGCGATTCACGACAGAGATGAGCAGTACAGGCGCACATGGATGCCCTGGTTAATCTATCAGGAGTCTGAAGAATTTAAGCAGCTACTTGCAGAACCCACCAGTTGACAAACACGACCCGCACCATTACACCCCCATGCTGTTAAGATGGAGTGCCCACGCTCATACGCCCCCCTTCCATAGCTTCCCGCTGGCAGAGCCTGGCCTTTACCCCCAGATGACCCCTGAGGTGCCTTGCGGGACGATGCTTCAATAAATCTCAAACCTGGGCCTGGAGGGAGATGCCCGTGGCAGCGGCCGCGGGCCTCTCCTGAAAGCCCTAATATACCGTTGTGCTGGATGTATACAGGTGTATTTGGCATGTATTTTATTGAGCCGCTACATTTTGCCTTTATGCCTTTTCCCTGATCCTTAACCCCCCCCCCCCCCGTACCCCCCCCTTTTTTTTTTTTTTTTCTCTTCTTCCCCCTTTGCCTAACATGTTTTGTGATGTATCGTGACCTGTACCCTTTTCCTTGTTTGTTTCTATGCAAAAACCCTAAATAAAGAATTTAAAAAAAAAAAAAAAAAAAAAAAAAAAAAAAACATATAACACATAAACAGTCTGCCACAAGGGGGCGCTGAACATGCTGCTGCCAATAATACATATGACATTAAAATAATATACCTTACATATCTAACCCATAAACCAGTACATATTCTATAAAGTGCATCCATTTTCAACATTTCATCCTATTACAAAGTGCATCAAATGTAATATAAAAAGCGGTACGTGCCACAGCCAATGTAAAATATATCTTTTCTTACATAATCAATGTAAACCCTGCATCATCCATGCAACTCGGAGAAGCCAACGCATTTCGTGACATTGAGAAAGCCTTACGCTGCCTTGAGAGTTTGTGGTCTCGAAACGAATATCTGACTTCAGATATACATTCACCCAAATGAACTAGGTTTATTTTTAGACACAAGGTACAGTGTATTTTATTTAAAACAATGGTCCTAGAGTATTTGATTAGTACTTTAGTTTTATAGTTCTATCTCAAGCACAATTTTTTTATAGTTCTATCTCAAGCACAATTTTTTATAGTTCTATCACAAGCACAATTTTTTAGATTTCACGGGATTAAATTTCACTGTTGCATGTAACCATGTTAGAACTGAAATATTGATGCCACCGAGGGTGTTATCGACCTCTTTTTAGGAAATTCCAAGTTGGGATGCACCACTGTTTGAAAAACCCTCTCCATACCGTGTCTGCATCCCCAGCACACCTCTTATTCAATGTCCACCCCGCCAGGCCTCTGAATGACTGAAGCGAAAATGCCCACACCTAGTGGCTGGGGTGGGGATGCGGCTGGCGGCACGCGCTCCATTCATATTTCCTTTGCTGAGCGGCCCACGCATGCACTGAAAGTAGTATACGGATGATCTCGAGAGATGCACACAGCAGGGCATCATGATTGCAGAGTAAATTTTCTTGGGTGGTGGTCCCCTCACTGTTTAATATACATGGTTTCTTACATTATTTGAAATTTGGTGTAGATTATGTACTTCTAAATAAGGCATTGTATGAAGAATTAGAAGGAAACGGTATAATGACATTACATGTGGAGCCCTGTTTTATCTTGGCATGGCATTACATTCTTAAATGCTTTAGTTTGTTCCACTTGGTTACAAGTTGTGATTTATTTATATTTTAGGACTTTGTCAACTTAACTTTGTAACGTTATTAAATGTTAATTTTTTGCAGATTTAAAAATTCTTTATGGCACATCTGCTGGAATTCACCTAATAGAACTTGGATTTCAAGGCACTTTTGTGAGCCAGAGTGTTATCCATCAGACACCAAACATTAATTTGAAGGACTTTGACTGGAAGAGAGATCTTGTATACTGGACAGATGAACATGGTCTTTTAATGCGGTCAAACAGTCGCCAGGAGAACTTTAAAGTAATTCATACTCATGGAGCAGGTATAATCGACTACATATTAAAAGTAAAATAACTTGTAAGGTTGTAAATTACAGTAAATGGCGCTAAAGCCCTGGTATATAGATAAAGTAGGTGAGCTTATTGCCCACATGCACTTGGTTATGCCATTTTGTGGGGTGAGAATTCTCTTCTGAGGCCTCTTCTGGGTGTGAGGTGGGAATGGGAACAAATCCTCTTTGCACTCAAGGCAGCTATCTGCACAGATGTGCAGGGACTCGTTACATTACTGGAGATAAATGTTAGATTCTGGGTCTCTGCACAGGCTGTTGCCCCTATCCCTGGACTCGGTGTGCATTTGGTTTATTCCTCAGGTTCCCAGTAGCTGTCTGCCCTAGTTTCCCCTTTCTCAGGATTCCTAGTCTCTTGGCTGCACGCCTCTTCCATCTTCTTCCTTCACAGTACTACTCTGTTGCACTCCACACAACATCCTTTATTCTAATTGGATCACTATAGCTGTATACTATATGGCCTCTCCTTAACTTTATGAATTGTGAAACAGGCACCTGCCCCGACATGTGGTATATGTACATCTACGATATTAACAATGGCAGTATTTTAAAGGGTAATTCCACCCTCTATGGCATTTTAAAAAGTTTCCATTGTGTGCTAACAAGTTTTCAAGGTGGTGAGCTCTTGGGTTTGTTTTTTGGTTTTGTTTTCCACTTTGTGTTATCAAAGAAAACGGTTTTCTCTAGCAACAATTTGTTAAAAACACACCATTTTGGTGTTTAGTGTACGTTGCAGACTTCGGACTCAGACTTGCTAATCAAGGCAGATTTGACGGGTTTAACCCATTCTGTTCTAATTCAGCATATTCAGATGAGGATCACAATCTGTTCCAGGAGCGAAAAGCCTTACTGGCAGCATTCTCGCCGGGGGAGGGCTTACTGCTGCTTAATTTAGCCAACGATGCTACAGTGCAAGGATTCTGAGACTTGTCAATAGCTTTTACTTAAAGCCAGGAAAGCCACAACCATTTTAGCAATAGAGCCTTAGGAATATAAGAAACTTGGAAATGGCAGGCTAGCTACATCACAGGTATGGGAACACAATCCAAACACAAATAGTTATTTTACATGCCAAAAAATGAAAACAAAAACTTGAAAATGGAGTTTACCTTAACACTGTTATCTTGTGGTAAAATAGATAATTGCACTTAACTAAATTCTTATTCCTAGCTACAAACGCCCTGACTAATAGTCTGTCCTGTGGTATAAGACCTGCCTGGCTAGCCACCTCTTATTTCAACTACAGTGGTCACATTATAAATGAATTTGGTAACTATTATTAACGGTTAGTAGTTTCTACCTACACAGCACACTATGCTGGTTTGCTAAGCACAGGCGATACTGCAATGTTTCAGTGGTCCCTGCCTAATGCTCAGCACCCCACTCTGGCTGCAGCAGCCATATCGCCACAGGTGTTGGTAGTGCCATGATTCCAGTATCTGAGCCTGGTTAAAATGTATGTAAAACACACTAAACATCTAAAATATGCAATGTTTAAATGATCCCTTAACACCTTCAGTGCCAGCTTATCTAGAGATGTCATCTCTGTTGCCAGGCCAGTTCCCCCATTTTGCCAACTACTGTCTGCACTACCAAGGGTTACATTTTTAAATGAAATGGAGTAAACCCTTACAATATTATACTTATATTGAGGGTCCCCTATTTGCAGGGGTTTTATCTAAATATGTACCAGAGGGTGAGCCTTTAGAATCAAGGCCCTGGAATATGAATTGGCATGTGACCTTCCCATAATGAATACAAATGTACATTAGTCCTTGTCCTGACTCAAATAAACTCCCCTATATCTCCCATAGATCGCCCCTAGTCTGGCACTGGGTGCCTTGCCTGATTTAGTCTTGCACCACCTGGCCCTGATTGAGCATGTCCGCATTCATTAAGGAGTGCCCCCCCCCCCCCCCCGGTCCTATCTGTCAGTGGTGCTGGCACACCCGCGCTGTTGGCTGCAAAGGAGGGCAGCATGACCCTTCTTGGCACGCCTCCTCTATTGCATTCAATGAAGGATTATGTCGGTGTTTGTGTTCATGATGGGACGTTTGTCACCACCAGTCACTGATGTGACTGACTGGGCCAGAGCAGCACAAGATCAGGTAAGGCAACCATTGCCAGTCTAGGGGTGATTATCTGGGTGGGAAAAAATAGGACATTAATTTTGCCTGGACAACCTCTTTAAAGGAAAACTCCATTTTGTCCGTTTTTTTGGTACTGTACTGTTTCCTTCTTCTAGACATGTTAGGATTGTGTGGTATACCCTGTGATTTACTTATCAGCACGTGGTTTCCAAGTCTCCTTTATTCCTGGGGCTGTGTTGCTCAAATGGCAGTGGCTTTCCCGGCCTTGCGTAAAGCCTTTGGAAGGTTTCTGGGATTTGTATGCAGAAGCTATTCTAATGACTAGGGTTACCCCCCCCCCCCCCCCCCCATATAGCAGAGCTTGGAAAAATCTGGCAGCAGTAAGGCATCCCACTCCAGGTGTGAATGCTGCCAGTAACCCTTTAGCTACTGGAACGTAACCTTGTGATTCCCTCATCTGAAGTTGCTGAGTAAAAGTAGGAGGGGTTAAGCCTGTGAGCTCACGCGGGGTTAAGCCTGTGAGCTCACGCGTGTGAAGCATCATCTCTGCCTCAACTAATCAGATTAACAAGCCAGGAGTCAGGAAGTTAATGCCAAACATACCAGTTTGTATAAGGTTGCTAAGGTAAACACATTAAACCCAGATTAAAAAAAGCTTAGCACCTCAAGAACATAATTTTGGCACAAGGAAACAGGTCCATGGCTTACAGAAGATGAATCTGTGTGTATAATAAAAAAAACTGTTTAGCATGTTAACATTTGTTTGACTCTTGGAAGTGGAAAGTAATACCGCTTCTTACTTTTTAGTTTGCATGGCAAAGGTGGACATCCCTACTGGCAACATTTACTGGATACCATGTGAAAGGAATCAGATCTGTTTAACAAAGTATTCTGGATCAGGGTCAAAAATAATCTATGAATCTAAATATACTTTACAACATCTATTGCTTAACTGGGAGGCATCATTTCTTTATGTGGTGGAAGATGGTACATTTATACGACAGATAAGCCTCAATGGTAAAGATGTGCAGAATGTTTTGACTGGAACTGGCTTTATACATGTGAGTTTGGATATAAAATCTCAGAGCATTTTGTGGACCTCTCAAGATTTTGGTAAGTGGTGACCATCATTTGCCTACAGCTAACACATTGATTTGTGCAGTTTAAAAAATGCAGTATTTAATTAATTTAATAGTTGTCTTTTTGTTTAGAATTATATTCATTTAGCCTTTTAAAAGAGAGGCTTTCCCAGTTGAAAGATAATTACCCAAGAACATTAATGGATGCATTTGAACCCTATATATTATCTTATAATGGTTCAGTAATTGAAATATGGGATAGAAGAACCATGAAGCTCTTTTCTTCTGTTAAAGAGGCCAATGTGACCAATATATTGGTAACAACAAGTCATATTAAAGGTGAGTTATTTTATGTAATTTTTTAAACATATTTTCAATAGCTGTATTTCTGCATGTTGGAAAGTAAATGGCTTGTGTCTCTTTTTTAAGGTAGTCAATCTGCATGTGAGCTGACCAATGGAGGTTGTAAGCCCAATGAGATCTGTATCCCCGGGTCATTCAAATTCGTAAATTGTGTCTGCCCAGATGATGAAGTTAGCTGTTCTGATGGTAAGTTCTTGATGGGATTCAAAAAGTGTTGTAAGGGGCTATAATAATGAAACAATTTCACCATTTCACGGTCATCCATACAAAACCGTTCTGATGGTAAGTTCTTGATGGGATTCAAAATGTGTTGTAAGGGGCTAGAATAATGAAACAATTTCACCATTTCACGGTCATCCATACAAAACCATTCTTTATGGAGATGTAACTGGTGACAATTTGGCTTGACCATTTTCTGCCCTGGTGAAGTGGGGATTCCACGGAACGCGTCGGCGGGCCATTACATGGGGGACCTCAGGCGTGATATGCTGTGAATACGGTAATGTGATTCTTTCCTGACTTTATATTATCAGTATACTGTGTGGCCAGTGTCTTGTGATCTGCTTCGGCAGACACTTACATGTAGTGCTTCCATTATACACTTGCACAACATCTTTCTATATTGATTGTTTACTGGATTTGGCACTCTGTATAGATTGAGTGCTTGATGGGGCACTGGCCTCTAAATATCAGCTAATTGTTTATATTGGTATTTTCATTGTCAGGATGATCTACTGTGAGATGTATATAAATTTAAAGCCTATATAGGGGTATCCCCCTTTTTCTGTGTCATTGTGTATGTTTTTAGCATGTTATTTGTTGTGTTTGTGTGCATTACTCCTCATATGAGTCTTTTTTATCATTAATAAAATTAGATTTTTATCATAGTACACTGTGGTTTTGTTACATTTTTGTGGGCAGAGTGCAGATCATCTGAGGACTCGTGTGGGGTTTCCCGAAAGCCCCCCTTCAATAGAATTGTTAGGAGTTTAGATGGGCACAGATTGGTCTGGCACCCCCACTTGTTACATTATCGGGCTGTGCGTGTCTAGTTCACAATATTTATAAACAATTTGGCTTGTGATGTCTGGCTGATGGTCCTTGATGTAACCAGAATGTTTTCCCAGCTTTTTTGCTAAAACATTTTTTGAATGTTTAATTTGTAAAAGTGGGTAACGGATAGTGTAACCTTTTTAAACATATTTTGGGGTGACTACAATATTTCTCAGTGCTTCCTGTCCTCCGTAACTGTAATTTAAAACCGGACACTGAGATTGCAACATGGTCATAGGTTACATGGGTGCACAAATGGAGCTCCACCATTTCTGGGGACAGTAATCTATTCTAAGTATGTCACACACCCTGCTTCAGAATAGTCATTACACTTGGGTTATGGCCAGTAGAGGGCGAACTTTGCAGAGATGACAAGAAAAAAAGAAGCCCCTCCCGGTCCATAAATACCTGGGACCTCCCACACATTCCCCAGTCTCTCTGTAGACGGCGAGCAAGTCAGAAGATGGTTGTCTCCTCCTTGCAGGTAAGCCGGGTTCACACCCGGCCATTTTTGTCCCCATTTCTGCCCGGACCTAGTTATGTTTTAGTCCCCTAAGGGTTCACCTTAGTAGGTGTATTGATAGGAGCCGCACTCCTCCGTGAGACCCCATTAAAAGGGGTAGGCGGCTACCAGGTTGGTGACCCTGGTTTGGGATGCCCTGTCCATTTGCTAAAAGCCCTCACAACACATAAAATGTGGCTATCGGCTTACCCCTTACTCCCTTGCCCAGTTAGTAGGGGGGGGGGTGCATGTCTCTCCTTAAGAATTTATTTCAGTTTATTCATGTGAATGATGTGGTGCGTTCGGGAAGTGATCCCTCAATGAGCTGTGTGTGTGCGTTACTATGCTGTTTTTTTTTTTTTTTTTACTTCTGGCGCCGGACTTGCCAGTGCCAGTTCTCCCTCATGTATTCAGCCGCGGGCTGGGGGCCGGGTGATGGCACCTGCTGGCTCCACGGCCTCGAGCCGGCTTCTCCAGCCTGTCCGGGGAGGGGGGCGTGGCCGGGAGCTCTTCGTGCCCGTGACGGGCCTCCCCCCTCTCTTGGCGCGTCGGCGGCGCTCAGCAACTATTGGCCGGGAGCGCGACCGTGACACGGTCCCGCGTCGGGAGGGGGCGGGGCCAGGCGCAAGCGCAATTTCACCTGGCCCACCTCTCTTCTTCCCTCCTCGGTCGCCATCTTCCCAATAGGCGCACGTGAGTGCCCCTTGGGGCTGTTTGTCATTTGATTTTTAGTGTATTTCTTTGACTGCGCATTATTATGGTGTATATGGGAGTCTGTTTATTCAGATCCATGTTTTTTTTTAATTCTGCATGCCACTCCTTATGCAAGGTGGCCTTATATATATTTATGTATAATATTAGTATATTGGGAGCAGACTGTGACACGAGCGACTAGTGCACGTTCCTGTAATCACCTCGTCACAGGTTCGAATCCCGAGGTTGTATTCCGGGTGGACCTGGTGCCTTGATCTGCAGGAAATGCCTGTATGGACGTTTATTTAGACTTATATATTATATATAGGTGTGGTCAGTGTATGTTGCATATACTGGTATGTGTGCTTATATGTATATATATATGTACTATGGGTTTACATACGTATTGCTAAAAGGGACCTCCCCCTATTGTGTCTTCCAGGTGGGACGTCACGGGTTTTTAGGGTTTCTCCTGGTCCTAGGTCTCATTTAAATTTGGGTCCCCCTTTTTTATTCTTTAAATAAAATCCTCCCACATACGGACTCTAAGGGGCATCCCGGGTAGCTTCTTAGCGTAATTCCCATTGGTCATTGCGACTACCATAAAACTCACCATATGGAGGCTCCCCAGGATATCGGGCACGGGATCCCTTCGGGGCTGCCCCGGCAGTGTAGGTTATGTGGGGTATCCCTGGTTGGGGTTGGGGACTATGTGCAGATTTGTATACCATGCACACAGCAGGCGATTGCGCGGCAATCTGTGTTCCGTACGGCAGGTTCGGGCCCGCTGGCCTCATCACTTACACCCCCACGCCTGGTTTTTTGACCCCAAGTGACGTTGTCACTAGCGGGGAGTCGCAATCCGATGTCTGTGCCAGACTGGCCAACATTGGGAGTATAATTGTTAGCTCTGAGGCCGGGAAGGCCCCAGCTAAGAGACTGCATCTGGCGCTCGCTACGCCAGCCTTTGACTATGATGTTTATGACCCTTTTGATTGTAAGAATGTACGCATCATGAGCCTGGATATTCGGTGAATATCCGCTAGGAAAAGAATTTTTGACTACGCTCACGTGCACGCTGAGCGTTAAGAGGAAGGGGAATTGTTTGCTCAGATTTTTGAAGTGCCTTCTATTTCCCCTCCTGCAGAGGCCCTCCCACAACGGGGGGGAAATTTTTGGGACGGCCAAACCTCGTTTGGAGTTCCCGGATCAGAAGCACTTTAACAATTTGATCCTTAAGGAATGGGAGAAGCCTAGTCGGCTCCCTGGTATCCCTCAAGGGTGGGATAGGAAGTGTCCCCTCCCTGTTGAGGTGGTTAAGCGTTGGTCTACACCCTCCAAGGTCGACGCTCCCTCCAAGGACTAATGTCCTTTTATCCCTGGTTCAGACTTGTGTTCCGTCTCCTCTGGTCCAGCGGTCCTTCAGTGGTGGCTGGACCCGAATCACTAAGGAGGGACCCACAGCAAGAGTGCCCTCCGGGAGGTGTCTCTGATTCTTTCATGGGCCGAGAGCTATGTACTGTGCATCTCGGCAGTTTACATCCCAGGTGTGGAGAACCTGGGAGCGGACTTTCTGAGCAGGGGGACCGTTCGCCGAGGGGGAACTCAGCAACATGGTATGTCTATCCCTCTGTCGTAGGTGGGTGAGGCCGGAGGTGGCTCTGTTTGCCCCTCATCACAATCACAAGTTTTCTGGCACTTGAGTCAATGTCCCATGACGCTCTGGCGGTGGATGCCATGTCTCTGTCCTGGCGGGAGCTCGGTCTCCTGTATCTGTTTCCTCCCTTTCCCATGGTGGGCTGGGTGGTACGCAAGCTGGCTCAAGAGGGTGTGCCAGCAATCCTGGTGGCCCCAAGGTGGCTAAGACAGGTGTGGTTAGCAGACGTCGTGCGGCTGGCGGTCATTCAATGGGGGCTGCTTCCGGTTCCGATTACACAAGGTCAGCTTTGTTACCTCAATTTACAAACGCTGGTTTTGTCGGCATGGCTGCTGACACCTTCTTCTTAGAACAAAAGGGTTGTCTGAAGTTGTTGTCCGGACTCTTGTCATGGCTAGGAAGAATTCTTCTAACATCTACCACAGGACCTGGCGGACCTACATTTATTGGGGTGAGGCTAGGGCCTTTCCTGTCAGGTGTTTTCCATCCCTTGGATTTTGGAGTTTCTTCAGCATGGTTTTGGACATGGGTTTTTTGCTCTTCTTCCTTTGGTTAGGACCTTTTTCCAGGGGGTCACTCTTGTGCGCCCTCTTCACAAACCCATGTTACCTGTTTGGGATTTAGTTTTGGTGTTGTCTGCCCTTCAGGGTCCTCCTTTTGAACCAGTGCAGGGTGTTGCACTATCAATCTTCACCCTAAAGGTTGCCTTTTTGGTGGCTATCACCTCTGTTCGTGTTTTTCTGAGTTGGCGGCTCCGTTCCATTCAGGCCCCCTACTTTGAGAGACATCAGGACAAGGTGGTTTTTCGTTTTAAACCTGACTTCCTGCCAAAGGTGGTCTCCGCCTTTCACCTCATTCAGGAAGTTGTGCTTCCTTCCTCGTGTCTTGGCTATGACAAGGATAGGGCTTTGCACTCTCTGGACGTCGTTAGATGTGTTAAGTACTTTCTGGTGGCTACTTCACCATCCCGGAAGATGGATGCCTTTTTTTTGTGGTGCCATCTGGGGCCGAGTAAGGTTTGGCGCCCGTCTAGTCTACCATTAGTAAATGAGTTTGTTAGGTCATTATTGGGGCCTATTCTGCCTAGGGGAGGGATCCCCCTTTACAGATCACTGCTCATTCTACTCATGCTGTTGGTGCTTCCTGGGCCTTTCAGCACCAGGCCTCTGTTGAACAAGTTTGTGAGGCTGCTGCTTGGTTTTCTGTTCATACTTTTTCCACGTTTTATAAGATTGATGTGCGGGCCTCAGTGGATGCTGTTTTTTGGCCGCTAAGTTCTGCAAGCTGCAGTGGTTTCTTTGTGCATTATTGCCTTGTTTTGGATCCCTGCCCTTTATGGACACTGCTATTGGATGTCCCAAGTGTAATGACTATTCTGAAGCGGGGTGTGTGACATACTTAGAACAATACCATTTTGTGATTACTCACCTGTAAAATGGGTATTATAAGTGTGTCACGCACCCCGCTTCATCCCGCCATTATTGGTAGTTTGGATCTTTTATATGGTGAACCTTTTAGTGTTATGATTGTTTATATTTGGTTCTTCCTGGTCCCCTTACTGCTGTCCTATACTGGGGAATGTGTGGGAGGTCCCAGGTATTTATGGACCGAGAGGGGCTTCTTTTTTTCCTGTCATCTCTGCAAAGTTCGCCCTCTACTGGCCATAACCCAAGTGTAATGACTATTCTGAAGCGGGGTGTGTGACATACTTATAATACCCATTTTACAGGTGAGTAATCACAAAATGGTATTTTTATGTTCAGTAACTTTATCTCAACTGTACTTGAGATGTGCTTAGTGCTCCTCTCACAACTTTTGTTGACTTAGTACTGTATACTATCCATAACGCTAAATCTTACTGGACATCCTCACTGCAACCATGACCGCATTGCTATAAGTGCCAAGAAATTTGATTTGGGTTGCAAAGGTAGTGTACAATGATAAAAAAAAAACATTGGCAAGTTGGAGGAAAAGTAGGTGGCTGCCATACTTAGAGAGCACAGGATTTAGCCCCACCTTGTAGGCAGCTCCATGGACAAGTAAAATGATCTTCTGCCAGATGTCATTGATCAAGATCAGCTTTATACATTGTAGGTCAGCCCTTCAAACAGAACAGAAAACCTCCACTGACCTCCAGTTTCACAGCAGTCTATTGCCAGGTATGGGCAATGCCAAAGGAACTGGGTGCCATCTGACTGTTAGAAAGTGGTCCCCCTCCCCCACCGGGAATTGTAGGAATTTGTTTTGGGTCTTGGGTGCATTCCGACACCTACCTATATTACCTGAAATTTAATAGATCCTACCTGTGATGCATTTTATGTTCTAGTTTCTGTTTAAAAATCTGTTTAAAGCCCATTTCAACGTAAAATGAAACGAGAACTATCTGACGGTCATTCTGCCATAGATATTTCAGTGCTTGATAAAATTGTTCTGACAAATATGGACTCTGGATGCTTTACAGCCATTCTTTATCCCAATAATTTTCTAAATTTTAGGAGTGTAGGTTTGCCCACTATGTGGAAATTTGAGCAATTTCTGTTAGTATTGATAAATGTGATTCTTGTCCTAAGATACACTGTATTGATGATATTTTGACTGTAGGTCTCCTCTTAGTAGTTTTGTCTAGATGTTACGAAGCT
Organism: Gastrophryne carolinensis; assembly: GCA_027917425.1. Classification (NCBI taxonomy): domain Eukaryota; kingdom Metazoa; phylum Chordata; class Amphibia; order Anura; family Microhylidae; genus Gastrophryne; species Gastrophryne carolinensis. Next base: position 266,270,723 of record CM051234.1, read on the forward strand.
AAACCTGTATATCTTACATAGTAGCTCTTCAAAGGGGCACTGGTCTGAAGGACTAACAGTTAAACTTGGTGTTTCCTGTTTATATTCTACTTATAACTTTAACAGATGAAGAAGCATTGTCTGAAAATTTGCCTTTGCCAGCTATTTCTTGCCCACGGACCTTTATTCTATGCCGAGATGGGAAAGATTGTGTATCGTTAGAATTTGTGTGTGATGGAGAAAACGACTGTCTGGATGGCTCTGATGAAGAGGATTGTTCAACCTTTTGTAACGATGAAGGTACTAAATGCTTTCCCCTGGCATTTGCGAAGTATGGCTGACCCAAATTTTTCTGGGGCATATATTTTGGCAACAGAACGGCACGCGAGTTTTGTATGAGAACCAATCATAATTTGATACTGCTTTTGTGGTACAATTGCTAGAAGCTTATAAAGCAGGTCTCAATCAAAAATGACTGAAGACCAGATTTAAGACATTCCAGTTTTGCCTCCCGTATCCAAAAATCCTGCATAATGCTCTCCCCTTCTGCAATCAGTTGGATTTGTTCACCAGAGATGGCCTTACTATTCTGTTGGAAAGCAACAGTTTTCAACATGCCAGGCACCCTCACTTTACCCCTTCTCTGAAGCTCTATTGGCGCCGGAGGTCACGTGGGATGCATGTGGGATGCATAAATGGCAAGGGAGCAGGTTTTAGTTTTTGCAACCTTCCAGCTGGTGGCCAACCTAATTCACAATGCCTTTAGTAGAGTAGCCTCCATAAGAGCTTGTGTAGAAGTTTAGAGATCTGCTTTAAACAAAGATCACGTGCTGCCTTTTACATATGGTATTGAGGCATTCATAAGATGGGCTAGGGCTTATTTTTAGGGGGATGTCTTTGTTTATGGAAAAATCTCCATTTGTTACATTGTCATTCTAAAATTGATAGAGCTACAGTAATGATATCCCAACCCCCCCCCCCCCCCACCATGTTCTGCTAGTGCCACTCCTTAAAATGTTAATTGCTATGGGCGCTACTGTCTCCGGGCAGACAGGTGCTGTAGCAAAGTGTGCAGCATGAGGTGTGCTGTATACTTACAAGTGGTGGCTTCACATAATGCCTTACCTATTTGACGTGGTAGGTTGCTAGCATGCAGGGATACCTGGCGCCCTGGGCAAGGGTATTCTGGTCCTGATACCCCAGGTAATTGCCAAATTTGTCCTTGTAACTAGGGCTTGTTTTTGGGGTAGTGCTTATATTGAGAGCATGCACAAAAATCCGGCAAAAGCATGCCAACAAAAATGGACCAACAGTGTAAAACAAAGGCCTTTTTAATTAAATCTCGCCCCCGCTGCACTCTGAAATAGCTTAATAAAAGTTTATCTAAGGATTGATTTTATATAATTTGCAATCTTTGCATGGCCACTTCTACATGTGTGGGCTGCGAAATCTGCATACACAGCAACCCATCGCAGCCAGTCCTCTGTAACCGAATGTTTGTATTTCATGAGACTTGCAAGCAGTGGCGTAACGAAGGCATGTATAGGCGGTGCTGATTGGCTGAGACGTCGCCCACCTCTGCCGTACAGGATCACTATTGAGAGACTGCTGAGCTACTGGGGATGTGTAAACAATGCTGCTGTTGAGATGGGCCATATTACGATCATGACATGCTGTCACAGGCATACAGTAGTGACAGGGAGCGCTCGTCCCCTCTGTCCCTGCCATTTTCTGCAGTGCATGTCCAGAGAATAACAAGATAGAAGATGGCAGCACCTAAGCCTCGATTCAGAGACTCATTCGTCCGGACTTCCGTAGCTGTCTGTGAAAGTTTTGGTGGGTGTTTGTCTTCTTTTGCTTTTTTTCGTTCATTTTTCATTCGTACGAACGTTCGGGAAAATGTGTATATGCGCTTTCGATGAACGGAAGCAAATCGGAACATTTCCGTTCGTTCAGATAACTTCCGTTGTTGGGATGGGTTTCTGTCTGATTCAGAGAGCTGATTTCCGACGGATCACCACCCTATATATCCGTTTCATTTCCGATCCACTTACGGGACCTTTGAGGGCTCGGATTGCTATTGTTGAACATGTTTTGCGGCTATGTGGAGGCATTGCATGTATCAGCATGGCCGAGGCCATAAATTGTATAGCAATGCATACCTGAATCAATACATTTCATGTATGCCTTATAGATGCATTTTAATGCTGACCTTAAACTGGACCTTCAGCGTGATTTAATGAAAAACCCAAAGTCTTAAACAGTTCCCCAGCATCTAAAATTAATATATTTTACGTTTTTAGTCACTAACTTATTATTCTTTCCCCCACTGGGCTGCAACTCTGTTCAGGAATTTAGGATACGGGCGCCGCCATCTTGACTCAGAAGCATCACACTTACTGAGGAGAGCGGGATAAGGCACAGGGGGGCGGGTTATAGCTGTACTTTGTTCAGACAGAGCAGAGCTGGGGTCAGGTAAAGGTCAGCAGTCCCAGAATGCCGAGCAGCACAGTCAGGAGGCACTTCCTGTTTGCAGGCTGCCTGATAAGATGGCGGCTTCCATAAGCCACCATCTTGGATGTTTAAAGGCTCATAACATGCAGTAGATGCAGGTAGGATGATTTTTAATGTGGACAATCTGTATGTACAGGGTGTGGGAAACACATAAGATACTCTTTATTACAAAATACATTAACACTAAACTAATGGGCCCAGAAATATTTAAAGATGAATATTCACATGACCGAGAAGTGATTTCGGTAAGTTTTAGAGGGCTAAAATGGAAGAAGTGGTTTGGGTGAGCTTTAAGGGTCCAAAAGGGAAGATGGAGGATAGTGCTAAGTGGTTTGGGTGAGCTTTAAGGGTCCAAAAGGGAAGATGGAGGATAGTGCTAAGTGGTTTGGGTGAGCTTTAATGGTCCAAAAGGGAAGATGGAGGATAGTGCTAAGTGGTTTGGGTGAGCTTTAAGGGTCCAAAAGGGAAGATGGAGGATAGTGCTAAGTGGTTTGGGTGAGCTTTAAGGGTCCAAAAGGGAAGATGGAGGATAGTGCTAAGTGGTTTGGGTGAGCTTTAATGGTCCAAAAGGGAAGATGGAGGATAGTGCTAAGTGGTTTGGGTGAGCTTTAAGGGTCCAAAAGGGAAGATGGAGGATAGTGCTAAGTGATTTAGCTAAACATTGTAGTAGAAGTGAGGGTGGCAAATATGTAGGGGAGCACTTTAATGAGTTAAGTTTGTAGTGCGCAGGCGCAAGATCGTAAGGATTTCCGTCTGGACGATTATTTATTGAAAAAGGGAAACAAACTAATGGGAAACGTAAAGGATTCGTTGGAGGATACGATGGGAAAAGGGCAAAAACGAAAGCCTACGTTGTAACATGTGAAAATGAAACGGAAAAGTCTGGATGGAAAATGACATGCTCGTATTCGTAATCTTAATCTGCCGTACGAACGGATGAAAAATTTCCAGAAGGTTTTCAATGCATGCACAGAATCGCTCGTACACTCATACAAGAACGGAAACATTTCGAAAACAAAACTGATCAAACTAAAACGGAAGTTTTTTTTGTCTCTCTGAATCGAGCCTAAAGTGTTTATATTTAGGAACACTAGAGTAGGTTTTATGAAAGGCTAATGTTTTTTTACTTTACATGACATCAGCGTGGCAGAGGCGTGGTTAGATGGGCTTAGATTTAAACTTTATTTTTCAGTATTGGTCTACTTTAAGGATAATGCTTTTTGATGTCTCTAAACTACTTTTTTCTTAAGCTTATTTTCAGTGCTTAAACGGTACCAAATGTATTGAAAAGAAACACTACTGTGATGGTGTACCTCAATGTCCTGATGGGTCTGATGAAGCAAATTGTTGGAAACCATCAGAGGCCTGTGCTATATGGTGTGATAAGCCTAATCGTTGCATTCCTCAGAGCTGGATCTGTGATGGTAAAGCAGACTGCACTGATCAGTCTGATGAAAAAACATGTGGTATGCTTGCCTATTTTTTTGTTTTTTGTTTTCTTTACCTTTCTAGCTAGAATAGTGCAGTAGTTTGCCCCCATTTCACAGAACTGTTATAAAGCGCATATTTAAAAGGAAAATTCTCACCTTGGCTCCAGTGTAGCTGATGCATACTAGTCTAAATTTAATGCAGGTTTCTTACTAGAGCAATGGAAATGCGTGGCGGGGGTGGTCTAAAAATATTAACAGTATTGCGGCATCTAAACACTTAATAGACCATGAGAAACCTTTGGTACTAGGGCTAAGCTAAGTATTGGTTTTAAACCAGTGTCCAGATGTGACAACAGACCAACCTTTGTATTTTAGATCTTGCTATGATATAATGCAGTTAAAGTTTAAAACATATTAAATTAGTAATCTCATAACTTGATAAATTAGCGCGGTCCACTGCTCTGGGTTAAAGATAGACAACTGTACCTCAGTCTATAGAATACTCTCTTCCCCTGCAGTGCATGTGGTCATTAAAATTCCGTCCAGTTGTCTCTCCATCCTAGTAGGCTCAGGCTGTGTCCACACACATGGTTTCCTCTACATGTTGTGCTGTACAGGAAATGTGGGTTTCCACCTATACAGGTGGGTCTTCAGAACCACCCCCCCTCCCCATCTGACCTAAGGGCATTTCAGTGGCCAGAGACTTGTCATTGTTCATTGAAATTTGATTAGCAGATACCTGATCACATCTGTCATATGGCTTCGACAAGAGTATGTATTACAGGGCTTCTGGTCCACATAAATGCCAATTTAAAGGGACTCATCACTTGCCTAATGACAATACTATTAATAAAACGGTCTAAATTTGACTTTCAGAACAGCAGAAATGCAGTGATAATAATTTTCAGTGTACAAATGGAGAATGTATTTCCTATGCTATGCGCTGTGATGGTGACAATGATTGTGATGACCACTCGGATGAACAAAACTGTACTGTTTCTAAACCCGTCTACTGTCAAATCGAGGACTTTAAGTGCCATAGTGGTGAATGCATCCTAAAGCAATGGAAATGTGATGGCGACAAGGACTGTAAAGATGGAAGTGATGAAAAGGTAAGCTGGAATATAATCCTGTCGACTGAAAATAGACTGGTAGTGGTGGAGGGGTCCATAATCTGCTTGTTACTGGCTGATGGAAGTTTTAACTTTGAAAGTAATAGTCACATCTTTGAGTATAAAAGTACAATGTCAAGTGTTTTCATGTATATGTATGCATACATTCCTAATTAAAGGGCATCTGTAGGCAAAGTATAAAATTAAACTTTACCCACCTAACAGGCATGTGACCACTGCTACTCTGCTCTTCCAGATGGATGTAAGGATTTTGACCTTGTTCTATATTCTATTGCTAAATAAAGCTGGATAAGTTACAAACCACTACCAGTTAAAATAGCAACATGTATGGTTTTATTAAATTAAGCAATGCAATTTAACGAATTAAACATTAATGAAATGATTAAACAAAGCTGGTATATCTTAACTATTAATCCCAAAAAAATCACTGAAAATGCAATTTATAAGCATGTAATAAATAAAATCCCCAAAGTTGTACAAAACCTGGGAATTCAACTTTTCGGGGTTTAGTTCCATGCCCCGGCCCATCCCGAAGCGCTGTGTGAAACAATGAGAACTGCCTGCCAAATGATGCCATAGCAGACGGCTCTCATTGGACAAGAGCATGCGCTGTTGGAGCGCGGCGAAGGGAGTTTTTATGGGCTTCCTGGGGGATTTTACATAGGATGCCCAAGAGAAAGTGGCAGGAAACCCAGCAGACCTTTTCTTCCTTTTTTCCTTAGCAGGCTACTAGTAGGTCCATAGGATGCCATGGGGGGGGGGGGGGTTAATTAACCATAGCAGGAGTTGTAAAAAGTAACTTTTATGTGTAGCAATCTGAATTTCCATAGGGGGGGGGCATATGAGCGCGGTTTCTTGTAAGGGTGTTGGGCCACTTTAAGCTCATTTATAGGAGGGGAACTTCCCTTTTAAATGGTGTAAGGAGGATATAGAAAATCTAGGAGTTCTCGTCCTGGCTGACCCCACCTCGTTATTTGGTCTGAACTACGAACCCTTACTCGCAAGGATTAGGAGGGACCTAGAGGCGTACGGGGAAAAAAGGTATCTTCCTGCTAAGGAAAATAAATGTCCTGAAGATGGATGTGCTACCGAAATTATTACTATACATTTTTCAGGCGATCCCCATACATGGTAATGTTTTTTTAGACAAATTAGATCGGAGATTGTGAGGTTCGTATGGGGAGGAAAACTCAAGCCAAGATTGAGCCTTCGTAAACTAGCCAGACGAAAGGAGATGGGAGGGGCTGGACTGCCAGATGTAGAAAATTACCATAGAGCAGCGGTATTAATAAGCATGGTTGATTGGTATCATGGGAAAGGGTCTAAGGAGTGGGTCACAGTAGAGCAGGACATGCAGGCATGGAACGTAACCTCTCCCCTGGATGGATCCAAAGGTAATGTTGAGAGAGAAGCTGCCGTTTCTGACAGCTCAGCTACTTCTGATGTGGGAAGACTGTCTCAAAAACTTGAAAATAGGGACAAGGCCAGGCCTTATTTGAATCCAGAGTTCGAGCCAGGAGTAGGGGTTCAGAAATTTCTGATATGGAACGCATCCCCAAGTATTCAGTTGAGGCGCACATTGATACAGGGCAGGCTGCCCGGGGAGGGGGGGGGGTGTCCTGGCTGGCAGTGGACCAATTGTGAAATTACCTGGGTTCACTGGGGGACTTAGGGAGGATCACTAGAGAGTGCTGTCAGTTTGAGAACCTGCTGGTAGCAACGGAAAGAGCAGAGAGTAACTTTAGTCCTGTATGGTGTCATGATGGGAGGGGATGGGGACGCAAAAGCTGGATTTTGTAGCAGAATGGGAGAGGGAGATCGGGAGGACCTTTGAGGGGGAGGAGTGGGAGAAGGCATTTTTTCTTACCCACAAAATGGCAAAACCATGTAAAGCCCTAGAGAAAAACTTTAAATTGATCTCATGGTGGAACAGAAGCCCCACCTGCATCCATCAGATCTTCCCCACAGTAGCTGATACATGTTGGAGATGTAACGTAGCTCGGGGAACCCTTTTTCATATCTGGTGGGAATGCCCCAGCATAAACAGTCTTTTGGATGGGATCCTCTCGTCGTATGAGGAGGCTTTTGGCTCCCCACCCCCGAGATAACGCTGTTACCCATGCTTCCAAGTAGTAGGCAATCATGTAAAGGGGGAGTTTTGAGACCTTTTGACAGCTGCGAGATCGGTGATACCAAAGTATTGGAAGAAAACTGTTCCCTCCTTGATAGTGGTTGTGAAGAGCTTAACAGCATGAGAATGGAGGAGCTCACGGCTGATCTGAAGGGAGAGGGTGGGAAGTTTAGGAATACATGGGTAGCATGGATAATGTTCAAGGGCTCAGATCAAGAAAGATAATGGAGTTACAATAGGTGGGGTCTGTTCCCTTTTCTTCTTTTGCCCTGCTTCCCCTCCCTTTTTCGGTTCCCCCCCCCCCCCCCCCCAACCCTAGTGTATCAATGTCTGTGTGGGGTGTACGCCTGTTTGTTTTTCATTTTGTGTAGTAAGACTACCTGACCTACAGACTGATAGAAGATAAGGAACCAGAGTGGAGACATGGTGGGGGAGAAGGATGGACATAATGAATGAGGAAGGGAATGTGAGGAGGAGAGGGCGGTTAATGTTAATGTGGAACTATGTAGGTTGCGGTAGTGTAATGTAATGTCATATGTTATGTATTCTGTACTATGTTGTGTCAATATGTGTAAATGGGAAATGCTGAAAATCCAATAAAAGATTAAACATAAGCTCATTTATAAGCTGGGAAGCCCTGTGCTTAGCAACCAGTCTCAACAACCAGGAATTGGTTTGTGTGATGGTCCATTCAGCCAATCTTATGCCTGGTTCCCAGTGACCTAATATACACAGTACAACTATAATAGTATAGCTCAGGCAGTATTTACAATTTTAGGTTGTGTAAGTATTTTTCAACATGACTTGTAGCTTTCTTGGTGTAAAGCAAATGCACATGCATGCACTACTGAGGATCGGTCATTTCCTGAGTGTTTAGATACTGTAGTGTGGCTCCTAAAGATGTGATGTGTATGCCGTTTTTAAAACCATAATTTGGTTGCAAATTACTAAAAATCTTTTGAATTTTTTTTTTCCCTGAACTTTAGGATTGTAAAGTAGAAAGCCTGACTTGTGAAAGCAAGCAGTGGCCGTGTGCCAGTGCAGATCAATGTATTCCAGCTTTCTGGAGGTGTGATGGAAACAAAGACTGCAGAGATGGCAGTGATGAAAATAAATGTAAGGTTTTACCATAAAACATTCTAGACCTACAACTGCCAATTTCATGCTTCCTTTTTTATGTTGCAAATCTGTCCTGAGGCATGTCAAACTGTCTTTTTGAACATTTTTGTTTTGGGAATGATTTTTAGCATGAATTAGTTTAGGGGTGAGCAAGAGGAACAAAAACAATGTTGCACTAGTATTTATATCCTCTTGGTACTAATTTCTCACCCTAAAGTTTTAACTTTGAGCTCTTGGTACTAATTTCTCACCCTAAAGTTTTAACTTTGAGCTTAATTTTACGAAGTGCACCTTTCTGCATCATTTTGATGGCATACACATCCCCCTTGGTGTGCCTGCATTAACTTATATTTTGGTGCTGTTATATTTACAGAATGGCGCCGCAAGTAAAAATGTCAGAGATAATCTGCTTCAATTGGTGCACTAGGTTTAACCCTATAGGCTAGCTTGTGTCAGAACCTGTTTGTATACCTATTGGCCCTTATGCAGCGCCGACTGCTACTTTGTTCCATCAACCTATAAATTCTGCATGCCATATTTGCTCATTTACAACACATGCAGAAAAGCGGGGGGGGGGGGGGGGGATGTATTTAATAGACGCTGGTTGGTGTTTTCATTCGTCACCTGATATCACTGTAGTGAACAAAAAGACCAAGCCTGGAGTGCCTTAAGGCTCCATTTTTACTTGCTGTGCTCGAACGAAAACATTGAAATTAAATATGCTCAATAAGATGCATGTTTTTTCCCCAAAAGGGGGGAAGTGGGGATGGGTGCGCTAGGGCTGCAGGAGGATGATCAGATGCAGGAATGCCAGTAAGGTGAGTAGACCGGGCCCGGTTGGCCAGGCACACGCACAAAGGAGAAGCCACCAGGGAGGGATTCTGCATGCTGCCTGTTATAGGGGGGATAGAACTGGTAGACTCCTTACCAGCTTATCACTGGTTTTGAACATTACCTACTAAAATGCTTTTTACATAGCTTTCCAGGGTTTTTAATTACTTTTGTCTTTATGCAACCTCTATTTAAGGTGATCTTCTGAAGTGCAAAGAGAACATGTTTCAGTGTGTGAACTTTGACTGTGTACCAAGCAACAAAGTTTGTGATGGAGAATATGACTGTCAGGATAGATCAGATGAAGGAGGTTTATGTGATGTGCCATGTGAAGGATGTCCTTTTGCTTGTTATAAAACTCCACATGGCCCAGTAAGTGGTTGCATACTAAATATAACTCTTTAATACTGATATAGTATCTGGTTTATCTAGTAATGATGGTAATATTGGGTTATGGGCTTAGAAGCTCTTAAAGTGGACCAAAACCCACGGCGATCCTCCCTGGAATCTAAAAGATTCCTGGGCTGAGTGACTCCCTCCCCTTTGGGAGTCCAAAATTGTGTAAAACCCCCCAGGTCACACCATACACTTGTCTTGTTTCCTAGTCCAACTGTGCATGCGCCAGCCGCATCCCTCTAGCAGGGCTCGTGCCCACACCAGGCATTTGTGAATGCATGGCACAGGGAAGCTCCCTGGTACAGGGGGATGCGGCTGTCGGCGCGCTCGGAGCCCCTGGTCTTAGACGAAGCCTTAGACGATGTGACGAAAGTGGCTCCGATCGCGCTGATTGGACGAGCACATGCGCTGTAGGAACAGGTGAGTTGGCTTCAGCTACCTGGGGGGTTTCACGCAGTGGGGCACCCCCAAATCCTGGGTTTTGGTCCACTTTAAACTGATATGCAGATGTACTAGTAACAGAGCCAATGGTTTGTGAAAGTGTCCCATGAATCGGCTCACATAATGTGCCTGATAGTAAGTGCTCAGCTACCACCACCAGCCATTCATTTTTGTGGAGCAGACAGGGGGCTATGTTACAGGAATCCTTTGCTACCCTGATGGCTTTTTTAAATGCCACCCTCTCCACTGCTATGAGGACCCTGCATTCTGCTCCAGTAAAACACAGGGGTGCCATGCTCTGAACCAAACTCAGTGCCGCACCCCTGCTGTTCTGACTCCCCAGCTCGTTTGGGGTTAGAAACGGCACTGTATAGCATATGGCAGTGGGTTTGGCAAAATAAGTTTGTGGCATCTCAGATAAGTCCTTGCAGTTCTACTGCAAGAAAAAAAAACTGAACTCCTCTCCCATTTACTATTCTTGGTGTGCCACACACCCCGCTTCACTTTTAATATTCTTCACTTATTGGGTTAACTCACCGCCAGGTGACGTAGTGCAGAGAGGAAGTCTTGTAACGAGCCCCCTTCCGGCCTATATATACCTGGTACCTCCCTTTAATCACCAGTATTTTTCTCTCTGCTTGACAAGACAGAAGATCGAAGTCTCCTGCTTACAGGTAGCCGGGGTCTTACCCCGGCACCCCCTTTTGGTCTATTTCTGCCCGGTTTTGATTGTTTATACCTTGATGGTGGAATGGAAGCCTCCCAGCCTAGGCTGCTCACTGGGCAATTGGTAGACGGCACTATTGGTGCCTAGGAGCTTATCTCCTCCGCTCGACCCCCTCTATTCTTGGTGTGCCACACACCCCGCTTCACCTTTAGATATTCATCCATTATTGGGTTAATCCACCGCAGGGGACGTAGTGCAGAGAGGAAGTCTTGTAACGAGCCCCCTTCCGGCCCATATATACCTGGTACCTCCCCTCAATCACCAGTATTTTTCTCTCTGCTTGCTGACAAGTCAGAAGATGGAAGTCTCCTGCTCCGGTTTGAGTTTGTATACCTTTATGGTGAAATGGAAGCCTCCCAGCCTAGGCTGCTCACCGGGCAAATGGTAGATGGCACTTTTAAGTGCCTAGGAGCTTATCTCCTACCGCTCGACCTCATGCGTGGGGCAATGCGGCTAACTGGCATGGTGATCTGGAAATGGGATGCCCCTGTCCCGAGGGTCCCCTTAGCCCCTTACTCTCCCGTTACGGTCCCTTCTCCCTTCACTATGGGGGGGGGGGTATAGAGGGTTGTGTTTTATGTATAGTGTTTTCACTGTATTGCTGTCTTTTACGTGTGTGTTCACTTTGTGCACATAATCAGACTGCGCAGCATGGTGCGCTTAGTCCGTTATGCTGGAGCTCCGGGCAGATCCTCCAAAAAAAAAAAAAAATTTAACACTGGCCAGTGTGTTGGTCAGCTTTATGGGGGCAGGGCAGCGGACCGCGCTCAGCAGTTGGGCTTGCCGCCTCAGTCTGCGGCCCCTCCCGCCTCCTCCCTTCCCCGTCGGCTCCGTGCGGCAGCCTGGTGGCTGCGCTTATGCTCCTTTCCCCCCTCCTCCGCCGCCTGACTATGCGTGATCACAGCGCAGCTGGTGGTAATCTCTCAATGAATTGGGCACATGAGGACTCTTCTGACCGGGTTGTAGGGGGCGGCTCCCTGTGACGCGGGGGGGCGGGGCGCCGGCGGGAGCGTCGCTCGGCGGCCCCGGCCTCACTTCCTCCCTGTCTCTGATAAGAGAAGTCACGTGGGGGGGGCGCGCGCTGCAGCACACGTCTTTTGTTATCTTGCTGCTGCTACATTGTCCCTCCGGTCCTGCGTTGGCCTGTCAGGTAAGCGGCCCCGCTTTGGCGGCATTGAGATTTCTTTTTTCCTTATTTCTCATTATGGAGAAAAAAGGGGGATGTTTGGGAAGCGTTTAAAGAGGCACTCTTATCATTTATATATGATGCATAAGACATACTGCATGTGATACACTTATATGGGGATCTGATGGTTTGTTTCTTTCCTTTCAGATCCTGGGATCCCTGATTATAGCGGCCCTCCGGCTCTATGTTGCCTGGCTAGTCTTTCTTTTTTAGAAAAGAAAAAGGGGGATATTTTTTATATATAAAGTTTACACATTTAAATATATACACATTTTTATATATATTTAGATATATATATATTTACTAAGGGGGACCTTTTCTTAAAAAAAAAAAAGTATTTATATAACAAAAACCCTCCCTTCCGGGACATTTTTGTTAAAGGGGCATCCCGGGTTGACTTATGCCTTAAAAATCCCAGTATTTGCGATACCATAAATCACCAATATGGAGGCTTCCCTGATTACCGGAAATGACTCGTCAGAGTCGTCCAGGGGGTGTGTAAAATGTGGGGCTGCGCTCCCGGCTGATGATGTCTTTATTTGCATTCCTTGTGCAAAGCAGAGTATTGTGCGTCAGTCTGTTGATCCGGCTGCTGGCCCGTCGCAACTTCCATCATCTCCTGCCTCTCCCTCCCTGTTCCGGACCCCGCATGACACTGTCAAAAGTGGGGATTCGCAATCCGAGGTGGCGGCAAAGTTGGCCAGCCTTCGGAAAGTATTGCCCGTTAAGGCAAGGTTGAAGGCCCCTGCAAAATGGAAGTGCCTGACTCCAGTGTCTTCGGCTCCACAGGACGAATTATGTGAGCCTGTGGAATGGTCCGATGGCTCCCCGGATGAGGAAGAATTCCTCTGAGTCAGATGAGCCGGCAGATCAGCTTGAGGCTGATGCGACTGGCGATTGCTCGGCGGGGGTTGCCCTTGACACCCCTTCCATTTTGGCTCAAATGTTTGAAATTTTGAATTTAGATCCGCCTGAGGCTGTCACCCTGCCAAGGGGCCAGTTGTTTAAAGAGCCTCAGCCGCGTTTGGTTTTTCCCAGACAGCACCACTTTGAAAGGGTGGTCCTTAAGGAATGGGAACATCCCATGCGGTTATCTGGGATCCCTCCCAGGTGGGAAAGGCGTTATCCCTTTCCGCCAGAATTGGTGAAGCTTTGGTCCATTCCTCCTGAAGTCGATACCCCTGTGCTAGGGCTCTCTAGCACCGCTATGGTACAGTCTGCTGAGACCTCTGTCCCTAAAGATGGGGAGGATCGTAGGATTGACCAGTATGCTCGCCATGGCTTTATTTATGCTGGGTCAACGATGCGCCCTGTGTGCGCTTCGGCCCTTCTATTAGCAGTAAGATCTGTAATCCAGGGGCTATACGAGGATCTCATTCCCGCTTGTAATGAGTTCGCTGCGCTTAAGCAGTGCGAATCTTTTGTGTCCTACGTTCTATCCGCTCAGGACGATGCGCTGGCTATGAGTAGCAAGACAGCGGCAATGCTGGTGGCCATTCGTCGGTCTGTATGGCTGCGACAGTGGTCGGCGGATTCAGCTTCTAAAAAGGTGCTCACAGCTCTCCCCTTTTTGGGGCTACGTCTGTTTGGGGAGAGAATTGACTCTGTCGCGAAAGGTGGTAAAATGCCACAGCGCAGAATGCCTCGACGCCACTTTAGGGGGGCAGGTTCTGGTAGGCCTTCCTTTCGAGGATACAGAGCGGGCAGGGGGGCTTCCCTTCCCTCTTCCAGTCGTACAGGTTGGACTCGGGGTTGGGGCCGTGGCCGTCCCGCCCAGTCCTGGGGCTCCAAGCCCAAACCTGCTGGTAAGCCCGCTCAGCAATGAGGGGCTGCCCTCACCCGTGCGGGTGGGGGGACGATTACGACACTTCTCCCAGGTTTGGAACCGGGAAGTTCCGGACAGATGGATTCAGGTGGTAGTGTCGTCCGGTTACAAGCTGGAATTCGAGTCTCGCCCTCCTTCACGGTTCTTTCGGTCTCGGGTGCCCATCGATCCTGTCGCCGCACAGGGGCTCCTGGCGTCCGTAAAGAATTTACTAGAGATGGCGGTCATACGGCCGGTACCGCGCTTAGAGACGGGCCTCGGTTTCTACGCCAATCTTTTCGCAGTCCCCAAGAAAGATGGGTCAGTTCGTCCCGTCTTGGACCTGAAGTTGCTCAACAGGTTCATCCGTTTTCGGAAGTTCCGCATGGAAACCTTGCTCACTGCCGTCGGCTCTCTTCGGCAAGGGGACTTCATGACGTCCATAGACATCAAGGATGCTTATCTTCATGTTCCCATCTGCCACGCTCATCAACGTTTTCTTCGATTTGTGATGAAGGATCAGCATTATCAATTCGTGGCACTTCCGTTTGGCCTTACCTCAGCTCCAAGAGTGTTCACCAAGGTGTTGGCAGGGGTCATAGCCATTTTCAGATCTCGGGGCATTCGTGTCGTGCCTTATTTGGACGACCTTCTCATCATGGCTCCGTCGCTCAATCAATCGGAGACAGACACCAGCATGGTGGTCTCCACGCTGGAAAGCTTTGGTTGGGTGATCAACTTCCCCAAGTCCTCCCTCACTCCGGCCAGGGTAGTGTCCTTCCTGGGGATGCAGTTGGACTCTCATCAGCACAGTGTGTTTCTTCCTCAGTCCAAAATTCATCTGATTCAGGAGTTGGCTCGGGTCCTACTCTCCAATCCTCGGCCGTCCATCCGTCTGGGGATGAGGCTGGTAGGGTTGATGGTTGCCTCCTTCGAGGCAGTTCCTTTTGCTCAATTCCACACGAGGAGGCTTCAGCTTTATCTGTTGGCGTCTTGGGACCGACAGCCCAGTTGTCCTCCCGGGTCCGGCAGTCCCTCCAGTGGTGGTTGGTCTCGACCAATCTCGTAAAGGGCAGGTCTTTCCTGACCCCTCTTTGGGAAATTGTCACCACGGACGCCAGTCTGACTGGATGGGGCAGATTCTGGAAGGAGCTGCAGTTCCAGGGGCAATGGGGACCTCAGGAGGCCCACTTACCCATCCGTCAGGTGCTTGCTCTCCTGACTCGGCACGTCCTGGGCCTTCCGGTCCAGGTGCGTTCAGACAACATCAATCATCAGGGAGGGACTCGCAGCCTGAGTGCTCTCAGGGAGGTGTCCCTGATCCTGACCTGGGCAGAGGCCCATGTTCCTTGTCTCTCGGCGGTATACATTCCAGGAGTGGAGAACCAGGAAGCGGACCGGTTGAGCAGGGGCTCTCCCCGTCTGGGAGAATGGGCTCTCCATCCTCGGGTGTTTCGCTCACTGTCTCCCCGATGGGGGACACCGGAGGTGGACCTGTTTGCCTCTCGTCACAATCGCAGGCTCCCGAACTTCGTGTCGCTCTCCCAGGATCCTCTGGCCCTGGCAGTGGACGCCATGTCCCTGAGTTGGGGGGATCTGGGGTTTCTATACCTGTTTCCTCCGATACCCATGCTAGGCAGGGTGCCTCGGAAGTTGGCTCTGGAAAAGGTGTCCGCCGTTCTCGTGGCCCCAAGGTGGCCAAGGCGAGTGTGGTTCGCAGACATCGTTCGGCTGGCGGTGGACCAAGTCGTTCTGCCTCTTCGGTCCGATCTGCTCACTCAAGGTCGATTGTGTTACCCCAATTTACCAGCGCTAGGTTTGACGGCCTGGCTGCTGAGACCTCCATCCTGAAGGAGGAGGGTCTTTCTGATTCGGTCATTAAGACTCTGATCAGTGCTCGGAAGAGGTCTTCTTCTATCACTTACTATAGGACTTGGAAAGCCTATATCGCCTGGTGCGAGATAAGATATTTTCCTTGTAGGGTCTTTTCAGTCTCCAGGATTCTGGAGTTTTTACAATCAGGGCTGGACTCTGGTCTTCAGCTTAGTACATTGAAAGGGCAAGTTTCTGCCTTATCTATCTTTTTTCAGAAGCGTGTTGCGCTTAAACCTTTGGTTAAAACTTTTTTCCAGGGGGTTACGCATGTGCGGCCTCCCAGGAAATCACTACTCTCTGTTTGGGATTTGAATTTGGTTCTTTCTGCT
This sequence comes from Gastrophryne carolinensis, assembly GCA_027917425.1. Taxonomy (NCBI): domain Eukaryota; kingdom Metazoa; phylum Chordata; class Amphibia; order Anura; family Microhylidae; genus Gastrophryne; species Gastrophryne carolinensis. Next base: position 266,286,618 of record CM051234.1, read on the forward strand.
CTTCAGGCTCCTCCTTTTGAGCCTTTGCAGGATATTGCTTTGTCTACCCTGACTCAGAAGATTGTCTTCTTGGTGGCTATCACTTCGGTCTGGCGTGTCTCAGAGTTGGCGGCCTTAACTATCCAGGCGCCTTACTTTGAGAGGCATCAGGATAAAGTGGTCTTTCGATTCAAGCCAGACTTTCTTCCTAAGGTTGTTTCTGCTTTTCATTTGAACCAAGACATTGTTCTTCCCTCCTTATGTCCTAATCCTAAGAATGACAAAGAGAGGGTGTTGCATTGTTTGGATGTAGTACGCTGTGTTAAGTACTACTTGATTATCACGTCTCCTTTTCGTAGGACGGATTCCTTTTTTGTTGTGCCCCATGGGCCTAAGAAGGGTTTGGCACCAGCCAAATCTGCCATTAGCAAGTGGATACGTCAGGCCGTTACTGCGGCCTATTCTGCTAAGGGGAAAGTTCCCCCTTTTTGTATCACTGCTCATTCTACTCGCGCCATTGGGGCGTCTTGGGCATTTCAGCACCAAGCTTCTGTTGAACAGGTTTGTAAGGCCGCCACTTGGTCTTCTGTTCACACTTTTTACAAAGTTGATGTGCGGGCCTCAGCGGATGCTGTTTTTGGCCGCAAAGTTCTGCAGACTGCAGTCATTTAAGTTATGCTTCACCTGGCCTTGAGTTGCCCAGCCCTTGTGGACACTGCTTTTGGATGTCCCAATAATGGATGAATATCTGAAGGTGAAGCGGGGTGTGTGGCACACCAAGAATACCATTTTGTGAGTACTCACCTGAAAAATGGGTATTGTTGGTGTGCCACACACCCCGCTTCACTCCCACCCTTTTTCGGTAGTTCCGAAGCCTTTATATGGTGAAGCTTTTTTATTTATATCAAATTTGATTTTGAGGTTACTGGTGGAATACTGGTACCTTGTCTTTCTGCTTTTTAAATATACTGGTGATTGAGGGGAGGTACCAGGTATATATGGGCCGGAAGGGGGCTCGTTACAAGACTTCCTCTCTGCACTACGTCACCTGCGGTGGATTAAACCAATAATGGATGAATATCTAAAGGTGAAGCGGGGTGTGTGGCACACCAACAATACCCATTTTTCAGGTGAGTACTCACAAAATGGTATTTTTGGGGGCAATGCGGCTATCCGGCATGGTGATCCGGAAATGGGATGCCCCTGTCCCGAGGGTCCCCTTAGCCCCTTACTCTCCCGTTACGGTCCCTTCTCCCTTCACTATGGGGCGGGGGTTAGAGGGTTGTGTATTATGTGTGTGTATTTCACTGTATGACTTATCATAACATGTGTGTGCTACTTTTATGCATTGAGCAGACTGCACAGCATGTGTGCACTCAGTCCGATATTTCCTCTTGGGAGCTCCTCGGGCAGGTCTTTTTTAACAGTACTGGCCGGCTTGGCCAGTGTTTAGGTCAGCTTTAGGGGGCGGCTGGGGCGGATCGTGCTGGGTAGGTTGGCTTGCCGCCTGAGTTACCACAGCCCCCTCCCACCTCCCCCCTCCCCCGCTGGTCTCCTTGCGGCCGTTGTATGGCAGGATTTTCTGTCAGTGTGGCTGCGCTATGTTTTTTCCTTCCTCCTCCCCCCTCCTCCGCCTCCTGCCTTATTGTGCACGTTGTAGCGGCTCATCTGGTAGTAATCCCTGGATGAATTGGCCGCACTGATCGGGCTTAAGGGGGCGGGTCCCGGTGACGGGGGCGTGGCGCCAGCGGTAGCATCATGCGGCCGGCCCCAGCCTCACTTCCTTCCTTTCTGGTTTAAAGGAAGTCACGTGGGGGGGGGCTCGCTGCTGCACATGGTTCTATTTACATTTGCTGCTGCTGGCTGCTGCATCGTCCCTCCGGTTGCTGTTGCTGCTCTCGGTCCTTTCAGGTAAGCGGCCCCACCCTGGTGGGATTTAATGTCTATAATGTGTAGATATGGGGGCGAGTGTTTTAAGGAGGCATCATTATGCTTATTGTCATTTTGATTTAATAAGGGGCAAGGTTGTGTTCTTTTTGCTCATTTAAAGGCACCTTGGTGCCATGCATAGATATGTTTTTGCATGCTACACTCGTGTGGGGATCTGATTGTTGGTTTTCCTTTCCTTACAGATCCTGGGATCCCTGATTATAGCCGCCCTCCGGCTCTGTTACTTGGCTAGTCTTTCTTTTTTTAAAAAAAAGAAAAGAAAATTAGGATATTTTTATATTTAAAAATGTATATGTATATGTATATGTATATGTATATGTATATGTATATATATATATATATATATATATATATATATATATATATATATATATATATATATATATATATATATATATATATATATATATATATATATATATATATATATAAAAATATATATATATATAAAAATATATATATATATAAAAATATAAAATATATAAAAATATAAAATATATATATATATAAAATATATATATATATATAAAATATATATATATATAAAATATATATATATATAAAATATATATATATATATTACGGGGGACCTTCCTTTTTTTAAAAAAAAAAACCCTCCCTTCCGGGACATTTACAATAAGGGGGCATCCCGGGTTGGCCTATGCCTTAAAGCCCCAAAAAATTGCGAATTCCATAAATCACCATATGGAGGCTTCCGTTATTGCCGGAAACGGTTCTTCTGAGCCATCCAGGGGGTGCGTAAGATGTGGGGCTCCGCTCCCAGCTGATGATGTCTTTATTTGCATTCCTTGTGCAAGGCAGAGCATTGCGCGTCAGTCTGTTGCTCCGGCTGCTGGCCCGTCGCAACTTCCATCATCTCCTACCTCTCCCTCCCTGTTCCGGACCCCGCATGACACTGTCAAAAGTGGGGATTCGCAATACGAGGTGGCGGCACGGTTGGCCAGCCTCCGGAAAATAGTGCCCGTTAAAGCAGGGTTAAAAGCCACTGCAAAACGGAAGCACCTGACTCCGGTACCTTCGGCTCCACAGGACGAGATATGTGAGCCTGTGGAATGGTCCGATGGTTCCCCGGACGAGGAAGAATTCCTGTTGGAGTCAGATGAGCCTGCAGATCAGCTTGAGGCTGATGCGATTGGTCGGCGGGGGTTTCCCTTGACACCCCCTCCATTCTGGCTCAAATGTTTGAAATTTTGAATTTAGATCCGCCTGAGGCTGTCCCCCTGCCAAAGGGCCAGTTGTTTAAAGAGCCTCAGCCGCGTTGGGTTTTTCCCAAACACCACTTTGAGAGGGTGGTCCTTAAGGAATGGGAACATCCCACGCGGTTATCTGGAATCCCTTCCAGTTGGGAAAAGCGTTATCCTTTTCCACCAGAATTGGTGAAGCTTTGGTCTGTCCCTCCTGACGTCGATACCCCTGTGCTAGGGCTCTCCAGCACGGCTATGGTACAGTCTGCTGAGACCACTGTCCCTAAAGATGGGGAGGATCGTCGGATTGACCAATACGCTCGCCATGGTTTTATTTATGCCGGGTCAACGATGCGCCCGGTGTGTGCTTCGGCCCTTCTATTGGCGGTTAGGTCTGTAATTCAGGGGCTATATGGGGATCTCAATCCCACTTGTAAAGAGTTTACTGCGCTTAAGCAGTGTGAATCTTTTGTTTCCTATGTTCTATCCGCTCAGGACGATGCGCTGGCTATGAGTAGCAAGACAGCTGCAATGCTGGTGGCTATTCGTCGGTCAGTATGGCTGCGTCAGTGGTCGGCGGACTCAGCTTCTAAAAAGGTGCTCACAGCTCTCCCCTTTTTGGGGTTGCGTCTTTTTGGGTAAAAAAATGATTCAGTCGCAAAGGGTGGTAAGATGCCACAACGCAAGAGGCCTCGTCGTCCGTTTAGGGGGGCAAGTTCTGGTAGGCCTTCCTTTCGAGGATTCAGAGCGGGTAGGGGGGCTTCCTTTCCCGCTACCAGACGTACAGGTTGGACTCGGGGGAGGGGCCGTGGCCGTCCCGCTCAGTCTTGGGGCTCCAAGCCCAAACCTGCTGGTAAGCCCGCTCAGCAATGAGGGGCTGCCCTCACCCGTGCAGGTGGGGGGACGATTGCGACACTTCTCCCAGGTTTGGAACCAGGAAGTTCTGGACAGATGGATCCAGGAGGTAGTGTCGTCTGGTTACAAGCTGGAATTCGAGTGCCGCCCTCCTTCACGGTTCTTTCGGTCTCGGGTACACATCAATCCTTTGGCCGCGCAGGGGCTCCTGGCGTCGGTAAGGAATCTGTTAGAGATGGCAGTCATCCGGCCGATACCGCGCTTAGAGATGGGCCTCGGTTTCTACTCCAATCTTTTCGCAGTCCCCAAGAAAGATGGGTCAGTTCGTCCCGTCCTGGACCTGAAGTTACTCAACGGGTTCATCCGTTTTCGGAAGTTTCGCATGGAAACCTTGCGTACTGCCGTCGGCTCTCTTCGGCAAGGGGACTTCATGACGTCCATAGACATCAAGGATGCTTATCTTCATGTTCCCATCTGCCACGCTCATCGTTTTCTTCGATTCGTGATGAAAGATCAGCATTATCAATTCGTGGCACTTCCGTTTGGCCTTACCTCAGCTCCAAGAGTGTTCACCAAGGTGCTGGCAGGGGTCATGGCCATTTTCAGATCTCGGGGCATTCGTGTCGTACCTTATTTGGATGACCTTCTCATCATGGCTCCGTCGCTCAATCAATCGGAGACAGACACCAGGTTGTTTGTCTCCACGCTGGAAAGCTTTGGTTGGGTGATCAACTTCTCCAAGTCCTCCCTCGCTCCGGCCAGGGTGGTGTCCTTTCTGGGGATGCAGTTGGACTCTCATCAACAGAGTGTTTCTTCCCCAGTCCAAAATTCATCTGATTCAGGAGTTGGCTCGGGTCCTACTCTCCAATCCTCGGCCGTCCATCCATCTGGGGATGAGGCTGGTAGGGTTGATGGTTGCCTCCTTCGAGGCAGTTCCTTTTGCTCAATTTCACACGAGGACGCTTCAGCTTTATCTGTTGGCGTCTTGGGACCAGCAGCCTCGGTCGCTGGACCAACCCAGTTGTCCTCCCGGGTCCGGCAGTCCCTCCAGTGGTGGTTGGTCTCGACCAATCTTGTGAAGGGCAGGTCTTTCCTGACCCCTCTTTGGGAAGTTGTCACCACGGACGCCAGTCTGTCGGGATGGGGCGGATTCTTGAAGGAGCTGCAGTTCCAGGGGCAGTGGGGACCTCAAGAGGCCCACTTACCCATCAATATTCTGGAACTGAGAGCCATCCGTCGGGTGCTTGCTCTCCTGACTCAGCACGTCCTGGGCCTTCCGGTCTAAGTACGTTCAGACAATCGAACAGCGGTTGCTTACATCAATCATCAGGGAGGGACTCGCAGCCTGAGTTCTCTCAGAGAGGTGTCCCTGATCCTGACCTGGGCAGAGGCCCATGTTCCTTGTCTCTCGGCGGTATACATTCCAGGAGTGGAGAACCAGGAAGCGGACCGGTTGAGCAGGGGCTCTCCCCGTCTGGGAGAATGGACTCTCCATCCTCGGGTGTTTCGCTCACTGTGTCTCCGATGGGGGACACCAGAGGTGGACCTGTTTGCCTCTCGTCACAATCACAGGCTCCCGAACTTCGTGTCGCTCTCCCAGGATCCTCTGGCTATGGCAGTGGACGCCATGTCCCTGAGCTGGGGGGGATCTGGGATTTCTATACCTGTTTCCTCCGATACCCATGCTGGGTAGGGTGCTTCGGAAGTTGGCTCTGGAAAAGGTGTCCCCCGTTCTCGTGGCCCCAAGGTGGCCAAGGCGAGTGTGGTTCGCAGACATCGTTCGGCTGGCAGTGGACCAGGTCGTTCTGCCTCTTCGGCCTGATCTGCTCACTCAGGGTCGATTGTGTTACCCCAATTTACCAGCGCTGGGTTTGACGGCCTGGCTGCTGAAACCTCCATCCTGAAGGAGGAGGGTCTTTCTGATTCAGTCGTTAAGACTCTGATCAGTGCCCGGAAGAGGTCTTCTTCTATCATCTACTATAGGACTTGGAAAGCCTATATCGCTTGGTGCGAGATAAGATCTTTTCCTTGTAGGGTCTTTTCGGTCTCCAGGATTCTGGAGTTTTTACAATCAGGGCTGGACTCTGGTCTTCAGCTAAGTACGTTGAAAGGGCAAGTTTCTGCCTTATCTATCTTTTTTCAGAAGCAGGTTGCGCTTCAGCCTTTAGTTAAAACTTTTTTCCAGGGGGTTACGCATGTGCGGCCTCCCAGGAAACCACTACTCCCGGTTTGGGATTTGAATTTGGTTCTTTCTGCTCTTCAGGCTCCTCCTTTTGAGCCTTTGCAAGATATTGCTTTGTCTACACTTCGGTCCGGCGTGTCTCAGAGTTGGCGGCCTTGTCTATCCAGGCGCCTTATTTTGAGAGGCATCAGGATAAAGTGGTCTTTCGGTTCAAGCCAGACTTTCTTCCCAAGGTTGTTTCTGCTTTTCATTTGAACCAAGACATTGTTCTTCCCTCCTTATGTCCTAATCCTAAGAATGACAAAGAGAGGGTTTTGCATTGTTTGGATGTAGTACGCTGTTAAGTACTACTTGATTATCACGTCTCCTTTCGTAGGACGGATTCCTTTTTTGCTGTGCCCTATGGGCCTAAGAAGGGTTTGGCACCAGCCAAATCTGCCATTAGCAAGTGGATACGTCGGGCCGTTACGGCGGCCTATTCTGTTAAGGGGAAGGTTCCCCCTTTTTGTATCGCTGCTCATTCTACTCGCGCCATTGGGGCGTCTTGGGCTTTTCAGCACCAAGCTTCTGTTGAACAAGTTTGTAAGGCCGCCACTTGGTCTTCTGTTCACACTTTTTCTAAGTTTTACAAAGTTGATGTGCGAGCCTCAGCGGATGCTGGTTTTGGCCGCAAAGTTCTGCAGACTGCAGTCATTTTAAGTTATGCTTCACCTGGCCTTGAGAGGCCCATCCCTTGTGGACACTGCTTTTGGATGTCCCAATAAGTGAAGAATATTTAAAAGTGAAGCGGGGTGTGTGGCACACCAAGAATAATACCATTTTGTGAGTACTCACCTGAAAAATGGATATTTTTGGTGTGCCACACACCCCTCTTCACTCCCACCCTTTTCGGTATTTCCGAAGCCTTTATATGGTGAAGCTTTTTATTTTTATATCAAATTGATTTTGAAGTTACCGGTAAAATACTGGTACCTTGTCTTTCTGCTTTTTTAATATACTGGTGATTGAAGGGAGGTACCAGGTATATATAGGCCGGAAGGGGGCTCGTTACAAGACTTCCTCTCTGCACAGCGTCACCTGGCGGTGAGTTAACCCAATAAGTGAAGAATATTTAAAAGTGAAGCGGGGTGTGGGGCACACCAACAATATCCATTTTTCAGGTGAGTACTCACAAAATGGTATTTTTTGGGCTCCTGAAGCCAACTCAAGTGTCTCTTTAAAGTAATATTTGGGCTCCTGCTGCTCCTGCTGCTGCCAACTCCAGGGTGTGATTCATCCAATTTTTGGGCTCCTGAAGCCAACCCCAGTGTCTTTTTAAAGTAATGTTTGGGCTGCTGCTGCTGCCAACTCCAGGGTGTGATTCATCCAATTTTGGGCTCCTGCTGCCAAATCCAGTGTGTCTTTAAAGTAATATTTGGGCTGCTGCTGCTTGCAACTCCAGGGTGTGATTCATCCAATCTTTGGGCTCCTGCAGCCAACTCCAGTGTCTCTTTCAAGCTATGTTTGGGCTCCTGCTGCTGCTTGAAACTCCAGGGTGTGATTCATCCAATTTTTGGGCTCCTGCTGCTGCCAACTCCAGTGTCTTTCAGCCAATGTTTGGGCTCCTGCTGCTGCTTGCAACTCCAGGGTGTGATTCATCCAATTTTTGGGCTCCTGCTGCTGCCAACTCCAGTGTCTCTTTAAAGCAATGTTTGGGCTCCTGCCCCTCATAGTGATGCCACTTCAACTCTCTGCAATTGTGCCGCTCTGCGATTCTATTAGCGATGCCTCTGATCTGCATGTGATATTTATTTAAAGTATTATTTATCTAACCTAGCACGCATCCTGTGCGTGTTACAGCAAGGCAGAATGGTTTACAACCCTATTGAGGCTCTAGGAGGCTCAGAAACAGCCGTTTTTAATAGCGATTCGTCGCGAATAAATTCGGGTCGAAACCATTTTTGTCGGAAAATTCGGCGAATCAGTCGAATCGAATTTTTCAAAAGTTCGCTCATCTCTACGTACAACTAAACAGGAACTGCAGCGTTTTGTCATGCAAGGTTGTCGTGAGCTTCTCCCTCTCCATAATACAATTTATATCTTTAACCCAGTTCACCAGGGTAGGGACAGCTTCTGACTTCCAAAGCCTCCGTATAACTGCCTTGGCTGCATTAACCAAATGTCTTTAACAGGGACTTAAGTCTTTACCGGCATGTCTGCCAAATGTAAGAGAGAAATGGATCCCTCTTAATGGGTTCTTGTAATATTTCTGCTATGATTGAAGACACAGAGCCCCCCAAAAAAGTGAGTTTTGGGCACTCCCAGAAAATGTGATACATGTTTCCAACTGCATTGACACCTCCAGCAATCGGAGGGGTGCGTTGAAGTAAAACTGTAGTCTAGCCGGAGTGTAATACCAATGCGAAAGGAGCTTATAGGTCAACTCCTGCAGTTTTGTAGACATGGAGGCCTTATGTGTTGTAGTGAAAATGTATTTTCATTGCTCTCCCATTCTCCACAATAGTGCGGCAGCTCCTGCTCCCCTGGCACCAATAGCAATGCGTAAATCTTTGACAGCATTTTTTGGGGGATTGCAGGGGAGAATGCCAACCGCTCAAAAGGAGTAAGCTCTCTCAGCATTGCAGTCCTAGGGCCACCCTCAGAATGAAATGCTGAAAGGTCAATAGCTGCCACAGGGTCCAGATGCATTTCCCACTTGTTCCTCAGCGCTTCCAGTTGTGCCCAACCCATGGAGAGGACCATATGCCTCCCCCAAGGTAACCTCCTTCCTTTTAAAGGCCTTCAATTAAAGGTGATGTATCTCAGCAAGCAAGGACAGGTTATGGATCAAGTGAATGAGAGGGGTCAGCCAGGGGGGGGGAAATCAGCTTGTCCCTCAACTTGTCAAAGATCCCCAATTTAGTAGAGATCAACAGGTGATCCTTGCACAGTGACTTAGCCGACCTCACCGCCCAGACCAACTCCCTCAGCGGAGTGCTAAGGAATGTGTCTTCCAACTCCACCCATTTCTTTTTCTTGTCCTGGTGGTGCCAATCCACTGTGTTGCAAATGTGTTGCCCACCAGTACTGCAACATATCTGGGCAGGCTAATCCCCCTAATTGTTTTGGCTGAAAAATAGTTTGCAGCTTCAAACGGGATTTACGACCCTGTCAGATGAACCTGATGAACAGGGAGTTCAAGGTTTTGAAATAAGCCATGGGTATCTGAATAGGCACAGTTTGGAATAAATAGAGCAATTTTGGCAGGATTGTGATCTTAATTATATTAATCCTGCCCAACCATGAAAAAATGGGCAAGTTCCAGTTCGCCAGGTCCCTCTTGACTTTAAGAGGATGAAGTTAATGGAGTAAGAGCTACTGTGTCCACTATCATGGTTCCTAAGTATGTTATCGCTGAGTTAGGCCATTTAAAGGGGAAGGGAGATTTTAACCTCTTCTGAGTCCTTCGCCAAATTGCTGCCCATAGCTTCTGATTTATCATAATATATCTTGAGGAAAGAAAAGTTTACCATATCGCTCAAATTCTTTAATAAACACTGGGATGCCCACTTCCGGATTCGATATAAAGAGATGATCATCAGCATATGCTGCAATCTTATAAGAAGTGGAAACCGCACCCTGCATAAGGATTCCATTGTCAGGGCAAATATCAAAGGAGAATGTGGGCATCCCTGCCTTGTGCCATTTTAAGACCTGGCCCGAGAGCCCCATTCACCTTAATTCTTGCAGTTGGCTTGTTATACAGGGACAGAATAAGCTTTTGCGCGTTGGGGCCTAGTCCTATGTTCCAGCCCTATGTTCCAGGATTGCTCTAAAGAACAGCCAGTTCACCCAGTCAAAGGCCTTCTCGGCGTCTGACTAAATAAAATCTTTGCCTAGCTCCATTAAAAGTTGGTGGCCGGGTTGGGTCCAGCTACAATGTCGCATTTGCCTGATACACTGAGGATTAGTAAATTGTTTACCTTTCTCCATACCTCCCTAGAAAATCTGAATATATTTTGGTGCATAGTTAGTCTCAGCAATTATGAATGCATAAATGGTTTCTGGGGGGCGGCGAGCGAGGCAAGCCTCCCTTCCTGCCTCCCTTGGCCCCCTGCAGTTGCACCAATCATACACTCAGTTTTCCCTGTACTCCTATTGGCCAGCCATCCTTTAAATAAAGTTCAGCCCTGACCTCTTTGCCAGTTATAGCGAGTACTGCTCAGGGTGTGACGTTATCTGTGCTATTCTTGAGATTGACCCGGCTTTGTGTGACCATCCCATCTCGCTGCAGGAACCACCTGCTGACCTTGATGTTTGTCTGACCCTTTTGGATACCGTATACCTCTGACCACCCGGCTTGACCTTCGGCTAGTTTCTGACTACTCTCCTGCCTCATCCCCATGAGTAGATTCTGTCGGATTAATTTCATGTGAACAACCCTGGCCATAGTATACCCTTGTGTTCCTTCTGTCTTCACAGTGAGCTGGCATCCTTTGCGCCTTTTAAGACCTGGGGGAAACTGTGTCCGGCGAGATGTATTGTGTACCCTGGCGAACGGGGGCTTGGCGGGAGTGGCGGTGGAGATTGGGGGTTGCCAGCTCCCAGAAGGTGGAAGACTCACAGGGCATTACACGAACCATTTGGGTATATGACCTAGAGTCACCATAAGATTCAGTCTGCCTCAGAGATGAGTTCACCTGGTACTTCAGCCTTCCATGTTGGATAAGAGTTCAAGATTGGAAGTTTCATTCACTTGACCAGTTATTCATATGCCCTTAGGATCTTGCGGGTTGGGTGTTCTACAAAGTAGCACTTCCTCATTCACACAGCTGACCTTTTTTAGGTCTATTCCCACTCATGCTTTTGCTGCTTTGATATGTGTAAAGAATAAGATCTGTGTGACTGCGTTCATGCGGATTCTGTGGAGCTGCACCCCAGGCCTTCATTTGGGGTTTGGTCTGCAAGACCCAGGTGGTTAGTTTCTGGTTATTGTACTTTGTTGGTGGTTTCTCTCTGGGGGCTTCTCCTTACTGCTTTCTGCCTATTGGGAAGGAACAGGAAGGTGATATCCTTCCTGGGGTGGGGTCCACAAGCATAGGGTTTCAGTTTTGCATAATCTCCAGCACCACCTCGCTTCAGGAAGATCTTACCCAAGTGTAAAGAATAAGATCTGTGTGACTGAGTGAAATTTAAGAGGAATTATGGCAAGTGGCATATTTTTCTACTGTGCCACAAAAAATTCTTGCCCAAGCCACTGGGTAAAGTTGTGATTTTGCTTTATTTTCTTCTCTCCAGAGATGCTTGTGCGACAGTGGGTTCAGAATAAGCAGTGACATGAGTCTTTGCATCGATATAAATGAGTGCAAAGAGCTTGATCCATCACCATGCAGCCAGTCCTGTATCAATCAAAATGGTACATATACCTGTGCCTGCCGTCCTGGTTATGCCTTACAGATTGATGGCCATCAGTGTAAAGTAACAGGTAAAAAGCTATTTAAGTTGCCAAATATGAATCTCTTTGTAGAATACACTTTTAACACATAGTGTGTGTTCCATTTTCTGGAACCCCTTTTCCCCTTGGGCACGCATGCCAGGGCTGGTCTTTACTTGGGAGAGCAGGTCAGAACAAAATTCAGACCTGTACCCCAAATGACCTATAGTAAAGGGGCGGTGCAGCTAGTAGTAGCCTAGATCATTGACTATACATTACGTGATTAGCCAGTACATAACATTTCACATATGACAATCTTGTATTGAGCGGATAGCAATATGAAAAACAAGAGACTAGGATAATAAGGCACCAAAGAGTGACAGCCTCTCTAACCGGTCAATGGGCAGAACAAAAATGAGTGGAGATAGGGGACAACCCTCCATGGTCCTTCTATATTTCTGAAATTTGTCAAGAAAATTTAGTGTCAGTTGGGGAGAGGCCCTAGTGGTTAAATTGCATCCAATTGATTTTTACCTGTGTACATTTAACGCTTTGCCCCCTAAAAGGTTTGCTAATCCTACTGTACCTCCATCCCAGCTGGGAAGATGCATTTAGATCAGCTCTGTCGTCATGATTATTTTCCTTGGTGATTTATTTCCCTTCTATCAGGATTAGGATTTTGTTTATGGTCCTTTACATAATTTGAGTAGAGCCACCTCCTTTAGTTTAATTTGTCAATACGAAATGACCTTGTGAGTTGCCCAGTTAATGATATGACATGATATCCACAGGGTTATTGTGTTAAAAAAAATACACTCCAGCTTATTGCACACAAAAGAAACTCATTAATTCCCTTTCAAATTATTTAAAGCAAGTATAGCCGGGTATTTATCAGCCAACCTGTTAAAAAAAAATGTGGCGAGTATTTATGCTCTTAAATATTTAAAATGCAATTTGCGTAAACATGTAATTATATTTTACCCAGGTACTGAACCGGTTTTGCTGGTGGCAGTGCAGTTTAGTCTTATTCTGTACAAACTGTGGACAGCAAACGAAGAGATTCTCACCACTACAGACAAGAGCTCCATGATCTTTTCCATAGACTATGATGTACTAGAGCAAAAGGTCTTCTGGATGGATCATAATGCAGAGAGCATTAAATGGATAACTATGGGGACAAAAGCTAAGGGAACCCTTGTTAAAGGTTTGGAAAGAGTTCATTGCGTTTTTTGACTAAAGCTTTTTTGAATACAACTGTCGCTATGTGTTTTTTTTTGTACTTAAGGAATAAAAACTGATTGCATAGCAGTGGACTGGGTTGGCCGGAATCTGTATTGGACAGATGGGACAGCAGGGCAAATTCTTGCTACATCAATGAACACCACCTGGAAGGGCTTTCCAGAATATGTTGTTGTAATTGATGAACATTTAGATCAACCACATTCGTTGGTGTTGCAGCCACTTAGTGGGTATGTTAACACATCATTCCTATTTTGTATAACAAACAAATGTTTATATGCAAGAAATAAGCTTTTTTTTGGCCAAAATCTTACATATTACAAAGCAGCATTCCTAGGGATTTCTGGCTATTCTGCCATTGCAGAGTAAGATTTTTACATTTGGACATTTTGCATTTTGGCTAATTAGAAAAAAAGGCTATTCTAGGCTCTCAGACACACAGAGAAGGCTATTCTAGAGTGTAAACGTTTTCTAGTGCTGGGTGAATTCCCCTCTTCCAGGGGTTTAACAATTTGTGATGCCGCACAAATAGTTAAACCCTGGAAGAGGGGAATTAACCCAGCACTAGAAAACGTTTACACTCTAGAATAGCCTTCTCTGCGTGTCTGAGAGCCTAGTCTGTGTGTCTGGCATACAGGAGGGTTTGCCCGCAAAGATCCCTGGATGCTGCTGGGTCTTGCTGCAAAAGCTACTTGCTCTGCGTTGCTTCAGCACCCTGCTGCATCCCTGATCCCTCCGCATCTTTGCCAGCAAACATTTAAGCATGCCTGCCAGGCGCACAAGGTGGGAAAGCTGTTGCCCAGCTGGACATGTGCTACACTATTATATAGGTAACCGGAGGTGGCTTCCACACTGGAGAGAGCTGGTTTTGCAGTCAACGCACAAATTTCTATTTTTACATAATTTGGCTGAAGTCTTATGCAAATTATGGCAATGATGGGTACATAGTTTGTCCTCTGCCACTTTTATGGAATTATGCAGCTATATATCATCCTGGGCTGCTATCAGCTGTGAAAGGTATTCTGGCTAGGAAACATTGTGCCAACTGTCTTTGCAAAAGGAGGGGGGGGGCATGCACTTTGTACATGTGATTTGAATATAGCTGGCCTTCTCATCAGTTTGTGTCTATAAAATGTTAACTACAGATTAATGTACTGGTCTGAAATCGGAGCACAGCCTCAAATACTACAAGCGGGTATGGATGGAAGCCAGAGAAAGATTGTGATCACTGAACAACTTGGTTGGCCAACAGGGTTAGCACTTGATCTGGTTAGCTGGAAAATGTACTGGTCAGATGATAAATTCCACTCTATTGGTTCAGCCAATCTGGATGGCACAAATATAAAGGTACCCTTGTTTCCTTTTGTGTAAATATCTTTGTGTACCGCTGTAAATAATTTGAATAATAAAATAAATACATTTTCATTAGGTAATACAAATAAAAAATATTCAAAGTCCATTTGCACTGACTGTGTTTGAAGATGAGGTTTACTGGTCTGAAATAAATTCAAGAACTGTGCAAAAGATGAACAAGGAAACGGGGAAAAACGTGTCCGTCTTAATAAAGCGACATGGTCAGCCATATGGAGTTAAGGTACATGCTTTAAAAACCTGAACCAGGACAAAATGTACTAGATACAAATCCTACCATCCTTCTATCACAATCAAACTGTCTCCTGAAATACACCCAATACTCTAGCTTAGATGGCAATTTAGTTGAAACCTTAAAGAATTTCAATCTTCTGGGTGTCCCTCTCAAATGCGGCATTGTGATTTGGGATGCCTCACTGAAACCAGGAAACTCACCTTGCACATGTTCCCATGACATCCATCTTTTAAACTCCAGGGCCTCCGATGTTCCTCTTTAAAGAGACGCAACCCTCGGTCTAGAGTCTCTATAAGAGTCTCTAGACCTGGTGTTCTCCCTCTTCATGGAACATCCCAATTTTAGTTTTCCTGCTGTGAAATCCACCAGATCACCCATAAACTCAACTTTCCAACAATCCTACATGCATGTCGAGGCAGCGGCCTCATCCTCCTGACATCCAGTTGAGACACATACCTGCTTACAGAGCTCAAAGCAGCACAGTAAAAGCTGAATGGAGCATGATTTGCTGATTGGTGGCCTGTACATGTGCCACAAAAGAGAGGTTTGTAGGTGATCCCAGTTTTGTTCTTTTTAACAAGCAATATCTGGCCTCAGTATATCTTAGGCAGTTAAAAGCAGACCACCAGTAAAAAAAAATTATTTCTAGCCAGTATTCTTCTGCAAGTTCGATCCTAGAAAGCTAAAATTGGGTGATTGGGTACAGAAAATAGCTGCACACCTGAGTGAAGCTTGCCTCCCCCATTAAATGAAGTGCTGCTAGAAAGAGGAGTAGCTCTCTAATGATGGGCTCACTGATGTTGGTTAAAAAAAGGTGCCAGAGGCGGTGTAGGGTTACTTTTTTAGGATTTTTTTAATTGCCTAATGTAAATAAAGCCAATAGTCACGGAATCCTGTTTTCCATGGTCTGGTTGATTTGCGGGCCAGGGCCTTCCCAACAGAAAGGTTCTTCTTGCAGGGAAAATGTAGATAGAGTACAATCTAGGTAAGAGCAGGAACAAGTTTGTACAGACTCAGTGTTGGGAACTAATACTATTGGTGTAACGTTTCAGTCAAGAAGTTTATATATACTGTAAAATAAATATATATATATATATATATATATATATATATATATATATATACAAAATTATATCTCCTGTAACAGTCTGTACATACAATCCTTTATTCTCATTTGTTTCCTTTAGTCACTCAAAACTGTACAGTCTACAGTACCATATTCTTTTATTAATCATTGATTTTAATATTGATATTACTCTTTAAACTGCTGAAGAGGTGCATGTTGCCTCACTGTACAGGGTAATTACCCCTCTCATCCTACAGTGCAGCGAACAGCTCACTGATGGTGGAGCACAGAGGGTGAGTTTCTCATTTTTTGGGGGGGTGATATATAGATGTTAAATCTGGATTTGCTTTAAAGGACCGATAAGTTTGTGTATGTAATATATATATGCTAACCCTTAGGTTAAGGCTCTATTAAAAGTGAGAGCAGAAAATGCATGACTTTTCTAACTTTTTAAATGATCATTCGAGATTTGAGATTTACTCCTTGTGGATGTATATATTTATAATACATTTGCCTATATGCCTTGAAGATTCTTAACCCTAAATCACGGTCATGTTTTACTTTTAATTTAGGTCATACATGAAGTGCTGCAACCAAGAATTGAAAACCCCTGTTTAAAACTTAAGTGTCCCCATATGTGCCTTATAGGGCCTACGTTGCATGGAAGTTGTCGGTGCCCTGTGGGACTTCTGCTTTCCGCAAATATGTTAGACTGTGTGCCTTTAAAGAATTTACCATTTCTGGTAGTAGCTTTACCAGGAGCCCTTTTCCAGGTATATATATAAAGAATTGCCAACTAGGCTCAACATTTTTATATGTATATGAGGGTTTAACCTGTTCATTTTTATTAAGTTTTGACTGTAGACTTCTCCCCCTTATGCTTTCAGTAGCTAGTATGACGTATTTTGCATATTTACAGTGGTGGTATACTGTGTGAAAGCCCTGGTTTGCCTGTGGTAACATGCGTGGGTCAATGGCACCCTCTGCAGTATGTTTGGTGGGTTAGGCGGGCCCCCTTGCGTGGTGTGTGGGTTGCACACAGACACAGTACAGTGGTAGACACTTCTCCCCCAACTAGTTGGCACCGCAACATAGGATTAGAGGCAGTACTGTGCGCCACAATGGAGTGCAGCGTACCAGTGCATCATTTTGGAGCAACAGAGGGGCTAGTAAGAAGGGGTAACACCCAGCCATCACTGTCATGTACCTGTCGGTGTACCAGTGTACCTGCCACATAAGGCTCGGAGGGCCGCATCTGGCCTTGAGTTTGACACATGTGCCCTAGGGGGTTTCACACAGAGGGGCATACAGATTTTGGATGCTCAGAGGGAAGGCTAGTGGTTGGCTCTGCAGTCTTTGACCAATGGTCCCCAACCTTTTTAGCACCAGGGACTGCTTTTATTGGAGCTCTTTCATGCAACCACATCCCCTGCTCAGATCCGGGTGAGGTAAGGTTTATTCTTAGTATACAGTACGTCCTGCTCCAGATATAGTACTTACACTTGGGTTATCCTCCGCCAGATGGCGCTGCACTGCAGAGACATGCAAAACAGGCTCCTCCCGGCCCCTCAAATACCCAGGGACCTCCCACTAATCCCCAGATTTCTCTGCAGTGCCGACTGCGAAGACATGAAGTATCACTCTCTCGCAGGTGAGCGGGGCTATTCAAGCCTGCGGGCCTGTTGGACTATTCCCACCCGTCCTCCTCGTGATGTGCCTCCCAGCCTGGGCTGCGCTGGTCGGGTGAAGGTAGGCAGCACCATGTGTGCTTATGGAGCCATGCTCCACCGCAGTCCCCCACCAAAGGGTAGGCGGTTTAGGCTGATGGTGAGCCTCTAGGGGATGCCCCTCCCGCATTACTGCCCATGCCCCGTGTAGCGGTGGGCCCTGTATAAAGGGTCGCCATCCTCCCTCGTTCCCCCCCCCCGTAGCTCGGGGAGGAAGAAAGGGGGGGGTGTGCCTGTAGTGTCTGTGTATGATTGCACTTATATGGCACTTAGTCTGTCTTTGGACTTTTATATATATATATATATATATGGTGTCAGCCGCCGCGCCTTTTTGTGTTTTACACGTATAACTGCCGCCGTGCGCGTTTTTTCCTTCGTTGGATGTTCGCGCCGGGCGGCGGCATTACCTCAGACACCTCTGTGTCCTCATTGGCCGATGTTGGACTTCGCGCTCTTCGGGAGGGCGGGGCCTGGTCTGGCGCGCTCCGTGTCATGGCTCGCTCTGGCCCGCCCTTCGAGGTACATGGCGCCATTTGGTCTGTTCGCGCGCAACGCGTGGGACGTTCCTGCTTACTGTGGTCCGTAAGCTCCCTCTCGGGCGGCTTATACTCATTGTAGTGTTTCGGTTCTGACACCATTCTTTTCTCATTGTGTCTTTCAGACTGGTGAACACCATTGGCTTCTCCCACTAAAATCCCTAGCAGGTCTTTGGGTATCCAGGGTTGCTTATAGCGTCAATCCCTGCTGGCATATTGAGCCTAAATAATCACCATATGGAGGCATCTCAGAATTATGTGACCGGGGTCCCCCTGGGACAACGGCTGTGTATAGCGTGTGGACAACCCCATGCTGATGCTGACAGGGCACGGGTCTGCGTACCCTGTGCCGAGCAAGCACTGGCTCTGCAATCAGGCCTGCCAGTGGCTGCACCTCGTTTCAATTCGCCTATCTCCCCATGCTTAAATCTCACTCCTGCTGAGTCGCATACAAGTGGGGATTCGCAGCCTGTTGTGTCTTCTAGACTGCCTACGGCTGAACAGATTATTGTGAGATTGTCAGAGCGCAAGGGCCCTGGTAAGAAGCGGCACTTGACGCCTCATGTTACTGTTTTCCCTATGGGAACTGAGGAGTTTACTACTCGGTGTGGTTATACCCCTTCTGAGGAAGGAGAGCTCTTCTCTGACTCAGGCTCATCCGATGGGCCAGGGAGTCATGACGATTCTGGCCATGAATACTGGGCCCAGAGTGACACTGATGATCTGTTAAGGTCTTTCGGGATGCTGAGGACCGGCGCATTGATCTGCTGGCCTCCCACGCCTTTACATGTGCAGGGACAGCGCTGCACCTGGTCTGTGCCACGGCTATTACTGCCGTGGCCGCTAGAACCCTAATTAGCAAGATGCTTGCTCGTCCCCCCCGATCTCCCCCTGGGATGTGTTTAATGCACTCTCCAGTTGTGATATGTTTGTAAAATGTATCCTATTAGCGTTGGATGACACCATTAAAATGTGTGCAAGAACTTCTGCCCTTGTGGTGGCTATACGTCGCTTGGTCTGGCTGCGACAGTGGGGTGCTGACGATGCTTCTAAAAAGACTCTTACCGGGCTTCCCTTTAGAGGGCTACGCCTGTTTGGGGCCCGTCTAGACCTGTTTGGTAAGAAGGGTAAGTCACCGCAACGCAGGCGGCCGTCTCGGCCCCCTCGGGGCAGGGTCACCCCTCTTCCCCCCCCTACCATAGTGTTAAACAAGAACCAGGGCTGTCCTTCGCGGGGACTCGCGCAGACTCCTGCCCCGGGAGCAGCAGACAACGCCCTGGCCCCTCCGGCGGGGCTAAGCCTAAATCTTCCACCAAGCCCCCTCAAGCATGATGGGGCGCCCTCGCCCGTCTGGGTGAGGGGATGGCTGCGGCACTTTGCTCTTGTCAGGAGGCATCACGCCTCATACTGGTGGGTTCAGGAGGTAGAGTCCTCCGGATACAAGATAATTTGCTGCGCGGCCTCCCCCAAGATTATCAGGTCCTGGGTACTCCTGGTCCCTGCCTCTGTTCAGGTAATGGCGCAGGCCATGCAAGGCCTGCGGGGTCTGAGGGGTCACTTGCAGATTGCCCTTCACAGGCAGAGGCAGGGGCCGCTACACCAACCTTTCCACAGTCCCCCAAAAGGATGGGTCAGTCTGGCCCATTCTGGATTCACAGGTTCTCAGCAATTCTCCAATTACAGGCAGTTTGGGCCATCAGCGCCTTGCGCCCAGGGGGCTTCTTGCCATCTGTGGAGCTCTAAGATGCTTATGTTCACATCCCTGTGCCTTCAGGACACCGAGGCTCTTCAGGTTCGTGTTGGAAGTCCAACACTGCTAATTTGTGGCCTTGTTATCTGGCCTCTCTTCAGCTCCCAGAGTGCTCACCCAGGTGCTGACGGGGGTGATGTCTCTGAGACCAAGGGGCGGCCGCGCGATGACGTACCTGGACGTCCTTTTTCACTTCCCAGTCTCTACGTCAGGCTAAGTTGGATATCCGGCTGGTGGTGTCCATTGGGAGACTTTTGGATGGGTGATCAATCACCCCAAGTCCTCATTGTCCCCTTAATTGGTAACTCCATTCCTAGGAATGAATCTGGATTTGGTTCAAACGAGAATCAGTCCCTCATTGCTGTCCCGGTCCCTTCACCAGGCAGGGATGCAGCTGGTGGGCCGTTGGTGGCTTGCTCAGAAGAGGTCCCTTATGCTCAGTTCCCCTTGGGCCCTTCTGCGACTTCTATTGTTTAATACAGGACAGGGATCCAGCATCCCTGGAGCAGGGTCTGTGTGCCTTCCCACCTGGTAAGGAGGTCCCTCTTGGAGTGGATGAACTCAAGGAACCTGTCTGGGGGCAGTTCCTTCTTGCCCCTTCCTGGAAATGGTCATCATGGATGCCAATCTATCAGGTTGAAGGGGGGGGGTTTCTTCTGAAACTCCCTGCGGTTCTGGGGGAGGTGGGGCCCTTAGAAGGTCCATACACCTATCAATGTTTGAAACAGTGAGCGTTTTCAGTTGGATCTTGCTTGACTACTCTTCTGGGCCTGCCTGTTTGGGGGTGCTCGGTCTGTCTGACAGTGTCCTACATTAATTATTGGGAGGGGCCTGGAGCAGGAGGACCCTCCAGGAAGTGTCTATGATCCTAATCTGGGTGGAGACAATGTTCCCTGCATATCGGTGATATTCGCTCCGGTGGGGGTCCCTCTGCGACAGGATGTGCTCATCCCTGTGTCACTGTGGGGTCCAACCAGTTGTGGATCTGTTTGTGTCCCGTCACTATCACAAGCTCTCGCCCCTTGTTTCCCTGTCCCAGGATCCTCTTGCCGTGGTCCGGATGCCTTAGTAACGTCATGGCTGGACGTTCGGTTCTGTATGTCTTTTCTCCATTCCCCCTGCTAGCCAGGGTTCTGCGCAAGATTGCTCTGGTAAGGGGACCAGTGATTCTGGTGGCCCCCGGGTGCCCTTGTAGAGTGTGGTTTGCAGACGTGGTACCGAGGGCAGTAGTTTCTGTACGTTCTGCCAGGAGTGCCAGCTCTGCTCACGCAGGGCCCCCTTACGTCACCCCAATCTACAGACTCTGGCCTAGACGGCCTGACTGCTGAAACATCCATCTTGATGGAGACAGGCTTATCTGTCTCGGTGATTGAGACTATGGGAAGACTAGGAGCAAGCTGCTTCTTCTTCTTCCATCTGTTATAGGGTATGGCATACCCATATTGATTGGTGTGAGTCTAGGTCTCTTCCCTGTCGGGCGTTCTCGGTTCCCAGGGCTCTAGAGTTATTACAGCATGAGTTGGAGTTGATTCTCCAACTCAGTACTCTGATGGGTCAGGTTCTGCCCTGGCCGCCTTACTTTAGAAGTCTTTTGTTCAGTTTTCCTTGGTTAAGACTACTTTCGGGGGTATTCAGGTGCGTCCCCTATGTAATCCTATGGTCCCTGTTGGGATTTGTATATGACTCTGTCTGCCTTGCAGGGTTTTTCCCTTGGTCCTATTCAGGATGCTATCTGGCTGTTCTTACTCTCAAGGTTGCCTTCTGGTGGCTGTTACTTTGGTCAGACGTGTGTCTGGTGGGTGGCTCTGTCTATCTAGCCCCATTCTTTGAGATCACCAGGATGGGTGGTGTTCCGCCTGAAGCCGGATTTTCTACCTAAGGTGGTGTCTTATGTTCATTGTTTCAAGATGTTGTTCTTCCTTCCTGCCTTATTCCTAGCAACCCTGAGGAAAGGGTTCTGCATTCCTTGAACAGGTGTTTGAAGTTTTTTCCGTGGTAGTCACTGTCTCCCTGTAGAACTGATGTCTCTTTGGGCCTACGGCCACTCTATCCTGAATGTGCCCGATCTCGTCTGCTTTTGGGAGTTAGGCGGCTTTGGCCCTGGTCGTTACTTGGATGGGATGGTCCCTTCTGGTCCTAGGAACGGGTTTTTGGCTTCTGCCAAGTCTACTGTTAGCAATTGGATTCGTCAGGCTGTTACTCAGGCCTATTCCACAAAGGGGAAGAATCTTCCTTTCGCTTTACTTCTTACTCTACTCGTGCTTTGGTACCTCTTGGGCTTTTCAGCACCAGGCTTCTGTTGAATGGTTTGCTATGCCGCTACCTTGGCCTTCTGTTCATACCTTTGCAAAGTTTTACAAGGTTGCTGTTAGGGCCTCAGCTCATGCTGTCTTGGCCGCATGGTTATGCAGGTGCCAGTGGTTTTAAACTGTCTGCTGTTGTTGTTTTTGTTGGGGATTCCACCCTACTTTATGGACACTGCTATTGGATGTGCCAAGTGTAAGTACTATATCTGGAGCAGGATGTACTGTATACTAAGGATAATACAATTCTGTGAAATACTCACCTGTAGAATTGATATTTGTATACAGTACGTCCTGCTCCACCCCACCCTGGTTTTTTGCATTATTCTGGATCCTCTGGTGATTGTTACCATTGTTATAGTTACCAGTTTCGGTGGTTAATTCTCCCGGCTTCTTCACTGCTTTTCAATGCTGGGGATTTGTGGGAGGTCCCCGGGTGTTTGAGGGGCCGGGAGGAGCCTGTTTTTCCATGTCTCTGCAGTGCCGCGCCATCTTGTGGAGGTAAGTACTATATCTGGAGCAGGACGTACTGTATACAAATATCAATTCTACAGGTGAGTATTTCACAGAATTGTATTTTTTCCTCCTATGTAATGCCCCTCCAATGCAAACACAAGTAACTGAGGCACAAATGGCACACTTTACATTTATTTTCACCTATTCTCCCTATACCAAAATGACATGACCTATACCGAATCCTTGAGTAAATACTTTACATTACACACATGTACAAAGAAATTAATTTTTCCAGGTCCGCTAAATTATATTTGGGTGAAGAAAGGAAAGGGCTCCAACAGTGAGAACATCCAGAATTTCAATCTGAATATCTTGGGGGATGGGTCCTTCTGGGTACACAGTCCAGTAGTGGTGTTTTCATATCTGGTAAGAGGATAGAGGGCAGGGTAGTTGAGAACCCTCTGAATCAGCCGACAGTAGGGTTGTCAAATATACAGGCATGGGTGAATACAAAAAAATTACTTTATATTGCAAAGGATGGCTCCAGTTCCCAGCTTGCCCTGCAGCAAAATGGTAAAATGTAAGCTTGAGTTTAAGTATTTTTACCCACTTCCAGTTTTGCAAAAAAAGTGCATCACATGCTTTGCCCCCTGTGACTGATGGGAGAGCTGCGGCAGAACATGAAAATGGTACTAATGGCCCAGTTTCAGGATTCCTTTTACGCTTTCCTTTGAGAACTCTGTTTGATATAAGAAAAAGGGGTTTTGTAGTATTGGGTAAAACCATTATAGCCAGTGTGCTATTTACAATAAGTGCACCTATACCCAGAAAGGAATTTTTATTTCATCACCTTCTATCCCCAGCCCAGTGCCCCAAAACTGCCTGGGTTTCTTTTTTTTTACTAAAGCCTTTGCCCATATTCATTAAAACACGAATTTAATTGTTACTGAATGAATTTGCATATGGCTGTCATTCGGCCATCATGCAGCTTCCTGTTAGTTTATTTAGGAACATTGGGCAAAAGCCTCAGTAAAAAGAAATAAGCTGTTTTGGGGCACTGGTTTGGGGACAGAAGGTAAAAATATAAACTTCCTTTCTGGGTATAGGATCACTTTCAGTCTGAGATGGTTCTCTGCTGAAAATTAGTACCTGCTCCTGTTAGATGTAGTGTGCACAGTCCCCTCTTTGCCTCACTGGGCTGTGGAGATTCAGTGGCTGTCTCTGCAACGGCCATGCTGGTCCCTTATTTCCATATTCCCTACATGTTTTTAGGACATTAAGTTATGCTCTCAATGCCTGCAAATAATTGTTGGCAATTTATAAAACGTAGTAGTAACATTTACCACTCAGTAAAATTTGGTTCTTTAAACCATTAAGAACATGTATTTCATTGTGTAAAGTGAGCTTTAGTAAGGGAATAGTGCAACCACAATCACCGAACGGTAGTTCCAATTCGAAAATATTAGTTGTAGCCCCCCTCCTATAAGTCCAGATAATTGTGCCTGTTTTAGCTGTAAAGCTCCGCCTGCTCTATTCATTGCCACTGTTGCAGAGACTCGCCCACCATTTTACAGAGAGGGACAGCAAAATGTTTTGCAGGGCGATACAAAAAGCAGAAAAAATACTTTTCTAGTTCTATACCCTAAGAAGGAAATATCTGCAGCAGCTTAGGCAAAATATATTCTACAAATTCAGTGAGTTTTGGTCCGCTTTAAATACTGTCTCAAACAGGCTTATAGTACAGATATAACCAAGAAAGTAAACCAAAGTTTTGAGTTATTGGGTGCGTTATATATTTGGATATACCCTATGGCCTGCTGCATTTTAACCTGATTTTTATTTTAGATCTACTTGCAAAAGCTTCAGTTGGATGAAGAGAACAAGGTTAAAATTGCAACGCTCCCCATTGCTAACCCACTTTCATGCTTTGACTACATTGTACAAGATCGAACACTTGTTTTTGCTGTAAAAAGTGGTGGCTACTTGGCTTCAATGAAGATTAAAGACAGTGATTCTAAAGACTGGAAGAAAATAATACATGTTGAGGACAGTGTGATTTCCATAGCCGTGGACTGGATAACTGGAAACCTTTTCTGGATAAGTACTTTTAAGCCAGTCATTCAGGTTGCCACCTCAAATGGCATGCACAAAAAAGTAGTGGTAAAAAATGATTTATATCGGCCATCCTGCATTGTACTGTACCCCACTAAGGGAATAATGTGCTACTTTGATGCTGGTTCAGAAATTGAGAAGAGCATCTCAAAGATAGAATGTGCAGCCATGGATGGAACAGAGAGGAAAGTCCTGTGGAAAAAAAGCAAAGCTTTGGTAGGACTGACTTTTGGTGACTCTGGAACTAGACTTTATTGGGCTGACAGAGGTAACTGTTTCTTATGTAATCTGGTTTTCTGTAGAACACATTTTATACTTTTAAACTTTGTGTAATCTCACAAAGTTCAGTGCTGTGTCTTCAGAGACTGTCACAACTATGTGTCAGAAAATGACAAGCACCTAAAACTTATGGAAATAAAAGGGCTTATATGCATTTGTTAAAGCAGAACTTAAGTCAATATTGACCCTCCCGCCCTGCCACACTACCCTGATGCTGAGACAGGACGGAGGGTTACAAAGAAAAAAACCCTTACCCAGGTTTGGCTCCAGGTTTATGTAGGCCCTTGGGCAGCATTGTCTCAGTGGGCCCCTTTGCGACGGAGAGTCGTGGGTCAGAGGTCTATAAATTCCATGGCCAAAACTAAGAAGGGCTGCTTGCCCTCCAACCCCCTATCGGAGCTGTTTTTTAATGAGTCCTGCGTAGCTAGCACTAGAAGGGTTAACCACATTGTGCCAGCTGTCAGTGGGCCCCCCGGTGGGTGGAGGCCCTCGGCAGCTGACCGGGCTTGCCGGGTGCGGACGCCAGCCCTGCCCTTACCTTAACCCAGGGGCCTGTGGCACTCCCCATGTTAGACTGATCAGCCTGGTCACTACTTCAGAGGGGGGGGGGTTCTTTATTAGAAAAAGCATGTATATTTTTTAGCAAAATTATCTTTAGATGACATTGATTTTTATTGTTGCTCAATGAGTGTTGTCCTTTAAAATTAGTTAAACCTTATAATAGATTATCCCAGAAAGAAGTCACATGAATGCTACAAATCCAAGTAATGATTTATTAGATGATATATACTTTCATCAAGTAATCATCCCCTGTTAAAGTCCTCTGAAAAAGATAGTTCTTATTACCTCTACCAAGTGGTGATCCCACAGTAGTAATACATAGAATAGCTTTTTTTGTAGGCATCACCAAGCACCTAAATGTTTAAAAGGTCCTGGTAGCTTTTCTGCCTGGCCTAATAAGGCATCTAGCCAGAACAGGATAATTTTCCCTTATGCTCCAGGATAGCACCCTAGAGATGGGGGTCTACTCTGCGGATCAAAGCACGGGAAACCAAGTATGCAGTTTAGCACCAACCCTTACACTGCAAGGCTTTCCTGTCCTACAAGTTTCCTAAGACTCATTTGCCCCATCTGCAAGCATGATACTGAATCATTGCACTTACATTTGCTCCTTCATCCACTCAGCTGAAATCCTGCCTTACCAGTTTTCTGGTAGCTGGCATTTTGTAGCTTCCTTTCCCAGTACCCCAACCGTGCTGCTGAATTCAACTGACATAGAAAGAGTAGTGGCAGTTAACCCAAAAGTGTAAATGCATTTTTGTGTGCAGCAATCTGCATTGCCCTGGGGAGGGATGCATATGAGCAGTTTTTCTTTTTAAGTTTGTCCAGCTTAATTAAGAGATGGATCCAGTAAGTCATAGTGCACAAGAGTTGTAGTGCCTCCAGGAAAACTTCAGCTGGTGCCTTAGCTTTTGTGCTGAATTTCTCCACCCATGTGATGATTTTGCATGCAGACATTGGTGAGCTTACGAGGTGTGTGAGGTCTACTGTGGTAAGGGGAGATGGTGCTGGGGAGCATGGCTACCGCTGTCCCTATAGATCCCTCTAGGAAACTACATGTCTACATGTGGGCAGTTGAAGACACCCACTGGCAGGCGAGTCCATTTTTACTGGCCACTTTTTAATTCATTACCTTTTGTCCTATATAGACTCCTAATAAGTTCCCTTTACCTCTTACCAGTTAAAGGACTGTTAAAGTGTTGTCCATCTCCTGCCAAGTGGTGTTCTCAGGGGCTCCCTCCTGGTCCAGCAGGCGCTGGTCTGCTGCTGGTGGGGAGCCGCTATTGCAGCTGCCCCACCATATCTGTAGTGAGGGGGACACTGGTTCCTCTCTTCTCTTGGCATTCGACCAAGCTAAGGCCATGTTGCAGAGTGCTGGGTGCAGCGAAGTCGTAATCCAGATGAACGTTAGTGGTATAACTGGAACTGGTTTACTGGAACATGAATACAGTAAGAGAATATCACCTTACATGGTGCATAACACCATGGATAAGAGAGCAACTGAATGTATAGGAAATACAACACATTAGTAAGATGCATAGAGAAACCACAGTTAAGCATTGGTAACAGCACCATCTAGTGTCATGACTTATAGCTGTAAACTGCAGAAAATCTAGCAAAAGTCACTCCAGAATAGACTAAGCTGGAAGTCTATCTCCAACAGACCAGGGGTTTTTATACCAGTGAAGAGGAGCCCTGCATGTGACTGATGTCACTGGAGGGGAGTTACATGAAGTGCGAGCCATGTCTTAAATCCTGAATTTGATATCTGATGGACACACTTCATTAGCCTCTTGAAAATGCTTCTATAAAATATTTAACCTGGATGATCATATTCTTACGATCCTGCAACCAAAAAATCAAATGCAAAGCATTCTAAGTTAGATCTTTGAATTTAGTCACAAGAGAGGATAGTGGTTACTTTATAACAAAATAACTAAAATAAAATAGTCTAAAGCATTAGATCAGGAAATCCATTACTATACTTTTTGCTATTTTGGTTGCATTTCGGTTTACTACTTGTATAAACCCAAGATTGAAGGACAGGTAGATATTTTCTGAGCAGACTATAGCAAGATGGTTAAAAATTGTGGTTAAGGGGTAATTCCACTTTTGATGGCTGCCTTTAAAGTTTCCATTATTCCATTTCCATAGCCAAAATGATGTGCTCGATATGCTGACCTTCTGTCCTTTTTTTTTTTTCTTGGTTTGCAACTGTTATAATAGAAGAAAAGAAATTTCTGTGGCAACAATGTGTTTGCCACACCACAAAAATTGTTTTTGAGTACATATTGGAGACTTCCTGACTACTGCTGATTACTGCTGTGATTTAGCCAAAGCTGCTGATGAGCTCACCTGTTACAGTGGAAGCTTTCCTGGGATTTGGAATCAATAGTTTTTACTCAAGGCCAGGAAAGCTGCTCCGTCTTCCACAGTCCTAACATAAATGTTTATTTTACATCCAAGAAGAGGAAAACAAAAAGGCAGAACACAAAAAATGACAGCTTTCCTTTTAAAGAATGTGATGCATTTGCCTTTAGAGATGCCTTCAACGGTAAAAGCAGATACCAGGCAAGTTTTTGGGTGCAAGTTTTCTCTGCGCCATAGAACAAATCTGCAAAATAAGGGGCTGTGTTCTAGCATGATGGCCTCCATCAAACCTTACCAGCTAGACTTAATGCAAAGGACCTTAAAGAGATTTCTGTGAATGGAGTGGACGTGGCTGTGTCACACTGACTGAAAACCAGGGGATGTGTCTCTGAAACAAAGGCAGGGTTGAGGCCCGATGCTGCTGGGCTGAATCAAGCAATTGGATGTGTTTCCATGCATTGGAATAATAGCAATTGTCCTATGAAAAGGAAGTATAGCTATTTTTATTGCCTGGACCACACCCTTTTTGGACAGGCTTCATGACAGTAATGGTTTCCCACCTGAATTTTTTTCAGGATAAAGTATCATGTCAATACAATGCAGAACAGGGGACGGTGGTTAAAACTCTTAGTACTAACCGTGTTTTCAGGCCTTTGATCCACAGCGAGGATTCAATCTCTCTGGTGTCTTCATGGGGGGCCTGGTGCCAAAAATCAGCCTGGGACGTTACTGACCCTTGACGGCCCATGACCAGCTGCTGAGCTTCACCCCTCAAGTGCTCCCCCCCCCCCCCCCCAGGAATTCTCCCTGTGGTCACGGGAATTGGAGAAAAACATTACCAGTAAATGGTTTTATTGCCCAGTTTCCTTACAAGATATAAACTCAAATTAATTCCTTTCCTTTTTAAAACATCTGGCAAATGCATACATTTCATGATTAACCCATCGCCATGCCATGCCCTGCTCAACATGCTCAATTTTTAAGTGTCATTGGTTCCAAAGATACAACCTAGAAGCTGTATCATGATTTGACCTTTTTAAACCTTGTATGGTTAAGATTGTTAAAGGTGCCCTGACTGATTTAAATTCCAACAGCGGGCCTGTAGGACTCCTTTCATGCTGTCTGCTAGACTGATTACAAGGAAAGGATCAAATCAAGAGAACTGAAGACAACTGAAGCAGAAGCTGTTGTGGGGGGTGGGAATAAATGCCCAACCTACATTTGCACTAACCCTCACAAATGAGGACGGCTGACTCTAGACCTGGGGTGGTGGAATGTGACTTTAAACTTTAAATTATGTATCCTTGCTTACTTGAAGAATGTTAAGCATGTCCTGTATGTTAAAATTCTAAATATCTAGTGGGACAGCGCTAACCTGAATGGCATGAAATCTGTTGGCAGAGTGTGAGTGCTGGGTGCAGCGGAGTCAAATCCGGATAGACATGGGGTGTAATGGGAGCGTTACTGGAATAAGAGTGCAGTAAGCGAAGGTCACCTTACATGTTGGATAACATAGATGGAAAGGAAGTGAGAGATCACCTCAATGTACAGGAAACTATATATATGTGGAAGCTGCTTTGTTGATCTACACATTGGCCACACTGTCTCCCATTCAGGGCTTTGCTGTGCCTGGGCCGGGTCTGGTCATTGAGCTTTATCCGGTTCTGTGAGGCTTCATGCGGTCACTGGGCCCATAAACTGTTTCAGAGTGTGAGTGCAGGGGAGTCCAATGCAGATGGACAGTTGTGGAAAAGGCTTTACTGGAACATGAGTGCACATCAATGGTACACTCAGATTGGGTCACTGTTACTAGTGGAGTACCACAAGGGTCCGTTCTGGGACCAATTCTCTTCTATATATATATAAATGACATTGGGTATGGATTAAACAGTAAAGTCTCAATCTTTGCAGATACTAAGCTGAGTAAAGTAATTAAAACAAGAGGACAGCAGGCAGCTACAAACAGTTTTAGATAAATTGGAATCATGGGCAGTTAAATGGCAAATGAAGTTTAACACAGATAAATGTAAGGTTATTCACATGGGAAGGAGAAATCTGTGTCATGATTACACACTAAATAAAGAAACACTTGGTAAAACAACAATGGAAAAGGACCTAGGGGTTTTAGTTGACAATAAGCTCAACTGTAGTAATCAATGCCAGGCAGCTGCTGCCAAAGCAAATAGGATCATGGGGTGCATCAGGAGGGGCATAGGTGCTCATGACCAGAGCATCATTTTACCCCTGTACAAGTCACTGGTCAGACCCCATATGGAATACTGTGTACAGTTCTGGGCACCTGTGCTTAAGAAGGACATATCAGAACTGGAGCGCGTTCAAAGAAGGGCAACAAAGTTAATAAAAGGAGTGCGGGGGCTAGAGTACCCTGAAAGATTGTCCAAGTTAGGTTTATTTAGTCTAGAAAAAAGACAATTGAGGGGTGATCTAATAACTATGTATAAATATATTCGGGGTCAATACAAAGATCTGTCCCACAATCTATTTATACCCCGGAGTGTAACCATAACCGAGGGCATCCACTAAGGTTAGAGGAAAGGTGCTTTCTCCACCGACATAGGAGGGGATTCTTTTCTGTAAGAGCAGTGAGACTATGGAACTCGCTGCCAGAGGAGGTAGTAATGATGGATACAGTAAAGACGTTCAAAAGTGGCCTTGATGCCTTCCTGGCATGTAATAACATTTCCAGCTACGGCTACTAGACCACTGGAAGGAGTTAAACAGGCTGAACTGGATGGACTAAAGTCTTCAGCCTTACATACTATGTTACTATGAGTGCAGTAAGAATTCGCCTTGCATGGTGGATAACGAACAGGAAAAAGTCATAAAGATCACCTTAATGTACAGGAAATACAACATGCAGTAGAGAATGTACATCAGAGACTACACAGAGATATATGTAACGTGCCACATACGGTCATAAATATAAACTGCATTAACCTAGCGATATAGATACTGATAACATACAGAGAGGAGCTGTAAGCTGTTGCACAATAGCCCCAACTTTATGCAAAACCTGCCACAAGATCAATTGCACCAGACTGTAAAGGCCAGAGCAAGGCTCCCTCCCTGCTCTTATCCCCTCTGCCTGTGCTCTACCTGCTTTTGGAATGAAAACGCCTCATCTGGTTCCAGTTGTCACCAGTTTTGCACGCTAGGAGGAAGACATTACTGGTATAAACAAAGTTCTCTACTTTTATATCGGTGCTAAAGGCATTTACTGAATTGATGCACCCTGAACATGGGGAGGTAAATTCATTTTTATGTGCCGTAATCTGCTCTGGGGATGCATATAACCACTTGAGGGGGGGTGTAAAAATGTTTTGATTTTTTTTTTTTTTAAGAACATTTTTATTCAGATATAGCACCACTTACTTACAGGGTAACTTACACAGTTCGAAGAGAAAACTCCCAAAACTAAGTTGCCCCATCTGCATGCATGATACTAAATCATTGTCGGCACTTACATTGGCTTCTGCAAAGCAAAAATGGCACCTTGCTGATTTTGGAGCCATTTTGGAGCTTCCTTTACCAGCAACCCAGCCATGCTGCTGCCTTTATTCAACTAACTTAATCCACAATGCATGGCAGCAAGTCCAACCTTTCCTCTTTGCAAGTTGCCTGCAGCTCCACGGGGCACCATTTTGTTTGTAAAACAAAAAAATAATTGAAATTTTTATGTGCATCTGAATTGCCCTGGGGGATGCATATGATTATGGTTTCTTCTAAGGTTGTTGGTCCAGTTTAAGTTTAGCAGCTGCATGATGATGATCCTTGGTTAATATTTTAAGAGTACTTGGGCACACTGTACTGTAACATTTTATAATATGTTAATTACACTAGTGTTTAATGTCTTTCTAGAAAGTGGCACTATTGAATCGATTAATATGGATGGGTCAAACTATAAAGTGATGCAATATGGATTATATGGCTTGAATGTGTTTACTGCTGGACATGGTTTTCTGTTCTGGACTGTGGTCTCTAATGGTATGTACCTAACTGAGCACCTTTCCCATTTTATTATAAGTGAATAGTTATACTTAATCTGTAGATTTGGTGAGTTATACATGACAGTGAATAGCCTGGTGCTTATCTCACAGGGATTAGACAAATATCTCGCTCACAATTACTTTAACAATGGTTGGCTAGAGATAATGGTTAGAGAGGATATTGGCTAAAAATAAAATTTCTCCCTGAACTTAATTTCTATAGGTTCTTTTGTCTAGTTTCATAAAGTTTGGTTGTACATAAAGCTTTGTGTCAGCAATTTGGCCACTTCAATGTTTGGCCCCTGCCCTGGGGCATCCCAATGTAGGATGCTCCCTTGTGAAACACCCCAGATTGCCTATTTTCACTCACCCTCTGCGCATGTATGGATGTTCACCCAATCAAGGCTTTATGCGGCGCAGGCTTAAGAGCATTGAAAAGGATGTTGGGAATATGGTGGTCTGAAAGGAGAGACCTACCACAGCGCACATGCTCAGCAGAGACATGCAGATAACAAAACCGAATCTGGGTAACAATTTTAAACTTTGAGCAGGAACTGTAGTTCAGAAAAGCATCACTAGACGGGGATGTCAATCATGCCACTCTAGAGGAAGTACATAAATACAAAAGTTAACCAATGAAATGCAGAGGAAAAGTGGTTCCATAACCGCCATTATTTTTTTTTAAAACTGACATGTTGGTGACAAATGTTTGTAAGGTTGTAGTGCTGATGCTGCTTTGTCTGTAATGTCGCTTTTTCTTTTTGCCTAAATTCAAAACCTAAAATGCTTTTCCACCACACTTGTAAATGTAAAAGTTGAAGACCTCAATAATTTGAGTCTTAACTATATTCCTTTTTGAAGTAATTTAATATTTTTTTTTCTACAGATACAACAAAGGTTTACTATACTGGAATGGAATCAAATGAAATTAAGTTTTTTGGAATGGATCAGGTGGTAGATTTAAAATTATATGGCGCACTCGCTCAGCAAGGTGATGTTAAAGCATAAAAAACCTTATCAGGCAGTCTCAAAATTCACACGTCTTACCAAATCAGAACAGCATATGCAAAAATGTTATGCCAAAGCCAGGAAAATTAAAGCCTTTAGTGGCTGACATGAATGTTACAATGACATTTATTGGATGATGCTCTTTTGTCAAGTCAATTAAGGGACTTGACTTTTTATCTGCTAACATGTCTGAAAAAAGGACATTTTAACATTAAGACTTTGCTACCCAAAGGTTTTGCTTGGGATAGCTTAATAATTGAATACTTTGCAGATAAATGTAAAGTTCTACACCTTGAGGTGGAAAGAAGGCATGTAGCATACTAGAATTAACTCTGAGGGTACATTCTCACTAATGAAGGTTCGTTTAGACGTTCGATAAAAGAATTAGCAGCAGGCATCAGAAATGTTCCTTTGTTCACTAGAAGTATTATTTAATTTAACACATTTTACAGTTTTACACATTTTAGTAAGGCCTTACCAGGAAAATGTTTTTAGTTTGGCCACTGGATACTATTATGGATACTGGAATTAGTTCAAAATGACCACCTGGCCAGTGGACTTAGAAATGCTTGAATCCTTTTAACACTCCACCCGCCCCTCCCTCCCCTCATTCTAAGTCCAATTACGGCAATACCATGAAAAAAAAATACTCACTGAGGCTGGTAATTTGCATGTAGGCTGATGCTGGGATCTTGGGTGAGAGGTCACTCACCCAGTCCCATGCAGCAGTGTGACTGTACTGATCTGTGCCTTGCAGAGCACCACCCTCACCGGTATCAGTGGAGTATTGCAGTGATCAGATGAGTTTTATTATTTTAACAGCCAAATCTGGCTTGGCACAGGGGTGGCTGGATGGTTACAGAAAGCTTGGACTTGCTCTTTTAGCACCTCCTAGATTTGTATTTCCCAGATTGCTTATGGTTAGGGTTGAGCCAGTCAGAAGTCCGTGCTGGGGTTCGGAATTTGGCCTATCAACCAGCTCCTACCCTCCTAGCAGCCAACCAGGTCGGCCAGCAGGCCCATCATCTTGCTGCCCCCCCACCCACGCCACAATGGTGGATGGCCGCAAGCTGGGAGGACAACTCCCAGCCCGGTGAGTGCACACATCGCTTTAAAGTGGACCAACACCCAGGATTTTGACTATCCTGGGCATTGGTCCACTTCCCCGGGGCACCCCGATTTGGGGTGCCCCGCTGCCTGAAACCCCCCCAAACACCCCGAAAACTCACCTCTCCACGCTCCCACGTGAGTGCGCTGTCCAATGCCCGCCGACGGACAAGGGATCGCGCCCGCCGCCTCCCGCGCGTCACTCTTGACGTGTGCGCGCCCGCGCGGCCATTCAGAGATGGCCGGCGCGGGCGCGCACACGTCTAGAGGAGCGCGAGAGAGGCGGCGGAAGCAGCGGCTGGAGAGGTAAGGTTTTTTTGGGGTTTTGGGGGGGTTACACCCCGCGGGACATCCCGATCTCGGATGTCCCACGGTGTGTGAGGTGATCGGCCCGGGAATCTTATAGATTCCCGGGCCGATCACCCCTGGGTGTTGGCCCACTTTAAGGAAGATGAGGAGCTCCGTCTATGAAGTGATTGGGGGGGGGCTCTGTCAGTCTATGGGATGATGAGCTCTGTCACTGTCTGCTATGGAAGTTGGTGGGGAGGCTCAGTCATTCTGCTGTGGAAGATGGGGGGGGGGGGCTCTGTCAGTCTTTGGTCGGATGGAGGGGCTCAGTCAGTGTCTGCTATGAGATTAGGGGTGCTCTGTCAGTGTCTGAGATGAAGGCGGCTATCAGTGGGGTGAGGGGGAGGGGCTCTGTTAGTCTATGGAAAATGAGGGAGTCTGCCATAGGATGAGGGGGTCTCTGTCAGTCTGCTATGGATGATGATGGGGGGTTCACAGTCTGCTATGGAAGATAATGGGGGGTTTTCACAGTCTGCTGTTGAAGATGATGGGGGACTGTCAGTCTATTGAATATGATGGGGGCTCTGTCTGAGTCTGCTATGGGGATGATGGGGGACTCTGTCAGTCTATGGAAGGGGGGTTGTAGTGTGTCTGCTATGGGGGGCTTTGTAGCAATCTGCTATAGAAATGGGGATGGTTCTGCCACAGTCTTCCATATGGACGATGGTGGTTCTGGACCCAGTCTGCTATGGGGAATATGGGGGTTGTTCTGCCAAGTGTGCTATGAGGATGATGGGGGGAGGGAAGAGATTCTGTCAGTCTACTATGGGTGTTGTGTTAGGGGATTCTAGAAGTCTTCTATGGGATGGAGTTCTCCAAACTGGGCTCAGGGGGGTGGTCAGGGGTGGGGCATTGTACTCTGTCCGTGGGTTTATGGTCACAAGGATCCTCCAGAGCACAGCGGAGACATTAAAGCACACAGTTCTCTATGGGATGCCCCTTATTTATTAAACACTCTTCAGCACGTTGTTCATCACGCGTCAACAGCAAACCGTTTTTCCCTAGTACCTCTCAATGGGATCGCCTTCTGTCTTCTTTTCCCCTCCTGAGATCCAAACGATCCTCGCTCCAGGGGCACCCTCCTGTTCCTTTCCCATTCAAGGTTCCAAGTTGGTTTCTTTGACTGTCCTGTGTGAACTCAACAGGAGCACCAAACACTAGGGCCTAAGTCTTCCTCTATACCACTCTCAGGGATCTCACTGAGCGGCGCTCCAGGGGCATCCTCCTCTGACACCCCCCCCCCAATTCAAAGGTCACATGCCGGTTTTCTCTACCACGCCTGAGCATCCACCCCACAGGATCACCAGCAGCTGTATTTCAGGGGTGCAATTCACCTCCCCCTTGCCTTTTCATAGGTCCCAACAAACCCAGGCACTCTGTAACTCCAGGACTTTACTTTCACATGTCCCACCAGACCTCGGCACACCATATCCCAGGAACTTTTCTCTACATGGTGGCCTCTCTTCAGGGCTCTAGTCTCATTCCCTCTGGAATGCTCTAGAACATGCGTGTCAAACTCCAGGCTCAGGGGCAGATGCTTCCCCTCCAAGCCATTATGTAGTCCCAGACAGTTGCTAGATGGCGATTTATGGGTATCACCACCCTTAGCATGTCAATTAAATAATTCTGCGTCTGTCCTGGGACAAAAAAACGACCAGACTGCTGATGTGGCCATGGTAAAAATGAGTTTGACACCCCTTCTCTAGAACCTCTTCTCTGTTCTTCTTTAGTCTATCACTCGACTGCCGTCTCATGGCAAACCTAGGTAACTGTGCTACACAGTGTTGTGTATTTCCAAGCTAAGGTAAATAAGCCATGTGGCCACTAAAGGGACAATTTGTTGATGATATATCATGTTATAATAATCTAACCCTTAAGGCTGTTTAGCCTGATTATAGCATATAATTATACACACAAATAACCACCAAGGTAGGTAACCACAGCACACATTTGGGGGTTTGGGGATGGCCCATTAAGATTAATGAATATACATTGTCACAACACAGTGATCATAATAAACAATTTATTGGGCTCTCCGTTTTTTTTAAACTTACATCAGTATACATTTTTCTTTAATTGAAGCATATCACAGATTCATAACTTGTGCTGTAATTATAAATCCCTGTATACTTTGTATATCACTTAATTTTTACAGATCCCCTGGCAAGTATAATCTGTGAAAATATATACTATTAATCACATATTCTCATAAATAAGTTCATAAAGGGATTCCAGTTGCAATACTAAATTCCATCAAAGTTGTTAATGTGATGTACTGTATTTGAGGTCTATTCTTTACCAATAAGAAAAAACACCTACATTTAGTATCAAGCCAAACAGAAAATAAATTCAAATTAAATATTACCATGCTTTTATAGCATTTTATTTTTATACGTGATTAGTATTTAATTAATAATTATGTAAAACATAAAATTACTCTTTAATAAATATATTAATCTTTTATTAAAAAAAAACCCTATGTAGGGTGAGGCTGTTACTCCAAACATGGGCGTACATACCATAGATGCAGGGAATGCAACTGCTACCAAGCCCATGGCAGAAGGGGACTCTATGCAAGCTTCCTCCCCCCTACTTTGTGGCAACTGCATCAGACTGGGACAACAGCAGAGTTCAATGTTAGAGCCCTTTAGGTCCTGCAGGGCAGAACTAAGATGCAGGTGCATAGTTTTTCCGCCCAGCTATTTGTATAGGGCACTCTGGGGAAACAAGCAACCCAGGTAAAAACACTTTGCCAGGCCACACAGTGCACCAATACTATCTAGAACCTCAGACTACAGTCTGACAGTGGCAGACTGGGGTGTCTGGACCCACCAGGTGAACGAACCTGGGGCCCATCTTACAGTTACATGCAAATCTTTCTGGCTTATTTTTAGAGCTCATGCCCACAGACATTAACTGAATTGTAAGTGAATTGATAGCCTGTGCTCTCCTGCCATAAAAATGTAACATCCAGCATTACCTACGGTTCTGTTTCTTTCCGAGAGGTGGACAGCACAGTATTTGCAATCACAATGCACTGTCCCTTTTGGAGTTGAGGGGGCCCCAAAGCACTCCTCAGTTTAGGGGCCCTCCAGGGAGGATTTCCTGGTAGCCTGGTGGGCCAGTCTGATCCTGGTGTCTGACCAGTTGGTCTACTCACAAACTGCCCACAATCCCCGTCCTTCATGAGGGCCCTGTGAAATTTATGTATCCCCAACTTATTTCTAAAAAGGAGTATCTGCAAGCACTGGAGCATAAGAATTTCCAGACATGATAAACATAGAATGTAGTTTTAGTGAGAAAGCGGTGTTGGCTATACCCAGGCATTAGATAAATTCTTCTCTTACCATGTCCCGAGGAAGGTAGAGGATACATGTAGGGGCTGGATTATATAGTAGGAGAGGTATGATGCTGCTACTACTACCTTGTACATTGCTGCTGCTACTAGCAGTGGCAGGCCTGGGCAAATAGCTGCTGCCAGTACTATGATTGGGCCTGGGCAATTGGCTGGTGCTACTTTTACTGGGCCTAGACACATGGCTGCTGACCAAAGTGTTGATATGAATATCAATGATATTTGCACTTTGTTACCATAGCCATTAATCCGTATGCTTAGGGACTTATTAATATTGGCTAATATAATAGAGCGGTGCATATATATTTATCCAGGGGGTCTGATGTGTTTTTATTGTGTTTTAATGTAATCAGTGTGACCTAGCATTGTAATAATACCCGTATACAAATAAAGGGTTTTTATCAATTCTATATTTCTTGGTTGGTGCGGTTATACTATACAGGTATAGTGTGGGGGTGCTCTGGGTTACCCCACTTTTTGTGCAATAGGATACGTCCCATACCCTTGAGGTTGGGACCTGTATATAACCGGCACACCGTTTATCTGAACAGTGGTGCAGAGTTATAGTGTTGTTTTGATATGAATATCAAGAGACAGATTTTACAGCTCTTATTCACTAAAATCATCATCTTTGATTCACCAGTGATCTTAATAAGTGAATATCTATTAGAACTACTGCAGTAGAAATACTGCTTTCCCTAAAAGATAGGGCTCGATTCAACAAAGGTCGAAAATTGATTTTTCGTGTGTTTTGTGCTTAAAAAGTTGCGATTTTGCTATATTTTTTTTACGAGTGATTCAGCTACCTGGAACCATTGTAAAACACGAGTCACTTGAATTAAATTCGAGTGCGATTGTAAAAGTGCGAATTAAATTAGTGGATCGAAAAATGTACTACTGCATTTTACAATTCGAAAATTTTACTACTGATTCAGGTGGACTTGATGAGCCACACACATGATATAAATTAGAGTGTTTCACACTAGTTTTTTGATGCAGCTTTCAGCAGGAGAAAACTCATTTTGCGCTCTCACAATGGAGCCCTTCTACTTTCTTTGCAATGGTAGTAAACTCTAATGGTAGTAAAAAATTCAATTCATAAGAAAAAAGCCTGAGAATTCCTCTGTTTGTGAATCACTAGTTAGGAAGACAATGAAAGTCAATGGCACTTTTTTACTCCTGTAAAAAATATTGAACTTTTTACCCATTTTTACTAGTAGTAAAAAGTTCCATTGACTTTCAGTGTCTTCCTATCTGGTGATTTGGTAACAGTGAAATTCTCAGGCTTTTTTCTCATGAATTACATTTTTTACTACCATGAGAATTTTTTTCAATGATTTGTGAATCGAGGCCATTGACTTCGAACATATTGCAGATTATGTGGCGCAG
Source organism: Gastrophryne carolinensis (assembly GCA_027917425.1). Classification (NCBI taxonomy): domain Eukaryota; kingdom Metazoa; phylum Chordata; class Amphibia; order Anura; family Microhylidae; genus Gastrophryne; species Gastrophryne carolinensis. The sequence continues at coordinate 266,325,421 of CM051234.1, forward strand.
AGAAGGCGCACACTACCCATTCCCATATTTTCGGACACGTTTGGAAGTTCATCTGCCATATCAAGCACTTTTCCAGCTTACTAGGCTAAATCATGCAGCTTTGGAATCCTTATTTGGCACCATTAACTGGTAGAAGACCTTTGGGTTTTTACATTGTGGTGCACCAAAACCCAGAATAGTCAAAATCCTGGCTTTTGGTCCACGTTATAGTGTAAGCATAAGAATGGCGTACCATGAGGTTAAAGCTAGCAAAGAGCTGCTCCCTGCACCCAGGGACACGTGGTGCTATGTGAGCAAGCTTTGTATAGAAAACAATGGCCACATTTCTGCATTAAAGGAAACATTTTTAATACAGGTCCCTGGCAATCCAACCAACCCCCCCCAAAAAAAAAAACTACATATATGCCTCTGACAAATATTACTGTTTAATTAGTACTTCCAATACAGCATACCTTGCCTCTTTATTACATGTATCCACAATGTTAGCCATGTACATACATTTACCCATTAAAAAGCCTTACAACACCATGCAACAGTCAGAAAACACAAAATACATTTTCCAATAATTTTCGCTTGCGACAGCCTTTTTACGAGCATTTTGAAAGTTTTACGATTGCATTTTCGAGTGCAAGTATTTAATTCAACCCCTTTTTTGAATCACTCGAAAAAGTTAAAACTTTGTGCATGCGATCTGAATTTGAGTGACACGAATTTATTTCTACCTTTGTTGAATCGAGCCCATAGTCTCTAAAAACTTCATCAAAATCAACTTAAGTAATCGTTAGACAAGAAAATGTTGTTGCAAAATAGCTTTGTGAACATGACTGTCTGGGGGTAGCCATTAGGATTAAGTGTTAGTTGTTTAAAGGGTATGCTATACTTTTAGTATGCAACTGTGCTAAAAAGTGTGAAACAAGGTTGGCTGTCCTGGGTTTCTGGAGTTGAGTAGTTGTATTCATAGACTCGTATCTCATTAGGACTGGTGAAAATTGGGGCTGTGCAATGTTTTAAAGGACAGTCCAGGCAAAACAAAAAAAGCACATGCTTCTATTCATTCCCCCAACCATGCCTGATAACATGCACTGGCAACCTCAGCCCCTACATCATAGTAAATTGTGTATGGGCAGTCACTAAGATGAACATGGGAGGGGTGATCATCCCAGAGGCTTTCATGAGTGTGAATGCAAGGAAGCTTGATATTGGGTAACTGCTTTATTTTTTTTTTCTGTACTGGGCAGGGACAGAGACTAAGATGGTAAAAGTTTAGTACAATATATACAGATACACTGGCGAATGTAAATGTTACATTTTATTCTAATTTTCTGTTACAGGAAGAAATGGCTGTGCTAAAAATAATGGTGGTTGTAGTCAGATTTGTTTGCCAAACCCTATAAGCCACACCTGTCATTGCTCTTCTGCATTTCAACTGGTAAATGGCACGTATTGCCTTCAACAACTAATATGCCCTAAAGGTTCCCAGCCCTGTAAGGATGGTTTAAAATGCATTGATAGTAATAAAATATGTGATGGAAAATCTGACTGCTCCAATGACTCGGATGAGAAGAACTGTAAGTTGATTTTTACATCTATAGCTACGTAAACTACTGAAATCTTAAAAACCCTGAATGAATTGCTTAGCCTTTTTTCTAGGCTTTGCAAACCCCTGTTCATGGTGTGCCATTATGAATGGGATTGAGCAGGTTTGCCCCAGTTCTGCAGAACTTATTTTGTGAAATTTCTGTCCAGTTCTCAAAACTAGTGTACTATGTATATTCCCAGTATGTCTCACACCCCGCTTCCCATTATACTGTCCTGTAGAGGGCGATCTTGCAGAGATGACATGAAAAAAAGGAACCCCTCCCGGTCCATAAATACCTGGGACCTCCCACCATTCCCCAGTCTTTCGTCTCTGCAGTCGGCGAAGCAAGTCAGAAGATGTCTGTCTCCTCCTTGCAGGTAGCCGGGGTAACCCCCCGGCCGTTTGTTTCTATTTGCTGCCTGAACCTTTTATATCTTAAATATAGCAGTATGCCTCCCAGCCTAGGCTGCAGGTCCAGGCAATGGTAGGCTGCACCTTTGGTGTATATGGGAGCTTGCTCTCCCGTGAGACCCCATACAAAGGGGTAGGCGGTGTCCGGGTTTGGTGATCCCGGCTTGGGATGCCCCGTCCCTCTTGCCCTTTTCACCTATGTGTGGGTTCTCCCCCCTACCGTGTCCCTCTGTGCCCCTTGGGGGGGGTGGCCTTTTCTCCCGAGGGTTTGGCTTTATTGGGGGAAAAGGTGTGTGTATATGGTTTGGGTGTGTTTTGGCAGCCGTGGTCTTGCCGGTTTCACTCAGATCAGGTGCTTTTACTTAGGTGCAGTTAGGGGGGGCGGGGCCGGGCGCTCGGCATGCTCATCGTGGCCCACCCGCTCCTCAACCCCCCCCCCCCCCCCGACGCGCTCTGCTGGCTGAGGCCAGGGCGCTGCGTGAGGGAGGGGGCGGGGCCGGAGCCAGGCGTGGCCACGTTGTGCTCTGGCCCTCCCCTCTTCTTCTGGCCTCGCTGCTCATGCTGCTTTCGTTGCTCTCCGTCTCATTCCCTCACTGCTGTGAGGGTTGACGGTCGCTGCTTTGCTTGTGAGTAATTTGTTTTATTTCTCCATTTTATCTTGTGTGGTGATGTGCATGTTGACACTTGTGTTCTTCCTGTCTTCCAGGTGGGATCCCTTCTTTTGATATTTAAAAAGGGGTTCTCCTGGTCCTGTGGTCCCTTTGAATTTATTTTAGGGTTCCTGAAAAATCATTTAAAAATTAAAAAAAAAAAAAATAAAAATCCTCCCACTTGGGACTTGAAGGGGCATCCCGGGTAGCTTAACAGCGTAAATCCCTCTGGTCATTGCGACTACATTAAAAAATCACCATATGGAGGCTTCTCAGGATACCGGGCTTGGGCTCCCCTCGGGGCAACCCTGGCAGTGTGTGGGTTGTGGGGCATCCCTTGCGGGGGATAATGTACTTGTTTGCATACCTTGTGCTCAAAGGGCCATGACGCAGCAATCGGGGGCCCAGGCGTCTGGGTCCGGGGTCCCGGCCTCATCTCCTTCCCCACCCTGCTTTATACGTACCCCTAGTGATTATGTCACAGGTGGGGAGTCGCAATCTGATGTGTGTGCCAGACTGGCTAATATTGAGAAATGCATTTATGGCTCTGTTGCCAGAAAGGCCTCGGCTAAGAGCATTTGTCTCCAGCCGCGCCGGCTTTTGAGTTAGATTATGATTTTCTTGACAGGTCTGATTTATTCTCCGCTAGAAGAGGGGGAATTATTTGAGTATTTTGAGGGTTCTGACAATCAGCAGTTTGTTGGTGCTGATACTGAGCAAGGGCAGGGGGATGCTGTGGATACCCCGAAGGTCTTGGCTCACCTTTTTGAGGTTTTGGCAATTTCTCCTCCCGAGGAGGCCACCCCTCAAATGGGGGAATTTTTTGGGACTTCTAAGCCGCGCCTGGAATTCCCAAATCAAAAGCATTTTGATGGCATTATTCTTAAGGAATGGGAGAAGCCTACTCTGCTTCCAGGTATTCCTCAAGGTTGGGATAAGAAGTATCCCTTTCCGGTGATCGTGGTAAAACGATGGTTGTCCCCTCCTGAGGTGGATGCCCTGGTGCTCGGGTTATCCAATACTTCTATTTTGCATTCTCCTGACTCGACCACTCTCAAAGATGGTGAGGATAAACGCATTGATCAGATGGCTTGCCACGCTTTTATTAGTGTCGGTTCAGCCTTGCGGCCTGTTTGTGCTTCGGCGCTTATGGCAGTGGCTACCAGGTCTGTGGTTAGGGACCTGTTGAGTACTTCCAGGCTTGACCCGGCTAGTGATGAGTTCGCCGCCCTTAAGCGGTGTGAATTGTTCATGTCCTTTGTGCTTGCCGCCTTGGATGACACCGTGGTCATGTGTGGTAGAACCTCGGCCTTGCTTGTAGCTATTCGGCGGTTGGTGGGGTTGCGCCAGTGGGCGGCTGATTTTGTGGCCAAAGAGTCGCTTACAGCACTTCCCTTTGTGGGGTTGCGGCGCTTTGGAGAAAGATTAAATTCTGTCACAAAAGGAGGGAAGTTACCTCAGCGTAAGAGGCAACGTCGTCCCTTTCGGGGGGCGGCCTCCTTTAACCCTTCCTTTCGTGGTGCCAGAACTGGCAGAGTTTTGGCCTTTTCTACCCTCAGAGGTGATTCCTGGGGTGGAGGCAGAGCTTGTGCTCGTCCAGGTCACAATTGGAGTTCCAGACCCAAGCCCGCTGCTAAGCCAGCTCAGCAATGAGGGGGCGCCCTCACCCTTGCGGGTGGGGGGACGGCTGCGGCACTTCTTCCAGGTCTGGGACCAGGAGGTCTCAGACAAATGGATTCTGGAAGTGGTGTCTTCCGGTTACAAGCTGGAATTCGAGATCCGGCCTCCTCCCAGATTCTTCAGGTCTTGAGTGCCTTCGGATCCACTGGCCGCACAGGGGCTCCGGGCGGCAGTAAGTTATCTGCTGGACATGGCTGTCATTTGCCCGGTGCCTTCAGCGGAAAGGGGCTTGGGATTCTATTCCAATCTATACACGGTGCCCAAGGACTGCTCCGTTTGACCCATTTTGGATCTGAAGCTCCTCAATCGGTTTATCCGCTTCAGGAAGTTTTGCATGGAAACCTTGCGTTCAGCCGTCGATTCTCTTCGTCAGGGGGACTTCATGACATCCATAGACATCAAGGATGCGTATCTGCATGTACCCATCTTCCCGGCACACCAGAGATTCCTCAGGTTCGTGGTGGAAGATCAGCATTTTCAGTTTGTGGCCCTTCCATTCGGGCTTACCTCGGCTCTGAGGGTGTTCACCAAGGTATTGGCGGGGGTGATGGCCCTCCTCAGGGTTCAGGCCATTCGCATTGTTCCATACCTGGACGACCTTCTCATTTTGGCTTCCTCACTCAGCCAAGCGGAGCTAGACACCAGAGTGGTGGTATCCACGCTGGAGAGGTTAGGCTGGGTGATTAACTATCCCAAGTCCTCCCTCTCCCCGTCCAGGGTGGTTTCGTTTCTAGGCATGACTGGATGCCTTTCAGGCCAGGGTGTTCCTTCCTCAGCCCAAGATTCTTCTGATCCAAGATTTGATTCGGCTTCTGCTTTCCAATCCTCGCCCGTCTATCTGGCTAGGGATGAGATTGGTAGGTCTGATAGTGGCTTCCCTCGAGGCATTCCCTTTTGCCCAGTTTCACATGAGGACGCTTCAGCTCCATCTTCTAGCGACTTGGGACAAGAGTCCGCTGTCATTGGATCAGTCTTGTCTGCAGTCTCCCCGGGCTCAGCAGTCCCTTCAGTGGTGGCTAGTGTCAAGCAATCTGTTGAAGGGCAGATCCTTTCTGACCCCTTGTTGGGAAACGGTCACCACGGATGCCAGCCTGTCGGGCTGGGGGGGCTTCTGGAGGGAACATCAGTTCCAGGGGTTATGGGGGCCTCGGGAGGCTCATACCCCCATCAATGTTTTGGAGCTGCGGACTATTTGGTTGGTTCTGTCTCGCTTGACTCTTCTCTTGCAGGGATTGCCAGTTCAAGACCAATCGGACGGCGGTCGCTTACATCAATCACCAAGGAGGGACTCGCAGCAGGAGTTCCCTCAGGGAGGTATCTCTGATCCTTGTTTAGGCAGAGAGCAATGTCCCATGCATCTCAGCCATTTACATCCCGGGAGTGGAGAACACAAAGGCGGACTCCCTGAGCAGGAGATCCTCTCGCCGAGGAGAATGGTCTCAGTTCCAAGGTATTCCAGTCCCTTTGTCACAAGTGGGGGACTCCGGAGGTGGATCTTTGCCTCACGTCACAATCACAAGCTTCCTGCCTTTGTGTCTCTGTCTCAGGATCCTCTGGCCCTGGCAGTGGATGCCATGTCCCTGGCTTGGAGGGAACTGGGGTTTCTGTACCTGTCCCCCCCCCCCCCCTTCTCCATGGTGGGCAAAGTGGTGCGCAAGCTGACTCTAGAAGGGGCACCAGCAATTCTGGTGGCTCCAAGGTGGCCAAGACGAGTGTGGTTCGCAGACGTCGTGCGGCTGGCAGTAGATCAGTTTTATCTGCCTCTTCTTCCGGATCTCATAACCCAGGGTCAGCTACGCTACCCCAATTTACCAACGCTGGCTTTGACGGCGTGGCTGTTGAAACCTTCATCTTAAAGGAGGAAGGTCTTTCTGATGCGGTGGTTCAGACTCTTGTTAGACGTTAGAGGAAGATCTCTTCCTAGCTCTACTATAGGACTTGGAGGTCTTATATTAACTGGTGCGAGGCTAGGGCCTTGCCTTGTAGGGTTTTTTCTATTCCCAGAATTCTGGAGTTTCTTCAACATGGTCTGGACTTGGGGTTCCAGCTTAGTACTTTAAAGGGGCAGGTTTCTGCCCTAGCAATTTTATTTCAAGGGTCTTTTGCCCTTCATCCCCTGGTTAAGACATTTTTCCAGGGGGTTACTCATGTGCGGCCTCCTAGAAAGCCCTTTCTGCCGGTTTGGGATTTAAACTTGGTTCTGTCGGCTCTCCAGGGGCCTCCTTTTGAGCCGGTGCATGATATTGCTCTTTCTCTGCTCACTCAGAAAGTTGCCTTTTTGGTGGCTATTACTTCTGTTCGGCTGTGTCTCTTGAGTTGGCGGCCTTGTCTATTCAGGCTCCTTACTTTGAGAGGCACCTGGACAAGGTCGTTTTCCGCTTTAAGCTGGATTTCCTTCCTAAAGTGGTTTCGGCCTTCCACCTCAATCAGGATGTAGTTCTCCCTTCCTTGTGTCCTAAGCCTAGCAATGGCAAGGAGAGGACTTTACATTCTTTGGATGTGGTTCGATGTGTGAAATATTTGGTTGCTACTTCTCCTTTTCGTAAGACGGATGCCTTTTTCGTGGTGCCCTCTGGGCCCAGGAAAGGTCTGGCGCCCGCTAAGTCTTCCATTAGTAAATGGATTCGACAGGCCATTGTTGGGGCCTATTCTGCCAAGGGGAAGGTTCCCCCTTTTCGGTTTACTGCTCATTCTACTTGTGCTGTTGGCGCCTCTTGGGCTTTTCAGCATCAGGCTTCTGTTGAACAAGTTTGCAAGGCTGCTACTTGGTTTTCCGTTCATACTTTTTCTAAGTTTTATAAGGCTGATGTGCGGGCCTCAGAGAATGCTGTTTTTGGCCGCAAAGTTCTGCAAGCTGCAGTAGTTAGTTTGCATTATTGCCTTTTTGGGATCCCCACCCATTATGGGCACTGCTATTGGATGTCCCAAGTGTCATGAATATTCGGAAGCGGGGTGTGTGACATACTGGGAATAATACCATTTTGTGATTACTCACCTGTAAAATGGTTATTACAAGTATGTCACACACCCCGCTTCATCCCGCCCTTTTTTGGATTTCTAGGATCCTTTATATGGTGAACCTTTTTCTTTGCTGTTTACATTTGACTCTTCCTGGTCCCTTTACTGCTGTCTTATACTGGGGAATGGTGGGAGGTCCCAGGTATTTATGGACCGAGAGGGGTTCCTTTTTTTTCATGTCATCTCTGCAAGATCGCCCTCTACAGGACAGTTACCCAAGTGTCATGAATATTTGGAAGCGGGGTGTGTGACATACTTGTAATAATCATTTTACAGGTGAGTAATCACAAAATGGTATTTTTCTGTATTTCAGTTCTCAAGCACTTAGTATAGCTTTACACCTTTCATAGTGATATTTTGGTGTTAGATTGTTTTGATATTTAATGTCAAAACTTTTACTGCATCACTTGTGATAACTTGATACTGAATATTGGCTGCATGTTTACGGTTGTGCTGCTGCAAAATATATTTGGAGCCTGTATTTCTGAGCTTTGAGAACATTATTTATCCTGACCATGTCCTAGCTGAAATGCATCCCCAAATTTCCAAGAAACCTCCGACATGCTTCACCGGTTGCCTGAAAACGCTCATTGTACACCTCTCCAACCTTTACTACCCTTTTGCCAATTTTTTCATATTTTTAATCCTTTGTCTAGTTACCAATTTTCTGCACCCTGGTGTTGGTAGTTGTCACTTGTAGACAATAAAATACCAAAACTTTTTCAGCAAAAATACTGCGCTCAGGATATATGTTCCGATTTTACAAGGAATATATATCTAAAAACAGTTAACCATAGGGTCAAATGGCATACATAACCTAATATATAAAATAAACCACTGTGTGGAGCTTGTGCTCCTATTCCTTTAGAGTGACATGTACATATTAAAACTTAAATGCAAATATTAAAAACATTTTTTACACTATTGTTAAAAGTCCAGCGATTAAGGCCATCATTTTCAGATTTGAATAACATTCTTCCGCCTTCTTATCACTATATAAATAACCCTCCACCACATATGACAAGGATTTCCTGCTTACCAGATATCCATACCTTAAGCTGAATTCTCACTGGTCAATACCTGATTCCGTTTACCTAGTAGTATTGCAAGTTCGCATTAAAATATATAAATGCATAACAAAGGGACATTGCTTAAAAACATTTGACTAAAAAGTAAAATTTTCACTCACATTAAATCCTCTTGAAAGACGCGTATAGAAAACATCCAGTATGGTTCCACACTCTCACCTTGCTTGCGGTCGTTCAGCTGGGACTCTAGTCAAAGTGTCTCCTTGAACCAAAGGCACCCCAACTTCCACCTTGTCGCTTGGCCTTGTTTGCACTTCTGGAGTCTAAACTCAGCTGCAATTATTTCACTTCTTCCCAGACCACTCTAAAAGGTATATGGGTTTACCTGGGTCCTACTGGTATCTGCAAGTTCCGAGCAGATGCTATACCTTTTCTGATGCACATTTTTATGATTTGCTTTGTTGGTTGGCACGATGCTGCTGCAACAATGATCGGCACGCTTGAGCCCCGTGTCCACCCCCTCACTGGCAGTCAGGTCTGCCTAGTGTGGTGAGTGTAGACAGTGTATGCGCCTGACGGGTGATTGAAAGCCTAGACTTCCACTTTAATTTCTGACATTGATTGCTACATAATACAAATATTTTCTTTCATTTCAGGCTCCTAAATATTTTCTTTCATTTTAGGCTCCTACCACAATAAAATCCAGCCAACAAGTCCCTCAGGTTTTCCTACCAAACTGACAAGCAGACGTCTGACCTATCCAAGACTGCATTATCCTGTTGATGGAAAAATACACCCAAAGACCAAATCTACAACTGCTGAAATAACCACATTTCCTGCTGAAATTGATGAACCAGACAGTAATGATGCATTTGAAGAATTTGGAAAAAAATTAGAGTCCAGACCTTGCTCCAGGGAAACGTGCAATATGAGGGGAGAATGTGTACTTGAAAATGATGTCCTCAAATGTCAGTGTGATTTAGGATATAGTGGAATGAGTTGCGAGGATGGATTACAGCCACTTGCCGTTCCTTTAACTGTTGGCACAATTGCAGTTCTTCTTGTGATTGGCATTATCGTGGGAGGTTTTGCATATGCAAGACGAAGAAAAGCGTTAAAACGGTTAGTCTGTTAAACTGGAAGGCCATTTTTTTTTTTCTTCTGTACAGAAAATATCCTCAAAATAAGTGGAATCAATTTCAGGTCACCATGTGGTGTTTCCATGTAACTCATAATGTGTATCTGATCTTAGGTAGACTCTGTCCTCCTTTTTGCTTATGTGTCATAGTTTTCACATTTACTTACAAAAACTAGTGCATTTAAACAGATATATATTCACAGGACTTCCAGTTCGGCTTCTTCAAGAACCCTTACCAAACAAGCTTCCAAAGACCTTGATCCAATAGAGACTAGACACGTGGAATCCACTGAAATGTTTGTTAACAGTGCTTTTGATGCTGAAGGAAATGCTGCTGAATAGGTAAGAATTTAGACATATTGTGCATGTATACCTAGTACTGCATGTCGTCTTTGTGGTTTGATACATTTCCAACTGTTATAGTTGTACATTTGGTATTTTTTTGACATCTTAGGAATGTGCAGTTCCATCCAATTCTAAGGGTGGCGGTATGAGCAATTGGCTATACTTGGGAGTCCCCCAACCTCTAGCCCAGGAGCCAAGTGTGACTCCTGCTATGTTGCTCGCTGTCTGTTTGATAGAGCAAAACCACATTGTCATAGACATGCATGTGACTAATGCATTATGGCTTCTCTGACAAATTCCAGCACCCGGTCTTGCTTTCCAGCCTCCCCACGTGACGACGTCTTGATTCTGCCATTTAACCACTTTTATCGGGGAGAGGAATCCGCATGGACTTAACATATTAGGTTTTGGGGACATTAAGCTGTCTACTGTAACAAGTACTCCCTAAATTCTGCGCAGCGCCGAAATTTGTGCTATTCACTGCAGCAGGATTTCTGCACACGGGGAAGTAATAATTCCAGCACCACCTATATTTTTTTATATCATTAACTGGCGTTGCAAGGTGCCGTCCAGAAACCTTGCAGAACTGGCAGGGTTTTTATGGTATTTGTTTTATAGCTTTTTTTGACCTGCTTGTTGGTGCCAGCTAACGGTGCCATTTTGTCTGTACTGCTCCTTTAGCCTTCACCACACATAAAGCCTTTGCATTTTTTGCCTATTCACTGGGCCCTGGACTGGTTGATTGCCTTTGGTGTGGGGTGAAGAAGAGTGTTGCGAAGCCTGTGTCAGTGAGAGGAGAAGCCCTGGAGCTGCGCTGGATAATTCCCGACCCTGCAGCCAAAGAATTAAAGTTAAAGGCTATGCAAAGAAATTGTGGGGGGGGGGGGGGGGCTGTAAAACTCTGAAAGCCAGGGGTGTGATAGCTTGCATAACCAGGACAGCTGAGGCGGAATGATCAATAAATATAAGGGAAGGCTGGGTGCATATCTGAGAGAAGTTCCCATCGGTTAACAGTTTCTCTGTAATCCCATCATTCCCTCTGAGAAAAGATCTCCAGAGAAATGCACTATGGCGTCCACAACATAACTGACCATGCAGCATCTGACTGCTCTAAACACTGCAGCATAAATTACAACGGGTTATCTAGGAGCTGTGCTAATAAGTTTATTCATCTGGACTGTTAGCTGATGTCATACAGTGGGAAAAAATGCAAAGTATACAACATCCTGATTTGTGAGGTTGGAGAACCACCTTGAGGACTCTGATGAAAATTACATGTTTTCTGAAAGGTATTATACATTATATATGTGGAGTGTTCCTGCAGTTTAAGATGTATTGCATTAAGTGAGCAATCTGAATTATTTTTGGGTAAATATCCCAACATATGTCTTAGAGACCCTAAACATTGTTGCTGTAAAGCCCCTCTGCATAACCTGGCATCAAGCCTGATGCTGGGCAGAGGTACCCCCTTACAGAAGCATTTTCTAGTTGTCAGTTTACAGCCCCATGTGACCACCCCATGTGTGGTGGTGAACTGGCAGAGCATGGGGGGACAAATGCAGAAGTGGGGACATGATGATAGGGAGGAATGGACCAGAAGTCTTTTTTGACTGCTGACCCTGAAGTCTAAAACTCTGGAGCCGGCTGGCCCACAAGCCCAAGGGAAGAAAGATCGATCCAGGCCAGAGCTGGTGCACTCAGTGTTAAGATATAAACAATTCACTGATGACAAAGGGATAGATTAAAGCAGAATTCCAGTCATGAAGTGCAGAAGGAGGTTAAAGTAAAGCAATTCCCTAAAGCCTGCCAAGCTGCTGCATGCCCTTTTCGGATAGCTGGAATAAAAATCTGTGCCCGCTGTCTGGAGGACAGACAGGAAGAAGAGGCTAGAAGTTTCTGGTTCAGGTTTGGAGTAGAAGATACTCCTGACCTTATTCAGACGACTTTCTCCACCCTTAAAATTGATTTAGTTTCCAAACCCCTGTCGTTATATGAAGGACTAAAGGAGTCCAAGCCCCCGTGTTTTTCCTCCTCCTATTTTACTCCAGGCCATCAAGCAATTGGACAGGATTGGGTTAACTCTCTACCGAAGGGCGTGGACTGCAAGACTGCGGCTCGTCGTGGCCTATATACTTCTGGTTGCATTTCCACAATCCAGTTTAATTCTTGCAGTTGGGGCTGGGCTGCAAGGTGTACCTCTCATTTCTTTTGTGTTTTTAGGATTTTTTAATAGGAAGCGGGGGAATTTAACCCTGTTGGTCTTCCAGGCCCTTATATCCCACTGGTCTGAGAACCCCACGATGCCTACAGATAAGGGTGGTAAGGGTAAACACCAGGGTCTTTGGGTGCTTTGGGGTGTTTTTCTTTTTTCTTTTTTTTTTTCTTAAGTTGGCTGCAGTTCAGTTTTAAGTTAAGGTCAGCTGCAGGTTTTTTGTCTGGTGAGCCTGCAGGGGGGCTGGAGGAATATTTTTTTTCCTTTTACTGTAATTTATTTTTGTTAATTAAAATTTCACATACAGCAAGTGGTATCCTCCGTTTACAAGATCGAGTTAAGAGCCAGACCTTATTTTGGTCATGGGTATCCCAAAATTCAATGAAAGCTGAAGCTTTGAGATCAGCCAACTTCATTTGCCTGAAGAAATTTAGCATGGAATCCTTAAGATCCACAGTGATGTCACTTCAGCCAGAAGAATTTGACCACAGTGGATATAAAGGATGCGTACTTACATATCCCTATATTCCCAGTATGTCACACACCTCGCTTCCGAATATTCATGACACTTGGGTAACTGTCCTGTAGAGGGCGATCTTGCAGAGATGACATGAAAAAAGGAACCCCTCCTGGTCCATAAATACCTGGGACCTCCCACCATTCCCCAGTCTTTCGTCTCTGCAGTCGGTGAAGCAAGTCAGAAGATGGCTGTCTCCTCCTTGCAGGTAGCCGGGGTAACCCCCCGGCCATTTTACTATTGCTGCCTGAACCTTTTTTATTTAAACTATAGCAGTATGCCTCCCAGCCTAGGCTGAAGGTCCAGCCAATGGTAGGCTGCACCTGTGGTGTGTATGGGAGCTTGCTCCCCCGTGAGACCCCATACAAAGGGGTAGGCGGTGTCCGGGTTGGTGATCCCGGCTTGGGATGCGCCGTCCCTCTTACCCTTTCACCTATTGGTGTGGGTTCTCCCCCCCTACTGTGTCCCTCTGTGCCCCGTGGAGGGGGGAGGCCTTTTCTCCCGTGGGTTGTTTGACTTTATTTGGGGGAAAAGGTGTGTGTATGGTGTGTGTGTATATGTGGTGTGCTTTGGCGGCCGTTGTTAGCTGGGCCGGTTTCTACTCAGGTGCAGTTAAGGAGGGGGCGGGGCCGGGTGCTCGGCGTGCTCGTCGCGCCCCCCCCCCCCTCGGTCGGCTTCTCTGAGGCGCTCTGCTGGCTGAGGCCGGGCCCTGCATGAGGGAGGGGGCAGGGCCGGAGCCAGGCGCGGCCGCGTTGTGCGCTGGCCCGCCCCTCTTCTTCCGGCCTCGCTGCTCTTGCTGCTCTCCCTCTCATTCCCTCGCTGCTGTGAGGGTTGACGGTCGCCGCTTTGCTGGTGTGAGTAATTTCTGTTTATTTCCCCATTTTATCTGTTCATATATGTGTTGGGTGATGTGCATGTTGACACTTATGTTCTCCCTGTTCTCATGTCTTCCAGGTGGGATCCCTTCTTTTGATGTTTAAAAGGGAGGTTCTCCCGGTCCTAGGGTCCCTTAGAATTTATTTTAGGGTTCCTAAAAATAAAAATAAAAAATCCTCCCACTTGAGACTTGAAGGGGCATCCCGGGTAGCTTAACAGCGTAAATCCCTCTTGTCATTGCTACTACATTAAAAATCACCATATGGAGGATACCGGGCTTGGGCTCCCCTCGGGGCAACCCCGGCAGTGTGTGGGTTGTGGGGCATCCCTTGCGGGGGATAATGTACTTGTTTGTATACCTTGTGCTCCGCGGGCCATGACGCAGCAGTCGGGGGCCCAGGCGTGTGGGTCCGGGGTCCTGGCCTCATCTCCTTCCCCACCCTGCCTTATCCGTACCCCTAGTGATGTTGTCACAGGTGGGGAGTCGCAATCTGATGTGTGTGCCAGAAATTTATTTATGGCTCTGTTGCCAGAAAGGCCTCGGCTAAGAGAAAGCATTTGTCTCCAGCCGCGCCGGCTTTTGAATTTGATGATTATGATTTTCTTGACTGGTCTGTTTATTCCCCGCTAGAAGAGGGGGAGTTATTTGAGGATTCTGAGAGTTCTGACAATCAGCAGTTTGTTGGTGCTGATACTGAGCAAGGGCAGGGGGATGCTGTGGATACCTCGAAGGTCTTGGCTCACCTTTTTGAGGTTCTGGCGATTTCTCCTCCTGAGGAGGCCGCTCTGCAAAAAGGGGAATACTTTGGGACTTCTAAGCCGCGCCTGGAATTCCCAAATCAAAAGCATTTTGATGGCATTATTCTTAAGGAATGGGAGAAGCCTACTCTGCTTCCAGGTATTCCTCAAGGTTGGGATTAGAAGTATCCCTTTTCGGTGGACGTGGTAAAATGATGGTCATCCCCTCCCGAGGTGGATGCCCCGGTGCTCGGGTTATCCAATACTTCTATTTTGCATTCTCCTGACTCGACCACTCTCAAAGATGGTGAGGATAAACGCATTGATCAGATGGCTTGCCACGCTTTTGCTAGTGTCGGTTCAGCCTTGCGGCCTGTTTGTGCTTTGACGCTTACGGCAGTGGCTACCAGGTCTGTGGTTAGGGACCTGTTGAGTACTTCCAGGCTTGACCCGGCTAGTGATGAGTTCGCCGCCCTTAAGCGGTGTGAATTGTTCATGTCCTTTGGGCTTGCCGCCTTGGATGACACCATGGTCATGTGTGGTAGAACCTCGGCCTTGCTTGTAGCTATTCGGCGGTCGGTGTGGTTGCGCCAGTGGGCGGCTGATTTTGTGGCCAAAAAGTCGCTTACAGCACTTCCCTTTGTGGGGTTGCGGCTCTTTGGAGAAAGATTAGATTCTGTCACGAAAGGAGGGAAGTTACCTCAGCGTCCCATTCGGGGGGCGGCCTCCTTTAACCCTTCCTTTCGTGGTGCCAGAACTGGCAGAGTTTTGGCCTTCTTTAGCCTCAGAGGCGATTCCTGGAGTAGAGGCAGAGGTCGTGCCCGTCCAGGTCACAACTGGAGTTCCAAGCCCGCTGCGGGTGGGGGGACGGCTGCGGCACTTCTTCCAGGTCTGGGACCAGGAGGTCTCAGACAAATGGATTCTGGAAGTGGTGTCTTCCGGTTACAAGCTTGGAATTCGAGATCCGGCCTCCTCCCAGATTCTTCAGGTCTCGAGTGCCTTCGGATCCACTGGCCGCACAGGGGCTCCGGGCGGCAGTAAGTTATCTGCTGGACATGGCTGTCATTTGCCCAGTGCCTTCTGCAGAAAGGGGCTTGGGATTCTATTTCAATCTATTCACGGTGCCCAAGGAGGACGGCTCCGTTCGACCCATTTTGGATCTGAAGCTCCTCAATCAGTTTATCCGCTTCAGGAAGTTTCGCATGGAAACCTTGCGTTCAGCCGTCGATTCTCTTCGTCAGGGAGACTTCATGACGTCCATAGACATCAAGGATGCATATCTGCATGTACCTATCTTCCTGGCACACCAGAGATTCCTCAGGTTCGTGGTGGAAGATCAGCATTTTCAGTTTGTGGCCCTTCCATTCGGGCTTACCTCGGCTCCGAGGGTGTTCACCAAGGTACTGGTGGGGGTGATGGCCCTCCTCAGAGTCCAGGGCATTCGCATTGTACCATACCTGGACGACCTTCTCATTTTGGCTTCCTCACTCAGCCAAGCGGAGCTAGACACCAGAGTTGTGGTATCCACGCTGGAGAGGTTAGGCTGGGTGATCAACTATCCCAAGTCCTCCCTCTCCCTGTCCAGGGAGGTTTCGTTTCTGGGCATGACTCTGGATGCCTTTCAGGCCAGGGTGTTCCTTCCTCAGTCCAAGATTCTTCTGATCCAAGATTTGATTCGGCTTCTACTATCCAATCCTCGCCCGTCTATCCGGCTAGGGATGAGATTGGTAGGTTTGATGGTGGCTTCCTTCGAGGCAGTCCTTTTTGCCCAGTTTCACATGAGGACGCTTCAGTTCCATCTTCTAGCGACTTGGGACAGGTGTCCGCTGTCATTAGATAAGTCTTGTATGCTGTCTCCCCGGGCTCAGCAGTCCCTTCAGTGGTGGCTAGTGTCAAGCAATCTGTTGAAGGGCAGATCCTTTCTGGCCCCTTGTTGGGAAACGGTCACCATGGACGCCAGCCTGTCGGGCTGGGGGGGCTTCTGGAGGGAACACTAGTTCCAGGGATCATGGGGGCCTCAGTAGGCTCATACCCCCATCAACGTTTTGGAGCTGTGGACCATTTGGTTGGTTCTGTCTCGCTTGACTCTTCTCTTGCAGGAATTGCCAGTTCAAGTCCAATCGGACGGCGGTCGCTTACATCAATCACCAAAGAGGGACTCGCAGCAGGATTGCCCTCAGGGAGGTATCTCTGATCCTTGTCTGGGCAGAGAGCAATGTCCCATGCATCTCAGCTATTTACATCCCGGGAGTGGAGAACACAAAGGCGGACTCCCTGAGCAGGAGATCCTCTCGCCGAGGAGAATGGTCTCCCAGTTCCAAGGTATTCCAGTCCCTTTGTCACAAGTGGGGGACTCCGGAGGTGGATCTCTTTGCCTCACGTCACAATCACAAGCTTCCTGCCTTTGTGTCTGTCTCAGGATCCTCTGGCCCTGGCAGTGGATGCCATGTCCCTGGCTTGGAGGGAACTGGGGTTTCTGTACCTGCCCCCCCCCCTTCTCCATGGTGAGCAAGGTGGTGCGCAAGCTAACTCTCTAGAAGGGGCACCAGCAATTCTGGTGGCTCCAAGGTGGCCAAGACGAGTGTGGTTCGCAGACGTCGTGCGGCTGGCAGTAGATCAGTTTTATCTGTCTCTTCTTCCGGATCTCATCACCCAGGGTCAGCTACGCTACCCCAATTTACCAACGCTGGCTTTGATGGCGTGGCTGCTGAAACCTCCATCTTAAAGGAGGAAGGTCTTTCTGATGCGGTGGTTCTGACTCTTGTTAAAAAAAACCCTACAAGGCAAAGCCCTAGCCTCGCACCAGTTAATATAAGACCTCCAAGTCCTATAGTAGACGTTAGAGAGATCTTCCTCTAACGTCTACTATAGGACTTGGAGGTCTTATATTAACTGGTGCGAGGCTAGGGCTTTGCCTTGTAGGGTTTTTTCTATTCCCAGAATTCTGGAGTTTTTTCAACATGGTCTGGACTCTGGGTTCCAGCTTAGTACTTTGAAGGGGCAGGTTTTTGCCCTGGCGGTTTTCTTTCAAGGGTCTTTTGCCCTACATCCCCTGGTTAAGACATTTTTCCAGGGGGTTACTCATGTGCGGCCTCCTAAAAAGCCCTTGCTGCCGATTTGGGATTTAAACTTGGTTCTGTCGGCTCTCCAGGGGCCTCCTTTTGAGCCGGTGCATGATATTGCTCTTTCTCTGCTCACTCAGAAGGTTGCCTTTTTGGTGGCTATTACCTCTGTTCGGCGTGTCTGAGTTGGCGGCTTTGTCCATTCAGGCTCCTTACTTTGAGAGGCACCTGGACAAGGTAGTTTTCCGCTTCAAGCCAGATTTCCTTCCTGAGGTGGTTTCGGCCTTCCACCTCAATCAGGATGTAGTTCTCCCTTCCTTGTGTCCTAAGCCTAGCAATGACGAGGAGAGGACTTTACATTCTTTGGATGTGGTTCGCTGTGTGAAGTAGTATTTGGTGGCTACTTCTCCTTTTCGTAAGACGGGCGCCTTTTTCGTGGTGCCTTCCAGGCCCAGGAAAGGTTTGGCGCCCGCTAAGTCATCCATTAGTAAATGGATTCGACAGGCTGTTGTTGGGGCCTATTCTGCCAAGGGGAAGGTTCCCCCTTTTCGTGTTACTGCTCATTCTACTCGTGCTGTTGGAGCATCTTTGGCTTTTCAGCATCAGGCTTCTGTTGAACAAGTTTGCAAGGCTGCTACTTGGTCTTCTGTTCATACTTTTTCTAAGTCTTATAAGGTTGATGTGCGGGCCTCAGCGGATGCTGTTTTTGGCCGCAAAGTTCTGCAAGCTGCAGTAGTTAGTTTGCATTATTGCCTTTTTGGGATCCCCACCCATTTTGGACACTGCTATTGGATGTCCCAAGTGTCATGAATATTCGGAAGCGGGGTGTGTGACATACTGGGAATAACCATTTTACAGGTGAGTAATCACAAAATGGTATTACAAGTATGTCGCACACCCCGCTTCATCCCGCCCTTTTTTGGTTTTCTGGGATCCTTTATATGGTGAACCTTTTTTTCTTTGCTGTTTACATTTGGCTCTTCCTGGTCTCTTTACTGCTGTCTTATACTGGGAAATGGTGGGAGGTCCCAGGTATTTTTGGACCGAGAGGGGTTCCTTTTTTTTCATGTCATCTCTGCAAGATCGCCCTCTACAGGACAGTTACCCAAGTGTCATGAATATTCGGAAGCGGGGTGTGTGACATACTTGTAATAACCATTTTACAGGTGAGTAACCACAAAATGGTATTTTTTTCTTCCAATCCATTCCAGGCACTCCTTACACTTGGGATTACTTCCTTGCTGATCACGTGACTGCAAGAAAGAAAACAGGTGTGGCCCATAGGTAGCAGCTGCCTCCTAACCAAGATCAGTTTTTCTTTCTTGCAGTGGAAAGTGACTGTGAAGGTTCAGGAAAATAGCTCTCAAGGATTTGCAGCAAGCGGGGGATTGCACCCTGTCTGCTTTCTGCGTAAGCCTTATTCCCACGGATCCCCTAGACCCAAATTGTGCCTCCTACAGCATCTGGCTTTTCTGGGGTTCGTGAAGGTAAGGTGGAAGCGCCGGGGTCTTGGGGCGCTTACAGAGCATATAGGCTCTGGGCTACAAGCTTTTTAAAAAGCAAGTCAGCCGCAGGTTTTTCTCTGGTGTACCTGCTGAGGAACGTTTATTTTTAATTCAACCCATCCTTCTTCCAAGTTAGATTTTTGCTCAAAAAAATAATAAAAAAATGAAAATAAAAAATTTTTAGGTATGCTTTTAAGGGGCGTGGCTGATGTCACGCATGGGGCGGAGTTTAACATGGAACCATGAGGCCATGTTTCCTGCAGTGCTCTCTCTCACTGGAAGAAGGTCGGGTCTTGTTGTTCCCCGCTATTCCAAGTAAGTGTAGCAGCCTGCAGGACAGCGGGCGGCCATGACTGGTGCTGTGGATGCAGGCTATATAAAGCGGCCATAACTGAGCAGGCCATTTGTGGTGTTCAGGATTGACAGTAGGGCGGCCGCGGCAGCCGGGAAGCACTTTTTGTGTGAATGCGGCCATCGCGTGTGCGGCTGCGGTCGCGGCCGTCCGGGGCAGGTTGTCTGTTGCTGCGTTTCTTTAAGCCTAGGAGGCTGTGTGTGTGTGTGTGTGTGTGTGGCGGTTGCGGGCAGCGGCTCCGGGACAATGAATTATGGACAGAGCCTGCTGGTATTATGATTATTATTTTACAGTTTGGCCGACCTGTTTTTTGACTTGCGGCGTTAAGCAGCCTTTCTTACTTTTTATGTATGATCTTATCTTTTGTTTAGGCTGTGAAGAGAGAACGGTGGTGGTGAGTGGACATCGCCATTATCAATTTTATTAATTTTATGATCATTGTTAGGACCAATTGCTATATATATATATATATATATATATATATATATTTATTATATCAATATGATTGGTTTTTATTACTTTTTTTAAAAAAAAAGGGAAAGGAGATTATTAATGCTCTTGTTCTCCTGTTTTATTTTTAGAAATTGGAAGAAGGATAGAAAAGGGTTGTGGTTCCTCCCGGTCCCTTTTGGGATTGGTTTTTAGACTTGGGGCCTTTTAGGTCTGATTGCCCAATTAAAAAAAGAAAAAAAAAAACATGAGGGAGGCATCAGGGGATAGTGATTCGGGCACCCCACTTGAGCAGGGCGGGCTCTGCCCTTTATGTAAGCAAAACAGAAGAATGGTGTAAACGCACACTGGTCAAAAAAATGGGTGCAGATCCCGGGGCAATCCCTAGCCCCATATAATAGTCCAAGCAGTTCAGGAAAAGGTCCGCACTCCTTAAAAATTCCAATGCTTTTATTATAAGAAAAAGTTAAAATGGTCTCCAATCAATAGATGCAGCATAAAATCCAATAAATGACCCTGGCAGTTGACAGTTACCACATGTAGTCTCTGCCCTTTATGTAAGCAGGATTCCCTTTGTAGTTTCAGCACGCTGTGTTCCGCTTGCGCCATGAGAATTGGTTTAGACCATAATAGAGCGGCTGCTCAGGTCTCTAGCCCAGATAATGCTGGAGGGAGCGTGACTGCTCCCCCGGAGAGGGGGAAGGCAGTGAGGCGCAGGTGGACGTAGTGCACAGGTTGGATAACCTGGAGAGGCAGTTGTCCTTGGTTATTCCAAAGAAGGCCGCCTATAAGAGAAGGCATTTGGAACCTGTTGCGGAGGAAAAAGATTTATTTGCCTCTTTTGTTGAGGAGGACGAGGAGTATTGAGGAGCAGCTCTGAGGGCGAGTTGCGCTCAGGGAAGGAAGATAGTAACTCTATCTTATTCTCGCCTGAGGACCCCCTTCTCGCAGACGAAACAGAATGTCTGCTCTCCTCGGTTTTTGAAACGTTGAATATCACCCCTCCTGAGGTGGCGAAAAGAGGGAAGGACGACCTGTTTAAGCCAGTAAGGCAAAGGCAGGTGTTCCCGGAACAGCCGCACTTTTCCAAGATGGTATTAAAGGAGTGGGAAAATCCTAACAAGCTACCGGCTGTTCCCAAGATCCTAGACGCTAGGTATCCCTTTCCGGCGGACATGATTAAGCTTTGGTCTTATCTACCTGAGGTGGACGCCCCAGTAGCAGGCTTGTCTAATACTTCTATCATGCCGTCTGCTACTATGGGATCCTTAAAAGATCCCACAGAGAGACGTATGGATCAATTGGCCCGCCATGCTTTTGCTATGATAGGATCCTTTTTACCTCCTGTTTGTGCCACGGCCATTGTGTCCCTGGCTTCAAGGAAGAAGATGAAGAAAAATTTAGCCAGGGCTAAGTCTCGCAGGCTTATTCAAGAGTCCAAAAATGTTAAGGATTGTTTGGACTCGTTCGCTATCACTGCGATGGATGATGCAGTCAGGCTGGCGACTAGAACTTCTGCTCTTCTTGTGGCCTTGCGCCGTTCCTCATGGCTAAGACAGTGGTCGGCTGATGCCGCCGCTAAGAAAGCTCTTACGGATCTACCTTTTTTAGGGAGCAGACTCTTTGGAGAAAAGCTGGACGGTATGGTCAAGGATGGCAAGCTTCCTCAGAGAAAGAGGTCGGCTCGGCCTTTTCAGTGGCCTTCATCATATTGGTTCTTTCGGAGTGGCAGAGGTGTCTTCCGTCCTTGCTCCCGTAGAGATTTTTGGGGTAGAGGCAGAGCGCGTAATAGGGCAGGAGGGGCCTGGAGAAGTAGGCCCAAACCTCCAGCCAAGCCCACTCCAGCATGAGGGGGCGCCCTCACCCGAGCGAGTGGGGGGGGATGGCTCTTGCATTTTGCTCATATCTGGAGGTGCCACATGGTGGATCTTTGGATCCAAGAGATGGTGTCTTCGGGCTGCAAGATGGAGTTTGCAGCCAGACCACCCGCAAGGTTCCTTCGGTCAGGGGCATCCCGGAACCAGTCAAAGATAGATGCCCTGAGATCCGCAGTTCAGCATCTCCTTCAAAAGGGAGTAATTTGTCGGGTACCCTTTCGGGAGGAAGGTCAGGGGTTTTACTCCAACCTGTTCACAATTCCCAAGAGGGATGGGTCGATTTGTCCCATTTTAGACTTAAAGGATCTCAACAGGTATATCCGCGTGAAACATTTCCGCATGGAGACGCTAAGGTCAGCGGTAAGAGTAGTTTGGCCCGGGGATCTTATGACTTCTATAGACATAAGGGACGCGTATTTGCTTGTGCCGATTTTTCCAGGGCATCAGAAGTTCCTGAGGTTTGTCCTGGAAGATCAGCACTTCCAGTCTGTGGCGCTTCCATTCGGGATATCCTCGGCTCCAAGAGTGTTCACCAAAGTTTTGGCGGGTCTCATGGCTATTTTCAGGAGCCAGGGGATATGCATCATCCCATATTTGGACGATCTTTTAATTTCAGCCGGGTCTCTTCAGCAGATCATGAAAAACACGCAGACAGTCCCATCAACTCTGGAAGAGTTCGGCTGGGTGATCAATTACCCGAAGTCCCATATCACTCCGGCACCAGTAAGGAATTTCTTAGGAATGACTCTGGACACAGTTCAAGTCAAAGTGTTTCTACCAGAACAGAAGGCTCTGCTAATGCGGAATCAAATAGTTTTTACTGGCTTGCCAGCAGCCGACCATTCGGCTAGGGATGCAGCTAGTAGGCCTTATGGTAGCCTGCTTCGAGGCCGTACCTTTTGCCCAGTTTCACATGAGGCCTTCCATTCAGTGGAATCTGTTGGCAAGCTGGGATCGAGCCCTGCAGTCGCTGGATCAAGTCTTTCTGCTAACACCCTCAGCCAGGCAATCTTTTCAGTGGTGGATGGACCCTCTTCATCTGTCTGTAGGCAGGTCCTTTCTGACACCACAGTGGCAGATTGTTGCCACGGATGCCAGTCTCACAGGCTGGGTGGGCATCTGGCACAGAAGATCCAGGGACAGTGGGGGCCGAAGGAGAATCGGCTTCCCATAAATATATTGTAATTAAGAGCAATCCGGCTAGTGCTTCAGTATCTGACCCCCAGTTTAAAGGGGAAGGCAGTCCAGGTCCAGTCGGACAATCGGACGGCAGTAGCCTATATCAATCATCGGGGGGGGGGTACTTGGAGCAAGAGTCTTCTAGAGGAAGTAAGCCTGATTCTGACTTGGGCAGAGGAGAATGTTCCCTGCATCTCGGCAGTTTTCATCCTGGGGGTAGAAAACCAGGAGGCTCTGAGCAGAAAGGTTCTGCGTCGGGGAGAATGGTCCCTCAGTCGGAAGGTCTTTCAAGCCCTTTGTCTTCGCTGGGGGTGTCCGGAAGTGGATCTCTTTGCATCCAGACACAATCACAAACGGCCAAAATTCATGTCCCTGTCAGGGGACCCTCTGGCCATAGCAACGGACGCCCTGTCAGTCTCCTGGGCAAGGTTCAAGCTTCTGTACGTTTCCCCCGCTTCCGCTCCTGAGCCGTGAAAGATAGCTCAGGAGGGGGTACCAACCATTCTAGTAGCTCCTCGTTGGCCAAGGAGAAGTTGGTTTTCAGACATAACAAGGTTGTCGGTGGACCATTGGTGCCTACCAGTCGAGCCAGATCTTCTCACACAGGGGGCACTTCGGCACCCGAATTTACGGATGCTAGCTTTGACGGCCTGGCTATTGAGACCTCGATCTTAGCAGAGAAGGGTTTATCGGCTAAGGTTATTCATACCATGATTCAGGCCCGGAAGAAGTCGTCTTCCATAATTTATTACAGGGTCTGGCAATCATTCATATCTTGGTGTGAGGTTAGGAATTTTTCATGCAGAAGGTATTCGATTTCTAGAATTCTAAAATTTCTACAAGATGGCCTAGATATGGGCCTACAGTTAAGCACCCTAAAAGGGCATGCGTCGGCCTTATCTATTTTTTTCCAGAAGTCTATCGCTAGTAATAGGCTCATTTAGACTTTTTTTTTCAAGGTGTCACTCATGTCCGACCACTGCGCAAGTCCAATTTACCGGTGTGGGACTTGAATCTGGTGTTGACGGCTCTACAGGGTGCTCACTTTGAACCCATGGGCCCAGAAGGATACAGACTCTTATCAACATTGGATAGCTGACTACCCAGCCAAACTTTTCTAAAGTCGCATATCATACATTCAAGTGTTATATATTTCCTGGGAATGTCATTAGACACAACTCAGGCCAAAGTTTTTCTCCTGGAACAGAAGAGACTTTCACTTCAAGCCAGGGTACAGGATCTCTTTTCCTGTCCTCCTGTCCTTAGCCGAAGATTCGTCAAGGAATGCGTTGGGCCTCATGGTGTCTTGCTTCGAGGCGGTGCCCTTTGCACAATTTCACACAAGACCCCTGCAGACGGAATTGCACTTGATCTGGGATCGAAACCCACAAACCTTCAATCACCTCTTTTTACAGTTTCAACAATGCAGTCCCTAACCTGGTGGCTGAATCCTCAGCCTCTTCAGATGGGCAAATCCTTTCTTCTGGTACAATGGAAGATTATCACCATGGATGCCAGTCTAACAGGTTGGGGGGTGTCATGGGGTCACAAACGATCGAGGGACAGTCAGGATTGGGGGAGAGCAGTCTTCCCATAAATATTCTGGAACTGAGAGCAAATCTATTGTCTCTCAAGCACTGGAGCATATATCAACCATAAGATGGGCACTAGAAGCATGAGAGCTCTCAAGGAAGTGACCCCGATCTTGCTTTTAGGCCAAGACATGTTTCATGTTCGGCAATCCACATACCAGGAGTTGACAACTTGCAGGCCGCTCTAAACAGAGTGGCTTTTCTGCCAGTTATCCAGACCATGATTCAGGCCAGGAAGCAAACTGCATCAAAGATTTAATTCAGAATCTGGCAAGTATTGCTTGGTGAGAAACGAGAGGTTTCGCTTGTAGAACGTTTTCTGTTTCCAGAATACTAGAATTTTTACAGAAAGGTCTTGATGAAGGTCTTCAATGGAGCACTTAAAAGGAGAGAGATCTGCTCTATCCATCTTTTTTCAGTAACCCTTTGCTGAGAATAAATTAGGACTTTTTTACAGGGGGTCACTCATGTGCAACCTCCCAATCAGCCTCTTCTGCCAGTCTCGGACCTGAGCTTAGTTTTATCAGGCCTTCAGGGACCTCCCTATAAACCGCTGGTAGATGAGTCACCAAACTTAATGACACTTAAGGTCATCTTTTTAGTGGCAATTATTTCAGTACGATGGGTTTCTGAATCAGCAGCTTTATCAGTGTTAGTGTTACATAAGGACAAGGCTGTGTTCTGTTTTAAACAGGACTTTCTAAAGTGGTTTCCGCCTTATATCCTGCTCCGGTTACCCATAAGGAGAGTATCCTTCACTCTCTGGGTGTAGTGAGAGCATTAAAATTTTATATCACTGCTACACAAGCTTTCTGCAGGCTGGACTCCTTTATTATAAATGGAGGAGCCATGGAAAGGTCTACCACCAGCTAAGCATTGAAAAGGGCTAATATCTCTAAAGGGAAGAATCCTCCCTTTTTAAGGTTACAGCTCATTCTACATGTGCTATTGGAGCATCTTGGGCTTCTCAGCACCAGGCTTCAGTAGAACAGGTATGCAAGGCTGCTACTTGGTCTTCAGTTCATACATTTACCAAATTTTGCAAGGTAGATGTTAGAGCCTTGGCGGATGCCGCTTTTGGTAGAAGGTATTACGAACAGTGGTAAGCTGGAGGTTGTTTGGAATAGCTTGCTCATTATTAGAAGAATATGATTTATTATTTGGGATCCCACCCTGAGGTAAGGGCACGGATTTTGGAGGTCTCAATCGTGTCAGATTGCCTAACGCCTGGAGTAAAATAGGAAGAGAAAATACAATTCTGTGATTCTCACCTGTAGAATCTCTTCTATTTTTACTCCAGGACGTCAGACCGTCCCTGTCTGCTAGGCTACTATATCCATTCCTTGGATGCCTAGTTCTAGGGGAGTTTGTATATATGTAAATCAGCATAAATAAACGGAGGTAGTAGAGAGGAGTTTCTTGTCTTTTTTTTTTTTTTTTTTTCCTCCTAACAAAGATATAGGGATGCTTTAATTCTCCCGGACGGTTGTTTCTACTGCTTTTCAATTACTGGATTGTGAAAGTGCAGGCGGAGGTATATAGGCTGAGAGGAGCCACACCTTTGTCTTGCAGTCCACGCCCTTTAGTCAAGAGTTAACCCAATCATGTCTGATTGCCTGACTACCTGGAGTAAAAATAGAAGAGAAAGCAATTCTACAGGTGAGAATCGCAGAACTGTATTATGTCCATGACAAAAACGGACATTGTTTCTAGGGAATGGAGAAGCCCAGAAGCTCACTTAAAAAGGTTTCCTTTTGAGGAGGCTGAGGTAGCATCATGGGAAAAGTACCCCAAAGTGGACAGAGCTCTTGGGAGGCTGATGTCTTTCTGTTGAAACCCCTAATAGCCATTGGCTGTGTAGGAAGGGTTCTTCAAATGTAGGTGGACAACCTTAAGAACAATCTGATTAAAGATGCTCCTAAGGAGGAAATATTGGAAGTGTGTTTTAGATAAGGAAGTTTAACCCTTCTAGTGCCAGCTACGTGAGTCTCCCGTAGCTGCCTCTCCAACAGTTAAGTGCCAGCTACTGTACGTGAGACTCGGGTAGCTAGCCCCATAAAAGTCAAAAAGATACTTACCTGACCCCTCGTTTGAAAGTGCCAGCGATTCTCTTCAATCATCACATGTTTGATTTCCACCCCCGGGCCTCTGATCTTCGGGAGGGGGCCTGGAATAGCCCCCCCCGCTTCCACCACACCGACATCTTAAAAAAAAAAAAAAATAAAATAAAATTTAATGACAAACTCACCTGCTCACTCACTCGCTCCTCCGATGTCTTCTCTTCACCAGGGGGGGACTCCGATCCCCCCCCCTGGACTTACCGCGCTTCGGGTGAGAACCCAGCCACGGGCCCCCACCATCCTCTTCGGGCGGCGCTGGCCCCGCCCCTAGCCCCGCCCACTTGTCGAAGGAGTGGGATGATGTCATCCCGCGCCTCGTATACCGGCACCGGGCTCCGATCTGTCACTTGTCGGTAGCGATCGGAGCAGGGAGGGTGGGAGGCAGGAAGGCTCTGATCCCCTGCCTCCCACCCGTCCTGCTATGATCACTACCGGCAACTGTCATCTGCAGCGGCGCGGGACACTGGATGGGAGGTAAGTATAAGTTGAAAAAAGAATATATTTTTTTTGTGTGGTGTCTTTTTTACTTTTAACTATTTTTGAACTGGTAAGGGGTCCATGAGACCCCTTATACCAGTTCACAAGGCTCTGGGGCTGGCAATCACCTGTGGCTAGCGGGTGACTTGCCATAACCCCCAGCCCCCCCATTACCTGCCTCCCCAACGGCCGGGGGGGGGGGCAGAAGGGCCCAGGCCACTTATTGGCTATGTGGGCTAGTAGCCTGCAGGGCCAGGGGCCACCACTGCTGGCCTCTGAGCCCTGTTCTACAAGCCCCCATAGCTGGTCCGTGTCGGTAATGCTGGGTAAGGGGGACCCTACATCATTTTTTGGGGGGATTTTAAGGGTTTTAACCCTTAAAATTCCCCCAAAAATGAGGCCCCTCCCCCCTGGGAGGGGGGACCATATGTCATTTTTTTTTTTAAATTAACCCCTTGCATAGTTGTATCCTATCTGAAATCTCCTAAACTGCTGTTTCAATTTGGGGGAGTCTCCTGGGCAGGAAAGGGTGTCTACCAATACATATGTGGTACCGAAAAATAGGGCTTTCACATGCAATAAGATTTTATTAACAAACTTACATTTTTTATTACAAAAAATACTACAAATTGTAAAAAATACATATATTTTTTTTTTGCACATATTTCACCCAAAAGTATTGAGAATACACTAAAAAAAGCCAAACATTTCATGTTGAAGCCCAGACTCTGCTGAAAAAAACAATATATAATTTTCCTAGAAAATCCCTGGAAATTCCTTCAAAAATCAAGGTTGAACATGTGTAGCACAAAAAAGTGAAAAGTAGTCTGGCAACAGTGTAACAAAAAATCTAGGTAGGCTGGCACTTAAAGGGTTAAAGGCCAATTATGACATTATCAAAATTCAGGTCTACTCCTCCTGGGCAGAAGATCCAGCACAGGTCTAGCACTTCAAATTGCCTCCTTTATCTAACCTGTTTACTTCTCCCCCCATATCCCCCAAACTCTTTTCACAAAGCATGTTTCCAACACTATGGAGGGAGGGGCATGCAACCTTACTGACAGCGCTGAATGCCTTGATCAGTGTTGTCATCCAGGAAATGCTCATGAATCCCAAAAAGCAGGAGTCTATTTTGAAAGTCTGTGCTGCTCTGGATTCTCTATCAGAGTACAAGGTGAGTATTTTTCTTGTTCAGTCAAAAGTAACCCTTTAAATTTACAGTTATCATTTAAGGCTGGGGTGACGCAGCTCCCTGGTCAGGAGTCTCTTTGGTATCGGTCATTTCGGATGCGGAAATATTGGATGCTGGTGGCTGAGGAGTCAGTTTTTCAGATTCCTCTTCTGCAGGAAGTTTCCCTGTCTGGAATGGTTTGTGGGGTGTCTATCTTTTTTGTTTTAGTTCTTTAGCCTCTTTTTGGCCAAGATTTTCTTGGCAATCAGATTCAGCAGGAGTATCAAAGTGTTCTTCTTCTGCAAATGACGTGTCTGAAAATCCATCCAGAGGGGGAATCCCGGATGTCCGTGTCACGTGACCTTTCTATATCGCAAACTATTTGACCCTGCTGGTGTTTTGGTAACCTGTTGCTTGTAGAATCTGAGTGCAGAGTTCATGGTTGATGCTTCGGTTGAAGCCATCAGGGCCAATGCTAAAAGCATGGCTTTGACCAAGGGTGCACGGTGGGCAATGTTGATAAATCATCCAAGTCCCACCTTTAGGGCATCCGGTTCAAGGGAAAGCAGCTCTTTGTTCTAGAACTCGAGACTGTCCTCAATAAGTCTTTTGAGAAAATTAAGAATTTTCCGGTTACGGGATGCACCCATTCCACTTCTGAGGGTAGACCCAAAGAAGCCTAGATTTCCTCAGAGGCAGTTTAGCAGGAAGCCCTGGCAGGCAGAGAGGGGTTGGGGTAAAGGAACCTTACTTTTCAATCCGCCACCCCCACCTAAGCCCACTCCTGACCGTCAAGTGTGAGAGAGACTCCAGTTGGTTCCTGGACTTCAGAAGGGGAGGGTTTTACCCCATGTGGTGTTAGTGCAGAATGCTTCAGGGATAGTTTTTTTTATCTTAAACGTAAAATCTTAAATCGCAGTATAAAACACAAAAAATTCAGAATGGAACCAATTTATACAATCAGAGGCATTCTCTTAAGGGATGCCCTAATTGCCTCTATAGACCTTCAAGATGCTTACTTAAATTTCTCAATTCCCCCTTCTCACTGGAGATTCATAAGGTTTACAGTCCGACTGAAGGGGCAGGTGTCTCATTGGCAATTCCGGGGCTATGCCCTTTGGGCTCTCATCAGCTCCTTGGATCTGTACAAAGATACTGGCAGAGGTAATGGCTCAGATCAGGTCATGCAAAGCCTCCCTTGATGAAGACTCAGAACCTAGTGGGGGGCAGGCCCTGGCACCAAAAGATCCCCTCATAGTTACCACGGATGCAAGCGCCCCACTGCCTGGGTTGACAGTTTCAGGACTTTTGGTCAGTAGCAATGTTGAGAAAGTCATCCATTTTAAGAGACCTCTTGGTAGTGAAGATGGCTTTGTCCTAAAAAGAAACTTGTCCAAGCAGAGACATTCAAAAAGTGCCGGACAATACCACGGTGGTAGCTTATCTAAACCATCAAGGGAGAACAAGGTCCAAAGAATTCCACAAAAAGGGGAACCTAAATCTGGAAGCTCACTTCTAAGTCAGCCCTGGAAATACTGGAAGGAGCCAAGGGGGCTTACATCTTACATCAGGGAACTATTCAACACTCACATCCAGAATCCTTAATTCTGACACTATGGATTCTGAATAGGTCATGCTAAATTAAAAAGGCCTCTAACAAGTTTAATTTTCTTTTTGTTGGTGGTCATCAAGAAAAGCAACACCTAAATAGCTTGTGACCCAGCCTAATGTGGGCTGGTACAGTCTCAAGGCTAGAAGAATTACAAATAGCAAGTATATGGGAATAGGCATATCCTAAAATTTTTTACACCTTTGAGAATGACCTCGCCAAATTCGGATATTTTTAATTCATTAAATGTTTTAATTTGATACCATAAGTTAGAGACCCTAATAACGGGGATCAAACAATCAAAAATTCTGTTTACAATCAAATGCCTAATGACTTATAAATATTACCATTGTTTACGAATTCCCAAAGGGTGTGGTCTGCAAGAACAAAGGTGTGTCTCCACCTCCCGGTCCTATAACCACCTGGCTGACTTGATGCACTTCAGTTTTCTTTCTTGCAGTGGAACAGCAAGGACTTATCTGAACTCCTCTCCCATTTACTTTTTGTTTTAAAGGAACTAAGCTTTGGAAGCGGGGGAAATGGAAACCTGACTGTTCCTTGGCCCTTATACTCCTTGAATCCTGACTTCTCCTTGGCCCTTATACTCCTTGAATCTGAATTGACCCACTTTGCCTCCGCAGCTAAGCTGCATTCGGATCAGGATGGTAAGGTAAGCGCCAGGGTCTTGGGGCGCTGTGGGGTGTCACCTTTTTGTTTAGCATAGCAGCAAGCACCGGTGTGCGGCTCTTTTCTTACCCCGCATTCACTGGAAGATTTGCGGCCGAAACTAAGCAGCAAGTACCACTAACATTGCGATTCTCCTCCGGCCTCTCTCACTGGAAGATTTTCGGCCGGACGAAGCGGCAGGTACCGCTAACATCGCGGTTCTTCTCCAGCCGCCTTCAATGGAAGATTTTCGGCCAAGCAAAACGCCGAGTACCGCTGAGTTCCCGGTTCTTCGGCCGCCTTCAATGGAAGATTTTGGCCGGGCAAAGCGCTGAGTACCGCTGAGATCGCAGTTCTTCTCCGGCCGCCTTCATGGGAAGATTTTCGGCTGGGGGGGAAGCACAAAAGTACCGCCGACTTCACAGTTCTTCTCCAGCAGTGCTTGATACTGGGGTTGTTGGCCGGCAAAATGGGCTGCTTCTGAGCCGCTGCACGGCCACCCTCAAGCGGACCTAAATCTTTAGGTAGGTCATTTTTTAATTATGTGTATTAATATATTTCATATATAAATATTTTCATTGTTTAAAAAAAAAATAATATATTATATAATTAATTGTGGGATAAGACTGGCAATATATTGATGTGGTTCACACTCTCAAAATAGTCTTGCGACTATCGGGAACTGTTCACATACTAGGTTTTAGACCCCCTGGGAGGTAATCTAGTATTAATCACCATGACGGAGGCATCTGGGGTAATCAGATCTGGTCCTTTAGCAGATAGATTCACCCCTTGTACTGTATGCAAACAGACACTGGACGAGGATAGCACAGTGTGCAGGGTTATGCTACGGTAGTAGTGGATATGGAAGACAGTTGTCTCCTCCCTGCAAGGGTTCTGTCCCTTGTTGCCGGTGCCCTCCAAGCTTAAAAACCCCCCTGGCAGCCTTCAAGCGAACCTAAAACCTTTAGTAAGTCATATCAGCTACTAAGAAGGTTTTGGGGAGGATATTGTGGCTGCCATAGCCTCCTTCTGAGTCTTTAAACTCTGTTGGCAGCCCTCAAGTGGTCCTAAACCTTTGGAAAGTCATTCAGAAGGATTGGCTACTAAAAAGGTTTTTAAAGAAATGATTTATCCTCTAATTTGAAGAGGATATTGTAGCTGCCATAGTCTCCCAGGAAGTTTTCCGTTGGGGAGGATTCATCCAGTAGGGACTCGTATTCAAAGTCCTCTACACAAGGGGGTGCTCAGTTAAGATGGATAGATGGTTTTGATTTCCTCCATTCTG
Source organism: Gastrophryne carolinensis (assembly GCA_027917425.1). Lineage (NCBI taxonomy): Eukaryota > Metazoa > Chordata > Amphibia > Anura > Microhylidae > Gastrophryne > Gastrophryne carolinensis. The sequence goes on from CM051234.1 coordinate 266,356,961, forward strand.
GAGGATGTTGCGGAGCATACACATTATTCTAATCTGATCAATAGGGAATGGCAGAAGTCGGGTTGTCTTCCGACCATTCCTGAAGTACTAGATACTATGTTTCCTTTTCCTCCAGATCAGATTGATTTATGGTCTCACCCTCCTGTGGTGGACGCTCTGGGGTCAGGTCTTTTTTAAGATTTTGGTTATGCCATCCTTGGATAGTGCTTCTCCAAAGGATCCAGCGGATAAGCGTGTGGATCGGGTGGCATGTCCTGCTTATTCTATTATGGGGTCAACCTTGCGGCCAGCCTGTGCTACATCCATAGCATTTTTGGGGAGTAGGAGGTTGTACAACTGGACTCGAAGACTCGTAGGGGTCATTCATGGAAGTCATGCTCTCAGGTGATCAAGACCAGTTTGGCTACAACAAGTATATGATACGGGCTATGGAGGATTAAGCAGAATAGGTGCCAAAGGCCTAGCTCTGGTGTTAGCCTTAAGGCGTGCTTTATGGCATAAGCAATGGCCAGCTGACATAGCCTCCAAAAAATGACAGGACTCCCCTTTAAGGTGGGGTGTCTGGGGAGTGCTTGGTTGACATGGTAAAGCATGCTACTAGTGGTAAATCATTTAATCTGCCACAGAAGCCGAAGTCTAATACTGCTTCTGCGGGGCCTCTGATACTCTGGGGCTTCGGCTACAGGTTTGACCTCTTCGGGATACCGAAGAGATTTTTGGAATAAAGTTCCAAATTAAGGCAACAGGTGTCTGGCAGAATAAAGCCAGACCTCCTTCAAAGCCTGCTCAGGCATGAAGGGACGCCCCCGCTCTTGCAGGTGTGGGGGGACCGCTTCTGCATTTTGCTCAAATTTGGAGGCTTCATGTAACAGATATTTGGATGCAGGAATTTGTATCCTCGGGTTACAAGATCAAATTAGGAGCCAGACCCCTTGGAGATTCTCTTGGTCAGGGGTATCCCGAATTCCGCAGAAAGCAGAAGCATTGAGATCTGCCGTATCTCGCCTTTTTAGAGATTGGAGTTGTTAATCCACAGTGAAATTACTCCAGGCGGGCAGTGTATATATAAGGATACATACCTACATTACTGTAGGTGGCCTACATCTTCAGTTTGCGGCGTTACCCTTCGGTCTATCATCAGCACCAGGGGTGTTTACCAAGGTGTTGGCAGGTCTCATGTTTTCTTTAAGAAGTCGGGGTATACATATAATCCCTTACTTAGACTATCTGTTAATATGGGCCCATCATGTCAGGGGGCCCAGAAAGATACAGACTGTCTAATCGACATTGGATAATTGACTATCCAGTCGAATTCCTATGTCAAATATCATATCATAGCTTCAATAGTTATTCTTTACTGGGACAGTCATTAGACACATCTCAGGCAAAAGTGTTTTTCCAACACAGAAGTGACTCTTACTTCAGGCCAGGGTACAGAGTCTCTTGTCTTGCCCTCACTCGACGATTCATCAAGGAATATGTCTGTTGGGCCTGATGGTATCTTGCTTGAGTCAGTACCTTTTTGCACTGTTCAAACAAGACCCCTGCAGATGGAATTGCTCACAATCTGATCGAGACCCACACACTCTGGATCACTCTTTTTGCATGACACCGTCAACCAGGCAGTCTCTAGCCTGGTCCTCAGCCTCTTCAGACTGGTAAATCCTCCCTTCCAGTACAGTGGAAGTTCATCACCATGGATGCCAGTCTATCGGGTTGGGGGAGTGTCATGGAGTCACCAACGCTCCAGGGACAGTGGAGTCTGAAGGAGAGCAAACTCTCCATAAATATCCTAGAACTGAGAGTGATTCTATTGTATCTCAGACATTGGACATACCATCTGAAGGGGCATCCTGTCCGGATTCAAACAATCGGACGGCGGTGGTATATATCAACCACCATAGGGGCACCTGAAGCAGTGAAGCCCTCATGGAAGTGAGCTGGTTTTTACTTTAGGCCGGGAAACAGGTTTCATGTATTTTGGCTTTACACATACCTGGACAACTTGCAAGCCGATCATCTCAGCAGAACGGTCCTGCATCAGAGGGAATGGGCTCTTAGTCAGGGGGGGGTTTTCAATCCCTATGCATGTGCTGGGGGATTCCAGACATGGATCTCTTGTGCATCACGATACAATTGGAAGGTTACAAAGTTTGTGTCTTGGTCCAGGGATCCTCTAAATATAGCAACAGATGTCCTGACTCTTCAGGGGTCAGCATTCAAGCTTCTTTATGCATTCCCTCCGATTCCACTACTGGGTCAAGTACGAAGAAAGGTTGGCTCACAAGGGAGTCCCAATCATTCTGGTGGCTCCTCGGTGGCCAAGAAGAAGCTGGTTCTCAGACATAGTAAGGATGTCCGAGGGCAATTCGTGGAGGTTACCCGATGATCCAGATTTTCTCACACAGGGGCCTCTAAGGCATCCCAATTCACATGTTCTGGCTTGGACGGCCTAGCTATTGAATCCTTTGTCTTGGCAGAAAGGGGGTTCTTCTGACAGTCATGCAGACTGATTCAGGCCAGGAAGAAGCCTTCATCAATGATCTACTATAGAGTCTGGCAAGCATTATCGCTTGGTGCAAATCCAGAAGGTTCGCTGGTAGTTTTTTCTGTTCCCAGAATATTTGATTTTTTGGCAGAAAGGTCTTGATGAAGGTTTTCAATTGAGTACTTTAAAGGGACAGATATCTGCTTGATCTATCGTTTTATTCAGAAACCCATTGCTGTGAATAAATGTATCAAAACTTTTTCTATAGGGAGTCGCTCATGTGCGGCCTCCTTGTAAGCTACTTCTGCCGGTTTGGGACCTGAACTTGGTTTTATCAGCTCTTTATCAGCGTCCTCCTTTTGATAACCTCAGGTTTCTGAATTAGCAGCTTATCAGTTAAGTCTCCTTATTTAGTGTTGCATAAGGACAAGCTCGTCTTCTGCTTTAAACAGAATGTTCTTCCTAAGGTGGTTTCCATCTTAATGAAGAGGTGAATTGCCTTCCTTATGTCCTACTCCAGTGTCTGATAAAGAAAGGATTCTTCATTGCTGGGTGTAGTGGGAGCACTAAGATACTGTCTCATTGCTACACAATCTTTCTGTAGGTCGGACTCCTTATTTTTTCTTACCTGAGGGTCCACGGAAAGGTCTTCCACCATCTAAGTCTACCATCAGAGATGGATGAGACAGGCAGTGGTAAGAGCCTATATTCCCTAAGGGGAAGGATTCTTCTTTTAGGACTACTGCTTATTTGACAAGAGCTATTGGAGCTTCTTGGGCTTTTTAGCTTCAATAGAACAAGTATGCAAAGCCGCTACCTGGTTTTCAGCTCATACATTTACCAAATTCTATAAGGTAGAGCCTTTGGTAGGAAGTAATTACATACAGTGGTAATTAGATGGTTTTGGAATGTCTTGTTCCTGAAAGGAATAAGGGATTTTGGAATGTCTTGTTCCTGAAAGGAATAAGGGTTTTTGGAATGTCTTATTCCTGAAAGGAATAAGGTTTGGGGATCCCACCTGAATTAGGGTACTGCTTTTGGAGGTCCTATTCGTCTCCTATTCGTCTCTGAATTCTTCTGATGGCCTGAAGTAAAATGGAAGAGAAGAAAATTCTGTGAGGACTCACCTGTAGAATTAATTTCTCTTCCATTATTACTTCAGGACATCAGACCCCCCCTGTCTGCTAGGTTACTATGTCCATGTCTTGGATGCCTAGTTTTTAGTGGAGTGGTAAATATGTAAATAGTTGCTGTAAATCTGCAGTGAAAAAAAGATTAAACAGAGAGGAGTCTAGTCTTTGTCTCCAGCCTTTTGTTTTCAACAGGATAGATATGCCTCCCAGGCGGCTGGTTCTACTGCTTTTCAATTAAACTGAAGTGCATAAAGTCAGCCAGGTGGTTATAGGCCCAAGAGGTGGAGACACACCTTTGTTCTTGCCTTCGGGAAAGGTTAACCCATTCGTCTCTGAATTCGTCTGATGTCCTGAAGTAATAATGGAAGAGAAATTAATTCTACAGGTGAGTACTCACAGAATTTTCTTTTTCGGAGCACCAGAAATGAAGGAAACCACTGTGGGGAAGGAAAGGGGAGTATACATTTCTTGGATCAAAGCCCCTGTGTTCAATTTTCTAAAAACCAGGACATTAAAATCATTGGTATTATGAATACAGTAACTGTTCATTGAGTGATTGTGTCCAGTCACTGCTTGTTTTGTCTTGCAGTGTCTCATGCTTATTAATTAACAAAAATTTAGCTAGCCTACATCATGGTAATGTTTCACAATATCTATTTCTATACAACTTATTGTTCGTGGACTGGGAAGCAGGAGGACTTCTAACTTTGATTTTGTTTCTCTCCGCAGGAAAAGATATTCAAACAGGTTTTGTATATTGTCATATGTTAATGACACAAAATAAAATACTGTTAATAAACTACATATGATTCATGTCATTGTTTTTTGGATGTGACCACTTCCTATTGCTGATAGGAATTCCCTTAAACCGGCAGGGCTGGATTAAGTGTGACGGAGGCCCCTGGGCACAAAATCTAGTGGAGGCCCCAGATACAGTTTTTTTTCCTTTAAAATAATAGTCCAGCCAAGTAACTGTTCAGTTGTTGTCTAGCACCCGCCCACTTACTGGAACGTCAAATCGAGTTCCTTGTGCCACCTTTGTGCGGGTGCATGCTGCTCGAACTCCTGCTTTGCCATTCTGGGTGGGGTGTGTGTAGTCCAGCAGAAAACGGTCCTCCGCATTTAGCTGCCAGTGGCTGTGCTTGGTGGCAGTGCAGTGAGTAGCTACCAATTAATGGCTCTGCATCCACCAATCACTGCAGCATTGCTGGTGGCAGCTTTGCTGCTATGGACTCTCCGTCCTGCCCTGCGAAGACTTTGGTGTGGTTTTGAAAAAACAAAAAAGGCTTGCCCAGGTGTGGCCCGTCAGAACAAAGATTGAAAAGTCTCCTGAACCAGACCATAACCCAAAGGTGGTGGAGGCCCCCTTTGCAGGGCAAGTGGTGGAGGCCCCGGGGTTCACACCCCTTGCGCCCTCCTCATAATTCGGCCCTGTAAACAAGAACACCCATTTTTCACAGAAATAGTTCCTAGTGCAGGGACATCCCGAATACAAATCTCCCCCCCCCCTCCCCGAACATTAACCCTGTTGAACAGGAATTTTGCCTTTCTCAGTTCTTCTGCGAAATTGAGTACTTTGGCTGTCGTGTTTGCCAGTGGTGGGTTTCTCGGAGGAGGCCACTTGACCGCAGTGATACCACACAAACATCTTCTCATATAGTGAATGCTACTGTAGGGACTTGGTGTGCATTTTTAGTTAATCTGAATTCCCCAGCCACTACCGATGATGAGATTGATTTGTTCTTTCAAGTTGCCACTAAGGTATTTCCACCGCCCTACATGAATCTCTTGTGTTACCATGGCATCTCTATTTTCTCTGTGATCATTGGCCTACAAGTGGTTACCTACTAATTCTCTTGTATCGATGAAAATGTGACATTTGCAGAAGACATTACCGTATCTTTTCACCAAATTAGTTTTAGAATTACAGAAGCATCTTTACTGGGTTCAACATGACTATCTCTATGGAATCCAGCAGGACTGATTGAGCTACAGTATATGACAAATTATGAAAAAGCTTAATTTTTTCTATTCAAATACTAATTCTGATCTGGTAACCACTAACATAGCCAAAAACTTTAGAAACAAAAATACAGCTTGTAAGAATGGGATCCTTTTTTTTTCCTGGATGGGTTCTGTATGTAAATGGTTGAGTGGTTTCTTTTGGTTCTTTCCTTAAACCAATTGTAGGTATTTTTGTTCTGATTTAATATCAGTTTCTGTACTCTTACTTCTAACCCATAAAAGCGGCAACTATACAATGGATAATGGCTTAGTATATATGCTTATCAGATATGAAAATTGGATCTGTTATGAATTTTTAAGTCTTTAAATGCTGGCATTTCCCCCTGTTTAAAAGAGAATAAAATGCTTACCTCCATCCAGGATCTAGCATCAGGGGCCTCCTCTTTCCCCAGGGGGCCTCTGCACCCCCAGGTCTTCAGTGTTTCAGACAATGCCCATTTCCTGCCCATCACCCCCACCTCATATGGCCTCTTTTTTACTTGTTTACATATTGATATAGTTGGAAAATGTGTTTTATTTTTAGGGAAATACTGTGCAACTAGTGAATTCCTCATGGGATTGTGTCCAGAAATCTCTGCCCACAACAAGCCTGGTACACCTAGAAAGCTTGATGTGTGTACTTCGAGGGAATATATAGTTTGTTTCAGGGTTATTTTAAACATAAAGGGTTCTTTTTCTTTACAACTTCTATTTGCACCTTGCAGTTTTTTTGGAAAACCTTATAAAGCACTATTCTCAGTTTGTGGTGTCTCCTGGGCAGGAAAGGGTGTCTACCAATTTATATATGGTACCGGTGTTTGAAATCCTGACTCCCAACTGGTCTGGAAAACTGTTGAGAGAAGGGATGTCTGTTGTGGCGCGCTAGAAGGTGTCTCAAAGTAGGGTCTGGTCCAGAGAGGGTGTTGGTGTACCACTAACTGGGGAGATTTCTAAATTGAGATATCTTTCCTTAACAGTCCTTATTTGTATACAGCAGAGTTTATGGTTATATCTAGAGATGAGCGAACTTTTGAAAAATTCGATTCGACTGATTCGCCGAATTTTCCGACAAAAATCGTTTCGACCCGAATAAATTCGCGACGAATCGCTATTAAAAACGGCTATTTCTGAGCCTCCTACAGCCTCAATAGGGTTGTAAACCATTCAGCCTTGCTGTAACACGCACAGGATGCGTGCTGGGTTAGTTAAATAATACTTTGAAGAAATATCACATGCAGATCAGAGGCATCGCTAATAGAATCGCAGAGCGGCACAATTGCAGAGAGTTGAAGTGGCATCACTATGAGGGGCAGAAGGAGCCCAAATATACACTGGAGTTGGCCTCAGGAGCCCAAAAATTGGATGAATCACACCCTGGAGTTGGCAGGAGTTGGCAGCAGCAGGAGCCCAAATATACACTGGAGTTGGCTTCAGGAGCCCAAAAATTGGATGAATCACACCCTGGAGTTGGCAGGAGTTGGCAGCAGCAGCAGCAGGAGCCCAAATATACACTGGAGTTGGCTTCAGGAGCCCAAAAATTGGATGAATCACACCCTGGAGTTGGCAGGAGTTGACAGCAGCAGCAGCAGGAGCCCAAATATACACTGGAGTTGGCTTCAGGAGCCCAAAAATTGGATGAATCACACCCTGGAGTTGGCAGGAGTTGACAGTAGCAGCAGCAGGAGCCCAAATATACACTGGAGTTGGCCTCAGGAGCCCAAAAATTGGATGAATCACACCCTGGAGTTGGCAGGAGTTGACAGTAGCAGCAGCAGGAGCCCAAATATACACTGGAGTTGGCCTCAGGAGCCCAAAAATTGGATGAATCACACCCTGGAGTTGGCAGGAGTTGACAGTAGCAGCAGCAGGAGCCCAAATATACACTGGAGTTGGCCTCAGGAGCCCAAAAATTGGATGAATCACACCCTGGAGTTGGCAGAAGTTGGCAGCAGCAGCAGCAGGAGCCCAAATATACACTGGAGTTGGCTTCAGGAGCCCAAAAATTGGATGAATCACACCCTGGAGTTGGCAGGAGTTGACAGTAGCAGCAGCAGGAGCCCAAATATACACTGGAGTTGGCCTCAGGAGCCCAAAAATTGGATGAATCACACCCTGGAGTTGGCAGGAGTTGACAGTAGCAGCAGCAGGAGCCCAAAAAATGGCCTAAAGACATAAATATGTTTTGCACCATTTGGAAAGTGTAAAACGTGGCACCATGCTGAATCTAGTCGCATGCATCAGGCATTGGTGGGTGGAAATCCTGGCTGATCCATCCCTGATTCATTTTGACAAAGGTGAGTCTCTCCACATTTTTAGTTGACAGACGAGTTCTCCTCGCCGTAACTATGGCCCCCGCCGCACTAAACACCCGCTCAGATGGCACGCTACTTGCCGGGCAGGACAGCTTTTCCAGGGCAAACTCTGCTAGTTGCGGCCACAAATCAAGTTTGGCTGCCCAGAAGTCCAGCGGATCCTCAAGGTGTGTTGGCATGGTCATGTCAAAGTATGACATGACCTGCTGGTTCAGGTCCTGCTCCAGGTCTTCCTGCTGCTCATGAGTAGCCTCACTATGCGGGTGTAGAAAGCTACTCATTAGCGACTGAAGACTGAGGCTGCTGCTGCTGATGGAGCTTCTGGTGCTGCTGCTGCCAACCCCCCCAGCGGCCATGGCAGTGGAAGGTGAGCGCAGAGGTCCCCTCGAGTCAGACCTGCGAGAGTATGGACCATGGCGCAGATAGGCATCGGCCAACTGCCTACGTAGAATGTCTTTGTAGTAGTTGAGTTTGTCCTCCCTCTCGGTGGGTTTAAAAAATGCCCCCATTTTGTGCCGGAAGCGAGGGTCCAATAAGGTGGACAGCCAGAAGTCATCCCGCCGACAGATGGAAACAATTCTGGGGTCACTACGCAAGCATGTGAGCATGCTTCGTGCCATTTGCGCAAGTGACTCGGATGGACTACCTGTCTCCATCTCCACTGCATACTGCCACGGTGTGCCCGGGTCCTCTGTCTCTCCTTCCTCAAAAACCTCTAGCTCCTCTGGCTGCTCCTGCTCCTCCTCTCCTGTCCGCTGACTAGATAAACCAGCCATTTCGCCAAGCCTAAACTGTGTTTCGCTGGGCAACTCCTCCTCCTCCTCTTCCTCCTCCTCCTCCTCCAGTTCAGCTCCAAGGGGGTTCATGTGGCCGTAAGATGTAAACGCCATGTCTCCAGTGCCCTGACCAGCCATGGTTTCCAACATGTGCTGTAGTACATGAAGCAGTGGAATCACGTCGTTCATCCCGTAATCCTGCCGACTGACAAATAAAGTGGCTTCCTCAAAGGGCCTGAGCAAACGGCAGGTGTCACGTATGAGCTGCCACTGGTTGACATTGAAGTTACACAGGGGAGTCCCCCTATCTGCTTGGATCATCAGGAAATCCGTGATGGCTTTTCTCTGTTCATATAATCGGTCCAACATGTGAAGGGTGGAATTCCAACGGGTGGAAACATCGCAAATCAGACTATGTTGGGGGATACCATTCTGACGCTGTAGCTCAAGAAGGGTGTGTTTGGCGGTGTAGGAGTGGCTGAAGTGCATGCAAAGTTTCCGTGAAGTTGTTAGGATGTCCTGCAGATGGGGGGAACACTTCAGAAACCGCTTGACAACCAGATTGAAGACGTGAGCCATGCAGGGGGCATGGGTCAGGCTTCCTTGGCGCAGCGCAGACAAAATGTTCTTCCCATTGTCGGTAACCATGATTCCCATTTTAAGTTTTCTCGAAGTAAGCCATGTTTGGATTTCCTGATGAATACATTTAAGCAGTTCCTCCCCTGTGTGACTCCGTTCGCCAAGACAAACCATGTGAAGCACTGCGTGACACCTCCGTGCCCTGCACACATGGTAGACTGGAGGGGCACTGAGACTTGAGCCTACAGTGGAGGGTGAGGAGATGGCGGAGGATGAGGAGGCCGAGTCGCACGGTGTCACAGGCCCAATGGGCAGAGAGCGCGGAGGCCGAAGCGGCGTGACCTGTCCAAGTTGCTGCTGCAAAGGGACCACATTCACCCAGTGGGCCGTAAACGACATGTACTGCCCCTGACCGTAGTTACAGCTCCAGATGTCGGCGCTGCCATGTATTTTGCTACACACCGACAGGCTCAAGGACTGGCCCACCTTCTGTTCAACAAAAGTGTGCAGCGCTGGTACTGCCTTCTTGGCAAAGAAATGACGGCTTGGGACTCTCCACCTCGGCTCGGCACAAGCCATCAGTTCTCTGAAAGGTGCAGATTCCACCACCTGAAAAGGGAGCGACTGCAGCACCAGCAACTTGGACAGGAGCACATTCAGCTTCTGCGCCGTAGGATGAGTGGGCGCATACTGCTGTCTCTTGGACATGGCTTCGCTGATGGATTGCTGGCGGGATGCATGACTTGGAGGAGGAGGAGGAGGAGCAGGAGCGACAGAGGATGGGTGTGACGCACAGCTGCCTTCGGCTGAGGTGCTGGAGCCTTGGCTGGCAGAAATTGGGAGCTCACTTGGTGAGGAAGCAGACTGGACCACCCCTTGGGAGCCTCGGTTCTCCCAGGTCGTTTTATGGTGACGCATCATATGTTGACGCAGGGCCGTGGTGCCAACATTTGGACCCTGGCCACGCTTCACCTTTTGCCTACATATCTTGCATGTGGCCATGTTACCCTCCTGCGGATGCCTCAGGAAAAACTGCCACACTGCCGAGTAGCTACTTTTCCCACCCCCTGGCCTCACTGATTCACTGCTGCTGTTGCCAACTCCAGGAACCCCTGCTCCACTACCTCCCGATAAGGTAGACTGCCGCACAGCAGGTGCTCTACCCCGGCCCCGGCCGGCTCCAGCCTTTGGAATTGTGCCCCCATGCTGACTGCTACCACCTTGCTGCCTCAGCTGCTGACTCCGGGGCAACCTGCGCCCCTCTTCTCCTGATGATGACGATGAAGCCCCTTCATCACCCGGCTCCCAAGTGCGATCGGCTTCATCGTCATCATCATCATCATCACCGGGTTGTGGCTGTACGTCACTGATGTTCGTGGATTCGTCAACAGTGTCTGGCGCAGGAGCTGGAACGCTCGCAGCACCCACGACACTGTCCACATCACTATTTGTCTGCCTAGCTAAAGAAGCCACCTCCATTTCTTGGCTGGGCAGTAGCTGCTGACTGTCCTCCTGTATCTGATCGTCCTCCTCACTAAAGAGTGGAGCTGAACCCAAAGCATAGGATACGTCGCTGGGGGAGGGAACGGCGTAGGACAGAGGCAATGGGAGGACAGGGACTGCTCTCGGGGCATGCCAACTCAGGGTTGTGTCAGAGGAACCTACCGACCCTAGACTGGGGGTCTCAGATGTAAGTTGTGATGATGTTGTTGATGAGCGCGTCAGCCAATCTACCACGGCAGATGCGTTACTGGTGGAGACCCGACCGCTAGCAGATACTGGCAGATTAGGTCTCTCAGCGTGACTCCTGCTGCTACTGGCCCCCAGTCTGATGCGAGCTCTGCCTGCGGAATCTTGGCCTCTGCCACTCTTTTCACTTCCAGGCACTTGTCTGCCCGACATAGTCTAACTGGCGTGGTAGTAGGTGATATTTTAAGAACCCCCAGGCAGCAGTGGGTCTATATAAAACAGAATATAATGCACACCAAAAGTGAGCAGTAACACTCAGCCTCCAACAGGCCTGCTTAGTGTAAATAAGAGAGCTGCTTAGTGTAAATAAAGAGGGGTATGCTATGTTACAGAATGGGATGCCTCAACAGAAGTGCACCTGGCAGGCAGCAGTAAGCCTATGCCCAGCAAAAGTGTCTTATAATATAAATATAATAAGAGCAAATGCTTATATGGTCTTAAACAGAGGCTGCTTTAGTCACAGAATGGGATGCCCTGGGCAGGAATCGACCTGGCAGGGTCCAGTAGTGCTTTGGCCAGCAAAAGTGTCTTTATCAGGCCTAATTTCAAATATAATAAGAGCAAATGCTTATATGGTCTTAAACAGAGGCTGCTTTAGTCACAGAATGGGATGCCCTGGGCAGGAATGGACCTGGCAGGGTCCAGTAGTGCTTTGGCCAGCAAAAGTGTCTTTATCAGGCTAATTTCAAATATAATAAGAGCAAATGCTTATATGGTCTTAAACAGAGGCTGCTATAGTCACAGAATGGGATGCCCTTGCAGGGTCCAGTAGTGCTATGCCCAGCAAAAGTGTCTTTATCAGGCTAATTTCAAATATGATAAGAGCAAATGCTTATATGGTCTTAAACAGAGGCTGCTGTAGTCACAGAATGGGATGCCCTGGGCAGGAATGGACCTGGCAGGGTCCAGTAGTGCTTTGGCCAGCAAAAGTGTCTTTATCAGGCTAATTTCAAATATAATAAGAGCAAATGCTTATATGGTCTTAAACAGAGGCTGCTTTAGTCACAGAATGGGATGCCCCGGGCAGGAATCGAGCTGGCAGGGTCCAGTAGTGCTTTGGCCAGCAAAAGTGTCTTTATCAGGCTAATTTCAAATATGATAAGAGCAAATGCTTATATGGTCTTAAACAGAGGCTGCTGTAGTCACAGAATGGGATGCCCTGGGCAGGAATGGACCTGGCAGGGTCCAGTAGGGCTTTGGCCAGCAAAAGTGTCTTTATCAGGCTAATTTCAAATATGATAAGAGCAAATGCTTATATGGTCTTAAACAGAGGCTGCTTTAGTCACAGAATGGGATGCCCCGGGCAGGAATCGAGCTGGCAGGGTCCAGTAGTGCTTTGGCCAGCAAAAGTGTCTTTATCAGGCTAATTTCAAATATGATAAGAGCAAATGCTTATATGGTCTTAAACAGAGGCTGCTGTAGTCACAGAATGGGATGCCCCGGGCAGGAATCGAGCTGGCAGGGTCCAGTAGGGCTTTGGCCAGCAAAAGTGTCTTTATCAGGCCTAATTTCAAATATGATAAGAGCAAATGCTTATATGGTCTTAAACAGAGGCTGCTTTAGTCACAGAATGGGATGCCCTGGGCAGGAATGGACCTGGCAGGGTCCAGTAGTGCTTTGGCCAGCAAAAGTGTCTTTATCAGGCCTAATTTCAAATATGATAAGAGCAAATGCTTATATGGTCTTAAACAGAGGCTGCTGTAGTCACAGAATGGGATGCCCCGGGCAGGAATCGACCTGGCAGGGTCCAGTAGGGCTTTGGCCAGCAAAAGTGTCTTTATCAGGCCTAATTTCAAATATGATAAGAGCAAATGCTTATATGGTCTTAAACAGAGGCTGCTTTAGTCACAGAATGGGATGCCCTGGGCAGGAATCGACCTGGCAGGGTCCAGTAGTGCTTTGGCCAGCAAAAGTGTCTTTATCAGGCCTAATTTCAAATATGATAAGAGCAAATGCTTATATGGTCTTAAACAGAGGCTGCTTTAGTCACAGAATGGGATGCCCTGGGCAGGAATGGACCTGGCAGGGTCCAGTAGTGCTTTGGCCAGCAAAAGTGTCTTTATCAGGCTAATTTCAAATATGATAAGAGCAAATGCTTATATGGTCTTAAACAGAGGCTGCTTTAGTCACAGAATGGGATGCCCTGGGCAGGAATGGACCTGGCAGGGTCCAGTAGGGCTTTGGCCAGCAAAAGTGTCTTTACCAGGCTAATTTCAAATATGATAAGAGCAAATGCTTATATGGTCTTAAACAGAGGCTGCTTTAGTCACAGAATGGGATGCCCCGGGCAGGAATCGAGCTGGCAGGGTCCAGTAGTGCTTTGGCCAGCAAAAGTGTCTTTATCAGGCCTAATTTCAAATATGATAAGAGCAAATGCTTATATGGTCTTAAACAGAGGCTGCTTTAGTCACAGAATGGGATGCCCTGGGCAGGAATGGACCTGGCAGGGTCCAGTAGTGCTTTGGCCAGCAAAAGTGTCTTTATCAGGCCTAATTTCAAATATGATAAGAGCAAATGCTTATATGGTCTTAAACAGAGGCTGCTTTAGTCACAGAATGGGATGCCCTGGGCAGGAATGGACCTGGCAGGGTCCAGTAGGGCTTTGGCCAGCAAAAGTGTCTTTATCAGGCTAATTTCAAATATGATAAGAGCAAATGCTTATATGGTCTTAAACAGAGGCTGCTTTAGTCACAGAATGGGATGCCCCGGGCAGGAATCGAGCTGGCAGGGTCCAGTAGTGCTTTGGCCAGCAAAAGTGTCTTTATCAGGCTAATTTCAAATATGATAAGAGCAAATGCTTATATGGTCTTAAACAGAGGCTGCTGTAGTCACAGAATGGGATGCCCCGGGCAGGAATCGAGCTGGCAGGGTCCAGTAGGGCTTTGGCCAGCAAAAGTGTCTTTATCAGGCCTAATTTCAAATATAAGAGCAAATGCTTATATGGTCTTAAACAGAGGCTGCTTTAGTCACAGAATGGGATGCCCTGGGCAGGAATCGACCTGGCAGGGTCCAGTAGGGCTTTGGCCAGCAAAAGTGTCTTTATCAGGCTAATTTCAAATATGATAAGAGTAAATGCTTATATGGTCTTAAACAGAGGCTGCTTTAGTCACAGAATGGGATGCCCCGGGCAGGAATCGAGCTGGCAGGGTCCAGTAGTGCTTTGGCCAGCAAAAGTGTCTTTATCAGGCTAATTTCAAATATGATAAGAGCAAATGCTTATATGGTCTTAAACAGAGGCTGCTGTAGTCACAGAATGGGATGCCCCGGGCAGGAATCGAGCTGGCAGGGTCCAGTAGTGCTTTGGCCAGCAAAAGTGTCTTTATCAGGCCTAATTTCAAATATGATAAGAGCAAATGCTTATATGGTCTTAAACAGAGGCTGCTTTAGTCACAGAATGGGATGCCTCACAGCAGACTTAAGATCAGTTCAGTATATATGCACAGTTAGTTACTATAAGCAGCCTGAAAACGCTAACAAAGGCTGGATGAAAAAAAAAAAATCTCCCTGTCAGCCAGCTCCGTTTTTCCTACCTTTCCCTGGCTTTCTGTCTGTCTCCTGTCTGTCTCCTGCCTGTCTCCTGCCTGTCTCCAGCCTGTCCCTGTCTGTCCCTGTCTCCAGCCTGTCTAACTGCCTCAGCTACACAGCGTTCTGTCTGTCTGTCACGAATGCAATAGAGAAATGAGGAAAAGCAAGATGGCCGCCGTTAAATACCGCTGTGTGACGTCACCGGGCTTGCTGGCTGCTGATAGGCTGCATGTGACTGCCCCAGCTTGCACTGGCGCGGGATACATGTCCAGACATGTCCCGTCCGCCATCTTAGAATGCCTGTAATGTAAATGAATGGATGTTAAAGGAAAACTTCGAGTGATCGAATCGCGGGGAAATTCGGATTCGATCCGAATCGAATTTTTCCTGAAATTCGGATCGAATCCGGGTTCGTCCGGATCGATTCGCTCATCCCTAGTTATATCCATACAGTAAAACCTTTTAACTGGGTATAATAAACGGGAAATAATGTGCAAAGGCACTTACCGCCGGGGCCCGGGGGTACTTGACCTGCCCAGGGCCTCTGAAGTTGTAACGCTTCAATTGGGGGAGGATCTTCTTCCTGGTTGCGCTTCACCTTATAGCTCCACCAAGACTTGTTATCGATTGTAGAATCCCACAATGAATTGGTTGCTTGTAGTAAGAAAGCGCTGACCGCCTGTGTTTGGTGTAACACAATTTTATTTAGAATCAAGGGGGAGGTGGGGTTCAGGGCAAGGAATATGGGAGGGGTAGTGGGGGGGGGGGGGGGGGGGGGAGTCCAGATTTAAATGTCCTGTAGAGTCTTGGTATATGGAGGGTGGAGTGAGTCTGCTTGGGCGGCGTCCAGTACTGTACTCTGGTGTCCAGGTAAAAAATATATATATCCGCTGTAGCGGCGTCTCCCGCTGTACTCTGATGTCCGTTTGAATAAAGATGGTCATCTGGAGTAATGTCTCACACCAGGCTCCTATGTCTGTACTGTACTGCGGTGCCTGGGTGAAACTAAAGGTCTGCTGCAGCGGCGTCTCCCGCTGTGTTATGGTGTCCGTCTGTGTGAAGCGGCGTCTCATGCCGGGCTCCGGTATCCGACGCGCGTTTCGGTGAGGTCAGTCTTCAGGGTACTATATATGGTACCGTTGTAACCAGGAGAAAGAGCTTTTACATGCACAAGGATTTTCTTAACATTTTATATTAAAACATACTACATTTTAACTAAATATACATTTTTATTTTAAAAAATTTACAAAAACATTTTTAAAAAAATATTGAGAAATGAAGACACTTTGTGTTAAAGCTCAAACTCTGCTGAAAAAAAATTATATACTTTTCCTGGGAAATCCCTGGACATTCCTTCAAAAACCACATTTAACCTTAACTGCCAGCCTACCTGGAGTTTTTATTACGCTTTGTTGCCAGACCATTTTTCACTATTTTGCACTATGCATGTTCAACTGTGATTTTTTGAAGGGATTTCCCAGGAAAATTATATTGTTTTGTTTTTTTTTTAGCAGAGTCTGGGTTTTAACATGAAATGTCTTGTTTGTCATTTGTCAAGTGTATTCTTAATATTTTGGGGTGAAATGTGAAAACAAATTTAAAAAATTTTTTTACAATTTGTAGTGTTTTTTTTGTAATAAAAAATGTAAGTTTGTCAATTAAATCTAATTGCGTGTGAAATCCCAATTTCTCCTGGTTACAACGGTACCACATGTGTATTGGTAGACACCCTTTCCTGCTTAGGAGACCCCCCCCCCCCCCCCCCCCAAACTGAAACAGCACAACACAAGAGATTTTTAGATCAAATACAGTTATGCTAAGCGCTATGTGCGCCTTGCAGTTTTTTAATAAAAACAACCCTTTTCATTTGAAACACCCCCCACAAACTATATATTCTCTGGAAATACACACTTCAAGCTTTCTAGGCGTACCAGGCTTGTTGATGTTGCCACAGTTTTCTGGAAGTTCTCCCTCAATGTATTCTTTAGTTACACAGAGCTTCCCTAAAAAGGATAAAAAAAAAAGCAGGATCAAAGCCACATTTTCCTAAAAAAAAAAACGATATGCAAACAAGAAAAAACAAGTTAATCTGAAAAAGCAACATCACCCGAACAGAACGATACCCAACATGCATAGCTACTGTCAAAAGAAGAGTTGCCAAACACCAAAAAGTAAAGCATGTGCACAATGGTAATTTTGCTTGAAGATTTCAGCTCTGCAGACAAAGTGCGCACCTTGCGCTTTTTCTACCAAAACAACCCTTTACATTTTGAATACCCCCCACAAACCATATATTCCCTGAAAGTACACACGATAAGCTTTCTAAGCATACCCAGCATGTTGTAGTGGGCCCATCTTTCTGAAAGTAATCCCTCAAAGAATTCTTTCGTCGCACAGGGTTTCCTTAAAAGAATAATGAAGCAGAATAAAAAATGAGTTTTCCTAAAACATCAATATGCAAACAAGAAAAGACAAGCTAAATCTGAAAGCGCAAGGTCCCCCGAGCAGAACGATACCCAACATGCATAGGTACTATTAACCCTTTTAACTGCCAGCCTACTTGAGGTTTTGTCACTCTCTCTTGACAGGTAATTTTTCACCATTTTGTGCTATGCTTAACTGTGATTTTTGCAGGAATTTCCAGGAAAATGATATATTTTATTTTTGCGGCAGAGTTTAGGCTTTAACATGAAATGTCTTGTTTGTAATTTTTTTACTGTTTTTTATATTTTTGAGTAAATGAAACAAAACAAAATAAAAAAAAATATTTCTTAGAAAATTGTCTCCTTTATTTCAAATAAAACCTTTTTTTTTTTTTTAAAAAAAACCATATTGCATGTGAAAGCCCCATTTCTCCCGATTACAACGGTACCACATATGTATCGGTAGCTCCCCATTACTGTTCAGAAGACCCCCCCCCCCCCCCCAAACTGAAAAGAACACTTTATAACATGTAAAATAAAATACAACTACAATCCACACTATAAAGGGTTAAATCAAGAAAAACATTGGCGTGGGGTTCCCCTTCCCGGGGGGGGGGGAGGTAATCCCCATTTTCTTTTTAATTTTAAGGGTTAAACCCTTAAAAATTCCCATAAAAATTACATGGGGTCCCCCCTACCCAGCATAACCAGCCCGGGGATCAGCTATGCAGGGCTTGTAGAACAGGGCGCAGGAGCCAGCTTTGGTGGCCCCCCGCCCTGCCAAGTACAAGCCCGCACCGCCTAAAACAGCTCGGGCCCTTCTGCCCCCCCGGGCTTCGGGGAGGAAGGTAATAGGGGGGTCGGGGTTAATGGCAAATCACCCGCTAGACGCAGGTGACTTGACAGCCCCCCAGCCTTGTGAACTGGTATAGGGGTTTCATGGACTCCTTACAAGTTCACAATGGGTTAAAGTGGACCAACACCCAGGGCTGATCGCCCCGGAAATCTATAAGATTCCCAGACATTTCTATTCCTTCCCCCCTGGGGCATCCAAAATCGGGATGCCCCTCTGTGTGAAACCCTCGAACACCCACTACCACTTACCTGGATCCTGGTCCTACGGCGCATGCACGGGCCGCATCTCCGCTATCCCTCTAGCAGGGCGTGTGCCCGCGCTGGCTATTTATGAATGGCTGGCGCGGGCACGCTCCCTGTTAGAGGGAAGTGGGGGATGCGGTCTCCAGCACGCTCAGAGTGGCTGAGCTTAGACGTCTTAGATGCCCATAACTCAGCCACTCTGAGCGTGCTGATTGGACGAGCGGCCGCGCATGCCCCATAGGACCGGAGTGAGGTGAGTTATTGTGGGCGATCAGGGGGGGTTTCACACAGCGGGAAAGGACCTATACCCAGGATAGTCAAAATCCTGGGTGTTTACTTTATATGTAAAAAAACAAACACACCACAAAATGCTGGGAGAATTTTATCCCTGCTGGGTAACAGGACAACAGGAGTTAATTAAAAAAAAAATTGACATAGGGTCCCCCCCTCCAAAAGGGTTAAATCAACTGCATAGCTGATCCTTGGGGCCCCCCCTACCCAGCATAAACAGCCCATGTCATTTTTGGGGGGGATTTCTAAGGGCTTTTTAACCCTTAAAATTCCAAAAGAAATAGGATCCCCCCTTAATTAACCCCTTATGTTCTGTCGCCCAGCAGCTGTAAAAGGCTTCCAGCAGCAGCAGAGGCCAGAGTGATTGGTGAGGGAAGGAGAGAATGGGAGGTAAGTATTAAAAAAATATATATATTTAACCCCTTGTGAACTGGTAAGGGGCCCATGAAACCCCTATACCAGTTCACAAGGCTTAGGGGCTGGCAGCTAGCAGGTGACTTGCTATTAACCCCCATCCCCTCTATTACCAGCCTCCCCAAAGCCAAGGAGGGGGCCGAAGGGCCTAGGGTCAATTTATGCGGTGCGGGCTTGTAGCTGGCTGGACGGGGGGCCACCAAAACTGGCCCTCGGGAAAGGGACTGCCATTTTTTTCTTTAACCCTTTATAGTATGGATAGTAGTTATATTTTATTTGTAAATGTTATAAATTGCTCTTTTCAGTTTGGGGGGTCTCCTGGGCAAGAATGGGGGGCTACCGATACATATGTGGTACTGTTGTAATGGGGGGGAAATGGGGCTTGCACATGCAATATGGTTTTCTTTAACAAAACAAATGTTTTATTTAAAATTAAGGAGAGTATATTCTAAGTATGTCACACACCCCGCTTCAAGACATTCATTACACTTGGGTATACTGACCTGTAGATGGCGATCTTGCAGAGATATCAAAAAAAGGTAAGACCCTCCCGGCCCATAAATACCTGGGACCTCCCACTCATTACCCACTCTTTCATCTCTGCAGTGGCGAGCAAGTCAGAAGATGTCTCCTCCTTGCAGGTAGCCGGGATGACTCCTGGCCCTGTTTTTTCTCCTATTTCTGCCCGGATCCCATTGTTTAATTTTCCCTGCCTCCCAGCCTAGGCTGCTGGTCCGGGCAAAGGTAGCTAGCACCTCAGGTGCTTAGGAGCCGTGAGACCCCATAACAAGGGGTAGGCGGCTATCCGGGTTGGTGATCCCGGTTTGGGATGCCCCGTCGCTTGGCCCTTCCCAGGCATCGTTTCCCCCTCTCCCAGGTACCCTTAGAGGGGGGGGGTCGGTTCCCTTATGGATTCCTGTTTTATGTGTGTGTGTGTGCGCGTGTGTTTTCGTGTACATGTTTGTGCTTCACTTTCTGTCACTTTGCGGTTTGTTTCATGGCGCCGGCCGCAATGGCGGCGAGCCCATGCAGGGCTTCTTCTCCTCCGGGCTGGGGGGGGCGGGGCCGGGCGCTCGCGCGTGCCTACGGCCCGCCCCCGTGCTGTGCGCAGTTGTTTCATGTCCCGGCTTCAAGCCAGGAGAGACGGGGCCCGATGCGCGATCCGCGCCGGCACGCCCTCTCTCCCCCTTTCTACACACTGCGCGCCGTTGCCTGTTAACCGGAGGTCGGGTGAGGGGCCTGCTGGCCACCAATGACATTATTCTTTCTCTTGTACTTTTAACATGTGTGCTTGTGTTTTGTGTTCCAGGTGGACCGTTGATCATATTAAAGGAGGGTTCTCCCGGTCCAGAGTCCCTGGTTAATTTTTAGCTGGCTTAAAATCCTCCCACTCGGGACTTAAAGGGGCATCCCGGGTTGCATTATTGCGTAATTCCCAAACAAAAAAAATCACCATATGGAGGCTTCCCCGGATACTGGGCTTGTGCCCCCCTCGGGGCAATCCAGGCTGTGTTTGGGGTGTGGGGTATCCCTTTTGGGGGATGATATATTTCTATGTGTACACTGTGCGCAGAGGTCTTACGCGGCAGACCGGATCTCAGGCGTCTGGTTCTGCTCCGCCGGTCTCCTCCCCGTCTCCCCCTCGCCTGACACGTGCTTGTGATGTGGTCATTAGCGGGGAGTCGCAATCTGAGGTGTGTGCCAGATTGGCCAATCTGGAAAAATTGTTTTCTAGTGCCGTCGCAAAAAAGGCCGCGGCAAAGAGGAAACATTTGTATTCGGCTGCGCAGGCCTTTGATAGGGAGGATTTTGACTCCCTGGATTGGTCTGATTGCTCCCCGCTTGAGGAAGGTGAGCTGTATGAGGGGTCCGATGACTCTGACGATCAGCAGTTTGTGGGCGCTGATACCGAGTAGGGCCAGGGGGATTCCTTGGATACATCTTGGATCCTGGCTCAGGTGTTTGAGGTCCTGGTTATTTCTCCCCCCGAGGCGGCTCCGCTGAAGGGGGAGTTCTTTGAAGAGACGAAGCCCGGCTTGGAATTTCCTTATCAAAAGCATTTTGATGGTATCATTCACAAGGAATGGGAGAGGCTGACGTGGCTTCCGGGTGTCCCACCGGGTTGGGACAAGGAATATCCCTTTCCGGCGGACGCGGTGAAGCAATGGTAGTCTCCCCCCGAGGTGGATGCTCCTGTTTTGGGGTTGTCCAGCTCCTCAGTCCTCCATTCTCCGGAGTGCACTACCCTCAAGGATGGTGAGGATAAACGCATGGACCAGATGGCTTGTCATGGTTTTGCCGGTTTGGTTACGTCAGTGGGCGGCTGATTTTGTGTCCAAAAAGTCGCTCACGGCCCTTCCCTTCGTGGGACTGCGGCTCTTTGGAGAAAAATTGGATTCGGTGGCAAAAGGAGGTAGGTTACCTCAGCTTCCTTCTCTCAGTCCTTTCGTGGGGCTAGAGTTGGTAGGGGCTCGGCCTTCCCTGCGTCCAGAGGTGATTCCTGGCCTAGGGGCAGGGGTCGGATCCGTCCAGGACATAGTTGGGGCTCCAAGCCTAGAGCCGCTGCCAAGTCGGCTCAGCAATGAGGGGGTGCCCTCACCCGTGCGGGTGGGGGAACGGTTGCAACTCTTCTCCCAGGTCTGGGTCCAAGAGGTCTCGGACAGGTGGATTCAGGAAGTGGTGTCTTCCAGTTACAAGCTGGAGTTCGAGTTCCGGCCCCCTCCCAGATTCTTCGGGTGCCGTCAGATCCTCTGGCCGCCCAGAGGCTTCGGGCGGCAGTAGCAAGTCTCGCGGACATGGCTGTCATCTGTCCGGTGCCTCTGACTGGGGCCTGGGCTTCTATTCCAATTTGTTCACGGTGCCCAAGGAGGACGGTTCCGTTCGTCCTATTCTGAATCTGAAGTTGCTCAACAGGTTTGTCCGTCCCCGGAAGTTCCGTATGGAAACTCTGCGCTCTGCCATCCATTCACTTCGTCAGGGGGACTTCATGACGTCCATAGACATCAAGGATGCTTATCTGCATGTTCCAATCTTCCCGGCACATCATTCACTGCCATCCATTCACTTCGTCAGGGGGACTTCATGACGTCCATAGACATCAAGGATGCTTATCTGCATGTTCCAATCTTCCCGGCACATCAGAGATTTCTCAGGTTCGTGGAGGAAGATCAGCATTTTCAGTTTGTGGCTCTTCCGTTTGGCCTTACCTTGGCTCCAAGGGTTTTTACCAAGGTGTTGGCAGGAGTGATGGCCATCCTCAGAGCCAGGGGTGTTCGAATCGTGCCCTATCTGAGCAATCTTCTCATCCTGGCATCTTCCCTAAGTCAGGCGCAGATGGATACCAGGACTGTGGTGACCACTCTGGAGGGTTTCGGTTGGGTGATAAACTATCCCAAGTCCCCCCAGGAGTTCCTGGGAATGTCGCTGGACACTTCTCAGGCCAGGGTGTTTCTCCCCCGAGCCAAGGTTCTTCTGATTCGGGAATTGACTCAGCGTCTTATCCATCCCCCGCCCGTCCATCCGGCTAGGGATGAGACTGGTGGGATTGATGGTGGCGTCGTTCGAGGCGGTTCCCTTTGCCCAGTTTCACACAAGGACGCTCCAGGTCCATCTCTTGGCGGCCTGGGACGGATCCCCGCTGTCATTGGATCAGTCCTTTCTGATGTCCCCCCGGGTGCGGCGTTCCCTTCGGTGGTGGCTAAAACCAAGCAATCTGATGAGGGGCAGATCCTTTCTGACCCCTCGTTGGGAGACGGTCACCACGGATGCCAGTCTGTCCGGTTGGGGGGGATTTTGGAAGGATCTTCAGTTTCAGGGACTGTGGGGGCCTCAGGAGGCTCACGATCCCATCAATGTTCTGGAGTTGAGAGCCATCAGGTTGGTTCTGGCTCACTTGACTCATCAGTTGTGGGGCCTACCGGTTCCAGTTCGGTCGGACAATCGGACGCCGGTCGCTTACATCAATCACCAGGGAGGGACTCGCAGCAGGCGTGCCCTCAGGGAAGTGTCCTTGATCCTTGCTTGGGCAGAGAACAATGCCCCATGCATTTCGGTGGTGTATATTCCGGGAGTGGAGAACACGGAGGCGGACTCCCTGAGCAGGGGGTCATCTTGCTGGGGGGAATGGTCGCTCAGCCCCAAGGTGTTTCGGTCACTTTGCCACCGGTGGGGGGGCTCCGGAGGTGGACCTCTTTGCCTCTCGTCACAATCACAAGCTTCCGGCATTTGTGTGTCTCTCGCGGGATCCGCTGGCTCTGGCAGCGGATGCCATGTCTCTGAACTGGAGGGATCTGGGGTTTCTTTACCTGTTCCCTCAGTTTCCCATGGTGGGCAAAGTGGTGCGCAAGCTGGCCCTAGAGGGCGCGTCAGCAATCCTGGTGGCTCCAAGGTGGCCAAGACAGGTTTGGTTCGCAGACGTGGTAAGGTTGGCAGTGGATCAGTTAGACCTGCCCCTTCTGCCAGATCTGCTCACTCAGGGTCCACTACCCCAATTTATCAACGCTGGCTTTGACGGCGTGGTTGCTAAAACCTCCATCTTGAGAAAGGTCTTTCTGATGCTGTCAGACTCTGGTTAGGGCTAGGAAGCAGTCTTCCTCTGCCATCTATTATAGGACTTGGAGGTCTTATATTGATTGGTGTGAGGGTAGGGCCTTGCAGGGCGTTTTCTGTCCCTAGGGTCTTGGAATTTCTGCAACATGGTCTGGACCAAGGTTTGCAGCTTAGTACGCTGAAAGGGCAGGTTTCTGCCCTGGCCGTATTCTTTCAAAAGTCTTTTGCTCTTCATCCTCTGGTTAAGACCTTTTTCCAGGGGCTTACGCATGTGCGGCCTCCTAGGAAGACTTTGCTCCCAGTGTGGGATTTGAATTTGGTTTTGTCTGCCTTGCAGGGTCCTCCGTTTGAACCTTTGCAGGATATTGTGCTTTCTACGCTTACTCAGAAGGTTGTTTTTCTGGTTACCATCACTTCTGTTCGGCGTGTTTTGGAGTTGGCAGCCTTGTCTATTTCGGCCCCTTACTTTGAGAGGCATCAGGACAAGGTTGTTTTCCGCTTCAAGACAGATTTCCTTCCTAAGGTGGTCTCTGCTTTTCATCTGAATCAGGATATTGTTCTTCCCTCCTTGTGTCTTAAGCCTAGCAATGACAAGGAGAGGGTTTTGCATTCTTTGGATGTGGTTCGCTGTGTGAAGTACTATTTGGTGGCTACTTCTCCTTTTCGTAGGACTGACGCTCTTTTTGTGGTGCCCTCTGCGCCTAGGAAGGGTTTAGCTCCTGCCAAGTCTTCCATTAGTAAATGGATTTGCCAGGTCATTGTTGGGGCCTATTCTTTCAAGGGGAAGGTTCCCCCTTTTCGTGTCACTGCTCATTCTACTCGTGCTGTTGGGGCGTCTTGGGCCTTCCAGCATCAGGCTTCTGTTGAGCAGGTTTGTAAGGCTGCTACTTGGTCTTCGGTTCACACTTTTTCCAAGTTTTCCAAGGTTGATGTTCGGGCCTCAGCGGATGCTGTTTTTGGCCGCAAAGTTCTGCAAGCTGCAGTGGTTTAGGTTTGTGCCTTGTTGCCTTGTTTTTTGGATCCCCGCCCTTTATGGACACTGCTATTGGATCTCCCAAGTGTAATGAATGTCTTGAAGCGGGGTGTGTGACATACTTATAATACCCATTTTACAGGTGAGTATTCACAAAATGGTATTATTCTAAGTATGTCACACACCCCGCTTCACCCTGCCCTTTTGTATTCTGGATCCTTTAAAACTAACAAAGGTTCACCATATAATTGGCTTTCCTGGTCCCTTGATCTTACTGCTATCTTTATAATGGGTAATGAGTGGGAGGTCCCAGGTATTTATGGGCTGGGAGGGTCTTACCTTTTTTTGATATCATCTCTGCAAGATCGCCATCTACAGGTCAGTATACCCAAGTGTAATGAATGTCTTAAAGCGGGGTGTGTGACATACTTAGAATACCCATTTTACAGGTGAGTATTCACAAAATGGTATTTTTCTAAAAAATTACGCAAAAATATAAAAAAAAAAAAAAAA
Organism: Gastrophryne carolinensis; assembly: GCA_027917425.1. NCBI lineage: Eukaryota > Metazoa > Chordata > Amphibia > Anura > Microhylidae > Gastrophryne > Gastrophryne carolinensis. The sequence goes on from CM051234.1 coordinate 266,381,787, forward strand.
AATACAAACAAGACATTTAATGTTAAAGCCTGAACTCTGCTGCAAAAAATATGTATCATTTTCTTAAATTCTTGCAAAAATCAAGGTTAAACATGGTGCAAAATTACCTGTCAACAGAGGGTGACAAAACTTCAAGTAGGCGGGCAATTTAAAAGTAGCTATTCATGTTGGGTATTTTTTAGAAAAATGTGACTTTGATTTTTTTTTTCTTTTTTAGGGAAACTCTGTGCAACCAAAGAATTAATTGAGGGATAACTTTCAGAAAACTGTGCCCACGTCAACAAGCCTGGTACAGTGAGAAAGCTTGATGTGTACTTCCAGAGAATATCTAGTTTGTGGGGGGTATTTCAAATGTAAAGGGTTGTTTTTCTAGAAAAACTGCAAGGTGTGCGGATCGTATAGTTGTATTTTATCTGAAAAATCAACTAAAGCACTGTTTCAGTTTGGGGGGGGGGGGGGGTGAGGAAAGGTTGTCTACCAATACATATGTGGTACCGTTGTAACTAGGAGAAACTGGGATTCCACATGCAATAAGATTTTGACAAACTTACATTTTTATTACAAAAAAAACTCTAGGTAGGTTGGCACTTTCTTTATGTAAAAAAAAAAGCTGTTTTGTGAATAGATTAACATAAGAGAGCCAGCAAAGGTAATATATAAAACACACACAAACCACCACTGAGTACACATCTTCTTTCTTTAGAAACTCTATTAGGAAAACACTGGTCACTTCAGGCCAGGTAGCTCATTCTTACTCAGTTGGCTCCTTCTGTCTCTCTCCAGTTCCTGCTTAAAGTGGACCATCACCCTCGGGTGATCGGCCCGGGAATCTATAAGATTCCCGGGCCGATCACCTCCCTCCCCGCGGGACATCCGAGATCGGGATGTCCCGCGGGGTGAAACCCCCCCCAAAACCCCCTTACCTTAGCTTCGGCGGCGGCCGGCCGCCTCCCTCGCGCCCCTCTAGGCGCGCCCGCGTCGGCCGTCTGTGAATGACTCTTGACGCGCGGGAGGCGGCGGCGGACGAGCCGCTTCTCCGCGGCTTGTCCGTCGGCGCGGGGAGAGGTGAGTTTTTCGGGGGGTTCGGGGGGGTTTCACACAGCGGGGCACCCCGATCGGGGGTGCCCCACCGAAGTGGACCAAGACCCAGGATAGTCAAAATCCTGGGTGTTGGTCCACTTTAATGGTATTAACTCATTAACTTTCAAGGAAGCTAATTATTAACCAACCCCCAGTAACTCTTTTCACCGATTGGATAATAATCAACCCTAAGATACAACTTACAAATAGCATCTTATGTGTCGGCTATTCTCTCATCTGACATTGTTTAAAGAGACTTGCACTATGTATAATCAATGTCCGCAATAGATATTTGCACATGATGATAATAAACAGACCTCAGGGTTTGTTTGAACACGCATGACACAGACAGCAGAGGTAAACTGTCAGATTTACACATAATTAAAAAAAAAAAAAAAAACCTCTTTAGGGGTAATAATGACTGATTTAGCAAAAAGCATATACCATGTATTTTTCAATGAACAGATTAATTTGTAATGCAATAAGGTCCATGTTGTCAGATTGGCCACCACTGCTGCTGGGTGGTGGTGTTGGTACTGTGCTGCCCACTTTGCTCAAAGGGGGGGGGGCTCCATAAAACATAAGACTCCAGGCTTAAATGACTAACTTGGCTATTGCTGATCCTGACACCCATATTGGTTAAAAGGGTGGAGAGTTGGTGGTCTCAAATAAGCGACTGCAGAACTCATAGAATCTACCATTGTTGCTAGCCAGTAGTCATCTGTCTGGTGAATGCTTAATGCGAAGGTCGCTGCACAAGCAGGCATGCGGCCATTTATGTGAGTGACTCTGTCCTCTCCACTCCACCTCATCCTCTAGTGCTGGTGGCTCCTCTGCCGGATAAGCCACCCTGTGTTGTAAACAGGGCCTGGGAATGGAACTCTTCTGCCTTCTCCTCCTTCTCTACTTCATCCAGCTCTGGGCTCAGTTGAGTATCGGAATCACATTTAGACCACAGTCTTCCCTGCTGATGAGCAGAGTAGCTTCTTTGAACGGTCTCCACAAATGGCACCCATCCACATAATTTTCCAGTGGCTCAGTTAGATATTGCACTGCAGTCTGGCCAGCAGCTGCACGAGGGGTAGAAATGTCCCTTCTCAGCTCGTACAGCTGGTTCAACATTTGGAGGGATGATTCCAATGGGTCAGTATATCGCAAAATGCTTTTCCCAGTCTCGGTAACAGTTCAGCATTTTATGTTCAGCTTAAACTGTAGATTGAACAGTAACTCGCTTCTGAAACTTCTTAGGTAAAGGCAAGTAATGTAAGCGAACAAAAATGGCCTCTGGAGGTCACTATTACCCAACACAGGCAGCGTAAAATCTATGGATACACTGGAGAAATTGCTTCCTAAATGAACGAAAGAGTCAGCCAGAAGAAGGCTGCCGCTTCTAATAATTTATTATTGTCTAAATAAAAAAGAGGTGGCCAAGCAATGGGGTTCACTTATTTCTGCACTCTGTGCCATAACTTAATGTGGACGGGCCCCGCCGTTAACATTGAATGGGGCTCATGGCTCCTATAGTAACCTTTTTCCTGTCCTTTTTAAAGGACAATTTATCATTTGAAACCTCTGAAAAATGTTATGTTCTTATATTATATACCTTGGGAAAAAAGAATCGTTCACCAATATTCTTTAATTAAAAAAATGATGTTCTCATTTCCTATTTGAAAGTCACAAAACTTGCCAAGTCAGAATTCCCTATAAATAGTATGCACAGAATTGGCACTGATAATGGGCATGGGATTGTGATTTGTCACACAATCCTCCTGTTATGCCTGATACATCTTGTAAATTAAAGTCTCAGGCCTTGTCAAGACCTTGCCTTGTGGTCAATGTCTGCTTACAAAGATTTCAAGTAGGCTTCTGCACACGAAATGCCCCTCCTCTTTTTATATATCAGATGGAGCAAAAATGACCTATGTTTTGGTTTCAAGCAGTAGCAAAAAGAAAGATAGGATGTGCTTATCCAGTCAATATATAGCAGTCAAGAGGTGCTAGAGGGGTGTGACACACTAAGCACAAAAAGTTAACCCTCTGCACACTCATACTATTGAAAAACCTAGCTTACACTTGTTAAGAACATGGACTGTTAGTTAACATAGATTGCAATGAATGTAAAAGCAAGGTAGCCGCGTCAAGGCCGTCCAATTTGTACCCCGTCCCTAACATTACTAAGTTTAAAAGTTTGTGCAGACATTGCTACTTCTTTACTTATGTGTGCACAAGCAATGCAATACATGAATCAGCCTGTCTAAAGACATTGCAATAACTTAACTTGCTTGCGCACACACAATGAAAAATGCTTTACTTGCCTGCACAGTGTTACAGTTCAAATAAAGAAGTAAAGCAATGTCTGCACAAACTTTTAAACTTAGTAATGTTAGGGACGGGGTACAAATTGGACGGCCTTGACGCAGCTAACTCGCTTTTACATTCATTGCAATCTGTTAATGAACAGTCCATGTTCTTAACAAGCACACCTAGTGTGCTTATGGAGCTAGACTCCACCGCAATCCCCCTCCATAGGGTAGGCAGTTAAGGCGTATGGTGAGCCTTCTATTGGATGCCCCTCCCGCACTAGTGCCCCTCGCCCGGTGTAGCGGTGAACCCAGTATACTGGATCACCGTCCTCCCTAGATTTCCCCATTAGTGGGGGAAAAAAGAGGGGGGGGGGGGGGGGGGTCGTGTGTATGACGGCTAATCCTTGCCCTAATCCCACTAGTCAACCATTGTATTATTGGTCCTTGGAGTCAGAGCTGCGCTTCACTCTCAGCCTTTTGCTTTCCTACTGCGTCTTCATGTATTACTCAGCGCGTGCTTCAGTTTCATTCTATTGACGCTTGGCGTTCTATCACTGTATTCACCCTGTCAGATCTCTCTGAGGTGATGTCTCCCTGACCACATCTGTCGCTTCTGATTGGCTGCGTGCCTTCGAGCTTCGCGCTCTCCGGGGGGGGGGCGTGGTTCGGTTTGGCGAGCTCCGCGTCATCGTCCGCTCTGGCCCGCCCTTCGAGGTTTGCTTGGCGCCATTCCTTCTCACATGCGCGTGGTGAAGACGGCCCTCCCCTCGCTGTTCTGTAAGTGCCCTCACGGGCGATCCTTTTCCTAGCTTTGACATCTTCGCGCTTGGCTCTGACATCCCTGTTCCCCTTGTGTCTTTCAGACCGCGGACTTCGGTGGCTTCTCCCGGCCCGGCGTAGAGTCCGGTCCAGAACCTTTTAACAAATCACTCCCACTTCCCAGCGGGTGTTTGGGGCATCCAGGGTTGCTTTACAGCGTCAATCCCTACTGGCATATTGAATATAATAATCACCATATGGAGGCATCTCAGGATATCGTGAACGGGGTTCCTTCGGGGACAAGCCCGCCTGTGTGTAGCTTGTGGGGTCACACCTAGCAGTGGTGACAATGCACGGGTCTGCGTCCCTTGTGCCCAGCAGGTGCTAGCTGGCCTCCCCACCTCTTCCGAGGCTGGGCCCGCGCCTCGCCTTGTTTCTCCTACTTTTGATTTGCGCTGCTGGATCAGCATTACCAGTTTGTGGCTCTGCCATTCGGTCTTACGTCGGCTCCCAGGGTATTCACCAAGGTGCTGGCAGGAGTAATGTCTCTGAGACTAAAAGGCATACGAGTGTTACCCTACCTTGACGATATACTCCTCTCATCTCAGTCTCTGCACCAGGCAGAGCTGGACACGCGGTCGGTGGGGACCACCCTGGAGTCCTTCGGCTGGGTGATCAATTACCCAAAGTCCTCTCTGTCCCCCTCCTCAGTGACACCGTTTCTGGGGATGATTCAGTTCAGTCAAGGATATTCCTTCCTCCACAGAAGGTGGAAGCTCTGACAACGCAGGTGAGGTCCCTGCTCTCGAGCCCTCATCCCTCTATCAGGCAGGGAATGCAGTTGGTGGGCTCGATGGTGGCAAGCTTCGAGGCGGTGCCCTTTGCCCAATTCCATTTGAGAACTCTGCAGCTTCACCTTCTGTCAGTTTGGAACAAGGACCCAGCATCCTTGGATGAGATCTGGGTGCTTCCCCCTCGGTCAGACAATCCCTGGCGTGGTGGCTGGACCACGGGAACTTGACAAGGGGCAGATCCTTCCTGGCTCCCTCCTGCCAGTCTCTCGGGCTGGGGGGGATTCTGGAAGTCCCTGCGTTTCCAGGGGAGGTGGGGCCCGCCAGGAGGCCCATCTACCCATCAATGTCCTGGAACTCAGGGCTGTCAGGTTGGTGCTGGAACAATTGACACAGCACCTGAAGGGTCTTGCGATTCAGGTACACTCAGACAACAGGACGGCCGTAGCCTACATCAATCACCAGGGAGGAACCCGGGGCAAGGGTGCTCTCCAGGAGGTGTCTCTGATTCTAATATGGGCAGAGACCAATGTTCAATGCATCTCGGCTGTTTACATTCCGGGGGCGGAAAATCTGCTAGCAGATGCCCTGAGCAGGGGGTCGTCCCGTCAGGGGGAGTGGTCCCTCTCCAACTCGGTATTTCAGTCCCTGTGTCACCGTTGGGGTGTCCCAGACGTGGATCTGTTTGCGTCCCGTCACAAGCTACCGAGCTTTGTATCCCTGTCTCAAGATCCTCTGGCCACGGATGCCCGTCATTGTCTTGGAAGGAGTTTCGGCTCCTGTATGCGTTTCCACCACTTCCCCTTCTGGGCAGAGTGCTACGCAAGATCGCTCTGGAAGGGGTACCCACCATTCTGGTGGCCAAGAAGAGTGTGGTTCGCAGACGTGGTTCAAATGGCAGTAGACCAGTACAATCTACCAAGGATTCCAGACCTCCTAACTCAGGGGTCTCTACGCCATCCCAATTTACTAACTCTGGCTTTGACGGCTTGGCTATTGAGACCACCATCTTAAAGGAAAAGGGTTTGTCCGCTCCTGTAGTGGCTACCATGGTCCAAGCCAGGAAGAAGACCTCTTTGGCTATATATTATAGGGTATGGCGTGCCTACATTGACTGGTGTGAATCCAGGTCTCTTCCCTGCCGGGAATTTAGTCTCCAGGGTGCTGGAGTTTTTACAACATGGTCTAGACTTAGGTCTGAAGCTTAGTACCTTGAAGGGCCAGGTTTCGGCCCTGTCTATATTCTTTCAGAAGACCTTTGCCCAGCACTCTCTTATCAAGACTTTCTTTCAGGGGGTCACTCATGTGCGCCCCCCTCGGAAACCTATGGTTCCTGTTTGGGATCTGAATTTGGTTTTGTCGGCCCTGCAGGCTCCTCCTTTTGAGCCTATTCATGAAGCAGCTCTTGCTGTTCTCGCGCTCAAGGTGGTCTTTCTGGTAGCCATTACCTTGGTTAGACGTGTGTCTGAGTTGGCTGCCTTGTCTATTCAGCCTCCCTACTTTGAGAGACACCGGGATAAGGTGGTGTTTCGCTTCAAACCTGACTTTCTGCCTAAGGTCGTGTCGGCGTTTCATTTGAATCAAGATGTTGTACTTCCTTCCTTGTGCCCTAATCCTAGTAACCCTAAGGAGAGGGTTTTGCATTCCTTGGATGTGGTTAGGTGTGTCAAGTCTTACCTGGTTACCACTCAGGCATTCAGGAAGACGGATGCTCTCTTCGTTGTGCCTCACGGGCCTAGGAAAGGTTTGGCTCCCGCCAAGTCTACCATCAGTAAATGGATTCGTCAGGCTGTGGTTCAAACCTATACTACTAAGGGGAAGACTTCCCCCTTTCGTCTTACTGCTCATTCTACTAGAGCTGTCGGGGCTTCTTGGGCTTTTCAGCACCAGGGCTCTGTGGAGCAAGTTTGCAAGGCCGCTACTTGGTCTTCCGTTCACACCTTTACAAAGTTTTACAAGGTTGATGTTAAGGCCTCAGCTGACGCTGCGTTTGGCCGCAAGGTGTTGCAGGCTGTAGTAGTTTAAACGACTTGCTGTTGCCTACTGTTGGGGATCCCACCCTTCTTTATGGACACTGCTATTGGATGTCCCACATGTAAGGACTACATCTGGAGCAGGACGTGCTGTCTGCTTAGAATAATACAACTCTGTGAAGTACTCACCTGTAGAGTTGGTATTATATGCAGACAGCACGTCCTGCTCCACCCCACCCTGGTTTCACTTTGTTCTGGATCCTCTGTTTGGCGATTGTTATACTTGATATTTTGTTTTGCCAGTTTTGGGTGGTTGTTTCTCCTGGCCTCTTTCTCACTGCTTTTCAATGCTGGGGATTTGTGGGAGGTCCTCCGGTATATGTAGGGCCGGGGGAGCTTGTTTTCTTCATGTTCTGCAGTGCACGGCGCTGAAGGCGGAGGTATACCCCACATGTAAGGACTACGTCTGGAGCAGGACGTGCTGTCTGCATATAATACCAACTCTACAGGTGAGTACTTCACAGAGTTGTATTTTTCATACGTCTATATACTTCTGTCTATATATCTTGTAGGACCAAAACAAAAACAACCTGGTGATCCAAGTATTTTAAGGCAAAAATACCATACACAAACTTGAGGTCAGGCTATCGGCATTGGTTACAAGCACAAACCTTGTTTTGTTTTTTCTTTATATAGCTTGCCCAGCTGCTTAATTCTGGTATTGGTCCACTTAATCTTGTGCACAAAAAATATATAAATAAATAAAAATGAGCAGAGGATGATACCCTCTTGCCCCATACCTACTTGCTCAGTACAGCAATATGATGGTTGGGTAAGACCAGAGAAGTAAAAGAATGAAAAAAACTTTTTTTTTTCTTCCGATCTATTCCAGACCCTCCTTACACTTGGGATTACTTCCTTGCCTGAAGGGTGTGACTGCAAGACAAAAAAAAGCCTCCTAATCAAAACCAGTTTCATTCTTGCAGTTCAAGTGACTGTGAAGGTTGTTGAAGATTCTCTCTTAAGGATTGGCAGCAAGCGGAGGAATGCACCCTGTCTGCTTCCTGCACGACCTTATTCCCACAGATTCCTCTGACCCAACTCTATGCCTCCCCAGCTTTTTGCTGTTTAAATTGGGGTCCGTGAAGGTAAGGTGAAGCGCCAGGGTCTGGGGCGCTTTCTAAAGGTTAAACCCTCAGGGCTGCAGGCTTTCATTATAAAGCAAGTCAGCTGCAGGTTTTTGTCTGGTGAGCCTGCTTGGGGGGGGGGGGGGGGGGCAGGGACAAAGGGATTTTCCCTTTCATTGCCCTTACCCATGTGTTTAAGCTGAGGTTGTTGGCCAGAAACTAGGGGCTGCTCTGAGCCACTGCACGGCCACCCTCAAGTGGCCCAAAACTTTTTGGCAGGTCATTTTGTTTGTTTTTAATACTGTTTTTTGTTTTTTTATACTATTATAGATTGGGAAAGTGCAAATATAATATTACTATATAATTTATATATGATGGTACCCCTCAGAGGACTCGCAGACCTCTATACTGGTCAGAACCCCTGGGTCTTAGACTAGTAGTATTAAATTCACCAGGTCGGAGGCATCTGGGGTAGCAGATCTGGTCTTAACAGATTTACCCCATGTCCAGTATGCATGCAGTGGCACTGGACAAGGATAGCACGGTGCGCAGGGATTATGCTACGGTTGTAGTGCATAGGGAGACAGTTGTCTCTTCCCTGAGGGGGCTCTGACCCCTATTGCTGGTGCTCTTAAAAACCCCTTTTGCAGCCTTAATGGGGACCTAACCCTTTAGTGTGACTACTAAGAAGGTTTGTTAAAAAAAAAATTCCTCTGAGTGTATTGAAGAGGATATTGTGGCTGCCATAGTCTTTCTGAGTCTTTATACTCTGTCGGCAGCCCCAAATGGTCCTAGTCATTATGGTGTATTGGCTACTAAAAAGGTAATAAAAAAAAAAAGGATGGTTGATTTCCTCCATTCTGGAGGATGTTGCAGAACATACACTTTATTATAATCTGATCAATAGGGAATGGCAGAAGTCAGGTTGTTTTCCGACCATTCCTAAAGTCCTAGATACTATGTATCCTTTTCCTCCAGATCAGATTGAATTATGGTCTCGCCCTCCTGTGGTGGACGCTCTGGGGCCAGGTCTCTTTAAGATTTTGGTTATGCCATCCTCTGATAGTGCTTCTCCAAAGGATCCAGCGGATAAGCGCGTGGATCAGGTGGCATGTCATGTTTTTATGGGGTCGACCTTGCGGCCGGCCTGTGCTACATCCATAGCATTTTTTGTGAGCAGGAGGTTGTTAAAGCAACTGGACTCTAAGACTTGTATGGCTCGTTCATGGAAGCCATGCTCCCAGTTGATCAAAGCCAGTTGGCTCTAACAGGTATGTGATCCAGGCTATGGAGATTAGATCTGGTTGTGGGCCAGATGCCTAGCTCTGGTGGTCGCCTTAAGATGTGCTTTATGGCTTAAGCAATGGCCAGCTGACATAGCCTCTAAAAAGGAATATGACGGGACTCCCCTTTTAAGGTGGGGCATCTGTTTGGGGAGTGCTTGGTTGATTTGGTAAAGCATGCTACTAGTGGTAAGTCATTTAATCTGCCACAGAAGCCGAAGTCTAATACTGCTTCCGCAGGGCCTCTAATACTCCGGGGTTCAGGTTAGAGGTTCAGCCTCTTCGGGATACCAAAGAGATTTTTGGAATAAAACAAAGTTCCAAATTAAGGCAACAGGTGTCTGGCAGAATAAAGCCAGATCCCCTTCAAAGCCTGTTCAGGCATGAAGGGATGTCCCCGCACTTGCAGGTGTGGGGGGACCACTTCTGCATGTTGCTCATATTTGGAGGCTTCATTAACAGATAGTGGATACAGGAAGTTGTATCCTCAGGTTACAAGATCAAAATTGGAGCCAGACCCCCTTGGAGATTCTCTTGGTCAGGGGTATCCCGAATTCCGAAGTAAGCATATCTGCCGTATCTCGCCTTTTTAGAGATTGGAGTTGTTGATCCACAGTGAAGTTACTCCAGCCAGGCATTGTATATATAAGGATACATACCTACATTGCTGTAGGTGGCCTACATCTTCAGTTTGTGGCGTTACCCTTCGGTCTATCATCAGCGCCAAGGGTGTTTACCAAGGTGTTGGCAGGTCTCATGTTTTCTCTAAGAAGTCAGGGTATACATATAATCCCTTACTTAGACTATCTGTTAATATGGGCCCCATCATGTCGGGGGCCCAGATTACTACCCAGACTGTCTGATCGACATTGGATAATTGACTATCCAGTCGAATTCTTAAGTCAAATATCATATCATATAGCTTCAAGAGTTATTCTTTCTGGGACTGGCATTAGACACGTCTCAGGCAAAAGTGTTTTTTCCAACACAAAAGTGACTCTTACTTCAGGCCAGGGTACAGGGTCTCTTGTCTTGCCCTCACCCGACGATTCATCAAGGAATATGTCTGTTGGGCCTGATGGTGTCTTGCTTGAGTCAGTACCTTTTGCACTGTTCACACAAGACCCCAGCAGATGGAATTGCTCACAATCTGGGATCGAGACCCCCACACTCTGATTCACTCTTTTTGCATAACACCGTCAGCAAGGCAGTCTCTAGCCTGGTCTTCAGCCAAATCCTTCCTTCCAGTACAGTGGAAGGTCATCACCATGGATGCCAGTCTATTTGGTTGGAGTGTCATGGAGTCACAAAGGATCCAGGGACAGTGGAGTCCGGAGGAGAGCAGAATCTGCATAAAGATCCTGAAACTGAGAGCTGTTCTATTCAGACATTGGACATCCCATCTGATGGGGCATCCCGTCCAGATTCAAACAGACAATTGGACGGCGGTGGTATATATCAACCACCATGAGGTCATCAGAAGCAGTAAAGCCGTGATGGAAGTGAGCTGGGTTTTTTACTTGTCTTTTGGTGGTACACATACCTGGAGTGGACAACTTGTAGGCCGATCAGCTCAGCAGAACAGTCCTGCATCAGAGGGAATAGTCTCTTAGCCAGGGTTTTTTTTAATCTGTATGCATGTGCTGGGGAATCCCAGACGTAGTTCTCTTGCATCACGGCTCAGTCAGAAGGTCCGAAGTTTCTCAGCCCAGGGATCCTCTAACAATAGCAACAGATGTCCTGACTCTTCAGTGGTCAGCATTCAAGCTTCTTTATGCATTTCCCTCCAATTTCACTCCTGGGCCAAGTACTAAAAAAGGTTTATCTCACAAGGGAGTCCCAACCATTTTGGTGGCTCCTCGGGGACAAGAAGAAGCTGGTTCTCATAGTAAGGATTTCACAGGGCAACTTGTGGAGGCGACGATCCAGATCTTCTCACACAGGGGTCTCTAAGGCATCCCAAATCACAGGTTCTGGGTTGGAAGGCTTGAATCCTTTATCTTGGAAGAAAGAGTTATATTCCTAGTATGTCACACACCCCACTTCCAAAGATCCATGACACTTGGGAAACCGGCCTGTAGAGGGCAATCTTGCAGAGATGACATGGAAAAAGGAGCCCCTCCTGGTCCATAAGTACCGGGTTCCTCCCACTATTCCCCAGTCGTTCATCTCTGCAGTCGGCGAAGCAAGTCAGAAGATGACTCTCTCCTCCTTGCAAGTAGTAACTCCCGGCATTTTTTAATGTCTATTTCTGCCCGGACCTCTTTTTCTTTAAAAAATTAAGCTATAACAATATGCCTCCCAGCTTAGGCTGCAGGCTCGGGCAATGGTAGCAGCACCTCTGGGTGCATAGGGGAGCTAGCTCCCCCCCGTGAGACCCCATACTAAGGGGTAGGCGGTGTACGGGTTGGTGGTCCCCGGCTTGGGATGCCCTGTCCCTCTTGCCCTTTCACCTATTGGTGTGGGTCCCCCCCCCCTGCAGTGTCTCTCCGTGCCCCTTTGGGGGAGGGGGGGTGGCCTTTCTCCCATAATAAAGCTAAATAATCACATGGGAAAAGTGTGTGTGTCTGTGTATTGCTTGATGCCCTTATTCTCCGGGTCATGGGTTCAAGGCCCTGTTGGTCTGTGTCCTTGAAATAAAAATGCAATGGTTATGCGTAACCTCGGCCTTGCTTGTGGCTTTTCGGCGGTTTGGTTGTGCCAGTGGGCGACTGATTTCGAGTCACGAAAGCAGGGTAGTTACCTCAGCGTAAGAAGCAATGTAGTCCTGCTCCAGATTCTTCAGGTCTCGGGTGCCTTTGGATTCCTCTGGCCGCACAGGGGCTCCGGGTGGCAGTAGGAAATCTACTGGTCATGGCTGTCATTTGCCCAGTGCCTCCCGCGGAAAGAAGCCTGGGCTTCTATTCCAATCTATTCACGGTGCCCAAGAAAGATGGCTTCGTTCGGCCCATTTTGGATCTGAAGCCCCTCAGTCGGTTTATCCTTCAGGAAGTTTCGCATGGAATCCTTGCGTTCAGCCGTCGATTCACTTCGTCAGATGTCCATAGACATCAAGGGTGCTTATCTGCATGTACCAATCTTCCCGGCACACCAGAGATTTCTCAGGTTCTCGATAGAAGACCAGCATTATCAATTTGCGGCCCTGCCATTCGGCCTTACCTCGGCCCCAAGAGTCTTTACCAAGATGCTGGCAGGAGTGATGGCTATATTCAGGGTCCAGGGCATCCGCATTGTGTCTTTTCTGGACGATCTTCTTATCGCGGCCTCCTCCCTCGAACAATCAGAGTTGGACACCAGGACGGTGGTCTCTACGCTAGAGAGGTTCGGATGGGTAATAAGTTACCCCAAATCCTCTGTCCGTCCAGGGAAATTCCCTTCCTGGGCCTGATTCTGGATACATTTCAGGCCGGGGTTTTTCTTCCTCAGTCCAAAATGGTTCTGATTCAGGACTTGATTCGTCTATTCTTGTCCAACCCTCGTCAGTCTAGGGATGAGACTAGTGGGATTGATGGTAGCTGCATTCGAGGCAGTCCTATTTGCCCAGTTTCACATAAGGACGCTTCAGCTCTTCCTCTTGGCAAAGTGGGACAGGTGCCCACTATCATTAAATCAGACTTGTCTATTGTCTCCCCACGTTTTGCAGTCCCTTCAGTGGTGGTTAATATTGCGCAACCTCCAGAAGGGCAAGTCATTTCTGACTCTGCGTTGGCAACTGGTTACCACGGATGCCAGCCTGGTGGGCTGGGGGGGCTTCTGGAAGAAGCATCAGTTCCAAGGATTGTGGGGGCCTCAGGAGGCTCATTCTCCAATCAATGTATTAGAGCTTCGGGCCATACGTCTTGTTCTACTTCGACTGACCCATTTCTTACAGGGTCTGCCAGTTCAGATTCGGTCAGACAACCGAACAGCTGTTGCATACATCAATCGCCAGGGAGGGACTCGCAGTTGGGGTGCCCTCCAGGAAGTGTCTCTGATCCTTCAGTGGGCAGAGATCAATGTTCCCTGCATATCAGCAGTTTACATTCCGGGGATAGAGAATGTGGAGGCAGACTCCCTGAGCAAGGGAAGTTCTCGCCAGGGAGAATGGTCTCTCAATCCAAGGGTCTTTCAGTTCCTCTGTCACAAGTGGGGGACTCCACGGTTGGACCTGTTTGCTTCTCGTCACAATCACAAGCTGCCTGCTTTTGTGTCTCTATCCCAGGATCCTCTGGCAGTGGCAGCGGATGCCATGTCTCTGGCCTGGAAGGATCTGGGGTTCCTGTATCTGTTTCCCCCATTCTCCATGATCAGCAAGGTGGTGCGCAAGTTAGCACTGGAGGAGGCACCAGCAATTCTGGTGGCGCCAAGGTGACCAAGACGTCTGTGGTACGCAGACGTCGTAAGGCTGGCAGTGGATCGGTTCCATCTGCCTCTTCCAGATCTCATCAATCAGGGTCAACTTTGTTACCCCAATTTACAAACGCTGGCTTTGACGGCATGGCTGCTGAAGTCTCCATCTTGAAAGAAGGTCTTTCTGATGCGGTTATTCAGACTCTTATTAGAGCTAGGAAGAAGTCTTCCTCTGTCATTTATTATAGGACTTGGAGGTCCTATATTGATTGGTGTGAATCCAGGGCTTTGCCCTGTAGAGTATTTTCTATTCCTAGAATTCTGGAATATCTGCAATGAGGTCTGGATATGGGATTCCAGATTAGTACTTTGAAAGGGCAAGTCTCTGCCTTGGTTATTTTCTTTCAAAGGTCGTTTGCTCTTCATCTTTTGGTTAAGATTTTTTTCCAAGGAGTCGCGCATGTGCGGCCTCCCAGAAAGCCTATACTTCCTGTTTGGGACCTTAACCTGGTGATTTCAGCTATGCAGGCCGCTCCCTTTGAGCCTTTGCAGGATATTCCTCTTCTTATTCTTACTCAGAAGGTTGCCTTTCTGGCTGCTATTACTTCTGTCCGCTGAGTTTCTGTACTGGCGGCTTTTTCTATTCTAGCCCCTTATTTTGAGAGGCATCAAGATAAGGTTGTTTTCCGTTTTAAAACGCATTTCCTTCCTAAGGTGGTGTCTGCTTTCCACCTAAATCAGGATATAGTTCTTCCTTCCTTGTGTCCTAAACCTAGTAACGACAAGGAAAGGGTCTTACATTCTTTGGATGTAGTTTGTTGTGTTAAGTATTTAGTTACTACCTCGGCCTTCCGCAAGACGGATGCCTTTTTTGTTGTGCCTTCTGGGCCCAAGAAGGGTTTTGCTCCTGCCAAATCTTCCCTTAGTAAGTGGATACGTCAGGCCATCATTGGGGCCTATATGGCTAATGGGAAGGTTCCCCCTTTTCGTGTCACCGCTCATTCTACTTGTTCTATTGGAGCTTCTTGTGCTTTTCAGCACCAGGCTTCTGTTGAACAAGTTTGCAGGGCTGCGACGACTTGGTCTTCTGTGCATACTTTTTCTAAGTTTTACAAGGTTGATGTGCGGGCCTCAGCGGATGCTGCTTTTGGCTGCAAAATTCTGCGAGCTGCAGTAATTTAAGTTATGCATTATTCCTTGGGGATCCCCACCCATTAGAGACACTGCTATTGGATGTCCCAAGTGTCATGGATCTTTGGAAGTGGGGTGTGTGACATACTAGGAATAATACCATTTTGTGAATACTCACCTGTAAAATGGTTATTACGAGTATATCACACACCCCACTTACCCCGCCCTTTTTTTGTTCTAGCGATCCTTTATATGGTGATTATTATTTTTCATTTATTGAATATAATTGGCTCGTCCTGGTTCTCACTGCTTTCTAAAAAGACTGGGGAATAGTGGGAGGAACCCGGTACTTATGGACCAGGAGGGGCTCCTTTTTCCATGCCATCTCTGCAAGATCGCCCTCTACAGGCCGGTTTCCCAAGTGTCATGGATCTTTGGAAGTGGGGTGTGTGACATACTCGTAATATCCATTTTACAGGTGAGTATTCACAAAATGGTATTTTTCTGCCAGAATCATCTGATTCAGGCCAGGAAGAAATCTTTATCAAGTGATCTACTATGAGTCTGGCAAGCATTTATAGCTTGGTGAGAATCCAGGGGTTCGTTTGTAGAATATATTGATTTTTTGCAGAAGTCTTGATGAAGGTCTTCAATTGAGGACAAATATCTGTCTTCTTTCAGAAACCCATAGCCGAGAATGATTTTATCAGAACTTGTTTTACAAGTAGTTGCTCATGTGCGGCCTCCTCTTAATCCACTTCTGCCGGCTTGGGACCTGAACTTGTTTTTTCAGGGT
Source organism: Gastrophryne carolinensis (assembly GCA_027917425.1). Classification (NCBI taxonomy): domain Eukaryota; kingdom Metazoa; phylum Chordata; class Amphibia; order Anura; family Microhylidae; genus Gastrophryne; species Gastrophryne carolinensis. Next base: position 266,397,359 of record CM051234.1, read on the forward strand.
CCCCCTTTTTTTGAACCATGGTAGATGCGTCATTAAGTCTAAGAGCGCTTATGGTTATCTCTTAGTGGCAATAACCTCAGCAGGCGGGTTTCTGGATTAGCAGCTTATCACGAAGCCTCGTTATTTGAGTGTTTTAGGATTTTCTTCCTAAAGGTATCTTTTCATTTAATGAAGAGATGTTTTTTGCCTTCCTTATGTCCTGCTCCAGTGTCTAATAAGGAAGGGGTGTTCTTCACTGTTTGGATGTGAGCACTAAGGTATTCTCACTACACAATCTTTCCATTAGTTTGGACTTCTTATGTTATACCTGAGGGTCCACGGAAAGGTCTTCCACCAGCTAAGTCTGCCATCAGTCGATGGATTAGACAGACAGTGGTAAGAGTCTATTCTGCCAAGGGGAAGGAGCCCCTTGTTTGGGTCACAGCTCTTTCCACTAGGGCCATTGGTGCTTCCTGGGCCTTTCAGAATCAGGCCTTGATGGAACAGGTTTGTAAAGCTGCCACCTGGTCTTCGGTTCATACATTTACCAATTTTACAAGGTAGATGTTAGGGTCTCAGCTGACGCTGTGGTTGGTTGAAAGATTCTTCAGGCGGTAGTGAAATAAACTACCTGCTGTTCCGCGCTGGGGATCCCGCCCATAGATGGCAGTGCTTTTGGAGATCCCAAGTGTAAGGAGGGTCTGGAATGGATCAGAAGAAAAAACACAATTCTGTGAGTACTCAGCTGTAGAATTGGTTTTTCTGGGGATCCATTCCAGACCCTCCGGCCTACCCTTTTTGGGTCATGATCTTTGGATGCTTTTTTGATGGTGTTTAGTCCATTTATTATTTCATTGGCATTAAAAAAGAAAGGAAAAAAAAGTATATTTTGAGAGAATTCAAGCGGAGTTTGGTGTGAGGTAACATTGTATCCTATAAGGGGGCCTCTCGGCCTGCCTCTGGTTTATGTTTTACTGCTTTTTAAGTACTGGTTTTGATTAGGAGGCAGCTGCTACTTATGGGCCAGGAGGGGCCACAACTTTTTTGTCTTGCAGTTACACCCTTCGGGCAAGGAAGTAATCCCAAGTGTATGGAGGGTCTGGAATGGATCCCCAGAAAAAACAATTCTACAGGTGAGTTTCACAGAATTGTGTTTTTGCACTTCTCAGACAATGAAACCTGCTTTTCTGAAGGGGAGGGGAGGACACTAACTGCATCTAGATCAGTATGTCTAGAACGGGGTTTGTCAAGCCTGTCCCAAAGTACCTCCAATAGGTCATGTTTTGTGAATCTCCTCACAAGCAGATCTGTAGTACTATATTTACGTCACCATATTTACTTCACCTATCGGTAAGCCAAAGTCCAACTCAGACTCCTCGACTTAATCAGGCCCTGACTCAGACTCCTTCATAAATGGGCAATAATTAGTAATGGGTGAACCCAAACTGTAAAGTTTGAGTTGATAATGAATTTTGCAGGTTCGGGTCCCTGAACATGGACCTCGGTTAGAAGTCCGTGCTGGGGTTCAGCCTGAACACGTAAAAACTAGTTGATAGGCTATTTTTATATTTTTGGGTATGTTTTTGGTATTTTTTGTTAGATACAATTTTTATCTAATGAGGAATAGCCTGAATTGTATTTTTGAATTGTATTTTTTTCAGTTTTTTACTAAATTCCGCTTATAAAAAGTATTCAATGTAACACTGAAACTACCTACAGGTTTATTTTTGTATATTTTTGGTAATTCTTTTTGTTGGATACAGTTTTTATTGATCTAAGAATAGCCCGACCTTTTATTTTTATTTCTCAACATTTTTATAGATTTCTTAATCACCCAGCAAATTACAGGCATGGTCTGCTTCACATAGACCATCCCACGCAGAGGTAAACATTAGTTAAGTTGAATTTAATGGCCAGAACCGTATTCAAATGGGGTTAGGGCAGTATAACCTTACGATACAAAGTAAGAAAGGGAGCCTTGCTGGAGCTTTTGAAAGTTTTTCTTAACTCTACCCTTTTCCCTTGCTACTTAAACCGGACCTTCAGCATCATTTAGCCCAAACTAATTCATTTTTGATGCTGAGGATAGTTTAAGTTTTTAGTTGCTTACTTATTCTTTCCCCCGCTGGGCTTCTACTCTGTTCAGGACTCTAGGATATGGGCGCCGCCATCTTGCCTCAGAAGCATCACATATTGAGGAGAGGGGTGAAAAGTGCAGGGAGGTTATAGCTGTGCACAGACAGAGCAGAGCTGGAGCAGAGCTGCCCTGAGGCGGCAGCCCAACACCTAGACAAGGACTGACCTATAACACATATAAACATATATACACACCAAGCATTCATAACTAAGGAGTCATTATGAATCTAAGAGATAAACCACAAGTTTAAACATGGTAAACTGTTTACTTTTATGCAGTCTGGACCTGGAAAAGTGAAGTGTTGGGTCTGGGAAGAATAAAATAAAATGGTGTGTGTATATATATATATATATATATATATATATATATATTATTACAAAAATGAGATGAGGAACTGTATATAGGTCAATGTGATCATCAACCCAGGTCTTGGTTGCCGCCAAAGAGACACCCGATGCTCTGAGGCTTCTTTTGGTTGCAGACTTTTTACCATAGTGGGCATAGGACCAGGCGCTTGGGCGGCGGGAAGAGGTGGTGACCATGTCCGCCAGAGAGCAAGCTGTATGTTGGTGACTTAAAGAAAGCTTAAAGGGAAATCCCCAACAGTACTTTGTTTTGAGACTTTAGAATGGAATAGGCCTAGTGTCATGACTCTTCGCTGTTGAGGTGTTTGGGGAGCAATATTTGCGAAGATTTTCTCAAATTCAGAGATAGATGTAGGGCCCGTATCTATGAACACTCAGATAAATGTGGCAGGATGCTGGCCCAGTCCCTCCACCCAAGGCAGGGTTGTGCGTTCATACCCACCATCAAAGGGGTCGGGGGACTAGAGGTTCATAGGACGCCTCAGATAGCGGACGAGTTTCAGGCCTTCTACTCCAAACTTTATAACATCAAGAACACCCCTGCCCAGGTGCCAGGGCAGGCAGAGAGCGCCTCGATAGTAGACTATGTAAGAGAAACAGCCCTTCCAACCTTACTCCCAGAGTGTAGTGACTCGCTGGAGGACGCATTTAGGATAGAAGAGGTGGTTAAGGCCATAGGGGATTCCCCCGCAGGTAGGAGCCCGGGCCCAGATGGATTCACCCCCAGGTTTTATAAGGCTCTGGGGACTTTAATCGCCCCCTTTCTTGTCAAAGTGTTCAACTCGATCTCGAGCCGCTGTCCCTTCCCAAGGCACGCCCTAGAGGCGCACATTGCGGTCACCCCGAAGCCCGGTAGGGACAGTACCTTGCTAGGAAATTACAGACCAATTTCATTGATCAATGTCGATGTGAAAATATATGCTAAAATCATTGACCAATGAGGAGAGCAGTGGCTGAACTCTGAGAGCAACTTCGATCAGGTGGGGTTTGTCTCGGGAAGGGAGGCAAGAGACAACACCATTAAGGCAATTTCCCTGATGCATTACGCACAGTAGCGGGCCATCGCCTGCGTGCTGGCGATGGATGTGGAGAAAGCCTTTGATAGGGTGCACTGGGGGTTCCTGAAGGCAACATTGGATCAGGTAGGAATAAGCCCGGTTATGCTAGCCAGAATTATGGCCTTATACCATGACCCTACCGCAAAGGTAAAGGTCAATGGCTCCCTGTCAGGCCCCTTCAACATCCGGAACGGTACTCGTCAAGGGTGCCCTCTATCTCCACTGCTTTATGTGTTGGTGATGGAGCACCTGGCCAATGCCCTGAGGACCAACCCTTCTGTCAGGGGGATCTCCTGTGGGGGGAAAGAGCACAAGCTTTCTCTCTTTGCTGATGATCTGCTTATGTATGTAACCTCACCGCATTTTTCCAAGCGTTTTAGCGACCTCAGCAATTTCAATGTGAACCTATCTAAATCGGAGATCCTAAACGTTTCTCTGGACACGCGGACTCGGCAACTCCTACAGGCGAATTTCCCCTTCAGGTGGCAGGGAGAGGCCATAAAGTACCTGGGGGTCAGCTGCCTTCGGATTTGGGTAAATTGTACAAGCTCAATTACGCCCCGCTCCTTAAGTCAACGGTCGACAATCTAAGCCTCTATAACAAAAAACAATATTCATGGCTGGGGCGCATAAATATCTTAAAAATGGACATCTTGCCCCGACTCCTCTATCTGTTTCAGGCAATCCAACTGGCCCCGGAGCGTGGCTTCTTTAAGCTGCTTCAAAAAGCCTTTTTAAAGTTCATTTGGGGCAGTGGGAGGCCCAGAGTGCGTAGGGCAATGCTCTGCAGGCCCAAAAGCGAGGGGGGACTTGGGGTTCCAGATCTCAAGACCTACCATGCCGCGTCGGTGTTGGTACGCCTCTCAGACTGGTTCCACCAAAAAGAAAATAAGTGTTGGGTCAACATAGAGAGGGACACCTCCCCACTCGGACTGACGGCCTTACCTTGGGTGGACCCCTCACGCTGGCCTAGGAAACCGGAGCTGCCCTATCTGGCATCTTTGCTGATGATATGGGATGGGTTGTTGAGACGGGGGAATTGTCACTCAGACCTGGACCCCTCACCCCGTTGTTCGATAACCCCGCATTCCTCCTTTGGGAAGCATCTCGGGACACTAGACTGGGAGACATAGTGTCGAGTGCAGGCCTGCCTTCCCTCTCGGATTTGCGGACTCTGGGTGGAAGTGGGAATATCTCCTGGCTCATGCACGCCCAATTGGTTGCCTTTAAGTCCCATTCACCAGCCTCGAACCTCTCTCGCCCTCTTACACCCCTAGAGAGGCTTCTGAAAGACCCGACACCCCCTAAACATGTGATCTCTACTCTCTACAAGATCCTTCAGGATGAGGGGGAGGGTCCGGAATTGCCCCCGTTCTGTGAGAAGAGGAACTGGGACAAACATTTGAACCTGGGGAATGGGAGAAGTCCTTCGCACTTACTCACAAATTGTCTATGGCGTGCAGAGCACAAGAAAAGAATTATAAAATTCTCGCAAGATGGTACAGATGCCCTTCAGTCCTGGTACAATTCGGGGGAGCGGAGTCTGGCGACTGTTGGAGGTGTGGGAGGGCCCCGGGGACTATGACCCACATCTGGTGGGAATGCCCGTTGGTGAAGACCTTTTGGGATGGGATGCTCGGAATTTATAAACACCTGGCCCTTGAAAACATCCCAAACACACCACAGGTAACCCTCCTATCAATGATCCCAGGGGCTGCTCAGACACTTGCTTACAGCCGCCAGATCAGTGATCCCCAGACACTGGCATACCAATGCTGCTCCCTCCCTGTTGGAATGGTACGGGGAGGTACTCTTAAGGTCTTCGACCCTTCCACCCCATGGGCTGCACTCGAGGTTTTAGGGCAACCTAAGGTAAACCTGCTCCCAATTTATCTATTGCATTGTATGTCCCAAATGGGGCTCGCAGAGAAGAGAGTTAGGACTGCACCGCACAGAGGCACTTTGGCGCTTGGTGGTGCAGCTTAAGCATAGTGTGTGTGACAGAGTCTTCTGTTTTTAACCAGATTTAAAGCCAGATTTTAGGTTGGTCTGCAAGCGAACAGGGTTGAGTGCTCTGGCTCCTTTAAGACTTTTTATTTTCCTTGGCTGTTCTGTTTCTTTACAAAAAAACGGGGTCCCCCAAAAAAGACTACTGCTCCAGCCACGAAGCATAAGGGCTTGTAACTCAGGGCTCAGAGGCCGCACTACTGGTGGCCCCACTACTGGTGGCCCCTGTCCCTGCAAGTTACAAGCCCTTATGTCCTTTGGCTACTGGGCTCTTCCGCCCCCCCCCCCCCCCCAGTGACCCAAAAGGGGGTGCGGGCAATGTCATTTTATCAAAAAAGAAAAAGCACAGAGCTGAATCAATTGTCCATTTAAAGTCCAAATTAAAATAAGAAAATATCTTCCAGAAAGCTGGACACCTAGTGATTATCTTCAATTCCAGTGCATAATCCACCACCAGATAAACAGGAGGCTTACCAGATACAAAGCATTGAAAAACTTTCTTGGGTAGATATATCCCAAACTTAAACGATAAAACCCATCTCACAGTGTAGGGAGGTTCATATAGATGGCTGGGGGCCTTCACTTCAAATCAGAGGTATCCAGAATCCAATCCCTCCAATGCCAAAACTCATATCACAGGAATATACAAGAGGATAAAAAATATATATAGTGCAACACCGCTGATATAACCAAGCATTTATTTAAAAGGTATTGCACTCACATGATATTAAAAACAGTAAAGCATTGTATATAACAGAGCTGTCTGCGACTCTCACCGCCAGGCATCAAAGTCCAGTAATGGAAACGGCCCAATTGTAATCCTAATTCCAGAAGCTGCTTACCAACGCGTTTCACCCCTGAATGGGGCTTTAACCAGGTCAAAACCTGGTTTTTTCTTATTTTAATTTGGACTTTAAATGGACAATTGATTCAGCTCTGTGCTTTTTCTTTTTTGTTTTTGTCACTTTCTGGGTGGAGATTCCAGTTTTTGCACGTTGAGCTTCTTTTGTATTTAAAGACAGCGCGGTATTTTGTTTGTTCACAATGTCATTTTATCGGCATTGCACCTACCATGGTGAACTGGTATTTTTGTAATAAAAAGTTTGTCAATAAAATCTTATTGCGTGTGAAATCCATCTTCCGGTTACAGAGGATTTTTAGATAAAATACAACTGTGCTATGTGCCCCTTGTACATACCTCAAGCTTTCTAGGCATGTTGACCTGGGCACAGGTGGAAGTAATCTCTCAATGAATTCTTTGGTTGCACAGAAGTCTCCTAAAAAAAAAGAATAAAAAATGAGAAATAATAAAAAGAAAAAAACTATATGCAAACAAGAAAAAATAAGTTACATCTAAAAAGGCAAGGTCCCCCACAACAGAACAATACCCAACGTGCATAGGTACTGTCAAGGGACGAGTTGCCAAACACCCCAAAGTAAAGTATGCACGTAGGGATAATTTTACTTGAAAATTTCAGCTCTGCATTTGAAGTGCGCACCTTGCGCTTTTTAAGCCAAAACAGTCCTTTACATTTGGAATATCTCCCCTAGACCATATATTCCCCAAAAGTACACGTTACGTTTTCTAAGTGTATCCAGCTTGTTGTAGTGGGCTCATCTTTCTGGAAGTAATCCCTCAAAGAATTCTTAGGTTGCACAGGGTTTCCCTAAAAAGTATAAAAAAGCAGAATAAAAAACATGTTTTCCTAAAATATCAATATGCAAATAAGAAAAAACAAGCTAAATCTGAAAGCACAAGGTCCCTCAAACAGAACAATGCCCAACATGTATAGCTACTTTTAACCCTTTTAATTACCAGCCTACTTGAAATTTTGTCATCCTCTGACAGATCATTTTTCACCATTGTGTGCTATGTTTAACTGTGATTTTTGCAGGAATTTCCAGGAAAATTATATTTTTAGGCTTTAACATGAAATGTCTTGTTTGTAATTTTAGTTATTGTTATTTTTTTTAAATATCTGAGTAAAAAACTAAAAAAAGAATTTAGAAAATTGTCTCCTTTGTTTTAAATAAAAACCTCCATTAGACTTTACCGGTAATGGTCTTTTCAGGAAGACTTCAGCTTGACACGATGAGAGAATAATGTTCCTACAAAACAGGAACAGAGGTTAAAAGCACCACCCCTTCCTCCCATCCTCAGTTATAGTACAGTAATCATACACAACCCTTGGAATATGGGCGGGTATTAAACGTTCAAGCTGAAGTCTTCCTGAAAAAAGAATTACCGATAAGTCTAATGGTATTTTTTCCAAGTCATCCTTCAGCTTGACACGATGAGAGGATTAGGCAAGTAATTAAACCTTAGGGGTGAGATGCTGCAAGTAGTACCCTTCTACCGAAGGCCTAGTGTTTTGCAGATAGTAAATCAAGTCTATAGTGTATTTCCTCAAATGAAGCACCAGACCTTTCTGGCCATGACGCGGCCATTGTCCTTGTGAAATGTGCAGAAACTTCTGGGGGAGAGACTCCCCTAGTAGAATAAGTCTAAGGATTGGGTCCAAGTATGACCCTGTCTGGAAGTACTGCACAGTACGGCTCCTTAACTGAAAATGCTTGGAGTTCACTCGTCTCGCAGAAGTAATAGCTAACAAAAACAGTTCAATGAAAACCATTTTTCTGAAACCTCCTCCAACGACTCAAAGGCAGGCTCCATTAACCCTGTTAACACAATCAACAAGTTCCATGCAGGATACCCGGTCAGTCTCTTACACATAACAGATTTGAAAAAATTAACAAGTTCATTCTGTCTCAATTTAAACTAAAAAAAGACTGAGGCCTGAGTTTTCAGGGTACTTACTGCCAGTCCCTTTTCAAAACCTTCCTGCAAAAACTCTGTCACTGTAGATAGTTCTTTCTTCTTCAAATTGTTAACTTCACAAAACAAAGAAAATCGTTTCATACCTTTCCGTAGATCAATCCGTGACAAACGTTTTCTTAACAAGGCCCTCTCAGGAACCAAGCTGTAGTCTTGACGGGTCTGAATATAGGATGATTCCCTGATAAATGATATCTGGGATGTTCAGAAGTCTCCATGTTCCCTTTATCGCCATCTTGATGAACTCAGCAAACCATACTCTTTTTGACCAGAAAGGATCAATGAGGATCACGATTAATTCTTCCTGGGTGATCTTCCAGAGCACTTGAAGAATTCTGAAAGTGGGGAAAGCATAAGCAAGGTGAAAGTCCCGTTTTTGGGCCAGAGCACCTATTGCTACCGCACCTTCCTCCCTGACCAGAGAGAAGAATTCCCTGCACTTTGCATTCTTCTTGCTGGCAAACATATCTATCTGAGGTTGACTCCAAGTCCCTGTGATAAGCTGAAATACTTTGATTTAAGCACCATTCCGTCTGCTGAACTACTGCGACTCAGAGCGTCTGCCAGCGTGTTCAGGGACCCGCGCAGATGAACTTCAGTTAATGACTGTACTTGATCCTGCAGTGGTAGTAAAATTTCTTGTGCTAACCTAATTACATTTTGGGACCTGGTATGCCCTTGATGATTTAGAAAAGCTACTGCTGTTGCATTGTCTAATCTCACTTCCACCTCCTTTCCCAGAACTTTTGAATGAAAGTGATGCAGTGCGAGCTTCACTGCCAGAAGCTCCTTGAAGTTTGATTGCTATTCTTTTGGGCCACCTCCCCTGCACCTGCAGTGTTCCCAATTGAGCCCCCAGCCCCAACTGCTCGCATCTGTTTACTGATTACTGGGCTGCCCTATTTCCACTATCTCCCTTTTTCCAGGTTTACTGGATCTGTCCACCAAAGCAGTCCCCTTAGGATTTCTGGATTTAACTGGACTATCTGATCTAGAGACTCCTTTCTCTTGTCCCGATTCTCTAGTAGAAACCTTTGAAGGGGCCTTGAATGCAACTCTGCCCATGGAACTGCCGGCATGACTGAAGTCATTAAGCCTAAGACCTTTATGATTAACCTTAAGGAGACTCTGAGATTTACTGCCAGGGAGAGGATTTCTGACCTTAGTGTCTCCCAGAAGAAAAAAGGTAGACACTAAGAACCCCAGAAATCTGCACTGTTGACAGGGTGTCAGGCTGGACTTTTCTAGGTTTATTACCCACCCCAGAATTTTCAGCATTAACAGGGTCTTTTCTAGGTCTGCTAACACTGTCCTTGATCTGTTTATGATCAGTAGATCGTCCAAATAAGGAATCACATTTATCCCCTGCTGCCTGAGGTGGGCCATGGGTTCTGCTAGAATCTTTGTGAAAATTCTTGGGGATGAGCACAGGCTGAAGGGAAGAGCTTTGTACTGGAAATATAGTGTCTCCTTCTCTAGCTGCACTGCATTGGAATATGTAGATACGAATACTGCAGATCTAAATTCACCAACCAGGCCTCGCCCATCAGCACCCGTCTTACAGAATAAATTGATTCTATCCTGAATCTCTTGTACCGGATGAGTTTTAGTCCTTTTTAAATTCAAAATCATCCTGAACTTCCCTGACTGCTTCATTACCAGAAACACATGTGAGTAGAAACCCTCCAGACCTGCGGCTGTAGGAACTACCTCTATCACATTTTTCAGCAGTAACTATTTCAGAACTAAAGGAAAGGCTTCCCTCGTCTTTGGATCCTTTGGCATTTGGTTATTCAGAAAGATAATTGGGGTAGGTATGCAAATTCTAATTTATACTCTTTTTCTAGTGTTTGTACCCGCTTGGAAAGAGATTACCCAAAATCAGTTTGTGCTACAAACTCGGAAAATCTCCCCCCTACTGCTAGTTTTTGTCAGGATTGCTGCTTAGGCCCCTCCGAAGCCTTACCAGCAAGTGAGTACTTTCTTTGGGATCTTAAATTCTTATTGTCTACCCTGAGCAAGACTAAAACCCACCTTGCCCTTATTAATTGATCTTGAAAAGAAGTTTTTTGCTGGAAATTTCTTCCCCCACCTCGATGGATCTAGTCAAAATCTCATCCAGGTCATTCCCCAAACAGATGACCACCATGAAATGGGATACCACACAGCTTATTCCTGGAACTACTGTCGCCCACCCATCCACCCATTCATCCAAATAGCCCTGCGAGCACAAGCCACCAGGGCAGAGGTCTTGGCTGACGCCCTGATGAGTTCCTGAGAGGCATTAGTCAAGAATGTAATTGCTCTATACAGAGTAGGAAGCAACTCAACAAGCTCATTGGCAGGAGTCTTATTGTTAATGTGTGACTTAAGGGTATCCACCCGCTTAGTCATGCACCTCAGGACCCGATCAGAGGCCAAAGCTGGCCTAAAGAGAAACAATGTGGCATCCCATGCTCTTCTCAGGATATGATCCCCTCTGCAGTCCATCGGATCTCGCAGAGAACCCATATTCTCAAAACTTAAATCTGGAGACTTTGAAATCTGACCCAAAGGAGCATCAACCTTAGGACACTTATTCCAGAGTACCATAATTGGATCTTTAAAGGGAAATGTTCATTTTAGAGATTTGGGCAGAAAAAACTTCTTTTTAGGGGTATCCCATTCTGCCCTAATTATATACCTTTTACAACTGCATGAATAGGAAAGGCCTTCTCAGTACGTTTAAGCAGAATTTCCCTGTATATATCGTCCTGTTGAGAGAGGGGGTATCCTTCTGTGTAATCCGACAGGCTCAAACATCCTGCAATAATAACTCCAGATCCTCTGAAAGAGAGCGAGAACACCCCTGCTCTCCCTCTTCCCGGGCTCCCTCCTCCGTAGAATCATGTGAGGAGTCCTGCTCTTCCCCTGTTTCCCCCTATTCGGATACCAAATCAATGTGCACAGGGTTTGCAGAAAGTGCCCCAGGACCTAACTCTATTAACGGCAACTCCTGACTCTTCACCTGAGATTCAGTGGTAAGTAAGGGAATAGGTGCGGAAGCTAAGGGCCACTGCCTGAACATTTTCAATAGCAGCCAATTGTTTAATATTGAAAATCTCTTTGGAAAGGGCCACAGAGTCAGACTTCTTTACCTTCTCGCACCCTAAGCATAAAATCTGCCAAGTGTCCGGAAGCGTACTGCCACAAACATCACAACGCTTGGATTTCTTGGCTGCTTTAACACATTTTTTTTTATCTTCAGACCGAGTTTTAACCTCCATTTCTTTCTAAAAACATAATAAAAAAACAAACACCTATTAACTGCTACTGCCCCTTTTAATAAATAAAATGTACTTGCAGAGTGTAAGGCCTACCGCCTGCTGTCCACCGCCAGTATTTTCTGCCATCTCTGCCACTCTGGGCGCCGCTGCAGTCTTCCGCTTTGCTAGGTCCTCGGTGCGGGATGCTGGCTTTACAGCACTGCCGTCGCTGCCCCTGTTTTGCTCTTGTCCGGCCTGCTACTCTTACTGACAGGAGCACGCTACACGCAGTAGCAGGCTTCCAGTCTTCTGCCGAAACTGGAAGTGATGTGAAAAGCATCACTCCCCCGCCCCCAAAATTTTGGAGGGAAGAAAAGACGCTTACTTGTAAGGGAACAAACCGTGCAACCAATTCATCCAGTGATTACTCCCAGATGCACCACTGCTACAGCATGCCTGCTCCCATTGATGAACAGGATTTAAAGAGACAGGACACAACTAGTGCCTGAAAACAAATTCGATGAAGGAATAGCCTTAGGTGCAGCCCAGTTAGTACACTCTGCTCCAAGGTTTCCCAGAGAGGAAACTCAAAGAACTGAGGATGGGAGGAAGGGGTTGGGATTTTAACCTCTGTTCATGTTTTGTGTTTCCTCATAGGGGGTGGAACATAATTCTCTCATCGTGTCAAGCTGAAGTCTGACATGAAAAACATTTGTTTTACTAAAGTAAACCATATTGCACGTGAAAGCCCCATTTCTCCCGATTACAACAGTACCATATATGTATCGGTAGCCCCCCTGTTCCTGCCCAGGAGACCCCCCCAAACTGAAAAGAGTCTTTAATAACATTTAGAAATAAAATATTACTATCCACACTAAAGGGTTAAAAAAAGGCGGTACCTTTCCCAGCATAACCAGCCCATGGATCAGCCATGCAGGGCTTGTAGAACAGGGCACAGGAACCAGCTATGGTGCCCCCCCCCCCCCCCCGCCGGCTACAGGCCCGCACTGCCTAAATTGGGCCCAGGCCCTTCTGCCCCCCCCCCCCCAGGCTTTGGGGAGGCAGGTAATAGGTGGGCTGGGGGGAAATGGCAAGTCACCCACTTGCCGCAGGTGACTTTCCAGCCCCTAATCCCTGTGAACTGGTGAAGGGGTCTCATGGGTCCCTTACACACAAGGGGTTAACAGTAAAAATAAACACACAATTTTTTTTTTATTTATTTTTATTTTCTTTACTCGCCTCCAATCCTCCGCTGTCCGGCAATCATGTCCAATGACAGCTGTCGGGTGATCGGTGGAGGGGGGGGGGCAAGGGATCACAGCCCTCTCGGGCCTCCAACCTCCCACCTCTGATTACCCAAGGCTACTGATTGTCGATGCGAGGTGACGTCATCAGCCAAAAAGGGCCAGCTGATAGCCCCCCCCCCCGGGGGGTGAACGGCGGCTCCCCGGTGAAAAGGACACCCGGGTGAGTAACATCTTTATTCCTAGTATGTCACACCCCCCACTTCCCGATATTCATGACACTTGGGAACCCGGCCTGTAGAGGGCGATCTTGCAGAGATGACATGGAAAAAAGGAGCCCCTCCTGGTCCATAAGTACTGGGTTCCTCCCACTATTCCTCAGTCTTTTCGTCTCTGCAGTCGGCGAAGCATTCAGAAGATGACTCTCCTTCAAGCTGCAGGTAGCCGGGTTTGCCCCGGCCCTTTTTTTCTCTATTTCTGTCTGAAACTCTTTAAACCTGTTTGGTTATATTGTATGCCTCCGAGCCCTGGCTGTGTGGTTCAGGCAAAGGTAGATACATACACCTTCTGGTGTATACAGGAGTATTACTCCTCCGTGAGACCTAAATGTGGGTAGGTGGCTTCCGGGTTGGTGTTCCCGGCATGGGATGCCCCTGTCCCTTTATAATCCCCTTGTGCCTTATGGGTGCTTTTCTATCCCCTCCCCTTAGTTCTCCTTTAACCCTGCTGGGTAAAAAGGAGGGGGGAAGGGGGGGCGTTATCTGGGCTTATTTGTCACCATGCACACAAAAAAAGAGATATATAAAATAAGTCTTTATTTCTTATTTTTATTATGTATGTTTTACTATACTATTTAATAGGAAATGTTTTATTTAGATTTTCCTATCTCTGTCTAGGCAGCATTTTGTGCTTACCTATTAAAGCTCTTTGTTTTCTGGCTGTGTTCAGATTTGAATTTTCCCTCCATTTTTGGCCATGTGATCCTGGAAGTGGGCGGGGCTTAGGCATGCTTTTATTCAGAGAGCACCTGTATGCTCTGTTTGAATTCCTGTTTCCTGCTTCCATGTGGCCTTACCTCATGATGTGAGCTTATTGCATGGGCTGTGAGTTTTTTTCTGTCATTTATTTATATTGTGTGCATTTGGTGACTGTTTTTTTGTTTTCTCTGTAGGTAGAAACTCCTTATTTAAAAAAGGGGTTTCTCCTGGTCCTTATATTAAAAAAAAAAAAAAAAAAAAAAAAAAAAAAAAAAGCCCTTAAGCCTTATTTGGGGGTCCATTTGTGTTTCAATCCTCCCACTTGGGACTATTTAAAGGGGCATCCCAGGTAGCAATTGCGTAAATCCCATATATACTTGGCGACTATAATCAATTATAGTATAATACTAAACACCATATGGAGGCATCCCAGGATAACGGACATGCAATTCCCTCTGCACAGACTCGGCAATGTTTTGGATGTGGGGCATCCCTTGTTGGTGATAACGCAATTCTTTGTGTCCCTTGTGCACAATTAACTATTATGCAGCAAACTGAGGCCCAGGCTTCAGGGCCTGCGGCTAATGCCTCATCTCCTACTCCGCCATGTCTTGTCCGTACCCCCAATGATATTGTCATGGGTGGTGAGTCGCATGCTGATTTATGTGCCAGATTGGCTCATTTTGAAAGATTAATGTCTACCTCTGTGCCTAAGAAGGCCTCAGCTAAAAGAAAGCACTTGACTCATGCCGCTCCGGCAAGGGAGTCAGACAATTGTGAATTGCTTGATTGGTCTGATCCTTCTCAGTTAGAAGGAGAATTATTATGAGGAATCAGATGTTTCTGATGAACAGCAATTTGTTAGTACTGAGATTGAGCAGGGTGAAGCAAGTGTTGTAGATACCCCAAAAGCTCTTGCTCCGTTATTTGAGGTTTTGGTTATTACTCCTCCTGAAGTAGTCCCTCCTCAAAAAGGGGAATTCTTTGGAGTCTCTAAACCTCGTTTAGAATTTCCAAATCAAAAGCATTTTGCTGAAATTATTCTTAAAGTGGACCAACACCCAGGATTTTGACTATCCTGGGTTTTGGTCCACTTCAGGGGGGCACCCCGATTAAGGGTGCCCCACTGTTTGAAACCCCCCAGAAAGCCCCCAAAACTCACCTCACCACGCTCCCACGTGGCCGCGCTGACCAATCACCGCCGACGGACAAGCGGGTAACAGCGGCGGACAACACAGCGCGTCCGCCGCCGCCTCCCGCGCCGGCCATTCACAAACGGCTGGCGCGGGTGCGCGCACGTCTAGAGGGGCACGCGGGAGGCGGCCGCCGATGAGGTAAGTTTTTCGGGGGGGTCCCTCACCGCGGGACATCCCGATCTCAGATGTCCCGCGGTGAGGGAGGTGATCGGCCCGGGAATCTTATAGATTCCCGGGCCGATCACCCCTGGGTGACGGTCCACTTTAAAGAATGGGAGAAGCCTGCGTGGCTTCCTGGCATTCCCTTGGGCTGGGACAAGAAATATCCCTTCCCAGCTGATACTGTTAAGCGTTGGTCATCACCACCTGTGCCCACCGCTCTGGGCATGTGTGCACTCACTGCACGGATGGGTTGGATGCGGAGGACAAATTCCTATGTGAGCGCAAGCATACAATGGCCATCTATGCATTAATATTTAATTTATAGAGAGACTGGATTTGTAAAAGATACTCTGCTCATGGGTGGATGCCCCTGTGCTTAATTTATCCAATTCTTCTGTGTTGCATTCTCGGGACTCCACTACACTTAAAGATGGAGAGGATAAGCGTATTGATCAAATGGCGTGCCACGCTTTTTCCAGTGTGGGCTCGACCTTGCTGCCTGTTGGTGCTTCGGCACTCATGACAGTGGCTATTAGGTCTGTTGTGAGAGACCTAATGAATTACTCAGGGCTTGATCCGGCCTCTGATGAGTACGCCGCTCTTAAGCGATGTGAGATGTTTGCATCTTTTGTACTTTCTGCCTTAGATGATACTCTGCTCATGTGCAGCAGAACCTCTGCCTTGTTAGTCGCTATCCGGCGGTCAGTATGGTTGCGGCAGTGGGCAGCTGATATTGTAGCTAAGAAATCGCTTACAGCGCTCCCTTTTGTGGGATTGCGCCTCTTTGGAGAAAGAATTGGATTCTGTCACTAAAGGAGGTAAATTACCTCAGCGTAAGAAACAACGTTGTTCCTTTCGTGGAATAGAGGAAAGGGATGTGGCCATCCAAGTCAGAATTGGGGGTCCAAAACCAAATCTGCCACTAAGCCTGCTCAACAATGAGGGGACACCCTCACCCTTATGGGTGGGGGGACGGCTGCGGTTCTTCTTCCAGGTCTGGGTTCAGGGAGATATCAGACAATTGGGTTCTGGAAGTAAGTCTCTTCCGGTTACTAACTGGAATTCGAGTCCCGGCCTCCTCCCAGATTTTTCATGTCCCGGATGCCGTCAGATCCGGCAATTGCGCAGGGACTGCGGGCAGCAGTAGCAAATCTGTTAAACATGGCTGTTATCGGCCTAGTGCCTCCAGCGGAAAGGGGTTTGGGGTTTTACTCCAACCTATTCACGGTACCCAAAAAGGACTGCTCTGTTCGGCCTATCCTAGACCTAAGGAGACTCAATCAATTTATCAGTTTCGGAAAATTCTGCATGGAGTCTCTGCGATCAACGATGCTCTCCGTCAGGGGGACTTCATGACATCCATAGACATCAAGGATGCTTATTTGCACATTCCTATTTTCCGGGTCTCCAGAGATTTCTCAGGTTCTCGATAGAAGACCAGCATTATCAATTGGTGGCCCTGCCATTCGGCCTTACCTCGGCCCCAAGAGTCTTTACCAAGATGCTGGCAGGAGTGATGGCTATATTCAGGGTCCAGGGCATCCGCATTGTGCCTTCTCTGGACGATCTTCTTATCGCGGCCTCCTCCCTCGAACAATCAGAGTTGGACACCAGGACGGTGGTCTCTACACTAGAGAGGTTCGGATGGGTAATAAGTTACCCCAAATCCTCTCTCTGTCCGTCCAGGGAAATTCCCTTCCTGGGCCTGATTCTGGAATGGTTCTGATTCAGGACTTGATTCGTCTATTCTTGTCCAACCCTCGTCAGTCTATCTGTCTACAGATGAGACTAGTGGGATTGATGGTAGCTGCATTCGAGGCAGTCCCGTTTGCCCAGGACGCTTCAGCTCTTCCTCTTGGCAAGTGGGACAGGTGCCCACTATCATTAAATCAGACTTGTCTATTGTCTCCCCACGTTTTGCAGTCCCTTCAGTGGTGGTTAATATCGCACAACCTCCAGAAGGGCAAGTCATTTCTGACTCCGCGTTGGGAACTGGTTACCACTGATACCAGCCTGGTAGGCTGGGGGGGATTCTGGAAGAAGCATCAGTTCCAAGGATTGTGGGGGGCCTCAGGAGGCTCATTCTCCAATCAATGTATTAGAGCTTCGGGCTATACGTCTTGTTCTACTTCGACTGACCCATTTCTTACAGGGTCTGCCAGTTCAGATTCGGTCAGACAACCGAACAGCTGCTGCATACATCAATCACCAGGGAGGGACTCGCCGTTGGGGTGCCCTCCGGGAAGTGTCTCTGATCTCTGCCCACTGAAGGATCAATGTTCCCTGCATATCAGCAGTTTACATTCCGGGGATAGAGAATGTGGAGGCAGACTCCCTGAGCAGGGGATGTTCTCGCCAGAGAGAATGGTCTCTCAATCCAAGGGTCTTTCAGTTCTCTGTCACAAGTGGGGGACTCCACGGTTGGACCTGTTTGCTTCTCGTCACAATCACAAGCTGCCAGCTTTTGTGTCTCTATCCCAGGATCCTCTGGCAGTGGCAGCGGATGCCATGTCTCTAGCCTGGAAGGATCTGGGGTTCCTATATCAGTTTCCCCCATTCTCCATGATCAGCAAGGTTGTGCGCAAGCTAGCACTGGAGGAGGTGCCAGCAATTCTGGTGGCGCCAAGGTGGCCAAGACGTCTGTGGTACGCAGACGTCGTAAGGCTGGCAGTGGATCGTGTCCATCTGCCTCTTCTTCCAGATCTCATCACTCAGGGTCAACTTTGTTACCCCAATTTACAAACACTGGCTTTGGCGGCATGGCTGCTGAAGTCTCCATCTTGAAAGAAGAAGGTCTTTCTGATGTGGTTATTCAGACTCTTATTAGAGCTAGGAAGAAGTCTTCCTCTGTCATTTATTACAGGACTTGGAGGTCCTATATTGATTGGTGTGAATCCAGGGCTTTGCCCTGTAGAGTATTTTCTATTCCTAGAATTCTGGAATATCTGCAACGAGGTCTGGATATGGGATTACAGATTAGTACTTTGAAAGGGCAAGTCTCTGCCTTGGCAATTTTCTTTCAAAGATCGTTTGCTCTTCATCCTTTGGTTAAGACCTTTTTCCAAGGAGTTGCGCATGTGTGGCCTTCCCAGAAAGCCTTTACTTCCTGTTTGGGATCTTAATTTGGTGCTTTCGGCTATGCAAGCTGCTCCCTTTGAGCCATTGCAGGATATTCCTCTTCCTATTCTTACTCAGAAGGTTGCCTTTTTGGTTGCTATTATTTCTGTCCGCCGAGTTTCTGAACGGGCGGCTTTGTCAAGCCCCTTATTTTGAGAGGCATCAAGATAAGGTTGTTTTCCATTTTAAACCGGATTTCCTTCCTAAGTTGGTGTCTGCTTTCCACCTAAATCGGGATATAGTTCTTCCTTCCTTGTGTCCTAAACCTAGTAACGACAAGGAAAGGGTCTTACATTCTTTGGATGTAGTTCGTTGTGTTAAGTATTATTTAGTTACTACCTCGGCCTTCCGCAAGACGGATGCCTTTTTTGTTGTGCCTTCTGGGCCCAAGAAGGGTTTTGCTCCTGCCAAATCTTCCCTTAGTAAGTGGATACATCAGGCTATCATTGAGGCCTATATGGCGAAGGTGAAAGTTCCCCCTTTTCGTGTCACCGCTCATTCTACTCGTGCTATTGGAGCCTCTTGGGCTTTTCAGCACCAAGCTTCTGTTGAACAAGTCTGCAAGGTTTTACAAGGTTGATGTGCGGGCCCCAACAGATGCTGTTTTTGGCCGCAAAGTTCTGCAAGCTGCAGTAATTTAAGTTATGCATTATTCCTTTGGGATCCCCACCCATTATAGACACTGCTATTGGATGTCCCAAGTGTCATGAATATCGGGAAGTGGGGGTGTGACATACTAGGAATAATACCATTTTGTGAGATACTCACCTGTAAAATGGTTATTACGAGTATGTCACACCCCCCACTTCCCCCGCCCTTTTTTGTTCGAGGGATCCTTTATATGGTGATTATTATTATTATTTCAAATAATTTTACAATTATTGAATATAATTGGCTCTTTTTGTTCTAAGGGATCCTTTATTTGGTATTATTCTCATATAATTTTACAATTATTGAATATAATTGGCTCTTCCTGGTTCTTCACTGCTGTTTAAAAAGACTGAGGAATAGTGGGAGGAACCCAGTACTTATGGACCAGGAGGGGCTCCTTTTTTCCATGTCCTCTCTGCAAGATCGCCCTCTACAGGCCGGGTTCCCAAGTGTCATGAATATCGGGAAGTGGGGGGTGTGACATACTCGTAATAACCATTTTACAGGTGAGTATCTCACAAAATGTTTTTTGTTTTTTTTATTCTTAGTATACAGTATGTCCTGCTCCAGATAAGAATCATTACACTGCTCCACCATAATCCCCCACCTAAGGGTAGGCGGTATAGGCATAGGGTGAGCCTCTATGGGATGCCCCTCCCGCACTATTGACCCTTGCCCCTGTCTATCGGTGGGCCCTTTGCTAAGTGGCCGCTGCCCTCCCTCTCTCTCCCTTGTAGCTCTCGGGGGAGGGGGGGGGTGTATGCATTGGTGCTTCACTTGGTTATGGGCTTTTTGTTTTTGTCAGTCTCCGCGCTGACTTGGTTGCACTGGTTGTGATTTGAAAATGCCGCCGCGAGCTTCCACTGCGTTCCGCGGTTGGTGATGGCATTACCTCAGGCGCTGATGTGCCTTCATTGGCCGCTAGTCACGTGGGCCCACGGTTGGCGCGTTCCGTGTCACGGTCTCCGTGGCCCGCCCCTCGAGGTATACTGGGTGCCATTTTTCTCTAGTTTCGTCTGCTGCGTGGCTGGCATCTACCTACCGCGGTCCATGAGTGCCCTCGCGGGTGGCTTTATTTACCCTATGTCATTATACATGTCGCTTATGGGATCCTCTTCGCGTATGTCTTTCAGGCGGGTCGAACTCTATTGGTTTCTCCCGGCCCTACTCCCTCTATTTAGTTATTAAACTTGAGGCCTAGTGTACTCATTTCTCCCACTTCCCTAGCGGGCTCTTGGGGCATCCCGGGTTGCTTTTATAGCGTGAATCCCTATCGGCCTATTGTGCCACTATAACCACCATATGGAGGAGTCTCAGGATAATGTGCTCGGGGTTCCTTCGGGACAAGCCCGGCTGTGTGTAGCTTGTGGGGTGTCCCCTACTAGTGCTGACAATGTGCGTGTCTGTATAACTTGTGCCCAGCAGGTGCTTGCGCTGCAGCCTGGTTTACCAGTAGCTGGGCCTGCGCCACGTATGGCCTCTCCTACTCCCCCAAGCTTGAACTTGACTCCCATTGAGTTGCATACCAGTGGGGATTCTCAGCCTGATGTGTCTGCTAGACTGGCTAGTGTTGAGAAGTTGCTTGCAAATACCATGGCGCGTAAGGCCTCTGCTAAAAAGCGGCACTTAACGCCTGATGTCACTCTTTTCCCTATGGAGGCGGAGAAGTTTTTGGAACTGTCTGGTTATACCCCCTTGGAAAAAGGGGAGTTGTTCTGACTCTGAGTCATCCGATGAGAGGCCCAGGGGTCATGATGATTCTGGCTCTGATCCCTGGGCCCCAGATGATACTGATAGGCTGTTGGCTCAGATTTTTTAGGTACTGTCTATCTCTCCCCCAGTTGCGGCCTCTAGGCAGCAGGGGGAATTGTTTCCTTCTGCTAAGCCCTGTTTAGAGTTTCCTGAGCAAGCCCATTTTAATCTCGTGCTCAAGGAATGGGAGTGTCCCAGCAGGCTCTCCGGAGTCCCTAAGAGTTGGGATAAGAGGTATCCCTTTCCTTCTGAGGTGGTGAGGCGTTGGTCATCCCCTCCTGAGGTGGATGCCCCGGTCCTAGGGTTATCTAACACCTCTGTCATGCATTTCCCTGACTCTACTACACTGCGGGATAGTGAGGACTGGCGTATTGATCAGCTGGCGTCCCATGCCTTTGCCTGTGTGGGGACGGCGCTGCGACTGGTCTGTGCCTCTGCCATTACAGCGGTGGCTATTAGGACCCTGCTGAGAAGTATCCTGGATGGTGCTCCTGATGTGTCTAGCGAGGAGTTTAATGCACTCTCTCGTTGTGAGGTTTTTGTGACTTATGTCCTCTCTGCCCTGGACGATACTATTAGGATGTGTGGCAGAACCTCTGCCCTTGTGGTGGCTATACACCGCTCGGTTTGGCTGCGCCAGTGGGCAGCTGACTCCGCTGCCAAGAAGGCTCTCACTGGTTTTCCCTTCAAAGGACTACGCCTGTTTGGGGACCGCCTGGACCTGTTTGCTAAGGGAGGCAGGTTACCCCAGCGCAGAAGGCAGTCTCGGCCCTTTCGGGCCAAGGCTCCTTTTCTTCCCCCTACCGTGGATCCAGACAGCGGAGGGGGGTCTCCTTTTCCTGGGGCCAGAGGAGATTTCTGGGGTAGGGGCAGAGTACGTGGACACCCTGGCTCATCCTGGGCCTCCAAGCCTCAGGCATGAAGGGGCGCCCTCACCCATCCGGGTGGGGGGACGGCTTCAGCATTTTGCTCATGTCTGGAGGCTTCATGTCTCAGACCAGTGGATTCAGAAGGTAGTGTCCTCCAGTTAGAGTTTGCTGCCTGGCCGCCCCCAAAATTCATCAGATCCCGCATGTCTCAGGACCCTATGTCAGCTCAGGCTCTAGTTCTGGCGGTGCAAAGCCTTCCGGAGCTGGGGGTCATCTGTCAGGTCCCCTTACGAGAAAGGGGCAAGGGTTTCTATTCCAACCTTTTCACCGTGCCCAAAAGAGATGGGTCAGTCAGGCCCATCCTGGACTTGAAGATCCTCAACAAATTTGTCAGGTGCAGGTGCTTTCGCATGGAAACTTTGCGCTCTGCCATCAGTTCCCTGCGTCCAGGGTACGTCATGACCTCTGTGGACATCAAGGATGCTTACCTTCATATTCCTGTTTTTCCAGGTCATCAAAGATTCCTCAGGTTCGCTCTGGAGGATCAGCACTACCAATTTGGGAGCTGAGGTGAGACCAAAGGGCAATGCCACAGAGTGTTCACCAAGGTGCTGGCAGGAGTGATGTCTCTGCTCAGGTCTCAGGGCATTCGCCAGCTGCCGTATTTGGATGACATTCTCATCACTTCTCAGTCCCTCCAACAGGCAGAGCTGGATACTCAGCTAGTAGTGTCCACACTGGAGTCATTTGGCTGGGTGATCAACCATCCCAAGTCTTCCCTGTCTCCCTCCTTGGTGACACCCTTCCTGGGAATGAATCTGGATACAGTTCAGGCAAGGATTTTTCTTCCTCAACAGAAGGTGGACAGTCTGCTGGTGCAGGTTCAGTTCCTGCTATTTTGCCCTCATCCCTCCATCAGGCAGGGAATGCAGCTGGTGGGCCTGATGGTGGCGTGCTTCGAGGCGGTCCCTTATGCCCAGTTTCACATGAGGCCTCTGCAACTCCACCTCTTGTCAGTATGGGACAAGGATCCTGCGTCCCTGGACCTTGTTCTGTCCCCCCTAGTCAGGCGTTCCCTCTCGTGGTGGCTGGACTCCAGGAACCTGTTGGTGGGCAGATCCTTTCTGGACCCCTGCTGGGAGACGGTCACCATGGGCGCCAGTCTGACAGGTTGGGGGGGGCTTCTGGAAGTCCCTGCAGTTCCAAGGGCGGTGGGGCCCACACACCTATCAACATTCTGGAAATGAGGGCGATCAGGTTGGTTCTGGCTTACTTGACCCAACACCTTTGGGGCCGGCCTGTTTAGGTACGCTTGGACAACCAGACGGCGGTTGCCTACATCAATCAGGGAGGGACACGGAGCAAGGGGGCCCTCAAGGAAGTGTCTCTGATCCTGGCCTGGGTGGAGGACAATGTTTCCTGCATATCAGCTGTGTACATTGCGGGGGTGGAGAATCTGCAGGCAGACTCTCTGAGCAGGAGGACCTCTCACCTGGGAGAATGGTCCCTCTGCGACAGGGTGTTTCAATCTCTGTCACCGTTGGGGCCAACCAGATGTGGATCTGTTTGCGTCCCATCACAATCACAAGCTTCCGGCCTTTGTCTCCCTGTCCCAGGATCCTCTGGCCTTGGCCACAGGTGCCCTAGCAATGTCATGGCAGGACTTTCAGCTCCTGTATGTCTTTCCCCCATTCCCCCTGTTGGGTAGGGTTCTGCGCAAGATAGCTCAGGAGGGGGTGCCAGCAATCCTGGTGGCCCCCAGGTGGCCAAGAAGAGTGTGGTTCGCGGACGTGGTGCAGCTGGCAGTAGATCAGTACTCTCTGCCCAGGGTTCCAGACCTGCTCACTCAGGGTCATTTACGCCATCCCAATTTACAAACTCTGGCTTTGACGGCCTGGCTGCTGAAACCTCCATTTTGATGGAAAAGGGGCTGTCTGCCTCTGTTGTTGATACCATGATTAAGGCTAGGAAGAAGTCTTCTTCTATTTACTATAGGGTTTGGCGTGCCTACATTGACTGGTGTGAGTCTAGGTCTCTCCCCTGTCGCATGTTCTCTATTCCCAGGATCCTGGAGTTCCTACAGCATGGGTTGGAGCTGGGACTTCAGCTCAGTACTCTGGAAGAAAACGCCAGGGCAGAGACATGGCCCTTCAGAGGTCCTTTGCCCAGCATTCTCTGATCAGGACTTTTTTCCAGGGGGTTTCTCATGTGCGTCCCCCACGTAAGCCTATGTTGCCTGTTTGGGATTTGAACTTGGTCTTGTCTGCCTTGCAGGGTGCTCCCTTTGAACCTGTGCAGGAGGCTGCCCTGGCCATTCTTACTCTCAAGGTTGTCTTTTTGGTGGCTATCACTTCTGTTAGGCGTGTTTCGGAGTTGGTGGCGCTTTCCATTCAACCCCCCAACTTTGAGAGACACCAGGACTAGGTGGTTTTTCGCTTCAAGCCATATTTTCTGGTCGTGTCTGCCTTTCATCTGAATCAGGACATTGTTCTTCCTTCCTTGTGCCTTAATGCTAGTAACGCTAAGGAGAGGGTTTTACATTCCTTGGATGTGGTTAGGTGTCTGAAGTACTATCTGGTGGCTACTGCACCTTTCAGAAAAACTGATGCTCTTTTTGTGGTCCCTTCTGGTCCTAGGAAGGGTCTGGCTCCTGCTAAATCTACTATCGGCAAATTGATCTGTCAGGCTGTGATTCAGGCCTACTCTGCTAAGGGGAAGAATCCTCCCTTCTGCCTTACTGCTCATTCCACTCATGCTATTGGCGCCTCTTGGGCCTTCCAGCACCAGGCTTCTGTTGAACAAGTTTGCAAGGCCGCTACTTGGTCTTCTGTTCATACCTTTTCAAAGTTTTACAAGGTTGATGTTAGGGCCTCGGCTGATGCTGCTTTTGGCCGCAAGGTTCTGCAGGTGGCAGTGGTCTGACCTGTCTGTTACCTTTGGGGATCCCACCCTACTTTATGGACACTGCTATTGGATGTCCCAAGTGTAATGATTCTTATCTGGAGCAGGACGTACTGTATACTAAGAATAATACAATTCTGTGATTACTCATCTGTAGAATTGTTATTATGAGTATACAGTACGTCCTGCTCCACCCCACCCTTGGTTTTGCATTATCCTAGGATCCCCTGTATGGTGATTGTTATCTTTGTTATAGTTACTAGTTGGTTATGTTATCATTCTCCTGGCTTCTCGTTAACTGCTTTTCAATGCTGGGGATTTGTGGGAGGTCCCGGGTATTTGAGGGGCCGGGAGGAGCCAATTTTGCGGTCTCTACAGTCCAGCGCCATCTGGCGGAGTAACACCCAAGTGTAATGATTCTTATCTGGAGCAGGACGTACTGTATACTCATAATAACAATTCTACAGGTGAGTAATCACAGAATTGTATTTTTTCTTCTTTTACAGTTAGCAGCGGCCAAAGTGTGTGTGTGGGGGGGGGGGGGGGGGTGCTATTCCAGGCACTCTCCTGAAGCCAGAAGAACCCCGACTGGGCATAAGATTAAAGAAGACCTGGCCGGATCAATGGAGGGCTGGCCCGCTAGCAGGGGTAAATGCCAGAGGTAACCATGTAAAATTTACGGGCTTGGCACTTAAAGGGTTAAGGAATCACCAGAGGGAAGTTTGTTGTCACCTTCCATCCCGAGGCCAGCGCCTCAAAACCCTGGATGCAGTCGGCCATAACGCTCCCTGGCCAAGCAGCCCTGACCCCAGTGACCCCCCAATTCAATCACAGTACACAGCTCAGCAATAGGGAGCACTTCAACCTAGCTGCCATTAGGGCTGATTCATTTTTTATTTTTTTCCTCAGTGCATTGTCATCACCATGTTTAGATGTGCAAATGTTTTATAAATTTGCACAGCTAAAAAAGATACTGAATTGCACTATGGAAAAGATCAAGATTACATTCTCTTCCCATGCTTTTTTGTGAATATTTACAAATGTGCACAACTAAATTGGCGCTGAATTGGCAGTTTGATTGTACAGTCAGTTTGTCTCTTGTGCAGCCTTCCTGTATGGTCTTTAACTATAGACATAACCTGTGTCATGTGCTGCATTTGCACAATGCAGTCTAATTTGCTCAGGTAGGGCATTGTTTCTTGTTCCCATTGTTATCTAAAGACATCTCATTTTTCACCGGAGTACCACCAAGAACCAGCTGAAAAGGTAAGAAACCTTGATGCTGATCAGAGGTTCTTAAATGCTTAATTTTAAGTAATTGCACAATTCTTCATCACCCTGGACATGACGGGAATCCCCTGATCAGTCAAGATCTCAGATAGGAACCAAATCATTGGAAAAGGCTCCTGTATTATAGCCATGGGTGTTCTTTAAAAGGGACTCTCCAGGGGTCGGGGCTCACCAAAATCCTTGATGTCATGATATACCTTGTGCCTGTAAAAACAATACAAGACCTGTGCTTGGCAGCCTCCAGGTGTCCCTTCAAGAACATGAGCATGAGACTGATTCAGCACTGTATCTAAATAAATGGGGATCCGTCCATTTAATTACTGTATCACTTTCTAGTGTGACTATATTCCAAATCATGATTCACAGTAAAATAGGGGAAACCACAAAGCTGGTCTAGGTTGCTGTGGGGCCATCCAAGCACCAGAAAAAAATTGTATAAACCTCTATATTACAGAGGCCCAGCTCAAAAGAAGCCATTTCATCCTCCAGTCCCAAAAACATAAACTGGTTCAGAATCTGTTTTTAGAGTGACTTTGTGGCTCCTGTGTGAGGAACACTGTCCCTGTGTCCCTTCATTATCACCGAGGATTGATAGCTACTCCCTGGGTAACTGTTCATCAGCCTGTAGGAGGGTGACCACTAAACTGAGTGCAGCGACTTTCTGGTCATTTAGGTCAGGGAAGGAGCGGACTGACAAGACCTAATTGACTAGAGAGATAGAGACAGAAGACAAGTTGGTGTAATAGACTGGGCCAGAGCTTGCCACTGTAGAGGTCCAAGGTTCAACCTCAACACAGGTGTCTTTTACATTCCACTGTGACAAATTCACCCTGTTCTGGGGTTGCCATCTTAAATCAATAGCTATGTAGGTAACTTTTTACCCAAAAAACAGGCAATGGATACCTGGCCGGTGCCAACATTTCCTGTATAAGCTTCGGATTGAGGGCATTGTTAAATTTGTCACATATTGCCTATTCAGTTGGGCTCAGCCAGACAAGAATAGCTGCAATTTGTGCATAAAACTATTCAGATTTTTTTTTAAATAATTCTCTCAATGTATCCATTGAACCCAGGGTGCACAAGACAAAGGGGCTAATATCCCCATGGCTCAGAGACCAATTGCCTAGCCTCCAACTCTGATCATAATATGGTATCGGCAAGCCAACCACAAGGTTTCATGGCAGGTGGTTTGCTGACCCGCCTAGTATATTAAATGGCATAGGGGTTCCCCAGTACAGTATAAAAAAAAAACTCACAAAACGAAAGCATTAACCCAGCCTACCTAGAGATGGAGTCACCCTCTTTTGCCAAGCCATATTTCACCATTTTGCTCTATACAAGTTTAAATGTGATTTTTGACGGAATGTCCAGGGATATCCAAGTAAAATCATATATTGGGTTTTTTTCAGCAGAGTTTGGGCTTTAACATGAAATGTCCTGTTTGTCATTTTTTTCATTGCTTTCTCAAAAGTTTTGGGTGAAATACAGGGGAAAAATGTTAAAACATGTTTTTTACATTTTGTAGATTTAAAAAAGAAAAAAGCCCCATTCCCTTATGGTTACAATGGTACCACATATGTAGCAGTAGAAGCCCCCCCCTCAAAAAAACAAAACTAAACTGAGAAAACATTTTATTTGAAAATCTCCAAAAGCTCAAAGTACACACCTCAAGCTTTCAAGGTGTATCACTCGTAGATGCAAACCCTTAAATAATTCACTGGTTGGACAGCCTTTCCCTAAAAAAAAAATAATAAAAATCCTGTTCACAGGATTTATCAGAAAAATCCTATATTGGTTGTTTTGTCGAGTTTGAACTTTAACAAAAAATTTATTGTTTGTAATTTATTTCAGTGTTTCATAATATTTATAGGTAAAAAAACTTGCATTTTAAAAAAAGTAATTAGTTTTTCAAGAAAATAATATTGCATGTGAAAGCATCATTCCTCCAGATGATAACTATCACATATGTAGCGGTAGACCCCTGTTCCTGCCCAGGAGACTCCGCAAAATGAAAAGAGTGAACATATTTGTATTTCATTTGAAAAGGTCATAAAGCACTATCAAGGGCTAAACCATTTTTTTTTCCTTTAACTGGCATGGGTTCCCCCCTCTACAGGGACAAGGTTAGGTGTGGCACAGCTGGACAGGAGAAGCTGGCCGAGTAGGTAAGAACAAAGCTCAGCTGGTGCAGGGCACATATCTTCTAAAGGCCATGGAGGTAGCTTGGGCTCCTACCTGAGCCACGCGCCCAGGGGCATGTGCAATAGCAGGGGTGTACATACCTTGGAGAAAGCAGAGGACTGAAGTAGCCTCTGGGTAGAGCAGCATCCTACCAGGGCAAGGGAGGGACCCTTTAATCTTTTAATTACACCTTAGAAGCAGCAAGAACCTGGCATGGTTTTAAAAAATATTTTACTTAAATGTGCCGGGGGGGTAATTATTACCTCATCTCCTCTGGGATTCCATTTCTGGTCAGGATAGGAGGTGTGCTGGAGGCAGAACTTCCCTTTTCTTTCTGTGGCCAGTGTATAGTGGCAGCGTGGGACTGACATTGCATCAAGTACAGTAAGCTTCCAGGCAATTGGTTTTAAAGTTTTATTGGTCAATCCTGTTAACCTCCAAGACATAAAATTACTATGATTTATTGTAAGGCCAATAGAACAGCCCACTGTGTGCTGTCCGTCTCTGTTCACTCAAAACCAAACTATAATTTTAGTAAACAATCTTCCAGCCTATTCCCTTTCCATGAAAAATAACAGTACATAACCCAAAAAGAAGTTTTTTATTTTCCAATAGTGACCAGCTTAAAGAAAGCCTTGCTCAGGATGCAGAAAATGCTACATGAGGAAGATGCATGAAAGGGATATAGTGGCATTTGCTATAGCATGTGGCATTTTCTACTAAATACTCCAACTCAAAAGCAAAAATGTTTGAAAGGTAACTGAAGCAGCAATGATAAGCATAGGCAATGTTGTGAATAGCTTGGCAGTTAAGGGCTATATGACATAACGGAAAAGCTTGTTTGTCAGCGAGAAGCAGGGCATTTGTTGGTAGCTTGATCCAAGTTATGAAATAGCCCTGATTCCCTCTTATTTGTGTTACATAATTTCACATCTGCTGCCTCTGGCTAAACCCTGTTTGAATGATGAGATCCAAATACAGACCGAGTAGAAAAAAATCCAAAACAAAAAGGTATTGTAGCTTACTTCCATAAATGACAGGCAGGTTGCAGCTGCACACCAGAAACCAGGAGTAAAATGGAAAATGCATCACCTCAGCAGCCAAGCGTTAAAAGAAATGACCACTTTAACTGTCCACCCTAGACAGTAAGGTCAGTAGAACCAATGTGTTGGTGATGCAGTTCAAGGAGCAACCTTTTAATCCTGCAGCAATAAACCTAACCCTGCAAACTTTAAAAGGGTGGATATGGGAAGACAACAGATGTCAATGTGCTCCCTGCAAATGGACGAATAGAGGCGGCCGTGATGGACATGTTGGTTGAATCAAACCAGAGGTTTCCCGCCTCCAGACTGTTCTAATTTATTTGCTTTATCCACTGAAACAAATGTTTTTATTGTAAGATTCAACTGTGCCAACCAATCTCAAAGTGGACATAAAGTCAAAAAGGACTTTAGGTCCCTTTTAACAATCATCCCTATGGCATTGCAATTTGGGGTGCCTCTCCAGTTAAAGACCTCTTGAAACCCAAATGCAAGCTCTGTCTGATGGGACATAGGACATGTGCTTGGGTGCACAAAAACGGTCTACAGGACATAATGTGCTGCTAAAATAGACCCTCAAAACATTGTTTTTAACAAAGGTTGAGTGTCCTAATGATAATGTATTTAACGTCCACTATAATCACTAGGAACCCATGGTCCAGGGCAGCTTATAAATTACTAATAGGTCCAAAAGTTCTCTTTAATTAGCTCACTAAAATGTGTGACTGGGCCCCTTGCTACGTTGGTAGTAGTCTTCAGACACGTATTTCTTTGCGCCGCTTTAATCTCAGGTAGAGGTGCATGCCATCCAGAAAGGCATGTTTAGCGTTTTTCAGTGTATGTAATATCTGTGCCCTCTATGGGGCCAACTCCAAAGAAAGCTGTGTTATGCAATTCCTTGGTAACACACTGAATCACTTCAGGTGCATAGTGGCTAAGCAGAAGTTCCAGCAACAGAAAAACCAAGGATGTCACAGGGACCAAAAGGGGTGACCTCTATAATTTCTGCATGTTCCTAATGTTTTAGTAAATGTGTTTCTTGTAGTGCAGCAACATGCGCCAGTCTAAATAAACATTTTTCACCAATGTTGCCACTAGAGATGAGCGAACCTCTTGAAAGTTCGATTCGGGCGATTCGCCGAATTTCCCCAAGAAATTCGGGTTCGCCCGAATCGAACTTTCACAAATCGCTCATCTGAAAAAAAAAATGCTGGCATGGTGGGAGCGGGCAGGCCGGCTACGCCTGTCACCGGGCCACCGCCGGCCCGCTGACAGCGTAGCCGGCCTGCCCGCTCCCACCATGCCGGCATTTTTTTTTTATTATTTCAGGGAAAATTCGATCGTCACGAACCAAAAAAAATTCGGGTTCGTGCCGAATCGAATTTTCCCTGAAATTCGGAGCGAATTCCGGTTCGTCTGAACCGGTTCGCTCATCTCTAGTTGCCACCTTGCAAATAGTGCTTAATAAATGAGGCCCAGTATGTGATATGCTACAAAACTTTAAAATATGGTTTCTTTTAGAAGAAGCAGTTCCTACTTCAGGTGGGCATCCCGATTGCTGGTTCCCCCCGCACATTAACCCTACTCTGCCAGGAAACGAAGAATAAAGGTAAGTCGAGCACTGCATTGGTCACCGCAGACTCGTGGCTCCTAGGCTTCAAGGTTTCCAGCTTTCCCGAAAACCACGTCGACTCGGGGACCAATTGCAGCTCTCGATTTTGCAGTCGGACCCAGTAGAAAGGTAAGATTTCTCAGGTTTAGCATGGTTATGCACATGGAGGGAAACAGTAACCAGGATACCCCCGTGCTAGGAACACCCATTTTGTGTTTCAGAAAATCCCACAGCATATGTGCTTACCACTTACCCATCACTGCTCACTCTATCTGTGCATACCTATGCCAGTCATTCAAAGAAGCCTGGTGTAGATATGTGCCAAGTTTCCTGTAAGCTAAAAAAAAAAAAAAACCTAAATACACATTTATGGTGTTATATTTTTATTACAATATTACAGTTTTTTAAACAAACAATCTTTCAAGCAATAAATTAACATATTAAATAATAAGAAAATCAAACCTTGTATGTGTGTATACATATACACATGCAAATGTCATACAGCTGCTCGGATAGAGAATGAAATAAACCACTTTAAAAGGACGGGACAGGATATTTACACTAAATACAGAAATATGCTTCTGCATGGATTTTTAAATGCCAGGCTTTCCATTGGCAAGATTCTTCTCTCCACCCACCTCATACATCCTTTTAAGACCAAGCTTAAAAGCAATAGTCTAACTTTGCTCAGAGGAAATGTATACATTTTGGCCTTTGGCCAAACAGACTTTAAACATTAGTGCCATTGATGCTACTACACATGCTACAGGGAGGGACAAACTGGGAGAGAGAAGTGCATCAGGTTCTAGAAGCAACGCTGGATCATTGCTTTTAGGGACATCAGTAGCTCCCTAAAGTGGCTCACAACTGTGTAAATAGACAAATTATTGTAATCCATAACAATTTGATAATTTCCATTTAGAATTCAAAAATACTACACATTTTTACATCCCTTCTTGTGTAAGAAGGCTGTGTCACAAGGCACTGAGCCAGCCCATCCCTCCACAGTTTCCTTGTGCGCCCAGTGATCCCCTTAACGACCATGATAGTAAAAACCAGTTAAAGTTATTGCTTCAGCGCCTAATATCTACTACACTCTGACTTTCTCTTAACTGGTTTAGTTAACTATTCTAGATTGCACATTAGCTTAAAAGCAGGCCTATCCCATGTGACTGGAGACAAAATACACAAACTGCCTAAAACCAACATTACGTTTTGCTCTCCTATCTTGTTCAATTTCCGCTTGCCCACAAACCTCAAATTAGGGCTGCCAGAGGACATGGTGCTCCCTTCTTACCAGTCACTGGTTTCCATGGTGCAGATCTCCCTTTTGCAGCCCTAGTAGGTGACCTTGGGAGCTGAACTTTCCGGGTTCCAGTTATATACAGAGGTCACGTGAGGAAGCCGTAGAGAAAAATGTGTGTCAAACACCGGCCATGGCCACCTGCAGCATGGATCACGGAAGGCCCAGTGTCACATAGTGAAGCTATAGGAGGGTTAACTGCACTGTTGCCTTATTTTAGACTTGCAAAGTTTAGTATGATCCTGACATAAGCATGTGGTACAAATATCTGCAGATAATTGCAGATATGCATTGATTTCACTGAAAGGAATGTATGTAATAACATAGCAGGGTGGAAAAAAACTATAGCAATCAACAAAAGAGATGGCTGGTCTCTGCGCCAGACGAGAGAGGCAGGAGGTTATCAAGAGGCTGGACTTTCACTATAAAGGCAACCTTGAAGGTTGTCAAACTGATTATTAAAATTAACTGCACAGAGTTTTGGTCCTCTTTGAGCAGGTTTTGCAGTATATAGCCATTTTGTTTCTTCCCCCTGGGGGACCAAATACTGATGGTGTTTGCTAAGGCCTATACAGTCATACGTGAACATATGCATTTATAAATAATACCTCACAGTTGTAAATACTGGCATCTTTTCTACTAAATGGATGCATCCCTTTTACAATCCAAATCAGAAACAGTTTGATCTATTACACATACAATTTTTCTACTTTGGTGGAATTTTCCAGACCTCAGGGCAGTGCCAGGGGACATAGGATGGACAGCTTACCTTACCTCTGCAGGTCCTTCTCTCACAGCCCTGTTTGTAAATTCAAGAGCTGTGCTTCCTGTTGGTGGGTGGGTGTAGCCTGTGTACAGGCGGATCTCACGGAAAACCACAGACACCTTTGTACATGTACACAAGCCATGCCCCACCCACCAGCAGGAACCACTGCTCCAGGCCCCAAAGACTGGGGCTGTGGGAAGACGATTGGCAGTGCTGTCCTGAATTGAATATGTGGAAAAATCCACAAACATTGACTTCTTTTAATTTCATTGTGCTACAGAAAGGTGATAGACTACAAAAGTCTACTAGTATGATCTCCAGCAAGTAATCTCGTGTGTAAACACATGTAATAGATAATTATCTACAGTCCTAAAATAGTGCTGAGCATACCAAACAGGCATGCCTGCTGACCTGCCATTCCTATAGTAATTTGTGACCTTTGGATCACTTTAACCCCTTTACTCTGTCACTTGTTGGTAATAACTACTTATACATGGTAAATCAGTCCATACTAGAAAAGAAACACATTCTATGCAGCACCCCTAGAAACTAGCCCAACAAACACAGCATTTAGGATTACATAATAACAACACATCCAGTGCTTTACTTATAGATTCCAAAATACCCACTGACAGGCTAGCTTATTGTTAGAACATTTAATAATCCATCATGTATCGTCCATTTGAAATGCATACAAGATATTCAGTCTGTTGTATGCTACAATAAGAGCTCACACTTTCCCACAGTTCAGAGACAGTTACCGATAATGTCCAGTGTCATAGTTTCCATTATTGTGCTCGTCAATAGAATATATATTGTGTAACCTTGTTGCTCCAGAAATGTTGCTTTTTCCATTATTGCATTTTGATACTTTGGAGGACAATACAAAATCATTTAAAATACAATACCAGATTGAAATTGGAGGAGCATATAAATAAAGAGGCACTTTGGGAAAAATGAAAAATTTCCCAAACTTTATATTGGAAAAAAAAAGCTGCCCTGAAGCCACTTGTTTTTTTTTTTTTTTTTTTTTAAGGAAATCTAAGGAGAAACATTAAAAACAAACTTTAAGAGAAATAAATAGAAGTTAACATGAAATATTCATGTTTATATAGATATATAAATATTTATCATAAAATCCAAATAAAACATTACAATAAAAAAAACACGACACCTCAAAATGGCTTTGGAGATGGAAAACCGCTATATTATTGCTCATGGGGGTTCCCCGGTTTCAGAATTTACACTCTTAAGTCAAATGTTCTGCTTCCTGCATTGAAAGTCTTTAGGTGGCCAATCATTTTGTTTTTCAACCTCTAGCAGCTGGGCGAAGTTGTGATTGGACTGTGGAGATAAGGAAGGCTGTTTGAAGTTGCTACGGACACAGGAAAGCTGAAGACAAAGGGAGAAGAAGGCGAGGTGGAATTTTTACGGCGCTCTAGAAGGGTAGCAGATGGACTTGCAGCCTCTGTTGCACAGGTTGTGGTTAAGACCTGAGATTCAAATTGTAGCAGCTGTCCCATGAAACTAAAGTTAGGAGATATTATACTCCTTCGTTGCTTGACAAACTCAAAGGCTTCTTCTAGCTTTACCCTTTTCTTCATCATCAAGTAAGCCAAACATATAGTAGCAGACCTGGAAATGCCAGCTTGGCAGTGCACCAGTACACGTCCATGATTATCCTTGACCGAATCTAAAACAAAAAGAAAAAAACACTTTACTCAGTAGTAGTGCACTGCACTGCTTCGCTACTCTCTCAGGTCAAATCATATTTCAACATGTCCGTTCCTATAGCCATTATTTATACTAGAGATTAGGTTCAATTTGCCTATTCTTTTAACAGATGGTTTTCAGTGCTGCTTTGTTGCCTAGCAGTTTTGTAGACGCAATGCCATGCTTACTTACCAATATACTCTATTGCTTCCATGAACCAAGAGCTAATGTCAGCTTTATGGTTATCTTCCACTGGTATACTTTTGTACTGGAAATGACCTTCAAAATGGTTAGGGCAGTCGGAAGAAACATTTAGTAAGGCGGTGATACCCAAAGTATCCAGCATGTCTCTTCGAGCAGCATGATATGCACTGCCGAGGTAAAGGAAAGGAAGGATGTCCACTGGGCCACCCTGTTCAAAGAAGAAACAAATACATTTGATGTGCAACATGGAAAAAACATCCTAGATGTACATAATATAATAAAACATTGCAAAATATCTGAAACTTTAAAAACAGGCCATCAAATCACCTCTCTCAATTCTGAATAGGAAAATGACTAGATTTTCTAGTAAATTGTATCTTGTTATTCCTTTCATTAGTCAACACTGTTCTCTTATGAACACTATAGGGGTCATTTTGAGAACCTCTACACCCAAAGGGCAACAGTGTTTATCTAAGATGTGAGCACCTCAATAGTCCACAATAGACTATTCTCCTGTGCCTATTTGGATTTAACCATGGAAAGGATGTCCAGGTTTCTAAAAAGGTAGAAATGTATTTGCTTACAAATTGATAAAGAATGCCCCCTGCCCCCCAAATCATTTAAGACTCAATACGGAGACAAGTCAGATGGTAGCCACAATCCAGTTGGGATTCCCTTGGCCCTAGAGCACCTTACATTAAAGTGATCCTATACCCTGTAATAAAAAAAAAAAAAATGTTTATGTCGTCACCTTCTACCCCCAGCCCAGGCCGTGTTTCTTCTTTTACCAAAGCCTTCGCTCAATATTAATAAAAACACTAACCGGAAGTATTATGTCTGAATGGCACCCATATAGCTCACTGGGCATGCAGCAGCACCCCCTGGTGCTCTCCAGCGATGATACATTCAGTTACACACAGCTGTGTTATAACTGCCATAAATTAAAGTGCTACAAGCTAAACTGTCACCTACATCTCTGTAAACCTGCTCAAAAAATAAAATAAAATATAATATGTATACACTCCTATGCCATATGCCTGTCTGAAGAGCCCCTTCCTCCCCTCCCACCAATGCTGACCTGTGCGTAACTGGATGAATAATCGCTGGGGAGCACTAAGGGGGGGTGCTGCTGCTGCATGGCCAGAGACTGCATCCAGTACGTTTTTAATATTAGACAAAAGTCTTTGTATACGAGCATTATCCTACCACTATGAATCTAATCATTTCGAATAACAGCATCCAGAAAAAACAAGCTTGTAGTCTGTTACCTGGTCATGTAGAGGGGTTGTACATGAACTGCAGCACGTTTCAGAAGGATCTATACTTGCAGGCAGAGAAATACTGTTTATGGATTTTGATTTTGCACAGAATTCTGGGTACTCTGAGTGAAATCTTTCATAGCCACCTGCAGGTAGAAAGAAAGGAAACCAATAAAAAGCTTTTTACAGATTTAAAGATCAATGTCTAAATTAACACCCTATCCTTCCTACCATATTACTGAAGCCAGATGAGATTGAAGCAAACAAACCCTGGTCTCGGTTTTCACCTGCTACAAAGTGGAAGTGGTGCCCTGTGTTTTGTCTGCTTCTGTCTGGCTGCTGTTCCTAGAGATAATGAGTGACCGTTTTTATCAACTAATCAATGCAGCAGCACCCTGCAGCTGATTTGACTGGTACAGGAGACTGTCGTGAATCATTCCTTTGTGCAGCTGAGCACATGTAGAAGCCTGAAAAGCAGCCCCCAAGCTTCAAGCCTGCCAGCGGATGAAGCCTGGGACCAGGCAAATCTTTTTCTTGTCCCCCCCCCGTCACCAATTAGGTTTCCCTATGGGGAAGTGACCATACTGTCACTTTATTTAGAAAATGGTTTAAAGCCTTATACCCACACAGTGAAAAAACCCCATGCAGAGAAAAAAAAAAAAAAATAACCCTTAGATTGTTCCCCTAAACTCCTTCTCTGATGTTTATGCATAAACCATTTGTGAGGGCTTAACTTCATGCAAATGTTGTGGAAAATCTTTGCAGATGCTGCACTTATGAACTGCATGGGAGTGACCATCTTGCTATACACCTGACAGCCCTGCTTACACATGAGCATGAGAGGACAGCTGTGGCAGCAGCAATTCACACTAGAAATACAAATTATATATATTCTCTTCATATATATATATGAAAACATGGGGCAGCATTCCCGTCATGCTACAAACACTCACAATGAATCAACAGTTGCTAGAGGAAAGAAAAGTTATGCAACTATGTACCTCAATGTAGAAGGAGCATTTAAAGAGGAAAAAAAAACTTGTTTCTTTCATGGCAGTGCTTGCATGACAGAACGGTGAGTAGGTTTTCTGGTGAGTAGATGTTTCACACAGCCCATAAAAGAGGTATAGCACCCTGAGCTGTGGGCATGTCCGTGCCAGCCATTCAGAAATGTCTGATGCAGGTACACACCCGAGGTAAAGAAATAGGAGAAATGCAGCTGTGGCCCAGTGATGTGGCGTGTGATCGCTGGCAGGTGAACCGAGTGCTCTTGCCAATCTCACACAGCATTTTCACACAGCAGGGCATCCCAATTTAGGGAGGTGGTTGCTCCTCTTTAAGGCAATTTTGACCGTGGGACTGGGTTATTCAGAAGCTGGACTCTCAGGTGTGTAGCAAGATGTCCGCTCACATGCAGTTCAGCAGCACATTATTTGCCTGCTATTCCACATCTGCATGGGGTTAAACTCTCTCAAACAGCTTAGGTCACTGAATGCCAGAGGGGGGCTTTAGGGGAGCAATTTACTAAGCTCTGTTTTTTTGACTGGAGGTCTGTTTTAATATAAATAAAACTGCACTATAAAAACAGAGAAAATCCAGCCAGCAGCTCTCACTACAGGCAGAAGAATAAGCCCAGATGCCCCACAATGCCCCACATAGTCTTCTTCTGCATGTCCAGTTTGTGATAAGATTGCTGCTGCAGCTAGGAGAATCTGAAGTGTGCACAGATTGCAGAAGACTGAGCAGGTACAAGATGCACTAGTACTTTCTATCATTTATAGAACAGAAAAGGTGGGAAGAAAGGCAAGGCCTATGACATTTTTTAGGTGTGGGTATAGGAAAAAATAAGTTAGGTCTGTTAAAACAAACACTCCAGGACATCATGATTTGGGATACCTTAATAATTAAAGATTCTTTGTAGGCCAACAACAGGCATGACAGGCTGTATGATGGGGAAAGTGAAAACGACTGGGCATTCCAGTGAAGCATGTCTCCTATTGTAAGAGGTGCAGCTACTGCAGGGGTGTGTGGTCTTTTTTTTAATCATCCATAAAGATGGAGCTCTACTAGGAAAATATAATATCTCACTAATGCCACTAACGCAGGGCTCACTGGCGCAGGGTAGGTTAGATTAGCTTAGTGTAGCTGTTCACCACACTACACATCCCTGGCACAGTTGCAAAGCATGTCCATTGTAGTAAATTTGAAACAAAAATTAGAACTGGAAGCATAGGAACTATGCAAGACACTCAAACATACACAGTTGATATGTGGGAAAAAAAAAAGTATAAAACCTCCCAAGTATTTGTAATTTCACTAAAGCAGAAGTGAGGCTAACACAATTTTAACACAAGACAGTTACAACATCGTTTTTCTACTTATGACCTGCCTGAAACGAATTTGGCAATAGGGTAATATCTTTATTACCTTCATGAGAGCATCCCAGCAATGCTTCGTGCAGATACCAGCTGTCTGCAAAAGTATAAGCCTACTGCTTGAAGAAGTTATACCTCTATGAATGCAGCCTCTATCTGCACCTTATGCCAAAGATCAATAGAAGCACACTGGATTGGATAATCAGTTTACTTAAAGTGGAACAAAACTTATCTAAGTTTCCAGAGCACAAGCAGCTGCACCCCAATGCCTAGGAGCAGAATTATGCCCAAAGATAAAGGGATGCGGCCGCCTGCGGAAGGGCAGAGCCGTTGGCAGATGACATTGAACTCTTATTGGAGAGGAGGCTGCACATAGGGGCTCTCCGGGGTGGGGGGGTTGGTTTCACCCAGCAAGGCATCCCAAATTGGGACACCCAGTGGGAAAGTAACAAAACCCAAGATAGTCGAAATCCTTTAAAGCTGAACAAACCCCAGCAGCGGTCGCCCTGTAATATGAAAGATTCGAGGGGGGGTCCGCTGCCCTTCCCCTGGGGCATCTTAAATCAGGATGCCCTGCTGTCTGACCCCCCCCCCCCCCCCCCTGCACAGTGCTAGTAATAACTCACTTTGCCCCGGTTCAATGGCGCATGTTCCAACTCTCGTCCAGTCAGAGCCGCGTGTCATGACTACGTCATTCAGCAAACGGCTCTAATTGTTTTCAATGGGGAGTGCGCACTGCCGTATCCCCTGTAGTGTGCGCTCCCGTTTCAGCCATTCAGATAGGCTGGGATGGGAGCATGCATGCCACTGGGAATACTGAAGACAATCAGTTCTTTGCTGAAGGATGTGAACTACTTAACTCCAAGCCCCATTAGCTTCTTGAACACAAAACTGCTCCAAAATATGTATCACCACTGTATGCACCTAAATGTAACACATAACACACATTGAGAGGATACACAAGTAATCTAGACTAAGGGTAGAACACTGAATGACGTTGCTTCCAAAAGAATCTGTTGGGAATCTGACAAGAGGTTGAGACCATAATGCTTAAGGAAAGTGTGAGGGGAAGACCATGTTGCTGTCCTGCAAATCTCCTCCAGGGGAGCTCCTGGTTTCTTTCTGCCCAGGAAGTTGAAACTGCACTGGTGGAATGTGCTGCAATGTAAGGAGGTGGTGTGTTCAGGTAATCCACCTGACTAGTGAGGCCTTGTAGACGGCCATATTTTTCCACAAAAAAAAAAAAAAAAAGCCTGTCCATCTTTAAGTAAAACACCAGTACTCTGACATCTAAACAATGTCCTGTGATCTGTGGAAAGTAGAGGTAATTTTTGGCAAAAGGAAACATGTCTAAGGATGGCGCTGTTCAGAAGAACCATGCAGAAAGGTTCCTGTATTGACAGGGCCTGTAGGTCACTAAGCCTGCAAGTAAAAAAACATTTTTTTGTTAAAGTCAGATCTTATCCGATACTTCAGATAGTGGTTCAAAAAGGTACTATCGATAAATCTTTAAGAACGAGGGTGAGGTCCCACGTAGGACATCTAGATACATTGATCGGAGGGAAACTCCAGGATTGTGCTAGGACATCCACCCCCAGTGACCCATCTTCCTGCTTCCTGACAGAGAAAATAATGCTTCGCATATCCTGTTCTGGGCTTTTGCAAACAGGTCGATCTAGGGCATTCCCCACCTTAAGGCTATCTGTCCGAGCGGTGATCTAATGCCCATTCTGACTGAGATACCTTGGTCCTGTTCAAAAAGTCTGTCAGATTCATTGATCCCTTCAAGGGCACAGCTGAAGGGATCATAGGCAATGTTGTAGGGGCAAGCAGGAAAGAATAGGCCAGCTCTTGTAGGGCTACTGACCTGGTTCCTCTTTGCCGAGTGATATAGACTACTTTTTACTACGGTACTACTACAGTATTGTCTGATCACACCTAAACATCCTACCCTGTCAGGAAGTGACGGAAATGAAGAAGGGCCTGCTCTACCACTTTCAATTCCATGAAGTTTAGGGTTTCTTTGCAATTCATTCGACCATTGTCCTTGGACATGTAAGGTATTCCGATGGGTCCCCCAGGACCCAGCGCACATTGTTACGATTGCTGGCTGGGTCTGCCTTCAGTTCCTGCCTTCCTGCAGGGTCCCAGGGTCGAGCCACCAGAGCAGACTGTCCTTGACTGCTTCAGGAGGCTTACTGGATTGTAATCCCTGACCCGTGACAAGAATGCTTGGAGAGGTCTGGATTGTAGCTGGGCCCATGTAATGGCAGGCATTGCCAATGTCACTAGGCCCAGTATCTTCATGGCACAGCCAAAAGAAATGAGTTAATAACCTCTGCTGCTTGTCTACCAGGAGAAAAAATCTACTGTTCTGCATCTACTGGATGAAATCAGGGTTGATTTTTTTAGGCTTACAATCCAACCTAATTGGGACAGTAGGCCCTGTGTTACGGAGAGGTTGTGAATGAGCAGTAGCTCCTTGTTCCCTGTTAACATGAGATCATCCAGAGAG
Organism: Gastrophryne carolinensis; assembly: GCA_027917425.1. Lineage (NCBI taxonomy): Eukaryota > Metazoa > Chordata > Amphibia > Anura > Microhylidae > Gastrophryne > Gastrophryne carolinensis. The sequence goes on from CM051234.1 coordinate 266,438,113, forward strand.
GAAAAAATGGAAACTCCCTGAATCCTCACCCAAAATCTTGATGAAGATCAGTTGAGCCGAGGAGATTCCAAATGGCAAGGTCCTGTACTGAAAGTGCAGCACATCTGCATCTAGGAGGATTGCAAACCTTAGCAAATGTGTGGTGACCCTGAAAAACGGGTATGTGTAGGTAGGCGCCTTGTTACCATGAAGTCCCCCACTCTGAGCAAGGTAATTTTTCTCCTCCATCCATTCCAGGCCGCCCAGAAGTACTTTCAGATGGGTGTTCGCCCCTAGGGGGCGCTGACTGCAAGATCAAAAGATGTAGCTCCTCCGGGCCCCCTATAAATGCAGCTGCCTGTCTACCCAGCCCCAGTTTGTCATCTTGCAGTAGGCTGCATAAGATTGCTACTCACTCTCTCAAAATTTGGCAGCAGAGCGGGGCCACCTAGCCTGTCGGCCGCTGCAGGACCCTATTTCCACGAATCTCCTCTGACCCATCCTTGCCTCTGTGGTCTGTGGCATTCTGACAGAGCACATGCTCTGGGCCGCAGACTTTATTATTAAAAAGTAGTCGGCCACAGGCTTTTATGGTGAGCCTGATGGGGAAGCACACATTTTTATATATGCCCTCCCTTCCCACTTGCTTTATTATTATGTGTGTGGTGCTGTGCTTGGTGCGACTGGGAGCATTTGAGAGCTCCATCACTGTCACCTGCAGCAAGGAGCGGTCCGCCTCTCATTACACTTCTTACCTCCCTCGTTGGCTATGGCCCGGGGCGCGCGTCGCACGCTGGCAGACACGCCCCGCGGGCTCATGCGTCTGCTTCTCTCGAGCGGGGGGGGGGGGGGGGGGGGGGGATGTGGACAGCCGCCATGACAGGCGGCGCTCGTAGCGAGGTCCTTTCTGCTGACACGGCGCGTAGGCTTGCGGCGCGCCGGTGACGCCCCCGTCGGATCTTTCCAGAAGCGGCTGGGGAGCGCACTGCTGGGCCCTCGGCTGTGCAGGGAGACAGCGTTGTGTGTCTCCTGGCCTTGATGTGGAGCGTCTGCATGTAATCCCTCACTGAATTTGGCAGTGGTTGTGAGTCCCTCTTTTTTGGTTAAACAAAAATGTAGAAAAACACAGCGCTAGTATTTTAAAGATATATACAGTCTTCAAATAATTTCCTTAGAATCAATGCTTCTACGTGCCAGAACTTCTTATCCACAAAGTCCCCAAACAGTCAATATATAGTTTTAAAGGCACAGAGCAACGCAACCAGCAGTTTTCAGCAAATCAGATTAAATTTCAAGACGTATCCCACGGTGCATGCACATCAGAGATTAATTCTTTCCACACACGTGCCCGCCACCTTATGGTTATTCGCCTACCAGCTAGATACAATATGGATGCTTTGAAATAATTATCCACTAGAAAGGATCAGCCATCAGATTTCCAAACTCACGTTCACTGATAATGAACAGCTCACAGAGGGTATATATATCCCGTGCATAGATTAGGGAAAGAGAGCACTAAGAGAAGACCTAGTGCAACTCTGTCATTTCAATTTAAAACACTTTAATATAATGAATGCACTCACAAATTCCAAGAGACGTCAAAGCATGTCAACAATAAAATCCCAGATGATCCTTCCTTTCCCACCTCCACTATGGCCGTAAGTAGAGATGACAGGTCAGAAATAAAATGCACAAAGGATTCTTCCTTGCGCAGGTTGCCGTCCCCCTGCCTAACGCGTTTCGTTGCTATATTGCAACTTTTTCTAAGGCCGGGTAAAGAAAATACAATTCTGTGATTCTCACCTGTAGAATTGGTATTATGAGTATACAGTACGTCCTGCTCCAAATCTAATACTTACAGTTGGGATATACGCCGCCAGATGGCGCTGGACTGCAGAGACATCGAAAATAGGCTCCTCCCGGCCCCTCAAATACCCAGAGTCCTCCCACAAATCCCCAGCATTGAAAAGCAGTTAAGGAGAAGCCGGGAGTATTAAACAATCCAAACTATCAACTATAACAATGATAACAATCACCATACAGGGGATCCAAGAAAATGCAAACCAAGGGTGGGTTGGAGCAGGACGTACTGTATACTCATAATACCAACTCTACAGGTGAGTAATCACAGAATTGTATTATTCTTAGTATACAGTACGTCCTGCTCCAAATCTAATACTTACACTTAGGACATACAAAAGCAATGTCCAAAAAGTAGAGTGGGATCCCCAAGAAAAATCTGCAGCAGGCAGTTTAAACCACTGCCGCCTGCAGAACCTTTCGGCCAAAAACAGCGTCAGCTGAGGCCCTAACACCAACCTTGTAAAACTTTGAAAAGGTATGAACAGAAGACCAAGTAGCAGCCTTGCAAACTTGTTCAACAGAAGCCTGGTGCTGAAAAGCCCAAGAGGCACCAATAGCACAAGTAGAATGAGCAGTAAGGCGGAAGGGAGGATTCTTCCCCTTAGCAGAGTAGGCCTGAATCACAGCCTGACGAATCCACTTGCTCATAGTAGACTTGGCAGGAGCCAAACCCTTCCTAGGACCAGAAGGGACCACAAAAAAGAGCATCAGTTTTCCTCAAAGGTGCAGTAGCCACCAGATAGTATGTTAGTTAATATAGTATGGTATAGTATAGTTAGTATGTTAATATAGATTAGCCAATGAGGGCTCAGGGATGCGTGCGATAGGATAAAGCGCACGCTATTGTGAAGAGGGAGGCGGGACCAGCGATTCTATACACTTATGCGTCCCCCGAAGCATATGAGAGGCTTACGGCGTATAGATCAGCGCTTCGTGAAACCTCGGCCATCTCCGTGTGATCAGCTGATCTGAGACGGCAAGATTCGGCAATCCCCGTTGAACATTGTCTATTTCCGGAGACTGTACCTCTCGGCCGTTCCCGCAGGTCTACTTTAGCAGGAACGCACCAGTCTCGGGTATAATGATGTTATCTGTTCGTTTCTGTAAGACGTTTGTAGGCTTATTAAGCCAAACGCTGAAGAAATGGAAACCCAGCTTGCTGAATGAATTCCCATATTGAAGATTAATATATAAAACATTATTAGGCGGCAATAATATTGTTTTTTATATATTGCAGGCCATGTATAACTGGATAAGTTAAAAATGTGAATAAAAATAGCTTTAAAAAGGTAAATGAATTTAAAACCTACAATAAGGGTAAAAAGGTGCCTAAAGATTTTTGAAAAAGAGGCCATATTAAAAACAGGAAAGGGAAGATTCCGCCATATACATATATGTGGTTTGATTATGTGTGGTCTTTAAAGTTTTAGGACTTATTGTGACTAATGGCTTTGGATTAGTTTTGAATTGTATGGAATCTTCCCTTTTCCACCTATTTACCCCTATTGTAGTAATTCATTTACCTATTTAAAGCTATTTTTAGTCATATTTTTAGCTTATCCAGTTATACATGGCCTGCAATATATAAAAAAAACAATATTTTTGCCGCCATATGTTTTATATATTAATCTTCAATATGGGAATTCATTCAGCAAGCTAGGTTTCCATTTCTTCAGCGTTTGGCTTAAAGTGGACCAACACCCAGGGGGGATCGGCCCAGAAATCTATAAGATTCCCGGGCCGATCAGATCCCTCCCCGCGGGGCATCCGAAATCGGGATGTCCCGCGGGGTGAAACCCCCAGGAACCTTACCCCGTTCCAACGGCGCATGAGTGGGCCGCGTCTTGAGCTTCCCTCTAGCAGGGCGCGCACCCACGCCGGCCATTTGTGAATGGCCGGCGTGGGCGCGTGCCTGTTAGAGGGAAGCGCAAGATGCGGCCTCCAGCGCTCAGAGCCGCTGTGGTTGGACGCCGCTTGTACGTGCATACCACAGCGGCTCTGAGCGCTCTGATTGGACGAGCGCCCGCGTAGGAGCATGGTGAGGTGTTTTCCGGAGATCTGGGGGGTTTCACACAGCGGGGGGCACCCCCGATCGGGGTGCCCCACCGAAGTGGACCAAAACCCAGGCTAGTCAAAATCCTGGGTGTTGGTCCACTTTAATAAGCCTACAAACGTGTTATAGAAACGAGCAGATAACATCAGGCTTTGAGAACGGCTGTTCAACACCTCCTGCGGATAGGTGCGATCTGCCCTGTGCCCCGGCAAGAACAGGGTCAGGGGTTCTACTCCAACCTGTTCACGGTTCCCAAAAAGGACAGAACGCTGCGGCCGATCTTGGACCTGAAGGGTCTCAACAAACTTGTAAAGGTCAGACATTTCCGCATACCGTTGTGGTGGGCGGTGAGATAGCTTCGTCTCGGCTACTTCATGACCACGGTGGACATCAGGGATGCTTATCTGCACATCCCGATTTTCCATAGACATCAGAAATTCTTGAGGTTTGCACTGGAGGATCAACATTACCAGTTTGTAGCTCTCCCATTTGGCATATCCTCAGCTCCCCGAGCTGGCGGGCATCATGGCTATCCTGAGAAGTCAGGGTATTCGTGTGTTGCCCTATCTGGACGACCTTCTGATTTCGGCCTGGTCCCTTCAGGAGGCCGAGAGTGACACCCAGACTGTACGGCCAACCCTGGAAGCCTTCGGTTGGGTAATCAATTAACCCAAGTCGTTTATCACGCCTTCAACAGTGAGATCCTTCCTGGGAATGACGCTAGACACACGTCAGGTCAAGGTCTTTCTGCCACAGCAGAAGGTTTTGGGTCTCCAGACGCAAGTGCAGGCTTTGCTGGCTTGTCAACAGCCGTCGGTACGTCTGGGGATGAGATTGGTGGGCCTAATGGTGTCATGCTTCAAGCCGGTGCCCTTCGCTCAATTTCATATGAGACCTCTACAGTAGAGCCTGCTGACTGTCTAGAATAGGTCGCAGGAATCTCTGGAACAAGGACTTTTGCTGTCCACCCTGGCCAGGCAGTCCCTCTTGTGGTGGTTGGACTCTCGGAACCTGCTGGTAGGCAAGTCCTTTCTGACTCCCCATTGGGAGATAGTTACCATGGATGCCAGTCTTACAGGTTGGGGAGGCGTTTGGCAGACCCAGAAGATCCAGGGTCAGTGGGGTCCGAAGGAGAATCGGTTACCCATAAATCTCTTGGAGCTGAGAGCATTTTCGGTTGTTTCTTCTTCTTCGACTCCCCATTTAAAAGGCCTCGCGATCCAGGTCCTCTCGGACAATAAGACGGCGGTGGCCTACATCAACCACCAGGGCGGCACTCGGAGCAAGAGATCCCTCAAGGAGGTAAGACGGATTCTGACTTGGGCAGAGGAGAATGTTCCCTGCCATCTCGGCGGTTTACATCCCCTGAGCAGGAGTTCCTTGTGCCTGGGGGAATGGCCCCTTATCAGCGAGACTTTTCAGGCTCTGTCTCCGCTGGGGTCAACCAGACGTGGATCTTTTTGCGTCCAGACACAATCACAAGCTTCCAAGGTTCATCTCTCTCAAGAGATCCTCTGGCCATAGCAACAGACGCTCTGGCGATCCCTTGGACGGAGTTCAAATTTCTGTATGCATTCCCTCCGTTTCCGCTCCTGGGCAGAGTGCTGCGCAAGATAGCCCAGGAAGGGGGTGCCAGCCATCCTGGAGGCTCCTCGCTGGCCGAGAAGGAGTTGGTTTGCGGACATAGTTCAGATGTCAATAGATCACTACATCATGCCCGACGACCCAGGTCTTCTCACACAGGGGTCGCTGCGGCACCCGAATTTACGGACGCTGGCTTTGCCTGGCTAATGAAACTTCAATCCTGACGGAGAAGGGGTTATCGGCCACGGTTATTCACACAATGATTCAGGCACGGAAGAAGTCTTCTTCCATGATCTACTACAGAGTTTGGCGGGCCTATATCGCTTGGTGCGAGGCCAAGGGCCTTCCTTGCCGGAAATTTCTAGAATTTTGGAGTTTCTACAACACGGTTTAGACTTGGGCCTCCAGCTGAGCACCCTCAAGGGTCAGGTCTCAGCCTTAGCCCTTTTTTTCCCCAGAGGTCCATTGCCAATCATAGATTAATCAAGACTTTTTTCCAGGGAGTCACCCATGTCTGCCCACCACGGAAATCAGTCTTACCGGTGTGGGACTTGAATCTTGTGCTGTCTGCTCTCCAGGGTCCTCCCTTCGAGCCATTGAATGATGCTACATTGTCTATGCTGACTCTCCAAAGTGGTCTTTCTGGTGGCGATCACCTCGGTGCGTCGCGTATCAGAGCTGGCTGCGCTTTGTATGAAAGCGCCCTACTTTGAGTTGCACAGGAATAAGGTGGTTTTTCATTTTAAACCTGATTTTTTGCCTAAGGTCGTTTCATCTTTCCACCTTAATGAGGAGGTTGTCTTACCTTCCTTGTGTCCAGCACCGCCTAATTCCAAAGAACGGACCCTCCATGCCTTGGATGTGGTCAGAGCCATTAGGTATTACCTGGCTGCGACTGAATCCTTCAGATCAGATTTGCTTTTTGTGTTAACAGAGGGTTCTAGGAAGGGATTGCCACCAGCCAAGTCCACTCTCAGTAAGTGGATCAGACAGGCGGTGGTAGAAGCCTATTTTGCCAGGGGGAAGGAACCCCCTTTTCGGATCACAGTTCATTCTACTAGGGCTATTGGTGCCTCTTGGGCTTTTCAGCATCAGGCATTGATGGAACAAGTTTGTAAGGCCGCAACTTGGTCTTCTGTTCATACTTTTACAAAGTTTTATAAGGTGGATGTCAGGGCTTCAGCTGACGCTATTTTTGGCCAAAAGGTGCTTCAGGCGGTAGTGAAATGAACTACATGCTGTTCCGCACTGGGGATCCCGCCCATATGGACACTGCTTTTGGATGTCCCATCTGTAAGTGCTTCTGGACGTCCTGGAATGGATGGAGGAGAAAAATACAATTCTGTGAGACTCACCTGTAGAATTGTTTTTGTATCCATCCATTCCAGGCCGTCCATCCTGCCCTTGGGTTCATTATGTCCTGCATGCCTGTTATGGTGATCAACCATTTTTGCTCATGGGACACTAGCTTTACAAGTTTTCTAGTTTTGATTCGAGAGAATACAAGCAGAGGCTATGTGAGGTAACACGGTCTCCTATTTTTTTGTTTGGATCTTGCAGTCACCCATCTGTAAGTACTTCTGGATGGCCTGGAATGGATGGATACAAAAACAATTTTACAGGTGAGTCTCTCTTGTATTATTGTGAATATCGACTCCATTCTGAACTTTCTGTAGACTATGAAGTGATTCAGGGACTTCAGTTTGAGTATAATTCAAATGGCTCTTCTGGCAGTTAACTCATTTTTGCTGTGGCTCTGTATCGGCTGATGCAGCCTATTCGCTCTCTCAAAATTGCCGCCTTGACAGGTGAAGCCGGCTGGCCGCACCCCCGGCACTCTGTCAAAACACCTGGAGGGGAGGCGCCCAATTTTGGACATTAGGACCAGGAATCACAAGTTTTATCTTCAAAAGAAATTTGCATTTAAAAGAAACTTCTCTCTGGCAACTGCCATTTCTGAACCTTCGCCTCCAAAGCCCTTGGCTGAAGAGACAATGGCCTCACTCATCTGTCCCCTGACAGGGGGGAGGGGTAGGAGGAAATTGGAGAGGGTACTGAAGTAAAATGGAGGCACCAAGGGGGCTGTCTGAAGGCAACCTAAATTAAAGCTCTGATGGAGGGAAGGCAGCAACTGGTGGGAGTCCACGCCAACAAAGTGTCCAGATCTCAAGCGTAGAGGCCATGTCCATTTTCATGGAACCCACAGTTTCTAATAGGAAAGAAGCTGCCTCGCCTCCCAATTTGTTATCAACTCAGGACTGACAGAAAGGCCTGTTCAAGGATTCTAGAAGGATAGCCTGACAACTAAGACATAATTTGACTAGTCTCGCTTTCTGTGTCTTGGCTCTAGGGCCTGCATCCTCTTTTAGCTTGGGGTTAACATTACCCAGCTGAAAAGACAGGAGAGAGCGTGTGCGTAGATTGAACCCCGAGCTAACTAGTCACCATTTTCCATGGCCAAAAGAAACATGGAAAATCCACGTCTCACCAGCTTGTTGTGAGGCATCGTGGTCAGTGCTGTGCGGCCGTTCCTCTGATGGCCCCCTTCCGCAGGTCTGCTTCAACGCTGCAGCCCAGAATTTTGTGAGGATCCCCACCACCACTCAGGCTTTTATTTCCAGTGTTCCTGCCTAGAAACAACCTCTGTACCGTAAGTAGGAGAGGTTGGAGGACCATGCAAGCACAGCCTACCCTGATGGCGCTGGAATGGACATCGGGTAAAGTAAAGCTGGGGGTTGGTGGTACCACCCCAGGAACTCCTGCGGGTGAAAATAAAATAAACTGGATGGAGACACTGTCCCAGCTTGTTTCCTGAGGGGGAAACGCAAAATCAACAATTCGGAGCAAAAGGTGGGGCTTTTAAACTTGTCCCAGTTTTGTGCCTCCTCTGCAGGAGGAGGAGCCTCTCTCCCAAGTGGCTGTCTTGAAGGATGAAGGGAGAAAAAAAACCTGCTTTAAACCCTTCTGTTGCCAGCCACGTAAATTTTATGTGGCTGCCTCTCCAACCGTTAACCGACGATCGGAGGTGAGTAAAGAAAAAAAAAGTTTTTTATTTAATAAAATAATTTTTACTGTGTGTGTTTTATTTAACTGTTAACCCTTTGTGAATTGGTAAGGGGTCCATGAGACCCCTGTACCAGTTCACAAGGCTGGGGGCTGGCAAGTCACCTGCCCTAGCGGGTGACTTGCCATTAACCCCTGCACCCCCAATTACCTGCCTCCCCAAAGCCCGGGGGGGGGGGGGGGCAGAAGAGCCCGGGCCCACATAGGCTATGTGGGCTCGTAGGCTGCAGGGTGGGGGGGCCACAAAAGCTGGCCCCCCCACTCTGTTCCTACAAGCCCCCATAGCTGGTTCCGGGCTGGTTATGACGGGTAGGAGGGACCCTACGTCATTTTTTTTTTAATTTTAAGGGTTGGGGTTAGCCTAACCCTTAAAATTAAAAAAACGAAATGAGGTCCCCCCCCCTGGGAGGGGGGACCCTACGGCATTTTTTTTTACATTTTTAACGGTTAGGGTTAGCCTAACCCTAACCCTTAAAATTCCCCCCAAAAAACCAACACCCAGGCTGATCGGCCCGGATCAGATCCCTCCCCGCGGGGGATCCGAAATCGGGATGCCCCACTGTGTGAAACCCCCCAGGACGCCCCATACGCCTTACCTTATCCCCGTTCCAACAGTGCATGTGCGGGCCGCACCCTGTTAGAGGGAAGCGCGAGATGCGGCCGCCAGCATGCTCAGAGCCGCTGTGGTTGTCCGTCCCTTGTCCGTGCATACCACAGCGGCTCTGAGCGCTCGCGCATGCACCGTAGGAGCTGGCTGAGGTGAGTTTTTTTATACCTTTCTCGGGGGTTTTACGCAGCGGGGCACCCCAAGTGGATCAAAACCCAGGATAGTGAAAATCCTGGGTGTTGGTCCACTTTAAGGGTTAGGGTTAAGCTAACCCTAACCCTTAAAATTCCCCCCCATACGTCTTTTTTTAAATTTAATTTTAACCCTTAAAATTCCACAAAAAAAAAAAAACAAAAAAAAAAAAATGGGGTCCCCCCCTGGAAGGCGGGTCCCTATGTCATTTTCTTTTTAAATTAACCCCTTATGTTTATAGTGTGGATAGTAGTAGTATTTTATTTGTAAATGTTATAAAGTGCTCTTTTCAGTTTGGGGGGTCTCCTGGGCAAGAATGGGGGGGCTATCGATACATATGTGGTGCCGTTGTAATCGGGAGAAATGGGGCTATCACATGCAATATGGTTTTTATTACTAAAAAAATGTTTTATTTAAAATAAAGGAGACAATTGTTTAAAAAATATTTTATTTATTGTTTTGTTTTTTTTACGCAATAATATTTAAAAAACAGTAGAAAAATTACAAACAAGGCATTTAATGTTAAAGCCTAAACTCTGCTGCAAAAAAATATATATATATTTTCCAGGAAATTCCGACAAAAATCACAGTTAAACATGGCGCAAAATGGGGAAAAATGACCAACAGAGGGTGACAAAAGTTCAAGCAGGCTGGCAATTAAAAGGGTTAATAGTACCTATGCATGTTGGGTATTGTTCTGCTCGAGGGACCTTGCGCTTTCAGATTTAGCTTGTTTTTTCTTATTTGCATATTGATATTTTGAGAAAAGGTGTTTATTCTGCTTTTTTGTGAAACCCTGTGCAACCTAAGAATTCTTCAAGGGATTACTTCCAGAAAGATGAGCCCACAACAACAAGCTGGGTACTTTCAGAGAATATATGGTTTATGGGGGATATTCCAAATGTAAAGGGTTGTTTTGGTTGAAAAATCGCAAGGTGCGCACTTTGTCTGCAGAGCTGAAATTTTGAAGTAAAATTGCAGTTATGCACACGCTTTACTTTAGTGTGTTTGGCAACTCTTCCCTTGACAGTAGCTATGCATGCTGGGTATTGTTCTGTTCGGGCATGTTGCTTTTTCAGATTTTCAACACGCTGTTGGACCGGGAAAGACAGTGGGTTTCCAGGTGACTTGGGGGGGGGGGATTCTGGATGCCCAGTGGGGGAGGGAATCTAGCAGCCCTGGAATCTTATAGATTTCATGCCGTTGGGGTCTGGGTTTTGGTCCACTTTAAAGAGAAATCCAGATAACTGTGTGGCATCAGTATCAGACAGGGAGTTCTATTAAGAAGTGGGTATTGTGGCTCTGATAAATGAAAAGCAAAGAAGCATCTGTGACATTTGTGAATAGAACCATGAGGAAAATCATGGCAGGATTAACACCTCAGCTACAACTGGAAACACAAGCGCAGGAAGGAAGCAGAACAGCTGCCCTGCTTTAATTTCCCAAGGGTGGCTCAGTATTTTCTGAATGGATCCGTGTCCATTCATTATCGTCATCAGAGAGCCTGCAGAGAGAAGCCGTGCCGACTATGTGATCTAGATCACGGCTATGATTCATATTTTCTGCAGTGTTGCCACTAGCATACATTAATACACAAATCAGACATGTTTCTATGGCAGCACGTAACATATCCAGTTTATCACAATGCACATGCCTTAAAAAAAAGGCATATGTGAACAAGTATTTTTGGCAATAGAACATTTATCTTGAGTATTTAATCAATCAAGAACTTAATAGTTTGTATATTTGGTGCTGCAATCTAAAGCTCATTTTCAAATTAAACTATACTCCTTGCAGGAAAAGATACCCCATAGACAGCAATGGCTGAAACCACAAAGTAACAGAGCAGTAAGACACAGCTTGTCAGGGTTGCTGGGTCAGACATTTAAAACCGGACACATTAAATATTCATGCTCCAAGGTTGACTTCACAATTAGTCCTGCACACTGGCTACTACGCTATTGTGTGGCCGCATTAGCATGGATCAGAGGCAGGTTGTCCATTTTTAATTAGCTGACCTTGCAACCTCTGCTAATTCTAGACTGAAACTAATGAGCTAACCCACTTCAGCTACCTATAGCACAGAATAAATGCAGTATTGATTTATTATACCCTAGGTTACAATATGACTTGTACTGAAGTGAATTACATAGGATGAGGAGCTAACTATAGACCAGATCTTTTAACAGTTGTGGAAGTGGCGTCGTATATCCTCCCTACTGACACAAAACACACCTGCAGTAGGTTTATTTTCTTGTACTACAACTTTAGCATCCAAGTAGCATTATAGAGTATAGTTTTATTATTTTTGTTAAACTGGGAGCTGCACTTCCAGGTTCCAGTTGGCGGGTGGGCATGGCTTCTGTATGTCTGGCTCCCATTGATAACAATCGGCACCTCCGTATGGAAGTTCTTGGTGTACAGATTCCCCTGTTTACAATGGAGGTTGGCTGCCATTGGGGGGGGTGAAATCCCCAAGCAGGATGCCCCCCTGAACCGAGCTGGACAAAGTTCCAACACCCATTTAATACAAAATGACTGTGAGAACGCTTTAAATTGGACCAAAACCCACCGCGATTGACCCTGAAAATCGGGATGTCCTGCTGTGTAAACCCCCCAGGTCGCCCCATACACTTACCTTATTACCGGTCCAACGACACATGCGCAAGCCGCATCCCTCTAGCAGGGCGCGTGGTTGCGCCAGGCTTTTGTGACTGGCCAGCGTGGGCTCGCTCCCTGTTAGAGGGGAGCGGGGAATGCAGCCAATGTGCTCGGAGTCTCAGTCCTTAGACAACGTGCCTTCAGCGCCCCAGAGCGCAGTAATTGGACAATCGGCTGTGCATGCGCTGTAGGACTGGGAAGAGGCGAGTTGACTTCAGCAACCTGGGGGTTTCACACAGCGGGGCACCGCCAATCGCGGTGCCCTGGGGGTAGAGGCCAAAACCAAGGATAGTCAAAATCCTGGGTTTTGGTCCATTTCAATAGTCTGCTCTGTCCCTGACCATAGAGACCTCTTTAATGTATTGAGAGGACCCAAATGATTATGAAAATTGGATTTTAGTAGCTGCTGTAAAATACTTTTCTTGGAGTCCCATAGAAGACACAGCCGATTGTTATAGACACGCACACCAGGAGCTGTACACTCTCAGTGCTGGTACATTTTTGGGCCCAATATAGTCTTGTCACAAGCAGTACATCCCTTTGTAATGAAAGCAACCAGACATGTCAGATGTCAAGGAACCTAAAAGACAGTTGCAGCCATCGTGTGTGGTTCTGTGTCTACGATACTCCAAGAAAAAGATTTTATTTGGGTGTACTTTAATACAGATTTCTTAATCATTTCTAAAATGTGCAACCTACCAAAAACCTCTAGGACAGCCCAAAGCAGTGGATACAAAAGGCTTGAAACAACCAATAACAGCAAGGACTTAAATATATACCGCATCCCTAATGCCATTATATAGAAGATAGCTGAGGTAAGGAAGCTCTGGCATAATTGAATTGAACTCAAAGAATATCCTATCCCCTTATTTACCTCCAGCTCTTGATTCACTCATGGGGAGACCAGTGAAGAGGTCTCCCCATAGAGACAGTGGTCAAGGTGCTATTCCTGGGGCTGTTGAAACCTACAAAACAAAAACAGCACTGAAGCAGCTGCTCCACACTGAAAGGATAGTCCTGGCAAGGGTGGCAAAACTTAAGGGTCTACTGCCCCCTCCAAAAAAGCCCTGGGAATCACTCGACTGTGCATCAATAGGGCCGCCACTGCCAGAGATAGAGCGCCAAAGTAGTAGTAGTAGTAGTAATACGTAAATAGGTAGGTTTCTTCCGTGTCACCCATCTACAGACCTCTCTGCAAGAGAAAGGAGGGGATGAATGCCACCTTGCCCAACCCTATAACTCAACACCAAATAGTGCGGCTATAGAAAAATACAGTAAATGAAGTAAAATCAGAGCGAGCTGCACCAACTACACAGGAAACTATCATGGACAAACAGGAAACGTCCTCATATACCAGGTCTTCAGAACAGAAACAGCTGCGTAGTAAAAACATCCCCACAATACCTTTAGCTGTGTGCATACCTGCGCCAGGCCTTTCTAGATGGCTGGCATTGGCACACCCCACAGTTAGAGGCTAACAGGGATGCGGCTGGTGGTGCTCATTCCATTCAGCTTTTCTGGCTGAGCTCAGAGATCAGCAGCCCACGTATGCAACATAGGGACGAAAAGAAGGCAAGTTTCCAAACGATCCCTGAAACAGGGGGGCATCCTAAACTGGGATGCCCCACGCAGCAAGAAAGAAAAGATAGTAAAAAATTCAAGAAGCAGTCAATGTTCCCCAACTCTCTACTCAAGGCCCATAAATGTGTTTTGCAGATCTCCACACAGATGCATAGGTGAAGTAATTATGGCAGCAACAAAGCTATAGAGCCAGTTATGTCATAATCCACAAAACTTGATTTGTTGGTGAGCCTTAAAGTGGACCAACACCCAGGATTTTGACTATCCTGGGTCTTGGTCCACTTCGGTGGGGCACCCCCGATCGGGGTGCCCCGCTGGGTGAAACCCCCCCTAACCCCCCGAAAAACTCACCTCTTTCCGCTCCCAGCGCCGACGTACAAGCCTGGTCCAGGAACGTCTAAGCGGCTGCCGCCGCCGCCGCCTCCCGCGCGTCCCTTTTGACGCGCGCGCGCCCGCGTCGGCCATTCGCAGACGGCCGGCGCGGGCGCGCGCACGGCTACAGGGGCGCGAGGGAGGCGGCGGCGGCCGGCCGCCGCCGAAGATCAGGTAAGGTTTTTCGGGGGTTTTGGGGGGGTTACACCCCGCGGGACATCCCGATCTCGGATGTCCCGCGGGGTGGGGGGTGATCGGCCCGGGAATCTTATAGATTCCCGGGCCGATCACCCGTGGGTGTTGGTCCACTTTAAGGAAAAGGTCGAGGAACACTGTTCTAGGTAATCGCCATAGATCCAGTACTGAGTTGCAGTTTAAAATAGATTTAAAGTCCATATGCCCAGGCTCTTGAAAAAAAAAACACAAAGGGCATTTAACACCCACAGGGTCCTGTGGGCTGAAACCATCCAATTTCAGCACTGTAAGCTCTAGTGCCAACAACGTACTACCACATGGGCTTTGATGAGTGTCCCTGCTGCTGTCACCTGGGAGCAGATTGCCATATTGGCAGCAGGGGGGACAGGCATGTGACCACTTATGACCAACAGAACTAAAATCACAGTCCACCATTCTGAGTTGCCCTTTTGTTTTGTTTCCCAGAGCTTGGTACTGCTTTTTAAAACCTCCCTAGCAACTCTGTCTACCCCCTTACACCTCTAATCTACCCCCTATCTGTGAGCCCTACACTTTAGCATAGGTACCCTCAGAGATGATATCCCTGAAACAGCACAGCTGCAGTCCAGAGGGCAATGCAAGATTGAATCTGAATCCTCACCAAAGATATTTATACATGTGATGTCCCAGGGATTTTCCCTAGCATCATTTTAAAGATAGGGGATTCCCACAGGTAGCCACGCCCTGGGCTAAATATACCACTTGTACGGTGGGGAGTGCTCTGACCCTGATCGGGGGGTGCCCGCTGAGTGAAACCCCCCAGAACGCCCGATAAAACTCACCTCAACCAGCACCTAGTGTGCATGCGCGGCCACTCGTCCAATCAGCGTGCTCTGAGCTGTTGTAGTATGCACGTCCAAGCGACGTAAAATCACAGCGGCTCCGAGCAGGCTGGCGGCCGCATCTCACGCTTCCCTCTAACAGGTAGTGCGCCCGCGCCGGCCATTCGCAAATGGGAGAGAAAGGGAGAAAAGGGAGAAGCGCGAGATGCGGGCGCGGCCCACGCATGCGCCGTTGAACCGGGAGTAAGGTAAGGTGAATAGGGCGTCCTGGGGGGTTTCACACAGCGGGGCATCCCGATTTTGGATGCCCCGCGCGGAGGGATCTGATCGGCCCGGCCGATCAGACAGAGTGTTGGTCCACTTTAACAAGATCTGGCAGGGTGGTCATTTTAACCATTTCTGCCAGCAGAAGAGGACCCCAGGGGCGCTGGGCAGCGCGTCTCATGAAAGGAGAGCGCAGCAGGGCTATCCGGTAAGTCTGAAAGCATCGGACTAGCATTGATAACCTGCGGGGGGGAATGATAGGTGAGTATAGCAGGGTTTTTTTTGTGACTAAAGTCCGACTTTTATGAAGTGGTGACTTGACTTTAGTTACAGTCATAGAAAAAACACACACACACACACACACACACACACACACAAATAATAAAACCTGCCAGTTCCTGAAAAAGAGGCATTCACGTGAACCAGCAGCCTCTGGGGACAAATGGCTGCCCCATCATGTCAGCCACACTCACTGAACCATAGCCCTAGTTAATAAAACACCTGGTACCCTTGGGTTACAGAGGGCGACTACTGACCCACCAGCCAGGTTGTCGCAGCACTCGACATTGGAGTTTAGTGAAGCAAGTTCAGTACTGGGTGAGCAATTGGGTGTGAATTGCCACTTGCATCTTGGCAAGCAGTTTCATTTTAACACAAAAAAAGTGCAACTAAAAATATTTGTTCTAATTTTTCCCTATATGCAGGTTAGGGGCATCATTTTTCCAGTGAGACAAGAATATTTTTTGGAAAGTTTGGAAACAACAGTACACAATGGGCTATGCTAAAGAATGTTTTTTTTTCTGCATGTCCCATAGGGCATTTTGCGAAAAATGATGCATCTCACCTGTAAAAAATGCCCCACCACATGTGCAGTATGGTAAAGTATGATAGCATAAACGCTGTGATCCAAAGTATTGGAGTGCAGATTACTGCTATTCTAAAAAGCAAAAAAATAGGATTCTCTTCAACAAATGCATGATAGGTCACAAAAGTAACTGTATCTAGCAGAATGCAAATAATCAAATTGAATTAAATAACAAAAATAGTCCATTGTATTCAAGCACAACCGTGCATGTACAAGGGTTACTTATACAGCTCCTGTGCATTGTCTGCACCATTTATTTATTTATACAATTTACACAACTGTGTATTGCCATTGTTTTTATGGCATCCAAAACCTCAATAAAAATATTTGGAAATAGAAAAAAAAATAAATAAAAAAACCTTCAACCAAAATACAGAAATAAAAAATCTTTGTTGGTCAGAGCAAGGGCAAATTCTCACAGATAGCATGGTTTTCTCGGCTGTCACAGAAAGACTAATGTGTGTTACAGGCATAACAGCCATAAGAACACCACTGTATGTCGCGTTTACATACAGGCCGACATGTCATTTCACTTTTTCACACATTTCATTCTGCCTATATTTTTTCATGTCAAATGCTTTATCGTTGGATTAGACAACCAACCAAAAAGACTCTAGGGTCTCCTGATTCCCTCTCCTCCGAGCTTCTCGATTTGGGGTTCCCTGCTGTGTGAATGCCCCCTACCCACAGTTCCCAGTACAACTCCACTTGCAAAACTGCAGTGCGAATGTTTGCGCCAAGTTGAGCATCTTTTTTGGGGAGCACTTTGATAAACTTGAATTGCACCCCCCCCCCCCCAAATCACCAGTGTGGACTACATAGGTAGGTCATTACGTTTGCACAGCAATCGGCCCTGCCAGCAGCAATTGTAAGTAATTCCAAGCCATTAAATTGGAATCGCAATAAGCAGCTGCTACACAAGGCGATTAGGCTCCTTTCACACCAGCGTGATCATAGTGAACTAGCAATTTCCTATAGAAATCATTAGTGCACATGCCATTGCACTTGCACAGCGATTTGCAAGCAATAGTGCTTGCGATTACAACAGAATGACGTGATATCACAAGCGCTAACACTGCTAAATCGCACCATGCAGGATTTTTGTTGAACAATTTTCAGTCGCCCTGCAATGCTTGAAGGTGAAAGGGGCCTCACAATTGTGTTAGCGATTTCCTTGGAACTCATTATCGCAGTAGTGTTAACAAGCCAAGGGTGCAGTACAACAGAGTTTGGATGTAGATTTGTCGACTGTCCGATAATCATTTGTGAGATCGCTTGTGCTGTGTGGAGTGCATACTATTTGTGGTCTACTTCTGTTTCCACACGTCAACCGTCATGCAATGAAGGAGAAATGTCAGCCTAAACTATATGACACTGGACCAACAAACTCTCCTTCATTGCTCGATCACACATTGCATTTCCACAGATCTATTCTCGTCTGATTGTGGTCTATTTCGCGATTTATCGTTCACAAATGCTCGGAAATGAACCATTAGGTAGCAGCGATTTATTTTCGACTGATTGCAGACAGCATTGGCCATGCAAGGGGTCAGGCAGATCCCATAGGGGAAGCGCGGGGGCTTTACCTTTCAGCAGCCAGATGTCGGCGTCGGTGGCGGGGGTGTCCTTGCGCAGCGCTTGCACCACCAGGGAGACGGTGCTGTCCTCCCGCAGGCACTCGGCTCGGGGGCTCCTCTCGTCATAGACGATGATGGCGGAGTAGAGGCCGGAGCGCAGGCGCCTCAGCACCTCTTCCTCGTCCTTGGTACCGGCCGGCAGGATCTGCTCCAGGCTCACCGATCCCTTGGCCCTTCTGCGCACAATGGTGTTACAGCGCACGTTCACTGAGCCCCGGATGAAGCCGGCGCTATGCGCCAGGAAAGGCCTGCAATCCAGCAAGAGCAGGCACGAGCCCCCGACCCCCGCGCTGCTGCTGCTGCTGCCGGAGGTGCCCGGGTGCTGCCGCTTGAGCAGCCTCTTCAGCACGCTGCACTCCATCTCCCGAAGCTCCTCCATAGCCAGCATAATACTGTGCAGCAGCTACACGGAGACACTACGCTGCCTTCTCTGACCTGTCCACACATCGGCTGCTGTTACCGCACGTTGCCTTATCTCCCCGCCCCATAGTTGTGACGGCTAACGATAACTCTGCATCCCCCGCATGCCTTCAGAGGTGCGCATGCGCGCGCTCCGCCGGCTTCCAGCACACTTCATTATGACCGGCCGCGTATCCTGTGGGGGGGGAGATGATTTGTTGGGCTTTTGTTGCCCTTTCTTGCTTGGCTAGACACCCATAGCTGAAACGTCACTGCTTGCTTTCCATGTGCTATGAGGTTTCATTACATCAGTACGCGACACTGACTTACCAAGTGCCGGATTACAGGACAGATCAATGCACGTGTAATTATTTTAATATGAGATTTTACTAGGAAAATAATACCGAGCTTGGCAGGATTTTTATTTTAGTGGGGCTTTATAAGTACCCACCTCACTATTTTAGGTGATTCAGTCAGGGGCGGACTGGCCATAAGGAGACCGGGGCAAATGCCTAGTGGGGGGCACTGCCTTGGGCTGCTACCTTTACTAACACTCCCATCCAACCCCAGCCCCCCCCCCCCCCCCCATCTGCTCACCCAAGCAACCCCAGCCCATGTCCTCACCCTAATGATATAGCCTCCGTCTGGGGGCACACTGGTTGACTTGCCAGGAAGCAGCAGAGATGGCACCGCCTGGTCATGCTCAGGCCATGTCCTGGTAAGATCCTAGGCTGATTTTTGGTCCCAGTCCACCACATCAGTCATATTTAAAGTGGACCAACACCCAGGATTTTGACTATCCTGGGTTTTGGTCCACTTCGGCGGGGCACCCCGATCGGGGGTGCCCCACTATGTGAAACCCCCCAGATCTCCCTAATAAACTCACCTCACCGCGGTCCTGCAGCACATGCACGGCCACTCGTCCAATCAGCGTGCTCGGAGCCGCTGAGCTATAGATGTCTAAGAAACATCTTAGCTCAGCAGCTCTGAGCACGCTGGCGGTCGCATCTCACGCTTCCCTCTGTAACAGGCTGGCACAAATGGCCAGCGCGGGCACGTGCCCTGTTAGAGGGATAGCGGGTATGCAGTAGCAGCCCGTGCATGCGCCGTTGGACCGGAATTCAGGTAAGTGTAGCCGGCGACCTGGGGGGTTTCACACAGCAGGGTATCCCGATTTTGGATGCCCCGCGGGGAGGGGATGGATCGACCCAGGCGGTTTTGGTCCATTTTAAAGCTAAACAAAATTTGGGGCTGGCCACTGACCTTTCCCAGGGGTATTTCTATATTGGGATGCCCCGCTGTGCGACCCCCCCTCATGTGGTCCCTGACACGCTCAGCGATGAAAACAGCGGAGGCCACATCTTCAGGCTGTGAGCCCACCCAAGTCATTCATTCAAATAGGCTGACCTTCCCCAGGGGCATTCCATATTGGGATGCCCTGCTGTGTGACCCCCCTCACATGCTCCCTGGCACATCTTAAGGCTGTGAGGGTACTTCCGTCTCCAGTCATTCAGATAGGCTGTAGGGGACGCGCCCTCTCACGCCCTGATTGTTGAGACCCTGCATGTAACCAGACCCGTTTGCCGAGCATTATATACACACAGAAAATGGCTCCGATTGGAAAAGAACCCAGGCATGCACTGTAGGACTAATGAAAGGTGACGGAACAAAACCCGGCATGGTCAAAATTCATGGTTTTGTTTCATTTTAAAAGTGTAACACTCAGGAATTTCACTTCTCCATGTGTTGTTCCTTTCAGACAGGGCATCCTGAATTGGGATGCCCTGCTGTGTGTATCCCTACCGTATGCCTGGTTCACTCACCTTCCCAATATTCCCACAGCGCAGACGCGACTAAAGCCAAGCACGCAGATTGAGCGGCCAGCTCAGCACGCTCAATTTCACTTGGCTCCCTTTGGCAGAGCTAAGTATGCCACAGGCCACATCCCCTGCTCAGCTTCTAGCTGTGGCGTGCCCACACCGCCCATTCAGAAAGGCCTGGGGCGGGTGCACGCACAGCTAGAGGTGAGGGGGGGTTGTAACTCCAGGAACAGATAAGTGGATCTCGCAATATGGCTCATTTCACAGCGAGACATCCAAATTTGGGATGCCCCAAGGAGTGGGACTAAGTTGAGACTCCAGGGCCTCCGAAGTTCCTCTTTAAAGAGACAGCCCTGTGTTTGCCCACATCTCTCCATTTTTGCCTGTCTCCTGCACTCTTTTTTTCCTCTTCTTGTTTCCTTATTCTTATCTTTTATTGTCTATAATTTTCTCTCTATTGTGTGATTCCTTCAGCTTGCTGTCTTTACCTTCCATTATGTTTTGGTGCAGAACCACATCCTTCTCCTTTCCCCATCATAGTTGCTCCTCCACCTTACTTATCATATTCTATATTGTGCCGAACCACATCCTTCTCCTTTTCCATATTCAACATTTCATACTTCTTTTATACATATGTTCTTCACAGAGGTGTAACTATAGGGGTGTGACTGCACCGGGGCCCAAAATGTCAGGGAGGCCACATCACTCCACCTTACTTATCATATTTGTGCTCAGTGGCATCATTTAGAGAAGACGAAGCACCATTCGTTTCTGCTGTTTCAATTAATCCAATTAAACCGGACCTTCAGCGTGATTTAATGAAAAGCCCAAACTCTTAAAAAACGGTTCCCCAGCATTTAAAATTAATATATTTTATGTTTTTAGTCACTAACTTATTATTCTTTCCCCCACTGGGCTGCAACTCTGTTCAGGAATTTAGGATACGGGCGCCGCCATCTTGACTCAGAAGCATCACACTTACTGAGGAGAGTGGGATAAGGTACAGGGGGTGGGTTATAGCTGTGCTTTGCTCAGACAGAGCAGAGCTGGGGTCAGGTAAAGGTCAGCAGTCCCAGAATGCCGAGCAGCAAAGTCAGGAGGCACTTCCTGTTTGCAGGCTGCCTGATAAGATGGTGGCTTCCATAAGCCGCCATCTTGGATGTTTAAATGCTCATAACATGCAGTAGATGCAGGTAGGATGATTTTTAATGTGGACAATCTGTATGTACAGGGTGTGGGGAACATATAAGATATACTCTTATTCAGAGTGAAGGTCCGCTTTAAGTTAAAGTGATTGGAAGTCAAAAGTAAAAAAATAAGTATCAGTAGCTTATCTTACATTGAGTCCCTCCAATGCTCTCTTTCCCACAATGTATGTCTGCTTAGTGAGGAAATCACTTCCTCATTCAGCTTTCAGTCTCCACCCTGCTGACCTGGTCCTTCGATCAACCTTTAATGGACAGAGAATGTAAACACCCCCATTCCCTGCCCAGACGATCTGATTGGCTGCCTCTCTCTGCAGCTATGAAACCCCGCCCTCCTCTCTGGTCACACTATGATATATGTAAAGCACACGGTGTGCTTACATCACATCACTGGACACACCCACTGTTTCTCATTTTTTTTCTCTGCATCTCCAACAATGCTCTAATAATTTTACAAATAACTTAGGAACAACAGGATCTTTTTGAAAACAGATTGAAGTTTGGGACAGTGAAAGGCATAGCCCAAGACAATGGGACAACAACTGGGCTTGCCTTTAGTATAACTTTAGGAGAGAAAAAAAGTTTACTGTATGGGACTTGACAGGAGCTCATTTAACGTTCACAGATTTAGTTACGCCACATTCTTCATCTCTCTGTTATATTCCCTCCATCTATACCCCTCATTCCCTGTCACTTTTTCCACATTTCTTGCACCCCCTCTGTATTCCTCTCTCCATCTTTCTCTTATTTTCCCGGAGACCTCACCACGTCTCTGTGTTACAGCCACATCCCGTTCACTTCTAGCCGTGCGCATGCTCAGACTTTCTGAATGGGCAGCACAGGCACGCCACAGTTAGGAGGTTAGAGGGGAATGCTAGCGGTGCACTCGGCTGCTTACCTGTCAGTGGAGTGCTGATTGACTGAGCCTGCGCCATAGGAGCGACTGGATCAGATGACGTGGGGGGTACAGACGGGGGCATCCCAATTCAGGATGCCATCGCAGAGAGGAACAACACATGGGAAAGTGAAATTCCTGTGTGTTGTTTCTTTTTAAAGTGATTGTTTAGGCTAAAATAGAAAACTATAGTCACTTTTGTCTCCTGCAGATGATTGCTCCTTGTGTGGTGCCTAACCTGATCGGAATATCCGTATCCCACAGCCCAATCATAATGCACATCCTTATTCCCGAAGGGACACCACCCCCTGCCATCAGTCACAATAAGCTGACACACCCTGTACACTGACTTCAATGAAGGTAGCATGGCACACACTGACGAGAATGCCGAGAATGCCGATGTGTCTGGTGATCAGGCAACGTGGCATGGACCTTGAATCTATTGCAGGTAGACACCTGCCGCTACACTAGGAGCAATCATCTGCAGGGGACATAAGGTGAGTATAGAGTACTTTTTATTTTAGCTAGTACAATAATATTAAAGTGGACCAAAACCTGGAATCTCCTTGCCCCCCAAGGAAACCCCTATTAGCTGTGTGAAACCCCCAGGTCGCCTAGTAAAACTCTCCTTTACCCAGTCCTAGGGCATATGCATGGGGTCTTGTCCAATTAGAACAGGTCTAGCCAAAAAGAGCCGAAAGTGCCACTGGCTGCATCCCTCTAACAGTGTGGGTGCCCGGTCTGGCCACACACAAATGCCTGGCATGGATGTGCACCCAGCTGAGGGTGGTTGGATCGGGGAAAAAATCTGGATGCGTGCGGGGGGGGGGGGGGGGGGGGGTCAAGCTATAAGACTCCAGGGCTGCTTTTGGTCCACTTTATATGGGTTACATCTTACCTGTAGCTAAAATAAAACATATACTTACTTACCCCTGGCCAGCTGCTCCAGCTATGAGAAAGTCTTTGGAAACTGGCTCTGGACTGTGTGAGCTCTCCCCAGTCAGAGTGGACACCTACAGCTACTGCATACAGCCCATCGCAGGATCAGCTGACCCAGACACAAGTGAGATTAGGTTATTTGTCACATAGCAGCAAATGCCTACATATGTGCTGCACTGGCCACCATTAGCCAGCCACAGGCGAGCACAGTGCAGCGGTGTGTGGGGATCCGGGGATGCCATGTATTTCCAGGCCCGCTGCTTTGTGTGTATGGGGGTGGGGGTGGGGGTGGGGGGGATAGACAGAGCCGGGCTAGGTGGTGGGGGAGGGGAGAGCACGTTCCTCCTCAGTCTCTCCACATCCTGCCATCTCCCTCATCACTCTATCCCCTGCACGCTGCTGTCTCTGCGGGTTATTTACCCCACCAGTGTCATGGCCACGTTTGTGCAGAGGCGTGTTGGTTGTGCATAGCTCAGTGGGTAACTGGGAGCCATGTCTTTGTGTGGCGCCCGCTCTCCCCTTTGTCCTGTCAGCCATTCAGTCTCCTTTGTCCCTCCCCTAACAATGCTCGCTGCGTCGGCCTAGTGAATGGAGGGCCAGTGACGTCACGGCGCGAGCAGCCAACACCTAGCGGCAGGGGAGCTCCATTGATGAGCGCGTGCGGGGCGGCGGGAGGAGGCGTTTTGTGAATGGAGGGGACGCTTCTCGCTGCTTCTCTCTGTGACTGGATGTGAAACAAAGAAACCCGAGACAGCGGCAGCCGGAGCGATGTACAAACACACAGCCAGTCTTCTGCCTGAGAAAGATGAAGCGCCTTCCATTTGCATATTGGCTCTCCGTGGGCGTTTATTACAGCGTCCATTAGCTGCTTGTGCATAGAGTGGACGGTCGGCATAGTCCAGAAATAGAGATGACATGGAAATATGCCATGATTCAGCCCATTCTAATAAGACGCCATGATGTCAGCACATGCAAACTTACCACCCACCCTCCTTTACACACACCGATACATGGCCCTTTGTTATACTATCCGGGATCAGGCTTACCTAATAGCAGCAGCAGAGAGATGGATCCTGCCAAGTCATTACATCAGCTATTTTATGTTTATTGTGTTTTCAATCTCCTGGGTGTTGTTCCCCGCTGGCACCATATAATCGCATACCTCCCAAGTGTCCCTGATTTGGAGGGACTGTCCCTCTTTTGAGTCCATGTTCCCCTGTCCCTCGTTGTTCTCCTTTGTCCCTCTTTGAGGTGTAACATTCAGATCTGCAGCAATAAATGATTAATTTGCCTATTCAAAGTGTTTCTATTGTTGTAACTGTTACACCCTATCTCCTATCCATCAATCAATGAGGGGGCGTGGCTTAATTTACATATTGTCCCGATTTCCCATTCGAAAAAGTTGGGAGGTATGTAATCAGCGCACGTCTCCGTTCATCTCTGCTAGCCGCTGTGATGTCAGAACAGCAAGCAAGCTGAATGGAGCATAGTGCATGGCTTGCTGCACCCCCGAACCCCCTTAGCTAAGGGACGTACCCATGGCAGCTGTCCACGAAAGTCTTGCACAGGTAGCATTACCAGGTAGACAAAGTTATATTAGGAACGTGCAAACGCATGCGTCCTTTGCGACTGGGGGGGGGGTTTATTCATTGATCTTGGAGGTTTCACGCAGCATTGTCCCTCTTCAAAGTGATCCTATACCCAGAAAGGACCTTTTATGTCGTCACCTTCTATCCCCAGTCTGGTGTTTCAAAACAGCCTGTGATTCCAGCTCATTAATCCAGGAGAGGTGCTGTCTGTGTGGAGAAACAACATTTCTCAATGTTCCCATACAGCCCTTAGGGCCCCAAACTTTTCCATTGGTTCACCCTCCTCCACCCTGCCCCTTGCCCTTGACGTCTCAGTGGTAGGCAAACCAGATGGTGGGCCTGCTGTGGCTGGGGTGTCACTGCAAAGTCAAGGTAAATGCACTGGTAGTTTCCTATGACCAGTATACGTGCCCCTTCAAAATCCTTACAAGGGCTACACACAGGGTCCCACATCACCCAACCCATGTTAGGGGTTACACACCCTTGGTGTGTGTTGTTTCACAACATATGTTGTGCAGGTAATTCCTCAAAGTTGGGTGTGCATGTGTAAACTAAGGTTGTAGGGTGGCGTGTTTGGTTGGCCTACTCCCCCTTGTGCCATACTAGTCTTACCACTGGTGGGCACATGCTGCCTATCGGTGTACATGGTGCCAGACACCCCCTGGTAGGTGTTAGGGTGGAGCATCCCCAACACCTGCTTCTCAGCATGGGTAAATTATAGAGTTTTTGAGAGCCCCACCACTTTGCAAGCTAGATTCAAACAAAGGAAAGGATGACTGTAGTGAGTTGTCCAATGCTTCCTGTACAAGCAGCCCTTGGCCTGGTTGTTCAGCATGTACCCCTCAGCCCGTCTGTTGCTGTGTTTCCGCTGCACCACCACCTTCAGGTCATTCCACTTTTTTTTTGACCTGGGCACCATCCTTGGGTTTTGACCACGCCCCGTCACATTGCTGGCAATCTCCAACTATAACTGCTCCTGCAATGCTTTGGGGGTTGTGCCAGAACCTCCAGCTGGGCATTATAAATCGGCCACTCAACTTGCCCTTGTTAGTTTGCACCCAGGGTGAGTGGACGATGCTATGGTCTGCTGGGTGGTGTCTTGACTTGCCTGGTTGCTGGCCACGGTTAGTGAGCCCTATCCGACGGTAGTAGTGGAGTGGAATTAGGTGCGTCTTTAAACCTAAGTGCGTATGTGCTTGCAATCTGCTACTACTGTGGGATAGGAGAGCTGGATTAGCATTGGCAAACACTAGCGTATAAGAGGCTTGGGTGCTTGCAATGTCCCAGAAAATTACTTAAAGGGATAGGGGCGAGAATTTAGAGTTAAAGGAGACCCAGAGGATATATTTTATCAATGCATATTTGTTTGTTGTTCGCAGACTTTCATGGAGCAAAGGTCTGACTTCAAACCCAGCGCACATAAAAAGAGGACGTTGGCAGAGGAAGTGGCAGCCCATGTGAATAGCGAAGGGATGTCACCTTCACCCAAATTATGCAGCACTGTTCGGACCTCAAACATTGAAAGTGGCCCTGGGTGCGCAGGTTCTACAGCCAGAACTTCCCATATCCCAGGGCCCCTGGATGAACAACAGAGGAGTTGAGCTCTCAGGGTAATGAGTTACATGTTTGACAATTTTATATTTTCTTTTGTAGCTGGGGAGTTCTGGCTGCTAATCAAGCCCACCCAGAGGCGAGGGGGTCCTACCAGTGGTGCTAAGAAGACAGGGTGTGGATGTAAGGCGACTGCCCCGAAAGCTGCCAATGTCCTCTTCCTCCTCTGAATCAGCACTACTCCCACCAGCCATGGAACCCGCTGTAGAGGAGGGTTTGTTGGGCTTGGAGTCGCCCACAGCTCCTGCACACTCCGGTAGGCCAATAGGCAAAAAACACACAGGTTGTGATGCATGTAAAGTCTAATAATATGTTTGAAAAGTGCTGGTGAGTTGTTTTTCCCAGTGCCTGCAGAGTCATAATAGGGTGAGTACGTGGCGATGGGGCCACCGGAGACAGAAGCGGTGCAAGACTCAGCTGGGTGTGAAGCAGAACAATACCCAAGCATTACACAAACAACATGTGGCCATAAATACTAATTCAGGTTCTTTCCCTTTACAAACCCTGAAGAAGGGATGTTGCGGTTGAGGAGGGTGGCCCCCTAAAACTATGTGTCAACCAGTTTGGGTAAGTATGCAAAAATTTGCGTGCATGTACAGGCACATATGTGGACAAACAAGCGCTAATGTATATTTTTTACTTTGTGCAGGTGCCACGTTGGTCCCAACAGAAAATGTAATTATATTTTATATATTTGTTTTATTTAATTTTTGTAAATACATTTTTTGCAAAGCAAATAAACAACACTATAAAACAGAAGGCTAAAACAGAAGGCGGCCAAAGTATAAAGTGAGTAACAGTGAGTAGAAGCAGACAACATGCCAACCAAGGACATGTGCAAGGACATGCAGACTACATGGGATACCCTAGATGCCAGCATGGGGAGAAAGGTAAGTATGTGCAAGGACATGCAGACTACATGGGATACCCTAGATGCCAGCATGGGGAGAAAGGTAAGTATGTGCAAGGACATGCAGACTACCATGGGTACACTGGTGGGGGACGGCGGGATTTGCATAAAAACCCATGCAACTACATGGCACACCGATACAATGGTCTCCACACCAAGTTCCATCTGAAAACGGGTAAAACTACTTCAAAAACAAAATATAGAAACCAAGGGGGTGTCTTCAGAATTGTTGCTCAATGGAACCAACACCCCCTATAGATTGTGACCCATAAAGCTCAGATTAGAATAAATGGATGGCTGGTGCAGATTCACGGCCTCTACTGCAAGGGAAATTGTACTTGTTTTGTTGGGTATAGGTAGACCACAACAGAAACACCAACGCCTTTGAATCTGACCCTGCCCCCAAAAATACAATTACTCACATTATATCATTATTACTGTGATATAAAAACTACAATGTGATTGGGTGAGAACTTACTTTGGCACAGAAGAAGCCCATCAAGTGGACGAAACTAGTCCGTCTGCAACACCCCACTAAATTATAATTGCAGCTATAAAAGCGTTTTTTCCTAATATACAAGAGATGTGCTTTTTTGAGCTGGACAAGAAGTGATTGAAGTATGACTATTAACAAAATGTTATTAACCAATACATGTGTAATACGGTAATGATAGTATGTGATGCTGTTATATACAGCAGTGTTCACAACTGATTGTTTTTAAAGGCATTAACAATAAATGTATAAGAATTTTAAATTATATAATGTAGGTAATTGTATTTTTGGGGGCGTGGTCAGATTCAAAGGCTTTGGTTTTTCTGTTGTGGTCTACCTATACCCAACAAAACAAGTACAATTAAAACTACTTGAACTGCAAATATCTTAAATGCTCGGCTAAACCGTATATACGTACGAAAAGCAAATACGGCCGCTTGCGCATGAACGAACGAACGCTTTTCTGGAGACACAACTGTGAATCATACAAGCGTTCACAATTTCCCGGATAACCAGATCAGTTCCCGAAAAAAAACGAACATTTGCGGACAGGCTCTGATTCAGGCCCATAGTCTGAAATCAGGTTTGAGAGAGACGCCTGTAAGGCGTTAAAGCGGAATTCCAGTCACAATATAACCTCCCCAACCTGCCACCTTACCCTGGCACTGAGGCAGGAAGGGAGAAAGTTACAAAGAAAAGAAAACCCTTATCCTGGGAGCCGACATCTTGACTGAAAGCCGCATCCTGTGGCTCCGTGCACACTCTTCCGCCCATTCAGTGGATTTGATTTGATTTCAATAAAAATTATTTTATTGAAATGACCAAATGGTTTGTGCAGAAGAAAATGTTACATATTTATTTTAATGAAATAGGATTTTTCCTTTAAGGATGCTCAAAGAATCTTTATGACTGCAGTGGATCTGGAATAATGCAATATGCATTTTTAATTAAATGCCCTGCATTAGATGAAAGTATTCGTGAAAGATTTAGAAGATTTGCACTTGTGATTTCTAGTACAAAAAGCACATGCTAATTCTATTTTTTCCTTTAAAATTTTATATGTTTTAGTATAACTGACAATTTATTAGTTAAATCAGAAAAAAATCTGTGAAATAGACTTTCCCAGTTTTGTTCTGTTTCCCGGGGGCAAACCAAATTGTGATGCCTTGCTGTGTGAAACCCCCAGAATATATAACTCCCCTCTTCCTCATTCCTATGGCACAGGCGCTCAGCTAATCAAAGCAGTTTGACATGTTTACATCCTTTGGCAAACTGCTCTCATTGACTCCAATGTGGGGCACGTAATGCCACATCCTTGCTGCCACCCCAGCCTATCTGAATGGCTGGGGGTTGGAGCATGTGCATGCTGCTGGAGATGCGGGGGGTGCAAATGAGAGCCGACGGCTCTCATTGGACAAGAGCCCTTGCAGACCAGGGAAAGGTAAGTGTTTACCGGCACCCCAGGGCATCCTAATTCAACATGCCCCAGGGAAAACCCAGTGGCTGGCCCTGGAATCTTTTAGATTTTTTTGTCTGCTTGGAAATTAACTTTAAACTCTTTTTTAATATTCAGTACCTGAAGACTTGATTATTTAACTGATTTTTATATATTTCATATGCCAATCTCATGGCAGTGGATTTAATTGCTTTCTATAGTTCACAGGATCTTGCAACCCTTTATTTGTTTGTAGGCTGTTACTGATTTTTTTGCATATGTGGTCTGTATCCATATGTACTATAAACTGTCGTAATAATATATATAAAAGAAACATAAAAATATAATTTCTTATTAAAGAAGAACTATGATCAGAAAATCCACTATGTGCATCAGTGCTGCTGAAAAAAAGGCTGAGCAGGTACTAACCTCTTTCAGAATCCTTCTACGGCTGCCTCGGAGCAGCCTATCAACTTGCACAACCAATACCGGCTGTGTTGATAGGATGCCCCCCTGCTACATATTAAAGAGGGAATATGGTCATTTCTGACCATAGTTTCTCTATAAATTTCTTTTCACTGACCATGTACCATAATTGAAATCTTGCAGAGTATTTTTTCATGTGTTTATTGTCTGAACACTAAATTGTATAAGTCCCTTGTACATAAAAAAAGGAAAACTTGCAAAGAAAACTCTAAAGTAAAACTTGCAGCACCAATGATAAAAAGATTTGGCTTCAGTTCCATGAGATGTTGTTCCTGAGCTGTAGCCTACGTAAGAGGCATTCTTGAAAGGAACCTGTCAGGAGAGTTTTAATTACAGATCAGTGGGAGGAAACACCTGGCGAGAGGATGAGCAAATATCAGCTTGGTGAAAGCAGAATTGCCCCCACCTTTCCTAGCTCAGCAAAAGCTCTATACAAGATTTCTGTGTGGACTATACTTTAAAGATCTGGATAAAAAAAGTTACAGTGTTAAGTGATACGTACAAAACTTACACTACGTCTACCTGAGGATCACGGGGCTCAGGTAAATTGCACAAACTGCAATTAGTTTAAAGCGAACACACACACACACACACTGGTCACCACATTTTTTTTTCACAGTTCCATTGCGATTCTGCCTCTGGAGGCCCCTTGACAGGCAGGCTCCCCTCTGCCCTGGTGGGTGAGGAGTGGGTAGCAGAATACCAACAATAATTTTGGTTCCCTTTAAGGATGGTAAAGGTGGATCCTTATCTTATCAGAGCTTTTTTAGCATTATATACAGATGTTTTACTATGGTTAAAGGCTTCTTCTTCCTAAGTATACATTAGTAGGATAACAAGGACCTCTGCTACTATAATGAAAAGAAATAGAGCTGTCTAAATTTCACCAGAATATTGACGAAATTCATTTCAAATAAGAATTAACCAAATCAGCAAAATCATTATTATATCTGAACAGCAGCACTTTCTAAATGAAAGTAAAATATAATATTGCAAGAGGATTGCAGATGGCTACCCAGAACAGTTTGCAGTTTCTGCTCTATTGATAACTGTGGTTGCTTTATCATGGCAGTTGCATTAAAATGAAACTGATGCATATTCAAGATAAACAGCAGGCACCTAGTCCTTATTTTTGTGTGCAAATTGCTGGGTGATTTTTGTAACCTCTGCATACTAATTTTGTGTTTTCTTTTTTTTAGCAGTGTCGAGTCTGTCCAGCTGGGCACTACACGGGTTAAGTCACCCCCCTCCCATCCAGATTACCAGCCTGGTGCACTGGGTATAGGTGCCCTTTGGCACAGTTGCGGTGCTGTGCCTGTGCTGATGGGCGCCAAGCTCTTACGAACCCCTCTGGCCAGTGTGGTTAATAGGGCAGGAGGCATCGGAAAGCCACCTGCCATTATTTCAGGCAAGTGGCCTACCCTTTGAACTGGTACTTCACAAGGAGTGAAAGTAAAAAAAAATAGCACTCACAATGTGGAAAAAAATGAATAAATTAACAGTACCACCACTCCATATCCTACTCCCTTTGTCACCTGCCAGGCAGTGTCCTCTTTACAGGTGTGACAGATTCGGGGCTCCCTCCAGGTAAAGCAGGCATCTTTTCAGATGCAGATGGCAGCTTTAGCAGTGGTGTATTGCTGCTAGGTTAATGTGCAGCTCAGACAGGGGGTTAGTAATGTACAGAAGAACTGGCACTCCAATATGCAATTAATATATTGTAATCCAAAAAAACAGCTATGCACAGAATAAAGTTATATAGCCAAAGACAGCAATAAGCACAACGGTCTATTGTAATCCAGAAGCAGCAGTGCAGTCGATTTTTCGGAGACCATAAAGACCCCTTTTCTCAAGACTTGTATATAGCCAGGCAGGGGGTTAGGCAGCAAATCCCACTGTGGAGCACCCCCCCCCCCCCCAGTGGTTCAACCAGAAGAGGGATACAAAACAAAAACAAATGTAGTAATTTAAATAATTAACGTATTAATGATTTAATTAATAAATACATAATTTAGAGCAGATTTAAAAAGTAAACAAAAATAGCTAGAAATGTGTGGGGAAACTTTGCCTTCCATAGGACTTCAATGACAGCGTTTATTTTAATGCAAATAAAGCTACTAGGGGGAACACTAACTTAAACAGCAAAAGGAGAAAGCAAAGTAAAAAAAAAGCTATACATTATAATATCAAAAACAATATGCAGCTCAGCTCAAGGTAAGGTGCCCCGAACAAAGACAAGCACTCACTGTACCACTATAACACAGAGCAGCAGGTACAATGCAAGTTCCAAGATGAGCTGCATCTGATTGGTCCAAGTTCAGTGATCAGTATCTCACCTGATCCCAACCCACGCTTCCGCAACATCACAGGGGCGTGGACAGGCCCTCTCCATTTACTACAATGAAGGGGGCATGACAGGCCTCAGCACACCCCCTTCATTGCAATGAATGGAGTGGGCATGATAGCGCTCCTGTGACTGATGGCGGGTCTGGAGCCTGACACGCCATCACTTCTGCACACATGTTGGGGCCTAGAGTGGTGCATGCTGCGCCGGGGGCTGGGATACAGCAATTAGGTGGGATCCAGCGCTGGACTCGGACCAATCAGCTGTGGGGGACAATAGTTGAGTACCCTTTTGATTTTTTTAATTGAGTGGTCAATTACTTTAAGGTACATTTTCATTGTTTTGCCTGAAAATTTAATTTAAGCAATTGTTCGAGACCTGGCAGAGCTTTATGGCCACACTTCTACAAGAGATTAAGTCCACCTTGATTAGGTGTTTTGGCCACACTGGTAATTACACAGATTGCCAGCTGATTGTTGGCTGGGAGGATGGGGCATGGTGGTGTCCGTAGATCATTTTTAAGTCAGATCATTTTAGTTCAGGCAGAATGAGCAACAGTGACATTAGACACGATTCATGCTTCAATCACAATCTTGCTCGGTTTTCCCGGAGAAAAAAACCTTCTTGCGCCTATTCCCCATCTTCTGATTCAGCAGACCTTTTTTGGGAGTGAACTTTCGTTTGGTGCGAGAACTAGCACAAAAAGTGTGTTTTTTGGGGACTTTTGGACGAGGTCAGGTTTTTGTGCTCCGGCATTTCTCCTGCTCAGAGCTGGCGAGAAATGCCCACTTCACTAGCTGACATGGTTTTTTCATTAATTAAAAGCCATTCCGCTATAGCTGGCATGTTTTTTATCAATATGCCAGCTATATTTAAACACTATGGGCTATGCTTAAAAATGTTATTTTTTTCTGCATGCCCCATAGGGTGCTTAAACAATTATTCTTACTTTGTTGGAAAAATGATGTACCTCACCTATAAAAAGACACCATCACATGTGCAGGTGATTTTTTAAAAGAAAACAACAAATATTTTTTTTTGTACTTTTTTGTGTGTTTAAATTTAAAAGCTTACCGAGATGCAGGCGGCAATTCACACCCAAATGTTGAACTTGCTTCAAAAAAATCTTAAGCATGACCCACTATTGCTCTATAGACATTTGATACTCATGGCCCTTTGTATAGTGTATTACATGTATGTACTTCCAATAAAAATGTTGACACTATATCCAAACCTTCAGCATTATATCCAAGCTAAGAAACAAATGAATATACAAAATGTATAGTGAAATTAGGTGGCCATCAGGAAGCTGAATGTATTGCAGGAAAGATCCTGTTTTAATTTCTGTAAGAGAATAAGGAGCTGCTGCGCTGGTGGAGGATGACAGTCAATGAAGTTATATTTTGGAAAAGGAGTGCCATATGTAATTTTTCAAAAGACAGCACATAAATACATGCAGCAGACCTTGCACAGCCAACATAATACATTTGTAGAAGAATCCAATTACAGTTGTTATCAGTTAATGTGCTCTGCTAATGTTGCAGAAAGCTGGTCTGTGATTGCCGGTACGAGCTACTAACAACCCTCCCACCTCCTTATAATTAGATTACAGACACAGGATACAATCCATATGTTTATTTAAATGGCAAAATGCCAGTTAGCCACCTTCTCTTCAAGTAAATTGAACAAGATGTACAGAGTTCTTTAATTAATGTAGTTAATTAAAAGCCAGCTTCCTGCTCTGTTTATATGAAAAATATATTTGAGGCATACAGCAAAACAGTGACATGTGTAACACTTTATGTTCCAGTATAAATGAGCACTTATGTACTTAATGCTACTGCAGGTACCTGCTTTTCAGATATTGTTGAATCCGATGCACATATACAAATTAAAGGGCCACTCCAGCCAGTTTAACCATTTTTAACCCCCCCGCCCCGCCCTGCCACCCTATGTTAGCGCTGAAGCAAGTCTAATAAGTAAAAATAAAATACACTTACCTGCACCCAGAATTCAGCATGAACTTGAATGGGCGAAGGTGGACGATCTGGACTTCAGAAAGATGGCGACAGCAGATCTGCATGGGGGAGGGAGGGGTAAGCCGAATGTTACATGCCTGACCTTGGATAACGATGGCAGTGGTCTGCATGTACACCAGTTGAAGATCTTAAAGAGGAACTTTAATCTTCTCCTGCAATATTTTCATTGCACATACTCATCTGCCTCTACCCAGCAGATAAGGTAAGGAACTTTTATCAGCCGAGTAAACAGAGTGGCCGTTACATTATATTCTTCATTGTATGCTACTCTAGCTGCTAAAAGTTTGTTTCATTCTTTGCTAGCTAGAGGCAGACGTGTGTTTAATGAAAATATCCCCAGCTTCACAGAAGAGGAGAAAGACGATAGCTGTACTTTAGGAGGCCAATTCATCACTATGCCTTGTAGCACCACTTGAGTGTCTGCAACGCCGGCCACATGTAGACGGTGCTGTTAGTGATCGGTGCTGTAGGCTACCCATGGCGCTGGCGTCTTGTTTGTTTTTTCCAAAGGAGATGGCGACAGTGGCGGTGGGGAGGGCCAGAAATCATTTGTATTTAACATGTAAATGAACAGCGCTAGTGCGGGCGCTGTGAAGCCACGATGCTGAGGCATACAGCACCATGTGCAATATAAAAAAAGGCTTTAACTGGGGATGGCAGCCCAAAACACATAGAATGACATTGGGAACATACAGATGACATGAAACATGATTGGCAGGCATGAAAATGCAGGTTAACAGCAGGTAACCTAAGTACAATAATGAAAGAAAAAACATTCTGAACATGCGCCAGGGATCCCGTGTCACTTGACTGAGCACAAAAAAAATGAAAATACATTAACCAGAAGTCACCAAAAAATGGGACTGGATTTGCTAATTGAAGTCAATGGGAGAACGACACTGAGCATCTGATGTGATGTGGCGCTGTAGGGAACATAGTGCCGGCGCTAACAAAGCACCCAGCACACCTGATACATGGAACGCTACATGGTGCTAGGAAAGGCGTTTAAATATTTGGGCGGGCACCACTATTCTAATAAGACTAATGAAAAAATAAATAGAAAGAGGTGCTCCAATGGTCCCACCTTTTAAACTAGACATGCGCAATAATAACCCTTATTGTGGACCATAAAAGGGCACAACAACCTTCATATAATCAAAAAGGTTACTTTATTTTAATATGTTACAAGCCAAACCAAAGAATCTAAAAACATATAGACACCAACACCGCCTGTGGTATTTATCCCTTTATTGTATAATATTGATGTTATTTATAGTTCAGGGTAGACAATTGTCGGTGTCTATACGTTTTTAGATTCTTTGGTTTGGCTTGTAACATATTAAAATAAAGTAACCTTTTTGATTATATGAAGGTTGTTGTGCCCGTTTATGGT
Organism: Gastrophryne carolinensis; assembly: GCA_027917425.1. Classification (NCBI taxonomy): domain Eukaryota; kingdom Metazoa; phylum Chordata; class Amphibia; order Anura; family Microhylidae; genus Gastrophryne; species Gastrophryne carolinensis. The sequence goes on from CM051234.1 coordinate 266,473,408, forward strand.
CCACAATATGGGTTATTATTGTGCTAGGAAAGGCGCTAAACATTTTTTGGCATCACAAATATGACTTGCTGGTGACGCTCATGAAAAACACCTGCTGCTACGTGACGTTAGTGTTTCTTAAATAAACCCCCCGGTCACGGTTGCTTTTAGTCATAATATCTTGGTTGCTATGTCGGCCCTGCTTTACAAAAAACTAAGATTTACCAGATTTCTTGAACTGTATGGGGGATGTTTCAACCCTTCCCCTACATGTCCTGCACTCAATTTATAGGGCAACCTCCGGTAAGCCACGCCCAATTTATCCATTGTATTGCATGTACCAAATTGGGCTCCCATCAGAGTTCTGGTGAAATTGTGAACTGTCAGTGCTGAGTGTAGGAGCAAACATGGGTTGGGTGGATGTCTACAGTATGTAATCAGAGTGTACCAAACACACTTATAAATAATAGCTAAGTTTTTTTTAAATTGACCTAGGTAGACAGATCCAGTATTTTTCAATTTGTCATACAGTATACAGCACTATTTTATACAGTAATTATATTAATAAAGATTTTTGTTTTGATGGAGTTTTATGCCATGTTGTGTGACTTACTTATGACCCCTATCCCCAGATTCAGTGTGTAAACTATGAGAATTGTTAAGTGTATTTATATACAAAGCATGCTACTTCCTACAAATTAAAGAGTTGGTCTTTTTAACCGGCATTTTTCAGGCAGCAATCAGTAAAGTCCACAGGGAAAAGTGTCATTAGTGTGACAGGAAACTGTGGTTTATATTTGTGTGTACATAATTGCTTCAGTGTGCTTGACAAATACATTTGCAAACTAATGTTTGTATCTGTATACCTTTTTCGCACCCATTATTTAATCCTATTTAAAGTGCCAAAACAGCCTCTGAAATGAATCTATGATGACCATAGAGAATTGTATTTTTGTCAACTTTTAAGCCTTTTATTTAGTCAGAGGATGCTAGTTTTTTGGCTCTACCTCCCATCGTGCTCTATTTGGTGTCCCTTCAGCTTACCCTACTGTTGTGGCCCCAGTTGTGGCGGACGTTGATTTCTATTTGTCACAATCTCCCAGTTCTAATACAGTTTTGGGGGTACACAGTGCAAAAAGAGATACCCATTCTTTATTAAAGGGAACCCTCAGTTAAATAAAACTGGAAGAATCCTTAAAGTGGGTAGTGTTGGAGGGTATCCCATTGGTATGAGTAAGGGGGTTTGACCCCTGAAATGTGTCACCTGCTGTATATCGTATTTTTACTTTTCCTATCTTTATATGTTGGATGATAGTCTTAAAGAGGAACAACACTGGGAATTTCACTCTCCCAGTGTGTTGTTCATCTCATGTCATCACATGTGAAACCCCCAGGATCACCCAGGAAACTTCCTGGTTCCCACATGGGGCACACAGCCAAGCAGCATGCTCGGTTTCACTCGGCTCTGCGAGCTGGAATGCAGCCACAGTGAGGGCTCCAGGAATAGGTGAGTGGATCTGGCAATTTGGGGGGTTCACACAGTGGGACATCCCAATTAAGTCTATTAGACTCCAGGGCCTCTGATGTCCCTCTTTAAATTGGAACTTTTTAATAATAAGGATTTGCCATGAACACAGTTTGCATATTTTTTTGTACTGTCCTTAAAAATACCTAGCCTTATATATATATATTGTAATGTTTTTATCACCTTTCTAAAGCAAAATAATATTCAAATTCAAGCTTAAACTACTGTATGTGTTATGGTTTAGAGGTTTAGAAAGTTTTAGAAACCAAATAGGTTATTTAATATATTGTGGAAAACTAAGTGAGTACATACATACCACAAGAAATTTATATTGGTAGGGATCATAGAGACATTCAGAAACCTGTAGACCATCAAAGTATAGGTATCACAATTACTTGTGGTTACTAACATACAATCTGATTGGCTAGTGCTCAGGTAAGTACTGTTCTGGTAAAATAGGACAAAGTAAATTAGGCTGGTGAGATAGGTCAGCGATCATGTTCATGGCTTTGGATGCCATCATTCTAGCTTAAAGAGTTTTTTTATTGGTACCAGTGGGGAACCAATTATCCTTCCTCCAGTCTGAGTTCATCCATTGAATAGGAAAGAATGGAGCATGCAAAACCTTGAAATACAACCTGCATTCCTAACTGGGTTTTGCAGAAGAGAATATCTCCAGATAAGGTGCCAATGTTTTACGCTGAGATAGGCATTTTACACAAGTAGTAAATGACAACCCCCTATGGAAAAGGTAATAAAGTGAAGATGGATCGCTACATGGGGCAGAGAGCTCTCCATATGAAGCATATGCGAGATCATAATGAAGATCATGAAGATCAAAGAGCTCAGTCAGCCAGTCTGGTTTATGTAAATTACAAGAGAGGACACACAAAAATGGGTTTCTGTAAATAAAATAACAGCTCAACAGTATAGAGGTTACATAAATTCTCTTGTGCTAAAATAACTCCAAAATCCTTTTGGCCCGAGCTGTACCTTTTGCTTGGGGGCATACCTCACAGTGTTAAACAGCACCTGCAGCATTGGGTCCAATACTAATAAATATTTTATTAATGATGTTGTGGGTGGAGGTAGATTGGGAATTATGAAAAGGATGGGACTGGATTAATAAATCAAATTTCCATTACAATGTTATGCCAGATAACAGGTTCTATTTTTTAGTTAGAAAAACTGGCATCTTAAAGATATACATTTGTTGTGTTAATATATTTAGAGAACTGACAGATAAACAAATAAGTAAGTTTTAATTGCTAAATGACTTGTTCAGTGATTTTTTAATGTTAAAGTACTTTTTTTTAAAGAACAAAGAAAAAAAATTCTAAAATGAATGACATCCAAAACAATCAATATTAGGATTATCTTGGGTGAGCATAATAGACTATTGGAAGGTTTTGGCTTTCCTTCCTGAGCACCAAAATTAAGGGGGTTACACAAACTGAATTTGATAGACATGAACCAAAAAAAATGGAGCGGACGTGCCACTGCGCACACCTTCCTCCTAAAGAGGAGCACCAACACATCCAATAATTTTATGTAAATGCTTTATTAATAAAGGGCTAAGAACACTTAACACAGGACAATTAAAAGACATCTGCCCTAACCCCTAAATTACACTACATAAATAACACCCAAAACAAGGGAAATATCAATAATGACCACTATGGGACAACAATGAGCCCAAAAAAATGTTAACACCCTAAATGATTTTTGTGCCGGCACAAAAACTGACAATAATGTATTATAAAGTGCTGAAGTGCTATATATAATGTAATCTAATCAAACTCACTAGTTAATCAATACCATTCTATATAATCCAATACTACTAAAGTGCTCCACCACACATGAAATGTAATAATAATTAATAAATCAATAAAAAAATCAATCAATCAATAAATCCAGTGATGTTATATACACAATTACATAACAACCATATGAGTCATACATTGCACAAACTCCCATCCCAAAGGACACAGTAATGATCAATAATACACTGGTGAATACAGACAAAAAAATATATTGTAAAGTGCATGTGCCAGCAACAGATATACAGACACCAAAATGGATCTCACGTATCAGGGCAGCCCATAGCCAGACAACATGGGGTTAGCAGCAGTTCAAACACCCGCGCGCGCGGCTCCCATGCCGCTTCAAGGGCTGGACTCTTTCATTCTTGCCCTTTAATTCCAACTGGTCATATTGTGACTGGTCCCCGCAGCATACTGCTTTTCACTGACTGGCACCTCTTCAATCTTTTCTGAACTCTTCTGCTTGCCTTCTCTACCTTTCCCTGACATCTGGCTGCCAGTTTCACAGAGATTTTTTAAATTCTAACTTCGCTAACCTACAAAGATTTTTCCAGCCATGTTTATTACTTTCCATTTTTAATTCAATGATATGAATCCAGGCACAGCTTCCACTCTGCCTCTGACCTTCTGCTGTCCTACACCCTGGTCACTTTCTGATTAGCTTTCAAGACAGCTCACATGTCCCTCTGCTGCCCTGGAATGCCTTCCCCCGCTCAATTCATCACTTACAACCCCCAATTAAATTCAGACAAGCATATAACCTGGTTTAATAATTCTTCCTATAGCCCCCACCTTTGGAGTTGCTCTTCGTAGGGCACAAATCTTAGTATAGACCACTTGTGTACCTTCCTGATTGTCTCTACCTTTTAAAGTGGACCAAAACTCAGAATTTTGACTATCCTGGGCTTTGGTCCTTGCCCCCTGATCAGGGGTGCCCCGTTGTGCAAAACCCCCCAGGTCGCCCAAACAAACGAATCTCTTCCTGCTCCTATGACGCATGAGCGGCCGTTTGTGCAATCAGTGTGCTCGGATCTGCTCGGCTCAAGCCCCTTCGTCCTGGAGCTCATCTAATATGAGCAGATCCGAGCGCACTGACGGCTGCATCCCCTGCTACCCTCTAACAGGGAGCGTGCCTACGCTGGCCATTCACAAAAGCCTGGCGCGGGCACGTGCCCTGCTAGAGGGATAGTGGAGATGCGGCTGCTGCTCACTCATGCTCCGTTAGAACAGGAACGAAGGTGAGTTTATGGGTGATCTGGGGGGCTTCACACACTGAGGCATCCCGATTCTGGATGACCGGGGTGGGGGGGAATCAATCGGCCCAGGAATCTTATAGATTCCTTGGGCGATCTCTCTGGGTTTTGGTCCAATTTAACTATTAGTCTACAAACCTGTAGGGTCTTCTTGTGTATTCTCATTCACATACATTCAACATTCACTTTTACTTTTTCTAACACGTTGTTTGTAATGTTATGTACCACATGTTTTACCCTGTCAGCAATAACCTTTTACAGAACTACAGTGCAGGCATAATGCATACTTGGTCTTTGATATCTCATAAGCATAACACATGATCCCTTGCTTAAGAGCTAATTGTCATCATTGTTGTATTATAGTGCAGGTATTTACTTGTCTTACTCCTGTACTTCTACGTTATACAGCTGCAAAGGATACGATGGAGCTTTATAAATAAAGAGTAATAATAATAATAATAATTTAACTTTTTTTTGGGTTTCCAGTCACTGATTGTGTTACAGGACTATGATCTTTTCTTTTCAATACATTTTCATTAAGGTTTATAAGTCCATTTACAATATGGCCATTATACATTGCTATCAATATACAGTGTAAACCAGTCGTAGACTACAATCATGGAAATTTTGCCTCTCTTTGGAATCTCTATAACATATTTGCACAAAGTTCCCTTTACATATTTTTTCAATTTATTGCATATATCAAGGTTTGTTGAGGACAAATATTTTCAAGTGCATGCCCAGTTCTTTTTGCATAGCCTGTAGGAAAAGAAGTGAAATGTCAAAATCACAGCCATAGGCTGGAATAAATATTGCCTTTTAGTCACCGCATTTTTTGAGGCTTCAAAATTTGGCTGTTGGCAATTGCCATTTCTCTTTGGCTAGGAGTGAGCATCTGCCACTTTTCATTATTTCATAGTACTAATGAAAATAAAAATGTTATATTTATGTATGTAGTTCTATACAGTAACTCTAAAAATGTAAAGATACTTTTATTCGAAAAAATTAAATATATATGTTAATATATATATATATATAGAGAGAGAGAGAGAGAGTCTCAACTTTTTTTTTTTATTAAGGATTGTGAAGTAGAGTAGTAACAACTTAACAATGAATTAACAATATGGTATAAATTATGGCATTAGGTTTGCTAACAAAAAGATCATGCACATAGAAGTTAAAAAAAGGTCAGTATAGTATTTATTGATTTATCCATGCCAATAAAATGAAATACATTTTTCCTAATGACACAACAATTATTGTTTTTAGTGTTTGTAAACAATACATAGACTTATCATTTTATATATAAACCCCAAACAAACAAGTGCAATAAAGTGCTAACTTTTCATCCCATTTGTGCCTCTTTGCTGCTCCAAAGTGCCCACCCACCATAGTCAAACTGTATAGGGTCACCCCCAACTGCCATTCTCTGCAAGTGCCATTGGGCACCCTTGGAAGTAATATATAAATTATGAAACAGTCAAAAGGTCATAAGGGAAGGTTATTTCAGTAGTAGGCCAGAGCTTTTGGCAACTGGTTAGTAGCTAATCTAGGAAATTGGGTTAATCAGTTTGTCAGGTTCCAAAATCTATAAAGGTTTTATGGATTAAGTAGAATGGTATATAGTGGCACCATCCCTCGGAAACCCTTTCCAAAGTATTAAGGTTGATTCAGAGCCTTTTATAAAAGTTTTTGTTTTTGAGCCTCCATCGCGAGCGCTTCCTTCTGTCCTCATTGTTGCGTGTAACATCCAAAGCGCTGTGCATCCGCCTTTCACGACTTAATAATGGACAACATCTCATCCTCCAGCGTTTTTAGGGCATCTTTGCTACATACATTTTTAGTGCCCAGCGAGGTCCTACTAAGAGGCCGATTCATTAATAGCGCCAGGTAGCGACAGATGAGCGACTGTAGCGTGATTTTTTCAGCGCCAGCCAGTATTCGCTGTGCTTGGCCGGCATTAGCTTGATGACAGCGACTCAGTCGGTGTGCGGTAATGTTGAATACGGGCTTAGGGGTCGCTGTTTCACAGGTTCAGCGTTGTATGTGAGCGCCTGACAACGAATGGCCAGAGCGAACGGCTAGCTTCATATTCATTAACAAATCACGCTCCGAATTTGCTGTCGCTGTCCATTCCTTCTTTAAACCCCAGAGCACTGGCGGCGATGGGTGTTAACTAGTTTTTAACCCCTAAACAACCATATTTTTTGATTGTAACATTATACATGTTTTTAGAATCATTTTGTAATATGTATACATTAATATCAGACCTGTTAGATCAATTCTGCACAACTTTTTTTTTAATTTTTTTTTTACTTAAAAATAAATCCTAACATTGCAGAAGTGGTCTCCGAATTTTTGACATTAAAAAAAAAAAAAAAAAAATTAATACCAATTAATTATGATTAATTATAGATTGCTCCATTGAAATGCATTGGACAATGCCAGGGAGCGACAGCTCATACCTGGCGCTGTGAAGGAATTTGCAGCGGCGCTGTTCGGTCCAGGCGGCTTCATGATGAATGCCGCGCTAGCCGTCGCTCTCGCCGGCGCTAGCCTCATTTTGCTTGATAAATGCGTCATTGTGACCGCCGCCGGGCGTACTTGAGTTGGTGGCCGCCGATAGCTGGCGGTACCTGGCGCTCGTCAGACACTACCTGGCGCTAGCCCGTGATAAATAAGGCCCTAAGTCTTTTTCCTTAATTTAGCCTGTAAGTTCTGTTTTTTCTCACATTTATCCAGAATGTATGCGCATATGCAGGCTTGTACACATATGTGAGCCACTCATTTTTAGTGTTTACCATTCTTCATGTCCTGGCCCTGGTATTCCATTACTTATTGCTGTGCCAAGTCTCTTCTGCTCCAAAAGTGCTTAGCTCTACTCATCCTTCTCTCCAGTCTCCGTCTTAGTTTAGGATGCCACATGCCTTGTTCTTCTCTTCTTCCTAATGCTTACCTTTACCACTTTCATGTTTGGCATGCATTGTTCTTCTCTTCTTCCTAATGCTTACCTTTACCACTTTCATGTTTGGCATGCATTGTTCTTCTCTTCTTACTAATGCTTACCTTTACCACTTTCTTCCCTCCATTGAAGCTCATTCTCCTTGATAGTTGTATATTTGGGATGCTCACATGGATATAATGTAAACATTGCTATGGTTGCAAATAATATTAAATGACACCACAACGTTATATAATTGTTAATTAAAATGTACTTATTTGTATTGCTTCTTTCTTAAATGTATTATTTATTGAAATACTTTTTAAAAATTGTAAACCTTTTTTTTTTTTTTTTTTTTATAAAACTTGTTTATTTAAAGCGTATAAATATATATAAATATATATATATATATATTTGTTAAAAAACTATGTACAATGTTGGTGGGGTGTTAAAAGAAGGTGTCAGGCTCCCAGCACCTTAAGGTGGGTGGCTTCCCATGGCTGTGGCCAGCTCATCACTCTCCCCCACCAGCCTATGCACAGCAGAAGAGAGCTCTTGGAGGTGCTGCTGTGCATCTTCTCTGTGGACCGTAAAAGACAAAAATCAAACAATTAGCGTCTCTGCTTTCTGCAAACCTGTTGAAGAAGGCATATTAGTAAATAGTCATGTCTATAAAATTACTAGGCTGGGGGGCGAGTCAGAGTTGGGGAGCCACCCTTCTCACTGGGACCTGCTGCACCTCTTGGTCCAAGTCTGTAGAAGAAAACAAAAACAATTGTTAGTGAATGTGTTAGAGCTATGAAATGGCTTGTGTTGTGTGTGGGACATCACCCACCTTCTGCATTTTGCTAGGGCATCCCAATATTTGCGCCCCCTTGCTGTTCACCCGTGTGGCCCTCTAGCTGACCTAGATTAAAATATCCCTAAAGACAACATTAGAACACATATCTGTTTAGTCTGTGTCCTCCTGTGCGTGTTTATGTGTGATGCTCATTCCTGACTCATCATGGCCACTATTTTGGGACTCCCTGCCCGACATCTGGGCCTCCTCCTCTGCAGGTTGGTCCAGGGGATCTTGGGGCTCACCTGCAGAGAAGGGTGAGGAAGTTGACACTTGACCCACACCACCTACACGTCCACCAGATTTTCCCAGCATTGACCGGACTGCTCCGGGTGGGTGGCACCCTTTGGCAGACACTAGAAGAGAATAGCATAGTTTTAAACACAGGCCTGTCTAATGTGATTATGGTAGTGAATGTTTAGACAAGAATTGTCACTTAGTTGGGAAAAGTTTTCTGAAAACTTCCTCACCTGGTGCTTCTTCCTCCTTTTCAGATCCAACCAATCCTGGATGATCTGTGTGAAAGTGGCGTTGGTCTCCTCCTCCAGCATTGCTACTTTATCAGGTGCCAATGACCTCTTGGCATATATGTCCGGCAGGAAGTCATAGCCTAGCAGGTTGTTACCAGGTTGTTACCAGGCCACACCCCTCCAACTCTTTCTTCTGCATTAATATATTTTGGCATCCCCCCCCCCGGTATCTGGTTGCCACACCCAGCTATGCACCAAGAGAACCACCCTGTCCCAAACAGTCCCTGCATGGTTCCCATGTGCGCATTAATTTTTGCCTGTGTTACTCTGCAAATGGCAGCGTCCTCTCCACCCTGCCTTCTTAAACCCTTGGGCCCCCGAATTGCTATGCCCGAATTGCATGACTGCCTATACACTTGTGACCCTGATTAACTAAACCTATGCCTAATCATGTGCAAATGCAGGCATTTAGTGTACTTACGTGCATGATCATCTCCTGCTGGTTGCGGGTGAACGGCGAGCGTGCCATTTTTGCTCAGAGTCTCTGCATCATCTGACGCACCCCAGCGGATCCTGGAAGCTGGCATACGTCGGAACTTTGGTGCGTAGCAAATTACATATTAGGGAAGTATAAATTGTTAAAGGCACACACTTACATGTGGAGAAGGCAACACTCCACTACTGCAGTTTCCATTGTGAGATAGGCCAGGATGTCAGGAAAAAGTGCACACACAAAAGCCAGACAGCTTAACCAAGCCATTCCCTGCTGGATGATCGGCAAGGACCACAGCGCCACAGCCCTCCTTCAAGGGCATGCCAGCACACACGCAGGCAAAGTCAGAGCACTGGCAGGCAAAGTGCTAGGGTAAGTCAGAGCAGCCCCACCCATAGTGCTAGGGCAAGCAAGAGCACTTCTAGCAAAAGTGCTAAGGTGAAGCAGAGCAGTGGCAGGCAAAGTACTAGACACAGCCAAAGCAGTCTCACCCATAGTGCTAGGGCAAGCAAGAGCACTTCTAGCAAAAGTGCTAAGGCTAAGCAGAGCAGTGGCAGGCAAAGTACTAGACACAGTCAAAGCAGTCTCACCCATAGTGATAGGACAAGCAAGAGCACTTCCAGCATAAGTCCTAAGGCTAAGCATAGCAGTGAAAGACAAAGTGCTAGACCCAGCCAAAGCAGCCTCACCCATAGTGATAGGGCAAGCAAGAGCACTTCCAGCATAAGTCCTAAGGCTAAGCATAGCAGTGAAAGACAAAGTGCTAGACCCAGCCAAAGCAGTCTCACCCATAGTGCTAGGACAAGCAAGAGCACTTCCAGCAAAAGTGCTAAGGCGAAGCAGGGCAGTGGCAGGCAAAGTACTAGACCCAGCCAAAGCAGCCTCACCCATAGTGATAGGGCAAGCAAGAGCACTTCCAGCATAAGTCCTAAGGCTAAGCAGAGCAGTGGAAGACAAAGTGCTAGACCCAGCCATAGTGCTAGGGCAAGCAAGAGCACTTCCAGCAAAAGTGCTAAGGCGAAGCAGAGCATTGGCAGGCAAAATCTTAGACCCAGGCAAAGCAGTCCCACCCATAGTGCTAGCAAGAACACTTCCATCAAAAGTGCTAAGGCTAAGCAGAGCAGTGGAAAACAAAGTACTAGACCCAGCCAAAGCAGTCCCACCCATAGTGCTAAGGCAAGCAAGTACACTTCCAGCAAAAGTGCTAAGGCTAAGCAGGGCAGTGGCAGACAAAGTACTAGGGCAAGACATAGCAGCCCCCCAACAACCCCCTCTTCCAATGGAGCTTGCATCCCTACTTCATTCTGTGTCAGATGCATCAAGAGTCTAGGGCAGCAGTTGGACAGCTCCAATCTGTATATCCCCCTCTCCCCATCAGTATCCACTCCAGGCTCATCATGGCCAACCCCGGGCCAGACACCTAGCCCCCCAGCCAGCCCTATCCAGTCACCAGCAAATGACCAATCCACCCCCTTAATAAATGTCCCCTATTCGACCAAGTACACAGGGAGATGGTGGCCAATCTCATATTGGACGACACCTGTGGCGGGTCACCATGAGTGGCAGGTTTAATGATGCCCAATGTATGGCTTTAGCAACTGGCGTGTCTGGGAATTTAGATCAGCTGTATGGGCACAGTTCAAGAGCTACACCAAAGTCTGTCAAGTACGACCTGTGGGAGGGCATTACCAGGCAGGTTGACAGTGCTGGACCAGAGTGAAAGGAAGTTTGTGGACATGAAATATGCTGTAAGGCTGAAAGTTAACAAGCGAAAACAACAAGGTAACAATGCTTTGTGCTGTTGTTGATGTTGATGCTGGGCATGACCTTTGCATGACAACATGGTGGAGGGTGAGAAGCAGCTGCATTCATCACTTCCATGGGCAGAGGATTTGCCTTCACCCACATCAAGCACAACACATGTGAAAAGGCCAAGTACAGCTCCAGCTGTATGTGTCCCTATCTGAGGATGACAGGCTCAGGCATGTTGCCATCTTCCCCTGGTGAGGCAGGTGCAGTTGATGGAGACAGATTGGCGAGCAGATAGCTGAGCCTTCAGACAAAACAGTGCACGGTTCCGCCAAACCATGGAGAAAAATATAAGGCAGATCCACCATAATCCACCAAATTTTGATTTGATTATAAATCTCCGTAGCCTAAGATTATTGGCTCAAAGTGTTCACAATATACTATTATGTAGAAGTTTAGTGACAACAATAAACAAAGATAATGTGACTTTTTCTTTCAGTTTAATCTCACTGAATACATGAAAAGTGGGTTTGAGCATACAAATCAAACCTTAAAGGCCAAGCCTTGCATCAAATCCAAATTCACATATAGACATATAAACATAGAGACACCACAAAAATAACACTGGGAAACAAAAAAATAGACACAAATTAACTAAAATGAGACAAGACAAGGTGAATTTAGACAGAGGGTCTCTATGATTTTCTGCATATATGAAACGGCAGTCTTGAAGGTGACACCCAGATTTAAAAGTATATTCTTGAAGATCAAGATCTGATAACTGGAGTGTGTGAGACAGCTTTGGAGTTGATACCTGGAGTATATTCTTTATGCTTGAAGACTGGCCTAGATTTGGTAAGCACAATGTATTTGTGGTGACAAAATTTTGCGCTGCATTGTCTGCCATCACCGTGTTTGGTCAGTCTATAGCACATCTGAAGATTTAAGCAAAGCTACATGTCCACTGCTATATTTATTATAGACTTACACGCGCGCACAAACACACACATACACACACACGCGTGCAAACACACACACACACACACACACACACACACACACACACCTAAGCTCTCTTCTTATTTTGGTTCTTCTTATTTTGCTCTTGTTATTTTGCTTCTTCACACAGTTTTGTTTGTGTGTTGACAGCTTTAGGTCTCTTGGGCTGCATGTAGCTTTGAAGCACACTAGTGCTGATGCTCTTAATGCTGTATATGAAAAGCCCAAGCCTCACCTTTTGCGACCTGTCTCGGTCAAAATTTACTGATTACTGTAGAGATGCCAGCAATCGAAATTAGCAAGTTGCTAGCTTGTTAAATAGAATCTCTCTTTATTAGAATTAAAGGAGCTGAAATCCACACATAAAACCCTAACATCCAGTATGCTACAGAATACAGTGAATTGCAGTGCTACATTTTCAGTTGATCTTTTCCGCCTATAAACAAGGAAGAGTATGTGAATTTGCCAAAGACCTCAAGTAGTTCTGAAGCAGGGGTGCACAAATTTCTTGGTTTAAGGGCTGCATTGTCTTATTGTTCCACTTCAATGGGCCACAATAAAACATCAGCAGAGAAACTGAGGAAAGCTGTAACATTAAAGCACTGTATATGCTATTTTATGTCTATGTGGAGGTGAGCAGATGTAGGCAGAGGTAAGGTGGAAAGAGGTGAAATGGGAAGGAGTAGACGGAAAAAGTTCAAGCAAGCAGAAGTAGTAAGAGGTAAGGTGAGGTAGGTAGAGATGGTGGGCAGAGGTTAAGGGGGAAGAGATGAGTTGAGCAGAGCTGGCGATAGGTGGGGGTGGGCAGCTAGCAATAGAATACTGACCATAAATCACTTCCTGTCTGCAGTGACCAAACCATAGATGAGGGTAGATATTGCCTGGACTTTGGCTATGACCTGTTCTGGCCCATGACTTGTCACCATGCTGACAGCCTTTACCTGAACTCTGCTCATTGCTTGGATACCCTGTTTGCATCTATGAACATATTATGTATATATGCATAGGTATCAAACTTGTTGATAACTATCCACTCTTTGTGTAGTTAATTTGCTCAGGTGCTACAGGTACTGTGTAGCAGGTGTTCAATGTGCTGCAGGGGACACAGCAGCTAGGGTGGAAACTTGAAAGATAGGCACACAATCCCGAACCTCACTTCAGGTTTTAAAGAAATATTGTAGGTAAGTTATGAGATGCTATGGTTATATCTAGAGATGAGCGAACTTTTGAAAAGTTCGATTCGGCCGATTCGCCGAATTTCACAAAGAAATTCGGGTTCGGCCGAATCGAACTTTTACGAAGTTCCCCATCAAAAATGCCGGCATGGTGGGAGCGGGCCGGCCGGCCGGCCCGCTCCCACCATGCGGGCATTTAAAAAAAAAAAAAAAAAAAAAACATTTTTGCCGGCATGGTGGGAGCGGGCCGGCCGGCGCCGCTCTCAGCTGTCATCTGAGGGCGCGTCATGATGACGCGCCCTCAGATGACAGCTGAGAGCGGCGCCGGCCTCCACGCTCCGGACCTGCAGGTAAGTGTTTGCCTTTTTTTTTAAATGCCGGCATGGTGGGAGCGGGCCGGCCGGTTCCGCTGACAGCGGAGCCGGCCGGCCCGCTCCCACCATGCCGGCAAAAATGCTTTTTTTTTTTTTATTTTAAATGCCGGCATGGTGGGAGCGGGCCGGCCGGCCTTCCCACCATGCCGGCATTTTTGTTTTTTAATTTCAGGAAAAATTCGATCGGCACGAACCACAAAATATTCGGGTTCGTGCCGAATCGAATATTTCCTGAAATTCGGAGCGAATTCCGGTTCGTCCGAACCGGTTCGCTCATCTCTAGTTATATCCCTACGAGTTCCTAATCACTGCCATTTTTTAAAAAATTTTGAAAACCTTGCTGTCATTCATTAGAAATCTTACTTTTTATCTATTCTTGGTTTTATATTTTCTAGTTGAGCTCCCCAGTGGTGGACATGGCTACTGGCTCTGCTCCCAAGTCAAATGTCCTTTTTTAATAGCATGTATGTGGAGAGACCCATGTTAGGCTTAACAGAGAGACCAAATAACCCTCTACTTAGGTAAAGGAAAGGAGTCGCTTTCCTAGAACGGAAAGTATTTGCACAGAGACCCATGTTAGGCTTAATCTAGGGGGGCTGCGAAACACGTGTCCACTAGTTGGATGTGTCTGGCTGTGTAAAATTTAAAGCTAATCCTTGGCATTGCACCTTTAGCGTTTCTAAGGGCCTTGGATGGCACAGAGACATAAAGAGATGATTTGCATAGCTCCACCTACTGCAAGGGTAGATGGGTAATGCTATCTGTCCTTGGACTGGGTACTGTGCAAATACTTTCCATTCTAGGAAAGGGACTCTTTTCCTGCTGCTGCTAGGAAATGCCTGATGTCCCAGAAGGAGCTTCACTGCCTTATGCATCCTGGAGCTTCTAAAGCACTAACTATTTGCATGCTGCTATCTGAGTAACGTGTATTTCCTTTCTGAAACCACTATTTCTTTGCTTCCGAATGTGGAATTCCTCTTACCCCTCCCCTAGTAAGAACTACAAATCTACAAATCTTCATATATTTATATTATATTTCTACTTATATACTTAAAAATGTATCAATTCCCAAAAAAGAATAGAACAGCACAAGCATGGCACATAGTTAGTGCTGGGTCTAGGCACAGGCTCTGCAATGGACAAAGGTTAGTGCAGGGTACACACAAGGGGACAGCAGGGCTAAATCCGTTTCCTTTGCTATCCCCTTACGGGACCATTTTGACCTTGAGACTAGCATTTGAGGAGCATGAGGATCTGCAGCTCATCAGCATTGAAATTGTCCGGAGGGCTGAGACCAGATTGCACCAGCGGCGATGCATGCTCATCGATGGCATGCATGACGTTGAGCTGTTCGAGCTCACCAGACTTAATCGCGCTTCCCTCCATAAGTTGTATAGTGAGCTGCGGCCATGGTTAGCCCGCACCACAAGGAAGGGGCAAGCAATTTCAGGTATGACCAAGATGCTTGGCTGCCTGCAATTGTTGGCGAACGGCTCGTTCCAGAGGCTGGGTGCCCTCTCCGTGGGGATCTCCCAGCCTACGCTGAGCCGCGTGCTATCCAAGTTTTTGGAAGGCATGGCTACCATTACTCGGAAATATATTTGTTTTCCTGACAACATGGTAGCCAGAAACGCGATTAAGCTGGCATTTTATAACATCGCCGACATGCCCAACGTCATGGGTGCAATTGACTGCACCCAAGTTGCCCTGGTCCCTCCGGCAGTCGACGAGTATATCTACAGGCAAGTCCAATCAGTCATTTATTTTATTTTTTTTTAATGTCCCTAAAAATTCCAAAAGACCCTCCTTGTAAAATGGCCCTTCTTAGAATTATTCCCTCCTTGTAATTAAGTTATCCATCCTTTCAAATACTTTACTTATTTTAATTATTCCCTCCGTGGAGTTTATCCCTCCTTTTAATTTATCCCTCCTTTTACATAATCACTTCTTGCAATTAATCCCTCCTTGTATTTTTTCCTACTTGTAAATATTCCCTCCTTGGAAGTAATCCCTCCTTTGAATTATTACTACTTTAAAATATTCCCTCCTTGTAATTATTCCCTCCTTGTAATTTATCCCTCCTTGTAAGTTAGCCCACTTTGTAACGTATCCCTCCTTTTAAGTATTCCCTCCTTTTAAAGAGTCCCTGTGGAACCATGGACCGTATTTAGTTGCATATAAATGTCACATGTGTTCACCAAGGAAAAATTTTAATGTGTACCTGAAATAGACCCGGGAAAGTTAATCTTTCCTTTTTCAAACATACATATTGTTTTTTTGCCAAGACAAAATACTTATGTACTTGTTTATTGCTATTTTTATTGGGCCACAGGTTTTGCTTAGGGTGTGATTAGTTAGTGTTCTCCTAGTTTGCGTCCCCTGTATAATGTTTTTGTTGTTTTTTTTAATCCCAGGAACCGCAAAATGGGCCACTCAATGAATGTCCAAGCAGTGGTGGCCCCGGACATGCGGTTCCTTAGTCTGCTCGCCGGGTTCCCAGGTTCATCCCATGATGCCTACATTCTTCGCAGATCTGGATTGTACGGTCGGTTTGAGTCTGGGGAATTTTCCGGTGGATGGCTCCTTGGTAAGTTGCCAATAACGTCCTTTTTTGTGATATGTATGGCTAGGAATTTCATTTGTGTTCCATGTATGAAACTATGCCTATTTGTACACCTTGTTTACCTGTGAAACACGACCTTAACCATTAGATTTTTCAAGCAACAAAGCCTTGCCAAATGTTAGTCCTGCATTAGCAAAATGTTGAAATGGAATTTAGAGTAAAGTAATAATTAGTCTTCCACACACTCTGCTTAAATTATGTCCTTGAATTTATACTAGGGTCTGCCCCATCTTTGATTAGATGCATTACACTTACTGAGTAGAGGAGAGCGGGATAAAGTGCAGGGGGTGGGTTAGAGCTGTTTTGGACTCACACAAAGCAGCTACAGGGTCCTGAAAAGTTAAGACATCCAAGAATGCTGAGAAGCACAGTCCTAAACCAATACCTGTGAGCAGTCTGGCTGATTGGCCCTCATCCGCCATCTTGGATGTTTAATTTGTTCCCACATCTATTTGATGTTTTTTTTTTTTTTCAGGGCCTGTGCACCATGTATGCTCATGCTGTGTAGCAAATGTGACCTAGGCTCTTAGTAATGTTGATGGCCCGTTTAGGGGATTCCATTTATTGAGGAATGTGTAATTTATGTTTTTTATAATACATTTTGGCAGGTGATTCCGGCTATCCACTCCTTCCGTGGCTGTTGACGCCCGTCTTCTGGCCCCAGAATGCAGCCGAGAAGGCATATAATAGGGCGCACAGGAAGACCAGGGCTGTGGTGGAGAGGGCGTTTGGCCTATTAAAGACCCGCTTCCGATGCTTGGACCATACCGGGGGAGCACTTCAGTATGACCCCAAAAAGGTCATAGATATTATAATGGCCTGTGCAGTGTTGCATAATTTTGCTATATTGCAGCGTGTCCCCCAGTATGTGGATGCGCCCCCCTCTCCACCCACCGATGACCCAGACGAGGACTATCGTGGCCCACCGAGTGCGTCTGCCCAAGCCGTGCAGTCTAATTTAATTGAGACACATTTTGCTTAATTTGGTGTTCCTTTGTTTGTTTTGTCCCTTTATTTTTGGATAATTGTGTTTTTGGACTTTTGTGTTTGTATGTTTGTTTCTTACGTTTACAAACAGTAAAGAAATAATTTCAAACCTCACACATGATTTTCTTTTTTGGTTTTTGGGATGTTCCAAATGTGTTACTGCCTACTTTAACTCATCTTTATTCCCCCAAAACATAAAGGCATAAACTTAGTCCACAACAGGTTAATTGCAATTTTATGTAGTTTATTTCAGAAGCAAACATTGGAGTTGAGGGTCACTCCCAGAGTTGCATAAAATACATGGGCAAAACAGAAATTAAAGTTTAACCAAATCAGGCCACATAGCAATCGGCCAGAGGCAGGAGTTTTAAAGTAAGGCACTCCTGTGCAAAGTTTAGGACAAATGAAAAATTAAGAAACATAGGTGACAAGCATTGCCATGTCCACATTGGGCAGCAAACAAATAGGCCCACAGACACACCCTCTCCTGCTTGGCCACATTTGCCACAGGCACAGGTGTAAAGCAGCCAAACCTATGCCACATCTACACCTGTTATTCAGTGTGACACCCAAACAAGAACCCCCAGTCCCAATCCAAGTCCAGTTCAATCTCAGCCAGGGGTCAAGGTAGTAGTTTGCCAGGCCAAAATGTCCCCCAATCATGCCTCCAAACAGGAGGAGCCAGAACCAATGTAATTCGCCACAAGCCTACAGCGCAACAGCTTGAGTGGCAGGTTCATTGAGGCTTCACCTCCGGCATTGGCTAGTGGCCTACCTCAGCACTCTAATGAGTTATATGGGCGCAAATCCAAAGCAAACAAGCAAAGCCATACCAAAAGGGTATATTGGTAGGGCTCACCAGACAGGTCAATACTGTGGGGATGTAGAGCAAAGATGTGGAGCAGATACAGGCCAAATAGGCCTTAAAATGGGGGATGCCCATAAAACCCAGGTTGGGGTCCTTGGAGGTGGGCCCTCACCTGGGCCTGTGTGGCATTCAGAATCTGCAACTGTTCCAACATGTTTCTATTGGAAGTTCGAAATTCAGCCATCATGGCACGGGGAGGCCGATTCATTAATAGCGCCAGGTAGCGACAGATGAGCGACAGTAGCGTTATTTTCACAGCGCCCGCTAGTATTCGCTGTGCTTGGGCGTTGTTCGGCTGTTGACAGCGACTCAGTCGGTGTGCGGTAATGTTGAATACGGGGTTAGGAGCCGCTGTTTGACAGGTTCTGCGCTGTATGGGAGCGCATGTCAGCGAACGGCCATAGCGAACGGCTCCCAGCATATTCATTAACAAATCACGCTCCCAAAATTCTCGCGCTGTGAAATGCTTGTTTAAACCCCAGAGCGCTGGCGGCGATGGGTTAAAAGTAGTTTTTTAACCCCCAAACAACCATATTTTTAGAAAAAAAAAACATGTTTTTCAAAACATTTTGTAATATGAATACATTAATATCAGACCTGTAATATCAATTCTGCACAAATTTTTTTTGGTTTTTTATTACCTTTTTTACCAGAATTTTTGACATTTAAAAAAAAAAAAAAAAAAATGAATAGCAATTAATTATGAATATTTAAAGATTGCTCCATTGAAATGCATTGGAGAGCGCCAGGTAGCGAGAGGTCATACCTGTCGCTGTTCAAGGTCGCTCACTGGCGCTGTGGGGTGAGGCTGGAAT
The DNA here is from genome assembly GCA_027917425.1 of Gastrophryne carolinensis. NCBI lineage: Eukaryota > Metazoa > Chordata > Amphibia > Anura > Microhylidae > Gastrophryne > Gastrophryne carolinensis. The sequence continues at coordinate 266,492,323 of CM051234.1, forward strand.
AATGATGAATGATTCGCTATCTGGCGCTCTGTCAGTCGCTAAGCAGGATCGGCTTGATAAATGTGTGATTGCGGAGGGGAGCCGGCGTTCTCGTGGCGGTGAGCGTCATTACTGTTCGCTCACCATTCGCTACCTGGCGCTATCCCTTGTTAAATAAGGGCCTGAGATTGTTAGTTAAGGTGGCCATGTGGCTGTTGCATGAAGATGTTCGTGGTTTCGTTGATTTTGGAGGCGAAATAGCCGCCTCTCATGGTGCCATGCTGACTCCATCATCGGCGCGCCCCTCCCCTGGGCAACTGGGCGACGTAGTCGACTACGCCTCCCTATTCCCCGGGTTGGGGGGGTGTAGATGATGTGCCTCTAGGTCCACCAACAGCCACAGGTCTGCTTGGCAAATCCTCAGCAGCAGAGCTAACACTGGGGGCTGTCGGCTCAGTCTCTGCATGCTGCCCACGATGGGCTGGCAGCATACAGCCAGCTTTACTCTGCTGCTGAGCATTTGGTGTAGAAACGTGTTGGGGCAGTTGCAGATTCTGTCCCAGGGGGAGCTGTTCTGAAGGTTCAATGAAGGCTCCATCTTCCTCCAGCTCCTGGATTTCCTCCATCAGTGTGTGGGTCTGTTGGGACATGTAAAAAAAAATGGTTCAGTTTAGGGAATACATATGTAATTCCACAAAAAGAAACATGGCAGGGCACATGCATAAGCAACATCATAAAAAGACACTTACCGTATATATCGGATCCTGGGTCCGAGACAGCACGGAAGTAGACGACATGGTAAAACTGGCTGAGGATTCCCCACTAGCTGAGGGATGATGCTGGGCTGCATTGGGGAAAAGAAGGCATGTTAACACACAACTAGGCATTTGTGATGTATAACACATATGGTTCACTAAAACACGGGCCCATGCATGAATGGCAACTCCCCCCAATGGACCAAGTTAAACTTGACTATGAATGCCATTATCTGTTAGATATATTAGTCAACAAGTACATTGGTCTCCTTAACCCAAATAAACATGCATGTACTGGCTGTTCTGAGGCTTCACACATCCCTTAAAGCCCATTATGGGACCACACTCAGCTTGTAAATAGCATTTGCCATTAGATTAGGCTGGTTGCCATTCTTTCTAGGTCAAACATTCAAGCACCCCAGATCAAGTCTTTCTGAGCAAAGCACAGCTCAAACCCAAATTGGCTACAGATAAAGATGGAAATGTTGTATGTAATTGATACATACTAAATACATAACAGCCAGTCCTTTGATAATTTCAATAGTGTTCCTCAAGACTCTCCAAAATAATCTATGAGGAAGTAAAAGAGCAAATAATGGGCAGCCACACATAACACACCCTGTTTAAATTGTTACCTCCACTACAAGGCACACCCTAGGGGCATGTGTTAATATATGGGTTTGTGCGTAATTTTACACATAGATCACATTTCACATACACAGTAACATTACTAACCTGCAGGAATAGTAGGGATGTCCATGTCCTGTCGGGCCGAGTGTCCCTCTAAGGCCACAGGATGTAGCAGGCCCAGCACCATCTCCTCAGCTCGGGTAAATTGCAGTTTGATGGGGAATCCGCCGCCAGTTTGTAAGCTGAAAAAGAGAGTTGCACACATTTAGCTAAATGTTTACAATACAAGACGAAGCCAAATCCACTAAGTATATATGTACCTGTAATTGCGCCTTTTATTTTCTTTCTTCCGTGCTGCATACTTTAGGTCTGATATTTTCCTTTGTATCTGCTCCACATCTTTGAGCTCTTCCCCCGCTGCATTGGCCTGTCTGGTGAGCTCCTCCAAAATCTCGGCTTTGCGCTGCTTGCTTGTAGCTTTGGATCTGCACCCATATAGCTCATCATAATGGCTTCTGATTGGACTGGACTTGGATATGGACTTGGGGTTCTTTGCTGGGTGGCCACTGAACTAGCAGGCGTAGCTGTGGCAGCTTCAGCCTGCCTTTCCACCTGTGCTGGTGCCAAATATGGCCGAGGAGGAGAGGGTGTTGGAGTGGAAGTTGTGCTTGGGGCCCAGTGCATTTTAGGGCCCTTCCAATACCCATGGCCCTTGGAGGTAGACGGCCGGTGCCTTGCCCTCTTGTCTGGCGATTTTGACACCCGTGCGGGTGGGGAGGGCGACCTGGGACTTCGGGCCCTGTGCCTTGCCCTCTTGGCATGAGCCTTGTGGCCCCGTGCGGGTGGTGTTGATGGGGAGGTAGAACTGATGGGGCTTCTTTCCCGGTGTCTCCTTTGGCATTTCTTGGCATGGTAGCCACGTGGTTGGGGTGATGGTGACCTTGGTGGGCTGGGGCTTCGCACCCTCTTGGTCCCTTGTTTCCCCTCCGTGGTGGTTGGCTTTCTGCCCTGTGGCTTGGGTTTTCCAGCTGCCTCCTTTTTTGCCCTAGCTGGGCTGGGTGCCTTTGCCTGGGCACTGCGTGTTGGCCGCAATTTTTTTTGGTCATCTGGGACCGAGTCTTGGGCCCCTCAGCAGGCTCCTGCCGTTTGGCTGGCTGTTTGGTGGTGGCCTCCTTTGCAGCTTTTGGAGCAGTTTTTTTCGGTGCCATTGCACATGGACTCTGAAAGAGAATTAACTGTGTGTCCAGGACCCTTTAAATTAGATTGGCAGGGTCTCACGCTACGTGTACGGACGTGCGTACGGACGTGAGTACGGCCGTGCGGAACCCGGAAACCGCAAGGGCATTAATTATCTGCTGCAGACAAGAGGCAAGATGGTGCCCACAATCTTCACCCGCCAACAAGAAGAGATCATCATGCTTGTAAGTGTCTTTTATTGCCTTTGGTTTGCCATCTAAATGCATGCCTAGACCTTAAGGAAGCGCATGACGAAACGGTTGGTTTAAAAAGTGTCTCAAACTCCGTGCCAAACCGAAGTGAGGGCCCACACGTGCGAACCAACACTGAGGCCAGCTTAAAGGATTGTATTAGGCTACAAATGTGTCTGTTAATGTCATTTAGTCAAATTATCGATTGTTGACAGATATTTGTATGCAGTTTTAACTAAAACCTAGCTTTATTTTGTGTTTTGTAGACCATGCTGGAGCACAGGTACGACTACCTGCCCAACTCTTTTGAGAAGCGCACCGTCGCACTGGAGATAATTGGCAAAATCCAACATGAGACGGACACCACCTTCACCCACACGCAGATCATGCAGCATTGGTCGGACCTGAAACGGCTGCACATGCCCCGGGTGCGGTGGTTTTTCGGAATCCATTTCCCTAGTAAGTACATAGCGATTGCATGCCAGATGTAACTGATGCAGAAAGTAGGCATTTATTTATAATTGTATTTGTTGGAAATGGATTGCCGAATCCGCCGCACCCGGAGGCCCACAGGCCGACCAGTGCTGCATGAATCTGCAGCTGGAAGTGAAGGTGGTGAATCTCTAGTCCGACGGTCCTACCCCTCCTCTGTTGGGTCCTCCGACCAGCCCCTGGACCTTTCCACAGCGCAGGGGCAGCACGGCGTGGGCAGGGAGTCGTACCCAGCGACGCATGCGGGAGCCTCTGGTATGTGACTCTTCATGTAACCGCAAACACATATACATGCTATTTCCACCCAAGCTGATTCCCTTAATCTGTTTTTGTAGATGCTTCTGGAGCGGGTGAAGATGCGCAGGCTGCAGCAGATCTCGCCCAGGAGGCACAGGGAGAAGGTGAGTGATGTGACACACACAGTGAAAATGACATTTGATTAGTGTTGACTAAGACATTATAAGTGACCCTATTTGCCATGTCTCAACAGCCTCTACTTCACAACAGTGGCAGGGCCCAGGATGTAGGGTTGTCCCCAACGAGGCATCCGTCGGCCACCAACCAAGTAAGTTGTAATGTCATTCTTTGCAGTATGTGTTAATTGACATGATCACCCACATACATCAAGCCATAGTCAATGGCATTAGCAGAGTGACCTGTGGCCACTTGCTTAGATTAATTACCAGACTGACCTGTGGCCACTTGCTTAGAGTAATTACTTACCAGACTGACCTGTTGCCACTTGCTTAGAGTAATCACTTACCAGAATGACCTGTGCCCACTTCATTAGAATAATTACTTAGCAGAATGACCTGTGCCCACTTCCTTAGATTAATGACTTAGCAGACTGACATATGTCGTCATTATTTAGGTTGGCAACTAACAAACATTCCATCCACAGGTGAGAAACATGTATTTGTCGCCAAATAATATATTTGTTTTATTTTATACAGGGACCACACGGGCAAGAGTTGAAGAAATTAATAGAAGGGTCCTTGAGTTGGTGGCCGATATGCTGCTGCTGCGTGACTTGTTGGGGACAACAGAAGAAGAGTAGTGTCCTGGGTCCTGTCACTGTTATTTTTGTGTACATATTTTTACCATTTTAAAGTTTTTATAAATTTTAATGTTTTATCAAAAAAAAAAAAATGTTAAATCTTTTTACGCTAACCAAAATGTAAAAAAAGCCAAACAAAATGGCCTTCCAATATAAAAAAAAAAAACAAAAACAAAATCAAAGTTTCAGTGTCATTTTTTTGCACAAATACATTAACACCAAACGAAGGGTGAAATAAATATTTAGAGATGAAGATTCAGATGACCGCAAAGTGGTTTGGGTACGTTTTAGGGGCCTAAAATGGAAGATTAACCTAACCGCGAAGTGGTTTGGGTAAGTTTTAGGGGCCTAAAATGAAAGATTAACCTAACCGCAAAGTGGTTTGGGTAAGTTTTAGGGGCCTAAAATGGAAGAAGAACCTAGCCGCGAAGTGGTTTGGGTAAGTTTTAGGGGCCTAAAATGGAAGAAGAGCCTAACCGCGAAGTGGTTTTGGTAAGTTGTAAGGGTCCAAAAGGGAAGATGGAGGATAGTGCTAAGTGGTTGGGGTGAGCTTTAAGGGTCCAAAAGGGAAGATGGAGGATAGTGCTAAGTGGTTGGGGTGAGCTTTAAGGGTCCAAAAGGGAAGATGGAGGATAGTGCTAAGTGGTTGGGGTGAGCTTTAAGGGTCCAAAAGGGAAGATGGAGGATAGTGCTAAGTGGTTGGGGTGAGCTTTAAGGGTCCAAAAGGGAAGATGGAGGATAGGGCTAAGTGGTTGGGGTGAGCTTTAAGGGTCCAAAAGGGAAGATGGAGGATAGGGCTAAGTGGTTGGGGTGAGCTTTAAGGGTCCAAAAGGGAAGATGGAGGATAGGGCTCAGTGGTTGGGGTGACCTTTAAGGGTCCAAAAGGGAAGATGGAGGATAGGGCTAAGTGGTTGGGGTGAGCTTTAAGGGTCCAAAAGGGAAGATGGAGGATAGTGCTAAGGGGTTGGGGTGAGCTTTAAGGGTCCAAAAGGGAAGATGGAGGATAGTGCTAAGTGATTTAGCTAAACATTGTAGTAGAAGTGAGAGTGGCAAATATGTAGGTGAGCACTGAGTTAGGATGAGTTAAGTTTGTAGTGCGCAGGTGCAAAATCGCAAGGATTTCCGTCTGGTCGATTATTTATTGAAAAAGGAAAACAGAATCTATCAGGAAACGTAAAGGATTCGTGGGAGGAGACGATGGAAAAAGGACAAAATCGAAAGCCTACGTTGTAACATGAGAAAATGAAACAGAAAAGTCACGCAGGAAAATGACATCCTCGTACTCGTACTCTGCCATACGAATGGACGGAAACTTTACAGAAGGTTTGCAATGCATGCATAGAATCGCTCGCACACTCATACGAGAGCGGGAACATTTGAAAGTAATATGAAATCGGCACTAAAACGAAAGTCTTTTTTTGTCTCTCTGAATCAAGCCTTATGTGCTGCTCCCTACTTTCACATCGTGGCATCTCAATGTGTGCGCACAGGCACTTGAGCACTCTATGCTCTCCGGCAGCGATGCAGGCAGCGCAGCTGCCAGACTAGTTTGAATAGGCCAATGAGCCCCAACTATGTTATGGGATCAGCCCTCCAATCAAGTGTGGGCTAATCAGCCCTGGTGTTTTTGCTGGGACAGTGTTCCCAAGGTTGCTTCTAGAGATGAGCGAACTTTTGAAGAATTCGATTAGACTGATTCGCAGAATTTTCAGACAAAAATTGTTTCGACCCGAATTTATTTGCGACGAATCGCTATTAAAAATGGCTATTTCTGAGCCTCCTAGAGCCTCAATAGGGTTGTAAACCATTCTGCCTTGCTGTAACACGCATAGGACGCATGCTGGGTTAGTGAAATAATACTGTAAATAATTATCACATGCAGATCGGTGGCATTGCTAATAGAATCGCAAAGCGGCACAATTGCAGAGAGTTGAGGTGGCATCACTATGAGCCCCTATAGTGCCTGAAAAACACACCCTGGAGCTGGCAGCAGCAGGAGCCCAAAAATTAGCTGAATCACACCCTGGAGTTGCAAGCAGGAGCCCAAACATTGGTTGAAAGAGACACTGGAGTTGGCAGCAGGAGCCCAACAATTGGATGAATCACACCCTGGAGTTGCAAGCAGCAGGAGCCCAAACATTGCTTTAAAGAGACACTCGAGTTGGCAGCAGGAGCCCCAAAATTGGATGAATCACACCCTGGAGTTGCAAGCAGCAGCAGCAGGAGCCCAAACATAGCTTGAAAGAGACACTGGAGTTGGCAGCAGGAGCCCAAAAATTGGATGACTCACACCCTGGAGTCGCAAGCAGCAGCAGCAGGAGCCCAAACATAGCTTGAAAGAGACACTGGAGTTGGCAGCAGGGGCCCAAAAATTGGCTGAATGACACCCTGGAGTTGCAAGCAGCAGCAGGAGCCCAAACATAGCTTGAAAGAGACACTGGAGTTGGCAGCAGGAGCCCAAAAATTGGCTGAATCACACCCTGGAGTTGCAAGCAGCAGCAGCAGGAGCTCAAACATAGCTTGAAAGAGACACTGGAGTTGGCAGCAGGAGCCCAAAAATTGGCTGAATCACACCCTGGAGTTGCAAGCAGCAGCAGCCCAAACATAGCTTGAAAGAGACACTGGAGTTGGCAGCAGGAGCCCAAAAATTGGATGAATCACACCCTGGAGTTGCAAGCAGCAGCAGGAGCCCAAACATTAATTTAAAGAGACACTGGAGTTGGCTGCAGGAGGCCAAAAATTGGATGAATCACACCCTGGAGTTGCAAGCAGCAGCAGGAGCCCAAACATTGTGTGAAAGAGACACTGGAGTTGGCAGCAGGAGCCCAAATATTGGATGAATCACATCTTAAAGTTGGCAGCAGCAGGAGCACAAACATAGCTTGAAAGAGACACTGGAATTGGCAGCAGGAGCCCAAAAATTGGATGAATCACACCCTGGAGTTGCAAGCAGCAGCAGCCCAAGCAAAGCTTGAAAGACACACTGGAGTTGGCAGCAGGAGCCCAATAATTGGATGAATCACACCCTGGAGTTGCAAGCAGCAGCAGGAGCCCAAACATTACTTTAAAGAAACACTGGAGTTTGCTTCAGGAGCCCAAAAATGGGATGAATCACACCCTGGAGTTGCAAGCAGCAGCAGCAGGAGCCCAAACATTGCTTGAAAGAGACACTGGAGTTGGCAGCAGGAGCCCAAAAATTGGATGAATCGCACCCTGGAGTTGCAAGCAGCAGCAGGAGCCCAAACATAGCTTGAAAGAGACACTGGAGTTGGCAGCAGGAGCCCAAAAATTGGCTGAATCACACCCTGGAGTTGCAAGCAGCAGCAGGAGCCCAAACATAGCTTGAAAGACACACTGGAGTTGGCAGCAGGAGCCCAATAATTGGATGAATCACACCCTGGAGTTGCAAGCAGCAGCAGGAGCCCAAACATTACTTTAAAGAGACACTGGAGTTGGCTTCAGGAGCCCAAAAATTGGATGAATCAAACCCTGGAGTTGCAAGCAGCAGCAGCAGCAGCCCAAACATAGCTTGAAAGAGACACTGGAGTTGGCAGCAGGAGCCCAAAAATTGGATGAATCAAACCCTGGAGTTGCAAGCAGCAGCAGCAGCAGCCCAAACATAGCTTGAAAGACACACTGGAGTTGGCAGCGGGAGCCCAAAAATTGGATGAATCACACCCTGGAGTTGCAAGCAGCAACAGGAGCCCAAACATTACTTTAAAGAGACACTGGAGTTGGCTTCAGGAGCCCAAAAATTGGATGAATCACACCCTGGAGTTGCAAGCAGCAGCAGCAGCAGGAGCCCAAACATAGCTTGAATGACACCCTGGAGTTGCAAGCAGCAGCAGCAGCAGCAGCAGCAGCCCAAACATAGCTTGAAAGAGACACTGGAGTTAGCAGCAGGAGCCCAAAAATTGGATGAATCACACCCTGGAGTTGCAAGCAGCAGCAGGAGCCAAACATAGCTTGAAAGACACACTGGAGCTGGCAGCAGGAGCCCAAAAATTGGATGAATCACACCCTGGAGTTGCAAGCAGCAGCAGGAGCCAAGACATTACTTTAAAGAGACACTGGAGTTGGCTTCAGGAGCCCAAAACTGGATGAATCACACCCTGGAGTGGCGAGCAGCAGCAGCAGCAGCCCAAACATAGCTTGAAAGAGACACTGGAGTTGGCAGCAAGAGCCCAAAAATTGGATGAATCACATCCTGGAGTTGCAAGCAGCCGCAGGAGCCCAAACATTACTTTAAAGAGACACTGGAGTTGGCAGCAGGAGTCCAAAAATTAGCTGAATTACACCCTGGAATTGCAAGCAGCAGCAGGAGCCAAAACATTGCTTTAAAGAGACACTGGAGTTGGCAGTAGCCGCAGCAGGAGCCCAAAAATTGACTGACACACCCTGGAGTTGGCAGCAGCAGCAGGAACCTAGAAATTGGCTGGAAGGCACCCTGAAGTTGGCAGCAGCAGGAGCACATACATTAGCTGGAAGGCACACCCTGGAGTTGGCAGCAGCATAAGCAGGAGCCCAAACATTGCTTGAAAGACACCCTGGAGTTGGCAGCAGCAGCAGCAGGAGGTCAAAAATTGGCTGAAAGGCACACCCTGAAGTTGGCATCAGCAGGAGCCCAAAAATTGGCTGGAAGGCATACCCTGAAGTTGGCATCAGCAGGAGCCCAAAAATTGGTCTAAAGACATAAATATGTTTTGCACCATTTGGAAAGTGTAAAACGTGGCACCATGCTGAATCTAGTCGCATGCATCAGCCATTGGTGGGTGGAAATCCTGGCTGATCCATCCCTGATCCCTACTTGCCGGGCAGGACAGCTTTTCCAGGGCAAACTCTGCTAGTTGCGGCCACAAGCCAAGTTTGGCTGCCCAGAAGTCCAGCGGATCCTCAAGGTGTGTTGGCACGGTCATGTCAAGGTATGACATGACCTGCTGGTTGAGGTCCTGCTCCAGGTCTTCCTGCTGATCATGAGTAGCCTCACTATGCGAGTGTAGAAAGCTACTCATTAGCGACTGAAGACTGAGGCTACTGCTGATGGAGCTGCTGCTGCTGCTCCTGCCAACCCCCCCAGCAGCCATGGCAGTGGAAGGTGAGCACAGAGGCCCCTGAGTCAGACCTGCGAGAGTATGGACCATGGAGCAGATAGGCATCGGCCAACTGACTACATAGAATGTCTTTGTAGTAGTTCAGTTTGTCCTCCCTCTCGGCGGGCCCCCATTTTGTGCCGGAAGCGAGGGTCCAATAAGGTGGACAGCCAGAAGTCATCCCGGCGACAAATGGAAACAATTCTGGGGTCACTACGCAAGCACGTGAGCATGCTTCCTGCCATTTGCGCAAGTGACTCGGAGGGACTACCTGTCTCCATCTCCACTGCATACTGCCAGGGGGTGTCCGGGTCCTCTGTCTTGCCTTCCTCAAAACCCTCTAGCTCCTCTGGCTACTCCTCATCTCCTGTCTGCTGACTAGATAAACCAGCCATTTTGCCAAGACTAAACTGTGCTTCACTGGGCTACTCCTCCTCCTCTTCCTCCTCCTCCTCCAGTTCAGCTCCAACGGGGTTCATGTGGCCGTAAGATGTAGAGGCCATGTCTCCAGTGCCCTGACCAGCCATGGTTTCCAACATGTGCTGTAGTACATGAAGCAGTGGAATCACATCGTTCATCCCGTAATCCTGCTGACTGACAAATAAAGTGGCTTCCTCAAAGGGCCTGAGCAAACGGCAGGTGTCACGTATGAGCTGCCACTGGTTGACATTGAAGTTACACAGGGGAGTCCCCCATCCGCTTGGCTCATCAGGAAATCTGTGATGGCTTTTCTCTGTTCATATAATCAGTCCAACATGTGAAGGGTGGAATTCCAACGGGTGGAAACATCGCAAATCAGACTATGTTGGGGGCTACCGTTCTGACGCTGTAGCTCAAGAAGGGTGTGTTTGGCGGTGTATGAGTGGCTGAAGTGCATGCAAAGTTTCCTTGAAGTTGTTAGGATGTCTTGCAGATTGGGGGAAGACTTCAGAAACTGCTTGACAACCAGATTGAAGACGTGAGCCATGCAGGGGGCATGGGTCAGGCTTCCTTGGCGCAGCGCAGACAAAATGTTCTTCCCATTGTCGGTAACCATGATTCCCCTGTGTGACTCCGTTCGCCAAGACAAACCATGTGAAGCACAGCGTGACACCTCCGTGCCCTGCACACATGGTAGACTGGAGGGGCACTGAGACTGAGCCTACAGTGGAGGGTGAGGAGATGGCGGAGGATGAGGAGGCCGAGCCGCACGGTGTCACAGGCCCAACAGGCAGGGAGCACGGAGGCCGAAGCGGCGTGACCTGTCCAAGTTGCTGCTGCTGCTGCAAAGGGACCACATTCACCCAGTGGGCCGTAAACGACATGTACTGTCCCTGACCGTAGTTACAGCTCCAGACGTTGGCGCTGCCATGCACTTTGCTACACACGGACAGGCTCAAGGACTGGCCCACCTTCTGTTCAACAAAAGTGTGCAGCGCTGGTACTGCCTTCTTGGCAAAGAAATGGCGGCTTGGGACTCTCCACCTCGGCTCGGCACAAGCCATCAGTTCTGTGAAAGGTGCAGAGTCAACCACCTGAAAAGAGAGCGACTGCAGCACCAGTAACTTGGACAGGAGCACATTCAGCTTCTGCGCCGTAGGATGAGTGGGCGTATACTGCTGTCTCTTGGACATGGCTTCGCTGATGGATTGCTGGCGGGATGCATGACTTGGAGGAGGAGGAGCAGGAGCGACAGAGGATGGGTATGATGCACAGCTGCCTTCGGCTGGGGTGCTGGAGCCTTGGCTGGCAGAAATTGGGAGCGGCATGCCACTTGGTGAGGAAGCAGGCTGGACCACCTCTTCGGAGCCTTGGTTCTCCCAGGCGCATCATATGTTGACGCAGGGCCGTGGTGCCAACATTTGGGCCCTGGCCATGCTTCACCTTATGCCTACATATCTTGCATGTGGCCATGTTACCCTCCTGCGGATGCTTCAGGAAAAACTGCCACACTGCCGAGTAGCTACTTTTCCCACCAACAGGCTTCACTGATTCACTGCTACTGTCGCCAACTCCAGGAACCCCTGCTCCACTACCTCCCGATAAGGTAGCCTGCCGTGCAGCAGGTGCTCTACCCCGGCCCCGGCCTCGTTTGGCTCCAGGCTTTACAATTGTGCCCCCATGCTGACTGTCAACCATTCTGCTAACACCTTGCTGCCTCGGCTGCTGACTCCGGGGCAACCCTCTTCTCATGATGACGATGAAGCCCATTCATCACCCGGCTCCCAAGTGCGATCGGCTTCATCATCATCACCGAGTTGTGGCTGTACGTCACTGATGTTCTTGGTTTCCTCAACAGTGTCTGGCGCAGGAGCTGGAACGCTCGCAACACCCATGACACTGTCTACATCACTATTTGTCTGCCTAGCTAAAGAAGCCACCTCCATTTCTTGGCTGAGCAGTAGCTGCTGACTGTCCTCTATCTGATCGTCCTCCTCACTAAAGAGTGGAGCTGAACCCAAAGCATAGGATACATCGCTGGGGGAGTGAACGGCGTAGGACAGAGGTAATGGGAGGACAGGGACTGCTCTCAGGGCATGCCAACTCAGGGTTGTGTCAGAGGAGCCTACCGACCCTAGACTGGGGGTGTCAGATGTAACTTGTGATGATATTGATGAGCGCGTTAACCAATCTACCACGGCAGATGCGTTACTGGTGGAGACACGACCGCTAGCAGATACTGGCAGATCAGGTCTCTCACCGTGACTCCTGCTGCCACTCGTTCCTAGTCTGCTGCGACCTCTGCCTGCTGAATCTTGGCCTCTGCCACTCCTCTTTGAACATCCTTGCACTTGTCTGCCTGACATTTTTATGTATTTGAAATGCGCAATAGATACGATAAAAAATGTGTTTACTTTTAAAAGAAGAAGCTAAATAAAGTGAGGGACTGCTTCTCTGCACCAGATACTATGAAAATTGGCAATATAAGATACCCTGCGGCCTAGTGTTTTGGCAGCAGACCAAAAACCAATTCAAAATGCAATACTTTGATTAAGCTGAGGAAGGATGAACAAGCGTATTTAGTATAACAGATAGGCTGCTAAGTGCAGGTTTGGGATGCCCTGCGGCCTAGTGTTTTGGCAGCAGGACAAAAAACAATTCAAAATGCAATGCTTTGATTAAGCTGAGGAAGGATGAGCAAGCATATTTAGTATAACAGATAGGCTGCTAAGGGCAGGTTTGGGATGCCCTGCGTCCTAGTGTTTTGGCAGCAGGACAAAAAACAATTCAAAATACAATACTTTGATTAAGCTGAGGAGGATGAACAAGCGTATTTAGTATAACAGATAGGCTGCTAAGTGCAGGTTTGGGATGCCCTGCGGCCTGGTGTTTTTTTTGTTAAAGGCAGACCAAAAACAAATTCAAAGTGAAATAATTTGATTAAGCTGAGGAAGGATGAACAAGCGTATTTAGTATAACAGATAGGCTGCTAAGTGCAGGTTTGGGATGCCCTGTGGCCTGGCTTTTTTTTTGTTAAAGGCAGACCAAAACCAATTCAAAATGCAATACTTTGATTAAGCTGAGGACGGATGAACAAGCGTATTTAGTATAACAGATAGGCTGATAAGTGCAGGTTTGGGATGCCCTGCGGCCTAGTGTTTTGGCAGCAGGACAAAAAACAATTCAAAATGCAATACTTTGATTAAGCTCAGGAAGGTTGAACAAGCGTATTTAGTATAACAGATAGGCTGCTAAGTGCAGGTTTGGGATGCCCTGCGGTCTACTGTTTTGGCAGCAGGCTAAAAAACAATTCAAAATGCAATACTTTGATTAAGCTGAGGAAGGATGAACAAGCGTATTTAGTATAACAGATAGGCTGCTAAGTGCAGGTTTGGGATGCCCTGCGGCCTGGTGTTTTTTTTTTGTTAAAGGCAGACCAAAAACCAGTTAAAAATAGAATACTTTGATTAAGCTGAGGAGGATGAACAAGCATATTTAGTATAACAGATAGGCTGCTAAGTGCAGGTTTGGGATACCCAGGTGGGCTGGTGTTTTTTTGTTAAAGGCAGACCAAAAAATATTTAAACTAATCCAGTTATATTATGATAAATGCTTGTATGTAACAGATAGGGTTAAATAAGCCACTGCATAGATGGCATGCACAGTGGCAAGGCAGATTTACAGCACAAAGAACTGAAATTGAATTGAAAACTGATCTGGCTAATGAAAAAAAAAAATGTTCTCTGTCCCTGGCTGGATGGTTCCGGATTTTCCCTATCTTTCCCTGGCTCTGTCTACCTCTCTGTCTGCCTCTCTGACTCTCCCTACCTATCTCTAACTTTCTGTCCCTGTCTCTAACGAGCTGTGCTCTGGCCACAATGCGAGGCTGAAATGCGCACAAGCAAGATGGCCGCCGCTTTATATAGCACGGTGACGTCACCGGGCTTCCTGGCTGCTGATAGGCTGCATGTGACTTACCCATGATACCTTGCCCCAGGGGATATGTCTGGACATGTTCATCCACCATTTTCGAATGCCTGTAATTGAAATAAATGGAATCTAAAGGAAAACTTCGATCAATCGGATCGCGGGGAAATTCAGATTCGTTCAGAATCGAATTTTCCATGAAATTCGGAACGAATCCGGGTTCGATTCGCTCATCCCTAGTTGCCTCAGCTAATCCCTGCACACCTTCCCCTATTTACGTGCCCCAGTCACTGTCATTAGTGCCCGTGATAGCTAGTGCTTTTGTGTTATTCGGAGCGCCGTTCAAATTCCTTATTTAAAATTGAATTACTAAAGCAGCATGTCTGTATGGATAATCTGTACCTGTGGTGCTGTCTTGGTGGATAGCTTGAACTCAAACTAAATTGCACATTGAGAGATCTGTTTATTGCTCACAGTTTAGATATCGATTTGCAGGGTAATGGTGGCTAAATATTAGGGCTGATTCAGTGCCGCTTCAAAACCGTGTCGTATTAGGCTCGTTCTGTGTATTTTACACATTTATTTCGCTCATGTATGAGCTTACGCATAATTCAGAGCCTCCATCGTAAGCGCTCCGTTGACTGTTCGTAGCTGCGTAAGCCAACGAGAATGCCATTTTCTGCCTCTCGTTGCGTTCTCTACAGGACGAGGGTGACATATACGTTACCCCGTAAACCTTGTATCCTACTGTTTTTCAGCGTTTTTCAACGTAGCTTCCCACAACGTTTTTCCGTGTCCCGTTATATTCAGCATGCATCTTTCTCCAAATATACGTGTAAACAGAATTTTCTGGGAAACAGGCTATGTTTCTTTGCATATACGCATGCGCGCACCAATTAACCTCATTCATGTCCCCGTCTCAACTATTCTCTCAATCACTTCTGCTTCTATGCTTACCTCAACTCACTCGCGGTTCCGTCCTTCATGCTTACCTCAACTCACTCGCGGTTACACTTTAGATGTTCTCCCATCCTTAATGCTTACCTCAACTCACTCGCGGTCCCGTCCTTCATGCTTACCTCAACTCACTCGTGGTCCCATCCTTCATGCTTACCTCAATTCACTTGCTGTCCTGTCCTTCATGCTTACCTCAACTCACTCACGGTCCTGTCCTTCAAGCTTCCCTCAACTCACTCGCGGTTACACTTTTTAGCATTTGGCGTCCTTCATGCTTACCTCAACTCACTCATGGGCCCACTTTTTAAGTTCTTGCGCCATTTCTGCTTACCTAATGTTCTTCTTGTTCTTAGTATTCTTGCTTTCCTTCTTGATTTCTTCTGGGGTTTTTTTATTTTTGCCCTGTGTTCATCTATAAATAGTGTTTAAGTTAAAGTAAAATAAACAGGAAACATGGTTAAGTTTAACGGCATTTATTACCTATAAAATATTTGATAAAACTGGCTTTTGCCAACGTAAAAACATTAACTGTAGAAAAACAAGTGGCAGGCCCAGGATTCTAGTCTTCACTTGTCCCCATGGAAGCAGCAAGCTCCTGGATGTCACCAGCCAATACACCATCGCGGTAAGCCTTTGAAGTCTTTCCTGTGGTGTTCCTATGTGTTCCTATGTAAAGGAAGCAATAATCACATATTGGAAAAAACATGTTTGCTAGCTGTGGAATGCAATAGTATTAATGTTCAGGCAAATGGATGAGGCCATAGGTCATTATGCTAATGTATTAGACTAGGGGTGAGGCCATAGGTCATTATGCAAATGTATTAGACTAGAGATGAGGCCATATGTCATTATGCTAATGTATTAGACTAGGGATGAGGCCATAGGTCATTATGCTAATGTATTAGACTAGGGATGAGGCCATAGGCCATTATGCTAATGTATTAGACTAGGGATGAGGCCATAGGTCATTATGATAATGTATTAGACTAGGGATGAGACCATAGGTCATTATGCTAATGTATTGGTCAAACCGTTATAAGTACCTGTGAACAAAGCTATGTTATAGGTAATAAAATAATTAGTCTTCAAACTTACCAGGCTGGTGGGCGAACTCTGCTTGGGGGACCAGCATTCCATCTGGGGCCTGCCACTGACCAGGATCTGAGGCTGTAGAGGAAGGAAAATAAGTTTAATTGTAATGTCAGATTAGGTCAAGGCAAATTTTTTTCATGTCTGTGTGACAACGTGCTCTCCACCCGCTACATCGTCATCTAAAGGAATAGAAGCAGGGAATGAGTGTGTGTTGACAGTGGATGTACGTGTGTGTGTACTTCAGTCAGACAAACATACCGGAGTGTAGTGGCTCCGGCATCTGGTACGAATCCCTGGCGATGCGCTGTTGCCCCTCCTCTGTAGAGAGGTCTAGTGGCTGCTCAGAGCTACCTACTGAGGAGGGGTAGGACCTTGGCCCTGGAGAGGCACCATCCTCACTAGGCCCAGATCCATCCCGCACTGGCCGGACTGCTCGCCTCCGGGTGGATCTGATTCTGTAATCCCATTTGCTCACTACAAGAGAATAGCATTCATAAGCATAGGCCTAAATATGGACTTGTGCATATCTTACAAATAATAGTCATGTACTTACTAGGGAAATGTTGAGCGAAGAATCGCCTCACCAAGGGCCTCTTCCTTCTCTTTATGTCCGACCAGTGTTGGATGATCTGAGTGAAGGTGAAGGTGGTGCCGCTGGCGGCTGCAATTTTAGCCAGATCTCCAGGGCCAACGTCCTCTTCTGGAAGTCATTCGCCATGTAGTCGTACCTGGCCTCTATCATCATCTGAAATATACAAGTGAAACACATTTGATTACTCATAACATAATACAAATCACAATCACAGTTAAAGCAGCTTGCTAACTTGCAGTCCACCTAACATTTCTAGCCTTCAGCTATCCTTCTAGATGTCATTTTGTTGTTGCGCACATGTGCTCACTAACTTTGGCTTGACACGCTGTTTAGATTAAAAAATCTGAACCACTGTTTTGCCCTGAGCTGCCTAATCGCATATGCATGCATTTCGCCTGCAAATCTAAGGCCTCAACAAACACTTACGAGCATGATAGTATCCTGCTGCTCGTGGGTGCCATCTTGATAGCCTTGGTCACCAAATATGTTGCGCCCCAGCGGTGTCCTGGATGCGCACGCCCTTACGCACGATTACGTGTAAGCGTCATACACAGTCATAAGTATTTAAAGGGTACTTTGACACACATCTGGGTCTCTTTACAGATCTTACCATGCCTGCTAAGAAAGCTAGCAGCAAGTTAGCCCTGGCCAAGGAACGCCATGAGCATCATGCCGAAAGGCATGGGCTAACCTCGTGCAGGCCTACAACTCGGTCCCACAAAGCCAGTGGGCACTCACATAGCACAAGTCGCCACCTGAAGGATACATTTGGCCACATTCAAGGGCACTCCAAATCTGCATCATCCAAGAAGGCGAAGGAGCATTCTTCAAGAAAGCAGGCTCCGCACCCCTCGACATCCAAAAGCCAAGGGACCACAAGTAGTAAAGGCAAGGGTAAGGCAAGGGCTAGAAACCCCAGCCCACCTTCAACACCATCTCCTGGCCCTTCACAAGCTCAAGAATCTAACGTGGAGAGCCCAGAGTCTCCGGGAAGCTCCACAGCAGGAACTTCTAGTTTCAGCCAGGCAATGACACCCAGCCCCCATGCCAGTCCAGCCAAATCCATGGTAAGCGAAAGGTCTAGCTATTCGACGCCTGCTAGTGATCAAGGAATGTCTCCCAATATTCCACCCACCCAGGAAGAGGCATCCAGGGCAACATTAGGGTGAAACCTGCGTCGTGGAACGTTGAGTGGATGCTTTACCGAGCCACAAACCATGGTGTTGGCAAGTGGGGTTTCGGACCACTTTCATGAACTGTATGGGAGAATGTCTAAAGCCACAAGTAAAATGCAAAAAAAACAAATATGGGAGGACATCACCAGACAGGTCAATTGTGCGGGTACGGAGAGGAAAGATGTGGAGCAGATCCAGAGCCAGTTCTTGGACCTTAAATATGCTGTGAAGCAGAAGAGGAATAAGCGCAGGCAGCACAGGTACATATTTTTCATGGAGTTGTGCTAGTTGTGTTTTGTAACCTTGTCAGTAATGTGGATTTTCTGTTTTGTCAAGGTTGCAAACAGGTGGAGGCTTCCCAACAAAATTACAATACACTGCAGCAGAGGAGTTGGTGCTCACACTAATCCACCCCTCGGCACTACAGGGCTTATACGGGGCATTCGACACTGACAACAATGTTATGTCTGAAAGTTAGTTTATTTGATTGTCTTTTGGGCTTTGCCTTGAATAAATGTATTTTGAACACATAACTCAACAGAGGGCCGGAGATATGCTGGAGGACGGGTGGAGGAGGGGATTGTTGTCCAGCCTCCAAGGGTGCAGCAGTTGAGGGCCATTACAAACGTCTTGTTGGTAACTGGTATGGGGTGGCTTTGTAATACTTTGACCAGGGTGCAATTAAGCCTAACTACTACTATGGGTACCCAAGGGATGTTTGTGTGTTTACTTGCCTTTAAAATTCTATTTCAGCTCCTCAACAGTCTGTTGCGAGTGTAGAACCCTCCACCAGTTTGCCCCCTGCCACAACGTCCCGCCTGCCTAGGCCACAGGAACAGCTGGATCTGGTAAGTGTACTGTGCTTTAACTGTTGATGCATGTGAATCCACATGACTAGTTGACCCAATATATATTTTAACAACTATCACAACCTTTTTTTTTTTTTGTCTGTTCCCACCAGAATCCACCCATAATGCTATCCACCATATGGAGGAGGAGGACAACCTGATTCTGACACCAAGCCCAACCATACCACATAATCTGCCACTGCCCCTGCACCCGCCAGAAACAAATTCTCTGCAGCAGAGTCAAGCATGGCCTCTGCTGGAAGGCCATCATGGCCATCAGCAAGAGAACGACCCACCAGTCCCCAATGCTCGCTCTGCTGCAGAGGATTTGCCCACTTCTTCTGCTCCTGTTGCTAGGGCTAGAGCGCCATCATCTGCACGCGCCAAAACCCAGGGAAGTGGGAGATGCATTCAGCCACGCTGCCATGTTATCCAGGGAAGGCACGTGCAGGTACTGGAGACAGCCTGGCGCAATGGCAGCCGCTACTTTAGGCAAATCAACCAAAGAGCAGCAGAGCACCTGACAGCCCAAATAGAGCTCCTCGATAACAACTTTAGCAACATGATTGAAGAAATAAGGACTAGCAACAGGCAGATGCTGGAACAGTGGCAGATTATGAATGCAACACATGCACAGGTGTTGGCCATCCTCCAAGCCCAACACCAGCCTTATTATGGTCAGCATCCATATTTCTAATTTGCATTGGATTTGCGCCACATGTTTCCTCTCCATCCCCACACTATTGATTTGTCTGGTGATAGCCACCCATATTGGTTCCTTTGTGCCTTTGCATCTGGCTTTAGAATGTAGCCCATACAGTTCATGAAAGTGCTCAGAAACCCCACTTGCCAATGCCATAGTTTGTGGCTCAGTAAAGTGCCCGCTCAAACTACCACGCAGCAGGTTTTGCCCTAATGAGATGCTAGCTGCCTGTTCCTGGGTGGGTGGTATAAAATAGGTGAGATTGTTGCCTGCCTAACATTGCAACTTTTTTGGTTAAGGATGTTTTTGGACTTGCTTGGGGGCTGGGTGTCATCGGCTTAGTGAAACTATTACTTGCAGCCGTGGAGTTGGCCGATGACTCAGGCCTGGCTACATTGTAATGCTGAAATGGTCCTCGCGCAGGAGAGGGTGTGGTTGTGGGCCTATGTAATCCTGCCCTACTGTTTGCCTTGCCCTTAAAGCTTGTGCTCCCTATAGTACTGGATGTGGGTGGACGAGGAGTTTCTGGCAGGAGGAACTATCCTTCACCATCCCTGAACTGACATAACCCATTTGGACCAAAATGTGGCCCAGTGTATCCTTACTTTGGCTAATGGATGTCCTCTTAGGCTGCGACTGGGTGAATTTGACCCTTTAATGTTATGTTGGCTTCCCACCAGATGTATTTTGCAAAATAAATTAATTGTTAACAAAAATGCATTACGCTCAAATGTGTTGTCAAATATTTTAGTATTGAATATTAAATAAAATGATCAAATATAGACATTTGTTCCATGTCTAAAAATAATATATACAGGGACAACCAAATTTGGTAAACAAATGAGATACAAAGCCAAACATTAATTACACACAAAGAATATTAAGAAAAGAAAGTTGAAATCAAATGGGCCCGGACTGATTGGGCAGAACTACTCTGTGTGCCCTCATATATTTCGTCCGGTATGTCCATGGTGCCTGTAGAGGGGGACATTTTTTGATGGCAAAATTGTGGAGCACGCAGCATGCAATAATTATCTGGATGACTTTGTTGGGTTCATACTGCAGTGCCCCCCCCCCCCGGTATGGTCCAGACATCGAAACCGGGATTTCAGAAGGCCAAAGGCCCTCTCCACAACGGCCCGGGTCTTTCTATGGGCCCCGTTATAGGCCTCCTGGGCCTCAGTGTGAGGGCGAAGGACAGGTGTCATGAGCCATGGCAGGAGTGGGTAACCTGAATCCCCTGAAAACATAGCCAAAAAACTAAGTTAGGGTCAACTTGTAAAAACATGATTGTTTAGCATTTAATCAAGGCAAAAAAACATCCGTAGGTTTATACAGGGTTTGCCTTAAAAATTCAAAGGCATACAGTGAAAGGCTCTATAAATTATTAGTCCAAACTTACCCAAGAGGCAGCCACCAGACAAATTTCCAGACTCAAATCGGCCATACAAGCTGGAATTGCGCAGGATATAGGCATCGTGGGTGGATCCGGGAAACCCTGCCATGACACTCATGAAGGTAAGGTCCAGGCCAACCACCACTTGGACGTTGATGGAGTGGCCCATTTTCCTATTTCTGTGAAAGCAGACATATGGGTATTTAGTCCAAAATACTAATTAAAACAGAAAAATACACAAAATATTAGCTAATAAAGGCATCCTTATTCTAAAACTGTCTTGGTACCAATATGTATAGGTTAGTACTATAACAATCCAAATTAATATTTTTAATGTTGGTTAAAAATCAGGTGTACATGGTAAGGACTAATTAAGATCAACATTAAAATGATTCCATTAGGCGTACATGGTAAGGACTAATTAAGGTCAACATTAAAATGATTCCATCAGGTGTACATGGCAAGGACTGATTAAGGTCAACATTAAAATGATTCCATCAGGTGTACATGGTAAGGACTAATTAAGGTCAACATTAGAATGATTCCATCAGGTGTACATGGTAAGGACTAATTAAGGTCAACATTAAAATGATTCCTTCAGGTGTACATGGTAAGGACTAATTAAGGTATACATTTACATTATTTAGTTAAGGCATACATGCTAAGGATTGATTGATATATAACTGAAAACATACTGTGAATACATGATTTCAGAAAATTCATAATGTGGAACTAAAACACTTACCTAAGTAAATACTCGTCAGCTGCTGGAGGGACCAATGCAACATGGGTACAATCGATCACACCCATGACGTTGGGCATGTCGGCTATATTAAAAAAGCCCAACTTAACCGCATTCCAGGCTACCATGTTGTCAGGGAAAAATATGTATTTGGGACACAGGGTAGCCATGCCATCCAAAAACTTAGTTAGTGTGTGGCTCAGCGTTTGCCAAAAATTGCAGGCAGCCAAGCATCTTGGTCATACCTGAAATTGCTTGCTCCTTCCTTGTGGGGCAACCATGGCTGCAGCTCTCTATACAAATTATGGGGGGAAACGAGGTTAAAGCGGGTCAGCTCGAACAGCTCAACGTCATGCATGTGATCGATGTCCATGCGTGTGCAGGGCAATCTGGCTTCTGCCATGCTGGCAGCTCCCATGTAGTTTGAGAACACAGAATCTGCCTGCTATCCCACAATATCTGCATAGATACTACTTGTCACGATGGATCACTCACCTCGCCCTCAGTCCAGTGGTGTCCTCAGCCAAAATGGGCCAAATGGGCCAGTAAGCCCCAACGTTGTTTATGGGCTCTCAACCCTTAATCATTCTGAGCTAATCAACCCTGATTTTGTTGCTGGGCCAATAAGCCCTAAGTCGCCCCAGCCAATCCCCAAACATCCTCCCCTATAAAGGTGCCCCAGCCCCTGTCATTAGTGCCTGTGATAGCTTGTACTGTTGCTCAGTTACTTTGTGTTTGACCCGGAATCAAGCTTTGACCTTGCCTTTTTTGAACCTTCATTGCTGACCTTGGGATCCTGACCTTGGAACCACGACCCTTCCTCAGAGTTTGACCTTCGGCCTGCCCTCTGACCTCTCCTCTGGTTGACACCCGCTGGACTGATTTTTAGTGTATGACCCTTGCTTCGTCTGGCCTCCCGTGCACTCCAGTAGATGCTCACCCATCTGCAGGCCCAGCCCTCAGTCGATAGTGTTTGTGCTGTTAAGATGTGGGGGGCATCCGTTTCCAGTGAGGCCTGCTTGCGTCCCCGTTATCTACTAACCTGAGGTCTGCTTTAAACTTTCAACCTGTGCTATATTCTGCTGAGTTCTATAATAACACAGCACCCTGACTTTCTAGTACATCCAATGGGGGAGGGTAATGCTCAAGGATAGGGTGCCTGGATCAGCAAAGGGACATTTGTATTACATTTGTCCAAATTCTCCCACTTTCCTGCTATTTTATTAATTAAAATATCCTGTTTGTGTTTAGTTAAGTGTCAGCATGAGCCTTGATGGGTCTTTGATATACTTGTATACACATTCTGTATGATTATAAATGTATTATTAATCTAGTTTACAAATCCTCTTTTTACAGGCAGTATCTGCTAAATGCAACAGATACTATGTAGGAGGAACTAGAATAAAAATGAAAGTCATTAAAGTTTAATTTTAGCAGCATATGCTTCTCCCTGCCAGCTTGATTTATGAATAGCCAGGGCACGCTTACTACATGTGTGGAAGGGGGGTATTTGAAGGAGTTAAAAAAAAGTCTTCTGCTCTTCTATAGTGAGAGTTGATGAGTCAAACCAGTTGCCTTGGAAACTGTGACATGGGGAAAAATAAAAGACTGAGCCTTTTTGCACCGCCATTAATGTTCCTCCAGAGCCATGAATGCTGTATACGTATATTGTAAATGCAAAAGAAAAAAATCCAGACAGGCTAGCACCTGGAATAATTCTTTGTCACATGTTCTGTCTGAAGACAAATTACTATTGATCCTGTTCCCTTGCATAAACAATTACATAATTAAACAAACCTGTAAATAAAGATTCAGCAATAAGCACCTCTCGCATTTTCATTTAATTCATACAGTAATAAGCCAGTTTTCCCATGATAGCAGGAAATGAGTCACATCTTCATTAATGTATATACTTATTTGAAACTCAGGAACAGGTCCTATGCCATTTACATCATGCACATGGTTTAAATAATTATTTTTCACAAAATGGTTATTGTTCCTAGAGCAGGAGGCATCCCAATTGTTGATGCCCCCTTGCGCATTAACCCTATTAAACCAATAAAACTTACCTTTCTCCTTGGTCCCCCGGCAAAATTGAGCACAGTGATTGGCCAACGCGGTCATGTGCCCCCCCTTTTCCAGCCACCACCACCCATCTACTCCCTCATCACATTCTCCAAACTGGCAGCCACAACTCCCACACACATACCTCAATCCACCACCCCCATGCACACATCCACCACTCCCCAATCTGCCATTCTCCATCCACACACAGAGATCTGTCACCCCCCACACACACCAATTTGTCATCCCCGACACACAAACTAATCAAGCAATACGCCAACCATAATTACACTAGTTAAAAAAAATTTAATTCTACACTGTGGCAACGTGATCCCCACTTAACCAACAAAAAAGGCTGTATGGTTTTGCCATATCTGCAGTAATATGTGCTAATAACATTTGTGAACATCATTGCTCTAGGTTATTAGCTTATCAGCCTTATCAGAGGCTTTTAGTAAACATTTGAAAACAAGATAAAACATCAGCTCATTTAGTTTTAATAAGTGTTTGAATACTTCTCTGTTCTGTTTGAGAACAGTTCAGTCAAACTTGTCAAGAAAAAATAAGGGATTCTGGTCCACCCTAAATAAAAACTCTGTCAAAGCCAACGGGAGGAGATTTTTATACAAAAAAAGCAGTTCACACCTTCCCCATAATGGTAAACTTATTGCATGACTTTTTATCCACATAAAGGCAGCAAGCATTGTGGTTGGCCACATAGCATTGTAACCAGGTTGTGGATGTACTTGTTGGGTTACATAGCATAGTATAGATGTTAAAAGCTGTGGGGGGGGGCGATTTGGGTGGTGTGTTTTGGCTTCAGGAAAGCACATACACCTGCATAGCATGGGAACAGCCACAATAATTTGTAGGACATTTGCTCGTAAAAAGGGGAAGATCTATACAGTGGCTTGAGTGTCACTGGGACACCAGGGGTGCCACCACAAAATCCCATTTAGTAAAGTTCTTATTCCCTCTAAAATAACCTTATAGCAAGACTGACATATGGGTATGGTACGTCACAGCAAAGCAAAAATGGTAACAGAAAATTAGACATTTAGGATTTTTGGACAGAAGCAAAATCCCCTACCGCATGCAATATGGCAGTTCTACAGGTGAAGTGATGCAGCTGATCCTACTTCCCAGCTCCAGACATTGGGAAGCTGTCAATCCAATTTCTCTGTGCATATCAGTGGAATCCAGGTTCTTTCTCACTAATATAAGAGCTCTAGATTGGTTGGCTTCAGTAGGGGGATGGGGGAACTGGATTTGGGCATGCATATTCTTTTGTGCCAGAATGCTTGGGTCATGTCCTCTGTCCTTCTGACAACTTCAGCGGTACTTTCCCCCAATTACCTCTACTTAAATCCTAAAGTAGTGCAAGGTTGGGCCACATTTAATTGAGTCCAGTTTGGACCTGTAATATAGTAAGGGCCAGTTCCTGAGTACTCATGTATGGAATGGTACTGTTTTACGATCTGTTTGCATGGGTTCAATCAAGTATTCCTATGGTGTTACTGCATTGTTATGGACACTACCATATAAGGTTAACTTTAGAATTAAAACTTCTGTTTAAACAATTTATGCTCTAGGGGTACTATACTATACTATAATAATACAGCAAAATTTAAATGTAAATAAAACTATCCCAATAATGTTCGCTTAAATCTTTGTAGGGTACAGTTGCAATTTTGAGTTTTTAAAATACTAGCAGAAATCTTGAATCCTTACATTTGGCTATTACATACTTTATTTACTGGGTTTCAAGGTCAGCTTTAATCCTAAGGGCAATGCTTTTCTTTTCATAAATTCATGTTAATGGAATTGATCCATGCCCCAGTCTATTATGGCTTCATGAGTGAACACCAATAAGCTGGATTGAACCTATTCAGTGGCTAGAAGGGAACTGTACATGTAATGCAGTGGAAGAAAGCACAGCTATTTATGGCTAGCAGCAAAGGATTTTGTAAGGAAGCATGGACATGTTAACATTTGTTATCCTGAAATAGGTTTCTTTCAATATAATCAGGGGCATAACTATGGTGGTGCAATGGTTGTGACAGGGGCCCAAAAGGTCCGGAGGGGGCCACAATTGTTGCTCCTCCATCTTAATTATAATATTTGTTCTCACTTTCATCATTTAGAGAATCATTTATCTGTGCTATTTAGTAGTCTAGCTGCAAGGTTACTGTATGAGCTTTGAAAGCATTTAGTGAAGCCAGTGTGACCAGTCTGCATTGTGGTGTGGATTGTAACCTGCATGCCTGTGAGCTTTTTAGTAATAACACACCAAAAAAATATAAAGAAACCGTTTTTGTCCTCCATTTTAGCCCAAAAACCATCTGTACATGTGACGGCACATGTTTACAGTTTAGGGACATTATTTTTCCAGTGATGTAAGGATATATTTTTAGAGTTTGAAAATAACAGCACTCTATGGGCTATGCTACAGATTTCACCATTTTTTCTACATAGCCCATAGGGTTGGCTGTTTCCAAACTTACCCCATTGGAAAATGATGTGCCTAACCATCACAGATACAGGTAATTTTGGGGGAAAAAGGAACAATGAAAAAACATTTTTTGCACCTTTTTGTATTTAAACCCATCAAAAGTTCACCAAAATGCAGGTAGCAATCCACACTGCAATGCTCGCTGCAAGGGGCTTCACCAAATATTTAGCATGACCCCTATAGCTAGAAAGCACCAGTAAGTGTTTTTACCTAAACTTCCTTTCTGGGTATAGGCAGGGCTGTATGAGCCGAATGGTGTGCTAAAACACCATTTCCTCAAGAACCAAATAATAGGCAAGGTGCAGAATCCCCCCATTACAGGCAGAGTGGCATTCTCCCTCTATACCCCATGGGCAGTGTGGCATTCCCCCCTCCCATGCCCATAGGCAGTGTGGTATCCCCCCCATTCCCCATAAAAAGTGGGGCATTCCGCCTCCCATTCCCCATATAGGTAGTGTGGCATCCCCCTGACATTCCCATAGGCAGTGTGGTATTTCCCCCCTGTTCCCCATAAAAAGTGTGGCATTTCCCCTCCCATTCCCCATATAGGTAGTGTGGCATCACCCCCCCCCCATTCCCATAGGCAGTGTGGCTTCCCCCCTCCTATTCCTCATAAGCAGTGTGGCATTTCCCCCCTCCCATTCCCATAGGCAGTGTGGCATCCCCCCTCCCATTCCCATAGGCAGTGTGGCATCCCCCCTCCCATTCCCCATATAGGTAGTGTGGCATCCCCCTGCCATTCCCATAGGCAGTGTGGTATTTCCCCCCTGTTCCCCATAGAAAGTGTGGCATTTCCCCTCCCATTCCCCATATAGGTAGTGAGGCATCACCCCCGCCCCATTCCCATAGGTAGTGTGGCTTCCCCCCTCCTATTCCTCATAAGCAGTGTGGCATTTCCCCCCCTCTCATTCCCATATGCAGTGTGGCATTCCCCTTCCCAATCCCCATATAGGTTGTGTGGAGGGGTGAGTTTAAATTTTATTTTTTAACATTCACCCAATAAGACGCACTGACCCCCCACACTTTTGGGGAAAAGTGTGTCTTATAGAGCAAAAAATACAGTAGATGAAAAAATGGGGCTTCCCAAATAGGCATTTCCCTAGAGAAATCTCCTAAAAGGGCCAACTCATTTATATGATGTGCTTTTCATTTCAGGCACTGCTGTTTTATTTATTTATGTTTGTTTATTCATAATCCCTACATATTATGATTTGGTTTGGACCCAGATGAACTGAATTAAAAATAAATCATTCTAATTACACTTTATTAACTCCAAGCTATCCCTTGGGAAAACAATGTTACAGAGATTTGGTAAATAGTGCAGATTTTGTAAAGCAGAAGAGAGAGACTGAATTAAGGAATAGCCTTAGTGAGTCTGAATGGAAGCTGATTTTGCTATGGTTAAATAGAATAATTGTCATGCAAGTTATTTGTATAAATATTTTTATAAATAGGAAGCTGAAAGTGAGTGGCACAGCATTGCAAGTTAGAGTTTAGGTCTGCCTTTTGAAAGGTCTAGTGATTGGTTCACCATTGGTGGAGCAAATAATACAAGAGTAGCACCAGAAATCACAACAGGCATTTTTAAAAATACCTTGCCTATGATCTCCGAGTCTCCAAAATTAAGCTGGCGGGTCAGTGCTGAAGACTGACAGAGGGAGTGCAGTGGAGACAGGACTTCTGTTTTAAGTCATAAACAGGAAGTCAGCCCACTAAGGCACACAACAGAAGAGAAATCCAGGCTAGTAGTCAAATCCAGGTAAAAAGCCACACTGATTGGGGGAGGCAGCTTTAAGGTGGACCAATCACCATGGCTAATCAGAGTCTTTTAGATGCCAGGGCTGTACTGACCGAAGATTGGTCCATGTTAAAGAGCTCTAAAGTGAACCTCTTTATGTCCCCTTAGGCGGGGCTGCCCCTGAAAAGAATGAATTCTGGAGGTGCTGCCTCTCTGCCGGTAGTCTGGAGCACAGCATGAGCATGACCACCATGTAAATAGTTAGTGGTGCATACATTTGAAAGAATATCAGGGTGCTACCTGCTCTGTTAATTATGGGAGGCTAATTTAAGGAATCTTTGTAATTGAAATCTACACACCTATTCTATGTGTACAAGGGGTCACTTATACACTTTGGCACTGACACAAGACTGTTCAAATATCCTTAATGAAATCCTTTCTAAAAGTTGCCTATGGGTTTCCCCATAGGGCAGTTTTCCTCAACCCTCTCCTTGAGAGCCACCGACGGGTTAGGTTTTGTGGATCTCCACATAGCTAAACTATAGCTCTGCCTACACTACTACTACTACCACCGACTTTACAGGTTCCTTTGTGTGGAGATCTGCAAAACATGGCTATTGGTGGCTCTCAAAGAAAGGGTTGGGGAACACTGCCCTAGGGGGCCATTTTGTAGTCCCCAAAAAACTTATAGCAAAGACATGTTGTAGAATCGTGCTGTCTGCTATGTTTCAGCTTCTTGCAGAGTAAGGCCTCTTCAATAGGAGTTGAAAATAATTTTCATGGTGTTAAGAGAATCGCTTTATGAGAAAAAAGCCTGAGAATTTCACTGTTGCTAAATCACCAGCTAGGAAAGCAATGAAAGTCAATAGTACTGTTTCACTCCTAAGAAAAGTTGAGAGATGTTTACTCCTTTTTACACTGTAGTAAAAAGTGGCCCCTTGGACCCCTTACCTGTTCACCCCAAATAAAAAAATACACCACACAAAAAATGTTAATAAAATAAAATTTTACTACTTATCGGTCACCTTCTTCTATTCCGCACCATGCGCCGTCCTCATCCAGTCCTCCGGGGTGTCCAATGCTGGTCTCCAGCGATCTTCGGGGCTTTTCTCTGCCCCCTCCGTCATCTTATTTTGAAGAAGGCACTGGCACTCAATGGAGAAGAATGATACAAAATGATACAGGGAGGGCAGAGGCAAGATGCCTTTTATACAGAGAGGAAGACCCCCTCTGTTATCTCCCACATGTGAATACATACATCACTCCCCTCCTGTGGTGTGTAAATCACATGGTGGAGATCCCAGAGAGGCTTCTCCTCTCAGTATAAAAGGCCACTTCCAGCGGCTCTGCAATCATTTCCTGGCCCAGGCTGGGATGAAAGGATGTGAGGATGTTCCTCACCATACCAAATGCCGGCAGAGTGTCAATAGAGACATGAATCCAATGGACTTGGAAATGGACCAGTGAACTTGGAAAGGTAAGTATATATTAATTAAAAATAATTAACCACCACCAATGAGTAGATGAGCCCAGTGGCTCATAACATGGTCTGGTGCTATAAGACATAAGACATAAGGAATTACCAAGGCCAGGGGCCGGCAGTTCGGCCATAGAGCCCTGGAATTACCAGCTTGGTTTGCTGGGTTGGTAAGCTAGAGAAGAGCCCAAAAGATCTACGGAGACCAGTGCAGGACTCCCAGCACACCAGATGAGGGCGGCGCACGGAGCGGGATAGAAAACAGACAGGGACTGGTAAGTAGTGAAATTTGGATTATTAAATATACATTTTTTGTGTGCTGTCTTTTTTTTACCTACTTGGGGTAAACTGGTAAGGGTATGGTCACAGGGTTCTTCCAAGGGTGCCCACATCACCCCTGGAAGAGCCCCAAACCCATAAAAGCATAGGGGCTGGTAAACTGGCAGGGTCGGCGGCAAGCTGGTGTGGCCTCTGAGCCCTGGGTTACCAGCCCTTATGCCTGGCACCTGGACTAGTTGGCTTTTGGAGGGGGTATACTTTAAAAAAAAAAACAAACAAGAGTACAAAAATTAAATAAAAACAATTTCCAGCTGTGATTTTCAATAATAAAAATCACACCAACTATAGCAACATGGCTTTTATCAATGTAAAAATGCATGTGAGCTAGTGAAGTGGCTGCACAAAAAAGTCCCAAAAAACACTCCCTGAATCAAACTAGTTTTGGTGTTAATTTTTTTAATTTTTAATACTGGTCCCAAGTACCAAGAAGCAATATGTCAGGTTCCCAATAGCAATGTGCAATCCTGCACTTTGGGCCTTATTTATCAAGGGCTAGCGCCAGGTAGTGTCTGACGAGTGCCAGGTACCGCCAGCTAACGGCGGCTACAGACTCAAGTACGCTAAATGAGGCTAGCGCCGGCGAGAGCGACATCTAGCGCGGGATTCATCATGTAGCCGACTGCAACGAACAGCGCCGCTGCTAATCCCATCACAGCGCCAGGTATGACCTGGCGCTCCCTGGCGTTGTCCAATGCATTTCAATGGAGCTATCTTTAATTAATCATAATTAATTGCTATTAATGTTTTTTTTTTTTTTTTATGTCAAAAATTCTGTGACCACTTCTGCAATGTTAGGATTTTTTTTTAAGGTAAAAAAATAAATAAAAAAAATTTGTGCAGAATTGATATTACAGGTCTGATATTAATGTATTCATATTACAAAATGTTTATAAAAACTTGTTTAATTTTACAATAAAAAAATATGGTTGTTTGGGGGTTAAAAACTATTTTACACCCATCGCCGCCAGCGCTCTGGGGTTTAAACAAGGAATTCACAGCGTGAAAAAATTCGGAGCGTGATTTGTTAATGAATCTGCAGCAAGCCGTTCGCTCTGGCCATTCATTGTCAGGCGCACCCATACAACGCTGAACCTGTGAAACAGCGACCCCTAAGCCCGTATTCAACATTACCGCACACCGACTGAGTCGCTGTCAACAAGCAAACCCCGGCCAGGCACAGCGAATACTAGCTGGCGCTGTGAAAATCACGCTACTGGCGCTCATCTGTCGCTACCTGGCGCTATTAATGAATCGGCCTCCCCGATAAAAGTCCAAATAGGAGGTTGATTTGTTAAGAACATAAGAAAACCAGTTGTGTTTATATATATATATATATATATATATATATATATATCTTTATATATTATATCATTATTTTTAAATATATTTTTTATTTTACATACAAGCTGGTTCAATGCATGTGAAATGAAAAAAAAGAAAAATAAACCAAAACAAATGCCCTTCAGTTTAAAAGAAAGGGTTAACTTATAGTGCAGACAGTAACGGTAACACTCATCCATTTCATCTATAGACTCTTACCTTCGGGGATTCAATTTTTTCCATTTATGAGCCCAGCCAATCACAGACACTTTCATCTGCTACTGTCAGTGAGAAATGTCTACTCCTGTTTCCCAGTAAATGAATTGGAAGGATTGCATGTGTTGCTGTGACTCAAGAATGACTCACCCGGCCTGTTCTCTTGAAAGGCAAATCCATGTGAGAAATGAGAAAAGCATCTTAAGTCAAAAGGTTATCAAAGGAGGTACATAAAGATATATATATATATATATATATATATATGTCAGTTTCTAGGATAAAATCCTGACAGGACGGAGAGCAAAAGATCCCCCCCCCCCCCCCAAATGTAGCATTGACCTTGGTGACATTGTCATTTTGAAAGAAAAGAAGAAAACTGTAAAAAGAAAAAAAACCTTGGCCTTCCTCCCCCTCACTATCCTAGTAATTAGTAAGGTACAAAACGCATGCTGCTTCCTACCACCCACCATGGGTTGCTAAGCCGTGCTCCCCCACTATGACACGGCATCACCCCATGAAAAACAACACCATTTTACCTTATGGAAGTGACAGTACTAAGAATTAAAACACAAAGCACTTAATATGATCACACAACAACAATGTTTTATAAGCAGAGTGTAGATACTTCCATACTCAAAATGTAAGTGCAGATTGCCAGTGGATTCATTGTCCGGACCTAAACATTAATGTGAGGATATCCAGCAGAAGGAGAGAGAGCGGGTCAGTGGCTGGGGAGGGGGGCTTATGTAAGGGTATGTAAGATCAGCACTTGGGAATGGGGGGTTAGGTAAGGGGGCAGATCAGCGACTGAGGAGGGGGGTTATGGGAGGTTTGTCAGTGGCTGGACAGGGCGGCTTAGCTAATGTTTTCAATTCAGTAGCTTGGGGGAGGGGGTTAGTTGACAGCGCAGGTCAGCAGCTAGGGAGGGGTGTTAGGTGAGGGTTGTGGGTTAGCGGCTTGATAGGGGGCTTAGGTGAGTGGGTTTGGGTCAGCGACTGGAAAAGGGGGTTAGGTGAAGGGTTCGGGTCAGCAGCTGAGGAGGGGGTTGTGGGTAATTGGCTGGGGGTAATAGTATGGTGAGAGATTTGGGTTACTGACTGGAAAGGGGGATTAGGTGAGGGGTTCTGGTCAGCAACTGGAGAGAGGGGATTAGGTAAGCCTTGTGGTGATGGGTGCCTAGTAGTAGGGGGGGTAGCTGAGCAGACCAACAGAATGCTGAGGGGGGAAAGGGCCATAGTCAACAGCCCAGTTAGCCCTCCCATTCAGCAGATCTAAAATTTAAGTGGACCCATCACCTCCAAGCTGGCTCTAGAGTCTAAAAGTCTCCAGGACCAGGTTACAACTTGCCTGTGGAGCATCCTGATTTGGGATGCCCACTGTGTGAAACCCTGGTCGTCACCCGTTTTCTTACCTCAGGAATCGCTCCCAGAGCACTTGTGCTGTCATCCGATGCCATTACTGGCACTTCTGCACACAGCAGAATGGAGCAGCCAGTGGGAGGCACCCAGCAATTGGTTTCAAACAGAAGTCATTGCGGGGCATAATTATGTACAGAGGTGGGTTCTGATGGTTTAAGGTTATTAAACAAATTTTGGGGTATCATACACGCATTCCAGTTCGGCAGGCCCCTGTAATGTGCCTGTAAAAAAGCCAGGTAAGTGAAAGACCTGGGTTTTGGTTTGCAGAGCCCACAAACACACAGTTGAGACGGGCAGGCTGATTCATTACTAGCGCCAGGTAACAGCAGATGAGCGTCTGTCCTGCGGCACTAAGAGTGGTCGCTCTGATCGGCTGTGAGTCGCTATAACAGAGCGCCTCAGTGGCTATAGTAACATGGCCGCCATTGATGAATGTGTTGGTTGTCAGTCGCTATAAAGGCATTATACAGTCACTCACCCAAATCTAATGGTGCTGGGCGTTTCAGTGCTGCTCTAATGCTAACATTTGATTTAATGTTAAGTTTAAATTAATGTTTTTTTGTTTGTTTTTTTTATTTTTGTGTGTGTGTTTTGAGTGAGTCCTAATTTATGTAAATTAACACCAGACACAAATGTATATTCAAAACTAGAAAATGTTTTATTTTTTTAAACAAAAAGGCCCAACATGGGCCAAAAGTAAATTGGCAAACCTAATTCTCCCCACCCTGTGGCTTCTTCTTCTTCCCCAGCAGCATTTATCTTGTCCTTCGGACATACTGCCACAGTCTGCGAAGTTGTTGGAAAGAAAAGACAAAATTAAGTTCCACAGCCCAAAATAGACAGTATATACCGATGAAAGTGTTAAAAATAGTAAGTGTAAATAATATTCATGCACACTATTTTAACCCTTAAACAACAGGCAAGTTTGGATAAATAATAGATGCCAAAATTATCAAACCTGGCCCACCATTCTATATTATCCACCCTAGTCTCACATCAGAAACTACCTAAACTAACCAAATAAGGCCTACTTGACCAGCGGAAGAATGTACTTCATGTATTGGTCAATTACTCCTGAGCCAATATGATATAAAATCCTTCACCTATAAAATTTAATGAATGATTGTATATATTAATTAGTGAATGGGGAGTTACTACAGTAACAGGATTAAAAACCCACCACATAATCAACTGCTGCCTTTATCATGTAGGGTCAAATAACATGAGCAGGGCCACCAAACTAGCATGCTTACATGCAATTATGAATGATGATTGCAAAAAGAGGGTCTCCATGTATGATAGTAAACAGTAGACTGCCACTAACATGTGTACATGGTCATGGACACAGAGATAGGCCTGTTTACAAGGTTGTAATAAGAAATCACAGTACTCACCATCGCAGCTGTGGCTTGGGCCCATGCTGCTGGAGGGTCCCGGAGCTGGGGTGGGGAGAACTAGAACAGGGCCCATCTGTGTGGAAACATCTAATAGGAGCAAAAACACAACAGAAGCAATCATAAGAACTTTACTTTTGATGTTGAAATTAGGCCTCAACATGTATTAGTTAGAATGATGACATATAAATACTTGTGGGTATACATTTGGCCATGTGTTAGCTAAAACAAAACTACTTAGGCTAATACATGCTCAAGGCCCATTATATTTTGAAGTAGGGGTACAGCAGCAGAGTGGCTACTGTGAAATAGGCCACATGGCCACTTCACAACCAAATAAGGTTTTTTTGCCCCTAAAAAATGCTATATACATAAATCAATATTTGTATATACATTAATAAACAAACTTAAGGAACTCTTACCTCGACTATGGCCGAGTGCCTCATCTGCAGCATAGGTGTAGGAGGTGGCGGCTCTATGATGCCCTGAAAAACATGTATACACAGAAAGAAAAATTATAATAACAACAAGGTACCAATGGAAATAATAAGCCAAACTAAGATGTCCACTCACCAGGGGATGAGCTGCTGCTGGTATCCCAGGGAGGGCTATGAGGTGGAGGCGTGGAGACTCCACTCCTCAGAATGGGCCCAGCAGATCCCAAACCCAATGGGCCACTCTCCACCCTCTCACTCCCTGATCCTTCAGGGAGTGTAATGGGAGTCCCTTGCCTTCTCCCCACTGGGACTCCCCACTTGAGAGTGGCAACAGGGGGTTTGGGACTCAGCTGAGTCTGATTGTGAGGAGCTGAGGCTCCATACTGCCCTCACCCCAGCAGTAGACTCCACTGGGGCATCATCCCCTTCCTCCCCTGGGTCCTCAATATGGAATATGCGAGAGGGACCCTCCCCCGCAGACTCATCCAGCCCCACCACACGTCTGCGGGGGAGGAGACCCTACCCAGGGGAGCACACTTAACTGTGGAGAGAAAACAAAAACAAAATGGTTACACATAAGCAGATTAATGTGCACATATGTAAATTGTGTGTATTTGTTTGTGTGTTGGACTTACTAGACGCGTAGGCATCATAGAGCCGGTAGACACCCTCATTGTCCCGGCGCTTAAAATCC
Organism: Gastrophryne carolinensis; assembly: GCA_027917425.1. Classification (NCBI taxonomy): domain Eukaryota; kingdom Metazoa; phylum Chordata; class Amphibia; order Anura; family Microhylidae; genus Gastrophryne; species Gastrophryne carolinensis. Next base: position 266,527,214 of record CM051234.1, read on the forward strand.
AACCACTTCTGAATGATGGATTTTGCTGTTAACTGGGTATTGAAGCACCGGTGACTCTCACCTCCGCCACTTTGCTGCTCTTAGCACTCAGGGCATAGTCGTACTCCTGAATGCAAAAATCCTTAAAAAAAAATAAAAAAAATTAACATTCTCATACAAAACAAATATTGTACAGTTTCGCTTATAACATTTAAATAATTAACATGGCATAAATGTTTTTGGAAAGTCACAATATATATGGACTAAAAATTGCTAATATGTTCCAATATATAACTATTGGAATGTCTCTGGATATTACTTTAAATAAAAACAAATAAAAATGTCCAAATAATGTAAACCAAAAAAAAAATTATAATAATGATTAAAAAATAATTAAAAAAATAATATCACATAATTTTTTATTTTTTTTAAATCTACACTTCTAAAATTTGATTATGGCTGTAAATACAATAACGCATTAAATATTTAAATATGCATGAAAAACAAACTATAATCAATAATGCTACAACATATTAACATGCATTAACGCACATTTCATATGTACACTTACTTTGACCACTTGACCATTGACTCGAGGATTCACCCGCTGTCTCTTCTTTTTGGGGGGGCAGGGGGGACATCTGATTCGGAAAAAGAACTGGGGAGGCGTTTGGCTGGCCTTCTAGGACGCATGGTTGGATCCTTATAGGTGGAAAACCGGAAGTGCATAAAACAAAAGTGTAAGCAAAACCTTTGACCCCCCTCGCAAATAGTTGCACCTCATCAGTAGAACTGCCCAAACGCATGTGCAGGGTATTTTGACTTTTAAATAAAAGGGGTAAGTCTACTTTCGATGGATTTTTTTATATTTTTGCCTAAAAGATGTCCCCAAGGTGCTGATCTACTATTTTTTTTATTTTTCCCTTTGTTAGCAAATGTGTGTTTTATGGAAGCAGTTTTCACTACCTGCAATCTGTTGCCAAAGTATTTGCGCACACTTTTCACGTGCAAAAATGTTTTTTCCCCTTCCTTCCTCCCAATCCAAAAGACACTTTTTTGTGTGCCTATTTTGCATGTAAAATGAAGTAAGATTTAATGTGCAAATTTACTCCCAAGAGTATATTTGTGCAGGATTCCTGGTGTATTTTGAGGACTGAAAAGTGTGCACAAATGTGTGTGTTTCTGTATTTGCCGTATTTGCTATGTTTGCCGCATTTAATTCTGCATTTTCCTCCAGCAAAAGGCAGGAGGAAACTGCCAATTTCACTAAGAGGATGATTTAATACTAGTGCCACGTATCGCCATGTGAGTATAGCGGCGTTTAGAGCGAGCGCTAGTAGACGCTGTAAGCGGGTATCGGGCGCTGTAACCTAGCGTCTCGATCGCTGATGTGACGCTGTAGTAATCTGTTTAGCATTGATAAATGCGATGTCTTGATGCCGCTGTAGAGACGCTCTCCCTCATCCACTGCAGCGCCTGAACGTTCCAATGCTGCTATGGTTTCTCAAACTATCTGCAGCAGTGTTTTTTTTCCATCCACATTACACAAACAGCTCAGATGACACCTGAGTTATAATTTATGTTAATGTCCATTTGTTTTTAAAAGTTGTTTATTTTAAAATGTAGCTCTTATTTGTAATGTCTTAAAATTTACGTTTTTTTTACACCTTAACAAATCCTGATAACGCTTATTTTTCCTGTAAGGGAGACAAAAGTGTTCTATGTTCTTTTTTAAACTTGTATACATTTTCCCCATATGTCCCTGTGTCTGGTCTAATTGGTTAACCTTTAATTATGGTATAAATGTGTCCCAATTTGTTTAATTACATTTTTTGGCTCACTGCTTAGGTGACTTACCTGGGAGAATGAATTCATTTTTTTCTGGGGAGCAGGGGGAAACTTGGGCCTGGTGCAACAGGTCAGGGAGGTACCAAAGGTGGTTGTGTAATTTTTTTTAACACAGGTGCAAGAAAACATACATAATCCTGTGTGTGTGGCGACATACAATACTATGCTAAATAAAAACAAAACAAAACAAAAACATATTGAATTTTAAATATTATTTTTGCTGTAAAAAAAAATGAGCCAACATGGTCAACATTAATCCCTGTATCTTCTGTGGCATCCCCCTCCCCCCATTCCCATTGGCTATGTGGCATCCCTCTCCCCCCATTCCCATTGGCTGTGTGGCAGCCCTCTCCCCCCATTCTTATTGGCTGTGTGGCATCCCTCTCCCCCATTTCCATTGGTTGTGTGGCATCCCTCTCCCTCCATTCCCATTGGCTGTGTGGCATCCCGTTCCCCCTATTAGTATAGTCAGTGCGCCGGCTCCGTGAATCGGGTGGGCGTGGCCTGCGCCGTGTTAGCGTTAAGGTGGACCAAAACCCAGGATTTTGACTATCCTGGGTTTTGGTCCACTCCCTCTATGTGAACCCCCCCAGATCGCTCGCATCAACTCACCTGACCACGGTCCTACGGTGCATGCACGGCCGCCTGTCCAATGCACGTCTAAACGATGTCTTAGCTCAGCGGCTCCGAGAGCGCTGGCGGCCACATCTTGCGGATCCTTCTAGTAATCCCTTGAAATATTATTTGGTTGCGGGGGGCGCTCGTGAGCAGCCAAGGGAAATGGCAGCAGCCTAAACCGGCTCCTCACTGGGCGGGGAGTTTCACCGCCAATACAACGTTTTAACCAGCGGTTCTCGGCTGACAGGACTGGGGAACCCCCAGGAACACAGGGGGACAAGCGGAGGTGCAGAGGGAGGCATTCCCTCACAGGAATCCGGAGAATCTGCCCCGGCGCCGAATCCAAGATGGCGGCCGCGACCTGAGGCAGGTACACCAAACATCCAGCCTGCGCAGCCCGGAATCGGCAGAGGACACAGAGGTCACAGGTCAGTCGGCGTCTGGGGTCGCTGGAAGCACTGGGGGCTGACTGTTAGGGGGGAAGCTCGAACCCTGGAGACATAGAGCAAACGCCCAGGGCCCCCAGCATTAGCAGCAGCATTTACAATGGCGGCCGCACACTGAAGCAGGCACTTTCGCCCAGCCACCCAGCACAGCCCAGATCAGGAGTTTAATATAACAGCCCAGTGTATACTTGCCTTTTATGGGCACTATAAGCATCGGGGAGCGATCAGCAGGGAGGTGAACACCCCAGTTAAATCAAAGATGGCGGCCAGACCACACTGATACCAGCGTAGCCCTTAGCCAGCAGTTTGGTGCAGCAGTTGTCCCTGCAGTGCCGGTCCCTGAAGGAGGCAGGAACACCCAAGAATCGGGCTCAAGAGAGAGGGAGCTAGCCCCAGGAAGCGCTGGACGCCAGGGGGCCCCCAGCAAATTTTGAGGACTGTGACGTCCCGTACGCAGCAACTCCCCCCGCCAGGAATAGCCCACTCTCTGTGACATCTGAGGCGCAGCATTGGAGGCGCAGGGACATCTGCCTCCTGCATAAATCTGGGCAGCGAATGGGGCGCAGGGATCGAAGCAAGTCGACGCAGACCCCAAAACCCCCTGTGCGCACTGCAGGCTCCAAGATGGCAGCCCTTTCGGGATCCTCACCCAGGCCGCAACTGTCCCCTTCCCCAATACCATCACCAGAATTAGTTGAGTCTCAGCCGGAGTCGCGGCTGGAATCCCAGGCCGTGACCCCGGAACCCCCGCCATCGCCGCATGCAAACCCAGGCATACGGGATGCTGAGTTGCTAGAAAGATTTAAATGCGTCTTACAACAAGAGTTGGAAACGGCCACTGAGAAACTCTCTGCCACATTCAAAATGGAGCTAAGAGATTTGAGATCCCGCACATCAAAGCTGGAACATCAAATGACTGACACCACTTCTGTTCTGGAAGAACACGAAGCAGAGATTCAAGCTAGCAGAACCGAACTATCATCCGCCCTCCAAAAGATAGAGGACTTGGAGAACAGATCCCGACGCAGCAATCTATGTTTCAGGGGGCTACCGGAATCTATCGTCGACCTTAACTCCACCATTACGGCCCTAATTCAAGAACTGATCCCGACAATCCCAGTTGAGAAAGACGATCAGCCAGCACTCCAAAAGATATTGTATTCAAATCCAACAGGTCAATATCACAGCAAAGACCAAAAAGATCCAACAAAATCCAACGTTTCGGGGCGTCTAGCGCCCCTTCATCAGGGAGCAAAAACAAGCAAGCAGAGATTCCCCTCCACTGAGGATTAAATGTCCTCAGAGAGCCCGGGATTACCACCTGATGTCAGTGGGTGTGTCCCACGTGACATCAGAGCTGATGCAGCCAATCAGAACAACACCAGCCAAACAAATGCAATTACAAACCATATACATAATACAATCATGTGAAACAAGTAAAATAAGTAAAATAAACACTGTGTTTATTTTACTTATTTTACTTGTTTCACATGATTGTATTATGTATATGGTTTGTAATTGCATTTGTTTGGCTGGTGTTGTTCTGATTGGCTGCATCAGCTCTGATGTCACGTGGGACACACCCACTGACATCAGGTGGTAATCCCGGGCTCTCTGAGGACATTTAATCCTCAGTGGAGGGGAATCTCTGCTTGCTTGTTTTTGCTCCCTGATGAAGGGGCGCTAGACGCCCCGAAACGTTGGATTTTGTTGGATCTTTTTGGTCTTTGCTGTGATATTGACCTGTTGGATTTGAATACAATATCTTTTGGAGTGCTGGCTGATCGTCTTTCTTGTGTGTTTGCGGCGCCACCGCCGGCCACAGCACCCACTACAACGCTAGGTAAGAGTGCTTCTGTGCAATCTGACATTGTGGACAATCCCAGTTGAACGCCTCGAGATGGATAGGGTCCACCGTGCCCTGGGCCCCCCTAGAGCGGATGGCCAACCCAGAGATGTGATTGCTAAGTTCACCTTTTATAACACCAAAGAACTGATCGCACAAACCGCCAGGACCCGTAACAACCTGGTCTTCCAGTCCTACAAATACCAAATCTACTCTGACCTGGCCCCGGCGACCCTACAGAAACGCCGCTTGTTGAAGCCACATCTCCTGGTCCTTCAATCGCACCAGATAGCATATAAATAGGGCTTCCCGTTTAGACTCTCCTTTACATATATGGGCCGCTCTCATGCAGTCGCAACCCCAGAAGAAGCCTCTGAACTGCTGGAGCGCCTGGGCCTGACCATGGCAACTGAACCGCTATCCACATCAAAACCTCCTCAGGAGCAGCGTACACGAACCGCACGGAGGGATCAGCGAGTCAGCAGCAAACGCCCCTACCCGACCTCAACGCGCGCAACTGCGGCTCGTCAGCCTGACAGCGATTGACCCGGGACAGATGGTTGAGTAATCCGCCAATGATGCAGCATGTCCCCATACAAACCGACGACCACATGCAACGTTTCGGGACCTTTTTCTTTACCACTTCGACCCGCCTCCCTCCGAAGGATCCCACTTCCTCTTTCTTTTTTCTCCCCCTTATAGGTACTGTAGAGATCCTCGGTGGACTGTATGGAGGTAACTGACCTGCCGGGTTGGGGGCGCCCGTCTGATGCAGGGGGGAGGATACTTTTCCTATCCCGTGGGTCGGTACGGGTTCCCAGCACTGGGAAGTTTTTTTGTTACATGTTTCACTTTCGTTTTTGATGCAATTGTTTTACCCATTACTGTTACATTGCTGGCCTGTGCAGGCACCTGTTTTCATGTTGTGGTTCAGTCGTGGGATGCCGCGGTGGGGCGATGGTCTCTGCTACTTGGGCCCTCCTCCCCTCCGCCTTGGAAGCGATGGGGCTGGCGGCGGGCCCCCGGTTGGGCGACCAGCTGCGCGGACGGTGGGAGTTGTGGAGATCATTCCGCCCGGGCGGGCCCCTGAGTGAACAAAACTGTTATTGGACCTGATTTAATGTTAATTGTTTTTGAGCTGTGGTTCGGTCGGGCGTTGTTGTACGGGGCGATGGTCTTGGTTTATTTAGACTCTCACCCCCTCCGTTTGAGGGCGATAGTGCTAGCAGCGGGACCCCCCTGAGGGCGACCAGTTGTGTGGCAGGTGGAGCTGTGGAGGCCATTCGCTCCGGGCGGACCCCTGAGCGAACGTTACTGTTTTTTTTTTTGACCTGCTTAATTGTTATATGACTTTCCACCACATTGGGAGGTTGGCCATGTGGAGCGTTGCATTCGCAGCCCGTTGTGGCTGGCTCCCAATGGGGATGCATTTGCTTTGTGGTTAAGTGTAGCGATGTGATACACCCCTTGTGGGTGGCCCCAGGCTGAGTGCTGGCGTTATGTTGGCCCGATGCCGGTCCTGAAACCTCCCGAGCATGGAATAGGTTGTGGGACATGTACACCCTAGCCTAAGTTGAGGTTGTTGTTCTGTAGCACGGAACTGTGTGCTAATTTTAGCGACTATTTAGCGCAATATTTCTGAATTGATCAACTAAATTTGCACCCCCATCCCCCCACCCCCTACATTTTATGGTATATGACACCGAGCCTAAGCCGCTATCGATAACTTTACAGCCGCATGGCGACTCCCCGCCCAGAGGCGACCCCCCTCTAGAAACCCAGAACTCTTCCGATTGTGGGATACCCCCGGAAGGCAACCACTGACTCCTTTGGAGTCACCAACCTTCTTTCCCCTACTCCCTTACCTTAGAGATATTACTTGTGGTGACGGCCCCTAGTGCCCCCGTATTGCACGCGGTATACTTAGGGTACCCTACTACCTGAACTGTACTGCACCCACCGCCACCCCTATTGCCCTAAACGTACTTGCCGATCCCCAACCTTTCCCCATTTCCGAATACCCTACCCCTTCAACCCTTCTCCCCTCTGTCCTTCCCTTCTCCTATCCCCCTTTTTATATATTTTTTCTTATTTTTTTTTTTTTTTTTCCCCCTCTCTTTCCTCCTTTTTCCTGTATCCCCTCCTGTCTTTCTTAGTGCCTGGGTCTACCTGTTTTTAGTGGAACAGCTACAATGAGCCAAATCCAAAGTCCGCCGAGCGGAACTGATCTAAACTTTAAACTGCTTTCACACAATGTGCAAGGTTTTAATTCTCCGCATAAGCGGACCAAAGCATTCCACTACTATAGGCAGATTCGGGCTGATATCTTATGCCTTCAGGAGACGAGGTTCTCAACCACTAGCTTCCCAAGGTATCTAGATCCACAGTACCCAACATTTTTTCTGGCCTGTCACACGGAGAAAACCAGGGGGGTCGCCATTGCATTCAGACGTAACATTCCATTCAAATGCGAGACGACAGTGGTTGACCCAACTGGCCGGTATCTGATTGTGATTGGCAGCTTAAACGATACACAAATGACCTTTGTATCATACTATGCGCCCAACACCCACCAGGCAAATTTCTTCTCACATCTTTTGAAACAGATTAAGGAACATAGCAAAGGATTGCTAGTTATGGCTGGGGACTCTAATATTGCATTGGATCCAAAGCTGGATAGATCACTCCAGCAGGGAGGCGGCCATTCCTCGCTGCCCACGCAGCAACCCCCGAATCGTATTAATGCTATGTTGCAGGACGCAACCCTGGTGGATGTGTGGCGCGATCTGAACCCTAAAACGCGGGATTACACCTTTTATTTGAATCCCCACAATTCGTTTTGTAGAATTGATCATATCATGGTGCCCCAGACTGTCTTGCCCATGATTGGCAAATGTCAGATTCTGGCCACACCCTGGTCTGATCACGCCCCACTACTTATGAGGTTTGAGGCAGCTCCCCCCATCACCCGGCCCTTCAAGTGGAGACTAAACGACTCCATGCTCACACACAAGGAGACCCACGACCAGATCCTGCAATCCCTTAAAAACTATTTTGCTATTAACACTAATTCAGCCACGGTGATAAGTGTATGGGAGGCCCACAAATTAGTAATCAGAGGAGAACTCATTGCGCTGGCCACCTCTCTTAAAAAACGCAGAACAGAGCGAATAGCCCAACTAACGACCAGCCTGGAAAAGCTACAATCTGCTTGGAGGGCGAACCCCTCGAGGGAACTTAAAAAGAAGGTGGACGAGGTCACCGTACAACTCAATGTGGCTCTAGATGAGATAGCAGAAAAGAAGCTTAGGTGGAGCAGACAGAAGATGTATGCGAGGGCCAATAAACACGATACTCCTTTAGCAAACAAGCTCTGATATTCAGGGCCGAAACAATCTCCAATCATGTTACGATCTGCAGAAGGTTCCAACACGGCTAACCCCATAAAAATTGTTGGCATTTTTGAAAGGATGCTGGGCAAGCTCTATGCAGCACCTCAGGTGTTCCCTAAAGAGAGAGCCACCAAATTTCTAGACTCGGTCTCGCTCCCCGCGGTGGCAGCTGCTCACAGAGCTAGTCTTGAGGCGGAAATTTCTGTCCCAGAGGTTCTGAAGGCAATCAAAAGCCATGGGGCCTCCAAGGCACCGGGACCTGATGGCTTCTCAAACCTATATTATAAGAAATATGCAGCGGAGCTGGCCCCACACCTGGCAAGGATGTTTAATTCTCTTAAGGAAGAGGGTACCCTGCACCGAACCTCTATGGAGGCATTCATTAGCATGATCCCGAAGCCGGATAAGGATCACCTAAACCCGCAGAACTACAGGCCCATATCATTGCTTAATGTAGATCTTAAAATACTGGGGAAAGTTTTGGTCTCTAGGATCAACAGGTTTTTGGGCACTCTGATCGGGAAGGATCAAGTGGGATTTGTACCTAATAGGCAAGCCTCAGATAACATTCGTAGAGTAACCCATTTGATCAAGCAAGCCCAGCAGAGGGAAATCCATAGCCTTCTCTTATCACTGGATATGCAGAAGGCATTTGACTCCCTATCATGGGACTATATGTTCCTTGCCCTTCAGAAGTGGGGATTTGGAAACAACTTCCTGGCCTGGATACGGTCCATTTATTCGTCTCCCTCAGCTAAGGTCCAGTACATGGGTTATCTCTCAGAGTCTTTCCCAATCAACAGAGGTACACGACAAGGGTGCCCACTCTCTCCAGTGTTATTCGTGTTAGCTTTAGAGCCACTAGCAATTGCAATCAGAGCGCACCCAGATATAGAGGGGATAGAGCTAGCGGGGTACCACCACAAAGCATGCCTTTTCGTTTATGACATACTGCTAATCCTCTCACGTCCTCATACTTCACTGCCCAATGCCCTCCACCTCCTAGATGACTTCTCGCAAATCTCGGGCCTCAAAGTCAATAAAAAGAAATCTTTGGGGCTAAATCTAAATATCCCTCCTCAGATGCTGAGATTGCTTCAATCCAACTTTCCCTTCCGATGGGCCCCGGGGACATTATCATATCTAGGGGTTAAGATCACCCCTCATTACCATACCCTATACCAAGCCAACTACCCCCCCCCTCTTTCGTTCACTAAAAGCTATGCTTGACTCTTGGCGGGGTCATGGGATTTCATGGATAGGAAGGATAAATGCGGTAAAAATGACCTTATTACCCAAAATGCTTTATTATTTCCGGACGCTTCCTGTTCAAATCCCCTCGCACCAGATTAGAAGCATGCAGAACAGCATCATGAAGTTTGTCTGGGGGAATACCAGGCCAAGGGTAGCTAAAACTACTATGTATAGGCACAGGACGGAAGGAGGGCTGGGAGTTCCGTGCGTGTCTAGATACTACATAGCAGCGCAAATTGCGCAATTACATAGCCTACATCTCGAGGTGGAAATCCCTCTCTGGGTCTCCTTAGAAGCTATGGCATGTGATCCCGTCCCCATAGATAGCCTGATTTGGATCCCGCCACAGTATAGGCCCCGCATTATGTGTCCAATCTTAAGCCACTCCCTCCGTGTTTGGGACGGAGTGAAGTACTCGGGGAAGCTGATTTCACCACATCTCCCAGCAATGCGTCTATTTAAAAACCCCTGGTTCCTTCCAGGGATGGAGAGTTCTGAGGCGTTTGTGTGGTGGAGGCGGAAGGGCATTAATAAAGTGTGTCATCTACTAGATCGGGAGGAAATAATCCCTTGGTCGACACTAGTGTCGAGGGAGAGCGCACCTGCCGCCGAATGCTTCAGATATGTTCAGATCCGGCATTGGTTAGCTCCCTTACTAAAAAACAAATCCCCTGGGCTAGATAAAACAACCTTCGAGAGGGTGTGTCTTCGGGGGACACCGACACCGGGCCTTATCTCCATGATTTATGCTCAACTCACGACATTACCGGCCAATCAGAAACACGGATACATGACAAAATGGGAGACAGATCTGGGTCTAGTCCTGGAAAGGAAGGAATAGACGGATATCTGGGCAGGGATTAACAAATGTTCTATAAACATCACCACACTAGAGGCGGCATACAAGATGCTTACAAGGTGGTACCTGGTACCATCCCGCGTGGCTAAAGCAGTCCCAGGGTACCCGGCCACCTGTTTCCGAGGTTGTCCCACAGAGGGGACGGTCCTCCACATTTGGTGGGAATGCCCGAAGGTCAGGAGGTTCTGGTCTCGGGTCTTTGGCATGCTTTACAGTCTCCTACATGTCAACTTACGCAGGGACCCCTGGGTTGCTTTATTACATGTGAAGCCAGAAGGAATCACTAAGCCCCAACACGCCTTGCTGACCCAGGTCATGCTGGCGGCCAAACTAGCTATCGCAAGTTCATGGAAAAAAGGGAGCGTTCCATTTCAGATGGTTAGGGAGAGGCTGAATGGTATTTTCATCAATGAGAAACTAACGAGCATCCTGAGAGATTCTCATGAGAAATTCATGAAGATTTGGGACCCATGGGTAGAATACTTGTTTCCAGACCTGAGAGAAGCCCTGTTGCAGTGAGGAGTGGCCTACAAGCCCTTCTCTCGAAATACATATTTACATCTGCAAACTCCCTTCCCCTCTTGGTGTTTTTTATTTTATTTTTTATTTTTTTTTTTTTCTCTCTTCTTTCCCCTATCTTCTTCTACTTCCCTCCATGTTTCTTGCCTGTCCCCTTCCTCCCCCCTCATCGTTTTCCGTCCCTCTCTCTCCCTAGACCCCTCGCCTCCCTCGCCCTCCCCCCGACACCAGAGGGGTGGCGGTGTGGAAGGCATGTGGCAGGAGAGGACAGTCCGCCTGCCTCAGCTTCAGTGAGGATATCTATCAGTTAATAGGTGTCGATTTTCAGCCGCTCACGTTGGTACACCATTAAACTTTAGGAGCCTAAACATTCTAAATGTGCCTTAGTAACCTACTGAATAACATACCTGTATGAGACACTGTATGAATAATGACAATTCATGTTCTGTAACAGTTTATTTGTAAAAGAACAACATGTCGTGCTGTTTATCTTTTATACCAAAAAATTCTCAATAAAAAGATTGAAACAGAAATATTATTTGGTTGCACAGGGTTTCCCTAAATCTGAAAGCACCAGTCCCACGAAAAAAAAAATACCCAACATGCATAGTTATTGTTAACCCTGGCCGGGGTTAATGGCAAGGTGCCTTGCCGGACCCCCAAGCCTTGTGAACTGGTATAGGGGTCCTCCACACAGACAGCGCAAAGGAAAATTATATTTATAAAATAAATATTTTTTTGTTCTTTACTCACCTCCAATCCCATGCTGCTGTATCTTGCACTGCGTAACTCACTATCAGCTGAAGTTGAGAGTGGGAGACAGGGGATCGGAGCCACCTTCCCCCGCACACTGGCATCTGCAGACCCCAGGGGGAAACGGAGCCTCCACTCCGGGGGAAAAAGAGACCCGTGCAGCTGGATCGCGGCCCCATTTTTGAGAAGCTTGCTATATATTGTTAAACCACTAGGAATACAAAAGTAGCCAGCTTTTGTTGAATACTAGTGAGAGTAGATATTTTTCAGTGCAGCAAAGTGCTCCAAGGGTCTCTTGATAATTGGATTTCAAATAGGGTGGCAATAAGGCCAAAAACCCAAGACTAGAATCAGACCTTTTTAGGGCAGGACCAAAAATGCCACATAATGCAAATAAAATGGAGACATTTTGAAAATGAAAATCAGTAACCCACAGAGTCCTACCTAGCTGTGCTGCTAGGTGTGCATGCATTCAGTGCACACTTACTGCCACTGTCAATTTGGAAAATGTCTGGTACTGTAGAGCTCATTCTTACTGTGAGGTTGGAGTGCATCTATTTGGTTTAAAAATAGAAGCATATCAATTGAAAAGTCTGGCTTTAGTGAAGTGCTCAATTGGCAGGTTACCAGAGATAATTTACTGCCAATAATATCATAATAATAATGAGATGGCTGGCTTGCTGATGGATTTAGGAGCTGGACAGCATTTATAAAAATAAGACTAGTAACAGAAGTAGAAGGGGCATGCATTTTGGTGGCAAATGTTGCATGAATTGGACATTACTAACATTAGTAATCATTAGTAATCATTAATCATCATAACATTATTAATCATTATTCATTATAATTATGGCTGCCATGCATAGAGCATGTGATTTAATACATTACCTCAAGCACGAATTCAAATTGGTTAACATATGGGAAATCCAAACACTTTAAAGTGGACCAAAACCCACCCTGGAGTCTGTGAGACTCCAGGGCAGACCTATTCCCTCCCGCAGGGGCATCCTGAACTGGGATGGCCCTCTCTGTGAAACCCCCGGGGCCGCCTGATATTCATACCTTTTCCTCGAGCCCACAGCGCATGTGCAATCAGTGCAGGCATCACTCGATTTTTTTCTCGGCCGAGTAATGCCAAGTGCAGCTAGTGTGGCTAGGATTCCAGCAGGCTGCTCTAGCCACAGCGTGGGCTTAGAGACCTGTTGCGGTTTTCACACAGCAAGGCACCCCAATGAGGGGTAGTGCAAATCCCAGGAGTTATCACCGGTCCCAAAGTATTCCACAATGTGGAAACAAACACAATTGTGTGAAAAGGTGGCTCTCTGGTTCACCCCAACTGGGATACTGGCAAGATCAGGGTCAAATTAATCAGCATGGCACCGATGCCACCCAGAAAATACATTAAAAAAAAAAAAGAACTCACAGTTCAGCTACTTCTTACATCTGTCCCCTGCTGTCTGGGGCTCCCTCATTTTCCCTCATGTAACTAATTTATTACTAGCAGGGGCATAACTATATGTGATGGGGCCCTGATGCGAACATTAAATGGGGCCTTTTTAAGGCTAACATAGTGACCATTATCCTATCTTTTTATTGGATGCAGTTAGACAACTACAGAATGAAACAGCAGTGAGACAAATGCTGCTTCCTATCTCTACATGATGCCCAGTGAGCACAAATCCGATAAATTAAACATTAAACAATGATGGCCCCCCCACCTCCTGGGCCCTGATGCTGTAGCACCCCTTGCAGTTAGTTATGCCCCCTGATCACTAGCATGGTCAAAAAGTGAGGCTAAGCCTGTACAACAGATACCAGTAAGAATTAAATATGATTTTAATCCCTCCCTATGCTGAAACAGAGGCTAGCACTGATCTATAAAGGAGGGGCTTTGGTAGATCCTGCTGTCCCTACTATTTTATAGTAAAATACATGAAATAAACATAAGATCAATCAATTCCCAATAATCCCTTTCACTCCTGGCAGATAGAATCCTATGCTGGTTGTTTATGTGTTTATGCTTAATAGACATGATCACATGCATATGTTTTGATTGTAATGGCCTGTCACTCTATACCAGGGGTGCCACATTGTCGTATTGTTCCACTTCAAGAGGTCGCAAAAAAGTGAAGCTGCGAATGCCTTTATGTATATGCAAAGGTGAGCAGAGGAGGAAGGAAGAGGTGGGCTGAAGTGGTGGAAGTGGAAGATGTAAGGTTACCAGAGATGGGTAGAGGCCCAGGGATGCTGCTGCTCCAGGTCCTCATTGCCAGGCTCTGCATGCAAACAGCGCGGATTGGATGAAAGCTTGTGCATGCGCCATGGGACGCGGAAATGTACAAGTGAGCTGTGGGGTCCACATAGCAGGGCATCCCAACCCGGGGCAAGAAAAAAACTGGGGATAGTGAAAATCCTGGGTCATTTTCTGTTTGAAACACACAAAGCTGAAAAGAAGAGAAAAGGGAAACAGAAGGTACTGCAGACAGCAGCAGATGTAAAAAGAAAGACAAACTGGCAAAATAATAAGTCTGGAGAGCAAGGAAAACAAGATGTAAATAGAAAAATGCAATTGTGGAAAAAAGTAAAAGAAAAAAAAACATTACAGAGTCGGGTTTAAACCACAGTCAAGGCTCTATTAGCTGAACTATCCAGCCTGCTAAAGGCAAGTGAAACTTTATAATGTAACACCTCTGAAGCGGGGAGGCCGATTCATTAATAGCGCCAGGTAGCGACAGATGAGCGCCAGTAGCGTGATTTTCTCAGCGCCAGCTAGTATTCGCTGTGCTTGGCCGTTGTTCGCTTGTTGACAGCGACTCAGTCGGTGTGCGGTAATGTTGAATACGGGGTTAAGGGTCGATGTTTCACAGGTTCAGCGTTGTATGGGTGCGCCTGACAGCGAATGGCCAGAGCAAACGGCTTGCTGCAGATTCATTAAAAAATCATGCTCCGAATTTTTTCGCGCTGTGAATTCCTTGTTTAAACCCCAGAGCGCTGGCGGCGATGGATTTAAAATAGTTTTTAACCCCCAAACAACCATATTTTTTGATTGTAAAATTATACAAGTTTTTATAAACATTTTGTAATATGAATACATTAATATCAGACCTGTAATATCAATTCTGCACAAAATCATTTTTTTTTTTTTTTACATTAAAAAAAAATCCTAACATTGCAGAAGTGGTCACAGAATTTTTGACATTAAAAAAAAAAAAAAAAAAAACATTAATAGCAAGTAATTATGATTAATTAAAGATTGCTCCATTGAAATGCATTGAACATCGCCAGGGAGCGACAGGTCGTACCTGGAGCTGTGATGGGATTAGCAGCGGCGCTGTTCGTTGCAGTCGGCTACATGATGAATCCCGCGCTAGCTGTCGCTCTCGCCAGCGCTAGCCTCATTTAGCTTGATAAATGCGTCATTGTGGCCGACGCGGGGCGTACTTGAGTCGGTAGCCGCCGTTAGCTGGCGGGACCTGGCGCTCGTCAGACACTACCTGGCGCTATCGCTTGATGAATAAGGGCAAATGTCTCTCTCCTTTAGTCAGCAGCAGAGATAACGTGAGTAAAACTGTCAAAATAATAAATAATAAATATGGAGAGCAATGAAAACAGAGAAATACAATTGTGGAAAAAGGGAACATTAAAAAAAAATGAAATAGAAGGATTACAACCCATCACGATTCTGCATGCAAAGCAAAACTCTACCAACTGAGCTATATAGCCTGTTTGAGTCACGGCAGGATTTGGAATGTAAAAACTGTGAATCCAGCTTCCTAGTACCTCCTCTCGCTCTCTCTCCCCCGTCTATGTCCCTCCTCACACAGGCAACATCACAGGGACATGCTCAACCCCCCCCTTCCTTTTTAACTGCTGTGGTTTAGACAGCGCACTGTTTTACTCTCCTATGTGATGGGCAACATTGCATGGATGGACTCAAGCTTCACTCACTTACTCTGCAACTCCCTGTCCTCTCCCCCTTCCCTCCAGTATTCGGGGAGGCCGATTCATTAATAGCGGCAGGTAGCGACAGTTGAGCGACTGTAGCAGTATTTTCACAGCGCCCGCTAGTAGTCGCTGTGCTTGGCCATTGTTCGGTTGTTGATAGCGACTGAGTCGGTGTGCAGTAATGTTAAATACGGGGTGAGGAGTCGCTATTTGACAGGTTCCGCGATGTATGGGTGCGCATGATAGCGACTGGTCAGAGCGACCGGCTCCCACCATATTCATCAAAAAATCACGCTCAAAAAATGATCGCGCTGTGAAATGCATGTTTAAACCCCAGAGCGCTGGCGGCAATGTGTTAAAAGTAGTTTTTTAACCCCCAAACCACCATATTTTTGGAAACCAAAAAAAAAACATTTTTTTAAGAATTTAGTAATATGAATACAATAATATCAGACCTGTAATATCAATTCTGCACATTTTTTTTTATTTTTTTTTTTACCTTAAAAAATTATCTAACATGGCAGAAGTGGTCACAGAATTTTTCACATTTAAAAAAAAAAAAAAAACATTAATAACAATTAATTATGAATATTTAAAGATTGTTCCATTGAAATGCATTGGAGAGCGCCAGGTTGCGAGAGGTCATACCTGTCGCTGTTCAAGGTCGGACGCTGGCGCTGTGGGCTGAGGCTGGAATAATGATGAATGAGTGGCTATCTGGCGCTATCTCAGTCGCTAAGCAGGATCAGCTTGATAAATGTGTGATTGTGGTGGGGAGCCGGCGTTCTCGTACTATTTTAATCTATGCTCCCATCAAAAAATTGCAGATACTGCTCCTTTAAAAAAACTGTTCAAGAATTTTTTGATATTGCAGCACTGAATTTTGGTCTAAGAAACTCCCCTCGGCCACTCTGCTGAGGCTGGGCTTATGTCGGAGCCTTTTCATGCAATAGCGTTATTGGTATTGGCTTGTTAGACCATGGCTAAGATCACCTATGTAAATCAAAGCATAATGGCTGATGTGAAAGGGGCCTTAGGGTATTGGTATAAACGGGCAGGCTGATGAGCATCTGTACAGAGGTGCTAAAAGCCACCGCTAGTGGATGCTGTGATCGGCTATCGGGCGCTGTTAATGAGCGTCTCATACGCTGTAGCAACCTGGCCGGCATTGATGAATGAGATGTATGTTCGGCGTTCTAAAACCAGTACAGCGTTGCAGGAAGCAAAAGGTAGCGCCAGCTCATTGCGACTGACTCTCAGCAACTCACACCATATTCAACAAAAAAACAGACACACAGAGCGTCGGCGCTCTAAATCTGGTCGCTATAGCACAGAGTGCCAGTCGTTGTGTGATTAAAGTCTGTTTTTGAGCACATATCCACAAGTAACAAAGCAAAAACACAGGAATTACATTGTTGTAACATTGTGACATTAACACTTTAATGCCAGACCTGTAATGACAATTCTGCATAAAAATATAAAAATCAAAAAAGTTTTCAAAAATGACTCTTTCTAGGCCAGGAGAAGTGACACAGTTATTTAAGAGAAAAATAAATGAAAAACAAAAAATCCTGTTTAAACAGAAGAAAAGGAACGTCCATTGAAATGTATGGGAGAGCAACAGGTAGCGACAGGTAATACCTGCACTCTGGAAGCCAGAGCTCCGGCGCTATACGCTGAGCTTCCTGTAATGATGAATCGTACGCTACATGGCGCTGTTAAAGTCGCTCACCAGAATCGCCTTCATAAATGTGGTATTGACGCTGACCAGACGCTGACTGCCGCTTACAAGGCACTACCTGCCGCTATCCCTTGATGAATAAACCCCATAATGTTTTAATTAGGCCCTTATTTGAGAAGGGATAGCGTCAGGTAGTGGCTGGTTAATGAGAGGTAGCGACAGGTAGCGACTGGTGAGCGCCGGACACGGCACACAATTACACATTTATCAAGCAGAATCTGTTTAGCGACTGGGATAGCGCCATGTAGCGTCTGATTCATCATTTTCACAGCCTCAGTGAACAGCGCCAGCGTTCAGCCTTGCACAGCGCCAGGTATGACCTCTCGCTACCTGTCGCTCTCCCATACATTTCAATGGACGATCCTTTTCTTCTCTTTAAACTGGGTTTTTTTTTTTTTTTCAAAAAATCTCAAATAATGCTGTGACCTCTTCTGGCATTGAAAAAGCAGTTTTTTGACAAATTTTTCATTTTTCATATATTTCTTCAGAAATGACATTACAGGTCTGGCATTAATGTGTTCATGTTACAATGTTGTTACAATGTAATTCCATATGTTTTCGCATTGTTACTGGTGGAAACATGCTGAAAAACAGACTTTAAACACACCGCCTCCGGCGCTCTGGGCTTCAAACAAGCATTTTTCTGCGCCAGAGTTTTGTGAGGCTGTTTTTTTGCTGAATGTGGTGTGAGTCGGTCCCTATGACCAGTCGCTAACATACGCTCCCATACAGCGCTGTACTGGTCAAATAGCGACTCCTCACAATGTATTCATCATTACTGCACAGCGACTGAGTCGCTATGAAGCGAACCACGGCCGAGCACTGCGATTACTAGCGGGCGCTCAGAAAATACCTGCTACAGATGCTCATCTGTCGCTACCTGCCGCTAGTAATGAATCAGCCTGCCTGTCTTAGAGCAGGCCGAAAGCACATAAAAAAATGCAACATTTTAAAACACATAAAAACAAACTATTATTGATAAACATACGTCATGCTTATCAATAATCAGTTTCGCTCCGGTCCGTGTATCCTCCACATCTGCTGCCATGTTGCTACACCTGGGAGGAGAACAATCCCACAATCCTCATGGGTGCTTCATGCAATTCCCGTGCCTGCGCACTGGCCAAATGATTTCTGCATAGCAGCGTAATATCCGCAGACGTTTGATGGGTGACATCAGTCACTGGCAAGACATCTGCAACTTACTACTGGTTCATATAGCATAGATTACCTCATGGATCATGTCACGGAAAACTCACCTGGGTCCCGGTCCCGCTGCGTCTCTGGGTGCCGAGCCTGGACACTTCCTGCCTGTCAGCTGCGCCGACCATCGGTGCCGTGCGCGACTGCCGCCTCCTCCTCTGCGTGGCCCAGCTTCCTCACACGTCCTCGCGCGTGGGCAGATTCCTCGTATGCCGCCGGAGGCTGAATAAAGGGACCAATCCCTTTTAAAATTAACCAGGGTGTTACGCCCCTCAAAAGCTTATTGAGCATCCAGCACAAGGTTTAAATGTTCACCAATCACTACACACCCCTTTAGTGTGCATAGCCCTATAAAGGTTTTGCCCCTCCAGTACTCCAGGGCCTGTGATAGCGTTTGCTGAGTGTGTCTTTGATCTTGATTACGCCTGTTTTGATCCTGTTGGCGACCCTGCTAAGTTTGACCATTCTGTAATTACCACCTGGACCGGCCCTTGCTTGTACCCTGATCATGCTTCTGTCTTACCCCTTGTACCGCCAACCTGTGACCTCCCGGCTTGACCTAGACTCTTCTATTGTCTCGCATTATTTAAGGATCGACTACTCGTGTATGACCCCGACTTCTGGATATTGCCCAGTCTGGCCTTTGGCTCACCCGCCTTCACCCCCTGTAAGCTCACATCCGTTGTGCTACTAAGGCCCTTATTTATGAAGGAATAGCGACAGGTTGTGACTGGTGAGCGACCGGTAATGACGGGCACCGCCACGAGAACGCCGGCTCCCCACCACAATCACACATTTATCAAGCCGATCCTGCTTAGCGACTGAGATAGCGCCATATAGCCACTCATTCATCATTATTCCAGCCTCAGCCCACAGCGCCAGCGTCCGACCTTGAACAGCGACAGGTATGACCTCTCGCTACCTGGCGCTCTCCAATGCATTTCAATGGAACAATCTTTAAATATTAATAATTAATTGCTATTAATGTTTTTTTTTTTTTTTTTTTTTAAATGTGAAAAATTCTGTGACCACTTCTGCCATGTTAGATATTTTTTTTAAGGTAAAAAAAAAAATTGTGCAGAATTGATATTACAGGTCTGATATTATTGTATTCATATTACTAAATTCTTTAAAATTTTTTTTTTTTTTGGTTTCCAAAAATATGGTGGTTTGGGGGTTAAAAAACTACTTTTAAGACATCGCCGCCAGCGCTCTGGGGTTTAAACATGCATTTCACAGCGCGAGAATTTTTTGAGCGTGATTTTTTGATGAATATGGTGGGAGCCGGTCGCTCTGACCAGTCGCTATCATGCGCACCCATACATCGCGGAACCTGTCAAATAGCGACTCGTCACCCCGTATTCAACATTACTGCACACCGACTCAGTCGCTATCAACAACCGAACAATGGCCAAGCAGAGCGACTATTAGCGGGTGCTGTGAAAATACTGCTACAGTCGCTCAACTGTCGCTACCTGCCGCTATTAATGAATCGGCCTCTTAGTCCTGGGGGCAAACGTGTCCCGGCAAACGGGGGCTAAATATGAAGCTTGCAGCGGAGATTGGGAGTTGTGGGCTTACCTTGAAGGCGGGTGTCCCACGGCCTGACAGATCACTGCACTACATGAACCTAGAAGCGCTGTGGCAGAGACACAGCTGAATGTAGCTGGCTGTGTGTTGCAGGGACATTCGCACCTGCTCCCGGAAGGTAAGTCTATGAGGCTTTTTTGTTCCACTTTAACTACATTTGTGCCACAACAATTTCTGCTTATGGCATAGTTATGAATAGAATGATTAGTCTTCCCAACCACGCACATACTAGAATAGAACTTAATGATGGAAAAATCCAAAAAGGTACAAATGATTGCACAGATAAAAATAAGCAAGCAATTGAATGAAATGATTCACTGAAAGTCTGTATGAATTTCATAGTAAGAAGAATCTTGGCAATAAATACAGAGACAAAGTGCCAAGTCCATATCAAACATGCGTTTAGAGTTTGTTTAAAATGAGGCCAGTACCAGCTATTAACAAAAAGATCATTCTCAAAATGTGTGTACTAGAATAATAAAGTCAACTAACAAGCTGAGAAATGTTTTCTAGAATTTTATTGTTAGAAATAATAGTAGATTTATTTTCAAAACTGATAAAAGAAATGTCACAGAAGATAAAATGTGCAGAAGCCATTTAAACAATAAAGACTTGCAAATAAAAGAATGGTCCCCATGTTGTATACAGTTTCATTTGCTATATTAGAAAGGTTAACTTTCATGTAACAATTACCTAAATATGTAAATGTGGCAAGTGTATAATAATGCAGCAGCTGTCAGATGCGCCTACTTATTGAATATTGTTTTTGTGTCATAAGGCTTGATTCAGCAACTTGCTAGATTAAAAACTTGAATACCGTATTTGCCGGCGTATAAGACGACTGGGTGTATTAGACGACCCCCCAACATTTCCACTTAAAATATAGAGTTTGTTATATACTCGCCGTATAAGACTACTCCCTCTTCCGCACACCAAATAAAACGTAAGAATTTATTTCCAACATGTTAATTTATATTCAAATGCTTATGACATGCAGGAAAACTGTCACAAGACTATATGTTATGGGCCCCTTGCAGTGATCATGTCTGTGATTTTCTGCTGTTCTTTTCTAGTGCTCAGAAACCAAATGTTCTTTTCTGGATGTTTAATAGTGATGCAGCAGGACCAGCACCTAGTGGTGGTGGGTGTCTGAGATGCCACCGCAACCCTCTGGGTGACGTCGTGGGACATAGCGGCGACGTCGTGGGACAAGTGCATGCGCCGTGGGACACCCTGGCAAAAATGGTGGGTATTGTGGGGGCTGGCCTCTGATCTTCTCCCCGGGGCATTCTAAATATAGTATACCCTCTCCCCCTAGAAAGTTAAAAGGATAAATTCACCTGTCTGGTGATCCCACAGTACTATCCCCACCATAATTCTGTACAAGGTGCGTACCCACACGGGGAGGCCGATTCATTAATAGCGCCAGGTAGCGACAGATGAGCGCCAGTAGCGTGATTTTCACAGCGCCAGCTAGTATTCGCTATGCTTGGCCGGGGTTTGCTTGTTGACAGCGACTCAGTCGGTGTGCGGTAATGTTGAATACGGGGTTAGGGGTCGCTGTTTCACAGGTTCCGCTTGTATGGGTGCGCCTGACAGCGAATGGCCAGAGCGAACGGCTTGCTGCAGATTCATTAAAAAATCACGCTCAAAAATTTCTCGCGCTGTGAATTCCTTGTTTAAACCCCAGAGCGCTGGCGGCGATGTGTGAACAACCTTTTTTTTTATATGTAAAAATTATACAAGTTTTTCTAAACATTTTGTAATATGAATACATGAATATCAGACCTGTAATATCAATTCTGCAAATTTTTTTTTTTTTTTTTAACTTTAAAAAAAAACCTAACATTGCAGAAGTGGTCACAGAATTTTTGACATTAAAAAAAAAAAAAAAACAGTAATAGCAATTAATTATGATTATTTAAAGATTGCTCCATTGAAATGCATTGGAGCGCGCCAGGGAGCGCCAGGTCATACCTGTCGCTGTGATGGGATTAGTAGCGGCGCTGTTCGTTGCAGTCGGCTACATGATGAATCCCGCGCTAGCTGACGCTCTCGCCGGCGCTAGCCTCATTTAGCGTGATAAATGTGTCATTGTGACCGCCGCCGGGCGTACTTGATTCGGTAGCCGCCGATAGCTGGCGGTACCTGGCGCTCGTCAGACACTACCTGGCGCTAGCCCTTGATAAATAAGGGCCTTAGTGTCATTATTAGTGGCTCAGGGGAACCCAGCAACATTGCACCCCTCTGACACAGAGCAAACCCCAATCATTGTGTGTGATGGAGTGGGCTTAATTTAAATAATTGTTTACTTTAATTTGCTTCTTACCTTATCCTCCGGGGTCATCACGCATCCTCAGCAGGTGGACGGAGCCTAACGGCCCACTCCCATGTCCCGAGCCGGCACTGCTTCCGAAGCCGGGGCGGGGAAAGCCGGGCGAGGTGGCCAATCAAGAGGCCCGGATGACGGACGCCGGAACAGCAGATCATCATCGGCATCGTCGGCGGTGGGGGGGGCGCCGGTGCAGCTGATTGGCGGGGAGAGGGGTGCGGGCGGACGTCGGAGCAGCTGATCGGCGGGGAGAGGGGTGTGGGCGGACGTCGGAGCAGCTGATCGGCGGGGAGGGGGGTGCGAGCGGACGTCGGAGCAGCTGATTGGCGGGGAGGGGGGTGCACTGATCGGCGGGGGGGGCGGCGCGGGACAAGACAATGCATCGCAGGACTTAATAGTGAAAATCGGGGCAGTCCCGGGAAAATCGGGACGGTTGGGGGGTATGCAGGTGCACCCGGCGTATAAGACGACCCCCCCACTTGGAGGCATATTTTACAGGGGGAAAAAGTCGTCTTATACGCCGGCAAATACGGTACTTTTGAGTCAGAAAGTATGCTAAAGTACTCTTAACTGACAGTACTCTCAAATAAAAAAGTCTGCAGACATCTTTATTAGCATGTTTTATGTACTCGCCACCAATGCCAGCCTGTATTTAACCCTTTTTGCAAGCTCTGTGGAACAGTAACAATAGGAAGGTGAAGGCCCTCATCTGCTGAACAAGAGATTCTCAAGCTTCAGGAGTAGAAGCGTTACTACTGCCAAGCGTTCAATCTGGTGTAAACATTCCAACCCTTTTCCTCTAATCCACCATCTTGTTCAATGGTTGCAGTCACAATAATTTTGGTTGTTCCACATGGGTAAGACATGCATGGTATGCAGATGTGTATCTGAAGGTACTAGAAAGCCTATTCTTTAAAATGGTGTAAAGATAAGGGGCGTCATGCTAAAGAGTTATTTATTTTTCATAAATATTCTCAATTTCCTTCAATCAGGTTGAGACAAGTGTACCATGGCTAAAATGTAAGTTTTAGCCATTCTAAGTCTAAACTACTGGCAGAACTTGGGACTGTAATTTGATGCTTTCAGCATGAGAACATGACTTGATTGAACTTCTAGACTCATCTCTTGAATCATGGCATGATTTTGAATGTAATAACTGTGAATCAAGCTTCCTAGGGATACATCCAACTCAGAAAGTATTTTTTCTGATGGCTATTAGCAGGGTGTAAGAGCTTTCTTTGTGTATGAATCCCCTTTATTAATCAAACACAAGGACAAAGTAGTGTTTTGCTCTTTTGCTACCTGGTTTTCTTCTGAAATTTGTGTAGGCTCTTCACATTAACAAAGGAAGCGTGGTGCCCTCTTTCTGTTAGAGCCAAACACATCCAAGTATGAAGGTGCTACATTTATTGGATGTAGTCAAATCAGTCAAATATTATTTGCATCGAGCAAGGGAGTTCCAAAAAATGTAGTTTTTTAAACAGTCTTGATGGCCTGGAAAACATTGGAGCCTTTTTAAAATTATTCAGTTAGAAAATGGATTAGGTTGTCAATTACTACTATGTATTTAGCAAAGGTAAAGGTCTCCCAATAAAAGTAAAATTAAAGGTGGTTTTCATAACTTCAGTCAATGTTTGTGGGGTTTTTGTCCCTAGGCTTTAGTTGCAAAGTCATCACCTAGTCTTCAGTTCAGCTCAAGTTTTAAAAGGGAGTAGGTGAGTAACGTAGCCGGGGAACTAGTTCCCCAAACAGGAAGCAGTCGGGCGTATCCAGCAATCACATGCACTTGCAAAGGACCAACAGGCAAAAATGATTGTGGGTCCTCTTGAAAGTTTACTGCATCATCCTAACTTGATAAAACCCCCAAAGATTAGTTAGCTAAACTAAGGGACAGGAAACAAGAAGAGGAAAATAACAGCTCAGGTTTTTTCTTCATTATCTTTCTACTCATCTTGTGGACCTACTGAGGCTGTCCACCAATGTATTTAAGATTGAACCATTGATATTAACATAGATAGTGGTCAGCCTTGTGATCATCCGGTACTGATGTTATACTAATAATATCAATCTCACAATTATCAGCTCAGCAATAGAACTGATGTTGGGTCTACTCAAGGATTGAAATTAAAGCGGTCCATCACTCTGAATAAGAGTCTATTTTATATGTTTCCCACACCCTGTACATACAGATTGCTCACATTAAAAATCATCCTACCTGCATCTACTGCATGTTATGAGCTTTTAAACATCCAAGATGGTGGCTCATGGAACATCAGGCAGCCTGCAAACAGGAAGTGCCTTCTGACTGTGCTGCTCTGCATTCTGGGATTGCTGACCTTTTCCTGACCCTAGCTCTGCTCTGTCTTAGCATAACACAGCTATAACCCGCCCCCTGTACTTTATCCCGCTCTCCTCTCCTCAGTAAGTGTGATGCTTCTGAGTCAAGATGGCAGCGCCCGTATCCTAAAGTCCTGAGCCCAGTGGGGGAAAGAATAATAAGTAACTGACTAAAAACTTAAAATATATTAATTTTAGCTGGGGAATTGTTTTTTAATGGTTTTGGCTTTTCCATTAATTATGGTGAAGGTCCGGTTTAAGTTGTCATAAACAGGGGCATTTATTGACCAGTACTAAAAAATCAAAAGGATAAAATGTGTGACCTTAACAAGCTTGTCTTATATTTGGGACATCATTTTTTTATTAAATCAAAATGTAATCTTCACAGTACAGCTAACTATGTGTGTCATGTTGCTTTGGAAATGTTCTTTTCACCTTTTCACTAATATAAGGAAAAACAAAATGGCAAAGAAGTCAGTCCATGTGACTATTATTCTTGCTTTTAGTTTACCGGTAATCCTTCAGAAGAAAACAGGAAATATGAGTCATGATGGCATAGAAGAGCTGTTTGTATGTATGAGTTATGAGTGCTGCATTTGGTTTCTAATTCCAGCTGATATGAGGACTTTTTACTGCTGTTATATATATATTATATATGTGCAGAATTTAAGGATTTGTGACTTTCCGATTTTGTAGCTCAACCACTCTGGTTATTCCTACAGACATCCTAGGGGTTACTTCTTAACAAGGTCAGGCAATGTTGTCATTTATTTAGAACTTGTCATATCATTAACCCTATGATATATACGGGGCTGCTACTAGGTATTTCGGGGTCACAATGCCTGGAACCCCACCCAGCCTGATCCTAAACAAATGTCCACCAATTATTTGTCTAAATCAAATGGGAAACAGGCACAGCCGAAGAAAAGATGGTGGCGCCAGCCAGCGCTCAAATCACCTGAAGGACAGTGCTGGATTGCGGTCAAGTTGATTTTCTTATGTAACCCCCCCTTAAAAAACTGGCAATCTGGTTGAACTGCCCCTTTAAAAGTGTAACTCACAGACACATCTAAAATTTGAATTTATAAATCCTCAGTGAGAACAACTGTAAGCAAAACAAATCAATGCATATGCATTGTTTAAAAAGTAATAGGAACTAGACCTAAAGAAAAAGTGCTTTGAAGCTGCAAAACAAATGTACAAACTGTTACTAGAATAATATATGAACATATCACATAAACCTGAAGAAAATATATTATTAATCTAACAATCAGACTCAAGAAAGTTTATCAGGTTATACTTACCTGTCGATGTCTTCTCTTCCCTTCAGTAAGTGGGTATCAAACCTTATGTGCATAATAATGCCACACTACAGCGGAGCCACTCCCACTGCCTTCCCAGTGTTCCACATGCTGCAAATGTCAAAATATGCATAAAAAGGATGTGCTGCAATATTTTTAGCCTCCTCGTCACCTTTTCATCCATAACTCAGAATCATGTGACTCCTGCTCATTATATACTACTCATGACCCAACCACCACCTTATCCCAGACAGCCCATAGTGTCTGGAACCCCCAAAAGCATGGGGTCTAGCCATAACATATAGGTTATGGGGGCCCCAAACAATACTGTTTATAGTACCTACCTGGACCCCCCCTCATGTGAACGAACCATGCCCACGCTGTGCCTGTGCTGGAGGGGAGGGGGGCCCAGTTGACATGATATGTCATGCTGCTGTGCTGAGCCCATCAACCCTGCACCTTTGGCTTGATGCAGAGCCTCCCCGTTCAGCTCCCCCGTGCGTTTCCCCGTTGGTTTTGGCCTTTGATCGGGTCAGGAAAGGGTGCTACGTTGATTTTAGTGTGCGTTTATGCGCTCAGGTGTGCGCTCAGCCGCCTTTCCGATTGTCGGCTCGCACGAGGCTGTTTCCCGGGAAAACGGACGCCTCGTTCATTGGTCCGTTTTTTTCAGTGATGCAGAGCCTTGATTTCCGCTTGAAAACACCCTAATAAAACGGGGCCGCCGAGCCTTCACTTACGGCAAGTCTGACCAGCCGTATTGGAGCTACGTGCTATTTGGGAATGCATTCCTCTGTGGGCCAACATCAAAGGCGCCAGCTACGCCGTCTGATAGTTCTGAGTATGGCAGAAACCAGGCTGCAGCGCACGCCTTTGGACATCGATGGCATGAGTTACGTTGACCTATTCGAGCTCACCCGCCTTAACCGTGTTTCTCTCCATGCCTTGTATAGCGAGCTGCGGCCATGGTTAGCCCCCACCACAAGCAAGGGGCATGCAATTGCAGGTATGACCAAATTGGTTGGCTGCCTGCAATTTTTGGCGAACGGCTCGTTCCAGAGACTGGGTGCCTTCTCCCTGGGGATGTCCCAGTCTACTCTGAGCTGCAGCCTAACCAAGTTTTTGGATGGCATGGCTACCCTGGCACAGAATTACATTTTTTTCCCTCAAACAGGGGAAGCCTGGAATGCGGTTAAGCTGGGCTTTTATAACATAGCCGACATGCCCAACGTCCTTGGTGCAATCGATTGCACACATGTCTCGCTCATCCCCCCTGCGGACCAGGAATATCTGTTCAGGTATGTGGTTTGGGTCTGCTTTTTTTCTGGTTATGACACATTTTTTAAGGCTCACACTAATTACACTTGTGTTTTGCTTGGTGCAGGAACAGGAAGATGGGCCATTCCATCAATGTTCAGGCAGTGGCGGGCCCTGATCTTCAATTTTTCAGTCTGTTTGCTGGCTTTCCTGGGCCCACGCATGATGCGCACATTTTGAGGAACACCAGCCTCTATCAACGGTTTCAATCTGGAGATATTTCTGGAGGATGGTTACTGGGTATGTGTATTAAAGTTGTATTTCTTGGCCCCCAGGTTTGAATGTGGATTTGCCACTACCCCACTAATCTGTGAGACCTTTCCTGGAAACTTGAAAAGGTTTTTGGTTTAATTAATGGGTGAAAGTATTCTCCACTATTGGCTTATGTTCTGGCCCTCTTATCTCAGTAGCATTACGCAGGCATTTTTAAGGAGTGTACAGGTTGCATGTGTTTGTAGGCTCAGTAAAAATGTCAATTCCTCCCACCCTACCTAGCTCACCTATTTGTCCCTGTGTACTAATGTTTCTATGCACACTTAAACCTTTTTTTAGGCATCCACCTTATGTTTGTCTTTTGTATTTTGGCAGGTGACTCAGGCTATCCCTTGTTACCATGGCTGCTCACACCCATCCTGCACCCATCTTCCCAGGCACAGGAGCGCTACAACACAGCCCATAGGAGGTCTCGCTCTGTGGTGGAACGTGCCTTTGGGTTGTGGAAGATGCGTTTCCGATGTCTGGATCACAGTGGGGGTTCTCTTCAGTATCAGCCTGGCAAGGTTATCAAAATAATTATTGCTTGTGGGGTCCTGCACAACCTTGCCATTAGAAGCAGGATTGCTCGATATACTGACCTGGGTGCAGAACCTTTCCCTATTTCTGACGAGCAGACCCCTCCTTACACTGGTACACCAAGTGGGCCAGCACACACAATCCGTACTGACCTTGTGGCCAATGTATTTTCTTGAAACCACCCCCTGTCTGCAGGCTGGGGAAGATTAAATCACACCTAATAAGTGTTACATGCTGGTCACAAAGCGACTCTAAATGCATTTGGCCTTTACCTCTGCTGCCGGCGCATGTCCATTTTTGGCCAACTATATGATTTCAGGTCCACAACTGTCCGCTTGATTTGTTCAGTATCTCGATGGACAGAACACCATAATGTACCCAAACAGCATTGGCAACAGCCATGCTTTGTGCTTATCAAAAACGACCTGTTAGGGACCCACGGCGTGGTTAGCGCCCACATGGGTGTGTGTTGTCCCCTGCATCACTTGAAATAGATGGTTGGCTATCTGGGGAGTCGTGTGTGGTTTTTGGGCCGGTGGTTGAGAATGGGTTAATGTCTCCTTGCTCCTGCGTTTTGGGGAATGTGCCTGTGTCTGTGGAGTCCCCACCGTTTTAGTTGGTGCATGTTCTACATGTGTCTTGTGCCTGCTTTTGTGTTTTATTTAGGATGAGGCATGTGTGCGGCTGGCTCTTTGGGCTCCCTTTAGGTCTGCCCATATTGATATGGTATCCCACACCAAGCGGAGTGCCTTGAACTTTAAATATTTTTACAACTGCGGTTGCGCGCCTGCGCGCACACACGCACGTCACCGCGGGGGAACGTCAGATCTAGAATTTGAAAAAGAAGGCAAGATGTCCCCCGCCGTCTTTACCACGGAGCAGGACGAGCTCATCATGGATGTGAGTATGCGAGCGAGCGAGCGTGCGTTTATGTGCGCGCACACATTCCTTGTAATAAAAAAATAAAAAAACGCAAGAATAGTCTGAAACAACTTAGTTTGTCACCTTACAGACCAGGCCACCTTAGTTTAACCCATGTACGCAGCTCCAAACTAGCCTACATGCAGATAGCAGAACTAGGGCAATGTGAGGCAGCAAGAGGTTAATAAAGTGACTTGATTTAGGCCAGGAAACTTGTTAATGTATTTTGTGGATTAATGGTGTGTCCTTGTCTCTTTTTCTAACAGATGATGCTGAGGAATCGCTACGACTTCCTGCCGTCTGATTATGCCAAACGGACGTTGGCCCTGGAGGTGGTGGAGGCGATAGAACGCCGAACCCAAACCACCTATACCTTCACCCAGATCGCCCAACACTGGTCTGATTAAAAAAAAGGGAAAAGCCCCGGGTGAGGCGGTACTTCAACCAACATTTTCCATGTAAGTGTAGAAAATGTAAATGCACCTATAACCCTGGCATTGCCTGGGCGTGGTTTAATGATTGTGTTTGTATTTCAGCCCATGAATGGAAACTACGGTTCCGCCCCACCCGGACCAGGACACGCAGCCCAGTGTTGGGCGAAACAGGTGAAGGTGTAGGTGGCCCACCGCCAGGGTCAACGGCCACCCCCTCCTCTGTAAGTGACTCGGAGGAGCCGCTGGACCTCAGCATGCAGGGGAAGGGGGGATCTGATGGCAGGGAGTCGAGCAGAACAGAGGCTGAACCTGACTCCGGTAAGGGAAATATAGTTAGATATGTTGAAATACATGCATTAAATACAGATACTCATGTGCCCTATTGTTGTAGATTCAGACGTCGCTGGAACATCCCAAGGGATGAGTGAGGAAGGGGGCGAGGAGGAAGAGGTTGCTGGGGAAGGTGAGTAGATTGATACCTAGAAGCCTAACTTAATATTCTATTCATGAAAGAACAACAGTCTCTAATATCAGTGTGTTTGTCATCCATACAGATTCACAACAGCAACAGAGGGAGGCTGAAGGGAGACTCCGCCCCCGACGCAATGTGCGGCCCAAACCTTGTAAGTGGTGTTTATTTAAACTAAAGAAAATGAGCAAACAATTACATTTGAAAACTAAAATTCAGAAACATTTCCAAATTATTTTTTATAAAAAAAGCACTTAAAGCGGACCTTAACTCTGAATAAGAGTCTATCTTAAATATTTCCTACACCCTGTACATACAGATTGTCCACCTTACAAATCATCTTACCAACCTTTTCCAGAGCACAGCTCTGCTCTGTGTGAGCAAAGCACAGCTATAACCCACCCCCTGT
Organism: Gastrophryne carolinensis; assembly: GCA_027917425.1. Classification (NCBI taxonomy): domain Eukaryota; kingdom Metazoa; phylum Chordata; class Amphibia; order Anura; family Microhylidae; genus Gastrophryne; species Gastrophryne carolinensis. The sequence goes on from CM051234.1 coordinate 266,557,516, forward strand.
ACCTTATCCCACTCTCCTCTCCTCAGTAAGTGTGATGCTTCAGAGTCAAGATGGCGGCGCACGTATCCTAAATTCCTGAACTGAGTTGCAGCCCAGTGGGGGAAATAATAATAATTAATTGACTAAAAACTTACTATATATTATTTTAAGATGCTGCGGAATCTTTTAAAAATAGTTTGTGCTTTTCATGAAATCACGCAGAAGGTCCGGTTGGATATGGGCCCCAAAAAAACCACGCCCAACCAAACCAAAAAAACAAAAAAATGAAGAAGAATGAAACCGCGATGTGATTTATGTAAGCATTAGGTGCACTAAATGAAGAAGAATGAAACCGCGATGTGATTTAGGTAAGCATTTGGTGCGCTAAATGAAGAAGAATGAAACCGCAATGTGATTTAGGTAAGCATTAGGCGCGCTAAATGAAGAAGAATGAAACCGCAATGTGATTTATGTAAGCATTAGGTGCACTAAATGAAGAAGAATGAAACCTTGATGTAATTTAGGTAAGCATTAGGTGCGCAAAGGGAAGAAGAATGAAACCGTGATGTGATTTAGGTAAGCATTAGGTGCGCAAAGGGAAGACGATACAGACTGCGATGTAATTGAGGTGAGCATTGTTGCAGAAGTGAGTGATCAAAATATGGAGACAAGCACATTAATGAGTTAAGTTTGTAGTGCACAGGCGTAAGGTCATAACGATTTTCATCTGGACGTTTATTTATAGAAAAAGGAATTCAGAATCTAACGGGAAATGCAAATCATTCGTTCGAGGCTACGTTGAAAAAAGGCCAAAAACGAAAGCCTACGTTATTTCATGAGTAACCAAAGCGAAAAACGAAAGCTGAAAAATGACATTCTCGTTGGCATACGAACGGACGAAGACTTTACTGAAGGCTTGCAATGCATGCTTATAATCACTCATACGCAAGCGGGAAAAAAAAAAAACAGATCGACACAAAAACGAAATTCTTTTTTTGTCTCTCTGAATCAACCCTAATATCGGGTTGTTGTAGCCCAGAGCGCCAGAAGCTGTGTGATCAAAGTCCGTTTTTAAACACATATCCACTAGTAACAAAGCGAAAACACATGGAATTACATTGTTATTACATTGTGACATTAACACTTTAATACCAGACCTGTAATGACAATTCTGCATAAAAATATAAAAAATCTAAAAAGTTTTCAAAAATGACTTTTTCTAGGCCAGGAGAGGTGACACAATTATTTGATAAAAAAAAAATAAAAAAATAATTAAAAGAAAAACCTGTTTAAACAGAAGAAAAGGATCGTCCATTGAAATGTATTGGAGAGCATCAGGTAGCGACACGTAATATGAGGCGCTCTGGAATCCATAGCGCCGGCGGTATACGCTGAGCCAAATGTGATGATGAATTGATCGCTACATGACGCTGTAAGAGTTGCTCACCAGAATCTCTTTGATAAATGTGGTATTGCGTACAGCGTCGGCGGTCACCGTTCGCTACCTGTCACTGCCAGTCGGTACCTGGCGCTATGACTTGATAGATAACTCCCTAAGCTTGAGAAGACAATGTATTAGTAAAATGGATAAATACATGCTGTCCGTATGATTGCAGGTAAGAGCTTTATGGCAACTTTTTATACCTATCTATGTTGCAATAGAAATAAAGTATAGTCATCAAAATGGGATGCACTTTTGTTTTATAGTCAATTTGTGCATTAGCATATGCCATAGCTTCAATTTGCACCTGAAATTTTCTGCTAGCGTCCTTTTAGTGCACCAAACTGTCTCTGGCGCTTGATTTATGATATGTTTGGAGGGCAGCAAAGCGTGCGCAAATGTGGCAATTTGAAGAGTGAATTTCCTCCAGCAAATAGGTGGAGGAAACTGTCAATTACAATAAGTAAGAGGTTTATTCTTTTCCAAAAACACATGATGTCGGCGTCCGGCATGTTTTTGAACAATGAAAATGTCAGCTGCCAGCTCTTCTTAGGGATTGAACCTTTTTTTTTTGTTTTTGTTGGAAAAAAATTGATAAAAAGTTAAGGTCCAAACAACAAAAATGGGGATATTGGGTCCCAAAGTTTAGCAATAACAAAAACAATAAAAAAAAATGATGGTTAAACTATTAAGCATTATTATGCAAACCAAACAGGGCAGGGAGGGTTAAAGAGAATGTTTGGAACAAAACATAGGGTCAAAAAATGTTAAGGGTTAACTGGAATCAGAATATGCCCCAAAAAGTGGAGAACACAGGTTCTCCAGAGAATACACTCCAAAATGGCGAATAGATCTTCGCAGAAAACACAGAAGCTGGAGAGATCAAAACGCTATGGAGAAATAGTAAAGGATAGGGAAGAAACATGGGGGACCATCGGAAGCAGTTAAGTGCTTAGCCGGCCAAATGCGCATGGGGCAGGGCCATCTGCGCTTCCAAACAGATTTTCCTTGCGGAAGGCATAAATTGAAGCAAGAAGAGGCAATTTGCGCTTCATCTGTGCGCTTCACATCCAGCCATGAATCATGCACCTAGGCGCATGCAGAATCGTTTGCAATCCACCTGAGCATTTTTTGAACGAATCGACCCTAAGAGGCCGATTCATTAACCCTTTAAGTGCCAGCCTACCTGGAGTTTTTGTCACACTCTGTTGCCAGACCATTTTGCACTATTTTGCGCTCCCCATGTTCAAATGTGATTTTGGAAGGGATTTCCAGGGATTTCCCAGGAAAATGATATATTGTTTTTTTCAGCAGAGTCTGGGCTTTAACATGAAATGTCTTGTTTGTCATTTGTTAGGTGTATTCTTAATATTTTTGGGTGAAATTTGTGCAAAAAAAAAAAAAAAAAAAATTTTTACATATTGTAGTTTTTTTTGTAATAAAAAATGTAAGTTTGTCAATGAAATCTTATTGCGTGTGAAATCCCAATTTCTCCCGGTTACAGCGGTACCACATATGTATAGGTAGACACCCTTTCCTGCCCAGGAGACTCCCCCAAACTGACACAGCGCTTTAGGGGATTTTCAGATAAAATACAACTATGCAATGCGCACCTTGCAGTTTTTCCAGAAAAACAACCCTTTACATTTGAAATACCCCCAACAAACTATATATTCTCTGGAAGTACACACCTCAGGCTTTCTAGGCGTACCAGGCTTGTTGATGTGGCCATAGTTTTCTGGAAGTAATCCCTCAATGGATTCTTTGGTTGCAAAGAGTTTCCCTAAAAAAAGGATAAAAAAGCAGAATCAAAGCCACATTTTCCTAAAAAAACTATATACAAACAAGAAAAAACAAGTTTAATCTGAAAACGCAACAACCTCCGAACAGAACGATACCCAACATGCATAGCTACTGTCAAGGGAAGAGTTACTGTCAAGGGAAGAGTTGCCAAACACCCCAAAGTAAAGCATGTGCGTAACGGTAATTTTACTTGAAAATTTCAGCTCTGCAGACAAAGTGCGCACCTTGCGATTTTTCAACCAAAACAACCCTTGACATTTAGAATATCCCCCATAAACCATATATTCCCTGAAAGTACACACGTTAAGCTTTCTAAGGGTACCCAACTTGTTCTAGTGGGCTCATCTTTCTGGAATTATTACCTCAAAGAATTCTTTGGTTGCGCAGGGTTTCCCTAAAAAATTTATAAAAAAGCTGAATAAAAAACACCTTTTCCTAAAATATAAATATGCAAACCAGAAAAAACAAGCTAAGTCTGAAAGCGCAAGGTCCCCCGAACAGAACAATACCCAACATGCAGAGGTACTATTAACCCTTTTAATTGCCAGCCTACTTGAGATTTTGTCACCCTCTGTTGACAGGCCATTTTTCCCCATTTTGCGTCATGTTTTGTGCCATGTTATGCGCCATTTTTGCTGGAACTTTCAGGAAAATTATATATATATTTTTTTGCAGCAGAGTTTAGGCTTTAACATGAAATGTCTTGTTTGTAAATTTTTTTTTTTTTTTTTTTTACAATATTATTAAGTAAAAAAATTAATAAATAAATAAATAATTTTTTTAGAAAATTGACTCCTTTATTTTAAATAAAAAATGTATTTTATTAAGGAAAATCATATTGCATTATCAGAGGATCGCCTACCTCCCTCCTTCTCTGCCCAGCCGTCACCGGCATCTGAGAGGAGAACTGCCGGGTGCCCCGATGACACCCGGCGGTGACGTCATTAGCCCCGCCCCCGAAGGGGCGGGGCTAAAATCCAAGATGGCGGCCGCCATCGGAAGATGCGACGGAGGGAGGGCTGTTATGCCCCCCTCCAGAAGACAGAAGACCCGGGGGGGGTAATCGGAGCCCCCCCCCATGAAGAGGAGAGGCGGCGGGAGTCGGCGGGAGCGGAGGTGAGTAACTGTCATTTTTTTTTTTTTTTGACAGGCAATCCCGGCGGCTGCTGAAACGGGGGGGGGCACCCTATTCCGGGCCCTCCCCTGCAGCCGGAGAAGCCCCGATCGGCGATCGGAGCCCCGCTGGCTGAAGAGGAGACCCGGCCGGACCAAACAAGGGGTCAGGTAAGTGACTTTTTTTTAAACTTTTTTTTGTGGGATTGGGGAATGCCAGGCACGTAAAATTTACGTGGCTGGCACTTAAGTGACGGAGAGGCAACCACGTAAATTTTACGTGGCTGGCATTTAAAGGGTTAACAGCGGCAGGTAGCGACAGTTGAGCGACTGTAGCGCCATTTTCAGAGCGCCCGCTAGTAGTCGCTGTGCTTGGCCGTTGTTCGGTTGTTGACAGCGACTCAGTCGGTTTGCCGTAATGTTGAATATTGGGTGAGGAGTCGCTATTTGACAGGTTCCGCGCTGTATGGGAGCGCATGATAGCGACTGGTCAGAGCGACCGGCTTCCACCATATTCATTAACAAATCACGCTCAAAAAATTCTCGCGCTGTAAAATGCATGCTTAAACCCCAGAGCGCTGGCGGCGATGGGTTAAAAGTAGTTTTTTAACCCCCAAACAACCATATTTTTGGAAACCAAAAAAAACAAGTTTTTAAAATAATTTTGTAATATGAATACATTAATATCAGACCTGTAATATCAATTCTGTACATTTTTTTTTTTTACCTTAAAAAAATTATTTAAAATGGCAGAAGTGGTCACAGAATTTTTCACATTAAAAAAAAAAAAAAAAAAATTAATAACAATTAATTATGAATATTTAAAGATTGTTCCATTGAAATGCATTGGAGAGCGCCAGGTAGCGAGAGGTCATACCTGTCGCTGTTCAAGGTCGGACGCTGGCGCTGTGGGCTGAGGCTGGAATAATGATGAATGAGTGGCTATCTGGCGCTATCTCAGTCGCTAAGCAGGATCGGCTTGATAAATGTGGGATTGTGGTGGGGAGCCGGCGTTCTCGTGGCGGGGCCCGTCATTACCGGCCGCTCACCAGTCGCTACCTGTCGCTATCCCTTGTTAAATAAGGGCCTAAGTTGATTTCTGTGATAAAACAATAGCAACACATTATAAATCACGTAATATGCACCAAACTGCATGTTTTCTTTGCAAATAGTACCAAAAATGGTATAATTTACAAGGAATTGTATATACGATTCACATTTTCAGTCTATCTGCCCATGAGAGGCATTGGTGGAGGATGTCTGTGGCTTGAGAAAAGGATCATTAGTTTGTTAAGTTGAATGGGTAAGTATAATTTAGATAAATTATATGCAGAGCAAGAAAGATCAAAACAACTCAAGCAGACTTCCTGAAAAGGTACTTATCGCTCACACATCAATGTATTTTAGTATACAGGCCAAAAAAAAAGAGTAGCAGCACCCTCAAGTGTGTAGACAGTAGTACAGCATGTTTCATTGAATACATAAGCAACGTCCAATCTACACACCAGTTTAGTGAAAGCTGCTCCAGCACCTTTGTTGTATATCACATTAAATGCCCATGTGGATTATGGTATGTAGGTAAATCCATTCGGGATATCCGCACGCAAATCAGTAAACACAGAAGCAATATTATACAACCTAATCTGACCTCACCCCTAGCGAAACATTTTTTGGAGCACAATCATCAGGTCAACCAATCGAGATTTGTGGTAATTGACCAAATTAATAACCCAAGACATGGAGGAGACAGGGAGAGACTACTATTGCAGAAGGAGCGACAATAGATTTCTAGATTACACACATAGCCTTAATGAGGACCTAGATTTCTCTGTGTTTATTTAGAAACATATTGTCATTCCACAATCCATTCATGCAACTCCACCTTAGGACATAATAACATCATTCACAGTGAGTGAAGTTACATCTACAGGAAGCCACATCACCAATTCACTGAAGATTTTTGAATGCAACTTTTTATACATGAAATTACTCTTTTCATTTTTCTAATCACAGCTTAATTATCCCTCCGTGACTGATCATACTATACATAAGCAAAAAGAACTTGAAACATAGCTTTTATGGGCACTTAATTACAAATGCAGTTTGCTAAATTATTACTGCATTATTAACTTCCAAAATGATGATAGTTAAGTTAGTAATCATCTGTATCCTAATATTGATCTTCTTTCTATCATGCAGACATTCAGTGACATGCATGCTGACTCCCTCTGCAGATTTTCCCCATTGTGACTCATACTTTTGTACTGTTTTTGATAAAGTTAATTGAAATGCCACAGTTCGTCGCCTGCTGTGCCGTCACCATTTTGTTGGTTTTCTAACCAGTGGGAGGGGTTGATAGCCAGAACGGCGACCTGCGGAAGTGACGCAGAGCTGCGCATCTGGCCAGACGCACGCTGGTGCTTTACGATTGGCCGGTCGGTGGTGGTTTACCTACCAACAGCATCACTAAGCTAAGGAAAGGGATTCACTGCCCTGAAACGTTCCCGAGAGCTATCACACTTCCTAAACTGTTTGCTTGCTACACACTGGTAATATGTGAGCTCCCATAGCTCTTCTTGAGTCTTGTAATGCTGTAATACCTGTGATCTATCTTAAGCTTGATAAACCGATATACTAACATTATTGTATTGTTAACTGGTGTTCACTATTATGCATGTAATAACCACAAACCAACCAATTTGCTCTCATTACACTGAAAGGCTGTTCATTTGTTTTTCTTCATTCTTTTCATTGAATTCAGATATTTGGCTTTGTGGTTCTCTATGGAACATGTAGTATTACTGTGTACACACATGAGGGCGCTGGTACTTTTTTTGGCCTGTATATTAAAATTTATTGACGTGTCATAAGTATCTTTGATTGCAGGAAGTCTGCTTGAGTTGTTTTGATCTTTCTTGCTCTGCATATAATTTATCTAAATGTTACTTACCCATTCATTTATCTAATGATAAATCAAGATCAAGCCACAGACCTCCTTCACCAATGCCGCTCATGGGCAGATAGACGGAGAATGTGAATCATATATACAATTCCTTAAAAAAAAATGAACCATTTTTGAGCATTCTATAAAATGTTCTATTTTTTGCTGCTTGGTGTGCATTACTTGATTTGTAAGAGTGTTGCTATGTAGAGGTTTGATTAGGATTATCAGATAAAGTTATTGCACTCACAAACACTATGGTTCGTTTTTGTTCTAATCATGAAAATTGATAGGTGTGCTGTATCCATTTATTTTTTTTTCTTTGTGATAAAACATTAAACACAGGTTTTAAACACAGTAAAATTAGTTTTAGAATAGTTTTAGAATGATTATATGGTAGCATGTTTCCTTTAACCCTTTAACTGCCAACCTACCTGGAGATTTTGTCACCCTCTACTGCCAAACTATTTTTCAATATTTTGCTCTATACATGTCCAACTGTGATTTTTGGAGTGATTTCGAGGGAAAATTGTCCCAGGAAAAAAATCTATTTGTTTTTTTAAGCAGAGTCTGGGTTTGAAATGTCTTGTTTGGCCTTGTTTTAGTGTATTCTCAACATTTTATTTATTTTGGGTGAAAAATATGCAAAAAATATAAAAAAAAACTTTTTTACAATTTGTTTTTTTTTGTAATAAAAAGTACGTTTTTCAATAAAATCATATTGCGTGTAAAAGCCCCATTTCTTCCAGTTCCACATATGTATTGGTAGACACCCTTTCCTGCCCCAGAGACGCCCCCTAAACTGAAACGGCACTTAAGGAGATTTTCAGATAAAATACAACTGCTATGCACACCTTGCGGTTTTTCAAGAAAAACAATCCTTTTCATTTGAAATATCCCCTTACAGACTATATATTCTGGAAGAACACACCTCAAGCTTTCTAGGCATTCCAGGCTTGTTGATGTGAGTGCAGTTTTCTGGAAGTAGAAAGAGTTTAGGGTTTAACATAAAATGTCTTGTTTGTAATTTTTCCAGTGTTTTTTAAATATTTTTGGGTAAAAAAAAGTTTTCAAAAAAAGTCTATTTATTTTAAATAATACATTTATTTTATTAAAGAAAGATTGGTAGCATCCTGTTCCTGTCCAGGAGACCCTCCAAACTGAAAAGAGCACTTTATAACAAATAAAATACTACTATTCACACTATAAAGGGTTAAATAAAAAAGTCAGGGGTTGTCATGGGGTCATGGGGGTGACCCCATTTTTGGGGAATTTTAAAACTAAAAAATAAGATTGCCGTGAGGTCCGCCCTACCCAGCATAACCAGCCCAAGGTCAGCTATAAGGGCTTCTAGAACAGGGCCTCGGTGGCCCCCCTGCCCTGCAGGCTACAAGCCACCACAGCCTTAATGGTCCCAGGCTCTTCTGTCCTCCCCCCTGGCCTTAAGGGAGTCAGGTAATTGGGGGGGTCGGAGAGTTAAGGGCAAGTCACCCGCTAGATTCCAGCCCCCTTATCCTTGTGAACTGTATAGGGGGATGACATCAGCAGGGGGGAGGGGGCCTGTTGGGGAGCCTGAGAAACCCAGGGGGGCGGTTGGGAGGCCCCCTCAGTGAAGAAGAGACCTGCCGGGAGGGATCGCTCATGGAAGTGAGTAAATGTCATTTATGTAGACGGTGGCTGATGCGGGGAGGGCTATTCCGGGCCCGGACACTCTCCTGAAGTTAAGGAGCCTGGGCTGGGGATCAAAGGACCCTCGATAGAGGGGTCAGGTGTTTTTTTGTTGCCCACTAGCAGGGTGGAAGCCAGGCACATAAAATGTACATGGCTGGCATTTAACGGTCAGAGGGGCAGCCAGGTAATTTTTACGTAACTGGCAGTTAAAGGGTTAATTGTCAACTTTCTTTCCTCAGATATGTCCAATATGTGGAGTGTAAGGTGGCAGGGACAATCTTGCACCTGCTCGCCGCCAGTAAGTGTGCAGGCTTGTATGAGGAGGAGGACGTTATTCCCTTCTCATCTTTGATAGGCGTATTGGCGCCACGCTCCCGAGGCCGAGCAGAAGCTGGAGTTTCCATGCCCTGCAGCTCCATACTAGGAGTGATGGGCTGCGTCTGAGAAAAGGTGAGTATAGTATTTTTTTGTTTTTTTGCCTGATTTTTGTTTTTAAGCAATAGGGGGCTTGCACATTGGATCCAAGCAGCACAGCACCTACTTGGCCCACATTTCTCCTGTCAGGTCCAAGTGGCATTTTAAACTGCATCATTCACCATGTTTTGATGAAACCATATAAATTAAATGTAGAGATATAACAGTCCTATTTGACTAAGGGAAAGTGTGTACATGACTCATAAAGCTGCATCATAAAGCTGCAGGCCTTTTCCAGCTCAGTCACATCACAGACATTGAAGCAAAGAAAGCACCTGCTTAGAATACATACAGGTATTTACATATAATCATAGATTTTGAGATCATTTGTAAAGGCTTATTTTACACAATTAATATGGGGGAAGAACAGGCATTTACCTCCTCCCCCGGCAGCAGGTCCTGGCTGGTCCACTGATTTCCAAAATGTGCGCCCAACATTTTGTTGGTCATGACCAATGATCCCTGTTGGTCATGGCTCAGCTGCTTTCTGCCAGACACTGAGCCTGTGCACAGCCCGATTCATTCATTGAAATGAAGGGGGGTGCCAGGCGGTGCCTTGGCACACCTCCTTTATTGCAATGAATGGATGACGTGAGGGGCGTGATGAGTACAGTGAGAGCCACGGAATGTTTCTGAGCAGCAGACCAGTAGCAATCAATTAATCAATAGACAAAATGCAAAGTGTGAAGTGAAATTAAATTGTTATTTGTTGATCCTCGTTTTCTAGCAGGAGCAAAAGTCAGAAGTGCCTCAGTCTACTCTCTGCTGCACTCCTTTATCCTGTGTGATCCAGCTCTTCCTGGACCCTTACCTTCTACTCTTTCCTGCATTCCCCTTTATTTTCCAGGTTTTGGGCTTAAACGTAGGCCCTATTGCTTTTATTGTGGGAAGTCATAGTAGCCTGACTACAACCCAGAATTGAACCCACCTGTCTAAATGAGCTTCCCAGGGTCTAGTCCAAGAAGAAACTTAGGGCTACTGTTTTTATCCAGGTTCAGCTGTGTCCTCTACTCCCCAGTTTAGCCAAGTCTAGCTCTTTGTCTCCCCTAGGCACTCAGGGAGGAATGCTAATGTTAACTTTATTGCTGCCTTAAGAGAGATTCTCAATAAGACTGTTCCATGGAAACCCAAGGGGAAAGTCCAGGAGACTTGGCATTCATTGAAAGTCATCTTTTTTGCTTCCACCAATAGTTCAGATTTTCCCTTTGTGGAGTAATTCTTAAACTTTAAGTTAAGGGAGTTCTAAGTGTTTTCTCTGTATTTGGCTGGGGGCTCCCTTACCTGTCGTGGTTGGTTGTATCTTGGTATTTCTGAATTGCTAGTTTAATTTGTACATACAAAACAACATTGTTTTGTAAAACAACTAGAAGAGTGGGAAGGCAGGTCTGTTTTTTATTATTTATTTGTATGTGCATAGTTATTTTAGATTTTGTATATTTAATAAATTATTTTTAACCAGTATTATTAATAAATTTGACATTTTTCCTGTTTTGGTTCTGCTGCTTCACTTTGGTGTCTGACTCCTGGCTGTGGCCAACAATAGACCCAATCATATGTACATTTCTACGATGTACCTCTCTTACCACTCAGTGAAGACTTTGATTTTATGATAAAAAGGATTTTAGGACAACCACACCCAAGTTCTCTCTTACATATCCATTATGACAGATGACAGATCTGGCTCCCCCAGCAAGAGTCAGGTAAGCAGTAAAATACTGGCTAGTAAAGCAGGGTGGGATGTGGCATTCTCAAGGAGAAAACTGATTTTGTGGTAAGTGACAAGAGTAGTGGGAGAGATTCTTAAATGTAATCCTCTGAACAAAGATCAGAGAGGAAAGGTAGCAGAAGCAGGCAATTAAAACCCCAAACCCCTAGCTTTAAAGGTGAATCACCATCACACTGTTCTCAACCCTGCTGCTGCACCACGTCTTGTGAGAGACTTCAGGGATCCTGTTTAGAATATGTTGGGTTTGTTTCCTTCAAAAGATCACAGCAATAGCCAAAACTCAACTAGGAAACAACTACTACCAATAATAATCCCATATAAAATTAGAGCAAGTTCCTGCCAAGCGCGCTCAAAAGAAAGGTGATATAGAGGAGTGCAGGTAAATACAACATCGGGGTTACTCAAACAAGATGATCTGAAAAATTTGATGATATGTTATGATGATGCTTGGTAACTATATGCAGTGAAACTGGGTATGGTTCCCACTTTTTATTTATAGGGATGGTCCTATCTGCCTAGAAAGGTTGGTTCTGGAACAGTACATTAGGTACTATGTGTTAGTTATGTATTACGTTTTCATAGGAACTGGACCAGCAATGCCACTGAGCATTTATGAATGTTAATTTGAAGTAAAAATGGTTGGATGAGGAATTACAACTTACATAACAAGCCCAAGCCTCTTCCAATCGCTTTAGATATTATTATTACCCAGGTACCTCTGCACTATGCTAATAATTTATAGATGCCATTGTCAATTTACAGTTGACAGTGGACCTCCCCTTTACATCAAAAAATCATTTTCTGACTGCAGGTGGTAAACAACTAGATGATTTTTAAATTGAAAGCAAATTACTTTGTTATGAAAGGCAAATCATTTGTAGTTGCCAGCATAGCCCCTCTTTAATGCAGATGAGTCCTTTTTATCTTAATCTGTGGGAAGTAGCAGTGTTTCACTGTAGACAATATTTTATATTTCATTTCATATTTTATATTTCATTTCATATTTTATATTTCATATTTTATATTTCATTTCATATTTTATATTTCATTTCATATTTTATATTTCATTTTTTTAGAATTAAAATGTAAGTCCCCTGTAATTCTAGTAAATTATCTGAAAAAGAGTGCTGGGTTCCATCTTTGATTTGGAATCAGTGAGGAATGTGGAGCATACGCGGTCCTTTTGTTGATCCAAACATAAAACTGCTGGAAGGCCATTGGTGTCATCTGTTCGATGCGTGCGGAGAATTGGGATGGTAAGTGCAGAGTGTAATAGAAGGTGGGATCTAGGTTTTACATTATATTTAGGCGTTAGACAAGGTATGAGCTGGCTTTTATGTGAGGACACTCCATCCGTCCTTCTCATCTCCATATTTATTGAGATATGTAATCTACCTTATTTAAACGTACTTACCTTGATCACCGTGCGGCGTGTGTATTCGCGGCTTGCACTCCGGCTTGGAGCGCAAGCCGTCAGCGTCATCCTTCCGGCCTTCGCTTGCTGACGCACTTCCGGCCAGAGTTCGAGCGTGCGAAACGCCGGCGGTGGGGGGCAGCTGAGGACGGTTATGGTGATCAGGTAAATGTATAAGAAGGAGAGGGGGGATGGGTGGTGGTTCAGAGGACACATTGCCCTGATGAAGGGACGGGTGACACCGTCACAGAACGTGTGGGGAGGTAGGGGGTGCTGCGCTGGTCCTAGCCACTTGGTAATATACTCTTGATTCATTATATCATGTAAAAAATCTTTTTATGCTGCTCCATCTCCCTCTTAGTTCTCTTCCACTAATGGTTAGACAATGATAAGTTAGGATTAGGCACACGCATTTTGTATTATATTTTTTTAGTATGAATTATGTGGATTAAGTTTAGGATTTGGCAATTTGTACTTTATTATTATGTAATTTTTGCACATGCATGGTGCACTTTGGGATGATATACTGGGGAGGAGCTACATTGTGAGTAATATTTGAAAAAAAAGAGCATTTTTGATAGTATTTGATTGTACAGCGCAGTGTCCCATATACGATATAGTGTCTTAGTTGTGTGTATATGGTTTTTAGGTATGGTTTTAATTTTGTCCTGTGTGATTTGCTTAACAAAATAAAATAGTATATGTTCTGTAATTACGTGGTGGTGCAGCGTTTGTTTCTGGTGAAGTTGTGGGCTACCCCCATTTTTTTGTTGTACTCAATATTGTGTTCAACCAGTAGACCGCACACCTCTTGTGCAGCAGTCAATGTTTTGTTATCTGAAAATGCCTTCTTTATACAGTTTTTTTTATTATGATTTTATTCATTTTCAGCACATGCACTACATTACACATATTGAGATTTACCAAGAGAAGTGTGACAGATATTCAACATTTTATAAAGGCAAACGCCAAAGCCAATGTGTACTGCATGATAAGATAGAGTGTCTTATTCATTATTTTTTTACCCCCCCCCCCCCCCAACTTCTGCAACCCAATCTCCCCATCGCATTTGTCCCCTTGTTCTCCATATTCACCAAAACTGTCCTGATAAAGTTTTGAACTGATATGTGGTTATGACCAGATAATATTTATGTGCAATACAATGTGCTTGGGAATACTGCAACAAGCATTAGGGTAACCCTTTGTGCCTGCCTTCTGCTTTGATTAATATATTTTGACTTGCTTAGTGATAATTTATGTGTACTTATTTAAACCGGACCAACAACCATTTTACAAAACATGTGTGTTGGTCCACTGCGGGGGTGGGGGGCACACACCAATTGCTGGGATTTCCACCCAATCGGGGGCTGTAAAGCCTGCAAACATTATCTTACAATTCACTCCCTCTGGGAAATAGTCTGGTTTAAAGTAAAAAAAACACTATACCTTTCCTTCCCTGCAGGCCATCGCTGCAGTTCTGGGAAAGCAGCTCTTACCTGGTCGCTGGGGTGAATAGATATTGCAGTACACCACTCATATTATTGCAGGTTAGATTGGCATTGGCCTTAGGCATGTTTTTTCCTTGTTTCCTTGTTTATATGTTTTTTTAGATGTTTTTAAATTATTTGTTTTCATGCTTATTGATATTTGTAATTTGGATTAAGCAATAAAGGCAATTTATAATTTACTAGTTGTTAGTAGTGTTTGTCATCATTCTGCCTAATAATGCATATTAAGTAATACACTCCTGTAGTACACTGGACAATGTGGTGGTGATAGTGATGGTGGATCCTGATGAACTGGGCGCATAGGCCCAGGTGAGGAGGATTGATCTAGACTGACATTTACATTCAGTATTGCTCAGCATATTACTGTACCAAGGAATGTGAGTTTTTTTCATTTGAGTTCGTTTGAAACAACACATTTTTATTAAAGACATTGCTACAATTCAATGTGTGGAAAATGATTTTACCATATTGACCATTTCATTTTTTTGCAAAAAGCAAATTGAATAACATAAATATATAACACACTTTCACAGCAACATAAGCAAATGCCCTCAGTGTTGTGTTCATGATTTTCACATTAAGGAATAATAACAAGCAGGAATACATTTCTGTACATGCATCTGCATTCAGTAATGCTGCAGGAACACGAACTAAAGCTCAAGGGTAGCAATGCTTGGGTATAGCTAATAATAAATACATAGACAACCACTTGTTACCTGTGTTTTTGGGATGTTGTCCCTCATCAGCACAAGGCTGGAGACAGATAGGTGTACAGAAAATGAGTGGGAGTCCCAAAATGTAGAGGTCAATTCAGCACTAGTGCCCTTATTCATCAAGCGATAGCGCCAGGTAGTGTCTGACGAGCGCCAGGTCCCGCCAGCTAACGGCGGCTACCGACTCAAGTACGCCCGGCGTCGGCCACAATGACGCATTTATCAAGCTAAATGAGGCTAGCGCCGGCGAGAGCGACAGCTACCGCGGGATTCATCATGTAGCCGACTGCAACCAACAGCGCCGCTGCTAATCCCATCACAGCGCCAGGTATGACCTGTCGCTCCCTGGCGATGTTCAATGCATTTCAATGGAGCAATCTTTAATTATTCATAATTACTTGCTATTAATGTTTTTTTTTTTAATGTCAAAAATTCTGTGACCACTTCTGCAATGTTAGGATTTTTTTTTAAGGTAAAAAAAAAAAAAATGATTTTGTGCAGAATTGATATTACAGGTCTGATATTAATGTATTCATATTACAAAATGTTTATAAAAACTTGTATAATTTTACAATCAAAAAATATGGTTGTTTGGGGGTTAAAAACTATTTAAAATCCATCGCCGCCAGCGCTCTGGGGTTTAAACAAGGAATTCACAGCGCGAAAAAATTTGGAGCGTGATTTGTTAATGAATCTGCAGCAAGCCGTTCGCTCTGGCCATTCGCTGTCAGGCGCACCCATACAACGCTGAACCTGTGAAACAGCGACCCCTAAGCCCGTATTCAACATTACCGCACACCGAGTCGCTGTCAACAAGCAAACCCCGGCCAAGCACAGCGAATACTAGCTGGCGCTGTGAAAATCACGCTACTGGCGCTCATCTGTCGCTACCTGGCGCTATTAATGAATGGGCCTCCCCGTGAAAAAACTTTCGGTGAAAATAAATTAAAGTGTTCTACTGGTACTGAATGACCCCCAAAATAGACAGAAAAAGTGAATGGCAGTTTTCTCTCTCCAAAATAAGTAGCACACGACTTCACCTAGTGATGAATCACCTCTTTGATTCAGCACCAGGAAAGAGAAAACAACCATTCACTTTCATTATATAGGGGTGATTCAGCACCTTGTGAACTTTTTGTGCCTCATAGAGGGGCAAAAGAAATCAAAATGCCCCCTAAATGTATAGACACAATATAGAATGAAAGGTTTAACTGCACAGTATCAAAATGATTTAAGCATAATTCTTCTTAATTGGAACTTCTGGAGTCTTCTTGTGTGGAAATGACAGTTTGCTCCTGAAGTTTAAGAAGTTTCAGAGAATCCTGAAATAAAAAATTGAGTTAAAGTATTACAAGTTTGGGAAAAACACATAAAAAGGACTTCATCCATTATAAGTGCACACAGCAAGGTAGAGGCAACACAATCTTAAAGTGTACCTTTTTTAAAAAATAGGTTGTGTTTGAATTCTCAACTTCCTGTTTCAACTAGAAATTCTTTCTCTTCGAATGATTAAAGAGGCGGAGCTAGCCATAGGTATGTGCTGAACAGTGACAGCTGTCTGTGTGCTCTGCCAAAAAGCTGATAACTAATGTATTTCCGCATTTTTGACAGGCCTTTCCGTGTCTATGATCACTTTGATCTTTCCTCTGCCTTTTGTGCCCAGATATCCGCAGGCCATACCTTTTGTACCTTGCTCAGGGTTTTAGAGATCTAGGAAAGCAGAAGATCCTGCAAAGCTTAAAGTGGACCTATCACTGCCACAGCCCAGTAGGTGCCCAATCTGGGATGCTCCACTGTGTGAACACCCCCAGATCTCCCACAAAGCCCAACACCTTGTGGTCCAGTATTTGATTGCATGTAGAATGTTTTCTAGCTGGCAGTATTACTGGATAACCAGTATTATCCTACACGCTATATATTGTGTCTATCATTGTGAATTTCCCTATACAATACACTTTTTGGACAGTGTCCTTTGGTGTGTCAGTTTTCCTTTAAACATTATTTTGCTGGTTTTATACTAACCTACTATAGATATCACTATAATTACATTGGTGCGTGTCGCTGCCCTGCAAATAACTCATTTGCTAAAACAATAGAGGTACAGCAACATGCTGAAAAAATTCTAAATTATATTTTGTGCTGCTTTAATTTGCACCAATGCGGCTTAGTCTGGCAGAAGTGCTTGATAAATCAGGCCTTATATCTCTTTTATGCGTGTTTAATTCATGAGATGTGCAACTACTATACAAATTAATAGTATCTCTAGCCCTGCCATGAAACAACAAGAACCAGCATTCCCTTTTGTATCTAAATCCTGTGCATATAACATTAAATGCTTATAATACATAAAAAATCTGCCAAGAACAGCACTCCTAACTTATGTGTACTTAATGTGTATGTAATATCTTTTTTAACTACTGTATTTTTTGCCATATAAGACGCAACTATGATTTGGAGAAGGAAAATAAGAAAAAAAATATTCTGAACCAAATGTGCTGAAACAAAGCCCCCGCAGCACCAAATAACAGGCAAGATGCAGAATCTCCCACTTACAGGCAAAGGGGCATCTCCCCCCACTCCCCATAGGCAGTGTGGTATCCCCCCTTCCATTTCCATAGGCAGTGTGGCATTCACTCTCCTATTCCCATAGGCAGTGTGGCATTCCCCCCTTCCATTCCTATAGGCAGGGTGCCATTCCCCCTTCAAATTCCCATAGGCAGTGTGCCTTTTCCCCCATCCCGTTCCCATAGGCAGTGTGGCATTTCCCCCTTCCATTCCCAAAGGCAGTGGGGCATCCCCCTTCCCATTTCCATAGTCAGTGTGGCATTCCCCCTTCAAATTCCCATAGGCAGTGTGCCTTTTCCCCTATCCCGTTCCCATAGGCAGTGTGGCATTTCCCCCTTTCATTCCCATAGGCAGTGTGGCATTTCCCCCTTTCATTCCCATAGGCAGTGTGGCATTTCCCCCTTTCATTCCCATAGGCAGTGTGGCATCCCCCCTCCCATTCCCATAGGCCTTAAGAAAAAAAAACAAAACCAAAAAAAAAATAAACTTATATATACATCGTTCCTGCGCTGCTGGCTGGGCTGCCACAGCCACATATTTGAGTGTACTATTTTTTTTTAATAATCGCCCAATAAGACGCACTGACATTCCCCCACTATAAGTGCGCCTTATAGTGCAAGAAATACAGTATTTCTTCTAAATAGATATTTGGCACTTGACAGTGGGGATGATATTCTTAAGCCTGTCTAATGACTGTGAGGGGACAGGAGGAAAAGGACACATTCCTTGTAGCCCCCCCCCCCTCCCCAGGGGCAGCCTGCGGATGCCCTTTGGCCCAGATTTCCATGGGTGTCAAAGATGGAAGACCCTGAAGAGATGAAGGGCGTGAACCTCCTTAGCTGACTCCCAGGAGTTCCCTTCCTGTCTATAATCCTTCCATGTGATGAGATATTGTAACTGATTGCTTCTGAATCTACTGTCCAGGATTGTCTCCACTTCAAATTCTTCCTCCCCTGAATGGAAATGCTCTTGGGAGGTATGGGACCTCCCCTTGTTTGTTGTTTAGTTCAGGAAGGAAATATGAAAGACAGGATGAATCTTGTTTTTCGTAGGTAAAGAGAGCTCATATGCCACAGAGTTAATCATGCTGGGAGACGAAAATCTCAGGTTGGTTTTGGATAACCAGATAGGGTCCCCGGGGAAAGTTCGGGAGCCTTGATCCAGTTCTTGTTGCTCCACAGGGCCATTCTGTCTTGGGCCTGCTTATTTCTATCTTTGAGTCTCAAGGTAATCTCAGTTCATGAAAAAACTAGTCCAGTCTTTGGCCGCTGGACCAGTTAATGCTGGCGTGAAGTCTGGAAGGATTAAGAGGTGGTAGCCGAGATTATTGTAGGCGGAAGTAAATCAGACAAGTCGGTGTTGGACCCAAGCGTTTACCTGTCTACACTCTCCACAGAATCCAAACATCATTGCGGAAACATAGACTGACACACTTAGGGGCCCGCGTCTCATATGCCTTGTGGCAGTGTATTACTGCTCGCTGTGGTCAGAGAATTGAAACACCTAAAGAAATTGCAGTCCCGGGAAGCAATTTAATTGGGCACTCATATGGGACTCAATTGGTCAGTGCCCTTCATAATGACGTCCTTCTTACTGACGTCCAGGAATTAATGATACTGTGGGGGAACAACTTCCTTCAGAGGAGGAATCAGTGCAGAGTAGGGATGTGGACAAATCTGGTGAAGGCAGGCAGTGGTGCAAGCAGTAACAGGAATGGAAAGATATTTGCCTGTATGCCAGTTAATCAGAGGGTTGTGCGTCCTATAGCCAGGGTAGATCCAGGATGACGGGGGCAATAGGAGACTGTACAATGTCGAAGCTTAACAACTCCTTGGGCCTCTCGGTGACAATAATGACAGCATAATAAGGCACCACGGTTTCTTGAGTGACAGTACCATCTTTAATGTGGGAACCATCTGCCAGAGATGACAACGGGCTGTAAATTGGGAGCAAATGGGGAAGCCATGGGTAAGTGATCAAAGAAGCATCTGTTGGCCCCCAAATCCACAATAGCCTGAGTATCAACAGTAGTGTTGTTGAGCTGGGAGGGGATTAGAGGGAGATGACTACTAGAGGATTCATGGATCTTACAAGAGGATAGGGTCTTACCTTGTGGTCAAACAGGACAGGAACTGGTGAAGTGTCCATGGGCACCACAGTAGAAGCAGAGGAGCTACTGACGGCAGGGAGATCTCTCCTCTGGGGTGAGGGCTGGTCAGATTTATTCTAATTGCATTGTTTCTACAGAGGATGAGGCAGGTGAATTAAATGGGAGCGGATTACGAGGGGCAGCGCCAAAGGTAGCTGGGCTGGGAGTGTTAAGGGAGGAATTCCCAACTTTTTTAGAGCGTCTCTTACAAAGTCTTCTGTCGATTTGAATAGAAAGGGAAAAGGTGTTAGGTGCCTTTACCCATGCCAACTCAACCCTGAGGGCTTTGGACAAGCCAAAACGGAATTGGCATTTTGGGTAATGCTTGTTCCACTGGGTGGCCAAACTCCATTTCCTAAACTCAGCAATGGCCTCCTTCCCTGAATTAAGTTCCTGATAGTGGATTTAGTGGAGGTGGCCCTCTTGGGGTCATCATAAAGAACAGCCATGGCATCAAAAAAGGCCACCATGGAAGCAGGTTTGATCAAACTGTGTACCCATTTGAGGCTCTCCCTAAAGCAGAGAGATTATGACACCAACCTTAACTGAATCGTCATGAAAAGTCTGGGGTTGAAGGGTAATATAAAGCTGGCAAGCCACCCTGAAAGATTTAAAGCAGACTCGGTCACCCTGAAAGCGGTCATGTAATGGCATCCTGGGTTCATTTGAAATAGATGTAGGTAGATCTGCATGAGCAGGTGACATGTTTCA
Source organism: Gastrophryne carolinensis (assembly GCA_027917425.1). Classification (NCBI taxonomy): domain Eukaryota; kingdom Metazoa; phylum Chordata; class Amphibia; order Anura; family Microhylidae; genus Gastrophryne; species Gastrophryne carolinensis. Next base: position 266,577,724 of record CM051234.1, read on the forward strand.
AGTGGAGGCAAGCGAAGCCTGGATGTGACCTTCAAGCTGGATCAACCTGACCTGTTTTCCCCTCCATCTGGGTAAGGTTAGAAACCTATTGGATCAAAGCGTTCATAGCAAACGCCTCTCCTTCAGTACCTATAATATGGCTACCTCTTACTATCACGTGCCTGGTTGGGGTCCTGAGCATGGAGATGGCTACCCTTGTACCTCGGGACGGAGTATACCTGAAAGAAGGACTGGTATGTGAAGAACTGCGTTCAGGTTTCAGAGGGGTTAAGTCCAGCTCTGGGTGATCAACAGTCAGGGTAGTCTAAAGGGGGTAAACAAAGTCCGGTTCAGGGTTGCAACGGGCAAGGTAATCCAATAGAATAATTAAAGTCCAGTTCCGGGTCATTAGCAGGCAAGACAATCCAATAGAGGAATCAAAGTCCAGTTGCAAGTCATTAGTAGACAAGTTTATCCAATAATCGGATTTGGCAAGGGGATGGGTATCAAGTAATTTCAGATGCAGGAGTGCTGGTTCCGAGGCTAGAAGGCTGAAGACCAATAACACTGAGTCACAGTGAGTACTGGCCTTAAATAGTGGATCTCGACGCACTTTCGGGGCTGTGCAAGTGAGCGCATGTATGGGAGCAGCACATAGGCGCAATCCGAGTTCATTGCTGTGCAGGCGCATCTTATGTTGCTAAGATGCTGATGTCCGTGCGTTCGCACCGCTGCTTGGACACGGCCGCCCCAGATGCCATGACAGGTATGAACGCCATGACAAATGGACATGTGTTTCATGTTTTTTTTTCTTTTTCACATGCAATTAAAAGGTTATTTGTTATGTAGAATGGTTCTCTGTCCCCCACATTATTTTCTTAAACTCACTATTTAATAAAATGCAAAAAATAAATTAGTGGACCTACAGGAAAATGCTCTTTCACATTTCCCATTGATTTACTTCAAAATAACATGATAACATAGTTAGTTCTTTTCCTGACTCCTATGGTATGCCTGGTATCTTTCCATTCATCCTAAGAGGCGAAACCCTTTGGTTGATTGTCTAATATTTTTTTTACCTTGAATAAAGTTATATTATAATAACTTGGATTATCTGTCTGTATGACGTATGACAAGGTGGTTTGCAGTAACTTGCCTTCAACATCTTATATTCCTTCTCATATGCAATGGATTTAGGTCTGACCAAAATATAAGGAACCATACTTCAGCAGTTAATGGGAGAGTTTACATTTATATAAATGACTTTCGAATTACATTTTTTAAACTTTTCATTATTGTGTTTTCCCTAGCAACAATGTGTTTACCTTAGCAATGTACATCAACTGGTGTGTACAGATCACAAAACTTCCTCACTCTTACTGGCTAATCATCTGATTGGCTAAGACACAGATTTAACCCCTTCTGCTGTAATTCAGCTTATTTAGACAGGGAGCATAACAATCTTGTGTTCCGGTAGCTAAATGGTTACAGGGAGTGTTCACAGCTGGAAGCGTCACTACTGCTGTGGGACTTAGCCAAAGCTGCTAAAGAGTTCACTTGTTACAGTGAAAGCATTCTGGGATATGTAGTCAGTAGTTTTTACTGAAGGCCAGAAAAACTACTCCCATCTTAGGATCACAGAAACACAGGAACAAGGAAACATTGACAAAAAGGGAGTTTTCCTTTAATAACCACTGAGCTGTCCCCTACCACCATTAGGCTATTATAGTGCTTTCTGGCTGCTGTTCACACTGCCATAAAATAATCGGGGGCATAACATTGAGGCTTCAGACTGCAAGCAGCACGCTGTATTTATTTATGTGCTACTTATGGATAATACTCAGAAATATGAGTAGAGAGTTCTCTCACCTTTATAGCTTGTACTCTGCTTATCCACACCATTGCATCTTTGTCTTTAGGATCTTTAGAATGTCTTAAAATTCCATGATATGCTCGTCTTAGGTGTTTTAGCTCTATGATGACTGCTGTAATCTATGGGAAATAAAGAATACTTTAGATATACACTGGCATTGCACTGTCCAGTTGCACTAGAGCAAACAAAGATAAGCATGATGCCTGGTCCAGATCGTTTTAACCCTCCTTGTGGTTAGGGACCCAATTTTAGCAATTGATAGGCCAATCAAAGTGGACCAATCACCAGAATGTTTTGGGTGACTGGTCCTTGTCCCTGAGGCACCCCAATTTGGGATACCCCGCTGTGTGAAACCCCTCAGATTGACAACTAAACTCACCTATCCTTAGTTCCGACTGCGCATGAGTGGCCTCTCGTCCAATCAGAGCTTTATGCCATGCATACTTATACATAACATACTAATACATACACTACATAAAGCCGTTCTTTGGATCGGCGGCCGCATCCCTGGTTTTCCTGTGGAGTGAGTGCTCCAGCACATGCGGCTGTTGCTCCTCCCCCTGTGAAACCACAAAATTGATCATTGTTCCTTGCTCCAGTCACTTTAATGATCACAAAACTGTGCTATTAGACCAACACATACACATGTCAGTAACCAACGCCACTAAGTAACAAAACACAAAATAATTTCTACCATGAGTGGATAAGCCATGCTCCTGTTTAAAACCAATTAACCTAGTGCTAGTGCCACCAAAAAAAGATGAACTCTGTGTATCTCCTAGGTAGGTAGGTTATGTTAGTGAGGTAGGTGGGTGAGCATGCATACCTATAGGTGAGTAGGTAGGCAGGCAAGGTAGGAGGGTAAGTGGGGAGGTAGGTACTTAGTTATGTAGGTGAATTGGTGGGTGGGTCAGTAGGCAGGTACAGAGGTAGACATAGGTAGGTGGGTCAGCAGGTAGATAGGTTGGTAGGTAGGACAGAGGTGGGTCAGTAGGGAGGTAGATAAGTAGGTAGGTCAGTGCGTGGGTCAGTAGGCAGGTAGATAGGTAGGAGGGTGGCTTAAGTCCTCGCCCCAATCTGTGCTGTCCTAGGCACCTCCAGTGGGTCACTAGTCCCCCCCTCCAGTCCGGAGTACTGGGACTCGAAAGTGCGTCACCTTGGGAATCGATGCACCTCACCCAGGGAGGTCCAATTCCGAGATCGGCTTCTCTGGGACCATGGGAGCAAGGAAGCCCAAACTTACAGGGAATGTAGCTGAAATCTTCAGCTGAAGAACAAGGCCCTGCTCCCACTGATATTTAGGCCCTAGTTCTGGCGAGCAACAGTACCAAGACTTTGCGGTACAGCAAAGTCCCAGTACTGTTGCTTATGGAGGCCGGGGTCTAACAATCGTGGTGGGGGTGTTCTGCAGTAAAAAGCTTCAGCTACATTCCCTTGGAGTTTGTGCTTCCTTGCCCCCCATGGTGCCAAAGAACCAAAGTGCCAAAATGGGTCTTGTTGCCCTCCTCATAACTGAATGACACTGGCCACTTGGTATGGTGAAAACACACACATACACTACATGCAAAGGTTTGCCCAGACAGGTGGGTACAACCAACGCTAAACCTGACCGTAGCCAGCTACATTTTTCCAGGCCTGCCATCGGTCCGTTTAAAAGACCTCCAACCATAGCCCCAAATTTGGTGGAGGGTTGAGCATGTGTACAACTTACAACCTTATGAATGCTGCTCTAAACTACCCTTCAAATCACCCCCCGACCCCCCGTACTCCTAATACACTGAGAAACTTGAAGTCACTAATTTGCTCCTTTACTATCAGGCTGCAAAGTATATTGGTGTGTATAAATGCCAACTCCACCTATAAATTGTAGGGTTTGGGGGGGAGGTTCCTTTTAGTAGTTTATACACGTTACAAGATAGAGGACAGGGGTAGCTAATGTTGTTTTAACTGAAGGGACTAGATTAATAGAGACAAGGAACAGGAATCAGTGGACCCCCAATCTTAGTTTATCAAGTACTGTACTACTTTTCGTTTTCTAATTAACTCAAGTACCACCTGAGTGGTATGTATGGGCTGTAAGTCACACACAAAACCACCATTATAATGCATTTATATAGTTTTTACCATTTTGTGCAGGTTTGTATTTATGGAGCAAAACAGGGTTAGGTTAATACTAGTTGGTGGTGGCAGCAGATTAGGTTAGGGTACAGGTAAGTTTGCAGCTTTGCTAAAGACCACCTAATAGGAGCTTGAGTACCACCAGTGGTACTCATACCACTGGTTGGGTACTCCCTGGCTTAGGGGGTAATTCACTAAAATGAAAAGAGCTCCCTTATGCAGAGAGTTATGTACACTACTCTGCAAAGAGCTGTATGCTGCATAACTATGTGACCATGGGTTATTATAGAAACAATTCTAAAGCTTTCAGGATACATTTAAATAGTTAATATGCTTTGAGATTACAGCCCTTTAAATCAATTTGCCAAATCACCTGTCACACAATTGAATAGTTAAACATAATAATATTATTGTATAAGTTGTTAGTACAATGTGCAGCAAAAAGCACATGTATGTTGTTTATTCTACCTGATTGAGTATTTTGTGGTAATTTTCTTTGAGGGTGGAGTGCTCATTTAGAAGTTCCTCCACTTGCTCTCTGCTTTCATCAGTTGTGCTTTTACAACCCTATGATAAAACAAGAATATAACAATAAGCTGCTATTTTCAAGTATTAGAGTATATAAAATGTGGGCATGTCCCATGCTGATTACATTTCAGTGTTCAATTGGTGGCACAAGGATAGAGCACCCCATGCATTCTCATCTTAAAGTGGACCAACACCCGATGCTGATCGACCCGGGAATCTATAAGATTCCCGGGCCGATCAGCATCGGGCCTGCGGGGCACCCCGATCGAGGGTGCACCGCTGTGTGACACCCCCCAGAAAGCCCCGAAATTCCTACCTGCTCCTCGATCCAACGTGACCCGCCGCCGCCGCTAGCGCATCCCTCTATCAGGGCACGCACCCGCGTCGGGCGGGCGCGCTCGCTTGTCCGTCGACGGACCTCGCTTGTCCAGCGGCGGGGATTGGCTGCAGCGGTCACGTGGGAGCGGGGACAGGTCAGTTTTTGGGGCTTTCTGGGGGGTTTCACACAGCTGGGCACCCCCGATCGGGGTGCCCCACCGAAGTGGACCAAACCCAGGATAGTCAAAATCCTGGGTGTTGGTCCACTTTATCTTCTTGATCTTAGCTCCATTTGTGAACACATCTGTGCTGGTCTGCTGAATTCACTGATCACCGATCTGCTCCTGATGGCAACTGTGTTACAAGCTATCTTATGAAGCAAGGACATGCCTTCTTATGTACAGACACAGCACTTTTAGGGTTGTAAGAACACTTTTGTATTTTTTGTTACTGTTTTATTAAAATGTAAAAAAACATAGTTTCTAATGTTGTGTTGAGAGTTTCTATCTCTCATTTCACAGAGGTTGTACAGTGTAAACCTCAAATATCCCCTTGCACTATTTAGTAATATACATTATACAGCAAAATATTTAGCTATATCTTTGGCAGAATATTCAGTCCTGTTGCTTTAAGTATAATGCCAATGTTAATTCTGTGTTTTATGTCTTACCTTGAGTTCTTTAAGGGTTTCCAACATTAATTTCAACGTGTGCTTTTTTTCTGTATCTAATTTAGTATTTTTCTGAAGAAGGGCTGAATAGGAGAATTAAACTTAACTAAATGTACAAACATCTCTACCACAATGTACATATTTTAATACAATTTAATTACACTTACATTCCAGTTTTTCCAGTAATTCTGCCAGATGTTCATAGCAGGCAAGAATAGTTTCTGTACCTGTTTCAGATCTTTCACTTGAAAGAAACAAAAATGCCTTAGCAATTATTATGCTTCAGAAAAAAAGAACAATCGGCAAACATTGTAAGATAATAGAGAATTACAAGTGTATACACAATAATACTGTGAATATTCTGTTATTTTTGCACATTCATGTCTCTCTACTATGTTCCCAAAAATTTCCAATGACAGCAGTAATTCCACATGCATTGAATTGCAATAAATACAGTGAGTTTCATTTTGCAGGTAGTACTCTAATCATTTCTTTGCTTGGCCTGACTCATCTTGAAAGTTAACATTGAGAAATGAAATGAAAATGAACAGATTTTGTGGACACCTTCCCTTTAATCAACCCCATGGAAGCCTACTGTAGAACCTATGCCCTTTAGATTTTGGACTAGAAAGTGCTCTCTCTTCTAATGTAATTCTGTATCATTGTGTTTTGTTGCATTTTGATTCGATAATACCATATGCATTATATGCATTTGTTGTCATCTCTTTATATTATGACTAATAATGCCCTCTGTAAATTATGTTGTCCCACCCTCCTGTAAGTTATACTTTGTACTGCGGCAGAGAATACACTGGCACTTAATAAACAATAATAATAATGATAATGATGAACAGTCAGGATTTATATCATTGCCATAAAGGGCAACTTAAAGATTAGATATATCATTCAATACATGATAACATAGGCATTTCCATTATCCTAAAATATGCATTTAGGTGTAAGATTATATTAAACAGCATTTTTTAGAATTTGTTGCCTTCTTCTGGCCATTTTAATTATTTTTTAATATTGTCTCGATGGATTTCACCTTCAACACAGAGTGGTATTTACAGAAAGAAAATGTCCTCAATTTAGAGTTTAATAAAAAGTATCTGTTTTTAGCATACAGATTTTGGAAATGTTGGCACTTAACGCACTAAATAAACAATTGAATAAAACATTATCTTAAAATTAAAAAGTTGTGACTAGTTATTAGCTTCAAATACAACTTCCCTTCCTCTGCACATGTACTGCTGATGTTAATATGTTGCTGTATTTTAGAATACCATTTTTATATTTCATATAGACACTAAATTTACCAATGAGCTCACCTAAGGCCATTGAAAATACTGGGCTGGTGCAGAAAGCAGAGGATGCTGTTCTGAGAACACACCCCTAGGAACACCAGAAAATGCACTGTTTTCTGGTAACAATTGCATATCTTACTTTGTGTAATTTCTTTCCCAGCAGGCCTGGATTCATGGGCCAGAGGTGGAGCCGAGAATCCAAAGGGCAAAAGAAGGCCACCGAATTTTCAGAAAATCCAAAATGGTTAAATACAAGTGAAGATGTTCTGCCAACATTTCAGGGTCCGGAGGGGCTCTTTCTTAAGACACACCATAAACAGAACACCGTACCTATGCATATAAGGTAATCTAACCTGACCTGCAAATTCCCGCCTGATGTCATAAGGGTACAATGATTAGGACAGCCAACCGCTCCAGGCAAGTGTGTACTCACAGCTTGTATTTGGATGGGTTTAATACAGAGGAAAGATTCCTATGTGTGGGCAATTGCCATATTTGCAGAAAAATCCACCAAAAATTGTGATTGAAATATGTATCTAAGTGCCAAGTTGACTACATCTTTAGTCAAAGATGAAGCTATACAAGACAAAGATGAAGCCATATAAACAAGTGGTCAAGTCTATTGTCTGTGTATATGACATTACAATCAGTGTTAATGCTACTGATCTGTAGGCATTGAGGCATGTTTCTGGAGTCCTCCTAGGAACAGATATGAAATGAGGAAGCAATAGCCAACAGTTGAAATGGAGATGTCTGTAACACCAACAGAACCCTGAGACCCCAAGGCTCCACTGGTTCTTACATTGCAAAAGCACATGAGCAGCCTCTGAAATAAAATGAACTCCCAAACTTTAAAGTTTAATAAATTCGTGAAGGATGGGGTAGGAATCCTAGTACCTGTAGTAAACCTTAGCAGAAAACTCCTTAAAGGCACACAGCAATGTATGGATGTATGTAGTACTGGCAAAGAAAAAGCCCTCTTCTCGGTTGAGAAGACCCTACGGTGAACCAGGAAAAAAGGGTGACCTGTAATTAAATGGGCTGATTTTAGCCCCCAAAATAGGTCACTCCGTACTTTTGATGCCCACTTCATTTGGCCGGGATGGCCAACTGATGAGCATCTGGTCTTGTGTGAAATGGGCTCAAGGGAATTCCTCCATGGACTCCTAACACTAATGCACCACTGAAAGCCACAAGGGTTCTTGCACTTGGCCCCTGCTGTGAAAGCATTTTCATTAGGAAAACAAATCTTCTACTGCTTTTGTCTATAGCTATCCACATAAAGGAAATGTCTGTCAACTATTATTTCAGCCAGCATTAGATATAATGCTTGTAGTCCACCAACTTGATGTGGACCATTGTTAATTCTACCACCTGGTTTTTAATGTTTTTGGTTGTATTACCCAAATCTTTTAACATAAACTTCACCTCTAGGACAGTGCCCTGTTGTGTCCAGTAATGTAGTGGTATCATTTGAAGATTTTTTCTCTGATCTAATCTCTGGTGTGGTGCTCTGAACTTGCCATTCAGGCTTAGATTCAAGTGGGCTTTACTCCCTTGGGTGGCTGCTGGAGAGATGATTCTCAGGCATTGAGAGATTTTTCTGGCAGGTGGATTGCAGATTCCCCCTGCAAGATTATCCGTAAGATTGTCCCCAGCAATGCAAGTGCAACTGATAGGTGTGAACAGGGCCTTAAACTTTTAAATTTTATTTAAATTTTATTTAACCTGCCCCTACTGAACTATTAAGAATACATCATTATTTTAATTTAGTTGATCAAATGATATGTTTAGGCTTTATATTAATAGCTACTAAAGGAGTTCATTTTTTAATGGTGACTACACATAGACATTAAAGTTATACTAAAGGACGATTGTTGTCAATTGCCTCCGGCTACACGTTGCACTGGTCTAAACTTCAATCCATTTTCAAAAAGACCCTATAGTTCCTAAGTTAATAATAAAAATAGTACAGCATTGGAGATGCATGGGAAAAATGAGAAACAGTGGGTGTGGCAACAGCAATGTGATGTAATCACTGTGCACTGAGTGCTTTGCATATTCATAATGGGTGGTCTCTAGGGCTCGTGACCGAGACTGCTCTATCTAGTACTAAATCAAATCAGTTTAATTTTGTTCTGCCAGATATTCTTGGCACTTTTACATTCCCAAAAACAGTAAAAATCTGAAGACTGAAATTGTCTACAACCTGTCAGCTCAGTGTGAGTAGATCTTGAGGGTAAGAGACACGGTGCAGTCTGAGATTTTCTGCAGCCTTTGCAGAGTGGCTGGATGAAGGGTGGGGTTGCTGCTGCAGGGTGGATGTCTGACCTGTGGCAAGGCTGGCAAACAGAGGCATACACAGGAATACAGGGTGGCAGGTGTGGACAGGCTGCTGATTGCTGGCATCCTAATCAAAGACTGGAGCCAGATGTCTGAACGCTGAGAGCCGTGCACGTTCACGAGGAAGAAGAGAGAGGAGGGAGGAGAGGGGTTACAGAGCTGCAGTGAGAGACAGCCAATCAGGACATCTGGGGAGGGAGTGGGGGACTCAATATAAGGTAAGCTACTTATATTTATGTTTTAACTTCTGACTTGCCAATCATTTTAAGTGTTCCTGATAAACACATAATTGTTTATTAAGGTTATGCCAAGTCAGGAAAACATGTTACTGTACATAGATCCTACAAAAAACCTACAGACTAACCAAAATAGACAAAATTAGGGTTCCCACACACCCCTAGATCCTACCAAGCAAGCAAGAAGTGGCAATACCTTACAATTGATAAAAATAGTTTAAGAAATTACATATAGTCACACAAACACATGATAAAACTACATTTAAGACAACATCACATTAACACTATAGACACCGGGGGGCGCCAGAGATCCATACAAACAAAAATTATAGACAATAGATGTTGCACAGCAGTGCCAATACTAGAAAGGACCACAATACCCACTATTCCTATACTCATCTAAACAAAATACATTATGTCCAACAATGTGCCAAATGTGCAAATCACAATCTTATATACAAATGCTAAAGTGCTTATGCTCAAAATCTATCTCATTATTATTTTATAAGGACCAACCGGAGGGAAAAAGAGACATATAACCAACAATAATAAGCATTGCCGGCATGTGCTGGGCTGGTTCCGTTATATTGATGATGTACTATGTTGTGGCGGGGGACTGAAGAGGAACTCAATGATTTCATTAATAATAATGCCTTTAACATCTATCTCACGACTCAATCTTCGAACACTTAGGTCACTTTTCTGGACCTACACATCATCATCTCAGAGGATGGTAAGATTGAGACGGACTTGTATCGTAAGGAAACATCCACTAATGCATTGTTACATTACAAGAGTTTCCATACTCTTTGAAGAATGGGATACCCGTGGGCCAGTTTCATCGGGCTCGTAGAAACTGCTCAGATGAGATAAGCTTTTTACGTCAAACTGTAGATTTAAGCCGCCGTTTTGAGAACAGGGGGTATCCCAAATAAGTGATCAGGAGAGCCCGGAATCGAGCTGCGGCCACTTCAAGGGAGGGTTTGTTGGCCCCTAAGAAAAAGAAACATCATGACCCTGAGATCAGATTTTGCACCTGATACAATCGGGATTGGGGCAATCTGAGGCAGATCTTACAAAACCATTGGAGTTTATTGGGTTCAGACCCAGATCTTGTTAGGTGGACTTATAAGGGACTGGGCATGGTGGCCCAACGGGCACCCAATATCAGGGACATTCTGTGCCCAAGTCATTTTGGGAGAACAACCGACTGGCTCACTGAACAACAAAGAACCCTTGTGGGTAACCATCCATGTGGCAAATGTTCTATTTTCCCCCACATGGTAAAAGAGAAAGTGATATGGAATCTGGTGACTGGTAAGTATTTTAAAATCCGGCAATTTATCAACTGCTGTACCATGGGCATTATTTACGCACTGTGGTGCACCTGCCCTAAGATGTACATTGGGGAAACCCGAAACAGCCTTAAGGCGAGGCTACAAGCTCATGTTTCCAGCATACGGCTGGTGTCTAGACACATGGAACAGGGCAGAACTATTACACCAGTAGCCAAGCATTTCCTAGATGTACATAACAGTGATTACAGCCATATGAAAATTATGGGCATAGAGAGGGTCACGCTGGGGCCAAGAGGTGGAGATCCCAAGCACAAGCTACAACAACGTGAGCTCAGATGGATCTACCTTTTGGATACACAGTGGCCCAGGGGTCTCAACGAGGATGTGGCCTTTACACCTTTTTTGGGGGGCACATAGGGTGTTCTGGTTTATTTTTCATTGAGTAGGTAAGTGTGGGTTTATTTGCATGGGGTTTCACGTGGGTCACGTTTTTGTTATATTCACTTGTTGTTGCACTTTTGTGCCTTCTGCCTTTTTGGCAGTTTTTGGCACAGTATTGGCCTTGTGGCCATAAGCACTGTTTTATCCTTTGGGATCATTTATTAATTGAGTTACATAATAAATTATTTTTATATACAACTCACTTTAGATGAAAGAAAAGACACACATTCCCCGCTGTCCCTGTGGTGATGAAAATCAACTAGCACCAATGAAAGCCAATATCTTGTGGATACAATTTGTTCGGAGAATGGCGTGGTGGAGACCATTTCTGCATCTATTTCTTCTCCTTCTTGGTCTTTCCCTCCCTTTCCCTTGTCTCTCATCCGTAACAAGTGCTGTATCATTATTGTTGTTTCATTTATTGTAACATCCTGCTGGATCGGGGTTATGCCTTGTTGTGGTAGTTTATTGTTTATATACCACTGCCATTGCTGGCTGCCCTGACTCTATTTGTTATCTGTAGTGCTATATAGGGGATAATGTCTGACTCTGGGCTGGTTTCCTGGTATGTATTACTGTCTGCTTTCACGTCTGGGGTGCCCCATTATGCCTTTACCGGTATAAGATGTCCATTTTTGACTATAGTTTTATAGCATTGTAATGTTTCATGATTATAGTTGTTTGACCAATATCTCATGGATTTATGATAATATGTAGATAGATTCTCATTTATGTATATGATGTAGATCCTTGTCATACATTTTGCCTTATAGTCTGTATATTGTGGTATGTGTTTTAATTGTACTTGAAGGTCCTGTGCTCTTCCCAATATACTCACCTTTTCCATTCTTCTAACACCTAACATCAGTGTGCTGTTATCTCGGGGGCTGTGCGTGTGCACCTCTCGGCTCCGTCATCCTCTGGCGCTGACGTGTGTGCGCACTTCCCCCGATCGCACTGCCCTCGTTCTCCTTTGTGGCGCACGCATCTGCTGTTGACCTGTGTTCATACACTGGGTGACGTGCGCCCCTTCCCTGCTCCCTCCCTTTGGGTGCGCATGCATCCGCCGCTGACCATGTATAGACATTGGCTGGGGGCGTGGTTCTTTGCCCTCTGCTCCCGATGCCATTACTTGCCAATTGCTTGTGCACATTTATGCTCGCCTGATACTGATACTGGTACTGCGGAGGCTGTTACTGTGCTTATATATGAGTCAGATACATATTGATTATTAAGATTCCTCACTTTTGTGTATGTTGCTGCGTGACGCGCTTATGGCCGGGTGCGTCGTGCAGCAACGCTGGAACGCAGCTGCTGCGGTGTCGCACTTCCGGCCGGAGTGAGCCACGCAGCTCCTTTGTTCTGCCCTTTGGTTCATATCTCCGGCTAGTATCTGTCATCAGTAAACATTATGTGCACAGGTGCGGTGGTCCTTTTGGCGCTTTGGAGACATGGGAGCTCATTGGTGGATGTTTCCTAATGTATCATTCCTGTGGGTATATAGGGGACTGCACAGGGCCTTAGTCTATTGTCGTCCTGAGGAAGTAACAGGCACACGTTACGACACACATTGGCGGACATATTGACGGAGGGAGGCCCAGTTGGTCTGTATTTTTTTTTATTATTATTTGTTATATGTCTCTTTTTCACTCCGGTTGGTCCTTATAAAATAATAATGAGATAGACAGATTTTGAGCATAAGCACTTTATCATTTGTATATAAGATTGTGATTTGCACATTTGGCACATTGTTGTACATAATGTATTTTGCTTAGATGAGTATAGGAATAGTGGTTATTGTGGTCCTTTTTAGTATTGGCACTGGTGTGCAACATCTATAATTTTTGTTTGTATGGATCTCTGGCGCCCCCCAGTGTCTATAGTGTTAATGTGATGTTGTCTTAAATGTAGTTTTATCATGTGTTTGTGTGACTATAGGGTCGATTCAAAGAAACATGTAACAGCTTGGATTTTGGTGCCGATCATCCTATTTTTCACCTCCGCTCGTGCGTTCGTATGAACTTGCGAGTGATTCTATAAGCAAATACGTTTCTATCCTAAAATATACGTCCGTTCGTATGGCAGTTCGGGAATCAGACCTATGTCAGTTTCCATCCTGAATTTTCCGTTTCATTTCTCAGGTTGCAACATTGGTTTTGCCCTTTTTCCTTTTTTGTCTGGACGTAAATCCTTCTGATCTTGCGGCTGCGCACTACAAACTTACCTCATTAAAGTGCATTCTAAATATTTGGTCTTTTATTTTTCTTTATTTCATTCATTTTGTAGTAACCAACCATTAATGAATGCATTTGCATAAGTAAATCTTACTTTGTTTAATTTTTAGTTAACTTGCATTTTTTACTTGTGGATTTAATTTTAATATTTTGGCTTCAAATGGTACAACTTAAAATGTTGTGTGTGGTTACCCACACCCTCTACATACAGATTGCTCTCAAATATTAAAAAACACCCAGCAACTTCTGCATGTTATGAGCCTAGAAACAGCCAAGATGGCGGCTCAGGTATTATCGGGCAGCCTGCAAACAGAAAGGGCCTTGTGACTGTGTTGCTCTGGATTCTTTGATTTCTGACCTTTCCGTGCCCCCAGCTCTGCTGTGTCTGTGCAAAATACAGCAGTAACCCACATCCTGGACTTTATCCCGCTCTCCTCTCCTCAGTAAGTGTGATGCATCTGACCAAAGATGTGCTTAAATAATTAAACAAAGCAAAGGTAAACAACTACACCAATAAATGCAATCTAAAAATATTATTCTAGTACATCAATTTAAAAATAAATAACAAAGGACATAAGTTTCTTTAATTAACGCAAATAAATTGCAAAATAAAGGTTTACATGCAAAGGACTCATTAAGGTCCACATTAAAATGCTTTTATAAGGCATACATGAATCAGGTATGCATTGCCATACAATTTATGGCCTCGGCCATGCTGATACATGCAGTTCATTGGAGCTCCAGACGCGCAGACTCCTCCACATAGCCAAAAAACCTGTTCAAGAACAGCAATCCGACTGCTAAAAGGTGTCGGCAGTGGCTTTCTTTTAAAACGTATTTAGAGGTTTGAAAACTGTTCTCTGAATCACACCTAAACACATCCAATTATCCTAAGTTTTACGTTTTGATCCTAAGTTTTAGGATTTGATCCTAAGTTTTACGTTTTGATCCTAAAATTTACGAACGAACTTGCGATGATCGTAAGAGCATATACGCATTCGAACGTAGGCTCGTGCGAGTCGTAAATGGCCAAAAAAACAGGAAAAAATGACTAACACCCACCCAAACTTACGATTCTCGATCCGAAATCAATTAACTTTTGCTCTTTGAATCGAGGGGTATATGTAATTTCTTAATAAACTATTTTTATCAATTGTAAGGTAGTGCCACTTCTTGCTTGCTTGGTAGGATCTAGGGGTGTGTGGGAACCCTAATTTTGTGTATGTTGTGCATTTGCATTTTTCCTGCCAAACGAAGTGGGCACACCGTATTATATTATCTGTTATCTCCTTTGTAAATAGAAACTGGTGCTGTCCGCCTTTCACCTTTTGTAAATGACTAACCAAAATAGAATACTACTGTATAAAAAAGGTAAACATACAACATACCTGTAACTAGGGCATGTCGGCCTACAGGAGTCTCTGTGTTTATCAGCTCTACAGAAATAATCAGTTTGTATGGTCAAAAATTATTCATACACTAAACTAAACATTATTACTAATATGGAATCCAGTTTCCTCCCTGTGTTCATTTTACCTCTGCCTACCTCTACTTACTTCTTTCAGCTTTGTCCCATCTTACCTCTGCTCCTCTCCCCTGTACCTTACCTCTACCCATCACCTCACTTACTATCTCACCTCTGCTCATCCCACCTCTGCTCAACTCTTCTTGATTCAGCTCTGCCCATCTCACCCCTTCCTGCCTCATCTTTGCTCATTTCTACTCTCCCTGCCTTACCTTTGCCCACTCCTTCCCACCCACCTATTCCTATCTCCCTTTAACCCACCTTACCTATGTCTATTGCTTAACATACAATCTCACTTCTGTCCACCTTAGCTTGACTCACCTCTGCGTATCTCTACCCACCTTTGCTCACCTCTGCCCACCTCACCTCTTTCCACTTAGCCTCCTCTGAAATTACTTTTCCCTGCTTTACCTTTGCCCACTTCGCACCTCGCCTCTACCCACCTCTGGTAACCTTACCTCTTCTGCTTCATTTCACCCCACCTCTTTCTGCCACCTCTGCTCTCACCTTTGCATATACATGAGGGTATTCGCAACTTACATTTTTTTGTGACCCCTTGAAGTGCAACAATACGACAATGTGGCCCCTAGACCAAAAAAGGTTGTGCACTCCTGACTTAAAGGGTCTGTCCAGGCAAGAAAACAAAAATTGCTGTATTTACCTTTTGTCTCTGGATACCCCTTCTGTTTGGCCCTGTTGTTTTAAAATGTAACAATCACAAAGATTGATCACCCCACCACCCAGTGCCAGGTCCCATTCTCCCCTTCCTCCAGGAGGAAATTTTAATGAATGGCTTGGGCATTATTCGGAGGGGGGCATAATTCTGTCCAGATGGAGGGGGAGAATGGAGGTCTGCACTACAGGGCGGGATGCTTGAGCTCAGCGATAGGTTTTAAAACACTGGAGCCAGATAGAAAACTTGCGGGGGACAAAAGGTTAGTTTGGATTTTTTTGTTTTCTTGCCTGGAAAGTGACTTTAAGGTATAAATATCATTACATATTTACCTATATTCATTTAGGTGACATTCATTTTCTTGGTTGCGGTCATAATTTTTACATTCAGATTTTATTTCCTGAAGAAAGTATAAATACCAATGACTAATTGTTATGTGTAGAGATCATACTGTTGTACTATAAAACATGAACGATTATTTTTGAACATATGCATCCAAGCAAAACAGATATTATTGATAACAATACCACTAGCGTCATCATGTCATAATAACAAATAGTCCTTATCTTATGTTGTGTTCAGCAATGAGGTAACTAATAGCACAGGGCTGCAGAAAATACCCTTTTTCTCCTTGAATTACGTGGTCTTCTGGATTTTCTGGTGCTGGATACACACGATTGCTGAGACGCCGAGTCACTATCAACAGCTTTTCTGCAGCTACTTTTATTTATTTGAAATTCATTTCCTTGTTTGCGGTCACCAATATTAGATTCATATTTTATTTCCTAGAGAAAGAAAAAATATATAAATGTAAAATTGTTAAGAGTAGCAACTTGCAAAATAATTACTCTCTAATGTACTTTTTATTTTGCAGAACTTAGAGATCATACTTGTGTACTACAGTAAAGATTATATTTGAACATATGCACCCTAGCAAAACAGATAAGACTGATAAGAGCACAACTGGCTTATGCCATGGTTGGCGCCATCTTGAATTGCACTACTTTTGCTGAATTTTCCAGCTTTAAGGCTCTACTATAATGTATGCGGCGAGTGGACATAGCTAATCTCCAGAGCATAAGAAGAATATTTATCTTGTGGGTTTTTATTTCTTTGATATGCTTATATCAAATGACACTATATAAATATTATAGTGCAGTTTACAAACTCTGATAATCTCTCCACGTTATAATTAAAATATATTCCTTATCTTATGTTGTACCTAGCAGTGTGGTAACTAGTATTGCAGTGCTACACAATATACCCTTTTTCTTGGTGTATTCGGTTTAGGTGCTCTTCTGGAGCTTTTAGTGCTGGACACACATGATAACTGAGACATCGAGTCACTATCAGTATTTCTGCAGATACTTTTTCCATGTTCCGGAACCTGGCTTTCTTTGGGAATGCTGCAAAAAACAATAGGATTAAAACAAATATAAACCACCTTAAAATGAACATATTTAGAAAGAGTTAACATTTTTATTAATCTAAAATAAAGATTAACCTCTCTCTGCTTTTCATCTGCCCACCTCTGCTTACCTGATCTCTTCCCTATTCTCTTCTACCCTCTTATTACGGCCTCATCTCTGCTTACCTTTGCCATATACATAAAATGATATGCAATGTTTTAAGGTAGAAGCTTGCCTTTTCATTATAAGACAATAATGCTTTTAGGCCAAAAAAGTTGTACACCCCTGATGTACAGTATATGCACTCAATACTTGATCAGGGCTCCTTTTGCATGAATTACAGCATCAATGTGGTGTGGCATGGAGGTGATTAGCCCGTGGTACTACTGACATGTTTTGGAAGCCCAGGATGCTTTGCTAGCAACATTCAGCTAATCTGCATTGTTGGCTCTGGAGTCTCTCATATTTCTCTTAAAAATACCCCAAAGATTTTCCATGGGGTTTAGGTCAGGTGAGTTTTTCAAGCACAACGGCACTGTTATTATTAAACCAGGTCTTGGTATTTTTACAGTGCTGAGGGGTATGGAAGGATATAGAAACCCCTCCAGTGATGCATTGGTCACATGGGGGAGACACCGGAGAGACTCCATCTCTCCAGTATAAAAGGCAACTTCCTGGCCTAACTGACACTACCCTTGACTGGAAGCCAAGAAAGGAGGAGGAGGGACCTATGTCCTTCCTTACTCCAATTGCCAACTGGGTGTCTAGACACCCAGTCAGCCTCATTTTAATTGACACAGTGCTGGACAGAGGATAGGTAAATAAGTATAGGTTAATTAAGATTAATAAAAAAAAGTGGTCTTTTTTTACTTTTGAACTGGTAAGGGGTCCAAATGGAGTGAGGAAGGATACTGTTCCCCCTTCTTCCTTCCTTGGCTTTCAGCCAACAGTAGTGTCAGCACAAGGAGAAGCCTTTTATACTCCATATTCCACACCTCCAGTGACATACTTGTTACATGTGGGGGATTCCTCCTCTATTAAAGCCTTCAGCCCAAACTAAAAATCATTACTTCCAAATGGCAGCCAGGACAATAGGAAGGGGTACTTGTGTTCCCCATGATCCAGAGACAGTGGTGGTGTCATCTTGTAATGCCATAGCTGCCTAAAAAAAAACAGCAGAGGAGCCTAGAAGATGCAGTGAAGACTGGGCACAGGACCCTGAAGACCCTGCCAGACTGGAGACAAGAATAAAAAAGACACAGACCACTAAATAGTTAAACTGCGTATTAAAATGTATTTGTGTGTGTCGTTTTTTTTTTACCTTTGACTTGGTGTGAACTGGTAAGGGGCTTATAAAATATATGACTTTTATTTTCTGTAATAAGTCAGTGATATCCTATTTATTTAGAAGTTTGAATCCTATAAGGACACTGTATTCCTAAATGGGAAACGTAGGACAATAAAAACAACCTTATTTTCTGCTCTTCATTGTGATCTTTTAGTTTTCCTTTTTTCTTCATTACACCAAATAAAAGTTCCTTTTGTGACAGTAAACTCTGATTTTCCTGCTGCAAATGTTGCACTTGTAAATGAAGAGATTTATTTTCACTCTTGGATCCTCTGACAACATTTTCAAAGGACTGGCTGTACTTCTTCACAGTTGACAATTCAAGATGAAGATTTTCATTTATCTGTGCATAAACACAGCCATAAATTCAAGGTAATTCCATTTATTGGCTAACTCAATAGATTGAAAAATGCAAGTTTTCGAAGCACTTCAGGCATAATACAAATTTGTAACTTACAGGCACACATTTTTACAGAAAACTACAAAAGTGTCACACGTGAAAAATGGCATAGTCATACAATTGTAAGATGTGAGATAATAGTCGGGGGGATTATGACAATTTATGGTGAGCTGATGAGAATGGGATGGGGGGAGAGAAATTTTGTGTGGATAGAAAGTTTGTGGAATTGTTTATTGCACATCAGCCAAGGCAGCCTGTTTAATGTCAGACCTTGAGGTAAAACCAGTCTTTTCAATTCACGTCATATTGACACATACAATTATTATCCCTGTTTAGCCCACAGTCTATTGATTTAAATATTAGGATCCACTTCATTTTCACTCCAATCTCTCCTTTTGTGAACAAAAGCCCCCTTTGAGCAGTTTAGGGTCACTTAGGCCATGGCCTGCTCTACAGAAATAGGCCACAACAGGCACATCAGTTTTTTTATTTTTAACTGTGAACCTGTGCAGATATATTCGCTTTTTTAGCAACTGTCCCATCCAAAAACTGATGTGCCTGTTGCGGCCCATTTCTGTAGAGCAGGCCATGGCCTAAGTGACCTCAAACTTACAGTGCTCAAAGGGGGTCTACCTTCACAAAAGGAGAGATTGGAGTCGGAACGTAAGTGCTTCCAAATATTCAAATTGATGGACTGTAAATTTAGTTAAATGTAGTAATCCATGAATTGTAAGCATGTAGACTTTATTGTAGATGTTATTGCTATTGCTATTAATGTTTAGTAACCAAAGAGATGCAGAATTCTTCACAATCGTTCCAACCCTGCAAAATCTTTTTTTGCTGCCCACTTCCAGGTTTGGATTAACCGATTCTTGTGCTTCTATAAAAGTTCAGTAGAAAGCACGTGAAGCTGCCTTCCCAGCATTGCAGAACATTTCACTGCCTCTTCCAGCCTGGATGCCTAAAACATCCAATATAACTAGGCAGAACATGAAGTCCATACAAATATGGATCATTGCACAGCGTACAGGACACTGTCACTCATTCTCGAAGCACACCCATGGTATTTAGCCCCACCAGGAGACTCATTAGATCACAATGGGATAGGATTTCTAGATGAAACTAAAAGTGATTTTTTTTTTAACACAATCTAGACTAAGATGACTTGTTTTGCATTTTAGATGGTCACCATTCTTGTTAACATATGAGCTAATTTAGTTAATTGTTCCTCCACCAGTGCAGGGTTGCATTAAGCAATTTCTGGTGGTATCACACCGGGTCATGCTGGTTTTTCACACAAAATAACACATAGATCAAGGCTACCTGATTCCTTAGGTGGACAGTTGAGTTGCATGGCTGCATCTAAGGCATTTTTCGAAACAAATAAAAGTTGAGGTCTAGGTAACAGGATTTCTTCATGATGATATCTGACATAAAAGGAAGCTCGTGAAATCTGTACATGCCTTAGAAAGTGCCACATCAGAAAGTATGTGTGCTAAATAATGGGATCGGGGGGTGGCGTGTCAAGACAATGTGATTCCTTGTGTCTGCATTCAGCCATATTTCTGTCTCTAGACCAAGTGGAAAGATATCCCATCTTACCAAGAAACAAGGCTTTCAATTTCCTTCTATAAACTGTTGAGCCCGCATGGCTGCATCTAATTCATTTTTACAAAAAAAGTTGAGCTTATGGCCAAAGGATTCTCGCCAGGTGATAACTACCACCCTTAAAGCGGACCTTCACCCTGAATTAGAGCATATCTTATATGTTTCCCACACCCTATACATTAACATTAAAAATCATCCTACCTGCCTCTACTGCATGTTATGAGCCTTTAAACCCAAGATCATGGAGCCTCAGGCAGCCTGCAAACAGGAAGTGTCTTCTGACCATGTTGCTCTGCATTCTGGGATTGCTGTCCTTTTCCTGACCCTAGCTCTGCTCTGTCTGTGCAAAGCACATGTATAACCCCGCCCCTGTACTTTATCCCGATCTCCTCTCCTCAGTATGTGTAATGCTTCTGAGTCAAGATGGCGGCGCCCGTATCCTAGAGTCCTGAACAAAGTTGCAGCCCAGTAGGGGAAAGGATAATAAATGACTAAAAAATTTAAATACATTAATTTTAGATGCTAGGGAATAGTTTTTTTAAGGGTTTGGGCTTTTCATTAAATCATGCTGAAGGTCCGGTTTAATTTACATTATGTCCATCCATACCGCATGGATTAAAGCAAGTATTATTAGCAATAAAAATGTCTATAAAAAAGAGTCCGGCTCTAGAGCATGGAAAACACCATCAGAATCACTAAGGGACATTGGAATGAATATTACATTTTTTACTGTCATCTATTGGACGAAAAATGTCCTGCAACGCCAGCTGATGAAGAATATTGCTGGTGGATGATGCATGTTTAGAGGCTTTCAACTCTGCTCCATCTGTAAATGAGTAACTGTGTCATTACTACATCACATACCTCACAAAAATACAGTGAAATTGTTCCTCCAATTATTTAATCAGGTAAAATAATCTTGCAAATGGTCAGAGAGTGAGGAGCAGGTTGCTCAATATGCCTCTGTATTGCTCTGTTGCTGTTCAGACACTTTTTTAAATGTTCCAGCTCCACATCACACATCTAAATAACCATATTCTATGGCTACGATCTGCCTGTGTGGTCTGGTCCCTGGAAACCAACCAAATGCCCCCAGATGTGGTTATATACCAGGTAGAGAAAGATTTCTTAAAACAAAATGTATTTGCATGCTACATACAAACCAAGGATATCAGCATTTCTCCCAGAATCCTTTGTAGTAGGCAAACCCTAAGATATTGCCAGAGCTCTCATGGACCGCTGAAGGCATGCAATTCTTGAGTATAGCTGTTAATTTTTACACAGCCATCTACTCCCAACAGCAGACACATGTTTCGGGGTACTGCCCCTCTTCAGCACAGGGAGGGAAGTAGATGGAGAAGATTTGGGAGTGCCAAAACATAGTCAGTAGCCAGGCTAGGAAGAGACCCATGTTATGCCATATACAGGGATTAAAGTAAATACCTAACTAACTCTATTTAAAGGTACAAGATTAGAGATGAGCGAACTTTTGAAAAATTCGATTCGGCTGATTCGCCAAATTTTCCGGGAAAAATCGTTTCGGCCGAATTTATTTGCGATGAATCGCTATTAAAAACGGCTATTTCTGGGTGTCCGAGAGCCTCCATAGGGTTGCAGAACATTTTGCTTGGCTGTAACATGCATAGGATGCATGCTGGGTTAGTGAAATACTATTGTAAAGAAGTATGACATGCAGTTCAGAGGCGTTGCTATTAGATTCGCTGTCGCAGAGCGGCACAATTACAGAGCCTTGAGGTGGTATCAGCATTAGGAGCCCAAATATTGCCTGAAAAACACATTGGAGTTGGCAGCAGCATTAGGAGCCCATATATTGCCTGAAAGACACACTCTGGGGCGTGGCTTGGTGATGGCCGAGTAAGGAAGCTTTTCCCTGTGCTCCGTCCAGTGCCCTTAGTAAAAGCCCTTCCAGAACGCATTGAGTGCCCTAATCCCAGCACAAACCTGATGTCCAGGAGAAGGAGGTCCAGGGTAGCGACCGGCGGGTCCAGGACGGGCCGCATCGACTCCTTTTTCCCACCAGGAGCCAGAGAAGCCGGAGGTGGGGAGGAACCCAAGATGGTGGACGGCCCAGCATGAGGAGACATGGAGGCTGACGAGCAGCAGCGCGGATCACCGCCGCCTCGCCCGGTGTGCGAGGCACACCATATGGACCACCCGGGAGAGCCCTCAGCGACACCCCGCCTGGCACGTGCGGGTGGCAGCATGGACACGGAGACCGGGACCGGAGCTCGGAGCCGTGCTGAATCCGGGGGCGGGGAGATGGAGAGACGAGCTGCTCCCCCGGCGTGTGTGCAGCCCAGCAGCAGTGTGACAGGTGAGGCAAGGCCCCGGCTTTCCCCCGACCCAGCTGACAGGGGTGCCAGCACTCACACAGGCGAACTGGCGGGACAGAACGAGGGCCACAGACAGGGAGGCAACGCCGGGACGCCACTACTCCCGCAGATCCAGCCCTGCAGTATGGGGGAGGGGAGGCCCACATCCAGGTCCCCGGGCCCCTCCAGAAGACAGGCAGCAGACATGGCCCTGGAGGGGGGGAAGAACAGCCTGGTGAATCAGACTGGCTCATTGCAACAGCCGGCTCCATTGAGGCCACATGAAGCCAGGCAGCAGCAGGGGGGCGGACTGGGCAAGAGGAGTACCAGTATACTTTCCGACGGGGGCAATCCTACAAAAATAAGTGGTGCCGTCCCCCACAGCCAATATCATGCTCTTGTGTCCCAAACACACTGCTGCACCACCTCTCTGGACTTGCGGGCCACTGACAGAGAAGGAAAGCGGCTGCCTCCCAGCAACCTCTGCAAGATGCCTGAAGGAGAGAACCCCGCTCCCCAGGATGAGACTCCTCCTCGAGCAGACACAAATAGGGAGCCGGCTAGAAGCGAGTTGAGCAGCGGACCCAGCTCCCCGCTGGCCCTGTCGGCCTCTCCACACTGGCCGCAAGAATCCCCCCCACATAGCCCCGACTTGCACGACCACAGAAGCATGGGGGTTTTGGACCTCGATCAACACAGCATCAGAGCTCTTATTTCGTCATTCCCCACCCGAAAGGACTTTGAAACCTTCATAAATAGAATGGAATCCACCCTCCGGAGGGAGGTGGATGAAGTATCGAAGCAGGTGCTGGACGTGGGGACCAGAGTCACAGCCGTAGAGCAAGTGCAGGACTCGGTCCAACAGCGTCTATTCTCCATAGAAAGAGCACACACCGCTCTAGAAAGAGCTCAGGAAGAATCAGCGCACCACATAGCTAACATTCTTCTCCACCAAGACGATATGGAGAACAGAGGGAGACGGAATAATATCCGCATAAGAGGGCTCCCCGAATCTCCGGAAAACGCCAACCTCTCAGAGACAGTAACCCGTATTTTCAACATGATCCTGAATCGTCCGGTGGGGGAGGCCATCGAACTGGATAGTGCACAGGGCCCCGGGCCCCAGAGATCCAGATCAGCGGAAGCCCCGAGACGTCATTTGTCGCGTGCACTTTTACAAAGTAAAAGAAGAAATTATGAGACTCGCACTCGCCTGGGCCAAGAAGGGCGTCCCCAATGGGGGGTCCCAGATCATCCTGCTACCGGATTTGGCGCGCCGCACATTACAAATGAGACGGATCCTGAAACCACTCCTAGAATGCGCTAAACAGGCGGGCGCCACTTACAGGTGGGGGCACCCCTTCCACCTTGTCATCCAGCTGCGGGGCCGAAGCTTCACACTCCGCTACCACTCCCAGTTACCGAAGGCGTTCGAGTTCCTGGGATCCCCCGGAGTGGAATTAGAGGACTGGCTCTCCCCTTCTCTGGGCCCCTCCCGGGCACGGGAGATTGGGGGGCACGACCCGCTCCCACGACGAAACAGAGGAATTAGACCCAGAGCGCGCGATGGCGCCAACGACTGGCAATGATACGGACACGGTCCGGCAGGACTCTCAAGGGCCAGGTTTATTTGGAAACTAACTGTTGTTTTTTTTTGTCTCACGCTGGGCTCCCTCCTCCTGACTGGGTCTCTGGGTCGAGTCCCCGGACTTGCCCCGCCTGACCCGATCGGGAGCTGGGACCCCCCATAGGTGCTGGCCTAACAGCCTCTATAATGCCGATGCTGTCTCACATGTTTCCATGCACCATGGTACTCATAATGTTTCCCACGGTTAATTTTTTTTTTGTCTCGGGCTGGGCTCCCTCCTCCTGACTGGGTCTCTGGGTCGAGTCCCCGAGCTCGCCCCGCCTGACCCGTTCGGGAGCTGGGACCCCACGTAGGTGCTGGCCTAACAGCCTCTACAATGCCGATGCTGTCTCACATGTTTTCATGCATCATGGTATTCATAACGTCCCCCACGGTTAATACGGTTAGCGCAGTTTCCACTGTTTTGGGTATACTGTTTGGTCGCCTTATTGACGGAGAGTAAGAACAGGTGTAGCGCCCTGTCTGCGGCGGGCTCTCCCCCAGGGCTGAACCCGCGGGGTGTGGCCCTTGGGACGACCCCGCCCTGGCAGATAGAGGGCGGCGACCATATTGGGCTTATCCTAACAGTACATCAAGGTTTGTGTTGTTTTATATGTTCTGGATATTTAGCATTTTAGCCACTCTGGCACTTAACTGATAAAGTTTAGGAATTATAAGTGTAATGTTCTGATTGTAACGGGCTTATCTCATGGCCTGGGTTTAGCTTAGGCCCAGGCCTCAGGATAACCTCTCAGTCCCTGGACGGAGCGCCTTGCATTGGCGGTCACTTTTTCCACTTCCCCCACTATATAGCCTCCTGAGCCCTCCCAATAGGCGTTTGGGATAAGCTCACTCGGAGGAAGCGCGCGAAGCGCCTTTATTCTTACTACGTCCCTGATTTTTCTTTTCTTAAGCTCCTAGCTCTCTCCAGCTCCGCTCCCCATCCCTCCTATTCCTCCCTCCTCCCTCTCCACCCTCTCCACTCTTCCCCCTACCCCCCCATACTCTGACTCTGCTGAACAGACCATGTCAAGTATCACTATTTGCTCCTACAACACAAAGGGTCTAAATGTCCCGGAAAAACGATCCAAAATCCTCACCGAGCTCCATAAAAACAGGGTCAAAATAGCCTTGCTGCAAGAAACCCACTTCAAAGAGGGCCACATACCAATAATTCGGGACCGCCACTTCTCCTCCTGGTTTCATGCGCCAAACCCAGAAGCAAAGTCGAAGGGGGTGTCCATAGCGATACACAAATCCCTCCCCCATAGGATTCTAGACACAAGAATTGACCCTAAAGGCCGATTCATATTCCTGAAATTAACTCTGTTCACAAAGATCTACACGGTAGTGAATGTCTACAGCCCCAACCAGGATCCAGCCCCTTATTGCTGCGCACTACTAAAACAGCTAGTTAGCTTTGCGGAGGGTATCTTGGTGTGTGGGGGTGATTTCAACTTGCCTCTAAACCCGCTGATTGACACTTCCTCCAGCAGGTCTGGGGTTTCGGCCGCGGGGCTTAAAAAATTGAAGAAACTATTGCAGGACCTGCAATTAGTGGATGCATGGCGGGCACTTCATAAGAGAGACAGGGATTTCACCTTTTACTATAACGCCAACAACTCCTACAGTCGCATTGACTACATTTTATTGAGCCATCACGCTATGGCATGGAACCCAGAGGCGAGTATAGGGAGTATCCTGTGGTCAGACCACGCCCCAATTTTCCTGTCTGTGGATGTACCCGGGCTGTACCCGAGCAGATGGGATTGGCGTCTAAATGATAACTTGCTCAAAGATGAGACCTGCTTAGCAGCAATACGAGTATAGGCCACTTCTTAATAGACCACCGCAGCAACGACACACCCCTCCCTGTACAGTGGGAAGCGCTTAAATGCGTGATGCGGGGAATCTTTATCCAACACGGTGCGAGGCTCAAACGAGAAAGATCTACCCTAATAGAAAACACAAATTAGAACCTTGGAGCTCGAGCATAAACAACTGCCCACCAACGAGACTTTGATCAAGCTAGAAAAAGCTAGGGACGACCTTAAGTGCCTGTACAATCAAATATTCCTGCGGCATAGGGATCGGCTTAGGGGGACATTTTATGAGCACGCCAACAAACCGGGTAAGATGTCGGCAAGATCACTACACCCTAGAAACCCCGCCACATACATCCCCTGTATAAAAACACGAGGGGACAGCGAGACCTCTAACCCGACCGAAATAGCGAAGTCCTTTAGGGACTACTACAGTACTCTTTATAATCTACCGAGGCCAGCGTCAACCGCAGCACGCCTGTCCCCCTCGGAGGTGGTTCGGGCGCACATAAGGGTCGATTCTAAATGCAAAAGTTAATTAATTTCGGATCGGGAATCGGAAGTTTGGGTGGGTGTTAGTCATTTTTTCCCTTTTTTTTGGCCATTTCGTATTCGCACGAACGTTCGGGCCTAGACGTATATGCTCTTTCGATCCTCGTCCGTCAGTTGTATTATTTCCGTTAGTTATTGTATATTTCCCGTCCAAATCGTATTTTTGGCGATCAGTCCTAATTTTCCCGTTAATGACATGGGCTTGCGATCAATTCAGAGAGCTGATTGGCAAGTGTTTCTAGGCACATTTAAGGGTTGATTCCCGAACTCTTATCCGGCAGCTTTTTGGCCTCGGGAGTAGCATGGATAGGAGTGAGTTCGAGGAACATCAAGCTCTAATGCTTTTTGGCATCGATTTGATCCGGATGTCTGAGGGCAGATTGCCTGTGCGTCGTCGCATGCACATCGATGGCATGAATGACATTGAGCTGTTCGAGCTGACCAGGCTTAATCGCGCTTCCCTCCATAAATTATATAGTGAGCTGCGGCCATGGTTAGCCCGCACCACAAGGAAGGGGCAAGCAATTTCAGGTATGACCAAGATGCTTGGCTGCCTGCAATTTTTGGCGAACGGCTCGTTCCAGAGGCTGGGTGCCCTCTCTGTGGGGTTTTCCCAGCCTACGCTGAGCCGCGCACTATCCAAATTTTTGGAAGGCATGGCTGCCATAACTCAGAAATATATTTATTTCCCTGATGATATGGTAGCCAGAAACGCCATTAAGCTTGGTTTTTTTAATATTGCCGACATGCCCAATGTAATTGGTGCAATTGATTGTACACATGTGGCCCTCGTTCCTTGTGCAGCCGACGAGTACATATACAGGTAGATATTTGGGGCGCTTTTTTAGTTTAACAGTTGTTTAGCATAAACCATCCTATTATTGATTCCAATGTGTAATATTCCCTCTGATTATTCATCCATATGTTTCTTATTCCATTAGCTTACATATCCCTCTGTGCAATCTTCCCTTCTCATAGTAATCCCTATGTGGATTGATCCCCTTATATTTTTTAGTCTCGGTTCAAGTTTGCCTCCTATTACTGATGACAATAGTGTTTCATTCCTCTTTATTTTTGTGGTTTGTTTGGCCGTACAATTTAGATCTGTCATTTGTGTGCAGGCCAGTTTTTGATGCCAAATGGGTTGTGCCCTTATGTGTTGACCCTTTTTTTTATGTTTTCTCTTTAGGAATCGGAAAATGGGACACTCCCTTAATGTCCAGGCAGTGGTTGGGCCTGACATGCGTTTTTTGAGTGTCCTTGCCGGCTACCCTGGGTCTTCTCACGATTCCTATATTCTTAGGCGATCTGGATTGTATCGGCGATTTGAGGCTGGTGAATTTTCTGGTGCATGGCTGCTTGGTAAGTGGGTTTCATTTTTGGCACTTGCTCTTTTCTTTGACTTTTCCTTGACACAAGCGGGTGACAGCGGCGGACAACACAGCGCGTCCTCCGCCGCCTCCCGCGCGCCCCTCTGACAGTGCGCAAACGGGCGGCGCGGCCGCGCGCACGCCTAGAGGTGCACGCGGGAGGCGGCGGCGCCCGCTGTCGCCGCAGATAATGTGTTTTTTGGTGGGTTTGGGGGGGGGGGCCCTCATTGGGGGACATCCCGATCTCGGATGTCCCGCGGTGAGGGAGGTGATCGTCAGGGAATATTATAGATTTCCGGGACCATCCAAACTGGCTGACGGTCCACTTTAATAATATTTGTTTTTTATCTTGAACGTTTGCTTGAGATATGAGCCCACATTTGGCAACTGTTGCAACATCTTTCATTATTCTTGCCCAAACAAACAAGCGGTTTCCCACAATATTATTCTGTAACTGACATACTCGTGTTTATTGTTATTTGTGGGTGTCCCCTCAGCAGCATCCTAATTGACACATTTCTGAGCCCTTAAATATACCCATATTTAATAGCACCCTTGACCTAGCAGATGTGTTACCAGTCTTTGTGGACTTTAAGCATATTATGTTTATTTTAACCACATCTCTTCCCCTAATTATTTGGATAATGTGCCCTGTTGTTTTGGCTTTTAATGGTTTTTTTTTGGAAATTAAATTAGCTTATTTTTCAGACTTTCATTGCTTAATTGTCTTTTCTCTTTCTCTTCTTAAGGGGACTCAGGTTACCCTCTGCTTCCTTGGCTCATGACGCCTGTGTTGCGGCCCCAGGATGCTGCTCAAGAGGCCTACAACCGTGCGCACCGCAAAACCAGGGCTGTGGTCGAGAGGGCCTTTGGCCTTTTGAAGACCCGTTTTAGGTGTTTGGACCATACCGGGGGCGCCCTTCAATATGACACTAAGAAGGTTATTGACATTATAATGGCGTGTGCAGTTCTGCATAATTTTGCCCTCCAAGAACGTGTCCCCCGATATGTTGATGTTCTGCCCTCTACACCCATTGAAGAGGAAGCAGAGAATTATGTGGGCACAACCAGTGAATCTGGCCAATCTGTGCGTGGCAATTTGATTGTGCAGCATTTTTCCTAAATAACATTATTTGTTGGCTTTTTGTTTTTTGGTTGCCTTTGTTGTCAATTGTGTGCCATTAAATGTTCATTTGTATGCCTTGAAATAGTTGTACTGTGGTTCCTAATGTTTCCTTTGCTTTTAATTCACCTTGTAAACCATGTTAACGTATACTGTGTTTGTTTTAGTCAAAGGTGGGGTACAATGTTATTAGTTATCAAACCAAACAAGTTTGTAGAATTTTTGAAAATAATTCTTTTAGTCTGACGACAAAAAGCATATCAAAATGGTTCACAACAAATTACACAGTCAGCATTCAATTGTGGTTATAAACAAATCAATACCGGGTTTGTATCCTTAAAAAAATAAAACCATCTACACCTGGAACTCTGTGGCACACCAAAACAAGGACAGCCAGTCCCATGCCCATCCCAGTCCAGTCATTAATAGTGCCTGTGGCCATGGCTAATGTGGCCTGGCCATAATGTCACCCAAACATGTCTGCAAACTGGAGGAGTCCCCAAACCCCAAACAAATGTAAAGCCATAAGTGGGCCATGTTAAATGCCACCTACACTCACCATTCCAATATGGCATTGGCTACTGGCCTAACTCCCAAATATAATGAGCTATATGTGAGCAAATCCTTAACCCAACCTGCAGCTCAAACCCAAATAGTATGTTGGCAAAACTCAAATGCCAAGTAAATACAGTGGGGGGAATTCTAAAAGATGTGGCACACAATCAAGGAGAGGTTGCCTTAATAAGGTGGATACCCCAAAAACCCGGGTGGAGGGCCATGTGGCTGGGAGCTACCCTGGGCGAGGGTTGCATTGGTAATCTGCAACTGCTCCAAAATGTTTCTCTGCATATTGAGCAATTCACCCATGGATGCCTGGCTTGCATTAGTTGCATTGACCATGTTGCTGTTGTGGGTCCGAAGCTCACTCAGCATGGCCTGTAAGGTAGCATTGAGGGTGTCCATCTGGGCATGCCTTGCCTCATGCAGATGTTGATGGCGTGCCTCAAATGCTCTCCTCTCCTCGTGCCATACATCAACCAGGGCATTCTGCCTCCCCAGGGTAATTGTGCGGCGCAAGGGAGTGCGCTGCACAATTACCCTGGCTCTTGGGTGGGCCCTGCCTCGTGGTCTTGGGCCCTCAACAGCAACAGGCATACTTTGCAATTCCTCAACAGCAGAGGGAAGCCTGGGGACTGTAGCCTCAGTCTCAGCA
Source organism: Gastrophryne carolinensis (assembly GCA_027917425.1). Lineage (NCBI taxonomy): Eukaryota > Metazoa > Chordata > Amphibia > Anura > Microhylidae > Gastrophryne > Gastrophryne carolinensis. The sequence goes on from CM051234.1 coordinate 266,608,073, forward strand.
TGCTGTGCCCCATCTGCATGCTCAATGGATGCGGGTTCACTCTGCTGCTGCGGAATTGACAGAGATACATTTTGGGACATTTGCAGATTCTGACCCAGGGGGAGGTCTTCGGATGGGCTCAGCATGGTTCCATCTTCCTCCATGTCCTGGATCTCTTCCATGATTGTGTGTGTCTATAGGGGCAGAAAAAGAACAACAAATAAGTTTGGGTTCTTCATTTCATCCCAAACATTTTAAAACATGCTTCTTCACTTTGTTTCAGTTAATAAACACAAGAAACTTACCAGAAAACTCGGATCTGGACTCCGATGCTGTACAGAAGTCAAAGGCATATTCAAACCGGGGGGGGGAGTCCACACTTGCTGTGGTCTGATGCTGGGCTAAAGAAGAGACAAGGGAAACCAGGTTAACACACACGCAAGCAATGTTTGCTTTAGCAAAGTAAAACAAATACATTGGCTAATATTAAATATTTCTACAGCAACGTGCAAAATTATTGCATTACCCTCAGTTGGAGATCTGTGCAATGGATTGGTTTAACTGCTAAGTGACCTCAGTTCCAAGTTAGGAAGTGGACACAGTCAGCATCCAACTAGCATTGGCCACAAATTGAGTTGCCCTAACATTCTTTAGTTCAGATCTGTTTTGGCCTCTTCTTTCCATCTTTGGCGTCAATCACAACTCACACACCCAATGTCCCACACATCCCTATTGATGTGTGTATTGTGTTTGAGGCTACATTTATGACTTGGCTTAATTTAAATCCTGCTTACCAGCAAAATTTTTGCTCATGAAGAATTAAAATAATGTATCGGCCCAAATCTGTTTGGCCAAAATGTACACAAATATGACCCAACCATGCACATTAGCGCTACCCAAAACAAGCCACAGCAGAGGGGCATAGCGTCAACTGTTACCTTTCTAAAGTTAATTAAGCAACCCACAAGGGAAACATGCATATGAAGGTTACTCACCTTCTGTACGGGTCGGTGAGTCTGTGTCCCTTAGGGCTGCGTGGCCACCGACCGCGAATGGATGGAGAAGGCCCAGCACCATTTCCTCAGCAGGTGTGAACTCCAATTTTGTGGGATAGTCCCCTCCAGTTTTCATGCTGTAAAGTAAAAGTAGGATCTTAAAAATTGTAAATTAGCATACATTCTAACACTGACATTTTCCTTGATCATTTATTTACCTATAATTATGCCTTTTGATTTCTTTTTGGCGTACAGCATATTTAAGATCCGAGATTTTCCGTTGGATTTGGCCCACATCTTTCTTCTCTTCCCCTGCTGCATTTACTTGGCGTTTGAGTTCTTCCAACATTTCCATTTTTCGCTGCTTGGTTGTGAATTTGGATTTGCTCCCATATAGCTCATCATAGACTAATGTTAGGCCACTAGCCAATGCCATATTTTGGCTATGGGAGAAACGGCCACACAACTGTCCGCGACGCAATGTGCGGCCAGCTGTTTGGGTTTGGGGCTCCTCCATGTGTGCAGACACATGTGGGGACATTATGGACTCGTGGTGGGTTGGGGAATGCCTAGATTGTTGGCTTCCCAATGACTGGGCTGGACTGGGCAAGGGGCTGGGTGTTCTTGCGTGGCTGGCCACAGAACTTCCAGGTGTAGATGTTGCAACCAAATGCGGTTGCAAGATGGCCTTTCTTGGCCCTCTTGGGGGGCTAAGTGCCCTGCTTGGCCCTGGGCGTGGACTTCTGTCCCAGGAAGGGCTGCGGGCCCTGGTGCTTGCCCGTGCAGGGGTTCGGCGCCTGGATGGGCTGGGGCTTCTTGTGCTGGCCCGTGCAGGCGTTCGGCGGCTGGAAGGGCTGCGGGCCCTGGTGCTGGCCCGTGCAGGCGTTCGGCGGCTGGCTGGGCTGCGGGCTCTGGTGCTTGCCCGTGCAGGGGTTCGGCGCCGGGATGGGCTGGGGCTTCTTGTGCTGGCCCGTGCAGGCGTTCGCCGGCTGGCTGGGCTGCGGGCCCTGGTGCTTGCCCGTGCAGGGGTTCGGCGCCGGGATGGGCTGCGGGCCCTGGTGCTTGCCCGTGCAGGTGTTCGGCGCCGGGATGGGCTGGGGCTTCTTGTGCTGGCCCGTGCAGGCGTTCGCCGGCTGGCTGGGCTGCGGGCCCTGGGGCTTGCCCGTGCAGGGGTTCGGCGCCTGGATGGGCTGGGGCTTCTTGGGCTTGCCCGTGCTGGCGCTCTGCGGCTGGCTGGGCTGCGGGCCCTGGTGCTTGCCCGTGCAGGGGTTCGGCGCCGGGATGGGCTGGGGCTTCTTGTGCTGGCCCGTGCAGGCGTTCGGCGGCTGGCTGGGCTGCGGGCCCTGGTGCTTGCCCGTGCAGGGGTTCGGCGCCGGGATGGGCTGGGGCTTCTTGGGCTTGCCCGTGCAGGCGTTCGGCGGCTGGCTGGGCTGCGGGCCCTGGTGCTTGCCCGTGCAGGGGTTCGGCGCCGGGATGGGCTGGGGCTTCTTGGGCTTGCCCGTGCTTGCGCTCTGCGGCTGGCTGGGCTGCGGGCCCTGGTGCTTGCCCGTGCAGGGGTTCGGCGCCTGGATGGGCTGCGGCTCCTTTTAGTTGTTTTGGGTGCCGCAGGGGCACATGCCTTTGTGGCCCTTTTTTGGGAGCTTGCGGGTACAGTGTCCCTTGGTGGTGCCGAGCTGCTAATTACCTTGCTTGGCCGACCCTTCTTTGCTCCTTGTTGGGACCTGGTTTTGGGTCCCTCAGCGGCCTGGCTTGCCTTGGAGCGTTTTGCCGGGATCTTTTTTGGAGCCATTTTCGTTCAAAAGACAAAGAGAAATTAGGTTGGGGTGCAGGGACCTTTAAATAAGGCGCACAGCGTCTGACGCCTATGCGCACGACTACGCGATCTTACGGACGTACGTTCGTGCGGAACCAGGAAACCGCTGGGGTTTGACTTATCTGCTGCCTTGAAGAAGCATAAACATGGCGCCCACTATCTTCACCCGTCAACAAGAAGAGATCATCATGCTGGTAAGTGCCTTTCTCTGCCTTTTAAGCTAATACGGACTGATGTACTAAATGTAAATGATGCGTTTGGACCTAGTTTTGGGGATCTTAATGTTTAAGAACAGGCTCCTCACACTTCATCCTCAAGGGCCGAGCCAGGCCACGTTTTCACCTCTCTATGCTGATGTCCTAATTAGGGCAATTGCTCTGGCTTAGCACCAGTTAATGAACCTGTGGAGTAGCGTGGCTAGCTGTCAAACCTGGCCTGTCTCGGACCTTGATGCGGATGTTTGCGGACCACTGTTTGCCTAAGACCTCCAAACACAACGGCAAGCCACACACGTGGGCCAAAAGCCTAAGCATAAGCCGACATCTTGGATGTTCAAACCATCCTAACATGCCATAGATGCAGGTGGCCTGATTAGTAATGTTGGCTAGCTGTATGTACATGGTGTGTGAAACATATAACATAAGACCAGACTCTGAATCATAGTGAACGTCCGCTTTAAGGCACTCCCCAAAAATGGCTGCCACTCTTAAATGTGTGTGTTAATGACATGACATTCGCAACTTGTGATGCAACACATATGGCTCTGTGTGTAAAAGTAAAAGCTCTGTGTCCATTATGTTTTTCAGATCATGCTTCAGCGCCGGTATGACTTCGCGCCCAATGTGTGCGAAAAAAGGGACATCGCCCGGGAGATCATCGCGGAAATCCACCGTGTGACCAGCACCACCTTCACTCACACCCAGATAATGCAGCACTGGTCGGACCTGAAACGTCTGCACATGCCCCGGGTGCGGAGGTTTTTTGGGATCCATTTCCCAAGTAAGTACAAAGCGATTGCATGGTATATTTTCAAAATGTAGAAGTTATGCCTTTATTTATAATGACTTTTCTTTGTTAGTGTTGGAAATGGATTTCAGAATTTGCCGCACCCGGAGGCGTACAGGCCGACCAGTGCTGCATGATTCTGCATCTGTGAGTGAAGGTGGTGGATCTCCCGGGCGACGGACCTACCCCTCCTCTGTGGCCTCCTCAGACCAGCCCCTGGACCTTACCACAGAGGAGGGGCCCAACCGCGTGGGCGTGGAGTCATGCCCGGCCAGGCATGGGGAAGGCTCTGGTATGTCACTCTTCATGTATATGCACAAAGATATACATGCAAGGCCAAAAACTAAGTGCTCCTTTATTATGTATTTGTAGAAGCTTCGGGAGCGGGTGAGATAGTGGAGGAGGAGGCAGCAGAGATGCTGGAAGTTGATCCTGGCGAAGGTGAGTGATGTCAGCCAGACTGGGAGCCAGATATGTTGGGAATAGTGACTCTATACAACTACTAACCAAATGTCACATGTTTCTACAGGGACTTCTTCACAGCATAGCCAGGACCAAGGGCATCCTGTTGGCCCCAACCAGCCATCTGTCGGCCACCAACAAAGTAAGTAGCCATGCCATTAATCATATTTATGTGTTTTTTGCTAAGAACACACACATAACTAAAGGCGTAGCCAATGTATAGTTAACACTTTCATGTGGGCACTTCGTTAGCTTAAAGCGGACCCTAACTCGTATTAAGAGCCTAGCTAATAAGTATCCCACACACTGTACATACAGATTGCGAACATTCCAAAACAGGCTACCTGCATCTACTGCATGTTAGGAGCCTTTAAACATCCAAGATGGCGGCATATGTAATGCGCCAGATTTACAGGCAGCATGGCATCCAGATTTGCCAAAGTAATGTGCTGCCATGCATTGTGGGACTGCTGACCTTTCCCTGAACCCAGCTATGCTCTGTATTACCAAAGCACAACTGTAACCTGCTCCCCTGTACTTTATCCCACTCTCCTCTCCTCATTAAGTGTTATGCTTCTGAGTCCAGATGGCGGCGCAGTAATAAAAAATGCACCAAAATGTACTTTTAACGGGTGCAGAATCATTTGGAAAGAGTTTTGGATTTTCATTAAATCATGTTGAAGGTCCGGTTTAAGGAGTTTCAATACTTACCAGTGGGAAATGCATTTACTTTATCCCTTGGAAGATTGACATATGTCATGCATTTACATGTATTTGATTAACCCAAAATCTATTCCCAGCATACCAACCGGTCTGGTACTCCTATTTATGTTTATTTCTCTATTGGTTACAGGGATGATCCCAAAAACCTTGGAGGCCAAAAAAAAAAGGATCAAGGAGTTGGTGGCCGAGCTGCTGGCCATACAGGCGACGTTGGGGCCAACAGAAGAAGAAGAGGAGGAGGATTAGTGCCCTTGGTCCTGGCTAATTTTGTTAAATATTTTTACAGTTGTGTTTATGTTGCCACATTTTATAGTTTTAAAAAAAAAAAAACATTTTAAAATTTTAATAGTTTTTTACCAAACCAAAGCCACAAAAAACACAAACAATTTTAAATAAATAATATTTTAAGGCTTTAGAAATGTGTCATTTCTAATATGCGCCAAAAAATACATTTACACAAACACGAAAATACATGCTTAGAAACATATAGACATATGTACATTATGTGGTTTGGGTAAGTTTTATGGGCGTCCAAATGAAGAAGGATGCAAGCGCTAAGGGGTTTGGGTAAGTTTTAGGGTCCGAGAAATGAAGAAGGATGCAAGCGCTAAGGGGTTTGGGTAAGTTTTAGGGTCGTCCAAATGAAGAAGGATGCAAGCGCTAAGGGGTTTGGGTAAGTTTTATGGGCGTCCAAATGAAGAAGGATGCAAGCGCTAAGGGGTTTGGGTAAGTTTTAGGGTCCGAGAAATGAAGAAGGATGCAAGCGCTAAGGGGTTTGGGTAAGTTTTATGGGCGTCCAAATGAAGAAGGATGCAAGCGCTAAGGGGTTTGGGTAAGTTTTATGGGCGTCCAAATGAAGAAGGATGCAAGCGCTAAGGGGTTTGGGTAAGTTTTAGGGTCCGAGAAATGAAGAAGGATGCAAGCGCTAAGGGGTTTGGGTAAGTTTTAGGGTCGTCCAAATGAAGAAGGATGCAAGCGCTAAGGGGTTTGGGTAAGTTTTATGGGCGTCCAAATGAAGAAGGATGCAAGCGCTAAGGGGTTTGGGTAAGTTTTAGGGTCGTCCAAATGAAGAAGGATGCAAGCGCTAAGGGGTTTGGGTAAGTTTTATGGGCGTCCAAATGAAGAAGGATGCAAGCGCTAAGGGGTTTGGGTAAGTTTTAGGGTCCGAGAAATGAAGAAGGATGCAAGCGCTAAGGGGTTTGGGTAAGTTTTATGGGCGTCCAAATGAAGAAGGATGCAAGCGCTAAGGGGTTTGGGTAAGTTTTAGGGTCGTCCAAATGAAGAAGGATGCAAGCGCTAAGGGGTTTGGGTAAGTTTTATGGGCGTCCAAATGAAGAAGGATGCAAGCGCTAAGGGGTTTGGGTAAGTTTTAGGGTCCGAGAAATGAAGAAGGATGCAAGCGCTAAGGGGTTTGGGTAAGTTTTATGGGCGTCCAAATGAAGAAGGATGCAAGCGCTAAGGGGTTTGGGTAAGTTTTAGGGTCCGAGAAATGAAGAAGGATGCAAGCGCTAAGGGGTTTGGGTAAGTTTTATGGGCGTCCAAATGAAGAAGGATGCAAGCGCTAAGGGGTTTGGGTAAGTTTTAGGGTTAATAAAGGTACGTGTAAGAATGTCGCAAAGTAGTTTGGTTGAGCTAGGTAGTGTACGATATGGGCCACATTAGTTGAGTGTAGCTTGTATTGCGCATGCGCAAGATCTTCCACATTTACGAGCGCACGAGTGTTAGAGGTTAAAAAGCAGGAAAAACCATCGGGAAACGCAAGAAATACGAAGAGGTGGACGATGGAAAAAGGGAAAAATAACATGCTGCCGTCTCAACAACAGATCACTCAACCGAAAATTTACGTTTGGAAATGACTGGCCCAAGGTCGGGAGATAACATACGAACGGACGGGAATTTTACAATAGGAAACTCATTAGGTTATAGAATCACTCGCAAGTTCATACGAATGCTCGATCGTTCGGAAATAATACCATGATCGGCAACAAAATCAAAGCTTTGACATGTTTCTTTGAATCGACCCTATAGACAGGACACCCCTCCCTAAAATCCCACAGGTGGTTGTGGAATCCCTTGAGGCCCCTTTTGGAACACAGGAGGTGGAGGAGGCAATACGATGCTCCCCGGTGGGAAAGAGCCCAGGACCCGATGGCTATACCCCTAGGTTCTATAAGGTGCTAGGACCCCTGTTGGTCCCCTTTTTGATCAAAGTTTTCAACTCAGTGGGGCAAGACTCCCCCTTCCCAAGACAATCATTGGCAGCTACGATCGCGGTTATCCCTAAGCCTGGTAAAGACCCCCTCATATGTAGCAGTTATCGCCCGATCTCCCTAATTAACGTAGACATAAAGTTGTTTGCTAAAATAATAGCCTTGCGCTTCGGGCCAATTGTCCCTGACCTTGTTCATCTGGACCAGGTGGGATTCGTCCCGGGTAGAGAGGCACGGGACAACACGAACAAGTTGTTCACATTAATATCCTACGTGCAATCTAAAGGGATCCCAGCTTGCCTTCTCTCTTGTGACGCTGAGAAGGCGTTTGATAGGCTGAGCTGGGACTTTATGCATGCTTCTCTACAACAAATTGGCCTGGGACCGTCCCTCCTTGGCAAAATACTGGCCCTATACGGAAATCCCTCAGCCTCAGTGAGAGCCAACGGTGTGCTGTCATCCCCTTTCCCCATAAGTAACGGGACACGTCAGGGATGCCCACTGTCTCCTCTTTTGTATATCCTATGCATGGAGCATCTGGCCATCGCCATACGAGACAATCCGGACATAAAGGGAATAGAGATAGACAATAAGCAATACAAGCTGTCTTTATATGCCGATGATCTACTGCTCCATCTAACTTCCCCTACCATCTCTTTTCCGTCAGTACTAAAAGAATTTGAACAATTTGGGTTGGTGAGCAACTTTAAAGTAAATTACACGAAATCGGAAGCCCTTAATCTAACACTACCGCTCGGAGAGGTAGACAGACTCAAAACTAATTTCTCATTTAAATGGCAGGCGACTGCTATCAAATACCTCGGGATACAGATCCCAAACGACCTAACTAAGATATACGATCTGAACTATGCCCCGCTGATGAACAAGACGCTGAGCAACCTTAAAAAATATGACAGGAAGTCCCTGTCCTGGTTCGGACGAATAGGCGTGCTTAAAATGGATGTCTTGCCCCGTTTTCTATACGTGTTCCAAACAGCCCCCATAGCACCCCCCAACAGCTTTTTTAAAATCCTGAAGTCCGCATTCCTCAAATTCGTTTGGGGGGTCTCCAAGCCCCGCATCCGCCACGAAATTCTGTCCCGCAGCAAAGCGAAAGGAGGGGTGGGACTACCTGATTTAAAGCTCTACCACGCAGCAGCGGTCCTCTCGAGGACTCTAGATTGGGCTCACCATACTTCAAGTAAGATGTGGGTCGCTGTCGAGAAAGGGTTGTCGCCCATCCCGCTGGTCTCTCTCCCTTGGGTGAGACCCCAGCCCAAACACATTCTTAGAAAATTACCTCTTTTAGCACAGCACTTCTTTACAGTATGGGACAAACTGACCTCGAGATCCCAGCTAGCCCAACGCCCGGGTCCTTTGACCCCGATTATCGGGAATCCGGACTTCACGCCTGGGATGGGGGTTTCGTCCTTCCTGGGCTGGCAGGCTGCGTCAGACCCGAGGCTACGACACATTATGGGGGGGGCGGGCTTGCCAACACTGGAAGAGATTAGAGCACAATGCCCCGGGGTACGCGTGTCATGGTTCCTTTATAGACAACTAGCTCACTACGTATCCTCCCACCGCCTGAGTGGTGCGAGGGATTGCCCATTGTCCGAGCTGGAGCGGCTCCTCTCCTCTGTGACGCCCATACCCCATGCCCTCTCCGCACTGTACCATACTCTACTGAATAGTAGGCATCCGGACTCTCCGGGGTACGTGGCCAGATGGGAAAAAGAGTTGGATAGGTCCTTCTCTGAAGAGGACCTTGCCAAAATATTTAGCTTGACGCATAAATCAGCACTGGAGGGGGCGGCACAGGAGAGAGGCTTCAAGATCATATCAAGATGGTACAGATGCCTATCTGACATCAATAAGTACGCACCCCAGACTTCAAGCAATTGCTGGCGGTGCCTGGTAGAGGAGGGGACCATGACCCATATCTGGTGGGGGTGCCCGACCATCAGCTCCTTTTGGGATAAGGTCCTCAGCATATATGCAGAGGTGACGGGCATCCTTGTGAACAACTCACCCCAATTAACCCTCCTCTCCTTAGTGGAGGACTCTATATCGCAATACAAAAAAGGACTCCTCAGGCACTTCCTAACGGCAGCGCGGGCTGTTATACCCAGACATTGGAAGACCCGTGAAGCCCCCCCCTAGCAGAATGGGTCATGGAGCTGGAGCGTATTAGACGCATGGAAGAACTCATCCTTAGTGATAAGGGTCTGGCAGAAAAGTACACCGCGACCTGGGCTTGCTGGATTGACCTTCGAGACTCAGACCGTTTCCAGACAATAATCCAGTGACCCCAGTGGCGGAGACAACCAATCACTCGACCATATCTTGGCAGTCATGAGGCAGGATCATAGTGGCAAAACAGAAGTCATATATTTGGTTCAGCCGAGGACACCTCCTTCCCCCCTCTTCCCTTCCCTTCTTCCCTCCCACCCTCCTACCTTCCCCACTTCCTTCTAACTCATCTTCTCCTCTCTTCTTCACCCTTCTCTCTCCCATGCCTATGGGTAGTCTTTCACTATTCGTTCTTGCGTTCTGACTTCTGCTGCGCTTAGTTACATCCTCTTTAATAAACAGAAACAGCGTGTTGGCAGCGAATAGCTACGCAGACATAAATGAAACGCTATGACAATGGATGGAGCTGATGTAATATTTAATTGAAAGATACAACGTTGTATTCATTGTTCTTTTTTTTCTTCTTTTTGTTATTTCTTCCGGTTTGTTGTAAGACACCCTGCGTGTGTCTATGTTCCTTCTTTTATTCAATCTTCTTCAATAAAAACAGATTAAACTAAAAGACACACTCTGGACTTTGCAGCAGCATAGGGAGCACATATATTGCCTGAAAAACACACTCTGGACTTGGCAGCAGCATAGGGAGCACATATATTGCCTGAAAAACACACCCAGTAGTTGGCAGCAGCATAGGGAGCTCATATATAACCTGAAAGACACACTCTGGACTTGGCAGCAGCATAGGGAGCACATATATTGCCTGAAAAACACACCCAGGAGTTGGCAGCAGCATAGGGAGCTCATATATTGCCTGAAAGACACACTCTGGACTTGGCAGCAGCATAGGGAGCTCATATATTGCCTGAAAGACACACCCAGGAGTTAGCAGCAGCATTAGGAGCCCATATATTGCCTGAAAAACACATTGGAGTTGGCAGCAGCATTAGGAGCCCACATATTGCCTGAAAGACACACCCATGAGTTGGCAGCAGCAGCAGCAGCAGAATTAGGAGCCCATATATTGCCTGAAAGACACGCTCTGGACTTTGCAGCAGCATATGGAGCACATATATTGACTGAAAAACACACCCAGGAGTTGGCAGCAGCATAGGGAGCTCATATATTGCCTGAAAGACACACTCTGGACTTGGCAGCAGCATAGGGAGCACATATATTGCCTGAAAAACACACCCAGGAGTTGGCAGCAGCATAGGGAGCTCATATATTGCCTGAAAGACACACTCTGCACTTGGCAGCAGCATAGGGAGCTCATATATTGCCTGAAAGACACACTCTGGACTTGGCAGCAGCATAGGGAGCTAATATATTGCCTGAAAAACACACACAGGAGTTGGCAGCAGCATAGGGAGCTCATATATTGCCTGAAAGACACACTCTGGACTTGGCAACAGCATTAGGATCCCATATATTGCCTGAAAAAAACATTGGAGTTGGCAGCAGCATTAGGAGCCCATATATTGCCTGAAAGACACACCCATGAGTTGGCAGCAGCATTAGGAGCCCATATATTGCCTGAAAAACACATTGGAGTTGGCAGCAGCATTAGGAGCCCATATATTGCCTGAAAGACACACTCTGGACTTTGCAGCAGCATAGGGAGCACATATATTGCCTGAAAAACAAACCCAGGAGTTGGCAGCAGCATAGGGAGCTCATATATTGCCTGAAAGACACACTCTGGACTTGGCAGCAGCATTTGGAGCCCATATATTGCCTGAAAACCACATTGGAGTTGGCAGCAGCATTAGGAGCCCATATATTGCCCGAAAGATACACCCAGGAGTTGGCAGCAGCAGCAGCATTAGGAGCCCATATATTGCCTGAAAGACACACTCTGGACTTTGCAGCAGCATAGGGAGCACATATATTGCCTGAAAAACACACCCAGGAGTTGGCAGCAGCATAGGGAGCTCATATATTGCCTGAAAGACAAACTCTGGACTTGGCAGCAGCATAGGGAGTTTATATATTGCCTGAAAAACACATTGGACTTGGCAGCAGCATAGGGAGCTTATATATTGCCTGAAAGACACACCCAGGAGTTGGCAGCAGCATTAGGAGCCCATATATTGCCTGAAAAACACATTGGAGTTGGCAGCAGCATTAGGAACCCATATATTGCCTGAAAGACACACCCAGGAGCTGGCAGCAGCAGCATTAAGGGCCCATATATTGCCTGAAAAACACATTGGACTTGGCAGCAGCATTAGGAGCCCATATATTGCCTGAAAGACACACCCAGGAGTTGGTAGCAGCAGCAGCAGCAGCATTAGGGGCCCATATATTGCCTGAAAGACACACTCTGGACTTTGCAGCAGCATAGGGAGCACATATATTGCCTGGAAAACACACCCAGGAGTTGGCAGCAGCATAGGGAGCTCATATATTGCCTGAAAGACACACTCTGGACTTGGCAGCATAGGGAGCTCATATATTGCCTGAAAGACACACTCAGGAGTTGGCAGCAGCATTAGGAGCTCATATATTGCCTGAAAAACACATTGGAGTTGGCAGCAGCATTAGGAGCCCATATATTGCCTGAAAGACACACCCAGGAGTTGGCAGCAGCAGCAGCATTAGGAGCCCATATATTGCCTGAAAGACACACTCTGGACTTTGCAGCAGCAGCATAGGGAGCACATATATTGCCTGAAAAACACACCCAGGAGTTGGCAGCAGCATAGGGAGCTCATATATTGCCTGAAAGACACACTCTGGACTTTGCAGCAGCATAGGGAGCACATATATTGCCTGGAAAACACACCCAGGAGTTGGCAGCAGCATAGGGAGCTCATATATTGCCTGAAAGACACACCCAGGAGTTGGCAGCAGCATTAGGAGCCCATATATTGCCTGAAAAACACATTGGAGTTAGCAGCAGCATTAGGAGCCCATATATTGCATGAAAGACACACCCAGGAGTTGGCAGCAGCAGCAGCATTAGGAGCCCATATATTGCCTGAAAGACACACTCTGGACTTTGCAGCAGCATAGGGAGCACATATATTGCCTGAAAAACACACCCAGGAGTTGTCAGCAGCATAGGGAGCTCATATATTGCCTGAAAGACACACTCTGGACTTTGCAGCAGCATAGGGAGCACATATATTGCATGGAAAACACACCCAGGAGTTGGCAGCAGCATAGGGAGCCCATATTTTGCCTGAAAGACACACTCTGGACTTGGCAGCAGCATAGGGAGCTCATATATTGCCTGAAAGACACACTCAGGACTTGGCAGCAGCATTAGGAGCCCACATATTGCCTGAAATACACACTCTGGACTTTAAAGCAGCATAGGGAGCTCATATATTGCCTGAAAGACACACTCTGGACTTGGCGGCAGCATAGGGAGCTCATCTATTGCTGAAAAAACCCATTGGACTTGGCAGCAGCATAGGGAGCTCATATATTGCCTGAAAGACACACCCAGGAGTTGGCAGCAGCATTAGGAGCCCATATATTGCCTGAAAAACACATTGGAGTTGGCAGCATCATTAGGAGCCCATATATTGCCTGAAAGACACACCCAGGAGTTGGCAGCAGCAGCAGCAGCATTAGGAGCCCATATATTGCCTGAAAAACACATTGGACTTGGCAGCAGCATTAGGAGCCCATATGTTGCCTGAAAGACACACCCAGGAGTTGGCAGCAGCATAGGGAGCTCATATATTGCCTGAAAGATACACCCAGGAGTTGGCAGCAGCATTAGGAGCCCATATATTGCCTGAAAAACACATTGGAGTTGGCAGCAGCATTAGGAGCCCATATATTGCCTAAAAGACACACTCTGGACTTTGCAGCAGCATAGGGAGCACATATATTGCCTGAAAAACACACTCTGGACTTGGCAGCAGCATAGGGAGCACATATATTGCCTGAAAAACACACTCTGGACTTGGCAGCAGCATAGGGAGCTCATATATTGCTTAAAAAACACATTGGACTTGGCAGCAGCATAGGGAGCTCATATATTGCCTGAAAGACAAAACCAGGAGTTGGCAGCAGCATTAGGAGCCCATATATTGCCTGAAAAACACATTGGAGTTGGCAGCAGCATTAGGAGCCCATATATTGCCTGAAAGACACACCCAGGAGTTGGCAGCAGCAGCACTAGGAGCCCATATATTGCCTGAAAAACACATTGGACTTGGCAGCAGCATTAGGAGCCCATATATTGCCTTAAAGACACACCCAGGAGTTGGCAGCAGCAGCATTAGGAGCACATATATTGCCTGAAAAACACATTGGAGTTGGCAGCAGCATTAGGAGCCCATATATTGCCTGAAAGACACACCCAGGAGTTGGCAGCAGCAGCATTAGGAGCAAATATATTGCCTGAAAATCACACCCAGGGGTTGGCAGCAGCATAGGGAGCTCATATATTGCCTGAAAGACACACTCTGGACTTGGCAGCAGCATAGGGAGCTCATATATTGCTTGAAAAACACATTGGACTTGGCAGCAGCATAGGGAGCTCATATATTGCCTGAAAGACACACCCAGGAGTTGGCAGCAGCATTAGGAGCCCATATATTGCCTGAAAAACACATTGGAGTTGGCAGCAGCATTAGGAGCCCATATATTGCCTGAAAGACACACCCAGGAGTTGGCAGCAGCAGCAGCAGCATTAGGAGCCCATATATTGCCTGAAAAACACATTGGACTTGGCAGCAGCATTAGGAGCCCATATGTTGCCTGAAAGACACACCCAGGAGTAGGCAGCAGCATAGGGAGCTCATATATTGCCTGAAAGACACACCCAGGAGTTGGCAGCAGCATTAGGAGCCCATATATTGCCTGAAAAACACATTGGAGTTGGCAGCAGCATTAGGAGCCCATATATTGCCTGAAAGACACACCCATGAGTTGGCAGCAGCAGCATTAGGAGCAAATATATTGCCTGAAAATCACACCCAGAGGTTGGCAGCAGCATAGGGAGCTCATATATTGCCTGAAAGACACACTCTGGACTTGGCAGCAGCATAGGGAGGTCATATATTGCTTGAAAAACACATTGGACTTGGCAGCAGCATAGGGAGCTCATATATTGCCTGAAAGACACACCCAGGAGTTGGCAGCAGCATTAGGAGCCCATATATTTCCTGAAAAACACATTGGAGTTGGCAGCAGCATTAGGAGCCCATATATTGCCTGAAAGACACACCCAGGAGTTGGCAGCAGCAGCAGCAGCACTAGGAGCCCATATATTGCCTGAAAAACACATTGGACTTGGCAGCAGCATTAGGAGCCCATATATTGCCTGAAAGACACACCCAGGAGTTGGCAGCAGCAGCATTAGGAGCACATATATTGCCTGAAAAACACTCTGGACTTGGCAGCAGCATAGGGAGCTAATATATTGCCTGAAAAACACATTGGACTTTGCAGCAGCATAGGGAGCTCATATATTGCCTGAAAGACACACCCGGGAGTTGGCAGCAGCATTAGGAGCCCATATATTGCCTGAAAAACACACTCTGTACTTTGCAGCAGCATAGGGAGCACATATATTGCCTGAAAAACACACCCAGGAGTTGGCAGCAGCATAGGGAGCTCATATATTGCCTGAAAGACACACTCTGGACTTGGCAGCAGCATAGGGAGCCCATATATTGCCTGAAAAACACACTCTGAACTTTGCAGCAGCATAGGGAGCACATATATTGCCTGAAAAACACACTCTGGACTTGGCAGCAGCACTAGGAGCCCATATATTGCCTGAAAAACACATTGGACTTGGCAGCAGCATTAGGAGCCCATATATTGCCTGAAAGACACACCCAGGAGTTGGCAGCAGCAGCATTAGGAGCACATATATTGCCTGAAAAACACTCTGGACTTGGCAGCAGCATAGGGAGCTAATATATTGCCTGAAAAACACATTGGACTTTGCAGCAGCATAGGGAGCTCATATATTGCCTGAAAGACACACCCGGGAGTTGGCAGCAGCATTAGGAGCCCATATATTGCCTGAAAAACACACTCTGGACTTTGCAGCAGCATAGGGTGCACATATATTGCCTGAAAAACACACCCAGGAGTTGGCAGCAGCATAGGGAGCTCATATATTGCCTGAAAGACACACTCTGGACTTGGCAGCAACACTAGGAGCCCATATATTGCCTGAAAACACATTGGACTTGGCAGCAGCATTAGGAGCCCATATATTGCCTGAAAGACACACCCAGGAGTTGGCAGCAGCAGCATTAGGAGCACATATATTGCCTGAAAAACACTCTGGACTTGGCAGCAGCATAGGGAGCTAATATATTGCCTGAAAAACACATTAAACTTTGCAGCAGCATAGGGAGCTCATATATTGCCTGAAAGACACACCCGGGAGTTGGCAGCAGCATTAGGAGCCCATATATTGCCTGAAAAACACACTCTGGACTTTGCAGCAGCATAGGGAGCTCATATATTGCCTGAAAAACACACCCAGGAGTTGGCAGCAGCATAGGGAGCTCATATATTGCCTGAAAGACACACTCTGGACTTGGCAGCAGCATAGGGAGCTCATATATTGCCTGAAAAACACATTGAACTTGGCAGCAGCATAGGGAGCTCATATATTGCCTGAAAGACACACCCAGGAGTTGGAATCAGCATTAGGAGCCCATATATTGCCTGAAAGACACACCCAGGAGTTGGCAGCAGCAGCAGCATTAGGAGCCCATATATTGCCTGAAAAACACATTGGACTTGGCAGCAGCATAGGGAGCACATGTATTGCCTGAAAAACACACCCAGGAGTTGGAAGCAGCATAGGGAGCTCATATATTGCCTGAAAGACACACTCTGGACTTGGCAGCAGCATAGGGAGCTCATATATTGCCTGAAAGACACAACCAGGAGTTGGCAGCAGCAGCAGCATTAGGAGCCCATATATTGCCTGAAAAACACATTGGAGTTTGCAGCAGCATAGGGAGCTCATATATTGCCTGAAAAACACGCCCAGGAGTTGGCAGCAGCATAGGGAGGTCATATATTGCCTGAAAAACAAATTGGAGTTGGCAGCAGCATTAGGAGCCCATATGTTGCCTGAAAGACACACATTGGAGTTGGCAGCAGCATTAGGAGCCCATAAATTGCCTGAAAGACACACCCAGGAGTTGGCAGCAGCAGCAGCATAGGGAGCTCATATATTGCCTGAAAGACACACCCAGGATTTGGCAGCAGCATTAGGAGCCCATATATTGCCTGAAAAACAAATTGGAGTTGGCAGCAGCATTAGGAGCCCATATGTTGCCTGAAAGACACACATTGGAGTTGGCAGCAGCATTAGGAGCCCATAAATTGCCTGAAAGACACCCCCAGGAGTTGGCAGCAGCAGCATAGGGAGCTCATATATTGCCTGAAAGACACACACAGGATTTGGCAGCAGCATTTGGAGCCCATATATTGCCTGAAAAACACATTGGAGTTGGCAGCAGTATTAGGAGCCCATATATTGCCTAAAAGACACACCCAGGAGTTGGCAGCGGCAGCAGCATTGAGAGCCCATATATTGCCTGAAAAACACATTGGAGTTGGCAGCAGCATTAGGAGCCCATATATTGCCTGAAAGAGACACCCAGGAGTTGGCAGCAGCAGCAGCAGCATTAGGAGCCCATATATTGCTTGAAAAACACATTGGAGTTGGCAGCAGCATAGGGAGCTCAAATATTGCCTGAAAGACACAACCAGGAGTTGGCAGCAGCATTAGGAGCCCATATATTGCCTGAAAAACACATTGGAGTTGGCAGAAGCATAGGGAGCTCCTATATTGCCTGAAAGACACACCCAGGAGATGGCAGCAGCAGAAGGAGCTCATATATTGCCTGAAAGACACACCCAGGAGACGGCAGCAGCAGAAAGAGCTACCATGCATTAGCTACTCGCATGCATCAGCTATTGGTGGGTGGAACTCCTGGCTGATCCATGCCTGATTCATCTTCACAAAGGTGAGTCTCTCCACATTTTTCGTGGACAGACGAGTTCTCCTTGGCGTTACTATGGCTCCCGCAGCACTAAAGACCCTCTCAGATGGCACACTACTGGCCCGGGCAGGACAGCTTTCCCAGGGAAAACTCTGCCAGTTGCGGCCACAAGTCAAGTTTGGCTGCCCAGAAGTCCAGCGGATCCTCAAGGTGCGTTGGCATGGTCATTTCAAGGTATGACACGACCTGCAGTGATCCAGGTCTTCCTGCTGCTCATGAGTAGCCTCACTATGCGCTACTCATTAGCGACTGAAGACTGAGGCTGCTTCTGATGGAGCTGCTGCTCCTGCTACCCCCCCCCCGGCAGCCATGGCAGTGGAAGGTGAGCGCAGAGGTCCCCCCGGGTCAGGCCTGCGACAGTATGGACCATGGCGCAGATAGGCATCGGCCAACTGACTACGTAGAATGTCTTTGTAGTAGGTCAGTTTTTCCTCCCTCTCGGCGGGTTTAAAAAATGCCCCCATTTTGTGCAGGAAGCGAGGGTCCAATAAGGTGGAGAGCAAGTAGTCATCCTGCAGAAAAATGGAGACAATTCTGCAGTCACTACCCAAGCAAGTGAGCATGCATCGTGCCATTTGTGCAAGTGACTCGGAGGGACTACCTGTCTCCATCTCCACTGCATACTGCCACGGTGTGTCGGGGTCCTCTGTCTCGCCTTCCTCACAACCCTCTAGCTCCACTGGCTGCTCCTGCTCCTCCTCTCCTGTCAGATGACTAGATAAACCACCAATTTCGCCAAAACTAAACTGGGCTTCACTGTGCTGCTCCTCCTCCTCCTCCTCCTCCTCCTCCTCAGCTCCCACGGGGTTTATGTGGCCGTGAAATGTATGCGACATGTCTCCACTGCCCTGACCAGCCATGGTTTCCAACATGTGTTGTATTACATGAAGCAGCGGAATCACGTTGTTCATGCCGTAATTCTGGCGACTGACAAATAAAGTGGCTTCCTCAAAGGGCCTGAACAAACGGCAGGTGTCACGTATGAGCTTCCACTGGTTCACATTAAAGTTACATAGGGGAGTCCTCCAATCTGCTTGGATCATCAAGAAATCAGTGATGGCTTTTCTCTGTTCGTATAGTCGATCTAACATATGTAGGGTGGAATTCCAATGAGTGGGAACATCGCAAATCAGACTATGTTGGGGGATACAGTTCTGACGCTGTAGCTCAAGAAGGGTGTGCTTGGCAGTGTAGGAGTAGCTGAAGTGCATACAAAGTTTCCTTCCCGTTGTTAGCATGTCTTGCAGATGGGGGGAAGACTTCAGAAAACGCTTGACAACTAGGTTGAACACGTGTGCCATACAGGGCGCATGGCTCAGGCTTCCTTGTCTCAGCGCAGACAAGATGTTACTACCATTGTCTCAGGGTTGACTCAGGGTTGTGTCCGAGGAACCTACGGACTGTTGACTGGGGGTGTCAGATGTCACTTGTGATGAGGTCGATGACCGCTTTAACCAATCGACAATCGGCAGATTCGTTGCTGGTCGAGACACGACCGCTAGCAGATACCGGGAGATCAGGCCTCTCACTGCGACTCCTGCTGCCACTCGCCCCTAGTCTGCTGCGACCTCTGCCTGATGAATCTAGGCCTCTCCTCGGTGGCCTAGGGGGAAAACAATATACTACACTACACCTACAACAGTATTTTCGTAACAGCAGGTGTGTAGAAAAGTTAGATCAAAATAGGCAGACACTGTAGCTAAAAGCTAACGCAAAAAGACACTGGCAGTTTTGAAACTTGGTTTTTGTTCAAAATGTAAAAAAGGTAAAGATGCAGGTACTATTAAGTGCTAGTATTCGGGATGCTCCCCCGGTGAAAGGCAATGGGTGCTTTAAACTTGTAAACCAGACTTTTTCATACAAAAGGCAAAAGGTTAGTAGGCAGGTACTCTTAAAAGATAAGTGCTAGCACTGACAATGGCCCCCGGTGAAAGGCAATGGGTGCTTTAAACTTGAAAACCAGACTTTTTTATACAAAAGGCAAAAGGTAAGTAGGCAGGTACTCTTAAAAGATAAGTGGAAGCACTGACAACGGCCCCCACTTTCTAGTATTTGGGATGCCCCCTGCTCACATACAGAGGTGGCTTCCTTTGATTGCGGAAAAGTTACTTTGCTTATAAAATGCAAGCAGTTAGTACACAGGTAGTCTTAAAATATTAATGCTAGTGTTTGGGATGCCCCCTGCTCACATACAGAGGTGGCCTCCTTTGATTGTGGAAAAGTGACGTTAATTATAAAATGCAAGCAGTTATTAGACAGGTAGTCTTGAAATATTTATGCTAGTGTTTGGGATGCCCCCTGCTCACATACAGAGGTGGCCTCCTTTGATTGTGGAAAAATGACTTTGCTTACAAAATGCAACCAGTTATTAGACAGGTAGTCTTGAAATATTTATGCTAGTGTTTGGGATGCCCCCTGCTCACATACAGAGGAGGCCTCCCTTGATTGTGGAAAAGTGACGTTGATTATAAAATGCAACCAGTTAGTAGACAGGTAGTCTTGAAATATTTATGCTAGTGTTTGGGATGCCCCCTGCTCACATACAGAGGTGGCCTTCCTTGATTGTGGAAAAGTGATGTTAATTATAAAATGCAAGCAGTTATTAGACAGGTAGTCTTGAAATATTTATGCTAGTGTTTGGGATGCCCCCTGCTCACATACCGAGGTGGCCTCCCTTGATTGTGGAAAAGTGAAGTTGATTATAAAATGCAAGCAGTTATTAGACAGGTAGTCTTGCTTGAAATATTAATGCTAGCACGCTTTTTAAAGAATGACGCCAAGTAAAGGAAAAGCTAAATAGGCAGGAGTGTTATTAACACTAAATAGGCTTGAAAGCTAATGCAAACAGTTTAAACTGTCCCTGTCTTTGTCTGTCACTTTTACAGGCTCTCTCCTTCTCTATCTGCCCCTCGCTCTGCTTCTTCTGTTCTTTGTTCTATCTATCTATCTATCTATCTATCTCTCGCTCTATCCCTGCCTGATCTGCTCTGGTCGCAATACAGTGTCAGAATGATCTTCCGCAAGATGGCCGCCGTTTATATGGGGCTGTGACATCATCGGTAAGCCTGTCTGCTGATAGGTAGCATGTGACACCTACCCAGCATTCTTTGCCCCATGGGACATGTCCTGACTTGTGGATCCACCATTTTAGATGGGCTGTATAGCAGTAAATGGAGTTTTAAGGAAGCGATTCGAGCTATCGAATCGTGGCGATATTCTGAATCGTAACAAATCGAATATTTCATGAAATTCGTAAGGAACTCGGGTTTGTCAGAATCAATTTGCTCATCTCTATACAAGATAGAGAAAGCTAAAACAGAAAGTATTTACATGCTGCATACAAACCAAGGATAGTAGGATTTCTCCCAGAATCCTTTGCAGTAAGCAAAGCCATATAATAGAGGGCGTTTAGATCTCTTTAATTCCCTTTATATGTCCTAACATGGGTCTCTCCCTAGCCTGGCTACTGACTATGGGCCTTATTTATCACGGGCTAGCGCCAGGTAGTGTCTGACGAGCGCCAGGTACCGCCAGCTATCGGCGGCTACCGACTCAAGTACGCCCGGCGGCGGTCACAATGACGCATTTATCAAGCTAAATGAGGCTAGCGACGGCGAGAGCGACGGCTAGCGCGGGATTCATCATGAAGCCGCCTGGAACGAACAGCGCCGCTGCAAATTCCTTCACAGCGCCAGGTATGACCTGTCGCTCCCTGGCATTGTCCAATGCATTTCAATGGAGCAATGTTTAATTAATCATAATTAATTGGTATTATTTTTTTTATTTTTTTTTTTAATGTCAAAAATTCTGAAACCACTTCTGCAATGTTAGGTTTTTTTTTAAAGTAAAAAAAATTAAAAAAAAAATTTGTGCAGAATTGATCTTACTATATTCATATTACAAAATGATTCCAAAAACATGTATAACGTTACAATCAAAAAATATGGTTGTTTAGGGGTTAAAAACTAGTTAACACCCATCGCCACCAGCGCACTGGGGTTTAAACAAGGAATGGACAGCGCCAGCAAATTCGGAGCGTGATTTATTAATGAATATGAAGCAAGCCGTTCGCTCTGGCCATTCGTTGTCAGGCGCTCACATAACAACCTGTGAAACAGCGACCCCTAAGCCCGTATTCAACATTACCGCACACCGACTGGCAAACGCCGGCCAAGCACAGCGAATACTGGCTGGCGCTGTAAAAATCACGCTACAGTCGCTCATCTGTCGCTACCTGGCGCTATTAATGAATCGGCCTCCCCGTTTTGGTAATATACCAAAAAGTCTTTATTCAAATAAAAGAAAAAAAAAGTCAGTGAAAGGGGAATTCCCCTTAAAGTCCTTTACACAACAACTGATTGAAACTGACCCTTTGTCATAAAATTTTATTTTTTGGTAAAGGCTAACGTTTTGACAAAGATGCTTTACTGGACTTAAAGTGGACCAAAACCAATCACAGGTGGCCCTGGAATCTATTGGACTCCAGGTCCGCCTGATTCCCTCTCTCCAGGGAATCCAAATTCGGAATTACGCTATACCTTTAGCCAGGTGCTTTTGTGAATGGCCAGCATGGACACACACCCTATTAGAGGCTAGCAGGGATGCACCCTCTGCTCTAGTGCTTGGCTGCTTTCAGCTAGATTCGGCCCATTTCCTAGTTGATACCGATGATCGGTGCTGATTGGATGAGAGCCTGCATGTGCGCTGTAGTACAGAGGAAAGGTGATTTTTTATGGGATGCCCCATTGTGTGAAACCCTCCCAGGCGCGCCGCAGCACTCACCTCTCCCTGGCGCTTCCTCGCTGATGTAAACAAGGGCGGCCACATCCCAACTCTGGTTTGTGTGCGTGCTCCCGTGCCCAGCCACTCAGATAGGCTGGGGGCGGTTGCACGCACGCTGCAGGGAATGCAGCTGATCTCACTCCCATTGCCGGGCTCGGAGTGTAAACAGAGCACATTGGCTCCCTGTGAATTGACTGTGTCATTGGTAGAATGTAGATGCGTTGGTAGAAGCGTCAATGCGCATAGAGCGCACATTGAATAGAGGATATGCCCCTTCCGGGAGTGCAGTGATGAGGAGGAGGGGATAGAGCCATATCTGGGAGTAGACATCCGGAAGTGGCAACCCCTTATAGTAAGAAACATAGGATGATAAGAAACGCAGAACTGATGTCATGTACCTATTCCTTCAAATACAGGAAGCTAAGGCGCTGAGATGCACAGCTCACAAATCAAGAACATTTCTGCTGTCAGTCTTTAAAAAGCTCCCTTTGAAGTGAAATGCAGCATGAATTGATGACAGGGAAATTGCTATAAATTTCATACACCTGGATTCCCCGCATCCCTGATGGCCACAGGATGGGAGGTGTAGCTGAATGTACGATTTGTAACACATTTGGGGGGACATTTTTATGCTGTATTCAAGTATTGAGATTGTGAGTGCTCAATTTTTAGAAGTACATTTAACTGGTTGGATTGAGGATTGATTGAGCCGCAGAGATTGTGGTGGAGGAAAAGTGTTTAAGAGGATTTTGAGGATCTAACTTCCAGAGGATATTTACACTGAACACAGGCTAATATCTTGGTGGTGGGCACCACATCATCAGTACAATCTTTGGTGTTATAGTAAAGAGATAGAGGCGGAACACTTATAGATAATGCAGGACAGTATTGGTGGAGGAAAAAGAGGACTTTTCTTTTTTATCTTAGTAATTCCATTGCATCGTTGTATGGCATATGAATGAGCTGTGGTAAAACCACCTTCATGTGAGACAAATTTAGAATATTTTTTGAGTGCAGTATTATTTCTATATTGTTTACTTTTGCCAAGCAATTAATATGCATAGCAAACGGCTCACCATTGGACCAGAAATAGATGAGATTAAAAAAGGCAATCTGGGGGTTTCACACAGTAAGGCGCCCCAACTCGGGGCGCGGAACAAAATCTTAGAAAGTAAAAATCCGAGGTTTTGTTCCGCTTTAAGGAAGGGAGTACCTTTCAATTTATTTGTCTTTTGTCATAATATAAATATTAATTAATTTAATTGCCATTTTTATTTTTTTAAATAAAGCTGTAGGAAATGTTGCCAAATTTATGTTTTGATTAGACTGGACCGAATGATCAGAATTCAAGTCTAAGTCACTTGATTGCAAGCAGCAACACCGATGGAAAGGAAATAAATTTAAAAAAATCTTCTGGGTTGGTCTGCTTAGAATAGACGTAGAGTAGAATGATCCAGATCTTTTTACCTAGGAACCACATCAGCATATAATTAAAATAAGAATAAATACCCTTAGTTATGTCAGGCTATTTCTAGATATCCATATATATATTAATGTATGATTTTTCTTTTAGCAGATGCCATGAACTAAAATTGAACTGTCTTTTTCACTCCCTTGTAAATTCTGTGTTAGTATATTGCAAGGCCATGCTTTACGATTCACATACCTGCAAGTTTGTTTCATTAAGTGAAACCAAGGAAGGTGTAAGTTGGCTGTTTGCCTTGTCTGAGAAAGACACACATGGGTAGCTGGGATCCATTGTTTGTAGGGATTCAAACTAGGAGGCCGATTCATTAATAGCGCCAGGTAGCGACAGATGAGCGACTGTAGCGTGATTTTTTCAGCGCCAGCCAGTATTCGCTGTGCTTGGCCGGCATTAGCTTGATGACAGCGACTCAGTCGGTGTGCGGTAATGTTGAATACGGGCTGGGGGGTCGCTGTTTCACAGGTCCAGCGTTGTATGTGAGCGCCTGACAACGAATGGCCAGAGCGAACGGCTAGCTTCATATTCATCAACAAATCACGCTCCGAATGTGCTGTCGCTGTCCATTCCTTGTTTACACCCCAGAGCGCTTGCCGCGATGTGTATTAACTAGTTTTTAACCCCTAAACAACCATATTTTTTGAATGTAACATTATACATGTTTTTAGAATCATTTTGTAATATGAATACATTAATCTCAGACCTGTTAGATCAATTCTGCACATTTTTTTTTTTTTTGACTTAAAAATAAATCCTAACATTGCAGAAGTGGTCTCCGATTTTTTGACATTAAAAAAAAAAAAAAAAAAAATAATCCCAATTAATTATGATTAATTATAGATTGCTCCATTGAAATGCATTGGACATCGCCAGGGAGCGACAGCTCATACCTGGCGCTGTGAGGGAATTTGCAGCGGCGCTGTTCGGTCCAGGCGGCTTCATGATGAATCCCGCGCTAGCCGTCGCTCTCGCCGGCGCTAGCCTCATTTTGCTTGATAAATGCGTCATTGTGAGCGCCGCCGGGCGTACTTGAGTCGGTAGTCGCCGTTAGCTGCCGCTACCTGGCGCTCGTCAGACACTACCTGGCGCTATCGCTTGATGAATAAGGGCCTAGGTCTATTCCTGGTGTGTCTGTCTAGAATTAACAAATGTAGGACTTGGACAAGAGGTTGAAAGGTGTAATATGTAAGTTAGTATAGAATGTTTTAGGCCTGATGGCCTTCATAAGATAATGAACTGGGTAATCACACAGTTTCATGGAGTTTCACATGAAACCATCTCACTAGCCAAATAGATGGTTGTTGACTAACGGAAAGCTCACAAACCCCTTGTAGAATGAAAACCTATTGTCACAGAAAGACCTGAATGTACACTGTCAGACAGACCCTGAGATCTGTGTATACAAGACAAATAAACATCTTTCTAGACTGAAATGGTTACACAATTTCAAGGGAACGATGTTTTCAGCAAAACTGGCGATTAAAAGTTTGTTTGGAATTCCCGGAAAGGAAGTAATTATTTTTCCAACATGGTGCAAAATTAATTTCTTATCCTACAATGACCCCTTGTGGCCAGAAATGGAATTGGTCAAGTCACCGGACACTTAGCCATGCCCCAATGACATCATGTTTGTAAGAGGGATGGATTTAGATAAGAAATTTAAATATAATGGGGATAATTCTTGGCAGCAGGGATCATCAGCAGGAGATCAGCAGAGGTCAGCAGAAAGATCCCAATCTCAGAGACCAGCATTCAAGCTCTCAGCTCCTGGCTAACCTTGTGACTGCATATCAGATCTACATATCCCACAGGCCTTGCATAATTGAAGACCGACCTACCATAGAGATTCTGGTAACGTATAGTTCTTATTTATTAATAGTTAATTAGCTGGGCATTGGGAAATTTCTTACTGGAACACATATTCCCGTGAGCTAAATTCCAGTCCAGTAATTGAACTATACTATCAAAATATTTTTGGTTGAATTTTATACTTGTCGGGGCATTGTGTTCTGGGGATAATTATTTTATTTTTAATCTTTAAATTTGGTATAGCAATTAAGTTAAATTGTCTATTAGATCGATTTAGGAATTGATTGATTAAAAGGATATTTTATGGTAATAGTAGTGAGCCATCTTGTGGCTAAATTTGATAAGTACAGGATATATGATTTTAATCTGATTGTTTTGTTTTATTGGTTATTGGTTTATTGATTATTATAATTGTATTTATAATAAATGCTTGTTATTTATCTTTAACCGTTAGTAGGTTTTATTATTGCACTGCTAAATTACCTCAAGAGATCTCTTTTATAAGGTGTTTTTATGTCCACCTTAGAAATGTAACCCTAGCTGTAGATTCATCCTTATGAGCTTTGCTTTATAAACCCCGACAGGTATGCTGTAGCCCCCAGTCTTCATTTTGTTTGTGGACCACTTTTGTATGTGTACCCTTTAAAATTGACTTATGTACTAATAAAGCACTAATAAAATGTATACTGTACGAACCTTTCTGCTGGCTGCTATTTCAGAATGAAGCTTTACACATTCCTTTTCCAGCTCTTTTGAGGTCATTTTTGCTTGATGGAGTCCAGAATGTAGTGAGCTCATTTGAAATTCCAGGGTATCTCTCTCACGTTGTGCATCATTGCACTTATCTTCCATGTGCTCTGCATGTCGTCTTAGCTCTTCCTGTACCTGCACATGAAAAAATTAATTAATTACAAATCTGAAGAAACATTTTAGTTTAAACCTCCTATTTACCATAGTCCAGGGGCATTTCTTCTGCACTAAAAAAAAAAATGTTCGTTTTTTAAATCAAAATTCTACAAGTTACAATGGTGTGTCTGTGGCTTAGTACCCTTTTTCTTCTTCTCTTTCCATATCTCCATCATGCTGGAAATCAACCCTTATATGACCTTATTGTATAGTGGCTGTACAAAGTATTCAAAAGCGGTATTATTTATATAGGCAAAGAGAATGTTTTTTTTTTCAAACACATTTTACAAACAGATTAAACTGAACTAACAGCCTGGCAGAGTTAAAAAAGAAACTACCTGGCACTCCCTTGCCCCATCTGCATGCATTGTACTTAATCATTGTCAGCACTTCCATTTGCTCCTGCATACACTCAAAGCTGAAATGCTGTCTCACCGATTTTTTCCTGGTTGCGGCCATTTTGGAGGCTTCCTTTTCCAGCATCCCAGCAGTACTGCTGCCTGGATTTACCATAACTGACATAACCCAGAATGCACAGTGGCAGAAACCCAGCAGCACTGGCTACTGGCAGGTCCATAGGACACTATGGGGGGGGGGGTTACAAAAAGGCAAATTGATTTTTATGTGCAGTAATCTGAATTGCCATGGGGAGAGATGCATATGAGCAATGTTTCTTGCAAGGTGTTGGTCCGATTTAAGCTAACTCTAAAGGTCTACACATAGTTTCACAGTTCACAAATGTACTTCTGAGACAGAAACCATCATACGTTATTTGGATAATGCTACTGAGGTTTGAACTTATTTTTAAAAAATCACACACTAATACACGACACCAATACAGAAAGTCCACCACTAACATAAAGAAGGGAATTCTTATTGAATACAGTGTGTCCTCTGTATTCACGTGTTCGGCATTTGCAGTTTCGGCTACTCACTTTTGCCTTGGAGACGGGAATAAGTTGGGAGAAAGTTAGTGTTCCTGGACAGGGCCTTTAATGGACTTTCATGAATACAAGACAGACAAGATGGCAATTTGAGGAAGAGCCACAACAGGGGGTTACTAAAATGGAATGCCATTTCTCTTCTATTTTACTCTTTTCTTCCTTGGTTTTTGTTTTAGTTTTACATCTTGTACCCCAGGCTTCCCCAAAGCAGATGAAGCAGAGAAGGAGGATGTTAGTAGCGTCAGAGGGCAGGTATCTGCATAAAGAGAAAGCATTATGTTGAATGACAAACAGATTGGCATGACCCTGAACTCCCTTCAGGCTACCCTTTTGTAAGTGTAACTTCCCCCAAATGTTGATGGGGTTCCCCTATGTTGCCCCTTCATATGTTCCAGCTCCACTCTTCCTCTCATTGTCCAGACTCCCTTGTCCACCCCAAAAACGCCAGACCCCCCCACATCCCTTTCAGAAGAATTGCCACCTTGGCACCTCCATCTTTCCCCTCCACATTTCTGCCCCCCTTGGCCCTATATTCTATGTCCCCCTCAATGTGGCTCTAGTACCCCATTTCTCCATGATCTATGGCCCCCTTTATGAGGTTCCAGCCCTCCTCTGCCCCATGATCCATGGCCCCCTTAAGGAGGCTTCAGTGCCCTCATCCCCATGATATACGTGGATAGTGGAATGCACAGAAGATGCACAGAAGAAATGACTTTAGAGACTTTATCTGTTTGGAATCAATCCCATCCTGATATTGCTCTGATCATTGGACTCAGTTTCATTCTAACCTTCTTGCTCTATACATCCTAACAGGGACCATCACCATCTCGGCCTGTAATTGAATTGCTGCATGGGTGGAACATACTTAGTATAAGGAGTTGCCCTTGTTTCTTTCACCCTTTGTCTCTATACCTCAACTAGTTACTTTCTCTTTCTTTCCTGGATTAAGGAACCTATCCTGTCCTTAGGTGCTAGTTCCATCATTCTATTGGCTACTCTTCTCTTCCCTGGTCCAGACCCCTTACTCGTGGTGTCTTGATTTGGGCAGTCTTGGCCTTTCACTGACCCTGATTCTGAAACGATGTATTCCTTACTCTGCTTATGCTAGGATCTTTAAACTGCCAGTCCCCTCTCTTGTTTCTCTGCAACCTCTCTGCCCCAGCAAATTCATAGTATGTATGTAATGTATGTACCTAGCTAGGAAAATCTGAATCTGAGTGAATCAACCTAATTATTCTTAAATAGTGATGAACACATTTTCTGAGATTCTGAGATTTTTGATCTGATTCCAAATGCACTGAAAATGCATGTATGCCACTCCAAGCTCTCCTATGACTATCTCTATTGCCATTTCAGCTTGAGCAAAGACAGGTGTAGTAATGTCCAAACAGAAACATATTATTTTTTTAGGCACATGTCTGTTGGTGTTTATGCACATGTAGAGGTACCAGATGAAGCAATAGCCAAATAGGATTTGAGGAAGAGCAAGATAATTAGAAATGTAATAAATGATAAAGCAAAAATAGTTTCTTTTAGCTTCTAAAAATGACACTGGGGACCAACAAAATTGTTTTTTGACATGTAGGGAATTATGTAGCAGCATTATTTCTCCTTCCAAAATGGAGTCCTTTTTGGAGGAGGAACAAGATGTTTTCCAGGCATGAAGTTGAAGAAATAGCTTAGTTTAGCCTTCCTATTACCTATTTTTGTGGAGCAACAAATCTCATGGTATCTTTCACAGCTAGGCCAGAGTTGACTGAACCTTCTCAGGTCTTTTACTGATGTGCCACTGGTTAACGCAGCAGATGAACAACATGTTCCAAATACTGTATTTCCTTCTGCTGATCCGGCGGTTTCAATGTAGCAGAAGTGCTGGCAGAAGCAGCAGAGTGGTGATTCAGTTGGGAGCAGAGTGGAGCCTCCTGAGCAAACATAACAATATGGCAATTTTGCATCCTTTTTGCAAGCAGAAAACAATATCCCCGTTTTGCTTTTATGGTCTAAAAGCATGACTGATCTAGTGCTCATCTATTTTCCTGATGCCAACTACAAACAAGATCACACAACAGCAATGAACTATCCAGTGTGCCATGCTCACCAGCATGACTGAATACCCAGATGATTTGTTCTTCCACTGCGATGGTTGATCCCGGCCAGTGCCATCATTGTTACTATCATAAACCCTTCTCCCCATTATCTTTTACAATGTGTTTCAGCCTCACCCCAAGCTGTACCTGTGTTTACTTTGTGTTCCCTACCCTGTCCTCCTCCTCCGCAATCCACTCCCTCCTGGTCCTAAACATCCTCAGGTCTGTGAGCAAAATGTGGAAGCTGTTTTTCTCCATCCCTTGTTGCATCTGGGTTTGCTCTTATACAGATATCAGGGATTTGACATATTATTTTATTACTTTTTTTTATTATTTTTATTATTGTTTATATAGGCATATGCAGACAGGTAGGGGGCTGTGATCCCCTGCCTCCCCAGCCCAACTCCAGCGATCACCCAGCATCTGTCACCTGAGCTCCGTGGGACAGGATCACCAGGGGACAGTGGAGGATTGAAGTTGAGTAAAGAAAAAAATACAAAAATAAATGTCATTTTTTTCTCTGTGTCTGTATCTTTTTTACATTTAACCTTTGTAAACTGGCAAGGGATCCATGAGACCCCTATACCAGTTCACAAAGCTTGGGGGCTGGCTAATCACCAGCAGCTAGCGGGTGACTTGCCATTAACCCCCAGGCCCCCCATTACCTGCCTCACTAAAGCCCAGGGGGATCAGAAGAGCCTGGGTGCTGCAGACAGCTATGCGGGCTTGTAGCCTGCAGGTCAGGGGCCAACAAGGCTGGCCCTTGCGCCCTGTTCTACAAGCCTTGAATAGCTGGTGCCTTGTCGCCCAGCAGGTATAAAAGGCTTCCAGCAGCAGGAAAGCAGAAGCCAGAGCGAACGGCGTTGGACACAGTGCAATGTGTGTGTGCATTTACATTTAATACTTTGTGAAATAGTAAGGGATCTCTGAGACTATGAGACCCCTATACCAGTTCACCAGGCTTAGGGGGCTGGCAAGTCACCTGCGGCATCTGCCTCCACAAAGCCTGGGCAGAAGAACACAAGCTTGTAGCCTGCAGAGCGGGGAACCACTGAAGCTGGGCCCTGTGCCATATTCTACAAGCCTGTCGGGGACCCACACCAATTTTTTAAAACCCTTTATAGTGTGGATAGTAGTTGTAAAATTACCCTTAGGTGCATGGTTTACTCCCTTGACTGTACCTATGCATGTTGGGTATTGTTCTGTTTGGGGGACCTTGTGTTTTTCAGATTCAATTAGTTTTTTCTTGTTTGCATATATGACCTTGTTTCTCCTTTTTATTGTTTTTTAGGGAAACTTCCAGAAAACTGTGCCCATGGCAACAAGCCTGGTACACCTACAAATCTTGAGGAGTGTACTTCCAGAAAATGGGGAATATTTCAAATGTAAAGGGTTGTTTTTCTTGAACATTTCAAGGTGTGCATAGCAGTTGTATTTTATCTGAAATTCTATCTTCTGGGCAGGAAAAGGCATTTACCAATAAACATGTGATACTTTTGTAACCGGTAGATATTGGGCATTTACCCAATATGATTTTGTTGGAAAACTTACATATATTTTTAACACATTTCACAAAAAATATTGAGAATACACAAAAAAATGACAAACAAGACTCCACTGAAAGAAATAATATATCATTTTCCTGGGAAATCTAGTCTGGCAACAGATTATGACAAGAACTCTAGGTAGGCTGGCACATTAAAGGGTTGAAGGAAAACTCTCTTTTTTGTAAAGTTATTGACGCTTACTGCTTTCCTCTTCTGGAATGTAAAATAAACATTTGTGTTAAGATTGTGCCCCCATAACTGCAATTTACCTATCAGCAAACTGTTTTCATGTTTCTTATATTCCTGTAGCTCTGTCTTGGTAAAGCTGAAGCAGCTGTCCTGGCCTCTAGTAAAGCTCTTAGTATACTTTCTGACTTCAAGTCCCAGAATCCTTCCACTGTAAGCTCATTAGCAGATTTGGCTAAACAAAGCATCAGTAATAACCTACCCAGGTGATAACACTGCCAGTAACCCTTTAGCTACAGGAGATTGTGATACCCCTATATGAGGAGGTTGAATTAATACAGAAGGGGTTTAAACCAGTTTCTGCCTTAATTAATCAGATGATTAGCAAGCGGATTCAGGAAGTTTCTAATATGTACTGCAGAGCAACACTTTGGTATAGATTGTTAAAAAATCACCTGTACTTGCAATGCAGCATTGTTACACGCGATGTACATAATTTTTACAATGAGCTAAGAATAACATATTTTATAAACAGCAGAATTTTTAATTAATTTGGAAAAAAATGTTTTTCTTCTGCATAAACTATAGGGTGCTGCTATTTCTACATTTCTAAAAAAATATCTTTACCACATTCACGGGTACGGGTGATTTTTTTGAAAAATTTACATTTTTTATTGCACTTTTTTGTGTGTTGAAATTAATCAATTCTTATCACACAATCCACTAGGGAGGCCAGAAATGTCTGCTCAACTGCTATTTATGTTAAGGATAGCAGCAAAGATGAAAAAAGTAACCTGATGCTCCAGCCCACAACTTGTATTTTTGGGGGGAGATGGAGGGGTTTGGGGTATAGATGGCTATTGTATGCTAATTTCTTGCACAGAAACTCTTCCTCCCCATTTAACAGATCTGTGCAGTGCGCGTAAATGCCCAGAGCGACAGGAGCAGCTGGGAGGTTAGGTGTCCTGCTCAAGACTAATTTAGTCATGTGCCATGGTCAGAAATTGAACCTGCAATCCTCTGGTCACAAGGCCGCTTCCTTACCTGTAGGCCAGATTTAGAGGCTGATTCATTACTAGCACCAGGTATCGGCAGATGAGCGTCTCTATGGCGGCACTTAGAGCGACCTCTAGTAGACGCTCATGTGCATGTATCGGGCGCTGTAACAGAGTACCTCAGTCGCTGTAGTAACCTGGCCGGCATTGATGAATGAGATGTAGGGCATTCTAACACCAGTACAGCGCTGCAGTGAGCGAAAGGTAGCGCCAGCTCAGTGCGTCCGACTCTCAGCGACTCACATCATATTCAACAAAAATACACACTCACAGATCATAGGCGCTCTGGATCTGGTTGCAATAGCATAGAGCGCCAGACGCTGTGTTTTTGAACACATATCCACCAGTAACAAAGCGACAACACATGGAATGACATTGTTGTAACATTGTGACATTAATACTTTAATGCCAGACCTGTAATGACAATTCTGCATAAAAATATAAAAAATCAAAAAAGTTTATAAAAATGACTTTTTCTAGGCCAGGAGAGGTCATACAATTATTTGAGAGAAAGAAAAATTAAAAACAAAAAACCCTGTTTAAACAGAAGAAAAGGAACATCCAATGAAATGTATGGGAGAGTGCCAGGTAGCGACAGGTTATACCTGGCACTCTGGAAGCTAGATAGCTGGCGCTATACACTAAGCCACCTGTAATGTTGCATCGTACGCTACATGTTGCTGTTAGAGTCGCTCACCAGATTTGATTTTAAAAAATGTGGTTTTGCGCACAGCGCCCAGCATTCATCAGACGCTGCCTGACGCTACGAGGCACTACCTGCCGCTATCCCTTGATGAATAAACCCCTTAGTTAATAACAGGTTAAATATTCCTTCTTAACCTACCTCAGCTTCTTCATTTTTTCTTTCTTGAAAAGCGCTCCATTCAGCTAAGCTATTATTTTTTCTCCATAAAGACTGTCTTTTTAGCTTCATTTTGATGTCATTTATTTCCTTTTCTAAAGATGTAATTCTTCAAAGAGATAACATTACTTTGAATATTAAGTACAGCACAGATAAAGTATTGTGAGATTTGCAGGGAATAAATGACAGAGCCACTGCATGGACCCACACACTGGACAAAATAAGAATGAATGGGCATAATACCTAACGTTACTAGATATTAAGCCTTTACTGCACAAGATTTACTGTTTTTTCTATTCATTTTGCGTGTTATTAAAGCTCCAACTCTAGATATGGGCAATGCTAACATTTTCTCCCTTTGTTGGGTCTCGCTAACAAACTTTGAACCTTCTATGTTGTTCGATGTTTGATTATCCTGTATTGCCTTAATCTCCTTTACTAATAAAATATTGAAGCAAAAAGAACCAGTGGGCAAACATAAATGGAACATTGTTAAACTGAGCTACAAGTATAATCTCTTAATTGTCTAAAATTGTCCCGAGACTCCGCTTACTACAATGGCATTGTCACCCATACTCTGCCTGGCCCAATAGTTATTTGTCTGTCTTTCTGCTCCCCTGCAGTTTGCTATACTATCAATGCGCCAGCTATGTGCGAGATTGCATGTGGCCATCACAACGCATCCTCTTCACTGACGCATGGGATGCGTATCTGCTCACACTGCCATCTCCTATGGGACAGTTAAATAGCTTTCAGATGGGTGGATGTCTCCGCCTACACTGTCCTATAGTCTGCAAACATTTGTTTCTAAGCAGATCAAAGTAGAACTTGTTCCCACTTTGTTACCTTTATAATAGCCAAACAATGAAATTGCTTTAACCCTCCTATAACAGAATCACAAGCCAGTATGTGGAAAGACCCATGTCAGGCTTAATATGGGGGGGGGGGGGCTAAAGAGACCAAAAACCCTCTACTCAAAGGTAAAGGAAAATATGCACTTTCCTAAAAGATAATAACATTTTAAATGGACATCCCAGGCAAAGGGTTAAATTAGCCAGTTTACAGTGTACCCCATGATGGTTGTCCGCATCTTTTATTCACCAGCAGTTTGCGTTCCCTGATAAACCCTATTGAACTTGAGCCTCTCTGTTGACTCGGTTTTCATGGTCCCTTGTCTAAATTCACATTCCCCCAAACAAGATAGATGCAGAGTTCATGGCTCATCCTAGCATAAGAGGCCCAGCACAAGGAAGCAAGATCACTTGGGCTTATAAGAAAATATAAAACAAGCTGAATGAAAGATGCAGCCTCTCATAGCCAGCATGGGGAGAGTAGGGAACGCAGGCTAAATGAACCCTTTGCCTGGAATGTCCCTTTACAAAAGATACAGGTGTACTTTTATTTCATAACATGTGAAATGTTTTAGTACATACCTAGTAGAATCGGTGACCCCTGGGGAAAAATTCGAACACTGTACATTTGGTTCCAAAATATGTTTAATTGGAACAACAGAAGAGAAATTGTTGCGTTTCACATAATAAAATCTTGATTCCAGAAGCTGCAAAATAATATAATAATATATAATATCTCCTCTGTAGGCTACACAGGAGAGTTGCCATTGGCTAATAATGCAGTTTGATACAAGATAACTTGCCTTATGTACATAGAAGGAAAATAAAGATAGACAAGGCACCTGGGCCAAATTTATACCAGTGATTGATAGGTCACTTGCTTATTGGGTTGGTAACACAGGACTGACCAGTACATTCTATTTGTACCATGCGCTATGCAATCTATCAGTGTCACTTCCTTAGGATTTGAGTGAGTCCAGCCATATGCCCTCTCTTATCTGGTGATATTTCCTCCCTTTCTGGGTGTTCCTTCTGTCATGTGGACAAAGCACTAGACACCATATTTATCTTTATCGGCATATTGATACTGGCATTTCATTTTAGTATTGCTGTTTGGGGGGATAAATGCTTTAGGGGCGCAAGTTTGTGGAGGTTACATTATACTGTAGTAGGGGCTTTTAATCTGTATGCCAGCCTAGTCAGTTTGTTTTTATCTGTCTGTTGTGCATATGCCCATTCTTGAGCTACTAAAATGTTTTGTACTTCTTAGATATTATAATGATAAGTTGCGCAGCTGTTTCTTTGGGCCTTTTGGGATGCTCAGGTCTTTCCCGCAATTCAGTAGTACTTCTTGCCCATAGGGCTGCACACCATTTGCTTATTCACTGCACACCCCAGCAGTGCCACAGGCAACCATATGGTAAAGCCAGGAGAGTATAATGATATCTGCACAGTCTTAAAGCTGAACAAAACCCAGGAAGTTGACTATCCTGGGTTTTGTTCTTTGCCCCTGGGGTACCCCAAATTGGGATGCCCCGCTATGTGAAACCCCACAGTTCACCCAGCAAAACTCACCTCTCCACAGTCCAATGGAGCATGCACAGGCTCTTATGCAATCAGAACCCTTTGCCATGTTTATATAATATATGCTAATATAATTATTAAATTTAGAGGGACATTCCAGGCAAATGGTTAAATGAGTCCATTCTTGATGCTGAAAGTGAGGGGCTGCATCTTTTATTCAGCTTGCTTTATATCTCAGCAGCAGAGGATGACTCATCCAAGCATTTTTTAGTCCTCTCCAAAGTAAATTCATTTTCGCACAGAGAAAGATGGTGTCCCTGAGAGCCTGCGTGGGGCAAGCAGAAGGCAGCTAATGTAACCCTTTGCTTGGAATGGCCCTTTAAGCCACAAATACAAATGACGGCTTGGGGGAGCGTGGTGACATTGGTCGTGCAACACCACCCCTAGGTGAAATCTCTGGCACCATAACAAGATGGCAGTTTTTTCTTTATTTAATGGTATGTTTAGCATTGGTAGGGGGTTAGATGGGTTAAGTATTGGGAATATTGTTACAATTTGGGATTATGTAGTTTGTGGAGACAATGAGTATCCTGATTGTTGAAGAAAATATTTGTTATGTTATTTAAAATGAAAAATGTGAAATCTGAACCTATTCATTGTGGCCCACAACCAGTTCTCAGATTGCTTATATGGCCCACGCCATACGCCCACGCTTAAAAAAGTTTAAGCTTTAAGTTATTTGTTCTGAATTTATATTGGAATAAGTAGGCTTTATGTACTGTATAAGGAACCCTATTGCTTATATAATGGTTAGAAAAAGCCTGATGTTACCATTTTACTACAGGAAATGTAGTCCTAATTATTGGCCATTTATGAAGGAGTCGAAGTAGTGTTTTCACCTACTGACTCCACAGCCCTGTTGGCATTTTTCACTCCCGATTGAAAACCGGGATGTTTGCCGGAAGGTGAAACGGCTCTGACTGGACGAGAGCCCATACATGCGCCCTTGCACTGGCTGAAGGGGAGTTATTACTGCTGCCCTGAGGGGCTTCACACATTGGGGCATTCCATTTCAGGATGCACTGGCCGGAAGCCAGTCGGCTGCACTGGGTTTTGTTCTACTTTAACAGACAATAAAGGCAAAATCCATAACAAAAATTCAAAAAGCAACTTACCTGTTGTCTTTGCAACAGATCCCCAAGCGTAATTTCAGTGTGGGCAATGTCATTTTCTTGTTGTTGCAAGCAGTTTTTCTGATGGTACAAAGCATGCTGGGCATTGTTGAAGCTCTGGCTAAGCGAGTACCTTCTTTTTTCTGATAGGATTAGCTCATTATTCAACTCATCCTCCAAATTGCCACAACTTGAAGAACAGCTTGGGGGAAAAATAAAAACTGCTGAAAGGAAATATCACCAATTTTACCCTAAATTGTGGCTAATCCCTTGTCTTTCCCAGTTTCCCTTACATTTTTACTAATGTCTAGTGTGACTGACTGGCCAAAATGTCATGATTGTAACTCAACAAGATGGACCACTTTCAGTTCATGTATATAACAAACTGTTTGAGCATGCAGTGAATATGGCTACACCTTAGATCACTTGGTCCATGCTATTCCTTTGACAGGATCCTCTATGTTGACTTTAACTCAGTATTTTATGGCCTACAACCAAACCTGTCCTACCATCGAATGTCTGTGCATGAATCAAAAATAGCAAATAGCTTGTTGGACAGGTGCAGATTGGTCTATATCTGCCAATAATGCCAATCAAGTCTTTGTGGTACCTACCTGTCTGTTTCCTATATTTACTAATGGCTATCACTTTTCAGTGGATTAAAAAAAACAAAATTGTTAAGACATTAGGGCTGATTCAGCATATTGACTTAGAGTATTTTTTTACTTACTTATTTTGAGACATTTTCTTTGAGCACCATATTTAGTTTTGAAAAGGGTATTTAGTTTTGCACCATTTTTAGATTTGCTAAAAAGAAATAAGTAAAGGTGTTTTCTAGCCAAAAAAGTGAACAAAAAAATATTCACAGTGCTGAATCAACCATGTCAACCATGATTGGCCTGCTCAGGGGCAACAACAACCAGGCCTACCCAGAAGGAGGTGAAGGAGCTGGGCAGGTGCTGCACAAATTACCACCCAGTTATCAAACACTCTAAAAAAGACACATTGACAGGACTTATACAAAAGGAGAACTCTTGCTTGAGCAAAGAAGATCCTCTCAGATCCTACTCATCACAGCAATAAACTGCTGCAAAGGCCCCCTATGCTCAACATTTCAGAGCTCGAAGCTGCAAAACCACAAAATTCTAATGTAGCTTTTGGATGCTGGCCACCCCTCTACTTAATAATGGACCTATATATAAATCATTCTCTGCTTGTACCAACATGTTTTTTTAGGTTTCAATGTACAGTATCTTGTATACTCTGTTTATACTTCTGTCTTTTCCCCTTATGCATGTGTATGTATTTATCTAAAGGGACTTTCATGTACATCTGATGTACTTGGTGTATAAAGACATCGATTGATTAATTCATTTATTAACTCACATCCGACATGACCTATCCTTTTTGTTATTGCTAACTACTATATTTCCTATTAGGGCAAAATGTTTTTTTTTAATTTTAGATTTTTGAATCATGAATATTTGAGCACAGGTGACGGATCTCAGTCTACTTATTTGTTTAGGATTTAATAATAACATTTTGGACAGTAAATTTGAAATAATGGTGCAGTTTTAGTTAAGAATTAGTTATATTAGTTGAAAATAAAAGGAAACATTGATAGGCAAATACACGAACCTCAGTTTTTTATAGTCATCAGGAATGTATCTTCGTCATTCTTTGACAATCACCTGTTTAGATTTGTAGTGTTATTCAAACAATTTTGTAGCCCTTGTAGTTTTGGGTGAGGTTTTGAGGGACTTTCCAACTCAACACAAGATAAAAATCAAACTATTTGTAATAGTAGTGCAATTATAGTTAAAATGTCATTATGTTAGTTTAAAATTGGGGGAATTTATCCTTCATTGACAATAACCTGTCTAGATTTGTAGTGTTATTCAAATTATTCAAACAATTTTAGCTTAGAGCTTTAGAGTTTTTGGCGAGGTTATGTTTTAAGGGACTTTCCAACTCAACACAAAATAAAGATTACATTTTCTTTATCTAGGTCCTGATTTTTCCAATAAGGTAGACAGGTTAATTTAGAAATTACAGCCCACTTTGGAGCTATTACAAATTTCTGCTAATGTGTTTAGCCATAGGGGAATTCACTAAAGCTGCTGCTATTTACAAACCCCTGTAGAACTGCTTGATCTCAGATGCAGAGAGGTAATACCACCTTTTAAAAGTCTCTCATCATTATGGGAAAAGATTGAGCAATATAATTTTTAAAACTATCCGATAGCGCTATCATTATGGGGAGAAGCACATAAAAGTAATCCGTTAAATTATCAAATTACAAAGGAGATGGTGAAAACATGGGGTGAAGGAATGAGAAAGACGAATATGAGGTCACTGGGTCCCCCAATCTTGTGTTTAGTAATCCAGAATTTATAGTAGGTATAGAGAATTATTTCTCTTGGTGGAAGAAAAAAGGAATCACAAAAATTGACTGGATTTAAATAATGAAAAGTTCTATTAATGTTAAAAATAGTAGAAGCCAGCTATAAACTGATATTAAGATGGTATCTAGTCCCCCTGAGAATAGCGAAAAATCAATCCAGATGCCTCTCCATATTGTTTCGGGGGGGGGGGGGCAAAACCTCTAGAGATTATCTTCATGTCTGTAAGGACATTTCGGCATTGGGTCTTTAAGAAGCTAACACAAATAACCAAACAAACAATAGATTGGCATGGTTTAATCATGGGTGGCATGTTTAAATCATAAGATTCCAAATGTCCAAGGCCACACAAATTGTGTCATTTTTTATGCCTGGCAGCCAAGAGGGTCATTGTTCAGAATTGGAAAAGCAAAAACATCCCAATTTATATGGTGAAGCAAAAAATGAACTGGATCATGATTAACAAAGGAATCTCGAGCATTGTGGATGATAAACGGCTCTATTTTGAACAAGAAGGTCCTTGTTTATTTTTTTTTTCATCCTTACTTCTTTATATTTCTTTTCTTATACATACCAATATAATAACTATTTTAAAATAGATAAAATAAAACAAGTACAAGAAAATTAGAGAAAGGAGAGGACAAGTATCTCCCGAAAATAAAATAGAGTAATCAAAATTATGTAGTTACATGAAGTAAAAGATGCTTAGAATTGAACATAAAATGTTTATTTATTGGCAAAATATGATTTGATTGAAAATAATATTGTGTATGTACAAAATATGTATCAACTCTAATTCATGTAAGTCTTTACTAGTGATGCTGTTCAGATTGGGCTTCAATCTAAATTTGACCAAATGTTGTTGCTGATTTATTGTGGTTTAGAACTAAAAATGTGGCAGAATCTGGGTGACAATTAGCCAGCTCTCCTTGCACTAAAAACCCTTTAAGTGCCAGCCACATCAAATTTACGTAGCTGTATCTTCAATCATTAGTGCCAGCAACGTAAATTTCATGTGCCTGCCATTTTCTCACCATTAGAGCAAAACAGAAAATAAGGTCACCTCTGTGCAGGTTCGCCTACCCCATGCTCTGCTTCGGACAGCTCTCTCCTTGCAGCAGGGAGAGGCCTTTTATATCGCCAGTATTGGGACAGTATTGGGACAGCCCTGGTCTACCAGCCCACATAGCTGGTGTCCAGGTTAGATTTGCTGGAGAACCCATGAACTATGTGGTTCACAGGATGCTTTTTGGTGAGGAAGATGTGGCATTAAATTACTTTATCAGTTTTCTCAGGACAATAATTATTTTTTTTAAATGAATTTACCCAATGCGACATTCTACAATTATTAGGGTCTGCTTCATGTGATTCAGACAAAAGTTGATGTCCTACATTTACAGATACAGAAATTGAAAAAAAAAAACTAGATTCATTCGGCAAAGGGCTCTGATTGGCTGGAACAGGAGTGCGCACATGCTGCTGGGAATGCAGGGGTTGTGGCAGTACACGCTCCCCAGTCAAAACAGAGTCATCTGCTGAATTATGTACTCGCTTACACTGGACGAGCGCCTGCACATGCGCCATTGGAGCGTGAAAAAGCCAGCCACCGACTCAGGATGCCCCATGGAAAAGCCAGCGGCCAGCCCTGGAATCTTTCATTGGACCGTGGAAAAGCCAGCCACCTGCTGGTGACTTATGTTCTGCTTTAACCGGCCCTATTTGGGTTTCTCTATATAGTATAAATATCATGGATGCTGTAAATGTAATTGACACCTTGAAAGTCATTCAGCAGCTAAAGAAAAAAAAAAGGGTAACTCACCTTTTGTCCTGCACAGCTAATCGATACTAGTCCAGTGATCAGCAACTCACCAGATCGCTGGATCCATGCTTGCACTTTCGGCGTTGCTCCGGGCCCTGACCCTCCACTTTCTGGCGCTTTCGTGCCACCTCCCTCCTGCCGTCAGTCACAGGGGCACAGCCACATCCCCACATGTCAGGCCTCAGCACACCACATATTTTGTAATAAATGGAGAGGGCATGGCAGCACTCCTGTGATTTATGGCGGGTCGCAAGCACAGCACACCGACATTGTTTGGCCCCAGGTGATGATGGAAGCAGGCTCGGATCTAGGGATCAAATGAGTTGATATTCACCAGACTAGCATCAATCAGCTGTGGTTTCCAAAGGTAAGTACACATCTGTTTTTTTATCTGGCTGCTGAATTAATTTAAATTGAAACAATTAAGACTCAAGGTAGATATGTTTTACACTACCAGACGTGTAATAAATCTATACACAACCTACTCAGGATTTACCATGTATTTTCTGGCAAATAGTTATCGGTATATTATTACCATATTAACCTTAAATGTGCTCATTATTTTACATAAACTGTTCGCCACCATTCTGTGATAGAAAGAATCTCGGAAGGTCTGCCCTGTCCACACTGATGGAGTGGGGTGAATGTCAAGCACAATATTTTTGTGAATATTCATCAGCAGTGATTTTAAATTTGAAAAGTCTGCACATATCTATGATAGTTCAAAAAGCTCAGCAGAGGCTCAGAAAGTATGGAATGCCCAGCAAGCTGCTGTCTATATTATCAATGCGAAACCATTTGTGGTTTGTATGAGGGTATGGAAGGATCAGTGAAAAGGGCAAATTAAGACTGAAAAGGATTACAAAAACTGTGGAGCGGTTTATTAGGACCCATCTTCCTAAGCTGGAGTCAAATAGTTTAAAGTGGACCAACACCCAGGATTTTGACTATCCTGGGTTTTGGTCCACTTCGGTGGGGCACCCCGATCGGGGGTGCCCCGTTGTGTGAAACCCCCCAGAAAGCCCCGAAAACTCACCTCTCCCCGCTCCCACGTGACTGCTGCAGCCAGGGACGCGCGGGAGGCGGCGGCGGACGCGCATGCGCCGCTGGAACGTGGAAAAGGTAGGATTGTGGGCTTCCTGGGGGGTTTCACCTCGCGGGACATCCCGATTTCGGATGCCCCGCGGGGAGGGATCTGATTGGCCTGGGAATCTTATAGATTCCCGGGCCGATCCCCCCTGGGTGTTGGTCCACTTTAATTACAGACACACAGAATGTTTGATGATTCCTCGCATCCTGGTCACATTACTTTGTACCATCAGGGTGCGGATAAGATCTACCATCTCTAAAGACTGAGGGACACGAAAATTTGCAGCTCTTCGGATAAAGAGTAGAAGATAAGTAGGGTCTATAGGAATAGACAAATTGTATAAGAGTATGTGGTATTTGCTTTATTGTCGCTGTTTATGCTGTGCTTGGTTCTAGTATAGAAACTTTCTTTTACTACACTATTTTTTTTACTTTAAACCATTGGTGAAGTATTATTTTAAAATGTTGCCAGAGCCTCATGTATACAGATTTTTAAAAACTAAAGATTTAAAATAATATAAAGCATCTGAACCTGGCATTCAGGATTAAATACATAAGCATTTTTCCTACTAATACATTTAATTACCTTGGGTATCCACTGTCCATTTAATCTGACCAGTAGATCTGTTTAGCAATCTGCATCTGGCATTAAAAAGTGGGGTGAATGTCAAGCACAATATTTTTGTGAATATTCATCAGCAGTGATTTTAAATTTGAAAAGTCTGCACGTAGCTATGATAGTTCAAAAAGCTCAGCAGAGGCTCAGAAAGTATGGAATGCCCAGCAAGCTGCTGTCTATATTATCAATGCGAAACCATTTGTGGTTTGTATGAGGGTATGGAAGGACCAGCGATAAGGGCAAATTAAGAATGAAAAGGATTACAAAAACTGTGGAGCGGTTTATCAGGACCCATCTTCCTAAGCTGGAGTCAAAGAGTTTAATTACAGACACACAGAATGTTTGATGATTCCTCGCATCCTGGTCACATTACTTT
The DNA here is from genome assembly GCA_027917425.1 of Gastrophryne carolinensis. Taxonomy (NCBI): domain Eukaryota; kingdom Metazoa; phylum Chordata; class Amphibia; order Anura; family Microhylidae; genus Gastrophryne; species Gastrophryne carolinensis. The sequence continues at coordinate 266,651,029 of CM051234.1, forward strand.
GTACCATCAGGGTGCGGATAAGATCTACCATCTCTAAAGACTGAGGGTTACGAAAATTTGCAGCTCTTCGGATAAAGAGTAGAAGATAAGTAGGGTCTATAGGAATAGACAAATTGTATAAGAGTATGTGGTATTTGCTTTATTGTCGCTGTTTATGCTGTGCTTGGTTCTAGTATAGAAACTTTCTTTTACTACACTATTTTTTTTACTTTAAACCATTGGTGAAGTATTATTTTAAAATGTTGCCAGAGCCTCATGTATACAGATTTTTAAAAACTAAAGATTTAAAATAATATAAAGCATCTGAACCTGGCATTCAGGATTAAATACATAAGCATTTTTCCTACTAATACATTTAATTACCTTGGGTATCCACTGTCCATTTAATCTGACCAGTAGATCTGTTTAGCAATCTGCATCTGGCATTAAAAAGTAAAGGTAACAAATGGTAAAAGAAAAATAATATATCAAAAACATATATTTGTTGATTCCGGTATCTACTGTATATTAAAAAGAACAATAGGCTGAGTGTCTATTCAAACTATCATGTACATTTTTCATCCTTACTTTGGTTTTGCATTCTCTTTATCAATACTGATTTTATATCAGTAATACAGTTACAAGATAAGGGCATTTAGCAAGAAGCCTACATTAGGCAGCATGCATGTTTTGCATACCTACAGAGAACCTCAATGGGTACATTGCGTGCACTCTATTATTCAAATATTTTTACGACAGAATTGGAGGCAGCATACCTATCGATATACATCAACAGCCTGCTACTTAGCTTTGCTACATTGATGATATCCTAATGATCTGGACTGCAAGTAAGAAAAAAACTGTTTAAATTCTTGCTTCTGCTCTGAGGTCCAAAATGCTGGTTTATGCCCAAGCTCCAAGATCCAAGTGTATACTCCTAGAATATCTTCCTTGCCAGTGTGGACATTACAAGTGGAAAAAACGGTTCTCCTTAAACTTCTTGTATTGGAAGACCCCAGTGGGTCGTGTGTTTCTAGCTCTAAGACACTTTTTGGGCCAAAGGCAGAAATGGAACCACAATATTTTTTCAGAGAGGTCTTAATAATTTGTATACGGTTAAGAGAAAGTCTTTGCCTCTATATGGAGTGCCCTTTCATTATGTTGAGTGTATACAGTATAGGTATCCTTCATTAGCTAGTCCATGCAGCACCTTAGCACAGAACTATTCGCTGTAAAAGGTTTGCCGCTAGACTCGGACAAAACAATTTAGGTGAAAAGTGGCCATCCTCAGATTTAACAGCAAGTCCTATACTGGAGGTGACAGGTAAGAAAAATAAAAACTGCTAAAAGATGTGCTCCTGAAGCTTCACTGCATAAGCAAAATGTAAATGTTTTGCCAACTAGATATGGAAACTAAAGTAAGGCATTAGTAAGCTATAATTCAAGAAAATATAATCCAAAACCCAGACATGTCCACCTTTAAAACATAGCCTATAAAATAAAGTTAAAAAATAGCATGACTATGGCATCACGGACATGTTATTGACGTATCCTAAATATATAAATGCTTTTTGATAACTCAGCTTATAGTAGACAAAGTATAACAACATTTACTAGAAGTGCCCTCCAAAAAGGTGGGCTGGCGTGACATCACCCGTTCTTGGTTTCGGCATGACGACGAAGTCTTGTCACCTCTACTTATATAAGGTGAGTTATCACAATCTGTTTTATATGACTAAGAACATATGATACACCTGAAACACTTCAATAATGTCACAGTATATATGGTAATTTCTGAGAGCTGGAGTATTGTTTCTTGGATTTGCAAGCTTCCTTGCGACTGTACTAGCACCTTCCCACACAACTATAAGTCACAGGGATGGAACTGGCTTTCCATAATATGTGCATTAGTAAGTAATGTTTTATACACTGAATTTGAGACTTTGTCCTAAGCAGCTGTGTGAGCTGATATTTTCACTATATCCAGTCCTGGTCGTCCCAGAAGTGATGACAGTTGGGTAGTCCCTGCCCCTAGCCCTTCTTTACCTGTGGCCTCGTCAACACCCCCGCGACTGCATTCAGCCCTCAGCAAGGGGGAAGTCAGCAAGGGGTCCCAAGTTGATTTGGTACACCGGATGGCCAGCCTGGAGAGACAGTTATCTCGCACGGCTACTGGGAAGGCCATGAGTAAGAAGCAGCACATCGAGCCGGGTTACTCGAATTTTGCTGATGATGATTATGATCTTTTTGGAGGTCGGGACTCCATGGAGGAGGGAGAGTTGTTTAAGGACTTCCTCGGGGGATCAGTCGTTTGGCTATGACAGCAAGCCTGGTTACTCCTCGGACGAGGATACGTGGCTCCCTGAGGACACTGAGAAGTTGCTGTCATCTGTGAGACCTTGCATATTGTCCCTCCTACAGCGGCTAGGAGGAAGCAGGGTGATTTATTCCAGCTCGAGAGACAGAGGCTTGTCTTCCCGGAGCAGGCCCACTTTTCCAATATGATGTTTAAGAATGGGAAAGGCCTAATAAGTTGCCATCGGTGCCTAAGGGCCTGGACAGGCGGTATCCCTTCCCTGTGGAGCTGGTCCGCCTCTGGCCCCGTCCCCCCGATGTGGATGCCCCTGTGTCGGGGTTATCCAACACTACAGTTATGCCATCACCCGATACTGCTTCCTTGCGCGACCCTGCTGACAGGCGCATGGATCAGCTGGCTTGTCATGTGTTCACCTTTGTGGGTGCTGGGCTTCGCCCTGTGTGTGCCGCGGCCATTGTCTCCTTAGCCATCTAGAAGAAGGTGAGACGTGTTGTTGATATTGCCAAGTCTCGCAGGCGAGTAGAGGAGTATAAGGACCTCAAAGCCTGTGTGGATTTTATTGCTTTTGTTTTCTCGGCTATGGACGATAGTGTCCGGCTTGGCGCCAGGGCTTCGGCCCTGCTTGTTGCGCTTCGTCACTCGCTCTGGCTGTGGCAGTGGTCGGCTGATGCTGCGGCCAAGAAATCACTCACTAGTATCGCCTTCCTGGGGCTCATGTTATTCGGGGAGCGTCTGGACCTCCTGGCGAAGGATGGGAGACTCCCTCAGCGACGGAAGCCTGCGCGGCTCTTCATTTTCAGGTGGCCGCAGAGATTCCTGGGGAAGAGGTAGGTTTTGCGGCCGACCCAATCCCTCCTGGGGAGCTAAATCCAAGCCCCCTACCAAGCCCTCTCAGGCATGAGGGGGCGCCCTCACCCATCCGGGTGAGGGGACAGCTTCTGCTATTTGCTCACGTCTGGAGACAAGGTGGTTTCCTCCAGTTACAAATTAGAGCTGGCAGTTTGGCCGCCCTAAAGATTTCTGCCGTCCCAGATATCCCAGAACCCTTTGACGGCACAGGGCCTAAGATTGGCTGTCCAACGCCTTCTGCGGTCAGGTGTGATTTGTCTCACCTCGCCAGGAATGGGGTTGAGGGTTCTACTCCAATCTGTTCACGGTGCCCAAGAAGGACGGAACGCTGAAACCTATCCTGTACCTGAAGGGTCTCAACAGGTTTGTCAGAGTCAGGTCCGCGGTGAGCATGCTCCGGCCGGGCGACTTCATGATCACGGTGGACGTCAAGGATGCTTACCTGCACATCCCGATTTTTCAGGGCATCAGAAGTTCCTGAGGTTTGCGCTGGAGGATCAGCATTACCAGTTTGTGGCGCTGCCGTTCGGGATATCCTCAGCCCCCTGTGTGTTCACCAAGGTGCTGGCGGGCATCATGGCTATCCTGAGGAACCAGGACATTCGTGTTCTTCCTTATCTGGATGATTTGCTGATTGCGGCTCAGTCTCTTCAGCAGGCCGAGAGCGACACCCGTACGGTGTTATCCACTCTCGAGAATTTTGGATGAGTAATCAATTACCCCAAGTCTTCTATCACTCCCTCGATGGTGAGGTCCTTTCTGGGCATGACATTGGACACCTCTCAGGTCAAGGTATTCCTGCCCCAGCAGAAGGTGGCGGGGCCTCCAGACGCAGGTGCAGACCTTACTGTCTTGTCAGCGGCCAATCGATCCATCTCAGGATGAAACTAGTGGGCCTAATGGTGTCATGCTTTGAGGCAGTGCCATTCGCCCAGTTCCACATGAGACCTCTTCAATTGAATCTGTTGACCGGTTGGGACCGGACGCAGGAGTCCCTGGAACAGGAATTTTTACTGTCCCCCCTGGCCAGGCAGTCTCTCTAGTGGTGGTTGGACTCCAGAAATCTGTTGGTGGGCAAGTCCTTTCTGGCTCCCCGGTGGGAGATTGTTACTACGGACGCCAGTCTGACCGGCTGGGGAGGTTTTTGGCAAACGCTGAAGTTCCAGGGTCAGTGGGGGCCGCAGGAGGCCCACTTGCCCATCAATCTCCTGGAGCTGAGAGCGATCCGGTTGGTGCTTCTTCACTTGACTCCCCATCTAAGGGGCCGTGCGATCCAGGTCCGCTCGGACAATCAGACAGCTGTCGCCTACATCAATCACCGGGGCGGGACTCGGAGCAAACGAGCCCTCCAGGAGGTGACCCAGATCCTGACTTGAGCAGAGGAGAATGTTCGACGGTTTACATTCCCGGGGTAGAGAACCAGAAGGCAGACTCCCTGAGCAGGGGGGGGGCTCTTGTCTGGGGGAATGGTATCTCAGCAACAAGATCTTTCACGTTCTGTGTCTCCGCTGGGGTCAACCGGATGTGGACCTGTTTGCGTCCAGACACAATCACAAGCTCCCAAGGTTTGTCTCCCTGTCAAGGGATCCTCTGGCCTTCGCCACAGACGCTCTCGCAATTCCGTGGACGGAGTTCAGGCTCCTTTATGCATTTCCGCTGTTTCCACTCCTGGGCCGAGTGCTACGCAAGATAGCCCAGGAGGGGGTACCAAGCATCCTGGTGGCATCTCGCTGGCCGAGGCAGAGTTGGTTCGCGGACATAGTTCAGATGTCAGTCGATCGCTACATCATGCCCGAGGACCCAGGGCTTCTCACGCAGGGGCACCCCAATTTACAGACGCTGGCTTTTGAAACCTCAATCCTGACGGAGAAGGGGCTTTCAACCACAGTTTTTCAGACCATGATTCAGGCACGGAAGAAGTCTTCTTCCATGATATACTACAGAGTTTGGCATGCCTACATTGCTTGGTGTGAATCCAAGAGTTTCCCTTGTCGCACATTCTCTATCTCTAGGATATTGGAGTTTTTCCACGGCTTAGACTTGGCCTTGGCCATCTTTGTCCAAAGATCCTTTTCCAATCATAGGCTGATCTAGACTTTTTTCCAAGGAGTTACACATGTCAGTTGTCAGGTCCCGTGGGACAACTGCCTTCTTCGTAAGTCCGCAACCCCCAATCTCCGCTGCTAGCTTCACCTATAGTCAAGCCTCCGTCTGCCGGGACGCTTTATACGCCTTACCGGGCACGGTTGCCCCCAGGACTTGGTAGCACAAAGGATGCGGACTTACGGGGAGGAAGGCGGATGAACCAGGAACAAGACTGGGCGAGGTCGGGCAAGCAGGGGTCATACACGGGAGATCAATCCAATCAAGTGTGGCACCAAGGAAGAGACGGAAGAGTAGTCAAAGTCGAGCCAAGGGTCAAGCCGGAAGGTCACGGGTACGCAGTACAAGGTAGCAGGCAAATCGTAGTTGGAAACAGGCAAAGGTCGGTCCAGGCGGCAATCACGGGATGGTCATACACAGCAAGATCAATAACAGGAGAGTTCAGATACAGATAATCACACCCAGCAGCACGCTATCACGGGCAAGGAACGAGTGCGGGGAACAAAACTTTATTGGGAGGGAGCTGACAGGATTGGATGGAAAGTAGTGGGCTGATTGGTGCAACCTTGAACTTTGGGCTGATTGCCCAGTTTAATTTACAAAAGGGTGTTTTCGCCCCAGTGAAGGTTGGACCTATTGGTCCACCTTAAATGTAAGGGCTCATTGGCCCACCTTAAACCAGCCTCCGGCAGGCGCGCTGACTGCAGCGCCGCCAGAGGTCATAAGACATAAGAGAGCTGTCAGAGAGGAGAGAGGAGGAGAGTGGGCGTGTCTGCTCGGACGGAAGCAGACAGACGCCGGAGCCCGCGTCGCCTGCAGATGCCGCGGAACCGGCGAGAAGGTGAGTTATCTGTGGCATCCGTCCACCGCGTAAGCCTGTATTACTGGTGTGGGACTTGAATTTGGTGCATTCTGCTCTGCAGGGTCCCCCTTTGAGCCCTTGTGTGATGCTGCATTGTCTATTTTGACCCTAAAGGTGGTCTTTTTGGTAGCTATCACCTTGGTGCATCGCATGTCAGAACTGGCAGCACTTTGTATGAAGCCTCCTTACTTTGAGCAGCATAAGGATAAGGTGATGTTTCGCTTTAAACCTGATTTTTTTACTAAGGTCGTTTCTCCCTTTCATCTTAATGAGGGGGTTGTTTTTCCTTCCCTGTGTCCAGAACCGTCTAATTCTAAGGAAAGGACCCTCCATGCCTTGGATGTGGTCAGAGCCATTAAGTACCACCTGGTTGCGACTGAATCCTTCAGGAAATCGGATTCACTCTTTGTTCTCACTGAAGGTTCCAGGAAGGGTTTGCCTCCGGCCAAGTCCACTCTCAGTAAGTGGATCAGACAGGCGGTGGTGCAAGCTTATTCTGCCAAGGGGAAGGAACCCCCTTTTCGTGTTACTGCTCATTCTACTAGAGCTATTGGTGCTTCCTGGGCTTTTTTTGTCACCAGGCCTCGGTTGAACGAGTTTGTAAGGCCGCTACTTGGTCTTCAGTTCATACCTTTATAAAGTTTTACAAGGTTGACGTTAGGGCCTCAGCTAATGCTGCTTTTGGCTGAAAGGTGCTTTAGGCGATAGTGAAATGAACTACATGATGTTCTGCACTGGGGATCCCGCCCTAATGGATACTGCTTTTGGGTGTCCCAACTGTCATCACTTCTGGGACGACCTGGACTGGATATAGTGAAAAACAATTCTACAGGTGAGTTTCACAGAATTGTATTTTTTGAGCCACTTAGGGCCTACCTTATTTCAGGAAGGGGCCCCCTTAAACACACAATGAAAGAGGGAATTCATAAAACAGAGGAAGCACAGGAAAGAAAGAAAAAGGTGAGAGAAATGGTGTGATTGCTGGAAGAAGACAGCCGGTAAGAAGAACATGACAAAGCAGCAGTTATAAAAGAGAGTGAGCTGCTGCTCTGTGCCTTGTTACTACTGCCTCAGTTCTCCTCTTTTTGCCCCTGGTTGTACATATGTATTGTGCATGTCCAAACTTGGGCTTTAACAAAATCGTATACAGTTCACAAGATTTAACATTTCAAGGGAGCAATTAAAACTTAAATTTCAAACTGTGAACATTTAAAAGTGAAGCATATCCCCCACCCCCAATTAATGTTGTAGATGGATACTAAATTGTGGGAGACAGAGGCACATCTAAGTTGCAGTGACTGTCGGCTCACCTAGTCTCCTATCCTTCATCTTTTAGATCCAGAAGGTTGGGTAACGGCTTTGGCTGCATGGTGTGCCTGGGCTGAGGTCCTTGGGATTGCTTGATCAAATCTTAGAGTGAAATAGAGCTAGTGCTGACAAAAAGACTCACTAAGAACAACTAAGAGAAGACTCACTGTGCTAAAGCAGAATTGTGAGGAAGAGCTAACTGAAGTCACAGGATGCTCAGGTTCATAAATTTTAAATCAGGCCCTAAGTATAAGCAATTCAGGAAGATCAGGCCAAGACTGATGTAGGTAGATCAGGGCTATGGATGACGGAGAAGCTGAGCCATAGAAAGAGAAGCAATAAAGCACAAACAATCCAATTTCAGGGAGGCAGAAGCAAAAAGGATAAGAGCAAGCAGTCTGATGGGCAGTGTCCTTTTATGGCATCATTCATATGTGTATTGCAAATGTGAATAGGAAATAAAATGAAGGTAGTATTCATGGTAAAGACCACATGAAGGCAATGCACAGGCAAAATGGCGTTCAGTGCGAGAAGAAAAAACATTTGCACCCTCTTCACCCTTCTTATGGTGCTGCTGCTGTTCCATACCACTATGTGCCATGTTGTGCCTCTTGCTTAGCAGCAAGCTGTGCCCCCTACCATGACTTGGTAGAGCGGGTCTGTCTTATGGCCTGCACCACTAACAGAGGCCCTGACTTATCGGCAGAAAACAGGATAGATGGGATAAAGGCACCTCTATGGCCTTGGTGCCCAGGGCTATCGCTGTGCTTGCTCTCCCCTAAAAACAGCTCTGGCAATGTGCTAGAATATGATTCAAGTTGCCTGATTGCACACAATTGTGTGATTGTAAGTGAGAATGAGCAATAGACTATGGCTTGAGATGCCCCGAGCTTCCTTGCACTTACAGAATATGGAAAATATCACTGGGGCTGATCAGAAAGCAATATCGAGAATAATTTATCACTAGCATCACGTAGCACCATGGAACTGTATCTTGTTTGTTTTTTTCCCAATGGAGATAGCAAAATTGTTTTGGGCCGACTGTCCCTGCATCTGTTCATTGTTTGGGTATCCTGTACCATTAATTTTCTCTCAATAGCTATTGCTTTTGTCTCATTCTCTCATAAGTTTATTGTTTGTTTTTCATCTCCCCTAAGCCTGTAACCACTGAGGAACTGCTTATTTGAGGGTTTCACATCCCTGCCTTCAGGGACCCTGTTGAACAAGCCGAGCTTTTTTCCGTGTAGCTGAAGGGAACTATGGGGTTTATTCATGAAGGGATAGCGCCAGGTAGTGCTTTGTAGTGTAAGGCAGCGCCTGGTGAACGCCGGGTGCTGTATGCAAAACCACATTTATGAAAGCGATTCTGGTGAGCGACTCTAACAGCGCCATGTAGCGTACGATTCATCATTACAGGTGGCTCAGTGTGTAGCGCCGGAGCTCTGGCTTCCAGAGTGCAGGTATTACCTGTCGCTACCTGTTGCTCTCTCATACATTTCAATGGACGTTCCTTTTCCTCTGTTTAAACAGGGTTTTTTTTTTCTCTCAGATAATGGCTGGCCTAGAAAGAGTCATTTTTGAAAACTTTTTGATTTTTTTATATTGTTATGCAGAATTGTCATTACAGGTCTGCCATTAAAGTATTACTGTCACAATGTTACAACAATGTAATTCCATGTGTTTTCGCTTTGTTACTAGTGGATATGTGTTCAAAAACAGCCTTTAATCAAACAGCGTCTGCTGCTCTATACTATAGCGACCAGATCCAGAGCGCCACCGCTGTGTGTGTCTGTTTTTTTGTTGAATATGGTGTGAGTCGCTGAGAGTCGGTGGCAATGAGCTGGCGCTACCTTTTGCTCCCTACAATGCTGTACTGGTGTTAGAATGCCCAACATACATCTCATTCATCAATGCGGGGCAGGGTACTACAGCTACTGATAGACGATCACAGCATCTACTAGCGGTCGATCTAAGCGCTGCTATACAGGCGCTCATCTGACAATACCTGGCGCTAGTAATTGTTCATGCTGTCTATTCCCAGTGTGTTTTCCTATTCACAGCTCCTGCTACCCATTCCTGATCCATATTATTACTGCTACTACCTGCAGTGTTCCAGATATTGTACCTGATCAAGATCTGTGTTCCCGTCACCTCTTCTCAGCACATACCTTGCTTCTTCTGTCTGCAATTGTCTCCACATCTTTTTTATCCCCACATTTGATTTTTGGAGCTGACTAAACTTTATTGAGGACTTGTTATGATGTTTGGACCTAACTTGTTGCCCCTTATTTTCTCAATACTTTTGCCAATTTCTTCTAAGGCTTATTCTGACCCTAACGACTGGGATATGGCATCTAGAATAGAAATACTAGGATGCCAATAAAGGATCTTCTCGTATGAGTTATTCAAATTCATTTGTAGGCAAGTAATAAAAAGAATACTCACTTTTACCTTCTGTCATGAGACTTTTACCTTCAGTCATGAGACTGTGTATTTTATTTGCTTACAGATTCTCTTTAAGTGAAATGCAGTATGCTATGGTATGGTAAGGTCTTATCCTTAATACCTGAACAATGAGCACATTCGCTGCAAGAATTTCTCAGCTGTAACTAGTCAGGGATGTTATAATTATGTTCAACATATTCTGGCTGTTGTAGCCACATGTTTTGTTTTGCTTTGTATAAAAAAATATAAAGACAAATATGAAACAATTAAAAGTAAGTAATATGATAAAATAACATACCTAGTGTTGTAAAGGTGCTTTGTAAATTGTCTTTTTCTGTAATCCTGTTGTTGTACTATACACCAGCACCGTGTAATGTAATGTTTGGAGTTTCCATTTCAGTTCCTTTGCATGAAGAGAAACTGTCTCCATGAGAAACGCCCCACCCACTCACATAACATTAATCAAAAAAAAAAACTAGGAAGGTATTTGTTTTGCTTGGTTAAACATTGCAAAGAATGATTAAACGAAGAAAGGAGGATGAAAATAATTCATGCACGAATTTCTGAAATGATTAAAGAGTACTATTATCCTATGTAGGGGAGCATTGCAAATCTTCCAAATTCACTTCCTAGAAGATTCCAGGTTCCACATGTATAAAAGCAGGGTCAGTACAGTCAGGTACAGTACAGTTGTAATGAAAAGGTCAGTTTTTGTAGCTGTGGCCACAACAACAGCTTCTACAGAATGTAGGGCTTGATTCAACACTATTTCAAGTTTTTGACCTTTTTACTCTCCTTTGGTTTCACGGCTTGTTTTAGGCTTCTGCTACCTGTCTCCACATTGACCTGGACTTTAATCCTGATCCTTGCTGCCTAGCCCTGACCTATAAACCAGATAAGTCAGCAGCAATAGCTAACTGAGACAGCTGCCAGGCAAAGATAAGCTGCGGGAGCAAGTTGGAGATAGACATTAAAATGTACTCAATGTACACTTATGTACAGTACATAAGGGGTATACAGAGTACTCGCGGCAGCTTGTTGCTCAGCAAAGTTTCCACAGGTTATAAAGGTGAAGACTGGGCCGGTAGCAGTAATTGTACTACCAGCACCTATGCAATAATAGAGTTGATGTTTGGTAGTAAAAGATTGGCTGCAGCAATAAACCTTTGCAGTAGAAGCCAATGGTGTTGTGGATGAAGGTAGCAGTACCAAAATGTTCACATCCGATTCTTGAAATCCCCCATATCGAATAGTATACTCACCTTTCCAGTGACTCCCCTTGTGAATGCGTGGGCTGAGGCGGTATTCCATGCTTCCCTCAGGCTGGTACACACACCCATGTCAGGCATTTCTGAATGGCTTGTGCAGGTATTCTGAGCTGAGTGAAGCCGCATCACTCCATGTGTCTATTAGGAAAGCTATAGAGGAATTGTGTAATTATTAAATATAGTTATGATGAACTTATGTTAAAGAGGAAAGTATACTTTAACTGCCAGGCCTATTTTGGTGGCAGCAATACAGTAAGGTGTTGCAGAAGGAGGTGGAATGAATGGGATTGCACGCATGTGCGCTTCTGGGTGCCCTGAAAACAGTGCTGCTGTTATGAAACCATGAATGGCCATGCACTATTCCCCTTATAAAAAGGGTGGACTTGGCAGTAACACACAACTGGCTGATCAGCTGACACCCTGGACTTCCTGGTTTCTGCATACCTTTTTTATGGATTGTTTTTTAGTGACTGACCCTGCTTTTCCACCTTGTCTTTTGAATTGACCAAGGCTTGGACTGACCCTCTGCCTCACTTCTGCTTACCTACAGTACCACGCCTCTCTGTCTTAGGTGGCCTCCAACTTTCTGGGGAACAACCCTAGTTGTGTCTGAAGCGCAAGCTGACCTCCCTTGTGGAGGATTTCAGTGAACACTAGGACTGCCGGCCCCTGTGGGTTAGTCGCTCACCCTTGGCTAGGTGTATCCACATTCTCTGCTGACCATCACAACCTTTATCAGTGACTGCCAACCTGACTTAAACCACTCTTTCTATTGACCATAAGAAGGCTTCTGAGATCATTACAAGTCCAGCTGCCCAAGTATACGTTTCTTCTAAATGCTGCCACTGCCTCCCATAGATTAATCTGGCCTCTGAATTTTGTATAATGAGCATATCTCCATAGACATTTACACACCTGAAGCAAGTTTTTTGGGCAAACTTGATAACTACTCCTCCTAACTTTGAGCAATTGGAACTACCAATTGTACATTTAGAGTTAAGTACCCTTCAGTCAAATTAGACTGGTGGGTCCCCTGGGTGGGACTAGTGGGGGGCATTCAACTGAAAGATGCCCTGATCTGCATACCCATGCTAAAATGCTCAATCCCAGTACCAATACTTCCAGCATCAATTCTTTTTTTAGTTGCTGATCATGGCCATGTGTGACCACTTGCGACCACTAGGAATTGCCATCAGGCTGCCATACACTACTGCGAGCTTGACTGGCCATGTGGCTGGATTTCCAATTAAGGGTGAATTTTTATTGAATTTCCTGCTGGCATCCACTGTTTATCTTCCCCAGCCCTGTTTTGCAAAGCTGGAAGATGGTTCTGGCTCTGGTTCTGGCTGGTAGTTGGACATGGCCTGTTTATGGTTGGTTCCCATTGAAAACAATGAGGTATCAGCATATGAGTTGTACAGCTGATATACTGTAGCTGGCAATCTAGACACATGATATGATAGACTACATAACTGGACCTGCAAATAGCCCACGACACAGGTGCAGCTCTCATCCAATTAGCTTCTCTGGTCAGGCATATTAATGTGTGGCTGGAGAAGCCGAATAGAATTCCAGTGGCACACATGACCGGTGTGCGGCATAAAATATAATGAGGCACAGGTGGGTATCTGGCCCACCCTACAGCCATAATGTTGAGGCTTTGGCATTAATTCTTCTAAACCCCTTTGTGTTCTTTTATGTCACATCTTTAATTTCTACATTCTAGGAAAATGTAGAATTCCTCCGGAATTCCGCCATCTTCTGGCGGTTTTCAAGTGGGCAAGTCTGTGATGACTGGCTGCTTTGAGATTGTTTAGTGTAGCCATGTACATGTGCTGTGTTTATTTTGTTTTTCTCCCTTAGCTACGTGTGTTTCATTCTGGTGTAAGTTTTGAACGTTTTAGTAAGAATTTTTTCCTCCTGCGAGCATTTCTCCTTGTCCACATCTCCCTGTTGTTTTGTGCAGGGCCTCCCCCTAATCCTGGTCCCAAAATGTCTTGCACAATCTCTCAGCTCTGTCTGCCCCCACTATTGTTTTGGCATGCCCCCACTAGTGTTTTACCCTGTGTTTGTCCAAGAGGGAAACACTCACCAGTAAATGCTCTCTCTACTTTGCTGATGAACCACAGGTAACTTCACCCTAGCCTTTTTAGTTTGGTCTCTGGTGCTTGCTGTAGCTTGCCTAGTGTCTAGTTAACAGTTAACTCAGAGGAATCAGTGGCATTGTGCAGGGATTTGGGCTATCTCTGCTTTCCCTGGCTGCTCACCCCCATCCTTCATCCGCACCCCAGGAGAAGAGGCATACAATGCAGTGCACCCCCAGAGCCATGACTGCATAGAGCTTGCCTTCGGCCTGTGGAATACCATATTCGGTTGCTCTGATGCTACTGCAGGTGCGTTCCAGTATGCTCCTGCCAAGGTTGTGAAAATAATCATGGCATGTGCTTTGTTGCACAACGTTGCCCTGGGAAGAAATGTGACAGCCTACCTGGAGGAGGATGTCCCCGCTATACCCCCCAACATGCTACATATCACCTTTGGGGGATGGCAAAGACAGGCCGGCCGGCTGAATATTATTTTTAGACTGTTATTTGTTTATGGCTGATATGTCTTTCTTAATAATTTTGTCCATTCCTGGAGTAAACTACTTCTCAGTTGAATGATGTACTTTAGTGTGTGCTCTCCATTGGTGCATAAGCCACCCCTTTGTTCAAAGCCAGGCCATACACAAGCTACATGATGCATTTGTGATCAGTTTTTAATTCTGTGTTGCAGGCACTTCAACACACATGCTTGCACACACCAAGGACACATTTTATGAACAGAGGCCAAACAACTTAGAAAAAAATGGGTACACCTCGCTTAAACTCAAATCAGCCAATATGCAACAACCACTCCCCCAATGTTCAAGTCCACTGGACCAGTCCCTTGACCAATGCCACAACCACCTAATCTGTGCTGTTGGTTCTGCCTGGGTAGCAGGGGGATTTGTGGCTGTCCCTCCTCCAACCACTGGTTGTGGCGATGCAACTCTCACAGTGTCTCTTGCATGGTGGTGGCCATGCTCACCAGAGGGTGGAGATCCCTGTGCAGCATGATGAGTTGTCAGCGTAGGGTCAGACAAGAGTCTCCAGGAAGCTGGAAGTTTCCTGCCACAGCTCCTCTTTTATGCATGCCCACTGTAATTGTGTTATTCGCATTGGTCGTATAGCATTGCCTTGCTGTACTTGTCTTGATGTCCGGGGCATGGCCATCCCCTGTGCTAGGGGGTTGGGGGTGTGTTGGCTTCTGCAATGGCTCTGTTCCTGTCCCAGTAGTTTGTAATACATCTAGTGGCTTGCTCCTCCTACATGTCTATAATATTGAGCAGAATCCGGGTTCCTATGGACATGGCAAAGGATATTGTTAATGTATAGTCCCAGTTCTGTTAACAGCCCACTAACTAGTCACTGTTTTGTTTGTTTGACATCCTTCATAAATTTCGAAGCAGATTTCTGGGCTCTGGTGCTGCCCGCAACTCCCTTGCCCCAGTTAAACAGGTGGCACACGCTTGCCTGTCATTTGTGTGTTAACGGCTCATGTTGCAGGGTGGCGTCCTCTGCCCTAAGCCATTGCCAGTATCACATAAAGTGGTTTAATGTTTTGTGTTGTATTTGCTAAGTTGGGACAGGTGAGCATTTGCATTCCTTGAAGGGAGTGTGCCATGAGTGTCACCTTCTACAGGTCAATTTCCCAGATTTTTACAGGAATGTATGTGGCTCAAAAATCCTCTATGTTATGCACATCCCCCCCCCCCCCCCCCCGAATGACGTCAAAGGACCATATTTGGGCTCTTTTCTGTGTTGGGTTATTCAGAGCCTTGTTTTTGTGGCCGAGTTTTCGATTTTTTTTCTTGAAATTGCGGTATGCGAATGCCAAACCAAGTGAAGAGTACGAGCGCCTGCAGCAGTGGCAGCTGTTGAGCATGTTACTTCCAGAGCTTAGGCATACCCACCATTGCCTGGATATCGATCACATGACTGATCAGCAGGTGTTCAAATTGACCTGACTGAATCGCCTTTCTCTTGAGAAACTTTACTCAGAGTTGCATCCATGGTTGGCCCCACCACAAGAAAGTGGTATGCAACTGGAGGTATGACCAAATTGCTTGGCTGCCTCCAATTTTTATGGTACGGCTCCTTCCAGAGGCTGGAGGCACTGTCCATTGGCATGTCCCAACCTTCGCTCAGCCACACCCTGACTAAATTTCTCGATGGCATGGCTGTCCTGGGGGAGAAATACAATTCTTTCCCTGACAGCATGGCAGCCTGTTTTTTTCAACATTGAAAATTTGCCAAGTGGCATGGGTGTCAGTGATTGCACACATGTGGCCCTGGTTCCCCCAGCTGCTCAGGAGTATATGTTTCAGTATGTTTAGGTCCACATTGCTCTTCCTTGTAGCTCACTCTCCTCTCTTAAGGCTAGCCTAGCTTCCCATCCCTCCCAAACAGCTTCCCTGTGTCCCATTTGGCCCTTGTTTTACTTTATTTTTGCTGTTTATTGTTGCAAGTTGCATTTGCATTTGCAATGTCTTTTTCTTTTCTGTTATGTGCCTCCTTGTTGTAATTGGTCCAAGGTTTTTGTATTAGCTAATGGCTCTCCCTGCCCTCCATCACTACAACTGTTCTCATACCCCTCTTAGAATGTCCCCTTCTCCCTGTTGCACTTACAAATGCTTAGTTTGAACATCCTGCTTTACCTTCTTTGGCCATACTCTTTTGTCATACTTACTATCTGGTCTAGGCTGTTTTGTTGTAGTGTTGCCTGTTAGTATTTTTTTTCCATTTTCATTTGTCATTTAGGTGATTCAAGTTATCCCTTGCTGCCCTAGCTCCTGACGCCCTTTTTAAGGTCCCAGACACCTGCCCAGGAGGAATATAATGTGGCCCACCACCGCACCTGGGCTGTAGTAGAGTGTGCCTTCAGGCTTTTGAGGGCTGTCTGGACCACACAAGGGGCGCCCTTCAATACAAGCCAGAGAAGGTTGTTTAAATTTTCATGGTGTGCATCAGCCTCCATAACTTTGCCATAAGTGAGAGGGTGTCAGCATAATTGGAGTAAACAACCCCTGCTTGTGTTCCAGAGATTCCAGGACATCTGTATGCTGGTACCCAGAGCCATGCAGGACAAGCCATTCTTCATCAACCAGGTCTTCATGAAACAAACTAGTGGGCTGTTGCACTACTTGAAAATGTCTATTGGTGTTTTACCGAAAAGTGTTGCTGTTGGCCTGCCAGTTTTCATCTATGATTTGGCACCGCCTTGCCAAAGACAGGTGACGCCATGCCTGAATACTTCCTGGGAGCTCTGCGGAGCTGGTGGGGCTGCTACTGTCAGAATGAAGCTGGAGCTGCTAGGAGGAGTGGTGATGGCTAGAAATGAGCGAATCACCAAACCTTTCCAAAAAACTTTGGCTTGGTCCAAACTAGTTTGGAATGAACTTTCATCTAAAACGCATTGAAAACAATGGATGACAGCCCTACAAGTCCTTTATAACACTCTGTATAAAACATGTTCTAGTGGACTAATTAGCATTTGGATTGGCTGATGCTAATTAGCATACAAATCACCCGCTCATTTTGGGCATCACAGGGTCGACCTGCATGTGTGTTGGCCTGAAAGTAGCAGAGGGTGGCAGGCTGGCATCGGGGGCACTGTTGATAGTAGTAGTAGCAGCATTAGCAGAGGCTGTTGAGGAGACTAGGCTGTAGCACAGGAAACTTGTGGCGGTTGTGTAGGCCTGGCAGTAGTGGGCAAGCTCTTAAAAAAAATTCCCACTTGTAATGGATGGGGGATAGCAGTGGGATTGGCACCCTTAAATCTTAGCTGAAGAAGAAGCAATGTTTTTTTGCAAGCCTTGAAAAATTTGCCCATTTTGGGCACCACAGGGTGGCTGGCAGCGGAGGCACTGTTGGGGGTAGTAGAAGTAGCAGCATTAGCAGAGGCTGCAGCTGTTGAAGAAAGACTAGGCTGTGGCACAGGAAACCTGTGGTGGTTGTGTAGGCCTGGCAGTAGTGGACAAGCCCTCAAGAAATTGACCCACTTGTAACTGGGGTAGCAGTGGGATTGGCACCCTTACATTTTATCCTGAAAAATTAGCAGCGGGATTGGTATCATGACAATTTAGTTGAAGATTGAACAATGGCTTTTTACAAGCCTTGAAAATTGTGCCCATCTTGGCCATCACAGGATTAAACTGCGGTTGTGTAGGCCTAGTAGCAGAGGGTGGCAGTGGAGGTGCTGTTGGTGGTAGCAGTGGCATTAGGAGTACTTAAAGACTAGGCAAAGCGACAAGACCTGTGGTGGTTGTGTAGGGCTGGTGTTAGTAGACGGCAGCAGGGGTGCTGGTAGTGGAAGCATTAGCAGAAGCACATATTTTAAAGACTAGGCCAAGGGACAGGGGACCTCTGGTTGTTGTGTAGGTCTGGTGTAGGCCGGGCACTGACAGTAGCTGACAAGCACTCAAAAAATGATCCAATTTTTAAGAGAGGTAGAAACAGGATTGGCTTCCTGGAAAATGAATAAGGGCATTTCAGTTGTCCCACTCAGCTCTGTGATGGTGCACCTGGTGCCTGTGTAGAACCGTAGTTCCTAGTTCTAGATTTGTGGCCTGGCTAAAGCTAACTTTCTGCTTGCAGATCTGGCACTGTGCTGAGTTTTGTTCTCCAGACGAAAGGTGCGAAAGAACTGAAGAAGAGGCACCATGGACCCCAACTTTGAGAGAGACAGGGCCTGCACAAACAGAGCTGCCCCCACCCAAAAACTCATTGGCAGGTGAAAAAGATTGATTTGTTTTTAAACTGTATTAAACACTGAGGCACTGTGTACTCCAATTCCCTTAACAGTGACGGGCCAGCTAAACCAGACAGATGTAGCCAAAAAAACCCTCACCGAAGTTTTCAGACTTTACAGGTTGGACTACAATTACCAGCAGATTCCAGCACAGACAGATGTTTTTCTGTGCAGCCCACACACCTCCCTCAGCATCCGACTGTGCCCACTTCCTTTCCTGTCCCTTCTCTTCTCCTATGATGTGGTTCAAAATACCGCAAACTGTTCCTGCTCTAAGAGCAATGCTCTCTCTACAGCAGCTAGCTCTGCATGGGGCTCTGCTGTGGACTCCACAGTGGGGCCCACACTGGGGAATGTCTTGGGGTTCGCATAGTGCTGGTAGGCTGTGACAGGAGTCCTGCTGCTAATGCCTTAAAGTGACCCACTCGGAGTGGCTGGTGTGGGTAAAACAGGGGAGTGCCTGTGGGACAAATGGCGGGTCCTGGGGCTGCGGTACCTTGGCCGGATGCTGCTGGTTCCTTGGCCATGCCTGTGTTACTGACTCTGGGGCCGTGGTTCACCCGTAAGCAGCTGGAAGAAATAATAATGGTAAGTTGCACTTTCATGCCTTTTGCCTACTCATGTGTGCAGCATAACACTCCTCCCAAGGTGCCAAATGGTGACAGTGGCCTAAGTGCGTCTGCGCGTGCAATCTGCTTCTATTATGGGATGGGAGGGATGGATTACTTAGCATTGCCATACACTAGCGTATACGAGGCTTGGATGGTTGCCCTGTCACAGAAATGTATTTAAAGCGGTCCTTCACTCTGAATAAGAGTCTATCTTATATGTTTCCCCCACCCTGTACATACAGATTGCTCACATTACAAATCATGCTGCCTGCATCCAGTGCATTTTCTGAGCCTTTAAACATCCAAGATGGCGGCTCATGGGACATCAGGCAGCCTGCAAACAGGAAGTGCCTTCTGACTGTGCTGCTCTGCATTCTGGGATTGCTGACCTTTTCCTGACCCCAGCTCTGCTCTGCCTGAGCAAAGCACACCTATAACCCCCCCTGTACTTTATCCCACTCTCCTCTCCTCAGTAAATGTGATGCTTCTGAGTCAAGATGGTGGCACCCATATCCTAAAGTCCTGAACAGAGTTGCAGCCCAGTGGGGGAAAGAATAATAAGTGACTAAAAACTTAAAATATATTCATTTTAGATGCCGGGGAATGGTTTTTTAAGGGTTTAGGCTTTTCATTAAATCATGCTGACATGCATGCAGGCATGCATGTTTTGCTAAAGGAGACTACATGAAGACATGTAGACTACATGAGATGGCCTAGATGGAAGCAGGGGGAAGAAAGTTAATTATGAGGAAGAACATGCAGACTACACGGGATGCCCTAGATGCCAGCAGGGGGAAGAAAGGTAAATATGGTGCAGGACATGCAGACTACATGGGATGCCCTAGATGCCAGCAGGGGGAAGAAAGGTAAATATGGTGCAGGACATGCAGACTACATGGGATGCCCTAGATGCCAGCAGGGGGAAGAAAGGTAAATATGGTGCAGGACATGCAGACTACATGGGATGCCCTAGATGGAAGCAGGGGGAAGAAAGGTAAATATGGTGCAGGACATGCAGACTACATGGGATGGCCTAGATGGAAGCAGGGGGAAGAAAGGTAAGTAAGAAAGGGAGTATTGTTGAGCAATTGCGTGCGTGAGGTGAGGCGTACCTGTGTCTGCATCTGGACTCCTGCCATACCTCTGCCTGTGTCTGGGACTGCTCCTGGGGCTGTGCTTAGGGCTTTGCCTGTGTCGCCCTGAATGTTGCTTCTTGCTTTTAGGTATAGCTGTGCTGTTGCAACTGGCTAGTTTGGTTTATCTGGCCAAATTAGTGTACAGGTTGCAGTAATGTGCTGCAGGCATTTGCCTTCTCTGTTGTGGGAGCATGTGCGCATATATGCATTGCAGACACACCGCTAATGACATCACTTCCGAGGTCTGTCTGAGCATGGATTGGGTACTGCATGGGACTGGACTGCAGCTATGGCGCCCACCATCTACACTAGGAACATGGGATGCCCTGGTGCACGCATGCACATGGTATATCCCAGTGCATGTATGTGCATGGGGTGCCCCGAGCATACACATGAGATGCCCCAGTGTATGCATGTACAAGAGATGCCTGATGCATGCACATGGGATGCCCGGTGCATGCATGGATATGGGAAGCCCGCTGCATGCATGCTCATGGGGTGTCTGGTGCATGCGAGCACATGGGATGACCCAATGCATGTGCATGGCCATGCAATGGCAAACCCATGTGCATGCATGGGCCATGCTCATGTCACCCCATTTGCAGCCATGCACAACAGCAATGGCTGATGACAACAAGGACAACTAAAAGGGTCTATTAGGGCAGGAAAACAGAAATACATGAAAAGCAATGCTTTTTTCTCATTTTCTCCTTAGGCAATGTCCAAAAGTTTGAGGGCAACCTGGGCACGTGATCGCATCCATGTACAGATGGGGATGTTGTTTGCGCCAGTGGAAATGGGTGTGGAGAACCATCTAATGTTGTTACCTGGGTAAGTCTCCAAGCAAGATGGAAACATGAGCATTGACATATTGATGAGCTTAACACGTTTTTTTTTTTTGTTTCAGGCCAAGACAGGAGGAACATCATCAGAATAAACACAACTCCAGGCACGAAGCTGCACTAATCCATCTACACACCCCCCGGCGCATTCAACGCCTGGCCAGTTGTCGACTAACACCCAGCTTGCCCGCAGCAAGGGCGAATGAAATTGCTCCTTCACATCAACAAACTAATTTTGGACAGGACACATTCAGTTTATGCGTTCTAAACATAAAGCCATAAACCATAAAAATACCATTTTGTGAATACTCACCTTGTAAAATGGGTATTATAAGTATGTCACACACCCCGCTTCAAGATATTCATTACCTGTGGGTAGTATGGTCCTGTAGAGGGCTTCTGCAGAGATGATTGGAGGAAAGAAAGCCCCTCCCAGTCCATAAGTACCTGGGACCTCCCACTCATTACCCAGTATAAAGAAAGCAGTAAGGTAAAGGACCAGGAAGAGCCAAATATCAGTCATAACAACGCAAAGTTCACCATATGAAGGATGCAGAATCCAAAGGGCGGGTTGAAGCGGGGTGTGTGACATACTTATAATACCCATTTTACAAGGTGAGTATTCACAAAATGGTATTATTCTAAGTATGTCACACACCCCGCTTCAAGATATTCATTACCTGTGGGACATCCAATAGCAGTGTCCATAAAGGGTGGGGATCCAAAAACAAGGTATAAAGCACAACTCAAACTACTGCAGCCTGCAGAACTTTGCGGCCAAAAACAGCATCCGCTGAGGCCCGCACATCAACCTTGTAAAACTTTGAAAAAGTGTGAACAGAAGACCAGGTAGCGGCCTTGCAAACTTGCTCAACAGAGGCCTGGTGCTGAAAAGCCCAGGAGGCCCCAACCGCACGAGTAGAATGAGCAGTAACACGAAAAGGAGGATCTCTCCCCTTAGCAGAATAGGCCCCTACAATGGCCTGACGGATCCATCTGCTGATGGTAGACTTTGTGGGTGCTAGACCCTTCTTGGGCCCAAAAGGCACCACGAAGAATGCATCAGTCTTGCGAAAGGCAGACGTTACCACCAAATAATACTTCACAACACGAACCACATCCAAAGAATGCAGGACCCTCTCCTTGTCATTGCTGGGGTTAGGACAGAGAGAGGGCAGAACAATATCCTGATTTAAATGAAAGGACGAAACCACCTTAGGAAGAAAGTCCGTCTTAAAACGGAAAACCACTTTATCCTGATGTCTTTCAAAATATGGAGCTTGAATAGACAGAGCCGCCAACTCAGAAACACGTCTAACTGAAGTGATAGCTACCAAAAATGCCACCTTCTGCGTAAGGGAAGACAAAGGACTATCATGCAAGGGCTCAAAGGGGGGACCCTGTAGCGCAGAAAGAACCAAATTCAAATCCCAAACCGGAATCAAAGGCTTCCTAGGAGGCCGCACATGCGTAACCCCCTGGAAAAAGGTCTTAACCAAAGGATGTAGTGCAAAAGACTTTTGGAAAAATACCGCCCCTTCAGAGTACTGAGTTGGAGCCCTAAGTCCAGACCATGTTGCAAGAACTCCAAAATTCTAGAAACAGAGAATTCCCTACAAGGGAAGGCCCTAGCCTTACACCAATCAATATAAGACCTCCAAGTCCTATAGTACACGGATGAAGAAGACTTCTTTCTAGCACGAATGAGAGTCTGAATAACAGCGTCAGAAAGACCTTCCTCCTTCCAAGATGGAGGTTTCAGCAGCCACGCCGTCAAAGCCAGCGTTGGTAAATTGGGGTAACGAAGATGACCCTGTGTGAGCAGAACCAGACCTGTCTTGGCCACCTTGGAGCTACCAGAATTGCTGTTGCTCTCTCCAGAGCAAGCTTGCGCACTACTCTGGCCACCATGGGAAACGGAGGGAACAGGTACAGAAACCCCAGATCCCTCCAGTTCAGGGACATGGCGTCCGTCGCGAGAGCCAGTGTGTCCTTCGCCAGAGACACAAAAGCCGGAAGTTTGTGATTGTGACGGGAGGCAAATAGGTCCACCGCCGGTGACCCCCACCTGAGACAAATTGAGTGAAAGACCCTGGGATTGAGAGACCATTCCCCCTTGCGGGCTGACATCCTGCTCAGAGAGTCCGCCTCCGTGTTCTCCACACCTGGGATGTAAACTGCTGAGATACACGGGACATGTCTCTCTTCCTTGAGGGCATTCCTGCTGCGGGTTCCTCCCTGGTGATTGATGTAGGCCACCGCCGTCCGATTGTCCGACCTGACCTGGACCGGCAAGTCTCGCAGTTGATGAGTCAAATGACAAAGAACCAACCTGATGGCCCTCAATTCCAGAACATTGATAGACTCGTGAGCTTCCAGGGGACTCCACAAACCCTGAACTTGCAGATCCTTCCAAAAGCCCCCCCATCCTGAGAGGCTGGCATCCGTAGTGACTATCTCCCACTGAGGAGTCCGAAAGGATCTGCCCCTCAGTAGGTTGGTTGAGTTCAGCCACCACCGAAGCGAGCGGCGAACCCGGGGAGACATCTGAAAAAGATGATCCAGCGACTGAGGAGACCTGTTCCAGACCGATAACAGATGGAGCTGAAGTGTCCTTGTGTGAAACTGAGCAAAGGGAACCGCCTCGAATGAGGCCACCATCAAACCCACCAGTCTCATCCCTAGACGGATGGACGGTCGAAGCATGGACATGAGCGACCGAACCAACTCCTGAATCAGAAGAACCTTGGACTGAGGAAGGAAAACTCTGGCCAGATCTGTATCCAGAGACATTCCCAGAAAGGATACTGTCCTGGACGGGTGTAGGGAGGACTTGGGGTAGTTGATCACCCAGCCGAACCTCTCCAGAGTGGATATTACCGTCCTGGTGTCCAATTCTGCCTGGCTGAATGACGGTGCCATGATGAGGAGATCGTCCAGATATGGCACAATGCGAATCCCCTGCGCTCTGAGGAGAGCCATCACCCCAGCAAGCACCTTGGTGAAAACTCTTGGAGCTGTGGTGAGACCGAAGGGAAGAGCTACAAACTGAAAGTGCCGATCCTCCACCGCGAACCTCAGAAACCTCTGGTGTGCGGGAAAAATGGGAACATGGAGGTAAGCGTCCTGAATGTCTATGGACATCATGAAGTCCCCCTGACGAAGAGAATGAATAGCCGAGCGCAACGTTTCCATGCGAAACCTTCGCAGTCTGACGAACTTGTTGAGAATCTTTAGGTCCAGTATGGGCCGGACGGAGCCATCCTTTTTGGGGACCGTGAACAGATTTGAGTAAAAACCCCGACCCCGGTCTAATGAGGGAACTGGGCAAATGACTGCCATTTCCAGAAGACTCGATACTGCCGCCCGGAGCTGCTGCGCAGCCAGTGCCTCCGGGGACACCCGAGACCTGAGGAAACGCGGGGGAGGGTAGGACTCGAACTCCAGCTTGTAGCCGGAAGACACCACTTCCCTGATCCACCTGTCCGAGACCTCTCGGTTCCAGACCTGGGAGAAGTGCTGTAGCCGTCCCCCCACCCGCACGGGTGAGAGCGCCCCCTCATTGTTGAGCGGGCTTGGCCACGGGTTTGGGTTTTGAGCCCCAACTGTATCCTGAATGGGCACGTCCTCTGCCCCTATTCCAGGAATTTCCCCTTGTAGAAGGGAAGGCGAAACCTCTTCCTGCTCTAGATCCCCGAAAGGAAGGAGTGAAGGAAGACGCTCCTCGAAAGGGGCAACGTTGCTTCTTGCGTTGAGGTAGTTTGCCCCCCTTGGCCACGGCATCCAGCTTGTCTCCAAAGAGCCGTAACCCAACGAAGGGAAGAGCTGTTAGTGACTTTTTTGACCCAAAGTCAGCCGCCCACTGGCGTAACCAAATTGAACGCCTGATAGTAACCATTAGAGCAGAGGCTCTACTACTCATCATCAAGGAATCATCCAGAGCGGCCACCATGAAGGACAAAAACCCCTCACATTGTTTTAGTTCACGAAATTCCTCACTGTCCGGATTCAAACCGGAGGAGGATAACAAGTGCCTGACCACCTTTCTCGTAGCCACCCCCAACAGCGATGAGGCACAAACAGGCCTTATTGCTGCCCCAATACTGGCAAAACCATGACAAGCCATCTGGTCAATGCGTTTATCCTCACCATCCTTAAGAGAGGAACAATCAGGGTTGTTCAATATGGCTGAGTTGGATAACTCCAAAATAGGGGCGTCCACCTCGGGGGGAGACGCCCAGCGCTTAACCATATCCACTGGAAAAGGATACCTCTTATCCCAACTTTGGGGAATGCCTGGGAGCCGGGCAGGCCTTTCCCATTCCTTAGAAATAATATTATCAAAATGCTTTTGATTAGGGAATTCCAACCGCGCTTGGATTCGTCATAAAACTCCCCTTGCTGTTGAGGAACCTCCGCCGGAGGCGAGATAGCAAGCACCTCAAACATCTGAGTCAGAACATTAGGAGTATCCAAGGAAGTCCCTGAGCTCCGATCGGAATCAGCACCAACAAATTGCTGATCATCAGAAATATCTGAATCCTCAAATAATTCCCCTTCTTCTAGAGGGGAATAATCTGACCAATCCAGGCCGTCCTCGTCATCATCATATTCAAAATGATTAACTGGTGATAAATGCTTCCTCTTAGCCGGTGCTTTCTTGGCAACCGTGGAGGAAATGAATTTTTCAATACTGGCCAACCTGGCACACACATCAGATTGCGACTGCCCCCCCGTGGCAATCTCACACGGGGCACGGGTCAAAGTGGGAGGGGGAGAGGATGAAGCCGGCTGCGCTGACCCAGATGCCTGGGGACCGGACTGCCGTGTAATAGTCTGCTGTGCACATGATATACATAGGAAAAAATCATCCCCTGTTAGGGATACCCCACAACCCATACACTTCCGGGATTGTCCCGAGGGGAGCCCGGAATCTTGGGATGCCTCCATAAGGTGAACTTGAATAGTCGCTATGAGTGAGGGAATTACGCTATTAAGCAACCCGGGATGCCCTTATATTGTCCAAGTGGGAGGTTTTGTAATAAATAGCAAAAGTACCCAGGTACTCTAGGACCAGGAGAAACCTGAAAAAATTCCTGGCAGTTCAGCCTGAAAAACATAGAAAAAGACAGTAAGAGGTTCTCCCTATATAAACCTATATCTATTATACCTATATATATACATATATATATATGCAAATATGTACAGATAAGCAATGGCCGCAGGGCCACTCACTGAGTCTTTGGGCACCAATACACTGTGTCCTCTGCCTGAGGTAACACAGATCAGAGCGGGAGACGCAGCAGGGGGGCGTGGCCAGCGTGGATAGCGCGCTGCAAGGCTCCGCCCAGCAGCTCCAAACTCCTAAAGGGCGCGGGCTGCGGCCTCATACCGAAGGCCCGGCCCCGCCCCCTCACTGAAGAGCGTGAGGGGAGAAATCCTCCCCTCAGCTCTGAGGTAAAATCCAGTGTCTGTCAGCAAAAAAGATTGCAACAAGTTTACATTATAACTATTCATACCAGAAAAGTAAACATTTTAAACAAACATTTCAAATAAATCTATTTTCCAGGCGCCCCCATAGAAAAACACCAGAAGCTGAATAAGCTGAAGGTAAAATCCAGCACCTGTCTCAGCTCTGAGGAAAAAAACCCAGCACAGTGTCTGTCAGACGTGAGGGGAAGCTCCCCTCCATTAACACTCGCGCACCGGTGCCGCAGGCAGCCGCGGCACCGGGCGCATAATAGAGCCGGTAGCAGCCCACATAACAAGCGGAGCTGCTCCCCGCTCGGTCACGCTACCAGCTCCAAACTCCTAAAGGGCGCGGGCTGCGGCCTCATACCGAAGGCCCGGCCCCGCCCCCTCACTGAAGAGCGTGAGGGGAGAAATCCTCCCCTCAGCTCTGAGGTAAAAATCCAGTGTCTGTCAGCAAAAAAGATTGCATTATAACTATTCATACCAGAAAAGCAAACATTTTAAACAAACATTTCAAATAATGCCCTTATTCATCAAGCGATAGCGCCAGGTAGTGTCTGACGAGCGCCAGGTAGCGGCAGCTAACGGCGACTACCGACTCAAGTACGCCCGGCGGCGGTCACAATGACGCATTTATCAAGCAAAATGAGGCTAGCGCCGGCGAGAGCGACGGCTAGCGCGGCATTCATCATGAAGCCGCCTGGACCGAACAGCGCCGCTGCAAATTCCCTCACAGCGCCAGGTATGAGCTGTCGCTCCCTGGCGATGTCCAATGCATTTCAATGGAGCAATCTATAATTATTCATAATTAATTGGTATTAATTTTTTTTTTTTTTTTTGTCAAAAAATCGGAGACCACTTCTGCAATGTTAGGATTTATGTTTAAGTAAAAAAAAAATGTAAAAAAAAATTTGTGCAGAATTGATCTAACAGGTCTGAGATTAATGTATTCATATTACAAAATGATTCTAAAAACATGTATAATGTTACATTCAAAAAATATGGTTGTTTAGGGGTTAAAAACTAGTTAATACACATCGCCGCCAGCGCTCTGGGGTTTAAACAAGGAATGGACAGCGACAGCACATTCGGAGCGTGATTTGTTAATGAATATGAAGCTAGCCGTTCGCTCTGGCCATTCGTTGTCAGGCGCTCACATACAACGCTGGACCTGTGAAACAGCGACCCCCCAGCCCGTATTCAACATTACCGCACACCGACTGAGTCGCTGTCATCAAGCTAACGCCGGCCAAGCACAGCGAATACTGGCTGGCGCTGTAAAAATCACGCTACAGTCGCTACCTGGCGCTATTAATGAATCTGCCTCTAAATCTATTTTCCAGGCGCCCCCATAGAAAAACACCAGAAGCTGAATAAGAGGCCTCCACACAACTAAAAAAGGGGAATAGGCCATTTAAGGGGAAAATTAAACTCTTGGACAGGGCATCCCAAACCGGAGTCACCAACCCGGTATAACCGCCTACCCTCTTTATAGGGTCTCGTGGTGGAGCATAGCTCCTGAGCACCTGAGGTGCTGTTATACCCTCGCTCGGACAGCAGTCAAGACTGGGAGGCATTTAAATAGCTATATATTAATAAAGGGAATAAAGAGTCCGAACGGAAATAAAAATATATATAGGCCGGGAGTAGACCCGGCTACCTTAAAGCCCCCCTGTGCAAGGAGGAGATATCATCTGCTGCTTGCTCGCCGTCTGCAGAGATGAAGACTGGGTAATGAGTGGGAGGTCCCAGGTACTTATGGACTGGGAGGGGCTTTCTTTCCTCCAATCATCTCTGCAGAAGCCCTCTACAGGACCATACTACCCACAGGTAATGAATATCTTGAAGCGGGGTGTGTGACATACTTAGAATATTAGGATCAGCACAAAGGAGACGTTGGCCGTCAAAAGCTAAAATTAGCTTTCCTGGTGTGCTCACAGCAGATGTATCCATGGAGAAATTAACACTAATTTGCTGTAGCTTATGCAAAATCATGCATATTAATTGCTCAGTGTCAACTCAGCATTACAGACAGGAAAAGGCGTGGCATCGAGAGTAACTACAGGCAAAAACCTGTGGGGTGGGGACAAACTAAATACCCCTGGATTAATGATACGGATTAGTAATATGATGGTTAACATCATATTACCTGCTAAAAAGGTTTTCTCTTGTCAGCAAATGATTATTAAGCTTTCCATAGTCTTGAATGTCCTAGAATGGTTTAAATGTATTGTGAATAATCAGAGGTCAACACTGATACCCCTCCTCTCCTTGGGGAATGTATTGTGTATTGACATGGCAATAACTAGAGTGTTTCTCCATGGGGAAAGATGGCTAAGGCACAGGGCTAAGGTCCAGAAAGTTCTCAGGCTCGGACACCCTACTCACATTTGGTGCACAGGTGCTGATTGTGGTACCATTTGATACAGCTTCATAAGGTTTGCAATTCTAACCAATTAGAACAGATCTCTGAGAGGAGGATATGGGCATGAGACTCTCCTGTACAGCAGCACTAAATTGATCTGGGCATAGTCAGATGCTCTCATCCTGCTTTGTTTCACAATCACACATTTATGTCTGGGAAATGGGAGTCACCAGTACTAAGATCTTATAGAGGAATTATCTAAAGGAAGAATTAGAGCAAACTCTGTAGGAGAGTTGAATGATTTATTTAATAATTGATTTCATTGGCTGATATCCATTTGGATACTACACATCCAAACTTTGAATAAATTCCCCAGCTCAGCAAGAGGATTAGTCAGGAGGTCAAACAGACATATTCCTTCACAGGGATGCTTCTTCCCCGATTAGGATTACCATTTATTTCACATGGGTGGTAAGGTACTTTACTTGTGGACTTTTCGTAATCAAGCTTTAGTGGTATAGGTTTTCAAGGTAATGTAGTCACATTGGCCTTGATTCACAAGGGGTAGAAAATAACTCTTATGGTAGTAAAAAATTCAATTCATGAGAAAAAAAGCCTGAGAATGTCACTGTTAGTGAATCACCACATAGGAAGACAATGAAAGTCAATGGCACTTTTTACTACAGGTAAAAAGGGGTAAAAAGTTCAATACCTTTTTCAAGAGTAAAAAAGTACCATTGACTTTCATTGTTTTCCTATATGGTGATACACTAACAGTGAAATTCTCAGGCCTTTTTGTCATGAATTGAATTTTTTACTACCAGTTGAGTTTTTTTCAACTCTTAGTGAATCGAGGCCATTGAATGTGGGTGTTAAAAGCAGCAGCCCAACTGGCCCCAAAGCAGTGCAGGCCACCAGGCATTGTCCTGGTTCTCCCTATGGCCAGTCCGCCCCTGGTTACAAGTTCTACATGCTGGATGTTTTGCCATTTGACCAGGACCAGTTCTGGCTGTCAAGTTCTGCAGGTGGCAGTTTGAGGCCTTGAAGAATCAACCAGTTGCTCAGTTGTCACCTTGTTTGTCATGTGACAAATTGGTTACTGAACAGCCCACCTGTATCTCCCATGCATCAAGATGAACATGTCTTATTAAAACTGCCTTTTTATTGCTAAGAAATTGAATGAGATCAATCACATAAAATAACATTAAATTAAAACCACATTTAGCAAAACACAGCTGTTAACAAAGAAATAGCTCCATTTTTCACACAACACTTTAATCATTTTAATACCCATACTACAGACACCCTATACAGACAAGTCACATTGAATACAAAGAGAACCTGTCAGGGGCTCATTTTTGCATATAACATGGCACCTAAAACTGTTCATAGTTATGATCTTGCTTTTCATTCAGAACAGAGATTTTTATTCTAATCACAGAAAAAATGAGAACTGGCTATTAATAAGTATATGACAAATATGGCAAACATTCTGACAGGTACTCTTAAACACATTAAGTACTATCCTCACGGTGACTAGATCTGTAATAAAATATATTACAGTTTATCATGCAGCAGTGGGGTTGATGATGCAAACAAATAA
Source organism: Gastrophryne carolinensis (assembly GCA_027917425.1). Taxonomy (NCBI): domain Eukaryota; kingdom Metazoa; phylum Chordata; class Amphibia; order Anura; family Microhylidae; genus Gastrophryne; species Gastrophryne carolinensis. Next base: position 266,681,020 of record CM051234.1, read on the forward strand.
ACAGAACGACAAGACATCATGTTAAAAGAAGCCCCCCCAAAAAGAGTTTAATATTGTCCCAAATACAGTTATTTGTCACAAAATAGTAACATTACAAACATCCAACCAAACAGCACTAGTTCCCTACTAATTGGAAGCACGTGTGTGCATAGCAACCTGCTCTACAGCACAATATCAGTTGGCAGAATATGGCAGCCAATCATGTGATCACTGGCAACCATTCAGTTTTGTTGTGCAAGACCACTTGGCAAACCCAATTGGCCACCTGCAGTCACGTTATTGACAGCTATAAAATGTATAAGGAAGTAGTAAGCAATGGCTTGATTTGTCTTTAGTTCCTCTAACATGCTGAGTACTCACCTGTAGAATTGTTTTTGTTCTTGCATGGCACGGCCCGCTTCGGTATGCATAACAGTTGCGAAGCGGGCCGTGCCATGCATTAAAGAAAAGCCTGTTCAGGGGCATTTCGATTTCAGATGCCGTGATGTGTGCAATGCCTCAGATCGACTCTAAACTCACCACGCCAGCTTTATCACTGTGCATACACGGGCTACTCACCTCCAGCTAAGGCGCATACATGTGCCTAGTATTATTGTAAGGCTGGTGCGGCTATGTGGCGAAGTGGGCAGCAGCACGAGCTCCATTCAGCTATTCAGAGAGGCATAGTAAAAACTAAAGAAAGTGTGAAGGGCTGTTAGCACGCTCATGAGGGTGGGATCATTATTAAGGTGAGCTTATGGGTGATCTGAGAGATTTCACATAGCGGGGAAAACCCAAATTGGGTTGCCCTGGAGAAGAGGAACATCACCCAGGATAGTTAAAATCCTGGGCTTTGTTCCCCTTTCAAGTGTGCTGTTTCCCTTATAAGAAAAAGAAATGTTCCTGTATTGTAGGACCTGGCAAATCCTGCTACTGGCATTTGGTGGATGTGTAATATACTTTTTGTGATAAAATCTGTAGTGTACTTGAGCCAATATTGTCATACCACCACCATCAAAATTCCAGTACATCTCCAGATCACAAAGCATAGCTTCTACTTTTCAAAGGTATTTTTTATTGTTTTGTAGTAGCTTACATAATGCACAGTGGCTTAACATTTCTGCCAAAGATTTGGCATATTTTAGCTGCCAATATAACTATCCAGGTAGAATGAATTCCCTGCCCTTATTCTGTTCAAAGGGTTGCTTTAGACTAAATTAACAAATTATACACACAAAAGACATTCTGGACTGTCATATTCAATGATCCTATTCCCACAGGTACATTTTGGTAAAGTGCACTGGATGCTGTAAGTGTTTTAAGTGCAGTTATTTTGATATTTGGTCAGGGAGTTATTTATATGGCATGGGGTCGATTGAGAGCCTGGTGAGAAATGCAATTTCTTTTTTAGGAGAGAAACTGCCATTCACTTTCATTGTCTACCTTGGGGCTGATTCTGAGCCAGGTGAAAATTTACACCCAGTAGACAATGAAAGCGAATGGCAGTTTTCTCTCCTAAAAAAGAAGTTACATTTCTCACTAGGCTCTGAATCGACCCCATAGTTATAGTTTACATTGAGGGTCATGCAAAATATTTGGTGCACTTTAGGTATGAATTGCAACCTGCATCTAAGTGATCTCTTTGAATGTTTAAGTTTAAGTAAACTTGCCTTAGAATATCTCTTCACAGTAAGTTTCATGCTATTTTATAATGAGGCACACACTTAAATAAGGTGTTATTCAGTAAATTAGCATGTGATTCAAACCTCAGACTTTCACTATAGCAATGTGACCGCCCATTTACATTTTTTTTTTAAGTAAATCTTATATTTTCCTAAAGTCAGGATTAAACATTTTAGATGTTAATAGCCAATTTTGAACAATTTCAAGCATGTATTAACTACTGTATTGATCTCTCTTCTTTGAATGAAATGAAGCATATTTTAAGGAAAAGTTACTGAATCAAAGCCAATGTGAGCGAAGGGACAAGAGAGACAAAGAATTGTAACACACATCGTAAAGGCCTTTTGGAGTCTAATAAGAAGCAAATATATATCCTCAGTGGTCTGTTGCTAAGGATGAATCAGTGCCTCAAATCACAGCTTCAGGGACACCTACAGGCAGCTTATGCTGCCATACTTAGCGAGCACATCACTCTTTCTCAGGCAATCCGTCTGCTGGGGCGATGAAACTTGGAAAGAAAGACGCTATGCCCATACCTGCTTGTGGTGTCCTCACAAAGTTGAGGGGGAATCATAATGCTGATGATCTACAATATAGGTGTCTATCCACTTGATTAGTCAGAAACCCTACCCCACTGGTGGGTTAGTTAAGAAACACATTCAGATGACTAAGTTCTGTGATCTTCTCCAGCATGCTGTCAAAATCTGTGGGGGGTGGGGTCTTGACCAGTCTTTCCTACCATTCTTCACTGATGTCACTTAACAAAATTGTATTTGAAAACATTCTTATTAGATAGTTTGGAACCACCCAGTTAACTTCTCCACCCCAATAATAAAGCTTGTATCATAGATATGCTCTACTATGCAGTTCCTGTTTTTTTCTAGGGTTTAAAGACCATTTAAAGAAAGAAAGTATCTATGCTGCCAACAGCAATTATTCATGATCAAACATCACTTGAAGTAAAGCTATAAAAATGGTAGCTGCCCTGTAAATCACATTAGTGCACAACCTAGTCTAACCACGTTACACAGAAACAAGGAATATTTACTGCTGCCTAAATGAGCCTAAGTAACCATTACAATCATTGTGTCTCTCTACTATTGCTCAGAGTTTACAGTAGATGCTCTACTCAGTGCATCATGTGCCCCCACTCTAGGCTAACCTATTTGCAGATTTTTGTTGGGGCAGTAGTTACTAATTTACCCTTTAGACTGGTTTCACAGCAATTAAGAGGGGCTCACGCTTTCAGGGCAAGAGCACTGTAATCGCTGGTGTTCAGTGTTTTAAAATAATTAGTGCTATCGATTTACACTCCTCAATAGAGTGGAATTGCTAGCGCAGCCGCCTCCAAAATGCTGCAGACATGCTGCTCTGCAAACATCGAATGCTGATGCGCAAGCGCCTATAGGTTACACATAATTGCTGGCCAATCACAAACACCCCGCAATCATCCCATGGTGAAAGGAGCCTCAGTCATTGGCGCTGTTGAACCATTGCTGGTAAAGTTAGCAAGACAGTTGACTGGAGGCAGATGACTGGGACTCAGGTAACACATTACAGGAGCACTATCACGAAATTGTGTAATATTAAAAATATTAAAAATCCATATAAAAACATTGGATAATGAGAGGAGGAGTGACCCTCCCCCCCCCCCCCCCCCCCCCCGCCAAGCTTGTGGTTCATTCTCAAATTGTAGGACTAAAATCCAGAGTTGACAGGTTTAGTTTGTCAGGGGTAACAGAACCTATCACCCCTGATTTCCTCTTTCTTCCATCAAAATAAACAAAAACAAGCCAGGCTGGATATTTCTTGATGCTGGGTGTATAAGTGACCTCTCCTCCCGCCATCCAGCATATTTATAAGGATTTTTATCATTGGGCCATTTTTTGTAATGTGCTCCTTTAAGATGCTTCTTTTTATATTGCTGCAAAATTAACCCACATTGTTGCAGTATTGCTGTTATGAAAGGCAGAAATGTAATAACAATTTGTAAACATTAAGTTATTCACAAAATCACTACCAAACTGTTGAGAAGGAGGCGTTCTTATCGCCAACAAGTAAAAACCCCAGATAACACATACGTTTTACACAAAAGTTTCAGTTAGTAACAGATAAAACTCTATTGAAGTGCCCTGAGAAAATTCTTTTATAAAAAAAATATATAAAACATATAAAAATAAGTTTGTTCTGCGTGTAAAAAAGAAATACTGGAGCAATATTCAAACATCATGTAAACAATACAAAAATAACTTGAATTTTTTTTTAAGATGACTTTTGAACCATCTAGTATATTTTGCATGCAATCCTTTGTTCTTCAACCAAGAAAATCAAGACACAGAGTCAAGACCAGGACATCGCCCCTTCTTGTTTCTGAAGATTATTGCCAGGAATCTGAAAAGAAAAAGGAAAGGTGAACCAAATGTAAATAAATAATAATGTAATAAATAATAGCAAATAATAGTAAATAATCAGCACCTATAAACTACACTCCTATGACATCCAAGAGTCACAGGAGTGTAGTCCATCCAGTTCAGTAGATGGTATAACCTGCTGTTAACCCTTTTAGTGCCAGCTACATGAGTCTCACGTAGCTGACTTTAAACCCCCACAGAAAAAAAAGTATAACATTTAAAAACTCACCTGACCCCTCGTTGGATTGGGCTGGGTCTTCTCTTCACCCCCCGGGCCTCTTCTCTCTTCAGGAGAGTGCACAAAATAGCACCCCCACCCCCCGGTCGATGGCACAATTAACTGTAAACAAAAAAATGACATTTACTCACCTGTGGCCGCGATCCCTCCCGTGGGGTCTCCTCTTCACCGGGGGGGGGGCCCCGATCACCCCCCCCCCGGGCTCTAGTCTATGACATCACCCAGCTGTCGGCTTTTCTCACCCGAGACGATCAGTCCTGCCGGGTGCTCGGAGGAGAGAGGTTGGAGGGGAGGAGAGGGCTGTGATCCCTTGCCCCCCCACCTGCCTCCCTCCACCGAGTACCCGGTAGCTGTCATCGGGGATCGCCGGGGGACAGAGGTGGATCGGAGGTAAGTAAAGAAAGAAAAAATGTCATTTTTTTTATTATGTGTGTGGTCTGTTAATTTTTACAGTTAACCCTTTGTGAACTGGTAAGGGATCCATGAGAATTACAACCCACACAAATACCAACAACTGGTTAATTGCTGGGCTGGCCAATAACATACGGACATATATAGCCAAAAAACTCACTTTTAATGATAGAAAATGGCACAAAAAATGAATGCATATGACAGACAAGACTTCATAACACACACCAATTTAAAACCGCAATTGCGCCTAAAAAACATATACAAATAAATGAGGGCCCCTGCCAGGCCGACCTGGACTCCACACTCTCACCAGCACTCACTCAGCTCACACCAAAAAATGCTGGCCAGCATATAACAACGGGACAAAAAATCTATCCTCTATAGAAGCAAAAGGTACACATCACGATCATGAACACCATAATGCCAGGCTTGTGGTTCTGTCCAGCATATACGTGTTTCAAGTGTTTGTAGCTGAATATTACGCTGGTTGAGTGAAGGCTCAATACATGGAGCACTTAAGAGACAATCTTACTTAGACTGGGCACATGGACACAGACCATCCACATTAAGGTCATACCCGCAATAGGATTCAAGCATTATCTGCTGTGCAAGAGTGCAGGTGCTTGTACCTAAACACTCTAAAATAGATGAATATGCGCTCTCTGTGAAGGGCCGGAATATACTCCACGGACCAAAACAGGTGTTCAAATTACATCCCAGTTATGCATCCATAAGGGGCTCCTCAGCCCGTCACTGATATGCCATTAAGCGTTACCACCAACAGTCTCACCACTCGCGGTTAGCCAGTTTTTCGCTCCCGCTCGGGAGCTTCGTCAGGGTGGGAGGGGCTGGCTCTGTTGAGTCATCTTTATAGGCGGGTCACACTGATGCAAAGGCCAATCACTTTCATGCGCCCGCAGCTGCGCAGTGTTCAGACAAAGGTATTCGCTTTTCTCGCGTTCCAGCTTGCCTCACGTGACTTTACATCACTTCTTTTCATCTGCGCCTGCGTAATCCACTTGTATACACTGCCCGCAGCTCGCGCATGCGCAATAAGTTTCAACTCGCCGCTTGCACAGCTTGCACAATCTGTTTAACTCTTTCAGTGCTAACTGGCAGCAAGGACTATCCCCAGATGCATTCTTAATGTCTGCAGTATGTTGACAATTTCAGCTCATACGCCATTTGATATTCTCCCTGATCTATTAAGTGTATATACAAATCTATTGGGTTTTAGTGGTAAGGCTAGCAAAACATCACACATCCAGCAACCAACATGAATAGCATATCCTAGATACACATATAAAGAGCCAAGCAGCAGCCCATACTGCCTTAAAGCTGCACAAACCTATGAAAGCAGACATTAGTCCTTTTTCCCATGAATAAATGGATGGATAGGCTGAGTGCATCCCTACAACCACCACCAAGCCTCGCTAAGACTATACACCAGTATATGTGCCCACATACATCTATAAGCAATTAACAAAGGTGCATAATAAAAAGGTAAGTAATGAAAGACCCTTCCCCAGAGGCAAGAAAGAGCAGCCAGATTACAAAGTAGGCCCAATGACCATAGGATTAAAGGACTATCAGGTCCAATAAAGAGGCACCGAGAAGTATATATTCTCCAAATTGTCTATGCAGATATACCATCCAAGGCCCCACTTCATCAACTATTTGGGTCTATTAGTGAGGCATACTTACATAGACAGATAATCGCACTTTCCTCTACCCCCAGGCGGGGCTAAAGAAACGCTTTTAAGCCCATATCCGTGTTCAGACCCAACGGGAACATCTGGCACTATTTTTACAGCCGGTGGAGCGGGACTTAGGCCTAGTACAGTGGGACTCCTTAGGAAGTCATGATAATCTTACAAGAGCAGAAAGAATAGCGCTTGAGGATCTTAAACGGGCGAGCAATGTCATTATAAGGCCCAGCGACAAGGGAGGGAATGTAGTTCTTCTTGACGAACAATACTATGTTAAAGAGGTGGAGGGTCAATTACAAAACTGTGACACCTACTGCTTAGTTCAGGGGAACCCCTTCCCAGATGTTGTACATAGGCTAAATGAGAAACTATACTGGGCACGGGAAGAAAATCTAATCACACATAAGGTGTTTGAGTATCTGAATGTAAATGAGTATAGCATCCCGGTACTCTATACTATCCCGAAAATACACAAAAATCTAGTGGCTCCGCCGGGCAGGCCTATTGTGTCGGGGAATGGGGGTCCGCTGGAAGGTGTGGCTCGTTTCATTGACGAAAATCTTAAACCTCTAGTTCGGCTGCTGCCATCGTTTGTACTTGATAGTAGCGACTTGCTCCGTAAACTCCAGGACATCCGGATTGACGCCAATTGCCTTTTGGTGAGCGTTGATGTTGAGAGTTTGTATACCTCCATTCCCCATTCAGTAGGCCTGCAGGCTGTGGAGGATATTTTGCAGGAGCTGGGACCAGGTGATGCAGCATACAATGAATTCCTTGTTGAGATGTTGGAATTTGTACTATTAAACTTTTTTTTCGCTTCAATGGAGTGTTCTACCATCAGATCAGCGGGACTGCCATGGGGGCGGCGTGTGCTCCATCCTACGCCTGCCTACACCTCGGGCGGTGGGAGAGTGCCGAGGTGTTTGGGCGGGCGGAGTTTCGGGCACACGCTGCCCTCTGGCTAAGGTATATTGATGATGTTCTCTTGCTGTGGAAAGGCACGAGTGCCCAACTAGATGAGTTCATTGACTCTCTTAACCACAATGATCGCAATATAAAACTTACCTACAAAGTGAGTCCTGAGAAGATCGAGTTTTTGGATTTGAACATCTCCAAGGAGGCGGATACTCTTACTACCTCCACATACTGAAAACCTACAGCAGGTAACACTCTCCTTCACTTTTCCAGCCATCATCCGGGCCCCCTGAGGCGGGGCATTCCACTGGGACAGTTCCTTCGGATCAGAAGGAATTGTAGTACGGTGGAGGCCTACGTCAGGGAGGCTCGGGAGTTGGCTGCAAGATTTAGGGAGAGGGGTTACCCTCACCGTCTATTGAGAACATGCTTTCATAAAGCACTTGATATCCCTAGAAGTGACTTGCTAAAGGGCGGAAAGAAGAGGCGGACGGTGGGTGATCCACCGGTGCGCCTAATTACCAAGTATAGCACACACTGGGATAGATTTCGTGGGATATTACAATCCCATTGGCACGTGCTGTTATTGGATCCAAAGATAGCTAAAATCGTGGGGTCCGGCCCTTTGTTGACGGCTAAACGAGCGAATAATATAAAAGACCTGCTAGTCCGTAGTGAATATAGACCTTATCAAGCAACTAGAAATATTACAAATATGGTGGGTTCGTTCAGCTGCGGTCACTGCAAGATATGTCCATTTATACTTAAAACAACTAGCTTTAGTGGACCAAAATGTACAAATTCCCGTCCTATTGGCGCATTTATAAATTGCGCCTCTAGGTATGTTGTGTACCTTATTACATGCCCTTGTGGGTTAAAATATGTGGGTAAAACTAAAAGGGAATTGCGTACTCGGATAGGAGAACATGTAGGTGACATTAAGAGAAACAGTGAAAAAAGCCCACTAGCTGCACATTTCCATAAATATCATAATGGGGATCCCAGGGGATTGACAGTATGTGGGATTTTCAAGCTTAGAGGTTCCAATAGAGGGGGGTCCTGGGATGCCCGGTTGTTACAGCAGGAATCAAGGCTCATTTATGAGCTGGGCACTATGTTCCCGTTGGGTCTGAACATGGATATGGGCTTAAAAGCGTTTCTTTAGCCCTGCCTGGGGGTAGAGGAAAGTGCGATTATCTGTCTATGTAAGTATGCCTCACTAATAGACCCAAATAGTTGATGAAGTGGGGCCTTGGATGGTATATCTGCATAGACAATTTGGAGAATATATACTTCTCGGTGCCTCTTTATTGGACCTGACAGTCCTTTAATCCTATGGTCATTGGGCCTACTTTGTAATCTGGCTGCTCTTTCTTGCCTCTGGGGAAGGGTCTTTCATTACTTACCTTTTTATTATGCACCTTTGTTAATTGCTTATAGATGTATGTGGGCACATATACTGGTGTATAGTCTTAGCGAGGCTTGGTGGTGGTTGTAGGGATGCACTCAGCCTATCCATCCATTTATTCATGGGAAAAAGGACTAATGTCTGCTTTCATAGGTTTGTGCAGCTTTAAGGCAGTATGGGCTGCTGCTTGGCTCTTTATATGTGTATCTAGGATATGCTATTCATGTTGGTTGCTGGATGTGTGATGTTTTGCTAGCCTTACCACTAAAACCCAATAGATTTGTATATACACTTAATAGATCAGGGAGGATATCAAATGGCGTATGAGCTGAAATTGTCAACATACTGCAGACATTAAGAATGCATCTGGGGATAGTCCTTGCTGCCGGTTAGCACTGAAAGAGTTAAACAGATTGTGCAAGCTGCGGGCGGCGAGTTGAAACTTATTGCGCATGCGCGAGCTGCGGGCAGTGTATACAAGTGGATTACGCAGGCGCAGATGAAAAGAAGTGATGTAAAGTCACGTGAGGCAAGCTGGAACGCGAGAAAAGCGAATACCTTTGTCTGAACACTGGGCAGCTGCGGGCGCATGAAAGTGATTGGCCTTTGCATCAGTGTGACCCGCCTATAAAGATGACTCAACAGAGCCAGCCCCTCCCACCCTGACGAAGCTCCCGAGCGGGAGCGAAACAGCTGTCGGTCGGGGCCCCTGACCACGCCCACCATGCATGCTCGCTCACAGAATGGCCGCGCCTGCAAGTAGCTCTCGGTTTGGACACGCTATCGGCGGGAAGGAACTGGCTAACTGCGAGTGGTGAGACTGTTGGTGGTAACGCTTAATGGCATATCAGTGACGGGCTGAGGAGCCCCTTATGGATACATAACTGGGATGTAATTTGAACACCTGTTTTGGTCCGTGGAGTATATTCCGGCCCTTCACAGAGAGCGCATATTCATCTATTTTAGAGTGTTTAGGTACAAGCACCTGCACTCTTGCACAGCAGATAATGCTTGAATCCTATTGCGGGTATGACCTTAATGTGGATGGTCTGTGTCCATGTGCCCAGTCTAAGTAAGATTGTCTCTTAAGTGCTCCATGTATTGAGCCTTCACTCAACCAGCGTAATATTCAGCTACAAACACTTGAAACACGTATATGCTGGACAGAACCACAAACCTGGCATTATGGTGTTCATGATCGTGATGTGTGCCAACCTTTTGCTCCTATAGAGGATAGATTTTTTGTCCCGTTGTTATATGCTGGCCAGCATTTTTTGGTGTGAGCTGAGTGAGTGCTGATGAGAGTGTGGAGTCCAGGTCGGCCTGGCAGGGGCCCTCATTTATTTGTATATGTTTTTTAAGTGCAATTGTGGTTTTAAATTGGTGTGTGTTATGAAGTCTTGTCTGTCATATGCATTTTTGTGCCATTTTCTATCATTAAAAGTGAGTTTTTTGGCTATATATGTCCGTATGTTATTGGCCAGCCCAGCAATTAACCAGTTGTTGGTATTTGTGTGGGTTGTAATTTATGTGCAGAGGTTAGCTGGGCGCCCCCTATATTTTTTGAGGAGCAGTGCCTACATACGCACAAATATATATATCATAGGGGGGTCTTCCACTGTCTTTTTTTTATCTTTATTAAGGGATCCATGAGACCCTTATACCAGTTCACAAAGTTCACAAGGCTGGGGGCTGACAAGTCACCTGCGGGTAGTGGGTGACTTGCCATTAACCCCCAGCACCCCAATTACCTGCCTCCCCAAAGCCCGGGGGGGGCAGAAGAGCCTGGTCCACGGAGCTTGTAGCCAGCAGGGCAGGGGGCCACCAAAGCTGGCCCCTGTGCCCTGTAGCTACAAGCCCCCATAGCTGGTCCCGGGCTGGTTATGATGGGTAAGGGGGACTCCATGTCATACCTTTTGGAGATTTTTAAGGGTTTTTAACCCTTCAAATTCCCCAAAAAATGACCCCTCCCCCGGGGGGGACCCTATGTAGTTTTTTCTTTAAATTAACCCCTTATGTTTATAGTGTAGATAGTAGTTGTATTTTATTTGTAAATGTTATAAAGTGCTCTTTTCAGTTTGGGGGGGGGGGGTCTCCTGGGCAAGAATGGGGGGCTACAGATACATATGTGGTACCGTTGTGATGGGGGAAATGGGGCTTTCACGCGCAAAATGGTTTTCTTTAATAAAGCACGTTTTATTTAAAATAAAGGAGACAATTGTCTAAAAAATATTTTTAATATTATTTTTACGCAAAAATATTTGAAAAAACAGTTGAAAAATTACAAACAAGACATTTCATGTTAAAGCCTAAACTCTGCTGCAAAAAATATATATATATATTTTTCCTGGAAATTCTGGCAAAAATCACGGTTAAACATGGCACAAAATGGGGAAAAATGACCTGTCAACAGAGGGTGACAAAACTTCAAGTTGGCAATTAAAAGGGTTAATAGTACCTATGCATGTTGGGTATTCTTCTGCTTTCAGATTTAGCTTGTTTTTTCTTGCTTGCATATTGATATTTTAGGAAAACATGTTTTTTATTCAGCTTTTTTATACATTTTTTAGGGAAACTCTGTGTAACCTAAGAATTCTTCGAGGGCTTATTTCCAGAAAGATGAGCCCAATACAACAAGCTGGGTACGCTTAGAAAGCTTAACATGTGTACTTTCAGGGAATATATGGTTTATGGAGGATATTCCAAATGTAAAGGGTTGTTTTGGTTGAAAAATTGCAAGGTGCGAACTTTGTCTGCAGAGCTGAAATTTTCAAGTAAAATTACCGTTATGCGCATGCTTTACTTTGTGGTGTTTGGCATCTCTTCCCTTGACAGTACCTATGCATGCTGGGCATTGTTCTGTTCAGGGCATGTTGCTTTTTCAGATTTTACTTGTTTTTCCTTGTTTGCATATATTTTTTTTTAGGAAAATGTGGCTTTGATTCTTCCTTTTTATTCTTTTTTAGGGAAACTCTGTGCAACCAAAGAATTGATTGAGGGATTACTTCCAGAAAACTACGCCCACATAAAAAAACCTGGTACGTCTAGAAATCCTAAGGCGTGTACTTCCAGAGAATAATACAATTCTGTGAAATACTCACCTGTAGAATTGGTATTATACGTATACAGTACGTCCTGCTCCAGATATAATACTTACAATTGGGTTATCCTCCGCCAGAGGGCGCTGTGCACTGCAGACATGCAAAAACAGGCTCCTCCCGGCCCTTCATATACCCAGGGACCTCCCACAAATCCCCAGCATTGAAAAGCAGTGAACCAGAAGCCGGGAGAATCCAACCACCAAAAACAACTGGTAATGGTAACAATAACAACAATCACCATACAGGGGATCCAGAATAATGCAAAAACCAGGGTGGGGTGGAGCAGGACGTACTGTATATGTATAATACCAATTCTACAGGTGAGTATTTCACAGAATTGTATTATTCTAAGTATACAGTACGTCCTGCTCCAGATATAATACTTACAATTGGGACATCCAATAGCAGTGTCCATAGAACAGGGTGGGATCCCCAACAAAAAAGGCAACAGCAGACAGTTGAAAGCACTGTCACCTGCAAGACCTCGCTACCAAGAGCGACACGAGCAAAGGCTCTAACTTCAACACCCTTGAAGGGTACAAACAAGAAAACAAGTAGTGTTCAGGCAAACCTGTTCAACAAGACCTGGTGCTGAGAGGCCCAAGGATACCAAGGCACCAGCGTAATCAGAATAGAGTGAGAAGAACTCATCCCTTTAAGGAATAGGCTTGAGTAACCTTACAAGAGCAAAAACTAAAAATAGCCCAGGAAGAAGCAGAGCCTTCCCCAGGACCAGAAGGGGCATCTTATACAGGTAAAGCCCAGGCCCAAGGCCACCTAACCCCTAGAGGCAGACGAGATCAGGCACATCCAGATGTAAGTGCCCACAACCCAGAGGAACATCAGCCCCCTAAGGGATAGGAGACAATCCAGGAAAAAAATTCCAGCACCTATGGAGAGAAAATAGATTCCCGTGCCTCAGCATTACAAGGAATAAATCCCAGAAGAAGGATGACGTCTTAATACCTGAGCCTAAGACCCACCTTAGGCAGAATAACCGACTTAAGGCGGAACGCCACCTCATCTCGGTGAAGACACAATAAGAAAAACAAGGGCTAGCTAAACAGATCCACCCGCTCAGGCGCACGGCCGACTGAGGTAGCAGCCCAGAAGGGCAACCTTATGGATAAGAACAGTCAGACAGCATCCGGAATAGAGCCAAAGGGGAACACCCCGCAAGGCAAACCGAATAGAATCAATCCCAACAGGGACCCTAGAACTACGTGAGGGATGTCACTAAGCAATCCCTGAAAGAAAGTCAACCCAGGCAAGGAACTGAGTAAGACTCCTGCAGAAGACGGACAGGGCAGAGCCTGAACCACCAGGGCACCAACTCCAACCCGTGCTGTAATAACTATAAAACCCTGGGAACAGAGCCCGCCCACAGGGGAGAGACCAAAAACTCAAACCAATCAATATGGGTAAACAATACCCTGCAATAGACGGAAGGAGAGGCAAGAGAAGCCAAATCCTAGGCTTCCAGAAGTAACAGACACCCAAAAAGGTACACCCACTTCCATCAAGGTGGATGAACCAACCGTCAGACCATCCAGACCAGAGTCCGTAGATAGGGGTGAAACAGAGATGGGGGGCCTGAGTGAACAGGAAAGCACTCCTGACAGGACGTACAGGTCCGCTGTCCACAGAACCACATCTGCAAACCACACTCCACTAGGCCACCCAAGGGCTGTCAGTATCACTGGTTCCCCCTTCCAGAGCAAACTTGCACAAAACCCTGTCAAGCAGGATGAAAGAAGGTAAGACATATAGAACAGAATGTTCAGCATGAAGTTACGAAGCCTCAAGACCAAGGTCAGAACAATCTGAGACAGGGAAATAAGGGCCTAGGACCCATGATAGGGACGGGCCCAGAAAAGATCCACACTAGACGGATCACATGGAGACACAAGAACAAGCACATCCTATCACAGAAGGACCTCCACAGGAGTGAATATCTTAGATATGCAGGGAACGCTGTCCCTCACCCGGATCAGGATCAGATACCTTCCTGGGGGATCATCCTGCTTCCGAGCCCGCACAGATAAATAGTACAGGCCACTGTCGTCAGACAGACCAAAGGGCCCCCAAATAGCCTGATCCCGCAAGGGAGAAGTCCAGCGATATAGAGCCAACCTGAAGGCCTGCTGCTTCAAAATTAGACAGGTGGATGAGCCCCTAAAGGTCCCACCTCCCCCAGAACCACAGGGGAATTTAGAAGAAAAAAGTCCCCCCTCCGTCAACCTGATAGATTTGATATCCAACTGCAGGAAGACACAAGGAAGGGGGCACCCCCTGACCGGTACCCCTAGTACAACAGTCTCAGGGGAAACCACCGTACCAAGGTGGAAGGGTACACAGACCCATCTCCAGGGAAGCTGGAACCCAGTCCAGCATTTACAATAAGAGTAGCAGAAGAGCCCAAGGGCTCTGAGCACAGGGAACAACCCTCGAACAGCCACCAACAGGCCCACCATCTACAATCCAGCCTGGTGAAGAGACGGGAACAGCAAGAGGGACCGAGCCCATGCAACCAGTATAGTCTGAACAGTGTCTGAACCGAATCCAGGTTCAACCCTAGGAATGAAGATACCACTAGGGGAAAAAGAGGGATTGAGGTGATTGAGCACCCATCCAAAGACTCCCAAAGGACACCACCAACCGAGTAACAACACGCCCCCTGGGTCTCAGTAGAGATATCACCCCCGTCATCGCCTAGGCGATCACCCCGGGAGCAGAACCAAGGCCAGATAATAAGGCCACAATCAGCAGTGTTGGAGCGCCAACAACTAACCTGTAGGGTCCTTGGAGCCCAGAAGGCACAATGGCCATGACCTAAGCGTCTTAGGTCCCTACCGACGGCAAGGGGTCCCTGGACACAGGGCACTGGCGGCCCAACTCAGAGGAACCATGCAGTAAAACCGCCTGTGAATGTAAGTTGCCTCACCTATGGAAGGCCATAATGGACAGAGTGTCTCATCCGTTTGGAGGAACGTGGAAAGGTTAGTGTAGAGGCCCCTGCCTCTGTCTGATAAGGGCAACCAGCAGGTGACCCCAGACCTCGCAGATCGCGCGTGGCCTGCTCCAACACAAGAAGAGCGGCAAGGACCAGAAACATCCTGAATCTCTCGGGAAGGGGCCGCCCAGCAGACACTATCCTGCATCCAGAGGAAACTTCCTCCTGACTCCATCAGAACGAGGCATGCAACCTCCTGATAGGGGCAAGGTGCTGCGGCCATCCCCTCATGCCTGGGGGGGTTTTGGTAACAGGCTTGGACTTAGTCCTGCCGGAGGGACCAGGGCGTTGTCTGCCACTCCTGGGGCAGGGATCTATACCAAAAAGCTGGAAGGACACCACTGGTTCTGGTTTGATGCTAACATAGGGGGGTGGAGGGGTGCTCCTGCCTCGAGAAGGCCGAGGCCGCCTTCTGTAAAGGGGTGTTTTGCCCTTTTTTCCAAACAGGTCCAGACGGGCCCCGAATAGGCATCGCCCTCTAAAGGGAAGCCCAGTAAGAATCTTTTTCGTAGCATCGTCAACACCCCACTGTCGCAGCCAGACCAGTCGGCGTATAGCTACTGCAAGGGCGGAAGTTCTAGCGCACATGCTGATGGTGTCATCCAGCGCCAAAAGGATAAATCTTACAAATACATCACAACTGGAGAGTGCATTAAACACCTCCCAGGGGAGATCCTCAGGTTGATGATCAATCAGCTTTCTGATGAGGGTCCTAGCGGCCACTGCAGCGATGGCCGTGGCACAGACCAGGCGCAGAGCCGTCCCTGCACAAGAAAAGGCGTGGGAAGCCAGCCTATCAATGCGCCGGTCCTCAGCATCCCGAAGGGTACGATAAGTAGGGGCCGCAATAAAGGGGGGGTTAAGAACCCCAATGATCGGTGCATCCACCACGGGAGGTGATGAACAGCAGTTAACCACCTCAGGGGGAAAGGGGTATTTCCAATCCCAGTCCCCTGGAACCCCTGGAAGTTTACTAGGGCATTGCCATTCTTTGAGCACAAGAGCTTGGAAGTGATCCTGCTCCAGAAATTCCAAACGCGGCGGCGCTGTATGGAAACTCTTCCTTCTAGGCCTAGAGGCCTCACCAGGGATAGAGATAGACAAGACCTCGAAGATCTTTATCAGTAATTCGTCGGTGTCACACAGGCCCCAAGAACCGGGGCCCGGATCATCATGACTCCTCAGCCCCTCGTCCGATGAGCCTGAGTCAGAGAAAAGCCAACCTTCATCATAAAGAGCAAAACCCTGCTCCGTAGTGAACTCTTCAGATTCAGAAGGAATGGGCGAAACCGGAGGCGTCAGGGACTGCTTCTTACCCAAGCGCTCTGCCAACCTCGAAATCACCTGCTCGGCCGTAGGCAGTCTGCGCGGCACGACTTGCTGTTCATTCCCGCTCGAGTGCGACTCATCAGGAGTGAGATTTAAGCACGGGGAGAGAGGTGTATTGAAACGAGGCGCAGCCACTGGCAACCCTAATTGCAGGGCCAGTGCTTGTTCAGCACATGGTCCGCAGACCCGTGCTCTGTCCGCATCAGCGTGGGGCAGTCCACACGCTGCACACAGCCGGTCTTGTCCCGAAGGGACCCCGGTCATATAATTCTGAGATGCCTCCATATGGTGATTGTTAATGTAATATACCAGTAGGGATTTACGCAATAGGCAACCCTGGATGTCCCAAAGACCCGCTAGGTTAATGTGGGAGAATTTGTAAGCCCGCTACCACATATGTTAGGCCGGGAGGAGCCACCGGAATCTTCAAGGTCTGAAAGACAGAAGGGGAACAAGGGGTGTCAGGGCCATGCGCCACAGAAAGAGTACTAATAATGAAAACGTCCGCGAGGGCACTCACTGACCCGGGGAGGAGAGAGAGACCGCCAACACGCACGCGCGCGGGGATAAACAAAATGGCGCCAACCGAACCTCGGAGGGCGGGTCTGAACTGGGCGTGACGCGGAGAGCACCACACCGGGTCCCCGCCTCCCCCAAAGAGCGCGAAACTCTGAAGCAGCCGTGTAAAGGCTCGGCAAGCTAAGCATAGAGTGTGCCAGTAAGGGCATCTGCTAGTGGATAGAAGTCTCAATAAACCGCCACCATTCTAACACCCGTAGGCGTGCGAAAAATCAGTTTCCAGCCCAAGATGTAGCATAATAATGCAGGACGTGCGGTAGACTATTGCAAGTAAAAATTGAGAGGGTCAAACTAGAAAGGCAGCGCGGCTCTGACACTCAGTCGCCGATCAGGGGCAAAAGGACGGCCATAAGCGTGACAATACTGTACACTGAGATCACCAACGGACTACACACACACACACACACCCCTTCTTTTCCCCCAAAGTACGGGGGGGAAACAAGGGAGGACGGCGACCCTCTACACAGGGTCCACCTCTACACGGGGCATGGGACAAGAATGCGGGAGGGACATCCACTATGAGGCTCACCATCAGCCTAAACCGCCTACCCTATGGTGGGGGACTGCGGTGGAGCATGGCTACGTTAAGCACACATGGTGCTGCCTACCTTCACCCGACCAGCGCAGCCCAGGCTGGGAGGCACATCATCAAGGAGGACGGGAGGGGATAGTCCAACAGGGCCGCAGGCTGTAATAGCCCCGCTCACCTGCGAGAGAGTGATACTGCATGTCTTCGCAGTCAGCACTGCAGAGAAATCTGGGGATTTGTGGGAGGTCCCTGGGTATATGAAGGGCCAGGAGGAGCCTGTTTTTGCATGTCTGCAGTGCACAGCGCCCTCTGGCGGAGGATAACCCAATTGTAAGTATTATATCTGGAGCAGGACGTACTGTATACTTAGAATATATAGTTTGTATTTCAAATGTAAAGGGTTGTTTTTCTGGAAAAACTGCAAGGTGCGCATAGCGCATATCATAGTTGTATTTTATCTGAAAATCTCCTAAAGCTCTGTGTTCAGTTTGGTGGAGTCTCCTGGGCAGGAAAGGGTGTCTACCTATACATATGTGGTACCACTGACGAACCAAATTGCAAAAAATAGATTTTTTTAAACTTATTGGCACATATTTCACCTAAAAGTATTGGGAATCCACTAAAAAAGGCCATACAAGACATTTCATGTTGAAGCCCAGACTCTGCTGAAAAAAACAAAATATAATTTTCCTGGGAAATCCCTGGAAATCCCTTCAAAAACCAAGGTTGAACATTTGTAGCACAAAATAGTGAAATAGTCTGGCACTTAAAGGGTTAAAGCTTTAAATCAAAGATTTCAGGGCTGGATGCTGGCCTTCTCACAGGGCATCCTGAACACTCAGCTTTCCCCGGTCCAACGCTGCATGTTTGGGGCTCATTGGATGAGAGCCCACACATGTGCCATTACACCAAAGAGAGTTGAGTGAATATGGGCTTTCTGGGGTGTTTCACACAGCGGGGCATGCCAATTTGGAATGCCCTCAGGGTATGGAACCAAACCTGAAAGGGGGAAATTTGTGTACTCATCTGTAAATTTCCTTTCTTGCTTCTTCCATTCCGGGGCACCACCAGTAGCAACCAATGGGTTAACCTCAGTCATAGGCGGGGACTGCAAGACAGAAAAAAAACTAGCTCCACCCAGCCTGTATAGGGCAGGCTGTGGCATGATTTCCTCAATTAAAAGGCAGTTCAGCCCCGGGAGGGGAGAACGCAAACCTGCGCATAATGCACACAACTAGAAACAGTGCAGTGAAACTAAAACCAAGTAGAAGGCAACAACCGACACTGATGTAGTCGTAACACAACAGAAGAGCAGGTGTGATGCCCCGAAATGGAAGAGGATGAGAAAGGAAATTTACCAGTGAGTACACAAATTTCCCTTTTCTCATCTGTTCCATTCCGGAGCACCACCTGTAGCAACGTGTGTGATGTCCCAAAGCAGTACCCTCAATAAGAGTGGGACCGTGCAAGCACAGCCAACAGCTGACTGTGTCAACATACCAAAGATCAACGGCACTGACACCTCAAGCTTACACCCCCGGAAAGGGGTTCACCACAGTCTGCAACACCTTGCACCCCAGAGTGGCATTGACTGATGCCCTGACATCAAGTCTGTAAAACTTGGTGATGGTGTGGAGAGATGCCTGTTGTTGGAAAGCCTAATATGCGGCAAACGCCTTGCTGGCGTGAGCAGTGACCCAGAAGGGCGCCTTCTTCCCCTTGCAGGCATAGGCTCCCTGGTCCTTCTGGGATCACAAACAAGACATTTGTCTTAAGTCCCTCTCGAGTAAATTCTAGAGGACGACGAATTCTAGGTGCTCGAATCGAGTTCCGAATTACTGCGGTGGACAAACCCCTCTCCTCCAATATGCTGGTCTCAACAGCCAAGCTGCTAAAGCCAACACTGGAGGACCCTGTTGCAAAAGATCTGGCAGGTTGGGGGGTGGCAACAGGGCTCCCCGCCAGACTGACCAGAACCACACCATTCTGGGCCAGTGTGGGGCGATCAAGATAATAGGAATCAGCTTGCAGTTGACCTTCTTTAACACGCGACCCAGACGTGGCATTGGCGGGAACATGTAGAGCAGTTCGTACCCTGACCAGGGAATGGCCAGCGTGTTGACCGCCATGGCCAAGGAGTCTCACACCCTGGACATGAACCTCAGGACCAATTGTGCAGAGATATGAAGAGATCAACCTCTGGCACTCCCCACTGCTCGCAGAGGGCTTGAAATACATCTAGGTGAGGGGACAAGTCTGGTTGTCCAGAACACCACCCCAAACCATCAGACTGGTTTATGTGGTCAGACCAGTGACTGGTCCAGTCACCAATTCAGAGATTACCGGGCATTGTCCATCATGATGAAGCGAGTCCATTTCAATAGCAGCATAATTTGTAGAGGCCTGGAGTGGAACTGGGCATATGAAACTGCCTCGATGGTAGACACCATCAGGCAGAGGAGATGCATATACTGCCTGGTAGTGGAACTTTCGTCTGTCAGCAGTGACCTGCAAAGAACAGGGATTGCTGGTGACCAGGTAAGATCGGGGCATGCAGATAAGTATGCTTTATGTCCACCGTGGCCAGAAAATCCCCGTAGCAGCAACATCACAACCGACCTTAGAGATTACCGAATCTTCTGCAGCCGAACTTAACTGTTCAGATTCCGAAGATTCAGGATCGGCCTTCCAGACCAGGTCATCCAGGGGCTCACTGAAAAGATGACCTCCCCCCCTCCGAAAAGGGGAGGGCAGTAAGCAGTGACGGCCGACCATCATTTCAGCCAGGTCTGCGTCTTCATGTGACCAGCAAGGCCAGCCCCCTAAGCCACCAGATGCACCAAGTTGTCCATAGTCGGCACAATGTATCTGAAGACCTCCATAGCAAAGGAGTTCAAGCACAGGGCAGAGGAACGCAAACCTCCATGTTGCAAACGCCTCTTTTGCTGCTTCATCCAGATCTTGCCTGCTGTAGCCACCATGGACGTGACGCAAGCTGGGCACATGGCCGACCCCACCATGCCTGGCCAGCTAGTCCAAGCTCCTATCCACCAAGACTCTCAAGGCCGCACTATCAGAAGTAGGGATAATGGTGTGCTGAGCCAGACCTGATCCGGTTTGTCTAACTTAAGAGGCGAAGACCAAAACCTTGAACGCCTCACCCAGAAAGGGGAATCCAGGACTTGGCATCCAGGACCTTAAGAGGAGGCGGAAGCTTATCCGGTTACTCCCACTCCTTTACCACCAGCCTGTGGAAATTGGCAAGCTTGGAAAAAAAACTGCCTTTCTGACCTTCTGATGCAGGGTAGGGTTTACCCTTCCTTATCTGCCGCCTTGAGGAGTAGAGCAGTGCAGAACCTCCAATATTGCCTCAATAAGCTCCTCAATCTGATCTGTCGGGTGATCCGGAGGGTTCCCTGGTGCATGCTCCCACTCCAACTAGCCAGAACTAAATCCTAAATAGGTCCTCAATTGTAGGAGCTAGAATTCTCAGAGGATTTCGTCTGAATATGCCTACACTTGGCTGTAGCTTTCCCACCAGGGCAGGCAGAGACAGACTTGGTATGCCCCTGCTGACAAAGGCCACTGAGCATTCACTCTAACTGAGCCACCCTGTCCACCACGTTCAAAAAAGGAACCCCAATCGTGGGCAGACCCTGGGCCACAAATGGACCTGGCAGCCCCCCCAAGGGGGTATCCCGCTCTGGCGAGTGCGAGCCTTAAAGCGGACCATCACTCTGAATAAGAGTCTATCTTATATGTTTACCACACCCTGTACATACAGATTGGCCACATTAAAAATCATCCTACCTGCATCTACTGCATGTTATGAGCCTTTAAACATCCAAGATGGCGGCTTATGGAAGCCGCCATCTTATCAGGCAGCCTGCAAACAGGAAGTGCCTCCTGACTGTGCTGCTCTGCATTCTGGGACTGCTGACCTTTTCTTGACCCCAGCTCTGCTCTGTCTGAGCAAAGCACAGCTATAACCCGCCCCCCTGTACCTTATCCCACTCTCCTCTCCTCACGGCGCCCGTATCTTAAATTCCTGAACAGAGTTGCAGCCCAGTGGGGGAAAAAATAATAAGTTAGTGACTAAAAACTTAAAATATATTCATTTTAGATGCGGGGGAACCGTTTTTTAAGAGTTTGGGCTTTTCATTAAATCACGCTGAAGGTCCGGTTTAAGCCGCAGGGGAAATTGGACGACCCGAATGAGGCACGAAAACCTGCCAGCTGCATAAGGTGGTGCAGGACAGTAGTGCACCCAGAACACAGGGATCCCTTGCCAGACGTCAGACGCGCTTAGCACATGCGACACATGGCACCACTCTCCGTTACAATACAAAACCCTGGTGCCTCTGATATCCTCACACCCTCCTGTCGACTATTGGTCAGACCTGCCTGCACTAGTGGAAAAGAAACCTCCCTGCAGCTGAGATCAACACACCGGCCAAGGAAAGGAAATGTCAGATTCCAAAAAGGAATCTGTACAAATGAAAAGGCTTTGGCCCCAGAGGGCGCCCTACCTGACCAGGGAAAATAGTGGGGCGGCAGCCACCCTGGATCCAATCCTCAGCCCAGGAGAACAGGGAGGCAGTGCAGGAGCTGGCAAGTGACAATCTGGGGATACAACAGGGATGTCTGGGCACCGCACAAGATGGCGCCGCCTCGTGTTGTTAGTGAGGAGAAAGAGGGCACAGTGGGAGACCTCGCAAGTGTGGCCGCATCGCCCCTCCTCCACTGTAAGGCCCGAGTGGGCTGAAGCCGCATCCCCCGCTGGTGCAGCAGACGCAGCTGGCCCGCCCCTTCCCGATTTTGCCAATAGGCAGGCCGCAGTAGTAAAAGCAGCACACACTGACACCTGGGAGCCCTTCCACCTAACTCAGGCCCCAGAACAGCCATGGGGAAGGCAGGGTGTCTCACAGGGTCTCATGGAATCATGGGAGTAGATGAGGGATGGGGATAGGGATACGGGGCTTGTTGGAGAAACACAGCAGGGCCACCATGCAAGATAGAGAGATCAGGTACCCTGCAGGTAGCGGGTTCCTGATTTTCGAGGCTCAAACCCAGCTTAACGAACCCTGGCGCACTTACCTGGACTCGTGCACACTCCCCTCACTCTGCATTACCCACGCTACCGGCTTAGGAACCAACTTTAATGGGGGTTCCCAGGAACACTGCAGCTGGTGAAGGGCTGGGAGACAAAGCCCCTGTTCCTGGTCAGCACTGAAACGAAAACAAAAAAAATAACATCTTCACAGTCTCTTGAGACTGCAAGAAAAAAAACAGGAGATCAAGCCACAACCTGCCTTGCTGGGGAAAGACTCTGGGTATGGGAATGGCCATCCCAGTGTAACCATTTCATTAGGAAGTCCCTGCAGTCAGGCATATTCCCGAGCGGCTGCGGGCGAGCAGATGACCTGGCATGGAAGTGCAGGAGGGGAGTTACACTTATAGGTTGCAAGCCCGGACATAGCCAGTTACCCTCATCAAATCGGCTGGATGCTAGCACTGCAGACTGGGATTTCACCTCTAATGAGACGGCTCCAAAGCCAGGGGTTGAGCAACAGACGCTAAAACCCTAGGCTGCGCCATGATTCATTAACACTGCCGGCTCCCTGGAGACTTTTCCCCCCACGCAAAAAAGGGTGATTTATTTTTCTAAATTTATTATTAGAATGATTAACTGCATTTTGACACATATGTTTGTATTTATTATTGTATTTATTGGGTTATTTATTACATTTTGTTTTCCAAACATACATATAATGTATATTTTTTTTGTTTTGTGGTCCACTGTGACTCTTATCGGGATACTTATCATTAACTGTGGAAACTATTCAGACTGGGGAACAGAAACTGAAGGACACACTACAGTGGCTGACATCTCTTTCAATAGGAGCTGCAGCAAGGTGTGTTTTTCTCTCCCCCTATGTGATGGAGCCCCTCAGGAAAAATACAATTCTGTGAAATACACACCTGTAGAATTGATATTATACGCATACAGTACGTCCTGCTCCATCTATAATACTTACACGTGGGTAATCCTCCGCCAGATGGCGCTGTTCACTGCAGACATGCAGCATTGAAAAGCAGTGAGAAAAAGAAGCCAGGAGAAACCAACCACCAAACTGGTAACAATAACAATGATAACAATCACCATACAGGGGATCCAGAACAAGGTGAAACCAGGGTGGGGTGGAGCAGGACGTACTGTATGCGTATAATATCAATTCTACAGGTGAGTATTTCACAGAATTGTATTATTCTAAGCATACAGTACGTCCTGCTCCATCTATAATACTTACACGTGGGACATCCAATAGCAGTGTCCATAAAGTAGGGTGGGATCCCCAACAACAAAGGCAATGGCACATAGCTCAAACTACAACCGCCTGCAAAACCTTACGGCAAAAGCAGCTTCAGCTGAGGCCCGAACATCAACCTTGTAAAACTTTGAAAAGGTGTGAACAGAAGACCAAGTAGCGGCCTTGAAAACTTGTTCAACAGAGGCCTGTTGCTGAAAGGCCCAAGAGGCACCAATAGCACGAGTCGAATGAGCCGTAAGACGGAAAGGGGGAGTCCTCCCCTTAGTAGAATAGGCCTGAATCACAGCCTGACAAATCCATTTACTTATAGTAGACTTGGCAGGAGCCAAACCCTTCCTAGGCCCCGAAGGCACAACAAAGAGAGCATCAGTCGTCCTGAAGGCCTTAGTGACAACCAGGTAATACTTCAAGCACCTGACTACGTCCAAGGAATGCAGAACCCGCTCCTTGTCGTTTCGAGGATTGGGGCACAGAGAAGGAAGAACAATATCCTGGTTCAAATGAAATGCCGAAACAACTTTAGGCAGAACATCCGGTTTGAAGCGGAACACCACCTTGTCCTGGTGTCGCTCATAGTATGGAGGCTGAATAGATAGAGCAGCCAGCTCTGACACACGCCTAACCGAAGTAATAGCCACCAAGAAGACAACCTTGAGAGTGAGAACGACCAGAGCAGCATCTTGAATAGGCTCAAAGGGAGCACCCTGCAAGGCAGACAAAACCAAGTTCAAATCCCAGACAGGGACCATAGGTTTTCGAGGGGGACGCACGTGAGTGACCCCCCGAAAGAAGGTCTTAATCAGGTGATGTTGAGCAAAGGTCTTTTGAAAGAAGATAGACAGGGCAGAAACCTGACCCTTCAGAGTACTAAGTTTGAGACCTAAGTCCAGCCCATGCTGTAAAAACTCCAGGACCCTAGGGACAGAGAATTCCCGGCAGGGAAAAGACCTGGACTCACACCAGTCAATGTAGGAATGCCATACTCTATAATAGATAGCAGAAGTGTCACGGACCGGGTGGAGCGGACTCGGGTGTGGATCCGATTTAACTGTGGGACCGATGGCGGGTACCGTGTCAGGGGAGCGGAGTCTAAGAGGCCACCGGTATTCACCAGAGCCCACCGCAAGGCAGGTTGGTCTTGTGCGGCGAGTGACCCCCAGGTCGCTACCCCCTAACAGCGGCCCAGTCCCACAGTCAGCCGAGGTTCAGTGAGGTACACAAGTGGCATGCAAAAAGGCG
Organism: Gastrophryne carolinensis; assembly: GCA_027917425.1. NCBI lineage: Eukaryota > Metazoa > Chordata > Amphibia > Anura > Microhylidae > Gastrophryne > Gastrophryne carolinensis. The sequence continues at coordinate 266,705,896 of CM051234.1, forward strand.
TAGTAAGTACAGGCAGAGATCAGGGCTGGCAGCACAGGTTCACGGTAAAGGTGAGTAGCCGAGGTCGGGGCAGGCAGCAAAGGTTCAGAGTCGGGGACAGGCAGAGGTCGGTACACGGGTGAGCAATCCAAGAATGTCTGACTTTCAACAGGCATGGAGAGACCAAGATCTGGCACTGAAGGAAAGGAAGTGCCTCTTTAAATAGGGGAAGTGGATGCAGGATTGGATGAGCAGGCGCCAATCAGTGCTGTACAGGCTCTTTAAATCTCAGGAATCCAGTGCGCTCGCCCTCTAGTGGACAGAGACGTGCGTGCACCTGAGCATGTGAGCAGGAAGCATGGGGGGGAAGGGCGGCAGCTGAATGCAGCCATGAGGAAGTGCTGCAAGATGGATGACGGCTGCATGCAGCCATGGAGGTAAGTGACTTGCTGTGAGACGGGCGTGCAGCGCTCGCCCTAACAAGAAGAAGTCTTCTTCCTGGCCTGCACCATAGTAGCCACCACAGAGGCAGACAACCCCTTCTCCATCAAGAAGGAGGTTTCAGCAGCCAGGCCGTCAAAGCCAGAGTTTGTAAATTGGGATGGCGTAAGGACCCTTGAGTTAGCAGATCTGGCACGCTTGGCAGATCGTACTGATCTACTGCCATTTGAACCACGTCTGCGAACCACACTCTTCTTGGCCACCTGGGGGCCACTAGAATCACAGGTACCCCTTCCAGAGCAATCTTGCGTAGAACCCTGCCCAGAAGGGGGAACGGTGGAAACACATACAGGAGTTGAAACTCCCTCCAAGACATGGACAGGGCATCCGTGGCCATGACCAGAGGATCCTGAGACAGTGAGACAAAGGCCGGGAGCTTGTGATTGTGACGGGAAGCAAACAGATCCACATCCGGTAGGCCCCAAAGGTGACACAGGGACTGGAATACCTCGTTGCAGAGGGACCACTCCCCCTGACGGGACATCCCCCTGCTCAGGGCGTCCGCCAGCAGGTTCTCCGCCCCTAGAATGTAAACAGCCGAAATGCATTGAACATTGGCCTCCGCCCATGTCAGAATCTGAGACACCTCCTGGAGAGCACCCTTGCTCCGGGTCCCTCCCTGCTGATTGATGTAGGCGACCGCCGTTCTGTTGTCTGAGCGTACCTGGACCGACAGACCCCTCAGGTGTTGGGTCAAACGCTCCAGTACCAACCTGACTGCCCGTAATTCCAAAATGGGCCTCCTGAGGACCCCACGTCCCCTGGAAGCGCAGGGACTTCCAGAATCCTCCCCAACCTGACAGACTGGCATCCGTTGTGACCGTCTCCCAGGAGGGGGTCAGAAAAGACCTGCCCCCTGTCAAGTTCCTGTGGTCCAGCCACCACGCAAGGGACTGTCTGACCGAGGGGGGAAGCACACAGAACCCGTCCAAGGACGCTGGGTTCTTGTCCCAAACTGACAGAAGGTGAAGCTGCAGAGGTCTCAAATGGAACTGGGCAAAGGGCACCGCCTCGAAGCTCGCCACCATCAGGCCCACCAACTGCATTCCCTGCCAGATGGAGAACTGTGGGCTCGAAAGCAGGAACCTCGCCTGCGCTGTCAGAGCTTCCACCTTCTGTTGAGGAAGGAATATCCTTGACTGAACCGTATCCAGAATCATTCCCAGGAACGGAGTCACCGAGGAGGGGGACAGGGATGACTTGGGGTAATTGATCACCCAGCCGAAGGACTCCAGGGTGGACACTACCAGCCAAGTGTCCAACTCTGCCTGCCGCAGAGACCGAGAGGTGATGAGAATATCGTCCAGGTAGGGCAGCACTCGTATGCCCCTTAGCCTGATCAGGGACATCACCCCTGCCAGCACCTTGGTGAACACCCTGGGAGCCGACGTTAGGCCGAATGGCAGGGCCACAAATTGGTAATGCTGATCTTTTAGTGCAAATCTGAGAAACCTTTGGTGTCCCGGAAACACCGGGACGTGCAGGTAAGCATCCTTGATGTCTACTGACGTCATGAAGTCCCCTGGGCGCAGTGAGCCAATGGCCGAGCGCAGAGTTTCCATGCGAAAGTGCCTGTTCTTGACAAATTTGTTGAGGATTTTTAACCCTTTAAATGCCAAGCACGTAGTTTCTACGTGGTTGCTTCTCCTACCGTTAAGTGCCAAGCACGTAGAAACTACGTGCCTGGCATTTCCCCCAAACAGTTAAAAAATAGAAAAAAAAAATCACTTACCTCCGGTATCCTTGTGAAGCCTGGGGTCCCCTCTTCCTTGGGGGGGCATCCGATCGCCCCCCCGTCGTCCTCCGTCTTCAGGGGGGGGCCCGAAACCAGCCGCCCCCCCCCCCGTTTCCAGCGCTGATCGCCGATCGCCGCTGTAAAAAAAAAAATAAAACTGTCATTTACTCACCTCCGCGCCCGAGCCTTCTGTCCGGGCCTCCTCTTCACCAGGGGGGGGTCCGATCCCCCCCCTGGGCTGCGCAGTCTTCAGGTGAGGACCCTCTTCCGGGTCCTCACCTCTTGTAATGGCGGCGACGGCCGCCGCCGCTTAGCCCCGCCCATTGTGGGAGGAGCGGGATGACGTCATCCCGCTCCTCCTATACCCCCTCCGAGCTCCGGCATCTGTCAGATGCCGGTGGTGATCGGAGCAGAGCGGGTGTCAGGTGAGGAGGCTCCGATCGGAGCCCCCTCACCTGTCACCCGCCCTGCGCCGATCACCACCGGCATCTGTCAGTGACAGCGGCGCGGGACAGCGGCGAGGGACGTCGGATCGGAGGTGAGTATTGTGTAAAAAAGAAAAATAAAGATTTTTTTTTCTCTGTGTGTTTGTCATTTTTTTACTATTAACCCCTTGTGAACTGGTAAGGGGTCCATGACCCCTATACCAGTTCACAAGGCTGGGGAGATGGCAAGCCACCTGCGCTAGCGGGTGGCTTGCCATTAACCCCTGGCACCCCCATTACCTGCCTCCCCAAAGGCCAGGGGGGGGCAGAAGAGCCCGGGCCCACATGGGCTATGTGGGCTCGTAGGCTGCAGGGTGGGGGGGCCACATAAGCTGGCCCCCCCACTCTGTGCCTACAAGCCCCCATAGCTGGTCCCGGGCTGGTTACTGTGGGTAAGGGGGACCCCACGTCAATTTTTTTTTTGATTTTTAAGGGTTTTTAACCCTTAAAAATCAAAAAAAAAATGGGGTCCGCCCCCCCTGGGAGGGGGGACCCTATGTCATTTTTTTTTTTGATTAACCCTTTGTAATCTGTCATCCAGCAGCTATAAAAGGCTTCTAGCAAGTGAGCAGAAGCCAGTGATCGCCGAGGGACAGAGTGCTCCAGGATGGATGGGAGGTGAGTATAGTGTAAAAAAAAAAAAAAAATTAATAAAATATTTTTTTCTTTATGTGTGTGTGTCATTATTTACTTTTAACCCCTTGTGAACTGGTAAGGGGTCCATGACCCCTATACCAGTTCACAAGGCTGGGGGGATGGCAAGCCACCTGCGCTAGCGGGTGGCTTGCCATTAACCCCCGGCACCCCCATTACCTGCCTCCCCAAAGGCCAGGGGGGGGCAGAAGAGCCCGGGCCCACATGGGCTATGTGGGCTCGTAGGCTGCAGGGTGGGGGGGCCACAAAAGCTGGCCCCCCCACTCTGTGCCTACAAGCCCCCATAGCTGGTCCCGGGCTGGTTACTTTGGGTAAGGGGGACCCCACGTCAATTTTTTTTTTGATTTTTAAGGGTTTTTAACCCTTAAAAATCAAAAAAAAAATGGGGTCTCCCTCCCCTGGGAGGGGGGACCCTATGTCATTTTTTTTCCCGATTTAACCCTTTGTAGTGTGGATGGTTTTTGTATTTTTTTGTGAATGTTATAAAATACTTGTTTCAGTTAGGGGGGTCTCCTGGGCAGGAACGGGGGGCTACCGATAAATATGTGGTACCGTTCTAATCGGTAGAAATTGGGCTTTCACATGCAATATGATTTTCCTTAATAAAATACATTTTTTATTTAAAATAAAGGAGTCAATTTTCTAAAAAAATGTTTTTATTTATTTATTTTTTTTTCACTTAATAATATTGTAAAAAAAAAAAAAAAAAAATACAAACAAGACATTTCATGTTAAAGTCTAAACTCTGCTGCAAAAAATATATATATAATTTTTCTGAAAGTTACAGCAAAAATGGCGCAAAACATGTCGCAAAACATGACGCAAAATGGGGAAAATGGCCTGTCAACAGAGGGTGACAAAATCTCAAGTAGGCTGGCAATTAAAAGGGTTAATAGTACCTATGCATGTTGGGTATTGTTCTGTTCGGGGGACCTTGCGCTTTCAGACTTAGCTTGTTTTTTCTGGTTTGCATATTTATATTTTAGGAAAAGGTGTTTTTTATTCAGCTTTTTTATAAATTTTTTAGGGAAACCCTGCGCAACCAAAGAATTCTTTGAGGAATTAATTCCAGAAAGATGAGCCCACTAGAACAAGCTGGGTACCCTTAAAAAGCTTAACGTGTGTACTTTCAGGGAATATATGGTTTATGGGGGATATTCCAAATGTAAAGGGTTGTTTTGGTTGAAAAATCGCAAGGTGCGCACTTTGTCTGCAGAGCTGAAATTTTCAAGTAAAATTACCGTTATGCGCATGCTTTACTTTGGGGTGTTTGGCAACTCTTCCCTTGACAGAACCTATGCATGTTGGGTGTTGTTCTGTTCGGGGGATGTTGCGTTTTCAGATTAAACTTGTTTTTTCTTGTTTGTATATAGTTTTTTTAGGAAAATGTGGCTTTGATTCTGCTTTTTTATCCTTTTTTTAGGGAAACTCTTTGCAACCAAAGATTACGTTGAGGGATTACTTCCAGAAAACTATGGCCACATCCACAAGCTTGGTACCCCTAGAAAGCCTGAGGTGTGTACTTCCAGAGAATATATAGTTTGTTGGGGGTATTTCAAATGTAAAGGGTTGTTTTTCTGGAAAAACCGCAAGGTGCGCATATTGCATAGCATAGTTGTATTTTATCTGAAAATCTCCTAAAGCGCTGTTTCAGTTTGGGGGAGTCTCCTGGGCAGGAAAGGGTGTCTACCTATACATATGTGGTACCGCTGTAACCAGGAGAAATTGGGATTTCACACGCAATAAGATTTTATTGACAAACTTACATTTTTTATTCCAAAAAAAACTACAATATGTAAAAATTTTTTTTTTTTTTTTTTTTTTTGCACATATTTCACCCAAAAATATTAAGAATACACCTAACAAATGACAAACAAGACATTTCATGTTAAAGCCCAGACTCTGCTGAAAAAAACAATATATCATTTTCCTGGGAAATCCCTGGAAATCCCTTCAAAAATCACATTTGAACATGGGGAGCGCAAAATAGTGCAAAATGGTCTGGCAACAGAGTGTGACAAAAACTCCAGGTAGGCTGGCACTTAAAGGGTTAAATCCAGAATGGGCCTGACTGACCCGTCCTTCTTGGGTACTGTGAAAAGGTTTGAGTAGAACCCCGTGGCCCTGTCTCCAGGGGGGACCTTGCAAATGACCCCTAGATCCACTGGCGCTACCAGACCGCGCGGCGTATAGCAACCACCAGGGTAAATGACCTGGCACACATCTTAATAGCATCGTCCGATGCAGACAGGATAAAGTTCACAAATGCATCACAGCTGGACAGAGCGTTGACAGTATCAGGAGGCAACTCATCTGTGCCATCGAGAGCACTCCTAACCACGGCCCTGAGCGCTACCGCCATAATGGCTAAGGCACAAACCGGGCGCAGAGTCGCTCCCCCAAATGCAAAGGCATGACATGCCAGTTGGTCAACACGCCGGTCCTCAGAGTCCCGAAGCGTACTAGTGTCGGGCGAGTGCATAATAGAGGTGTTGGACAACCCTAGAATAGGAGCATCAACCTCAGGCGGCGATGGCCAGCACTTAACCAAGTCAGCAGGAAAGGGGTATTTCCTATCCATGCTCTTAGGGACCCCTTGAAGTCTGCTGGGATGTTCCCATTCTTTAAGCATGAGGCTATTGAAATGGGTCTGCTCGGGAAATTCCAAGCGAGCTTTAGCAGTATGAAAAAGGTCACCCCTTTGCCGGGGAGCCGCAGCAGGGGGAGAGAGGGACAGAACCTCAAAGATCTGAACCAGCAGTCTATCAATATCATCCGAGGACCAATGCTCGGAGCCAGACTCTTCCTGACCCCTAGACTCATCGTCATATGACCCTGAGTCAGAGAACAGTTCCCCTTTGTCCGAGGGAATATGGGCATAGGAATGCAACAAATCATCAGGTTCTATAGGGAAGAGGGCCAATTCAGGGTTCAAGTGCCGCCTCTTGGCAGTGGCTTTACGCGCTAAGGAATTAGCAAGCAAGTTTTCAACACTAGCCAGCCTCGTGGCCAGATCAGGATGAGAATCCCCACTGGTACTGGGGGTTAGACTCAGGCTTGGGGGAGTAGGTGAAGTGCGCGGGGTGCAGGCCCAGCCTCAGAGGAGACGGGAAGCACGGATAGCGCCTGCTGAGCACAAGGAACACAGACCTGTGCATTGTTACCGCTGCTAGGTAAGACCCCACAAGCTATACACAGCCGGGCTTGTCCCGAAGGAACCCCGTTCACAATATCCTAAGATGCCTCCACATGGTGATTTAATCGGCACAATTTGCCAGTAGGGATTGACGCTGTAATTTTTTTATGGTCACGACTGGGAGCTACACTGGGCCGGGAGAAGCCACCGAAATCCGCGGTCTGAAAGACATAAGGGGGAACAAGGATGTCAGAGCCATGCGCAATGGGGATAGAAGGTAAAGAAAAGTCGCCCGCGAGGGCACTTACAGAGAGGAGAGGACGATCTTCACCATGCGCGCGGGAGAAGGAAATGGCGCCAAGCGATCCTCGGAGGGCGGGCCTGAGCCGACCGCGATGCGTAGCGCGCCAAGCCAGAACCACGCCCCTCCCCAGCGAGTGCGAAGCTCGTAAGGCATCTAGCCAATGAGAGTACAGAAAAGTAGAAATGTCTATTGTAAATGGCGCGCAGAGGCAGGACAGGCACGGCCGAGATCCGTACTCGGGCTCTTCTGTGGCTCCCCATCGGGGAATGAACCCCGGTCTGCCGGGACAAGGTTACTGTATGAGACAGGCGTTCAAGCCAGCGCAACCTAGGAAGAGCCAGAGAGGCTAAGAAGGCAAAGGAAGGAAGAAGAAGACGCCGAGGCGTCCGCAAGCCGCTGTACGTGCGGTGCGAGCAGAAAGCAGACTAATGGCGCTGCGGTTAGCAGAAGGTAAGAGCGTGGCTCTGAACCCCGTTCCCAGGGAAGCACAGCCATAAGCGTGTAAGGATACACTAAGGCCGCCATACACACTACCCCTCCCCCCCTTTCTTTTCCCCCTGACTAAGGGGGGAACAAGGGAGGAAGGCGACCCGTTACCTAGGGTCCACCGCTACATGGGGCGAGATGCGGGAGGGGCATCCCCTGAAGGCTCACCATCAGCCTTGACCGCCTACCCTATGGTGGGGGATTGCGGTGGAGCGTGGCTCCGTAAGCACACATGGTGCTGCCTACCTTCACCCGACCAGCACAGCCCAGGCTGGGAGGCATATTTACACAGAGGAGGGGTGGAAATAGTCCCACAGGGCCGCAGGCTGTAATAGCCCCGCTCACCTGCGAGAGAGTGATACTTCATGTCTTCGCAGTCAGCACTGCAGAGAAATCTGGGGATTTGTGGGAGGTCCCTGGGTATATGAAGGGCCGGGAGGAGCCTGTTTTTGCATGTCTGCAGTGAACAGCGCCATCTGGCGGAGGATTACCCACGTGTAAGTATTATAGATGGAGCAGAACGTACTGTATGCTTAGAATAAAATCACAGGGGGCAGCAGGGCAAATAGCTGCTTTGTCTACTTTAAAGTGATTCAGCATGGAAAAAAAATGAAAGGGTCCGGCATTCCAGAACTCACTTGATCACTTTATTGGGATTGATGGCGAGGTGGAATGGTGACTAGCCATCAATCGCCATCAGGGCTTTGGAAATCAGGATGCCCTGGGGCTACGGATAAACTTATCTTTCCTGGTGGCTCCTACGGCACTGTGGGTGTCCACACCCTGAGCAGCTCAGACAAAGGTCTGATTGATCTAAAGGGTGCACGGATCACTCTACTGCCAGACCTTTCCAGACCCTGCAAATGAGAAGGACTTTGAAACCCCTGCTTAAAGTGGACCAACACCCAGGATTTTGACTATCCTGGGTCTTGGTCCACTTCGGTGGGGCACCCCCCCGAACCCCAAGAAAAACTCACCTCTCCCCGCTCCCAGCGCCGACGGACAAGCGATTTGACAGCCGCTTGTCCGTGGCTCCTCCGCCGCCGCCTCCCGCGCGTCCCTCTTGACGCGCGCGCCCCCGCGCCGGCCATTCACAGACGGCCGGCGCGGGGCACCTTAGCCGAAACTAAGGTGAGGGGGTTTGGGGGGGTTTCACCCCGCGGGACATCCCGATCTCGGATGTCCCGCGGGGAGGGAGGTGATCGGCCCGGAAATCTTATAGATTCCCGGGCCGATCACCCGAGGGTGATGGTCCACTTTAAAGTCATCCAGCAGCAGGGCGCAGGTCTCCCCTGGTTCTTCGTCGCTTTGTCATGGTGGGTGATGCTTTTCCGCTGGTTGTGCTGATCTGCTGATAACCATATTGCATGTGATTTTCATCTGCCCCATTTCTCCTGAATGGTACCACATATGTATCAGGAGCCACCCCCATTCTTGCACAGGAGACCCCCCAAACTGAAAAGAGCACTGCTGCTGGAAGCCTTTTATAGCTTCTGGGCGACAGAACACAAGGGGTTAAAAAAATTACATATGGTCCCCTTCCCATTTTGGGGGGAATTTTAATGGTTAAAAACCCTTAAAAATCCCCCCAAAAATGACATGGGGCCCCCCTACCCAGCATGGCCAGCCTGGGACCAGCTATGCAGGATTTGTAGAACAGGGCGCAATGGCCAACTCTGGTGGCCCCCCGTCCTGCCGGCTACAAGCCCTTCTGCCCCCCCGGCCTTTGGGGAAGCAAGTCACCCGCTAGCTGACTCCTACGCTCATCCATTCAGATCGGCTGGGGGTAGGAGCACTACTGCTGGACTACTGGGAAACCTGGGATGTGGCCAATCATCAATCTCAAAAATAGCAAGTGGGCATTGCCTCGGCAGTGAAAAAACAAATTAAAAAAAAAACAGGCCACCGTTGAGCCGTCTGCATTGAATCTCTGGAAATATTCTGGTAGGGAGGGTGGAAGGGGCAGGGGGACCATAAAAAGGTTTTGGGCTCCTTTATTGTTAATCTGGCACTGAGCCCATTACAATATTCACTGTTACTAATGGATTAAAGGCCCTAAGTATATCTATCATCAACAGTACGTTTTATATTAAACCCCACTCTCCCTGAACAGCATACAAAAACACGTTAGACACAATAATACAATTCTGTGATTACTCACCTGTAGAATTGGTATTATACGTATACAGCATGTCCTGTTCCAGAATATTCATTACACTTGGGTAATACATCCCCAGGATGGCGCTGGACTGCAGAGACAGAAAAGTGGCTCCTCCCGGCCCCATATATACCAGGGACCTCCCACAAATTCCCCAGTATTGAAAAGCAGTTAAAATGAAGCCGGGAGAGCTATAACCATTATCAAATACTGAACATAAGAACAATCACCATAAAGAGGTAACTAAAAAAAATGATAACAAGGGCGGGGTGGAACAGGACGTGCTGTATACGTATAATACCAATTCTACAGGTGAGTAATCACAGAATTGTATTATTCTAAGTATACAGCACGTCCTGTTCCAGAATATTCATTACACTTGGGACATCCAATAGCAGTGTCCGTAAGGTAGGGTGGGATCCCCAAAAAGTTAGAGCAGACAGTTTAAACCACTGCCGCCTGTAGAACTGTGCGGCCAAAAGCAGCATCAGCTGAAGCCCGAACATCAACCTTGTAAAACTTAGAAAAGGTATGAACAGAAGACCAAGTAGCGGCTTGCAAACTTGTTCAACAGAAGTCTGGTGCTGAAAAGCCCAAAAGGCACCAATAGCACGAGTGGAATGAGCAGTAAGGCGTAAGGGAGGATTCTTCCCCTTAGCAGAATAGGCCTGATTCACAGCTTGACAAATCCACTTGCTGATAGTAGATATAGCTGGAGCCAGACCCTTCTTAGGTCCAGATGGGAGCACAAAAAGAGCATCAGTCTTCCTGAAGGATTCAGTAGCCACCAAATAGAACTTCAGAGTCCTGACCACATCCAAAGAGTGTAAAACCCTCTCCTTAGAGTTACTAGGATTAGGACACAGAGAAGGCAAAACAATGTCCTGATTGAGATGAAAAGCAGAAACAACCTTAGGCAGAAAGTCTGGCTTAAAACGAAACACCACCTTGTTTGATGGAAAGTGCCGCCAACTCAGAAACAAGCCTAACAGAAGTAATAGCCACCAAAAAGACTAACTTAAGCGTAAGAATGGACAAAGGGGCCCCCTGCAAGGGCTCGAAGGGAGACCCCTGCAGGGCAGATAAGACCAAGTTCAAGTCCCAGACTGGTAACATAGGCTTATGTGGGGGACGCACGTGAGTAACCCCCTGGAAGAAGGTCTTGACCAGGGGATGCTGAGCAAAAGATCTTTGGAAGAAAATGGCCAAGGCAGAAACATGATCTTTCAGAGTACTGAGCAGAAGACCCAGATCCAAACCATGTTGCAGAAACTTCAGAATCCTAGGAATAGAAAACACACGACATGGAAGCGACTTAGACTCGCATCAGTCAATGTAAGTACGCCAAACCCTATAGTAGATGGAAGAAGAGGACCTTTTCCTAGCCCTGATCATGGTATTAACAACCGAGGCAGGCAGCCCCTTTTCCATCAAGATGGAGGTTTCAGCAGCCAGGCCGTCAAAGCCAGCGTTTGTAAATTAGGGTGGCGTAGGTGCCCCTGGGTGAGCAGATCTGGAACCCAGGGCAGAGCGTACTGATCTACTGCCAGCTGCACAATGTCTGCAAACCACACTCTTCTTGGCCAACAGGGGGCCACTAATATGGCTGGCACCCCTTCCTGAGCTATCTTGCGCAGCACCCTGCCCAGCAGTGGAAACGGGGGAAACACATACAGGAGCTGAAAACTCGTCCAAGACATTGCTAAGGCATCAATGGCTAAGGCCAGAGGATCCTGAGACAGAGAGACAAAGACTGGAAGCTTGTGATTGTGATGGGACGCAAACAGATCCACATATGGCTGTCCCCAGTGGTGGCACAGGGAGCGAAACACCCTGCTGCTGAGGGACCATTCTCCCAGACGAGAGGTCCCCCTGCTCAGAGAGTCTGCCTCCAGATGTACACAGCTGAGATGCAGGGAACATTGTCCCCTGCACATGACAGAATCATAGACACTTCCCTGAGGGTCCTCCTGCTCTGGGTCCCTCCCTGATGATTGATGTAGGCAACCGCCGTCTGGTTGTCCGAGCGGACCTGAACAGCCCGACCCTGAAGGTGTGGGGTTAAGTGGGCGAGAACCAACCTGATCGCCCTCAACTCCAGAATGTTGATAGGGGTGTGGGTCTCCTGAGGGCCCCACTGACACTGGAATTTCAGGGATTTCTAAAAGCCCCCCAACCTGTCAGACTGGCATCCATGGTGACAGTCTCCCAGCAAGGGGCCAGAAAGGATCTGCCCCCCCAGCAGGTTCCTTGAGTCCAGCCACCACAATAGAGACCGACTGGCCACAGGGGACAGGACAAACACCTGATACAAGGACACGGGGTCCCGATCCCATACTGACAAGAGGTGAAGCTGAAGAGGGCTCATGTGAAACTGAGTATACCGAACCGCCTCGAAGAAGGACACCATCAGGCAAACCAGCTGCATTCCCTGACTGATGGACGGATGAGGACAAGACAGAAGGAGCTGTGCTCGCTCTTGAAGACTCTCCACCTTCTGCTGAGGAATAAAGATCTTGACCTGAGATGAATCCAGAATCATGCCCAGAAAGGACTTCACCATGGAAGGAGACAGGGAAGATTTGGGGTGGTTGATCACCCAGCCGAATGACTCCAGTGTGGACACCACCCGCTGGGTATCCAGCTCTGCCTGTTGGAAGGACTGAGAAGCGATAAGCATGTCGTCCAAGTAGGGAAGAATGTGAATGCCCTGAAATCTCAGCAGAGCCATCACTCCTGCCAGCACCTTGGTGAATACCTTGGGAGCCGAGGTGAGAAGGGCAAGGTCACAAATTGGTAGTGCTGAACCTCTAGAGTGAACCTGAGGAATCTCTGATGACCTGGCAAGATTGGTATGTCAAGGTAAGCATCCTTGATGTCTACAGAGGTCATGAAGTCCCCTCGGCGTAGAGAATTCACAGCGGAGCGCAGAGTCTCCATGCGAAAGTGTCTGAATCTGACAAATTTGTTGAGGCGCTTTAAATCCAGGTCTTTTTTGGGAACAGTGAAAAGATTGGAATAGTAGTCTTTGCCCCTTTCCCTTAAGGGCACCCCGCAGATGACTCCCAATTCCAGAAGCCCTTGGACAGCAAGGGACAGACCCTGAGCTGACAGGGGGTTTTGAGCCAACCGGGATCTGATGAATCTTGGGGGCGGCCAGGCTGCAAACTCTATCTTGTAACCGGAGGACACTACATCCTGAATCCACCGGTCTGAGACATGACGCCTCCAGACGTGAGCAAAGAGCCGAAGCCTGAGGGGATACCCCACATGCCATACACAGCCAGGCTTGTCCCGAAGGAACCCCAAGCACATTATCCTGAGAAGCCTCCATATGGTGATTATTGTGGCACAACAGGCAATTGGGATTGACGCTAATAAGGCTACCCGGGATGCCCCAATAGCCTGCTAGGGAAGTGGGAGACCATGGATCACAATAGTCCTCCAATAAGGAGTTAACGCTAAATAGAGGAGATAGGACCGGGAGAAATCACAAAAAAGTTTGACCCGCCTGCAAGACATAAAGCAAAAATCCCGTAAGCATAATGCAATGAAATACAAAGAAAAGCCAGCCCGCAGGGGCACTTATGGACCGCGATAGGGAGACACCAGACACGCAGCACAGGAGCTCCAAAATGGCGCCCGCATATACCTCGAGGGGCGGGCCGCGGATAAGTGATGCGGAAAACGTCATCCGCAAGGTCCCCGAAGAGTGCGAAAACGGGCCCACGTGACAAGGCCAGCCAATGTCGCCGCCACCAGCGGAGCGAAGTACAAGCTTGCGGCGGCGATAATAAAAACCCAAATCCAAGTGGGATCACAACATGGATAAATACATAGTTAATACATACACCCCCCCCCCCCGAGATCCACCCAGGGAGAGCGAAGGGGAAGCAGCGGCCGGCCTAAGAGGAGCCTAACTGAGGGCGAAGGGCAAACGGCCGTGGGAGGGACATCCCATAAGTCTCACCACGGGCCTGTACCGCCTACCCTTTGGTGGGGCACTGCGGTTGGAGCAGCGCTCCTTAGCACCTGACAGCGGTGCTGCCTACCATCACCCGACCAGCGCAGCCTAAGCTGGGAGGCAGTGAAAAGGAACGGGTGGGAATAGTCCTACAGGGCCGCAGGCTAATAAGCCCCGCTCACCTGCGAGTAGAAAGAGCCATCTTCTAGTCATCGCAGCCCAGACTGCAGAGAAGAACTGGGGAATTTGTGGGAGGTCCCTGGTATATATGGGGCCGGGAGGAGCCACTTTTCTGTCTCTGCAGTCCAGCACCATCTTGTGGATGTATTACCCAAGTGTAATGAATATTCTGGAACAGGACGTGCTGTATACTTAGAATATATGTACATAATATGCCTATGTTTACAAAAACCTACAGTATGCCTGTGACATTTTAGGGAGACCTATGATATTGATATTTTTAAACATTTAAAGTGGACCAAAACCCAGGATTTTTCCTAGGTTTTGGTCCTTGCCTCCGGCACACCTGGCTGTATGAAACTCCCCAGATTGCCAGAACAAACTCACCTCTTCCCAATCCTACGACGTATGCGCGGCCATTCGTCCAATCAGCATGCTCGGATCCGTTCAAGCCCCTTCGTCCAGGAGCTCGTCTAATGCTGTGCTGATGGCCGTATTTACCCCGATTCCCTCTAACAGGGCGTGTGTCTGGGCCATTCACAAATGCCTGGCGTGGGCACACACCCTGCTAGAGGGATATCGCTGATGCGGCCGCTGCTTGCGCATGTGCCATTGGACAGTAAAAGAAGGCGAGCTTATGGGCGACCTGGGAGGTTTCACACAGCGGGACATCCCGATTCTGGATGCTCAGGGGGGAGGGAATCAATTGGCCCAGGAATCTTATAGATCCCCCTGGGTTTTGGTCCACTTTAAATAAATATATAACTTTAATGTATTATAATGTATTTCTAGGAATCTGCATAAAACTATTAATTAAATACATTTACTTACTCCATGACCAGGTAGGAGTGGCCATCAATCTTGAGCTATCGGAGTATGGAACACCATTCTGATAGGATACACTGGATGGTTCACTGTATTGGTATGGCACACTGGTACCAAAAGGGCAAGAAGCTGAATACATATGTGGCTGAACTTGGTTTGAGAAGTTGGAATAAGAATTTGGCACTGGGAAAACAGATGCCTGGCTATAGGGATTAGTATTTTGAGAGTTGTAGGGTCCTCCTTGATATAACTGAGATGCCGTATTATTATGACCTCCATTTTCATACCATACATATAAAGAGTGATGCCAGGGGTTGGACGATCCCGGATATTGAGAATATATGCTACTCCGTGGAGTCGCCAGCTGCTTGGTCTGCTCATTACTATTTACTTGCATCAACCGTTGGCTTGGAAGAGAACTACCATTTTGTTTTTCCACTTCTGCAAGGCTGTTATTCTCTGTGGTAGGAAGAGCATTTTCTTGGCTGTTACTGTGTTCTTCCAAAAAATCAGAAACTATAGGGGATTCAGCAATGCTCACAACGTCATTGTTATCGGAAAGCTGTGAATCAGCTTTTTCAGCAGTGAATATGTCATTAGATGGTACAGTAATATGCTTATTTTCTGGCCCAGTGACTTTGATAACATCTGGGCATTTGTATGGCAGATCCTTTGAATGGGTAGCACAAAGTCTGTCTGGAGATTCCAAAGATAATTCACTTGCTTTAGTGGAAGAAAGAGAAGATGAACCTTTTCTGGTGTTTGGTATGATTTTATTGCACTCGATGGAATTTGCACTTTCTTGCTTATTAGGTCTTGTAGGCACTTTATTCTTATTCTGTAAAGAGCTCTTCATACAATGTTTTTTCAAAGAACTCCGAGACTCTTTTAGTTGTGAAATATTCATTTTAGGAGGACTGAAATAATAATAATAAAAAAAGTAATTTAACAGGCAGCCCAAAACAAGCTTTTTTGTATCCTTTAACCCTTTCAGTACCAATCTATCAAGAGATGTTGTGACCCTATGTTGACAGGCTATATTGCACAATTTTGCGCTATGTCTGTTTAACTGTGATTTTTGCAGGAAGTTTCAGGGATTTCAAAGAAAATCATATATTGGGTTTTTCGGCAGAGTTTACCATGAATTGTATTTTTATTAGTGCGTTCACAATATTTATAAGGTAAAATTGTTAAAAAAATGTATGCTTTTCAATAAAATCCCCATTCATCCTGATTTCAATGGTAGCATAGTATAGTAGACCCCTATTCCTGTCCAGGGGACCCCCAAACTGAAAAAAGCATTTTTATGACATTTTCAAATGAAATACAGCTACTATGCACACTATCATTGGTTAAACCCTTTAAATTTAAAAACCAAAAAAATAGGCATAGGGTCCCCCCTATGCAGCAAGACAAGCTGGAGGCTGAGTGGTCGGCCCTGAAGGCTACCAGCCTGCATATTATATTCTAAAATGAGGAGACGAACAACCATACATTTGAATGCAAAAAAAGTATAGTGAAGTATTAATAGGGGATGGCGTACACAATAACATGGATATTAACAGTGATTAAGCTTAAACAATGGGGATATAAGGCTCGATTCAGAGAGACAAAAAATACTTTCGTTTTAGTGCCGATCTGTTTTTTTTTGGAAATGTTTCTGCTCTCATATGAGTGTGCGAGCAATTCTATGCATGCATTGCAATCCTTCTGTAAAGTTTCCGTCCGTTCGTATGGCAGAGTACGAGTACGAGGATGTCATTTTCCAGCATGACTTTTCCATTTCATTTTCACATGTTACAACGTAGGCTTTCGTTTTTGCCCTTTTCCCATCGTCTCCTCCCACGAATCCTTTACGTTTCCCGTTAGTTTCTGTTTCCCTTTTTCAATAAATAATCGTCCAGATGGAAATCCTTACGATCTTGCGCCTGCGCACTACAAACTTAACTCATTAAAGTGCTCGCCTACATATTTGCCACCCTCACTTCTACTACAATGTTTAGCTAAACCACTTAGCACTATCCTCCATCTTCCCTTTTGTACCCTTAAAGCTCACCCCAACCACTTAGCACTATCCTCCATCTTCCCTTTTGGACCCTTAAAGCTCACCCCCAACCACTTAGCACTATCCTCCATCTTCCCTTTTGGACCCTTAAAGCTCACCCCCAACCACTTAGCACTATCCTCCATCTTCCCTTTTGGACCCTTAAAGCTCACCCCAACCACTTAGCGCTATCTGCCATCTTCCCTTTTGGACCCTTAAAGCTCACCCCAACCACTTAGCACTATCCTCCATCTTCCCTTTTGGACCCTTAAAGCTCACCCCCAACCACTTAGCGCTATCCTCCATCTTCCCTTTTGGACCCTTAAAGCTCACCCCCAACCACTTAGCACTATCCTCCATCTTCCCTTTTGGACCCTTAACCCTTTCGCTGCCAGCCTACCTGCAGCATTTGCCACTCCCTGTTGCCAGACGATGTTTCACCATTTTGCGCTACACATATTCAACTGTCATTTTTGAAGGGATTTCCAGGGATTTCCCAGGAAAATTATATATTGTTTTTTTCAACAGAGTCTGGGCTTTAACATGAAATGTCTTGTTTGTATTTTTTAGGTGTATTCTCAATTTTTTGGGGTGAAATGTGTGAAAAAAAACAAAAAAAAAAACATTTTTTTACAATTTGTAGAGTTTTTTGTAATAAAAAATGTAAGTTTGTCAATAAAATCTTATTGCGTGAGAAACCCCAATTTCTCCCGGTTACAGCGATACCACATATGTATAGGTAGACACCCTTTCCTGCCCAGAAGCCTTTTATAGCTGCTGGATGACAAATGGTTAATTAAAAAAAAAAATGACATAGGGTCCCCCTTCCCGGGGAGGGGGACCCCATTTTTTTTTGGATTTTGAAGGGTTAAAAACCCTTCAAAATCCAAAAAAAAAAATGACGTGGGGTCCCCCTTACCCAAAGTAACCAGCCCGGGACCAGCTATGGGGGCTTGTAGGCACAGAGTGGGGGGGCCAGCTTTGGTGGCCCCCCCACCCTGCAGCCTACGAGCCCACATAGCCTATGTGGGCCCGGGCTCTTCTGCCCCCCCCCTGGCCTTTGGGGAGGCAGGTAATGGGGGTGCGGGGGTTAATGGCAAGCCACCCGCTAGGGCAGGTGACTTGCCACCCCCCCAGCCTTGTGAACTGGTATAAGGGGTCTCATGGACCCCTTACCAGCTCACAAAGGGTTAATGTGAAAAAAAAACACTACACAATAATAAAAAGTATTTTATTAGAAAAAAAAAAAATTTTTTTTTACTGTACTTACCTTCGATTGCAAGCTCTTGTCCCTCGCCGCTCAGCTGACAGATGCCGGTGATCGGCATCCAGAGAAGGAGAAGGCAGGAGATCAGAGGATCTCCTGTCACCTCCTTCCCCTGTGCCGATCACCGGCATCTGAGAAGCTGAGAAGGCTGAAGCCTGAGATCGGGGCCGGGATGACTTCATAAGCCCCGCCCCCAAGGGGGCGGGGCTTAGAGGCATGATGGCGGCCGCCATCGTGCAGAAGAGAGGAGAGAGCCTCCCAGGCTCTCTCCTGAAGATCGGTAAGTCCTGGGGGGGGATCGGAGGCCCCCCAGGTGAAGAGGAGGGACAGCGGGAGCCAGCGCACACACAGGTAAGTGAATGTCATTTTTATTTTTTTTTTTTTTTACAGTTAGAAGCTGCTGCTGCAGAAGCGGGGGGGGGGGGGGCGGCCTATTCCGGGGGCTCTCCTGGAGCCATCCGACCCCCCACGGGGGATCGGATGGCACCAAATTAAAGAGGAGACCCGGCCGGATCCAACAAGGGGTCAGGTGAGTATTTGTTGTTTTTACTTTTTAAACTACAAGCGAGGAAAGTCAAGCACGTAACACCTACGTGCTTGGCACTTAAGGCCCAGCCAAGCCAGCACGTAGGTGTTACGTGCTTGGCAACAAAAGGGTTAAAGCTCACCCCAACCACTTAGCGCTATCTGCCATCTTCCCTTTTGGACCCTTAAAGCTCACCCAAACCACTTAGCACTATCCTCCATCTTCACTTTTGGGCCCTTAAAGCTCACCCAAACCACTTCGCGGTTAGGTTCTTCTTCCGTTTTAGGTCCCTAAAACTTACCCAAATCACTTCTCGGTCATGTGAATATTCATCTTTAAATATTTCTAGGCCCATTAGTTTTGTGTTAATGTATTTTGTAAATGAAATGACACTGAAACATTTGTTTTTTATTCCATCATAAAATATAAAATCTTAAATTTTTTTTAACATTTCAAATTTTTACAACTATAAAAAACAAAATACATAGCAATGGCAGGCCACAGAACATTATTCTTCATCTGTGGTCCCCAACGAGTCGCGCAGCTCCTGCATCTCGCCCAACTGAAGGACCCTGACACTAAGTTGTGCCACTCTAGCATGTGTGGTCCCTGTTAAAAAGCGTAAATTAAATTATTGGTATAACCTTGTTGGGGTCATACTGCAGTGCCCACCCTCCGTATGGTCCAAACACCTAAATCTGGACTTCAAAACCAGAGGGCCCTCACCACCACGGCCCGGGTTTTGCATAGTGCCCGATTAGAGAACCCCTGGCTCGCATTCTGCAGGCAAAGAACGGGCATCAGGAGCAAGGGCAGGAGTGGATATCCAGAATCCCCTGAAAGAATTTAAAAATACTAACATAAAATACACATTCTAAGCTACAATATTGTTTAACATGTCATAAAGGGCTAAAAACAGCCATAGGTTAAGACATAAGTCATCAACTATATTCATTGCCATACAGTGAAAATGGATTGATGGAATGTGAGCAAACTTACCCAGGAGCCAGCCACCAGAAAATTCTCCTGACTCAAACTGACGAAATAAGCCCGAGCTCTGCAATATATAAGCATCATGGGACGACCCTGGATGCCCTGCAAGAACACTGAGGAATCGCATAGCTGGATCAAACACCGCTTGTATGTTGTGCAAGTGGCACATCTTGCGGTTCCTGCAACCAAATATAAAATAATTACACAAAGCAAAGGTAACCGACTAAAACAAGAACTCCTACAACAAATTAAGATTCAAGTTCAACAATCCAAATATAATTCACAAAGGACATAAGTCTAAAAAAATATAGCAATTATATGGATGTGTGGAAAAATAAAGGTTTACATGCTAAGGACTAATTAAGGTCAGCATTAAAATGCTTCTATAAAGCATACATGAAATGTATTGATTCAAGTATGCATTGCTATACAATTTATGGCCTCGGCCATGCTGATACATGCAATGCCTTGGTGCTAAAGGCGCGCAGACTCCTCCACATAGCCGCAAAACATGTTCAACAATAGCAATCCGAGCCCTCAAAGGTCCCGTAAGTGGATCTGAAATGAAACGGATTTATAGGGTGGTGGTCCGTCGGAAATCAGCTCTCTGAATCAGACGCAAGCCCATTCCAACAACGTAAGTTATCTGAACGAATGAAAAATATCAGATTTTGTTTGGAAAATGATCCGAACTAACGGAAATGATCTGATTTGCTTTCGCTCATCGAAAGCGCATATACACATTTTCCCAAACGTTCGTACGAATGAAATGAACGAAAAAAAGCAAAAAAATGACAAACACCCACTAAAACTTTCAGACAGCTACGGAAGTCCAGACGAATGCGTCTCTGAATCGAGCCTATAGTAATGAGTATACAAGCAGTGACCGCTAGGTGGTGCTGTGTAAACCAGCATCCATAAGGGATTTAACACATATGTAATAAGTAATTACACAACCGAAACATTGAGGGATACTTCTTGTCTACCTATAGGTACTGCCTGTAAGCCTTATCTTTCTTTTTGTATTTGATTACAACTATTTGCTTTGTATTGCTGATGCAGAAATGAGCTGTGGCTGTCTGGGGGACTATCCAGACCCCATACATATGTGATTAATTTTGCTTAAATCATATGCTGTTAAATCCCTTATGGCTGTATAATCATTTGTCAGGGTCTGGCTTGTAGGTGTACCTCTGTTATGGATGCTGGTTTCCACAGCACCACAGCTTGCATACTCATTACTATATCCCCATTTTTTAAGCTTGATCACTGTTAATATCCATGTTATTGTGTACACCATCCCCTATTAAACCTCACTATACTTTTTTTTGCATTCAAATTTATGGTTGTTGGTCTCCTAATTTTAGAATATAGTATAGTTGTCACGTGTGTGGGTTGGACACACCACTGAAGGGACTATTCCAAAACGTCTTTTTCTGTGCTGAATTTTACTGTGTATTTCTGAAGCGGGTTGTGGTCTGACCATATATTTTTTTATTACCAGCCTGCATATCCCTCAAGAACTCTCCTATTCCCCCCAGGTCTTTATGGATGCTGGTAATTGGGCGGGGAGTAATGGCAAGTCGCTCACTTGCTGGCAGGTGGCTTGCCAGCCCCTCCTACCCTGTGAACTGGTATAGGGGTCTCAAAGAAGCTCCCTGCAGCAGCCGGCGGGCTATCAGAACCCATGTGAAGACCTACAGCCCAATTTGGGCTCACTGGTGATCTCATGGGCTGGCATCCCCTTCTTCACTGTAGGAGCTTTGTGCATCTACATCGGGTAAATGGCTGTAGTGAGTATGCACAGCTGGTCGGGAGCGGCTAGCATCTCATACAGCTGTATTAGTCGCTCATTAATATGAACGTCTAAGAAAGCTGATTGATGAGAGCCTGTACATGCACTGTGGGATAGCAGGCAAGGTAAGAACCGTGTTAAATATTTAAATTCATGGGTTTTGGTCCTCCTTAAATATGGAAACACATATAAAAGACAGTTTACTCTTAGTTTTTATTACTAGTGTTATTACTAGAGTCAGGAGAGTATATAGGCTTCACCAATAACATAAATTCTTCAGAAGACTGTAGTCACAACAAACACAGCACAACAACCAAGAGGAAAACTATTTTTCATTAGATGTTTTTTGCCTTATCCTTGATCCAGGTGCTGATAAAAACCTCACCAGCCGGCTCCCCTCTACCCTTTGACAGGACCGAAAGAGGAGAGGGCTATAGGAGCCCACAAGAGCAGACATTTACAGCCCTTAATACATCCAAAAGAGGACTAGGGCAAAAAATCTACCATTAAAAATTGAGGCAGAAGGAGACCAAAAACCAGTCCAACCCTAAAGGGGGATTTTGGGACCACTTGCACGCCAGGCTACTCTTCCACATGGAAGTGTTAATAGGAGTTCCTCAGAGTGTTCAGAGCAAGCTCAAAGACTCAAAAGGAGGACTATCTAGGGCCAAAAAGACCAAATCCATGTTCCATAAGCCATCCTATTCCTCAAATGAGGGGCTAAAGCCAAAACACCCTATAGGAGGGGTCAGTAGCCCAAACCCTGAAATTAAAAGCCCCACTCCTCAGATCATACACTGAATCTCCAGCTTCCAAACTAGCTCCCAAAGAAGGCATAAAAGGGTCCCAAGGGGTTTCCTCATCTGTTGCAATCCACCCACTGCTCAGAATGGTATGAAAGAAAGGAAATCACAGAGAAGGAAAGCTGGCTTTAAGGAATCAAGCCAGCCTGACCACTGGGAACAAGTAGTAAAGAAGAGGGGTGATTTATAGCAAAATACCACACAAGGGATATCATTAGCATTCTCTTCGAAGAACCTAGTAAGGATCAAGGATGCACAGGGGAGGATGAAGGAGTGGAGAAGGAGAGTACACAGAGGGGGACACCCACAGTCCCTGGACAGAAGATTTGTCCCACTTGGAAGGGGCCTCTAGCAGAGGGCACCGAAAGTGGGACACATCTAAGAGACTGCCCCTCAGAAACGTATGGGAAATACCTCACATCACAACCCATAGTTTAGGCTAGGACATTAGGTACAGGCACATATCCAAGCACACCACCATGCCAAGCAGATATCAAATGGGGACATCTTTGCTGGTGCGATCTTCTTATTATGTCTGCAAGCAAAAATGTATACTTCCAAAGTATACAGTTAGTTGAAACTTTCATGATAAAGCTGCTGCTAGCTGAGTAATATTGCTTCTTGTGTTCTTGACAGAACCAGAATGTCTATTGCTAAATGTATTTAAAAAGTTGTTTTCAGCCCAACACAAAATTAAACTAACCATCTCCATGGCTACCACACCCCGATGACTGATGCAGACCAACACAGAAGACATTTCTGACCCAATTCTAACATTAAGACCCTGTAGAACCTTGTACCACTGTTAGAAATATTGCATTCAGTTACAGCACATTGACCATTTTTTAACTCATTGAAGGACCACCATTGAATCATTGATTTCCCTTGGCAAACTTCTCTATTGTATTGTCAATTGAGTAACCATGCGGAGGGACGAATTTCCGTCTTGGAGGACACAGCAATTCCATCATGAATGGAAACCAGTGCTGCATAGCAAGGTGTGCATTCAGCATTTAGTAAGTTATAAAACACTAGAGCCGTGCAGAAAAAATGTGTTTATGCTTCGAAAGATCTATTAGGAAGAGGGCTGGCAATGGCCCAACATAAGGTAATGAGCCTGTGTAGTTGGCCATTTACCTCTCTGGTAGTGCGGATTGTTTGTGCCTCCATCATCTGGTCCTAGTCTACGACTGCCTGTCTGTTCTCAGCCTGTGACTCTGCCTGCCTGTTACCAGTCTGTAACTCTGCCCACCTCTTCCCAGTCTGTGACTCTGCTTGTCTGTTTACAGTCTTGTTTTTTCTATTCACGTGTTCCCAGCCTGTGCTCCTCTTGCCTGTTATCACTCCAGCTGCCAGTTCCTTGTCTGTGTCTCAAAATTCTGTCTAAAGTTATGTCATGTTGCACACCTTAAGAACCAACCCAATTGGGGCTGCCAGACCAAGCACCCAGTGGCCCAGAACATATGGCGCCGCACCACCTCACTTGTAATATATATATATATCGTCTTTATTGGATTATCTCATGAACAATTGTGACAATATGGACAGACATTACATAAAATTAAAAAACTTAAAAACATCAGATATCCGGATGTCCAAGCTGGCTAACTATGGTTATAATGTGATACAAATGAAATTCATATAAGGGGTTCCTTAATGTTACTCCTAATTCTGACAATAATACACAGTGTGAATCAACATATAAAATCATTAAACAATGTGACATTAAAAACGTGACAATAATAGTAATAAACAGTGTGGAATTATATACAAATCTTTTGTGCAAAACCTCTGCAAAAGTAAAGTGCTAGGTGCTACATAGGAATCTGTCCATGCATTGGAATGTCAGATTCCCCAAATAAAGTGCTAAGTGTGAAACATTCACATAGGAACTAAATAATAATGAAGATATAGAACTTTACATCACCGTAATCAAAAGGGGGCCAGCATCCACGATATCGACCGATAGCAAAGCGGCGCGTTGCGTGGTCAAACCATTAACCACTTCGTTAATGCCCCGCCGGGCATTTCCTGGTCAGAGGTCTCCCGAGCGGCGGGGACAGCGGCGTGATCACGTGGCCCTTACGCTACCCGATCTGGGCGGCGGGCGGGGCCCGTGGCGGCGCGGCTTGCGTCCCGCCGACTGGCGTGGATTCCAATTATCGGAGACATATATAATGGCGGGAGAGGAAACAACGAGCAGCCTGACGAAGTGGTTAATGGTTTGACCACGCAACGCGTCGCTTTGCTATCGGTCGATATCGTGGATGCTGGCCCCCTTTTGATTACGGTGATGTAAAGTTCTATATCTTTATTATTATTTAGTTCCTATGTGAATGTTTCACACTTAGCACTTTATTTGGGGAATCTGACATTTCAATGCATGGACAGATTCCCATGTAGCACTTAGCACTTTACTTTTGCAGAGGTTTTGCACAAAAGATTTGTATATAATTCCACACTGTTTATTACTATTATTGTCACGTTTTTAATGTCACATTGTTTAATAATTTTATATGTTGATTCACACTGTGTATTATTGTCAGAATTAGGAGTAACATTAAGGAACCCCTTATATGAATTTCATTTGTATCACATTATAACCATAGTTAGCCAGCTTGGACATCCAGATATATTTAAGTTTTTTAATTTTATGTAATGTCTGTCCATATTGTCACAATTGTTCATGAGATAATCCAATAAAGACGATATATATATATTACAAGTGAGGTGGTGCGGCGCCATATGTTCTGGGCCACTGGGTGCTTGGTCTGGCAGCCCCAATTGGGTTGGTTCTTGAGGCACCACTAAATCTTTAGTGGTGAGGCCCAGGTGGGAAGCCTGCACACATATATTCACACAGGTGGTGCGGAGTAGACAGGTTGTTTCATGTTGCACACCTTAGACTGGATTCTAACTTCCTGCTATGGCTTTAGACTCTGTTGATGTACCTCTGTATTTGCCCCCAGTGACCCAGTCCGTAGACCAGGAGATTCCTAAACTCTTCTGCCCACAATCTTGCCCTGAGAGCCATTTTAGATGCCACCACCAATCCTAAAATTAAAATGCACATTTGAAAGTTAGAATGATTTGTTTACATTGGCTGCTGCACTTATCTGAGGTATTCTTCACAGAAGTGAACACCTTCTTTGTACTCTATCCCCTCGATTCAAAGAGCAAAAGTTAATTGATTTCGTATCGAGAATCGTAAGTTTGGGTGGGTGTTAGTCATTTTTTCCTGTTTTTTTGGCCATTTCCGACTCGCACGAGCCTACGTACGAATGCGTATATGCTCTTACGATCATCGCAAGTTCGTTCCTAAATTTTAGGATCAAAACGTAAAACTTAGGATCAAATCCTAAAACTTAGGATCAAAACGTAAAACTTAGGATAATCGAATGGGTTTAGGTGTGATTCAGAGAACAGTTTTCAAACCTCTAAATACGTTTTAAAAGAAAGCCACTGCCGACACCTTTTAGCAGTCGTATTGCTGTTCTTGAACAGGTTTTTTGGCTATGTGGAGGAGTCTGCGCGTCTTGAGCTCCAATGAACTGCATGTATCAGCATGGCCGAGGCCATAAATTGTATGGCAATGCATACCTGATTCATGTATGCCTTATAAAAGCATTTTAATGTGGACCTTAATTAGTCCTTTGCATGTAAACCTTTATTTTGCAATATATTTGCGTTAATTAAAGAAATTTATGTCCTTTGGTATTTATTTTTAAATTGATGTACTAGAATAATATTTTTAGATTGCATTTATTGGTGTAGTTGTTTACCTTTGCTTTGTTTAATTATTTAAGCACATCTTTGGTCAGATGCATCACACTTACTGAGGAGAGGAGAGCGGGATAAAGTGCAGGATGTGGGTTACTGCTGTATTTTGCACAGACACAGCAGAGCTGGGGGCACGGAAAGGTCAGAAATCAAAGAATGCAGAGCAACACAGTCACAAGGCCCTTTCTGTTTGCAGGCTGCCCGATAATACCTGAGCCGCCATCTTGGCTGTTTCTAGACTCATAACATGCAGAAGTTGCTGGGTGTTTTTTTATATTTGAGAGCAATCTGTATGGAGAGGGTGTGGGTAACCACACACAAAATTTAAAGTTGTACCATTTGAAGCCAAAATATTAAAATTACATCCACAAGTAAAAAATGCAAGTTAACTAAAAATTAAACAAAGTAAGATTTACTTATGCAAATGCATTCATTAATGGTTGGTTACTACAAAATGAATGAAATAAAGAAAAATAAGACCAAATATTTAGAATGCACTTTAATGAGGTAAGTTTGTAGTGCGCAGCCGCAAGATCAGAAGGATTTACGTCCAGACAAAAAAGGAAAAAGGGCAAAACCAATGTTGCAACCTGAGAAATGAAACGGAAAATTCAGGATGGAAACTGACATAGGTCTGATTCCCGAACTGCCATACGAACGGACGTAAATTTTAGGATAGAAACGTATTTGCTTATAGAATCACTCGCAAGTTCATACGAACGCACGAGCGGACGGGAAAAATAGGATGATCGGCACCAAAATCCAAGCTGTTACATGTTTCTTTGAATCGACCCTTATATTTATGGCTAGCCCAAGAAAAATACCATTCTGTGTTTACTCACCTGTAGAATGTATAAGTATGCATCACACCCTGCTCCGGTAATGATTAATCACGTCTGGGTTATAGTCCACAAGAGGGCGCTTTACTGCAGAGATGGCAAAAAAGAGGCCCCTCCCGGTCCATATATACCCGGGACCTCCCACTCATTCCCCAGTATATGTAAGCAGTAAGGGAACCAGGAGAAGCCAAGAACCAAACTAACAACATTAACAAGGAAAAAAAATCACCATATAGAGGATCCAGAATACAACTCAGGGCGGGACAGAGCAGGGTGTGATGCATACTTATAAGCAGTGTCCAACAACGGGTGGGGATCCCAAAAAAAAAAGGCAACAACGCGCAGTTCAAACCACTGCAGCTTGCAGAATCTTGCGGCCAAAAACAGCATCCGCTGAGGCCCGAACGTCAACCTTGTAAAACTTTGAGAAAGTATGAACAGAAGACCAAGTAGCAGCCTTACAAACTTGTTCAACAGAGGCCTGGTGCTGAAAAGCCCAAGAGGCCCCCAACAGCACGAGTAGAATGAGCAGTGGTCCGGAAAGGGGGATCCTTCCCCTTGGGAGAATAGGCCCTAACAATAGCCTGACAAATCCATTTGCTAATGGTAGACTTGACGGGCGCCAAACCCTTCCTAGGAGCAGAGGGCATAACAAACAAGGCGTCCGTCTTCCTGAAAGGCACAGTAGCCACCAGGTAGTATTTCAAGTTTCTGACGACATCCAGAGAGTGCAGGGCCCTCTCCCTGTCATTACTAGGATTAGGACATAAGGAAGGAAGCACAATGTCCTGATTGAGGTGAAAGGTAGAGACAACCTTAGGCAAGAAGTCTGGTTTAAAGTGAAAAAACACCTTGTCCTGGTGTCTCTCAAAGTAGGGGGTCTGAATGGACAGAGCTGCCAACTCAGAAACACGTCAGACAGAAGCGATAGCCACCAGGAAGGCAACTTTCCAGGTGAGAATAGACAGTGCAGCCTCATGCACAGGCTCAAACGGAGGACCCTGAAGGGCCGACAACACCAAATTCAAATCCCAAACCTGTAACATGGGTTTGCGGGGAGGGCGCACATGAGTGACCCCCTGGAAGAAGGTCTTGACCAAAGGATGAAGAGCGAATGACCTCTGAAAGAAAACCGCCCGGGGCGGAAACATGTCCTTTCAGAGTGCTGAGCTGAAAACCCATATCCAGACCATGTTGAAGGAACTCCAGAATACGAGGGATGGAGAACACCCGACAAGAGAAGGCCCTAGCCTCACACCAGTCAATGTAGGTCTGCCAGGTCCTGTAGTAGATATTAGAGGAAGATTTCTTCCTAGCCTTAACCAGAGTCTGAACAACCGCCTCAGACAGACCCTTTTCCTTTAGGATGGAGGTTTCAGCAGCCACGCCGTCAAAGCCAGCGTTTGTAAATTGGGGTAACAGAGACGTCCTTGAGTGAGAAGATCCGGAACCAGAGGCAAAGGGTACTGATCGACCGCCAACTGCACGATGTCTTCGAACCACACCTGTCTTGGCCACCTGGGGGCCACCAGAACAGCTGGCACTCCTTCGTGAACCAGCTTGCGAACGACCTTGCCCAGAATGGGAAACGGGGGGAAGAGGTACAGGAGACCGAACCTCCGCCAGGACAGAGACATGGCATCCACTGCCGGACACTGAGGATCCTGGGACAGTGATACAAATGCTGGGAGCTTGTGATTGTGACGAGAGGCAAACAGATCCACATCCGGCATCCCCCACCTGCGACAGAGGGATAGGAAGACCTCGTTGCTGAGGGAGCATTCCCCCTGGCGAGAGCCCCCCCAGGGAGTCCGCTTCCAGGTTTTCCACCCTCGGAATGTAAACCGCCGAAATGCACGGAACGTTGCTCTCGGCCCAAGACAGAAACAACGACACCTCCCGGAGGGAACTCTTGCTCCGAAGTCCCTCCCTGATGATTGATGTAAGCGACCGCAGTTCTGTTGTCGGAGCGAACCTGAACCGGCAGGCCCTGGAGGTGAGGCGTCAGCTGCGCCAGCACCAACCGAACCGCCCTCAGCTCCAGAACATTGATGGGGGCGTGTGCCTCCTGAGGGCCCCACAGCCCCTGAAATTGATGGGCTCTCCAGTAGCCCCCCCCCCCAACCTGACAGACTGGCATCTGTCGTGACCGTCTCCCAGTGGGGCGTCAGAAATGATCTGCCCCCCAAAAGATTCTTCGAGTCCAGCCACCACAGAAGGGACCACCGGACCAGAGGAGACAGAACAAAGGCCTGTTCCAGAGACAGAGGACACTTGTCCCAGGCCGACAGGAGATGGAGCTGAAGAGACCTCATGTGAAATTGAGCAAAGGGCACTGCCTCGAAGCAGGCCACCACTTGTCCCACCAGTCTCATCCCTTGCCGGATAGATGGATGAGGTTTGGATTACTGTCCAAACCTCATCCATCCATCCGGCAAGGGATGAGACTGAATCAGCGCTCGAAGAGCGTCCACCTTCTGCTGAGATAAGAGAATCCTGGCCTGAATGGTATCCAGCGTCATGCCCAGGAAGGAAGTCACATGTGACGGAGAGAGTGAGGACTTGGGGTAATTGATTACCCACCCGAACCTCTCCAGTGTCGCCACCAACGTCTGGGTGTCCAACTCCGCCTGGAGTTCCATAGGAACCCGAGATATGAGGAATCTGTGAGGAGGCCAGTCCGCGAACTCCAGCTTGTACCCGGATGAGACAACCTCCAGAATCCATGTGTCTGAATCCTGTTGGGCCCAGACCCGAGCAAAGAGCCGCAGTCGTCCCCCCACCCGCAAGGGTGAGGGCGCCCCCTCACTGCTGAGCAGGCTTGGCAGTGGATTTGGGTTTGGCACCCCAGGAGGATCCGGGTCGGGCACGGCCTCTGCCCTTGCCCCAGAAATCTCCCCCTTGTCCAGCAAAGGATACCCCCCTGCCTGTCCTAGGCCCATGAAAGGAGGGAATGAAAGAGTCTGAACCCCGAAAGGGTCACGGCTGCTTTTTGCATTGGGGCAACTTACCTCCCTTAGCAAAAAGGTCCAAACGATCCCCAAACAGGCGCAAACCCTGAGAGGGAAGCCCCGTGAGTGCCTTTTTAGCAGCATTTTCAGCTGCCCACTGGCGCAACCAGACCGAGCGGCGGATAAAGACTACCAATGCCGAGGTCCTGCTACACATCCGAATGGTGTCATCTAAGGCAGATGAAGAGGTAAGTGATGAAAAGAGCTCTCAACTCCGCACTAGAGGGATCCTCATGGGAGCCATCCAGAATGCCCCTGATTAAGGTCCTAATAGCCACGGCTGTGATAGCAGAAGCACACACCGGGCGCAAGGCCGAACCCATACAAGCAAAGGCATGGGAGGCCAGTTGGTCAATACGGCGGTCCTCACTATCCTTCAAGGTAGTGGAATCAGGAGAATGCACGACGGACATATTGGACAACCCCAGGACGGGGCCATACACCTCGGGGGGAGTTGACCAACGTTTGACTGCGTCAGCGGGAAAGGGATACCTCCTATACTACCCCTTAGGGATACCGGGAAGCCTGCTAGGCCTTTCCCATTCCTTAAAAATCAGCTTGTTAAAATGCTGATATGGGAATTCCAACCGTGGCTTAACGGTACCAAACTATTCCCCCTGCTGCTTAGGCGCCGCTGCAGGGGGGGAAATGGAAAGTACCTCAAATATTTGGGTAAGCAGCCTATGGGTGTCGTCCGCGTCCCCACGCTCTGTACCGGCATCTGCGCCAAGGTACTGCTGATCATCAGAGAAATCGGAGTATGAGAATAATTCCACCTCCTCAAGCGGGGTATAGTCAGACAAATAAAGAAAATCATCATAATCAGAGGCAAAGGCCGGCGCAGCGGGTGCAATGTGCCGTCTTTAGCTGGAGCCTTCCTAGCTGCAGAACTAGCAATCATTCTTTCAATGTCGGCCAGTCTAGCACAAACATCGGATTGCGACTCTCCGCTAGTGTTAATGTCACTAGGGGTCATAACCAGCCACGGAGGTGTGGGGGATGAGACCAGTGGAGCTGACCCAGCCGCACGGGGCCCAGATTGCAGCGCAATCGCCTGCTGCGCACATGGTACACAAATCTGCACATTATCGCCCACAAGGGATGCCCCGTACACCACACACAGCCGGGATTGCCCCGAGGGGACCCCGAGCACAGTATCATGGGAAGCCTCCATATGGTGATTTTAGGTAGTCGCAATGACCAATGGGAATTACGCTAATCAGCTACCCGGGATGTCCCTTAAATGTCCGTTAGTGGGATGATTTAATAGGATAAAATTAATGATCCCCCTTAATTTTTTGGGATGGGCCACAGGACCGGGAGAAACCTCTAATTAGGGTTGTCCCCCTGGAAGACATAATGGGAAAACTCACATGAGTAAAAAACCCCAGCATGCATACCCATAATAGAAATTTGTAAATATATATATATATATATATATATATATATATATATGTACTGCCCACAGAGTCCCAATCGCCTAGCAGCCATAACATGCAATACTAAGCAATTATTGAAAAAAGGTAAGCCCGCATGGGCACTCACAGAACCGACAGGGACCGCAAGATGGCGTCCGGACGGAGAGACAGGTAGAGAGGGAGGACGGGGGCGAGCCGCTGCTGAGCGTGCCGAGCGCTAGGCCCTGCCCCCTCCAAACGCGAGGACAGCTAACAGGCCGCGCTCCCCAGCCAGTCGGCTGGGAGCCGGCCGTGACGTCACCGGCCCGCTGCCGACGTAGACCGTGCGCGCGGGCCGATCAAACTGAAGGAGCCGATGAGGAGAGGAGTAAAGCGTGCTGGCAGCTGCCAGCGCGCGTAAGTCACAAAAAACATATACACACTAGTAAAACGGCACACATACATATAAAAATACAGTAGCCGACAGAATACCCCCACTAACCGGGAACAGGGAGGCAGGGGGAAAGCCCATGGTTACATTCGGGTTATGTATTGAGGGCAATAAAACGGACAGGGCATCCCATATCAGGATCACCAACCTGAAACCACCTACCCTTTTGTGGGGGATTTGCAGTGGAGTCTAGCTCCATTGTAAAAAACACCTCTAATAGGTGCTACCTACCATCACCCGGACCATGCAGCCGTAGCTGGGAGGCATTTTAAATTGGCCCGGGTGGAAATAGGACAAAAGGGGGCCGGGTGCTACCAGGCTTACCTGCAAGGAGAGAGAGAGCCATCAGCTTGACTGTCGACTGCAGAGACTAAACTGGGGAATGAGTGGGAGGTCCCGGGTATATATGGACCAGGAGGGGCCTCTTTTTTTGCCATCTCTGAAGTAAAGTGCCCTCTTGTGGACTATAACCCAGACATGATTAATCATTACCGGAGCATGGTGTGATGCATACTTGGAATAGTAACCTCAACCGAGTCAAGGTTAATTTTGGTTGTTTACAATTTCACCAAATCTTCCAGAGTGGACATGACAGCTATGTTCCTTTTATCATAAAACTTTACTACTAAGGTCTTAAAGTGGACCATCACCCTCCCGTGATCGGCCCGGGAATCTATAAGATTCCCGGGCCGATCACCTCCCTCCCCGCGGTGAAACCCCCCCAAACGCCCCAAATCCCCTTACCTTGGCTTCGGCGGCGGCCGGCCGCCGCCTCCCTCGCGCCCCTCTAGACGTGCGCGTGCCCGCGCCGGCCGTCTGTGAATGGCCGGCGCGGGCGCGTCAAGAATGCCGCGCGGGAGGCGGCGGAGCCACTTGTCCGTTGCTGTCAAATCGCTTTTCCGTCCGCGCTGAATGGACGGTGCGGCCACGTGGGAGCGGGGAGAGGTGAGTTTTCCGGGTGATCGGGGGGGTTTCACACAGCGGGGCACCCCGATCGGGGGTGCCCCACCGAAGTGGACCAAGACCCAGGATAGTCAAAATTATGGTCCTGATCTTGGTGAACCCTCTGGGACCCATGATCAAAATAGAAAGGAAACATAGTACCCCTTAGTCAAATGATCAGGTTATGACACTGAATGGCCATCAGGGATAAAGAATACTGTGCAGGGCTTGCAGCCCCAGTGGAATTCTGTATCAATCTCTTTACTCCTAGCAGTATTTGATGGCCACCTATGTTCTGCTTTGTACTCCATCCCAAACTCTTTTTGCAACCATTTCTCCCTGTTATCTCTGCCCTGCTTCCAATGCATCCCCATCTTTCCTTCTATGTTCCTCACTGCTGCCACACTTTTTCTGCACTGTTCCCCACTGCAACCCCATCACTTCCTTGCCCATCGTGGCACCCACATTCTCCCTGCCCTGCTGTACCCCTTCTTCTCTGTCAAACTCTTTGCTGCACCGCCATCTTCTCTGACCTGCTCCTCGCTGCACCCCATTTTTTTGCTGTGCTACTGGCAACACCTCATCTTTTCTGACAGCACCCCATATTCTCTGGCCTGATCCCTGCTGCACCCCAGGAAATAGATCTTCATTATGCAACAACCCCGAGCGAAGCATGTACCTTTTTGAATGAACGGTTGAAAGAATGACGTCAACGTGATATGTAATGTGTATATAGTCCATAAAAAGTATCCAGCCTCATGGTAGATGTGTATAAGTGGATCTGGATAGGTTGCATACTGACAAAGATATGTTGTCTTAAGAAACACTTTTGTTGCCAGCCCCAAAAAATTGAGATCATTCAACAGGAGATTGTACGTTTGTACAAATATACTGCAGACATAAATGTGCAACATTTTCCCTCCCCAAAAATTAGGGGAACATTTTTAAATAAGTTAGTTTAGTAATAAAAACACATTAGGGTTCAGTCGGCACCCGGAGCATTTTTTTTACTCATGTTTCCCTCCTGTGCAATTCAGTATATTTAGCTGTGCAAATGTTTTAAAAAATTGCAGAGCTAAATATGGTGCTGAATTGCTCATCGGAAAAAAATCACAAGAAAAAATGTTCACTCACATTAAAAAACCTGAATAAAAAAATATGGTGCTGCATCAACCCCATTGTCCACATTTAGTAAAAATAGCTACATTTAAATGCAATATAGTACCTTAAGTTCAAGGCTAGTTTTTCTTTTTTCTCATTTCCAGGAGACAATTTGTGGGTACTTGAAAGCTAATGATAATTAAGGGAAAAAAAATGACAATATTTAAACTATATTCTAACTATACGAATATTACATACATTCACCTAGAAAGTCGATGACACAGTGGCCACTATTCAGTAAATGCTAATTCAGTTATTCTCCCATGCAGTGTAAACACACTGTATCTGAAAACATGGTCAACTGCCTAACGGTATCTATACATTTTTTAATGTAGCAAACATTTCCAATTTACATTTTTACAGCTTCACTTAAAGTAGATTTTCACTATCCAACCACCGGAAATATCACACTGGGTCATGACGGTTTTGCCGCCGATAAAAAAAAAAAACGTTGTTTTCCTTTTTTACCACCAGATGGTGCATGGATCAGTGTTCAGTAAGTCACCCATTCAATCAAGGAAGCCAAACTTTACCTTGCCATATTCTTTTTTTTTCTCTTTCATTAATTTTTATTGACATGTTTAGACATATGAACAAAAGAAAGCCCTTTATGTGGGTAATACAATGCAATTGTGACATTTGGAACAGGATATATGCAAGAATACAGTGACTTTAAATTTCAGATGCATTTACATCTTCTTATATCGCATGTCCTTGCTGATCAATGTTTGCAGAAAAAAATCTGCAAAGCAGAGGCCAAAAGCCAGGAAGATGAAAGGGGAAAAGAGAAACAAGAAAAAGGGGAAGGGGGAGGGAAAGAGGGGTTATCCAGCCCATCCCACACTGCACCTATTAGTAGGTAAACTACCAACGCTAGTGGGTCAATTTGAAAAGCTGAGTATCCCATCCAGAGTTCCCAGATTGAAAGAAATCTATCGCATCATCTGGGGATCACCTCCCTGAAAGGTATAAACTGCTTTTTCCAGGCTCCTGCTATAGTCTGTTTAGATGAAAGGAAGAAGAATGTAATCGATTTGAACAACCTGCCCAAACGGCACGGCCAAATTTCCTGGGTCAGAATCGAATTACTAATGGGCAGGATGTGGGATATATTGCCCTTCATACTGTATATATGTTGCATATATTAGCAAAATTGCTTCTGGGGCTTGAGGATTCTGCGTGCACCATTTCCAAAAGAAAGTGTGCTATGTACATGCAGTTGTTAATTTAATTAGTGAGGTAAGCAAATATCTTAATTGCAAAGAGCGAAAGAACCCACCTCTGTGGGACATCACATTTCAGTTTTAGTTTAACTACCATCTGAAAAATGTTTTGTTCTTGTATTTTAGACCTTAGAAAAAGAAACATTTCTACATGCAGCCTCTACAATGTTTTCAGAAACCCAGAAAGCCTTTGTAAGCCTTTGTAAGCACAGCACAGGATTCACTGGGTTCTATTAGTGACAGCTATCAACCTGGAGAAATCCTGCCACCTTGACTCCATTTTCCAAATTTTAAAAAGTGCTTTAGATGCAGCCATGCGGCCACTGTGTTTACAAACGTGGGCCTTTGTAAGGCACGTACAGGTTTCCTGGGCTTCCTTACAGCTAAAACCATGGAAGAATTAGGTCAAATGAACCCCAAGTTTTTATATTTTTTTAAAAATGCCTCAGATTTTGCCATGCGGATGCAACAGTCATCTTAAGCCGGAGCTTCAGCATGATTTAATAAAAAGCCCAAACCCTTGAAAAACTATTCCCCAGCATCTAAAATTATTATATTTCAAGTTTTTAGTCATTTACTTATTATTCTTTCCCCCACCGAGCTGCAACTCTGTTCAGGACTCTAGGATACAGGCACCGTCATCTTGACTCAGAAGCATCACATACTGAGAAGAGGGGGGAAAAGTGCAGGGGGGCGGGTTATAGCTGTGCTTTGCACAGACAGAGCAGAGCTGGGTCAGGGAAAGGACAGCAATCCCAGAATGCAGAGCGACACAGTCAGAAGACACTTCCTGTTTGCAGGCTGCCTGATGCTCCATGAGCATCAGGGCCTGGGAAAGGTGAGCTAAATTGGGTGACCTGGGGAGTTTCACACAGCGGCGTACCCCGAATCAGGGTGCCCTGGGGGCAAGGATCACAACCCGGGATAGTCAAAATCCTGGATTTTGGTCCAGTTTAAGTGGACTGTTGAGGCCGCATGCCAGAATCTAAACCATTTTTTAAAATTATAAAAATGGTGGGGTCAAGGCAACATAAACAGGGGTGGGGGGACAGGGCGACTGGACCTCTTGTGCCTGCATCCAGCCACATTTCTGCCTATGGAACGAATGGTCCTATTGTAGCTAAAGTGTGAAGATATCCCATCTTACTAACTACTGGGACAGTACTGTAAATGGCTTCCCACTTTCTAGAGTGTACTGTTGCAGTCCCATGACAGCATATACATTTTTAGTTGAGACATATTTATCATCATACGTGTTTACATTTTGCAAGAATGACTTGGGTTACAAGTGTCAATAACATACTTTGAAAAATAAAGTTTTCTCCAACATAACATTGCAATTATATGTTTATGTAACAATCCATTTCCTGTTCAACATAGTGTGACTAAAATGTTCACTTTTATCTTGTCCCCTTTTTTTCTTTCCTCTTATGGCCCTCACCCAAGCAATTCCCCTGG
Source organism: Gastrophryne carolinensis (assembly GCA_027917425.1). Taxonomy (NCBI): domain Eukaryota; kingdom Metazoa; phylum Chordata; class Amphibia; order Anura; family Microhylidae; genus Gastrophryne; species Gastrophryne carolinensis. The sequence continues at coordinate 266,741,993 of CM051234.1, forward strand.
CCACAACTAATCACATGGTAGCTGGAGGATTGCCAGACACAAGCTTTGCAAAGAACTAAACACTTTGCTCAAAGCTGGCTACAAAGCTTTGGTGGCAATGTATATCTCCATGTTCTATAAGAGAGGTTGCAATCCACTACATTCTAAATAAATGTTTTAATTTGTTGAGGAAAAGTCCCAAGGGGGCATCTGGCTGAGATGACACATAAGGGAAATTTACTGCCTTCAGAAATGCGGTCTACCTCAGCTAGCCATAGACCTAGGACTGACCATTTGAGAGTGTAGGGAATATAATTGACCACATATTTTAAGTTATTTTATTACCAAAAATGGGGGGCAACTCCACAGGAGATGAAGAGGAGTAAGTTCATATGTTGTATTAGGTTTTGGTCTATGTGTTTATTGGTAAACCTGGAGGTCCCATGTATCCAATCTTTTAACTATCTCAGAATAGCTGCGTAATTATAGGATTCAAAGTTTGGAAAATGAATGCATACATTGACAGGATCTGCTGCAATATGGGTAAACTTATGCTCTGATGTTTATTTGTTCAAAATAACATTTCAACAATGTTGATTTGCTCTCCTGAGAACCAACCAAAGTCCCCAAATAATTCCAGTATAGGTGGTAAAACTTCAGTTGGATTGGATATATAAAACAATATATTGTTATATAATATAATATATCTGCAAAAGCAATGTACTTTACCACAGCATTTCTTAGCCTGATAGCATTAAAAAAAATCAGAGCCCTAAAGGTCAGGTCTAGGACTATGCTAAACAAAACAGGGAATGGAAAACTTGATGGGTTCTTCTAGACATAGTACCATATTTTTTGCGCTATATGTTGCTCCTGACCATAAGGTAACCTAGGTTTTAGAGGAAAAAAATATTTTTGACAAAATGTGATCTGCAGGATCACTGAGAGGCATGGAAGTCCTGTGAGATCAGAGCGAGACCAGGGAGTGCTGTGGGATCAGAGGGAGGCAGGGAATGGTTGTGGACTCGCAGGTAGACTCAGAAGGGTTGTGGGATCAATGGGAGACATGGATCAATGTTGTAGGATCAATGGGAGACTACGGAATCACAGAGAAGCATGGATGAGCTGTGGGATCAGAAGGTGGTTTGGAAGGGCTGCAGAATCACGGGGGGGGGGGGGGGGGGGATGAAAGGGCTGCGTAGTCAAAGAGAGATAGGGGAGGGCTGCGAAGTCACAGAGTAGTATCGAAGGGCTGCAAAATCACAGGTAGGCATGTAAGGGATGTGGGAACAGAGGGTGGCACGGAAAGGCTGCAGAATCAAAGGGTGGAATGGAAGGGCTGTGGAATCACAGGGTGGCATGGAAGGGTTGCAGGATTAGAGGGAGGCATGAAAGGTCTGCAAGATAACTGAAAGGTAGTGCACACTAAACACTGACATGCTGGAATGCTCTGGACCCTGGACATGAGAGGGAGCTTCTGTCTTTACTCTGTGACCACTCTGGACCTGGTTATCACTGCTCCCCGTCCCGCAACCGAGTGACCAGGAAATACATTTGTGTTAGAACCCTGGGTTCGGCTGATGCCCGGCTGGTGGCTGGGGTCAAATCTGGTAGGTATCAGCAGAGATCTGGCTGCTCTCTCACCCTATCTGCAGTTCCGTTAGCCACCGGCAGGTGTCAGCAGAGCTCTGGCTGCTCTCTCTCCTCATTATGTGCTGTACTTGCTGTGGAGGCTATTTTAAAGGGTCCGCCCAATGTGATTGGCCCTACTGAAATTGATCTCTGTCATCAACTAAGTTACTGATCATGTACAAATCAATGGAAACACGCAGATGTTTTTTGTCTGTGTGTGCCTTGGTGCATGCACATTATAAATGGTTTTAATTTACCTTTTGATTAAAATTTGAATAGATCATTTTTAGAGTATTTGTCTATTATGTAAATATATGATCAATGGTATATGTTATGCGGGGTAAGGATGCTGTGAGCTCTCAGACACAGAAAGGGGCATGCCTAAACCCCTAGAGAGTTCATATTGGAGAACTCTCCGGCCTGACATAATCCTGTTGCCCACCCAAACTCCACCTGGCCAGAGCATAGTGCATGCTGGGAACTTTAGTCCCTCTAGCTATTACCAAAGTCTTCGTTCCTAGCCCCCTAAAATGCATCCTGGAGTGATCAGAAAGTTGCTTGCATTAACAGATAGCCATGCTGATGCTGTGCACGCATTTTTTGTGGGATATTCCAAATCCATGTGCCTAGACATGATAAACCTTATCCATTCTCTGATTGATCAAGGGGGTTTTGATTTCCCTGCTGCTCAATCCCTCATTAAGATCCTGGTGGATGTGGCTTTCAATATCAATACTCCTTTGCCACAGGTTAAGCAGGCCTGTTCCATTGAACCCTGTGTCCCTGATCAGATTCCCCCAGCTCCTCTCCCTTTAGATAGATCTGTAGGGTCTATGGATTACTCTGAGGTGCTGTGTGCTTCACCTGGGGCCTTGGCTCAGGGGTCTACTGTTTCCAAACTGTGCCTGCTGCTGGAAGCCAGGACCCTGATTCCTAGTTCTATGAAGAATCTGATGATGATCCTTTCTTTGAGATCCATGCCACTGATGCTTGGACTGATTATTCTGATGAGGATTGTGAGGTCGATGCCGGCCTGTCACCAGAGCGCCCCATGGTCGATGCCAGCCTGTCAACAGAGCGTCCCATGGTCGATGCCGGCCTGTCACCAGAGCGCCCCATGGTCGATGGCAGCCTGTCAACAGAGCGTCCCATGGTCGATGCCGGCCTGTCACCAGAGCGCCCCATGGTCGATGCCAGCCTGTCAACAGAGCGTCCCATGGTCAATGCCAGCCTGTCACCAGAGCATCCCATGGTCAAGTCAGCCGCCGCTGGGCCCAACCGCCAGTCAGCCGCCGCTGAATGCCTCCTAGAATCTGCCCTGTTTCATTACCAGGCCTGCAGCCGGGTCCCTCAGCCAGCCTGCAGCCGGGTCCCTCAGTGAGCCTGCAGCCGGGTCCCTCAGCCAGCCTGCAGCCGGGTCCCTCAGCCAGCCTGCAGCCGGGTCCCTCAGCCAGCCTGCAGCCGGGTCCCTCAGCCAGCCTGCAGCCGGGTCCCTCAGCGAGCCTGCAGCCGGGTCCCTCAGTGAGCCTGCAGCCGGGTCCCTCAGCCAGCCTGCAGCCGGGTCCCTCAGCCAGCCTGCAGCCGGGTCCCTCAGCCAGCCTGCAGCCGGGTCCCTCAGCCAGCCTGCAGCCGGGTCCCTCAGCGAGCCTACAGCCGGGTCCCTCAGCCAGCCTGCAGCCGGGTCCCTCAGCCAGCCTGCAGCCGGGTCACTCAGCGAGCCTACAGCTGGGTCCCTCAGTGAGCCTGCAGCCGGGTCCCTCAGCGAGCCTGCAGCCGGGTCCCTCAGCGAGCCTACAGCCGGGTCCCTCAGCGAGCCTACAGCCGGGTCCCTCAGTGAGCCTGCAGCCGGGTCCCTCAGCGAGCCTGCAGCCGGGTCCCTCAGCGAGCCTGCAGCCGGGTCCCTCAGCGAGCCTACAGCCGGGTCCCTCAGCGAGCCTACAGCCGGGTCCCTCAGTGAGCCTGCAGCCGGGTCCCTCAGCGAGCCTGCAGCCGGGTCCCTCAGTGAGCCTGCAGTCGGGTCCCTCAGTGAGCCTGCAGCCGTGTCCCTCAGCGAGTCTGCACCAGGACTCCCTGGCTCTGAGTCTGCACCTGGGTTCTGCTACCAGCCTGTACCAGGAATCCCTGGCCCTGAGTCTGCACCCGGGCTCTGCTACCAGCCTGTACCAGGACTCCCTGGCTCCCAGTCTGCAGCCGGGCTCTGCTACCAGCCTGTACCAGGAATCCCTGGCTTTGAGTCTGCAGCCAAGCTCTGCTACCAGCCTGTACCAGGATTCCCTGGCTCCACATCTGCATCCGGGCTCTGCTACCAGCCTGTACCAGGACTCATTGGCTCCGAGTCTGCACCCAGGCTCTGCTACCAGCCTGTACCAGGACTCCCTGGCTCCGAGTCTGCACCCTGGCTCTGCCTTGGCCCTGCACCCGGACCGTGCTTTGCCCTGTCTTGAACCCGCACCCGGCCCTGTCTGGAACCTGGGCCCTGTTTGAACCCGGGCCCTATCTTGAATCCGCACTCGGGCCCTGTCTTGAATCTGCACCCGGGCCCTGTCTTGAATCCACATCTGGGACCTGTGAAACCTGGCCAACCATCTGGATCTCTTCTCCTATGGACTCTAGCTCCACAGTGGATCCCGGAGGTGGGATTAATACCCGGATTTTGGCCTTTTTTTATATCATGGACTTGAGCTTTTACTGTTTGGTCTTGCTCTCTGGAGAGAATTTTTTTTTCAGAGGAGCGTTTAGGAACCTCTCCTGAGAAGGGGGTAATGTTAGAACCCTGGGTTCGGCTGATGCCCGTCTGGTGGCTGGGGTCAATTCTTACCCCATCTGCAGTACCAGCAGGTGTCAGCAGAGCCCTGGCTGCTCTCTCACCCCATCTTCAATTCCGTTATCCACCGGCAGGTGTCAGCAGAGATCTGGCTGCTCTCTCACCCCATTTTTTGCTGCACCTGGTGTGAGGGCTATTTAAAGGGCTCAGCCCTCCACCTGGTGCAGCAGAATTTAGTTTGCTTTGTTGTATCTGCATTGGAACCTGATTCTGTATCTGAATCTGTACCTGAACCGGCGATTGTATTGCAACCTGAGGCTGCTTGCTGTTGGTATTTGTCCTGAGCCTTTGGGTGAGTGCCCCAGCACCATAGGGCTTTAGTTATTCCCTTTATTAGTTATTCCTTCAGTAAGCCTTGTCTTTTGTCCCTTTGGTTGTATATCAGAATTGAAGATCCTTTTGTCTGTTACCTTTGACTTATTAATAACCCCCCCGTTTACAGCATTTCCATTGCCTGTGTCTTTGCTCTGGCCAAACTTTCTGCTCCCTGGCGGAAAGTTCTTATTGGAGAACTCTCCGGCCTGACAATTCGCCCCATAACATGCACACACACACACCACTTTGGGGGGAGGAAAGGTGCATCATATGCCACATAAAATATGGTATGTTGGAAGAGTTTCGATATCGAAACCTTGAACAAAAAATACAATTCTGTGAAATACTCACCTGTAGAATTGGTATTATAAATATACGTCCTGCTCCAGATAGATTACTTACACTTGGGTTATCCTCCGCCAGATGCCGCTGCACTGCAGAGACATGCAAAACAGGCTCCTCCCAGCCCCTCAAATACCCGGGGACCTCCCACAAATCCCCAGCATTGAAAAGCAGTGAACAAGAAGCCGGGAGAATTTAACCACCCAAAAACTGGTTACTATAATAATGATAACAATCACCATACAGGGGATCCAGAATAATGCAACAAACAAGGGTGGGGTGGAGCAGGACGTACTGTATACAAACAATATCAATTCTACAGGTGAGTACTTCACAGAATTGTATTATTCTTAGTATACAGTAAGTCCTGCTCCAGATAGATTACTTACACTTGGGACATCCAATAGCAGTGTCCATAAAGTAGGGTGGGATCCCCCAACAAAAGGTAACAGCAGACAGTTTAAACCACTGCCGCCTGCAAAACCTTGCAGCCAAAAACAGCATCAGCTGAGGCCCTAACATCAACCTTGTAAAACTTTGAAAAGGTATGAACAGAAGACCAAGTAGCGGCCTTGCAAACTTGTTCAACAGAAGCCTGGTGCTGGAAGGCCCAAGAGGCACCAATAGCACGAGTAGAATGAGCAGTAAGGCGGAAGGGAGGACACTTCCCCTTAGCAGAATAGGCCTGAATCACAGCCTGACGAATTCATTTGCTAATAGTAGACTTGGCAGGAGCCAAACCCTTCCTAGGACCAGAAGGGACCACAAAAAAAGCATCAGTCTTCCTGAATGCCGCAGTGACTACCAGGTAATACTTCAGACACCTGACCACATCCAATGAATGCAAAACCCTTTCCTTAGCGTTGCTAGGACACAATGAAGGAAGAACAATATCCTGGTTCAAATGAAAAGCAGACACCATCTTAGGCAGGAAATCCGGCTTAAAGCGGAACACCACCTTATCCTGGTGTCTCTCAAAGTATGGGGGCTGGATAGACAGAGCCGCCAGCTCAGACACACGCCTGACTGAAGTAATAGCCACCAGATAGACAACCTTGAGGGTAAGTACAGCCAGAGCAGCATCCTGAATAGGCTCAAAGGGAGCACCCTGCAAGGCAGACAAAACCAAGTTCAAGTCTCAACAGGGACCATAGGTTTACGTGGGGGACGCACATGAGTGACCCCCTGAAAGAAGGTCTTAACCAAAGGATGCTGAGCAAAAGACTTCTGAAAGAAGACAGACAGGGCAGAAACCTGACCCTTCAGAGTACTGAGTTTTAGACCCAACTCCAAACCATGCTGTAAAAACTCCAGAACCCTAGGGACTAAGAACTCCCTACAGGGGAGAGACCCAGACTCACACCAATCAATGTAGGTACGCCATACCCTATAATAGATGGCAGAAGAAGTCTTCTTCCTAGCCTGCACCATGGTATCCGCCACCGAGGCAGACAAGCCTTTCTCCATCAAGATGGAGGTTTCAGCAGCTAGGCCGTCAAAGCCAGAGTTTGTAAATTGGGATGGCGTAAGGAGCCCTGAGTGAGCAGATCTGGCGCCCCCGGCAGGACGTACTGGTCTACTGCCATTTGCACCACGTCTGCGAACCACACTCTTCTTGGCCACCTGGGGGCCACCAGAATCACTGGCACCCCTTCCAGAGCAATCTTGCGCAGGAGCCTGCCCAGCAGGAGGAACGGAGGAAAGACATACAGGAGCCGAAATTCCTTCCACGACATTGACAGAGCATCCGTGGCCAAGGCCAGAGGATCCTGAGACAGGGAGACAAAGGCCGGGAGCTTGTGATTGTGACGGGATGCGAACAGATCCACATCCGGTAGACCCCAACGGTGACAAAGGGACTGGAATACCCTGTTGCAGAGGGACCACTGCTCAGAGAGTCTGCCAGTAGATTCTCTGCCCCCGGGATATACACAGCCGAAATGCATTGAACATTGGCCTCCGCCCATGTCAGAATCCGCGACACTTCCTGGAGGGCACCTCTGCTCCGGGTCCCTCCCTGATGGTTGATGTAGGCAACTGCCTTCCTGTTGTCTGAGTGCACCTGCACAGACATTCCCTGCAGGTAATCGGTCAACTGCTCCAGTACCAACCTGATTGCCCGTAGTTCCAGAATGTTGATGGGTAAGTGGGCCTCCTGAGGAACCCACCTCCACTGGAACCGCAGGGACTTCCAGAATCCCCCCCAACCTGACAGACTGGCATCCGTGGTGACTGTCTCCCAGGAGGGGGCCAGAAAGGACCTGCCCTTTAGTAAGTTCTTGTGATCCAGCCACCACAAGAGGGACCCTTTGACCAAGGGGGGAAGCACACAAACCCCGTCCAAGGACGAGGGGTCCTTGTCCCATACTGACAGAAGGTGAAGCTGCAGAGGCCTCAAATGGAACTGAGCAAAAGGCACCGCCTCGAAGCTCGCCACCATTAGGCCCACAAGCTGCATTCCCTGCCGGAGGGAGGGCTGGGGGCACGAGAGCAGGAACCTCACCTGCGCAGTCAGAGCTTCCACCTTCTGTTGAAGAAGGAATATCCGTGACTGAACCGTATCCAGAATCATCCCCAGGAATGGGGTCACCGACGAAGGGGACAGAGAGGACTTGGGGTGATTGATCACCCAGCCGAAGGACTCCAAGGTGGACACTACCAGCTGAGTGTCCAGCTCTGCCTGCTGTAGGGACCGCGATGTGATGAGAATGTCGTCCAGGTAGGGCAGCACGCGTATGCCCCTTGACCTTATCAGAGACATCACCCCCACCAGCACCTTGGTGAACACTCTGTGGGCTGAAGTGAGGCCGAATGGTAAGGCCACAAATTGGTAATGTTGATCTTTCAACGCGAATCTGAGAAACCTTTGATGTCCCGGGAAAACAGGGATGTGAAGGCAAGCATCTTTGATGTCCACAGACGTCATAAAATCCCCTGGGTGCAGGGAGCCAATGGCCGAGCGCAGAGTTTCCATGCGAAAGCGCCTGTTCTTGACAAATTTGTTGACGATCTTTAAATCCAGAATGGGCCTGACTGAACCATCTTTTTTGGGCACCGTGAAAAGGTTGGAATAGAACCCCTTGCCCAATTCTCTTAAAGGGACCCTGCAAATGACCCCCAGATCTAGCAGTCCTTGCACAGCCTGCATCAAGACCTGAGCTGATACAGGGTCCTGGGGGACCCGGGACCTGATGAATCTTGTGGGGGGACGCACAGCAAACTCTATCTTGTAACCAGGGGACACTACCTCCTGAATCCACCGGTCTGAGACTTGGCGCCTCCAGACGTGTGCGAAGTACTGTAGCCGCCCCCCCACCCTGACGGGCGAGGGCGCCCCATCATGCCTGAGGGGTCTTGGGAGGGGCTTTGGGTTTGGACCCCCAGGAGGAGCCAGGACGTCGTCCTCTGCTCCTATGCCAGGAATCTGTGTGAGCCCCCGCGAAGGACTCCCTTGTCCCCTACTTAGCGCCTCGGTAGGGGACTGAAAGGGGGCCCTGGCTCCGAAATGGCCGGGACTGCCGCCTGCGCTGGGGTAACTTACCTCCTTTAGCAACGAGGTCTAGGCGGTTCCCAAACAGGCGTAGCCCCTTAAATGGAAGCCCAGTAAGGGCTTTCTTAGCAGCATTGTCAGCAGCCCACTGGTGCAGCCATACCGCGCGGCGTATAGCTACTGCCAAGGCGGAAGATCTGGCACACATCCGAATAGCATCATCCGATGCAGACAGGATAAAGTTTACAAACACATCACAGTTAGTGCATTAATCGTATCAGGTGGCAATTCGTCTGGGCCGTCAAGTGCATTCCTGACCATGGCCCTGAGCGCCGCCGAAGTAATGGCCAAGGCGCAGACCGGGCTCAACGCCGCCCCCCCAAATGCAAAGGCATGGCATGCCAATTGGTCAATGCGCCGGTCCTCAGAGTCCCGCAGCGTAGTAGTGTCGGGAGAGTGCATAATAGAGGTGTTAGACAGCCCCAGAATAGGAGCATCGACCTCGGGGGGGGCGATGACCAGCACTTGACCATATCAGCAGGAAAAGGATACTTCCTGTCCAAACTCTTAGGAATCCCGGAAAGTCTACTGGGATGTTCCCACTCCTTAAACACAAGGTTATTGAAATGGGTTTGCTCAGGAAATTCCAATCGAGCCTTAGCAGTATGAAATAGCTCACCCCTTTGCCTGGGAGCCGCAACAGGGGGAGAGATGGACAAAACCTCAAAAATCTGAACCAGCAGTTTGTCAGTATCCTCCGGGGTCCAGTGATCAGAGCCAGAATCGTCATGACCCCTTGACTTCTCGTCAGATGACCCTGAGTCAGAGAACAGCTCCCCTTCGTCCGAGGGGGTATAGCCATATAGATGCAACAACTCATCAGCCTCTGTAGGGAAAAGAGTGGCATCAGGGGTTAAGTGCCGCGGTGGCCTTAAGCGCTAAGGTATTAGCAAGCAATTTTTCAACACTGGCCAGTCTAGCAGCCACATCAGGATGAGAATCCCCGCTTGTATTGGGGGTTAGACTCAGGCTTGGGGGAGTAGGTGAAGTGAGGCGAGGTGCAGGCCCAGCCACCGGGGGGGCGGGAACTACCATTAGCGCCTGCTGTGCACAAGGAATACAGACCCGTGCATTGTCACCGCTGATAGGTGAGACCCCACAAGCTACACACAGCCGGGCTTGTCCCGAAGGAACCCCGGTCACAATATCCTGGGATGCCTCCATATGGTGATTAATAGGCACAATAGGCCAGTAGGGATTGACGCTGAAGCTACCCTGGATGCCCCAATGAACTACAGGGAAGTGGGAGTAATTATACTAGGCCCAACTGGCAATTACACCGGGCTGGGAGAAACCACTGGATTTAACCGTCTGAAAGACATAATGAGAATAAGGGATGTCAGAACCATGCACAGTAAGCAAGGAGCATAAAAAATAGCCTGCGAGGGCACTTACAGACCAACGGAAGGAGAGGGACCGTTACCACGCGCGTGCGCGACGACACCTCAAACTGCCGCCAAGCGAACCTCGAAGGGCGGGCCAGACGCGGAGCGCGCCAAGCCAGGTCCCCACCCCCCCGAAGTGCGCGAAGCTCTAAGACAACGTCAATGTTGTCATGAGGAGCGAAGTGTATGACACACTTAGAATAGATGACTTGCCAAGGATGACGCCGCAGCGTCTGAGGCGACGCCGCCGCCCGGCGCAGCACATCCATGAAGGAAAAATGGCGCGTGCGGCGGCGGCAGTTACACAAGTAAAAAGCAAATCAGCGCGACGCCTGACACCACATATACAAGTCCAGGACATTACTAAGGCCGTAAGCGTGTAATCACAATACACTGGGACCAAACACCCCCCCCCCTTTCTTTCCCCCCGAGCTACGGGGGGAACGAGGGAGGACGGCGACCCTTTGTACAGGGCCCACCGCTACACGGGTCATGGGCAATAATGCGGGAGGGGCATCCCCTAGAGGCTCACCATCAGCCTAAACCGCCTACCCTTTGGTGGGGGACTGCGGTGGAGCAAGGCTCCATAAGCACGCATGGTGCTGCCTACCTTCACCGACCAGCGCAGCCCAGGCTGGGAGGCACATTACGAGGGGGACGGGTGTGAGTAGTCCAACAGGGCCGCAGGCTTTAATAGCCCCGCTCACCTGCGAGAGAGTGATACTTCATGTCTTCGCAGTCGGCACTGCAGAGAAATCTGTGGATTTGTGGGAGGTCCCCGGGTATTTGAGGGGCCGGGAGGAGCCTGTTTTGCATGTCTCTGCAGTGCAGCGCCATCTGGCGGAGGATAACCCAAGTGTAAGTAATCTATCTGGAGCAGGACGTACTGTATACTAAGAATAAAAAGAAACCCCCTTCAACTCCCTTGCATGACTCAATTGTCAGCAGTAACATTTTCTCCTGTATCCACACAAAGCTGAAACATTGCCTCACTAAATTTTCTTCTGGCTGCAGCCATCCTGAAGCACCCCTAAGGCTTCCTTTCCCAGCCATGCTGCTGCCTGTATTTAACTGACATTTAAGCTACAATGCACAATAGCAGGACACCCAGCAGCACTTTTTGAAGACTACCTGCAGGTCCATAGGATGCCATTTTGTGGTAAACTTCACCATGGCAGGAGTTAGAAAAAGTTAAATTCATTTTTATGTGCAGCAATCTGAACTGCCTTAGGGAGGTATGCATATGAGCACAGGTCGCACAGGAAATGAAAATCAAAAATATGTAAGACCATCTGGGCCTGGGACCTTATTATTAGATCTAATGGCCTTACTGTTATTGAAATGGGGTCATTCAGTGCCCGTCTTTGGGATTCAGAAAGTTTTGGAAGATCCAAACTCCTGCCGTGGTCAATTTTACAATGAAAATGGCATCTTATGCACCTGCAGGTAGCCTGCAAAGAGGAGATTCTGCTGGTTTTTCCTTGCATTTTGGGTTATGTTTGCTAAATCTACACAGAGGCACGGCTGGGAAGCTTTGAAATAATCTTCAAAAGATTTTAGTTTATCCTGGAATCTTCGGTGCCAGTCACTGGGTTTGCAACTACAGAGATACGATTTCTGGGACACAAATTGGCCAGGCAGGACAAGAGGGAGCCCACCTTGCTGGAAATATTTTTCCATTAAGAATTTCCAGAGAATCCTGCCTCTAATTAAGAACTTACAGATGGCCTGGCTTTTAATCAGATTTACATTTTCAACAGCAATCTCCTGGGTAAAATCCTGGGTTTTGTTCCTCATTAAAGAGGAACAGCCGCCTCTGTGACTAGCCATGGAGTCTAAAAAACAGGGCTGGCTGATTATCCCACCCTGGGGCAGTAAAACATCTCGCAATGCGTGCCAGCATTTCACGCTATGCAGAACTTCTATCGGGCAGGCTGATTCATTACTAACGCCAGGTAGCGGCAGATGAGCGTCTGTAGCAGGCATTTCAGAGCGCCCGCTAGTAGTCGCTGTGCTCGGCCGTGGTTCGCTAGTTCAGAGCGCCTCAGTCGCAGTGCAGCATTAATACTTTGTGGGAAGTTGCTATATAGAAGCGAATGGTAGCGACTGGTCAGTGCGGCCGACTGACACCATTGTCATCCAAAAAACTGCCTCACACACCGTCGGCGCTCAAAAATGCTTCGCTGTAGCCCAGAGCGCCATCTCTTCATTTTTGTTCTATCCTTTCTGCCTTCTCTTTTTTGCTGCTTTGTACTGCAGCCCCAAAGCTGCTGCTGCATAGGGGTTCCATAGCAACCAGGCCCCCTTGGTTGCTGAACAGGGGACCCCATAGTAGCCTGGCCCCCATTGCCACATAACAGTGGTGGGCCCACAGCAGTCTGCTATAGGGCCCCTCCTTCAAGGTAGCCGCAGTGTTTGGCAGCCCACCATTACAAAGCCACAGGTGCCAGGCTGCTATGGGGCCCCCCTGTGCAGAAGCCACAGGAGGCCCCATAGCAGCCTGGCCCCATTACTGCTGCACTGGAAGGAGAGGCCATATTGTAGGTTGCTGTGGGCCCCAATGTTACATAGCCACAGGGGCCAGGCTGCTATGGGGCAACCTGTGCAGCAGCCATAGGCCTATGCTGCTGCCAGCATCCTGGCTCATGGCTGCTGCTTGGGGGGGGGGAAGCATCCTGCCCCCTGTGGCTATGTAACAGCTGGGCCCACAGCAACCTGCAATATGGCTACCCTTTCCAGTGCCTGGCTGTGCCCCCGCTCCCCTGGGTGCCGCACTACATACCTGTTGGCAGGGATTGCAGGAGCCCGGGACACTGGGATTTGCTTGCTGCAACTATTTATTTTCGCTGCACTAGCGCAGCTCCTGCCTCTCCCCCCCCCCCCCATGGAGGGCCTGCGGGAGGAGTGAGAAGACTGCCCCGCACCCTCACATCACCCCAGGGCCACCCAGAGTCGCCTCGCCATTGGACAGGCCGTCAGGCGAAGCGACCAATCAGACGATGGAGGAGCAGGTGTTGCAGGCAAGCAGCCTGCAACCCGCCCCCACCATCAAAGGGACGTGCCACAGGAAGACTGGACAGTCACTGGAGCAGCGATGGAACGAGGAAGGTAAGTATTAGGGATGGGCGAACTGGTTAGTCAGAAACCAAGTTCGTTCCGAATTTCAGGAAAAATTCGATTCAGCACAAAACTTTTTTGGGGTTACTGGTGACCAAATCTTTCCTGAAATAAAAAAAAAAACTCACCACCATCCTCGTTCCAGCAGGTGGAGGCTTGCACAGCTTACAGTGCAGCCGGCTCCCCACTCCTCCCATGCGCAGGCTTTTGTGCATTCCTTGCCTCAAACAGGGAGCTTCACAGGTTAAATGTAGTTATGTTTGCACAAAACACCTGTTACTTTGTTTATAATATGTAGGTTTCTATGTAACTTTTAACTCATAATATTTATTATCAATGTTGCTATGACTTCCTCTGTGTCAACCTGGACACAGGATGTTGTTAACATTCAGAGCTGGCTAGGACAGGCAGGCTTTAACATTAGGAAGCCCTGATTGGTCTTCAGTCGTTTGTGACGTTTACACAGTGAAGTGAATATCAATTTGTGCTTGTGTGTTTTCAAATGACATGGCTGGTGATGATTGGCGCCTGCCGGACAGCGCAGTAAATAATACAATTCTGTGATTACTCACCTGTAGAATTGGTATTATACGTACATAATATATACGAAGATATTCCTTACTCTTGGGTTATACATCCAGCAGATGGCGCTGGACTGCAGAGACAGAAAAGAGGCTCCTCCCGGCCCCATACATACCAGGGACCTCCCACAAATTCCCCAGTATTGAAAAGCAGTTAAAATGAGACCGGGAGAACTATAACCATGATATAAAAAATTGAACATAAGAACAATCACCATAAAGAGGTAACTAAAAATAATGATAACAAGGGCGAGGTGGAACAGGACGTGCTGTATATGTATAATACCAATTCTACAGGTGAGTAATCACAGAATTGTATTATTCTAAATATACAGCACGCCCTGTTTCAGAAGATATTCCTTACTCTTGGGACATCCAATAGCAGTGTCCGTAAGGTAGGGTGGGATCCCCAAAGGTAACAGCTGACAGTTTAAACCACTGCCGCCTGCAGAACTTTGCGACCAAAAGCAGCATCAGCTGAGGCCCTAACATCAACCTTGTAAAACTTAGAAAAAGTATGAACAGAAGACCAAGTGGCGGCCTTGCAAACTTGTTCAACAGAAGCTTGGTGCTGAAAAGCCCAAGAGGCATCAATAGCACGAGTAGAATGAGCAGTAAGGCGGAAGGGAGGCTCCTTCCCCTTAGCAGAATAGGCCTGTATCACAGCCTGACGGATCCACTTGCTGATAGTGCACTTAGCCGGAGCCAGACCCTTCTTAGGTCCAGACAGGAGCACAAAAAGAGCATCAGTCTTCCTGAAGGACTCAGTAGCCACCAAATAGAACTTCAGAGTCCTGACCACATCCAGAGAGTGTAAAACCCTCTCCTTAGAGTTACTAGGATTAGGACACAGAGAAGGCAAAACCATGTCCTGATTGAGATGAAAAGCAGAAACAACCTTAGGCAGAAAATCTGGCTTAAAACGAAACACCACCTTGTCCTGGTGTCTCTCAAAGTAAGGGGACTTGATGGAAAGCGCCGCCAACTCAGAAACACGCCTAACAGAAGTGATAGCCACCAAAAAGACTACCTTAAGCGTAAGAATGGACAAAGGGGCCCCCTGCAAGGGCTCAAAGAGAGACCCCTGCGGGGCAGATAAGACCAAGTTCAAGTCCCAGACTGGTAACATAGGCTTATGTGGGGGACGCACGTGAGTAACCCCCTGGAAGAAGGTCTTGACCAGGGGATGCTGAGCAAAAGATCTTTGGAAGAAAATGGCTGAAGCAGAAACTTGACCTTTCAGAGTACTGAGCTGAAGACCCAGATCCAAACCATGTTGCAGAAACTCCAGAATCCTAGGAATAGAAAACACACGACAGGGAAGCGACTTGCACCAGTCAATGTAAGTACGCCAACCCTATAGTAGATGGAAGAAGAGGACTTGTTCCTAGCCCTGATCATGGTAGTAACAACCGAGGCAGGCAGCCCCTTTTCCCTCAAGATGGAGGTTTCAGCAGCCAGGCCGTCAAAGCCAGCGTTTGTAAATTGGGGTGGCGTAGGCGCCCCTGAGTGAGCAGATCTGGAACCCGAGGAAGGGGGTACTGATCTACTGCCAGCCGCACGATGTCTGCGAACCACACTCTTCTTGGCCAACAAGGGGCCACCAGTATGACTGGCACCCCTTCCTGAGCTATCTTGTGCAGCACCCTGCCCAGCAGGGGAAACGGGGGAAACACATACAGGAGTTGAAAACTCTTCCAAGACATTGCTAAGGCATCCATGGTTAAGGCCAGAGGATCCTGGGATAGAGAGACAAAGACTGGAAGCTTGTGATTGTGACGGGACACAAACAGATCCACATCTGGCTGACCCCAGCAGTGGCACAGGGAGCGAAACACCCTGCTGCTGAGGGACCATTCTTCCAGACGAGAGGTCCCCCTGCTCAGAGAGTCTGCCTCCAGATTCTCCACCCCCGGAATGTACACAGCTGAGAGACAAGGGACATTCTCCTCCGCCCAGGACAGAATCATAGACACTTCCTTGAGGGCCCTCTTGCTCCGGGTCCCTCCCTGAACAGCCCGACCCCGAAGGTGTGGGGTTAAGTGGGAAAGAACCAACCTGATCGCCCTCAACTCCAGAATGTTGATAGGAGAGTGGGCCTCCTGAGGGCCCCACCGACCCTGGAATTTCAGGGACTTCCAAAAGCCCCCCCAACCTGTCAGACTGGCATCCGTGGTGACAGTCTCCCAGCAAGGGGCCAGAAAGGTTCTGCCCCCCAGCAGGTTCCTTGAGTCCAGCCACCATGATAGAGACCGCCTGGCCAGAGGGGACAAAACAAACACCTGATCCAAGGACACGGGGTCCCAATCCCATACTGACAAGAGGTGATTCTGAAGAGGTCTCATGTGAAACTGAGCATATGGAACCGCCTCGAAGCAGGACACCATCAGGCCCACCAGCTGCATTCCCTGCCTGATGGACTGATGAGGACAAGACAGAAGGAGCTGTGCTTGTACTTGAAGACTTTCCACCTTCTGCTGAGGAAGAAAGATCTTGACCTGAGATGAATCCAGAGTCATGCCCAGAAAGGACTTCACCAGGGAAGGAGACAGGGAAGATTTGGGGTGGTTGATCACCCAGCCGAATGACTCCAGTGTGGACACCACCCGCTGGGTATCCAGCTCTGCCTGTTGGAAGGCCTGAGAAGTGATAAGCATGTCGTCCAAGTAGGGAAGAATGCGGATGCCCTGAGATCTCAACAGAGCCATCACTCCTGCTAGAACCTTGGTGAATACCCTGGGAGCCGAGGTGAGACCGAAGGGCAAGGCCACAAATTGGTAGTGCTGATCCTCCAGAGCGAACCTGAGGAATCTCTGATGACCTGGGAAGATAGGTATGTGAAAGTAAGCATCCTTGATGTCTACAGAGGTCATGAAGTCCCCTGGGCGTAGAGAATTCACAGCAGAGCGCAGAGTCTCCATGCGAAAGTGTCTGAATCTGACAAATTTGTTGAGGTGCTTTAAATCCAGGATGGGTCTGATGTACCCGTCTTTCTTGGGAACAGTGAAAATATTGGAATAGTAGCCTGTGCCCCTTTCCCACAAGGGCACCTGGCAAATGACTCCCAATTCCAGAACACCTTGGATAGCAAGGGACAGACCCTGAGCTGACAGGGGTTTGTGAGCCAACCGGGATTTGATGAATCTTGGGGGCGGCCAGGCTGCAAACTCTATCTTGTAACCGGAGGACACTACCTCCTGAATCCACCGGTCTGAGACATGACGCCTCCAGACAGGAGCAAAGAGCCGAAGCCGCCCCCCCCACCTGGATGGGTGAGGGCGCCCCTTCATGCCCGAAGGGGCTTGGGGGAGGACTTAGGCTGGGGACCCCGGGCGGGACCAGGGCGGCTACGTCCTCTGCCCCTACCCCAAAAATCTCTATGGGCTCCAGCAAAGGAAGCGCCCCGTCCAATCCTGGAACCCTGGAAGGAGGGAAGAAAGGCACCTGAACCCCAAAAGGACCGGGGCTGCCTCCTGCGCTGAGGTAATTTGCCTCCTTTAGCAAACAAGTCCAAACGTTCACCAAAGAGGCGCAGCCCCTTGAAGGGAAAACCAGTGAGAGCCTTCTTAGCAGCATTGTCAGCTGTCCACTTGTGCAGCCAGACCGAGCGACGTATCGCCACCAGCAAGGCAGAAGCCCTGCCACACATTCTAATGGTATCATCCAAGGCAGAGAGAACATATGCAACAAATTCCTCACAACGCAGAAAAGCTCTTTACTCTTCACTACCAGCATCATCAGGGGCCCCATCCAAGAGACTCCTGAGCAGGCTTTTAATAGCAACAGCTGTAATGGCGGAGGCACAGACCGGACGCAGTGCGGTCCCCACACAGGCAAAAGCATGGCAAGCCAGCTGTCTGTCCTCCCCATGCCTCAGGGTAGTAGAGTCAGGGGAATGCATGACGGATGTGTTGGGACAACCCCAGAACTGGTGCATCCACCTCGGGAGGACATGACCAATGTTTAGCCATCTCAGCGGGGAAGGGATACCTCTTATCCCAACTCTTTGGTACCCCGGGAAGCTGGCAAGGCCGTTCCCACTCTTTGAGCACCAGATTATTAAAGTGAGTTTGTTCAGGAATCTCCAAGCGTGGTTTAACAGTATGAAACAGCTCCTCCTGCTGCCGCTGAGCCACGGCAGGAGGAGACATACAGAGTACTTCAAAAATGTGAGCCAAAAGCCTGTCAGTATCATCTGAAGCCCATGGGTCAGAGCCAGAATTGGCCCCATACACCCTAGATTGTTCCTCAGATGATTCTGAATCGGAAAATAATTCCCCCTCTTCCAGGGGGGTATAACCGGTAACGTCATAAAACTCTTCAGCCTCCATAGCAAAAAGAGTAACACCAGGTGATAAATGCCGCTTCCTAGCAGAAGCCTTACGCGGGCCAGACCCAGCAATATGTCTTTCAATGCTGGCTACCCGTGCAGTCAAATCAGGCTGAGACTCCCCACTGGTATGCACCTCACTAGGAATCAGATGTAAGCGTGGGGGGGTAGGTGAAGCCAGAGGGGGCGCAGGCCCAGCCACAGGTAACCCAGACTGCAGCGCAAGCGTCTGCTGGGCGCAGGGTACACACACCCTGACATTGTCACTTATAGGGGATACCCCACACGCCACACACAGCCGAGCTTGTCCCGAAAGGAACCCCAAGGAACCCCAAGCACATTATCCTGAGAAGCCTCCATATGGTGATTATTGTGGCACAATAGGCCAATTGGGATTGACGCCAATAAGGCTACCCGGGATGCCCCAATAAACCGCTAGGGAAGTGGGAGATATACAAAAACAATAGCCCTCCAATAAGGAGTTAACGCTAAATAGAGGGGATAGGACTGCGAGAAACCACAAAAAAAAGGTTGACCCGCCAGTAAGACATAAAGCAAAGAACCCGTAAGCATAATACAATGAAATACAAAGAAAGCCAGCCCGCAGGGGCACTTACGGACCATGATAGGGAGACGCCAGACACACAGCACAGGAGCTCCAAAATGGCACCTGCGTATACCTCGAGGGGAAGGCCGCGGAGAAGTGATGCAGAAAACGTCATCCGCAAGGACCGCCCCCCCCCTGAAGAGCGCGAAAACGCACCCCCATGACAAGGCCAGCCAATGATGGCGCAGCAGCGCCTGAGGCGATGTCGCCGCCGTCCGTGGAGCGGAGTACAGGCGCGCGGCGGCGGCGGCAATAGCAAACCAGTGCAACCAATGTCAAACACATAGCAAAACACATAGTAGTATATACACTTATAGCACTCTGGGGACATAGTTATATTAAAATATAAATTAATCTCTTTTCTAGGGGCCACAATTAAGAAACAGTTAAGCCCCAAAGACCAGGGCATCTGGAAAGTAAGTGCACCCAGTCTTCAGTAAAACTAGTTCATTTTATTTCATACATACTATGTATAACTACTGATCATTATTTCATGTATTTGAACAAGAAAAAATAGTGCACTGAAGAAGCTGGATGACCAGCGAAACGTTTGCATAACCCTATGATAGAAACAGATGCACCAAAATTGACTAACCATAACGTGACAGTGCAACAGGTCTTGCTACAAACCTGTGCAAAGCACAATTGCTACAAACTGAAACTGTTGTCTCAAACATGTGACAACACGAGAAAGAGATTGTAATATGTTGAAGAATTGGTGTGACATGGTAAAAATATGTGATGGTAAAATATCTGTTTAACACCAATGTACAGATATTAAGATGAACTGTGAACAATAAATGTATGTTAAGATATTATTATTGCAATAGATTTTGTTATACTATAACCTTGAGAAAGACGAGTCCCAGAAACTACTCCACACAGGGTTAGCAAGCTCTCCTAAGGGCTCTAACCACTCCCCCCCAAACCCCTTCAATTTCAAAGGAGTAGGGACACCCATTACCTAAAGAAATCCAGGTTCTATTCTAAGTGGAGCCAACTGACTCCACTTTACCCCCCTTAACATAGTATATACACCCCCCAGGGGGCGAGGGGCAAATGGCCGCGGGAGGGGCATCCCATAAGGCTTACCACAGGCCTGTACTGCCTACCCTTTGGTGGGGGACTGTGGTAGGAGCAGCGCTCCTTAGCACCTAGCAGCAGTGCTGCCTACCATCACCCGACCAGCGAAGACTAAGCTGGGAGGCAGTGAAAAGGAACGGGTGGGAATAGTCCTACAGGGCTGCAGGCTAATAAGCCCCGCTCACCTGCAAGTAGAAAGAGCCATCTTCTAGTCATCGCAGCCCAGACTGCAGAGAAGAACTGGGGAATTTGTGGGAGGTCCCTGGTATATATGGGTCTGCAGTCCAGCGCCATCTGCTGGATGTATAACCCAAGAGTAAGGAATATCTTCTGGAACAGGACGTGCTGTATACTTAGAATAATAATTAACCATGTGAGTGCAGGGTCTTTTAGCAAGATTAGCTACAGCTATCCAGCATTTTATGCCCCGCTGACAGTGCAGCCCGCCTTCTCCCTCTGTCAGCATTTAGGTAAGCTTGTGCTACACACAGCATGGTGGGAGCGAGGAGGCTGGCCCTACAGCTGACAGTGCAGGCATCCTCCCCGCTCCCACTATGCTGTGTTTAGCACACATTAGAGATGAGCAAAAGATTTGATTCGGAGGAACCCCAATCGTCCGAATCCAATAGGAAGTTCGCTCATCCATTGGACCCCCCACTGCTGCACCAGTGGGCCCCCTACCGGCCCGGGCCCTCGGCAGGTGCCCGGGTTTGCCGGTTGCTGGAGCCGGCCCTGCTCCAAGGTATAAACGATCTAAGCTTATTTTGATAAAAACAGGATAATGGTATGAATTTGAGATGGTGGCAATTTTAGATTCCTCTATTTTGGAAAACAGACTGTCACGGACAACTCACATTCTCGCTGGTCCCACGGCGTCTGCAGGCGGCGCGGGCTCCGGCGCCTGTCTGCCTCCGTCCCCGCTCGGCGGCCGCGTCTCCAGCGGGCAGCGTCGAAGCGAGCGGGGACAAGCAGACACGCGCCCTCTCCTCCTCACTCCTCTCTGACAGCTCGTGCTTGCGTCTGTCTTGTGACCTCCGGCGGCGCTGCAGTCAGCGCGCCTGCCGGAGGCTGGTTTGAGGTGGGCCAATGAGCCCTTGCATTTAAGGTGGACCAATAGGTCCAGCCTTCACTGGGCAAAAACGCCCCTTTGAGTATTAAACTGGGCAATCAGCCCAAGGTTGTTATGCGCACCAATCACCTTTACTCCCTCCTGGCCAATCCCATCAGTTCCCATCCAATAAAACTTGGTTCCCCGCAGTGGTTCCTTGCCTGTGATAGTGTGCTGCTGGGTGTGATTATCGGTATCTGAACTTTCCTGTTATTGATCTTGCTGTGTATTGACCATCCCGTGATTGCCGCCTGGACCGACCATTGCCTGTTTCTGACTTCGATTTGTCTGCTCCCTTGTACTGCGTACCCGTGACCTTCTGGCTTGACCCTTGGCTTGACTTTGACTATTCTTCCATCTCATCCTTTGGTGCTGCGCTTGTCTGGACTGATCTCTCGTGTATGACCCCTGCTTGCCAGACCTCGCCCAGTCTCGTTCCTGGTTCATCCGCCTTTCTCCCTGCAAGTCCGCATCCTTTGTGCTACGAAGTCCTGGGGGCAAACATGCCCGGTGAGGCGTGTAAAGCGTCCCGGCACACGGGAGCTTGACTATAGATGAAGCTAGCAGCGGAGATTGGGGGTTGCGGACTTACTCAGAAGGCGGGTGTCCCACGGGACCTGACACAGACCTTCATATACCAGAAAAAGATCAAATCTAGAAAGAGTTTTATGTGCAAATGAGAGAGACATGTACTCCTTTTCCGTGAGGTGTGTGAGCAGCCAGATGTCCACCAGTGGAGTATTCTGGATAAGGTTATTGAAGTCTTTATTTGATCTATTCTGAACCGTAGTCGCTGTCACTGATGGTCTGAAGTGCCATTGACATCCCCAGCCATTATCAGATTTGAAAAGTTTTTATTCTAATATCAGTTTCAGCAGTTGAATGAAGAAGGGGCCAAAGCCAATGTTTGGGGCATACATATTCAACAGTGTGAATGTTGTATTCACTATTTCTATCATCCTTGTTGATTTCCTTGACAGTGGTTTGTAGATGTATACCAAGGATTATAGCCGCTCCTTTCATCTTATATATAAGGTAGTTGCATGGACCTGACCCATCCACGTGTCATGGAGGTGAGTGGTGTCCCTTTCTGACCAATGTGTTTTTGCAGCACATTTCTACGTTTCACAGGTGAGTTCAACCCTGCTACATTCCATTATATCAGTTTTAATAAGGGAATTGTTATGTCCTGTCTGTGGAATTCACCGGTGAATTCAAAGTGAATTGAATTAATGGAAATAACAAGTTTAAGCATCCAAATGTCATATAAACTCATAGCAGTTTGAGTTCTACAGGGGAGAACAATGGTGATCAAACTTCTGGCCTAGAAAAATACCGTCTTGTGATTACTCACCTTTAAAACGGATATCAGAAGTGTGACATACACTCCGCTTCAATTCCTCATGACATTTGGGTTATTCTCCAGTAGAGGGCGAGCTTCTGCAGAGATGAATGCAAAAAAGGAGCTCCTCCCAGTCCATAAATACCTGGGACCTCCCACCAATTCCCCAGTGTAAAATAGCAGTAAGGGGACCAGGAAGAACCAAATATAACAATACTAACAACCAAGAAACAATGGTTCACCATATAAAGGATCCAGAACACCAAACAGGGTGAGTGAAGCAGAGTGTATGTCACACTTATAATATCCGTTTTAAAGGTGAGTAATCACAAAACGGTATTGTTCCAAGTGTGACATACACTCCGCTTCAATTCTTCATGACATTTGGGACATCCAATAGCAGTGCCCATCATGGGTGGGAACCATAAACAGTAAAGAACGCACCAACTTAAACCACTGCAGCTTGCAGAACCTTGCGGCCAAAAACAGCATCCGCTGAAGCCCGCACATCAACCTTGTAAAACTTAGAAAAGGTATGAACGGAAGACCAAGTAGCAGCCTTACAAACTTGTTCAACAGAAGCCTGGTGCTGAAAAGCCCAAGACGCACCAACAGCATGAGTAGAATGCGCAGTGACCCTAAAAGGGGGAGTCCCCCCCTTAGCAGAATAGGCCCCAACAATGGCCTGACGAATCCATTTGCTAATGGTAGACTTGGCCCACAGGGCACCAAGAAAAAGGCATCCGTCTTGCGGAAAGAAGAAGTAGTCACCAAATAGTACTTAACACAGCGAACCACATCCAAATTGTGCAAAACCCTCTCCTTGTCATTGCTAGGCTTAGGACACAAGGAAGGGAGAACAATATCCTGATTGAGATGGAAAGCAAAAACCACCTTAGGAAGGAAATCTGGCTTAAAGCGAAAGACCACCTTGTCCTGGTGTCTTTCAAAGTAAGGGGCCTGAATCGACAGAGCCGCCAACTCAGAAACACGCCGAACAGAGGTAATAGCCACCAAGAAAGCAACCTTTTGAGTGAAAACAGAAAGAGCAATATCCTGTAACGGCTCAAAAGGAGGACCCTGGAGAGCCGAAAGAACTAAATTCAAATCCCAAACAGGAACCATAACCTTCAGAGGGGGTCGAACATGAGTGACCCCCTGGAAAAAAGTCTTAACCAGCGGGTGTAAGGCAAAAGATCTTTGGAAGAAAACAGACAGAGCAGAGACCTGCCCTTTCAAGGTACTAAGCTGGAGCCCAAGATCCAGACTGTGCTGAAGAAACTCCAAAATCCTAGGGATCGAAAACACCCTGCAAGGCAAGGCCCTAGCCTCACACCAGTCAATATAGGACCGCCAAGCCCTATAGTAAATGCCAGAAGAGGACCGCTTCCTAGCTCTAATCAAGGTTTGAACCACAGCCTCAGACAAACCTTCCTCCTTTAAAATGAAGGTTTCAGCAGCCAAGCCGTCAAAGCCAGCGTTTGTAAATTGGGGTAACGTAGTTGACCCTGAGATAACAGATCCGGAAACATGGGAAGCAGGTACTGATCTATCGCCAGCCTTACAACGTCTGCGTACCAAACCCTTCTTGGCCACCTTGGAGCCACCAGAATTGCTGGTGCCCCCCCCCCACAGCCAGTTTGCAAACTACCTTGCCCAGCATGGAGAAGGGAGGAAACAGGTACAGAAACCCCCAGATCCTTCCAAGCAAGGGACAAGGCATCCACTGCCAGAGCTAGAGGATCCTGAGATAGAGACACAAAGGCCGGGAGTTTGTGATTGTGCCGTGAGGCAAAGAGATCCACCTCCGGAGTTCCCCACTTGCGACAAAGAACCCGAAAAACCCCGGGGTTGAGGGACCACTCTCCATGGCGAGAGAACCCCCTGCTCAGGGAGTCGTTTTCCACTCCCGGAATGTAGATTGCCGAAATGCAAGGAACATTGCTCTCCGCCCAATGCAGGATCAGAGAGACTTCCCTGAGGGCACTCCTGCTGCGAGTCCCCCCTTGGTGATTGATGTAGGCTACCGCCGTCCGATTGTCTGTACGAATCTGAACCGGAAGACCCTGTAAGTGCGACGTCAGCCGTGACAGAACAAGCCGGATGGCTCTGAGCTCCAAAACATTGATTGGGTTGTGAGCCTCCTGAGGACCCCACACCCCGCTGAACTGATGACTTTTCCAGAAACCTCCCCAGCCCGACAGGCTGGCATCCGTGGTAACCGTCTCCCAACGAGGAACCAGAAAGGATCTGCCCCTCAACAGGTTGCTCGACTCCAGCCACCACCGAAGAGACTGCCGGGAGACATCCTGAACGGTTGATCCAATGACAGCGGACACCTGTCCCAATGCGTCAATAGATAAAGTTGATGAGATCTCATGTGAAACTGAGCAAACGGGATCGCCTCGAAGGAGGCCACCATCAATCCCACCAGTTTCATCCCCTGCCGGATAGAGAGGCAAGGATCGGCCAGAGGAAGGCGGATCAGATCCTGAATCCCCTGCACCTTGGTCTGGGGTAGAAACACTCTGGGCTGAATGGTATCCAGATTCATGCCCAGAAATGAAATCTCCCGTGATGGCGAGAGAGAGGACTTGGGGTGGTTGATCACCCACCCGAACCTCTCCAGGGTCGACACCACCTGGTAGGTGTCCAGCTCCACCTGACGGAGGGAAGACGCTGAAATCAATAGGTTGTCCAGATACGGCACAATGCGAATTCCCTGAGCTCTGAATAGGGCCATTATGCCCGCCAGAACCTTGGTGAAGACCCTCGGCGATGAGGTCAAGCCGAAGGGAAGGGATACAAACTGAAAATGTTGATCGTCCACCTCGAACCTGAGGAATCTCTGATGCGCTGGAAAAATTGGAACATGCAAATACGCATCTTTGATGTCTATGGATGTCATGAAATCCCCTTGACGAAGGGAACTGATGGCCGAGCGCAGAGTCTCCATACGGAACTTCTTGAATCTGATGAATCTGTTGAGGACCTTGAGGTCCAAAATGGGTCTTACAGAACCTTCCTTCTTGGGAACCGTGAAAAGGTTGGAGTAGAAACGCCTGCCTCTCTCCGACGGAGGCACCGGGCATACAACTCCCATGTCCAGAAGGTTTTTCACTGCTAACAGGAGCCCCTGTGCCGCCTGAGGGTCCGCGGGCACCCGAGACCTTAAAAATCTTGGAGGAGGCCAGTACTCGAACTCCAGTTTGTACCCGGAGGAGACCATTTCCAAGATGCAATTGTCTGTGACCTCCCGAGCCCAGACCTGGAAGAAGAGCCGCAGCCGTCCCCACACCCGAGCGGGTGAGGGCGCCCCTTCATTGCTGAGCTGGTTTACCCGCAGTCTTGGGTTTGGAACCCCAGGCAGAAGCGGGACGGGCCCGACCTCTGCCCCTGTTCCAGGAAGAGCCTCTGACACCCGAGAAGGCCAAACCTCTACCAGCTCTGGCACCTCGAAAGGAAGGATTGAAAGAGCCTGCTCCCCGAAAGGGACGGCGCAGTTTCCTCCGCTGAGGTAACTTACCTCCCTTTGCCACAGCATCCAACTTATCTCCAAACAGCCGCGTACCCAAGAAGGGAAGAGCTGTGAGCGATTTCTTGGCCGCAAAGTCCGACGTCCACTGACGGAGCCATACTGAGCGGCGCATGGCCACCACTAAGGCTGAAGTCCTACTACACATAACAGTAGTGTCTTCCATAGCAGCCAAGACAAAATCCATGAACAATTCAAATCTTGTAACTTAATCTGTACACCTGGTGGACTTTCAGAGCTAGCCCACCTTCATGTCCCCATATAGCAGGCTGCACACAATTTACAAAAATAGATGAAAATGTATTATTAACCAAATGCTGTCAGTACATAACATATATCACACGACATCACACTTTAAAAAACATATACATAAAAATCCAAGTGGGGAGGAACTTTTTGGGGCTAATATATAAGACACTCACAATGTGTGTCTAACCATTCATATAATATAATTTCATATACCTCTAACTTTAGAGTGTTAATGGCATACATATACATAAACAGAGGCCCGCATGATGAGATACTACATAAGTGAATCCATGTGAAACTAAAATTACTAATGATCTGTGCTCCTTCATCAAGGCTATACGCAGCCTTTGATACTCCTGGGCACCCAGGAGAAGTGGGCTTGAACCACGCAGCGCGTCGATGAGAGGTAAGTGGGGAGGACTAGGGGCGTTGGATTGGTAGATACAATCAGAGTCTGATCTAAATTGATATTTGGCAACATGACATGGCGGAGGCTTGCAGAGATGAGTAGGAGCACTATTAGTTGGTAGAACTAGCACTAACAGCACTTTAGGCACTTATGCACTGAATTATAGCACTTTATTGCTTAGTTTGCACATATTTTAATAGTATCAAAGGCTGCATATAGCCTTGATGAAGGAGCACAGATCACTAGTAATTTTAGTTTCACATGGATTCACTTACGTAGGATCTCATCATGCGGGCCTCTGTTTATGTATATGTATGCCATTAACACTCTAAAGTTAGAGGTATATGAAATTATATTACATGAATGGTTAGACACACATTGTGAGTGTCTTATATATTAGCCCCAAAAAGTTCCTCCCCACTTGGATTTTTATGTATATGTTTTTTAAAGTGTGATGTCGTGTGATATATGTTATGTACTGACAGCATTTGGTTAATAATAAATTTTCATCTATTTTTGTAAATTGTGTGCAGCCTGCTATATGGGGAATGAAGGTGGGCTAGCTCTGAAAGTCCACCAGGTGTACAGATTAAGTTACAAGGTTGGTCCCATAGGCTAGCACCGATAGTAATTAACAGAAGCTGTGCATACCCAGAGGTAGAGTTGAGTAATTCAAATCTTTTAAGCATAGTGTCATCTGATCAAGGCGCCTGTCTTCACCATCCTTTAGGGAAGTGGTGTCTGCGGTGTGAAGCACGGAGGATTTGGTCAACCCCAAAACTGGCGCATCGACCTCGGGAGGAGAAGCCCAGCCCTTAACCGCTTCCAACGGGAAAGGATACTTCTTATCCCATCTCTGAGGAACACCCGGAAGCCGACTAGGTTTCTCCCATTCCCTAAGGATCAGTGCATCAAAATGACCCTGGGTAGGGAACTCCAAACGAGGCTTGTGGGCCCCCAAAAATTCCCCCTTCTTGAGAGGAGGCGCAATATCCAAAACCTCCAAGAGATGTGACAAAACCGTGGCCGTGTCCACAGCATCCCCCAGCGCCTGCCCAACATCAGTCTCTGCAAACCGTACATCGTCAGCCTCTGACTCCTCATACAATTTCCCCTCCTCTAGCGGGGAATAATCTGACATATCAAAAGAATCATCATCAATATCCCAAGTTGCCTGGACCGACGACAAATGTCTCTTTTTAGCCTGGGCCTTCTTGCCCACCGCGCTAACCATAAATTTCTCAATGCTGGCCAACCTAGCACAAACATGGGAATGCAACTCCCCGCTAGCACCAATGTCACTTGGGGTACGGATAAGGTGGAGAGGGGAAGGCGATGAAGCGGGGGCGCCGACCCAGAAGGCTGGGCACCCGACTGCCGCGATATGGCCTTTTGTGCACATGGTATACAAATAAGCACATTCTCACCCGTAAGGGATGCCCCACAACCCACACATGGCCGGGATTGTCCCAGAGGGAGCCCGAGTCCGGTATCTTGCGGAGCCTCCATATGGTGATTTTTGTGGTCAGTCGCAAGACCGCAGGGAGTTTAAGCAATAAGCAACCCAGGATGCCCCTTAAAAGTCCCCAGTGGGAGGATTTGTGGTGATCTATATTAAGGCTAGGGACCCCAGGACTAGGAGGAACCCCTTATCATGCACATAAACGATGCAATCTGAAACACACAATGAAGCATACAAGTAAAGAAGAGGAAGAGGAGGGGGCCCGCAGCAGCACGCCAAACGAGGGGGCGGGACCGGGCTCTCGGCGCGGCCGCGGTAGCCCCGCCCCCTCGTTTGGCGTGATGCTGAGGGGGAGAAGCTCCCCAGGCTTGAGTGAAGGAGGCCAGCCTCGTTATGGCCCTGAGTATAATGCAAACATCCTCAGCACCCAACACAAGTAAAAACACTCACACACACACAGTGTCATACACACATATAAACCAACAGGGTATACAGGCCGACCCCCCCCCCCCCCCCCAGAGGGAAGTAAGGGACCCGGAAGGGGGGAATCCCAGCCAGAATCTGGCCAAAAGAATGACAGGGACAGGGCATCCCACACCGGGATCACCAAACCCAGGCAGCCGCCTACCCCTTGTAATGAGGTCTCACGGCGGAGCAATGCTCCTTGCGCACCCATAAGGTGCTACCTACCCTTACCAGGACCCGCAGCCAAGGCTGGGAGGCTCGCATAGGGATATTATAGGAAAGGTCCTGGCAGCAATAGGGGCAAAAAATGGCCGGGCGCGAACCCGGCTTACCTGCAAGTAAGAGAAGTCTTCATCTCCTGTCTTGCTCGCCTTCCTGCAGAGAAGAAACTGGGGAATTGGTGGGAGGTCCCAGGTATTTATGGACTGGGAGGAGCTCCTTTTTTGCATTCATCTCTGCAGAAGTTCGCCCTCTACTGGAGAATAACCCAAATGTCATGAAGAATTGAAGCGGAGTGTATGTCACACTTGGAATATACCATTTTGTGATTACTCACCTGTAAAATGGGTATTATAAGTATGTCTCACACCCTGCTTCGGAAATATTAATTACACATGGGTTATGTCCAGTAGAGGGCGACCTTCTGCAGAGATGACTAGAACAAATAAGCCCCTCCCGGTCCATAAATACCTGGGACCTCCCACACATTCCCCAGTATAAGAAAGCAGTAAGGGGACCAGGAAGAGCAAATAAAATCTATGAGAAAAAGTATCACCATATAGAGGATCCAAGATACAACTCAGGGTGGGACGAAGCAGGGTATGAGACATACTTATAATACCCATTTTACAGGTGAGTAATCACAAAATGGTATTATTCCAAGTATGTCTCACACCCTGCTTCGGAAATATAAATTACACGTGGGACATCCAATAGCAGTGTCCAAAAAGGGTGGGGATCCCAACAGGCAAAAGTGCACAAATTAAACCACTGCAGCTTGCAGAACTTTGCGGCCAAAAACAGCAACCGCTGAGGCCTGCACATCAACCTTATAAAACTTGGAAAAGGTATGAACAGAAGACCAAGTAGCAGCTGTACAAACTTGTTCAACAGAAGCCTGGTGCTGAAAAGCCCAGGAAGCCCCAACAGCACGAGTAGAATGAGCAGTGATCTGAAAAGGGGGATCCCTTCCCCTTGGCAGTATAGGCCCCAACAATAGCCAGACATATCCATTTACTAATGGTAGACTTGACGGGCGCCAAACCCTTCTTGGGCCCAGAGGGCACCACAAATAAAGCGTCCGTCCTACAGAAAGGAGAAGTAGCCACCAAATAGTACTTCACACAACGAACAACATCCAAAGAGTGCAGGACCCTCTCCTTGTCATTGCTAGGCTTAGGACACAAGGAAGGGAGAACCACATCTTGATTGAGATGGAAGGCAGAGACCACTTTAGGTAGGAAATCTGGCTTAAAACGGAAGACCACCTTGTCCTGATGTCTTTCAAAGCAAGGGGCCTGAATAGACAGAGCCACCAACTCAGAAACACATCGAACAGAGGTAATAGCCACCAAAAAGGCAACCTTTTGCGTGAGAATGGAAAGTGCAACATCCTGCATCGGCTCAAAAGGAGCCCCCTGGAGAGCCGACAGAACCAAATTCAAGTACCAAACAGGCAACAAAGGCTTTCGAGGGGGCTGCACATGAGTGACCCCCTGGAAAAAAGTCTTAACCAAAGGGTGGAGAGCAAAAGACCTTTGAAAGTAAACCGCCAGGGCGGAGACCTGCCCTTTCGAGGTACTAAGCTGAAAACCCAGGTTCAAACCGTGTTGAAGAAACTCCAAAATCCTGGGAATCGAAAACACCCTACATGGCAAGGCCCTAGCCTCGCACCAATCAATATAGGACCGCCAAGTCCTGTAGTAGATGTTAGAGGAAGACTTCTTCCTAGCCCTAACAAGTGTCTGGATCACGGCATCAGACAAACTTTCATCTTTTAGAATGGAGGTTTCAGCAGCCACGCTGTCAAAGCCAGCGTTTGTAAATTGGGGTAACAAAGCTGACCCTGAGTGACCAGATCCAGAAACAGGGGCAACCTGTACTGATTGACCGCCAGCCGCACGACGTCTGCGAACCACACCTGTCTTGGCCTCCTTGGAGCCACCAGAATTGCTGGCACATCCTCTTGAACCAGCTTGCGCACCACCCTGCCTACCATGGAGAGGGGAGGAAACAGGTACAGGAGACCCAGATCCCTCCAGGCAAGGGACATGGCATCCACTGCCAGAGCCAGAGGATCCTGAGACAGAGACAAAAAAGCAGGGGGCTTGTGGTTGTGACGGGAGGCAAAGAGATCCACCTCCGGGAACCCCCACTTGTGACAAAATGGAAAGAAATACCTTGTTGTTGAAGGACCATTCCCCTCGATGAGAGGACCCCCTGCTGAGGGAGTCCGCTTTCATGTCCTCCACACCTGGAATGTACACCGCCGAGATGCATTGAACATTGCTCTCGACCCATGCAAGAATCAGAGAAACTTCCCTGAGGGCACTCCTGTTGCGAGTCCCTCCTTGGTGATTGATGTAAGCGACCGCCGTCCGATTGTCTGATCGAACCTGACCCGGTAAGCCTTGAAGGTGATGCGTCAAGTGCAACAGCACCAACCGGATAGCCCTCAGCTCCAAGACGTTGATGGGGGTGTGAGCCTCTTGCGGACCCCACAGCCCCGGTACTGATGTTCCTTCCAGAAACCCCCTCCCCAGCCCGACAGGCTGGCATCCGTGGTGACCTTCTCCCAACAAGGGGCCAGAAAAGATCTGCCCCTCAGAAAATTCCTTGGTTCCAGCCACCACTGAAGAGACCGCCGAACCAGGGGAGACATCACAAATGACTGATCCAAAGACAGAGGGCATCCATCCCAAGCCGCTAACAGATGAAGTTGAAGAGGCCTCATGTGAAACTGAGCAAAGGGAACAGCCTCGAAGGAGGCCACCATCAACCCCACCAGCCTCATCCCTTGCCGGACGGACAGGCGAGGGTTGGACAGAAGAAGACGTATCAGATCTTGAACCATCTGCACCTTCGACTGAGGCAAGAACACTCTGGTCTGAATGGTATCCAGATTCATGCCCAGAAAGGAAACCTCCCTTGACGGGGAGAGAGAAGACTTGGGATAGTTGATCACCCAACCGAACCTCTCCAGCGATGCCACCACTGTCCTGGTGTCCAGCTCTGCCTGGCTGAGAGAGGATGCCGTGATGAGAAGGTCGTCCAGATATGGCACAATGCGAATGCCCTGGGCCCTGAGAAAAGCCATTATACCCGCCAACACCTTGGTGAATACCCTTGGTGCCGAGGGCAGCCCGAACGGGTGAGCCACAAACTGATAGTGCTGATCTCCCACCACAAACCTGAGAAACCGCTGATGACCTGGGAAGATCGGCACATGAGGGTAAGCGTCCTTAATGTCTATGGACGTCATAAAGTCCCCTGGACGAAGAGAATTGATGGCCGAGCGCAGAGACTCCATGCAAAATTCTTGGTCCTGATGAACCTGTTGAGAATCTTTAAATCCAGAATGGGTCTTATGGAATCATCCTTTTTGGGCACTGTAAAAAGGTTGGATAATAGCCCCGGCGTCTCTCTGAGTAGGACACCGGGCAAATGACTTCCAACTTCAGAAGATTTTGTACTGCCAACAACAGCCCCTGCGCGGCCCGGGGGTCCAAAGGAACCCGAGACCTGAGGAATCTGGGAGAAGGCCGGAACTCGAACTCCAGCTTGTACCCAGAAGAGACCACTTCCAGGATCCATTTGTCTGTGACCTCCCGGGTCCAGACCTGGGCGAAGTGCCGTAGCCGCCCCCCCACCCGCGAGGGTGAGGGCGCCCCCTCATTGCCGAGAGAGCTTGGCAGCAGCCTTGGGTTTGGCACCCCAAGCAGTTCCAGGGCGGGCACATCCTCTGCCCCTGCCCCTACCCCAGGAGTCACCTCTGAACGCAGAGTAAGCAACTTCCCTGCTTGCTCGAGAGCCACGAAAGGAAGGATTAAAGGAGCCTGCACCCCGAAAGGAGCGGCGTTGCGTTTTGCATTGTGGTAGCTTTCCTCCTTTCGGCACCGAGTCCAATTAATCTCCAAACAGGCGCATACCCAAGAAGGGTAGCCCTGTGAGCGCCTTCTTAGCCGCCATATCAGCCGCCCATTGGCGCAACCAAACCGATCGGCGTATAGCCACAAGCAAAGCCGAGGTTCTACTACACATGCATATTGTATCGTTCAAAGCTGATAAGACAAAGGTCATGAACAAATCACACCTCGTAAGCGCTGCAAACTCATCACTAGCAGGGTTAAGATGGGGACCATTTAACAGGCCCCTAATTACAGATCTGTTAGCCACGGCCATGAGAGCTGAAGCACAAACGGGGCGCAGGGCCGAACCCACACTGGCAAAGGCGTGTGACGCCATTTGATCAAGACGACGGTCCATTCTTCAGCGTGGTGGAGTCTGGTGAATGAAGAACCGATGTGTTGGACAACCCCAGAATCGTAGCGTCGACTTCTGGGGGTGACGACCAGCGCTTCACCGTGTCCACCGGAAAGGGATACTTCCTATCCCACCCCTGAGGGAACCCGGGAAGCCGGCTGGGCCTTTCCCATTCCTTAAGAATCAATTTGTCAAAATGCTTCTGATCAGGAAACTCAAGGCAAGCTTTAGTAGCCCCCCAAAAATTCCCCCTTCTGCAGAGGGGCCTCCGCAGGAGGGGAAATAGCAAGTACCTCAAGAATATGGGCCAGACGTCTGGGGGTATCCACAGTATCCCCACGCTCCTGCCCAGCATCAGCATCAAAGAACTGCTGATCATCAGAGCCTTCAGAGTCTGAAAACAATTCCCCTTCTTCAAGCGGGGAATAATCAGACCAAGTAAACGAGTCATAATCAACATAATCAAAAGCCGGCGCAGCCGGCGCTAAATGCCGTCTCTTAGCTGGGGCCTTCCTGGCCGCAGAGGTAGCAATCATCTTCTCAATGTTGGCCAATCAAGCACATACATCAGATTGCGACTCCCCACTGATGACAACGTCACTTGGGGGTCAAAGCCAAGCGTGGGGGTGTAGGTGATGAGGCCAGCGGTGCTGATCCAGACGCCAGGGGCCCGGATTGCCGCGCAATGGCCTGCTGTGCACATGGTACGCAAATAAGCACATTATCCCCCGCAAGGGATCCTCCACAAACCACACACTGCCGGGGTTGCCCCAAAGGGATCCCGAGCCCGGTATCCTGGGAAGCCTCCATAAGGTAATTTTTTATGGTAGTCACAATGACCAGTGGGAATTACGCTAATAAGCTACCCGGGATGCCCCTTAATGTCCGTTAGTGGGAGGATTTGTGAAAGACAAGGAATAGACCCCAATTTGAGCGAGGGACCTAAGGACCAGGAAAACCCCTTTTTATCTAAGGTAAGGTATTCCCCCTGAAAGACACAATATAAGGTACCATAAGAATCACACCAAGCGCTATATACATATATAAGCATTAATTCCTGATAAATATATAACATATATATATATTTTCAACACATATAGCACAAAAACACACCTTCCATGAGCTGAGAGCCCCTAACGGGTTAACAGCAGTGTACAAATAAAACGAACAGGCCCCGCAGGGCACTCACAGAGAACCGGAGGAAATGGCGTCCATCAAGCAGCAGAGAGAAGAAGGAGGGCGGGCCAGCGCGGATTGCGCCCCGCGCCCCCTGCCAACCATGGCCAGAGACAGCGGTACCCAGCCATTGGCTGAGGACCGCAAAGGGCGCCAGAGGGGGGGGCGGGCCGCAACCAGCGCGCTGAGCACCCGGGCCCGCCCCCTCTCCTGACTGAAACGTGAAGAGAAGGAATGGCCGCGCTCCCAGCCATGCTGTGGAGCCGGCCCGTTCTTTAGGGAGCCAGCCCGCCCCGCTGAGAGCAACAGCCGTGCAGACCTAGCAAAATGAAACTAAGTGCGCACAATCATTCCCAAACACACACTCACTCACACACACACACACACACGCTGGCCCACGTAAGAACCACAATAGGTGGCAAAATGGAGGTACAGGTCCCCCCCCCCCCCCTATAATCCAAGATGGGGAGTAACGGAGGGGGGGTCCCAAACTACCTAATGTAGCGCAGGGAAAATAAAACAGACAGGGCATCCCATACCAGGATCACGAACCTGGCGGCCGCCTACCCTTTGGAGAGGGTCTCACGGAGGAGCAGAGCTCCTATGCAGTACACCTCTAAGGTGTAACCTACCCTCACCCGGACTCACAGCCAAGGCTGGGAGGCATAGGGACTAAGAACTAAAGTCCAGGCAGAAATAGGGACAAGTGGCCGGGTGTAAACCCGGCTTACCTGCAAGGGAAAGATAGACAGCCATCTTCTTGACTTGCTTCGCAGTCCGCAGAGACTTATCTGGGGAATGTGTGGGAGGTCCCAGGTATTTATGGACCGGGAGGGGCTTCTTTTTTCTAGTCATCTCTGCAGAAGTTCGCCCTCTACTGGACATAACTCACATGTAAGTAATATGACATACTTGGAATATATTAACCCTAACCAGGATGTTTTAGGCCCAAGAAACATTTCAGTTAAAGCGGAATTCCCCCCAAAAATGACCTCCCTGCCCTGCTACCCTCTCGTGGTGTTGAGGAAGGGGGGGTACAGAGAATGGCAGTCATTAGAGCTGCAGTGAGAGATGTAAGAGGTCTGTTCATTTATATTTCTCAGAGATGCATAGGAAGCGTAGGTTGGACCATCTGTGCCCATTTTCGTCATTTTCTAGCTTTTCGCTCTGAAGCAATTAACGGGTCCCTGCCGTGGTCTGCATGTAGAAGGTGCAATAATGCAAATCACTAATTCTCTGTTCTGCCTCATAAATTCTAGCAGTGCTGGAGGAAACTGCTGACATGACCTTTTCCAAATTTTTATTCCATGTATCACGTTTTATCAAAAAGGGACCAATATTTTTATTACGGCCCTTTCTGTGGCTTTGGTTAGTTCAACTGAGATTGGGTGGAGTGAGGAACCCAGGGCCTTAGCATCTAGCCAGTTTGAGTTGAATGACATATCTGCCTTTGACAGGGTTTGAGTTTATTTTACTTCTTAGTTAGGAACTGACCTAAGATGCAATTTTCCCCCAGTTAACAGGCTATAGTGTCAGTTAGGCAGGCATTGCAAGTAGATTTTAGTACCTCTTTTCCAGTTATTAAATCAAAATATAACTCTGGACCAAATTATAATTCAGCAAAGTTGTGTTCCAATTGTATGCCTTCAGTCATGCAGTGACCCGGAAAAGAGGCACAAGATTAGCTTGGCTGTAAAGTACAATATCCCTATTCCAAAAGTTAAGATGTCAAGCTTTAAGACCCTGTCCAGGTACACACTTTCTCCCCTCTTGGGAACAATGTGAAATAAGCCATTTCAAAATCTCCAATTATATGTAAATACCTTATGTATTTTAAGCAATGACACTTTCTTTTCCTCAATTTATGGGCTGTGGCTCAGCTGGCACAGCTTTATGAGTCCTAGGAATGCTCTACTGTAGGATCACTATGACTTTTCCCACCCACTCCAGCTAAGGGACAAGTGACAGAGTGGCTGTTAGTTCACACCAGTCTTGGAGCAAAATCAGGACGCTAAATGACTGCACATGCTTGGATTTGTTCGCATACACGCATTTGTTAACCTGCTTGAATTTGTGCTTTTGTTCGCTGGCTTGTATTTGCGTGCATGCACATTCCAAATGACCGGGAATGTGAAGGGGATTACCGGTGTGTTGGCCCACCAGTAGTGGTGTAGACTATTCTTGCTCCAATAACCCTATGATGCCAGTTTGGCAGTGCAGGGTGGTGCTTGGTTTCCCTGGGTATGACAGGGCATATAGGCAATGTGGGGAAGCGAGACCTGGGTCCGGAGTGGGCGACACCGGGTCAGTGGGATGACAATCACAACTCAGGACTCCCCAAGGAAGGCAATCTGCAGGGTAGCTGCCTTGGGATATCCATGCTGTGGAGCCACCGGTCACTTCAATGCAATGCAGGCCTCAATACAGTCATCTGATCCCCACCCGTCCTTCGGTAATGTCTTGTAGCAGTGGTGTGAGGGGGGGGGGGCTACTTCTCTCCCTCTGGGTGACGTTCAACTGCCCACTGTTGCGACCCTGGACCTCCAAGGTCAGATTCAGGGCAGATAATGGGGATGTAATCCAGAAATGTGGGTGGAGGGTAAAGGACCAGGGGAAAAGTAGGGGGCACCAAACTGGCAATCGAGGAGTAACTTTGTGGTGCTGATCCCCACTCCTTTAGTTTTTGTTGCACACTGCCTCTCCCCAGCAGGATACTGTCCAGCACCCAGCTGATCTCACCTGGAAGTCCCGGTCAGCCATGACAGCCCTGCGCGACTGTCCGGACCCTTGCTAAGAACCAGGCAGGTGTGCGGGGATAGGGTGCAAGGCTCCACAGAAGCAAAGCTTAAAGTGATACAGCAGGCAAAGGTAATTGTTACACCATTGCATCGGACTACATTTGGCAATGTCCTTAACTGTTTTCCATTTTTAAAGATATCGGGGTTTAGAGTTTTAGCTCCTGATTACAGGGTCTGTAAGATGCCCAAAACTTGCATAGGACACCCTGACTGTGCAATGTGAATCTGGAGGAGGTGGAGGGAGGGAGCAGAAATTCTGTCTTGCTCTGCTGAGCTTATTGGGGTATGGGATGAAAAAGAGAATGTAATTGGCTAAACCTGTGAACCACGATATCTTGGCCATTTCTGCTTCAATTTAAATAAGGAAAACAATTTTGGACAGTGCCAAATGTCAAATTAGACCGATGCAATGGTGTAACAATTACCTGCAGTAACACTTTAAGTGGCTGGGATATAACTGAGGAAATGAGATGCTTTGAAATGGCTCATTTGACACTGCTTCCAAGGGGGGAGAAAGTTAGTGCATGCCTGAACAGGGACTTAAAGCTTGACATCTTAACTTTTGGATTAAGGCTATTGTATCTTACAGCTAAGCTAAAGATGTGTGCTCTCCCCCGATGACTGACCAAAGACATACAATTTGAACTCAACTTTTCTGAATTATAATTTGATTCATTTATATTTTTATTAAAATCTACTTGCATTACCTGCCTTACTGACCAATATCCTGTTAACTGAGGGAAGATTAAGTCCTGTTGCACCCCCTTCCCAAAGGGAAAATGGACAAACTCCAAACTGGACAAAACAGGCTAGATGAGAACACCCTGGACTCCTCATCCCACCAAGTCTCAGTTGAACTAACCAAAGCCACAGAAAGGGCTGTATCAAAAATACTGGTCCGTTATTTTGATGAGAAATTTGATACATGAAATAAAAATCTGGAAGAGGTCATGTCAGAAATTTCCTCCAGCACTGCTAGAATATATGAGGCAGAGGTCCTGGTCAACCAAGGCAGTCCCCGCTCAATGATTGTCCGGACTGGCCCGTGCTAACCTCCAGACAGGGGTTCCAGACTTGGGTGCAAAGCCCCACACTCCACAGCAGCAAAGGGGGCCACCGGAGGGCTAAGGAGCAGCAGACAATGGCGCTGACCAATTCTGGACTGCCAAACCCTAGCATAGTAAATAATAAAAAAATAATATTGATGTTATTTGTACATTTTGTTCAACATTAAGATTTGATTGGATTTGGGCATAATTGTTTATATATTTAGCACTGTACTTCTCAATTTGAATGTTAGGCAGGGCCTTAAAACTCTGCATATACATATATTTTGACTATCATTATCTTTCTCCCCTTGGGCACTTTGTGTTTGTATAGACTTTTTTTTTTACAATATTTCAATTGGTCTGTTTTATTATACAGTATTCACATTTAAATTAAATACACTGCAAGAAAAGAGGGACACCCACAGTACCCTCTAAAAAGTGCCAAGGATGAAACAGTTGCACCACTTTAAGGGTCAAAAATATTCAAATATATTGACTAATTACATATATTTACAATCACAATGAACATGCTAAACCCACCTATTAATCAATTCAGGTCCACATGAGTGTACAAAAATAAAGCAGAATAACATACCATTGAGCAGGGAAACACACCGTGGTGATGGAAGTGAAAGAGAAAGAAATAAACACATAGTGCATACAGACCAACCAGACGTGGACCCCCCACAGGTAACAGGTTACACTCATGTGGACCTGAATTGATTAATAGGTGGGTTTAGCACATTTTTTGTTGTATTTTTGCACCTTTGCATCTGAGAGCAGTAGTAGTACTAGTTACAGTATATAGGATTTGGATACATACTTTTAATGGAGAGTGTTTTACTTTTTGCACTGAGAGACCTCCAGCGCCTCCTTGTGGTTTTAAATGTTTATGTCATGTAGTTGTTATTGTATAGTCTTAATGTTCATTGTGATTGTAAATATATGTAATTAGTCAATAAATTTGAATATTTTTTAGACCCTTAAAGTGGTGCAACTGTTTCATCCTTGGCACTTTTTAGAGGGTACTGTGGGTGTCCCTCTTTTCTTGCAGTGTATTGAGTTTTGAGTGCTGGGATTAGTGTGCACACTATTATTAGCTTTATTGTTGACTTACCATTTGGCTTATAGACTGGTGCAACTTTTCTAGCTTGTCTAAAACTTGTTTCACATTTAAATTATTTATATTGAAACCAATTGCAGCAATCAGAGGTCAGACTGCTTACTTTTTGTTTTCACATTTACAGATGGATGGTTCACTGCCTGCAAACCATTGAGCAGCTTTTGCACTACAAAGAGGAGCTGCAAACAGCTGGTGTTGCCACCAAAAAATATTTCAGAACCCTGACCAATGATGCATAACTACTTTTCCTATACAGGCTGGTGTTAGACAAAAGGAAGGACATGTCCTTACTCAAATAAAAAGACAATAAGAACTACATTTAAGTTCCAAGGACTCACAGATTCTTAGATGGTGACCTCACATGGTGTGGCTCTTTTTTTCGAGTAATTTGTGAACAGACAAAGCCAAGATTTATGCTTTAGAATTACTAAAGGTCAATGCTGTGTCTAAGTCCTACCAAAGCTAATACAACAGTGGTAAAGCAGAGGAAATTCATGGTAAAAATCCTAACAATTTGCAATAACTTGAGCAGGAACACCAAATTCTGCCACTAGAGTGACCATCTCTGTGGACCAATTGTACCTAGGCCAAATTGGGGTAGTTTAAATGGCCATCAATCTTTCCAGGTTAATAAATTCATCAGTTGAGAAAGCAGTGGTGTTCTTAAACTGATCCAGGATTCCAGCAAAGCATCATGTAGCTTGGGGACAATAGAAGGTCCATGTTCCTGTCTACCTGCTCAAATCATTTTGGCCAAAAATTCTTTGCATAAGTGCGTCTTGAATGTGATCACAGAGGTACAGATGTACTTTTACTGGGGAGTCCCACTCTATGCCACTCCTGCCCCATTCTTGACAGATTTCAGTTTGATGCTCTCTAATACATTGGGCCATATTTACTTTATGATGGGCAGCTTTTAGCATAGTTTTTGTGGCTATAGCACCAGCTTTGGAGCGCCGGCATTCCCGTCTAATCTGGCGCTGTGCTGTGTACTACATTGGTGCTAGCAGTCACTGCTAACTAATTAGCTTTGATTGTTGCTCTTAGGCTTAGGCCAGCCTATGTCAGCACCTGTTGGACCCGCTGGCCGATTAGCTCAGCACCAAAAAGCGCCACTTTGAACTGCCTTTGTTTGGGGCTGCCCAGTATACTTGTTAATTTTTTCCTCCTTGAAAACTTTGGAACTGTATTTTTCTGGCGTTCGTCGTTTTCGTTGGCGTTTCTTCATTATAGGTACAAAAAATCACTGCTGGGGACAAAGGGGACAAACTTTATAGTGCATTTCAGCTATGTTTCGGTAGCTTTCTGTTAAAGTGAGTGTTGTAAGGTCGAGAGAACAAGATTAATGTGGACCAACAGTCACAAATGACTTAAACCGGACCAACAGGGTAATTCCCCAGGGAAATTTAGATTGCTGCACATAAAAAATCAATCTACCTTTTTCTAACTCCTGCTGTGGTCAACTTTAAAAACAAAATGGGAACTCATGGATGTCCAGGCTGCCTGCAAACAGGAAGTGCTGCTTTGTTTTCTTGTTACTGTGCATTGTCAATTATATCAGCTTAATTTAGGAAGAAGCATGGCTATGGGGCTGGGAGAGGAAGCTCCAAAATGGCTGCTACCACTAGAAAATCAGTGAGGAGGCGTTTCAGCTTTGAATGGAAGCAAATGTAAGTGCTGACAATGATTCAGTATCATGCATGCAGATAGGGTGAGTACATTTTGGGGAGTTTTCTTTGGCAAAAGTTGTAGCTCAGAAATAACTTTGACCTTCTAAAACCAACCGTTCAAAACCCAGACTGTCAAAGAGTTTGTAGCTCGGGGGGTCAGATTGGTCTCTGCATAAGAAGGTCGGGCTGTAGAAGAAGACAGAAAGGAAATCCTGCCTTTCTTGGAGTACCATGCTCTCCTCGGCCAATGAGAATGAGAATCATTTGAAACAACTCTAGATAGTCTGTGTAACAAATGATGCCTGAGTGGGAGAGTAGGAAAAGCATTAACAAGCATGAAACCTCCATCTATGCACAAGCATATCTATGCCTAGAGCCAAGGGATCCCTTGAGAGCAAAGGGATGAGTGGAAATTGGTGTAAAATATAATTTATATATAGATTTTTACACTGATGCATGTTGCTGAATTCTAAGAAACACATTTGCTAAAAACATTACAGATGCAGCAACATGCTATTTAAAATTATAAATTATATTTTGCACTACTCACTACTACTAATTTTCACTGATTTGGCATACTCTGGCAGAAGTGCTTGATATATCAGGCCCTTTTTGATTTCTTGTAATGCATTGGAGACCATTTCCCCTGAACACAGGGTGGATAAAAATCAATGTTTTTTTTTTAAAAATCAAAAAAATCTGATTTTTTTGATTTAAATCGGATTTTTTTTCAATAAACTGCTTTTTAAGGAAAATATTTTACCATCCAAAGGTTCTTCCATCATGAGATAAAGCTGAGTTGTTTAACTCAGTAGAATAAAGGCTGTATATGTGTAACATTCACAATGCCATGCTCTTCCAGAGGTTTCTGTAGGATTAGTGGGCAGTTTCTCTCCTATATTATCACAGACGCTCGCTTTACTTACGCAGTTCTCAAAACTGAATTTGACTCCGCAGAGGTCCCAGCCTCTTCTTCACAGCAAAAATGTTACAACATGAACAGAGTTGAGAAAAAGACCTTAATCCTATTGTTCTACAAACCTATGAATACAGAATCAACCCCTTCAGTGCCAAGTCCAAGAAGTTAGACAATATGTTTCTGATTGTTTGGAGTGGAATAGATCTGCACAACACAAGAAGAATCTGAATCTAAGTGTGAGGAGGAGGAAGGGCAAGCAGACAAGAAAATGAAAGTGAAACTTTGAGCACAATACTGCAGCATAGCCACAGACAGACAAGTCTGGATCTGTTTGTGTGTACGAATGATTAACCCATTAAACTGGGGAGAAAAAAGTAATATAAAAAGTGATTCTAAAAATCTTCATCTACTTGCATGTTAAAATAGCAAGAACTAGTTTAGGTAGAAACTTTGATTTAAATCACTGATTTAAATCAAGCCTTACTGACTAGTGATTTAAATCGTGATTTAAATCGTGATTTAAATCGTGATTTAAATCAGTTAGATTTAAATCAAATCCACCCTGCCAGAACAGATAGGTCTTCTAGTACAGATCCCCTGCCCTTTAAACTGGTGTTGGTCATTATGATCCTCCACTGAACTGGAAGGAGGGAGCGACCGATCGACAGCTTGGCCATGAAAAGCCACAAGTCAATTCCATTTTGACCTCTGCTGGAAGAAAGCCTTATCCAGTGACAGCTGTGGTCCCATTTTGAAAGAATAACAAGCTGCAAAGCTCTGTTTGAAAAAATTGAGCAAGAGCTATTGATTCCATGACTGACACCAAGAATCCCAGTATCCTCATCCACTTGCAAAAAGTAGACCTGTTCTGAACAAGCAGATCTTGAATGTGTTGCATCAGACGGAGATGTTTTCACCTGGAAGGAAAATCTTAGCCTTCTGAGTACATCAACATTCCTAGGAATGTTATAGCTGGAGGATTTAGACTGGTTTACCAGCATACTTCATCAGAGACACTGTTGAAAGTCTGATTGCAGCCTCTAGTGGTGTTGAACCCTTTATCAATAGGTTGTCTAAGTAAAAATGATTTGTATTCTCTGTGTTCACAAGATTGCAATCAGTGATGCTAGCACTTTGGTAAACACCTTGGGGGCTGTTGAAAGACCAAAGGGCATATCTACAAACTGATAATAATCATCCTCTATGGCAAAGTGAATCTTTGATTGGTCTAGTGATTCCATACTAAATATTCTGTTGGATAGAAAGAGGTTCAAGCATTTTAAATCCAGGATTGGCCTGACTGATCCATTTTTTGGGGGTCTACAAATATGCTGAAATAAAACCAGATAGGTTGAAACCTGAGCCTCTCAACGTAAAGTAACTGGGACAACCACTCCAGCCAGAAGGAAATCCTGCACAGCCTGAAGAAATTGAGACGCCATGTGAGGAGCAGGGGCAAATTTGATTAGATAAAAAACGGTTTGGAGGAAAAGAACGAAACTCTACCTTGTAGGTGGCTGGAACTATTTCTATGAACCAGGTGTCCATCACACAATCCAACCAAACCTGATCATAGCTGTACAATGCCACCCCCACCAGATTGTGGGGCCAAGGGCCCTAATGTGGTAGAGAGTTTGGAGGAGGTGCCAGACTAGGGCTTTCAGGGTTGCTTTCCTCTGAAGTTGGAGAAGGAATACTTCTTTCCCTGCTTTTGAAATCTGTTCAAATAACGAAAAAGCTATTTGGCTAGTGTTGACAGTGAAGAAAAATGCTTTTGAGGAAGAAGAGTACACTTTCCTCTAGTTAAAGTGATCCTATACCCAGAAAGGCTGTTCATGTCATCACCTTCTAGCCCCAGCCCAGTGGCCCAAAATAACATGTGTTTTTTTTACTAATGCCCTTGTCCAATATTCATAAAAACACTAACAGAAAGCAGTATTATGTTTAAGTGACAGCCATATGCTAATCATTCAGTTTCAACTAAACTGTCACATAAAGGCAGAAGCAGATAAGTGATAGCTTTTAAATCACAAATCATAGATATAATGTTCTGTCTATAAACCATTGAAAACATTTTTTTCCCAAGCCAGAGGTTTCTCTGACAGTAAAACCAAAAAGAACAATAGGGCTTTACTGCAGTGCCTAAAACAGAATATTCATGTTTTGGAAAGGCTTCCAGACGCTTATCTGAATAGTACTTTTATGCAGTGGTTCTCATCTGTTTAACTCCAAGAACCCGCTAGCAACAAGAAACTCCAACCAATTACCCCCTAGCATAGGGTCACTTATAAATGTTACCAAAATAAGTAGGCCACATGCATTGTAACGCTTTTAAAACAAGAAGGAGTTATTTATTACTGTTAAAATAATATACCAAACCCTTCAGACCATAGTGGTGCACCCCTGAAAATCACTGCATACCCCTTCAAGCTGTGGCGTGTACTCCTTGAGATACAGTGCTTTAAAGCTCCTTATTTTGTTTTGTTATTTTTGTTTGTAAGGAGGATGCCTTAGCAAGAAGGTGGTTCACCTAAGGAATTGTACTTTATAAAAAAATTTTGTAACAAAAATCTCAAAACCATGGGACCTTAGTCATCTTGTCTGACCTTTCCGATTCTATTTTAGCAATAGTATCAAACTGGGAAAAAATCTTGGAAATGGCCTCCCACTTAATTCAGGTGTTCTCCTTGTGGAACAGTGGAAATCTATTTTTGTCCTGGAAACTTCAGAGTATTCCTGACTCACATAATTGCGATCTTCAAAATGTCCTGAGATATAGAATGGGAAGACTGAATTTTGCACTTTGATGGTAACAAAGCTGACCCATCAGAGTCAGAGAAGATGGCAACCACCTCTTCTTGGCCCATTTTCTGTAAGATTGGGAAGAAGGAGGTATGATATTCTGAGGTACAAATTGGGTGTTTGAGTCTGGGGAAGTTGAGATAAAAACTGATTCTGAGAAACCATGGCCCCAAGAGCAAAAATCCCCTGCATAAAATTTAAATCAATTCTAGGGAAAAAGGCCCATCTTCTGCACATGAGGATTAATGAGGCAATGAATCAATGGTTCACAAATTAGATCAGATATTTTGGTTGCTGTTAGGTAATAATGGGTGGTTACATTTACCACAGGACATAAAGCTAAAGATCCAGCAATGGGCTTAGTATTGCCATGCTGTGCCATCCATTAATTGCTGAGCACAGTATTTAAATACAGTACACTATTACAGTAATACCAAATAAAATATAAATGTAATGTAAAGGATGGGTTTGACAAGCTTATATACATATATAGAAAGACTGAGTCCCAACCTCACAATAATCTTATGGAAAGCTATTTATTAAAAAATAAATT
The DNA here is from genome assembly GCA_027917425.1 of Gastrophryne carolinensis. Lineage (NCBI taxonomy): Eukaryota > Metazoa > Chordata > Amphibia > Anura > Microhylidae > Gastrophryne > Gastrophryne carolinensis. The sequence goes on from CM051234.1 coordinate 266,786,880, forward strand.
TAGTTTTACCTCATTGAATGGGACACTCATCTATTAGGAATAAGAAAAAGGAGCATGTCAAATAGTGGCAGTAGATAATCTAATACTACCATTTATTGGAATAAAAAAAGAAGATAAACTAACCTCTTACAATGGAGCCTCATCCTACCAGAGAGTGTGGCGAGATTAGGGAGAGAGAGAGACCGGCGCACATCTTCCTCAATTGCCACTGTTGGTAAACTAGAGACTAAGGCGAATGCAGCCGCAGCTCACACATAAAGAATGGCCATTACCCTCAGGGAGGATGAGCTATCCATGCCCCCTTCTCCCTCAGCGCTCTCTGCGCTGTGGGATAAAAATAAATGTGGACGAAAAAAGCATGCACTCCTCCCCACTGCTTCCAGCCTATATGAAAAAAATACAATTCTGTGAGTACTCACCTGTAGAATTGTTTTTACTATGCATGGCAAGAAGTCCTTAAGTATGGGATATTCCGCCACAAGGTGGCGCAGAGTACTGCAGAAGAGTTGTGGCTCCTCCCGGCACCATATAAAAACAGGATCACCAATAGACATCCCCAGTGTTGACAAGTAGTTATACAAGAAGCCGGGAGATAATAAAGGTAAAAAAGGTAACAACCCCAACTAACTTGGAACAATCACCATAAAGAGGCAACCAAGAATAACGATAACAAGGGTGGGGTGAAGCAGGCCATGCCATGCATAGTAAAAACAATTCTACAGGTGAGTACTCACAGAATTGTATTTTTCCTATTGCATGGCACGGCCTGCTTCAAGAAGTCCTTACGTATGGGACATCCAATAGCAGTGTCCGTAAGGTAGGGTGCAGGCAGGCAGTTCAAACCACTACCGCCTGAAGTACCTTGCGGCCAAAAGCAGCATCAGCTGAGGCCTTAACATCAACCTTGTAAAACTTGGAAAAGGTATGAACAGAAGACCAAGTCGCAGCCTTACAAACTTGTTCAACAGAAGCTTGGTGCTGAAAAGGCCAAGAAGCACCAATAGCACGAGTGGAATGAGCAGTAATCCGGAAAGGAGGAACCTTCCCTTTAGCAGAATAGGCCTGAACCACTGCCTCGCGAATCCACTTGCTGATAGTAGATTTAGCCGGAGGCAAGCCCTTCCTAGGTCCCGCAGGAAGAACAAAAAGAGCATCAGATTTCCTGAAAGACTCAGTAGCAACCAAGTAAAATTTCAGAGCCCTGACAACATCCAGAGAATGCAGGGTCCGTTCCTTGGAATTAGCAGGCTTAGGACACAAGGAAGGTAATACAATAGGCTCGATTCAGAGACACATTCGTCTGCACTTCCGTAGTTGTCTGTGAAAGTTTTAGTGGGTGTTTGTCATTTTTTTGCTTTTTTTTGTTCATTTTTCATTCGTACGAACGTTCGGGAAAATGCGTATATATGCGCTTTCGATGAACGAAAGCAAATTGGAACATTTCAGTTCGGATCATTTTCCAAACAAAATCTGATATTTTTTGTTCGTTCAGATAACTTACGTTGTTGGGATGGGCTTGCGTCTGATTCAGAGAGCTGATTTCCGATGGACCACCACCCTATAAATCCATTTCATTTCCGATCCACTTACGGACCTTTGAAGGCTCGGATTGCTATTGTTAAACATGTTTTGCGGCTATGTGGAGGAGTCTGCGCGCCTTTAGCACCAAGGCATTGCATGTATCAGCATGGCCGAGGCCATAAATTGTACAGCAATGCATACCTGAATCAATACATTTCATGTATGCCTTATAGAAGCATTTTAATGCTGACCTTAATTAGTCCTTAGCATGTAAACCTTTATTTTCCCACACATCCATATAACTGCTATATATTTTTAGACTTATGTCCTTTGTGGATTATATTTGGATTGTTGAACTTGAATCTTAATTTGTAGGAGTTATTGTTTCAGTTGGTTACCTTTGCTTTGTGTAATTATTTTATATTTGGTTGCAGGAACCGCAAGATGTGCCACTCGCACAACATACAAGCAGTGTTTGGTCCAGCTATGCGATTCCTCAGTGTTCTTGCAGGGCATCCAGGGTCGTCCCATGATGCTTATATATTGCAGAGCTCCGGCTTATTTCGTCAGTTTGAGTCTGGAGAATTATCTGGTGGATGGCTCCTGGGTAAGTTTGCTCACATTCCATCAATCCATTTTCACTGTATGGCAATGAATATAGTTGATGACTCATGTCTTAACCTATGGCTGTTTTTAGCCCTTGATGACATGTTAAACAATATTGTAGCTTAGAATGTGTATTTTATGTTAGTATTTTAAATACTTTCAGGGGATTCTGGATATCCACTCCTGCCCTTGCTCCTGATGCCCGTTCTTTGCCTGCAGAATGCGGGCCAGGGGTTCTCTAATCGGGCACTATGCAAAACCCGGGCCGGGGTGGCGAGGGCCCTCTGGCTTTTGAAGTCCAGATTTAGGAGTTTGGACCATACGGGGGGGGGGGCACTGCAGTATGACCCCAACAAGGTTATACCAATATTTTAATTTACGTTTTTTAACAGGGACCACACGTGCCAGAGTGGCACAACTGAGTGTCAGGGTCCTTCAGTTGGTGGGCGAGATGCAGGAGCTGCGCAACTCGTTGGGGACCACAGATGAAGAATAATGTTCTGTGGCTGCCATTGCTATGTATTTTGTATTTTATATTTTATGATGGAATAAAAAAAAACATGTTACAGTGTCATTTCATTTACAAAATACATTAACACAAAACTAATGGGCCCAGAAATATTTAAAGATGAATATTCACATGACCGAGAAGTGATTTGGATACGTTTTAGGGGGCCTAAATGGAAGAAGAACCTAGCCGCGAAGTGGTTTGGGTGAGCTTTAAGGGTCCAAAAGGGAAGATGGAGGATAGTGCTAAGTGGTTTAGCTAAACATTGTAGTAGAAGTGAGGATGGCAAATATGTAGGCGAGCACTTTAATGAGTTAAGTTTGTAGTGCGCAGGCGCAAGATTGTAAGGATTTCCGTCTGGACGATTATTTATTGAAAAAGGGAAACAGAAACTAACGGGAAACGTAAAGGATTCGTGGGAGGATACGATGGGAAAAGGGCAAAAATGAAAGCCTACGTTCTAACATGTGAAAATGAAACGGAAAATTCAAGCTGGAAAATGACATCCTCGTATTCGTAATCTGGCGTACGAACGGATGGAAACTTTACAGAAGGATTGCAATGCATGCATAGAATCGCTCGTACACTCATACAAGAGCGGAAACATTTCCAAAAAAAAAACAGATCAGCACTAAAACGGAAGTATTTTTTTGTCTCTCTGAATCAAGCCTAATGTCCTGATTGAGATGAAAAGCAGACACAACCTTGGGCAAGAAATCCGGCTTAGGCCTAAATACCACCTTATCCTGATGCCGCTCAAAATAAGGAGGTTTTATAGAGAGTGCCGCCAGCTCAGAAACTCGCCTGACTGAAGTGATAGCCACCGAAAAGGCCACCTTAAGAGTCAGAATGGGTAACGTCGTCTCACGGATAGGCTCAAAGGGAGGACCTTGTAGAGCAGACAACACCAGATTCAAGTCCCAAACCGGTAGCATAGGTTTACGTGGCGGACGCACATGAGTAACTCCCTGGAAAAAAGTCTTAACCAGCCGGTGATTGGCAAAGGATCTTTGGAAAAAAATTGCCAGAGCTGACACCTGTCCCCTGAGGGTACTAAGTTGAAGGCCCCAATCCAAACCATGTTGTAAAAATTCCAGAATCCTGGGGATAGAAAACACCCGACAAGGAAGAGACTTGGACTCACACCAGGCAATGTAAGCATGCCAGACCCTGTAGTAGATAAAGGACGAGGACTTCTTCCTAGCCCGAATCATAGTATCAACAACAGAGGCCGGCAAACCCTTATCCATCAAGATGGAGGTTTCAGCAGCCAAGCCGTCAAAGCCAGCGTTTATAAATTGGGATGGCGCAGCTGTCCCTGAGTGAGAAGATCTGGATCCCTCCCCCTGCTCAGGGATTCTGACTCCTGGTCCTCCACCCCCGGAATGTAGACCGCGGAGATGCAAGGGACATTCTCTTCCGCCCGAGACAGTATCAGGGACACTTCCTTGAGGGCTCGCTTGCTCCGAGTCCCTTCCTGATGATTGATGTAGGCAACCGCCGTCTGGTTGTCCGAGCGGATCTGAAAAGCCCAATCCCGAAGGTGCGTGGTCAGCTGAGAAAGAACCAACCTGATCTCCCTCAGTTGCAGGACATTAATGGGAGCATGGGCCTCCTGGGGGCCCCAACGACCCTGGAACTTCAGAGACTTCCAAAAGCCCCCCCAACCGGTCAGACTGGCATCTGTGGTGACAGTTTCCTAGCACGGAGGCAGAAAGGTCCTGCCCACTAGAAGGTTCCTTGAGTCCAGCCACCACGAGAGGGACTGTCTGGCCAGAGGGGACAGAGCAAAATCCTGATCCAGGGACACAGGGTCCCGATCCCAAACTGACAAGAGGTGCAACTGAAGAGGTCTCATGTGAAACTGAGCAAAGGGGACCGCCTCGAAGCAGGACACCATCAGGCCCACTAACTGCATCCCCTGCCGGATGGAGGGATGGGGACACAAGAGCAGAGCCTGTGCCTGCTCCTGAAGGCACTCCACCTTCTGCTGAGGCAGGAATACCTTGACCTGAAAGGTATCCAGAGTCATGCCCAGAAAGGACCTCACCAAAGACAGAGACAGTCAAGACTTGGGAAAGTTGATCACCCAGCCGCAGGACTCGAGAGTGGAGGTCACCACCTGAGTATCCTTCTCAGCCTGATGAAGAGACTGAGCCGCAATCAGAATAGCGTCCAGGTAAGGGAGGATGCGAATGCCCTGGTTCCGCAACAGAGCCATCACCTTGGTGAACACCCGAGGTGCCGAGGTGATACCGAACGGTAAAGCCACAAACTGGTAATGCTGAACCTCAGGAATCTCTGATGACCTGGAAAGATTGGCACATGAAGATAGGCACATCCTTGATGTCCACGGTGGTCATGAAGTCGCCTGGGCGAAGGGTACTGACAGCCGAGCGTAGCGTCTCCATGCAAAAGTGCTTGAACCTGACAAACTTGTTGAGACCCTTCAGGTCCAGGATGGGCCTCAAAGACCCGTCTGATTGGAGTAGTACCCCTGACCCTGTTCTTGGGAAGGCACCAGGCAAATGATTCCTCACTCCAACAGGGGTTGAACTGCAAGGTGCAAACCCTGAGCTGACAGAGGGTTTGGAGACATCCGGGATCTGAGGAATCTTGGGGGCGGCTAGGCTGCAAACTCTATCTTGTAACCGGAGGACACCACCTCCTGAATCCACCGGTCTGAGATGTGGAGCCCCCAGACGTGAGCAAAGAGCCGAAGCCGTCCCCCCACCCAGATAGGCGAGGGCGCCTCTTCATGCCTGAGGGGCCTTAGGAGGAGGTTTGGGCTTGGAACCCCAGGAGAGACCGGGACGACCACGGGATCTGCCACGGCCCCAAGAATCTCTGCGTCTACCTGAGAAGAGGGAGCAACAACCTCCTCTGGAAGCACGAAAGGAGGGAAAGGAAGCAGAGGGCCCCCGAAAGGGCCGAGTCTGCTTCCTACGCTGAGGTAACCTACCATCCTTGGCTAGAACATCCAGACGCTCCCCAAAGAGCCATAGCCCTGTAAAAGGGAGCCCAGTGAGAGCCTTCTTAGCTGCAGTGTCAGCTGCCCACTGACGCAACCAAACAGAGCGGCGCATAGCCACCAAGAGGGCAGAGGCCCTACCACCCAGCCGGACCGCATCATCCATGGCAGTAAGGACAAAGGCAACAAAATCAGAGCAAAGCAAGAGGGCCCTATAATCCTCCCCCCTCCTACCAGCCATAGCGCCATCAGTGAGATGCTTGAGCTTTTTCTTAAGGGCAACAGCTGTAATGGCAGCGGCGCTGACCGGACGCAGCCCAGCCCCCACAAAAGTAAAAGCATGGCAGGCCAGCTGATCCATACGCTGGTCCGCGCTGTCCCGCAGTGTAGTAGTGTCAGGAGAAGCCATGACTGAGGTGTTGGACAGCCCTAGAATGGGAGCATCCACCTTAGGGGGACACGACCATCGCTTGACCAGCTCTTATCCAACCCTTTGGGCACTGCGGGAAATCTATTAGGACGTTCCCACTCCTTGAGCACCATATTAGAGAAATGGTCCTGCTCAGGGCACTCCAGACGTTGTTTATCAGGACGAAAGAGCTCACCCTGCTTCCTCTCAGCCACCTCAGGGGGGGCAATGTGCAAGGTTTCAAAAACGTCAGACAGCAGTCTATCAGTGTCATCGGGGAGCCATGAATCCTCCCCGGACGCAGACCCAGGGTCACTATCGTACCCCTCCTGCTGGTCCCCAGAGGAGTCAGAGTCCTGGAAAAGCCTCCCCTCCTCTAGGGAATAACGGCCACCAAGGGCATCAATTCCCTCATCCTCCTCAGCAAAGAGGGAGGACGTGGGAGCCAGGTGCCGCTTCTTGCCAGGGGCCTTACCTGGAACAGGCCTAGCAAGCTGCCTTTCAATGCTGGCCACACGAAGTGCCAGATCAGATTGTGACCCCCTGCTAGTATTGCCCTCACTGGGGGCTAAATGCAGGCGTGGGGGGGTTAGGCAATGCCGAAGTTAGCGCAGAACTGGGAAGGGAAGTGTTCAGCCCAGCCTGGGCCGCAATGATACCTTGGGTGCACGGCACACACACCGCGGCACTATCACTCAAAGGGGATGTCCCGCACATGGCACACAGCCGGGATTGCCCCGAAGGACCCCCAAGCACGCTATCCCCAGAATCCTCCATATGGTGATTAACACAGGCGCAATAGGCCAGCACAGGGTAAGGGCTAATAAAAAGCCTCCTGGAATGCCCCCCCAAGGGATGCCCCCAGAAGAGCCAGTAAGGGGGAGATGATGGGGGGGTAAGGAGCAGAACCGGGAGAAACCACAACCCACAGTTGTCCCGCCTGAAAGAAAGTAAAAAGCACATAAGCATCCCGCAGCCCATGCCCCAAGGAAACGAACCCCCACAGACCAAAGAGACCGAAGAATCACCAAGCCGCCAGACAACGGGAGGAAGCGACACAGTAAACGATGAAGGGCCCCAGACGCGCAGCAGGCTCAAAATGGCGCCGGCAGAAGAACCTCAAGGGGAGGGCCGCAGGGGGACGACGCGATACGTGTCATCCCCCGCCCCCCCCAAAGAGCGCGAAAGCGGCGCTCACGTGACCACGGCAGCGCCATCACACACAAAAAACGCCTCACCGCCATAACGCCGCCCGATACGGAGCGAAGTACAAACCGGCGACGGCGGCGAAAACAACGTTAAACACAAATTCCAGGGTAGGGGGGGGACCTCAGAAGTAAACAAGGCAAACAAGGGGTATAACCAGAACACAGTCCCCAAAACACCGGCTACCCTTTGTGGTACAGGGTCTGCGGCTTGGAGCAGCGCTCCTTGAGCACTTGACCCTAGTGCTCCTCTACCCTCACCCGATCCGTCAGCCAAGGCTGGGAGGCACAGAGGGTCCAGAAACGGGTGGAAACAGACTTGCAGGGCCGCAGGCTTGGTTGCCCCGCTCAACTGTGCAACATAGAGAGCCATCTTCTATCTTCGCAGTATCACTGCAGAGGAAAAACTGGGGAGGTCTATTGGTGATCCTGTTTTTATATGGTGCCAGGAGGAGCCACAACTCTTCTGCAGAACACTGCGCCACCTTGTGGCGGAATATCCCATGCGTAAGGACTTCTTGAAGCAGGCCATGCCATGCAATAGGAACATATAGTATTTTCATGACCCCAGAAAGCAGGTGTACAGTATAAAGTGGAACAAACAAGCTCCAACAGGGCATGCATGGCTTCAAGCTCAATGAGAGCCATCTGCTGTAACAACATCCTTCGACAGGCGGCTGTCATTTTTTGTGTATATATATATATATTACCAATAGAGCAAAAGCTCCTTACTGACAGATGGGGGACAGATAGCGATGGGGCTGCACTAGAAAAACAGTAAGGCCCTTATTTAACAAGGGATAGCGACAGGTAGCGCCTGGTGAGCGACCGGTAATGACGGGCACTGCCACGAGAACGCTGGCTCCCCACCACAATCACACATTTAGCAAGCCGATCCTGCTTAGCGACTGAGATAGCGCCATATAGCGACTCATTATTCCAGCCTCAGCCCACAGCACCAGCGTCCGACCTTGAACAGCGACAGGTATCACCTCTCGCTACCTGGCGCTCTCCAATGCATTTCAATGGAACAATCTTTAAATGTTCATAATTAATTCATAATGATTTTTTTTTTTTTTAAATGTGAAAAATTCTGTGACCACTTCTGGCATGTTAGATATTTTTTTTAAGGTAAAAAAAAAAAAAATTGTGCAGAATTGATATTACAGGTCTGATATTAATGTATTCATATTACAAGCAGAAGAAGAGAAGAGAAGAGAAGAAGAGAAAGGGGCCGCACTAAACTATCTGCCCAAGAGTAACAAGTGGTGTGCACACTAGTCTAAACACAATATTCATATTACAAAATGTAATTAAAAACTTGTTTTTTTTGGTTTCCAAAAATATGGTTGTTTGGGGGTTAAAAAACTACTTTTAACCCATCGCCGCCAGCGCTCTGGGGTTTAAACATGCATTTCACAGCGCAAGAATTTTTGGAGCGTGATTTTTTGATGAATGTGGTGGGAGCCGGTCGCTCTGACCAGTCGCTATCATGCGCACCCATACATCGCGGAACCTGTCAAATAGCGACTCGTCACCCCGTATTCAACATTACTGCACACCGACTCAGTCGCTATCAACAACCGAACAATGGCCAAGCACAGCGACTACTAGCGGGCGCTGTGAAAATACTGCTACAGTCGCTGAACTGTCGCTACCTGCCGCTATTAATGAATCGGCCTCTAGGTTATAACAAAGGTTAAATATGTTATAACAAAGGTTAAATATGTATATATAACTAGGGCCCTTCCTTCAGACCACAACATTCTAATAGGTCCCAAACTGCCACTGTTAAAAGTCACTAAAATACATGTGAATCAAATTCTCCTCATGTTCCACAAAATGATCAAAAACAAAGAAAAACAAAGGAACAACTCACTGCCACAGGCCGGAGTTTCACAACTCCCTGTCATCCTAAAACACTATGCCCATCAACAAACTGCAAAAAGACTTAACCGTGTCACTGAAAAATCTAAGATAACCCACGTGGGAATGATTTACTAATGGAACCACGTTCTCTAATAGGCCCACAGAAATCTTGAGGGTGCTAGGAACTAGGCAGTTGCAATGAAATTTCTGTAATAAAAATTAAACAAATAAGGGGGAAAAACTTAAGGTACATACAAAGAGGCTGAGAATCTGTGCCTAGGTACATTCTCCCCAGGACACTACTCAGAACTGGCTGTGATTGCTATGGGTGGCTTTGATGAGCTCAGTCGAAACAATGCTTTATTAGTAGTGTCCAGTTCTCTTAGGAGCATGACATCAAACTGTTCAGAATTTAGTGAAGTTCCTTACGTCCTTCATGTGTACCAGAAGAAATGTGTCAGCTGTACTGTTTGGTATCCTTAATATTCTACATTATTTTTGTACTTCCATAGTGTTATTTTTTGTTCTTATTTATCAGTGTTTTCATTGTAAAATCATATACCTTGTAGTTCAATATCTGAATGCATTGTATTGTCTTTCTCCCTTGGGGATTTATGTATGTATCTTAATTTTCAATAAACCTTATTGAAAGAGAAAATATTTACCTGCCAATTTTTATTGCTCCTATTTATAAGTCAAAATCCTGGGCTTTCGCGTATTCAATATATACAGTATAACCAACAATATTACAACTCAATATTATTTTACCCAGTATATGTAGATTATCAAAACATAAAATGACTAACCTTCTCTTTTTTAGGGGAGATGGACTCTTGAGAAGCATATTTCCTTTTCTTGGGAGACTGAACATTCAACGTTTCTCTTTTGTTCTCTGTTTGTTTCACTATGTTGCCACATTTCTTTCGAAATTGCTGCATCTGACACATAATGAAGTCAAGGGATGAACAATCAGTCCTAATGGTTAATGCTTTTGTGAATTCAATGGTCCTCATTATTGCCATTGTATGGGCCATTTTGCCTAAATCTTTGATGGAAGCAGACCTTAAAATATCAAGATAATCTGAAAACTGGTTGTAATTGTAGTCCAGCTCTGCAGGTGTGGCTCCATAGTATAATGAGACTACACATGGAGGTAAGTGGATATAAGCATCCACTGTCAATTTAGACGTTAAAGAACAAGTTTTTAGCTCTGTGAGCTCTGAAAGCTCTCGTGTCATTATCTGAAAAGCATAGGAATAGTTTACAGAACCTGAACAGTTGCTGATAACATCCATCTCTGATTTTAAAGCTGATATTGCATTATCTAGGTCAAGTGCACTGGACATTACATTCCCTGGTAAGATAGAAGACAGGTTTTCAAGAAAATTAAGCAAATTGGGTAACAAAGAGGCATCAAACCACAGTAGTCCCCTATTTCTTTCCTGGTTTTTATGTGAAGCAATTACACAGTTAAGAAAATGCAAAGTCTCATATAACATTGCCAAGTCAATGTATGTGTCTACAGCTTCAGTTTTGACCATCGTGGTGAACAAATCTCTTTTCTGAGGCAAATCTTTAACATTGCTATGTTTTATTAATGCCTGTTCTGTGTCACATTCCTGTAGGATCTGAAAGCGTTTAATCTGAAAGTCTAGGCGCTCTTGGCAGTTAACAATCATCTGTTGTATCAGACTGGATTCCGAGCACCGAGCTAGGTCTATGATTTTGCCGACAAAGAATGAATGCTTTTTAGAAGAAAGCCAAGCATTTTCCTGTGAATTTTCAATGCTATTTGAAAATACATTTGGATTTTTAGCTACAAATTCTTTTTTACCAAGAACACCAAATACTTCATACAACTTTGACAAAGCAGCATTGTTAATCTGACTAATTATTTCTTTTGTAAAAGCTACTTTTCTTTGGTTATCACATTTTCTCCTTTCTTTCAATACCATCATTTTTGCAGCATCAAATAGTAAATGTTCAATACCAAAGAGCGAAAGCTGCATAGGTATACATCCTGATGACTGTATACAATTTATTTTAGCAGAGATAATTTCTAAGAGACATAATGCGTGTTCCTTCTTACCAGGATCACCTTGAGAAAGCTGAAATAATTTATTTATCATCTGTAAGGTGCTTTTTTGTAGGAGTACCAAGTCATCTAATGTGTCTCCCAGATGTGCCCCACAGGTGAAAGGAACTGAAAGTGAAAATTGTGAATGGTCACAATTATGCTTTAGAACATCTTCACATTCTTTGAGTTCTCTCTTATATTTCAAGTACACATAATAGGAGCTGTTGTTCTCATGCATGTCTTGCAAAAACTCAGAAAGCTTACTACACTGGTTTTCTAATGTTTTTAATGGACTGTGTTTAAGTTTTTTTTGGAATGTTGTATAGAGCAGTGACTGTTGCTGATAACCAGCCTCACCTGTCAGTAATTCTGTGTACAGAGATGCATCATACCACAAAAGACTTCGAAACCGAGGTTTTCCTTCAATGAAACATATTCGATTCTCAATAAACTGTATGGTTTCCATCATCATCTGCAATTCCAAAAATGACTCTATGGCTTGTGGCTTCAAGGGTTTCTTGAAACATGTTCTCTGATTGTGAAAACACAAATCTCTGTCTACTACCACATTGCTCCAAGTACACTTCTGTTTATATTCAAAGGATTTAATAAAACTTGGAAGCATCGTTTTGCACAGCGATCTGTAGCCTTGCAAACATTTTAGGTTATGTGTCTCACTTGCTTTTTGCAAAATTTTAGATATTTTTTCTAAAAAGATTCTTGCCTGTTCAGAATATTGTGTTAGGGCAGATGTGCCCTTTTTTATTTTCATTTCCTTTTGTTGAGCTTTTTGAAAAACTTTCGTTTTAGTCTTGGGGTTTTTTGTCTTATTATGACCTAAAAGGTACTTTTTAGTTTGCAAAAACATTTTGCTGCAACGAATTGTTCCTTTTTTACCTGTGTTACTTTTGTCACACTTTTTAGTAAGATTGTCTTTTTTTGTGGCAATATTCTTTGGAGTAATACAACCTGGTGCGGCATTCTCTTTGTTTGATATGGTTCTTTGCAGAAGCAAAGGAGGAAATATTTTCGGTGAAGGTGATTTACATGGAGATTCAGGCAACAAGCATTCTTGTGCAGATACTCCATTAACTGCCAAGGTTGACTTTATCAGGCACTTTTTGTCTGACTTTTGGTGATGTTTATCAGGGAGAGTGGAATTTGGAATATATAACATCTTCTTTTCTTTACATGCAGCATTAAAATGGTCTAACTGTTCTTTTGTGTTTGCTCGTTCACCATGATGCTTTACAAGCGAACATGCTTTAAGGCTTTTATTATTGTGTTTTTCTTGGTCAGCATTTCCTCCCATGTGCAAGGTGTGTGAAATGCATTTTCTCTTTCCAGACTTTGCTACAAGTTGCAAAGATTTTTGTACTCTTTTGTGTGCTTTTCTTAAGTGAAGAATAGCTTGGTCTAGTCTTTTAGAAATGCGTTTGCTCTTACATAAGGGAATCTCATCAGATAACATTCCTAAAACCACTTTAATATTTTTCTCTGATTGGGAGAACTTGTTAATTCTCCTAACAGACCTTTTAACAACTAAGGGATTTTTCTTTGTGCTTTGAAGTATCTTATTTTGAATGTGCACAGTTTTTATTAAGTCCAGTTTGCAAACATTTTTGGTCTCAGAAGTAACTGGCTCAAGAATTTCTTTTTTTTTACCAGACTGGACAGTCTCACTCATATTGATGCAAGATTTATGGGGATCAGGCTGGTCATCTGATTGCTCACAATCCCCAAATAGACATGCATTTTCAGTTAACATGTTTGCTTTTTCAGCATCATCGTTCTTTTCTTTAGTTGTCATCATTGAATGAACTTCAGAAAACATGTTCCTATTCTTTTCTAAACACACATAATGTGAGTTTGCTACTGTAATTTCCATGTCTGGAAATATCCTTAAGCCACTTGGTTCTTTCAACTTTCTAGAAGACCTTTGAAACTCTGGCACTGCTTCTGCTTTGTCTTTCTCAAGTCCAAAAATTCCTTTCCAATCTATGCGGTTCTCCAGTTCTGTCATACACAGAAAATCTGGTATGTCCAAAACAATATTCATTTTCAAGGACAACTTATGGCTTCCTTCTTTCTCTGAATGTGGATTGACAATTTTTTTGTGGGAACATACGTTTTTTCCAGTGTCCCATACATTCTGCAAAATCTGGTCCTGTGTTTTCATGTTAGATTTATTTATCAGGGATTTCCTTAAAGCTTTTGGGGACATAGTCTTTAGAGTTTGTAAACTTGTAAAGTTAGGTTTGTTTAGTGGAGAAGCATGGTTTACATCTATAATTTCCTTCATATCAGGTTCTAATATAATGTTTGCTAATGGAAAGGCCTTGTCACTATGTTCTTTGCATGATGGTAAAAGTATCTGCATATCTTTAGGTTCTAGTTTACTTTTGTTAACATTGGTACATTCTTTGCTATCTTCCTTATGAGAGATCATGTTTGGGTGCATTTGCAGTGCTTCTGTTGTTGTAGCGTCTATGTCTTTTTGCAAGATGGGTTCCTCCGGAGACACAAGATCGTTAAAACTGCTGACATTTAGTTGGTTGAGGGATGTCTCTTTTTGTCTACTTTCTGGGGACACAATCTGGCTTTTTCCACATTGGCCCTGATATTTTTCTATAGAAAACTGAAATTTATTTCGATTGTCAGTGATTTTATCATTGTAATTCTTAATATCACCTGCAGAAGTATTTTTAGGACAAGCCGGTGAATATTGTTCTTGGGTTAGCATTATTTTGTCTTGGTCGCCTTCTGGAACCTTGTGCATCTGGCATGACTCATGGTCTGATTTCTCCATGAGGGCTACATTTTCTAAAGTTTCAATGCAGGTATCATCACATTTTTTAGTTAAAGATAAACATTGTAGATGTGTCTCCATTGCATTTGATTTAATCTCTTTCCCACTATAATTCACAGAGGTTAAACGAGCTTCCTCAAAACTTAGGTACAGAGGGGTTTTACTTAGGCTGTCTTCCAAACTGTAAAACATTTCTTTACTCTGCTCTTTTTCAGTCATGATGGACACCTCATTTTCCAAAAGAATTTCAGATTTATTTTGTTGTGCTGTGAAATATTGATCGGCTTTTACAGAATCTTGCTCTCCTCTTTTTAAAAGTCTTGGATCTTTTATTAATTTGGAAGTAATTACCATACTTGAAGGCAAGAGTCTCTCTATTGGGAGAGTGGCTGGATTCGGAGGAAGAGATGCAGGAATATGGTTTGTAGTTTTTTGTAGCATGTCTAAAACTGGAACACTTTGTGATTCATTTTGTAAGATACTGATTTCAGGGGCCTCTTTTATGACAGGCTTTGTCACTGGTGGGCGAACACTTCGAAAAATAACAGTGGCGTCCTTGCCTTTCCCTATTCTTTGGGCTACTGTGCAGTTTGATAATACATCACTCCCTGGAATGAGAAAAAAACAGATAGTAATGCCATAAAATCAAACAATATAGATCAGAACACAAACTTGCAAAATTTTGCAGCCAACCACAGCATTCGCAGACGCTAGCTTATATAACTTAGAGAAAGTATGCCACTGGCTGCAAATGGCTGCATTGCACACCTTGTCTACCATGGCCTGATAATAAAATGTTTGTAAAGACCCAACCAAAAAGTGGTACTGTGCCCTTTGTCTAACAGGCTTGTGTCTCTGACCCACTTACCAAAGATGGTCCCAGAAATCTACACTTGCTTGTGTGGTGCATCTGTGACCAAAAACAGAGAATTAGCCTTTGTAAAACACTAAGTCCTAGCCAAATAAAAGTGACTGTCCATCCATTAAGCGTAAAGCCTTCACACTTGGATGTGTAGGATTTGTACTAAACTAGAAAACCACCTATCACCTAAACTGTAGGGATCACAAGGAAAATATGATTGTAGTAGTTACCGGGGGGGGGGGGGCATGAGCATTTGGGTTATGTGGGCACAATTCAGGAGACTAAGAAACTATAGGGTCGATTCAAAGAAACATGTAACAGCTTGGATTTTGGTGCCGATCATCCTATTTTTCCCGTCCGCTCGTGCGTTCGTATGAACTTGCGAGTGATTCTATAAGCAAATACGTTTCTATCCTAAAATGTACGTCCGTTCGTATGGCAGTTCGGGAATCAGACCTATGTCAGTTTCCATCCTGAATTTTCCGTTTCATTTCTCAGGTTGCAACATTGGTTTTGCCCTTTTTCCTTTTTTGTCTGGACGTAAATCCTTCTGATCTTGCGGCTGCGCACTACAAACTTACCTCATTAAAGTGCATTCTAAATATTTGGTCTTTTATTTTTCTTTATTTCATTCATTTTGTAGTAACCAACCATTAATGAATGCATTTGCATAAGTAAATCTTACTTTGTTTAATTTTTAGTTAACTTGCATTTTTTACTTGTGGATTTAATTTTAATATTTTGGCTTCAAATGGTACAACTTAAAATTTTGTGTGTGGTTACCCACACCCTCTACATACAGATTGCTCTCAAATATAAAAAAACACCCAGCAACTTCTGCATGTTATGAGTCTAGAAACAGCCAAGATGGCGGGTCAGGTATTCTCGGGCAGCCTGCAAACAGAAAGGGCCTTGTGACTGTGTTGCTCTGCATTCTTTGATTTCTGACCTTTCCGTGCCCCCAGCTCTGCTGTGTCTGTGCAAAATACAGCAGTAACCCACATCCTGCACTTTATCCCGCTCTCCTCTCCTCAGTAAGTGTGATGCATCTGACCAAAGATGTGCTTAAATAATTAAACAAAGCAAAGGTAAACAACTACACCAATAAATGCAATCTAAAAATATTATTCTAGTACATCAATTTAAAAATAAATAACAAAGGACATAAGTTTCTTTAATTAACGCAAATATATTGCAAAATAAAGGTTTACATGCAAAGGACTAATTAAGGTCCACATTAAAATGCTTTTATAAGGCATACATGAATCAGGTATGCATTGCTATACCATTTATGGCCTCGGCCATGCTGATACATGCAGTTCATTGGAGCTCAAGACGCGCAGACTCCTTCACATAGCCAAAAAACCTGTTCAAGAACAGCAATCCGACTGCTAAAAGGTGTCGGCAGTGGCTTTCTTTTAAAACGTATTTAGAGGTTTGAAAACTGTTCTCTGAATCACACCTAAACACATCCGATTATCCTAAGTTTTACGTTTTGATCCTAAGTTTTAGGATTTGATCCTAAGTTTTACGTTTTGATCCTAAAACTTAGGAACGAACTTGCGATGATCGTAAGAGCATATACGCATTCGTACGTAGGCTCGTGCGAGTCGGAAATGGCCAAAAAAACAGGAAAAAATGACTAACACCCACCCAAACTTACGATTCTCGATCCGAAATCAATTAACTTTTGCTCTTTGAATCGAGGGGTATGTGGATAAATTAAGAGGCTGATTCTACATATTGCCAGATGAGCATCTGTATAGTGGCGCTTGGAGCGACCACTAGTAGACGCTGTAAGCGGGTATCGGGCGCTGTAACAGAGCGTCTTGGTCGCTCTAGTAACCTGGCCGGCATTGATGAATGTGATGTGTGTTGGGCGCTCTAACAACCGTAAAGTGCTGCAGCAAGCAACAGGTAGTGCGAGCTCAGTGCGTCCAGCACTCAGTGCTCCACACCATATTTAACAAAACACACAGCGCCGGCGCTCCAAAGCTGGACACTCTAGCATAGAGCGCCAGATGCTGTGTGATCAATTTCTGTTTTTGAACACATATACACCAGTAAAAAAACGAAAACACTTGGAATGATATTGTTTTACCACTGGGACAATAACACTTTAGTGCCAGACCTGTAATAACAATTCTGCATAAAAATATAAAAAGTAAAAAAAAATGTATAAAAGTGTTTGCTTGCAGCCAGGAGAGGTCATACAATTATTTGAGCAAAAAAAAATAAAAATTTAAATTGCCAAACACGCTATTTATACACAATTAATGAAACCTCATTGAAATGTATGGGAGAGCACTACAGAGCGACAGGTAGTACATGGCGCTCCTGAGCCTAAAGTGCCGGCGCTATAAGCTGAGCTGCCTGTATTAATCCATGTGACGCTACATGGCGCTGTTAAAGGATCTCACCAGATTTGCTTTCTTAAATGTGGTTTTGCGTACAGGGCCCGGCATTCACCAGACGCTGCCTGCCGCTACAAAGCACTACCTGGCGCTATCCGTTCTTAAATAACCCCCTAAATCTTATAATATATTTGGCAAAGGAAACTCCATTTATAGCAAGCAGCACCACAAAGAGACATCTTAAAAAATCAAGCTGCACATCATAGCCCGACTCCAAGCCAAAATTTGAAAAGGAAAGGACATTGATGTGACGGGGTAAAACTTTTCCCAGATGATTCTAAACAAAGGAGTAAATTAAAACTGTATAGTATGGCCAATATTCTGTTAAAAACAATACATTTATTAATATTAGGCTAAAATATTGCAAGAGCAAACCCCAATAAACCACATAAACCCTCCCTTAACCCTTTTAGTGCCAGCTATGTGAGTCTCACGTAGCTGACTTTAAACCCCCACAAAAAAAAGTACAAAAGTTAAAAACTCCGATCGCCCCCGGGCTCTTCCGTGGTGAGGAGAGAGAGCCCTCTCGCTCACTTCCTGGTTCGCGGCTGTTAGCCGGAGTCACCTGACAGCCGGCTTCTGACACCTTCACCCGAGATCATCAGTCTTGCCCGGTGCTCCGAAGAGAGAGCACAGAGGGGGGAGAGGGCTGTGATCCCTCGCCCCCCCAGGCTCCCTCCACGGAGCACCCTGCAGCTGTCATCGCAGATCGCCGGGGGACAGCAGAGGATCGGAGGTAAAGAAAAATAAATAAATGTCATTTTTTTTCTACTGTGTGTGTGTGTGTGTTTCTTTTTACATTTAACCCCTTGTGAACTGGTAAGGGATCCATGAGATCCCTATACCAGTTCACAAGGCTGGGGGCTGGCAAGTCACCTGCAGCTAGCGGGTGACTTGCCTTTAACCCCCGGCACCCCAAATTACCTGCCTCCCCTAAGCCCAGGGGGGTCAGAAGAGCCCGGGCCCACAGAGGGTATGTGGGCTTGTAGGCTGCAGGGTGGGGGGCCATCAAAGCTGGCCCCTGCGCCCTTTTCCTACAAACCCCCATAGCTGGTCCTGGGCTGGTTATTTCGGGTAGGGGGGACCCCATGTCATTTTTTTTTTTATTTTTAAGGGTTTTTAACCCTTAAAATTCCAAAAAAATTGGGTCTTGGGGGGGACCCTATGTCTTTTTTTTTTTATTAACCCCTTATGTTCTTTTCCCCTGCAGCTATAAAAGGCTTCCAGCAGGAGAGCAAAAGCCAGAGTGATCAGCGTGGGACACAGTGCCCAGGGATGGATGGGAGGTAAGTATTAAAAAAAATAAAATATTTTTTCTTCTTGTCTCTGTATGTTTATTTACGCTTAACCCTTTGTGAACTGGTAAGGGATCCATGAGACCCATATACCAGTTCACAAGGCTGGAGGCTAGCAAGTCACCTGTAGCTAGCGGGTGACTTGCCATTAACCCCCCGCACCCCAATTACCTGCCTCCCCAAAGCACGGGGGGGGGGGCAGAAGGGCCAGGCCCATGGCTATGTGTGCTTGTAGCCTGCAGGGCGCAGAGGCCACCAAAGCTGGCCCCTGCGCCGTTTCTACAAGCCCCCATACCTGGTCCCGGGCTGGTTATGATGGGTAAGGAGGACCCCATGTCATTTTTTGGGGGGATTTTTAAAGGTTTTTAACCCTTAAAATTCCCCCAAAATGGGTGCCCCCCAGGAGGGGGTTCTCTATGTCGTTTTTTTTTTATTAACCCCTTGTTTATAGTGTGGATAGTAGTTATTTTATTTGTAAATGTTATAAAGTGCTCTTTTCAGTTTGGGGGTCTCCTGGCCAAGAATAGGGGGCTACCGATACATATGTGGTACCATTGTAATCGGCAGAAATGGGGCTTTTACATGTAATATGGTTTTCATTAATAAAACAAATGTTTTATTTTAAAAAAAAGGAGACAAGTATCTAAAAAATATTTTTTTTTTTTATTTTTTTACGCAAAAATATTTTAAAAAAACAGTAAAAAAATTACAAACAAGACATTTCATGTTAAAGCCTAAACTCTGCTGAAAAAAATATATAGATAATTTTCCTGGAAATTCCGGCCAAAATCACGGGTAACCCTTTAAGTGCCAGCCTAACTGCAGCTTTTGTCACTCTCTGTTGCCAGACCATGTTTCACTATTTTTTGCAATTTGTAGTGTTATTTTGTAATAAAAAATGTAAGTTTGTCAATAAAATTTTATTGCGTGTGAAACCCCAATTTCTCCTGGTCACAGCAGTACCACATATGTATAGGTAGACACCCTTTCCTGCCCAGGAGACTCCCCCAAACTGAAACAGAGCTTTAGGAGATTTTCAGATAAAATACAACTGCACTATGCGCTCAGGAGGCACATGGGCCTCCTGAGGGCCCCACTGGCCCTGGAACTTCAGCGACTGCCAAAACCCTCCCTAACCGGTCAGACTGGCGTCTGTGGTGACAATCTCCCAACGCGGTGGCAGAAAGGAACTGCCAGGAAGTTTTCTCAAGCCCAACCACCACGAGAGGGACCGTCTGGCCAGAGGGGACAGAGCGAAATCCTGCTCCAGGGACTCCTGTTTCCGATCCCAAACGGTCAAGAGATTCAACTGAAGAGATCTCATGTGGAACTGGAAGGGTACAGCCTCGAAGCAAGACACCATGAGGCCCACCAACTGCATCCCCAGACGGATGGATGGGTGTGGACATGACAGCAAGGCTTGTGCCTGCGTCTGAAGACCCTCCACCTTCTGCTGAGGGAGGAACACCTTGACCTGAAAGGTGTCCAACGTCACACCCAGGAAAGACCTGGCACAGGACAAATCACTCCGGACGACAGAAGTCGTTGGACAGCCAATCGTAGGCCCTGCGCCGACAAGGGGTTCTAGGAGATCCGCGACCGAAGAAATCTTGGGGGCGGCAAAGCTGCCAGCTCTATCTTGTACCCGGAGGACACCACCTCCTGAATGCACCTGTCTGAGACGTGCTGTCTCCAGACGTGAGCAAATAGCAGAAGACGTCCTCCCACCCGGATGGGTGAGGGCGCCTCCTCATGCCTGAGAGTGCTTGGCAGGGGGCTTGGACTTGGACCCCCAGGAGGAACTGGGACACCCGTGAGACCTACCTCTCCCCCAGGAGTCCCTGCGTCCACCAGAGAAGAAGAGCCTCGTCCCCCTCGAAAGGGACAAAAGGAAGAAGAGCCCGAAAGGGCCGCACAGGCTTCCTACGCTGAGGAAGCCTTCCATCTTTTGCCAGGAGATCCAGGCGCTTCCCGAACAGCCGAAGTCCCAGGAAGCGAATACCAGTGAGAGCTTTCTTGGCGGCTGCGTCCGCTGCCCACTGTCGCAGCCAGATAGAATGACGAAGAGCGACCAGCAGGGCCAAAGCAAAAGCAACAAAGGCAATGAACTCTGCACAAACTAGGAGATCCTTATACTCCTCCGCCCACTTGTGAGATCTGGCGATATCCAAAAGACGTCTCACCTTCTTTTTGATGGCAATGGAAACAATGGCCGCAGCACAGACAGGGCGAAGACCAGTGCCCACAAAAATACCATTTTCTGATTACTCACCTTTAAAATGGGTATTATAAGTATGTCACACACCCCGCTTCCACTATTCATGACATATGGGTTATGGTCCAGTAGAGGGCGAACTTCTGCAGAGATGAAAGCAAAGAAGAAGCCCCTTCCGGTCCATAAATACCTGGGACCTCCCACACATTAGTAACATAGTATGTAAGGCTGAATAAAGACTTTAGTCCATCCAGTTCAGCCTGTTTAACTCCTTCCAGTGGTCTAGTAGCCATAGCTGAAAATGTTATTACATGCCAGGAAGGCATCAAGGCCACTTTTGAACGTTCTTACTGTATCCATCATTACTACCTCCTCTGGCAGCGAGTTCCATAGTCTCACTGCTCTTACAGAGAAGGAATCCCTCCTATGTCGGTGGAGAAAGCATCTTTCCTCTAATCTTAGTGGATGCCGCCGGGTTATGGTTACACTCCGGGGTATAAATAGATTGTCGGACAGATCTTTGTATTGACCCCGAATATATTTATACATAGTTATTAGATCACCCCTCAATCGTCTTTTTTCTAGACTAAATAAACCTAACTTGGACAATCTTTCAGGGTACTCTAGCCCCCGCACTCCTTTTATTAACTTTGTTGCCCTTCTTTGAACGTGCTCCAGTTCTGATATGTCTTCTTAAGCACAGGTGCCCAGAACTGTACACAGTATTCCATATGGGGTCTGACCAGTGACTTGTACAGGGGTAAAATGATGCTCTGGTCATGAGCACCTATGCCCCTCCTGATGCACCCCATGATCCTATTTGCCTTGGCAGCAGCTGCCTGGCATTGATTACTACAGTTGAGCTTATTGTCAACTAAAACTCCTAGGTCCTTTTCCATTGTTGTTTTACCAAGTGTTTCTTTATTTAGTGTGTAATCATGACACAGATTTCTCCTTTCCATGTGCATAACCTTACATTTATCTGTGTTAAACCTCATTTGCCATTTAACTGCCCATGCTTCCAATTTATCTAAATCTGTTTGTAGCTGCCTGCTGTCCTCTTTTGTTTTAATTACTTTACTCAGCTTAGTATCATCTGCAAAGATTGATACTTTACTGTTTAATCCATACCCAATGTCATTGATATATATATTGAAGAGAATTGGTCCCAGAACTGACCCTTGTGGTACTCCACTAGTAACAGTGACCCAATCTGAGTGTGTACCATTGATAACCACCCTCTGCTTCCGATCATTAAGCCAATTTCCCACCCACCAAGCATTCTCATCTTTTGTACCAGCCTTTTATGTGGCACAGTATCAAATGCTTTAGAAAAGTCAAGATATATGATATCCAATGACTCCCCCTGATCCAATCTTGAACTTACCTCCTCATAAAAGCTGATTAGGTTTGTCTGGCAGGAGCGATTCCTCATAAATCCATGCTGATATGGAGTAATAAGGTCATTTTCCCCAAGGTGCTCCAGGATAGTATCCCTTAAGAAACCTTCAAACAGCTTGCCCACCACAATGTTAAGCTTACCGGTCTGTAGTTCCCAGGTTCCCCCCTAGATCCCTTTTTGAATATTGGCACCACATTTGCCAAGCGCCAATCCCTCAGAACAGACCCTGTAGTTATGGAATCCACAAATATTAAAAATAACGGCTTGTCTATTATTGTACATAACTCCCTTAAAACACGAGGATGTATGTCATCTGGTCCCGGGGATTTATCGATTTTTATCTGCTTGAGACGGTGCTGGACTTCTTCCTTGGTTAGACCAATGACATTTAATGGAGGGTTTCGGTTATACCCCTGCATTTCACTCGGCATGTCAAATTCTTTTGTGAATATAGAAGCAAAGAAGTTGTTAAGCAAATTTGCTCCTCATTTCCCTCTATAGGGGTCCCCTCCTTGCTTTTCAGGGGGCCCACACCCTCAGGTTTGTACCTTTTAAGGTTTATGTAGCTAAAGAATAATTTGGGGTTAGTTTTACTCTCTTTCGCGATCAGTCTTTCTGTCTCCAACTTAGCTGCCCTTATCTGTTGTTTACATTGTTTATTTTCTTCTTTGTAGTTTTTTAACGCTTCCGCTGTCCCTTCCTGCTTTAAATGTTTAAATGCCTTTTTTTGTTATTTATTGCCCCCTTAACCATTTTATTTAGCCACATCGGTTTACATGTGTGTCTAATAGTTTTATTCCTGTAAGGTATATATCTGTCATAATGAAAATTAAGTATTCCTTTGAAAGTATCCCATTTAGCGTCCATGCTTTTGTTTTTAAGGACATTTTCCCAGTCAATGCAGTGTAGGGCATCTCTAAGTTGGTCAAACTTTGCCTTTTTGAAGTCCCGCGTTTTTGTGGCTCCTTGATAAGGCACCCTAGTGACTGCTAATTGGAAATTAATGATATTATGATCACTGCTTCCAAGGTGTCCCCCAACCTGTACCTTTATTACTTTGTCTGGTACATTGGTTAGTATTAGGTACAATATGGCTTTCCCCCTTGTTGGAGCTTGTACTTGTTGGGAAAGGTAGCCATCTTTTGTTTTAGATAAAAAAACTATTACTTTTATGCGAAACACATGTTTCAGCATCCCAGTCTATAGCCTTAATTCAGAGAGACAAAAATGACTTTTAGTTCCGATCTGTGAAATGTTTCCGTTCTCGTATGAGCATACGAGCGATTCAATGCATGCATTGAAAACCTTCTGTAAAGTTTCCGTCCGTTCATACGGCAGATTACGAATTACGAGGATGTCATTTTCCATCCAGACTTCATTTTCACATGTTACAACGTAGGCTTTCGTTTTTGCCCTTTTCCCATCGTATCCTCCAACGAATCCTTTATGTTTCCCGTTCGAATCTGTTTCCCTTTTTCAATAAATATTCATCCAGACGGAAATCCTTACGATCTTGCGCCTGCGCACTACAAACTTAACTCATTAAAGTGCTCGCCTACATATTTGCCACCCTCACTTCTACTACAATGTTTAGCTAAATCACTTAGCACTGTCATCCATCTTCCCTTTTTGACCCTTAAAGCTCACCCAAACCACTTAGCACTGTCCTCCGTCTTCCCTTTTTGAACCTTAAAGCTCACCCAAACCACTTAGCACTGTCCTCCATCTTCCCTTTTTGACCCTTAAAGCTCACCCAAACCACTTCTTGGTTAGGTTCTTCTTCCATTTTAGCCCCCTAAAACTTACCCAAATCACTTCTCGGTCATGTGAATATTCATCTTTAAATATTTCTGGGCCCATTAGTTTTGTGTTAATGTATTTTGTAAATGAAATGACAATTTAAATTTTTTTTTTAATTCCATCATAAAATATAAAATTGTTAAAAATTTTGAAAATTTCAAATTTTAACAACTATAAAAAACAAAATACATAGCAATGGCAGGCCACTGAACATTATTCTTCATCTGTGGTCCCCAACGAGTTGCGCAGCTCCTGCATCTCGCCCACCAACTGAAGGACCCTGACACTCAGTTGTGCCACTCTGGCACGTGTGGTCCCTGTTAAAAAACGTAAATTAAAATATTGGTATAACCTTGTTGGGGTTATACTGCAGTGCCCCCCCCCCCCCCCCCCGTATGGTCCAAACACCTAAATCTGGACTTCAAAAGCCAGAGGACCCTCGCCACCATGGCCCGGGTTTAGCATAGTGCCCGATTAGAGAACCCCTGGCCCGCATTCTGCAGGCAAAGAACGGGCATCAGGAGCAAGGGCGAGTGGCACATCTTGCGGTTCCTGCAACCAAATATAAAATAATTACACAAAGCAAAGGTAACCAACTAAAACAAGAACTCCTGCAACAAATTAAGATTCAAGTTCAACCATCCAAATATAATTCACGAAGGACAAAAGTCTAAAAAAAAATATAGCAATTATATGGATGTGTGGGAAAATAAATGTTTACATGCTAAGGACTAATTAAGGTCAGCATTAAAATGCGTCTATAAGGCATACATGAAATGTATTGATTCAGGTATGCATTGCTATACAATTTATGGCCTCGGCCATGCTGATACATGCAATGCCTTGGTGCTAAAGGCGCGCAGACTCCTCCACATAAGCCTCGATTCAGAGAGACACACAAAAAACTTCAGTTTTAGTTCCGATCTGTGAAATGTTTCCGTTCTCGTATGAGCGTACGAGCGATTCTATGCATGCATTGAAAACCTTCTGTAAAGTTTCCGTCCATTCGTACGGCAGATTACGAATTACGCGGATGTCATTTTCCATCCAGACTTTTCCGTTTCATTTCCACATGTTACAACGTAGGCTTTCGTTTTTACCCTTTTCCCATCGTATCCTCCAACGAATCCTTTACGTTTCCCAATAGATTCTGTTTCCATTTTACAAAAAATAATCGTCCAGACGGAATCCTTACGATCTTGCGCCTGCGCACTACAAACTTAACTCATTAAAGTGCTCGCCTACATATTTGCCACCCTCACTTCTACTACAATGTTTAGCTAAATCACTTAGCACTATCCTCCATCTTCCCTTTTGGCCCCTTAAAGCTCACCCAAACCACTAAGCACTATCCTCCATCTTCCCTTTTGGCCCCTTAAAGCTCACCCAAACCACTTAGCACTATCCTCCATCTTCCCTTTTGGAACCTTAAAGCTCACCCAAACCACTTAGCACTATCCTCCATCTTCCCTTTTGGAACCTTAAAGCTCACCCAAACCACTTCTCGGTCATGTGAATATTCATCTTTAAATATTTCTGGGCCCATTAGTTTTGTGTTAATGTATTTTGTAAATGAAATGATGATTTTTTGGGATGCCATCATAAAATATAAAATGTATCAAAATTTTGAAAATTTTACATTTTTACAACTATAAAAAACAAAATACATAGCAATGGCAGGCCACAGAACATTATTCTTTATCTGTGGTCCCCAACGAGTTGCGCAGCTCCTGCATCTCGCCCACCAACTGAAGGACCCTGACACTCAGTTGTGCCACTCTGGCACGTGTGGTCCCTGTTAAAAAACGTAAATTAAAATATTGGTATAACCTTGTTGGGGTCACACTGCAGTGCCCCCCCCCCCCGTATAGTCCAAACACCTAAATCTGGACTTCAAAAGCCAGAGGACCCTCGCCACCACGGGCCGGGTTTTGCATAGTGCCCGATTAGAGAACCCCTGGCCCGCATTCTGCAGGCAAAGAACGGGCATCAGGAGCAAGGGCGAGTGGGTCATCTTGCAGTTCCTGCAACCAAATATAAAATAATTACACAAAGCAAAGGTAACCAACTAAAACAAGAACTCCTACCACAAATTAAGATTCAAGTTCAACAATCCAAATATAATTCACAAAGTCTAAAAAAATTTAGCAATTATATGGATGTGTGGAAAAATAAATGTTTACATGCTAAGGACTAATTAAGGTCAGCATTAAAATGCTTCTATAAAGCATACATGAAATGTATTGATTCAGGTATGCATTGCTATACAATTTATGGCCTCGGCCATGCTGATACATGCAATGCCTTGGTGCTAAAGGCACGCAGACTCCTCCACATAGCCACAAACCATGTTCAACAATAGCAATCCGAGTCCTCAAAGGTCCCGTAAGTGGATCAGAAAACTGAAACGGATTTATATGGGTCGATTCAAAGAAACATGTAACAGCTTGGATTTGGGTGCCGATCACCCTATTTTTCCCGTACGCTCGTGCGTTCGTATGAACTTGCGAGTGATTCAATAAGCAAATACGTTTCTATCCTAAAATATACGTCCGTTCGTATGTTATCTCCCGAACTTGCCTCAGTCAGTTGACAATCGTAAAAATCACGTTCATGTGCTCACCTGTTGCGGCGGCAGCCTGTTTTTTCTGCTGCTTCCATCGTCCACCTCTTCCAATTACTTGCGTTTGCCTCTGGTTTTCATTGGTTTTTGGCCTCTTAGATTCGTGCGTTCGTATGTTTATAAGATCTTGCGCATGCGCACCCTCATCCCGCACCCCATCCAAACCCCTTAGCGCTTGCATCCTTCTTCAGTTCTGGGTCCCTAAAACTTACCTAAACCCCTTAGCGCTTGCATCCTTCTTCATTTCTCGGTCCCTAAAACTTACCTAAACCCCTTAGCGCTTGCATCCTTCTTCATGTTGACGACCCTAAAACTTACCTAAACCCCTTAGCGCTTGCATCCTTCTTCATTTCTCGGTCCCTAAAACTTACCTAAACCCCTTAGCGCTTGCATCCTTCTTCATGTTGACGACCCTAAAACTTACCTAAACCCCTTAGCGCTTGCATCCTTCTTCATTTCTGGGTCCCTAAAACTTACCTAAACCCCTTAGCGCTTGCATCCTTCTTCATGTTGACGACCCTAAAACTTACCTAAACCCCTTAGCGCTTGCATCCTTCTTCATTTCTGGGTCCCTAAAACTTACCTAAACCCCTTAGCGCTTGCATCCTTCTTCATTTCTGGGTCCCTAAAACTTACCTAAACCCCTTAGCGCTTGCATCCTTCTTCATTTCTGGGTCCCTAAAACTTACCTAAACCCCTTAGCGCTTGCATCCTTCTTCATTTCTCGGTCCCTAAAACTTACCTAAACCCCTTAGCGCTTGCATCCTTCTTCATTTCTGGGTCCCTAAAACTTACCTAAACCCCTTAGCGCTTGCATCCTTCTTCATTTCTCGGTCCCTAAAACTTACCTAAACCCCTTAGCGCTTGCATCCTTCTTCATGTTGACGACCCTAAAACTTACCTAAACCCCTTAGCGCTTGCATCCTTCTTCATTTCTGGGTCCCTAAAACTTACCTAAACCCCTTAGCGCTTGCATCCTTCTTCATGTTGACGACCCTAAAACTTACCCAAACCACATAATGTACATATGTCTATATGTTTATAAGCGTGTTTTTTCTTGTTTGTGTAATTGTTTTTTGGTGCGCATATTAGAAAAGACACATTTATGAAGGCTTCAAATATAATTTATTTAAAATATTTTGTTTGTTTTTTTTTTTTGTTAAAACATAGTAACTTTTTTTGTTTTGGTTTGTTTTAAAACATTATAAAAGTTTGTTGTTTTTTTTTTGGACAAACATATTAATGTTTTTTTTTTTTTGTTTAAAACATAGGAAAATGTTTTAGTTTTTTTTTTGGTTTTTTAAAAACTATAAAATTTTACCCAATAAAAACATTTTAAAAACATTTAACCAAAGTAGCCAGGACCAAGGGCACTAATCATCCTCCTCTTCTTCATCTGTTGGCCCCAACGTCGCCTGTATGGCCAGCAGCTCGGCCACCAACTCCTTGATTCTTTTTTTTTTTTCGGCCACGGTTTTTGGGATAATCCCTGTAAGCAATAGAGAAATAAACATAAATAGGAGTACCAGACCGGTTTGTATGCTGGAAATCGATTTGGGGTTAATCAAATAAATGTAAATGCATGACATATGTCATTCTTCCAAGGGATAAAGTTAATGCATTTCCCACAGGTAAGTATTTAAACTCCTTAAACCGGACCTTCAACATTATTTAATGAAAACCAATAACTATTCCCAAATGATTCTGCACCAGATCAAAGTACATTTTGGAGGTTTTTTGATTACAGCGCCGCCATCTGGACTCTGAAGCATAACACTTAATGAGGAGTGGAGAGTTGGCTAAAGTACAGGGGAGTAGGTTACAGTGGTGCGTTGGGAAGCCAGAGCATAGCTGGGTTGAGGGAAAGGTCATCACTCCCACAATGCATTGCAGCACCTTACTTTTTAAAATCTGTATCCCATGCTGCCTGTAAATATTGCGCATTCAATATTCCGCCATATTGGATGTTTACAGGCTCCTAACATGCATTAGATGGCTGAAGGCTGTTTTTCCATGTTTCAAATCTGTAGGTACAGTGTGTTGGCTAATTATTAGCTATGTTCTTAATACAAGTTAGGGTTCGCTTTAAGCTAACGAAGTGGCCACATGAAAGTGTTAACTACACATTGGCTACGCCTTTAGTTATGTGTGTGTTATTAGCTAACAAAACATTAGTATGAATAATGGCATGGAGACTTACGGAGTTGGTGGCCGACAGATGGCTGGTTGGGGCCAACAGGCTGCCCTTGGTCCTGGCTATGCTGTGAAGAAGTCCCTGGAGAAACATGTGACATTTGGTTAGTAGTTGTATAGAGTCACTATTCCAAACAGATCTGGCTCTCAGGCTGGCTGACATCACTCACCTTCGTCAGGATCTCCTTCCAGCATCTCTGCTGCCTCCTCCTCCACTATTTCACCCGCTCCCGAAGATTCTACAAATACATAATAAAGGAGAACTTAGTTTTTGGCCTGCCATGTATATCTTTGTGCCTATACATGAAGAGTGACATACCAGAGACTTCCCCATGCCTGGCCGGGCATGACTCCACGCCCACGCGGTTGGGCCCCTCCTCTGTGGTAAGGTCCAGGGGCTGGTCTGAGGAGGCCACAGAGGAGGGGTAGGTCAGTCGCCCGGGAGATCCACCACCTTCACTCACAGATGCAGACTCATGCAGCACTGGTCGGCCTGTGCGCCTCCGGGTGCGGCGAATTCTGAAATCCATTTCCAACACTAGCAAAGAAAAGTCATTATAAATAAAGGTATAGCTTAGACATTTCCTACATATCACATGCTATCGCTTGGTACTTACTTGGGAAATGGATCCCAAAAAACCTCCGCACCCGGGCCATGTGCAGACGTTTCAGGTCCGACCAATGCTGCATTATCTGGGTGTGAGTGAAGGTGGTGCTGGTGACACGGTGGATTTCCGTGATGATCTCCCAGGCGATGTCCCTTTTTTCGCACACATTGGGCGCGAAGTCATACCGGCGCTGAAGCATGATCTGAAAAACATAATGGACACAGAGCTTTTACTTTTACACACAGACCCATATGTGTTGCATCACAAGTTGAGAATTTCATGTCATTAACACACACATTTAGAGTGCCAGCCATTTTTGGGGAGTGCCTTAAAGCGGACGTTGACTGGGAATGAGAGTCTGGTCTTATGTTATATGTTTCACACACCATGTACATACAGATAATAGCCAACATTAAAAATCAGCCCACCTGCATCTATGGCATGTTAGGATGGTTTCAACATCCAATATGTCGGCTTATGCTTAGGCTTTTGGGCCACGTGTGTGGCTTGCCGTTGTGTTTTGCGGTCTTAGGCAAACAGTGTTCCTCAAACATCCGCATCAAGGTCCGAGACAGGCCAGGTTTGACAGCTAGCCCCACTACTCCACAGGTTAATTAACTGGTGCTAAGCCTGAGCAATTGCCCTAATTCGGACATCAGCATAGACAGGTGAAAACGTGGCCAGGCTCGGCCCTTGAGGATGAAGTGTGAGGAGCCAGTTCTTAAACATTAAGAGACCCAAAACTAGTTACAAACGCATCATTTACATTTAGGCCATCATTGACTATTAGATTAAAATGCAGAGGCAGGCACTTACCAGCATGAGGATCTCTTCCTGTTGACGGGTGAAGATAGTGGGCGCCATCTTTATGCTTCTTCAAGGCAGCAGATAAGTGAAACCCCAGCGGTTTCCTGGTTCCGCTCGAACGTACGTCCGTACGAGCGCGTAGTCGTGCGCATAGGCGTCACACGCTGGGCTCATTATTTAAAGGTCCCTGCACCCAAAGCTCATTCTCTTTGAGCCTTTGTGGAAAATGGCACCAAAAAAGCCAGCATCCAAACGCGCCCAGCAAAGCCAGACCTCGGAGGGCCCAACCACCAGGTCCCAGCAAGGAAGGAAAAAACTCCGATCCAAGACGGCAAGTACTACCTCTGCCCCACCAAGGGACACTGGACCCTCCGTTAGCCAAAAAAGGGGCCCCAAGGCACGTGCCCCTGCGGCAAAAAAACAGGCCACAGCAGCACCCACCACCTCTGCCCCCAGAAGAGGCCGCCCAAGGGAGGACACACCGCCCATGGGTTCAAGCAGGGCAGTTCGCAAACCCAGGCCCCGCAGCAGGGCCAGAACCCCATCCAGGGCCAGAAGCCCATCCCGGGCCAGAAGTCCGTCCAGGCACACAAGCAGGGCCAGAAGCCCAGAAAGGCGAGAACGGAGGCCCAGAACCCCAGCAAGGCCCCGAAGCAGGGCCAGAAGCCCCTACAGGCCCCGCAGCAGGGCCCGAACCCCAGAAAGGCCCAGAAGCAGGGCCAGAAGCCCCTACAGCCACACAAGCCGGGCCCGAACCCCAGAAAGGCCCAGAAGCAGGCCCAGAAGCCCCTACAGCCACACAAGCCGGGCCCGAACCCCAGAAAGGCCCAGAAGCAGGGCCAGAAGCCCCTACAGCCACACAAGCCGGGCCCGAACCCCAGAAAGGCCCAGAAGCAGGCCCAGAAGCCCCTACAGCCACACAAGCCGGGCCCGAACCCCAGAAAGGCCCAGAAGCAGGCCCAGAAGCCCCTACAGCCACACAAGCCGGGCCAGAAGCCCAGAAAGGCGAGAACGGAGGCCCAGAACCCCAGCAAGGCCCCGAAGCAGGGCCAGAAGCCCCTACAGGCCCCGCAGCAGGGCCCGAACCCCAGAAAGGGAAAGAAGCAGGGCCAGAAGCCAAGACAGGCCCCGCAGCAGGGCCAGAAGCCCACGACCTGCCACCAGCCGGGAACAGAGCCCCCGACCTGGCACCAGCCGGGAACATAGCCCCCCAAGAGGCCAAAGAATGGCCACCCTGACCACATCTACACCTGGAAGTTCGGTGGCCAGCCACGCAAGAACACCCAGTCCCTTGGCCAGTCCAGTCCAGTCATTGGGAAGCCAACAATCCGTCCATTCCCCTACCCAGCCCCAGGCCATAATGTCACCACATGTGTCTGCACACATGGAGGAGCAGCCAAGCCAACCATCTGGCCGCACATTGCGCCGCGGCCAGTTGAGTGGGAGATTCTCCCATGACCAAAATATGGCATTGGCTAGTGGCCTTACATTATACTATGGCGAGCTCTATGGGAGCAAATCAAAACACACCACAAAGCAGCGCAAGATGGAATTGTTTGAAACCATCCTACGACAAGTAAATGCAGCGGGGGAAGAGAGGAAAGATGTGTCCCAAATTCAGAAGAAAATCTCGGATCTGAAATATGCTGTACGTCAAAAAGAAATTAAAAGGCATAATTACAGGTAAATAAATGATGTCTCCAAATATAAGGATTAGGATGTACTGTATGCACCTTTTCTGAGTACCAAACGATTTTCTCTTTTCAGCATGCAAACTGGAGGTGGCTTTCCTACCAAACTGGAGTTTACCCCTGCTGAGGAGATTGTGCTGGGCCTTCTCCATCCGGTCGCGGTCGGTGGACATGCTGGTCTAAGGGACACGGACTCACCGACCCGTACCCACGGTGAGTACTCTTAAATCTGCATTTTTGCCTGTTTGGTAAATAATCTAAAGTTCACTAGTACCAAGATGACGGGATGGCCCTATGGTTTGCCTTGCTTGGCCTCGCACTACTGTGCCTGTTTGTGTCCTGTTTTGGTCCCTGTGAACCACACATTTAGGACCACATCCATTATGTAAAAGATCAATTTCCAAAATTTATTGGTCAAGTAACGAAGTTTATCCTGAAAAGTGATATATTTTGACTCAATCACAAAACACACATCATGATGGATGGGTTGGCTATTTGTTGTGTGAGTTGTGTTTGAGGTAACAATTTAATTACCCACCCCCAAACATATCGGACCTAGAGCAGCGAGACTCAACTGGCGGCCCGGGGTACCAATGCGGACCTTGGCACCAGATTCCAGGACCCCTGGCCAGACAGCCCTGCACTCAGTTACTTCTGTGTTGACGTGCTCAGAGCTGCCCCCTTGATCGGCGATGTAGTGGTTGTTCTCCTGCCCAATGTCATGGCTCCCTGAAACATAGCATTGCAATATGAAGTACTGCACAGGAATTGGCATTGCAAGGTACACAGTAACTTGGTGCATCTTTCTCTTGGTCCAATCGTGTCCCGCTGCCCCAGCTCTGCCCCATCTGCCACAGTCCCCCCATGTGCCCCCCCCCCCCACATAAGCCCCATACATTTGTAACAGATTTGCTCCATCCATCCCATCACCATCAATTCGTGAACTCCCCCCTTTAGCCATCCAATCCATGTCCCCTCAGCTCTGCCCCATCCAGCCCAGCAAGGGCAAGCAGCCTTTATTAGTTTGCACTTGGCAATCTCCAGCCCCTCCCCCAGTGTGTTTATTTCTAACTAGACACCCCCTGCGACAGCCCCATGGCCAGACATTCACCTCTCACCACATACCTTTAAATGGACCTTTACAAGAAGTGTTTGAGTACCCCTGACCTAGCGAATGGTAGTCAAAATCCAAATATTGGCGGTGCAAGTTGTATGCTGACTGGGTACACTTCCTGACTTCGAACTGAGGTCAGTTAGCAGTTTTCTCGAGCCATTGCACCTATCTAAAATAGCGTGTCTTTTAACAAATGTCCCCATTGCTGTAGAGTTGCTTAATATTACAAATAGTGGTTTTTTGGATTAACTTCAAAAACAATGCTTACGTGTGTGTTTACCTTGTTTGGTTTTCTCTTCTTCAGGCCAGCATGATCCCTCAGCAAGGGTAAACTCACCCCCCAGTTTGCTTATGCCTACCAGGTCCGTACAGCATAGGAGCCCAGATCCGAGATTTCCGGTAAGTTAATTTAGTACCATAAATACTACCAAGTGCTTATGCATGTGTTAAACTGATGGAATCCCAAATTTGGACGCCAACTTACCCTTTTTTTTTATATGTCCCTACAGACCCGCACAATCATGGAAGATATCATGGAAATGGAGGAAGCTGATGTCTCCCTGCAGGGCACGTCCGATGACCTCCCCCTGGGTCCCAATCTGGAACTGCTCCCTAATGTTTCTCTGGCCAATCCTCAGCAGCAGAGTGAATCTCCATCCATTGTGCTGGCACATGGGGAGACTGACACAACAGTCCCCAGTGTTCACTCTGCTGCTGAGGATTTGCAAAGCAGGCCTGTTGCTGTTGAGGGGACGACACCACGCGGCAGGGCACGCCCAAGAGCCAGGGTAATTGTGCGGCGGACTCCATTACGCCGCCCCACAATTTCCCAGGGGAGGCAGAGTGCCCTGCTTCAATTATGGACCCAAGAAAGGGACTCTTATGAGGCACAGCTTGTTACAGAGCGTGAGGAAAGGCATGCCGACATGGTCACCATCAATACCAGCTTACAGGGCATCCTCGCGGAGTTGCGTACCCTCAACAGCAACATGGTAACTGCAAGTAATGGCATCCAGTCAGCCATGGCTGAGATGACCAATATGCAGAGAAACATTGTGGAGCAGTTTCAAATTCACAATGCTGCCATGGCCCAGGCTAGGTCCCATCCACCTGGACCTCCACCTGGGTATTATGGGCAGCCACCATATTAAGCCATGATTGTGTGGGACATCTTTTCTCTTACCCCCCACTGTATTTACTTGTCCTTTGAGGTTTCAAACAATCCATTTTGTGTTGCTCATGCAGGTTGTGTTTTGTATTTGCTCCCATATAGCTCCTTAGAGTAATGATTAAGGCCACTAGCCAATGCCATAGGTCTATGTGGAGTGTATCTGGCCACTTATGGCTTGAAATATGTATTTGGTTTGTGCTCCTCCTGTTTGCAGACATGTTTGTGTGACATTATGGCCATGCCCAAATATCCCTGGGCACAGGCAATATTAATGACTGGACTAGGCTGGCCTTTGGACTGGGTGTCCTTGTTTGGTTGTGCCACTCACTTCCAGGTGTAGATGTGTTTATTTTTTGTTTGGTTATCTCATGCCTTTTTAACCACAGTTGTATGTGGAATGTTTTATGTTAAGCCAAATAACTATAATTAGACAAAGTAAAACAAAATTTAAATTTACTATACTTGTGGCGTTTTTACTGGAAACACAGTTTAAATCAGCTTGGGCTAAACCAGATCCTTTTTGGTTTAAGAGGTGTAACAATGCAAATATCAAGCTAAATAAACAACATGAAATACATTAGGCAACAATTAAGGGAAAATTTTTTTAATTTAAGGTAATGCCACATTACGGCAAACCAACATATTGAACCAAAAGGCTAAGACACACACACAGAATGTTGCAAAACGAAACTAAATTAACTAAAATGCTGCAATATCAAGTTTGCTCGAACTGATTGTCCAGACTCACTGGGTGGGCCCACATAATTTTCCACATCATCCTCTAGGGCTGTAGAGGGCAGACTATCCACATAACGTGGTACACGTTCGAGTATAGCAAAATTGTGCAAAACAGCACATGCCATGATGATGTCGATCACTTTTTTGGGATCATATTGCAGGGCGCCCCCAGTATGGTCCAAACAACGAAAACGGGTCTTCAACAGCCCAAAGGCCCTCTCCACAACAGCCCTGGTCTTGCGGTGCGCACGGTTGTACGCTTCCTGAGAGGCATCCTGGGGCCGCAGCACAGGCGTCATGAGCCAGGGGAGAAGTGGGTACCCGGAATCACCTTAACAAGACAATGAAATTTCATAAACATTAAAAAGGCAAGAGAACAAACACAAAGAATTTGACATATATCCAAATGATGTAAGGTAAAGGGCGTAAAAATACACCCAGGGCACATTTGCAAAATAACTATTGCCACTAATGGAGTACATAAATAAAAATGCCGCTTAAATATACCAAATAATTATCAAACATCTGCACGGGCAAGGGCAGGTAGAATTTACCGATATTTTGGGTTTTCGGACATGTTACAATTAGGATGCTGCTGAGGGCCACTCAACATTTATGTAAAGAATACAATGTATGCAGTTTAAGTCCACTTTGACATTTAAAGACCAATACTACAAAAGGAACCTAAACTAACAGACACTTGGGGATCAACTCACAACCAATATATTTTGGGACATGGAACTAGGGCCACTCAACATTTATGTAAAGAATACAATGTATGCAGTTTAAGTCCACTTTGACATTTAAAGACCAATACTACAAAAGGAACCTAAACTAACAGACACTTGGGGATCAACTCACAACCAATATATTTTGGGACATGGAACTAGGGCCACTCAACATTTATGTAAAGAATACAATGTATGCAGTTTAAGTCCACTTTGACATTTAAAGACCAATACTACAAAAGGAACCTAAACTAACAGATACTTGGGGATCAACTCACAACCAATATATTTTGGGACATGGAACTTACAGACATCCTAACTAAAGGGAAAACATTCTGAAGGACAAAGTGAGGCAAGCATTTTGGTTGGGAG
The DNA here is from genome assembly GCA_027917425.1 of Gastrophryne carolinensis. Classification (NCBI taxonomy): domain Eukaryota; kingdom Metazoa; phylum Chordata; class Amphibia; order Anura; family Microhylidae; genus Gastrophryne; species Gastrophryne carolinensis. The sequence goes on from CM051234.1 coordinate 266,822,888, forward strand.
TTCAGAAAAGAAGACCCAACTAAAAGGCAGTTTCAGGCTTATGTAAAGAATACCAAAACAGAAATATCCACAAATAACAGATTAGTCTGAAATGTAATACCAAATAAATAGGACACACTTACCAAGCAGCCATGCACCCGAAAATTCACCTGACTCAAATCTCCGAAACAACCCAGATCGTCTGAGTATATAGGAGTCGTGAGACGATCCGGGGTAGCCGGCAAGGACACTCAGAAAACGCATGTCCGGCCCAACCACGGCCTGGACATTAAGGGAGTGTCCCATTTTTCGATTCCTTAAGGGAAAAGCATAAAAAAAGGGTAATTAATAATTGAAAAAAGGATCAAAAATTTAAAACATGTCTGCACTCTATTGGAAACTACTAATGAAAAGCCTAAATAAGGCATGTACACAAATGAGGCCAAAAAAAATATGCTGCCGCAAAGGAAAAAAGGTTACATTACACGTTGGGCAACATAATAAGCTAAAACAAAATATCAATACCTATATATATACTCGTCGGCTGCCCTAGGTACAAGTGCCACATGTGTGCAGTCAACAGCACCAATAACGTTGGGCATGTCGGCCACATTATAAAAACCAAGCTTAATGGCGTTTCTGGCTGCCATATCATCCGGAAAAAATATATATTTTGGAGTTATGGCAGCCATGCCTTCCAAAAATTTAGATCATCGGCTCAGCGTAGGCTGGGACATCCCCACGGAGAGGGCACCCAGCCTCTGGAACGAGCCGTTCGCCAAAAATTGCAGGCAGCCAAGCATCTTGGTCATACCTGAAATTGCTTGCCCCTTCCTTGTGGTGCGGGCTAACCATGGCCGCAGCTCACTATATAATTTATGCAGGGAAGCGCGATTAAGCCTGGTCAGCTCGAACAGCTCAACATCATTCATGCTATCGATGTTCATGCGACGACGCAGGGGCAATCTGCTCTCAGACATCTGGATCAACTCAATGCCAAAAAGCATAAGCCCTTGATGTGCCACAAACTCGCTCCTCTCCATCCTACTCCCGAGGCCAAATAGCTGCCGGCAAACATTTCGTAAAGCAGCTCTTTAATGGGCTTCAAAACAATTAGCAATCACCTCTCTGAATTGGTCGCAAGCCCATGTGAAGGACGTAAAAAATAGGATCTGACGCAAATAATACGATTTGGACGGGAAAAAGACACGAACTAACGCAAAATATACGATTCCCGTACGAAATGCGTATGTTCATATACGTCTATGCGCGAACGATCGTGCGAATACGAAATGGGCAAAAAAACAAGAAAAAATGACAAACACCCACCCAAACTTACGATTCTCGATCCGAAATCAATTAACTTTTGCTCTTTGAATCGAGGGGATAGGGTGGTGATCCGTCGGAAATCAGCTCTCTGAATCAGACGGAAGCTCTCTGAATCAACTGAAGTTTTCTGAAGGAACAGAAAATTTCCGATTTTGTTTGGAAAATGATCCGAACTAACGGAAATGTTCCGACTTGCTTCCGATCATCGGAAGCGCATTCCCGAATGTTTGTGCGAGTAGAAAATGGACGAAAAAAAGCAAAAAAATGACAAACACCCACCAAAACTTTCACAGACAGCTACGGAAGTCCGGACGAATGTGTCTCTGAATCGAGGCTTATATCTGGGTAGCTAAAGTCCCCCATAATCACTACCTCATTTAGTTTAGCGGCTATATCTATTTGCCTTAGCATCATATTTTCTATGGATTCGGATATATCTGGAGGTTTATAGCAAACCCCCATCAGTATTTTATTTTTGTTTCTCCCTCCATGTATTTCTACCCATACAGACTCCACATGGTCATTCCCCTCACATATATACTCCTGCAGAGCAGGCTGTAGAGAGGATTTTACAATTAAGCAGACTCCACCCCCTTTGCGTTTCTTACGGTCCCTCCTAAACACACAGTATCCCTGCCCAGTCATAGCTTTCATACAGCCAGGTCTCTGTTACCCCCACTATGTCATATTGCTCTTCTGTTATTATCAGTTCTAGTTCATCCATTTTATTAGTCAAGCTTCTAGCATTTGTAAGCATGCATTTCAAATGCTTATGACAATTTTGATAATTTTGTATATTGCCCTTACTCCTGCTAGATGTGCTAACCCCTCCCCCCTCTCCACCCCCAGTTTCATGTCTACACCCACTGTCACTTTCTTTCCTAACTTCCCCTTTGTAACTGCTTTTACCCTCCCCCCCAGTGCTTAGTTTAAACACTCCTCTAACCTTTTAGCCATCCTCTCCCCCAGAACAGATGCACCCTCCCCATTGAGGTGCAACCCATCCTTGCCAAAGAACCTGTAGCCCACTGTGAAGTCGGCCCAGTTCTCTAAGAACCCAAACCCCTCCTTTTTTACTCCAATTTTTGAGCCACCTGTTTACCTCTCTAATCTCCCGCTGCCTCTCTGGTGTGGCTCTTGGTACTGGTAGTATTTCTGAGAAAACTACAGTTGAGGTCCTTGCCTTAAGCTTACGGCCTAAGTCCCTGAAATCATTTTAAGGACCTTCCACCTACTTCTTCCTATGTCATTAGTGCCAATATGCACCATGACCGCTGGGTTCACGCCAGCCCATCCCAACAATCTGTCAGCCCGCTCCGCTACATGCCGTACTCTTGCCCCAGGAAGGCAACACACTGTTCAGCAATCCCGGTCTTTGTGACAGATTGCCCTGTCTGTTCCCCTAATAATAGAGTCACCCACTACCAGCACTTGTCTTGCCTGCCCTGTTCTCCCATTTCCCCTCCCTTTCTTACTGGAGTCGACAGATGTGTCTTGCTGCAGCTGTGCCATCCCTGAGCTAACATCCTCCTCATCTGCCAACCGGGCAAACTTGTTTGGAGGTGCCTGTTCAGGGCTAGCCTCCCTGTAACTTTTACCCCTACCCCGCCTTCTAACTGTTATCCAGCTAGCTGCCTTATTTTCCTGCTTTTCCTCTCCCCCCATACTACCACCCTCCCCCTCCCCTGACCCATTGAGTTCCAGCTCAGTGAGATCCAGACTCTTTTGCATGATAACAATGTCTCTCAGTGTTGCCAATTGCTTATTTAGATCGTGAATGACGGCTTCCAAATCAGCGATTCGCAGACATCCGGGGCATATATATCCACCATCGACCGATTGATCAAAAAGTGCATATATAGCACAAGATGTACACTGGACAGCATTGTTAGGCATGGAACCCATTGTATCAAATTGTCGGAACACCAAGTGTAGAATTTACAACACTTAAAATAACAACCTGAAATCAAAGGCAGATACTTACAGCTTTAGCACTTCTGCTTTTAACTCCTGCTTTAACTCACCACTTCCAAGCAGCCACTTACAGAGTCAGAGTCAGCCAACATTCCCCAGTATATGACAGCAGTAAGGGGACCAGGAAGAGCTAATAAAACATTCTTAACCATAAAAAGGTTCACCATATAAAGGATCCAGAATACAAACGGGCGGGATGTAGCGGGGTGTGTGACATACTTATAATACCCATTTTACAGGTGAGTAATCACAAAATGGTATTATTCCAAGTATGTCACACACCCCGCTTCCACTATTCATGACATATGGGACATCCAATAGCAGTGTCCATCATGGGTGGGGATCCAAATACAGCAAAAAAATGCACCAATTTAAACCACTGCAGCTTGCAGAACCTTGCGGCCAAAAACAGCATCCGCTGAGGCCCGCACATCAACCTTATAAAACTTTGAAAAAGTATGAATGGAAGACCAAGTAGCAGCCTTACAAACTTGTTCAACAGAAGCCTGGTGCTGAAAAGCCCAGGAAGCCTCAACAGCACGAGTAAAATGGAGGAACTCTCCCCTTAGCAGAAAAGGCCCCCACAATGGCCTGGCGTGTCCATTTACTAATAGTAGACTTGGCGGGCGCCAAACCTTTTCTGGGCCCAGAAGGCACCACGAACAAGGCGTCCGTCTTACGAAAAGGAGAAGTAGCAACCAAATAGTACTTCACACAACGAACCATATCCTCCTTGTCATTGCTAGGCTTAGGACACAAGGAAGGGAGAACTACATCCTGATTGAGATGGAAGGCAGAAACCACCTTAGGAAGGAAATCAGGTTTAAAGCGAAAAACCACCTTATCCTGGTGTCCCTCAAAGTAAGGGGCCTGAATAGACAGAGCCGCCAACTCAGAGACACGCCGAACAGAGGTAATAGCCACCAAAAAGGCAACCTTTTGAGTGAGCACAGAAAGAGCCACATCCTGTATCGGTTCAAAGGGAGGCCCCTGGAGGGCCAAAAGAACCAAATTTAGGTCCCAAACGGGAACCAAAGGCTTTCTAGGGGGCTGAACATGAGTGACCCCTTTGAAAAAAGTCTTGACCAGATGATGCAAAGCAAAAGACCTTTGAAAAAAGACAGCCAGGGAAGAAACCTGACCCTTCAAAGTACTGAGCTGGAACCCCAGATCCAGACCGTGTTGAAGAAACTCCAAAATCCTAGGAATCAAAAACACCCTGCAAGGTAAGGCCCTAGCCTCACACCAGTCAATATAGGACCGCCAAGTCCTATAGAAATGGTAGAGGAAGACCTCTTCCTAGCTCTAATCAAGGTTTGAATAACCGCCTCAGACAAACCTTCCTCCCTCAGGATGAAGGTTTCAGCAGCCACGCCGTCAAAGCAAGCGTTTGTAAATTGGGGTAACGTAGTTGACCCTGAGAGATCAGATCTGGAGACAGGGGCAGCCTGTACTGATCTACCGCCAATCTTACGACATCTGCGAACCAAACCTGTCTTGGCCACCTTGGGGCCACCAGAATTGCTGGTGCCCCCTCTAGCGCCAGCTTGCGCACTACCTTGTCCACCATGAAGAAGGGGGGAAACAGGTACAGAAACCCCAGATCCCTCCAGGCAAGGGACAAGGCATCCACTGCCAGGGCCAGAGGATCCTAAGACAGAGATACAAAGGTTGGGAGCTTGTAATTGAGCCGAGAGGCAAAGAGATCCACCTCCGGAGTCCCCCACTTGTGACACAGGGCCCGAAACACCCTGTGGTTGAGAGACCATTCCCCTCGGCGAGAGAATCCCCTGCTCAGGGAGTCCGCCTCCATGTTCTCCACTCCCGGAATGTATACTGCCAAGATGCAAGGAACATTGCTCTCCGCCCATGTCAGAATCAGAGAGACTTCCCTGAGGACACTCCTGCTGCGAGTCCCTCCTAGGTGATTGATGTAAGCTACCGCAGTACGATTGTCTGACCGAACCTGAACCAGTAAACCCTGTAGGTAAAGTGTCAGACGCGACAGAACCAAGCGGATCGCCCTGAGCTCCAAGACATTGATGGGGTTGTGAGCCTCCTGAGGACCCCACAACCCCTGGAACTGATGATCTTTCCAGAAACCTCCCCAGCCCGACAGGCTGGCATCCGTGGTAACCGTCTCCCAACGAGGGGCCAGGAACTATCTGCCCCTCATCAGATTGCTTGATTCCAGCCACCACTGAAGGGACTGCCGAACCCTGGAAGACATCAGAAATGACTGATCCAAGGACTGTGGACATCTGTCCCATTTCAGCAATAGATGGAGTTGTAGCGACCTCATGTGGAATTGAGCAAAGGGGACTGCCTCGTAGGAGGCCACCATCAAACCCACCAGAGTCATCCCTAGCCGAATGGAAGGGCGAGGGTTGGTCAGGAGAACACGTATCAGATCCTGAACCCTCTGCACCTTTGGCTGAGGTAGGAACACTCTGGCCTGACTGGTATCCAGATTCATGCCCAGAAAGATCTCCCTTGATGGGGAGAGAGAAGACTTGGGGTGGTTGATCACCCATCCGAACCTTTCCAGCGTCACCACCACCGTCCTGGTGTCCAACTCCGCCTGGCAGAGGGAAGAAGCTGTAATGAGTAGGTCGTCCAAATACAGCACAATGCGAATTCCCTGGGCTCTGAGAAGGGCCATTATGCCCGCCAGAACCTTGGTAAACACCCTCGGTGCCGAGGTCAGCCCGAACGGGAGGGCCACAAACTGAAAATGCTGATCTCCTACCACGAACCTGAGAAATCTCTGGTGTGCTGGGAAAATTGGTACATGAAGGTAAGCATCCTTGATGTCTATGGACGTCATGAAATCCCCCTGATGAAGGGAACCGATGGCTGAACGCAGAGTCTCCATGCGGAACTTCTTGGTTCTGATGAACCTGAAAGAGGCACTGGGCATATGACCGCCATGAGAATCTTTACAGCCAACAGGAGCCCCTGCGCCGCGTTCCCAAAAAGGGCAAAGCTGTAAGTGACTTCTTGGCCGCAATGTCAGCCACCCACTGGCGCAGCCAGACCGATCGGCGCATGGCCACCAACAGAGCCGAAGTTCTGCTACACATGGTAATAGTGTCGTCCATAGCCGACAAAACAAAATTCATGAACAATTCACACCTCTTAAGGGTTGTGAATTCAACGCTGTCCGGGATGAGCTGGGACCCATTTAACATGTCCCTGATCTCCGACCTGGTGGCCACAGCCACGAGTGCCGATGCACAGACAGGGCGCAAGGCAGAACCCACACTGGCAAAGGCATGACATGCCATCTGATCAATGCGCTTGTCCTCGCCATCTTTAAGGGTAGTGGCGTCAGGAGTATGTACAACGGAGGTGTTGGACAATCCAAGAATGGGCGCATCAACCTCGGGAGGGGAAGACCAGTGCTTCACAGCGTCCATTGGAAAGGGATACTTCCTATCCCATCCCTGAGGAACACAGTGAAGGCGACGCTGCTTCTCCCATTCTCTAAGAATCATGCTGTCAAAATGATCCTGATTTGGAAACTCCAAGCGGGGCTTAGAGAACCCAAAGAATTCCCCCTTCTTCGGAGGGGCCTCCGCTGGTGGGGAAATATCCAGAACCTCTAACAGATGGGTCAGGACCCTGGGGGTATCAACAGCATCCCCCAGTGCCTGCCTGGCGTCAGAATCAAAGAACTGCAATTCCCCAGTCTCAGATTCCTCAAACAATTACCCTTCCTCAAGCGGGGAATAATCAGCCCAATCAGGTGAGTCATAATCATCAAAATCAATTACCGGCGTAGCCGGTGACAGATGCCTTTTCTTAGCAGTGGCCTTTCTGCCCACTGAGCTAGAAATAATTTTCTCGAGGTTGGCCAGCCTGGCACATACATCCGAGTGCGACTCCCCACTAATGACAGTGACACTTAGGGTACGGATGATGCGGGGTGGGGTAGGAGAGGCGGGCGGCACTGACCCAGACGCCTGGGGTCCCGACTGCCGCGTTATGGCCTGTTGCGCACATGGTATGCAAATAAGCACATTCTCCCCCGTAAGGGATACCCCACAACCCACACACAGCCGGGATTGTCCCAAGGGGAGCCCGAGCCCTGTATCCTGTGGAGCCTCCATATGGTGATTTTAAGGTAGTCGCAATGACCCGAGGGAATTACGCCGGTAAGCAACCCGGGATGCCCCTTAAGTCCCAAGTGGGAGGATTTTTACGTGCCCCAAATTTCTGCTAGGGACCCTAGGACCCCCTTTTAAGCAAGGCACAGGGAGTCCTCCTGAAAGACACAAAGGAGTGGCCATAAGCACATGCACACATATACACACACACATATTAAATATATCATCATAATCAAGGAAAAAGGTGACAAGGACTAGCGCTGTCCCCTGACAGAATAGGGCACAAGGCGAAGTCAGGTAAATAAAAGGGGTGAGCCCGGGAGGGCACTCACGTGCTTAGTACGATGGCTGCCACCGCTCATCAGCTCAGAGGAAGAGGAAGAAGGGGCGGGCCAGCGCGGATCGCACGCAGCGCCTGGCCCCGCCCCCTACTAACACAATCAGCAGTGCAGTTCCCAGCCGTGGACTGGGCTCCGCAATTGGCTCCAAACACTGCAGCCTGAGGGGAAGAAGCTCCCCTCAGCAGAAGTAAAAAATGGCGACCAGCCAGTAAAGTGCAGCACCAAGCACGCATACACACACACACATTCACACTAGAAAGAAAGAGGAAAAGACCGCCCCCCCTCCCCACTGGAGGGTTAACAGAGGGACCCGGAAGGGGGATAATCCCATACCAAGTATGGTGTAAGGGATATATATATATATATATATATATATATGCAATTAGGGACAGAGCATCCCAAACCGGGATTACCAACCCGGATTCTGCCTACCCCTTTATATGGGGTCTCACGGGGGAGCAAAACACCTATTAAGGTGATTCCTACCCTCGCCCGGACCTGCAGCCAAGGCTGGGAGGCTAATATATGGGCTTAATGTATAAAGGTCCGGGCAGAAATAGGGCAAAAAATGGCCGGGCGTAAGCTTACCTGCAAGGAAGAGAAGCAGACATCTTTTGACTTGCTCGCCGTCCTGCAGAGAAGGAACTGGGACTGGGAATGTGTGGGAGGTCCCAGGTATTTATGGACCGGGAGGGGCTTCTTTTTTGCTTTCATCTCTGCAGAAGTTCGCCCTCTACTGGACCATAACCCATATGTCATGCAATAGTGGAAGCGGGGTGTGTGACATACTTGGAATAGTGAAAGCGTGACATGCCAGCTGATCCATGCGCCTGTCAGCATGATCGCGCAAAGAAGAAGTGTCAGGGGACGGCAAAACTGCGGTATTAGAGAGCCCCAAAACGGGGGCATCTACCTCAGGGGGACGGGACCTGAGGCGAATTAAAGTGGACCAACAGCCAGGGGGGATCGGCCCGGGAATCTATAAGATTCCCGGACCGATCAGATCCCTCCCCGCGGGGCATCCGAAATCGGGATGTCCCGCGGGGAGGAACCCCCCAGGAGGCCCACAATCCTTACCTTACCGGCGATCCAACGGCGCATGCGCGAGACGCGGCCGCGTCTCTCGCTTCCCTCTAGCAGGGCGCGCTCCCGCACCGGCCGTTTTGTGAATGGCCGGCGCAGGCGCGCTCCCTGTTAGAGGGAAGCGAGAGACGCAGCCAATGACAGCGCTCTGGTATGCGCGTCCAAGCGGCTTTGGATGCGCATACCAGAGCGGCTCTGAGCGCTGTCATTGGCCGGACGAGGTCACGTGGGAGCGGGGAGAGGTGAGTTTTTGCGGCGATCGGGGGGGTTTCACACAGCGGGGCACCCCCGATCGGGGTGCCCCACCTAAGTGGACCAACACCCAGGATAGTCAAAATCCTGGGTGTTGGTCCACTTTAAACCCTCCGAAAAGGGATACCGCCTGTCCAGACCCCTAGGCACCGACGGCAATTTATTAGGCTTCTCCCATTGCTTAAAAATCATTTTAGAGAAATAACCCTGCTCAAGAAAGACCAGACGCTGTCTCTCAGCGGAAAAAGGTCCCCCTGCTTCTTTTTGGCCGCCTTTGGGGGTACAATGTGCAAGGCCTCAAAAACCGCCGACAACAGCTTCTCTGTGTCATCGGGAAGCCAGCCGTCCTCATCAGAGGATGACCCGGGGCCACTGTCAAGGCCCCCCTGTTGGTCCCCAGAGGAGTCAGATTCATGAAATAACTCACCCTCCTCCATGGAGTCTCGGCCACCGAAGGCCTCATAGTCATCATAATCATCAAAAATGGCATAAGCCTGCTCCAAATGCTGCTTCTTACGTCTGGCCTTGCCAGCGGACGAACGCGACAACGGACGCTCTATACTGGCCACTGTGAGCGCCAAGTCCGTCTGGGACCCCCTGCTGGCTTCCCCCTCGCTGGGGGCTAAATGCAGATATGGGGGAGTCGCGGAGTCGGCGATCTGTAAAATCTGACTGGGGCAGGCAACGCTCGCCCCATCCTGTTCTGAGATAACGCTTTGAACACAGGGTACACAAACAGAGCTGTGACCGCTCAGAGGGCATGTACCACACAAGAGACAAAGCTTAACAAGCCCCGAGGGCGCCTCAAGAATGCTATCCCCAGAAGCATCCATTATGGTGATTATGGTGAAAGAAATCGGGTCACAAGGCACTAACGGCCCAGAACTGCACCAATCCCAATTTAGGCCCTCTGAACCCTTTAAGCACAGGGCAGGAAGGGGGGGAGAGGGGGGTGGGGAGAGGGGGCTTAGCAGAGACCGGGAAGAACCACCTAATAGACCGGGACCCGTCTGGATACATAGAAAGAAGAAAATATAAGCATCCCACAGCACATGTACAACGAAAAACAGCAAATTAACTAGCAAAAATGCCAAAGGACTCACAAGACCGCAGCAGATCAGGCTCCGCTGGAACTCAGGCTATGACCACTGCGCAAGAGGGCTTGGATCCAGCACATGCACTGCGGAAGCAAGGAGGAAGAGGCCGGGGACTGCCGCAGCGAGGGAGAAGGAGGACCACCGGGACACAGCAGCACGCGCTGCAGTAATGGCGCCGAAGAGCTTCTCGAGGGGTGGGCCGCGCGCAACGTGTCATCGTCCCTCCGCTAGCAGCAGCAGAGCAAAGGCGGCCTCTGGGCGGCCAAACGAAATGGCGCCTGGACCGCAGAGATATCAGGCAGGGGAGGCATAGTCCTCGCCGCCACAAGGACAGGTGCTGAAGCGCGCAGCGGCGCTCATGTGGGCCCCAAAGCCTCCTCCATCCGACGCCCCCGGCCGAGGCCCACGGCCCTTCCCCCCCTCGCAGCCTGGACGCAGGGAGAGGGGAAAGAGGGGAAGGTGAAAAAAGTGAAAGCAAAGTGCTCAAACACACACACACCAACTAATAAAGCTGTGGGAGACATAAAACAATAAAGGTGGTTCCTCCCCCCCCCCCCCCCCCCCCCCACATACGCTCACCATAGCCTATGGCCGGCTACCCTTTGTGACAGGGTCTGCGGCCCAGAGCAAAGCTCTGCCGAACGCCTGACTCCCTGACTCTCTGCGTTCCCCTACCATCACCTGATCAGAAGCTGAGGCTGGGAGGCAGAAGGGTCCACTGAAAACAGGTGGGAATAGGGCTGCAGCGGCCGACGGGCTGGGGATGCCCCGCTTATCTGCGAGATCCATGGAGCGAGAAACAGATCCATCTTCGCAGTCTGTAAGAGAAATCTGGAGGATTATTGGGGATACAGCTGCCTTTATATGAGCCGGGAGGAGCCACAAGTTTCGTCTTACAGTCAACTGCGCCACCTTGTGGTGGAAACCCAATTGTCAAGAATGAAGCGACCCGAGCAGGATACCAAGAAAACAACCCTTTACATTTGAAATACCCCCGACAAACTATATATTCTCTGGAAGTACACGCCTCAAGCTTTCTAGGCGTACCAAGCTTGTTTATGTGGGCTTAGTTTTCTGGAAGTAATCCCTCAATGTATTCTTTGGTTGCACAAAGTTTCCCTAAAAAAGAAAAAAAAGGAAGAATCAAGCCACATTTTCCTAAAAAAAACTATATGCAAACAAGAAAAAACAAGTAAAATCTCAAAAAGCAACATGCCCTGAACAGAACAATACCCAACATGCATAGCTACTGTCAAGGGAAGAGTTGGCAAACACCCCAAAGTAAAGCATGTACATAAGGGTAAATTTACTTGAAAATTTCAGCTCTGCAGACAAAGTGCGCACCTTGCAATTTTTCAACCAAAACAACCGTTTACATTTGGAATATCCCCCATAAACCATATATTCCCTGAAAGTACACGTTAAGCTTTCTAAGAGTACCCAGCTTGCTGTAGTGGGCTCATCTTTCTGGAAGTAATCACTCGAAGAATTCTTAGGTTGCAAAGGGTTTCTCTAAAAAAAATGAATAAAAAAACTGAATAAATAACATGTTTACCTAAAATATCAATATGCAAACAAGAAAAAACAAGCTAAATCTGAAAGCGCAAGGTCCCCTGAGCAGAACAATACCCAACATGCATAGGTACTATACCCTTTTAATTGCCAGCCTACTTGAAGTTTTGTCACCCTCTGTTGACAGGTCATTTTTCCCCATTCTGCGCCATGTTTAACCGTGATTTTTGCCGGAATTTCCAGGAAAATTATAGATATATATTTTGCAGCAGAGTTTAGGCTTTAACATGAAATGTCTTGTTTGTAAATGTTCTACTGTTTTTTTAAATATTTTTGTGTAAAAAAAACAAAAAAATAAATAAATAAATATTTTTTAGACAATTGTCTCCTTTATTTTAAATGAAACATTTACTTTATTAGAAAAAAACATATTGCATGTGAAAGCCCCATTTCTCCCAATTACAACGGTACCACATATGTATCGGTAGCCACCCCATTCTTGCCCAGGAGACTCCCCAAACTGAAAAGAGCACTTTATAACATTTACAAAAAAAATACTACTACTATCCACACTATAAGCATAAGGGGTTCATTAAAAAAAAAAATGACATAGGGTCCCTCCTCCTGGGGGGGGGGACCCATTTTTTGGGGAAGTTTAAAACCCTCAAAACTCCCCCAAAAAATGACATGGGGTCCCCCTTACCTATCATAACCAGCCCTGGGCCATCTACTGGGGGCTTGTAGAACAGGGTGCAGGGGCCAGATTTGGTGCCCCCCCCACCTTGCAGACTACAAGCCCACATAGCCATGGCCCAGGCTCTTCTGCCCCCCCCCCCCCCGGGCTTTGGGGAGGCAGGTAATTGAGGTGCCGGGGGTTAATGGCAAGTCACCCGCTAGCTGCAGGTGACTTGCCAGCCCTCAGCCTTGTGAACTGGTATAGGGATCTCATGGATCCCTTACCAGTTCACAAGGGGATAAGTGTAAAAATACCGTTTTGTGAGTACTCACCTTTAAAACGGGTATTATGAGTGTGCCATACACTCCACTTCGATCTTCATGACATGTGGGTAATCTCCAGTAGAGGGCGAACTTCTGCAGAGATGAATATGCAAAAAAAGAAAGCCCCTCCCAGTCCATATATACCTGGGACCTCCCACCAATTTCCCAGTGTAAAAAAGCAGTAAGGGGACCAGGAAGAACCAATTATAACCTTAACAATCAAAACCAATGGTTCACAATATAAAAGCCCCAGAATACCTGAAAAAAAGGGGTGGGGCGAAGTGGAGTGTATGGCACACTCATAATACCCATTTTAAAGGTGAGCACTCACAAAACGGTATTATTCTAAGTGTGCCATACACTCCACTTCGATCTTCATGACATGTGGGACATCCAATAGCACTGTCCGTCATGGGTGGGAACCAGAAAACAGTGAAGAATGTACCAACTCAAACCATTGCAGCTTGCAGAACCTTGCGGCTAAAAACAGCATCCGCTGAAGCCCGCACATCAACCTTGTAAAACTTGGAAAAAGTATGAACAGGAGACCAAGTAGTAGCCTTACAAACTTGTTCAACAGAAGCCTGGTGCTGAAAAGCCCAGGATGCACCAACAGCACGAGTAGAGTGCACAGTGACCCTAAAAGGGGGAGTCCTCCCCTTAGCAGAATAGGCCCCAACAATGGCCTGACGAATCCATTTGCTAATCGTAGACTTAGCAGGCGCAAAACCTTTCCTGGGCCCGCAGGGCACCACAAAAAAAGCGTCCGTCTTGCGGAAGGAAGAAGTAGTCACCAAATAGTACTTCACACAGCGAACAACATCCAAATTGTGCAGAAGCCTCTTGTCATGCCCGGATTGCCGATTGCCTGTGTCTTTATGCAGCCTGACCACCAGATGGTGCTGTCCAGCAGAATGCCCGGAGTTCCTCCTTAGCCGATTGCCTGTGTCTTTATGCAGCCTGACCACCAGATGGTGCTGTCCAGCAGAATGCCCGGAGTTCCTCCTTAGCCGATTGCCTGTGTCTTTATGCAGCCTGACCACCAGATGGTGCTGTCCAGCAGAACTCCTGGGATCAGCCAGCACCTGGGCTAATTAGCTGCTACCCTTTATAAGCTGATGCTGACATGTAGTCAGTGGCTCAACATTGATGATGATCATTGAATTGTGTATGCTGTGTTCCTTGGACCCTCTGATCCTGATCCTGATCCTGATCCTGATCCTGATCTTGATCCTGATCTTGATCTTGATCCTGAACTCTGTATAGCAGAGCATCTGTATCCCCTTGTGAACCATTGTGTTCATTTCTGTTGCCTTGGACTATATTGGACTGGACTTTGTGTTTGCATGTTATTCCTCACTACCACTGTATGTATAGCAATCTGAGTGTTTATGTTTGCTTGTTCACAATAAACACATTGTGTTGCTGCACTACGCCAGTCTCTCTGCCTTTCAGTTCTCTAATTATTGGTCACCCCGGGAGATATCCGTGACAGAATGTTGAGCCCATTAAGACCATAAGAGACTGTAAGGCTGAGCTGGCTTTGGTGTGCTGAGTGTATGCATGGTCCTAGTGCCAGCCTTAGTACTTTGTCTGCATTGCCTTCTAGCCTTTGCCATAGTTTGCCATAGCCTGTATTGGGGCCCACCTTGTTTTGTAGTTTGGGGCCCAGTTCTTGTCTATCTAGTATTTGTCTCTCCTGTGTTTCCCCTTCCCAAGTCTGCGACCACCACGGGATTACCTGGGGCCTGTGCATCTTCACCTTCAGAAGCTCTGCTGAAGAAGTAGGTGGATAACGGGCTCCTTGAGTTCCAGGTCCCCTACGCCCCTGGTTAATCGGCAGTTTGCCTCCCTGGTGGCGCAGGCGGTTGTCTGTCTGTTGTGTGTTTAGTCAGCCTCCCAAGATGTCCAAAAGGGCATCTGTAGCTATGGACCCTGACCATCCCACTTCTCCCACAGTCAGATACATATTTGTGCCTCCACCTCGCTTTAAAGAGCTCACCCTGACCACTTATTCCCAGTTCCTCCAGGCTGCCGCAAAATTACTGTTGGAGCCTTATTTTTGTCAGTCTCCTAAGACTACCTTAAAGCGGTCCTTCACTCTGAATAAGAGTCTATCTTATATGTTTCACACACCCTGTACATACAGATTGCCCACATTAAAAATCATCCTACCTGCACCTACTGCATTTTATGGGCATTTAAACATTCAAGATGGCGGCTTATGGAAGCCGCCATATTATCAGGCAGCCTGCAAACAGGAAGTGCCTCCTGACTGTGCTGCTCTGCATTCTGGGACTGCTGACCTTTTCCTGACCCCAGCTCTGCTCTGTCTGAGCAAAGCACAGCTATAATCTGCCCCCCTGTACCTTATCCCACTCTCCTCTCCTCAGTAAGTGTGATGCTTCTGAGTCAAGATGGCGGCGCCCGTATCCTAAATTCCTGAACAGAGTTGCAGCCCAGTGGGGGAAAGAATAATAAGTTAGTGACTAAAAATGTAAAATATATTAATTTTTGATGCTGGGGAATCGTTTTTTAAGAGTTTGGGCTTTTCATTAAATCATGGTGAAGGTCCGGTTTAAGTCGTCAGGTGGCCTACTTCCTGTTGGAGGATGACCTGTTTTTCTGGGCTGAAGCTTGGTTAAATCATTGCAAACATCTCAGTGAAAATGTAGTCGAATTCCTGAAATTTATAGGTACTTCCTACTTAAATATTCCTGAGACAGTGTTTGCTGGCCTAGACCTGGCTTCGGTATTTGCAGCCCAGAAATCTAAAATGCCTGTCCTGTCTGATCAATCTGACCCGCCTGTCCTGTCTGATCAATCTGACCCGCCTGTCCTGTCTGATCAATCTGACCCGCCTGTCCTGTCTGATCAATCTGACCCGCCTGTCCTGTCTGACCAATCTGACCCGCCTGTCCTGTCTGACCAGCCTGTCCTGTCTGATCAGTCTGACCAGCCTGTCCTGTCTGATCAGTCTGACCAGCCTGTCCTGTCTGATCAGTCTGACCAGCCTGTCCTGTCTGATCAGTCTGACCAGCCTGTCCTGTCTGATCAGTCTGACCAGCCTGTCCTGTCTGATCAGTCTGACCAGCCTGTCCTGTCTGATCAGTCTGACCAGCCTGTCCTGTCTGATCAATCTGACCCGTCTGTCCTGTCTGATCAGTCTGACCAGCCTGTCCTGTCTGATCAATCTGACCCGTCTGATCAATCTGACCCGTCTGTCCTGTCTGACCAATCTGACCCGTCTGATCAATCTGACCCGTCTGTCCTGTCTGATCAATCTGACCCGTCTGTCCTGTCTGATCAATCTGACCCGTCTGTCCTGTCTGATCAATCTGACCCGTCTGTCCTGTCTGATCAATCTGACCCGTCTGTCCTGTCTGATCAATCTGACCCGTCTGATCAATCTGACCCCTCTGTCCTGTCTGATCAAACTGACCCGTCTGTCCTGTCTGATCAATTTGACCCGTCTGTCTTGTCGGTCCAGTCTGCTCAATCTGACCTGTCGGTCCAATCTGACCTGTCGGTCCAGTTTGATTGCCCGCCTGCCGGGTATGATTGTCCTGCTGAAAGTGACCTCTGTGCCCAGTTTGATCGTCCGCCTGCCGGGTTGGATCGCCCTGCTCAACGCGCCCTGCCTTCCGGGTTGGATCGCCCTGCTCAATGCCCCTGTCTGCCGGGTTGGATCGCCCTGCTCAACGCGCCCTGTCTGCCGGGTTGGATCGCCCTGCTCAACGCGCCCTGTCTGCCTGGTTGGATCGCCCTGCTCAACGCGCCCTGTCTGCCTGGTTGGATCGCCCTGCTCAACGCGCCCTGTCTGCCTGGTTGGATCGCCCTGCTCAACGCGCCCTGTCTGCCGGGTTGGATCGCCCTGCTCAACGCGCCCTGTCTGCCGGGTTGGATCGCCCTGCTCAACGTGCCCTGTCTGCCGGGTTGGATCGCCCTGCTCAACGCGCCCTGTCTGCCGGGTTGGATCGCCCTGCTCAACGCGCCCTGTCAGCCGGGTTGGATCGCCTTGCTCAACGCGCCCTGTCTGCCGGGTTGGATCGCCCTGCTCAGCGCGCCCTGTCTGCCGGGTTGGATCACCCTGCTCAACGCGCCCTGTCTGCCGGGTTGGATCATCCTGCTCAACGCGCCCTGTCTGCCGGGTTGGATCACCCTGCTCAACGCGCCCTGGTTGCTGGATTTGATCACCCGTGCCACCACTTCGTGGACTTTGATCCTGGGGGGACTTCGATGTTCGCCAAGTCTTCGCCTGCTTTGGTCTTTATCCCTATACTGTCATGCCCGGAGTTCCTCCTTAGCCGATTGCCTATGTCTTTATGCAGCCTGACCACCAGATGGTGCTGTCCAGCAGAACTCCTGGGATCAGCCAGCACCTGGGCTAATTAGCTGCTACCCTTTATAAGCTGATGCTGACATGTAGTCAGTGGCTCAACATTGATGATGATTATTGAATTGTGTACTCTGTGTTCCTTGGACCCTTTGATCTTGAACCTGAACCTGAACTCTGTATAGCAGAGCATCTGTATCCTGTATCCCCTTGTGAACCATTGTGTTCATTTCTGTTGCCTTGGACTATATTGGACTGGACTTCGTGTTTGCATGTTATTCCTCACTACCACTGTATGTATAGCAATCTGAGTGTTTATGTTTGCTTGTTCACAATAAACACATTGTGTTGCTGCACTACGCCAGCCTCTCTGCCTTTCAGTTCTCTAATTATTGGTCACCCCTTATTAACGGTTATCTCCCGGGAGATATCCGTGACACCTCTCCTTGTCATTGTTAGACTTAGGACACAAGGAAGGGAGAACAATATCCTGATTGAGGTGGAAAGCAAACACCACCTTAGGAAGGAAATCTGGCTTAAAACGAAAAAACCACCTTATCCTGGTGTCTCTCAAAGTAAGGGGCCTGAATCGACAGAGCCGCCAACTCAGAGACACGCCGAACAGGTAATAGCCACCAAGAAAGCAACCTTCTGAGTGAGAACCGAAAGAGCAATATCCTGTAGTGGCTCAAAAGGAGGACCCTGGAGAGCCGAAAGAACCAAATTCAAATCCCAAACAGGAACCACAGCCTTCCGAGGGGGCCACACATGCGCGACCCCTTGGAAAAAGGTCTTAACCAGCGGGTGTAAGGCAAAAGATCTCTGGAAGAAAATCGACAGAGCAGAAACCTGTCCCTTCAAAGTACTAAGCTGGAACCCAAGGTCCAGATTATGCTGAAGAAACTCCAAAATCCTGGGAATCGAAAACACCCTGCAAGGCAAGGCCCTAGCCTCACACCAATCAATATAGGACCTCCAAGTCCTATAGTAAATGCCAGAAGAGGACCGCTTCCTAGCCCTAATCAAGGTCTGAACAACAGCCGCAGACAAACCTTCCTCTTTCAAAATGAAGGTTTCAGCAGCCAAGCCGTCAAAGCCAGCGTTTGTAAATTGGGGTAAAGTAGTTGACCCTGAGATAGCAGATCCGGCAACAAGGGAAGCCGGTACTGATCTACGGCCAGCCTTACAACGTCTGCGTACCAAACCCTTCTTGGCCACCTTGGAGCCACCAGAATCGCTGGTGCCCCTTCTAGAACCAGTTTGCGAACTACCTTGCCCAGCATGGAGACGGGCGGAAACAGGTACAGAATACCCAGATCCTTCCAAGCAAGGGACAAGGCATCCACTGCCAGAGATAGAGGATCCTGAGAAAAAGACACAAAGGCCGGAAGTTTGTGATTGTGCCTCGAGGCAAAGAGATCCACCTCCGGAGTCCCCCACTTGCGGCAAAGATCCAGAAAAACCTCGGGGTTGAGAAACCACTCTCCTTGGCGAGAGGATCCCCTGCTCAGGGAATCCGCCTCCGTGTTCTCCACTCCCGGAATGTAGACTGCCGAAATGCAAGGAACATTGCTCTCCGCCCAGTGCAGGATCAGAAAGACTTCTCCGAGGGCACTCTTGCTGCGAGTCCCTCCTTGGTGATTGATGTAAGCTACCGCCGTTTGGTTGTCTGAATGAACTTGAACCGGTAGACCCTGTAAATGTGAGGTCAGCCGAGCCAGAACCAGTCGGATGGCTCTGAGCTCCAAGACATTGATGGGGGTGTGAGCCTCCTGAGGACCCCACACCCCGCTGAACTGATGACTTTTCCAATAACCTCCCCAGCCCGACAGGCTGGCATCCGTGGAAACCGTCTTCCAACAAGGGACCAGAAAGGATCTGCCCTTCAACAGGTTGCTCGATTCCAGCCACCACCGAAGGGACTGCCAAACCCTGGGAGACATCCTGAAAGGATGATCCAATAACTGCGGACACCTGTCCCAATGCGTCAATAGGTGAAGTTGAAAAGATCTTATGTGAAACTGTGCAAACGGTACTGCCTCGAAGGAGGATGCCATCAAGCCCACCAGTTTCATCCCCTGTCGGATAGAGGGACAAGGATTGGCCAGAAGAAGGCGGATCAGACCCTGAATCCCCTGTACCTTGGTCTGGGGCAGAAACACATCCAGATTCATGCCCAGAAATGAAATCACACGAGACGGAGAGAGAGAAGACTTGGGGCGGTTGATCACCCACCCGAACCTCTCCAGGGTCGACACCACCTGGTGGGTGTCCAGCTCCGCCTGAATGAGGGAAGAAGCTGAGATCAACAGGTCGTCCAGATAAGGCACAATGCGAATGCCCTGAGCTCTGAGCAGAGCCATTATTCCCGCCAAGACCTTGGTGAAGACCCTCGGCGCCGAGGTCAGTCCGAAGGGAAGGGCTACAAACTGAAAATGTTGATCCTCCACCGCAACCGGAGGAATCTCTGATTTGCCAGAAAAATCGGAACATGCAGATACGCATCCTTGATGTCTATGGATGTCATAAAATCCCCTTGGCGAAGGGAATTGATAGCCGAGTCTCCATGCGGAACTTTTTGGCTCTGATAAACCTGTTGAGAACCTTGAGATCTAGAATGGGCCTCACCGAACCCTCCTTTTTGGGGACCGTGAAAAGGTTGGAGTAGTAGCCCCTGCCTCTCTCCGACGGAGGCACCGGGCATATGACCCCCATGTCCAGAAGGTTTTTCACTGCTAACAGGAGCCCCTGTGCAGCCTGAGGGTCCGAGGGCACCCGAGACCTTAAGAATCTTGGAGGCGGCCAGTACTCGAACTCCAGTTTGTACCCAGAGGAGACCACTTCCAAGATCCAATTGTCTGTGACCTCCCGGGCCCAGACCTGGAAGAAGAGCCACAGCCGTCCCCCCACCCTTGCGGGTGAGGGCGCCCCTTCATTGCTGAGCCGGTTTAACGGCCCCGCCCCCTTTTCTTAACACAGCCTGAGGGAGAGAAACTCCCCAGGCTAACAGGAAAACCACCACAGGCTAGAAGGCATCATGCACCAATTCATCCAGGGATACTTCCAGGAGATCCACACACACACAACACAAAGTAAACACCAACACACATACACTCATATATAAATATTAACAAATGAAAAAGGGAGAGGCCGAGGATTACGGCCCGCCAGCACCCCCCCCCCCCCCCCCCCCAGAGGGAAGTAAGGGACCCGGAAGGGGGAGTGGGAACCCGGCCATTATAAGGCCATATGCATGTAGGGACGGGGCATCCCCGCAACAGGATCACCAAAAACCTGGATAACCGCCTACCCCATAATGAGGTCTCACGGTGAAGCAAAGCTCATTCCGCACCCATAGGGTGCTCCTACCCTCACCAGCACCCACAGCCTAAGCTGGGAGGCTCAATTAGGGGCAATTTAAAAAGGGTCCTGGCAGTAATAGGGATAATAAACGGCCGGGCGCCTGCAAGTAAAAGAAGTCTTCATCTTCTGTCTTGTCGCCTTCCCTGCAAAGAAGGAACTTGGGAAATTGGTGGGAGGTCCCAGGTATATATGGACTGGGAGGGGCTATCCTTTTTTGCATATTCATCTCTGCAGAAGTTCGCCCTCTACTGGAGATTACCCACATGTCATGAAGATCGACGTGGAGTGTATGGCACACTTAGAATAAAAAAAACACAGAGACAAGCAGAAAAAATATTATTTTATTTTAATACTTTTTAATACTTACCTCTCATCCATCCCTATGTCCCACGCTGATCAATCTGGCTTCTGCTCTCCTGCTGCAGCTGGAAGCCTTCTATAGCTGCTGCGCGACAGAACATAAGGGGTTAATTTAAAAAAAAATTATGTAGGGTCCCCCCCCCCGCCCAGGGGGGGAAACCCCATTTTTTTTTTATTTTAAGAGTTAAAAACCTTTAAAAAATAATAATAAAAAATGAAATGGGGTCACCCTTACCCAGCATTACCAGCCCGGGACCAGCTATGGGGGCTTGTAGGAACAGAGTGGAAGGGCCAGCTTTTGTGGCCCCTCCACCCTGCAGCCTACAAGCATACCATGTGTGGGCCCAGGCTCTATTGCCCCCCCTGGGCTTTGTGGAGGCAGGTAATAGGGGGGGCTCAGGGGTTAATGGCAAGTCACCCGCTAGTTACAGGTGACTTGCCAGCCCCCAA
Source organism: Gastrophryne carolinensis (assembly GCA_027917425.1). Lineage (NCBI taxonomy): Eukaryota > Metazoa > Chordata > Amphibia > Anura > Microhylidae > Gastrophryne > Gastrophryne carolinensis. The sequence goes on from CM051234.1 coordinate 266,844,072, forward strand.
CCTTGTGAACTGGTATAGGGGTCTCATGGACCCCTTACCAGTTCACAAGGGGTTAACAGAATAAATAAAAACACACAGACACAATAAAAAAAATGACATTGCGGGTGCTTGGTGGACGGAGCCTGGGGGGTGTGATCCCAGCCCTCTCCCCCTCCCTACCTCTCTCCTCCAAGCACCCGGCAAGACTGATTCTGAGTCTCCGATGCGGGTGTTAAGAAGCCGGCCGCTGGTGACATCACAGTGACGTCACCCGCTAGCAGTAGCGATCCAGGAAGTGGGGGGGAGGGCGATTTATGCCCTCTCCTCACCACGGAAGAGCCTGGGGGGGCGATCAGAGGCCACCCCAGTGAAGAGGAGACCCGCCGGGAGACAGCGCGACCACAGGTAAGTAAATGTCATTTTTATTTATTTATTTTTTTTACAGTTAGCAGCGGCTGATGCCGAAGCGGGGGGGGGGGGGTCGCCCTTCCGGGGGCTCTCCTGGAGCCATCCGAGCCCCCAAGGGGGATCAGATGGCACCAAATTAAAGAGGAGACCCGGGCAGATCAATAGAGGGGTCAGGTGAGTATTTATTTATTTTTTTTTAACTAGCAGCGGGGAAAGTCAAGCACGTGACACCTACGTGCTTGGCACTTAACGCCTGGACATGCGAGCACGTAGGTGTTACGTGCTTGGCACTTAAAGGGTTAAACATGGCGCACAATGGTGAAAAATTACCTGTCAACAGAGGGTGACAAAACTTCAAGTAGGCTGGAAATTAAAAGGGTTAATAGTACCTATGCATGTTGGGTATATGGGTATTGTTGTGCTCGGGGGACCTTGCACTTTCAGATTTAGCTTGTTTTTTCTTTTTCTATTGATAGTTATTAATATTTTAGGAAAACATGTTTTTTATTCAGCTTTTTTATACATTTTTTTTAGGGAAACCCTGTGCCCCGTGGGGTCTCGGATGGCTCCAGGAGAACTTATACCAGTTCACAAGGCTGGGGGCTGGGAAGTCACCTGCGGCTAGCGGGTGACTTGCCATTAACCCCCGGCACCCCCATTACCTGCCTCTCCAAAGCCCAGGGGGCGGGGCAGAAGAGCCCGGGCCCACATAGGCTATGTGGGCTTGTAGGCTGCAGGGTGGGGGGGCCACAAAAGCTGGGGGATAGCTGGTCCCGGGCTGGTAATGCTGGGTAAGGGGAACCCCATTTCATTTTTTTTTTGGATTTTTAAGGGTTTTTAAGTGTTTTTTTTTACACTTAACCCCAGCACAGAAAGAAAAAGTTAATAAGGTAGTGGATTTTGCAATGATAACCCAGTATGGATATGCCTATAGGAAAATAAAAAGTATACTTGATAAAAACTGGTATATTGTGAAATATATATGCTATATATACTAGGACCCTACCTTCCAGTGTAGCCTAGGGTAGTTCTTAGGAACCCCCAACTCTGCCCATGCAATTGACTAGAGGTTATATAGCCCCCCCCACCCCCCCGAAAAGGAAAAGCAGCACCTAAGTTGAAGCTGTAAGTTTTTTTAGGAGTAGGAGTTGTATGGGTTGTAAGAGATGTAGTTCCACACAAGCAATACAAAAATAATTAAATCCACAAAAGAATGGTTTAAGTACGCCTTAGAGAACACAGCCAAATTAAAGCGGAACTACAATTGTTATTTTAAGCTACCGTATTTGCCGGCGTATAAGATGACTTTTTCCCCCTGTAAAACATGCCTCCAAGTAGTGGTCGTCTTGTACGCCGGGTGCACCTGGGTCCAGGGGTGGACTGGCCATAGGGCGTACCGGGCAATATCACGGTAGGCCGGCACCAGGGAAGCACGCCCACGGACGACCAGCGCGCAACAGCCAGGAAGTGCCGGTAAGCATGAATGTGTGTGCGTGTGTGTGTGTGTGTGTGTATGAGAGTGGCGGCGACAGGAACAGCAGGGACAGGCAGACCGGCCCTCCGACCATCGGTAAATGTGTGGGTGTGTGAGCAGCGGGGTGGGGGGAGGAGGGCGTGGGGCCACTCGCTGGCTGTACTGAGGGATGCCCCCATGCCTGTATTGAGGGATGCCCCCATGCCTGTACTGAAGGATGCCCCCATTCCTGTACTGAGGGATGCCCCCATGCCTGTACTGAGGGATGCCCCCATTCCTGTACTGAGGGATGCCCTCATGCCTGTACTGAGGGATGCCCCATGCCTGTATTGAGGGATGCCCTCATGCCTGTACTGAGGGATGCCCCCATGCCTGTACTGAGGGATGCCCCCATGCCTGTACTGAGGGATGCCCCCATGTCTGCATTGAGGGATGCCCCCATGCCTGTATTGAGGGATGCCCCCATGCCTGTATTGAGGGATGCCCGCATGACTGTATTGATGGATGCCCCCATGACTGCATTGAGGGATGCCTCTATGACTGTATTGATGGATGCCCTCATGACTGTATTGAGGGATGCCCCCATGACTGTATGAAAGTATGACTGTAAGAAGCCAGAAAGTATGACTGTAAGAAGCCACCCAGGGACTCTGGGGAAGGGAATTAACATGTTGAAATAAAATCTGATGTTTTTTTTGGTGTGCGGAAGAGGGAGTAGTCTTATATGGTGAGTATATAAAAAACTCTATATTTTGAGTGGAAATGTTGGGAGGTCGTCTTATACCCCCCCAGTCATCTTATACGCTGGCAAATACGGTAAACACTCATAACCTCTTCTGATTTAGTACATGTATACACATTCATTGCTTTAACTCTGAATGAAATGTTGATCCCGCGGAATATATACTATATATTATGTATATTTGAGATCTTGCTGTATGATGTATAGTGTTTTTTCATGCATTTACATTACCGACAAGTCACTGAAACAGGCTCTGTACAATCAAGAAACAGGTCAGTACATTTATGACCATTGTGCTCTATAGGATCTAAAAGTACAGCACTTTAAACTGGTGAAGCTTTGTGAAGAGCCTCAGACGCCGCAAACTATGGGGGTCATTTATCAAGGGATAGCGGCAGGTAGTGCCTCGAAGTGGCAGGCAGTGTCTGGTGAACGCTGGGAGCTGTACGAAAAACCATCAGCGCCACGTAGCGTCAGATTCATCATTACAGGTGGCTCAGCGTATAGCGCCAGCAGAATTACATGTTGCTACCTGTCGCTCTCCCATACATTTCAATAGACGTTCCTTTTCTTCTGTTTAAACAGGGTTTCTTGTTTTGAATTTTAAAATTCAATCTCAAATAATTGTGTCACCTCTCCTGGCCTAGAAAAATACAATTCTGTGAAATACCTGTAGAATTGATATTATTTGTATACAGTACGTCCTGCTCCAGATATAATACTTACACTTGGGATATCCTCCGCCAGATGGCGCTGCACTGCAGAGACGTGCAAAACAGGCTCCTCCCGGCCCTCAAATACCCGGGGACCTCCCTCCCAGCATTGAAAAGCAGTGAACAAGAAGCTGGGAGAAATAACCACCAAAAAACTGGTAACTATAACAATGGTAACAATCACCATACAGGGGATCCAGAATAATGCAAAAAAACAGGGTGGGTGGAGCAGGACGTACTGTATACAAATAATATAAATTCTACAGGTGAGTATTTCACAGAATTGTATTATTCTTAGTATACAGTACGTCCTGCTCCAGATATAATACTTACACTTGGGACATCCAATAGCAGTGTCCATAAAGTAGGGTGGGATCCCCAACAAAAAACGACAACAGCAGACAGTTTAAAACCACTGTCACCTGCATAACCATACGGCCAAGACAGCGTGAGCTGAGGCCCTAACATCAACCTTGTAAAACTTTGTAAAGTTATGAGCAAAAGGCCAAGGTAGTGGCCTAGCCAACCAAATCAACAGAAGCCTGGTGCTGAAAAGCCCAAGAGGCATCAAGCACAAGTAGAAAAAGAATCAAGGCGACAAGGAAGATTCTTCCCCTCGCTGGAATAGGCCTGAGTAACTGCCTGACTAATCCAATCGCTACAGTAGACTTGGCAGAAGCCAAAAAACCCTACCAAATACCAGAAGGAACATCCATTAAGGTAATAACCAGGGCCAAAGTCGCCCAACTCCCCGAGAGCAGACGGGAATGGGCACATTCAGGATGTAGTGACCATAGGCCCCAAGGAACATCAGTTCCCTTAAGGGACACAGTGAATACCAAGGAAAAAAACTTCCAATACCTGTTTAAGGAATGCAGAACCCTTTCCTCAGTGTTGCTAGGAAAAAGGCACAGCCAGGATAACAATATCTCGAAACAATGAACATAAGACACCTCCTGATGCAGAGAGTTCGGCTTCAGGCGGAACTCCACCTTATCCTGGAGTATCTCAAGGAATGGGGGCTAGGTAGACAGAGCCGCCCGCTAATACACGCTTGACCAAGGCAACAGTCACCAGAAGGACAACCTTGAGGGTAAGACAGCCAGACAGCATCCTGAATAGGACCAAGGGACAAAATCCTGCAAGCAGACGTTCAATTTCAAATCCCAACAGGGACCATAGGATTACATGGGGGACGCACATGAGCACCCCATGAAGGAAGTCTTAACCAAGGAAGACTGAACCAGAGACTACTAAGGCAAGGTGGACAGGGCAGAAATACTGAGTTGGAGAACCAACTCCAATCCTGCTGAAACACTAGAACCCCGGGAACCGAGAACGCCCAACAGGTAAGAGAGCTAGACTCACCCCAATCAATATGGGTATGCCATACCCTATAACAGATAGGAGACGAGGAAGAAGCTCGCTCCTAGCCTTCCATAGTCTCAAACACCGAGACAGATAAGCCTGCCTGTCTAAGCCCCATCAAGATGTATGTTTCAGCCGTCAGGCCGACTAGGTCAGGGACTGTAGATTGGAGTGACGTAAAGGGGGCCCTGAGTGATCAGAGCTGGCACTCCTGGCAAAGGTACAGAACTACTGTCCTCGGTACCATGTCTGCAACCACACTCTACTAGGGTACCTGGGGGCCACCAGAATCACTGGTCCCCTTACCAGAGCAATCTTGCGCAGACCCCTGCCTAGCAGGGGGAATGGAGAAAGGATATACAGAACCGAACGTCCTGTCATGACGTTACGAAGGCATCCGGACCACTGCCAGAGGAACCTGAGACAGGGAAACAAAGGCCGAGAGCCTGTGAAGGTGACGGAACACAACAGATCCACGGTTGGACTCCAGAGCGACACGGGGATTAGCACATCCTGTCGCAGAGGGGCTCCACCGGAGCTAATCTCACTGATATGCAGGGAACATTGTCTCCACCCAGAAAAGGAACATAGACACTTCCTGGAGGGTCCTCCAGCTCCAGGCCCCTTCCAATGATTAATGTAGGACATTTGTCGTTAGACAGGCCGAGCGCCCCCAAACTGGCAAGCACAGAAGGGAAGTGGGCAAGCGAGATAGAACCAACTGAAAACGCTCACAGTTTAGAACCTCAATCGGCGTAAGGACCTTCTAAGGGCCCCACACCCCCAGAACCGCAGGGAGTTTCAGAAGAAACCCTCCCCCTTCAACCTGATAGGTTGGCATCCATGGTGACCGGTTCCAGGAAGGGGCAAGAAGGAACTGCCCCCAGACAGGTCCCTTGAGATCATCCACTTCCAAGAGAAAAACTTTCGACCAGGTGGGAAGGTCCACAGACCCTGCTCCAGGGATGCTAGATCCCTGTCCTGTATTAACAAGAGAAGTCGCAGAAGGGCCCAAGGGGAACTGAGCATAAGGGACCTCTGCCGAACAAGTCACCAACGGCTCCACCAGCTGCATCCCTGCCTGGTGAAGGGACCGGAACAGCAATGAGGGACTGAGCCCATGTGACCAGATTGCCCACTGTATTGCTGAGAAGGGGAGGTTCTGGTATGAACCTAATTCAGAATCATTCCTAGTAATGGAGTTACCATTAAAGGGGACCAAGAGGACTTGGGGTGATTGATCACCCATCCAAATGACTCCCAATGGACACCACCCGCCGGGTATCCAACTTAGCCTGACGTAGAGACTGGGAAGTGAGAAAGGACGTCCAGGTAGGTCATCGCGCGGACGCCCCTTGGTCTCATCAGAGACATCACCGTCGTCAGCACCTGAGTGAGCACTCTGGGAGTTGAAGAGAGGTCAGATAACCAGGCCACAATTAGCAGTGTTGGACTACAAACACAAACCCGAAAAGCCTCAGAGACTTGAAGGTGTCACGCTCCCGGAACCACGATTACCACTTGGACAACTCCAGCTCTCTTAGTAAGGACCTCAACCCCCAATCTCCGCAGCCAGCTTCACCTATAGGAGCCCCCGCTTGCCGAGATGCAGAACACGCCTGCTCGGGATCGGTTGCCCCCAGGACTTTATGGCTCAAAGGATGAGGTCTTACGGTACAGAGAACTGGAGAGCCCGCGGCTGGAAGAGGAATCGGGTAGCCGGTATGTGAGCGTAAGGTGGAAGTCCAACAGACAGGCAAGGGTCGGCAACAGGAGTGGAGATCGAGGATGGTCAAAGGCAAGCAAGGGTCGGCAACAGGAGTGGAGATCGAGGATGGTCAAACAAGCGAGGGTCGGCAACAGGAGTGGAGATCGAGGATGGTCAAACAAGCGAGGGTCGGCAACAGGAGTGGAGATCGAGGATGGTCAAACAAGCGAGGGTCGGCAACAGGAGTGGAGATCGAGGATGGTCAAGGCAGCAAGGGTCGGCAACAGGAATCAGGATCAATCTCAGGGATAAGCAAAAACTAGGGTCTAGGCGCTATAACAGGCAACGACAGACTGACTGGGTTGAGGTTAAATAGGGAACAGGCATCATTGGCCCAGGAGAATCGGTGTGGTGATTGGTGCAACTTAAGAACCTCACAGGGATTGGTAACACAGGGCGTGCAGCCCAGAACTCAGGGGCAGCTGATTGGCCCAGTCCCAGTGGGGCACTCCCACTGGTGCAGCTGGGCCTTTAATTGATTACTTAATCTTCCTCCGGCGGCCGCGCTGAGAGCAGCGCCGCCGGAGGGTATAAACAAAACGTGCTCGCGCACGCGCGCGAGCACGAGAGCTGACGCTGGGGCCGTCAGCTGAGGAGGCAGGCGCGTGCGCGCCAGCCGAGACAGAGACCGCCGCCCGCCGCGGCCGCCGGACAGGTGGCTGCGCAGCGGGAGCGGGCGGCTGAGGACCCGTGACGCCGCTGGAACGGGGAATCGGTAAGCGGGTGATGACATTACCCCCCCCCTCACGAGGGGCCTCCGGACCCTCACCCGGTTTCCCCGGATTGTCACGGTGAAACTTCCGTACAAGAGCCCTGGCATGGACATCACAAGAAGAAACCCAGCATCTTTCCTCAGGACCGTAACCAACCCAATCAATTAAATATTGTAACGTATTGCGAACCCTACGCGAATCCAAAATCTTGTTCACTTCATATTCTTGCACATTATCCACTAAAACAGGAGGAGGACCAGCAGGAGAAGAGTTTTTAGCAGGTTTTAACAGAGATACATGAAACGAGTTGGAAATTCTCATAGTAGGAGGGAGCTGAACTTTGAAGGTCACATTATTAAGTTTCCTGATAATGGGGTAAGGACCAATAAATTTAGGACCCAATTTATAAGAAGGCTGCCGGAGCGCAATGTTCTTCGTGGAAACCCAGACAAGGTCCCCACACTGAAGGATAGGTTCCTGAGACCTACGATGATCAGCAAATTTCTTATATTTAGTGCGCATAGTTTCTAAATTTTCCTGGACGCGTGCCCAAATATCCTTGCGTTTCTGAAGCCACTCTTCTAACACCGGAAAATCAGAAGGTGCTGCAGAAATAGAAGAAGCCCTAGGATTCTTTCCGTAATTACAAAAGAAAGGGGATATTTTAGTACTGTCACTCGGCGCATTATTATACGCAAATTCGGCAAAGTCAATAAATTCCGACCACTGCTCCTGAGCGTCAGAGATGTAACATCTTAAATATTGTTCTAAGCTTTGATTTGTTCTTTCAGTCTGCCCATTAGACTGGGGGTGATATGCGGAGGATAAAGAAACCTGAATCCCCAAACGTGAACAAAATTTTTTCCAAAATTGTGATATAAACTGCACACCCCGATCGGAAACAATATTTACTGGAATACCATGGAGCCGAAAAATATGCGAGACGAATAAACGCGAAAGCTCAGGAGCCGAGGGTAGCTTGGGTAAAGCAATGAAGTGAGCCATCTTACTGAATCTATCGACGACCACCCAAATCACAGTGTTCCCATGAGAAAGAGGTAAATCAACAATAAAGTCCATCGAAATGTGAGACCAAGGTTCTTTAGGGATCTCAAGGGGAATAAGATAACCACTAGGGGCCTTGTGTACCCCTTTACTTCGTGCACAGACGGAACATGCGTTGATAAGGGTAGTGATATCACGTCTCATAGAAGGCCACCATACGTGGCGCCGAGCTAAAATAAAAGTCTTACGAACTCCCAGATGCCCAGCAGTCTTTGCGTCGTGGAATTCGCGAATAACATCAGAACGCAAATGCGGCGGTACAAATTGACATCCCATAGGTGTGTTTACAGGCGATTCATCTTGGAACGGTGCCAAAACATTAGAGAGATCAGGGAGCAAGGCCCCGACTACACAACCTACAGGTAAGATAGGCTCACCAGTATCCCCCCGATCCTTACACTCACCAAACATGCGCGACAGAGCATCGGCCTTAGTATTTTTCACGCCCGGCTTAAAGGTAATAATAAAATTGAAACGCGAAAAAAACAATGCCCAACGGGCCTGTCGAGAATTTAACCTCTTGGCGGCGCCTATATACTCGAGATTTTTGTGATCGGTATATACAGTGATAGGATGTAAGGAACCCTCCAACCAATGACGCCATTCATCAAATGCCAGTTTAATAGCTAATAGTTCCCTATTGCCGACGTCATAATTTTGTTCTGCGGTATTAAATTTCCGGGAAAAATAGGCACATGGATGCATACGTTCAGGAGATCCGGAGAATTGCGATAAAACAGCTCCAACACCTAATTCAGACGCATCTACTTCAATAACAAAAGGTTTGTTGACGTCGGGGTGCACTAAAACTGGCGCCGAAGTAAAAGCCTGTTTTAGGACACGAAAGGCTTCAATAGCTGATGGTGACCAGTTAACAGTGAACGCGGCTTTGCGGGTGAGATTGGTGAGAGGCGCAACGATACTAGAAAAACCCTTGATAAAACGTCGATAGAAATTAGCAAATCCTAAAAAGCGTTGTAATTCTTTTAAGGATTTGGGTTGTACCCAATCCCGTACTGCCGAAACTTTTCCCCCATCCATCTCCAACCCCTGACTAGAAATAATATATCCCAAGAAGGGAACGGAGGCGACTTCAAACATACACTTAGAGATTTTAGCGTATAAATTATTCTCTCTTAATTTCTGAAGGACCAGTTTTACATGTTGCCTGTGTTCGGAAAGGTTCTTAGAGTAAATGAGGATGTCATCCAAATAAACCACAACGAAGTTACCCAAGAAGTCACGAAACACGTCATTAACAAAGTCTTGAAAGACCGCAGGAGCATTACAAAGGCCAAAAGGCATCACTAAATATTCATAATGACCATCTTTAACATTGAACGCCGTCTTCCATTCATCCCCTTGCCGAATACGGATCAGGTTGTAGGCCCCCTTTAGATCTAGTTTAGAAAAAATTCGAGCCCCCACTACCTGATTAAATAAATCACCTATTAAGGGAAGAGGATAACGATTTTTAACGGTGATCTTATTCAAGGCTCTATAATCTATGCAAGGCCTTAAACCTCCATCCTTCTTCTCAACAAAAAAGAAGCCGGCACCCGCCGGTGATGTTGACGGGCGGATAAAGCCTTTGCTCAGATTTTCAGAAATATATTCTTTCATAGCCTGCTCTTCAGCTCGATTCAGATTATAGATCTTGCCCCTAGGAGGTATAGTTCCAGGAAGTAGGTCGATGGGACAGTCATAGGGTCTGTGTGGGGGTAGATTATCAGCGGACCGCTCAGAAAAGACATCTGCCCAATCTATATAAGGCAGAGGCAGTTCTTGGGGCGAAATCTGCACACTCCTAAGGATAGTGGAGAAGCAATGTGATCTACAGAAATCACTCCACTTAACCAGCTCACCCGACTGCCAATTAAATACGGGGTTATGGAGTTTTAGCCATGGGTATCCCAAAACTACTGGTGTTTCCGGACAATCAAACACCAGGAATTCTATATGTTCAGTATGAGATGAGCCGGCCACCAATCTGAGAGGAGGGGTCTTGTGACTGACCGGCCCTCCCAGGATAGCCTTCCCATTTATGGCCAAAACCTGAAGAGACTTTTCAAGGGGTACCAGTGGAACCCCTAGGATGGAGATTATGCTCCGATCCAGGAAGTTACCTGCAGCTCCACTATCAACAAAAGCAGATACTGCCTGTTTGGAAAGACCCCAGAAAAGCTCTGTAGGGATTAACATCTTATCATGGTGAGAGTAATGCTTCCATCCACCTAGGTCAGCACCCTCTTCCTGACCTAGGCGAGAAAGTTTCCCGCCGGATATCCCTTATTAGGGCAAGATCTGGCAAAATGCCCCGGGGACCCACAATAGAGACAAAGACCCAAAGACCGTCTTTGTTGTTTCTCGTCCTGAGAAAGACGGGCTCTGCCAACCTGCATTGGCTCCTCTTGAGAGGGGGAGGAGGAGTTTACCCCACCAGGAGTTGAAGGGCTGGGAGTTTGTGAAGGTCTAAAGGGAGTAGTAACCCTAACCCTTTCCCTGGCTCTCTCCCTAAGACGCCTATCGATCCTGATGGAGACCTGCATAAGCTGGTCCAAATCTTTAGGAGTGGGAAAGTTGACCAGGGCATCTTTAATATTTTCAGATAGCCCCATGCGGAATTGGCTACATAGGGCTGGATCGTTCCAGGTAGATTCTACTGCCCAGCGCCGGAACTCAGTGCTGTAGTCCTCGGCGGAATTCCGACCCTGCTTCAGGGCCCGAAGCCTGTTTTCCGCCGTGGACTGACGATCTGGATCCGCATACAACACTCCCATAGTTGAGAAAAAGGATGTCACGGAGTGTAAGGCAGGATCTTCAGGGAGCAAGCTGAAAGCCCATGACTGGGGATCTCCTTGTAGCAAAGAGATAATTAAACCCACCCGTTGGGTTTCTGTGCCAGAAGATAAAGGCCGCAGCCTAAAGTAGAGTTCACACGAATTCTTGAAATTCAAAAAGCCGGCCCGGTCTCCAAAGAACTTTTCAGGTAAAGGAACCTTAGGCTCAGGAATATGAGGTGATACAGCGGGTGTTGAAGTCTGGCGGGTTTCTTGATTGGCCACCCTCTGGGCAAGTTGATTGATAGCGGTGGCCATCGCCTGAACTTGCTGTACCAGGTCTTCCATATTAATATTTTGGGCCTGTTATACTGTCACGCTCCCGGAACCACGATTACCACTTGGACAACTCCAGCTCTCTTAGTAAGGACCTCAACCCCCAATCTCCGCAGCCAGCTTCACCTATAGGAGCCCCCGCTTGCCGAGACGCAGAACACGCCTGCTCGGGATCGGTTGCCCCCAGGACTTTATGGCTCAAAGGATGAGGTCTTACGGTACAGAGAACTGGAGAGCCCGCGGCTGGAAGAGGAATCGGGTAGCCGGTATGTGAGCGTAAGGTGGAAGTCCAACAGACAGGCAAGGGTCGGCAACAGGAGTGGAGATCGAGGATGGTCAAACAAGCGAGGGTCGGCAACAGGAGTGGAGATCGAGGATGGTCAAACAAGCGAGGGTCGGCAACAGGAGTGGAGATCGAGGATGGTCAAGGCAGCAAGGGTCGGCAACAGGAATCAGGATCAATCTCAGGGATAAGCAAAAACTAGGGTCTAGGCGCTATAACAGGCAACGACAGACTGACTGGGTTGAGGTTAAATAGGGAACAGGCATCATTGGCCCAGGAGAATCGGTGTGGTGATTGGTGCAACTTAAGAACCTCACAGGGATTGGTAACACAGGGCGTGCAGCCCAGAACTCAGGGGCAGCTGATTGGCCCAGTCCCAGTGGGGCACTCCCACTGGTGCAGCTGGGCCTTTAATTGATTACTTAATCTTCCTCCGGCGGCTGCGCTGAGAGCAGCGCCGCCGGAGGGTATAAACAAAACGTGCTCGCGCACGCGCGCGAGCACGAGAGCTGACGCTGGGGCCGTCAGCTGAGGAGGCAGGCGCGTGCGCGCCAGCCGAGACAGAGACCGCCGCCCGCCGCGGCCGCCGGACAGGTGGCTGCGCAGCGGGAGCGGGCGGCTGAGGACCCGTGACGCCGCTGGAACGGGGAATCGGTAAGCGGGTGATGACAGAAGGCACATGGATGTAAACATAAGCATTTTAGAGTTCCCGAGACAGCAAGAAGCCCACTGGACGCAAGGTGCTGATGGCCCAACTCAGAGTTTCCATGCAGAAAACTGCCTGTAATTAGAGAATTGATGTGAATCCAGAATGGGCCAGCCCGACCCGTCCTGTTGGGGGACTGTGGAAAGGTTGGTGTAGCGGCCCCTGCCTCTGTCTGTTACGGGCAATCTGCAAGAGGCCCTCAGACCTCGCAGGCCTAGCATGGCCTGTGCCAGCAAATGATCAGCAGCAGGGACCAGGAGTACCTGGGACCTGATAAAACTGGGGAAGGCAGCGCAGAAAACTCTATCTTGTATCTGGAGGACACAACTTCCTGAATCCACCAGAATGAGGCGAGATGCAGCCATCCCCTCACCCAGACGGGCGAGAGCTCCCCATCATGCTTGAGGGAGTTTGGTGGAAGGTTTGGGCTTAGCCCCGCCAGAGGGGCCAGGGCGTTGTCTGCTGCTCATGGGGCAGGAGTCTGCACGAAAAACCCGGAAGGACACCCCTGGTTCCTGTTTAACACTAAGGTAGGGGGGAGGAGGAGTGCCCCTGCCCCGAGGGGGCCGAGACGGCCGTCTGCGTAGGGGTGATTTACGCTTTTTACTGAACAGGTCCAGACGGGCCCCAAATAGGCGTTGCCCTCTAAAGGGAAGCCCAGTAAGAGTCTTTTTAGTAGCATCGTCAGCACCCTACTGTCGCAGCCAGAGCAAGCGACGTATAGCCACCACAAGGGAAGAAGTTCTTGCACACATTCTAATGGTGTCATCCAGTGCTAATAGCATAAATTTTACAAACACATCACAACTGGAGAGTGCATTAAACACCTCCCAGGGGAGATCCTCAGGGTGTTGATCAAGCAACTTTCTGATGAGGGTTCTAGCGGCCACTGCAGTAATAGCCGCGGCACAGACCGGCGCAGCGCCGTCCCTGCACAAGAAAAGGCATGGGAGGCCAGCAGATCAATGCGCCGGTCCTCAGCATCCCAAAGGGTACTATAAGCAGGGGTTGTAATAAAGGGGGGATTAGGGAACCCTATGATCGGTGCATCCACTACGGGGCGGGGGGGGTGATGACCAACAATTTACCACCTCAGGGGGAAAAGGGTATTTCCTATCCCAGTCCCCTGGAACCCCTGGAAGTTTACTGGGACATTCCCATTCCTTGAGCACAAGAGCATGGAAATGAGCCTGCTCTAGAAATTAAACGTGCAGTCGCAGTATGGAAGCGCTCCCCTCTAGGCTTGGGGACCTCACCGGGGAGAGAGATAGACAGTGCCTTAAAGACCTTAATCATCAAGTCGTCAGTGCCACACTGGCCCCAGTATTCAGGGCCAGAATCGTCATAACTCCTCGGCCTCTCATCAGATGAGCCTGAGTCAGAGAACAACTCCCCTTCATCAGAAGGGGTATATTCACACGGATTAGTAAACTCCTCGGTTCTCATAGAAAATACAGAAACATGAGGCGACAGGTGCCGCTTCCTACCAGGGCCCATGCGCTCTGACAACCTAGCAATAATCTGTTCAGCCGTAGGCAGTCTGGAAAGCCCAGCAGGGTGCAATTCCCCACTTGTAGGCGAATCAGCAGGAGTGAGATTTAAGCCTGGGGTGATAGGTGAATTGGAGCTGGCCGACCTGATTGCAGTGCCAGTGCTTGCTCGGCACAGGTTACGCAGACCCGTGCTCTGTCTGCATCAGCATGGGGTTGTCCACACGCTATACACCGCCGGTCTTGTCACAGAGGGACCCCAGTCACATAATTCTGAGATGCCTCCATATGGTATTTATTCAAGGCACAATATGCCAGTAGAGATTTACACTATAAGTAACCATGGAAGTGGGAGAATATTACAAGGCCCGCTATAATTTAACACCGGGTCGGGAGAAGCCAGTGGTGTTCACCAGTCTGAAAGACATAATGGGAATAAAGGGTGTCAGAACCATGCGCAGTAATCAAGGATCATGAAAATCGCCCGCGAGGGCACTTACAGACCAAGGGAGGAGGAAGACCACTACCACGCGTGCGTGCGACCAGCATCAAAATGGCGCCAAGGCGAACCTCGAAGGGCGGGCCAGAGCGGGCTGTGACGCGGAGCGCGCCAAACCAGGTCCCCACCCCCCCGAAGAGCGAAGCTCTGAGATAGTTACAACGTTGTCATGAGGAGCGAAGTGTATGGCACACTTAGAAAAATGATTTGCCAATGAAGATGCCGCAGCGACAGATACACAATAAAAATGCAAACAGCGCGGCTCTGACACCAGGAATACCAGTCAAAGACAATACTAAGGCCATAAGCGTGTAAACATACACTGAGACCACCACACACACCCCCCCTTTCTTTCCCCCAGAGCTACGGGGGGAACGAGGGAGGATGGCGACCCTTTATACAGGGCCCACCGCTACACGGGGCATGGGGCAATAGTGCGGGAGGGGCATCCCCTAGAGGCTCACCATCAGTCTAAACCGCCTACCCTTTGGTGGGGGACTGCGGTGGAGCATGGCTCCGTAAGCACACATGGTGCTGCCTACCTTCACCCGACCAGCGCAGCCCAGGCTGGGAGGCTCACCTGCGAGAGAGTGATACTTCATGTCTTCGCAGTCAGCACTGCAGAGAAATCTGGGGGGATTTGTGGGAGGTCCCCGGGTATTTGAGGGCCGGGAGGAGCCTGTCTTGCATGTCTCTGCAATGCAGCACCATCTGGCGGAGGATAACCCAAGTGTAAGTATTATATCTGGAGCAGGAAGTACTGTATACTAAGAATAAGTCATTTTTGAAAACTTTTTTGATTTTTATATTTTTATGCAGAATTGTCATTACAGGTCTGGCATGAAAGTATTAATGTCACAATGTTACAACAATGTAATTCCATGTGTTTTCACTTTGTTACTGGTGGATATGTGTTTAAAAACAGATTTTAATCACACATGCTATAGCGGCCAGATCCAGAGCGCCTACGCTCTGTGTGCCTGTTTTTTTTGTTGAATATGGTGTGAGTCGCTGAGAGTCGGTTGCACTGAGCTGACGCTACCTTTCGCTCCATGCAGTGCTATACTGGCGTTAGAATGCCCAACATACATCTCTGTTACAGCGCCGATTAGCCGATCACAGCGTATACTAGCGGTCGCTCTAAACGCTGCTATACAGACGCTCATCTGCTGCTAGTAATGAATCAGCCTCCCCATGGCACAGGTGATAAATCAGACGCAGGCAGGTGGACACATTGGCGCTGACTTATTTTGTGTTAAATCGACCACTAAGTGTCGCTGAGGATAAATACTGGTGCTGACAGGTATTAACAGGCACTGACGCTTGATAAATGAGGCTGCCCATCAATTATAGATCTATAACCCAGCAGAAGTGGTATGGGACTGCAGACCTTTGCCCTTAATGGGCGCTCACTACAAAACGACTGCGTCATATCCCACAGTTTACTAGCCCACTCCAATATGCTGAGTGTCCTGGGCATTGTATGCACATGCGCGGCTCGACTGGCATTAGGGCTGGCATTTAATTCACTATTTATTCAGTGCTTATTGTTGCTTAAATTCAAGAAATAAATGTGTATGTAATGGCATTTTGGTGGATTTTTGTGATATTTTTTGTATTTATATATTTTTTAAGCAAACCAGATGAGCCTATAATATACCTAATAATATAATTTTTATAACATTCATCTTCCCCCGTCAGCCACTTTTAAACAAAAAGTAGAAACAATCTATGCTCCAACAATATAGGCATCAATATGTACCAATCGCGCCAATTCCTGTACTCATTATTGTCTATGGGCGAGCCCGCAGCCCATTCCTTACACTGCACTTGCCATATATATTTCTGTGAGTACATTGCAATTCTAGATAATCCTTGTGGAGGGATGTATATGTCATTTCTTATGCACTATTCACTTTATTATTATCATCATGTTGTATTAAATAGTAGATTATAATTATAATATGTAGGTGGTATTGCTGATATTGTTGCACATGGTATATGTATATTTGGTTGTAGAGAAATTATTTTTTTTTCTGTTTTCCCCCACCCTTCCCATCCCTTTGTATCTCCTTTTTGCAATATTTATGAATTATATTGCACAATTGCACAGGGCACATTAATAAGGAACTATTTATTCATTATATTATTATGAGGCCAGTCATATGCATTACCATCACTGGCGGTCCAGTGTGTTTTTAAGTGGTTTTTATGGGAATAAAAATTCTGTGATTACTCACCTGTAGAATTGGTATTATGAGTATACAGTACGTCCTGCTCCAAATCTAATACTTACACGCGGGATATACTCCCCAGATGGCGCTGGACTGCAAAGACATTTAAAATAGGCTCCTCCCGGCCCCTCAATTACCCAGGGACCTCCCACAAATCCCCAGCATTGAAAAGCAGTTAATGAGAAGCCGGGAGAATTAAACAATTCAAACTATCAACTATAACAATGATAACAATCACCATACAGGGGATCCAAGAAAATGCAAACCAAGGGTGGGTTGGAGCAGGACGTACTGCATACTCAAAATACCAATTCTATAGGTGAGTAATCACAGAATTATATTATTCCAAGTATACAGTATGTCCTGCTCCAAATCTAATACTTACACTTGGGACATCCAATAGTGTCCATAAAGTAGGGTGGGATCCCCAATAAAAATCAGCAGCAGACAGTATAAACCACTGCTGCCTGCAGAACCTTTTGGCCAAAAGCAGCATCAGCTGAGGCCCTAACATCAACCTTGTAAAACTTTGAAAAGGTATGAACAGAAGACCAAGTAGCGGCCTTGCAAACTTGTTCAACAGAAGCCTGGTGCTGAAAAGCCCAAGAGGCACCAATAGCACGAGTGGAATGAGCAGTAAGGCGGAAGGGAGGATTCTTCCCCTTAGCAGAGTAGGCCTGAATCACATCCTGACGAATCCACTTGCTGATAGCAGACTTGGCAGGAGCCAAACCCTTCCTAGGACCAGAAGGGACAACAAAAAAAGCATCAGTTTTCCTGAAAGGTGCAGTAGCCACTTGATAGTACTTCAGACACCTAACCACATCCAAAGAGTGCAAAACCCTCTCCTTAGCATTGCTAGGATTAGGGCACAAAGAAGGAAGAACAATATCCTGATTCAAATGAAAGGCAGACACTACGTTAGGCAGAAAGTCAGGTTTGAAACGAAACACCACCTTGTCCTGGTGTCTCTCATAGTAGGGGGGCTGAATGGAAAGCACCGCCAACTCAGACACACGCCTGACAGAAGTGATAGCCACCAGAAATACAACCTTCAGCGTAAGAATGGCCAAGGCAGGCATCCTGCACAGGTTCAAAGGGAGCACCCGGCAAGGCTGACAGAACCAAGTTCAGATCCCAAACAGGCACCATAGGCTTACGTGGGGGGCGCACATGAGTGACCCCCTGGAAAAAAGTCCTGATCAGAGGGTGCTAAGCAAAGGACTTCTGGAAGAAAATAGCCAGGGCAGAAACCTGACCCTTCAGAGTACTGAGTCGGAGCCCCATCTCCAACCCATGCTGCAGGAACTCCAGAATCCTGGGAATAGAGAACACACGACAGGGAAGATACTTAGACTCACACCAGTCAATGTAGGGAACGCCAAACCCTGTAATTAATCAAAGTATCCACAACTGAGGAAGACAGCCCCTTCTCCATCAAGATGGAGGTTTCAGCAGCCAACCGGTAAAGCCAGAGTTTGTAAATTGGGATGGCGTAGCGAGCCCTGAGTGAGCAAATCTGGCCCCAAGGGCAGAGCGTACTGATCTACTGCCAGCTGTACCACGTCTGCGAACCACACTCTTCTTGGCCACATGGGGGCCACCAGAATTGCTGGCACCCCTTCCAGAGCAATCTTGCACAGAACCCTGCCCAGCAGGGGGATTGGAGGGAAGATATACAGGAACCAAAAGTCCTGCCATGACATTGCTAGCGCATCCGAGGTCAAGGCCAGAGGAACCTGGGACAGAGAGACAAAAGCTGGGAGCTTGTGATTGTGGCGGGACGCAAACAGATCCACATCTGGTTGGCCCCCAACGGTGACACAGAGATTGAAACAACCTGCTGCATAAAGACTATTCTCCCTGGCGAGAGGTCCCCCTGCTCAGAGAGTCCGCCAGGCAATTTCCCACCCCCGGGATGTACACAGCTGATATGCAGGGGACATTGGCCTCCGCCCAAGTCAGGATCAGAGACGCTTCCTGGAGGCCCCCCTTGCTCCAGGTCCCTCCCTGATGATTGATGTAGGCAACTGCCGTCTGGTTGTCCGAGCGCACCTGAACAGGCAGGCCCTGAAGGTGAGTAGTCAAGTGAGCCAGAACTAGCCTGATCGCCCGCAGTTCCAAGACATTGATAGGTGTGTGGGCCTCCCGAGGGCCCCACCTCCCCTGGAACCGCAAGGACTTCCGAAACCCCCCCAACCTGACAAACTGGCATCCGTGGTGACCGTCTCCCAGGAAGGGGCAAGAAAGGATCTGCCCCCAACAGGTTCCTTGAGTCCATCCACCACGAGAGGGATCTCCTGACCAGGGGGGAGAGCACTCAGACCCTGTCCAGGGACGCTGGGTCCTTGTCCCATACTGACAATAGGTGAAGTTGCAGGGGCCTCAAGTGGAACTGAGCATAAGGGACCGCTTCAAAGCACGCCACCATCAGGCCCACCAGCTGCATCCCCTGCCTGATGGAGGGATGGGGACAAGCTAGGAGGGACTGAGCCTGTGCAATCAGACTGTCCACCTTCAGTTGAGGAAGGAAGATCCTTGCCTGAACTGTATCCAGATTCATACCTAGGAATGGAGTTACCAAGGAAGGGGACAGTGAGGACTTGGGGTGGTTGATCACCCATCCAAATGACTCCAGAGTGGACACCACCTGCTGAGTATCCAACTCTGCCTGATGTAGACTGGGAAGTGATGAGAATGTCGTCCAGATAGGGAAGCACGCGGATGCCCTGACATCTGAGCAGAGACATCACGCCAGCCAGCACCTTGGTGAACACCCTGGGAGCTGAAGTGAGGCCAAAGGGCAAGGCCACAAACTGGTAGTGTTGATCTATCAGAGCGAACCTGAGGAACCTTTGATGACCTGGGAACACAGGAATATAAAGATAGGCATCTTTAATGTCTACAGAAGTCTTGAAATCCCCTTGGCGCAGGGAACTGATGGCAGAGCGCAGAGTTTCCATGCGAAAGCGCCTGCCCCTGACAAACTTGTTGAGGATCTTCAAGTCTAGGATGGGCCTGACTGAACCATCTTTTTTGGGTACTGTGAATAGGTTGGAATAAAAGCCCTTGCCTTTTTCTCTTAAGGGGACCTGGCAGATGACCCCCAGCACCAGGAGGCCTTGCACTGCTTGCACTAGCTCCTGAGCTGACACAGGATCCTGAGGAATCCGGGATCTGATGAATCTTGGAGGGGGATCGGCAGCAAACTCCAACTTGTAACCGGAGGACACTACCTCCTGAATTCACCGGTCTGAGACATGAAGCCTCCAGACGTGAGCGAAGTGTTGCAGCCGTCCACCCACCCGGATGGGTGAGGGCGCCCCATCATGCCTGAGGGGGCTTGGGAGAGGATTTTGCTTTGAGACCCCAGGAGGAGCAAGGACGTCCACGTCCTCTGCATCTACCCCAGAAATCTCCCCGGGCCCCAGGAAAGGAAACCCCCCTTCCCTGTCTTGCACCACGGTAAGGGGAGGAGAAGGAACCCTGACCCCCAAAGGGCCAAGATTGCCACCTGCGCTGGGGTAACCTACCTCCCTTAGCAAAAAGGTCCAGGCGGTCCCCAAACAGGCGCAGTCCTTTAAAGGGAAACCCAGTGAGGGCCTTCTTGGCAGCGTTGTCAGCAGCCCACTGGCGCAGCCAAACCGAGCGGCGTATAGCCACCACAAGGGTAGAAGTTCTGGCACACATTCTGATGGTGTCATCCAATGCTGATAGGACAAAATTTACAAAAACATCACAACTGGAGAGTGCATTAAACACCTCACAAGGCAAATCATCAGGGGCACTATCAAGCATTTTTCTGCTAAGAGTTCTAGTGGCCACAGCAGTAATGGCAGAGGCACAGATCGGGTGCAGCGCCGTCCCCGCACATGCAAAGGCGTGGGATGCCAGCTGGTCAATGCGCCGGTCCTCAGCATCCCGCAGGGTAGTAGAGTCAGGGGAATGCATGACAGAGGTGTTAGATAGCCCTAGGATCGGGGCATCCACCTCAGGGGGGGATGACCAACGTTTAACCACCTCAGCAGGAAAGGGATACTTCCTATCCCAACTCTTTGGAACCCCGGGAAGTTTACTGGGGCGCTCCCATTCCTTGAGCACAAGGTTATGGAAATGTGCCTGCTCGGGAAATTCCAAACGTGATTTTGCTGTATGGAAAAGCTTCCCACTTTGCCTGGGAGCCTCAACAGGGAGAGAGATGGACAGAACCTCAAAAATCTGGGTTAATAATCCGTCAGTGTCATCCGGGGCCCAGGGGTCAGAGCCAGAATCGTCATGACCCCTTGGTCTCTCATCAGATGAGCCTGAATCAGAAAAGAGCTCCCCTTCATCAGACGGGGTATAGCCACAAAGATTCCAAAACTCCTCAGTTACCATAGGGAAAACAGTGACATTAGGCATCAAGAGCCGCTTCTTAGCAGGGGCCTTACGCGCTAAGGACTTAGCAATCAACTGCTCAACAGTAGCCAGTCTAGAAGACACATCAGGCTGAGAATCCCCACTAGTATGCAACTCAGCAGGAGTGAGATTTAAGCTTGGGGGAGTAGGTGAAGTGAAACGAGGTGCAGCCACTTGCAGGCCAGATTGCAATGCAAGCACCTGCTCAGCACAGGGTACACAGACCCGTGACTTCTCAGCGTCAGCATGAGGCTGTCCACACGTTACACACAGCCGGTCTTGACCCGAAGGGACCCCGGTTACATTATCCTGGGATGCCTCCATATGGTGATTATAGCGGCACTATACACCGATAGGGAATAACGCTATATAGCAACCGTGGATGCCCAATAGCCCGCTAGGGAAGTGGGAATATTATTTTTACAAGGCCTACAAGTTATATACTAATACAGGGCCGGGAGAAGCCAAAAGGGTTTGCCCCGCCTGAAAGACATAAGCAGACAAGACCTGTAAGCACACAGTAACAAAAGTGAAAGATATAAAGCCGCCCGCGAGGGCACTAACGGACCGCGGTAAGTAAGGGTCTGTCGCGCATGGGCCAACAAAGCAGGATAAAGATGGCGTCGGTATACCTCGAGGGGCGAGCCGGCATCAGCGATGACACGGAGCGCGCCATAGACAGGCCCAGCCCTCCCCGAAGAGCGCGAAGCCAGAACGTGCAAGCAGCCAATGATGGCGCACCAGCGCCTGAGGTAAAGCGCGGAACCAAGTCAGCGCGCTGCGGCGGCAATTTTTGAAAGAGCCAGTAAAGACAAGTCAGGGCAGCGGCTGACACTAGACTAATCAGAATGGATTCTGTGTAAAACATAGAATGCATAGTATACATATTCACACACACCCCCCCTCTTTTCCTCCGAAGTCTACAAGGAGGATGAGGGAGGACAGCGGCCACTTAAACAGGGCCCACCGATGGGCAAGGGGGCACTAGTGCGGGAGGGGCATCCCATAGAGGCTCACCATAAGCCTGAACCGCCTACCCTTTGGTGGGGGATTGCAGTGGAGCAGCGCTCCTAAGCACCTAACAGCGGTGCTGCCTACCTTCACCCGACCAGCGCAGCCAAGGCTGGGAGGCATATTACTAGTGGAATGGGTGGGAATAGTCCTACAGGGCCGCAGGCTAATAGCCCCGCTCACCTGCGAGTAGAGAGCCATTTCTCGTCCTTCACAGCCAGACTGCAGAGAAATTCTGGGGATTTGTGGGAGGTCCCTGGGTATTTGAGGGGCCGGGAGAAGCCTATTTTCGATGTCTCTGCAGTCCAGCGCCATCTGGCGGAGTATTTCCTGAGTGTAAGTATTAGATTTGGAGCAGGACGTAGTGTATACTTAGAATAATACTTTTGTGTATATAAACCATATAAAATAAAGAGATTTGATTTTATTGTTGGTTGTGCAGCTGAGCTTGTGTGTAGAATTAGGTGGGATTTTCTGGTGGCTCACACTGCTTGTGCTGTCAGCCATTTTGGGTACGACCTCCACCCTTACGATTGTGAGTTATAATCTTAATGTAAGTTTTAATTGTTTGTGAAGAAATATTAACATAAATATATATATATGTATATATATAATATACACACACACACACACACACACACACACACACACACACACACACACACTTTGTTGTTTTTGTGTGGCAAAATATCAAATCTATATTGACACATCATTGGCAGACATATCCAACAGCGAGATTCAATGGTATCTGCAGTGGTTTGTCTGCGGCTGTTATTGTTGGCTGGGAGAGCACGTAACCTTAAAGTTATGCAGGTCTGGAGTAAATTTGTAAGGACCAATCCTTTGTCTTGGTGGCCTTGGTAGTACTAAAAAGTACTGGGAATGTTTAGATGTAGCCATTGTGGAGCATGTAAATGTATGGCCCCGACAAAATCTTTTGGTGGTCCATGAGTGGACAAACTCCATTAGGTCTTTAGTATGTGGGCAAGACCAAGAGAGAGGTCAGAGTAAGCAAAGCAAATGAGCATGTGGGAGACATTAAATCACGGGGGAGCAGAAGCGCCCAGGGTCCATTTACTTGTGCAGGCTTGCAGCCTGCAGGGCGTGGGGGCACCGAGGCTGGACCCTGCGCTCTGTTCTACAAGCCTCAATAGCTGGTCCCTGAGCTTGTTATGTTGGGTAGGGGGGAGGGATTTTTAAGGGTTTTTAACACTTAAGATTTCCCAAACAAAAAGGATCCATTTCATGTAAGGGGGATCCCACGCCAAATTCTTTTTTTTTATTTAACCCTTTATAGTGTGGATAGTAGTTGTGTTTTATATGTGCTCCTTTCAGTTTTGGGAGTCTCTTGGACAGGAAGGGGGGCTACCGATGCTTATGAGGTACCGTTGAAATCAGGAGAAATGGGGCTTTCACATGCAATATGATTTTCTTTAATAAATGTTTTATTTAAAATAATTGTCTAATTTATTTTAAATAAAACATTTATTAAAGATTTTTTTTTTAATTTTTTTTTTTTACTTTAAAACATTTTAAAAACTGTGGAAAAAATAAAAGTGATTTTCCTGGAAATTTCTGCAAATATCAAAGCAAAACAGCACAAAATGGTGAAAAGTGACCTGTTATGACAGAGAGTGACAAAATCTCAAGTAGGCTGACAGCTAAAAGAGTTTAAAGTACCTAAGCGAGTAGGGTATTGTTCTGCCCAGGGGACCTTGTGCTTTTGTGCTTTCAGATTTAGCTTGTTTTTTTTTCTTTGCATATTGATATTTTAAGAAAATGTGTTATTTATTCTGCTTTTGTATATATTTATTAGGAAACCCTGTGCAACCAACAAATTCTTCAAAGGATTACTTCCAGAAACATAAGCTCACTACAACATGCTGAGTACTCCTAGAAAGCCGAACATGTGTACTTTCAGGGAATATATAGTTTGTGGGGGGTGTTCCACATGTAAAGGGTTGTTCTGGTTGAAAAGTTGCAAGGTGCGCACTTTGTCTGTAGAGCATGTGGGGGGGGCCTTTTTCAGATTTAACTTGTTTTTTCTTGTTTGCTTCTGTGCTTTTTATTCTTTTTTTAGGGAAACCCTGTGGAAGCAAAGAGTTAATTGAGAGGTTACATTTAAGGAAAACTGTTCCCACATCTTCCAGAGAATATATAGTTTGTTCGGGGTATTCCAAATATAAAGGGTTGTGTAAAAAAACCCTGCAAGGTGCACTTAGCAGTTGTATATTATCTGAAAATCTCCTAAAGCACTGTTTCAGTTTGGGGGAGTCTCCTGGGAAGGAAAGGGTGTCTACCAATACACATGTGGTAATGCTGTAACCAGGAGAAATAGGGCGTTTACATGCAATGTGATTTTATTGAAAAAAGTACAGTTTTTATTACAAAAAACACTACAAGTTGTAAAAATCTGTTTTATTTATCTTTTTGCACATATTTCACCCCAAAATATTGAGAATACACTTAAAAATGGCAAACCAGACATTTCATGTTAAAGCCCAGACCCGGAAAAAATACAATTCTGTGATTACTCACCTGTAGAATTGGTATTATACGTATACAGCACGTCCTGTTCCAGAAGATATTCCTTACTCTTGGGTTATACATCCAGTAGATGGCGCTGGACTGCAGAAACCCCATATATACCAGGGACCTCCCACAAAATCCCCAGTATTGAAAAGCAGTTAAAATGAGACCGGGAGAACTATAACCATGATATAAAAATTAAACAATCACCATAAAGAGGTAACTAAAAATAATGATAAACAAGGGTGGGGTGGAACAGGACGTGCTGTATACGTATAATACCAATTCTACAGGTGAGTAATCACAGAATTGTATTATTCTAAGTATACAGCACGTCCTGTTCCAGAAGATATTCCTTACTCTTGGGACATCCAATAGCAGTGTCCGTAAGGTAGGGTGGGATCCCCAAATTAACAGAAGACAGTTTAAACCACTGCCGCCTGCAGAACTTTGCAACCAAAAGCAGCATCAGCTGAGTCCCTAACATCAACCTTGTAAAACCTAGAAAAGGTATGAACAGAAGACCAGGTGCCGGCCTTGCAAACTTGTTCAACAGAAGCTTGGTGCTGAAAAGCCCAAGAGGCACCAA
The DNA here is from genome assembly GCA_027917425.1 of Gastrophryne carolinensis. Classification (NCBI taxonomy): domain Eukaryota; kingdom Metazoa; phylum Chordata; class Amphibia; order Anura; family Microhylidae; genus Gastrophryne; species Gastrophryne carolinensis. The sequence continues at coordinate 266,869,157 of CM051234.1, forward strand.
TAGCACGAGTAGAATGAGCAGTAAGGCGGAAGGGAGGCTCCTTCTTCTTAGCAGAATAGGCCTGTATCACAGCCTGACGGATCCACTTGCTGATAGTGCACTTAGCCGGAGCCAGACCCTTCTTAGGTCCAGACGGGAGCACAAAAAGAGCATCAGTCCTCCTGAAGGACTCAGTAGCCACCAAATAGAACTTCCAAGGAGTGTAAATCCCTCTCCTTAGAGTTACTAGGATTAAACTAACTTAAAACGAAACACCACCTTGTCCTGGTGTCTCTCAAATTAAGGGGGCTTGATGGAAAGCGCCGCCAACTCAGAAACACTACTAACAGAAGTGATAGCCACCAAAAAGACTACCTTAAGAGTAAAAATGGACAAAGGGCCCCCCTGCAAGGGCCCCCCTGCAAGGGCTCAAAGGGAGACCCCTGCAGAGCAGATAAGACCAAGTTCAAGTCCCAGACTGGTAACATAGGATTACGTGGGGGACGCACGTGAGTCACCCCCTGGAAGAAGGTCTTGACCAGGGGATGCTGAGCAAAAGATATTTGGAAGAAAATGGCCAGGGCAGAAACATGACCTTTCAGAGTACTGAGCTGAAGACCCAGATCCAAACCATGTTGCAGAAACTCCAGAATCCTAGGAATAGAAAACACACGACAGGGAAGCGACTTAGACTCACACCAGTCAATGTAAGTACGCCAAACCCTAGAGTAGATGGAAGAAGAGGACTTCTTCCTAGCCCCTGATCATGGTAGTAACAACAGAGGCCGGCAGCCCCTTTTCCATCAGGCGCCCCTGAGTGAGCAGATCTGGAACCCGAGGCAGGGCATACTGATCTACTGCCAGCCGCACAATGTCTGCGAACCACACTCTTCTTGGCCAACAGGGGGCCACCAGTATGGCTGGCACCCTTTCCTGAGCTATCTTGCTCAGCACCCTTCCCAGCAGGGGAAACGGGGGAAACACATACAGGAGTTGAAAACTCGTCCAAGACATTGCTAAGGCATCCATGGCTAAGGCCAGAGGATCCTGGGACAGAGAGACAAAGACTGGAAGCTTGTGATTGTGATGGGACGCAAACAGATCCACATCCGGCTGACCCCAGCGGTGGTACAGGGAGCGAAACACCCTGCTGTTGAGGGACCATTCTCCCAGACGAGAGGTCCCCCTGCTCAGAGAGTCTGCCTCCAGATTCTCCACCCCCGAAATGTACACAGCTGAGAGACAAGGGACATTCTCCTCCACCCAGGACATAATCAGGGACACTTCCTTGAGGGTCCTCTTGCTCCGGGTCCCTCCCTGATGATTGATGTAAGCAACCGCTGTCTGGTTGTCCGAGCTGACCTGAACAGCCGACCCCGAAGGTGTGGGGTTAAGTGGGCAAGAACCAACCTGATCGCCCTCAACTCCAGAATGTTGATAGGGGAGTGGGCCTCCTGAGGGCCCCACTGACCCTGGAATTTCAGGGATTTCCAAAGCCCCCCTGTCAGACTGGCATCCATGGTGACAGTCTCCCAGAAAGGGGCCAGAAAGGTTCTGCCCCCCAGCAGGTTCCTTGAGTCCAGCCACCATGATAGAGATCGCCTGGCCGGAGGGGACAAAACAAACACCTGATCCAAGGACACGGGGTCCCAATCCCATACCGACAAGAGGCGATTCTGAAGAGGTCTCATGTGAAACTGAGCATATGGAACCGCCTCGAAGCAGGACACCATCAGGCCCACCAGCTGCATTCCCTGCCTGATGGACGGATGAGGACAAGACAGAAGGAGCTGTGCTTGTACTTGAAGACTCTCCACCTTCTGCTGAGGAAGAAAGATCTTGACCTGAGATGAATCCAGAATCATGCCCAGAAAGGACTTCACCATGGAAGGAGACAGGGAAGATTTGGGATGGTTGATCACCCAGCCGAATGACTCCAGTTTGGACACCACCCGCTGGGTATTCAGCTCTGCCTGTTGAAAGGACTGAGAAGTGATAAGCATGTTGTCCAAGTAGGGAAGAATGCGGATGCCCTGAGATCTCAGCAGAGCCATCACTCCTGTCAGCACCTTGGTGAATACCCTGGGAGCCAAGGTGAGACCGAAGGGCAAGGCCACAAATTGGTAGTGCTGATCCTCCAGAGCGAATCTGAGGAATCTCTGATGATCTGGGAAGATAGGTATGTGAAAGTAAGCATCCTTGATGTCTACAGAGGTCATGAAGTCCCCTGGGCGCAGAGAATTCACAGCGGAGCGCAGAGTCTCCATGCGAAAGTGTCTGAATCTGACAAATTTGTTGAGGTGCTTTAAATCCAGGATGGGTCTGATAGACCCGTCCTTCTTGGGAACAGTGAAAAGATTGGAATAGCAGCCTTTGCCCCTTTCCCACAAGGGCACCCGGCAGATGACTCCCAATTCCAGAAGACCTTGGATAGCAAGGGGCAGACCCTGAGCTGACGGGGGCTTTTGAGCCATCCGGGACTTGATGAATCTTGGGGGCGGCCAGGCTGCAAAATCTATTTTGTAACCGGAGGACACTACCTCCTGAATCCACCGGTCTGAGACATGACACCTCCAGACGTGAGCAAAGAGCCGAAGCCATCCCCCCACCCGAATGGGTGAGGGCGCCCCTTCATGCCTGAAAGGGCTTGGGGGAGGACTTAGGCTGGGGACCCCAGCGGGACCAGGGCGGCCACGTCCTCTTCCCCTACCCCAAAAATCTCAGCAAAGGAAGCTCCTCGTCCAATTCTGGAACCCCGGAAGGAGGTAAAAAAGGCACCTGAACCCCGAAAGGACCGGGGCTGCCTCCTGCGCTGAGGTAATTTGCCTCCTTTAGCAAACAAGTTCAAACGTTCCCCAAAGAGGCGCAGCCCCTTGAAGGGAAAACCAGTGAGAGCCTTCTTAGCAGCATTGTCAGCTGCCCACTGGCGCAGCCAGACTGGGCGATGTATCGCCACCAACAAGGCAGAAGCCCTGCCACACATTCTAATGGTATCATCCAAGGCAGAGAGAACAAATGCAACAAGTTCCTCACAACGCAAAAGAGCTCTATACTCTTCACTACCAGATTCATCGGGGGAGACTAAGAGACTCCTGAGCAGGCTTTTAATAGCAACAGCCGTAATGGCAGAGGCACAGACCGGAAGCAGCGCGGTCCCCACACAGGCAAAAGCATGGCAAGCCAGCTGATCTATGCGCCTGTCCTTCCCATCCCTCAGTGTAGTAGAGTCAGGGGAATGCATGACGGATGTGTTGGACAACCCCAGAACTGGTGCATCCACCTCGGGAGGACATGACCAACGTTTAACCATTTCAGCAGGAAAGGGATACCTCTTATCCCAACTCTTTGGTACCCCGGGAAGCCGGCAAGGCCATTCCCACTCTTTGAGCACCAGATTATTAAAGTGAGTTTGTTCAGTAATCTCCAAGCGTGGTTTAACAGTATGAAACAGCTCCTCCTGCTGCTGCGGAGCCACGGCAGGAGGAGAGATACAGAGTACTTCAAAAATGTGAGCCAAAAGCCTGTCAGTATCATCTGAAGCCCATGGGTCAGAGCCAGAATCGGCCCCATACACCCTAGATTGTTCCTCAGATGATTCTGAATCAGAAAATAATTCCCCCTCTTCCAGGGGGGTATAACCGGTAATGTCAAAAAACTCTTCAGCCTCCATAGGAAATAGAGTAATACCAGGTGATAAATGCCGCTTCTTAGCAGAAGCCTTACGCGGGCAAGACCTAGAAATATGTCTCTCAATGCTGGCTACCCGTGCAGCCAAATCAGGCTGAGACTCCCCACTGGTATGCACCTCACTAGGAGTCAGATGTAAGCGTGGGGGGGCAGGCGAAGCAAGAGGGAGTGAGGTAACTCAGACTGCAGCGCAAGCGTCTGCTGGGCACAGGGTACACACACCCTGACATCGTCACTTATAGGGGATACCCTACACGCCATACACAGCCGGGCTTGTCCCGAAGGAACCCCGAGCACATTATCCTGAGAAGCCTCCATATGGTGATTATCACGGCACAACAGGCCAATAGGGATTGACGCTAATAATAGCAACCTGGGATGCCCCAATAACCCGCTAGGGAAGTGGGAGGTAAGGGAATACACTAGCCCTCCAATAAGAGTTAACACTAAATAGAGGTGATAGGACCGGGAGAAACCACAAAAGTTTGACGCGCCTGCAAGACATAAGCAAAAAGATCCCATAAGCAATATGCAATACAGAGAATACAAAATAAATCAGCCCGCAGGAGCACTTACGGACCGCAACAGGGAGACGCCAGACACACGCAGCAGAGACTAAAAATACCATTTTGTGATTACTCACCTGTAAAATGGGTATTATAAGTATGTCTCACACCCTGCTTCGGATAGATTAATTACACGTGGGTTATGGTCCAGTAGAGGGCGAACTTCTGCAGAGATGACTAGAAAAAGAAGCCTCTCCCAGTCCATAAATATCTGGGACCTCCCACACATTCCCCAGTATAAGAAAGCAGTAAGGAGACCAGGAAGAGCCAATAAAATCCATGAGAAAAAAAATTTACCATATAGAGGAACCAAGATACAACTCAGGGTGGGACGAAGCAGGGTGTGAGACATACTTATAATACCCATTTTACAGGTGAGTAATCACAAAATGGTATTATTCCAAGTGTGTCTCACACCCTGCTTCGGAAAGATTAATTACACGTGGGACATCCAATAGCAGTGTCCAAAAAAGGGTGGGGATCCCAACAGGCAATAGTGCACAAATTAAACCAATGCAGCTTGCAGAACTTTGCGGCCAAAAACAGCATCCGCTGAGGCCCGAACATCAACCTTATAAAACTTGGAAAAAGTATGAACAGAAGACCAGGTAGCAGCCTTACAAACTTGTTAAACAGAAGTCTGGTGCTGAAAAGCCCAAGAAGCCTCAACAGTACGAGTAGAATGAGCAGTGATCTGAAAAGGGGGGACCCTCCCCTTGGCAGTATAGGCCCCAACAATGGCCTGACGTATCCATTTACTAATGGTAGACATGGCAGGCGCAAAACCTTTCCTGGGCCGGAGGGCACCACGAACAAGGTGTCCATCTTTCGAAAGGAAGAAGTAGCCACCAAATAGTACTTCACACAACGAACCACATCCAAAGAGTGCAGGACCCTCTCCTTGTCATTGCTAGGCTTAGGAAAGGGAGAACCACATCCTGATTGAGATGGAAGGCAGAAACCACCTTAGGAAGGAAATCTGGCTTAAAGCGAAAGACCACCTTGTCCTGGTGTCTCTCAAAGTAAGGGGCCTGAATGGACAGAGCCGCCAACTCAGAGACACGACGAACAGATGTAATAGCCACCAAAAAGGCAATCTTTTGTGTAAGCATAGAAAGTGCAACATCCTGCACCGGCTCAAAAGGAGGCCCCTGCAGGGCCAACAGAACCAAATTCAAATCCCAACCGGGCAACAAAGGCTTTCTAGGGGGCCGCACATGAGTGACCCCCTGGAAAAAAGTCTTCAGCAGCCACGCCGTCAAAGCCAGCGTTTGTAAATTGGGGTAACAAAGTTGACCAGATCCGGAAACAGGGGCAACCTGTACTGATCTACCGCCAGCCGCACGACGTCTGCGAACCAAACCTGTCTTGGCCACCTTGGGGCCACCAGAATTGCTGCGCACCACCTTGCCTACCACGGAGAAGGGGGGAAACAGATACAGAAAACCCAGATCCCTCCAGGCAAGAGACAAGGCGTCCACTGCCAGGGCCAGAGGATCCTGAGACAGAGACACAAATGCAGGAAACTTGTGATTGTGACGCGAAGCAAAGAGATCCACCTCCGGAATCCCCCGGAGGGACCGGAATACCTTGTGGTTGAGCATGATGGGGGTGTGGGCCTCCCGAAGACCCCACAGCCCCTGGAACTGATGTTCCTTCCAGAAACCCCCCCAGCCCGACAGGCTGGCATCCGTGGTGACCGTCTCCTCACAAGGGGTCAGAAAAGACCTGCCCCTCAGAAGATTCCTTGGTTCCAGCCACAACTGAAGAGACTGCCGAACCAGGGGAGACATCAGAAATGACTGATCCAATGACAGCGGACATCTGTCCCAAGCCAACAGCAGATGGAGCTGGAGCGACCTCGTGTGGAACTGAGCAAAGGGGACTGCCTCGAAGGAAGCCACCATCAACCCCACCAGTCTCATCCCTAGCCGGATAGACGGCGAGGGTTCGACAGAAGAAGACGTATCAGATCTTGAACCATCTGCCCCTTCGACTGAGGTAGGAACACCCTGGTTTGAATGGTATCCAGATTCATGCCCAGGAATGCAATCTTCCTTGATGGGGAGAGAGAAGACTTGGGGTGGTTGATCACCCAGCCGAACCTCTCCAGGGTTGAAACCACCGTCCTGGTGTCTAGCTCCGCCTGTCTGAGAGAGGATGCCGTAATGAGGAGGTCGTCCAGATACGGCACAATGCGAAAGCCCTGGGCTCTGTGAAGGGCCATTATACCCGCCAGCACCTTGGTGAACACCCTTGGTGCCGAGGTAAGCCCGAACGGGAGGGCCACAAACTGAAAATGCTGATCTCCCACCACAAACCTGAGAAATCTCTGGTGTGCTGGGAAGATCGGTACATGAAGGTAAGCATCCTTGATGTCTACAGACGTCATGAAGTCCCCCTGACAAAGAGAAAGGATGGCTGAGCGCAAAGTCTCCATGCGGAACTTCTTGGTTCTGATGAACCTGTAGAGAAGCTTCAAATCCAGAATGGGTCTTATGGATCCATCCTTCTTGGGCACCGTGAAGAGGTTGGAATAATAGCCCCGGCCTCTCTCTGACAAAGGCACCGTGCATATGACTTCCATGTCCAGAAGATTTTGCACTGCCAACAGGAGACCCTGCGCAGCCCGGGGGTCAGAGGGGACCTGAGATCTGAGGAATCTGGGAGGAGGCCGGTACTCGAACTCCAGTTTGTACCCGGAAGAGACCACTTCCAAGATCCACTTGTCTGTGACCTCCCGGGCCCAGGCTTGGCAGCGGGCTTGGGCTTGGAACCCCAGACAGGTCCTGGACGGGCCCGTCCTCTGCCTCTGTTCCAGGAATCACCTCTGAAGGTAGAGTAGGCAGTTCCTCTGCCTGCTCTGGCCCCGCGAAAGGAAGGATTAAAGGAGCCTGCCCCCGAAAGGAGCGACGCTGCTTCTTGCGTTGCGGTAGCTTTCCTCCTTTCGCTACTGAATCCAATTTGTCTCCAAACAGCCGCATACCCAGGAAGGGTAGCCCTGTAAGTGACTTCTTAGCCGCAATGTCAGCCGCCCACTGGCTCAACCAGACCGTTCGGCGAATAGCCACCATCAACGCCGAAGTTCTGCTACACATACATATTGTGTCATCCAAGGCAGATAAGACAAAAGACATGAACAATTCACACCGCCAAAGCGCTGCAAATTCATCGCTGGCCGGGTTAAGCTGGGAACCACTCAACAGGCCCCTAACCACAGACCTGGTAGCCACAGCCGTGAGCGCAGAAACACAAACAGGCCGCAAGGCTGAACCCACGCTAGCAAAGGCATGGCAAGCCATTTGATCAATACGTCGGTCCTCACCATCCTTAACTGAGGTGGCGTCTGGAGAGTGCACAACAGATGTGTTGGACAATCCCAGAACGGGCGCATCGACCTCGGGAGGGGACGACCAGCGCTTCACCGCATCCACCGGAAAGGGATACTTCCTATCCTATACCTGAGGAACACCGGGAAGCCGGCTAGGTCTTTCCCATTCCTAAAGAATCAGATTTTCGAAATGCTTCTGATTTGGGAACTCCAAACTAGGCTTAGAGGTCCCAAAAAATTCCCCCTTCTGCGGAGGGGACTCCGCCGGAGGAGAAATAGCCAGCACCTCAAATAAAAGGGCCAGGATCTTGGGGGTATCCACGGCATCCCCATGCACCTGCCCAGCATCAGCATCCAAAAACTGCTGATCCTCAGAGCCATCAGATTCCGCAAACAGTTCCCCTTTCTCAAGTGGGGAATAATCAGACCAGTCAAGGGAATCATAATCATCAAAATCTAGAACCGCCGTGGCCGGCGACAAATGTCTTCTCTTAGCCGGGGCCCTTCTGGCCGCAGAGCTAGAAATACATTTTTCGATGTTGGCCAATCTAGCACATACATCAGACTGCGACTCCCCACTAATGACAGTGTCACTAGGGGTACGGATCAGGAGTGGTGGAGTAGGTGATGAGACCGACGGCGCTGACCCAGATGCCTGGGACCCCGACTCCCGCATTATGGCCTGTTGTGCGCATGGTATGCAATCCAGCACATTATCCCCCGTAAGGGATGCCCCACAACCCACGCACTGCCGGGATTGCCCCAAAGGGAGCCCGAGCCCGGTATCCTGGGAAGCCTCCATATGGTGAATCTTATGGTATTTGCAATGACCAGAGGGAATTACGCTAGAAGCTACCCGGGATGCCCCTTAAGTCCGTTAGTGGGAGGATTTTAATAATAATAATAATTATGCCCCAAATTTAGCCAAGGGACCCTAGGACCGGGAGAACCCCCCTTTTAACTAAGCAGGGTCCTCCTGAAAGACATAAAAAGAGAGGGGAACCCTGTAAGCAAGGCACACTCTCCACAGCAATCATACATGCAGAAAATATCAATATATGATTTAAACACAAATGTGCAACAGATACATGCGTTATTAATGGCAGCAGCCACTGCGCTAGACAAAAAAAAGGCGCATATAACTTAAACATATATATGAAAACAACAAGAAGCCCCGCAGGGCACTCACAACGCTGTAATGGCGCCTCTCTGACCAAAATGTGCAGACAGCAGAGGAAGAAGAAGGGCGGGCCAGCGCAGATCGAGCGCCGCGGCTGGCCCCGCCCCTTCCCCATCATCGCGGTTCCCGGCCAATGCAAAAGGGCGCCAGAGAGAGAGAGCGTGCCGAGGTCCCGGCCCTGCCCCCCCCCCCCCCGGACAGACAGGAGGGGAAGAAGCTCTCCCCACCGAGCGTGGACCCGTCGGCTCCAGGCACGCTGCGGCTCCCAAACAGGCGCATCAGTACAGTGCAGGCACCACACACCCACACAATCACACAGAAACAAAAAGGTGAAGAATCATGAGTGAAAGGACACAGCCCCCCCCCCCCCCATTGTGGGAAAGGGAGTAATGGAAGGGAAAGGTCCCCAACTACAGTGGTAGAGAGTGGGGAAACGGACAGGGCATCCCAAACCAGGGTCACCAACCTGGTAGCCGCCTACCCCCTGTTATGGGGTCTCACGGAGGAGCAAGGCTCCTATAAGTACACCTGTTAAGGTGTACCCTACCCTCACCCGGACCTGCAGCCTAGGCTGGGAGGCATAGGAGTTTAAAATTAACTAGGTCCGGGCAGAAATAGGGACAAAGATGGCCGTGTGTGAACCCGGCATACCTGCAAGGAAGAGACAGCCATCTTCTGACTTGCTCGCCGACTCCTGCAGAGAATACTGGGGAATGTGTGGGAGGTCCCAGGTATTTATGGACTGGGAGAGGCTTCTTTTTCTAGTCATCTCTGCAGAAGTTCGCCCTCTACTGGACCATAACCCATGTGTAATTAATCTATCCGCAGCAGGGTGTGAGACATACTTGGAATATGGCGCCCGCATATACCTCGAGGGGCGGGCCGCGGAGACAGTGATGCAGAACGCGTCAGCTGCAAGGCCCGCCCCCCCCCCGAAGAGAGCGAAAATGCGCCCACATGACAAGGCCAGCCAATGATGGCGCAGCAGCGGCTGAGGCGATGTCGCTGCCGACCGCAGAGCGAAGTACAAGTGTGCGGCGGCGGCGGCAAAAAAAAAACAGTGCAACCAATTCAAAAGGGATCATCACATAAATCATATAGTCAAGACATGCATCCCCTCCCCCCCCCCCCCGAGATCTAACAGGGAGAGCGAAGGGGAAGCGATGGCCAGCCTAGAGGGAGCCAACTGCGGGGACAGGGGGCGAGGGGCACAAGACGCGGGAGGGGCATCCCATTAAGGCTCACCATGGGCCTGTACCGCCTACCCTTTGGTGGGGGACTGCGGTTGGAGCAGTGCTCCTTAGCACCTGACAGCGGTGCTGCCTACCTTCACCCGAACAAGTGCAGCCTAAGCTGGGAGGCAGTAGAAGGAAATGGGTGGGAATAGTCCTACAGGGCCACAGGCTAATAGCCCCGCTCACCTGCGAGTAGAGAGAGCCATCTTCTAGTCATCGCAGCCCAGACTGTAGAGAAGATCTGGGGAATTTGTGGGAGGTCCCTGGTATATATGGGGCCAGGAAGAGCCACTTTTTTTGTCTCTGCAGTCCAGCGCCATCTACTGGATGTATAACCCAAGAGCAAGGAATATCTTCTGGAACAGGACGTGCTGTATACTGTGTGCTGAATAACAATATATTATTGTACTGGAAAATCCCTTCAAAAATTACAGTTGAACATGTGTAGCATCACATCAACAAGTCTGGTACACCTAGAAAGCTTAAAGTGTGTACTTCCAGAGAATATATAGTTTGTTGGGGGTATTCCAAATGTAAAGGGTTGTGTAAAAAAAACCCTGCAAGGTGTGCTTAGCAGTTGTATATTATCTTAAAATCTCCCAAAGCGCTGTTTCAGTTTGGGGGTGTCTCCTGGGAAGGAAAGGGTGTCTACCAATACACAAGTGGTAACAAGTGGTAACTAGGAGAAATGGGGCGTTTACATGCAATATGATTTTATTGAAAAACATACAGTTTTTATTACAAAAAACACTACAAATTGTAAAAATCAGTTTTATTTATCTTTAAATCCCTTAAATAATCACAGTTGAACACGTGTATCGCAAAATAGTGAAAAATGGTCTGACAACCAGGTTGGGAGGGTGACAGGTTGGCACTGAAAGTGTTATGCGAGACATGCTCCTAACGGGACTTGAAACGCAATAGTTGAGGGGCATTTTAATATTTGCTGTTCCCCTCAATCTGAAATAACTTAAGTACTGTCTGCGTACACACCTTTCACATTTTTTCAACTTACAGCATACTATATTTTTTCATTGCCTTCTTTTTTTAATTTTTCACAGTCTGAGAGGTGTTGAGTGGGATTACTATGTTGCTATTTTGAGTCTCACGTAGCTGATTCTCATAGAGTTAAGTGCCATCCAAGCCCCCCGCCCCTGGGGATCTTCTGGCTTCAGGAGAGGGACGGAATAGCCCCCCCTCATCTGTAGCCATGACCCCACCCACTGGGTCTCCTCTTCACTGGGGGGGAGGGGGCCTCTTATCGCCTACCCGGGCTTTTATGTGGTGAGGAGAGGGCCTACAACACCTCCACTGGCACCCGGCCACTAGCCCCGCCTTTTGTGGTCGGATGACGTTGTATTTGATGTCATCCATGATGTCATCTCACACCTGCCCAAAGGCGCTCAGTAATCAGCGAGAAGAGGGTTGGTGGGGCGAGTGGCTGTGAATCCTTGCCTCTCCAGCCCCCCCCCCCCCCCCCACAGATCAACTGTCACCTGGCAGCTGTCATCGGAGCTTCATGGGATAGGATTGCCGGCAGACACAGGATCGGGGTTGAGTAAAGAAAAAAATAAATGTGTCTTTTTTGTACATTTAACCCTTGTGAAGTGGTAAGGGATCCACGATATACCAGTTCACAAGACTCAGGGGCTTGCAAGTCACCTGTGGCTAGACAAAATTTCAAGGAAGCTGGCAATTAAAAGGGTTAAAAGTAGCTATGCATGTTGGGTATTGTTCTGTTCAGGGGACATTGTGCTTTCAGATTTTGCTTGTTTTTTCTTGTTTGCATGTTGATATTTTAGGAAAAGTGTTTTTTATTCTGCTTTTTATAATTTTTTTTTAAGAATTCGAGGCGTTACTTCTAGAAAGATCAAAAGAGCGCACTACAACAAGCTGGGTATGCTTAGAAAGCTTAATATGTGTACTTTCAGGGAATATATGTTTTATGGGGGGTATTCCAGATATAAAGGGTTGTTTTGGTAGAAAAAGCGCAAGGTGCATACTTTGTCTGCAGAGCTGAAATTTTCAAGTAAAATTACGTGCATGCTTTACTTTGGGGTGATTGGTAACTCTTCCCTTGATAGTACCTATGCATGTTGGGTATTGTTCTTTTTCAGGGATGTTGCTTTTTCAGATTTACCTTGTTCTATGTCTTGTTTGCATATAGTTTTTTCAGGAAAATGTGGCTTTGATTCTGCTTTATTATTTTTTTTTTAGGGAAACCCTGGCCAACCAAAGAATTAAATGAGGGATTGCTTCCAGAGAGCTGCGCCCACGTCAACAAGGCTGGTACGCCTAGAAAGCTTAAGGTGTGTACTTACAGAGAATATATAGTTTGTGGGGGATATTTCAAATGTAAAGGGTTGTTTTTCTTGAAAACTGCAAGGTGCGCATAGCACAGTTGAATTTTATCTGAAAATCAACTAAAGCGCTGTTTAAGTTTGGAGGAGTCTAACAATACATATGTGGTACTGTTGAAACCAGGAGAAATGGGGATTTTTACACGCAATAAGATTTTATTGACAAACTTACATTTTTTATTTTTTAAAAACTACAAATTGTAACAAATACATGTTTTAATTTTTTTTTTTGGAACATGTTTCACCAAAAAATATTGAGAATACACCTAAAAACTGACAAACAAGACGTTTCATGTTAAAGCCCAGACTCTTCTTAAGCAAACAAAATATAATTTTCCTGGAAAATCCCTTCAAAAATCACAGCTGAACATGTGGAGCGCAAAATAGTGCAAAATGGTCTAGCAACAAGGGTGACAAAAACTCCAGGTAGGCTGGCAGCGAAAAAAAGGTTAATGTGCAACACCACTGTGTGAATCTGATTGCCCGCTCATGGTCACCCAGGCAGAAGGGAATGCAGAAGTGGTATCAGGGTGTGGAGATCGGGACTGCAGCGTGCTGATGAACATCTATTAGTGCAAGGGGAACTCCTGTAAGCATATGAGACAAACTGTAAAGTTTCACACAAGGGGGGCGTGGTTAAGATGGCCGCCTAGACGGACGTGTCTGCTAGGGGCTCCTGACAGAATCCTGACTAATTGCCTTCTGGGCTACTCTGGGCGCATTTGGACACCCCGATCCCACTCACCTGAGTGGAAAATTAATACCTGTGCCTTTTGGGGCCTGTGGCTGTGCGGTGGAAGCGGCTCCCGGGAGTGGACGGCGGCCTGTGAGATCCAGAGCAGCGGCGGGCTGGTGGAGGAGGCGCGCGGCCTCAGCACGTGGAGAGCGGGCGGAGGCGGGTGAGCGGGACATCGTCCTCTGGAAGACTCGGGCGGCGGAGAGAGTGAGGAGCGTGCCCGGAGGTCGCGGGTGTGTGGCCGAGGTGAAGCCAGCGGCAGGGTGGCCGGGCGGCGGCCGGCCAGTGGAGAGGGCGGGCAGCCCCATCGCGAGCGGCGGAGCGGCGGCGGAGGTGGGCCTGCCACTGTATAACCGGGCAGCGGTGGCATTCGTCGAGGTCCCCCCCCCCGGGTGTGCTGAGTGTCTCCCCGCAGAGGATTGCAACCGGCGGCAGTTTGGCGCGAAACGGGAGTGAGGCCAGCGCCATCTTGGAAAGGTGAGAGGGAGCTGAGACTGTCACCAGGACACTCATCACTATACCGGCTTATGTGAGAGAGGCCGGTGTTGTCCGGGGCTGCTCCTGTCACCGTGCCCCTTCAGTGTGAGGTGTGGGCAGTCAAAGGGGTGAATAAGCCCCCCGGGAAGTATCTGGACGCCCCTAAGCCCCATATTGGAGAGGTTGGGGCAGGCGCCCTGGGCCCCCCCCAGTGGGACAGCGCAGCAGCTAATCTCGAGGCCCCGTATAGATGCAGCGTGGAGAGGGGCTGCTGAGGCCCTGAATGACAGAAGGCTGAACTCTGCTGCCTCAATATTATATCATATTCTCCCGGCGGCCGGGTGGCAGCAGCAAGTCTTCCTGGACCCCCATATCTGCACAGTAACTGTGGGCCCCCTGCCCCCCGGTCCCAGGCGGCAACAGGAGGCTTATTGAACCCTATATTTGTGCTCCTTGAACTCCCCTGCCGACACGGCGTCTGTAAGCTCCCTGAACCCTATACCTCTCTCCTTGCATCCTATATCTGTGCAGCAGCTGAGTGCTCCCTGAATCTTATATCAGTGCAGCAAAACAAGCTCCTTGTACCCTATATCTGTGCAGCAGCTGAGTGCTCCTTGAACCCTATATCTGTGCAGCATCTGAGAGATCCTTGAACCCTATATCTGTGCCGCAAATCAAGCTCCTTGATCCCCATATTTGTGCCGCAAAGCAACCCCCTCGAACCCCATATCTGTGCCTTGAACCTTATATCTGTGCAGCAGCTGAGAGCTTCGCGTACCCTATATTTGTGCCGCAAATCAAGCTCCTGGAACCCCATATCTGTGCCGCAGAACAAGCTCCTCGTACGCCATATCTGTGCCGCAAAACAGGTTCCTTGCAGCAGCTGAGAGCTCCCTGGGCCCTATATCTGAGCCGCAAAACAGGCTCCTAGTACCCCTTATCAGTGCCGCAAAACAAGCTCCTCGAACCCCCATCTCTGTGCCGCAAAACTGGCTCCTTGAACCCTATATCTGTGCAACAGCTGAGAGCTTCTTGAACCCTTTATCATTGCAGCATCTGAGGGTGCCTTGGGCCCTGTATCTGTGCCGTAAAACAGGCTCCCTGTGCCCTATACCTGTGCAGCAGCCGAGAGCTCCTTGAACCCTCTATCTGTGCATCATCTGAGAGCTCCCTGAACCCTATATCTGTGCCGCAAAACAAGCTCCTTGTACCTTGTATCTGTGCAGCAGCTGAGTGCTTCTTGAACCCTATATCTGTGCAGCATCTGGGAGCTTCTTGAACCCTACATCTGTGCAGCAAAACAAGCTCCTTGAACCCTGTACGTCTTTTCTCACGTATGTCAGGAAATAGGAAACGTAAATCCACAGTGGTCAGTTGCAGCACGCAAACAATGGAAGCTCCAGGCAGAGCCGGGCAGGAGCCTTCTAATCCGGACACTGCGGCAATCATGGCTGCCATTGCTTCCTGTCAAAATGCCCTTACGACTAAATTCGACACTCTACAGGAGCAATTCAACTATTTTCGCCATGACCTGGATAAAATTCGGGACCGTACAGGGGAGAACGAGAGGAGAATTGGGGAGACGGAGGATCGTTTGTCGGTGCAGGAGGGGGAGCTGGCGACCTTACGTAGGCAGGTGACGGTCCTATTGGGAAGGGCAGAGGACTCTGAGAACAGGAACAGGAGGAATAATGTTAGAATCCTGGGACTACCCGAAAAATCGGAGGGCTCCTCCCCAGAGGAGTTCGTTGAAAACCTTATAAGAGACACCCTGGCACCCAGAAACCTGACCAAATTTTTTACAATAGAGAGAGCACATAGAATCCCGCTGAGGTCCCCCCCGCCTGGGGCCCCGCCAAGACCATTTATATTCAAAGTCCTCCATTACAAGGACAGAGACGCTATACTTGCCGCGGCCAGGATGAAGGGTACGGTGTCTTATGAGAACGCCCGGCTGTCTTTTTATCCGGATTTCACATCGGAGGTTCAGAAATTGCGGCGCTCATTCAACGGTGTTAGAGAACGGCTTAGAAAGAAGAAGATTAAATACGCCATGCTGTTCCCAGCGCGGCTACATATTCAAGATGGAGAGTCTATTAAGTTCTTCACCTCGGCCGAGGAAGCTAACACATGGCTTGACTCTCTGCCAGGGGCCTGACGAACTGGGCTCTGATCGGAGAGAATGGACCAGCCATTGCCTTGACCTGTTTTCCCCTTGTCCGGCCTGCGCCGGTGACCGGGGTCCGCCTCCGCTGCTCTCCCGGGAGCCTCACAGCTGGGCGTTCTGGTGAGAGCCGAGGTGGTGCTTTGTTATGCATCTTGTTTAAGTTACTGAAGTTGTGTCTTTTATGATGCCCAATTAGCTAGTGTACCCTGTCAGCGATTGTTACAGGGGAGCCTTGGCTCCGGATTCCCAGGGCGTGACAAGCGTTGTTGCCCCCTCCATCCCTCTCCCTCCCATCCCACCTGGTGCCCGTCCTTGTCCCTTCTCCCCCCCGCCCCCCCTCCTGCCCCCCTCTATCTGCCTCCCCTAGCCCTCGTTACTGAGGTCTGGGAGCCCCATAAGGATCCTCCCCCTTCCTCCTCCCTGATCGCCCCTGGATAGCTCTGGGAACCCGTGGCGGATAATCCGCTGACCTGTATTTGTTCGGCAAGCCCGTTTTTGCAGACCCCTAGGCAGCGGGCCTGCGCACCCCATTTGCACATAGTTAAACCAGTGTTGTGTTACTTTGTTGGGGGATATGATGCTCGCCAAGGTTGGGGGGTGGTGGAGCGGGGTGGGGGGTGGGCCCGGGAAGGGTTTACAGTTAAAATGTTGTATTATCTGTTTAGTGCGTTGTTGTCTATGTGTTGGTATGACTGCGATGTATGATTGCTGGACTCGAGTAATAGGAAGATCTCTGGGGGGGATGGTGAACCGTGGAGAGGTGGCCCTTGATAGTAGCATCTTAAGCGGTAATAATGGGTGAGTGTAAATTTCTCTCCTGGAATGTCCGGGGGCTTAATGATAAGATCAAGAGGGCTACTGTCCTCCAGTTTGTTAAGAAGCATAAACCGAATGTAGTTATTCTCCAAGAGACCCATCTGGTGGGCCAGAGGGTGTTGGCGTTGAAGAAGCCATGGATCCAGAGCTCCTTTCATGCCCCATTCTCAGCCTACTCAAGAGGAGTATCAGTGTTGATCTCTAAGGGTACCCCGTTTACGTTGTTCTCAGTACACATTGACTGAGAGGGTTGTTATGTTATCCTTCATGCCAAACTAATGGATACTGATATGATAATAGTCGGAGTATATGTTCCCCCACCATTCTCTGCTAGGATCCTGGATAGAATAATGGAGAAAGTACTTTCCTACCCCCCAGCCCCGATACTGCTATTAGGGGACTTTAATATGGTTTTGGATTCAGCGCTGGATAGGATGAGTAAGAATCCAGGTCCCAAGACCCAATGGCAAACTGGGCAGAAACGCTGGGGCTGCAGGAGCTTTGGAGGTGGAAGCACCCCACCGACAAGGCATACTCTTGTCACTCGGTTACACACAAGTCCCTGTCCAGAATTGTCCTTGCGTTCTCCTCTCCTGAATTTCTAACCAAGGTAGCGACCTGTAGTTATCTCCCGAGGGGGGTCTCGGACCACTCACCCTTATTGATCACAGCTGGACTGTCACTGAGGCAGGAGAACTGGGTGGGATGGACCCTGAGGTTTCTGGAGTACTACTCGGCCTTGTATTCCTCGAGGGCGAGCTATGGAGCGACTGATCTGGGTAACTATCTGGATCAGATTGATTTCCCGAGGCTGACTGAGGAAGATCGGGAGGCTTTGAACTCCCCTATCACCATGGATGAGGTCTCTGGCGCAATTAGAATGCTTTCTAGCAGGAAGGCGCCGGGACCAGACGGGATGCCGGCCGAGTGGTATAAACAGGACCTTGAACAAGTGACTCCAAGGTTGTGGGAAGTGCTGAAACAAGCGCTTGAAAGTGGGTGCCTTCCGGCCTCTTTTCATGAGGCACATGTGGTCCTCATTCATAAGGAAGGGAGACCCCCTGACTCCTGCACGTCTTATTGTCCCATATCCCTGTTGAACCAAGATGCCAAAATATTAGCCAAAATACTGGCCACTAGGCTAAACAAAGTTATTCTACATTTGATCGGGCCAGACCAGTCAGGGTTTATGCCAGGGCGTACCACGTGTGTGAATCTCCGTAGACTGATGTCCAATCTCCAAATTATACATGACAACCATGGGAAACGGGTGGTTATCTCATTAGATAATGAGAAAGCCTTTGATTCGGTAGAATGGGAATATCTTTGGGCAGTTTTAGAAAGATTTGGGCTTCCTGCTAGTTTTATTACATACATTAAATTGTTATATGAACGGCCAACTGCTCGGATACGGGTCAATGGGTGTTACCCTAATTCTTTTGTGTTGCATAGGGGAACAAGACAGGGGTGCCCACTATCGCCGCTGCTCTTTGCCTTAGCTACTGAACCCCTGGCGATCATTGTCAGGAACTCCCCAAGCATCTCTGGATGGAAGTTAGGAGCAGTGGAAGAAAAGATATCTCTCTATGCAGACGACAAACACTGCTGTACCTGGCGGATGGCCATAAGTGCCTAGACACAGCTCTGGACACTATTGGAGTGTTTGGGAGGTTCTCAGGGCTGAGGATTAACTGGGACAAATCTAGTCTAATGTTAGTGGATGAGCTTGTCTCCCCCGATATCTCCCCGAGGTCCCAATTAAAAATAGTCCAACAATTTAAATACTTGGGGATCCTGATTAGTAGGCAACCAAGTGAGTTCATATCTCTGAATATCTCCCCTGTTGTGTCTAAGTTAAGGCAGCGGGTCGCTCAGTGGGCGAACCTGCCGCTGTCAGTTATGGGCAGAATTAACATATATAAAATGATATTCCTTCCAAAATTTCTATATATATATCAGGCCTCGCCAGTGTTGCTGCCCGTCTCCCACTTCAAGACGTTGGATTCAATTCTGTTTGGCTTTATCTGGGGGCAGTCTCCACCTAGGCTTAATAGACAAATAATGAAAGCACAGGTGGCGGAGGGGGGACTGGCGGTCCCGCACATGCAACTGTATTTCTATTCTACGCAGCTCCTGTTCGTGCACTGGTGGCTCTGTCAGCCGCAAAACAACCCGGTGGTAAGTCTGGAGGTGGCGGTGTTGGGTTCTCCTGGGAGACTATCCCTCTTGGTGTATAGGGGGGTTCGGGGGGTCCGGGAGGCAACCGGTTGTATGAGGGCAGTGTGTAACATATGGGAAAGGGTGGCCAAGTTGAACAGGAATCCGGACGAGGCCCAGTATTGATCCCCCTTTGCTCCTCTCTGGAACAACCCCAAGCTCCCTGAGTTGGTTTCAATGCAGGATCCGCAGTTCTGGGATGGAAGGGGCCTCCAGACACTGGGCCAGGTGTACAGGGATGGAGTGCTTATGTCGTTCGACCAAATTAGGAAGACCTTTCGAATTTCCCATCGGGACTTCTTCCGCTACCTGCAACTCAGGCACGCTCTGCAGACTCAATTTCGCAGGGACAGCCCGAATCTTTCGGTGTCCCAAGTGGAGAGTGTGGTGAGAGAGACGGACTTGGGGAAACCTGTCTCTACAATGTACAAGTGCTTGGTTGCTGGGCTGGAGTCCCCCAGGGGGAAAGTTGAAAGCAAGTGGCAAATTCTAGACCAAACCCTGGGCCGGGATGACTGGGAAGAAATCTTAGATAACCTACACTCATCGGTCATAGAAGCCAGAGATAGATTTATCCAGACCAAGTGGATACATCAAGCCTACATCACGCCGATACGTTTACATAGGATGGGATTGCTGGCTAATGATTTATGCCCCAGGTGTGAGAGGGAGGCTGGTACATGGGAACATGTGACCTGGTCCTGTGAGATTCTGGCGAGATATTGGGGAGAGGTGATGGACTTGGTTGGTGGAGTGGTGGGCACCCGGATCACTGGCTCGATTTCCCTATGTCTTCTGGGGGTGGTCGAAACACTGTCGGTGTCGAGGGCGTTGAAATCACTATTTAGGTTGCTGCTCTTTTATGCCAGGAAATGTGTTCTGCTTAATTGGAAGCACCCGGCCAAACCATCAGTACAGGCGTGGAGGGCTCTAGTTAACCAGAAACTCACTATGTACAAGCTGACATACACGGCCAGGGGGGTGCCTGGCTCTCCGACTTCCATCTTGGTGAATAGTTAACTAGATACCCGAGTCCAGATTGTATGTGTGATGGGTGAATGGTTGTCGTGTCTAAATGTTTACTGAATCTGTACTACTGAACTGGGTGCCTGCGGCGCCTCAATGTGATATGGAACTTGTTTTGGTGTTTTGCTGTTTGTTGAACTGAAAATAAAAAGAAACTTTAAAAAAAAAAAAAAGTTTCACACAAGGATGCATCTTTCATCAGGATACCCCAGGGGAAAGCTGTAACCTGGCCCTGACCCGGAATTTGTTGGACTGCAGAGCCTGGTTACATGGGTTTTTGGGCCTCTTCAAGTACTGTATGTGCACAATATAAAAACAAAAATGAAAATAATTAAGATCATACCTGTTGAGATGTTCTTGGGTGTGAGTTTTACTGTGGGAATAGGCATTTTTTGGACCTTAAATGTTACATTAACTGAAGCAACAGGAAGACATTGTCTCGGAATTCTCACAGGTTTTAAGCTACAATCGTACTCATATATATAGATCTGTAAAAAGAAATACAAATAATGTTAGAAAATGTAAATACAATTTTATTTCATGTATTTTAACTTTAAATGCAGGGGTGTACTAAAGGCCAATAATCATTAAACACATGTGATAATAAAATGCTATTATCTGCTGTTATGCTGCAGAAAAAGAATTATGTGACAAACATCCTCAAAGAGGAACTACCGTCCAAAATGGTCATAGTCCCTCTTTACTATACAGCAGCGGGGCAGGGCCACCAGGGCTGCCACACTGTGCATCGCCTCGGTAAAACAAAACAACAGCCACCGGGGAGCTAATTTCTTCAGGGTCCTCTTCTACGGCTGCAGTGTAGCAGCCTATTAGCCTCTACAGCCAGTGCTGGCCAGCGCTGATAGGTTTGGCCGCTGACAGCTGATAGGCTGCTTGGGGTGACTTCCCCATGTCCCATATGGCCGCAACCAGGCTATTAGCGCTGTCAGTGGCCAAGCCTATCAGCGCTGTCTGGTTCTGGTTGTGGAAGCTGATAGGCTGCTCCACGGCAGCCATAGAAGAGGACACGGAAGAGGTAAGTTCCCGCTGCTGTATAGTAAAGGGTCGTTCTTGACAATAGTTCCTCTTTAATATATAAAAAATCTTCCCCTTTGTACTTCCCCACTTGCAGCTTGAAAAAGTGTCAGCAGAAAACGAAAGGGCTAAACAGCCTGACAGGGAGAGCGGACAGTATGTATATGTTCACAAAGCCTGCAAGCTGTCTTAAAGCAGAAGTCAAGTGTCCGGGTCATCTACTCCCCCCCCCCACCACCACCCCATGATGCCACCCTCCACTGGCGCTGAGGCAGGATAGAGGGAGGGGGGAGGGTTACAACAAAAAAACCCTCCCTCTGCCTGCCCATTCAAATGAATGGGTGGGGACATTTTGCTTTTCAGGACCCCGAAGCATCAGAAGAATGCTGAGAAGAGGGAGAGGTAAGGCTTTTGCATTTTGCATTTGCCTGTTTTCTTACAAAACATATTCCTCCTTTTAAGTGACTGAGGCCACAGTATCCGAATTATGGGTGACACCCCTATTTGCCCATCAGAGCTGGGTTGATACAATTTATAAAAGACACTTAAAAATTATATAGGTAGAGGAGGGGGTCTATACAATGAGTTCAAATACCAATAAACCATTACATGTGTAAACATGTAGAGCCAGGGTCCACAATTAGAGTTATAGTTTAGTCAAAAACATAAAAAAACACTATACTCACCTTTTATCTCTCTAGATCGCCCAATACCGGTCCCGTGCTGGGCACTGCTCCCACGTTGTCCACATGGAAGCAGCACCACGGCTGTGCAGAAGGGACTACGGCGCTTCCCGCCCCCTCGTCACAGGAACCATGATAGGCCCCTCTTCATTCACTTCAGTGGAGAGGGGGCTGCAGTTGTTACTGTGACAAGGGGACGCGGTGCGCCATTTTCCCCTCTGCACAGCGGTGTTCCTCCGCTAGAGATGGAGGGAGCAGTGCCTGGTGCGGGACTGACATTGGACAATTTGGTAAGTGTCTTTGCACAGGAGTAGGAGCAATAGCCAGCACATGATGAAAGGTGAGTACAGTATTTTGAATATAGTATGACTTTAATCAATATTGCATAGAATCTCAATGCAAAGGAAGGGGCGGTAAATTAATCAATATCACATATTTAAATAAATGGTAAAAGCCATACGCAAAGGTGATATAGTGCAAATAAAGTGTCTAAGTGCTAATACATTTTATACACACACTAAATAAATAAATAAATGTCCTAATACATCATATGCCAAAGTAATGCCAAAAGTGCAATAAAAGTACTTCTAAAGCACAAAACAGTGTTACTGAGTAAAAATCCCACCAAAAAAGGTAGCAGCCTGATACTACATTGTAATCAAAAGGACTGCTACAGAACAAAAGCCTCCAACGAGTTATGTAGCATTCACAGCTACTGCATCAGGAAGTATTGTCCGAACCTGTAACCCTCCAATTTTAAATCCACTGGATCAAGTGTGCGCTCCTGCAACACTCACCCGCTGACCAATGACAGTAAGGCTGCACATGTGGAAATATAGCTCAGGAACAGCCACCGTGTCCCCCACCCAACTCTACAACACAGCCACATTCAGCTAGGTCAGGAGGGGAACATGGGAAAGTGGCAACACCGTCCTCCCACCGGACCGACTGAGCAATAGGCAAAGTGGGAGGGAGGCCATCAGTCAAGGAGCTGGCACAGTGACACAATGGAAATGGAAATGCACCCTCATCCTGGATTACCAGGGTGGCAGCATGCTTGCGTGTTATTGTATTAAAAGTGTAACTTGCCTTGTACAAGCTACATAGCTCAGTTGCTAAAGTGATGGACTCTGAATCAGAGAGTCGAGGGTTCTAATCTGTGCTTGGGTAAGTATTTACATTTTTTTAACACGTTTTTCTTTATGTCTTCATCCCCTTATTGTTGCTCTTCTGATTTATCATTTTTACAGTTTTTCTTTCATGTTACCTGCTGTCTGCAGTATCTTTCGGTCTCCCATTTGGGTGGGCATTGCAGCTTCACCATGTTCCCCTCCTCCCCTCTAGGCGAACACGGCTGTGTCACCAGGTTGGGGGGTGGGTGGGGGATGCGGTGGGTGTTGCTGAGCTATTTTCCCCTACCCGCTGCGCTGGGCTGTGTTGCCTCTCTGCTGTCTGCCCCCTTTCCTACTTTGGGCTGTTTGAGTGCCTAGGTGGGCGTGCCGGGAGGTTGGTTGGTTGGTGGGTGGGGCGCCGCCTGGACTGGCCAGCGATGGGTGGCAGGTGGGTGTTCCCCAAAGTGCTGACAATACCATTCGACCTCTCCTCTTTTTTTCTTTCCACATTTGGATGTCCATCTGTGAGGGAGGAAGGGGTCTGGTTATTTCCACCTGCACAGCCTTACTCTCATTGGTCGCCGGGTGAGTGTAAGGCCACTTATTGGCCCGGGGGGGGGGGGGGAGATGTAAACCAGAATGTTTCCCAGTTTGTACAATACTTTCCGATACAGTGGTTGTGATCGCTGTGATGTGGAGATGTGGGCTGATCCAACCCTTCCCCGCAGCGCATCCGGGATGCCCCGTTGTGTGAAACCCCCCAGGACGCCCCATTCACCTTACCTGCATTCCGATCCAAACAACGCATGCGCAGGCCGCATCTCGCGCTTCTCTCTACCAGGGCGCGTGCCCGTGCCGGCCATTTGTGAATGACCGGCGCGGGCACGCTCCCTGTTAGAGAGAAGCACGAGATGAGGCCGCCAGCGTGCTTGGAGCTGCTGAACTCTGGCGGTGCTTAGACGCGCATAGCTCAGCGGCTCCGAGCGCGCTGATTGGACGAGCGGCCGTGCATGCACTGTAGGAGCGGGGTGAGGTGAGTTTTATTAGGAGATCTGGGGGTTTCACGCTCGAGGTACCCCAGGATAGTCAAAATCCTGGGTGTTGGTCCACTTTAAGGGGACTTTTATTGCACTTTTGGCATTACTTTGGTATATGATGCATTAGGACATTAATTTAATTATTTAGTGTGTATATAGAATGTATTTGACACTTTATTTGCACTATAACACCTTTGCTTATGGATTTTACCATTTATTTAAATATGTGATATTGATTAATTTAGGCACATTCATAAAGGTGGAGCAAAACCCTTTTTTTGGGTTCTCCGCTTATACTAAGGGGCTGCCCTTCCAGAGCAGCTGGTTGATGCTGCCGACTCAGTAAGCCACGTCCAGCGGCTTTTGAGATCGCTGATTGGCTGATCTTAAATGTGCCGCAGCGATGCGCGCCAGCCTACCACTGCACAGAGCCATCAATCACAGTTAAATGCATTTCAGCCACTGCAGGAGGGATCCCCCCAAAATTATATTACTCCTGAATCACAATAGATGATAGACCTATTAACCTTCCATATAGTCTGTGTCTCCCATGGCGCTGTCTATGCTGGTGGCCATGCAAACAGCTTCCCTGTAGCTGAGGCGTGCTTCTGCCTTTGGCCATTCTGATATACTGGGGACAGGACTGCATCCCAGACTAGCAGACAACCGGGGATGTGGTCAGAAGGCTGAGACAAGACAGACCACATTCCTGAGATCAGCCAATCAGCAATCTCAAAAATGGCAGGTGGATGTGGCATTGTTTGAAAAAAAAAGGGATTTCCCACCACTGAAGCCACTGCCACCTGCAAAGATTACCAACTGGCTGGTCTCAGTAATTCCAGGTAGGAGGCAGGGAGGAGGGTGTGGGGTGGCTTTGTGGATGGACCAGAGTAGGGGTTTGAGCAGCTGTGACCCCTAAAACTTTTTTTTGTGAACCCCCCCCCCCAAAACATTCCTCTTAACACAAAAAGATTCAGCTCCCTATAGACTAGCCTACAACAGCAACATATTTCAGACACCGGAGTCCTAAAAACCCATGAGACCAGACCTTCAGCATCATTTAATAAAAAGCCCAAACCCTTAAAAAAATATTCTCCAGCATCTAAAATTAATATATTTTAAGTTTTTAGTTGCTTACTTATTTTTCTTTCCCTCACTGGGCTTCAACTCTGTTCAGAACCATACAAGATAAGCTTTTATTCAGGGTGAAGGTACGGTTAAAGGAGATCTGATTGACAATGCTGTCAGTTCTAAAACTCTAAAACTGAAGTAATGGGCAGCAGAAAGTATACCATCTGAGACAAAAGCATAATGGAGACCCTGACTAGTGGTTCAAAAACCCACATCTGCAGAGCAGACTGGGGCTCAACAAGCTTTATACAATGTGGAAAGACAAGGGAAGAACATGTAGATTGGGATTGAATAAGGTTCAGGAGGGAAGTGTTTTTAAGAAGAAACTTAATGATAGAACAAGGGGGCACAACCTGAAGCTAGTCGAGGGGAAGATCAGGAGCAATGTTAGAAAATATTATTGTACAGAAAGAGTAGTAGATACTTGGAACAAACTTCCAGCAGAGGTAGTTGAAAAAATGCAATTCTGTGATTACTCATCTGTAGAATTGATATGATTATACAGTACGTCCTGCTCCAGATAAGAATCATAACACATAGGTATTACTTCGCCAGATGGCGCTGGACTGCAGAGACAGCGAGAATTGGCTCCTCCCGGCCCCTCAAATACCCGGGACCTCCCACAAATCCCCAGCATTGAGAACGCAGAGTTTCCATGCGAAAGCGCCTGCACCTGACAAATTTGTTGAGGATCTTCAAGTCCAGGATGGGCCTGACTGACCCATCTCTTTTGGGCACGGTGAAAAGGTTGGAATAGAACCCCTTGCCCCTTTCTCGTAAGGGGACCTGACAGATGACCCCCAGCTCCAGAAGGCTTCGCACCGCCAGAACTAGAGCCTGAGCTAACACAGGGTCCTGAGAAATCCAAGATCTGATGAATCTTTGGGGCGGCCAGGCAGCAAACTCTATCTTGTAACCGGAGGACACTACCTCCTGAATCCACCAGTCTGAGTCATGAAGCCTCCAGACGTGAGCAAAGTGCTGAAGCCGTCCCCCCACCCGGATGGGTGAGGGCGCCGGTTCATGCCTGAGGGGGCTTGGGAGAAGACTTAAGCTTGGAGCCCCAGGAGGAGCCAGGGCGCCCACGTCCTCTGCCCCTGCCCCAGAAATCTCCTCAGGCCCGGTAAGGGAGACCCCCCCCTCCCCTGTCTGGCACCACAGTAGGGGAAAGAAAAGGAGCCCTTAGCAAACAGGTCCAGGCGGTCCCCAAACAGGCGTAGGCCTTTGAAGGGAAAACCAGTGAGAGCTTTCTTGCCAGCGTTGTCAGCAGCCCACTGGCGCAGCCAAACCGAGCCACGTATAGCCACCACCAGGGCAGAGGTTCTGCCACACATCCTAATGGTATCATCCAAGGCAGAGAGGACATAAGTCACAAAAACCTCACAACGAGAGAGTGCATTAAACTCCTCACTAGACACATCATCAGGGGCACCATCCAGAATACTTCTAAGCAAGGTCCTAATGGCCACAGCCGTAATGGCAGAGGCACAGACCGGGCGCAGTGCCGTCCTAACACATGCAAAGGCATGGGACGCCAACTGATCAATACGCCCGTCCTTGCCATCCCGCAGCGTAGTAGAGTCAGGGGAATGCATGACAGAGGTGTTAGATGACCCTAGGACTAGGGCATCCACTTCAGGAGGGGATGACCAACGCTTCACCACATCAGCAGGAAAGGGATACCTCTTATCCCAACTCTTAGGTACACCGGGAAGCCTGCTGGGGCGCTCCCATTCCCTGAGCACAAGATTATTAAAATGGGCCTGCTCGGGAAACTCTAAACGTGGCTTAGCAGTATGAAACAATTCCCCCTGTTGCCTGGGGGCCGCAACCGAGGGAGAGATAGACAGTACCTCAAAAATCTGAGCCAACAGTCTGTCAGTATCATCTGGGGCCCAGGGGTCAGAGCCAGAATCATCATGACCCCTGGGCCTCTCATCAGATGACTCTGAGTCAGAGAACAACTCCCCTTCTTCCAAAGGGGTAAAGCCAGACAGTTCCAAAAACTCATCAGCCCCCATAGGGAAAAGAGTGACATCAGGCGTTAAGTGCCGCTTTTTAGCAGAGGCCTTACGCGCCAAGGTATTAGCAAGCAACTTCTCAACACTAGCCAGTCTGGAAGACACATCAGGCTGAGAATCCCCACTGGTATGCAACTCAATGGGGGTCAAATTTAAGCTTGGGGGAGTAGGTGAAGCCATACGAGGCGCAGGCCCAGCTACTGGTAAACCAGGCTGCAGCGCAAGCACCTGCTGGGCACAAGGTACACAGACCCGCACATTGTCAGCACTAGTAGGGGACACCCCACAAGCAACACACAGCCGGGCTTGTCCCGAAGGAACCCCGAGCACATTATCCTGAGACGCCTCCATATGGTGATTATAGCGGCACAATAGGCCGATAGGGATTCACCCTATAAAAAGCAACCCGGGATGCCCCAATAGCCCGCTAGGGAAGTGGGAGTAATTTACACACTAGGCCTCACAAGTTTAAGAACTAAATAGAGGGAGTAGGGCCGGGAGAACCAATAGAGGTCGACCCGTCTGAAAGACATAAGCGAAGAGAACCCCGTAAGTGACATGCATAATGTGATAGGGTAATAAAAAAACACCCGCGAGGGCACTCACGGACCGCGGTAGGTAGACGCCAGTCACGCAGCGGCCGGATCCAGAAAAAATGGCACCGGGTATACCTCGAGGGGCGCGGGCCGCGGAGAACAGTGACGCGGAGCGCGCCAACCGCGGGCCCCGCCCCCCGAAGATCGTGAAGCAGCACACGTGACAAGCAGCCAATAACGGCGCACCAGCGCCTGAGGTAATGCCGCCAAGCGTGGAGCACAGTGGAAGCGCGCGGCGGCGGCAAATTTAAAAACACAACCAGTGCAACCAAGTCAGCGCGGTCACTGACACCAACCAGACAAAACAAAATACAGTGAAGCACCAAGGCATATACACCGAGAGCTACAAGGGAGAGCGAGGGAGGGCAGCGGCCACTTAACATAGGGCCCACCGATAGAAAGGGGCAAGGGGAAATCCCATAGAGGCTCACCATATGCCTATACCGCCTACCCTTTGGTGGGGGATTGCGGTGGAGCAGCGTTCCTGAGCACCTGACAGCGGTGCTGCCTACCATCACCCGGACCAGCGCAGCCAAGGCTGGGAGGCACATTAAAAATGGAACGGGTGGGAATAGTCCTACAGGGCCGCAGCCCCGCTCACCTGCGAGAAGAGAGAGCCATCTTCTTGTCCTTCGCAGTCCAGACTGCAGAGAAAAATACAATTCTGTGAGAATCTCACCTGTAGAATTGGTATTATATGCATACAGCACGTCCTGCTCCAGAACATATTCATAACGTATGGGTATACCTCCGCCTTCAGTGCCGTGCACTGCAGATCATGAAGAAAACAAGCTCCTCCCGGCCCTACATATACCGGAGGACCTCCCACAATCCCCAGCATTGAAAAGCAGTGAGAAGAGAAGCCAGGAGAAACAAACCACCCAGAATGTCTGGCAATAACACCAAGTGAGTACAATCACCATACAGGGGATCCAGAACAAAGTGAAACCAGGGTGGGGTGGAGCAGGACGTGCTGTATGCATATAATACCAATTCTACAGGTGAGATTCTCACAGAATTGTATTATTCTAAGCATACAGCACGTCCTGCTCCAGAACATATTCATAACGTATGGGACATCCAATAGCAGTGTCCACAAAAGGGTGGGATCCCCATGAAAAGGCACAGCCAACAGTAAAGCGCTGTCACCCTTAACCATGCAATCAACAACGAGAGCAATGCTCTAACCTCAACCTTAGAACCTTGTAAAGGGAGAACTGAGCTCAAGCAGCGGACTGGCCGGCTTGATCGCCAGAACATAGTGCTACAGGGCAAGCCAAGCACTAATAGTACAAGAACTAATAACAATAGGGAGGAAGAATCTTCCTCTAAAAGGATAGGCCAAAATAACTGTCTAACCATGCCGCTACAAGAGGGGGTAGCCATGGTAACTCAAAACTTTTCCCCACGGGGAATACATGTCCAGGTCACAGACGGAACCAACAGAAGTGCTAACAACAATATTCAGCAGAGCCGAAAGAGTCCTACAGGTCCGGAAGGACGACCAACCAAAAAGGACCAGGCCAGAGGGCCCTAAATCCATGGCAACAATCAACCCGGTACTTCAAGAAGGGGGCACCGGTAGACCCCAAAATAAGATCCCATCAGGGACGAGACAGTTCCGGCAGATCTCTAACCCCAGTAAAGGGGCACCGATCCCTTTTTATCTCATAGTAAATTAGATCATAGTCCCGAGACCAGAGGATCCGTCCAAGGCAGAAAGGACGAAGTAACGCCTGAATCCAACTTAGTGAGAGGCGGGTACCCTCACCTCATGGTATAGATCTATACCAAGGCATGTATATATATAAGAAATATATATATAATGACTAGGACCACCAATAGTGCCGTTCCTTATGGCACACCCCTGACTGGAGTAATCTCCCCAGAAGAGCAACCTGATGGAGGGAGCAGGGCAGACAGGGACCTGACTAAGAAAAGTGGGAACCCTTGGTAGGGCTTCAGGATAAGTCCTCCCCCAAGGGGGGAACTAGGGATCCCCCAGGAATGCTCCTGAGCAGACCCTGAAGAATGCAAACAAAAGATTGGATCAGGTCTCGTAATAGAAGAACAGATCAGGCCCCAACCATAGACCGAGTCAAGTAATGAGCCCATACCAAACACTGCTTGTAGGACCCTAATCCCAGGAGCAGATACCCTCCCATCAGGGAAGGAGCTTAGACCCAGCGAATAGCATAGGGACAACATAAGCTAAACCAGCGTGGCAGAAGGAAGAAAAATAATGAGAAGACAAAGTTCAGAGCCTCCAAGGAGCAAGATACCCTGAGATCCGTGATCTCCGGCAGGGTAAGCCCCCGATCCTGCCAACGCTAAGGTAGGTCTAAGGTAAAGGAACCATACTATGTTAAAAATAGTCCTCATGAGGGAACTTACCGTCCAGCTGTACTCAGCCGGACTCCCTGAGAACCCACACCCCACTGGGCCTCCCAGGCCCCAAGCATTGGGTGCTGCTTGCCATCAGGGACTAGCGCAAGCTCTCCCCGCGCCGGTAGGGCAAGGGTATAACATCTTCAAGTAAACTACCCAGCCAGAACCACTAACCCCAACCAGGGCAGACCAATCTGGCCAATAACAGGGGTAGACCCCTGTAATAGAGTCGGGGTCCCACAGAACCCTGCCAGTGTGAGCCCAGAGGCACAACAGAGAACCTCCCAAGGGAGGGATACTTCAGGAGGGACAAGGAATATCAAGTCCCCTAAGGAATCAGGGCTCCCCTGGACAAGATCCAGACCCAAGAATTCCGCAGGAACAAGGAGCAACCACTGTCCTATTAAGGCAAAAAGTCCCCCAATGGACGGGTACAAGAAGGAATAGTCCCCAACTAGGACTCACAACGTGCTCCTTATGACCAAAAATCACCTAGGAAACCCGAACCTTCAAGGTCCCTTCCTAGGAACCCCGGGGGATTCAGAAGAAAGGCCCCCTTTGTCATCCTGCTAGATTAGGTACCATGGTAACCATCAGGGAGAGGCAAAGAGTATGGAATGCTCCCCCACGGTACTAACGAGTAACCAGTGGAAGAATAACCGCCTCCAGGGTGCAAACCCCTCATCCAGGGCTAATGGGTAATTTAACTCAGAGCCCAAAGATCCCCGAGACAAATGATGTCAAAGGACGAGCCGCCAATCAGCTCACCAGAAGCGAAGCGGTCTGGAGGAATCACTATACAGGACGGAGGACCGGAGGTCTCATACCTGTAAACTCCTTGTAATCAAGGAAAAAAAGGGCACCGGGTGAAACCTACGCCTGGTGTAAACCAGGGACTAGAGGGTGGAGCCGAATAGGGCTCCTGTTTTGTCAAGTTCCATCCCCTAAACCCTTCGTGAGGGAACAGGAGAGCCTAATAGGTCCCCTGTAAAACGCCCCTTGGTGCCGTGTGAGCCATCACACCCTTCCTGAGCCCAGTGCGTACAAGGGCGCCACAGGGGGCTTAGTTTAAGTCTCAACGGTGTTAGTGAACACCAATACCCAGTCGTAGAGGGCTCAGTATCCAGAAGGCTCCCTAGAGCCTGGAAAGAAATCCAAACACGCCACCAGCGGCCAGAAGGCCCCTGGGGCATGGGGCACAGACAGCCCCTTCAAGGGCGCCAGGCCGAAAGCTTATGGTACAGATGCCACACCCCCCTAGGTGTTAGGCAGATAAACTCCCTCATCCTAGAAGGGAGAGAGGGGCAGACCCGCTCAGGGGCCCCAGATTCTATCTGAGAATGGCGTTCAGCAGGGAAGCCATACCTGACAGGCCCAGTTAGGCCTGCACCCATGCCCGATGGCGGGCATGGAACCATAGTCCTCCTAACCGACTCAGGGAAGGACCACCAGGCAAACACCATTCCATCTCTGGGGTAACTACCTAAAGCCACCAGAGCGAGGCAGGATGCCTCCTGATAGGAGTAAGGTGCCGTGGCCATCCCCTCACCCAGGTGGGTGAGGGCGTCCCATCATGCATGAGGGAAATCAGGGAAGGAAAAGGACTTAGCTCGACCGGAGGGCCCCGGGCCTTGAACGTTACTCCTGGGACAGGACCCTGAACCAGACCCAGCAGGGGGCAACCCCGGTTCCTGCTCGACGGAATGATATGGAGGGGGAGGGGTCTCCCTTCTCCGCGGGGGCGCAACGGCCACCTCTGACTGGGTGGACTGTCCTGTTTCTCAAATAAGTCCAGACGTGCCCCAAACAGGTGATGCCCTCTAAAGGGGAGCCCCGTCAATATCCTTTTAGTGTCATCGTCTGCCCCCCACTGACGAAGCCAGAGCAGGCGACGTATAGCCACCACTTGGGAAGAAGTCCTAGCACACATTTTGATGGTGTCATCCAAGACCATAAGGATAAATGTAACAAATATATCGCAACTAGAGAGTGCATAAAACACCTCCCAGGGTAAGTCTTCAGGCTGATGCTCCAGTGACTTACTTATAAGAGTCTTAGCGGCCACTGCCGTGATAGCCGCGGCACAGACAGGGCGCAGCGCCGTGCCAGCACAGGTAAAGGCGTGGGAAGCAAGCCTATCGATACGCCGATCCTCGGCGTCCCGCAGGGAGCTGTAAGCCGGAGATGTAAGGAATGGGGGGTTAGGGACCCCAATAATCGGAGCGTCCACTACTGGGGAAGAGGACCAAATATCTACCATTTCGGGGGGGAAAGGGTATTTCCAAGCCCAATCCTCCAGTCTTTTGAAGAGCAGGGCATGGAAGTGAGCCTGCTCGAGAAATTCCAAGCGTGCAGGCGCGGTATGAAAGCGCCCCCCACTCGGCCTGGAGACCGCACTGGGAGGCGAAACGGACAGTACCTTAAAAATCCTGAGTAACATCCCGTCAAAGTCAAGCTGGTTCAAGACATCCAGACCAGCATCATCCCGACCCCTCGGTCTCTCGTCAGGTGAGCCCGGGTGAGAGAACAGGTCCCCTTCCTCCGACGTGGAACTAGCACGTGTAGACAAGGACTCCACAGAGCCCATAGCACAGGCCGAAGCCGCGGGAGAAGAAGGCCGTTTTCTAACTGGGCCGATCCGGCCAGCCAAGCCTTCCACGATCTGGGCCAGCGTGGGCCGCCTAGGAGAGGGATCTATTTGTAACTCCCCACTTGCACAAGACTCAACAGAAGTGAGGTTTCGGGAAGGGAGAAGGGGTGGGAAGGAGCGAGGAACAACCGCAAGCGTCGCTCGCAGTTCCAGCGTCTGTTCAGAACATGACGCGCAGACACGTGCCCCGTCCGCCTCGGCATGGGGGAGACCACACAATATACACAGCCGGTCCTGTCCCAAGGGGACCCCGGTAACACAATCCTGAGATGCCTCCATATGGTGATTGTTTAATTATAGTATGTCAATAGGGATTTATGCCGTAAGCAACCCTGGATGCCCCAACTACCCGCTGATCAATGTGGGAGATTTTGGGAAGGCCCGCTCCTTATACTTATGAGTATAGCAATGTATACGTATAAGGTAAATATATGAATAGGTATATAGGTATATATGTATATGAGGCCGGGAGAGGCCGCCGGGAACTCAGCGTCTGAAAGACACAATGGGAAAGAGATGTCAGGAACATGCGCAGATGGGCAGACAATAATGAGAGGGGTTCGCCCGCAAGGGCACTTACAGCTCTAGTGGAGGAGGAGACCGCCACGACGCGTGCGCGGGAAGCTAACCAAAATGGCGCCTGGCGAAGCTCGAAGAGCAGGCTAAATACTCCGCCGTGACGCGGAGCGCGCCAGACAAAGGCCCCGCCCATTCTAAAGAGCATGAAGCTCTGAAGTAAAAAATAAGGCAATGGTGCAACAGCTGGCCTAACGTACCATAGAGCGGACACCGACAGTAAGCGCGGGCACCGCGGTAACAATATTAAGTGGCAAACAAGTAAAAAACGCACAGGGGCAGTCGAAAAAGAAGCAAGCAGCGCAGCCCTGACATCTCTGAGCTAGTAAGGGCAGGATACAAGCCACGAGCGTGACACACCGGTACACTGGGACCGCCACATGCGTACCCTCCCCCCCCTTTCTTTTCCCCCAGTAGACGGGGAAAAGAGGGAGAATGGCGACCCGAATAGGGCTCAGCACTACGCGGGGTACGGGACAATAATGCGGGAGGGGCATCCCTTGGAGGCTCACCATCAGCCTAAACCGCCTACCCTATGGTTGGGGAATTGCGGTGGAGACTAGCTCCATAAGCACACCAGGTGCTGCCTACCTTCACCCGACCCACGCAGCCCAGGCTGGGAGGCATAAATTCACAATGAGGACGGGTGGAAATAGTCCCGCAGGGCCTCGGGCTGTTAAGCCCCGCTCACCTGCGAGAGCGTGATTACTTCATGTCTTCGCAGTTTCAGCACTGCAGAGAAATCTGGGGATTGTGGGAGGTCCTCCGGTATATGTAGGGCCGGGAGGAGCTTGTTTTCTTCATGATCTGCAGTGCACGGCGCTGAAGGCGGAGGTATACCCATACATTATGAATATATTCTGGAGCAGGACGTGCTGTATGCTTAGAATATCTGGGGATTTGTGGGAGGTCGCGGGTATTTGAGGGGCCGGGAGGAGCCAATTTTCGCTGTCTCTGCAGTCCAGTGCCATCTGGCGGAGTAATACCCATGTGTTATGATTCTTATCTGGAGCAGGACGTACTGTATACTAAGAATATCAACAGTCACTGAATTTAAACATGCCTGGGATAAGCATACATCTATTCTAAGATAAAGAGTACATACATTTACATAAGGGCAAACTAGATGGAACGTATGGTCTCCTTCTGCCGTCAACCTTCTATGTAGATCAGCAAGGTTGTTGCAACAGTGCAGCCTATGAAACTAAAAAACATAAAAAGACGACCCCTGATCCTTAGAGAACTCTTTGTGACAAATTCCCTGCCTGCTGAAGAAGTTCATTGCCATGTTCAAAAACTTACAGATTGTTGAATGCCGGCAGTACTAACACATAGGGTTCCACTCTGCATGAAAGACCTCTGTCATGTCAGCACTGCTCTTGGTGCCACCCTGAATGACTGCTAGACACTACTGCCATAGCATTGTTCGACTGTCGACTTTCACAGGAGTCCCCTGAAGAACCTCAGGAGAGAGAGCTACTCTCAGTTCCAGAACAATAAAAGATCTGGAAAGTCTATCTGGGAGATCACGTCACCTGACGGTCTCCAAACACATTCCTCCAGCTCGTCAGACTGGCTGGTTGTGAGAGCCCTTTGTTAGACTGCAAGGAAAAGGCATGGAGCTGTCAATAGTGCTGACATCAGCCACCAGAGCAGAGGCTTTTCAACCTTAATAGTAGGAAGCGTAAGATCTCTTCCAACTTGTCAACTGCAAAGGCCAACAAAGTTATAGGAAATGCTACAATCAAGCACATAACTCTCATACACATCTGAAAGTTAAGTAATTCAGCCTTAGAAGTTGCTGCACGCAAGTCTTGATGCAAAGTTGCTTCTACTCTGTAAAAAAGACTTTTGCTGGACCAATGCTTGTCCTCAGAAAAGTGACTGATCTCCTCACCGACTATGCTTCAAAAGCCCCTCGACATTAAAAATAAAAACAGGCGTCTCTGCCATCAGCACCACGCCTTATTTAAACCAGACAAACACTCGTTATTACTTTAATGGTTGTTGGTCCCTCACTCTTGCAGATAGCAAGAAGCTCAGGGGGGGCATCCAGAACTCTGGAGCCCCCTCGCACCTAACTGAACAGATTGCACAGAATACTCACCTTCATTACGAGCCAGCGCCGGGAAAGGAGCCCCGCGATTGGCCGCCGGGTGGTCACGTGGGCAGGTCCTGCCGGTGGTTGGCACAGAGGAAGTGACTATGGCCCATGTGACCACCCGGCAGCCAATCCTTTCCTAGTGCAGACTCGTAACGATGGTGAGTATTCTGCGCGATCTGTTCAGTTAGGTGCAAGGGGGCTCCAGCATTCTGGATGCCCCCCCCCCCTGCAATCTGCAGAGAGTGTGACCAACACCCGTTAAAGTAATAACGGTTCAGTTTAACAGGAGTGGCCGCCGAGGAGAACAGAATATGTGAAGTGTAATCAGCCTCTGAATAGACAGGAATGATAATAAACATTATTGTCCCTATAAAACCACATGTTAACAAGTATCCTCAGCCCACTGAAATTTTAGCACATAGTAACTAAGCTGCAAAGGGAAATAATGCTGTAAAGGTGTACTCACTGACCCTCAAACAGTGTGATACTGGTGTGAAGGGGATTGTTAGTGGAATCTTGACTCTTAGTCAGGGTCTGTGGGGGAAAATACAACTCTGTGAAGTACTCACCTGTAGAGTTGTTATTATATGCAGACAGCACGCCCTGCTCCAGACATAGTCCTTACATGTGGGTATACCTCCGCCTTCAGCGCCGTGCACTGCAGAACATGAAGAAAACAAGCTCCTCCCGGCCCTACATATACCGGAGGACCTCCCACAAATCCCCAGCATTGAAAAGCAGTGAGAAAGAGAGTCCAGGAGAAACAACCACCCAAAACTGGCAAAAAAACTATCAAGTATAACAATCACCAAACAGGGGATCCAGAACAAAGTGAAACCAGGGTGGGGTGGAGCAGGACGTGCTGTCTGCATATAATACCAACTCTACAGGTGAGTACTTCACAGAGTTGTATTATTCTAAGCAGACAGCACGTCCTGCTCCAGACAAAGTCCTTACATGTGGGACATCCAATAGCAGTGTCCGTAAGGAAGGGTGGGATCCCCAACAGAAGGCAACAGCAAGCCATTTAAACAACTACGGCCTGCAAAACCTTGCGGCCAAACGCAGCGTCAGCTGAGGCCTTAACATCAACCTTGTAAAACTTTGTAAAGGTGTGAACCGAAGACCAAGTAGCAGCCTTGCACACTTGCTCCACAGAGGCCTGGTGCTGAAAAGCCCAAGAAGCCCCAACAGCTCTAGTAGAATGAGCAGTAAGACGAAAGGGGGGAGTCTTCCCCTTAGTAGTATAGGCTTGAACCACAGCCTGACGAATCCATTTACTGATGGTAGACTTGGGGGGAGCCAAACCCTTCCTAGGCCCGTGAGGCACAACGAAGAGAGCATCCGTCTTCCTAAATGCCTGAGTGGTAACCAGGTAAGACTTGACACACCTAACCACATCCAGGGAATGCAAAACCCTCTCCTTAGGGTTACTAGGATTAGGGCACAAGGAAGGAAGAACAATATCTTGATTCAAATGAAAAGCAGACACAACCTTAGGCAGAAAGTCTGGCTTGAAGCGAAACAACACCTTATCCCGGTGTCTCTCAAAGTAGGGAGGCTGAATAGACAAGGCAGCCAACTCAGACACACGTCTAACCGAGGTAATGGCTACCAGAAAGACCGCCTTGAGCGTGAGAACAGCAAGAGCTGCTTCATGAATAGGTTCAAAAGGAGGACCCTGCAGGGCCGACAAAACCAAATTCAGATCCCAAACAGGAACCATATGTTTCCGAGGGGGGCGCACATGAGTGACCCCCTGAAAAAATTTCTTGATAAGAGAGTGCTGGGCAAAGGTCTTCTGAAAGAAGATAGACAGGGCCGAAACCTGGCCCTTCAAAGTACTAAGCTTCAGACCTAAGTCTAGACCATGTTGTAAAAACTCCAGCACCCTGGAGACTAAGAATTCCCAGCAGGGAAGAGACCTGGATTCACACCAGTCAATGTAAGCACGCCATACCCTATAATATATAGCAGGACCATGGTAGCCACTACAGAAGCGGACAAACCCTTTTCCTTTAAAATGGTGGTCTCAATAGCCAAGCCGTCAAAGCCAGAGTTAGTAAATTGGGATGGCGTAGAGACCCCTGAGTTAGGAGGTCTGGAATCCTTGGTAGATCGTACTGATCTACTGCCATTTGAACCATGTCTGCGAACCACACTCTTCTTGGCCACCTTGGGGCCACCAGAATCGCGGGTACCCCTTCCAGAGCGATCTTGCGTAGCACTCTGCCCAGAAGGGGAATTGGTGGAAACGCATACAGGAGGCGAAACTCCTTCCAAGACATTGACAGGGCATCCGTGGCCAGAGCCAGAGGATCCTGAGACAGGGATACAAAGCTCGGGAGCTTGTGATTGTGATGGGACGCAAACAGATCCACGTCTGGGACACCCCAACGGTGACACAGGGACTGAAATACCGAGTTGGAGAGGGACCACTCCCCCTGACGGGACGGCCCCCTGCTCAGGGCATCTGCTAGCTGATTTTCCGCCCCCGGAATGTAAACAGCCGAGATGCATTGAACATTGGTCTCTGCCCATGTTAGAATCAGAGACACCTCCTGGAGAGCACCCTTGCTCCGGGTTCCTCCATGATGATTGATGTAGGCCACCGCCGTCCTGTTGTCTGAGCGTACCTGAATCGCCAGACCCTTCAGGTGCTGGGTCAATTGTTCCAGCACCAACCTGACCGCCCTGAGTTCCAGGACATTGATGGGTAGATGGGCCTCCTGAGGGCCCCACCTCCCCTGGAAACGCAGGGACTTCCAGAATCCCCCCCAGCCCGAGAGACTGGCATCCGTTGTGACTGTCTCCCAGGAGGAAGCCAGGAAGGATTTGCCCCTTGTCAAGTTCCCGTGGTCCAGCCACCACGCCAGGGAATGTCTGACCGAGGGGGGAAGCACCCAGATCTCGTCCAAGGACGCTGGGTCCTTGTTCCAAACTGACAGAAGGTAAAGCTGCAGAGTTCTCAAATGGAATTGTGCAAAGGGCACCGCCTCGAAGCTTGCCACCATCGAGCCTACCAACTGCATTCCCTGCCTGATGGAGGGATGAGGGCTCGAGAGCAGGGACCTCACCTGCGTTGTCAGAGCTTCCACCTTCTGTGGAGGAAGGAATATCCTTGACTGAACTGAATCCAGAATCATCCCCAGAAACGGGGTCACTGAGGAGGGGGACAGAAAGGACTTTGGGTAATTGGTCACCCAGCCGAAGGACTCCAGGGTGGTCACCACCAACCGTGTGTCCAGCTCTGTCTGCTGCGGAGACGGGGATGAGATGAGTATATCGTCCAGGTAGGGCCACACTCGTATGCCTTTTAGTCTCAACAGAGACATTACTCCTGCCAGCACCTTGGTGAATACCCTGGGGGCTGACGTAAGTCCGAATGGCAGAGCCACAAACTGGTAATGCTGATCCAACAGCGCAAATCTGAGAAACCTTTGATGCCCTGGGAACACTGGAATGTGCAGGTAAGCGTCCTTGATATCCACAGATGTCATGAAGTCCCCTGGGAGCAGCGAGGCAATGGCCAAGCGCAGAGTTTCCATACGAAAATGCCTGTTTCTGACAAATCTGTTTAAGATTTTTAAATACAGAATGGGTCTGACTGACCCGTCCTTTTTGGGCACCGTGAACAGGTTGGAATAAAACCCCACGCCCCTGTCTTTTAAGGGGACCTTGCAAATGACCCCGAGGTCTAGGTCCAGCACCGCTAGCATCAAGACTTGAGCTGAGGCAGGATCCTGTGGGATTCGGGACCCGACGAACCTGGTAGGGGGCAGTACAGCAAACTCTATCTTGTAACCGGAGGACACTACCTCCTGAATCCACCGGTCTGGGACGTGGTGTCTCCAGACATGTTGAAAATGCTGTAGAGGTCCCCCCACCCTGATGGGCGAGGGCGCCCCTTCATGCCTGGGGGGTCTTGGGTGGGGCTTTGGGCTTAGGCCCCCAGGAAGAGCTGGGGCGGCGTCCTCTGTTCTTGTTCCAGGAATCTGTACGAGCTCCGGCGAAGGACACCCCTCTTCCCTGTTTAGCCCCACGATAGGGGGTCGAGTGGGAGCTTGGGCCACGAAAGGGCCGAGTCTGACGCTTGTGCTGGGGCAGCTTGCCCCCTTTAGCAAAGATATCTAACCGTTCTCCAAACAGGCGCAGCCCTTTGAAAGGAAGCCCCGTAAGAGCCTTCTTGGCGACATTGTCAGCTGCCCACTGGCGTAACCAGACCGCACGGCGTATGGCTACCACCAGAGCAGAGGATCTAGCACTCAGCTTGATAGCGTCGTCCGATGCAGACAGGATATAATTGATAAAAGTCTCACAGGTAACCAAAGCATTGGCGGCATCAGATGGCAAGTCATCCGCCCCTTCAAGAGCAGTCTTAACCACAGTCCTGAGCACCACCGCCGTGATGGCTAAGGCGCAAACCGGGCGGATCGAAGCTCCCCCAAATGCAAAGGCATGACATGCCAGTTGATCAACCCGCCGATCCTCCAGATCCCGCAGCGTAGTAGTGTCAGGGGAGTGCATAAAAGAGGTATTGGACAGACCAAGGATCGGGGCATCAACTTCGGGCGGCGAAGTCCAACCCTTGATCAGGTCGGCAGGGAATGGATACTTCTTATCCACAGTCTTAGGAACCCCCTGGAGTTTGCTGGGATGTTCCCACTCCTTTAAGACGAGATTATTAAAATGAGTTTGTTCAGGAAACTCCAACCGCACCTTAGCAGTATGGAACAGGTCACCTCTTTGCCGGGGAGCCGCAGGCGGGGGAGAGAGGGATAACACATCAAAGATCTGGGTCAGCAATCTATCAACGTCATCCTGGGACCAAAGATCAGAACCAGATTCATCCTGACTCCTGGACTCATCGTCGTAGGACCCCGAGTCAGAAAACAGTTCCCCTTCCTCTGACGGGGAGTGTACATAAGACAAATGTAAATCATCAGATTCTACAGGAAGAATAGTGGCTTCAGGATTCAAGTGGCGCTTTTTAGCGGTAGCCTTACGCGCCAAGAAGCCAGCGACCAAACTTTCCACGCTAGCCAGTCTAGCGGCCAAATCAGCATGAGAGTCCCCGCTAGTATTGGGGGTTAGACTCAGGCTTGGGGGAGGAGAAACAAGGCGAGGCGCGGGCCCAGCCTCGGAGGAGGTGGGTAGGCCAGCTAGTGCCTGCTGGGCACAAGGGACGCAGACCCGTGCATTGTCACCACTGCTAGGTGTGACCCCACAAGCTACACACAGACGGGCTTGTCCCGAAGAACCCCGTTCGCGATATCCTGAGATGCCTCCATATGGTGATTATTATATTCAATATGCCAGTAGGGATTGACGCTGTAAAGCAACCCTGGATGCCCCAATGACCCGCTGGGAAGTGGGAGTTATTTGTTAAAATGTTCTGGACCGGGCTCTACGCCGGGCCGGGAGAAGCCACCGAGGTCCGCGGTCTGAAAGACACAAGGGGAACAGGGATGTCAGAGCCAAGCACGAAGAAGACAAAGCTAGAAAAGTGGTCGCCCAAGAGGGCACTTACAGAACAGCGAGGGGAGGACCGTCTTCACCACGGGCATGTGAGAAGGAAATGGCTCCAAGCGAATCTCGAAGGGCGGGCCAGAGCGGACGATGACGCGGAGCGCGCCGAACCACGCCCCCCCTCCGGAGAGCGCGAAGCTCGAAGGCGCGCAGCCAATCAGAAGCGACAGATATTGTCAGGGAGACATCACCTCAGAGAGATCTGACAGGGTGAATACAGTGATAGAACGCAAAGCGTCAATAGAATAAAAACTGAAGCACGCGCCGAGAATGCATGGAGGCGCAGTAGGAAAGCAAAAAGGCTGAGAGTAAAGCGTAGCTCTGACTCCAAGGACCAATAAGACAATAGTTAACTAGTGTGATTAGGGCAAGGATTAGCCGTCGTGCACACGACCCCCCCCCCCTCTATTTTCCCCCCCAACGGGGAAAACTAGGGAGGAAGGTGATCCAATATACTGGGTTCACCGCTACACCGGGCGAGGGGCACTAGTGCGGGAGGGGCATCCAATAGAAGGCTCACCATACGCCTTAACCGCCTACCCTATAGAGGGCGATTGCGGTGGAGTCTAGCTCTATAAGCACACTAGGTGCTGCCTATCTTCCCCCGACCCAACGCAGCCCAGGCTGGGAGGCATTAATTCACAACGAGGACGGGTGGAAATAGTCCCGCAGGGCCTCGGGCTGTAAAGCCCCGCTCGCCTGCGAGAGCGTGATTACTTCATGTCTTCGCAGTTCAAGCACTGCAGAGAAATCTGGGGATTTGTGGGAGGTCCTCCGGTATATGTAGGGCCGGGAGGAGCTTGTTTTCTTCATGTTCTGCAGTGCACGGCGCTGAAGGCGGAGGTATACCCACATGTAAGGACTATGTCTGGAGCAGGACGTGCTGTCTGCTTAGAATATAGCAAAAGTAGCACAAAGTTGTAGCACATAGTAACTAAGCTGCAAAGGGAAATAATGCTGTAAAGGTGTACTCGCTGACCCTCAAACAGTGTGATACTGGTGTGAAGAGGATTGTTAGTGGAATCTTGACTCTTAGTCAGGGTCTGTGGGGGAAATAGCCAAATAAAGCAAATGAATGTAAATATATGAATACATACAATAAGATAAATGCAGAGCTCAGATCTCCTCAGGACACTCTTTGAAAACTGACAAGCTATGCTGGGGTTTGCTAGGATATACCGACTTTTAATCAACATTATTGACAAGAGTGTCCATCTGCTGCGGATACCCCTACAACCCAGAAGTGATGAATACAATCAAGGCATCCTCCACATGTTCCAGAAGAAATGCTGATTGAATAATACTGAATGATAATATGACAATGCTGTACAGGCCTTTGGTCTATACTTGAAATATAAATAACATTTCTGTTGTTTATTCATTGCTATTGCAATCAACATTTCCATCAATTTGACCTGTTTTCCTAAAAGTAACGTGTTAAATTAGCCTGTTTTCTGCCTGCCCTATGTTGGCTGGCAGGGGCTGCATCTTTCATTCACCAACACTTTGCATTCCTTGATGAACTCTGCGGAACTTACTCCTTTCTGTTGTGGGGGAACACCAGACCTGCACAGTGGAGCTGCAGGTGAGAATAGACTGTAACTAAGGCATTGTAACTAAGATCCTTGGGGCAGCATGAAGATCCCGAGCAAAAGGCACAGGGGAGATTGGAGAATCTATCACCACTAGAACTTCTTGCTGCTGCCTATTATTGATGATATATACAAGGGCCTTAGACTGAAAGAACATAAAATATATTTATGACAAATAGATTTATTTATAACAACGGAAAATATGCATTTCATAGAGCCTTAGCTGAGATAAAGACTGGGATGTCTAATTGGGATGCAGTATTTGTCCTTAGGATATCAGATCTGGTCACAATGGAAGACAACATAAACCATCCAGGTTCCCTGGATATGTATTCCATGCTCGGCTCGGCCAGTCCATAGCAATCAAGATCATGTTGACTGAATCCAGACAAAGTCTGCAAAGAAGATGATGCAAGAGTGGAAGGGGAGGGAAGGAGTACACTAGACTAAACCTTTACCAAGCATCTACTCCTTAGGCTTGTGGATACCTTTCTCTGTCCTCAAAACCTTTTACTATTCTATTGTGTCTAAAGGAAAAATATCCACAAGCATGAGTTCCCCAACGCTCACTAAGAAAGTTGAAATCCATCTGGCTCAACTTCCCCTCTCCTTGGGTCAAACACTGTCTGCTGAGAAAATCTGCAGCTGAATTCTCTATACCTGTAATGGGAATGGCTGAAGTAGTCTGTTACAGCATTTGACATCCCAGTAATTGATAAAAGCTACAGCAGTTATATTGTGTGACTAAATTCATTTTTAAGTGCAGAAATCTGCATTACACTGGGGAAGGATGCATATGAGCACACTTTCTTGTAAGGTTTTGTTTGCGTTCCAAGGTACAGTAGAGTCTAACCATGTCACAGGTAACAATGACAACCAACGTAGTCACAACAAACAGGGTGAGAGGGGAGTTCCAGAATGTAAGGAGGGAGAAATATATTTTATAGACGAGTACACCAAATTTTGTTTTCTCTCCTAAGCCATCCCAAGACGCCGATAGCAATCTCCTTCAGGGAGACAACCACAGCATTAATTCAAATGTAGCTGACCAGACCTATAACAGGTAAACTGATTCTCGACCGGCGGTACAGGTACCTCAGGGGGTACTCAGCAATGTTCAAAGGTGCGCAAACACAGTCGCTCTGATAGGTCTGGCAAATTATTTCAACAGTAAAACATTTTTTTTTTTCTGCAAAAAGTGCTTTAAGGTCGGTGACCATCTAATTTCGGTAACATTAATCATCCCCCCCTTTGGGGGTACTTGGTTGCAACTGATTGTCGCTAGGGTGTAATTGGAATGATACAATTCTGTGATTACTCACCTGTAGAATTGTTATTATGAGTATACAGTACGTCCTGCTCCAGATAAGAATCATTACTCGTGGGTATTACTCCGCCAGATGGCGCTGGACTGCAGAGACCGCGAAATTGGCTCCTCCCGGCCCCTCAAATACCCGGGACCTCCCACAAATCCCCAGCATTGAAAAGCAGTTAACGAGAAGCCAGGAGAATGATAACAGAATCAACTAATAACTATAAAACAAGATAACAATCACCATACAGGGGATCCAAGGATAATGAAAACCAAGGGTGGAGTGGAGCAGGACGTACTTTATAC
Source organism: Gastrophryne carolinensis (assembly GCA_027917425.1). NCBI lineage: Eukaryota > Metazoa > Chordata > Amphibia > Anura > Microhylidae > Gastrophryne > Gastrophryne carolinensis. The sequence goes on from CM051234.1 coordinate 266,913,006, forward strand.
TCATAATATCAATTCTACAGGTGAGTAATCACAGAATTGTATTATTCTTAGTATACAGTACGTCCTGCTCCAGATAGGAATCATTACTCCTGGGACATCCAATAGCTGTGTCCAAAAGTAGGGTGGGATCCCCAAAGGTAACAACAGACAGGTCAGACCACTGCCGCCTGCAGAACCTTGCGGCCAAAAGCAGCATCAACTGAGGCCCTAACATGAACCTTGTAAAACTTTGAAAAGGTATGAACAGAAGACCAAGTAGCGGCCTTGCAAACTTGTTCAACAGAAGCCAGGTGCTGAAAAGTCCAAGAGGCACCAATAGCACGAGTGGAATGAGCAGTAAGGCGGAAGGGAGGATTCTTCCCCTTAGCAGAGTAGGCCTGAATCACAGCCGGACGGATCCATTTGCTGATAGTATATTTAGCAGGAGCCAAACCCTTCCTAGGACCAGAAGGGACCACAAAAAGAGCATCAGTTTTTCTGAAAGGTGCAGTAGCCATCAGATAGTACTTCAGACACCTAACCACATCCAAGGAATGCAAAACCCTCTCCTTAGCATTACTAGGATTAGGGCACAAAGAAGGAAGAACAATAGCCTCGATTCAGACACATTCGTCCGGACTTCTGTAGCTGTCTGTGAAAGTTTTGGTGGGTGTTAGTCTTTTTTTTGCTTTTTTTCGTCCATTTTCTACTCGCAGGAATGTTCGGGAAAATATGTATATGCTCTTTCGATGAACGGAAGCAAATCGGAACATTTCCAAACAAAATCGGAAATTTTCCGTTCGTTCAGATAACTTCCGTTGTTGGGATGGGTTTCTGTTTGATTCAGAGAGCTGATTTCCGACGGGTCACCACTAGAGATGAGCGAACTTTTGAAAAGTTCGATTCGGCAGATTCGCCGAATTTCACAAAGAAATTCGGGTTCGGCCGAATCGAACTTTTACGAAGTTCCCCATCATAAATGCCGGCATGGTGGGAGCGGAGCCGGCCGGCGGGTAAAGCCTCTGATGACGCGCCCTCAGATGACAGCTGAGAGCGGCGTCGGCCTCCACGCTCCGGACCTGCAGGTAAGTGTTTGCTTTTTTTTTAAATGCCGGCATGGTGGGAGCGGGCCGGCCGGTTCCGCTGACAGCGGAGCGGGCCGGCCCGCTCCCACCATGCCGGCAAAAATGCTTTTTTTTTTTTTTTTTTTTTTTTTTTTTTTAAATGCCGGCATGGTGGGAGCGGGCCCGCCGGCTTTACCGGCCCGCCGGCCGGCTCCCACCATGCCGGCATTTTTTTTTTTTTAATTTCAGGAAAAATTCGATCGGCACGAACCACAAAATATTCGGGTTCGCGCCGAATCGAATATTTCCTGAAATTCGGAGCGAATTCCGGTTCGTCCGAACCGGTTCGCTCATCTCTAGTCACCACCCTATAAATCCGTTTCATTTCCGATCCACTTACGAGACCTTTGAGGGCTCGGACTGCTATTGTTGAACATGTTTTGTGGCTATGTGGAGGAGTCTGCGCGCCTTTAGCACCAAGGCATTGCATGTATCAGCATGGCCGAGGCCATAATTTGTATAGCAATGCATACCTGAATCAATACATTTCATGTATGCCTTATAGAAGCATTTTAATGCTGACCTTAATTAGTCCTTAGCATGTAAACATTTATTTTCCCACACATCCATATAATTGCTATATTTTTTTAGACTTATATCCTTTGTGAATTATATTAGGATTGTTGAACTTGAATCTTAATTTGTTGTAGGAGTTATTGTTTTAGTTGGTTACCTTTGCTTTGTGTAATTATTTTATATTTGGTTGCAAGAACCGTAAGATGTGCCACTCGCCCTTACTCCTGATGCCCGTTCTTTGCCTGCAGAATGCGGGCCAGGGGTTCTCTAATCGGGCACTATGCAAAACCCGGGCCGTGGTGGCAAGGGCCCTCTGGCTTTTGAAGTCCAGATTTAGGTGTTTGGATCATGTGTCATATTCACATGACAGAGAAGTGATTTGGGTGAGCTTTAAGGGTCCAAAAGGGAAGATGGAGGATAGTGCTAAGTGGTTTGGGTGAGCTTTAAGGGTCCAAAAGGGAAGATGGATGATAGTGCTAAGTGGTTTGGGTGAGCTTTAAGGGTCCAAAAGGGAAGATGGAGGATAGTGCTAAGTGTTTGGGTGAGCTTTAAGGGTCCAAAAGGGAAGATGGAGGATAGTGCTAAGTGATTTAGCTAAACATTGTAGTAGAAGTGAGGGTGGCAAATATGTAGGCAAGCACTTTAATGAGTTAAGTTTGTAGTGCGCAGGCGCAAGATGGTAAGGATTTCCGTCTGGACGAATATTTATTGAAAAAGGGAAACAGAATCTAACGGGAAACGTAAAGGATTCGTTGGAGGATACGTTGGGAAAAGGCCAAAAACGAAAGCCTACGTTGTAACGTGAAAATGAAACGGAAAAGTCTGGATGGAAAATGACATCCTCGTAATTCGTAATCTGCCGTACGAACGGACGGAAACTTTACAGAAGGTTTTCAATGCATGCATAGAATCGCTCTTACGCTCATACGAGAACGGAAACATTTCACAAAAAAAACAGATCGGCACGAAAACGGAAGTTTTTCTGTGTCTCTCTGAATCGAGGCTAATGTCCTGATTCAGATGAGAGGCAGACACGGCCTTAGGCAGGAAATCTGGCTTGAAGCGAAAAACCACCTTGTCCTGGTGTCACTCAAAGTAGGTGGGCTGGATGGAAAGCGCTGCCAACTCAGAAACACGCCTAACAGAAGTGATAGCCACCAAAAAATACAATTCTGTGATTACTCACCTGTAGAATTGGCATTATGAGTATACAGTACGTCCTACTCCAAATATAATACTTACAAGTGGGATATACTCCGCCAGATGGCGCTGGACTGCAGAGACATCGAAAATAGGCTCCTCTCGGCCCCTGAAATACCCGGGGACCTCCCACAAATCCCCAGCATTGAAAAGCAGTTAACGAGAAGCCGGGAGAATTAAACAACCCAAGTATCAACTATAACAATGATAACAATCACCTTACAGGGGATCCAAGATAATGCAAAACTTGTTCAACAGAAGCCAGGTGCTGAAAAGCCCAAGAGGCACCAATAGCACGAGTAGAATGAGCAGTAAGGCGGAAGGGAGGATTCTTCCCCTTAGCAGAGTAGGCCTGAATCACAGCCGGACGGATACATTTGCTGATAGTAGATTTAGCAGGAGCCAAACCCTTCCTAGGACCAGAAGGGACCACAAAAAGAACATCAGTTTTCCTGAAAGGTGTAGTAGCCACCAGATAGTACTTCAGACACCTAACCACATCCAAAGAGTGCAAAACTCTCTCCTTAGCATTGCTAGGATTAGGGCACAAAGAAGGAAGAACAATATCCTTATTCAAATGAAAGGCAGACACTACCTTAGGCAGAAAGTCAGGTTTGAAACGAAACACCACCTTGTCCTGGTGCCTCTCATAGTAGGGGGGCTGAATGGACAGTGCCGCCAACTCAGACACACGCCTGACAGAAGTGATAGCCCCCTGAAACACAACCTTGAGCGTAAGAATGGCCAAGGCAGCATCCTGCACAGGTTCAAAGGGAGCACCCTGCAAGGCTGACAGAACCAAGTTCAAATCCCAAACAGGCACCATAGGTTTACGTGGGGGACGCACATGAGTGACCCCTTGGAAAAAAGTCCTGATCAGAGGGTGCTGAGCAAAGGACTTCTGGAAAAAAATAGCCAGGGCAGAAACCTGACGCTTCAGAATACTGAGTTGGAGCCCCATCTACAACCCATGCTGCAGGAACTCCAGAATCCTGGGAATAGAGAACACACGACAGGGAAGAGACTTAGACTCACACCAGTCAATGTAGGCACGCCAAACCCTGTAATAAATGGAAGAGGAAGACTTCTTCCTAGCTTTGATCAAAGTATCCATAACTGAGGAAGACAGCCCCTTCTCCATCAAGATGGAGGTTTCAGCAGCCAAGCCGTCAAAGCCAGAGTTTGTAAATTGGGATGGCGTAGTGAGCCCTGAGTGAGCAGATCTGGCACCAAGGGCAGAGCGTACTGATCTACTGCCAGCTGTACCACATCTGCGAACCACACTCTTCTTGGTCACCTGGGGGCCACCAGAATTGCTGGCACCCCTTCCAGAGCAATCTTGCGCAGAACCCTGCCCAGCAGGGGAATTGGGAGGAAGACATACAGGAACTGAAAGTCCTTCCATGACATTGCTAGCGCATCCGAGGTTAGGGCCAGAGGATCCCTGGACAGAGAGACAAAAGCTGGAAGCTTGTGATTGTGGTGGGACGCAAACAGATCCACATCTGGTTGGCCCCAACGGTGACACAGAGATTGAAACACCCTGCTGCATAGGGACCATTCTCCCTGGCGAGAGGTCCCCCTGCTCAGAGAGTCCGCCAGGTGATTTTCCACCCCCGGGATGTACACAGCTGAAATGCAGGGGACATTGGCCTCCGCCCAACTCAGGATCAGAGACGCTTCCTGGAGGGCCCCCTTGCTCCGGGTCCCTCCCTGATGATTGATGTAGGCAACTGCCGTCTGGTTGTCCGAGCGCACCTGAACAGGCAGGCCCCGAAGCTGAGTAGTCAAGCGAGCCAGAACTAACCTGATCGCCCGCAGCTCCAAGACATTGATAGGTGTGTGGGCCTCCTGAGGGCCCCACCTCCCCTGGAACCGCAGGGACTTCCAAAAACCCCCCAACCTGACAGACTGGCATCCGTGGTGACCGTCTCCCAGGAAGGGGCAAGAAAGGATCTGCCCCCCAAAAGGTTCCTTGAGTCCATCCACCACCTGACCAGGGGGGAAAGCACACAGACCCTGTCCAGGGACACTGGGTCCTTGTCCCATACTGACAATAGGTGAAGTTGCAGAGGCCTCAAGTGGAACTGAGCATAAGGGACCGCTTCGAAGCACGCCACCATCAGGCCCACCAGCTGCATCCCCTGCCTGATGGAGGTTTGGGGACAAGCTAGGAGGGACTGAGCCTGTGCAATCAGACTGTCCAACTTCTGCTGAGGAAGGAAGATCCTTGCCTGAACTGTATCCAGTTACCAAGGAAGGGGACAGTGAGGACTTGGGGTGGTTGATCACCCATCCACATGACTCCAGAGTGAACACCACCAGCTGAGTATCCAACTCTGCCTGATGTAGAGACTGGGAGGTGATGAGGATGTCGTCCAGATAGGGAAGCACGCGGACGCCCTGACATCTGAGCAGAGACATCACGCCAGCCAGCACCTTGGTGAACACCCTGGGCGCTGAAGTGAGGCCGAAGGGCAAGGCCACAAACTGGTAGTGTTCATCCATCAGAGCGAACCTGAGGAACCTTTGATGACCTGGGAACACAGGAATATGAAGGTAAGCATCTTTGATGTCCACAGAAGTCATGAAATCCCCTTGGCGCAGGGAACTGATGGCAGAGCGCAGAGTTTCCATGCGAAAGCGCCTGCCCCTGACAAACTTGTTGAGGATCTTTAAGTCCAGGATGGGCCTGACAGAACCATCCTTTTTGGGTACTGTGAATAGGTTGGAATAAAAGCCCTTGCCTTTTTCTCTTAAAGGGACCTGGCAGATGACCCCCAGCTCCAGGAGGCCTTGCACTGCTTGCACTAGCTCCTGAGCTGACACAGGGTCCTGAGGAATCCGGGATCTGATGAATCTTGAAGGGGGATCGGCAGCAAACTCCAACTTGTAACCGGAGGACACTACCTCCTGAATTCACCGGTCTGAGACATGAAGCCTCCAGACATGAGCAAAGTGCTGCAGCCATCCCCCCACCCGGATGGGTGAGGGCACCCCATCATGCCTTAGGGGGCTTGGGAGAGGATTTAGCTTTGGGACCCCAGGAGGAGCCAGGACGTCCACGTCCTCTGCCTCTACCCCAGAAATCTCCCCGGGTCCCAGGGAAAGAAACCCCCCTTCCGTCTTGCACCACGGAAAGGGGAGGAGAAGGAACCCTGACCCCGAAAGGGCCGAGATTGCCGCCTGCGCTGGGGCAACCTGCCTCCCTTAGCAAAAAGGTCCAGGCGGTCCCCAAACAGGCGCAGTCCTTTAAAGGGAAACCCAGTGAGGGCCTTCTTGGCAGCGTTGTCAGCAGCCCACTGGCGCAGCCAAACCGAGCGGCGTATAGCCACCACGAGGGCAGAAGTTCTGGCACATTCTGATGGTGTCATCCAATGCTGATAGGACAAAATTTACAAAAACATCACAACTGGAGAGTGCATTGAACACCTCACAAGGCAAATCATCAGGGGCACTATTAAGCATATTTCTGATAAGGGTTCTAGTGGCCACAGCAGTAATGGCAGAGGCACAGACCGGGCGCAGCGCCGTCCCCGCACATGCAAAGGCGTGGGATGCCAGCTGATCAATACGCCGGTCTTCAGCATCCCGCAGGGTAGTAGAATCAGGGGAATGCATGACAGAGGTGTTAGATAGCCCTAGGATCGGGGCATCCACCCCGAGGGGATGACCCACATTTAACCACCTCAGCAGGAAAGGGATACTTCCTATCCCAATTTTTTGGAACCCCGGGAAGTTTACTGGGACACTCCCATTCCTTGAGCACAAGGTTATGGAAACGTGCCTGCTCTGGAAATTCCAGACGTGATTTTGCTGTATGAAAAAGCTCCCCTCTTTGCCTGGGAGCCTCAACAGGGAGAGAGATAGACAGAACCTCAAAAATCTGGTTCAATAATCTGTCAGTGTCATCCGGGGCACAGGGGTCAGAGCCAGAATCGTCATGACCCCTTGGCTCTCATCAGATGAGCCTGAATCAGAAAAGAGCTCCCCTTCATCAGACGGGGTATAGCCACACAGATTCCAAGGCCCTTATTTAACAAGGGATAGCGCCAGGTAGCGAATGGTGAGCGAACAGTAATGACGGTCACCGCCACAAGAACGCCGGCTCCCCTCCGCAATCACACATTTATCAAGCCGATCCTGCTTAGCGACTGAGATAGCGCCAGATAGCGAATCATTCATCATTATTCCAGCCTCACCCCACAGCGCCAGCGAGCGACCTTGAACAGCGACAGGTATGACCTCTCCAATGCATTTCAATGGAGCAATCTTTAAATATTAATAATTAATTGTTATTAATGTTTTTTTTTTTTAAATGTCAAAAATTCTGTGACCACTTCTTGTATTTTTTTGTTTCCAAAAATATGTTTTTTGGGGGGTTAAAAAACTACTTTTAACCCATCGCCGCCAGCGCTCTGGGGTTTAAACAAGCATTTCACTGCGCGAGCGTGATTTGGAGCGTGATTTGTTAATAAATATGCTGGGAGCCGTTCGCTATGGCCATTCGCTGTCATGCGCTCCCATACAGCGCGGAACCTGTCAAATAGCGACTCCTCACCCAAGATTCAACATTACGGCAAACCGACTGAATTGCTATCAACTACAGAACAACGGCCAAGCACAACGACTACTAGCGGGCGCTCTGAAAATGCCGCTACTGTCGCTCATCTGGCGCTATTAATGAATCGGCCTCCAAAACTCCTCAGTTCCCATAGGGAAAACAGTAACATTACTGCTTCTTAGCAGGGGCCTTAAGCGCTAAGGACTTCGCAATAATCTGTTCAACAGTAGCCAGTCTAGAAGACACATCAGGCTGAGAGTCCCCACTAGTATGCAACTCAGCAGGAGTGAGATTTAAGCTTGGGGGAGTAGGTGAAGTGAAACGAGGTGCAGCCACTGGCAGGCCAGATTGCAATGTAAGCACCTGCTCAGCACAGGGTACACAGACCCGCGCCTTGTCAGCGTCAGCATGAGGCTGCCCACACGCTACACACAGCCGGTGTCCCAAAGGGACCCCGGTCACATTATCCTGGGATGCCTCCATATGGTGATTATAGCGGTGCTATACGTCGATAGGGAATAACGCTATATAGCAACCCTGGATGCCCCAATAACCCGCTAGGGAAGTAGGAGTATAATTTTTACAAGGCCTATAAGTAATATATATTAAAACAGGGCCGGGAGAAGCCAGGAAGGGTTCGTCCCCGCCTGAAAGACATAAGCAGACAAGACCTTAAGTACATCGTAACCAAAGTGAAGGAAATAAAGCCGGCCACGAGGGCACTTACGGACTGCAGTAGGTAGGAGTCCGTCGCTACCCTCCACTACCCAGAGGACATGGAGGGGACTGATCTCTAAAAGGAACACCCTCATTAATTGAGGTAAGCACTAGTCAGCCATTATGACATATCTGTCACTTCTAGACCACCTAAGAGGACACCACCTTCCGGCTTACACCAACACATACCTTTCTACACACAGCAATACAACAACCAAACAAGGAGAGCGCCTCAGCATGCCAGAACTCCAGGCACCGAGGTACCCTCATCTGCCAGTCATGTAAGTCAAATTTACTTGTCAAAAAATGTTTTTCTTCTGTACAATGCTGTATAACCATCCCTATATATACACATATGCTACCTATAGAGACGATGGACTCTCACACTGAGGAAGCCATAGGCGAAACGCGTCTGTGAAGGAATCCCAATTTGTGCTACAAACTATTGAGGGAAAAACAGCTTGTTACAAACTAAGGACAAACACCCATCAATTTTCTACAAACTGAGGAGAACACCAACTGGAAAAGACCATATACGGATGGGCAAGTAACCAAGCCCTTCCTACTTTTAATAGAGAATCACTATTATCAACTTTTGGACATTTGAGCCAAACTGGCTAAAAATATTTTGCATGATAACATTAAATGGTAATACTTTTGCAAAACCTGCACTAGGATTGTTTTGAGTAACTACTATCCTGCAGAAAGTACTTATTAGTACCGTTTTACTGGAATTATTCAGAGTATAATATTGAGTTGTTTTTTTTTTTTGTTTCTCCTTGGGCCCCACAGGTCCCACACAGGATCCCTGTCTTACAGGGACCCAACAGGGTATCCAGAGAGGCCCAAGGGGAACAAAAAAAATACCATTTTGTGAAATACTCACCTGTAAAATGGGTATTATAAGTATGTCACACACCCCGCTTCAAGATATCCATAACATGTGGGTAGTACCGACCTGAAGAGGGCGTTCTGCAGAGATGATAGTAAAAAAAGAAGAAAGCCCCTCTCTGATCCATAAATACCTGGGACCTCCCACTCATTACCCAGTATACAGAAGCAGTAAGGTAAGGGACCAGGAAGAGGCAAATATAAACCAAAGCAACGCAAAGTTCACAATATAAAGGATCCAGAATACAAGAAGGGCGGGTGAAGCGGGGTGTGTGACATACTTATAATACCCATTTTACAGGTGAGTATTTCACAAAATGGTATTATTCTAAGTATGTCACACACCCCGCTTCAAGATATCCATAACATGTGGGACATCCAATAGCAGTGTCCATAAAAGGGCGGGGATCCAAAATAAGGCAACAAGGTACAATTTAAACCACAACAGCTTGCAGAACTTTGCGGCCAAAAACAGCATCCGCTGAGGCCCGAACATCAACCTTGTAAAACTTGGAAAAAGTGTGAACAGAGGACCAAGTAGCAGCCTTACAAACTTGCTCAACAAAGGCCTGGTGCTGAAAAGCCCAGGACGCCCCAACCGCACGAGTAGAATGAGCAGTGACACGAAAAGGGGAACTCCTCCCCTTAGCAGAATAGGCCCCAATGATGGCCTGACGAATCCATTTACTAATGGAAGATTTGGCAGGAGCCAAACCTTTCCTAGGCCCAAAGGGCACCACAAAAAAGGCATCAGTCTTACGAAAGGAAGACGTAACCACCAGATAATATTTCACAACACGAACTACATCCAAGGAATGCAGCGCCCTTTCCTTGTCGTTGCTGGGATTAGGACATAGAGAAGGCAGAACAATGTCCTGATTCAGATGAAAGGCAGAGACCACCTTAGGAAGAAAATCCGGCATGAAACGAAAGACCACCTTGTCCCGATGCCTTTCGAAGTACGGAGCTTTAATGGACAAAGCTGCCAACTCAGAAACACGCCTAACCGAAGTGATAGCCACCAAAAAGGCCACCTTTTGAGTAAGTGAAGAGAAAGCAACCTCATTCAAGGGCTCAAACGAAGGACCCTGAAGAGCAGAAAGAACCAGGTTCAAATCCCAAACTGGAACAAAGGGCTTCCTAGGAGGCCGTACATGCGTAACTCCTAGGAAAAAGGTCTTGACTAAGGGATGAAGTGCAAAGGACCCTTGGAAGAACACCGCAAGGGCAGAAACCTGCCCCTTCAAGGAACTAAGTTGAAGCCCCAGATCCAGACCATGTTGAAGAAACTCCAGGCTTCTGGAAATGGAGAACTCCCGACAAGAGAAAGACCTACCTTCACACCAGTCAATATAGGACCTCCAGGTCCTATAGTAAATAGTAGAGGAAGAACGCTTCCTGGCGCTAATAAGAGTCTGAATCACCGCGTCAGAAAGACCTTCCTCCTTCAAGATGGCGGTTTCAGCAGCCACGCCGTCAAAGCCAGCAATGGTAAATTGGGATAGCGTAGCCGACCCTGGGTGAGCAGGTCCGGCAGTAGAGGCAGAACGAACTGATCCTCTGCCAGCCTTACCAGGTCTGCGACCCAAACCTGCCTTGGCCACCTTGGTGCCACCAGAATCGCCGACGCGCCCTCCATGGCCAGCTTGCGCACCACTCTGGCTACCATTGGAAACGGAGGGAACAAGTAAAGAAACCCCAGATCCCTTCAGTTCAGGGACATGGCATCCACCGCCAGAGCCAGTGGATCCTGCGAGAGAGATACAAATACCGGAAGCTTGTGATTGTGACGAGAGGCAAAGAGGTCCACCGCCGGGAACCCCCACCTGAGGCAAATCGAGCGAAACGCCTGAGGACTGAGAGACCACTCCCCCTGACGAGAGGAGGCCCTGCTCAGAGAGTCCTCCTCCGTGTTCTCCACTCCCGGAATGTAGACCGCTGAGATACACGGGACGTGGCTCTCCGCCCAGTCCAGAATCAAAGATACTTCCCTGAGGGCACTCCTGCTGCGAGTCCCCCCCTGGTGATTGATGTAAGCAACCGCCGTCCGGTTGTCCGACCGGACCTGAACTGGCAGGCCCTGCAACTGATGAGTCAAGCGAAACAGAACCAACCTGATGGCTCTCAACTCCAGAACATTGATGGGCTCGTGAGCCTCCTGCGGGCCCCACAGACCCTGAAACCGGAGGTCCTTCCAAACACCCCCCCAACCTGACAGACTGGCATCCGTGTTGACCGTTTTCCCAACACGGTGCCAGAAAAGATCTGCCCTTCAACAGATTGACAGACCCCAGCCACCATTGCAGGGATTGACGAACTCGGGGAGTCATCAGGAAGGACTGATCCAACGAAAGTGTAGACTTGTCCCAAACCTTAAACAGATGAAGCTGAAGCGTCCTTGTATGAAACTGCGCAAAGGGAACTGCCTCGAATGAGGCCACCATTAACCCCACCAGCCTCATCCCTAGCCGGATGGCCGGACGAGGGGCCGACAAGAGAAGCCGAACTAACTCCTGAATCAAAAGAATCTTGGCCTGGGGCAGAAACACCCTGGCCTGCGAAGTGTCCAGAGACATTCCCAGAAGGTCACTACTCTGGACGGAGAAAGAGAAGACTTGGGGTAGTTGATCACCCAACCGAACCTCTCCAGAGAGGACACCACCACCCTGGTGTCCAACTCCGCTTGGTTGAAGGAAGAGGCCATGATCAGAAGATCGTCCAAATAGGGCACAATGCGGATACCCTGAGCAGAGCCATCACCCCCGCCAGCACCTTGGTGAACACCCGAGGAGCCGAGGTGAGACCGAAAGGGAGTGCCACAAACTGAAAGTGCCGAACCTCCACCACGAACCTGAGAAACCTCTGGTGTGCTGGAAAAATCGGAACGTGTAGATAAGCATCCTTGATGTCAATGGACGTCAGAAAGTCTCCCTGACGAAGAGAGTGGATAGCCGAACGCAGCGTTTCCATGCGGAATTTCCGCGGCCGGATGAACCTGTTGAGAAACTTCAGATCCAAGATGGGTCGGACCGATCCGTCCTTCCTGGGTACCGTGAACAGATTGGAATAAAAACCCCTGCCCTGATCTGAGGGGGGCACTGGGCAAATGACAGTCATGAAGATTCTCTACTGCCACCAGGAGCCCCTGCGCCGCCAGAGGCTCCGAAGGCATCCGAGACCTGAAAAATCTGGAAGGGGGGCGGAGCACGAAATCCAGCTTGTAACCGGAAGACACCACTTCCCGGATCTATTTGTCCGAAACTTCCAGAATCCAGATTTGGGAGAAGTGTCACAGCCGTCCCCCCACCCGCACAGGTGAGGGCGCCCCCTCATTGCTGAGCAGGCTTGGACGCGGGTTTGGGTTTTGAACCCCAATCGTATCCTGAACGGGCACGTCCTCTGCCCCTTTTCCAGGAATCTCCTCTTGAAGAAAGGAAGGCAAATCCTCTTCCCGCTCTGGATCCCTGAAAGGAAGGAGTGAAAGAAGCCGCCCCTTGAAAGGGACGTCGTTGCTTCTTGCGTTGCCTTGCTAACATGAAGGACAAAAACAACACAAATCGTTTAAACCGGACCTTCACCATGATTTAATGAAAAGCCCAAACTCTTAAAAAACAATTCCTCAGCATCTAAAATTAATATATTTTACATGTTTAGTCACTGACTTATTATTCTTTCCCCCACTGGGCTGCAACTCTGTTCGGGAATTTAGGATACGGGCGCCGCCATCTTGACTCAGAAGCATCACACTTACTGAGGAGAGGAGAGTGGGATAAGGTACAGGGGGGTGGGTTATAGCTGTGCTTTGCTCAGACAGAGCAGAGCTGGGGTCAGGGAAAGGTCAGCAGTCCCAGAATGCAGAGCAGCACAGTCACTTCCTGTTTGCAGGCACTTCCTGTTTGCAGGCTGCCTGCAAAAATGGCAGCTTCCATAAGCCGCCATCTTGGATGTTTAAAGGCTTATAAAATGCAGTAGATGCAGGTAGGATGATTTTTAATGTGAGCAATCTGTATGTACAGGGTGTGGGAAACATATAAGATAGACTCTTATTTAGAGTGAAGGTCCGCTTTAAGTTCAAGAATTCGTCACTGTCCGGATCCAGACCTGAAGAAGACAACAAGTCCCTGACCACCGACCTGGTAGCCACCACCAACAGCGATGAGGTCCAAACAGGCCGTATGTCTGCCCCAATACTGGCAAAACCATGACAAGCCATCTGGTCAATGCGTTTATCCTCGCCACCTTTAAGGGAGGAGCGCTCAGGGTTATTTAAAACAGCTGAGTTGGACAACCCCAGAATTGGTGCATCCACCTCGGAAGGGGACGCCCAGCGCTTAACCGTATCCAAAGGGAAAGGATATCTTTTATCCCAACTCTGAAGAATGCCTGGGGGCCGAGCAGGCCTCTCCCATTCCTAGAAATAATTTATCAAAATGCTTTTGACTAGGAGTATCAATGGAAGACCCTGCCCCCTTCTCAGAATCAGCGCCAACAATTTGCTGATCATCTGAAGTATCAGATTCCTCAAACAACTCTCCTTCCTCCAGTGGAGAGTAATATGACCAATCCAGATAATCCACTTCATCATAATTAAATGCCGTAATGACCGGTGACAAGTGCTTTCTATTAGCGGTGGCATTTTTGGCAACCGTGGTAGAAAATAATTTGTCAAGAGTGGCCAATCTGGCACACACATCAGACTGTGACACCCCACTCATGACAACGTCACACGGGGCCCGAGTCAAAGTGGGAGGGGGAGGAGAGGGAGCCGGCGGTGCTGACCCAGAAGTCTGGGGTCCGAACTGCCGTGTAATAGTCTGCTGTGCACATGGTATACATAAAAATACATCATCCCCGGTTAGGGATACCCCACAACTCCACTTCCGGGATTGCCCCGAGGGGAGCCCGGTATCTGGGAATGCCTCCATACGGTGAACTTGTAGTTATTTGTAATGACCGAGGGAATTACGCTAATAAGCAACCCGGGATGCCCTTTTAATGTCCAAGTGGGAGGATTTGTATGTGAAGATTAATAAACCCAGGGACCTTAGGCTATGGACGTCATGAGGTCCACCATGAGGAACCCCCTAAGATCTACCTGCCAGAAACAATACACTAATAAAATGAAGAAAGGGGGGGCCCACAGGGCCACTCACAGTTGCCATAGGAACCAAGACGCTGAGTCCTCATGAATCGTGAGGTGAAGGGATAGAGCGGAAGAGGAAAGGGGGCGTGGCCAGCGCGGAGCGCGCCACTGACCTGCTCCACCCCCCTCCCTAACGCAACTTGTGAGGAGCGAGCTCCTCAGCAGTGTCCGAGGCAGAGGGGGCGGGCTGCGGCGACGCGCCGAAAGCCCGGCCCCGCCCCCAATGACAACGCGTGAGGGGAGAAGCTCCCCTCCATTTCCAAAGCGCCGGTGAAGGAAGAAAAGAAGGTAGCAGCCTGCAGCTGACATGCGGGACCGCCGACCGCTCGAGCCATGCTACAAATGTACAATGAAAACGGGAGCGGGCCGCGGCCTCGCGCCGAAGGCCCGGCCCCGCCCCCAACTGAGAGTGTGTGAGGGGAGAGCTCCCCTCAACACTCTCTGAGGTAAAAATTAGCGCTGCGGCGATAGTGCGTCCGCGGTGCCAGACCAAAAATGTAAAAAACACACTACACTTTCCAAATTCATTGAGGGATTACTTCCAGACGCTCCCCATCAACACGCAGCACCTCAGCAAGCTCCGTAGGCGGTGTACCACGAATAGAAGCCTGCATAGTAGGAGGATAGAGAGGCAGGACGTGCTGTATACCCCAGTGAGTGCAGCGCTCCTAACACGGTCCAAACTGCAAATAAAAAACTAGCCTAACAGCAATGCTAAAAGGGGGGGGGGGGCAACCCAAATTAGTAAAGGTGGAAGGGGGCCAAGTAGGACATACCGTCAGTGGACAGGGCATCCCAAACCGGGGTCACCAACCCGGTGTTACCGCCTACCTTCTCACGGCGGAGCCTAGCTCCTGAGCACCTGAGGTGCTGAATTACCCTCGCCCGGACCAGCAGCCAAGACTGGGAGGCATGTCATATAACAAGGATTAAATAAGGAAAAAAAGGGTCCGAGCGGAAATAGAAAAATAACTGGCCGGGAGTTGTCCCGGCTACCTGCAATCCCCCTGGGCAAGGAGGAGACATCATCTTCTGACTTGCTCGCCGTCTGCAGAGATGGAAAACTGGGTAATGAGTGGGAGGTCCCAGGTATTTATGGATCAGGGAGGGGCTTTCTTCTTTTTTTACTATCATCTCTGCAGAACGCCCTCTTCAGGTCGGTACTACCCACATGTTATGGATATCTTGAAGCGGGGTGTGTGACATACTTAGAATAACCCCCTTTTCCGCTTATTAACTCGTGCCCAAGACGGGCCGATTATACCTCAGATACTCTGATGAAAAACCATTGTTACCACCAATAACCTTTCTTCTTCCCCTCCTCCCGATCTATTTAAGGAGTCCGTCGCGCATAGGCCAACCAAGCAGGAAAGATGGTGTCGGTATACCTCGAGGGGTGGGTAAAATGCAGTAAAGACAAGTCAGCGCGGCGGCTGACACAAGAATAAAGGCATGTGAAAAGACATTGTAAAAAACACAGAATGCATAACATACCTATCTATACACATACACCCCCCCCTCTTTTCCCCCGAAGACTACAAGGAGGATGAGGGAGGACGGCGGCCACTTAAATAGGGCCCACCGATAGGTAGGGGCAAGGGGCAATAGTGCGGGAGGGGCATCCCATAGAGGCTCACCATAAGCCTGAACCGCCTACCCTTTGGTGGGGGATTGCGGTGGAGCAGCGCTCCTAAGCACCTAACAGCGGTGCTGCCTACCCTCACCCGACCAGCGCAGCCAAGGCTGGGAAGCATATTACTAGTGGAACGGGTGGGAATAGTCCTACAGGGCCGCAGGCTAATAGCCCCGCTCACCTGCGAGTAGAGAGCCAATTTCTCGTCCTTCGCAGCCAGACGAGCAGAAAGAGACCACCCGCAAAATAGGGGGGTAAATTAGGTGGCACCCACAACTCCTAATACTGTGGTGCACTACTTTGGTATTCCATGAATTTAACTGAACAAGAATGGGGGGAAAGCCCAAATGCCCCTATGAAATATCTAACCAAAGATTTTACTATTGCACACACTAATAATCTTAAAAGAGTGATACTTTAATAATTTGATTCAAATGTACAATTACAAGACAAACATATACATATCTAAAAAACATATAAGACAACTGTAATATCCTTATCTGCCACCGGGGGGCATGGGTGTACCCTAATATAAAATCATCCAGTAATGCTAACCTGTGTACCCAAAACAATATAAATATATCTCCTAAAACAACCTATACCTATATACAATCCAATTTATAGTAAAGTGCTATGTGCCAAAGTGCATCAATCTCATATAAGACAAAAATAATGATTCAAAACATCAAATCTGTGATCCCAACCCCAGGAGACATAAATCAATAACAAAAACAATCAATAATCACTTATCTCAAACTGGATGATGGTAACACCTCAGCTCCCCGCTCAATGGCTCATTGAACGGGGAGCTGAGGTGTTACCATCATCCAGTTTGAGATAAGTGATTATTGATTGTTTTTGTTATTGATTTATGTCTCCTGGGGTTGGGATCACAGATTTGATGTTTTGAATCATTATTTTTGTCTTATATGAGATTGATGCACTTTGGCACATAGCACTTTACTATAAATTGGATTGTATATAGGTATAGGTTGTTTTAGGAGATATATTTATATTGTTTTGGGTACACAGGTTAGCATTACTGGATGATTTTATATTAGGGTACACCCATGCCCCCCGGTGGCAGATAAGGATATTACAGTTGTCTTATATGTTTTTTAGATATGTATATGTTTGTCTTGTAATTGTACATTTGAATCAAATTATTAAAGTATCACTCTTTTAAGATTATTAGTGTGTGCAATAGTAAAATCTTTGGTTAGATATTTCATAGGGGCATTTGGGCTTTCCCCCCATTCTTCTTCGCAGCCAGACTGCAGAGAAATTCTGGGGATTTGTGGGAGGTCCCTAGGTATTTGAGGGGCCGGGAGGAGCCTATTTTCGATGTCTCTGCAGTCCAGTGCCATCTGGCGGAGTATATCCCACTTGTAAGTATTATATTTGGAGCAGGACGTACTGTATACTAAGAATAGACAACCTTGAGAGTAAGAATGGCCAGGGCAGCCTTCTGCACAGGTTCGAAAGGAGCACCCTGCAAGGCAGACAAGACCAAGTTCAAATCCCAAACAGGCAACATAGGCTTATGTGGGGGATGCACATGAGTAACCCCCTGGAAAAAAGACCTGATCAGAGAATGCTGGGCAAAGGACCTCTGGAAGAAGAACAGCCAGGGCCCTTCAGACTACTGAGTTGAAGTCCCAGCTCCAACCCATGCTGTAGGAACTCCAGGATCCTGGGAATAGAGAACACACGACAGGGGAGAGACCTAGACTCACACCAGTCAATGTAGGCACGCCAAACCCTATAGTAAATAGAAGAAGAAGACTTTTTCCTAGCCTTTATCATGGTATCAACAACAGAGGCAGACAGCCCCTTTTCCATCAAGATGGAGGTGCAGCAGCCAGGCCGTCAAAGCCAGAGTTTGTAAATTGGGATGGCGTAAATGACCCTGAGTGAGCAGGTCTGGAACCCTGGGCAGAGCGTACTGATCTACTGCCAGCTGCACCATGTCTGCGAACCACACTCTTCTTTGCTGGCACCCACTCCTGAGCTATGTTGCGCAGAACTCTGCCCAACAGGGGGAATGGAGGAAAGACATACAGGAGCTGAAAGTCCTGCCATGACATTGCTAGAGCATCTGTGGCCAGATGATCCTGGGACAGGAGCTTGTGATTGTGATGGGAAGCAAACAGATCCACATCTGGCTGGCCCCAATGGTGACACAGAGATTGAAACACCCTGTCGCAGAGGGACCATTCTACCAGGCGAGAGGTCCCCCTGCTTAGAGAGTCTGCCTGCCGATTCTCCACCCCCCGGAATGTACACAGCTGATATGCAGGGAACATTGCCCTCCGCCCAGGCCAGGATCAGAGACACTTCCTTGAGGGCCCCCTTGCTCCGGGTCCCTCCCTGATGATTGATGTAGGCAACCGCAGTCTGGTTGTCCGAGCGTACCTGAAGAGGCCAGCCCCGAAGGTGTTGGGTCAAGTGAGTCAGAACCAACCTGATCACCCTCAGTTCCAGAATGTTGATAGGTGTGTGAGCCTCCTGAGGGCCCCACCGCCCTTGGAACTGCAGGGACTTCCAGAAGCCCCCCCAACCTGTCAGACTGGCATCCGTGGTGACCGTCTCCCAGCAGGGGGCCAGAAAGGATCTGCCCACCAACAGGTTCCTGGAGTCCAGCCACCACGAGAGGGACCGCCTGACTAGGGGGGACAGAACAAGGACCTGGTCCAGGGACGCAGGATACTTGTCCAATACTGACAAGAGGTGGAGTTGCAGAGGCCTCATGTGAAACTGGGCATAAGGAACCGCCTCGAAGCATGACACCATCAGGCCCACCAGCTGCATTCCCTGCCTGGTGGAGGGATGAGGGCAAGATAGCAGGAACTGAACCTGCGCTAGCAGACTGTCCACCTTCTGCTGAGGAAGAAAAATCCTTGCCTGAACTGTATCCAGATTCATTCCCAGGAAGGGCGTCACCAAGGAGGGAGACAGGGAAGGCTTGTGATGGTTGATCACCAAGCCAAATGACTCCAGAGTGGACACTACTAGCTGAGAAGTGATGAGAATGTCGTCCAACAAGGGCTAGCACGCGAATGCCCTGAGACCTGAGCAGAGACATCACTCCTGCCAGCACCTTGGTGAACACTCTGGGAGCTGAAGTGAGACCGAAGGGTAATGCCACAAATTGGTAGTGCTGATCCTCCAGAGTGAACCTGAGGAATCTTTGATGACCTGGAAAAACAGGAATATGAAGGTAAGCATCCTTGATGTCCACAGAGGTCATGAAGTCCCCTGGACGCAGGGAACTGATGGCAGAGCTCAAAGTTTCCATGCGAAAGCGCCTGCACCTGACAAATTTGTTGAGGATCTTCAAGTCCAGGATGCGCCTGACTAAACCATCTCTTTTGGGCGAGGTGAAAAGGTTGGAATAGAAACCCTTGCCCCTTTCCCGCAAGGGGACCTGACAGATGACCCCCAGCTCCAGAAGGCTTTGCACCGCCAGAATTAGAGCCTGAGCTGACATAGGGTCCTGAGACATCCAGGATCTGATGAATCTTGGGGGCGGCCAGGCAGCAAACTCTATCTTGTAACCAGAGGACATCACCTCCTGAATCAACTGGTCTGAGACATGAAGCCTCCAGACGTGAGCAAAATGCTGAAGCCGTCCCCCCACCCGGATGGGTGAGGGCGCCCCTTCATGCCTGAGGGGGCTTGGGAGAAGACTTAGGCTTGGAGCCCCAGGATGAGCCAGGGCGTCCATGTCCTCTGGCCCTACCCCAGGAAATCTCCTCGGGCCCCAGTAAAGGAGACTCCCCTGCCCTGTCTGGATCCATGATAGGGGGAAGAAAAGGAGCCTTGGCCCCGAAAGGGCCGAGACTGCCTCCTGCGCTGGGGTAACCTGCCTCCCTTAGCAAACAGGTCCAGACGGTTCCCAAACAGGCGCAGGCACACACAGCAACAAAGGGGCTGGCACAAAAGCCAGTGCGGCAACCAGCCCACAAGCAGCTCACATACTAGCAAGCATGAATGCCTCTATTTTGTTACACAATTTCAACTGAACATGGTAATACCCAATATGTTGTAAGCCACTGTTTAGGCACAGGTACAGTATGCTTTTGGAGCACATTTTGGTTGGAATAAATTGCAGGAACCATGTTGCATTTGCAAAGCCCAAATATAAAGATTCCAAAAGAACCCCACTATTATTTTATTTAGATGTGTAGTGAGTATCTTAAACCTACATGGGTTTCACATGACTCTATTTGGGGCAGAATTTTTTTCATTTTTCTTGATCACTTGGTGTTGAATGGACCACATTGCAAAAGTCACCTCTTTGGGAGAGAAAGCTGCCATTCACATTCATTGTCTACCCTGGGGGTAATTCAGCAGCCATGTAAACTGTCACCTGGCTTTCTCTCCTAAAAAGTTGTGACTTCTCGGCTTCTGCTAAAGAGATCCCAATGTTATTAAAGGAGCACTATCGCAAAATATTGCATTAAAAAAGATAAATAATTGGGAGGCGACTTCAATACAGTCCTAGACCCCGCTGTAGACACATCCCGCGGGTCTTCTCACATGCCCTTCTCCTCCCTGAAGAAACTTAAAGCCCTACTTTTCAAAAACCAGCTAATGGACGCCTGGCGAACATTGAATCCCAGGGGAAGGGACTTTACATTTTTCTCAGCTGCCCATAACTCCTACTCGCGTATCGTCTGGTTTTTGGTCCCCCACAAGTTCCTTCATCTCATAGACAGCATGGATATTGGCCAGATTACTATCTCCGACCACGCCCCAGTCTCCATGACTATCTCCATCCCCCACTCCGCTCCCCTTAGAGGGCAATGGAGGCTCAATAGTTCCCTCCTTCAGGACCCTAGGGTCAGGGCGGATATTCAAAAGGCCATCACACAGTTTTTTGCAACGAATAATACAGGGGAGATCTCGCGGATGTCTCTGTGGGAAGCCCTTAAATGTGTTGTGGGGGGTCTTTTGATTAAACACGGGGCACGCCTCAAAAAAGAGCGGAACAAACAAATCGACCACCTGACCCAAGAAATATTTAAAATTGAAACCTTGCACAAGCAGTCCTTGGATGGGGCCTTGGGTGCCAAACTGGTTAGCCTGTGGGAGTCCCTCCGAGACATCTGTTTTGCCGAAGCCAAGAACCTAGCGGTGAGGTGCCGGAGGTTCTTCTATGAGTATAGTAACAAATGCGGCAAGGCACTGGCTAGGGCCTCGAAAGCTCAGCGTATCAGGAACTATATCCCTCACATCCAGGACTCTGGGGGTAACAGGCACCATCTGTCGGCCAACATAGCAAAGACCTTTAGAGAATTCTATGAAAAGCTCTACAACCTGCCGCAGGTTCACTCCGCCACCCAACAGAATTCCATAGACGCCTATATTCGGGAGTTGGGTCTCCCGCAACTCAAACAGGAGGTGGTGGATGCCCTAGATGGGGATATTGGGATGGATGAGCTTGCCAGAGCCATTAAAAACACCAAGCCAGGGAGGGCACCCGGACCTGATGGTTTTAGCTTAGACTATTACAAGGCATTCACAGAGACTCTGGGCCCTCAATTTATAACTTCTTTCGGCTCCCTAAAAGATGGCCTACCTCCACCCAGAAATAGCCTACGGGCAAACATTACGGTTATCCCCAAGATAGGTAAGGACCCAACACAATGCGGGAGTTATAGGTCGATTTCCTTGCTACACTGCGATATAAAGCTTTTCAATAAAATAATTGCTGATAGATTAGCCCCTCTAATACCTTCTCTCATCCATTGGGACGGATGGCATTTCTGCTACCCTCAGACACGTTGGCCTGGGAGAGAATATGTTCCGCTGGATCATGGCCTCCTACTCGTGCCCTTCGGCGTCCGTCGTGGTGAACAGGATGGCTTCCAAACCGGTCAATCTTGCGAATGGCACTCGACAGGGTTGCCTGTCTCCCCTGATATTTATCCTCACGCTGGAACCATTTTTACATACAGTGAGAAAGAATCCCGATATCACTGGCATTCGGGCAGGGAAGGGAGAGCACAGGGTGGCGGCCCAAAAATCTTCCGCCCTGAACATTAATATCCCCCCAAAACGGCTGAAGCTGATTTCGGAAACTTCCCATTTATCTGGGGACACAGATACCAGCGCAATCCCCAAAAATCTATAACCTGAACTTTCCCCCGCTTCTGCGGAGGGTGGAGGAGGACCTACAGAACTGGAATAAAAGCGCCTTTTCCTGGTTCGGCAGGGCTAACATAATTAAAATGAACGTACTGCCAAGAGTGCTATATCTCTTTCAGGCGCTCCCGATCAAGGTCCCCCACACTTTCTTCAGAAGACTGACCGGAATCTGTTCAAGGTTCGTTTGGGTGGGAAGATCTCACCGACTGGCTGCTTCTCTGTTGGCCCTTCCCAAGTGTTGGGGGGGACTGGGCCTCCTGGACTGGAAATCATATTACACCTCAGCACATCTTGCTTGTGTGATTGACTGGTGCAGACACTCTGACCTGAAGCAATGGACGCACATTAAGCAGGAAGTTTCGCCTACCCCCATGTCGGGGCTCCCCTGGGTGCCGTTGGACCGAGCCTCTGAACTGAACAAACACCCCACAATCGGTCCCACACGGCGGGTAGTGGGTAGGATCTTCCCGAAACAAGATCCTTTGTTCCTGGTGCTGGGTCATCCAGACTTTCCCACGAGCCACTCAGGGGGCACCTTCCCGGGCCTGGCTGAAACAAAAACTTTTTAGGACCATGCATCTGTGGGACGGGACTGGTTGGTTGAGGGTGAAGGACCTGGCTTCTAGGCATTCCCTGCAGCCCCTTAGTTCCTGGCAGTCCCTCCAACTATCACACTTCCAAAATTCTCTTGATCGGGCTGCCGAGGACTCCAGACCCCTGACCCCCTTCGAGCGAACATGTGTGGGCAACGGGCATTTCAAAGGAGCATTGTGGTATGTGTACTCCCTGTTGATTAGCCCTCCAGACTCCTACACTCCTCCATTCATGGAGGGGTGGGAGAGAAAGATGAATAGGACATTTTCCGATGAGCAAAGGTTGGCCATGTTGCAACTGGCGCACAAATCCTTAATGTCCTGCAGATACCAGGAAGCCTCATACAAAATCCTGACCCGATGGTACCTGGTTCCATACAGACTATCGAGAATATTCCCCCCCCCCCGCGCCCCCCCCTCTGTTGGAGGTGTTCACGTGCTAGAGGCACAATGTTACATATTTTCTGGGAATGTGAGGGACTCACTAGGTTCTGGGGCAATGTTAGGAAAATAGTTTTGATGTTGACGGATATTGACCTGGGTGAGGATCCGGCAGGCTATCATCTCGCCCCCACATCCATTCGGAGACAGAGCAAGTCCCTACTTGCCCCACTCCTGAATGCGGCCAAGACATGTATCCCGGCCTGCTGGAAACCTTCCGACCCCCCTACTACCGCAATGTGGCTCGAGAGGGTCAGAGACATAGGCAGGATGGAGGAGAAGACGGCCTCCCTGAAGGGGAACCTAGAAAAACACAGGGTGGCGTGGGTCGAGTGGGACCGCTTCACCTTCTCGGCGGAATACCTTGACTATCTGCGGGAGTGGCTGATTAAATACCGGTGAGGGGCCCCCTCCCTCGTGGTGCGCCTCCCCTCCCTTACCCCTCCCCCCCTCCTCCCACCCGTTAGGCCCCCCTCTCCTCCCCCTTCGGTTAAGTGTGTTCTGTGTCTTACCCCCTTCCTTGTGTATCTTACTGTCCCATGTTTTCTCCGATAGTTGTTTATAATTTTGCCTTATGGAAAAGGGGGGGCGTAATATGCAGGTCTCATGTTTAACTGTTGTATTGTACTGGGTAGGCGAGGGCGGGTAGGAAGGAGGCTTCGTTGGCTCAATGGTCCCTTGGAGGAATGGAAGGTAGAGGGAACGGACTATGGGGTTTGAGGTACAGTTTGCCAGTTGCGCATGGTCGGGGCGTAGAGATTGTGTTCCATGTTATTGTCTCAGCTTAATGTCCCCTGCGGACATTTGTTGATCTGCCCGCCTTGTACCTATGTCGCCTGGTTCACTTTTATTGCTGTAATGAGTGTGGCCTGTAATATTTGCTTCTTTAATAAAAATAAAAAACACACTTGAGCTTTTAGATGACATATTTCAGAGATTCTAGAAATAAAATAGCTTTTTCAAGAATGGTGAGGCAATACAATTTATAGATATTTAGTTTGATTGCACAGAGCTTTAAGACTGTGTGGCTGTGTCTCTCAGAATTTGAACACTCAAGAATGTAGCAAAATGCCAGCTCCAATGCAGTTCAGGAGTACAACATCTGCAGGGGTTAAACCAAACCAACAGCCTGGCACAGTTCGAAAAGAAAGGTAGTGGTAGTGGCCATTTTGGAGCTTACTCTCCCAGCATCTCAGCAGCACTTCCTGTTTGCAGGTGGCCTGCAAATGCATGAGCTGC
This sequence comes from Gastrophryne carolinensis, assembly GCA_027917425.1. NCBI lineage: Eukaryota > Metazoa > Chordata > Amphibia > Anura > Microhylidae > Gastrophryne > Gastrophryne carolinensis. The sequence continues at coordinate 266,937,199 of CM051234.1, forward strand.
CATCTTGTTTTCAAAATTTACCACAGCAAGAGTTGGAAAAGGGTAAATACATTTTTATGTGCAGCAATGTAATTTGCTCTGGGGATGCATGCATATTAGTACTTTAAAAGCCTCCTAGTGGCAGCAATTGTAAATGTGTAACACAAGTAAAAAAATATAGGTTAAAACCTTCTGTCCATTAGATAAGCTGGGTACCGCTTTAGATATGCGTTCCAACATAGATGAAAAAAATACAATTCTGTGATTACTCACCTGTAGAATTGATATTATGAGTATACAGTACATCCTGCTCCAGATAAGAATCATTACACATGGGTATTACTCCGCCAGATGGCGCTGGACTGCAGAGACAGCGAAATTGGCTCCTCCCGGCCCCTCAAATACCCGGGACCTCCCACAAATCCCCAGCATTGAAAAGCAGTTAACGAGAAGCCGGAATAATTAAAACAGAACCAACTAGTAACTATAACAATGATAACAATCACCATACAGGGAATCCAGGACAATGCAAAACCAAGGGTGGGGTGGAGCAGGACGTACTGTATACTCATAATATCAATTCTACAGGTGAGTAATCACAGAATTGTATTATTCTTAGTAAACAGTACGTCCTGCTCCAGATAAGAATCATTACACATGGGACATCCAATAGCAGTGTCCATAAAGTAGGGTGGGATCCCCAAAGGTAACAACAGACAAGTTAGACCACTGCCGCCCTGCAGAACCTTGCGGCCAAAAGCAGCATCAGCTGAGGCCCTAACATCAACCTTGTAAAACTTTGAAAAGGTATGAACAGAAGACTAAGTATCGGCCTTGCAAACTTGTTCAACAGAAGCCTGGTGCTGAAAAGCCCAAGAGGCACCAATAGCACGAGTAGAATGAGCCGTAAGGAGGAAGGAAGGATTCTTCCCCTTAGCAGAGTAGGCCTGAATCACAGCCTGATGGATCCATTTGCTGATAGTAGATTTAGCAGAAGCCAGACCCTTCCTAGGCCCAGAAGGGACCACAAAAAAAGCATCAGTTTTTCTGAATGGAGCAGTAGCCACCAGATAGTACTTCAGACACCTAACCACATCCAAAGAATGCAAGACCCTCTCCTTAGCATTACTAGGATTAGGGCACAAGGAAGGAAGAACAATGTCCTGATTCAAATGAAAGGCAGACACAACCACTGGCTTGAAGCGAAATACCACCTTGTCCTGGTGTCTCTCAAAGTAGGGGGGCTGGATGGAAAGCGCCGCCAATTCATACACATGCCTAACAGAGGTGAGACCAAAAAGACAACCTTGAGTAAGAATGTCCAGGGCAGCCTCCTGCACAGGTTCAAAGGGAGCACCCTGCAAGGCAGACAAGACCAAGTTCAACTCCCAAACAGGCAACAAAGGCTTACGTGGGGGATGCACATGAGTAACCCCCTGGAAAAAAGTCCTGATCAGAGAATGCTGGGCAAAGGACCTCTGGAAGAAAACAGCCAGGGTAGAGACATGACCCTTCAGAGTACTGAGTTGGAGCCCATGCTGCAGGAACTCCAGGATCCTGGGAATAGAGAACACACGACAGGGAAGAGACTTAGACTCACACCAGTCAATGTAGGCACACCAAACCCTATAGTAAATGGAAGAAGAAGACTTCTTTCTAGCCTTTATCATGGTATCAACAACAGAGACAGACAGCCCCTTCTCCATCAAGACGGAGGTTTCAACAGCCAGGCCGTCAAAGCCAGAGTTTGTAAATTGGGATGGCGTAAGTGACCCTGAGTGAGCAGGTCTGGCACCCTGTGCAGAGCATGCTGATCTACTGCCAGCTGCACCACGTCTGCGAACCACACTCTTCTTGGCCACCTGGGGGCCACCAGTATTGCTGGCACCTCCTCCTGAGCTATCTTGCGCAGAACCCTGCCCAACAGGGGGAATGGAGGAAAGACATACAGGAACCGAAAGTCCTGCCATGACATTGCTAGAGCATCTGTGGCGAAGGCCAGAGGATCCTGGGACATGGAGACAAAGACCGGGAGCTTGTGATTGTGATGGGACGCAAACAGATCCACATCTGGTTGGCCCCAACGGTGACACAGAGATTGAAACACCCTGTTGCAGAGGGACCATTCTCCCAGGCGAGAGGTCCCCCTGCTCAGAGAGTCTGCCTGCAGATTCTCCACCCCCGGGATGTACACAGCTGATATGCAGGGAACATTGTCCTCTGCCCAGGCCAGGATCAGAGACACTTCCTGGAGGGCCCTCTTGCTCCGGGTCCCTCCCTGATGATTGATGTAGGCAACCGCCGTCTGGTTGTCCGAGCGTACCTGAACAGGCAGGCCCCAAAGTTGATGAGTCAAATGAGTCAGAACCAACCTGATCGCCCGCAGTTCCAGAATGTTGATAGGTGTGTGGGCCTCCTGAGGGCCCCACCGCCCTTGGAACTGCAGGGACTTCAAGAAACCCCCACAACCTGTCAGACAGGAATCCGTGGTGACCGTCTCCCAGCAGGGGGCCAGAAAGGATCTGCCCACCAACAGGTTTCTGGAGTTCAGCCACCACGAGAGGGACCGCCTGACTAGGGGGGAAAGCACAAGGACCTGGTCCAGGGACGCAGGATCCTTGTCCCATAGTGACAAGAGGTGGAGTTGCAGAGGCCACATGTGGAACTGGGTAAAAGGGACCGCCTAGAAGCACGACACCATCAGGCCCACCAGCTGCATTTCCTGCCTGATGGAGGGATGAGGGCAAGATAGCAGGAACTGTACCTGCGCTAGCAGACTGTCCACCTTCTGCTGAGGAAGAAAAATCCTTGCCTGAACTGTATCCAGATTCATTCCCAGGAAGGGTGTCACCAAGGAGGGACAGAATTGGGAGAAAAATTGGGATGGTTGATCACCCAGCCAAATGACTCCAGACTGGACACTACCAGCTGAGTATCCAACTCTGCCTGTTGGAGGGACTGAGAAGTGATGAGAATGTCATCCAGATAGGGCAGGCAGCAAACTCTATCTTGTAACCGGAGGACACTACCTCCTGAATCCACCGGTCTGAGACATGAAGCCTCCAGACATGAGCAAAGTGCTGAAGCCGCCCCCCCACCCGGATGGGTGAGGGCGCCCCTTCATGCCTGAGGGGGCTTGGGAGAAGACTTAAGCTTGGAGCTCCAGGAGGAGCCAGGGCGTCCACGTCCTCTGCCCCTACCCCAGAAATCTCCTCGGGCCCCGGTAAGGGAGACCCCCCTCCCCTGTCTGGCACCACGGTAGGGGGAAGAAAAGGAGCCCTGTCCCCGAAAGGGCCGAAACTGCCACCTGCGCTGGGGTAACCTGCCTCCTTTAGCAAACAGGTCCAGGCGGTCCCCAAACAGGCGTAGGCCTCTGAAGGGAAAACCAGTTAGAGCTTTCTTGGCAGTGTTGTCAGCAGCCCACTGGCGCAGCCAAACCGAGCGGCGTATAGCCACCACAAGGGCAGAGGTTCTGCCACACATCCTAATGGTATCATCCAAGGCAGAGAGGACATAAGTCACAAAAATACAATTCTGTGAAGTACTCACCTGTAGAATTGGTATTATTTGTATACAGTACGTCCTGCTCCAGATATAATACTTACACTTCTCCGCCAGATGGTGCTGCACAGCAGAGACATGGAAAAACAGGCTCCTCCCGGCCCTTCAAATACCCAGGGACCTCCCACGAATCCCCAGCATTGAAAAGCAGTGAACAAGAAGCCGGGAGAATTAAACCACCCAGAACAACTGGTAATGATAACAATGATAACAATCACCATACAGGGGATCCAGAATAATGCAATAACAGGGTGGGGTGGAGCAGGACGTACTGTATACAAATAATACCAATTCTACAGGTGAGTACTTCACAGAATTGTATTATTCTTAGTATACAGTACGTCCTGCTCCAGATATATTACTTACACTTGGGACATCCAATAGCAGTGTCCATAAAGTAGGGTGGGATCCCCCAACAAAAGGTGACAACAGGCAGTTTAAACTACTGCCACTTGCAAAACCTTGCGGCCAAAAACAGCATCAGCTGAGGCCCTAACATCAACCTTGTAAAACTTTGAAAAGGTATGAACAGAAGACCAAGTAGCGGCCTTGCAAACTTGTTCAACAGAAGCCTGGTGCTGGAAGGCCCAAGAGGCACCAATAGCACAAGTGGAATGAGCAGTAAGGCGGAAGGGAGGATTCTTCCCCTTAGCAGAATAGGCCTGAATCACAGCCTGACAAATCCATTTGCTAATAGTAGACTTGGCAGGAGCCAAACCCTTCCTAGGACCAGAAGGGACCACAAAAAGAGCATCAGTCTTCCTGAAGGCCGCAGTGACTACCAGGTAGTACTTCAGACACCTTACCACATCCAATGAATGCAAAACCCTTTCCTTAGCGTTGCTAGGATTAGGACACAATGAAGGAAGGACAATATCCTGATTCAAATGAAAGGCAGACACCACCTTTGGCAGAAAATCTGGCTTAAAGCGGAACACCACCTTGTCCTGGTGTCTCTAGTAGTATGAGGGCTGAATAGACAGAGCCGCCAGCTCAGACACACGCCTGACCGAAGTAATAGCCACCAGAAAAAAACACTTTGAGGGTAAGTACAGCCAGAGCAGCATCCTGAATAGGCTCAAAGGGAGCACCCTGTAAGGCAGACAAAACCAGGTTCAAGTCCCAAACAGGGACCGTAGGCTTACGGCAGACAAGCCTTTCTCCATCAAGATGGAGGTTTCAGCAGCCAAGCCGTCAAAGCCAGAGGTTGTAAACTGGGATGGCGTAGGGAGCCCTGAGTGAGTAGATCTGGCTCCTCCGGCAGGACGTACTGGTCTACTGCCATTTGTACTACGTCTGCGAACCACACTCTTCTTGGCCACCTCGGGGCCACCAGAATCACTGGCACCCTTTCCAGGGAAATCTTGCGCAGAACCCTGCCCAGCAGGGGAAACGGGGGGAAGGCATACAGAAGCCGGAAATTCTTCCAAGACAGTGACAGAGCATCCGTGGCCAAGGCCAGAGGATCATGCGACAGGGAGACAAAGACCGGGAGCTTGTGATTGTGACGGGATGCAAACAGATCCACATCTGGTAGGCCCCACCGGTAACACAGGGACTGGAATACCCTGTTGCAGAGGGACCACTCCCCCTGACGGGAAGTCCCCCTGCTCAGAGAGTCTGCTAGAAGATTCTCTACCCCCGGGATATAAACAGCCGAGATGCATTGAACATTGGCCTCCGCCCATGTCAGAATCTGCGACACTTCCTGGAGGGCACCCTTGATCCGGGTCCCTCCCTGATGGTTGATGTAGGCAACCGCTGTCCTGTTGTCTGAGCGCACCTGCACAGACAGACCCTGCAGGTGATCGGTCAACTGTTCCAAAACCAACCTGACTGCCGTAGTGGTAGTGGTAGATGGGTAAATGGGCCTCCTGAGGGCCCCACCTCCCCTGGAACCTCAGGGATTTCCTAGAATCCCCCCCAACCTGACAGACTGGCATCCGTGGTGACCGTCTCCCAGGAGGGGGCTAGAAAGGACCTGCCCTTTAGCAAGTTCTTGTGGTCCAGCCACCACGAGAGGGACCTTCTGACCAATGGGGGAAGCACACAAACCCCGTCCAAGGACGCGGGGTCCTTGTCCCATACTGATAGAAGGTGAAGCTGTAGAGGCCTCAAATGGAACTGAGCAAAGGGCACCACCTCGAAGCTCGCCACCATCAGGCCCACCAGCCGCATTCCCTGTCTGAGAGAGAGCTGGGGGCACGAGAGCAGGGACCGCGCCTGCGTAGTCAGATCTTCCACCTTCTGTTGGGGAAGGAATATTCGTGACTGAACCGTATCCAGAATCATCCCCAGGAATGGGGTCACCGGTGAAGGGGACAGGGAGGACTTGGGATGATTGATCACCCAGCCGAAGGACTCCAAGGTGGACACCACCAGCTGAGTGTCCCGCTCCGCCTGCTGTAGAGGCCATGAGGCGATGAGAATGTCGTCCAGGTAGGGCAGCACTCGAATGCCCCCTGACCTTAGCAAGGACATCACACCCGCCAATACCTTGGTGAACACCCTGGGAGCTGAAGTGAGGCCAAAGGGAAGAGCCACAAATTGGTAGTGATGATCTTTCAACTCGAACCTGAGAAACCTTTGATGCCCGGGGGAACACAGGGATGTGAAGGTAAGCATCTTTGATGTCCACAGACGTCATAAAATCCCCTGGTCGTAGAGAGCCAACGGCCGAGCGCAGGGTTTCCATGCAAAAGCGCTTGCTCTTGACAAATTTGTTGAGGATCTTTAAATCCAGAATGGGCCTGACTGACCCGTCTCTTTTGGGTACTGTGAAAAGGTTGGAGTAGAAACCTTCTCCCAATTCTCTCAAGGGAACTTTGCAAATAACTCCCAGCTCCAGAAGTCCTTGTACTGCATGCATCAGGACCTGAGCTGACACCGGGTCCTGGGGCATCCGGGACCTGACAAATCTTGAGGTGGGCCGCACAGCAAACTCTATCTTGTAGCCGGAGGTAACTACCTCCTGAATCCATCGGTCTGAGACTTGACACCTCCAGACGTGCGCGAAGTGCTGTAGTCGTCCCCCCACCCTGGCGGGCGAGGGCACCCCATCATGCTTGAGGGGTCTTGGTAGGGGGTTTGGATTTGGTCCCCCAGGAGGAGCCAGGGCGTCGCCCCCTGCTCCTATGCCAAGAGTCTGTGCGAGCCCCCGCGAAGGACACCCCTTTACCCTGCTTAACGCCTCTGTAGGGGGCTGAAAGGGGGCCCTGGTTGCGAAAGGGCCCGAGACTGCCGCCTGCGCTGTGGTAACTTACCTCCTTTAGCAAAGAGGTCTAGGCCCCGAACAGGCGTAGTCCCTTGAAAGGGAGCCCAGTAAGGGCTTTCTTAGCAGCATTGTCGTCCGCCCACTGTCTCAGTCATACTGCGCCGCGTATAGCCACCGCCAAGGCGGAAGATCTGGCACACAGCCTAATAGCATCGTCCGATGCAGACAGGATAAAGTTCACAAATACATCACAGTTAGACAGTGCATTAATAGTATCAGCAGGCAACTCGTCAGGGGCGTCAAGTGCATTCCTGACCATGGCCCTGAGCGCCACGGCAGTAATGGCCAGAGCGCAGACCGGGTGCAGTGCCGCCCCTCCAAACGCAAAGGCATGGCACGCCAATTGATCAATGCGCTGGTCCTCAGAATCCCGCAGTGTAGTAGTGTCGGGAGAGTGCATAATAGAGGTGTTAGACAGCCCTAGAATAGGATCATCGACCAAGGGGGGCGATGACCAACACTTGACCATGTCAGCAGGAAATGGATACTTCCTGTCTAGACTCTTAGGGATCCCGGGAAGTCTACTGGGATGTTCCCACTCCTTAAGCACGAGGTTATTGAAATGGGTCTGCTCAGGAAATTCCAATCGAGCCTTAGCAGTATGGAATAGCTCACCCCTTTGCCTGGGAGCCGCAACAGGGGGAGAGATGGACAAAACCTCGAAAATCTGAAGCAATAGCTTATCAGTATCATCCGGGGTCCAGTGATCAGAACCAGAATCATCATGACTTCTCATCAGATGACTTTGAGTCAGAGATCAGCTCCTCCTCGTACGAAAGGGTATGATCATATAGATGAGTAAACTCATCAGACGTAGGGAATGGAGCAGAGTCAGGGACAAGGTGCCGCTTTTTTGCGGTAGTCTTGCGCGCTAGAGTACTAGCAAGCAATTTTTCAACACTGGCCAGTCTAGTAGCCACATCAGGATGAGAATCCCCGCTTGTATTGGGGGTTAGACTCAGGCTTGGTTGGGTAGGTGAAGTGAGGCGAGGTGCAGACTCAGCCCCAGAAGGGGCGGGAAGTACCAGTAACGCCTGCTGTGCACAAGGGACGCAGATCCGAGCATTGTCACCGTTGATAGATGAGACCCCACAAGCTACACACAGCCGGGCTTGTCCCGAGGGAACCCCGTTAACAATATCCTGGGATGCCTCCATATGGTGATTAATGGGCACAATAGGCCAGTAGGGATTGATGCTGTAGGCTACCCTGGATGCCCCCAAAGACCCGCAGGGAAGTGGGAGTAATTATACTAGGTCCAACTGGGAAATACACCGGGCCGGGAGAAGCCACTGGATTCGACAGTCTGAAAGACATAATGGGAATAGGGGTGTCAGAGCCATGTGCAGTAAGTAAGACAAATGAAAATTGCCCGCGAGGGCACTTACAGATCGAGGGAGGAGGAGGACCGTTACCACGCGCGCGCGCAATGAGCATCGAAATGGCGGCAAGCGGACCTCGAAGGGCGGGCCAGAACGGGCTGTGACGCTGAGCGCGCCAAGTCAGCTCAGACAGCAGAGTGAATGACACACTATAGAAGCCAAAAACGGGGAATACTTCCCGATGCGCCCAACAACAAATACCAATAAAGACGCCACAGCGTCTGAGGCGCCGCCGCCACCTGTTCACACGCCCGTCAGGAAGGGTAGATAATCGCCCGGCCGATAGACAATTGAAGAACAACAGCGCGGCTCTGACACCAGGTGTATAAGTCAAGGACAAAACTAAGGCCATAACGTGTACTGAATACACCAGACCACCACACCCCCCCCTTTCTTTCCCCCCGAACTACGGGGGGAACAAGGGAGAATGGCGACCCTTTGAACAGGGTCCACCGCTACACGGGGTATGGGGCAATAGTGCGGGAGGGGCATCCACAAGAGGCTCACCATTAGCCTAAACCGCCTACCCTTTGGTGGGGGACTGCGGTGGAGCATGGCTCCATAAGCACGCATGGTGCTGCCTACCTTCAACCGACCAGCGCAGCCCAGGCTGGGAGGCACATCACCGGGAGGACGGGTGGGAGTAGTCCAACAGGGTCGCAGGCTTTAATAGCCCCGCTCACCTGCGAGAGAGTGACACATCATGTCTTCGCAGTCAGCACTGCAGAGAAATCTGGGGATTCGTGGGAGGTCCCTGGGTATTTGAAGGGCCGGGAGGAGCCTGTTTTTCCATGTCTCTGCAGTGCAGCGCCATCTGGCGGAGGATAACCCAAGTGTAAGTATTATATCTGGAGCAGGACGTACTGTATATTAAGAATAACCTCACAACGAGAAAGTGCATTAAACTCCTCACCAGACACATCATCAGGGGCACCATCTAGGATAATTCTAAGCAGGGTCCTAATAGCCACAGCCGTAATGGCAGAGGCACAGACCGGGCGCAGCGCCGTCCCCACACATGCAAAGGCATGGGACGCCAGCTGATCAATACGCCGGTCCTCACCATCCCGCAGCGTAGTAGAGTCAGGGGAATGCCTGACAGAGGTGTTAGACAACCCTAGGATCGGGACATCCACCTCAGGTTGGGATGACCAACGCTTCACCACATCAGCAGGAAAGGGATACCTCTTATCCCAACTCTTAGGTACACCGGGAATCCCATTCCCTGAGCACAAGATTATTAAAATGGGCTTGCTCAGGAAACTCTAGACGTGGCTTAGCAGTATGAAACAATTCCCCCTGTTGCCTGGGGGCCGCAACCAGGGGAGAGATAGGCAGTACCTCAAAAATCTGAGCCAGCAGCCTATCAGTATCATCTGGGGCCCAGGGGTCAGAGCCAGAATCATCATGACCCCTGGGCCTCTCATCAGATGACTCCGAGTCAGAGAATAACTCCCCTTCTTCCAAAGGGGTATAGCCAGACAGTTCCAAAAACTCATCAGCACCCATAGGGAAAAGAGTGACATCAGGCGTTAAGTGCCGCTTTTTAGCAGAGGCCTTACGCGTCAAGGTATTAGCAAGCAACTTCTCAACACTAGCCAGTCTGGAAGACACATTAGGCTGAGAATCCCCACTGGTATGCAACTCAATGGGAGTCAAATTTAAGCTTGGGGGAGTAGGTGAAGCCATACGAGGCGCAGGCCCAGCTACTGGTAGATCAGGCTGCAGCGCAAGCACCTGCTGGGCACAAGGTACACAGACCCGCACATTGTCAGCACTAGTAGGGGACACCCCACAAGCAACACACAGCCGGGCTTGTCCCAAAGGAACATAGGCCCAAAGGCCTCCATATGGTGATTATAGCGGCACAATAGGCCGATAGGGATTCACGCTATAAAAGCAACCCGAGATGCCCCAATAGCCCGCCAGGGAAGTGGGAGTAATTTACACACTAGGCCTCACAAGTTTAATAACTAAATAGAGGGAGTAGGGCCGGGAGAAACCAATAGAGGTCGGCCCGTTTGAAAGACATAAGCGAAGAGAACCCCATAAGTGACATGCATAATGACATAGGGTAATAAAAACCGCCCGTGAGGGCACTCACGGACCGCGGTAGGTAGACGCCAGTCACACAGCAGCCGAATCCAGAGAAAATGGCGCCGGGTATACCTCGAGGGGCGGGCCGCGGAGACAGTGACATGGAACGTGCCAACCGCGGGCCCCGCCCCCCCCGAAGAGCGCGCAGCAAGAACACGTGACAAGCAGCCAATAATGGCGCACCAGCGCCTGAGGTAATTCCGCGCGGCGACATATTTAAAAACGCAACCAGTGCAACCAAGTTAGCGCGGCGACCGACACCAACCAGACAAAACATAATACAGTGAAGCACCAAGGCATATACACGCACCCCCCCCCCCCCCCGAGAGCTACAAGGGAGAGCGAGGGAGGACAGCGGCCACTTAACATAGGGTCCACCGATAGACAGGGGCAATAGGGCGGAAGGGGCATCCCATAGAGGCTCACCATATGCTTATCCCGCCTACCCTTTGGTGGGGGATTGCAGTGGAGCAGCGCTCCTAAGCACCTGACAGCGGTGCTGCCTACCATCACCCGGACCAGAGCAGCTAAGGCTGGGAGGCACATTAATAATGGAACGGGTGGGAATAGTCCTACAGGGCCGCAGACTAATAGCCCCGCTCACCTGCGAGAAGAGAGAGCCATCTTGTCCTTCGCAGTCCAGACTGCAGAGAAAATCTGGGGATTTGTGGGAGGTCCCGGGTATTTGAGGGGCCGGGAGGAGCCAATTTTCGCTGTCTCTGCAGTCCAGCGCCATCTGGCGGAGTATTACCCCTGTGTAATGATTCTTATCTGGAGCAGGACGTACTGTATACCAAGAATACAAATATCCAATAGGCTATGTGTGCATACACTTCAACGATGTCCTGCTCTGAGAATGAGCAGCAATATACTACACATTCACCTCAAAGTGAGGGGTTCACACCAGCAGTGAGAAGGAAAACACTACAGCTAGCCCTGAAATAAAAATAGAAAAGTAACACAAACACAATTATGGCATAACTCAGACAAAAAAAAAAAAACTTAAAGAGGAACAACCACTCCCCTAGAGTCACTAGGAGCCAGAGGTATACCTGTGCCAAGCACCGTCCTTGCTGCTCTGAGCTCATCACATCAAAGAAAATTTGTATGAATTGAATCCTGCACCATGGGAACAGGGAAAATGAGAGTTTAAAGGCCATCTTGAAGGATACACAAAACGGGGCATCCCAATCGGAATGCCCCCACTAGGAGGAACAAAGCCAAAGATAGTGAAAATCTTGGGTTTTGTTCCTATTTAAGGAACAAATAAGACAATTCTGCGAGTACTCACCTGTAGAATTGCTTTTACTATGCCTGGCACGGCCTGCTTCAAGAAGTCCTTACGTATGGGTTATTCCGCCACAAGGTGGCACAGTGTACTGCAGAAGAGTTGTGGCTCCTCCCGGCACCATATTGTTAGGGCAAGCGCTGCGCGCCCATCTCGCAGCACTTCACTTACCTCCATGGCTGAATTCAGCTGTCATCCATCTCACAGCACTTCCCTCACCTCCATGGCTGCTTCCAGCTGTCTCCCTTCCCCCCATGCTTCCTCCTCGCACCGGATTCCTGAGATTTAAAGGACCTGTACACCACTGATTGGTGTCTGGTCATCCAATCCTGCATCCACTTCCTCTATTTAAAGAGGCATGACTTTCCATCAGTGCAGGATCTTGGTCTTTCCATGCCAGTTGTAAATCAGTTGCTTTTGGATTGCTCACCCGTGCACCGACCTCTGCCTGTCCCCGACTCTGAGCCTTTGCTGCCTGCCCCGACCTTGGCTACTCACCTTTACTACGAACCTGTGCTGCCAGCCCTGACCTCTGCCTGTACTCACTACATCTTTTGCCTGCCCCTGTACACCACACTGAACCTCGGCTAACTGTGGAACTGGGCCGCTGTTGGGGGGGGTAGCGACCTGGGGGTCACTCGCCGCTACAAGACCAACCTGCCTTGCGGTGGGCTCTGGTGAATACCGGTGACCTTTTAGACTCCGCTCCCCTGACATGGCACTCGCCATCAGTTCCACAGTCAGAGCGGATCCACATCCAAGATCCCGCTGAGGTGCCGTTGCCTAACGCCACTGAATTGCCTGCTATTGTGGCTATGCAGACCCGCCAAATTAATCAGCTCTAGGATATGATGCAGCAGTTACTATCGATTCAGCAACAGCAAGTACCACCACCGGCCCCAGCTTTGCCACCACAGACTCCTGTAGCATCTACAGCTAGAATCCGTCTCTCCTTGCCGGCTAAATTTGACGGAGATGCCAAGTTATGCCGAGGCTTCCTTGCTCAGTGTTCCTTGCATTTGGAGATGTTGGCGGATCAATTCCCCACTGAATGAGCTAAGGTGGCCTTTGTCATTAGTTTGCTTTCTGGAAAGGCCTTGGCCTGGGCCACTCCCTTGTGGGATTGCAATGACCCAGTCTCTTCCAACATCCGCACCTTTGTCTCAGAGTTTTGCCAGGTATTTGAAGAACCAGCCTGGGCTTCATCTGCTAAATCGGCCCTTTTGAATTTGGTCCAGGGTGAGTCATCTGTTGGGGAATACGCCATTCTGTTTCGTACTCTAGCATCCGAGCTGTCTTGGAATAATGAGGCCTTGTGTGCCTGCTTTAAGAACGGACTTTCAGCAAAATTAAAGACGCTCTAGCTGCACGCGATTTGCCTTCATCTCTTACCGATCTCATCCATTTGGCTACACGCATTGATGTGCGTTTTACTGAAAGGCGTGAGGAACTCCGCCAGGATAGAGACTCTCAGCGCCGTAGGAGGGCATTCCATCTGGCTCCCGTGTTTCAACACCCTTTGTCCGCGCATGTGCCTTCCAGTGAAGAGGCCATGCAGGTCAACCGATCTTGCTTGACCCAGCTAGAGAGAACTCGTAGAAGGAACGAGAACCTTTGTTTGTATTGTGCCAGCTCTGAGCATTTTTTGAAAGACTGTCACGGACCGGGTGGAGCGGACTTGGATGTGGATCCGCTCTGACTGTGGAACTGATGGCGAGTGCCGTGTCAGGGTAGCGGAGTCTAAGAGGCCACCGGTATTCACCAGCGCCCACCGCAAGGCAGGTTGGTCTTGTAGCGGTGAGTGACCCCCAGGTCGCTATCCCCCAACAGCGGCCCAGTTCCACAGTTAGCCGAGGTTCAGCGTGGTGCACAGGGGCAGGCAAAAGACGCAGTGAGTATAGGCAGAGGTCAGGGCTGGCAGCACAGGTTCGTGGTGAGCAGCCAAGGTCGGGGCAGGCAGCAAAGGTTCAGAGTCGGGGACAGACAGAGGTCGGTACACGGGTGAGCAATCCAAAAGCAACTGATTTACAACTGGCATGGAAAGACCAAGATCCGGCACTGATGGAAAGGAAATGCCCCTTTAAATAGAGGAAGTGGATGCAGGATTGGATGACCAGACACCAATCAGTGGTGTACAGGCCCTTTAAATCTCAGGAATCCGGTGCGCGCTCCGTCTAGTGGACGGAGACGTGCGTGCACCTGACCATGTGAGGAGGAAGCATGGGGGGAAGGGAGACAGCTGGGAGCAGCCATGGAGGTGAGGGAAGTGCTGTGAGATGGATGACGGCTGGATGCAGCCATGGAGGTAAGTGAAGTGCTGCGAGATGGGCGCGCAGGGCTCGCCCTAACACATATAAAAACCCGATCACCAATAGACCAATCCAGCGTTGATAAGCAGTTATTCAAGAAGCTGGGAGATAATAAAGGTAAAAAAGGTAACAAACCCCAACAATTTGGAACAATCACCATAAAGAGGCAACCAAGAATAACGATAACAAGGGTGGGGTGAAGCAGGCCGTGCCATGCATAGTAAAAGCAATTCTACAGGTGAGTACTCACAGAATTGTCTTTTTCCTATTGCATGGCACGTCCTGCTTCAAGAAGTCCTTACAGCATTGTCCGTAAGGTAGGGGGGGATCCCCAAAGAGTAACAACAGGCAGTTCAAACCACTACCGCCTGAAGTACCTTGCGGCCAAAAGCAGCATCATCTGAGGCCTTAGCATCAACATTGTAAAACTTGGAAAAAGTATGAACAGAAGACCAGGTTGCAGCCTTACAAACCTGTTCAACAGAAGCTTGGTGCTGAAAAGCCCAAGACGCACCAATAGCACCAGTGGAATGAGCAGTAAACCTAAAAGGAGGAACCTTACCCCTGGCAAAGTAGGCCTGCTCCACCGCCTGACAGATTCACTTGCTGATAGTGGATTTAGCCGGAGGCAAACCCTTCCTAGGTCCAGCAGGAAGAACAAAAAGAGCGTCAGATTTCCTGAAAGACTCAGTAGCAACCAAATAAAACTTCAGAGCCCTGACAACATCCAAAGAATGAAGGGTCCGCTCCTTGGAATTAGCAGGGTTAGGACACAAGGAAGGCAAAACAATGTCCTGATTGAGATGAAAAGCAGACACAACCTTAGGCAAGAAAACCTTAAGAGACAGAATGGGCAAAGCAGCCCCACGGATAGGCTCAAATGAAGGACCCTGCAGAGCAGACAACACCCGATTCTGGTCCCAAACCGGTAGCATAGGCTTACGTGGCGGACGCACATGAGTGACTCCCTGGAAAAAAAGTCTTAACCAACCGGTGATTGGCAAAGGATCTTTGGAAAAAAATTGCCAGAGCTGACACCTGTCCCTTGAGGGTACTAAGCTGAAGGCCCGAATCCAAACCATGTTGCAAAAATTCCAAAATCCTGGGGATAGAAAACACCCGACAAGGAAGAGACTTGGACTCACACCAGTCAATGTAAGCATGCCAGACCCTGTAATAGATAAAGGACGAAGACTTCTTCCTAGTCCTAATCATGGTATCAACAACAGAAGCCAGCAAGCCCTTATCCATCAAGATGGAGGTTTCAGCAGCCAAGCCGTTAAAGCCAGCAGTTGTAAATTGGGATGGCACAGTTGTCCCTGGGTGAGCAGATCTGGATCCTGGGGCAGGACATACTGATCTACTGCCAACTGCACGATGTCTGTGAACCACACCCTCCTTGGCCAACAGGGGGCCACCAGAATGGCTGGTACCCCTTCCTGGGCTATCTTGCGCAGCACCCTGTCCAGCAGAGGAAAAGGAGGGAACACATAGAGAAGCCGAAACTCCGTCCAAGGCATTGCTAGCGCATCCGTGGCGAAGGCCAGAGGATCCTGTGACAGGGAGACAAACCTGGGAAGCTTGTGATTGTAGCG
Source organism: Gastrophryne carolinensis (assembly GCA_027917425.1). Lineage (NCBI taxonomy): Eukaryota > Metazoa > Chordata > Amphibia > Anura > Microhylidae > Gastrophryne > Gastrophryne carolinensis. Next base: position 266,952,684 of record CM051234.1, read on the forward strand.
GGACGCAAACAGGTCCACATCCGGCTGACCCCAGCGGTGACACAGGGAGTGAAATACCTTGTTGCTGAGGGACCATTCCCCCAGCCGAGACGTCCCCCTGCTCAGGGAGTCTGCCACCTGGTTCTCCACCCCTGGAATGTAAACCGCCGAGATGCAAGGGACATTTTCTTCCGCCCAAGGCAGTATTAGGGACACTTCCTTAAGGGCTTGCATGCTCCGAGTCCCTCCCTGATGATTGATGTAGGCAACCGCCGTCTGGTTGTCCGAGCGGATCTGAACCGCCCGACCTCGAAGGTGTGTGAGAAAGAACCAACCTGATCGCCCTCAGTTCCAGGACATTGATGGGAGCATGGGCCTCATGGGGGCCCCACCGACCCTGGAACTTCAGAGACTTCCAAAAGCCCCCCAACCTGTCAGACTGGCATCTGTGGTGACAGTCTCCCAGCACGGAGGCAGAAAGGTCCTGCCCACTAGAAGGTTCCTTGAGTCCAGCCACCACGATAGGGACTGTCTGGCCAGGAGGGACAGAGCAAATTCCTGATCCAGGGACCCAGTGTCCTGATCCCAAACTGACAAGGGGTGCAACTGAAGAGGTCTCATGTGAAACTGAGCAAAGGGGACCGCCTCGAAGCAGGACACCATCAGGCCCACTAACTGCATCCCTTGCCGGATGGAGGGATGGGAACACAAGAGCAGAGCCTGTGCCTGCATCCGAAGGCCCTCCACTTTCTCCTGAGGCAGGAATACCTTGACCTGAAAGGTATCCAGAGTCATGCCCAGAAAGGACCTCACCAAAGACGGAGACAGTGAAGACTTAGGATAGTTGATCACCCAGCCAAAGGACTCGAGAGTGGAGGTCACCACCAGCGTATCCTTCTCGGCCTGATGAAGAGACTAAGCCTCAATCAGGATGTCGTCCAGGTAAGGGAGGATGCGAATGCCCTGATTCCGCAGCAGAGCCATCACGCCCGCCAGCACCTTGGTGAACACCCGAGGCGCCGAGGTGATACCGAACGGTAAAGCCACAAACTGGTAATGCTGATCCTCTAGAGCGAACTTGAGAAATCTCTGATGACCTGGAAAGATTGGCACGTGAAGATAGGCATCCTTGATGTCCACGGAGGTCATGAAGTCGCCCGGGCGAAGGGTACTGACAGCCGAGCGTAGCGTCTCCATGCGGAAGTGGCAAACTTGTTGAGAATGTCTCATTGGCATGTATTGTTATTAGATCCGAAGGTTGCAAGAGTTGTGGGCTCTGGACCCTTATTGACGGCTAAACGGGCCAACAACATAAAAGATCTGTTAGTACGTAGTGAATACAAAGTCCACCAAGTGAACAGAACTAACAAGAATATAGTGGGCTCTTTTAGTTGTGGCCATTGTGGGATCTATCCATTCATGATCAAAACAACCAGCTTTACCGGACCAAGGTGTACAAAACCCCGCACAATAGGCGCATTTATCAATTGGGATTTTCAAACTTAATGGTTCTGGTAGAGGGGGATCCTGGGATGTATGTTTGCTACAGAAGGAATCAAGATTTATTTATGAACTGGGTACTATGGTCCCGTTGGGCCTGAACATAGACATGGGTCTAAAAGCTTTTCTATAACCTTGTCCAGAGGTAGGACCCTTGTTGGCAATTGGGTAGGTAGCTCAGGCGCTGAATATTTTGTGGTATTTGTATATATGTTTCCTGGATGAATCATTGATCCAGTATCCCTCTTGTTTGTGGGGTTGAGCGGCGTCACGGGGGGTTGTACGGGTTTTTTCTTCACTGGGTGTGGGTGTTTTTTCTGTTTGGTATCATGCACTATTCACCCCTTATTCTATTTTCACCACTTTTTATCCCTAGCTTGCCATCTATCCCTATATTCTCCGTTGCTTATATTTATTTGCCTTACCAAGCTATATTTAGATGCTAAAGGGCAATGCTGCTGTATATAGTGTGATATAGGTATAGTTATGGCGGCTGTGATGGGGATAGCCTGCCTACTACCAAACCGCAACAGGTTTATTAATCTGAATTACATTAGGGTTTAGGTATGCTTTATTTGCTATATCCTGCTGCTGTTTCTTAGTTTGACTGTGCAATGTATACATTGTGTTTGGTTGCTGTATATGAGGTGCTTTATTAATTTCACTTAGTCCCAGTACAAATAATAGACATGAAATGGGAGGGTGTTTGGCCTGATGTGTGCAAGTAATGTGTAGTATGCATGGCTAGAGCTGTAAAAAGGAAGCTTGAATGTCAAACTAGCTCCGGTTTTTGCTGGAAGGGTTAAACATCCTTCCTGAGCTGTGGACAATTGCCTGATGCTGACTGCGCAGGTGTAAGACGCAGTGAAACCGGGTCATGTGACAAGGAAGTGGAATTGGTTGCAAGCTTGAAGCCTGGGTCTCTAATGCGCAATTGCTAGCGCGTGCCAATGATTGGCCAACAATAGAGTACCATCTACATAAATTGCCTAATAGAGTCGGCCCCCCTCTTACCCTGACAAAGCTTGGACTTCCTGGTGATACGCGGGAGGGGTGAGATCACTGGTAAATATCGCCGCAAGATGCAGGGGTGACGGGTTGTTGCATCTCCCCTTATATACACACTCTGGGCTGAGTTTGGAGCGCCCAGGAGTGATTGTGCTGTATGCACACTGAACCTGTTACCTACTTTGGAAGGCTGATGCCTATATGCCTGCTTTCTACACAGTGCTGATATTCCAACTGTGCTGTGAATGTGAGCATTAAAGCTGAATCATCCCATATATGTGTCAGTATACTGTGGCTCAGCAGATGAGCTGAAGCAATTTGGCTGGAATTCACGTGGTCCCTGTGATGAGTCCTGGTTGCAACCAGTATTACAGCACCCAGGCGTAGGCTCCTGGACTTTTCTATAGTGGACATCAGCTTAGTCCCGGTGGAGAGGAAAAGTCAAGTGCTGATTTACAATTGTACAATCCTTCAGGTTCCAAGAGAGGATACAGTGTTGTCCCTATGATTTTTGCTGGCCAGCATTTTTTCTGTGTGAGCGGGGTGAATGCGGGTGTGTGCATGGAGTCCAGGTCGATCTGGCAGGGGCCCTTAGTTTAAAGAGGACCAACACCCAGGGGTGATCGGCCCAGAAATCTATAAGATTCCCGGGCCGATCACCTCCCACCCCGCGGGACATCCGAGATCGGGATGTCCCGCGGGGTGAAACCCCCCAGAAACCCCAAAAACCTCTTACCTGATCCGCCGCCGCCGCCTCCCGCGCGCCCCTCCAGACGTGCGCGCGCCCGCGCTGGCCCTCTGTGAATGGCCGGCGGGGGGGCGCGCGCGCCGAGAGTGACGCGCGGGAGGCGGCGGCGGCGGCAGCGGAAGCGGCTTGGACGTTCCTGATCCCCGCCTGGACGTTGGCGGGGATTGGCTGCGCCGTTCACGTGGGAGCGTTGAGAGGTAAGTTTTTTGGGGTTTCTGGGGGGTTTCACACAGCGGGGCACCCCCGATCGGGGTGCCCCGCCGAAGTGGACCAAAACCCAGGATAGTCAAAATCCTGGGTGTTGGTCCACTTTAATGTATTTGTATTTTAAAGGAGCAGTATCGCGAATTTTTCTTGGTGACTTATACTTAAATGGTACTTGGAATGTAGGTAAGTGTTGGAGTAAGAATTACAAATGTAGAAAAAAATGATGTGTGTGTTGAGCAGCTGGAGACTAATAGCTCATGTTTATGTCTTGTCAGTGTCGGGAGCCGACTTCGCCTGTTCCATGCTGAGGAGAGGGAGATACAAATGTATCAGTTCCATGCTGAGGAGAGGGGGAAACAATGTATCAGTTCCACGCTGAGGAGAATGTATCAAAGTCTCAGCTGTTCAGTGCTGGCAGCCATAAGATAACATTGCAACATTGCCTGGCCAGAACTTATATATCTAAAACAGAGAGAAAAGCTCTAGAAGTCATTTAGCCGATTTTGACAGTTTTCCCTTCATGTTGGCTCTGCTGCAGAATCTTTCAGTTTACCATTTTCTCTTTCATATTCTTATTTTTCATTTTTCCATATGATCTTTCTTTCAGCTTTGTGTGTTTTGAGCAAAGCCCAACCCAGGATTTTCACTATCTGGAGTTTTGTTTTGTGCCCCTAGGGGCATCCTGACTTGGGATGCCCTGATATGTGAAATCCCCAAGTTCGCCTGTAAAAACGTACCTTTCCCTGTCCCACAGCGCATGCGCGGGCTCTCATCCAATCAGCGCTGTTTGCACGCAGATGGGGAGCCTGAGCAGTAACCTTCCTGGCCGCCCGGCCTGTCTAAATGACTATCTGCGTGAGCGCGCCAGAAAAATGGGGGGATCTGTAGTTATCCAGGGGTCGTTTCACACAGTGGGCATCCTGATTTAGAATGGGGTTTTGTTCCACTTTAATACCTTTAGATTTTCCTGCACAGTTATTCAAAGAAGAATTTCAGTCATTTTCAGTCAGTTTAGTTAATTTTGTATAGATTTTACACATTTGAGTCACCTGGTCTCATAACAAAAGCAGCACCTCACACACACACACACACACACACAACCGTTACAGTGTCAGCCTCTGAGGTAAAGTGTTGCTAGGAGACCAGTGGGATAATGAAGCAGCTCACTAAATACAAGCTAGCAGATCCCCCTATTCAGCAGATGGACTGAGCCATTTTAATTATACAATTTAAAAGAGAGGCATATATTTTTTTCTTTTTCTATCGCCAGATTATTCATACACATGTTTATAAGCTATTGTGTGGCTATTTAATTATTTATCTTTTTTAATGCAAATTATGTATGTACCCTGGTCTTTTCATACATGTATCTGTTTGGTGCCATAATTTTTGATAATAAAATGTGTCTTTTGGCTATATTGCCCGTACATTAATGGCCAGCCCAGCATTTAACCAATTGTGATAGTTTGTCTTTTATCAAACTTGTTGAGACCCTTCAAGTCCAGGATGGGCCTCAAGGACCCATCTTTCTTAGGGATTGTGAAAAGATTGGAGTAGAACCCTGACCCCTTTCCTGGGAAGGCACCAGGCAAATGACTCCTGCCTCCAACAGACGTTGAACCGCAAGGCGCAAACCCTGAGCTGACAGAGGGTTTTGAGACATCCGAGATCTGATAAATCTTGGGGGCGGCCAGGCTGCAAACTCTATCTTGTAACCGGAGGACACCACCTCCTGAATCCACCGGTCTGAGACGCGGAGCCTCCAGACGTGAGCAAAGAGCCGAAGCCGTCCCCCCACCCAGAGGGGTGAGGGCACCTCCTCATGCCTGAGGGGGCTTGGGAGAAGGTTTGGGCTTGGGACCCCATGAGAGACCGAGGCGACAACGGGATCTGCCACGGCCCCAAGAATCTCTGCGGCTACCTCAGAAGAGGGAGCCACGACCTCCTCTGGGGGCACGAAAAGAGGGGATAGAAGCGGAGGGCCCCGGAAAGGGCCGAGGCTGCCTCCTACACTGGGGCAGCCTACCATCCTTGGCTAGAACATCCAAACGTTCACCAAAGAGCCGCAGCCCCGTAAAGGGGAGCCCAGTGAGAGCCTTAGCAGCAGCGTCAGCCGCCCACTGACGCAAACAAACAGAGCGGCGCATAGCCACCAAAAGAGCATAGGCCCTACCACTCAGCTGTACCGCATCATCCATGGCAGTAAGGATAAAGGCAACAAAATCAGAGTAAAGCAAGAGGGCCCTATAATCCTCCCCCCTTCTACCAGCCGAAGCGCCATCAAGGAGACGCTTGAGCTGTTTCTTAAGAGCAATAGCTGTAATGGCAGCAGCGCAGACCGGACGCAACACAGCCCCCGCAAATGTAAAAGCATGGCAGGCCAGCTGATGCATGTGCCGGTCCTCGCTGTCCTGCAGTGTAGTAGTGTCAGGGGAAGGCATGACCGAGGTGTTGGACAGCCCTAGAATGGGAGAGTCCACCTCAGGGGGACACGACCATCGCTTGACCAGATCAACGGGAAAGGGATACCTCTTATCCAACCCTTTGGGTACCACAGGCAATCTACTAGGACGTTCCCACTTCTGGAGCACCATATTATTGAAATGGCCCTGCTCAGGGAACTCCAGGCGCTGTTTATCAGGACGAAAGAGCTCACCCTGCTTCCTCTTAGCCACCTCAGGGGGGACAATGTGCAAGATTTCAAAAATGTCAAACAGGTTATCAGTGTCATCAGGGAACCATGAGTCCTCCCCAGACGCAGACCCAGGGTCACTGTCATAACCCTCCTGCTGGTCCTCAGAGGAGTCAGAGTCCTGGAAAAGCTCCCCCTCCTCTAGGGAGTAACGGCCACCAAAAGCGTCAATTCCCTCATCCTCCTCAGGAAAGAGGGAGGGCACGGGAGCCAGGTGTCGCTTCTTGCTAGAGGCCTTACGTGGAACAGGCCTGGCAAGCTGCCTTTCAATGCTGGCCACACGAAGTTCCAGATCAGAATGTGACCTCCTGCTAGAATCCCCCTCACTGTGGGCTAAATGCAGGCGCGGAGGGGTAGGCGATGCCGAAGGGGGCGCAGAGCTGGGAAGCAAAGCGGGTAACCCAGCCTGGGCCACAACGATACCCTGGGCGCACGGCACGCTCACGGAAGGCACTGTTACTCAAAGGGGATACCCCACACATGGCACACAGCCGGGATTGCCCCGAAGGGCCCCCGAGCACGCTATCCCCAGAAGCCTCCATATGGTGATTAACACAGGCACAATAGGCCAGAACAGGGTAAGGACTAATAAAAAAGTCACCCGGGATGCCCCCCCAAGGGATGCCCCCAGACGAGAAGGGGGAGATGAGGGGGGGATAAGGAGCAGAACCGGGAGAAACCACAACCCACAGTTGTTCCGCCTGAAAGACTTAAGTAATATGCACATAAGCATCCCGCAACACATGCCCCATGGAAAAAAAAAAACCCAAAGGGGACTCACGGACCAAGTAGACCGAAGGACACCAAGCCGCCAGGTCACAGTAGGAAGCGACACAGAGAGATCACCGCCGCAGCTCAGGGAGGAAGAGGGACCCCGGACGCGCAGCAGAATCAAGATGGCGCCGGCAGAGGAACCTCGAGGGGCGGGCCGCGGGTGGACGACGCGATACGCGTCATCCCCCAGCCCCGCCCCCCTGAAAAGCGCGAAAACAACGCTCACGTGACCGCGCCAGCGCCATCACATGCAACAAACGCCTCACAGTTATAGCGACGCCCGCCGCGAGCGGAGTACAAAGCGGCAAAGGCGGCGAAAAAACAGTTGAAACACCATAAGACAATAAAACAACACTCGCCGCTACCACCCGCCCCCCGAACCACGTCGGGGAGAGGCGGAGAGAGGAGAGTGAGCAGGCCGCGGCGAGAGCCAGGTCAGGGACGGGGGTGGGGGGGGGGCCAGACACCTGAAAACAAGGCACACAGTCCCCAAAACCCTCACCCCCTCGGAAGCTAGGACAGGAACTCCGCATCCCTCAGTAGGCTCACCATAAAGCCTATGGCCGGCTACCCTTTGTGGTACAGGGTCTGCGGCTTGGAGCAACGCTCCTTGAGCACCTGACCCTAGTGCTCCTCTACCTTCATCCGATCCGTCAGCCGAGGCTGGGAGGCACAGAGGGTCCAGAAATTGGTGGAAATAGACATGAAGGGCCGCAGGCTTGGTTGCCCCGCTCACCTGCGCAATATAAAGAGCCATCTTCTATCTTCGCAGAATCAATGCAGAGGAAACACTGGATTGGTCTATTGGTGATCCTGTTTTCATATGGTGCCGGGAGGAGCCACAACTCTTCTGCAGTACACTGCGCCACCTTGCGGCGGAATAACCGATACATAAGGACTTCTTGAAGCAGGCCGTGCCATGCAATAGGAAAAAATAAAACAAATATTTGGTGGCTATGGGAAAGATACACTAAAATAACAGAGAGCCTGTTGTGAATAGCTCAATGTTTTTAGAAAAAAGTCAGTAAAAAACACTTTTTTGTTTAATTACTTCCCACCAATTGAGATTCTCAGACAGTGGATGGGCCACCAGGTGGGAGACGTCTTGGAGTCTTACATAGCTGCCTCTCCAACCGTTAAGTGCTAGTTGTAAAACTCGCGTAGCTGACTATACACTCACATGAGCCCACGATCGATCCAGCCAAGTCTTCTATTTCCCCCTATTCCCCACCCTTCACTTCCTATGGTGCTGACAGTTCACAAAAAAAAATGGCACTTAACTCCGCCCACTAACCGGCCCGGTCTTCATACGGGCCCTACGATCGCCGGGCTCTTCTGCTGTGAGGAGAGGGCCTGGAACAGGACCAACCCCACCCCCCCTCCCCCGTGCTTCCAATGGCACTGCTGGCCGCTGCCAGATGACCTCATCCCGCTCTCGGCGCAGAGAGTCCTCAAATTCGGTGGTGATCAGTGGAGAGGGGGTGGAGGGGCAGGGGACTCTGGTTCCGTCTTCCCCCATCCACGGATCACCACCAGCTGTCATCGGATTGGCGCAGGACATATGATCCAAGTGAGTAAAAAAAAACCATTTACTCAGTTTTATTTTTTTTTTTTACAGTTAAACCTTTGGGTACTGGTAAGGGATCCATAAGACCCATATACCAGTTCACAACAAGGCTTGGGGGGGTGGCAAGTCACTTGCGGCAAGTGGGAGGGGGGGGGGCAGAAAAGCCTGCGGCCCGCAAAGGCTATGTGGACTTTCAGAACTGGGGACAACCGAGGCTGGCTTCTGCGCCCCCTTGTCTACAAGGCCGCATTTTTTATTTTTATGGGTTTTAACCCATATAGTTTATATTTTATTTAAAAATGGTGAAAAATAGCCTGTCAATAGAGGTTGACAACATCTCAGGTAGGACGGGGACCTTGCCTGTGAGCTGTGTGTTTTATGGAAGCAGTTTTCACTATCCAAATAGTTGCCCAAAACACTGCTGCTAGGCATGTGTAAAGTTGAGTGAGCTCCCTCACCTCATCAGCAGCCATAGCCAGGGCCGTATTTACCACTAGGCATTTCTAGGCACGTGCCTAGGGCGGAGCTACGATGGGGCGGGGGCGGAGGCCAGCAACAATTAATAAAAAAAAAAAAATGATCTGCGAGCAGGCCCACTATGCCTGCTACCACCACCCGGAGCTGTCTGGAACGGCAGCACCCTGCCAGTGTATTGGCCTGCCCCCCTCACCGATGACAGGAGGAAGACTCCGCCTCCTCCCCTACTACGTGCGTCACGTGCAGTGACAGGATGGTTCACTTCAGCGTCTGCTGCCCGCCCCCTGCGGGCCTGCACAACCCGTCTCTGCCGCCGTGGATGCTGCATACAGGGGCTGTATCAGCCTGCTCCCTCACGGATGACACAGCTTCCCTGCTACCGCTTGAGCAGCATGGAGTGAGAGGTATGTATTTTATTTTAACTGTATGTTTTTATGTGGCTGTTAGAGCCGCAGAACAGTCAGAACTCTGGTTACTCTGGTAGGCATAGGTAGCTCATGGGTTAATACGCCCTCCCCCCCCCTCCCGCACTCCTTGCTGACAGTCTGAAAAGTAAACGAGCAGCTTCCAGTCTCTCCATCTACCACCTCCATGAGCAGCGCTGCTGGGAGTGACGTCATCCTCTCCCAGCCGCCTCTGCGCTGCTTGTCAGGCAGTGGATGGTGGGAGCAGAGGCAGAGCGTTTTACTTGGAAGGAGAGAGGTACAGACTGTCAGCAAGGAGAGAGGTACAGACTGTCAGCAAGGAGAGAGGTACAGACTGTCAGCAAGGAGAGAGGTACAGACTGTCAGCAAGGAGAGAGGTACAGACTGTCAGCAAGTAGAGAGGTACAGACTGTCAGCAAGTAGAGAACTACAGACTGTCAGCAAGGATAGAGGTACAGACTGTCAGCAAGGATAGAGGTACAGACTGTCAGCAAGGATAGAGGTACAGACTGTCAGCAAGGATAGAGGTACAGACTGTCAGCAAGGATAGAGGTACAGACTGTCAGCAAGGATAGAGGTACAGACTGTCAGCAAGGAGAGAGGTACAGACTGTCAGCAAGGAGAGAGGTACAGACTGTCAGCAAGGAGAGAGGTACAGACTGTCAGCAAGGATAGAGGTACAGACTGTCAGCAAGGATAGAGGTACAGACTGTCAGCAAGGATAGAGGTACAGACTGTCAGCAAGGATAGAGGTACAGACTGTCAGCAAGGAGAGAGGTACAGACTGTCAGCAAGGAGAGAGGTACAGACTGTCAGCAAGGAGAGAGGTACAGACTGTCAGCAAGGAGAGAGGTACAGACTGTCAGCAAGTAGAGAGGTACAGACTGTCAGCAAGGAGAGAGGTACAGACTGTCAGGAAGGAGAGAGGTACAGACTGTCAGGAAGGAGAGAGGTACAGACTGTCAGCAAGTAGAGAGGTACAGACTGTCAGCAAGGATAGAGGTACAGACTGTCAGCAAGGAGAGAGGTAAGGACTGTCAGCAAGGAGAGAGGTAAGGACTGTCAGGAAGGAGAGAGGTACAGACTGTCAGCAAGGAGAGAGGTACAGACTGTCAGCAAGGAGAGAGGTACAGACTGTCAGCAAGGAGAGAGGTACAGACTGTCAGCAAGGAGAGAGGTACAGACTGTCAGCAAGTAGAGAGCTACAGACTGTCAGCAAGTAGAGAACTACAGACTGTCAGCAAGGAGAGAGGTACAGACTGTCAGCAAGGAGAGAGGTACAGACTGTCAGCAAGGAGAGAGGTACAGACTGTCAGCAAGGAGAGAGGTACAGACTGTCAGCAAGTAGAGAGGTACAGACTGTCAGGAGGGAGAGAGGTACAGACTGTCAGGAAGGAGAGAGGTACAGACTGTCAGCAAGGAGAGAGGTACAGACTGTCAGCAAGTAGAGAGGTACAGACTGTCAGCAAGGAGAGAGGTACAGACTGTCAGGAAGGAGAGAGGTACAGACTGTCAGGAAGGAGAGAGGTACAGACTGTCAGCAAGTAGAGAGGTACAGACTGTCAGCAAGGATAGAGGTACAGACTGTCAGCAAGGAGAGAGGTAAGGACTGTCAGGAAGGAGAGAGGTACAGACTGTCAGGAAGGAGAGAGGTACAGACTGTCAGCAAGTAGAGAGGTACAGACTGTCAGCAAGTAGAGAGGTACAGACTGTCAGCAAGGAGAGAGGTACAGACTGTCAGCAAGGAGAGAGGTACAGACTGTCAGCAAGGAGAGAGGTACAGACTGTCAGCAAGGAGAGAGGTACAGACTGTCAGCAAGGAGAGAGGTACAGACTGTCAGCAAGGAGAGAGGTACAGACTGTCAGCAAGTAGAGAACTACAGACTGTCAGCAAGGAGAGAGGTACAGACTGTCAGCAAGGAGAGAGGTACAGACTGTCAGCAAGGAGAGAGGTACAGACTGTCAGCAAGGAGAGAGGTACAGACTGTCAGCAAGGAGAGAGGTACAGACTGTCAGCAAGGAGAGAGGTACAGACTGTCAGCAAGGAGAGAGGTACAGACTGTCAGCAAGGAGAGAGGTACAGACTGTCAGGAAGGAGAGAGGTACAGACTGTCAGGAAGGAGAGAGGTACAGACTGTCAGGAAGGAGAGAGGTACAGACTGTCAGGAAGGAGAGAGGTACAGACTGTCAGGAAGGAGAGAGGTACAGACTGTCAGGAAGGAGAGAGGTACAGACTGTCAGCAAGTAGAGAGGTACAGACTGTCAGCAAGGAGAGAGGTACAGACTGTCAGCAAGGAGAGAGGTACAGACTGTCAGCAAGGAGAGAGGTACAGACTGTCAGCAAGGAGAGAGGTACAGACTGTCAGCAAGGAGAGAGGTACAGACTGTCAGCAAGGAGAGAGGTACAGACTGTCAGCAAGGAGAGAGGTACAGACTGTCAGCAAGGAGAGAGGTACAGACTGTCAGCAAGGAGAGAGGTACAGACTGTCAGGAAGGAGAGAGGTACAGACTGTCAGGAAGGAGAGAGGTACAGACTGTCAGCAAGGAGAGAGGTACAGACTGTCAGCAAGGAGAGAGGTACAGACTGTCAGGAAGGAGAGAGGTACAGACTGTCAGGAAGGAGAGAGGTACAGACTGTCAGGAAGGAGAGAGGTACAGACTGTCAGGAAGGAGAGAGGTACAGACTGTCAGGAAGGAGAGAGGTACAGACTGTCAGCAAGTAGAGAGGTACAGACTGTCAGCAAGGAGAGAGGTACAGACTGTCAGCAAGGAGAGAGGTACAGACTGTCAGCAAGGAGAGAGGTACAGACTGTCAGCAAGGAGAGAGGTACAGACTGTCAGCAAGTAGAGAGGTACAGACTGTCAGCAAGTAGAGAGGTACAGACTGTCAGCAAGTAGAGAGGTACAGACTGTCAGCAAGTAGAGAGGTACAGACTGTCAGCAAGTAGAGAACTACAGACTGTCAGCAAGGAGAGAGTTACAGACTGTCAGCAAGTAGAGAGGTACAGACTGTCAGCAAGTAGAGAACTACAGACTGTCAGCAAGGAGAGAGGTACAGACTGTCAGCAAGGAGAGAGGTACAGACTGTCAGCAAGTAGAGAGGTACACACTGTCAGCAAGGATAGAGGTACAGACTGTCAGCAAGGATAGAGGTACAGACTGTCAGCAAGGATAGAGGTACAGACTGTCAGCAAGGAGAGAGGTACAGACTGTCAGCAAGGATAGAGAACTACAGACTGTCAGCAAGGAGAGAGGTACAGACTGTCAGCAAGTAGAGAACTACAGACTGTCAGCAAGGAGAGAGGTACAGACTGTCAGCAAGGAGAGAGGTACAGACTGTCAGCAAGGAGAGAGGTACAGACTGTCAGCAAGGAGAGAGGTACAGACTGTCAGCAAGGAGAGAGGTACAGACTGTCAGCAAGGAGAGAGGTACAGACTGTCAGCAAGGAGAGAGGTACAGACTGTCAGCAAGGAGAGAGGTACAGACTGTCAGCAAGTAGAGAGGTACAGACTGTCAGCAAGGAGAGAGGTACAGACTGTCAGCAAGGAGAGAGGTACAGCCTGTCAGCAAGGAGAGAGGTACAGCCTGTCAGCAAGGAGAGATGTACAGACTGTCAGCAAGGAGAGATGTACAGACTGTCAGCAAGTAGAGAGGTACAGACTGTCAGCAAGTAGAGAGGTACAGACTGTCAGCAAGGAGAGAGGTACAGCCTGTCAGCAAGGAGAGAGGTACAGCCTGTCAGCAAGGAGAGAGGTACAGCCTGTCAGCAAGGAGAGAGGTACAGACTATCAGCAAGGAGAGAGGTACAGACTGTCAGCAAGTAGAGAGGTACAGACTGTCAGCAAGGAGAGAGGTACAGACTGTCAGCAAGTAGAGAGGTACAGCCTTTCAGCAAGGAGAGAGGTACAGCCTGTCAGCAAGGAGAGAGGTACAGCCTGTCAGCAAGGAGAGAGGTACAGCCTGTCAGCAAGGAGAGAGGTACAGCCTGTCAGCAAGGAGAGAGGTACAGACTGTCAGCAAGGAGAGAGGTACAGACTGTCAGCAAGGAGAGAGGTACAGCCTGTCAGCAAGTAGAGAGGTACAGCCTTTCAGCAAGGAGAGAGGTACAGCCTGTCAGCAAGGAGAGAGGTACAGCCTGTCAGCAAGTAGAGAGGTACAGCCTGTCAGCAAGGAGAGAGGTACAGCCTGTCAGCAAGGAGAGAGGTACAGCCTGTCAGCAAGGAGAGAGGTACAGCCTGTCAGCAAGTAGAGAGGTACAGCCTGTCAGCAAGGAGAGAGGTACAGCCTGTCAGCAAGGAGAGAGGTACAGCCTGTCAGCAAGGAGAGAGGTACAGCCTGTCAGCAAGGAGAGAGGTACAGCCTGTCAGCAAGGAGAGAGGTACAGCCTGTCAGCAAGGAGAGAGGTACAGCCTGTCAGCAAGGAGAGAGGTACAGCCTGTCAGCAAGGAGAGAGGTACAGCCTGTCAGCAAGGAGAGAGGTACAGACTGTCAGCAAGGAGAGAGGTACAGACTGTCAACCAGTAGAGAGGTACAGACTGTCAGCCAGTAGAGAGGTACAGACTGTCAGCAAGTAGTGTCGGGAGGAAAGGGTGGGGGAGGAGGGAGAGGGGGCTTATTAACCCCTGAGCTACCCATACCTGCCAGCATACTATAGTATGCTACAAGTACTTTCTACTTTACTCCATATTACTACCTGCATGTGCAGCCTCTCGTCTAGGCTGGCATCACTTTGCCTTCTCCTCCAGCTATGCACATCCCTGCCAGCCATTCAGATACGGCTGGTGAGCCAGTTGCTCCCTGCACCAGCACCAGAAAAACACGAGTTTTCTCAGATACCTAGGAATTTGCCCCATGGGATAAGGAGGGATGCGCCCCCCCCCCCCCCCCCCAAGGTAAGGAAGTAGCGGGCGGGTAGTCAGTGAAGGTGGGGAAATGTATAGTGGGTTTTTTTAAATGTTTCAAGGAGGAATACACTTATGCGTATATGAATGAATGGGGGGTGGGGAAACATTATGTTGGGGAATATATTTTTATCTTATTAAAGTGGACCAAAACCCAGGATTTTGATGGGGGAATGTGACAGATTGCCAAAGCCCTGCATGTAAACAGAGCCATTGGCCAAGCATTACATATGCAGGGCAAGTGGCTCTGATTGGATGAGAGTGCAGGCATGTGCCGTTGGGCCAGGAAAAGGTGAGTTTTTCTGGGTGTTCTGGAGGGTTTCACACAGTGGGGCATCCCAATTCGGGAGCTTTAAATAATGGGGAGGGGGGAAGTCTTGGTGTTCATATGTGCATGGGGTGCTCATGAATTGGTGGGGGGCCTAGCAGCCCTTTTGTAATGTGTGAAGTCCTCCTTGGATTTCCAGTATTTTTACCCCACTCGCAATTCCCACGGTCTCCTAGTTGTTCATATTAATGAGCAGTTAGGAAACCTGAATGGCAGGCCGGCCACTCGCCTCCGGCTGTGCGTGCTTGCTCCCATCAGCCATTCAGATAGGCCTGGTGGGAGAGCACGCAGCAGCTGGAGGGATGCCACTGGGTGCCCAAAGGCACATGCGCCATAGGATCACTGGCAAGGTAAGTAATCACAGCAATCTAGAGGCTTTTATACATCTTGATTTGGTATAAAAGTAGGGTCCACTTAGTGGACCTATCGCCAGCATTGTTAATATCTTGGTAATAGGTCTGCTTTCCTAGGGCATCCCAATTTGGGATGCCACGCCATGTTAAACCCCCCCAAATCGTCCACACAACTCACCTTTTCTTTGTTCCCACGGTGCATGAGAAGGCTACCCTCCAATCAGCAGTTTATGCCGTGCATAATACATGACATAAAGCAATGTTTTGGAGTGACCCTGGCATAACGAAAGAGGAGCAGCTGCATCCCCAGTCTCCCTGGAGTATGAATGTCTGAACGCTGTAGCTCGCCTCTTCTACAGGGATGCTGGGGATGAGGCTGCAAACTGCGGGACCACAGGCAAGGTAAGTGATTGTGGGCTGCCTGGGGGGGTCACACAGTGTGTCATGCCCCAGAGGTACGTCCGGGTCTGACGTAAGGGGACATATTTGGCCATACCCACTCCATCAATGTTATTTTTCCTGGTCCTGCATTTAGCGTTGATAATTTTAATTACAGGCAACAATTAAGTCACCTAGAATTGGCAATATCCACATCTTCCACAAAAAATATATTGTAATATAAAGTGTGTGTGCATGGGGGGGGGATTGGCGAATTCATCATAGTATGTCAGCAGGGGGGGCGGGGGAGGGGGTGCATGACCAAAAAGTGCCTAGGGCACCACGAATCCTAAATACGGCCCTGGCCATAGCAGCACTGTGTACAGGACTCACTTCTCTCTTCTTGGTGCACAGACTTGGTGTAAAATGCAAATGGAAAAAGATTGCAGATAGTGAAAACAGATTCCATAAAACAAACATTTTCTAACATAAGAAAATAAATTACAAAAAACTAAATCTGCTTAGCACCTTGTGGACATCATTTTGGCACAAAAAAAAAGCAAGTCTGTGAGTACTCACCTGTAGAATTGTTTTTGTTCTTGCATGGCACGGCCTGCTTCGGTATTCATAACAGTTGGGTTATTCCGCCACAAGGTGGCGCAGTGGTACTGCAGAAAGCTGTGGCATCTACCGGCCCCCTATAAAAACGGGATTAACCATAGAGTTCCCAGCGTAGACAAGCAGTGAGACAAAAAGCCGGGAGAGAATAAAGGTAAAAAAAGTAAAAAAGGTTAAAAAAAAAACAATTAACTTGGAACAATCACCATAAAGATGCAACCAAGAATAACTATAACAAGGGTGGGTCGAAGCAGGCCGTGCCATGCAAGAACAAAAACAATACTACAGGTGAGTACTCACAGAATTGCTTTTTTCTTTATTGCATGGCACGGCCTGCTTCGGTATTCATAACAGTTGGGAAATCCAAAAGCAGTGTCCAGAAGTAGGGTGGGATCCCCAATAAGTAACAGCTGGCAGTTCAAGTCACTACCGCCTGAAGCACCTTGCGGCCAAAAGGAGCATCCGCTGAGGCCTTAACATCAACCTTGTAAAACTTGGAAAAAATATGAACAGAAGACCAAGTAGCGGCCTTGCAAACTTGTTCAACAGAAGCTTGGTGCTGAAAAGCCCAAGAGGCACCAATAGTACGAGTGGAATGAGCAGTAACTCTAAAGGGAGGTTCCTTCCCCTTAGCAGAATAAGCTTGCTCCACCGCCTGACGGATCCACTTGCTGATAGTGGATTTAGCCGGAGGCAAACCTTTCCTAGGTCCAGACGTGAGAACAAAAAGAGCATCAGATTTCCTGAAAGGCGCAATAGCGACCAAATAAAACTTCAGAGCCCTGACCACATCCAGAGAATGCAGTGTCCGCTCCTTGGAATTAGCAGGATTAGGACACAATGAAGGCAAGACAATGTCCTGATTGAGATGAAAGGCAGACACCACCTTAGGCAAGAAATCCGGCTTAAGCCGAAACACCACCTTATCCTGATGCCTCTCAAAATAAGGAGGTTTGATGGAAAGCGCCGCCAGCTCAGAAACTCGTCTTACAGAAGTGATAGCCACCAAAAAGGCTACCTTAAGAGTCAGAATGGGCAAAGCAGCCCCACAGATAGGCTCAAAGGGATGACCCTGCAGAGCAGACAACACCAGATTCAAGTCCCAGTCCCAGGCTTACGAGGTGGACGCACATGAGTAACACCCTGGAAAAAAGTTTTAACCAACCGTTGGTTGGCAAAGGATCTTTGGAAAAAAATTGCCAGAGCTGAAACGTGGCCTTTGAGGGTACTTAGTTGAAGGCCAGAATCCAAACCATGTTGCAAAAATTCCAGAAACCTGGGAATGGAAAAAAACAGACAAAAAAGAGACTTGGACACCAGGCAATGTAAGCATGCCAGACCCTGTAATAGATAAAGGATGAGGACTTCTTCCTAGCCCGAATCATGGTATCCACAACAGAGGCAGGCAACCCCTTCTCTGTCAAGATGTAGGTTTCAGCAGCCAAGCCATTAAAGCCAGCGTTTGTAAATTGGGATGGCGTAGCCATCCCTGAGTGAGGAGATCTGGATCCCTGGGCAAGACGTACTGGTCTACTGCCAACTGCACGACATCTGCGAACCACACCCTTCTTGGCCAACAGGGGGCCACCAGGATGGCTGACACCCCCTCCTGGGCAATCTTGCACATGACCCTGCCCAGTAGAGGGAACGGAGGGAACACATAGGGAAGCCGAAACTCCGTCCAAGGCATTGCCAGTGCATCCGTGGCAAAGGCCAGAGGATCCTGTGACAGGGAGACAAACCTGGGAAGTTTGTGATTGTGACGGGAACGCAAACAGGTCCACATCCGGCTGACTCCAGCGGTGACACAGGGAGAGAAACACATGGTAGTTGAGGGACCATTCCCCCAGACAAGACGTCCCCCTGCTCAGGGATTCCGCCACCTGGTTCTCCACCCCCGGAATGTATACCGCTGAGATGCAGGAGACATTCTGTTCCACCCAAGACAGTATCAGAGACACTTCTTTGAAGGCTCGCTTTCTCTGAGTCCCTCCCTGATGGCTGATGTATGCAACCGCCGTCTGGTTGTCTGAGCGGATCTGAACAGCCCGACCATGAAGGTGTATGGTCAGGTGGGACAGAACCAACCTGATCACCCTCAGTTCCAGGACATTGATGGGAGCATGGGCCTCCTGGGGGCCCAACAACCCTGGAACTGTAGGGACTTCCAAAAGCCCCCCAGCCCATCAGACTGGCATCCGTGGTGACAGTCTCCCAGCACGGGGGCAGGAAGGTCCTGCCCACCAGAAGATTCCTTGAGTCCAGCCACCACGAAAGGGACTGCCTGGCTAGGGGAGGCAAATTCCTGATCCAGGGACACAGGGTCCCGATCCCAAACTGACAAGAGATGCAACTGAAGAGGTCTCATGTGAAACTGAGAAAAGGGGAACGCCTCGAAACAGGACACCATCAGGCCCACCAACTGCATCCCCAGATGGATGGAGGGATGAGGACACAAGAGCAGAGCCCGTGTCTGCTTCTGAAGGCCCTCCATCTTCTGCTGAGGAAGGAACACCTTGACCTGAGAGGTAACCAGTGTCATGCCCAGAAAGGACCTCACCAAGGACGGGGACAGTGAAGACTTGGGAAAATTGATCACCCAGCCGAAGGACTTCAGAGTGGAGATCACCACCTGGGTGTCCTGTTCGGCCTGATGAAAGGACTGAGCCACAATGAGGATGACGTCCAGGTAGAGAAGGATGCGAATGCCCTGGGTTCGCAGCAGAGCCATCACTCCCACCAGCACCTTGGTGAACACCCGAGGCGCCGAGAAGATACCAAATGGTAAGGCCACAAACTGGTAATGCTGATCCTCCGGCACGAAACTCAGAGATTTCTGATGACCTGGGAAGATAGGCACATGAAGATAAGCATCCTTGATGTCCACAGTGGTCATGAAGTCGCCCGGGCGAAGGGTACCGCCAGCAGAGCGTAGCGTCTCCATGCGAAAATGTTTGAATCTGACAAACTTGTCGAGGCCCTTCAAGTCCAGAATGGGCCTCAGAGAGCCGTCCTTTTTGGAGACCGTGAAGAGATTGGAATAGTACTCCTGACCCTGTTCTTGATGGGGCACCCCTGACTCCAGCAGGCATTGAACCGCCGAAAGTAACCCTTGAGCTGACAGGGGGTTTAAAGACATCCGGGATCTGATGAATCTTGGGGGCGGCCAGGCTGCAAACTCTCCTGAATCCACCGGTCTGAAACGTGGAGCCTCCAGACGTGAGCAAAGAGCCGAAGCCACCCCCCACCCGGATGGGTGAGGGCGTCCCCTCATGCCTGGGGGGCCTTGGGAGGAGGTTTGGGCTTGGAACCCCAGGAGGAACCGGGACGCCCACGGGATCTGCCACGGCCCCAAGACTCTCTGCGGCTACCTAAGAAGAGGGAGCCACAACCTCCTCTGGAAGAACGAAGGGAGGGGAGGGAGACGGAGGTCCCCCGAAAAGGCCAGGGCTGCCTCCTACGCTGATCCATCCTTGGCAAAAACATCAAGACGCTCACCAAAGAGCCTCAGCCCCGCAAAGGGGAGCCCAGTGAGAGCCTTCTTAGCAGCAGCATCAGCTGCCCACTGACGTAACCAAACAGAGCGGCACATAGCCACCAAAAGTGCAGAGGCCCTACCGCCCAGCCTCACAGCATCATCCATGGCAGTAAGGATAACTACAACAAAATCAGTGCAAAGCAAGAGGGCCCTATAATCCTCCCTCCTCCTACCAGCCATAGCGCCATTACGGAGATGCTTGAGCAGTTTTTTACGGGCAATAGCAGTAATGGCAGCAGCACAGGCTGGGCGCAGTCCAGCCCCCACACAAGTAAAAGTATGGCAGGCCAGTTGATCCATGCGCCGGTCCTCGCTGTCCTTCAGAGTGGTAGTGTCAGGAGAAGGCATGACCGAAGTATTAGACAGGCCTAGCACGGGAGCGTCCACCTCAGGGGGACAGGACCAACGCTTTACCATATCAGCAGGAAAGGGATACCTCTTATCCAATCCCTTGGGCACAGCGGCCATCCTGTTAGGACGTTCCCACTCCCTTAGCACCAAAGAAGTGAAATAGCCCTGCTCAGGGAACTCCAGACGCTGTTTACCAGGACGAAAAAGCTCACCCTGCTTTCTCTTAGCCACCTCAGGGGGAGCAATGTGCAAGATTTCAAAAATTTGTGACAGCAGATTGTCAGTGTCCTCAGGGTACCATGATTCCTCTCCGGACGCAGACCCAGGGTCACTAATGCAACCCTCCTGCTGGTCCCCAGAGGAGTCAGAGTCCTGGAACAGTTCCCCTTCATCTAGAGAATAAAGTCCACCAGTGGCATCAAACTCCTCATACTCCTCAGTGGAGCGTGAGGGAGTGGAAGTCAGGTGCCGCTTCTTGCCAGAGGCCTTCCTAGGAATAGGCCCGGCAAGCTGCTTCTCAATGTTGGCCACACAACGTGCCAGATCAGACTGTGACCCCCTACTAGCATCCCCCTCACTGGGAGCTAATTGCAGCAGTGGGGGGGTAGGTGATGCCGAAGGGGGCGCAGAGCTGGGAAGCGATGCAGGCAAACTAAGCTGGAGCGCAAGGACACTTTGAGCGCACGGCACGCACACCGTGACATCATTGCTGATAGGGGATACCCTGCACATGGAACACAGCCGGGATTGCCCCGAAGGACCCCCGAGCACGCTATCCCCAGAAGCCTCCATATGGTGATAAACACAGGCGCAATAGACCAGCGCTGGGTAAAGGCTAATACAAAAGCCCCCCGGGGATGCCCTCCCACGGGATGCCCCCCAGATAAGCAAAATGATGATGAGGGGGAGGAAGGAGTAGAGCCGGGAGAAACCACAACCCACTGGTATCCCGCCTGAAAGACATAAGTAAAAAACGACACATGAGCATCCCGCAGCACATGCCCCATGAGACCAATGAAACCCCCCCAAGGGGGACCCACGGACCAAGGACACCGCAGGGTCACCAAGGCACAGACCGCAGGATGAAGCGACACACCGGAGGAAATAGCGCTGCAGCCCGGAAGGGAGAAATCCAGACGCGCAGCTAATCCAAAATGGCGCCGGCAGAGGTACCTCAAGGGGCGGGTCGCGGGGAGACGTCGCGATACGCGTCATCCCCCGGCCCCCCGAAGAGCGCGAAAACGGCGCCCACGTGACCCCGCCGGCGCCATGACAAAGCAAAAGCGCCACAGGTTATAGCGCCCACAGCCACGGAGCGCAGTACAAAGCGACGCGGCGGGCAAAAACCACACTGTAAACGCCAAAACACCACAACTAACAACACTCGCCGCTATTACAAAGTCAGAGAGGGGGAGGGGGGAGAGAGAGAGACGAGAAGGCAGCGGCGAGTATCCAGGCCAGGAGGGGGGGGAGGGGGCAGGACCCCTGAAGGAGGAAGAGAAAGAGACACAGTCCCCAAAACACTCACCCCCTCAGAAGCCAGGACAGGAACTCCGCATCCCTAGTAGGCTCACCATAAAGCCTACGTCCGGCTACCCTTTGTGGAACAGGGTCTGCGGCTTGGAGCAGCGTTCCAGGAGCACTTGACCCTAGTGCTCTTCTACACTCACCCGATCTGTCAGCCAAGGCTGGAAGACAATAAGGGTCCAGAAACGGGTGGAAATAGACTTGCAGTGCCGCAGGCTTGGTTACTCCGCTTACCTGCGCAAGAGAGAGAGCCATCTTCTAACTTTGCAGTTTCGCTGCAGAGGAAACACTGGGAACTCTATGGTTAATCCCATTTTTATAGGGGGCCGGGAGATGCCACAGCTTTCTGCAGTACCACTGCGCCACCTTGTGGCGGAATAACTGATGCAATAAAGAAAATATACACCGATATACAAAATACCAATACAGGGTATTTCCCACACCCTGTACAAACAGATTGCTCACAATAAAAATCATCCAACCTGCATCTACTGCATGTTATGAGCCTTTAACCCTTTAACTGCCAGCCTGGAGTTTTTGTTACGCTTTTTTGCCAGACCATTTTTCACTATTTTGCACTATGCATGTTCAACTGTGATTTTTGAAGGGATTTCCAGGGATTTCCCAGGAAAATTATATATTGTTTTTTTAGCAGAGTCTGGGTTTTAACATGAAATGTCTTGTTTGTCATTTGTCAAGTGTATTCTTAATATTTTGGGGTGAAATATGTGAAACAAAATAAAAAAAAATAAATTTGTAGTGTTTTTTTTGTAATAAAAAATGTAAGTTTGTCAATAAAATCTTATTGCGTGTGAAATCCCAATTTCTCCCGGTTACAAAGGTACCACATATGTATTGGTAGACACCCTTTCCTGCCCAGGAGACCCCCCCAAATTGAAACAGCACAACACAAGAGATTTTTAGATCAAATACAGCTATGCTAAGCGCTATGTGCACCTTGCAGTTTTTTAATAAAAACAACCCTTTACATTTGAAATACCCCCCACAAACTATATATTCTCTGGAAATACACACTTCAATCTTTCTAGGCGTACCAGGCTTGTTGATGTTGCCACAGTTTTCTGGAAGTTCTCCCTCAATGTATTCTTTGGTTACACAGAGCTTCCCTAAAAAAGGATAAAAAAAGCAGCATCAAAGCCACATTTTCCTAAAAAAACTATATGCAAACAAGAAAAAACAAGTTAATCTGAAAAAGCAACATCCCCCGAACAGAACGATACCCAACATGCATAGCTACTGTCAAAAGAAGAGTTGCCAAACACCAAAAAATACCATTTTGTGATTACTCACCTGTAAAATGGGTATTATAAGTATGTCACACACCCCACTTCAGACATTAATTCATTAATCATGGGTACTCACCGCTAGGTGGCGCAGCTTTGCAGAGAAGTCCAGAAAAGCAAGCCCCTCCCGGTCTATACATACCTGGTATCTCCTAACAATTCCCCAGTATTCAAACAGCAATAAAGACAAGATACCAGGAGACCAAAAACAAAAGTAACCCTCAACCGTGAATAACAATAACTTCACCATATAAAGAACCAGGATACCAAAAAAGGGCGGGTGAAGTGGGGTGTGTGACATACTTATAATACCCATTTTACAGGTGAGTAATCACAAAATGGTATTATTCTAAGTATGTCACACACCCCACTTCAGACATTAATTCATTAATCATGGGACATCCAACAGCAGTGTCCAAGAATAGGGAGGGTATCCAACCAGGCAATAATGCAGAAAAACTCAAACCACAGCAGCCTGCAGAACCTTGCGGCCGAAAACAGCAGCCGCTGAGGCCCGCACATCAACCTTATAAAACTTTGAAAAAGTGTGAACCGAAGACCAGGTAGCAGCCTTACAAACTTGCTCAACAGAAGCCTGGTGCTGAAAAGCCCAAGACGCTCCAACAGCACGAGTAGAATGAGCAGTGACACGAAAAGGGGGATCCTTTCCCTTGGCAGAATAGGCTCCAACAATCGCCTGACGAATCCATTTGCTAATAGAAGACTTGGCCGGAGCCAAACCCTTCCTAGGCCCACGGGGCACAACGAAAAAGGCATCAGTCTTACGAAAAGAAGCCGTAGTACGGAGATAGAACCTGACACAACGTACAACATCCAAACAGTGCAACGCACTCTCCTTGTCATTCTTAGGCTTAGGACACAAAGAAGGAAGAACAATGTCCTGATTAAGATGGAAAGCAGAGACCACCTTAGGAAGAAAGTCCGGCTTGAATCTGAAAACTACCTTGTCCTGATGTTTCTCAAAATAAGGAGCCTGAATCGACAGGGCCGCCAGCTCTGAAACACGCCGAACCGAGGTGATGGCCACCAAAAAGGCAACCTTCTGAGTCAGAGTAGACAGGGCAATATCCCGCAAAGGCTCAAAGGGAGGAGCCTGAAAAGCCGAAAGAACCAAATTCAAATCCCAAACAGGGAGCAAAGGCTTCCTAGGAGGCCGCAGATGCGAAACCCCCTGGAAAAAAGTCTTGACCAAAGAATGGCTTGCAAATGACTTCTGAAAAAAGATAGATAAAGCAGAAACCTGCCCCTTCAAAGTACTCAGCTGAAGACCAGAGTCCAGCCCTGACTGAAGAAAATCCAAAATCCTAGAAACGGAAAAGACCCGGCAAGGCAAAGATCTAGATTCACACCAGTCAATGTATGACCTCCAAGCCCTATAATAGATAGAAGAAGAGGATCTCTTCCTAGCACAGATAAGAGTCCGAACAACCGAATCTGAAAGACCTTCCTCCTTCAAGATGGAGGTTTCAGCAGCCAAGCCGTCAAAGCCAGCGTTGGTAAACTGGGGTAACACAATTGACCCTGAGTGAGAAGATCTGGCCGAAGAGGCAGAGCGAACTGATCCACGGCCAGACGAACGATGTCTGCGAACCACACCCGCCTCGGCCACCTTGGAGCCACGAGAATGGCGGGAACTCTTTCCTGAACTAGCTTTCGCAGAACCCTGCCTAGCATGGGAATCGGTAGAAACAGATAAAGAAACCCCAGGTCCCTCCAGCTCAGGACCATGGCATCCGCCGCCAGAGCCAGAGGATCCCGAGACAGTGACACGAATGTCGGCAGCTTGTGATTGTGACGAGAGGCAAACAGATCCACCTCCCGCGTCCCCCACCGAAGACACAATGACCGAAACACCTGGGGATGGAGCGACCATTCCCCCCGGCGGGACGAACACCGGCACGGAAAGTCCGCCTCCGTATTCTCCACTCCTGGAATGTAAACTGCCGAGATGCAAGGGACATGAGTCTCCGCCCAAACCAAGATCAGAGACACCTCTCTGTGGGCACCCAGACTGCGAGTCCCTCCCTGGTGATTGATGTAAGCAACCGCCGTCCGATTGTCCGACCGCACCTGCACCGGCAGGCCTTGCAAATGATGTGTCAATTGAGACAGAACCAACCTGATGGCTCGCAACTCCAGAACATTGATGGGCAAGTGGGCTTCCTGAGGGTCCCACTGCCCCTGAAACTGAAGATCCTTCCAGAAACCTCCCCATCCTGACAAACTGGCATCCGTGGTGACAGTTTCCCAAAGCGGGGTCAGAAACGACCTGCCCTTCAGAAGATTGTCCGAGACCATCCACCACAGAAGAGACTGCCGAACCCGAGGGGACATCCGGAAGGACCGATCCAACGACCGCGGTCGCCGGTCCCAAGACGCCAAAAGATGAAGCTGAAGTGTCCGCGTGTGAAACTGCGCGAAAGGAACTGCCTCGAACGAGGCCACCATCAACCCCACCAGTCTCATCCCTAGCCGAAGGGACGGGCGAGGATTGGAAAGAAGAAGCTGAGCCAATTCCTGAATCAAAAGAACCTTGGCCTGAGGGAGAAACACTCTGTGCTGGCAAGAGTCCAATGACATCCCCAGAAAGGTCACCACCCTGGCCGGGACCAGAGAGGACTTGGGGTAATTGATCACCCAGCCGAACCTTTCCAGCATAGACACCACCGTGCTGGTGTCCCTCTCCGCTTGACTGAAGGAAGGCGCCATGATGAGAAGATCGTCCAGGTAAGGCACAATGCGAATCCCCTGAGCTCTGAGCAGGGCCATCAATCCCGCCAACACCTTGGTGAACACTCTCGGAGCAGATGTGAGGCCGAACGGAAGAACTACAAACTGAAAATGCCGATCCTCCACCACAAAGCGAAGGAACCTCTGATGAGCTGGAAAGATCGGAACGTGAAGGTAAGCATCCTTGATGTCTATGGACGTCATAAAGTCCCCCTGCCGAAGCGAACCTATCGCAGACCGCAGGGTTTCCATGCGGAACTTCCGGGGACGAATGAACCTGTTGAGAAACTTCAAGTCCAGGATCGGGCAGAACGACCCATCTTTTTTGGGAACAGTGAAAAGATTGGAATAATACCCGCGCCCCACCTCTAACGGAGGGACCGGGCAAATGACTGCCAAATCCAAAAGATTCCTTACCGCCGCCAGGAGCCCCTGCGCGGCCAAAGGATCCAAAGGCACTCGAGACCTGAAAAACCTTGGAGGAGGGCAGGACTCGAACTCCAGCTTGTAACCGGCCGACACCACCTCCCGGATCCACCTGTCCGAGACCTCCTGGTCCCATACTCGGGAGAAGAGTCGCAACCGTCCCCCCACCCGTACGGGTGAGGGCGCCCCCTCATTGCTGAGCGGGCTTGGCCGCTGACTTGGGCTTGGCGCCCCAGGCGTGCACGGGGCGGCCACGGCCTCTACCCCTATTCCAACTGGCGCCCCTGGAAGCCGAGAAGCCCGCACCCCTGCCGGCTCTGGCTCCCCGAAAGGACTGATTGAAAGAGACCGTCCCCCGAAAGGAACGACGAAATTTCTTGCGCTGAGGCAACCTGCCTCCCTTGGCAACAGAATCCAGCTTTTCACCAAAAAGCCTCAAACCCAGAAAAGGAAGGGCCGTGAGTGACCTTTTAGAATTAAAATCCGCCGTCCACTGCCTCAACCATACTGAACGACGAATAGCCACCAACAGAGCCGTAGCCCTGCCACACATCAACATGGCATCCTCCTGAGCGGTCAGAATAAACGACAAAAAAGATTCACAACGCTTAAGAGCAAGAAACTCATCACCGTCAGGATCAAGATCAACACATAAGTCCCTGACCATAGATCTAACCGCCAATGACAAAAAGGCCGAAGCACAAACAGGCCTCAAGACAGAACCCGCACAGACAAACCCATGACGGGCCAACTGATCAATCCGGCAATCCTCGCCGTCCTTGAGAGAAGTAGTGTCAGGAAGATGAACAGCCGCCGTATTAGACAACCCCAAAACCGGAGCATCCACCTCGGGAGAGACAGACCAACGCTTCAACAACTCCGCTGGAAAAGGATACTTCTTGTCCCAACTAGGCGGAACCCCGACAAGGCGCGTAGGCTGCTCCCACTGCTTAAGGACAACGTCCTCGAAATGCTGCTGACTGGGAAACTCCAAGCGTTGCTTGGACCCCCCAAAAAGCTGACCCTTGGGCCGAGGAGTAACTGCCGGCGGATCCAAGTCCAAAATCTCAAACATTTGGGCCAAAATAGTGGGCGTATCAAGAGGGGGCCCCAAATCCCCCTCAGTGCCCGACAACTGCCGAACCTCGGCATCCTCCGCCTCCTCAAGAAGCTCACCCTCTTCAAGGGGACGATCCGACCAATCCAGAATCTCAACTTCCTCATCTGAGTCCTGCGGAGGCGGAGACAGATGTTTCCGCTTGGCTGGAGCCTTCTGAGCGACCACTGCGGAAAACATTTTCTCAAGGCTGGCCAGACGGGCGCATACCTCAGATTGCGAATCACCCCCAGCGACCACGTCACACGGGGTCCGGAAAAGGCGAGGCGGAGAGGGAGAAGGTACGGTAGAAGAAGTCCCCGGCACCGAAGTGTCGGACTGGCGCTCAATGTTCCGCTGTGCACATGGAATACAAATGATTACATCATCACCTGGGAGCGGAGTCCCACATCCCCCACACAGCCTGGACTGCCCCGAAGGACTAGTTCCGGTATCTCTGGTAGCCTCCATATGGTGAAATTATGGTATTCGCAGACCCCAGGGATTTACGCAGTAAGCGACCCGGGATGCCCCTCTGAGAATTTAATAGAAAAAAATGTTTATATCTATATGTATAGAAATATATATATATATATATATATATATATATATATATATATATATATATACAAATATATGTATGTATATCAATATTAGCCTGAATAGCCCTGGTCAGGGAATTTAACAAAAAGAGGGACAATAAGCCCAACCCCAACCAGCCAGGTATATATATGACCGGGAGAGCCCTGTATGATGGAAGCCCGGAATCTGAAAGACAAAAAGACACAGTCAGACCAGTCACACAACAGAAGACACTGACAAATAAAAATACAAGACGTAAAAATCCCCAGCCATAATGCCCAAGGCCTGGCTGAAAACACCCTGCCAGCACCTCAACGAAAGAGGGGGAGGGGGGGGGGAAAGGGCGCAGGTCCAATAGCGGCCCAGACAGTGTGCCCTAACGTGGCGCCCGCCATTAAAAACACCAGAAAACCCCTGTGGCGGGCCGGCGGAACCCCCGCCCGACCCGACCAGTCACCAGTAGCACACACAGTAACTAGGGAGCCCCCAAACACCAGAACAAAAGGACGGGCCCGTGCTGCACAGACCCCCGGTCCAGTCACATAACAATCACACACACACACAACATAAAAGGAAGGAAATAAAGGGGAAACTAAGGGCTGGGGCATCCCACTTCCGGATCACCAAACCGGATCACCGCTATGCCCCATAATATGGGGACGAGCGGAGGAGCTAATCTCCTAGGCACCTAGAGTGCCATCTACCCTTGCCCGGCCTACAGCCTAAGCTGGGAGGCTACCATACAGCAAGGGAAAAAAGGAACAAAGAGCCGGGCAGAAATAGACCAGAAGGGGGGGGCCGGGGTGATACCCCGGCTACCTGCAAGCAGGAGACCTAGCGGTGAGTACCCATGATTAATGAATTAATGTCTGAAGTGGGGTGTGTGACATACTTAGAATAGTAAAGCATGTGCACAATGGTAATTTTGCTTGAAGATCTGCAGACAAAGTGCGCACCTTGCGCTTTTTCTACCAAAACAACCCTTTACATTTTGAATACCCCCCACAAACCATATATTCCCTGAAAGTACACATGATAAGCTTTCTAAGCATACCCAGCATGTTGTAGTGGGACGATCTTTCTGAAAGTAATCCCTCAAAGAATTCTTTGGTCGCACAGGGTTTCCTTAAAAAATGTATAATAAAGCAGAATAAAAAATGAGTTTTCCTAAAATATCAATATGCAAACAAGAAAAGACATGCTAAATCTGAAAGCGCAAGGTCCCCCGAGCAGAACGATACCCAACCTGCATAGGTACTATTAACCCTTTTAACTGCCAGCCTACTTGAGGTTTTGTCACCCTCTCTTGACAGGTCATTTTTCACCATTTTGCACTATGCTTAACTGTGATTTTTGCAGGAATTTCCAGGAAAATGATATATTTTATTTTTGCGGCAGAGTTTAGGCTTTAACATGAAATGTCTTGTTTGTAATTGTTTTACTGTTTTTTTTAATATTTTTGAGTAAATTAAACAAAACAAAATAAAAAAAAATATTTTTTTAGAAAATTGTCTCCTTTATTTCAAATAAAACCTTTTTTTTGTTGGACAATCCTAGAATAGGAGCATTGACCTCGGGAGGCGATGACCAGCACTTAACCAAGTCAGCCGGGAAGGGATACTTTCTATCCCCACTCTTAGGGATCCCAGGCAGTCTGCTGGGTTGTTCCCATTCCTTAAGCATGAGGCTATTGAAATGAGTCTGCTCGGGAAATTCAAGACGAGCCTTAGCAGTATGAAAGAGCTCGCCCCTTTGTCTGGGAGCAGCAACAGGGGGAGAGATAGACAAAACTTCAAATATCTGAGCCAGCAGTCTGTCAATATCATCCGAGGTCCAGTGCTCGGAACCAGATTCGTCATGACCCCTGGACTACTCGTCACATGACCCAGAGTCAGAGAAAATTTCCCCTTCGTCCTTACGCCTAGCGAGCTAGCAAGCAATTTTTCAACACTGGCCAGTCTAGTAGCCATATCAGGATGAGAATCCCCACTGGTATTGGGGGTTAGACTCAGGCTTGGGGGAGTAGGTGAAGTGAGGCGAGGCGCAGGCCCAGCCACGGAAGAGGCGGGGAGAGCCGATAGCGCCTGCTGTGCACAAGGGACGCAGACCCGTGCATTGTCACCGCTGCTAGGTAAGACCCCACAAGCTACACACAGACGGGCTTGTCCCGAAGGAACCCCGTTCACAATATCCTGAGACGCCTCCATATGGTGATTGTATCGGCACGATAGGCCTGTAGGGATTGACGCTATAAGCTACCCTGGATGCCCCAATAACCCGCTGGGAAGTGGGAGTGATTTTTAATAGTCTCAACCGGGGGGTACACCGGACCGGGAGAAGCCACCGGAATCCACGGTCAGAAAGACATTAGAGGGACAGGGATGTCAGAGCCAAGCGCAAGGAGTAACTATACGATATTTAAGGATAAAAAATGGTCGCTCGCGAGGGCACTTACAGACAGCAGGGGGAGGGCGGTCTTCACCACACACGCGCGCGAAAAAGGAATGGCGCCAAATGATCCTCGAAGGGCGGGCCAGAGCTGAAGGTGACGCGGAGCGCGCCAAAACGCGACGCGGGGCGCACCAAGCCAGGACCGCCCCCCCCCCCCCCCCCCGGAGAGCGCGAAGCTCTGAAAGGGGACTGCGGTGGAGCATGGCTCCGTCAAGCACGCATGCTGCCTACCTTCACCCGACCAGCGCAGCCCGGGCTGGGAGGCACATCACAAGGAGGGCGGGTGGTAATAGTCCCACAGGGCCGCAGGCTGCAATAGCCCCGCTCACCTGCGAGAGTGATACTTCATGTCTCCGCAGTCAGCACTGCAGAGAAATCTGGGGATTTGTGGGAGGTCCCTGGGTATATGAAGGGCCGGGAGGAGCCTGTTTTTGCATGTCTGCAGTGCACAGCGCCCTCTGGCGGAGGATAACCCAAGTGTAAGTATTATATCTGGAGCAGGACGTACTGTATACTTAGAATAAAATATATTAATTTTAGATGCTGAGGAATCATTTTTTAAGTGTTTGGTCTTTTCATTAAATCATGCTAAAGGTCCGGTTTAAAGTGCCCAGAAATTAAGCAACTTTATTTATACATGTGTTAAAGGACGCTGCCCCTAATTAACATTCAAATAGTGGTCCCACATCCTGCCATGCCTATAAGAACAATAGACACCTAATCACACCTAGCTGCCAGAGAGCTACCTCCAACTGCTGGGGTGTTTTGCCTTGAAAAGTCCAGACGGCCAATATACATTGGACACCTGAGCATTGGATGATATTTCTGGGAGGAATTGTAGTTCTTGTAATATGTCAGTTATAACTATATTAATGAGAGAGTCTCATTCAGGACTATGAGGCCTTTCATTTGATATCAAACATGACATACATATATTGTCCAGGGCCTGACAATCCACATAGTATTGGACACTGGATGATATACATTGTGTTTGGGCTCATTTAACTAAGAAATTTATGGGGATCATGAATTTCTTGGTTACAAGTTGATTACAAGTTGTTACAAGTTGGCATGCATATTGTGAGAGTTATGCCCTTTATGAAATTTACATCTAATTCCATGAGAGTCCTCATATGGGCCGACCTTGGCAGACACTTCCACGAGGCGGGGAATGCTGGCCACTCCCCCTATTGTTCATACATTAGTAAGCTTTGTGCCAGGGGCCCGGAAGTCGATGGATGGCGGGGGCGATGAATGGATGGACGCCTTAGCTGAATGACCATGGAACCTTAAGTATATCTGTGTATCACTATCTGTCTCTGCATTATATTTCTTTATATCCATTATAACATATATTGTGCCGTAACTAATGTAACTTACTTTCTTACTTTTATGTAACAACTGCCTTTAAAATAAGGTTATCTGGGAACTTTAGTAACTTATTGGGTTAGTAAGGTTAATTACTGTGCTGCTAATTAAACCCGTCTTTAATATATACATCTTACTGTGTGTGCAGTGGATAATTTCTCACACAGTAGATTGTAGTTGCAAAGTAGCCAAAGCATAATATATTTCCTCTAAGGACAGTTCACTGGTTGTGTTGGGAGAGCCTTAGCGGCCATTGTTGTGAATCAGATTAGCGGCCGCTGGGCTCATATGATTATTGGTATTTGCGATATTTATAGCATTGATCTCTAGTAGAAATATTGGAGGTTAATGTGAAGCAAATATTAGATATTTATATAATCATTATATTTTCTCCTTTTTCAGATAGGCCCCGACATATTGGGGAAGATCATGTCGCTATATAGTGAGCCAACAGCCAGAGTCAGAGTGAATGGGCTCCTCTCATCCCCATTTGGGATCGGCAATGGCACGCGACAAGGATGTCCGCTCTCGCCACTGTTGTATGTAATAGTCATGGAACACCTTGCACAAGCCCTGAGAGCGAACCCCACAATCAAGGGAATCCACTGTGGTGGGAGGGAGCATAAACTCTCACTGTGCAGATGACCTCTTGCTGTATATCTCATCTCCTCATATTTCCCTGCCCTCTATACTCAAAGAATTTGAAAGATTTGGCTGCCTCAGTAACTTTAAAGTCAACCTCTCCAAAACGGAAGCCCTCAATATCTCCTTATCCAGTGACATTTTACAAACAAATTTCTCATTCAAGTGGCAGAAAGAATCCATTACTTATCTGGGTGTACAACTGCCTACTAACTTGGACAGTCTGTATAGGCTAAATTCCGCCCCCCTCCTCTCTGGAGAACCTTAAGACATACAACAAAGTGCAATATTCATGGATGGGTCGGATAAATATATTAAAGATGGACATCCTACCCCGCTTTCTCTACGTGTTTCAGGCTATCCCGATTGTGCCAGAACAGGGTTTCTTCAAGATTTTGAAGAAGGCCTGGACTAAGTTTGTCTGAAATGACAAGAAGCCCAGAATCAGATACACGGTTCTGATAAAGCCTAAGGGAGAAGGGGGATTGGGACTACCAGACCTTAAAGGCTACCATACGGCTGCACTTCTAGTTAGATTAGTCGACTGGTTCCATCACGGGGCGGTCAAGCTATGGGTGAGTGTGGAGGACGGAGTCTCACCTCTCAGTCTTACCACACTCCCATGGTTGGAGCCCTCCCTGAGGCCTAAGACTAATAACCTTCCACTTTTGACACGCTCTTTGTTATCTGTATGGGACTCAATACTCAAGAAAAAGGGAATATCACATAGATCGGGTCCGCTTACCCCCTTGTTTGATAATCCCGCTTTTCCCCTGGGAGTGGGGTGTTAGGCTGGGTGACATCTTGCAGTACAATCGACCCCCATGCCTCCAGGATCTCCGGGTTCAGGGACGGGGTGAGAGGGTATCCTGGTTTCTACATAGACAGCTGGTAGCTTTCGTCTCCTCTCATTCCCCGGGGTCCTCGCTCTCTCAGCCTCTAACTACATTTGAGAGTATCCTGAGAGGTGATAATGGGCCATTGCGTGCCCTGTCACTCCTATACAAGGCGCTGCAGGCGGAGAGGGATTCTTCAGAGGACCTTGGGTTTGTCAGAAGATGGGAACAGGATTTAGGCCGGGAGCTAGACGCCGAAGATTGGGAAAAATCTTTTACCTTGACCCATAAGTTCTCCCTTGCGTGTAAGGCCCAGGAAAAAAATTATAAAATTCTGTCCCGGTGGTACAGATGCCCAGCTGACCTGGCCAGGTTTGGGGGGGTCGACACAGGCACGTGCTGACGGTGCAGACAAGCGGAGGGCACTATGATTCACATCTGGTGGAGCTGCCTCTTGATAAATAAACTATGGGATCAAGTATACTCGGTCTATAAATTCTTGACTCTAGAGGATATACCGCAAATAGCCCTGTTGTCAGTGGTGCCTGGTTCGATCTCAGCTGCAAAGAAGGGAATCCTCAGACATCTCCTAACTGCGGCTAGGTCAATAATACCCCGACATTGGCGCTCCCAACGCACTCCAGACATTTTGGAGTGGGTTCAGGAGGTGGAGGGAATAAGGAGAATGGAGGAGCTGGTGCTTGAGGGTGACGAGAACGGAAGGGAGAAGCTAAACATCACTTGGACGATCTGGGTTATGGCACAAGGCACACCAGAATTCAGGGCACTGCTCTCTTCCCTGTAGTTTTTTATGGGACTAGAACAGTACAGAGACAGGATGGAGTATGAAGCCCCAAGGAGCTGGCCTAAGTCCGCCGGGCCCTCCCCAATCTTAATCTATGCCCTTTTCCTCACTCTCTGGTGCTTCCCCCCTTGGGACCACCCTTTTTCACCACCGCTTTCTAAACTGGTCAAAGAGCATCATCCCCCCCCCCCACCCTTTCTTCCTTTTCTCTCTTCCCCTCCCACCTATCTTGTTCTTTCTCCCTCCTGCATTTTCTTTCTTAACCTCCTATTACAAATAAAATAAAGGAAAGGAAGAATACAGGGCTTTTGTAAGGTTTACGATACTGTTTTCACGAGATTAGGTTGCATCCCCTTGGCAAAGCTAGGTATCGGGCCGACTAATGGCGCCTCCTTGGGGAATTTTTCCCAGTGGTTTCCGGCTAGACCTGAACTGGAGGGGACGAATAAAAGAGGGTATGATACAGTAAAGGATCTACCAAGGTTCCGGGAGTTACCTATCTTCATTTTGTTTTCTCTCACCTATTTGACCTAAGATGTAAACCACAATTGTTATTTGACATGTCAGTATGCTCTGTATCTTGATTTCTTTCCAATAAAGATATATTGATCAAAAAAAATAAAGATGGATTTCCACCCTAATCTCTCATATAGTTAAAAAAAAATGACTACTCCTGCAAAGCAACAATAGTGGGCTTGCTACAGTATAATGCTATTTCATTAATAACAAAAAAATACCAATGAATTGTTGGCCTGCTCATCAAGTTGATCATTCCACAGCGGTGCATGCTTTGAAATGTGACTGTCAAAATTTGGTGTTGGATCTATTGCTGTCTTCTTTGCAACTTGAACCTTTCGAGCCTTCCCAAACAGCACCTAAAATATAATTAAGTTACAAGTAAATGCATAAGCTTAATTTCATAAGCAACTTCAACATAGGTTAGCATTTCGAAAATACCCTGCCCTCCTAAATAAAATAGATAGACAAGTACATTTGTCACAAAAGTGTAAACAACAAGTTACAATGCATCCATACCTACCGAATGATCATAATACGATGATGAAACTAGCTACTTTACCATAATATACAAAGAGTTATGCTCCTTTCACACTGGGGCGATTTTGGGGTGATCGTGATGCGCTCACGACCGCCCCAAATGGGGCAATTTCCCACTCCATCGGTGTGATCGCAGGATGATCTAAAAAATACAATTCTGTGATTACTCACCTGTAGAATTGGTATTATATGTATACAGCACGTCCTGTTCCAGAATATTCCTTACCCATGGGTAATACATCCACAAGATGGCGCTGGACTGCAGAAAACAGCTTGTGGCCTCTCCCAGTCCTATATAAGTCAGGAACCTCCCACAAATTCCCCAGTATTGACAAGCAGTTAACAAAATGCCGGGAGAACAAAACCAGAATTCAACAATGAACATATGAACAATCACCATACAG
This sequence comes from Gastrophryne carolinensis, assembly GCA_027917425.1. NCBI lineage: Eukaryota > Metazoa > Chordata > Amphibia > Anura > Microhylidae > Gastrophryne > Gastrophryne carolinensis. The sequence continues at coordinate 266,987,777 of CM051234.1, forward strand.
AGGTAACTAAGAATAATGATAACAGGGTGGGGTGGAACAGGACGTGCTGTATACATATAATACCAATTCTACAGGTGAGTAATCACAGAATTGTATTATTCTAAGTATACAGCACGGCCTGTTTCAGAACATTCCTTACCCATGGGACATCCAATAGCAGTGTCCGTAAGGTAGGGTGGGATCCCCAAAAAGTAACAGCGGGCAGTTTAAACCACTGCCGCCTGCAGAACTTTGCAACCAAATGCAGCATCAGCTGAGGCCTTAACATCAACCTTGTAAAACTTAGAAAAGGTATGAACAGAAGACCCAGTAGCGGCCTTGCAAACTTGTTCAACAGAAACTTGGTGCTGAAAAGCCCAAGAGGCACCAATAGCACTAGTAGAATGAGCAGCAAGGCGGAAGGGAGGCTCCTTGCCCTTAGCAAAATAGGCCTGTATCACAGCCTGGCGGATCCACTTGCTGATAGTGGACTTAGCTGGAGCCAGACCCTTCCTAGGCCCGGATGGAAGCACAAATAGAGCATCAGTCTTCCTGAAAGATTCAGTAGCCACCAAATAGAACTTAGAGTCCTGACCACATCAAGATAGTGTAAAACCCACTCCTTAGGGTTACTAGGATTAGGACATAGAGAAGGCAAAACAATGTCCCGATTAAGATTAAAGGCAGACACAACCTTAGACAGAAAATCTGGCTTAAAGCGAAACACCACCTTGTCCTGGTGTCTCTCAGAGTAAGGGGGTTTAATGGAAGGCGCCGCCAACTCAGAAACACACCTAACAGAAGTGATAGCCATCAAAAAGTCTACTTTAAGAGTCAAAATGGACAAAGGGGCCTCACGTAAAGGCACAAAGGGAGACCCCTACAAGGCAGATAAGACCAAGTTCAAGTCCCATACTGGTAACATAGGCTTACGTGGAGGACGCACGTGAGTAACCCCTTTGGAAGAAAGTCTTGACCATACGATGGTGAGCAAAGGATCTTTGGAAGAAAATGGCCAGAGCAGAAACATGACCTTTGAGGGTACTAAGCTGAAGACCCAAATCCAAACCATGTTGCAGGAATTCCAGAATCCTATGGATGGATGATGAGGAATTCTTCCTAGCCTGAATCATGGTATTAACAACAGAGACAGGCAGCCCCTTCTCCATCAAGATGGAGGTTTCAGCAGCCAGGCCGTCAAAGCCAGCGTTTGTAAATTGGGATGGCGTAGCTGCCCCTGAGTGAGCAGGTCTGGATCCTTGGGCAGAACATACTGATCTACTGCCAACTGCACGGCGTCTGCGAACCACACCCTTCTTAGCCAACGGGGGGCCACCAGAATGGTTGGCACCCCTTCCTAAGCAATCTTGCGTAGCACCTTGCCCAACAGAGGAAAAGTAGGGAACACATAGAGAAGCTGAAAGCTCTTCCAAGACATTGCTAGTGCATCCATGGCAAAGGCCAGAGGGTCCTGGGACAGAGAGACAAAGACTGGAAGCTTGTGATTGTGACGGGATGCAAACAGATCCACATCTGGCTGACCCCAGTGGTGGCACAGGGAGCGAAACACCCTGCTGCTGAGGGAACCATACTCCCAGATGAGAGGTCCCCCTGCTAAGGGAGTCTGCCTCCAGATTCTCCACCCCCGGGATGTACACAGCTGAGATGCAGGGAACATTCTCCTCCGCCCAAGACAGTATCAGGGATACTTCCTTGAGGGCCCTCTTGCTCCGGGTCCCTCCCTGATGATTGATGTAGGCAATCGCCGTCTGGTTGTCCGAGCGGACCTGAACCGCCCGTCCCCGAAGGTGTGGAGTCAATTGGGCGAGAACCAACCCTATCGCCCTCAATTCCAGAATGTTTATAGGGGTGTGGACCTCCTGAGGGCCCCACTGACCCTGGAATTTCAAGGATTTCCAGAAGACCCCCCAACCTGTCAGACTGGCATCTGTGGTGACTGTCTCCCAGCACGGGGCCAGAAAGGATCTGCCCACAAACAGGTTTCTTCAGTCCAGCCACCACGAGAGAGACCGTCTGACCAGAGGGGACAGAACCAACACCTGATCCAAGGACCGAGGGTCCCGATCCCAAACTGATAAGAGGTGAAGTTGAAGAGGTCTCATGTGAAAAAGAGCGTATGAAACCGCCTCGAAGCAAGACACCATCAGGCCCACCAGCTGCATCCCCTGCCGGATGGAGGGATGAGGGCAAGACATAAGGAACCTGGCTTGGACCTGAAGACTCTCCACCTTCTGCTGAAGCAGAAAAATCTTGACCTGAGACGTATCCAGAGTCATGCCCAGAAAGGACCTCACCATTGACGGTGACAGCAAAGACTTGGGGTGGTTGATCACCCAGCCAAATAACTCCAGTGTGGACACCACCTGCTGAGTATCCAGCTCGGCCTGCTGGAGAGATTGAGACATGATGAGAATGTCGTTTAAGTAAGGAAGGATGTGAATGCCCTGAGATCTCAGCAGAGCCAGTACGCCCGCCAGTACCTTGGTGAATACCCTGGGGGCCGAGGTGATACCGAAAGGCAGAGCCGCAAATTGATAGTGCTGATCCTCCAGAGCGAACCTGAGGAATCTCTGATGACCTGGAAAGGCTGGTACATGAAGGTAAGCGTCCTTGATGTCAAGAAGTCCCCTGGGCGTAGTGAATTGACAGCGGAGCGCAGAGTCTCCATGCGAAAGTGTTTGAATCTGACAAATTTGTTGAGGCACTTTAAATCCAGGATAGGTCTGATGGACCCGTCTTTTTTGGGAACAGTGAAAAGATTGGAATAGTAGCCTCTGCCCCTTTCCCTCAAAGCCACCTGGCAGATAACCGCCAACTCCAGAAGGTTTTGGACAGCAAGGCACAGACCCTGAGCTGACAGGGGTTTTGAGCCATCCGGGATTTGATGAATCTTGGGGGGCGGTCAGGCTCCAAACTTGCCCCTACCCCAGAAATCTCCCCGGGTCCAAGGAAAGGAAACCCCCCTCCCCTGTCTGGCTCCACGGTAAGGGGAGGAGAAGGAACCCTGACCCCGAAAGGGCCGAGATTGCCGCCTGAGCTGGGGTAACCTGCCTCCGTTAGCAAAAAGGTCCAGGCAGTCCCCAAACAGGCGCAGTCCTTTAAAGGAAAAACCAGTGAGGGCTTTCTTGGCAGCGTTGTCAGCAGCCCACTGGCGCAGCCAAACCGAGCGGCATATAGCCACCACAAGGGCAGATGTTCTGGCACACATTCTGATGGTGTCATCCATGGCAGAGAGGACAAAATTTACAAACACATCACAACTGGAAAGTGCATTGAACACCTCACAAGGCAAATCATCAGGGGCACTGTCAAGTATATTTCTGATAAGGGTTCTAGTGGCCACAGCAGTGATGGCAGAGGCACAGACCGGGTGCAGCGCCGCACATGCAAAGGCGTAGGATGCCAGCTGGTCAATGTGCCGGTCCTCAGCATCCCGCAGGGTAGTAGAGTCAGGTGAATGCATGACAGAGGTGTTAGATAGCCCTAGGACCGGGGCCATCCACCACGGGGGGGGGTGACCAACACTTTACCACATCAGCAGGAAAGGGATACTTCCTATGCCAACAGCAGTCTATCTGAGAATCTAATCTAAGAATAGAGTAACACCAGGTGATAAATGCCGCTTCTTAGCAGAAGCCTTACACAGGCCAGACCCAGCAATATTTCTCTCAATGCTGGCTACCCGTGCAGCGAAATCAGGCTGAGACTCCCCACTGGTAGGAGTCAGATGTATGCGTGGGGGGGTAGGCAAAGCCATAGGGATCGCAGGCCCAGCCGCCGGTAACCCAGACTGCAGCGCAAGCGTCTGCTGGGCACAGGGTACACACACCCTGACATCGTCACTTATAGGAGATACCCCACACGCCATACACAGCCGGGCTTGTCCCAAAGGAACCCCGAGCACATTATCCTGAGAAGCCTCCATATGGTGATTTTCACGGCACAACAGGCCAATAGGGATTGACGCTAATAATAGCAACCCGGGATAACCCGCTAGGGAAGTTGGAGGTAAGGGAATACACTAGCCCTCCAATACGAGTTAACACTAAATAGAGGGGATAGGACCGGGAGAAACCACAAAAGTTTGACCCGCCTGCAAGACATAAGCAAAAAGATCCCCTAAGCAATATGCAATACAGAGAAATACAAAATAAATCAGCCCGCAGGGGCACTTACGGACCGCGATAGGGAGACGCCAGACACACGCAGCAGAGAACTAAAATGGCGCCCGCATATACCCCGAGGGGCGGGCCGCAGAGACAGTGATGCAGAACGCGTCAGCCGCAAGGCCCGCCCCCCCCCGAAGAGCGTGAAAACGCGCCCACATGACAAGGACAGCCAATGATGGTGCAGCAGCGCCTGAGGCGATGTCGCCGCCGACCGCAGAGCGGAGTGGCGGCAAAGGAAACCAGTGCAACCAATTCAAAACGGCTCATCACATAAATCATAAAGTCAAGACATGCACCCCCCCCCGCAAGATCTAACAGGGAGAGTGAAGGGGAAGCGACGGCCAGCCTAAAGGGAGCCAACTGCGGGGACAGGGGGCAAGGGGCACAAGACGGGGGAGGGGCATCCCATTAAGGCTCACCGTGGGCCTGTACCGCCTACCCTTTGGTGCGGGACTGCGGTTGGAGCAGCGCTCCTTAGCACCTGACAGAGGTGCTGCCTACCTTCACCCGAACCAGTGCAGCCTAAGCTGGGAGGCAATAGAAGGAAACGGGTGGGAAAAGGGCCGCAGGCTAATAGCCCCGCTCACCTGCGAGTAGAGAGAGCCATCTTCTAGTCATCGCAGCCCAGACTGCAGAGACGATCTGGGGAATTTGTGGGAGGTCCCTGGTATATATGGGGTCGGGAGGAGCCACTTTTCTGTCTCTGCAGTCCAGCACCATCTACTGGATGTATAACCCAAGAGTAAGGACTATCTTCTGGAACAGGATGTGCTGTATACTTAGAATAATAATTACTGTGATCTCTATTACAACCAAAATGGTGTCCCATGGAGGAGGGTGGCAGGTTCGAATCCCTGTCCTGGGACATGACTGAAGTGCTCTTGAGAAAGGCACCTACCCCCCCCCCCCCCCCGCTCCACGGGCGCCGTAATTAGGGCAGCCCACTGATCCGGGCATGTGTACACTCACTGCACGGATGGGTTAAATGTGGAGGAGAAATTCCTATGTGTGCGCAAGTGTACAATGGAAAATCTATGCATTAAAAAGTTACATTTTTTAATTACATTTTAACCCTTTAAGTGCCAGCCTACCTGGAGTTTTTGTCACCCTTTGTTGCCAGACCATTTTGCACTATTTTGCGCTCCCCATGTTCAAATGTGATTTTTGAAGGGATTTCCAGGGATTTCCCAGGAAAGTGATATATTGTTTTTTTCAGCATAGTCTGGGCTTTAACATGAAACGTCTTGTCATTTTTTAGGTGTATTCTAAATTTTTGGGTGAAAATTGTGCAAAAAAATAAATCAATCAAAAAAATCAATTTTTACAATTTGTAGTGTTTTTTTGTAATAATAAATGTAAGTTTGTCAATAAAATCTTATTGCGTGTGAAATCCCAATTTCTCCCAGTTACAGCGGTACCACATATGTATAGGTAGACACCCTTTCCTGCCCAGGAGACTCCCCCAAACTGAAACAGCGCTTTAGGGGATTTTCAGAAAAAATACAACTGCGATATATGCTATGCGCACCTTGCAGTTTTTCCAGAAAAACAACCCTTTACATTTGAAATACCCCCAACAAACTATATCTTCTCTGGAAGTACACACCTCAGGCTTTCTAGGCGTACCAGTCTTGTTGATGTGGCCACAGTTTTCTGGAAGTAATCCCTCAATGTATTCTTTGGTTGCAAAGAGTTTCCCTAAAAAAAGGATAAAAAAGCAGAATCAAAGCCACATTTTCCTAAAAAAAACTATTTACAAACAAGAAAGAACAAGTTTAATCTAGAATTAGGGTTCGCCGTCCACTGGCGCAGCCATATAGACCGACGAATAGCCACAAGCAATGCCGCTGTCCTGCTACTCGTCGCAAGAGCATCGTCCTGAGCAGTCAGGGCAAAAGAAACAAACGACTCACACTGCTTGAGAGAGCTAATCATATCACAAGCGGGATCAAGATCTGCAAGCAGATCCCTAATCATGGATCTAACAGCCAGCAAAAGAAGCGCCGAAGCACAAATTGGCCGTAGTGTCGAGCCGGCACTGATAAAACCATGGCGAGCCAATTGTTTAATCCGACGATCCTCACCATCCTTAATGGTAGTGGTGCCAGAAAGGTGCAACGCAGCCAGCCAGTCAACCCCAACACCGGGGTGTCGACTTCTGGGGGCACTGACCAAAGCTTCACCAAGTCCTCTGGAAAGGGATAACGCTTATCCCAATTAGGAGGAGTTCCAGCCAGGCGCGTGGGTTGTTCCCATTAATTAAGCACAAGTTTCTCAAAGTGCTGTTGCCTGGGAAACACCAAACGCGGCTGGGGTAAATCAAACAACTCACCTTTTGGCAGAGGGACCACTGCAGGCGGATCCAAGGCCAAAACTTTAAACATTTGAGCCAAAATGGAAGGAGTGTCAAGGGACACCCCCACAGCCTGATCACCAGCAGTATCAAACAATAGCTGGTCTGCAGGCTCATCCGATTCCTCAAGAAGTTCCCCCTCCTCATCAGGGGGACGATCGGAATAATCCAAAAATTCAGATACCTCATCCTCCGGGGCAGGTACTGCCGGAGCAAGGTGCTTCCGCTTTGCCGTAGCCTTCTGAGCCACTGAAGCGAAGATAATTTTCTCAAGGTTGGCCAACTGCGCATGCACCTCGGAATGCGAATCCCCATTTTTGACAGTGTCACACGGGGTCCAGACTAGGTTGGGGGGGATAGGAGATGACGGAAATTGCAAGGAGCCAGAAGCCGGAGCAACGGACTGGCGCGCAATGTTCTGCTGAGCCCATGGAACACATAATATGACATCATCGCCTGGGAGCGGAACCCCACAGCCCCCACACAACCTGGATGGTCCCGAGGAGCCATTTCCGGTAACATTGGAAGCCTCCATATGGTGAATTTATGGTATTCGCAACAACCCAGGGTTTTACGCAATAAGCAACCCGGGATGCCCCTTTATAATTAAAGTCCCGGAAGTGGGAGGATTTTTTTTTTTTTTTTAAACCTAGGAAAAATCCCAATTTAGAGACTAAGACTAGCCAGGTATAACAGACCGGGAGAGCCACTGCAGTGAGGGGATCCCAGAATCTGTGGGGGAAAAGAGACCACAGTCAGTCCCCCAGCTACAATCATACATAACCAATAAGGCAAACATATATGGCTAGCTTAAACATCTTGAATAAATATACATGACACATGTAATTTCAAGGCAAAGCAGAGTGCAAAAAATCAGAGCACATACTGTGTATAAATACATGCCCATACACATACATATATATATATACATACCTGTACATACATACACATACATATATAAATATAAATACATATATAAATATACATATATATATATATATATATATATATATATATACATACACATACCTACACACTACACATTAAATATATATTTATATATATATATGCAAATACACACCACAAAGGTAAAGTGAACAATCCCAGCCACTGGAGCACATATCCCACCTATGTGAAAAAACAACATTCCCCACAAGTAGAAATGCCCCAGGGAGAAAAATGCTGCACAAGCAGCCATAGCATAAGAACGGCCCCACGTGCGCAATGGTGGGGCCGTTTTACCTGTGTAGTTTTCAGCTGCAAGGAAGCTCTTCCCCCACCGGCTGCAGCGTCCAGGTCTCTAATGAGACCAGGGGCGAGGGGCGGGCCCGGAGACAGCGCGTCCCGGCCACGCCCCCTTAACACGCAGAGCGAGGCCACAGAGAGCGCGGCCCCACCCACTAGTGACGTGGCTCGACCAATGGCGAGCCGCAACCGCAAAAGGAGGGAAAAACAAACAAAAACAGGCCCCAGCAGCCCTGGCCATGCGCTGACACTAAGACCTTTTCACAGTAAAGTAAAGCACTCATGCACATTACACACCCCCCCCCCCCCCCATTTAGCGAAGGGAGAAGGCCAAGCGGGAGAAGGTGACCTAAAGGGACATCGGGACAGGGGCATCCCAAATCCAGAGCGGAGGAGATAAGCTCCTAGGCACCTAAAGCGCCATCTACCTTTGCCCAGCCCGCAGCCTAGGCTGGGAGGCTTCCATTTAACTAAGCATAATAAACACACAAGAACTGGGCAGAAATAGACCAAAAGGGGATGCCGGATTTTACCCCGGCTACCTGCAAGCAGGAGACTTCATTCTTCTGTCTTGTCGCTTCATGCAGAGAGAAAAAACTGGTGATTCAGTGGGAGGTCCCAGGTATATATAGGCCGGAAGGGGCTCGTTTTCAAGACTTCTCCCTGCACGTCGCCACCTGCTGGTGGAGTAACCCGATCGTAAGTATTAAAAGGGAAGCGGGGTGTGTGGCACACCGAGAATACTGATAATGTTGATCCTCCACCGCAAACCTGAGGAATCTCTGATGTGCCTGAAAAATCAGAACATGCAGATACGCATCCTTGATGTCTATGGATGTCATAAAATCCCCTTGGTGAAGGGAATTGATAGCCGAGCCCAGAGTCTCCATACGGAACTTTTTGGCTAATAAACCTGTTGAGAACCTTAAAGTGGACCAACACACAGGATTTTGACTATCCTGGGTCTTGGTCCACTTCGGTGGGGCACCCCCGATCGGGGTGCCCCGCTGTGTGAAACCCCCCCGAACCCCCCGAAAAACTCACCTCTCCCCGCGCCGACGGACAAGCCGCGGACAAGCGGCTCCTCCGCCGCCACCTCCCGCGCGTCACTCTTGACGCACGCGCGCCCGCGCCGGCCATTCACAGACGGAAGAAGACAAGGTAAGGGGATTTGGGGTGTTCGGGGGGGTTTCACCCCGCGGGACATCCCGATCTCGGATGTCCCGCGGGGAGGGAGGTGATCGGCCCAGGAATCTTATAGATTCCAGAGCCAATCACCCCTGGGTGACGGTCCACTTTAAGATCTAGAATGGGTCTCACCGAACCCTCCTTTTTGGGAACCGTGAAAAGGTTGGAGTAGTAACCCCTGCCTCTCTCCGACAGAGGCACCGGGCATATAACCCCCATGTCCAGAAGGTTTCTTACTGCGAACAGGAGCCCCTGTGCAGCCTGAGGGTCCGAGGGCACCCGAGACCTTAAGAATCTTGGGGGCGGCCAGTACTCGAACTCCAGTTTGTACCCGGAGACCACTTCCAAGATCCAATTGTCTGTGACCTCCCGGGCCCAGACCTGGAAGAAGAGCCGCAGCCGTCCCCCCACCCTTGCGGGTAAGGGTGCCCCTTCATTGCTGAGCCGGTTTAACCGCGGCTTGTCCGTCGGCGCTGGGAGCGGGGAGAGGTGAGTTTTTCGGGAGGTTCGGGGGGGTTTCACACAGCGGGGCACCCCGATCCAATTTATCTCCAAACAGCCGCGAACCCAAGAAGGGAAGAGATGTGAGCGACTTCTTGGCCCCAATGTCCGCTGTCCACTGGCGGAGCCAGACAAATCTGTGCATAGCCACCAGTAAGGCTGAAGTCCTACTGCACACGACAACAGAATCTTCCATCGCAGCCATGACAAAATCCATGAACAATTTGCATTTTTTAAGGATAGCGAACTCAGCACCAGCTGGATCAAACTGAGCGTTATTCAGCCAGTCCCTGATAAGAGACCTAGTAGCAAGCGACACCAGGGCAGATGAACTAACAGGCCGCAGGGCCGAGCCCACGTTGGCAAATGCGTGGCACGCCATCTGATCAAGGCGCTTATCCTCGCCATCCTTAACCCTTTAACCGCCAGCCTACCTTGAGATTTTGTCACCCTTTGTTGCCAGACCATTTTGCACTATTTTGCGCTCCCCTTGTTCAACTGTGATTTTTGAGGGGATTTCCAGGGATTTCCCAGGAAAATGATATATTGTTTTTTTCAGCAGAGTCTGGGCTTTAACATGAAATGTCTTGTTTGTCATTTGTTAGGTGTATTCTTAATATTTTTGGGTGAAATATGTGCAAAAAAAAAAAAAAAAAAAAATTTTTACATATTGTAGTTTTTTTTGGAATAAAAAATGTAAGTTTGTCAATAAAATCTTATTGCGTGTGAAATCCCAATTTCTCCCGGTTACAGCGGTACCACATATGTATAGGTAGACACCCTTTCCTGCCCAGGAGACTCCCCCAAACTGAAACAGCGCTTTAGGAGATTTTCAGATAAAATACAACTATGCTATGCAATATGCGCACCTTGCGGTTTTTCCAGAAAAACAACCCTTTACATTTAAAATACCCCCAACAAACTATATATTCTCTGGAAGTACACACCTCAGGCTTTCTAGGCGTACCAGGCTTGTGGATGTGGCCATAGTTTTCTGGAAGTAATCCCTCAACGTAATCTTTGGTTGCAAAGAGTTTCCCTAAAAAAAGGATAAAAAAGCAGAATCAAAGCCACATTTTCCTAAAAAAACTATATACAAACAAGAAAAATCAAGTTTAATCTGAAAAAGCAACATCTCCCGAACAGAACGATACCCAACATGCATAGGTTCTGTCAAGGGAAGAGTTGCCAAACACCCCAAAGTAAAGCATGTGCGTAACGGTAATTTTACTTGAAAATTTCAGCTCTGCAGACAAAGTGCGCACCTTGCGATTTTTCAACCAAAACAACCCTTTACATTTGGAATATCCCCCATAAACCATATATTCCCTGAAAGTACACACGTTAAGCTTTCTAAGGGTACCCAGCTTGCTGTAGTGGGCTCATCTTTCTGGAATTAATTCCTCAAAGAATTCTTTGGTTGCGCAGGGTTTCCCTAAAAAAATTATAAAAAAGCTGAATAAAAAACACCTTTTCCTAAAATATAAATATGCAAACCAGAAAAAACAAGCTAAGTCTGAAAGCGCAAGGTCCCCCGAACAGAACAATACCCAACATGCATAGGTACTATTAACCCTTTTAATTGCCAGCCTACTTGAGATTTTGTCACCCTCTGTTGACAGGCCATTTTTCCCCATTTTGCGTCATGTTTTGCGACATGTTTTGCGCCATTTTTGCTGGAACTTTCAGAAAAATTATATATTTTTTTTTTTGCAGCAGAGTTTAGACTTTAACATGAAATGTCTTGTTTGTAATTTTTTTTTTTTTTTTTACAATATTATTAAGTGAAAAAAAAAATAAATAAAATTTTTTTTTTTAGAAAATTGACTCCTTTATTTTAAATAAAAAATGTCTTTTATTAAGGAAAATCATATTGCATGTGAAAGCCCCATTTCTACCGATTAGAACGGTACCACATATTTATCGGTAGCCCCCCGTTCCTGCCCAGGAGACCCCCCCTAACTGAAACAAGTATTTTATAACATTCACAAAAAAAAACACAAAAACCATCCACACTACAAAGGGTTAAATCGAAAAAAAAATGACATAAGGTCCCCCCTCCCAGGGGAGGGAGACCCCATTTTTTTTTTTGATTTTTAAGGGTTAAAAACCCTTAAAAATCAAAAAAAAAAATGACGTGGGGTCCCCCTTACCCACAGTAACCAGCCCGGGACCAGCTATGGGGGCTTGTAGGCACAGAGTGGGGGGGCCAGCTTTTGTGGCCCCCCCACCCTGCAGCCTACGAGCCCACATAGCCCATGTGGGCCCGGGGTCTTCTGCCCCCCCCTGGCCTTTGGGGAGGCAGGTAATGGGGGTGCCGGGGGTTAATGGCAAGCCACCCGCTAGCGCAGGTGGCTTGCCATCCCCCCAGCCTTGTGAACTGGTATAGTGGTCATGGACCCCTTACCAGTTCACAAGGGGTTAAAAGTAAATAATCACACAGACACACAAAAGAGGAAAAATATTTTATTAATTTTTATTTTTTTTTTACACTGTACTCACCTCCCATCCATCCTGGAGCACTCTGTCCCTCGGCGATCACTGGCTTCTGCTCACTTGCTAGAAGCCTTTTATAGCTGCTGGATGACAGAACACAAAGAGTTAATAAAAAAAAAAAAATGACATAGGGTCCCAGGGGGGGCGGACCCCATTTTTTTTTTTTTTTTTTAAGGGTTAAAAACCCTTAAAAATCAAAAAAAAAATTGACGTGGGGTCCCCCTTACCCACAGTAACCAGCCCGGGACCAGCTATGGGGGCTTGTAGGCACAGAGTGGGGGGGCCAGCTTTTGTGGCCCCCCCACCCTGCAGCCTACGAGCCCACATAGCCCATGTGGGCCCGGGCTCTTCTGCCCCCCCCTGGCCTTTGGGGAGGCAGGTAATGGGGGTGCCGGGGGTTAATGGCAAGCCACCCGCTAGCGCAGGTGGCTTGCCATCCCCCCAGCCTTGTGAACTGGTATAGGGGTCATGGACCCCTTACCAGTTCACAAGAGGTTAAAAGTAAAAAATGACACAGACACACAAAAGAGAAAAAATATTTTATTAATTTTTTTTTTTTTTTTTTACACTGTACTCACCTCCCATCCATCCTGGAGCCCTCTGTCCCTCGGCGATCACTGGCTTCTGCTCACTTGCTAGAAGCCTTTTATAGCTGCTGGATGACAGAACACAAAGGGTTAATCAAAAAAAAAAAATGACATAGGGTCCCCCCTCCCAGGGGGGGTGGACCCCATTTTTTTTTGATTTTTAAGGGTTAAAAACCCTTAAAAATCAAAAAAAAAATTGACGTGGGGTCCCCCTTACCCACAGTAACCAGCCCGGGACCAGCTATGGGGGCTTGTAGGCACAGAGTGGGGGGGCCAGCTTTTGTGGCCCCCCCACCCTGCAGCCTACGAGCCCACATAGCCCATGTGGGCCCGGGCTCTTCTGCCCCCCCCTGGCCTTTGGGGAGGCAGGTAATGGGGGTGCTGGGGGTTAATGGCAAGCCACCCGCTAGCGCAGGTGACTTGCCAGACCCCCGAGCCCTGTGAACTGGTATAAGGGGTCACATGGACCCCTTACCAGTTCACAAAGGGTTAAAAGGTAAAAAAAAAAAGACAAGACACGTTTTTTTAAAAAAGTTTATTAAAAAAAAAAAAAAAACTTTTACTTTACTCACCTCCGATCTTCATCTTCTGTGTCCCGCGGCGATCTGCTGTCAGTGACGGCTGGGCAGAGAAGGGGGGAGGCAGGCGATCGGAGGATCGCCTACCTCCCTCCTTCCCCGCCCAGCCGTCACCGGCATCTGAGAAACGAACTGCCGGGTGCCCCGATGACACCCGGCGGTGACGTCATCTGGCCCCGCCCCGTGACGTCACCAAGATGGCGGCCGCCATCGGAAGAGGCAAGGGAGGAGGGCTGTTATGCCCCCTCCAGAAGACAGAAGAGCGGGGGGGGGGGATCGGAGCCCCCCCCCGTGAAGAGGAGAGCCTGCGGGAGCCGGCGGGGATAAAGGTAGGTGACTGTTTTTTTTTTTTTTTTTTTTTTTTTTTTACAGTAAACCGGGCGGCTGCTGAAACGGGGGGGGGGGGGCACCCTGTTCCGGGCCCTCCCCTGCAGCCGGAGGAGCCCCGATGGGCGATCGGAGCCCCTCTGGCTGAAGAGGAGACCCGACCGGATCGAACGAGGGGTCAGGTAAGTGTCTTTTATTTTTACTTTTTTTTTTTTTACTGGGGAAAGTCAGGCACGTAAATTTTACGTGGCTGGCGTTTAACTGTTGGAGAGGCAGCCACGTAAAATTTACGTGGCTGGCGTTTAAAGGGTTAAGGGAAGTGGCGTCAGGGGTGTTCAGCACAGAAGAGTTGGTCAACCTCGGGGGGAGAAGACCAGCGCTTAACCGCCTCCACCGAAAAAGGATACTTCTTATCCCATCCCTGAGGCACACCAGGAAGCCGACTGGGCCTCTCCCATTCTCTAAGGATCAGCGCATCAAAATGACCCTGGGTAGGAAATTCCAGATGGGGATTGCAGGCCCCAAAAAATCTCAGGCGGTTCAATATCCAACACCTCCAATAGATGTGACACAACAGTGGCCGTATCTACGGCATCCCCCAGCGCCTGCTCGACATTGGCCTTCCCAGGCTGAACATAGTCAGCCTCTGTTTCCTGATACAGTTCCCCCTCCTCTAACGGGGAATAATCTGACAAATCAGCGGAATCGTCGTCAACATCCCACACGGGCTGGGCAGACGACAAATGTCTCTTTTTAGCCTGGGCCTTCTTGCCCACAGTGCTAGCAATACATTTCTCGATGCTGGCCAACCTAGCCCAACCATCAGAAAGCAACTCCCCACTGGTACCAATGTCACTTGGGGTACGGATAAGGTGGGAAGGGAAAGGCGATGAAGCGGGAGGAGCCGACCCAGAAGGCTGTGTACCAGACTCCTGCGTTATGGCCTTTTGTGCGCATGGTATACAGATCAGCACATTCTCTCCCGTAAGGGATACCCCACACCCCACACACAGCCCGGATTGTCCCAGAGGGATCCCGAGCCCAGTATCCTGCGGAGCCTCCATATGGTGAATTTTTGTGGTCAGTCGCAAGACCGCAGGGAAATTACGCATAAGCAACCCGGGATGCCCCTTAAAAGTCCCGGTGGGAGGATTTTAGGTGGACAATTTTACACTAGGGAACCCAGGACCAGGAGGGGACCCCTAAATAGGCACATATACAGGGCAATCTGTAACACACAAAACAGGCAACATAAGTGCAGTGCTGAGTAAAAATGGCAATAACCTTACAGTATAAAAGACCACAGCATTTGATCTTGCAGCCACACTATATATATACATATATATATATGTTAACTATATCCCAGCCAGACATTGTGAAAAACACACACACACATGCTCGCGACCAGTGGGGGCCCCCGCTAGAGAGGAGCCCCCCCACACAAGCTAAGGAAGTGGCCATCGGGCCCTTACCACACTGATCTGCTATGCGGCCTGCTTATAGAAGATGGCCCCCACAAAGCCTCATGCAGGAAGGGAGAGCAGGGGGAGGGCGGGCCAGCGCAGAACGCGTGCTTGCCGAGGCCACGCCCCCCTCCCAGCAATGCGGATCTCCTAGAAACGAGCCACAGAATCACGCCAAAGATTATTTCGTTTTTCATTCTCCCACATATTCCCCTGTGTGTGTTGGTGTGTGATTCACTGTACGTGTGTGTGTGTGTGTGTGTGTGTGTGTGGCTGTCAGTGAGTGTTTTACTTTGGGCCATGTCAGGGGCTGTGATTAGCCTGGGGGAGCTTCTCCCCCTCAGGCTGAGTTCGGGGAGGGAGCGGGGCCGGGCTCTTGGCCTACCTTCACCAGGACCCGCAGCCTAAGCTGGGAGGCTCAATATAGGGGCAATTTAGAAGGGTCCTGGCAGTAATAGGGACAAAAGACGGCCGTGGCGCGAGCCCGGCTTACCTGTAAGTAAAGAAGACTTCATCTTCTGTCTTGTCGCCTTCCCTGCAGAGAAGGAACTGGGGAATTGGTGGGAGGTCCCAGGTATATATGGACCGGGCTTCTATATATGGACCGGCTTTCTTTTTTTGCATATTTATCTCTGCAGAAGTTCGCCCTCTACTGGAGATTACCCAGATGTCATGAAGACCAAAGTGGAGTGTATGGCACACTTAGAATAAATAGAGCGTTACTGGAAAGTCTTTTGACATATTCACCATATCTGCTTACCAGGCTCTCCTTGATTAATTTAGATCAATTAGAATCATAGTTATCTACTCTAACCGCACAAGACATAGAAGGAAATGCATCAGGAAAAGTTCTGTACGCCATGTTAAACTGGGGTGTTACTCCTAGGGCAAGGGGATCTCTTACTCTTTCCACAAAGTTCATTACTTTTCTGTTAAATCTGGAAGGAACAGATTCAAATCCGAAATGATCACATTTGGAGTTGAATATTTCTTGGTTCAGAGCCCACTTTTCCTAATGTACCTCTTAACAACTTAGAAAGTCTGATGATGATTCTCTATTCCTGGAATATGTACATTAGATAATGCTGTCATAGTGTCATTGTCTGTCAAGACAACACAAGCGCTTTCAGTACCCAGGACATTGATGGATTTCCTTGTCTCCTGGACTGAAGACGTGAATCAATGTGTAATGCAATAATCCAGTGAGAATCCACAACTGGATGGTGAGTAAGGATTTCCCCAGTTGACAGATGAGTCGACTGAATCCACCATATCTACTTGAATTTCAGATTGTCCTCGATAACTGAAGGAACTTTGATATTTGTTCAAATTGTAAACAATGAACAACTGCAGGGGGTCTAGATCACAGACACCATGAACCCAAATCATACATGCATTTTCATATGATTCCTTTCGCTACTGGGAGAGAAAAAACTACAGAATATCCAATTTCATTCCTCTGAATGTAAGCAGGTTTGACGGTATGAGAATAGACATATTTGATTTTTTTATTTTCAGCCAACCAAATTGTAGTCTTTAAGACTACTTACACTCTTTGGGCAGTGTCCTTCTTAGGAAATCCCTTGAATTAGTAGGTCGCCCAGATATTGGTAATGGTATTGCCATAGCATTTGAAAACACACATGGTGCTGCGGCCATACCAAAAGGTAGAGATACAAACTAGAAAAGTTTCTCTTAAAAAAAGACCATGACAAATTAATGCTAAGCTAGATAGTAATAAGCATAAATGACAACGTATTAGCTAAAATACACCTTGAGTTATTGATGCCAGCACCAATCCAAGAGAATCTATGCTAAATTGCTTGTAATAATATATTCAACATTTCAAGTGTTGTACTAGCAACAGGTGAAGTGTTCAGTCTGTTAGTGCCAGTCCCACACTTAAATATTTGTCCTCTGTGTGTTTGATATAGACATAATTTTTGCTAACATTTCTAAATAATTTTTGGAGACTTCCGAGGCGGAGCCAACCAACACGGCCGCATTTTACTGATTCCAGGACACCTAGCAATTGGTGTCCATCGGCTTGATCTCACAGCTGAAAGGCTCAAACCAGGGAGAGGGAGTCGAACTATACGCTCCTTTTGACCCCCAGAGGTCCCTGTCTGCATCTGCGGTGCCATACACCAGAACCAACATCACCTGCCCCGCCATCTTGGGCAGCACGAGGGCAGGCTAGGAGCAGAGGCAGCACCCTACAGATATCACTCTTCCTGTTTCCATCCCTGCCAGTGCCAGGAGAACTAGAGGGTCGGAGAGCACCTACCCCTCTTGCCGGGCAGCATAGCCAAGGACCAAGATGATCCTGACACAGACCAGACATGCTCATGGGCTTAGGCACAGCTGTCCCTTGAACATTCCCAAGGTGCGGAGAGCTCAGCTGCCTCTCCCGGGGATACGGACAGGCAACAGGCCCAGAGAATGTGTTGAGTGGCTGGGAGATCTCCACTTACTCTCCAATTCTTCAGTTCTCCGTGGCCACCAGGTGTACAAACCAGTGTGAACTGAGGAGGATGGCTCCTAACCCTCCGTATCTACTAGGCTCATATCAGCAAGGAGTGGAGCGCACCAATAGTTGGAGCAGGGAGCAACTAGAGAAGGGCGGCTCGCCTCGGAAGCCCCCCCTACTGTGTTTTCCACCTTCAGCAGGCCCAGCTACAGAGTACTGTGCCGGGATTTTATTATTTCGCCATGCCACCGAATACTACTGATTCCCTCACCACCTCGCCTCACAGTGGTGACTGGAGGTGAACTTGCCTGGTGGGTAGTGTCAATGTGCAGGGGCCTCGAGCACTTACCTCTCTGTGTTTCCCAGAGGGTGTGTGAGGACCTTTAGCAGCTCTGAACCTGAGGACCAGCAGCATATCTCTGTCCCCGAGACACCCTGCAGGGAAGACTGACTCGTAACCCCCAACATCCCTTTATTTTACGTCATAGTAAACTTAAAACGTATCTGTTTTTCTTCTTGAATTTCACTTGAATCAGTTCTGCTTATCTTCAGCAGTTTACTACGTGGTTGGAACCTACTTTAATTTCTTTGAGTGAGATCTGTTTAAGTCAATTCTTAGCCTGCACCACCACCTGGTGGAATTGGCTAACAATGCAACTGAGCTATTAATCTATGATCTCTTCTAAGTACTACAGATAGGAAACATTCAATTTCTGTAATTTTCAGCTAGCTTACACTGCCACCTATGGCATTCTTCTTTTCACCTTGTCCAACGCTGCCACCTGGTAGCATAGGCTGATAACACACCTAAAATATTAGTTACTGAATTTTCCTGTCCTCAGTAGACAGGGAACATCCAAGAGCTGTACAAGTCTATTTAGACCACCACCTAGTGGCATACTCCGGGTTGCCAAATTAACCATCATCACCATTCTTTGCCGTCACACTGCTTAGGGGTCATAAGTATCACCTAGATTCTCGAAAAAAGATCTCAATGCTGAGCAGAGCCCCTCTCCACCCTTACCCCCAAAACACTAATAACTCCACGCCAAGCTGTATTAAGCCCTGAAATTTGCCTCCCCCTTGTATTTTGAGTGGTTTTCAGAAAAAAATCGACTGTATTATAGAGAAATTCTTAGACCCCAAATTCTGCCACAGAGAGGCCCATCTGACAAAACAACTAAAAGCAAAAAGAACAAACCCAAGGGCGCTCAGGAATCTGATTTAGAACCTCCCCTGAATGACTAGCTCCCTTTAGATGAAACATCTCAGGAATCTTCCCTCGCTCCTTCACAGGTGGAACTAACCAAGGCCATCGCAAGGATGGTTTTAAAGGTTCTAGTCCAATATTTTAACAGGAAGTTTGAGGCTTTAGAAATCAAAATTGAGAAAGCCATGGCTTCTATCTCACATAACAAAGCCCGCAACACAGAAGCAGAAAGGCGGGTCAGTGCCATAGAAGACCAATTCTTAACTATCCAAACAATTGTTAATGCCCAAAAAATATTGATCTCCTCCCTTGTGAACAAGAAGACCTTGAAAACCAGCATCAGCGGTCAAATTTAAGAAATCTCAGAAGCCAGTCAAGACCAAATTAAATATGACTTGATAGTGGATCTAGTGACTGCCCTGAAATTAGAGAAATTAGAGAAATTCATGAAATTAGAGAAATTCCCAGTTAGACAAACTGAAAGAGCCCATAGATTGGGTCAAAGTGAAACTCTGAACCCTGACCGGTGATAGCAAAATACTTACATTACCTTGATAAAGAGCTCATCATACATACATACAGAAAACAAGGGGAGGCAATAGTAGATCCAAGATCTTGTTATTTCAAGAATTATCAGCTGTGGCCTTATCAGGAGAGAGGAGAGGAGAGGAGGAGAGGAGAGAATTTTCCCCGCTTGCAAATTCCTAGTTCATAGTTGAACAGGGCCTAAAGGTTCTCCTTCTGTCCCTCACGTAGCTAAACTCAGGGTTCAGATGGGAGACAAAATCAAACTTTCCAAGAACCCTAATTCAACTCTTGCTAACCTGGAAAGGGATCTTGCGATCCCAGAAACCCTGAAGGGTGGCACCTGAAGCTAATGAGTTGTAGTATTAAGGTGTTCTTAATTCCCACCGTATAACATTTCGTTGTCTTTAACAAAGATTATGTTGTTGCTAGATGAAGGCTTAGTCTTGTGCTCTCCTCGTCCCTCACAGATGCTCTCCCAGGTGTGTGAGCTGCTGACTACCTTTCCAGGAGGATAAGCTTCCAAAACCTAGGGGTGGTGGGAGAATTAACGCCATGCTAGAACCCAAAATGGACAGATCCACACTGCACCCATCGCAACGCAGGCCGGGCGAGGGATTGGGTCACCTGTTGACAAACACGTCATTAGTAGATATATGGAGGCTACATAACCCTGGAGAAAGAAACTATACCTGTTCTCAAAATTAAACAAACCGTTTCAAGAATAGACATAGTTTTGGAAAGCGGTGACCATCTCCCGAATCTGACCCAACGACCTGTAACGTGGTGTCGGACCACACCCCAATATCAATGAAAGTATAATTAAAACAGATACCCAAAATACATGTGCAAATCACAAACATTCAGAGAGAAACTCAGAACAGACCATGCTAATTTTATAGACGATAACCTAGATCACTGGGATGATCCCATCTTAATGTGGTCCATTGCCAAAGCAGTAATGAGGGGTTCGATTATATCCCAAACAATAGCAAATAAGAAAGCAAATTTTAAGGAAACTTTGGAACTTCAGAACATAGTTACAACCACATACAAAATACAGCCAAAAACAAATGATCCTGGAGATAGGGAGGAATGGCAGGAAGCAAAATAATCACCTCACGGCTTTAGCATAACAAAAAGTGGATTACACCCGAGGCTTGTTCTTTAGGTGGGGAACAAAAAAACAGCCTACTTGTTGGCGAACATGGCCAACCCCAGAGACAGAAACCGCCATATACAGGCAATCCAACACCCCACTACTAGCACTCGTCTTACTAACCAAGCTGACATAATTAAAAGCTTTGAGCAATATTTTGAGAGGCTAAACTCCAGCAGGGTAGGAAGAGAGCCATTCATGCTTTCTGCTATTCCTGCTAAATCTATTCCTCCATCATGCTTTACAAAACTTCCTTTTCCAATTTCAATGAAGTGACTACAACCCTGCTATTACAACCAGGTAAAAATCCTGAACATATTTCATCCTACTGCCCAATTGCACTTTTAAACACAGATTACAAAATACTAGCTAAAATAACGAAGAGAGACTCCAAAGTTTCCATCCCTGTACCCTGACTCCTAATGAATTAGTCTTTCTTAAAGGCAAACATTCCGCATTTGCTGGGGCGGTGGTAGCTTCCCATAATCCCCATGACTCCAGTATCTTACTGAGTCTGGATACGGAAAAAGCCTTTGACACCTTGAGGGGGCTTGGCTTTTTCGGATATTGGAGATAAGGGGCTTAGGGCAACCGTTTACTGGCCTAATAAAATATAAATGTAACAGGCCCATTACTAATCTCCGGATTCATTAGACCAGCTCTTCAGCCTTCCGGATATCTAGGGGGAATAGGCAGGGATGCTCTCTGTCCCTACTTCTTTTAAATATTGCTCTCAACCCTCTCTTGAGCTGAAGAACCTTTTGACAGAACGGCCACTGGGTGATTCACTTACGGAATCTCACAGCATTTCTTGTAAAAAAAAAAAAAACCTCTGGAAAGGGACAACAGGTATCATGATTACCACTGATATTGTGTCCGGTATTAACCATTCATTTAATATATCATACATATATTTATATAATAATTGATTATTTTTTTTATTTATAAATCTGAATGGTCCAGAAATTAAATAAATATTAAATATTAAATACTAAATAATACTAAATATTAGTTAAATTATGGGCTTAACATTTCCGGCCCAGTAGGATTTACATCTTTAAGATTGATATGTCTGATGATCAAGAACATATAAACTTATAAACAGGAATTATGGCTACCAAACACTGATGCCTGACCCATACCACCCAAATTAGAAGAGTAAGGATGCATATGTACTACCGTATATATAAATATAAATGTATACACACACATACAGTATTTACACAACACCATACATTAGCAACTGTGTGTTAATTTTCCTATGTATTAGACTGGGATTGCTGGCCATAGCTGCAGTGAGAAATAAGTGCATCACACTCAGTGAGAGCTCCCTGAGCTGAATGAGGGAACAAGTGGTAACGCTCCACACCTCACGGACACTGTCCTATCAGCGCCGTCTAAAGTGAAAGGGCTGTACCTAATCAATCCCTGCACCAACTGAAGAGAAAAAACAAAGTAGCATTGCCTGCAGCAGCTGTAGGGGATTACAAAAAAACAATGTCACCTTAAAAAGCTAAATGCATGGCTACTAAGCAGCAAAAGCCACAGACATTAATAAATAAAAAAGGCGTCTCTGTCATCAGCACCATGCCTTATTTAATCCGGAGCGGCCACTGAGGAGAACAGAATACATGAAGTGTAACCAGCCTCTGAATGGAAGGAATTATAAAAAAACATTGCTGTCCCCACAGAACTACACATTTATAAATATCCTCAGCACGTTGAAATTGCAGCAAGGGAAAAAAATCTGAATAACAGCAAGTTAAACCCTAAGCATGATGAAGTCTGCTCACGGTCTGGTTCCATTTTAAGGTGTAAATAGTTATAAACATATTTTTAAATGTGTAAACACTGACCCATTAGTTGCCCACAAATGAGAGCCTCGCATGTTGTGAGAACTTTCACTTACGAACCCATTTGGGGGGATTGTCAGTGGAATCTGAATAAATGAATAAATCTTGGAAAAATTAGGACAAAGATAAATACAGAGCAAGCTCTGCTTGCGTCCCTTCTCCTCAGGACACTCTTTGAAAACTCACGAGCTGAGATGGAGGTTGCTAGCATATAGAGACTTTCAATCAACATTATTGCAGATACCCCTACAACCCAGTGATGAATACAATCAAGGCCACCCCCTCCACATGTTTCAGAAGAAAAGCATTTTTGAGTCAGAAACTGCTACCTCTGCTTTCCCGATAAAGCATGGCGTAGACACTGAGTGATTGCAATACTCACCACATGCCTCCATGATTGATTGTGTGTTAAAAGAAATGACTGGTGAAGTGGGGTTACTCATGTGATGGAGGCCTTGAGCGGGGTATCTGGTGCTCATATTACCACCTGTATCCTGCGTTACTTAGTTTGTTATGTTTGTCACTCTGCCTTGCAGAGTTGGTTATTACTGAGAACTCTTGCTGCCTCTAAATCCCATTTGGAGCACAGAATAGACTCTTTAAGAGTGTGTGTCAAGCTCTGCTATTTATTAAGCATGCACAGAACATTTGCCCAAATCCCCAAGTGCGTCCATGCCCGACTGTGTGGTAAAAGATGGGCTGGTAAAGGCGTCTTGAGGCGTGTTTCTGGTGCTCAAATAATCACCTGCACCCTGCGCTCCTTGGTGTGTTGTGCACCATACTCTCTTGCAGAGGCAGATGCCTCTGACAAATCAGGAGTAGATGAGGTTCCCGCTAGCTCAGACATATTGCTGGGCAGCATGGTTTTGGAAACTATAACTTCAGTGCCCCCCCCCCCTTTTGTGAAAACACTGCAACTACACAGCATGCCCCAGCACCTTGTGATATGTTGTTGGCTTTATCTGAAAAAACAATTGAAAGCAACAGTTATATAAAAGGATAAAGCATATATATCTATACATGTATTTATTTATATATATATATATATATATTGTGAGGATCAGCTCTGGTAGACAGCAGGATGTTAGCAGTATAGAGGCTCAGAGGGGAAAAGTAAAGTCCGTGTTTATTCACACAAAAAGTCCATAACACAAAATATCCTTTTTGGGTTACATCACCTTTTCAGGAAAAATGCCACAGAAATGCATCAGACAGGCAACGGCCCATTTTTAGTTTTGTCCAAGCTTGCACACTTGTAGCCGAATCCACCTCGGATCCACATGAAATAGCCTGTATAAGAGCTTTCCAGCCAGGCACACAGAGTCTTACTCCACAAGTGAGCTCTAGACACAGCCAGTGCACAGCTGACTCCCCAGGCTATTTATGCGGCCCGCAAAACCCGGACCTGGGTAGGGGATGGAGTCCCACCCTGCTCTACTCCATCCCAGTAAAGCCGTCCTGGGTTAACCTTTCGGCTATACTAAAATTTTAGCAGCAGACTGCCATTAGCAGCTGATGCTGGAGAAAACTACACAGCTTTACTGCACCAAGTCCAGGTACCTTGGTGCCACATACCTTCCGTCAATGACGGCACCTTGCACCTTACCACATACCCCCCCCCTTTGTTCAACCCTGAGGGGGTGGACACATGACAAACAATGTGCCCGGGACAGGGCATCCACATTACCCAACATTCGTCTCGCTCTGTGCTCTACTGTGAACTTGAAATTTTGTAAGGACAGGAACCACCGGGTGACCCTGGCATTCCTGTCCTTAGCCTGGCACATCCACTTGAGGGGAGAATGGTCCGTAATCAAACAAAACCTTCTCCCCAGCAAGTAGTAGCGAAGAGACTTAATGGCCAAACACTCTCTCTCCACTACACTATACCGGGTCTCTGCGGGTGTCAGCATGCGACTCACGTAGACAACGGGGTGTTCCTCCCCGTTGACTTCCTGAGACATTACAGCACCAAGACCTACCTCGGAGGCATCGGTCTGCACTATAAACTCCCTCTTAAAGTCGGGTGTCACCAACACCGGAGACCCACACAGGGCAGACTTCAAAGCGGAGAACGCTTTTTCGGCCTGTTCATTCCACTTCACCATGACAGACTTGCGTCCCTTTAACAGGTCTGTCAATGGTGCCGCTACGGTGGCAAAATTGGGAATGAACCTCATGTAATACCCTACCAACCCCAGAAATGACTTCACTTGGCGGGTAGTGTTAGGACGTGGCCAGCTACGGATGGCTTCTATTTTATTACCCTGGGACTTGACCACTCCTCGCCCAATCACATAGCCCAGGTATTTTGCCTCTTCTAATTCTAAGGCACATTTTTTCGGGTTTGCCGTCAAACCAGTCTTCCTGAGGGAATCCACTACGGCCTGGACTTTGGGTAGGTGACTTTCCAATCCGTACTATAGATAATTATATCGTCCAGATATGCCGAAGCATACCGACAATGTGGCCGGAGGACAATATCCATTAACCTTTGGAACGTAGCGGGAGCTCCATGTAAACCAAAGGGTAATACCTTGTACTGGAACAGTCCCTCAGGTGTGATAAAGGCTGTTTTCTCCTTGGCAGCCTCAGTCAAGGGTACCTGCCAGTACCCTTTTGTGAGGTCCAAAACAGAAAAATACCTGGCTTGGCCTAGCTTCTCAATAATCTCGTCTACTCGGGGCATAGGGTAGGCATCAAACTTAGAAATTTCATTAAGTTTGCGGAAATCATTACAGAACCGCAACGTACCATCGGGTTTGGGAACCAAGACTATTGGGCTGGCCCACTCGTTCTTTGATTCTTCAATCACGTCTAACCGAAGCATTTGCTGCACTTCTTCCACGATAGCTTGTCGGCGGGACCAACCAGATCTTGACCTGAGGTTCCGTGATAACGTCATTTTGGATGACAGAAGTGCGCCCAGGGAGATCTGAAAACATATCCGTGTCTGCTGACAAATTCCCTGGCTTCCTGGGCCTGTTTAGAGGAGAGGTTGTCGCCGGCTTTCACCTCAACTACCGCTCCTCTAACAGCAGACTGAGGGATGGGAAGCTCCACCCCTAACATACCTGGTCGGGGACTGTCAACCACAGGGGTTTCCCTGTCTTTTCACAGCTTCAGCAGGTTTACATGGTACACCTGCTCTGGCTTTCTCCACCCGGGCTGATGTACCTTGTAAGTCACTTCCCCAACTTTCCCAATCACCTCGTACGGACCCTGCCACTGTGGGTACCAGAACCACAACCCTGTCACCTGGGTTAAAGTTCCGTACCCTGGCTTGCCGGTTATAAATCCTGCTTTGGGCCCGCTGTGCTGCTTCCATATGTTCCCTCACCAGCGGCAACACGGTCTCTATCCATTCCTGTAATTGAGTAACATACTCTACCACACTTTTGTGGGGTGTGGGTTGCTGTTCCCAAGCCTCCTTGGCTATATCCAACAGGCCCCGTGGATGCCGACCGTATAAGAGCTCGAAGGGCGAGAAACCCGTAGAGGCCTGGGGCACCTCTCGCACTGCAAACATCAGATAGGGCAGAAGCAAGTCCCCAATTCTTCCCATCCTTGGCGACCACCCGTTTTAACATGGTTTTTAAAGTTTGGTTAAACCTTTCTACCAGGCCGTCCGTTTGCGGGTGGTAAACGGACGTCCGCAATTGCTTCACCTGCAACAACTTACAGAGCTCTTTCATCACCTTAGACATAAACGGGGTGCCTTGATCGGTCAGGACCTCTTTAGGCAAGCCTACTCGGGAAAACATTTCCATAAGCTCCTTAGCAATGAGCTTGGCTGAGGTGTGTCGCAGGGGTATGGCCTCGGGGTACCGCGTGGCATAGTCCAAGATTACCAGAATATGTTGATGCCCTCTAGCAGATTTTGGCACTGGACCCACCAGATCCATGGCAATCCGCTCAAAGGGCACCTCAATAACTGGGAGAGGAACTAGGGGACCACGGTAATGAGGCTGGGGGCTGGTCATCTGACATGTTGGGCAGGACTCACAATATCTCTCCACCTCCTTGTACACACTGGGCCAGTAGAATCGTTGTAAAATTCGGTCCAGAGTTTTCTGCTGGCCTAAGTGTCCCCCCCAGAACATGTTGGTGGGCCAAATCCAACACCTTGTAAAAGTTGCCAAGGGCAACGAAACGCGTCGGCAGGCGGCATTTGCATCTCTGTTGGCGTATGATCTGGCCAGATCTTAATGTTGGGGAGTCGGTGAGAGCCATCCTCTGATTTTATGAGCGTTCTAATTTTTATTTCATGTGAGTGCATGAAATGCAAAGGGCCGTACAGGCAACGGCCCTTTTTTAGTTTTGTCCAAGCTTGCACACTTGTAGCCGAATCCACCTCGGATCCACATGAAATAGCCTGTATAAGAGCTTTCCAGCCAGACAGAATATCTCTCCACAAGTGAGCTCTAGACACAGCCAGTGCACAGCTGACTCCCCAGGCTATTTATGCGGCCCGCAAAACCCGGACCTGGGTAGGGGATGGAGTCCCACTCTGCTCTACTCCATCCCAGTAAAGCCGTCCCGGGTTAACCTTTCGGCTATACTAACATTTTAGCAGCAGACTGCCATTAGCAGCTGATGCTGGAGAAAACTACACAGCTTTACTGCACCAAGGCCAGGTACCTTGGTGTCACATACCTACCGTCAATGACGGCACCTTGCACCTTACCACATAATATATATATATATATATATATATATATATATATATATATATATATATATCTTTATGCACACACATAAGTAAATATGTATATGGACACAGGCTTTAGATACTACAGGGGAGCTCCTAAGCACAGGTGTCACCAGTCCCATGGTGCTGTGAGGTGTATTGCACCGCAGGGTAGTGTTACCATGCTGGCTGGCCATTTCTCTATTTTGTTGCTAGATTTATAAAATCAGAAACCATCATCTTATTGCACATCTCAGAGGCATGGGGCCCGGGCTTAGAGGCTGTGGTGGCGGGGAGGACAGGCTGTAGCCCCATAGTGCATGGCCTTATCCTCCCCCCCACGCCTCTCATCCTGCCTACACTATCAGTACAGCCACTTCAATAATGGACTGTCACTAGTCTGAGTGAGCAGAGGCCATGAGAGAAGCCACCTCGGTCCTGCCCAGCACTTTCCATCCCCACCTTCACTGCCAAGCAGGCCACCTGATAGCGATAAGAGGCGTACCAACACAGTCCAGCCGAGGGAGGATGCCAGGAAAGAAATCAGAATGGCGCAGAGGCAGAATGGCGCTCTGCAGAAGTTGCAGATGTAGCAGCCAGACAGGAAACCCAGTGCCACTCTCTCTTTGCAGGTTACCTGCCGGTCAAAAAAAACGCCTTTTTGTGGGTAAAATTGACTATAGCAGAAGTTACAAAAAGGTAAAATAATTTTTTGTGCAGCTGGGGAGCGATGCATATTAGTTTCTTGTAAGGGTGTTGGTCCACACCTTTGTAGGATTGTAGGTCGATCATCCTTACCCTGTATTCTAAAGAAATGAAGATGACCTGAAGTTGGTTTTTTATTTGTTTGAAAAGATCTCTTTTGCAAAAAAAAGGTACACTTTCCACCAGTTATTTTTTTTAACGGTTGTTAACCCTTTTTTTAGTTTATTGTCACTATAAGGTCTCCTGAAGCCAAAGGCACAGGACCCATAAACCTAGCAGCTGTCTTTGCTGCATCCACAGATCATCTTGCTGCTTTGAGAGATACACACATCACTAGCAGAGATCCATTCAACAAGGGATAAGACTATAGCTGCTTCCTGTCCCCATCATACAGAGCACCATGGCTAATTTGACCTAAATTATTTTTAAATTTTCCCAGCCCCCTCCAATCTGAAAAGCTGTGACACCATAAGAAACAGCTGTCCACACATGGCTAATAGCATCCAGTGCTACTCACCAGTCATCTGATGGCTGTAAACAGAGAATCTCTCCTCATCCTGCCAGAACCATGTATTAATTAGTTCCTTGCCTCAATGAGTGCTGTTCAAAAACAGCACCATTGTTGCGCATATGTATAAAAAAATATGCTTGTCATTAAAAGGGAGAAGGATTAGCCGGTTTCATAATCTGCCACGGGAGCCACAGTAAACATAGGACTCTATTCATTAGTGACGATACTAGACATGTCATTTTGGGCATGTGAGGTGGAAATCTGGACGCAAAATTACTTCAAAGCGAAGCTTGGGGGATTATCCATTCTGGCACACGCGTGCCAGGTCTACACACCCCTTTGTATTTAATTTAGTTTTCCTTATCCTTATTCCATATAAAAATATATAGCTGTATTCTTCCTAGGTTACTTTATACTAGCATAACATGGGCAATTTGTCTATATTTTGCAGCAACCTGATTTTATTAACAGTTTTTATGCAGTTTCATCCCTTAAAGCCAGATATCACTGTGGCCACCATATAAAGTCCTACTAGATAAGCTGATATTGTGTTAGCTGCAAATTGTTATGCATGTGTATTCACCTTGATAGGATATCTTAAATATATATTTTTATATTTTTGTCCTTCTTATGGTCTCCTTTGGCTTTGTATTAATAGGCCCTATATGAAGTGCACCTGTGTCGTAAGTTTGTATTTACGTATTTGGCCCATTGGTCCCTTAGTAATTTGACTGCCGCTGAAGTTAATCTGTGGTTTACAGAACTGAGATTGGTATGCACCGCTATGTGAAGTCCCCCAGGTAATCACTCACCTGTCCCCAGTCCAACGGCACATACACAGACTTTTGTCCAAGCACAGCCGCCTGCTGAACTGTCGTAATTCGAAAAGGCAGCTTTGTTTATTGTGCATCCCGGCATCATGTGCCTCCTCCTGCCCTAGGCACTCAGATAGCCTGGGGCGCGAGCTTGGGGCAGTAGGGAAGGCGGACGCTCTTGCTCCCCATTCACAATAATTAGGTAATTTCTGCAGGCGGGTCTGACTGGAGGACAGTGGGACATCCTAATTTGGGATACCCAGGGGGCACAGAACAAAACCAGGGAAAGTGAAAATCCTGTGTTTTGTTCCGCGTTAAACTTTTTAGATCCAAAATATGATGGACCCACTTATCCTTTTTGGGATAACAAAAGAAATTAAAAAAAATAGCCCTAGCAATCATGAATCCAAAACATGACTCCACCAGCGCTTGAAATGCTCCCAAGTGGTTGGCTGCTATTTTCAAGAATTCTGGAGGAAAAGAAACGGTTTTGGAGAGATGATAAAGTACCACTAGGGGAAGCAGTTTTCTGTTTCAAACTGATGGGGAGTGGAAAATAATTCTAGCATCTCATGTGTACCCAAGTAAGTCAGAAAAGAGCTTGCAGAGTCCCAAAAAAGACATTTTTGTAAATTTCTTTTCTCACATGCTTCCATTCCAAGGCACCACTAGTAGCAATGTGCTAGGTTAATCTCAGCCGTAGGCAGGGACTGCAAGATAGAAAGAAATTGATTCTCC
Organism: Gastrophryne carolinensis; assembly: GCA_027917425.1. NCBI lineage: Eukaryota > Metazoa > Chordata > Amphibia > Anura > Microhylidae > Gastrophryne > Gastrophryne carolinensis. The sequence continues at coordinate 267,017,360 of CM051234.1, forward strand.
CGGCCTATATAACGTAGGCTGTGGCAGGATATCCTAATTTAATTAAAAAGCAGTGCAGCCACAGCCCCGGGAGGGGAGAGACACTAACCTGCGCATAATGTGTGCAACTAGAAATGGTGCAACAACAACAACTAAAACATGTAGAAGGCATCAACTGCCACCGAAGCAGTCGTAACACGAGAGTAGGGTGGGTGTGGTATGCCCCGGAATGGAAGCAGATGAGAAACAAAATTTACCAGTGAGTACACAAATTTCCTTTTTCTCATCTCTTCCATTCTGGGGCACCACTAGTAGCAAAACGTGGGACATCGCAAAGCAGTATCCTCATTAAGGGTGGGAGCGTGGCAGAATAGCCACCGACTGTGCCAACATAACCAATGGCACTGACAAGCTTAGACCCCCAGAGAGGGTTTCACCCCCGTCTGCAACACCTTATGCGCCAGAGCGGTGAAGGTGTGGAGAGACAACCAGATCGCCACCTTGCAGGCCTGTTCCACCGAAGCCTGATGTTGGAAAGCACACGGCAATCGCACTGGTGGAATGAGAAGTGACTAAAAGGGGTGCCTCCTTCCCCATACAGCTGTAGGTTTGTATGACCCCCTGCCTGTTCCACCTGCCAAGAGAGGACCTGACAGCTGCCAGGTCCCTCCTTGGGATCACGAACAAGTTACCTGTCTTACGTACCTCTTAAGTAGCAGCCAATACTACTTTAATGCCCTAACCACATCGAGGGAATGCAGGAGTCGCTCCTTAAGAAGGGAGTGGGCACAAGAGGTAGCACTATCTCCTGATTAAGATAGAAAGAAGAGACCACCTTGGGCAAACATTAGTGCTTAACATGACTGCTTTGTCTTCATGCAGCACCAAAAGTGTGATCTGATAAAAAGTGCTGCCAGCTCCGAAACCCGTCATGGATTCAAAAGGGGGGCCCTAAAGTGCTGTTAGAACCAAACTGAGATCCCAGGGCGGACTATAGACCACCACGGAGGTCCAAATTACTCCTCTCCTCCAATATGCTGGTTTCAACAGCAAAGCCACTAATGCCAGTGCTGGACCATTGGGGTGCCGCAGGAGGTCCCTTTTGCAGATCTGGGCAGTTGGGGATTGGCACAGGGACTCCACTGCCAGGCTGACCAGATCCACGAACCACACCCCTCTGGGCCAGTATGGGTCGATCGGGATGATCGGTATCTGCTTGCAGTTTTAACACGCAACGCAGAAGTGCCAGTGGTGGGAATGCCAGCACATCGCCATGGCCAGGGGGTCTCACACCCTGGACACAAACCTCTGAACTTTCCGATTGCACCGAGATGCAAAGAGGTCCACCTCCAGCACTCCCCACTGATCGCAGAGGGCTTGAAACATGAAGGGACCATTCCCCCTGGTCCACCGTCTCCCTGCTCAAATAATCGGGCTGCAGATTCTGGACCAAGCAGCAGAAGAGGCGCTTGCGACATGGTTGTTCACATTCTCTGCACTTAACTCCTTCCCTGTGGAGCTCTTTAGAAACATTGTGCCGGCTACGGACGACTTTGTCTGTCTGGTGACTAGGGGGCTTGCCTTGCTGGTCACCTTACGACACATGGTCTGGCTAAATCAACTAGTCATCCGACACTGCTTCTAAGAAGATGCTTACTGTCCTCCCCTTTGCAGGGGGCTGTCAAGCCCAGTGAGACTCCCACCTTCTTGGTGAGTCCACAACCCCCAATTTCCGCTGGTAGCTTCACCTATAGCTAAGCCCCAGTTTGGACGCTTTATAAGCCTCACCAGGCACAGTTGCCCCCAGAACTTAATAGCACAAAGGTTGTGGACTTACAGGGGTGAAGGCGAATTAACCTGGGGCTAGACTGGGAGATGTTGGGTAAGTCGGGATCATACACAGGTTGGCAATCCTTGCGATACGCAGCACCAGGGGAGAAGCAAGGGAAGGGTCAAAGGTCAAGCCGGGAGGTCAGAGTGTTCATAGTACAAGGGATGAGATGGGTTCATATTCAAAGTTCAGACAGGCGATTGTCTAGGCAACGGTCACGGAGTGGTCAGGCAAACTAGGTCAGCCACGATAAGCAATCACAGAGGTCACAAGAACTATAGTACCCAGCATCATGCTATCACAAGCAATGACAGTATGGCAGGGAATCCTCTTTATAGGGCTATGGTGCAGGGGATTTGGGGAGCTCATAGGCTCCTGGACATTCAACTAGTGATTTGCCCACTGGTAATTGGGGAGGCTGCCCCACATCAAACCTTGGAAATAAGCTCCAGCGGTCACTCTGGCCCTAGCACATTCAGAGGAGCGGGGATTTGGCCAAGAGAGCAGGGAGCGGAAGCGCTCGGCGCCACTCAAGCCCACGCCGCCCAAGTGGGCTTGAGTGCGCCGCTCGCTGTTTACACTCATTTACAATTTCTGTGGACAGCGCTCATTAGGCTGACAGTCAATCAGCTCTTGCTAAACATTAGCAGAGTTCAGGGAGCGGGGAAACTATCATGGGATTGAAGACCCTTCCATTCTGCCGGCCTCCAGAAAACTCCACGGACTGTCATCCTGGATCTTTAAAGGTTTGTAATCCAGGCTAGGTGCAGGTAGGAAGATTTCTAATGCGGTCAATATGTATGTATAGGGTGTGAGGACAATATTGGACAAGATGTTGTTCAGGGTGAAATATTTTATGAAAGTATATTAAAGGGTAAATGAAACCCAAGTGCTAAATCAAACGTTAACGTACAGGCAATGCAGTTACTGTTTTCTAGCCCATTGAATAACTATGCCCCCATATTTCTTCTAGACAGGCCAGGCCCCCTTCCTGCAACACAGTCTGTGAGCAAATCACTTCAGTGTATAAAACGGGGGTAGGGCTCTGTCTCCCAGTTTAGACAAATGAAACGGAGCTGCTCACACATAGAAATGCAAGTTGCATGCAGTCTATTGATGTTTATTTGTATATATGTATATATGTTCATTGCATTACCGTTCTCATGTGGAAACAGAAATCGACCACAAATAGGACTACACAAATACTTTAAATTTGCACAGCACGAAAAATCTTAAATATAGCCGCTAACAAACTAACTGACAAATTGTCCATGTCCGATTGCAAGTCATTTGCATGCATGTGAGTTGTTGTTTGCTCATTCAGCAAATTATTGATTTATCTGTAGAAATGGGTCATTAACCAGCAATCAGCAGGGATCCTCCCAGTGCTGGAGAAAGATAAGTAGCACCTCGTATTCTTTTCTAATTATCTAATAATTGTCAGTATTTTTAAATTAAGATTTGCTTAGATATAACTGTATATTATGGTAAACCATATCTTCTGGAGAGCCGCATTTGCAAAGCATTCTTTTTATATGTAAAGATCTTATATAATCTAAGGGATCCACAAAAAAAACTAAGAAATTAGAAGATTTACTCACTTTAAAAATGACCACAACATTTGAGGCCAAATCTTTGCGATGAGCAAAATTCAACGCCACATCAATATGGCGAAACAAGTGTATTCCCATTTGCGGATTACCCAGCACTTTAAATGACGTATTGTCAGAGGCTAAACCATAGTTAGCTATGGATGCTGCGAGTTTTCTGGGTACTGTCAAAAAGCAATACTTTTCTTCCAATTCTCTTGCATTCCGACCAAGGTCTTTCATTTCATTTCTGAAAATAAACAAAAATAATCACAGCTGTAGGTTTGCAAGCTCCAAGAGCAGTCATACATGACATATAATTTACAGAGCAATGCGATCACTCGCAACTCTAAGCTGAATACTTCTGTCTTGACTTCTGTCAAGCATCCATGCTAAACATATGGCGAGCTACCATGTCCAGGCCCGGTTCACCATATCTTTAAGAGAGGTGCTATCAGAAGTGGAAAGCAGCATATGCTTGGCCAGACTGGCAATATGATCATTCATAGTACGTGGTTTGGCCCATTTCTGGAGAGCCATTTCTGGTAAAGTGTAGCGAATATCCAGAAATTCCTTGTCAATGAGTTTATTGAAGTGATGCAGGTCTGGAAAGGCCTCAAGTAGCTTCTCGTCCTTAAAACTGAACAAACAGCCTGGCACGGTTGAAAACAAAAATCCCCAAAACTCCCTTTCCCCATCTGCATGCATTATACTGAATCATTGTCAGCACTTACATTTACTCCTGTATCCACTCAACTTCCTTGCCCCATCTGCATGCATGATACAGAATCTTATATTTGCTCCTGCATCCACTCAAAGGTGGAACTATTATGAGGGAGCAATCAGTGGAAGACCATGCATACAGAAGTTCCCTTCTGAGATGTAGGGCAAAATAATGACTTCACCCTCCCTCTGGGCCTGCATCTACCCCCCCCCCCCCTTTGAAACTAATACCTGGCCCCCTCTTAGTCGAGCCTCCCTTAATCCCGAATTGGGATTGTGTACCCCGTCCAGGTCGCCTCATTTCACTCACGTTCTTTCTGCCCCCATGGCGCAGACTCGGACGAGAGCAAGTGCGCTGATTGGCTGAGTGGCGCGCTCGGGCAATCAGTGCGCTTGCTGTCACTAATCTCCGTTTCAGCATCGCTGGCGGCTAAGCCTCCTGGACAGCTAAACAGCTGAGTGGCACCAAAGGGAGCCTTGCAGCTGCTGCATGCCGTGCACCATCCAGAATAGCTTGGTGCGCGCACAGCTAGAGGTGAGGGGATGCAGCCAGTGCGTACAGAAATGGCATGGGCTCCAGGAGAAGGTGAGCAAAACTAGCAATCAGGGGGGTTGCACACAGCGGAGTATGGAGTCTTTTAGACTCCAGGACCTCCAATGTTCCTCTTTAATATGCAGCAGAGAGGCAGCCTGAGTTTACTCACCTGACCCCTCTATCGATCCGGCCGGATCTCCTCTTTAACTTGGTGCCATCCGATCCACCCCTGGGGGCTCCAGGAGAACCCCCAGAATAGTGCCCCCCCCCCCCCCCCGCGCCAGACGCGGCGGCTGCAAAGTGTAAAAAAAAAATAAAAAAAATAAATTTTCTGACCTGCGGCCACGATCCCTCCCTCCGGGTCGCCTCTTCACCACGGGGGCCTCCGATCGCCCACCCGGGCTCTTCCGTGGTGAGGAGAGGGCGAGAAATCGCCCTCTCCCTCACTTCCTGGGTCGCGGCTTTTAGACTCCAGGACCTCCAATGTTCCTCTTTAATATGCAGCAGCGAGGCAGCCTGAGATTACCTGTTCTGCTGTGCATCGCGCAGCTAAAAGGAAGAATAGGGCTTCCAGGCTGCTAACCTCTACCAGGATTGTTCTACGGCTGCCGTGAAGCAGCCCATCAGTCTGCATAGCCAGCACTGGCTGTGCCGATGGGCTGCTTGCGGCGACGTGGGACGCGCAAACCCAGAAAAGGTGTGTATCTGCGATGCACAGCGGGGCAGCCCGACCTGCCCAGCTGCTGCATATTAACCCTTTAAGTGCCAAGCCAGTTAATTTTACATGGTTGCCTCTCCATCCCTTAAGTGACAGCCACGTAAAATTCACGGGCCTGGATTTTACTCCTGCTAGCGGGCAAAAAATACTCTCCTGACCCCTCTATCCAGGAATAGGACCCCGGCAGGCTCGGCATCTGCAAAGTGTAAAAAAAAAAAATAAAAAAAATTACATTTACTGACATGCGGCCGCAATCCCTCCCTCCGGTCCTCCGATCGCCCACCCGGGCTCTTCCGTGTTGAGGAGAGGGCGAGAGAGGGCTGCTAGCCAGGCGACGTCACAATGGTGTCACCCGGCAACTGGCTTCTTTCGCCCGCACCCGGGGCAATCAGTCTTGCCAGGTGGTCAGAGGAGAGACGTTGGAGGGGGGGATAGGGATGTGATCCCTTGCCCCCCTCCCGGCCCCCCGAGCACCCGGCAGCTGTCATCGGGGATCGCCGGGGGACAGAGGAGGATCGGAGGTGAGTAAGAAAAAAAAAACAAATGTCATTTTTTTTCTGTGTGTGTGTTTTTATTTTTATTGTTAGCCCTTTGTGAACTGGTAAGGGATCCATGAGATACCTATACCAGTTCACAAGGCTGGGGGCTGGCAAGTCACCTGCAGCTAGGGGGTGACTTGCCATTAACCCCCGGCACCTCAATTACCTGCCTCCCCAAAACCCGGGGGGGGGGCAGAAGGGCCCCACAGAGGCTATAAGGGCTTGTAGCCAGCACCAGAGCTGGACCGTGTGCCCTGATCTACAAGCCCTGCATAGAGGATTCCCAGGCTGGTTAAGCTGGGTAGAGGGGACCCCACGTAATTTTCGTGGATTTTTAACCCTTAAAATTCCCCCCCCAAAAAAAAAAAAACCCACCCCGGGAAAGGGCCCCCCAATTTTTTTTTCTTTTTAACCACTTATAGTGTGGACAGTAGTTGTATTTTATTTGTAAATATTATGAAGTGCTCTTTTCAGTTTGGGGGTTTCCTGGGCAAGAATGGGGGGCTACCGTTACATATGTTTTATCTTTCGGTATCTTTCTTTGTTTTTTTTTTTTAAATAAAGGAGACAATTTTCTAAAAAATATTTTTTTTATTGATTTTTTGGTTTTTTTCCGCAAAAATATAAAAAAAAACAGAAAATTGACAAACAAGACATTTAATGTTAAAGCCTAAACTCTGCTGCAATATATATATATATATATATATATATATATATATATATATTTGTCCTGGAAATTTCTGCAAAAATCACAGTTAAACATGGCACAAAATGGTGAAAAATGACCTGTCAACAGAGGGTGACAAAGTCTCAAGTAGGTTGGCAGATCAAAGGGTTAAAAGAGCTATGCATGTTGGGTATCGTTCTGTTCAGGGGACCATGCGATTTCAGAATTAGCTTGTTTTTTCTTGTTTGCATATTGATATTTTAGGAAAACGTCATTTATTCTGCTTTTTTATACCTTTTTTAGGGAAACCCTGTGCAACCTAAGAATTCTTCGATTAATTCCAGAAAGATGAGCCCACTACAACAAGCTGGGTACGTGTAGAAAGCTTAACATGTGTACTTTAAGGGAATATATGGTTTATGGGCCGTATTTCAAATGTCAAGGGTTGTTTTGGTTGAAAAACCGCAAGGTACGTACTTTGTCTGCAGAGCTGAAATTTTCAAGTAAAATGACCGTTTCGTGCATGCTTTACTTTGGGGTGTTTGGCAACTCTTCCTTTGAGAATACCTATGCATATTGGGTATCGTTCTGTTTGGGGGACCTTGCTTATTCATATGTATTTTGTTTTTTCTTGTTTGCATATAGTTTTTTTTTTTAGGAAAATGTGGCTTTGATTCTTCATTTTCCTTCTTTTTTAGTTTTTTTACTGCGCCCATGTCAACAAGCCTGGTATGCCTAGAAAGCTCGAGGTGCGTACTTCCAGAGAATATATAGTTTGTGGGGGGTATTTCAAATGAAAAAAATACAATTCTGTGAAACTCACCTGTAGAATTGTTTTTGAATATATCCAGTCCAGGTCGTCCCAGAAGTGATGACAGTTGGGTAATCCACCGCTAGACTGCAGGATCAAAAGCTGTAGCTCCTCCCGGCCCCCTATAAAATCAGGTGTCTCTCTATGATTCCCCAGTGGTTAAACAGCAGTAAGAAGGTACTCTCTCCAACAAAAAACCTAGGGACAACGGTCCAATATAAAAATGGTAATCACCATAACAGACAAACAGAGATAATGAAAACAAGGGCGGGATGGGACAACCTGGACTGGATATATTCAAAAACAATTCTACTGGTGAGTTTCACAGAATTGTATTTTTCACTATATCCAGTCCAGGTCGTCCCAGAAGTGATGACAGTTGGGACATCCAAAAGCAGTGTCCATATAGGACGGGATCCCCAGTGCGGAACAGCATGTAGTTCATTTCTCTACTGCCTGAAGCACCTTCCGGCCAAAGACAGCATCAGCTGAGGCCCTAACATCAACCTTGTAAAACTTGGTAAATGTATGAACAGAAGACCAAGTGGCGGCCTTACAAACTTGTTCAACAGATGCCTGGTGCTGAAAGGCCCAGGACGCACCAATATCTCTAGAAGAATGAGCTGTAATACGAAAAGGGGGTTCCTCCCCCTTGGCAGAATATGCTTGCACCACCGCCTGTCTGATCCACTTACTGAGCGTGGACTTGGCAGGTGGCAAACCCTTCCTAGAGCCCTCTGTTAGGACAAAGAGCAAATCCAATTTCCTGAAGGATTCAGTCTCAGCCAGGTAATACTTAATGGCTCTGACCACATCCAAGGCATGGGGGGTCCTTTCCTTAGAATTAGTCGGTGCAAGACACAAGAAGGGCAAGACCACTTCCTCATTAAGATGAAAAGGAGAAACAACCTTAGGCAAAAAATCAGCGAAACACCACCTTATCCTTGTGCCGCTCAAAATAAGGAGGCTTCATACAAAGCACAGCCAGTTCTGACACGCGATGCACCGAGGTGATAGCTACCAAAAAGACCACCTTTAGGGTCAAAATAGGCAATGCAGCATCGCACAAAGGCTCAAAGGGGGACCCTGTAGAGCAAAAAGCACCAAATTCAAGTCCCACACAGGTAGTACAGGCTTACGCGGTGGACGTACATGGGTAACTCCTTGGAAAAAAGTATTATCAGTCTATGATTGGCAAAGAATCTTTGGAAAAAGATGGCCAAGGCGAGACCTGGCCCTTGAGGATGCTCAGCTGGAGACCCAATTCTAAGCCATGTTGTAAAAACTCCAAAATCCTAGAGATAGAGAAAGTGCGGCAAGGAAAACTCTTGGACTCGCACCAGGCAATGTAGGCATGTCAAACTCGGTAGTATATCATGGAAGAAGACTTCTTCCGTGCCTGAATAATGGTCTGAACAACCGTGGCAGATAGCCCCTTCTCCGTCAGGATTGAGGTTTCAATAGCCAGGCCATCAAAGCCAGCGTCTGTAAATTGGAGTGCGGCAGCGACCCCTGCGTGAGAAGCCCTGGGTCGTCGGGCATGATGTAGCGATCCACTGACATCTGAATTATGTCCGCGAACCAACTCCGCCTCGGCCAGCGAGGAGCCACCAGGATGGTTGGTACCCCCTCCTGGGCTATCTAGCGTAGCACTCGGCCCAGGAGCGGAAACGGAGGGAACACATAAAGGAGCCTGAACTCCGTCCAAGGATTCGCCACAGCGTCTGTGGCAAAGGCCAGAGGATCTCTCGACAGGGATACAAATCTCGGGAGCTTGTAATGGTGTCTGGACGCAAATAGGTCCACGTACGGCTGACCCCAGCGGAGACACAGAGCGTGAAAGATCTTGTTGCTGAGGGACCATTCCCCCAGGCGTGAGGCACTCCTGCTCAGGGAGTCCGCCTCCTGGTTCTCTATCCCAGGAATGTAAACCGCCGAGATACAGGGAACATTCTCCTCTGCCCAGGTCAGAATCAGGGTGACCTCCTTTCTCGCTTTCCCCCCCGAGTACCGCCTCTGTGATTTATGTAGGCAACAGCCGTCTGATTGTCCGAGCGGCCCTGGATCGCACTACCCCTTAATTGGGGAATCAAGTGAAGAAGCACCAACCGGATCGCTCTCAATTCCAAGAAGTTTATGGGCAAGTGGGCCTCCTGCGGCCCCCACTGACCCTGGATCTTGTGCGTCAGCGAAAAGCCTCCCCAGCCGGTCAGGATGGCGTCCGTGGTGACAATCTCCCACCGATGAAAAAAATGACTTGCCTACCAGCAGATTTTTGGAGTCCAGCCACCATAAGAGGGATTGCCTGACCGAGAGAGCCAGTGAAAAATCCTGTTTCAGTGACTCCTGCGTCCAATCCAAACCGGTCAAGAGATTTAATTGAAGAGATCTCATGTGGAACTGAGCAAAGGGCACTGCCTTGAAGCATGACACCATCAGGCCCACCAGTTTCATCCCCAGATGGACAGATGGAAGTTGGCAAGACAGCAAGGCCTGCACCTGCGTCTGAAGACCCTCCACTTTCTGTTGTGGCAGGAAAACCTTGGCCTGAGATGTGTCCAGCGTCATGCCCAGAAAAGACCTCACCATAGAGGGAGTGATTGAAGACTTGGGGTAATTGACTACCCAACCGGAATCCTCGAGAGTGGAAGACACCATCCGGGTGTCGCTCTCGTCCAAATGAAGAGACTGAGCCGCAATCAGCAAATTGTCCAGATAAGGCAGCACGCGGATGCCTTGGATTCTCAGGAGAGCCATGATGCCCGCCAGCACCTTGGTGAACACACGGGGAGCTGAGGATATCCCAAATGGCAGGGCCACAAACTGGTAATGCTGATCCTCCAGCGCAAACCTCAGGAACTTCTGGTTCCCCTGGAATATCGGGATGTGCAGATAAGCATCCTTGATGTCCACCGTGGTCAAGAAGTCGCCGGGTCGAAGCGAGCTCACTGCGGACCGCAAGGTCTCCATTGCGGAAATGTCTGACCCTGACAAACCTGTTGAGACCCTTCAGGTCCAGGATGGGTCTCAGCGTTCTGTCCTTCTTGGGCACCGTGAACAGATTGGAGTAAAAGCCCTGACCCCGTTCCAGGCGAGGCACGGGACGAATCACACCTGACAGCAGAAGTTGTTGGACGGTCAACCACAGGCCTTGAGCCGTCACCGGGCTCTGGGACACCCGAGACTGAATAAATATTGAGGGCGGCCGGACTGCCAGCTATATCTTGTAACCGGAGGACACCACCTCCTGAATCCACCGATCTGAGACGTGCTGTCTCCAGATGTGAGCAAAAAGCAGAAGCCGTCCCCCCACCGGATGGGTAAGGGTGCCTCCTCATGCCTGAGGGGGCTTGGCAGAGGGATTGGACTTGGATCCCCAGGAGGGATAAGGTCGGCCGCGGGACCTACCTCGTCCCCAGGAGTCTCTGCAGGACACTGAAAATGAAGAGCCTCTTCCTGCTCGAAAGGAGCGATGGGCAGATGAACCCCGAAAGGGCCGCGCAGGCCTTCGCCGCTAAGGCAGTCTCCCGTCCTTGACCAGGAGGTCCAGACGCTCCCAAAACAATCTGTGCCCCACAAAGGGGATACTAGTGAGCGACTTTTTAGCCGCGGCATCAGCCGACCACTGCCGCAACCAGAGCGAGCGGCGAAGAGCGACTAGCAGGGCCGAAACCTAGCACCGAGCCGGACGCTATCGTCCTTGGCAGAGACCATGAAGGCAATAAACTCCATGCAAGCCTTGAGGTCCTTATACTCCTCAGCACGCTTGCGAGACTTGGCAATATCTACAAGTCGTCTCACCTTCTTTCTAATGGCCAGGGAGACAATAGTCGCTGCACACACAGGGCGGAACCAAGCACCGGCAAAGGTGAAAGCATGGCTGGATCACGTAGAGAAGCAGTATCGGGTGACGGCATGACCGTGGTGTTGGACAGGCCCGCCACGGGGGCATCCACCTCGGGAGGACGGGACCAGAGACATACCAGCTCGTCAGGAAAGGGGTACCATCTGTCCAGGCCCTTGGGCACAGACGGTAACCTATTATGCCTTTCCCATTCCTTGAATATCATGTCAGAAAAATGGGGCTGCTCAGGAAAGACTCGCCTCTGTCTCTCAGGCCGAAACAAATCACCCTGCTTCCTTTTAGCCGCTCTAGGAGGGACAATATGCAGCGTCTCAAAAACCGCAGTCAGCAACCGCATCCTCATCCGCGGAAGAAGCGGGCCCGCTGTCCAGACCAGCAGAATAATCCACCGATGGAGTACTCATGCAACTCGCCCTCCTCCACGGAGCCGCGGCCTCCAAGGAGATCATCATCTCCATCATTATCCGAAAAGACTGGCTCAATATGCCGCCTCTTACTAGTGGCATTTTTAGGAGCCGAGCGAGAGATCTGTCTCTCGAGGCTAGCCACTCGATTCGCCAAATCAGATTGGGACCCCCTACTGGCTTTCCCCTCACTGGGGGCTGAGAGCAAACGTGGGGGTTCAGGAGAGGCCGCAGGCAACAACGGGCTGGGGGCAGATACGCCCGGCCGATCATGCTCCAAAATAACACTTCTGGCGCAAGTGACACAAACCGCGCTGAGTCTGCCCAGGGGCTAGCACCGCACATGGGACAGAGCTTCACCCGCCCAGATGGGGTCCCAAGCTCACTATCTCCAGAAGCCTCTATTATGGTGATTTGAATAAGTAAACAGGGACAAGGTACTGACGACCTAACCTGGCCAGCCTGCAACAAAGTCCCTCTTATGTGATCCCTCTTTACAGGGAGAGGGCTTGGAGAGAGGGGGGCGGGAGCGAGGGGGGCGGAGGCTGAGAGGAACCACAACCCTGAATATCAAGGGGCCCACCTGGAAGACACAATGAGAACAACACATAAGCATCCCACAGCACATGCCCAGCGCATAATAAGGACAACAAAAAGAGGGACTCACGCTCACAGGCCGGCAGAGGACGACAGCAGCGTGCAGGAGGAGAAGATTTAAATATGGGGGTTTGGGGATTTTTGGCCATTTACCCCCTGTTGGGTCCAGGTCCACATTATTGCATGTCCTGTTCTGCGAGTATTGCCCTGGATTGTAGGCAAATTTTGCTGTTAGTGATAAGTAGCATCTCTAGGCTGATTTTTAATATATGCTTTTTTGTGTACATGACCTAATCATTTATAAATCACTGCAGGTCTAACATGTATTATTTGTATCATAGTGCATGTTCTTCACTTGTTTCCCCCATTGTAGAACTGGCGCCTATTTGCTCACCTGCCTCGCTCCGCGCTGGTGGCGGGTTCCGCCGGGCAGTACTCTTGTACGCCCGGCAGCCGTTCTCTGTCCCACTCGTGCTTGACTAACTCCCAGCATCTGCTGACGCTGTGGGGCGGGCGGGGCCGCTGGCGCACTTCTGGCCAGGGTGCGTCAGTGGGCCCCAGCCTTTCATTGGATGCTGGGGCCGCTGACGCACTTCCGGCCGGGGTGCGTGCGGCGGCCTCGGAGCGGATCTCTCATTGGCGTGGGAGCGGGGCAGGTCTGTAAAAAGGGGGCATGATGGGAAGCACATCAGGACCTTTTTTCCCAGAGGTAGTGACGGGATTGTGCCGTTACGAAACGCGTCGGCCTGGGGCGGGGGCATCACATGGGTCTGCTGGTAACCTGCGGGTAATTATACACATTGGCACTGACATTATGGTTATGTTTTGGATTGGTTTCCTTGTTTCCACACCTGGCTGTCCTATTAGAAAGGGTTTTATGTATTATGAAATGTGTGGGATCTTAAATTATGGTTGTTTGATAGGAGGCTTAGCCGGCCCACAGTGCCCCCGGTGGTCATGAGATGTATTTTTTTATTGTGTTTCAAATGTCTGTACTATATGATAGTTTGTGATTAAATAAATTGTATTTACATTACTCTTTAAGACAATTTGGTGGTGCTGTTAATGTTCTGGTTTTTGTGAGGGAAGTGTGGGGTCCCCTAATTGGTCTAGTGTTGTGTTCATGACCAGGTTAGCAAACCTTATTTTATTAGCTGGTGTGGCCTCTGTTTGGTATTAGTGGCAGGAGGAGAAGATGGCGCGGATCAGGCAGCCAGCAGACGTTCTTCGAGGGGCGGGCAGCACAGTAGTGACGCGAAAAGCGTCATCGTGTGGCCCCGCCCCCAAAGATGGTGGAGGGCCCTGGAGAGCAAGAGGCCCGCAGGGGAGCCCAGCAGAAGAACCGGCCCGGGCCACGCGCGCACTCAGCGGCGGATACTGCAGCTCCAGCGATCTCCGCCTGTGCAGTGTCGTCGGCCCCCCCTCTCGCAGCACGGCAGCATGAGGGAGAGGGCAGAGAGCAGGAGCGACAAGGTAACGAGGGGGGTAAGTACGTGGGGTAAAGTAAAAGCACAAGAAACACTAAGAGTCCAGTCAGAAAAAGGCACACCAGCACAAAAAAAACAATAAAGCTTGTGGGGCAGGGAGGGCATAGGCCCGATGGGCATAAGTGGTTCCTCTCCCCCCTATAATAGGCTCACCATTAGCCTATGGCCGGCTACCCTTTAGGCAGGGTCTGTGGCCCAGAGCCTAGCTCTGTCAACGCCTAACTCCAGCGTTCATCCTACCTTCACCGACCCGGTCAGCCGAAGCTGGGAGGCAGTAGTGGGTCCACGGGAACGGTGGCAATAAGGATGCAGCGGTTAGCTGCAGTATCCAGGAGAGAGTATCCATACGATCCTTATGCAGCAAGACTGCAGGAAGAACACTGGAGAATCATAGAGAGACACCTGATATTATAGGGGGCCAGGAGGAGCTACAGCTTTTGATCCTGCAGTCAAGTGCCACCTAGCGGTGGATTACCCAACTGTCATCACTTCTGGGATGACCTGGACTGGATATAGTGAAAAGGTTGTTTTTTCGAAAAACTGCAAGGTGCACATAACACATAAAATAGTTGTATTTTTTCTGAAAATCTCCTAAAGTGCTATTTGAGTTTGGGGCGTGCTCTGGGCAGGAAAGGGTGTCTACCAAGACATATGTGGTACTGTTGTAACCGGCAGTAATTGAGATTTCACATGCAATAAGATTTTATTGATAAATTTACATTTTTTTATTGCAAAAAAATACTACAAATTGTAAAAAATAGATATGAAAGAAACATTTTTGCACATATTTCACCCAAAAGAATTGAGAATATACAAAAAGAAGGCCAAACAAGAGATTCATGTTGAAGCCCAGACTCTTCTGAAAAAAACAATATATCATTTTCCTGGGAAATCCCTTCATAAATCACAGTTGAATATGTGGAGCGCAAAATAGTGAAACATGGTCTGGCAACAGAGGGTGACAAAAACTCTAGGAAGGCTGGCACTTAAAGGGTTAAAGAGGGACTCTAGGAGCTCTGATGCATCACGATGTACTGTATATTTCTTTATACTGTACTTCCAAAAACTCTCAATAAAAACTGATTATATAAAAAATACCGTAAACAAAAATGAAACATGAAAATTACCTCTTTTCAGCAAATCTTTGTTCTAAATCTTTGTTACTGACAAGTTTCAATTCTGAAAAATCCCACGATGACTTCAATTCACAGTTCATATTTAATCGACTTTTATCCAGTATATCCAGTATGTCATTGTATTCCCTCTTCTCTGGCTTGCATCTGATAATGCACACTAAATAATAAGTAAGGAAAGGGACAGTGAAGGCAAAGAGTAAAGGGATTGGGCACCCATTAAAAAAAAAAAAGTACTCAGGTTTTCTTCTGGTATACGTGGAGGATGTGGCACCATTAACTTCTATTATTCTGAAACAGTGGGTTTTGATGTTGTGCTCTTAGGAGAAGTTGACACTACTAATAAAGTTTTGTTTCGACTGAGCTCATCAAAGCTACCCCTAGAAGACAAAGCCAATTCTGAGTAGTGTCTGATATGGGCAGAAATTCTCTGCCTCTTCTGTGCCTTATAACAATAATACTATTGTTACCGTGCCTTGTTACCAGTACCTTTAATAAATGTCCATCCAGACATAGTCCACATCCATGAGTCTGTTAGGTAAGGCGATTCCAGCCACATTTGCTCCCACGTAAGATATAGGATTAAGAGAAAATTCTTTAGCTTTAAAGCGGACCAACACCCGATTACCCGTTGGTCTGCTTCTGGCCGCAACAGGCTTGAGGGGGGCATCCAGAGTGCTGGAGCCCCCTCCCCTACGTGTACATCGCCCCCCAGAATGCCCGCAATTCTTACCTGTCCCTTGATCTTCGGCAGGGAATGAAGCCTTGTGATTGGTCACATGACCGCTGGAGGGTGGCCCTCAGGAACAGCAACTGTGCTGGAGAGCAGTGCAAGGTGGAGCTCCAGATGTGAGGTACTCTGAGCCGGAGGTGAGAGGCCAAACCACGAGAACCAGAATCTACTGTCAGGCTTGGTGTTCAGTGGAGCCCCTGGCCAAGGAAGACAGACTCCGCTGCAGGCACAACCAGTGTTGTACCACGGAAGGAAGCCACGAGATATACCCCTCGATTCAAAGAGCAAAAGTTAATTGATTTCGGATCGAGAATCGTAAGTTTGGGTGGGTGTTAGTCATTTTTTCCTGTTTTTTTGGCCATTTCCAACTCGCACGAGCCTACGTACGAATTCGTATATGCTCTTACGATCATCGGAAGTTCGTTCCTAAATTTTAGGATCAAAACGTAAAACTTAGGATCAAATCCTAAAACTTAGGATCAAAACGTAAAACTTAGGATAATCGGATGTGTTTAGGTGTGATTCAGAGAGCAGTTTTCCAACCTCTAAATACGTTTTAAAAGAAAGCCACTGCCGACACCTTTTAGCAGTCGGATTGCTGTTCTTGAACAGGTTTTTTGGCTATGTGGAGGAGTCTGCGCGTCTTGAGCTCCAATGAACTGCATGTATCAGCATGGCCGAGGCCATAAATTGTATGGCAATGCATACCTGATTCAATACATTTCATGTATGCCTTATAAAAGCATTTTAATGTGGACCTTAATTAGTCCTTTGCATGTAAACCTTTATTTGCGTTAATTAAAGAAACGTATGTCCTTTGTTATTTATTTTTACATTGATGTACTAGAATAATATTTTTAGATTGAATTTATTGTTGTTTACCTTTGCTTTGTTGAATTATTTTAGCTCATCTTTGGTCAGATGCATCACACTTACTGAGGAGAGGAGAGCGGGATAAAGTGCAGGATGTGGGTTACTGCTGTATTTTGCACAGACACAGCAGAGCTGGGGGCATGGAAAGGTCAGAAATCAAAGAATGCAGAGCAACACAGTCACAAGGCCCTTTCTGTTTGCAGGCTGCCCGATAATACCTGACCCGCCATCTTGGCTGTTTCTAGACTCATAACATGCCGAAGTTGCTGGGTGTTTTTTTATATTTGAGAGCAATCTGTATGTAGAGGGTGTGGGTAACCACACACAAAATTTTAAGTTGTACCATTTGAAGCCAAAATATTAAAATTAAATCCACAAGTAAAAAATGCAAGTTAACTAAAAATTAAACAAAGTAAGATTTACTTATGCAAATGCATTCATTAATGGTTGGTTACTACAAAATGAATGAAATAAAGAAAAACAAAAGACCAAATATTTAGAATGCACTTTAATGAGGTAAGTTTGTAGTGCGCAGCCGCAAGATCAGAAGGATTTACGTCCAGACAAAAAAGGAAAAAGGGCAAAACCAATGTTGCAACCTGAGAAATGAAACGGAAAATTCAGGATGGAAACTGACATAGGTCTGATTCCCGAACTGCCATACGAACGGACGTACATTTTAGGATAGAAACGTATTTGCTTATAGAATCACTCGCAAGTTCATACGAACGCACGAGCGTACGGGAAAAATAGGATGATCGGCACCAAAATCAAAGCTGTTACATGTTTCTTTGAATCGACCCCATAGAGGTGAGGTACCAAGAGATCAGGCAGAAGAATAGTAAAAAAAATCTTTGAGGTTGGGGGTCACAGGGGAAGCTGCAGAGCCAATAATCAGGTCAAGGTTGATGCAGGCAGAAAAGATGAGTCGTCGAGAAGCAAGCCAGCATCAAGCAAGATATCAGTCCAAACAGGTCTTCTTCCTTTAGATGATATACGCGGAAGACCGGATGGAGCTTAAATTAATTGACCAGTAAAGTTAAAAACTAAATGAGTACTCACCTTTTGTCCCCTGCAGCTGATTGGTCCAGTTGGGGCGATCATCAACTCACCTGATTGCAGGATCGCATCTCACGCCCGAACTCCAGTCACCGGCACTTCTGTGTCCGCCTCCCTTCCCCCCCCATTGGTGGTCAATGACAATGAGTGTCAGCACCATTCTTGCAACATTTTTGACTGTGACTGACGTAGGGTAGGAGCTGGTGGGTAGAAGACAATTGAGAGCTGAGGTCAAAAAAGCAATTCTGTGAGTACTCACCTGTAGAATTGTTTTTGTTCTTGCATGGCACAGCCTGCCTCGGTATTCATAACAGTTGGGTTATTCCACCACAAGGTGCTGCAGTGGTACTGCAGAAAGCTGTGGCATCTCCCAGCCCCCTATAAAAACGGGATTAACCATAGAGTTCCCAGCGTAGACAAGCAGTGAGACAAAAAGCCGGGAGAGAATAAAGGTAAAAAATGCAAAAAAGGTAAAAAACACCAATTAACTTGGAACAATCACCATAAAGAGGCAACCAAGAAAAACGATAACAAGGGTGGGTCGAAGCAGGCCGTGCCATGCAAGAACAAAAACAATTCTACAGGTGAGTACTCAGTACAGAATTGCTTTTTTCTTTATTGCATGGCACGACCTGCTTCAGTATTCATAACAGTTGGGACATCCGAAAGCAGTGTCCAAAAGTAGGGTGTGATCCCCAATAAGTAACAGCCGGCAGTTAAAGTCACTACCGCCTGAAGCACCTTGAGGCCAAAAGCAGCATCCGCTGAGGCCTTAACATCAACCTTGTAAAACTTGGAAAAAGTATGAACAGAAGACCAAGTAGCGGCCTTGCAAACTTGTTCAACAGAAGCTTGGTGCTGAAAAGCCCAAGAAGCACCAATAGCACGAGTGGAATGAGCAGTAATTCTAAAGGGAGGTTCCTTCCCCTTAGCAGAATAGGCTTGCTCCACCGCCTGACGGATCCACTTGCTGATAGTGGACAATAGGCTCGATTCAGAGAGACAAAAAAATACTTCCGTTTTAGTGCCGATCTGTTTTTATTTTTAAATGTTTCCGCTCTTGTACGAGTGATTCTATGCATGCATTGCAATCCTCCTGTAAAGTTTCCGTCCGTTCGTACGGCAGATTACGAATACGAGGATGTCATTTTCCAGCGTCACTTTTCCGTTTGATTTTCACATGTTACAACATAGGCTTTCGTTTTTGCCCTTTTCCCATCGTATCCTCCCACAAATCCTTTACGTTTCCCGTTAGTTTCTGTTTCCCTTTTTCAATAAATAATCGTCCAGATGGAAATCCTTACGATCTTGCGCCTGCGCACTATAAACTTAACTCATTAAAGTGCTCGCCTACATATTTGCCCCCCTCACTTCTACTACAATGTTTAGCTAAATCACTTAGCACTATCCTCCATCTTCCCTTTTGGACCCTTAAAGCTCACCCAAACCACTTAGCACTATCCTCCATCTTCCCTTTTGGACCCTTAAAGCTCACCCAAACCACTTAGCACTATCCTCCATCTTCCCTTTTGGACCCTTAAAGCTCACCCAAACCACTTCGCGGTTAGGTTCTTCTTCCAATTTAGCCCCCTAAAACTTACCCAAATCACTTCTCGGTCATGTGAATATTCATCTTTAAATATTTCTGGGCCCATTAGTTTTGTATTAATGTATTTTGTAAATGAAATGACACTGTAAATTTTTTTTTTTATTCGATCATAAAATATAAAATTTTTAAAAATTTTGACAATTTCAAATTTTTACAACTATAAAAAACAAAATACATAGCAATGGCAGGCCACAGAACATTATTCTTCATCTGTGGTCCCCACCGAGTTGCGCAGCTCCTGCATCTCGCCCACCAACTGAAGGACCCTGACACTCAGTTGTGCCACTCTGGCACGTGTGGTCCCTGTTAAAAAAAACGTAAATTTATTTGTATAACCTTGTTGGGGTCATACTGCAGTGCCACCCACTGTATGGTCCAAACACCTAAATCTGGACTTCAAAAGCCAGAAGGCCCTCGCCACCATGGCCCGGGTTTTGCATAGTGCCCGATTAGAGAACCCCTGGCCCGCATTCTGCAGGCAAAGAACGTGCATCAGGAGCAAGGGCAGGAGTGGATATCCAGAATCCCCTGAAAGAATGTAAAAATACTAACATAAAATACACATTCCAAGCTACAATATTGTTTAACATGTCATCAAGGGCTAAAAACAGCCATAGGTTAAGACATGAGTCATCAACTATATTCATTGCCATACAGTGAAAATGGATTGATGGAATGTGAGCAAACTTACCCTGGAGCCATCCACCAGATAATTCTCCTGACTCAAACTGACAAAATAAGCCGGAGCTCTGCAATATATAAACATCATGGAACGACCCTGGATGCCCTGCAAGAACACTGAGGAATCGCATAGCTGGACCAAACACTGCTTGTATGTTGTGCGAGTGGCACATCTTGCGGTTCCTGCAACCAAATATAAAATAATTACACAAAGCAAAGGTAACCGACTAAAACAAGAACTCCTACAACAAATTAAGATTCAAGTTCAACAATCCAAATATAATTCACAAAGGACATAAGTCTAAAAAAATATAGCAATTATATGGATGTGTGGGAAAATAAATGTTTACATGCTAAGGACTAATTAAGGTCAGCATTACATGCTTCTATAAGGCATACATGAAATGTATTGATTCAGGCATGCATTGCTATACAATTTATGACCTCGGCCATGCTGATACATGCAATGCCTTGGTGCTAAAGGCGCGCAGACTCCTCCACATAGCCGCAAAACATGTTCAACAATAGCAATCCGAGCCCTCAAAGGTCTCGTAAGTGGATCGGAAATGAAACGGATTTATAGGGTGGTGGTCTGTCGGAAATCAGCTCTCTGAATCAGACGTAAGCCCATCCCAAGAACGTAAGTTATCTGAACGAACGACAAATATCATATTTTGTTTGGAAAATGATCCGAATTGCTTCCGTTCATCGAAAGCGCATATACACATTTACGTTCGTACGAATGAAAAATGAACAAAAAAAAGCAAAAAAATGACAAACACTCACTAAAACTTTCACAGACAGCTACGGAAGTCCAGACGAATGTGTCTCTGAATCGAGCCTAATGTCCTGATTGAAATGAAAAGCAGATACCACCTTAGGCAAGAAATCCGGCGTAAGCCAAAACACCACCTTATCCTGATGCCTCTCAAAATAAGGAGGATTGATGGAAAGCGTCGCCAGCTCAGAAACTCGCCTTACAGAAGTGATAGCCATCAAAAAGGCTACCTTAAAAGTCAGAATGGGCAAAGCAGCCCCACAGATAGGCTCAAAGGGAGGACCCTGCAGAGCAGACAACAGATTTAAGTCCCAGACTGGTAGCATAGGCTTACGAGGTGGACGCACATGAGTAACACCCTGGAAAAAAGTTTTAACCAACCAGTGGTTGGCAAAGGATCTTTGGAAAAAAATTGCCAGAGCTGAAACATGGCCCTTGAGGGTAGTTAGTTGAAGGCCATAATCCAAACCATGTTGAAAAAATTCCAGAATCCTGGGAATGGAAAAAAAAACGGACAGGGAATAGACTTAGACTCACACCAGGCAATGTAAGAATGCCAGACCCTGTAATAGATAAAGGACGAGGACTTCTTCCTAGCCCGAATCATGGTATCCACAACAGAGGCAGGCAACCGCTTCTCTGTCAAGATGTAGGTTTCAGCAGCCAAGCCGTTAAAGCCAGCGTTTGTAAATTGGGATGACGTAGCTGTCCCTGAGTGAGAAGATCTGGATCCCTGGACAAGACGTACTGGTCTACTGCTAACTGCACAACATCTGCAAACCACACCCTTCTTGGCCAACAGGGGGCCACCAGGATAGCTGACACCCCCTCCTGGGCAATCTTGCGCATGACCCTGCCCAGTAGAGGGAACTAGGGGAACACATAGGGAAGCCGAAACTCCGTCCAAGGCATTGCCAGTGCATCCGTGGCGAAGGCCAGAGGATCCAAACCTGGGAAGTTTGTGATTGTGACGGGACGCAAACAGGTCCACATCTGGCTGACCCCAGCGGTGACACAGGGAGAGAAACACTTGGGAGTTGAGGGACCATTCCCCCAGACGAGACATCCCCCTGCTCAGGCAGACAGCCACCTGGTTCTCCACCCCCGGAATGTATACCGCTGAGATGCAGGAGACATTCTGTTCATTCTGTTCCACCCAAGACATTCTGTTCCACCCAAGACAGTATCAGAGACACTTCTTTGAAGGCTCGCTTGCTCCGAGTCCCTCCCTGATGGTTGATGTAGGCAACCGCCGTCTGGTTGTCTGAGCGGATCTGAACAGCCCGACCACGAAGGTGTGTGGTCAGGTGGGAAAGAACCAACCTGATCGCCCTCAGTTCCAGGACATTGATGGGAGCATGGACCTCCTGGGGGCCCCAACGACCCTGGAACTGTAGGGACTTCCAAACCCCCCCCCCCCAGCCCGTCAGACTGGCATTCGTGGTGACAGTCTCCCAGCACCACCAGAAGATTCCTTGAGTCCAGCCACCACGAAAGGGACTGCCTGGCCAGAGGAAACAGAGCAAATTCCTGATCCAGGGACACAGGGTCCCGATCCCAAACTGACAAGAGGTGCAACTGAAGAGGTCTCATGTGAAACTGAGCAAAGGGGACCGCCTCGAAGCAGGACACCATCAGGCCTATCAACTGCATCCCCAGACGGATGGAAGGATGAGGACACAAGAGCAGAGCCAGTGCCTGCTTCTGAAGGCCCTCCACCTTCTGCTGAGGAAGGAACACCTTGACCTGAGAGGTAACCAGTGTTATGCCCAGAAAGGACTTCACCAAGGACGGGGACAGTGAAGACTTGGGAAAATTGATCACCCAGCCGAAGGACTCCAGAGTGGAGATCACCACCTGGGTGTCCTGTTCGGCCTGTTGAAAGGACTGAGCCACAATGGGGATGTCGTCCAGGTAGGAAAGGATGCGAATGCCCCAGGTTCGTAGCAGAGCCATCACTCCCGCCAGTACCTTGGTGAACACCCGAGATGCCAAGGTGATACCGAATGGTAAGGCCACAAACTGGTAATGCTGATCCTCCAGCATGAACCTCAGAAATCTCTGATGACCTGGGAAGATAGGCACATGAAGATAAGAATCCTTGATGTCCACGGTGGTCATGAAGTCACCCGGGCTAAGGGTACCGACAGCAGAGCGTAGCATCTCCATGCGAAAATGTTTGAATCTGACAAACTTGTTGAGGCCCTTCAAGTCCAGAATGGGTCTCAGAGAGCCGTCCTTTTTGGGGACCATGAAGAGATTGGAATAGTACCCCTGACACTGTTCTTGATGGGGCACCGGACAAATGACCCCTGACTCCAGCAGGCATTGAACCTCCGAAAGTAACCTATGAGCTGACAGGGGGTTTAAAGACATCCGGGATCTGATGAATCTTGGGGGCGGCCAGGCTGCAAACTCTATCTTGTAACCGGAGGACACCACCACCTGAATCCACAGGTCTGAAACGTGGAGACTCCAGACGTGAGCAAAGAGCAGAAGCCGTCCCCCCACCCAGATGGGTGAGGGCGCCCCTCATGCCTGGGGGGCTTGGGAGGAGGTTTGGGCTTGGAACCCCAGGAGGGACCGGGACGTCCACGGGATCTGGCACGGCCCCAAGACTCTCTGCGGCTACCTGAGAAGAAGGAGCCACGACCTCCTCTGGAAGAACAAAGAGAGGGGAGGGAGACGGAGGTCCCCCGAAAAGGCCGGGGCTGCCTCCTACGCTGAGACAGCCTGCCATCCTTGGCCAAAACATCAAGACGCTCACCAAAGAGCCGCAGCCACGCAAAGGGGAGCCCAGTGAGAGCCTTCTTAGCAGCAGCATCAGCTGCCAATGACGTAACCAAACAGAGCGGCGCATAGCCACCAAAAGTGCAGAAGCCCTACCGCCCAGCCTCACAGCATCATCCATGGCAGTAAGGATAAATACAACAAAATCAGAGCAAAGCAAGAGGGCCCTATAATCCTCCCTCCTCCTACCAGCCATAGCGCCATCACAGAGACGCTTGAGCAGTTTCTTAAGGGCAATAGCAGTAATGGCAGCAGCACAGGCCGGGTGCAGTCCAGCCCCCACACAAGTAAAAGCATGGCAGGCCAGCTGATCCATGCGCCGGTCCTCGCTGTCCTTCAGAGTGGTAGTGTCAGGGGAAGGCATGACCAAAGTATTAGACAGGCCTAGCACGGGAGCGCCCACTTCAGGTGGACAGGACCAATGCTTTACTAGATCAGCAGGAAAGGGATACCTCTTATCCAATCCCTTGGGAACAGCAGGCAGCCTGTTAGGACGTTCCCACTCCCTAAGCACCATAGAAGTGAAATGGCCTTGCTCAGGGAATTCCAGACGCTGTTTACCAGGACGAAAAAGCTCACCCTGCTTTCTCTTAGCCACCTCAGAGGGAGCAATGTGCAAGATTTCAAAAATTTGTGACAGCAGATTGTCAGTGTCCTCAGGGTACCATGATTCCTCCTCGGACGCAGACCCAGAGTCACTAATAAAGTCCCCCAGTGGCATCAAATTCCTCATACTCCTCAGTGGAGCAGGAGGGTGTGGAAGTCAGGTGCCGCTTCTTGCCAGAAGCCTTCCTAGGAATAGGCCCGGCAAGCTGCTTCTCAATGTTGGCCACACGAAGTGCCAGATCAGACTGTGACCCCCTGCTAGCATCCCCCTCGCTGGGAGCAAATTGCAGCAATGGGGGGGTAGGTGATGCCAAAGGGGGCGCAGAGCTGGGAAGCGATGCAGGCAAACCAAGCTGAAGCGCAAAGACACTCTGAGCGCACGGCACGCACACTGTGACATCATTGCTGATAGGGGATACCCCGCACATGGAACATAGCCAGGATTGCCCCGAAGGACCCCCGAGCACGCTATCCCCAGAAGCCTCCATATGGTGATTAACACAGGCGCAATAGGCCAGTGCTGGGTAAAGGATAATACAAAAGCCACCCGGGATGCCCTCCCATGGGATGCCCCCAGATCAGCAAAAGGGGGGGGGATGAGGGGGAGGAAGGAGTAGAACCCTGAGAAACCACTGGTATCCCTCCTGAAAGACATAAGTAAAAACGACACATGAGCATCCCGCAGCACATGCCCTACGAGACCAATAAAAAAAAACCCAAGGGGGACTCACGGACCAAGGACACCGCAGGGTCACCAAGGCACAGACCGCAGGATGAAGCGACACACCGGAGGAAACAGCGCTGCAGCCCGGAAGGGAGAAATCCAGAAGCGCAGCTAATCCAAAATGGCGCCAGCAGAGGTAACTCAAGGGGCAGGCCGCGGGGGGACGGCGCGATACGCGTCATCCCCCGGCCCAGCCCCCCCCCCGAAGAGCGCGAAAACGGCGCCCACGTGACCCCACCGGCGCCATGACAAAGCAAAAGCGCCACAGGTTATAGCGCCCACAGCCGCGGAGCGCAGTACAAAGTGGCGGGCAAAAAACACCAAAAAACACAATGTAAACGCCAAAACACCACAACTAACAACACTCGCCGCTATCACCCCCCCCCCCCCCAACAAAGTGAGAGAGGGGGAGGGGGAAAGAGAGAGAGAGACGAGAAGGCAGCTGCGAGTATCCAGGCCCGGAGGGGGGGGGGGGGGGGGAGACACCCCTGAAGGAAAAAACACTCACCCCCTCAGAAGCCAGGACAGGAACTCCGCATACCTAGTAGGCTCACCATAAAGCCTATGCCCGGCTACCCTTTGTGAAACAGGGTCTGCGGCTTGGAGCAGCGCTCCAGGAGCACTTGACCCTAGTGCTATTCTACCCTCACCCGATCTGAGGCAGTGAGGGTCCAGAAACGGGTGGAAATAGACTTGAAAGAGAGAGAGCCATCTTCTAATTTCGCAGTTTCACTGCAGAGGAAACACTGGGAACTCTATGGTTAATCCCGTTTTTATAGGGGGCCGAGAGATGCCACAGATTTCTGTAGTACCACTGCGCCACCTTGTGGTGGAATAACCCAACTGTTATGAATACCGAAGCAGGCCGTGCCATGCAATAAAGAAAAGAAGTGGGAACATAGACAACAGTTTGGGGTTGAACACATAATTGACTGAGAAAGGGGTCATGTTGGTGGATGAGTGGATTATACACAAATTCAGGGAGACATAAGAGTTGAACCCAGATGTCTTGGATTGACGAGGAGTAGCAACAGAGATATTGTTCCATCGACAGGTTTACACTCTCAGTCTTCCAAATGAATTGCTGGTGGTAGGCTGAAGAATGGGTGATGTGTTGACTTAAACCGAGAACTTCGAACTGAGAAGATTTTAACAGGAAGACCATGGAGGCATATTATTTTGCTCAAGAAGATCCATGCCAATTCTGATGCAGTGGGAGAGGAAGAAATGAGTGAACCTAGTCAGGTAATCCACGACTACTAAGGTGGCATTACATTCTTCAGAAGAAGGCAGCTTGAGTCCATAGATATATGTTCTCAAGATCGTGTGCATGAGAAGACCTGTAGTCTTGGACAGCAAATGTTGATTACGGGTGCAGATTCCACAGAACGATAAACACGCCTTGCAGTCTTGTCTTAGAAAGGCCAGTAAAAAAATTACTTACTGAGTGGAGGGTTTTCTGGAAACTGAAGTGGCTGCCAAGCACACGCACAGGGACAAAGATTTTGTCATTGAAGATTAGAAGAGCATCAACTCGGGAAAAAATTTTCTCCAGACTTTAAGGGATGGGTAAAGAGGCTTTACGAGTTTCAGAGAAGAGTTTGAATTCAAACAGCAGAAAGTGAATTGGTTATAGGAAGGTTTGATCTTTGGACCTATTCTTTGATTCGAGGAATTAAGGTGTGAAAGTGCATTGGGTTTGACGTTCTTATGGCCAGTCTAGAGAAAATATGAAATTCAAGTTGTGCGAATTGGAGGCACCACTGTGCTTGACAAAGGCTGAGTCACTTGGCTCAGGTATCTGAGGTCAGATTTTTCTAGTGCCAACTTGAAAGCCTCCTCTGACACTTTGGACTAGCGGAAGAGGATTTTTTTCTTGGTCAAGTCGGTTATGGGTCGGACCTTCTTGAGGAAGTGGTGGTAAAAGTTTGCAATCCCAGTGAGGTCATGAACCTTTTTGTTAGGATGGGCCATTCAAGGATAGCTGAAACCTTGCATGATCAATGGAGACTCCTAGGAACTGAATGGACAGCTGTTCAAATTGACACTTCTACAATTTAGCATGCAGAGAATGTATGTGGAAATGGATAAGAACCTTCTAAATGTGGACCCAGTGTTCCTCTATTGATGAGGGGAAAATTAGTATATCATAAAGGTAGATGATGACAGAGTGATACAAGGTTGCTAGGACATTACAAAGGCCAAAGGGCATGACCAGGTACTAAAAATGCATGTAGCCTGTCCTGAAGGGAGTGTTCCATTCATCCCCACCGCAAATACAATTAATCCAAATCTGTTTTTAACCTTTAAACAATAAAGGTGACAATAAGAAGATATCTTATTTATCACACTATAAGACACACCTGACCATAAGATGCACATAGGGTTTAGAGGAGGAAAATAAGAGAAAAGGTATTCTGAACCAAATAACAGGTAGTGTGTCAGAATTCCCCGATAACAGGAAGTATGCAGAACCCCTCCATCACTTCATAACAGACAAGGTGCAAAAATACAATTCTGTGATACTCACCTATAGAATTGTTTTTGAATATATCCAGTCCAGGTCGTCTCAGAAGTAATGACACATGGTATTCTGCCCCCAGGGGGCGCTCGACTGCAAAATCAAAAGCTGTCGCTCCTCCCGGCCCCCTATAAAGGCAGGTGTCTATGATTTCCCAGTGGTTAAACAGCAGTAAGAAAAAGAGACAGGCCGGGAGGCCAAGAAACCATGTTACTTCACATAGCTTCAGCATGTACTCTCTCCAACAAAAAAAACTTAAGGACAATGGTCCAATATAAAAATGGTAATCACCATAACAGGCAAACCAGAGATAATGAAAACAAGGGTGGGGTGGGACGACCTGGACTGGATATATTCAAAAACAATTCTACAGGTGAGTATTACAGAATTGTATTTTTCCCTATATCCAGTCCAGGTCGTCCCAGAAGTAATGACATATGGGACATCCAAAAGCAGTGTCCATTAGGGCGGGATCCCCAGTGCAGAACAGCATGTAGTTCATTTCACTACCGCCTGAAGCACCCTTCGGCCAAAGACAGCATCAGCTGAGGCCCTAACATCAACCTTGTAAAACTTGGTAAAGGTATGAACTGAAGTGGAGTCCTTACAAACTTGTTCAACAAATGCCTGTTGCTGTTGCTCCCAAGAGGCACCAATAGCTCTGGTAGAATGAGCTGTGATCCGAAATTCCCCTTGGCAGAATAAGCTTGCACTTGGCAGAGTAAGCTTGCACTACCTAGAGCCCTGTGTTAGGACAAAGAGCAAATCCGATTTCCTGAAGGATTCAGTCGCAACCAGGTAATACTTAATGGCTCTGACCACATCCAAGGCATGGGGGTCCTTGACTTAGCATTAGTCGGTGCTGGACACAAGGAAGGCGAGGCCACTTCCTCATTAAGATGAAAGGGAGACACGACTTTAGGCAAAAAAACAGGTTTAAAACGAAAAACCACCTTATCCTTATGCAGCTCAAAATAAGGAGGCTTCATACAAAGCGCGGCCAGCTCTGACACGCGACGCACCGAGGTGATCGCTACCAAAAAGACCACCTTGAGGGTCAAAATAGGCAATGCAGCATCGCACAAAGGGAGACTCTTGGATTCACACCAAGCAATGTAGGCATGCCAAACTCTGTAATATATCATGGATAAAGACTTCTTCCGTGCCTGAATCATGGTATGCACAACCGTGGCAGACAGGCCCTTTTCCATCAGGATTGAGGTTTTAATAGCCAGGCCGTCAAAGCCAGCGTCTGTAAATTGGGGTGCCGCAGCGACCCCTGTGTGAGAAGCCCTGAGTCGTCGGGCATGATGTAGAGATCCACTGACATCTGAACTATGTCTGCAAACCAACTCCTTCTCGGCCAACGAGGAGCCACAAGGATGGTTGGGACCCCTTCCTGGGCTATCTTGCGCAGCCCAGGAGTGGAAATGGAGGAAATGCATAAAGGAGCCTGAACTCTGTCCAAGGAATTGCCAGAGCGTCTGTGGCAAAGGCCAGAGGATCTCTTGACAGGGAGACGAACCTTGGGAGCTTGTGATTGTGTCTGGACGCAAACAGGTCCCTGGAATATCAGGATGTGCAAATAGGCATCCCTGATGTCCACCGTGGTCATGCAGTCGCCGGGCCGAAGCGAACTCACCGCTGACCGTAAGGTTTCCATGCGGAAATGCCTGACTCTTACAAACCTGTTGAGACCCTGCAGGTCCAGGATAGGTCTTAACGTTCTATCCTTCTTGGGAACCATGAACAGGTTGGAGTAAAAACCTTGACCCTGCTCCTGACGAGGTACAGGGCAAATCACACTTAACCACAGGAGGTGCTGCACGGCCATTCTCAGGCCCTGTGTCTTCACTGGGTTCTGGGATATGCGAGACTGAAGAAATCTTGAGGGCGGCCTATCTCCAGATGTGAGCAAATAACAGAAGCCGTCCCCCCACCCGGATGGGTGAAGGTGCCTCCTCATGCCTGAGGAGCCTTGGCAGGGGGCTTGGACTTGGATCCCCAGGAGGGATTGGATCGGCCACGGGACCTACCTCATCCCCAGGAATCTCTGCGGCCACCTGAAAATAAAGAGCCTCTTTCTCCCTGAATGGAGAGTTAGGCAGCGGAACCCCGAAAGGGCCACGCAGGCTTCCGTCGCTGAGGGAGTCTACCATCCTTAATCAGGAGGTCCAGACGCTCCCCGAAACACCTGTGCCCCACGAAGGGGATACTAGTGAGCAACCTCTTAGACGCGGCATCAGCCGACCAGTGCCGCAACCAGAGCGAGCAACAAAGCGCAACAAGCAGGGCCGAAACCCTGGCACCGAGCCGGACACCATCGTCCATGGCAGAGACATCAAAAGCAATAAAATCCAGGCAAGCTTTGAGGTCCTTATACTCCTCCGCCCACTTAGCAATATCCACAAGATGTCTCACCTTCTTTCTGATGGCTAGGGAGACAATAGCCGCAGCACACACAGGGCGAAACCAAGCACCAGTAAGGGTGAAGGCATGACAAACTAACTGATCCATGCGCCTGTCAGCTGGATCACGCAAGGAAGCAGTATCGGGTGACGGCATAAGAGTAGTGTTGGATAACCCCCGACACAGGGGAATCCACTTCGGGGGGACGGGACCATAGGCGGACCAGCTCCTCAGGAAAGGGATACCGCCTGTCCAGGCCCTTAGGCACCGACGGTAGCTTGTTAGGCCTTTCCCACTGCTTGAAGATCATATTAGAAAAATGGGCCTGCTCGGGAAAGACAAGTCTCTGTCTCTCAGGCCGAAACAAATCACCCTGCTTCCTCTTAGCCGCTTTAGGAGGGACAATATGCAACGTCTCAAAAACTGAAGCCAGCAACTTCTCCGTATCATCAGGGAGCCACATATCCTCGCCCGAGGAAGAACCAGGCCCGCTGTCATAGCCGGCAGAATAATCCACAGTGGAAATGGTGTCCTCATGCAACTCACCTTCCTCCATGGAGCCCAGACCTCCAAGATCATCATCATCATTATCTGAGTAAACGGGCTCGATGTACCGCTTCTTACTCGTGGCCTTCTTAGGAGCCGTGCAAAAGATCTGTCTCTTAAGGCTGGCCACCTGGTATGCCAAATCAACTTGGGACCCTTGCTGGCTTCCCCCTCGCTGGGGGCTGAGTGCAGTAGCGAGGGTTCTGGAAAGGCCGCAGGCAATAACGGGCAAGGGGCAGATACGTCCGCCCGATCATACTCAAAAAAGACTCTCCTGGCGCAAGTGACACAAACAGTGCTAAGTCCACCCGGAGGGCAGGCACTGCACATGGGGTAGAGCTACACCCGCCCAGATGGGGCCCCTAGCTCACTATCCCCAGAAGCCTCCATTATGGTGATTAGAATAATTGGTATGCTGGTTACAAGGCACTGATGGCCCAAACCTGATAAGCCCTCTGAAATAGTCCCTCTTTTGAGATCCCTCTTAATAGGGAGAGGGCGCGGGGGGCGGGGCCCCCGGAGGAACCACAACCCTCAATCTATCAAAGGGGCCCACCTAGAAGACACAAGCAGAAAAGTGGCATCAGTATCCCACAGCACATGCGCAATACAAACACAACAATAGATATTAGCAACAGGGACTCACAACACCGACAGCGCTCGGAGGACTCCAGGCAGTGTGGCAGGGGAAAGCAGCACAAGATGGCGCAGAGCGAGCAGCTCGGCGCGTTCCTCGAGGGGCGGGCCGCACAGCAGTGACATGAAAAGCGCCATCGTGCGGCCCCGCCCCCCCCCCCGACGGCACGAAAGGAGCGCCCGCCCCCAAAATGGAGGACGAAGCCATAGCAGTAGCAAGACACTGTACCAGCCTGCACCAGAAGCCGCAGCCTCAGCAAGAAAAACCTCAGCTGAGTGGCACCGCCCCCCCCCTCCCCCTCACAGCGCAGCAGCCAAAGATGGAGGGGAGAGAGGGGCAGGATAACTCGAGGTAAAGACAAAAAAACACAGTGCATAAGCCATTTCATCAAGGGACTACTTCAAAGAGCCACTAGGATGTCTGGGCAAGATAAAGTGAAAGGTCCACAGAAAAAAAAAACACACACAGTAATAAAGCTTGTGGGGCAGGGAGGGTATGAAACCCCTATAGGCTCACCATCAGCCTATGGCCGGCTACCCATTAAACAGGGTCTGCGGCCCAGAGCCTAGCTCTGCCAACGCCTGACCCCGGCGTTCTCCCTACCGTCACTGTCCCGATCAGCCATGGGTGGGAGGCAATAGTGGGTCCACGGGATCAGGGATCAGTGGTAATAAGGTCGCAGCGGCCGACGGGCTAGGAGGCCCCGCTCAGCTGCAATATCCAGGAGAGAGTATCAACGATCTTCAGCAGCAGACTGCAAGATGAACACCGGGAAATCATAGTGAGACACCTGCCTTTTTAGGGACCGGGAGGAGCGGCAGTCGAGCGCCCCCTGGGGGCGGAATACCATATGTCATTACTTCTGGGACGTTTTGGACTGGAAATAGGGAAAATCTCCCCCCCCCCCCAATCACCTCATAACAGGCAGTGTGCAGAATCCCACCAAATCATCCAATCATCCCATAAAAGGCAGTGCGCGGTATCCCCCTAATCACCTCATAACAGGCAGCATGTAGAATCCTCCCCAATTACTCCATAACAGACATAATGCCGAATCCCCCAAATCCTCCCATAATCAGGCAGTTAGGCAGAATCCCCTGCTCTAACCACCTCATAACAGCTAGTGTGCAGAAGCCCCCCCCCCCCCCCCCATATCATCCCATAAAAAAGTGTGCAGAATGCCCCTCTCATCACAGGCAGTGTGAAGCAGCACAGAGCAGGGAAAGCAGGGGATGGTGTTGGATCCCATGAAAGGTATCCCATCTCGCTCACATTCACTCCATAAGAAGGCAGCTCGGCCACATCATTCTCCACTTATGGAGTGTTTCTTAAGGACCATAAAAATACAATTCTGTGATTACTCACCTGTAGAATTGGTATTATGAGTATACAGTACGTCCTGCTCCAAATCTAATACTTACAGTTGAGATATACTCCACCAGATGGCGCTGGACTGCAGAGACATCGAAAATAGGCTCCTCCCAGCCCCTCAAATACCCGGGGACCTCCCACAAATCCCCAGCATTGAAAAATACAGTTTTGTGAGTACTCACCTTTAAAACGGATATTATAAGTGTGACATACACTCCGCTTCAACTCTTCATGACATGTGGGTTATTCTCCAGTAGAGGGCGAACTTCTGCAGAGATGAATGCAAAAAAGGAGCTCCTCCCAGTCCATAAATACCTGGGACCTCCCACCAATTCCCCAGTGTAAGATAGCAGTAAGGGGACCAGGAAGAACCAAATATAACAATACTAACAACCAAGAAACAATGGTTCACCATATAAAGGATCCGGAATACCAAAAAGGGTGGGTGAAGCGGAGTGTATGTCACACATATAATATCCGTTTTAAAGGTGAGTACTCACAAAACGGTATTATTCCAAGTGTGACATTCACTCCGCTTCAACTCTTCATGACATTTGGGACATCCAATAGCAGTGTCCGTCATGGGAGTAAACCGAAAACAGTAAAACAATGTACCAATTTAAACCACTGCAGCTTGCAGAACCTTGCGACCAAACACAGCATCCGCTGAAGCCCGCACGTCAACCTCGTAAAACTTGGAAAAAGTATGAACGGAAGACCAAGTAGCAGCCTTACAAACTTGTTCAACAGAAGCCTGGTGCTGAAAAGCCCAGGACGCACCAACAGCACGTGTAGAGTGCGCAGTGACCTTAAAAGGGGGAGTCCTCCCCTTAACAGAATAGGACCCAGCAATGGCCTGACGAATCCATTTGCTAATGGTAGACTTAGCCTTCCTGGGCCCGCAGGGCACCACGAAAAAAAGGTGTCCGTCTCGCGGAAAGAAGAAGTAGCCACCAAATAGTACAGAACGCAACGAACAACAGCCAAAGTGTGCAAAAACCTCTCCTTGTCATTGCTAGGCTTAGGACACAAGGAAGGGAGAACAACATCCTGAATGAGATGGAAAGTAGAAACCACTTTAGGAAGGAAATCCGACTTAAAGCGGAAGACCACCTTGTCCTGGTGTCTTTCAAAGTAAGGGGCCTGAATAGACAGAGCCGCCAACTCAGAGACACGCCGAATAGAGGTAATGGCCACCAAGAAAGCAACCTTTTCAGTGAACACAGAAAGAGCAATGTCCTGCAACGGCTCAAAAGGAGGACCCTGGAGAGCCGAAAGAAGCCAAACCTTCCTAGGGGGCCGCACAAAAGTGACCCCCTCGAAAAAAGTGTTAACCAGCGGGTGTAAAGCAAAAAATCTTTGGAAGAAAACAGCCAGAACAGAGACCTGCCCTTTCAAGGTACTAAGCTGGAACCCAAGATCCAGACCGTGTTGAAGAAACTCCAAAATCCTAGGGATTGAAAACACCCTGCAAGGCATAGCCCTAGCCTCACACCAGTCAATATAGGACCGCCAAGTCCTATAGTAAATGCCAGAAGAGTACCGCTTCCTAGCTCTAATCAAAGTCTGAACAACGTCCTCAGACAAACCTTCCTCCTTCAGAATGAAGGTTTCAGCAAAGCCAGCATTTGTAAATTGGGGTAAAGTAGTTGACCCTGAGATATCAAATCCAGAAACATGGGCAGCCGGTACTGAACTACCGCCAGCCGTACGACGTCAGCGTACCAAACCCGTCCTGGCCACCTTGGGGCCACCAGAATTGCTGGTGCCCCTTTCAGAATCAGCTCGCGAACTACCTTGCCCACCCTGGAGAACAGAGGAAACAGGTACAGGAACCCCAGATCCTTCCAGGCAAGGGACAAGGCATCCACTGCCAGGGCTAGAGGATCCTGAGATAGAGACACAAAGGATGGGAGTTTGTGATTGTGCCGTAAGGCAAAGAGATCCACCTCCGGAGTCCCCCACTTGTGACAAAGGGACCGAAAAAAACTCAGAGATTGAGAGGCCACTCCCCTCGGCGAGAGAACCCCCTGCTCAGGGAATCCGCCTCTGTGTTCTCCACTCCTGGAATGTAGACTGCCGAAACGCAAGTAACATTGCTCTCCGCCCAAGTCAGGATAAGAGAGACTTCCCTGAGGGCACTCCTGCTGCGAGTCCCTCCTTGGTGATTAATGTAGGCTACCGCCGTCCGATTGTCTGATCGAGCCTGAACCGGTAGGCCCTGTAGGTGCGACGTCAGCCGCGCCAGGACAAGCCGGATGGCTCTGAGCTCTAAGACATTGATGGGGGTGTGAGCCTGCTGAGGACCCCACAACCCACTGAACTGATGACTTTTCCAGAAACCTCCCCAGCCTGATAGGCTGGCATCCGTGGTAACCGTCTCCCAACAAGGGGCCAGAAAGGATCTGCCCCTCATCAGGTTGCTCGACTCCAGCCACCACCGAAGTGACTGCTGAACCCTGGGAGACATCCTGAAAAGTTGATCCAAGGACTACGGACATCTGTCCCAATGCGTCAATAGGTGAAGTTGGAGAGATCTCATGTGAAACTGAGCAAACGGGACTGCCTCGAAGGAAGCAACCATCAATCCCACCAGTTTCATCCCCAGACGGATAGAGGGGCAAGGATCGGCCAGAAGAAGGCGGATCAGATCCTGAACCCCCTGCACCTTGGGCTGAGGTAGAAACACTCTGGCTTGAATGGTACCCAGATTCATGCCCAGGAATGAAAACTCCCTTGATGGAGAGAGAGAGAATTTGGTGCGGTTGATCACCCATCCGAACCTCTCCAGAATCGACACCACCTAGTGGGTGTCCAGCTCCGCCTGACGGAGGGAAGAAGCTGAAATAAGTAGGCCGTCCAGATACGGCACAATGCGAATGCCCTGAGCTCTGAGCAGGGCCATTATGCCCGCCAGAACTTTGGTGAAGACCCTCGGCGCTGAGGTCAACCCGAAGGGAAGGGCTACAAAACTGAAAAAGTTGATCGTACACCGCGAACCTGAGGAATCTCTGATGCGCTGGAAAAATTGAAACATGCCGATACGCATCCTTGATGTCTATGGATGTCATAAAGACCCCTTGAAAAAGGGAATTGATGGCCGAGCGCAGAGTCTCCATGCGGAACATCTTGGTTCTGATGAACCCGTTGAGGATCTTCAGGACCAGAACGGGTCTTATGAAACCATCCTTTTTGGGAACCGTGAAAAGATTGGAATAGTAACCCCTGCCTCTCTCTGAGGGACTCCCATGTCCAGAAGATGTATTTTTTTTTTTAACCGCTAACAGGAGCCCCTGAGCAGCCTGAGGGTCTGAGGGCACCCGAGACCTTAAAAATCTTGGAGGAGGCCAGTACTCGAACTCCAGTTTGTACCCGGACAAGACCACTTCCAGTATCCATCTGTCTGTGACCTCCTGGGCCCAGACCTGGAAGAAGAGCCGCAGCCGTCCCCCCACCCGTACGGGTGAGGGCGCCCCTTCATTGTTGAGCTGGTTTAACAGCGGAATTGGGCTTGGAACCCCAGGCAGAAGCGGGACGGGCCCGACCTCTGCCTCTGTTCCAGGAAGAACCTCTGCCCCCGGAGTAGGCAACATCTCTAACCGCTCTGGCACCACGAATGGAAGGGTTGAAGGAGCTCGCCCCCAGAAAGGAGCGACGCTGCATCTAACGCTGAGGCAACTTACCTCCCTTATCAACCGCATCCAACTTATCTCCAAACAGCCGCGTACCCAAGAAGGGAAGGGCTGTGAGCGATTCCTTGCCCGCAAAGTCCGCTGCCCACTTCCGATGCCAGACCGATCGGCGCATGGCTATCAAGAATGCCGAAGTTCTCCTACACATGACAATAGTGTCCTCCATAGCGGTCAATACAAATTCCATGAATAATTTGCACCTTTTAAGGTTAGTGAACTCGGCGCTGGCCGGGTCAAATTGGGCGTCAAGTAACAAGTCCCTAACCACAGACCTAGTAGCCACCGTAGCAAGCGCAGATGCACACACAGGTCGCAAGGCTGAACAAACACTGGCAAAAGCATAACCTGCCATCTAATCACGGCGCTTAACCTCGCCATCCTTAAGGGAAGTGGCGTCTGGGGTGTGGACCACAGAGGTGTTGGACAATCCCAAAAAACTGGCGCATCAACCTCAGAAGGAGAAGACCAGCGCTTAACCGCTTCCACCGGAAAAGGATACTTCTTATCCCATCCCTGAGGAACACCCGGAAGCCGGCTCGGTTTCTCCCATTCCCTAAGGATCAATGCCTCAAAATGACCTTGGGTAGGAAACTTTTTTGACAGGGGGTGCCTCTGGCGAGGCAATATCCAAAATCTCCAAGAGATGTGCCAAAACCCTGGAAGTGTCAACGGCATCCCCAAGCGCCTGCCCAACATCAGTATCACAAAAATGCACCTTATCAGCATCTGATACCTCAAACAATTCCCCTCTCTAATGGGGAATAATCCGACCAATCAAGGGAATCATCATCAAAATCCAAAGCCGCCTGGGCTGGCGACAAATGACTCTTTTTAGCCTGGGCCATCTTGCCCACCACGCTAGCAATAAATCTCTTGATGATGGCCAAATTAGTACAAACATCAGAGTGCGACTCCCCGCTAGCGACCAAGTCACTTGGGGTATGGATAAAGCAGAGGAGGGGGAGGCGATGAAGCGGGAAGTGCCGACCCAGACGCCTGGGGGCCCAACTGCTGCGTTATGGCCTTTTGTGCACATGGTATAAAGATCAGCACAATATCACCTGTAAGGGATATCCCACAACCCACACATGGCCGGGATTGTTCCAAAGGGAGCACGAGCCCAATATCCTGCAGAGCCTCCATATGGTGATTTTTTGGGATAGTCGCAAGACCTAGGGAATTATGCTAGTAAGCAACCCCGGGGTGCCCCTTTAAAGTCCCTGTGGGAGGATTTGTCAAGTGTAAATTAGGGACCCTAGGACCGGGAGAACCCCCTTTTTATATCCAAAAAACAGGGAGTCCTCCTGAAAGCCGTAAGTGAAAAGGCCCCATCAGCACTCACACACATACAAAAGTACAAGAGGCAATAGAGGCAATAAAAACGCAAGGAAGAGGGAGGGAGCCCCCGGTGGGGCACTCACGCGCGAAAGATGGCGTCCAGACGGCAACAGCAGCAGCTCAGTGAGAGAAAAGGAGAAGAAGGGGGGCGGGCCCGCGTGCCGCGTGAGGCCCCGCCCCTCTCCCTCCGACGTCAGTCAATGCGGGCCTGTAGAAGGCTGGGCCCGCAAAAGGCGGCAATAGAGGGGGGCGGACCGCAGCAGCGCGCGAGCGCCCGGCCCCGCCCCCTCACTGGATACCTGAAAGGAAGAAGCTCCCCAGAAGCCCGCAGCGCTAAGTTAAAAAAAAAAAAAACAGATAGAGGCCTCCATATGGTGCACGGTAAATCACACACACACAAACCCAGACAACAGGGAATAAAAAAAACACACATGCAATAAGGTATTCAAGGGCCGACCCCCCCCCCCCCGGAGAGGTAATAGAGGGACCCGGAAGGGGGGAGATCCCACACCATACGGTGCCAAGGGAAAGAAAGGACAGGGCATCCCAAACCAGGATCACCAACCCGGAAAACCGCCTACCCCATAATGAGGTCTCACGGGGGAGCATGGCTCCCTATCACACCTAAAAGAGGTGTAGCCAACCTTCACCAGGACCTGCAGCCAAGGCTGGGAGGCTCGTATAGTACTTAGGAAATAAAGGTCCGGCAGAAACAGGTATAAAATGGGGCCGGGCACGAGCCCGGCTTACCTGCAAGGAATAGAAGTCTTCATCTTCTGTCTTGCTCGTCTTCCTGCAGAGAATTGGTGGGAGGTCCCAGGTATTTATGGACTGGGAGGAGCTCCTTTTTTGCACTTATCTCTGCAGAAGTTCGCCCTCTACTGGAGAATAACCCAAATGTCATGAAAAGTTGAAGCGGAGTGTATGTCACACTTGGAATAGCAGTTAATGAGAAGCCGGGAGAATTAAACAATCCAAACTATCA
This sequence comes from Gastrophryne carolinensis, assembly GCA_027917425.1. Classification (NCBI taxonomy): domain Eukaryota; kingdom Metazoa; phylum Chordata; class Amphibia; order Anura; family Microhylidae; genus Gastrophryne; species Gastrophryne carolinensis. The sequence goes on from CM051234.1 coordinate 267,055,590, forward strand.
ACTATAACAATGATAACAATCACCATACAGGGGATCCAAGATAATGCAACCAAGGGTGGGTTGGAGCAGGACATACTGTATACTCATAATACCAATTCTACAGGTGAGTAATCACAGAATTGTATTATTCTTAGTATACAGTACGTCCTGCTCCAAATCTAATACTTACAGTTGGGACATCCAATAGCAGTGTCCATAAAGTAGGGTGGGATCCCCAAGAAAAATTAGCAGCAGACCACTGCAGCCTGCAGAACCTTTCGGCCAAAAGCAGCATCAGCTGAGGCCCTAACATCAACCTTGTAAAACTTTGAAAAGGTATGAACAGAAGACCAAGTAGCGGCCTTGCAAACTTGTTCAACAAAAGCCTGGTGATGAAAAGCCCAAGAGGCACCAATAGCACGAGTGGAATGAGCAGTAAGGCAGAAGGGAGGATTCTTCCCCTTAGCAGAGTAGGCCTGAATCACAGCCTGACAAATCCACTTGCTGATAGTAGAATTGGCAGGAGCCAAACCTTTCCTAGGACCAGAAGGGACCACAAAAAGAGCATCAGTTTTCCTGAAAGGCGCAGTAGCTACCAGATAGTACTTCAGACACCTAACCACATCCAAAGAGTGCAAAACCCTCTCCTTAGCATTGCTAGGATTAGGGCACAAAGAAGGAAGAACAATATCCTGATTCAAATGAAAGGCAGACACTACCTTAGGCAGAAAGTCAGGTTTGAAACGAAACACCACCTTGTCCTGGTGTCTCTCATAGTACGGGGGCTGAATGGAAAGCGCCGCCAACTCAGACACACGCCTGACAGAAGTGATAGCCACCAGAAATACAATCTTGAGCGTAAGAATGGCCAAGGCAGCATCCTGCACAGGTTCAAAGAGAGCACCCTGCAAGGCTGACAGAACCAAGTTCAGATCCCAAACAGGCACCATAGGCTTACGTGGGGGGCGCACATGAGTGACCCCCTGGAAAAAAGTCCTGATCAGAGGGTGCTGAGTAAAGGACTTCTGGAAGAAAATAGCCAGGGCAAAAACCTGACCCTTCAGAGTACTGAGTTGGAGCCCCATCTCCAACCCATGCTGCAGGAACTCCAGAATCCTGGGAATAGAGAACACAAGGCAGGGAAGAGACTTAGAGGCCAATTCATCAATAGCGCCAGGTAGCGACAGATGAGCGACTGTAGCTTGATTTTTTCAGCGCCAGCCAGTATTCGCTGTGCTTGGCCGGCATTAGCTTGATGACAGCGACTCAGTCGGTGTGCGGTAATGTTGAATACGGGCTGGGGGGTCGCTGTTTCACAGGTCCAGCGTTGTATGTGAGCGCCTGACAACGAATGGCCAGAGCGAACGGCTAGCTTCATATTCATCAACAAATCAGGCTCCGAATGTGCTGTCGCTGTCCATTCCTTGTTTAAACCCCAGAGCGCTGGCGGCGATCTGTATTAACTAGTTTTTAACCCCTAAACAACCATATTTTTTGAATGTAACATTATACATGTTTTTAGAATCATTTTGTAATATGAATACATTAATCTCAGACCTGTTAGATCAATTCTGCACATATTTTTTTTTTTTTTTTTTTTTACTTAAAAATAAATCCTAACATTGCAGAAGTGTTCTCCGATTTTTTGACATTAAAAAAATAATTAAAAAAAAAAATACCAATTAATTATGAATAATTATAGATTGCTCCATTGAAATGCATTGGACATCGCCAGGGAGCGACAGCTCATACCTGGCGCTGTGAGGGAATTTGCAGCGGCGCTGTTCGGTCCAGGCGGCTTCATGATGAATGCCGCGCTAGCCGTCGCTCTCGCCGGCGCTAGCCTCATTTTGCTTGATAAATGCGTCATTGTGACCGCCGCCGGGCGTACTTGAGTCGGTAGTCGCCGTTAGCTGCCGCTACCTGGCGCTCGTCAGACACTACCTGGCGCTATCGCTTGATGAATAAGGGCCTAAGACTCACACCAGGCAATGTAGGCACGCCAAACCCTGTAATAAATAGAAGAGGAAGACTTCTTCCTAGCTTTAATCAAAGTATCCACAACCGAGGAAGACAGCCCCTTCTCCATCAAGATGGAGGTTTCAGCAGCCAAGCCGTTAAAGCCAGAGTTTGTAAATTGGGATGGCGTAGTGAGCCCTGAGTGAGCAGATCTGGCACCAAGGGCAGAGCGTACTGATCTACTGAAACCTGTACCACGTCTGAGAACCACACTCTTCTTGGCCACCTGGGGGCCACCAGAATTGCTGGCACCCTTTCCAGAGCAATCTTGCGCAGAACCATGCCCAGCAGGGGGATTGGAGGGAAGACATACAGGAACTGAAAGTCCTGCCATGACATTGCTAGCGCATCCGAGGTCAAGGCCAGAGGATCCTGGGACAGAGAGACAAAAGCTGAGAGCTTGTGATTGTGGCGGGACGCAAACAGTTCCACATCTGGTTGGCCCCAACGGTGACACAGAGATTGAAACACCCTGCTGCATAGGGACTATTCCCCCCTGCGAGAGGTCCTCCTGCTCAGAGAGTCCGTCAGGCTATTTTCCACCACCGGGATGTACACAGCTGATATGCAGGGGACATTGGCCTCCGCCCAAGTCAGGATCCGGGTCCCTCCCTGATAATTGATGTAGGCAACTGCCGTCTGGTTGTCCGAGCGCACCTGAACAGGCAGGCCCCGAAGGTGAGTAGTCAAGTGAGCCAGAACTAGCCTGATCGCCCGCAGTTCCAAGACACTGATAGGTGTGTGGGCCTCCTGAGGGCCCCACCTCCCCTGGAACCGCAGGGACTTCCAGAAACCCCCCCAACCTGACAGACTGGCATCCGTGGTGACCGTCTCCCAGGAAGGGGCAAGAAAGGATCTGCCCCCCAACAGGTTCCTTGAGTCCATCCACGAGAGGGACCTCCTGACCAGGGGAGAGAGCACACAGACCTGTCCAGGGACGCTGGGTCCTTGTCCCATACTGACAATAGGTGAAGTTGCAGGGGCCTCAAGTGGAACTGAGCATAAGGGACCGCTTCGAAGCATGCCACCATCAGGCCCACCAGCTGTATCCCCTGCCTGATGGAGGGATGGGGACAAGCTAGGAGGGGCTGAGCCTGTGCAATCAGACCACCTTCTGTTGAGGAATGAAGATCCTTGCCTGAACTGTATCCAGATTCATAACTAGGAATGGAGTTACCAAGGAAGGGGACAGTGAGGACTTGGGGTGGTTGATCACCCATCCAAATGACTCCAGAGCGGACACCACCTGCTGAGTATCCAACTCTGCCTGATGTAGAGACTGGGAAGTGATGAGAATGTCGTCCAGATAGGGAAGCATGCAGGTGCCCTGACATCTGAGCAGAGACATCACGCCAGCCAGCACCTTGGTGAACACCCTGGAAGCTGAAGTGAGGCCGAAGGGCAAGGCCACAAACTGGTAGTGTTGATCCATCAGAGCGAACCTGAGGAACCTTTGATGACCTGGGAACACAGGAATATGAAGATAAGTATCTTTGATGTCCACAGAAGTCATGAAATCCCCTTGGCGCAGGGAACTGATGGCAGAGCGCAGAGTCCATGCGAAAGCGCCTGCCCCTGACAAACTTGTTGAGGATCTTCAAGTCCAGGATGGGCCTGACTGAACCAACTTTTTTGGGTACTGTGAATAGGTTGGAATAAAAGCCACTGCCTTTTTCTCTTAAGGGGACCTGGCAGATGACCCCCAGCTCCAGGAGGCCTTGCACTGCTTGCACTAGCTCCTGAGCTGACACAGGGCCCTGAGGAATCTGGGATCTGATGAATCTTGGGGGGATCGGCAGCAAACTCCAACTTGTAACCGGAGGACACTACCTCCTGAATCCACCGGTCTGAGACATGAAGCCTCCAGACGTGAGCGAAGTGCTGCAGCCGCCCCCCCCCCCCCCCCACCCGGATGGGTGAGGGCGCCCCATCATGCCTGAGGGGGCTTGGGAGAGGATTTTGCTTTGGGACCCCAGGAGGAGCCAGGACGTCCACGTCCTCTGCCTCTACCCCAGAAATCCCCAGGAAAGGAAACCCCCCTTCCCTGTCTTGCACCACGGTAAGGGGAGGAGAAGGAACCCTGACCCCGAAAGGGCCGAGATTGCCGCCTGCGCTGGGGTAACCTGCCTCCCTTAGCAAAAAGGTCCAGGCGGTTCCCAAACAGGCGCAGTCCTTTAAAGGGAAACCCAGTGAGGGCTTCTTGGCAGCCTTGTCAGCAGCCCACTGGCGCAGCCAAACCGAGCGGCGTATAGCCACCACTAGGGCAGAAGTTCTGGCACACATTCTGATGGTGTCATCCAATGCTGAGAGGACAAAATTTACAAAAACATCACAACAGGAGAGTACATTAAACACCTCACAAGGCAAATCAGGGGCACTATCAAGCATATTCCTGATAAGGGTTCTAGCGGCCACAGCAGTAATGGCAGAGGCACAGACCGGGCGCAGCGCCGTCCCTGCACATGCAAAGGCGTGGGATGCCAGCTGGTCAATGCGCCGGTCCTCAGCATCCCACAGGGTAATAGAGTCAGGAGAATGCATGACAGAGGTGTTAGATAGCCCTAGGATCGGGGCATCCACCGCGGGGGGGGGGGGATGACCAACATTTAACCACCTCAGCCGGAAAGGGATACTTCCTATCCCAACTTTTTGGAACCCCGGGAAGTTTACTGGGGTGCTCCCATTCCTTGAGCACAAGGTTACGGAAATGTGCCTGCTCGGGAAATTCCAAACGTGCTTTTGCCGTATGGAAAAGCTCCCCTATTTGCCTGGGAGCCACAACAGGGAGAGAGATAGACAGAACCTCAAAAATCTGGGTCAATAATCTGTCAGTGTCATCTGGGGCCCAGGGGTCAGAGCCAGAATCGTCATGACCCCTTGGTTTCTCATCAGATGAGCCTGAATCAGAAAAGAGCTCCCCTTCATCAGACGGGGTATAGCCACAAAGATTCCAAAACTCCTCAGTTCCCATAGGGAAAACAGTGACATTAGGCTTTAAGTGCCGCTTCTTACCAGGGGCCTTACGTGCTAAGGACTTAGCAATCAACTGCTCAACAGTAGCCAGTCTAGAAGACACATCAGGCTGAGAATCCCCACTAGTATGCAACTCAGCAGGAGTGAGGTTTAAGCTTGGGGGAGTAGGTGAAGTGAAATGAGGTGCAGCCACTGGCAGGCCAGATTGCAATGCAAGCACCTGCTCAGCACAGGGTACACAGACCCGCACCTTGTCAGCGTCAGCATGAGGCTGCCCACATGCTACACACAGCCGGTCTTGTCCCGAAGGGACCCCGGTCACATTATCCTGGGATGCCTCCATATGGTGATTATAGCAGCGCTATACGCCGATAGGGAATAACACTATATAGCAACTCCGGATGCCCCAATAACTCGCTAGGGAAGTGGGAGTATTATTTTTACAAAGCCTACAAGTTATATACTAATACAGGTCCGGGAGAAGCCAAAAGGGTTCGCCCCGCCTGAAAGACATAAGCAGACAAGACCTGTAAGCACACAGTAACAAAAGTGAAAGATATAAAGCCGCCCGCGAGGGCACTTACGGACCGCGGTAGTAGGGGTCCATTGCGCATGGGCGAACCAAGTAGGATAAAGAAGGCGTCGGTATACCTCGAGTGGCGGGCCGGTATCAGCGATGACGCGGAGCGCGCCATAGACGGGCCCCCCCCCCCCGAAGAGCGCGAAGCCAGAACGTGCAAGCAGCCAATGATGGCGCACCAGCACCTGAGGTAATGCCGCCGCCAAGTGCGGAACCAAGTCAGTGCGCGGCGGCGGCAATTTTAAAAAGACAGTAAAGACAAGCCAGCGCAGCGGCTGACACAAGACTAAACAGAATGGAAAAAAGGTGTAAAACACAGAATGTATAGCATACATATTTACACCCCCCCCCTCTTTTCCCCCCAAGGCTACAAGCAGGATGAGGACAGCGGCCACTTAAACAGGGCCCACCGATGGGCAGGGGCAAGGGGCAATAGTGCGGGAGGGGCATCGCATAGAGGCTCACCATAAGCCTGAACCGCCTACCCTTTGGTGGGGGATTGCGGTGGAGCAGCGCTCCTAAGCACTTAACAGCGGTGCTGCCTACCTTCACCCGACCAGCGCAGCCAAGGCTGGGAGGCATATTACTAGTGGAACGGGTGGGAATAGTCCTAAAGGGCAGCGGGCTAATAGCCCAGCTCACCTGCGAATAGAGAGCCATTTCTCGTCCTTCGCAGCCAGACTGCAGAGAAATGTTGGGGATTTGTGGGAGGTCCCCGGGTATTTGAGGGGCCAGGAGGAGCCTATTTTCGATGTCTCTGCAGTCCAGCGCCATCTGGTGGAGTATATCCCAACTGTAAGTATTAGATTTGGAGCAGGACGTACTGTATACTAAGAATATATGGTACTAGCTCCTGCAGGGGATGTGGAGTGGTGGTGAATAAAACCTTTGTCTAAGTTTCCGTGAACATATATTAGTGAGTCTGTAGTGTGGACTTGCAGAAAGGATAAATCCAGCCAAAGGGGATAATAGATTCTGGAAGATCAATTGGGCAGTCATATGCTCTGTGTGGAGGTAATAGATCAGTGGCTCATTTGTCAAATATATGAGCAAACTCATGGTAGTTGACAACAGAGCTTTAGTGATGAGATAAAAGAGATCCTCAAGAAATATAAGTTATATTGGCCTGTGGTCAACCAAAAAGACCCCCTACAGTATGCAAAATAACAACGCTGAACCAGGAGGCCAGTCAATAGCAGGATTGTGACAACGTAATGAGAAAGCCCTTGGTTCTAAGAGAAATGGGAGCAGAACGATAAATATACAATTCTGTGACATACTCACCTGTAGAATTGATATTATTTGTATACAGTACGTCCTGCTCCAGATATAGTACTTACACTTGGGTTATCCTCCGCCAGATGGCGCTGCACTGCAGAGACATGCAAAACAGGCTCCTCCCGGCCCCTCAAATACCCGGGGACCTCCCACAAATCCCCAGCATTGAAAAGCAGTGAATAAGAAGCCGGGAGAATAAACCACCGAAACTTGTAACTATAACAATGGTAACAATCACCATACAGGGGATCCAGAATAATGCAAAAACCAGGGTGGGGTGGAGCAGGACGTACTGTATACAAACAATATCAATTCTACAGGTGAGTATTTCACAGAATTGTATTATTCTTAGTATACAGTACGTCCTGCTCCAGATATAGTACTTACACTTGGGACATCCAATAGCAGTGTCCATAAAGTAGGGTGGGATCCCCAACAAAAACGACAACTGCAGACAGTTTAAAACCACTGGCACCTGCATAACCAAGCGGCCAAGACAGCATGAGCTGAGGCCCTAACATCAACCTTGTAAAACTTTGCAAAGGTATGAACAGAAGGCCAAGGTAGCGGCCTAGCAAAGCAGTTCAACAGAAGCCTGGTGCTGAAAAGCCCAAGAGGCACCAAAGCACGAGTAGAGTAAGAAGTAAAGTGAAAGGAAGATTCTTCCCCATGGAGGAATAGGCCTGAGTAACAGCCTGATGAATCCAATCGCTAACAGTAGACTTGGCAGAAGCCAAAAACCCTTCCCTAGGACCAGAAGGGACCATCCCATCCAAGTAATGACCAGGGCCAAAGCCGCCTAACTCCCGAAAGCAGACGAGATCGAGCACATTCAGGATGGAGTGGCCGTAGGCCCAAAGGAACATCAGTTCTCCTAAGGGCAAAGTGACTCCCAAGGAAAAAACTTCCAACACCTGTTCAAGGAATGCAGAACCCTTTCCTCAGGGTTGCTAGGAATAAGGCAGGAAGGAAGAACAACATCTTGAAACAATGAACATAAGACACCACCTTAGGTAGAAAATCCGGCTTCAGGCGGAACACCACCCATCCTGGTGATCTCAAAGAATGGGGCTAAATAGACAGAGCCGCCCGCCAGACACACATCTGACCGATGTAACAGCCACCAGATGGGCAACCTTGAGAGTAAGAACAGCCAGACAGTATCCTGAATAGGACCAAAGGGAAAAACCCTGCAATGCAGACAGAATCAAATACAAATCCCAACAGGGACCACAGGATTACATGGGGGATGCACCTGAATACCCCCGAAAGAAGTCTTAACCAGAAGAGGAGTAGTCAAGCGAGATAGAACCAACCAAAAAAGCTCACTGTTTCAAACATCGATAGGTGTATGGACCTTCTAAGGGCCCCACCTCCCCCAGAACCGCAGGGAGTTTCAGAACCCCCCCCCCCCCCCTTTCAACCTGATAGATTGGCATCCATGGTGACCGTTTCCAGGAAGGGGCAAGAAGGAACTGCCCCCACACAGGTTCCTTGAGTTCATCCACTCCAAGAGGGACCTCCTTACCAGGTGGGAAGACACGCAGACCCTGCTCCAGGGATGCTGGATCCCTGTCCTGTATTAACAATAGAAGTCGCAGAAGGGCCCAAGGGGAACTGAGCATAAGGGACCTCTTCTGAGCAAGCCACCAACGGGCCCACCAGCTGCATCCCTGCCTGGTGAAGGGACCGGGACAGCAATGAGGGACTGAGCCCATGCGACCAGATTGTCCACTTTATTGCTGAGAAAGGAAGATTCTCGTTTGAACCGAATCCAGATTCATTCCTAGGAATGGAGTTACCAATTAAGGGGACAATGAGGACTTGGGGTGATTGATCACCCATCCAAATGACTCCCAATGGACACCACCAGCCGGGTATCCAACTTAGCCTGACGTAGAGACTGGGAAGTGAAAAAGGACGTCCAGGTAGGTCATCGCGCGGACGCCCCTTGGTCTCATCAGAGACATCACCCCCGTCAGCACCTGGGTGAGCACTCTGGGAGCTGAAGAGAGGCCAGATAACAAGGCCACAAATTAGCAGTGTTGGACTTCCAACACGAACCTGAAGAGCCTTGGTGTCCTGAAGGCACAGGGATGTGAACATAAGCATCTTAGAGCTCCACAGACGGCAAGAAGCCCCCTGGGCGCAAGGCGCTGATGGTCCATCTCAGAGTTTCCATGCAGAAACTGCCTGTAATTGGAGAATTGCTGAGAACCTGTGAATCCAGAATGGGCCAGACTGACCCATCCTTTTGGGGGACTGTGGGAAGGTTGGTGTAGCGGCCCCTGCCTCTGCCTGTTAAGGGCAATCTGCAAGTGACCCCTCAGACCCCGCAAGCCTTGCATGGCCTGCGCCAGTACCTGAACAGAGGCAGGGACCAGGAGTACCCGGGACCTGATAATCTTGGGGGAGGCCGCGCAGCAAACTCTACCTTGCATCCGGAGGACACTACCTCCTGAATCCACCAGTATGAGGCGTGATGCCTCCTGACAAGAGCAAAGTGCCGCAGCCACGGCGCCCCATCATGCTTGAGGGGGCTTGGTGGAAGATTTAGGCTTAGCCCCGCCGGAGGGGCCAGGGCATTGTCTGCTGCTCCCGGGGCAGGAGTCTGCACAAGTCCCCGCAAAGGACAGCCCTGGTTCTTGTTTAACACTATGGTGGGGGGGGAGGGGTGCCCCTGCCCCGAGGGGTCCGAGACGGCCGCCTGCGTTGCGGTGACTTACCCTTCTTACTAAACAGGTCTACACGGGCCCCAAACAGGCGTAGCCCTCTAAAGGGAAGCCCGGTAAGAGTCTTTTTAGAAGCATCATCAGCACTGTCACAGCCAGACCAAGCGACGTATAGCCACCACAAGGGCAGAAGTTCTTGCACACATTTTAATGGTGTCATCCAACGCTAATAGGATAAATTTTACAAACATATCACAACTGGAGACTGCATTAAACACATCCCAGGGGAGATTATCGGGGGGACGAGCAAGCATCTTGCTAATTAGGGTTCTAGCGGCCACGGCAGTAGTATAAAACACAAAAAGGCGCGGCGGCTGACACCATATATATAAAAATCCAAAGACAGACTAAGTGCCATATACGTGCAATCATACACAGACACTACAGGCACACACCCCCCCCTTACTAGGGAGGATGGCGACCCTTTGTACAGGGCCCACCACTACACGGGGCAAGGGGCAATAATGCGGGAGGGGCATCCCCTAGAGGCACACCATCAGCCTAAACCGCCTACCCTTTGGTGGGGGACTGCGGTGGAGCATGGCTCCATAAGCACGCGTGGTGCTGCCTACCTTCACCCAACCAGCGCAGCCCAGGCTGGGAGGCACATCACAGGGAAGACGGGTGGGAATAGTTCAACAGGGCCGCAGGCTTTAATAGCCCCGCTCACCTGCGAGAGAGTGATACTTCATGTCTTCGCAGTCGGCACTGCAGAGAAATCTGGGGATTTGTGGGCGGTCCCTGGGTATTTGAGGGGCCGGAAGGAGCCTGTTTGCATGTCTCTGCAGTGCAGCGCCATCTGGCGGAGGATAACCCAAGTGTAAGTACTATATCTGGAGCAGGACGTACTGTATACTAAGAATAGTGCCATCTCCCAAAATCAGAGTAAGAGGAGTCTGTTGGTCTTTGGAAGGAATGCAATGTAGCCAAACAAACTGGTGAAGTAGATTCACTGATCTCTCCACTGGAGCGCGGAGATTAAGGAACAGTCAGGCACTCTGTGGTACAGTCCAAGTTGGTGGAGATGGGCTGGTGAAGAGGTTGTCCTCAGGTTGCGACCACCAGGGTTACCAGGAGTGCCAACAGTAAACAGCAGAGACAGATAGGTGTACTTGGCCAGCAAATGAGGATGGCTCACCATAGGACTGTGAATACACACAGTTGGACAGCAGAAGACAGACTTTCTGGACAGGAATCAAATGCATCAGACAGGATCTCTTGGACAGGAAACGGATGCAGCAGACAGGGTAATTTGGACAGAAAGCATATGGAGCAGAAAGGGTGTCTTGGACAGAAATCAGATGCAGCAGACGGGGCTAAATCTCAAGAAACCGGGGAAAATCCATGTTGTTGAATGCAAGGAACAGGAAGCGAGGTGGGGCTCAGAGTGTCCTTGTTCAGTGCATCTCCAGCATCCCTATAGATGTCCAAGCTTTTTGCTTGGAGAGAAGAAATAAGGATCGAACCTGTCTCCAAGAAGGCTGGTATTGCAGCGATGCAAAGGCAGCAATGCTGACATAAACTTCTCGTCCATCAAACAACATGCACCGGAGTCAAACATGGTTTGGGCCTCTATTGTTCTTCCAGGTAGATGGAACAGTTAAAAGAACATAAGCTCCATAAGAGAAAACAGGGTTTTATTAGAGACTTATGTGTTCTTTATCGTATCCTGCGGGTGATCTGGACAGTTAGCCTGGAAATGGCCAGAGGCCCCACGGTAGAAGCAGAGATTGGCCTGTCTCTGGTGTTGTCGCTCTTCAGCAAATAGAGCTGGGAAAGTGACAACAATCTGCATGGGTCTCTTTTTGGTCCTCTTTAAATGAGCCATTGTAATACCCATTAGTATGCACCACATAAAGTGCTAATTACACAAGAGCCCACGCATGTGCCGTCGGAACAGCGGAAAGTTAATTGGTGAGGGCGATCTGGGGAGTTTCACACAGCGGGTTATTCCAAATTGAGATGACCCAGAAAAGAGGACCAATCACCAGGATATTCAAAATCCTGGTGATTGGTCCACTTTAATTGATTTGTTGATGTATTGCCCAACAATAAAATGTACATACTTTAGTCTTTCACGAATACTGTTTGTTGTGCTGCAGTTGTGAACAAATAAAAAGATTAAAACAGAAATGTGAAAACTAACCTTTATCAAAATCCCTTTTGATCTTGGGGATGGTGAACTTATAAAGGAGTTTATTTTCTACATTTATTTCAGCTGAATACTTTCCTGGGTCATCCATTTTGACGGTTTTAGCTAGAAACAGGCCTTTAAAATACAAAAATAAAAGTTCTTGACTGTTCATTTTACAATTAAAAAACAATATCCAGTGTTACAGTTTCCAACAATACTGCTTCAAAAATCACATTACCAAGTATATCTAATAAGTATTACGAACCTCTCGCTACAAAATATAGTAATAACTGTACATGTGCCAAGGCATGTTATGCGACAATTCCGATAACAGCTTCCAAAAACAAATGAACCCTTTAAACCGGACCTTCACCATGATTTATTGAAAAGCCCAAACCCTTAAAAAATGATTCCCCAGCATCTAAAGTTAATATATTTTTAATTTTTTAGTCACTTACTTATTATTCTTTCCCCCACTGGGCTGCAACTCAGTTCAGGACTTTGGGATACGGGCGCCGCCATCTTGACTCAGACGCATCACACTTACTGAGGAGAGGAGAGTGGGATAAAGTACAGGGGGGTGGGTTATAGCTGTGCTTTGCTCAGACAGAGCAGAGCTGGGGTCAGGAAAATGTCAGCAATCCCAGAATGCAGAGCAGCACAGTCAGAAGGCACTTCCTATTTTCAGGCTGCCTGATGTTCCATGAGCCGCCATCTTGGATGTTTAAAGGCTCATAACATGCAGTAGATGCAGGTAGGATGATTTTTAATGTGAGCAATCTGTATGTACAGGGTGTGGGAAACATATAAGATAAGCTCTTATTCAGGGTGACGGTCCGCTTTAAATGCCACACAGTAGATTACTCCTAGAGTAGAGATACTCCCACCATTAACTGCCAAGTCTGTAGAACTTAGGTTCTTGGTGTTTAACTGGGTTTGTGGGGGGGGAAGCAGCTCACACCCATCCTGGATCCAGCCCTGGTGGTCTCCTCTTCCCCCGTATTCTTAAGCGGGACAGAGAACAACTGCTCCCTGCCCGCACTGGCTTCTGCCATCTCAACGGACGCCGTGCATGGGAAGGGGGGGGGGGCTATTGCAGGATGAGTGAGATGTCATAAAGCGCTCTTTATTGTTTGGGCAGGAAAGAGTGTCTAACATTTGTAATCATTGTAAGCGGGAGGAATGGAGCTTTCACATGCAATAAGGTTTACCCACAAATATTATGAAAGCGCCTAAAAAATGTAAACATGTTAAACAGTTTTTAATTTGCCCAGAAATTCCTGCAAAAATTCTCAGTTAAACCCCGATCGGGGTGCCCCGGGAGCAAGGACCAAAACCCAGGATACACAAAACATAGTGCAAAATGGGTAAAATGGCCTGGGATGACAAAACCTCAAGAGGACTGGCATTTAAAGGGGTAAAAGTACCTATGCATGTTGTGTATTGTTCCGTTCAAGGGACCATACAGTTTCAGATCTAGCTTGCTTATAGTTTAGGAAAATTAATTCCTCGCGGGTTGGTGTCCAGAAAACTATGCCCACGACAATAAGTTTGGTATGCCTAGAAAGCTTGAGGTGTGTACTGATAGAATATAAAGTTTGTAGGGAGGGTTCAAATGTAAAGAGAAAAACTGCAAGGTGTGCATAGTAGTTGTATTTTTTCTTAAAGTGGATCGTTTCCCCCTCCCTCTTTACTGGTCCAGCGGTGCATGCACGGCCACTCGCCAGCGTGTTCGGAGACACATCGCTGAGGTCACGTCATCTAAGCTTTCGTCTAAGACGAGCAAGGATGCTGACAGCCACATCCCCGCTATCCCTTTATCATGGCGCCAGGCATTTGTTAATGGCTGGTGCGGGCACACTCCCTGTTGGAGGGTAGCGGGGGATGTGGCCGTCAGCGCACTCAGAGCCACTTGCTTAGACAACGTGATCTCAGCGGCTCGGAGCACGCTGATTGGACGAGCGGACGCGCATGTCTCCACTTCAAAAATATTCAGAATGCACTGAAGAAGTTACAAAAAAGACATTTCACGTTAAAGCCAAAACTCTGCCGAAAAAAATAATATACAATTTTCCTGGAAATCCATGCAAAAAATACAATTCTGTGAAATACTCACCTGTAGAATTGATATTATTTGTATACAGTACGTCCTGCTCCAGATATAGTACTTACACTCGGGTTACCCTCCGCCAGATGGCATTGCACTGCAGAGACATGCAAAACAGGCTCCTCCCGGCCCCTCAAATACCCGGGGACCTCCCACAAATCCCCAGCATTGAAAAGCAGTGAACAAGAAGCCGGGAGAATTAACCACCAAGACTGGTAACTATAACAATGGTAACAATCACCATACAGGGGATCCAGAATAATGCCAAAACCAGGGTGGGGTGGAGCAGGACGTACTGTATACAAATAATATCAATTCTACAGGTGAGTATTTCACAGAATTGTATTATTCTTAGTATACAGTACATCCTGCTCCAGATATAGTACTTACACTTGGGACATCCAATAGCAGTGTCCATAAAGTAGGGTGGGATCCCCAACAAAAAGACAACAGCCGACAGTTTAAAACCACTGGCACCTGCATAACCATGCGGCCAAGACAGCATGAGCTGAGGCCCTAACATCAACCTTGTAAAACTTTGAAAAGGTATGAACAAAAAGCCAAGTAGCGGCCTAGCAAACCAGGTCAACAGAAGCCTGGTGCTGAAAAGCCCAAGAGGCACCAAAAGCACAAGTAAAATAATGAGTAAAGCAAAAAGGAAGATTCTTCCCCTTGGTGGAATAGGCCTGAGTAACAGCCTGACGAATCCAATCACTAACAGTAGACTTGGCAGAAGCCAAAAACCCTTCCCTAGGACCAGAAGGGACCATCCCATCCAAGTAATGACCAGGGCCAAAGCCGCCTAACTCCCGAAAGCAGACGAGATCGGGCAGATTCAGGATGGAGTGGCCGTAGGCCCAAAGGAACATCAGTTCTCCTAAAGGACACAGTGACTACCAAGGAAAAAACTTCCAACACCTGTTCAAGGAATGCAGAACCCTTTCCTCAGCGTTGCTAGGAAGAAGACAGGAAGGAAGAAGAATATCTTGAAACAATGAACTTAAGACACCACCTTAGGCAGAAAGTCCGGCTTCAGGCGGAACACCACCCATCCTGGTGTATCTCAAAGAAAGGGGGCTAGATAGACAGAGCCGCCCGCCAGACACACGTCCGACCGAAGTAACACCATAGAACCCTGGGAAAGAACGCCCAAGAGGGAAGAGACCTAGACTCACACCAATCAATATGGGTATGCTATACCCTATAACAGATGGAAGAAGAAGAAGCTTGCTCCTAGTCTTCCCATAGTCTCAATCACCGAGACAGATAAGCCTGTCTCCATCAAGATGGATGTTTCAGCAGTCAGGCCGTCTAGGCCAGAGTCTGTAGATTGGGGTGACGTAAAGTTGCCCTGAGTGAGCAGAGCTGGCACTCCTGGCAGAAAGTACAGAACTACTGCCCTCGGTAAAGCAAACCACACTCTACTAGGGCACCCGGGGGCCACCAGAATCGCTGGTCCCCCTTCCAGAGCAATCTTGAGCAGAACCCTGCCTAGCAGGGGAAATGGAGAAAAGACATACAGAACAGAACGTCCAGTCATGACGTTACTAAGGCATCCGGACCACGGCCAGAGGATCCTGGGACAGGGAAACAAGGGCCGAGAGCTTGTGATAGTGACGGGACACAAACAGATCCACAACTGGTTGGACCCCATAGTGACATAGGGATTAGCACATCCTGTCGCAGAAGGACCCCCACCGGGGCGAATATCACTGATATGCAGGGAACATTGTCTCCACCCAGATTAGGATCATAGACACTTCCTAAAGGGTCCTCCTGATCCAGGCCCCTCCCAAATGATTAATGTAGGCCATTGTCGTCAGACAGACCGAGCGCCCCCGAACAGGCAGGCCCAGAAGAGGAGTAGTCAAGCGAGATAGAACCAATCGAAACGCTCACTGTTTCAAACATCAATAGGTGTATGGACCTTCTAAGGGCCCCACCTCCCCCAGAACCGCAGGGATTATCAGAAGAAACCCCCCCCTTCAACCTGATAGATTGGCATCCATGGTGACCGTCTCCAGGAAGGGGCAAGAAGGGAACCGCCCCCAGACAGGTTCCTTGAGTTCATCCACTCCAAGAGGGACCTCCTTACCAGGTGGGAAGGCACACAGATCCCGCGCCAGGGATGCTGGATCCTTGTCCTGCACTAACAATAGATGTCGCAGAAGGGCCCAAGGGGAACTGAGCATAAGGGACCTCTTCTGAGCAAGCCACCAACGGGCCCACCAGCTGCATCCCTGCCTGGTGAAGGGACTGGAACAGCAATGAGGGACTGAGCCCATGCAACCAGATAGTCCACTTCATTGCTGAGAAAGGAAGATTCTTGTTTGAACCGAATCCAGATTCATTCCTACCAATTAAGGGGACAATGAGGACTTGGGGTGATTGATCACCCATCCAAATGACTCCCAATGGACACCACCAGCCACAGGGATGTGAACATAAGCATCTTTGAGCTCCACAGACGGCAAGAAGCCCCCTGGGTGCAAGGCGCTGATGACCCATCTCAGAGTTTCCATGCAGAAAACTTCCTGTAACTGGAGAATTGCCGAGACCTGTGAATCCAGAATGGGCCAGACTGACCCATCCTTTTGGGGGACTGTGGAAAGGTTGGTGTAGCGGCCCCTGCCTCTGCCAGTTAAGGGCAATCTGCAAGTGACCCTCAGACCTCGCAGGCCTTGCATGGCCTGTGCCAGCACCTGAACCAGCGGCAGGGACCAGGAGTACCTGGGACCTGATAAACTTGGGGAAGGCCGCGCAGCAAAACTCTATCTTGTATCCAGAGGACACTACCTCCTGAATCCACCAGTATGAGGCGTAAAGCCTCCCGATAAGAGCAGAGTGCCACAGCCATCCCCTCATCCAGACGGACGAGGGCGCCCCATCACGCTTGAGGGGGTTTGGTGGAAGATTTAGGCTTAGCCCCGCCGGAGGGGCCAGGGGGTTGTCTGCTGCTCCCGGGGCCGGAGTCTGTGCGAGCCCCCACGAAGGACACCCCTGGTTCTTGTTTAACACTATGGTAGGGGGGAGTAGGGGTGCCCCTGCCCCGAGGGGGCCGAGACGGCCGCCTGCATTGGGGTGACTTACCCTTTTTACCAAACAGGTCTAGACGGGCCCCAAACAAGCGTTGCCCTCTAAAGGGAGGCCCGGTAAGAGTGTTTTTAGAAGTATCATCAGCACCCCACTGTTGCAGCCAAACCAAGCGACGTATAGCCACCGCAAGGGCAGAAGTTCTTGCACACATTCTAATGGTGTCATCCAATGCTAATAGGATAAATTTTACAAACACATCACAGCTGGAGAGTGCATTAAACACCTCCCAGGGGAGATTATCAGAGTGATGATCAAGCATCTTTCTGACGAGGGTTCTAGCGGCCACTGCAGTAATAGCCGCGGCACAGACCGGGCACAGCGCCGTCCATGCACAAGAAAAGGCGTGGGAGGCCAGCAGCTCAATGCGCCGGTCCTCAGCATCCCGAAGGGTATTATGAGCAGGGGCTGTAATAAAGGGAGAGTTAGGAACCCCTATGATCGGGGCATCCACCACAGGGGGGGGGGGATGACCAGCAATTAACCACCTCACGGGGAAAAGGGTATTTCCTATCCCAGTCCGCTGGGACCCCTGAAAGTTTACTGGGGCATTCCCATTCCTTGAGAACAAGAGCATGGAAGTGAGCCTGCTCTAGGAATTCCAAACGTGCTGTTGCTGTATGGAAACGCTCCCCTCTCGGCTTGGAAGCTTCACCAGGGAGAGAGATAGACAGAACCTTAAAGACTTTAATCAACAAATCGTCAGTGTCATACTGGGCCCAGTATTCAGGTCCAGAATCGTCATGACTCCTCGGCCTCTCATCAGATGAGCCTGAGTCAGAGAATAGCTCTCCTTCATCAGAAGGGGAATAGTCACATGGAGTAGAAAACTCCTCAGTTCCCATAGAAAAGACAGTAACAGGAGGCGTCAAGTGCCGCTTCTTACCAGGCCCCTTGCGCTCTGACAACCTCGCAATAATCTGTTCAGCTGTAGGCAGTCTGGAAGATGCAACAGGCTGCAAATCCCCCCTTGTATGCGACTCAGCAGGAGTGAGATTTAAGCATGGGGAAATAGGTGAAATGAAGCAAGGTGCAGCCACTGGCAGGCCTGATTGCAGACCCGTGCCCTGTCAGCATCAGCATGGGGTTGTCCACACGCTATACACAGCCGGTCTTGTCCCAGAGGGACCCCGGTCACATCATTCTGAGATGCCTCCATATGGTGATTATTTAGGTACAATATGCCAGTAGGGATTTACGCTATAAGCAACCCTGGATGCCCCAAGGACCCGGTATAAATTACACCGGGCCGGGAGAAGCCAATGGTGTTCACCAGTCTGAAAGACACAATGAAAAGAAAATGGTGTCAGAACTGAAAAAAAAAACTACAATGAGAATAAGCCGCCCGAGAGGGCACTTACAGTACCACGGTAAGCAGGAACGCGCGCAAACAGACAAAGTGGCGCCGTGTACCTCGAAGGGCGGGCCAGAGCGTGCCATGACGCGGAGCGCGCCAAACCAGACCCTGCCCTCCTGAAGAGCGCAAAGTCCAACATCAGCCAATGAGGACACAGAGGTGTCTGAGGTAACGCCGCCGCCCGGCGCGACGGCTGACACCATTTCTCTGAGAGTCCAAAGACAGACAAAGGCCATATACGTGCAAAGATCCTATACAGACCACACAAGCACACACCCCCCCCCCTTTCTTTCCCCCCGACTACGGGGGGAACGAGGGAGGATGGCGGCCCTTGGTACAGGGCCCACCGCTACACGGGGCAAGGGGCAGTAATGCGGGAGGGGCATCCCATGGAGGCTCACCATCAGCCTACACCGCCTACCCTTTGGTGGGGGACTGCGGAGGAGCAGCACTCCATAAGCACGCGTGGTGCTGCCTACCTTCACCCGAACAGCGCAGCCCAGGCTGGGAGGCACAACACAACGAGGACAGGTGGGAATAGTCCAACAGGGCCGCAGGCTTTAATAGCCCCGCTCACCTGCGAGAGAGTGAAACTTCATGTCTTCGCAGTTGGCACTGCAGAGAAATCTGGGGATTTGTGGGAGGTCCCTGGGTATTTGAGGGCCGGGAGGAGCCTGTTTTGCATGTCTCTGCAGTGCAGTGCCATCTGGCAGAGGATAACCCAAGTGTAAGTACTATATCTGGAGCAGGACGTACTGTATACTAAGAATATCACAGTTAAACGTGTAAAACGCAAAATGTGGGAAAAATGGCCTGGAAACAGAGTTAAAACATCTCCAGGTAGGCTGACAATTAACCCTTTAAACGCCAGCTACGTAAAATTCACGTAGCTGCCTCTCCTGTCATTAAACGCCAGCTACGTAAATTTTACGTACCTGGCTTTCCCCCCTGCTAACTGGCCAAAAAAAAAAAAAAAGACACTCACCTGACCCCTCGTTTGATTCGGCCGGGTCTCCCCTTTAAGATGGTGTGCTCCGATCGTCCGTGGGACCTCCTCCGGCTGCAGGGGAGGGCCCCCTTGGGGCGGGGCTATGACGTCACCCCCGTTCCGTCTCCGTCGAGCCCCGCCCCTTTTGGGGGCGGGGCTATGACGTCATCCCGGTCCCGATCACCGGCTTCAGCGTTCTCAGCTGTCAGATGCCGGTGATCGGCAACCTGGAAGGAGGTGGCAGGAGATCCTCTGATCTCCTGCCCCCCCTTCTCTGGATGCCGATCACCGGTATCTGTCATCAGAGCGGCGAGGGACAAGAGCTTGCAATCGGAGGTAAGTACAGTAAAAAAATTTTTTTTTTTTTTAATAAATTCATTTTGTGTGTGTGTGTTTTTTTTTTTTACAGTTAACCCTTTGTGAGCTGGTAAGGGGTCTATCAGACCCCTGTACCAGCTCACAAGGCTCTGGGCCTGGCAAGTCACCTGCGGGCTAGCGGGTGACTTGCCATTAACCCCCAGCCCCCATTACCTGCCTCCCCAAAGGCCAGGGGGGGGCAGAAGGGCCCGGGCCACTATGGCTATGTGGGCCTGTTCTACAAGCCCCCATAGCTGGCCCGGGTCGGTAACGCTGGGTAGGGGGGACCCTATGTCACTTTTTTTTTAATTAACCCCTTATGTCCTGTCACCCAGCTGGTAATAAATGCTTCCAGCATTTTGTGGTGTGGTGTATTTTTTTTTTTACATTTTAAGTGGATCAACACCCAGGATTTTGACTTTCCTGGGTATTGGTCCTTTCCCCTGGGGCATCCCGATTGGGGATGCCCCGCTACGTAAAACCCCCCCGATCACCCACAATAACTCACCTTACCCGGGTCCTACGGCGCATGCGCGGCCGCTCGTCCAATCAGCGCGCTCAGAGCGGCTGAGTTATGGACGTCTAAGAGACATCTAAGCTCAGCCGCTCTGAGCGCGCTGGCGGCCGCATCCCCCACTTCCCTCTAACAGGGAGCGTGCCCGCGGCGGCCATTCATAAATAGTCGGCCTGGGCACGCGTCCTGCTAGAGGGATAGCGGGGATGCGGCCCGCGCATGCGCCGTAGGACCGGATTCAAGTAAGTGGTAGCAGGTGTTCCGGGGGGTTTCACACAGGGGGGCATCCCGATTTTGGATGCCCCAGGGGGAGGGAATAGAATGGTCCAGGAATCTTATAGATTCCGGGGCCGATCAGCCCTGGGTGTTGGTCCACTTTAACCCATTGTGAACTTGTAAGGAGTCCATGAGACCCCTGTACCAGTTCACAAGGCTCGAGGGCTGTCAAGTGACCTGCGGCTAGCGGGTGACTTGCCATTAACCCCGGCCCCCCTATTACCTACCTCCCCGAAGCCCAGGGGGGGCAGAAGGGCCCGGGCTGATTTAGGCGGTGCTGGCTTGTACTTGGCAGGACGGGGGGACACCAAAGCTGGCCCCTGCGCCCTGTTCTACAATCCCTGCATAGCTGATCCCTGGGCTACTTATGCTGGATAGGGGGGACCCCATGTCATTTTTATGGGAATTATTAAGGGTTTTTAACCCTTAAAATAAAAAAAATGGGGGCTACCTCCCCCCCAGGAAGGGGAACCCCACACCGATTTTTTTTCTTGATTTAACCCTTTATAGTGTGGATTGTAGTTGTATTTTATTTTTACATGTTATAAAATGTTTTTTCAGTTTGGGGGGGTCTTCTGAACAGTAACAGGGGGCTACCGATACACATGTGGTACCGTTGTAATCGGGAGAAATGGGGCTTTCACATGCAATATGGTTTTCTTTGAAATAAAGGAGATAATTTTCTAAAAAAAAATTTTTATTTTGTTTTGTTTAATTTACTCAAAAATATAAAAAAAAAACAGTAAAGAAATTACAAACAAGACATTTCATGTTAAAGCCTAAACTCTGCCGCAAAAAAAAAATATATGATTTTCCTGGAAATTCCTGCAAAAATCACAGTTAAGCATAGCGCAAAATGGTGAAAAATGACCTGTCAAGAGAGGGTGACAAAGCCTAAAGTAGGCTGGCAGTTAAAAGGGTTAGTAGTACCTATGCATGTTGGGTATCGTTCTGCTCGGGGTATTTTGCGCTTTCAGATTTAGCTTGTTTTTTCTTGTTTGCATATTGATATTTTAGAAAAACTCATTTTTTATTCTGCTTTATTATACATTTTTTAAGGAAACCCTGTGCGACCAACGAATTCTTTGAGGGATTACTTCCAGAAAGATGGGCCCACTACAACATGCTGGGTATGCTTAGAAAGCTTATCATGTGTACTTTCAGAAAATATGTGGTTTGTGGGTATTCCAAATGTAAAGGGTTGTCTTGGTAGAAAAAGCGCAAGGTGCCACTTTGTCTGCAGAGCTGAAATTTTCAAGCAAAATTACCGTCTCCCCAAGCTTTACTTTGGGGTGTTTGGCAACTCTTCCCTTGACAGTAGCTATGCATGTTGGGTATTGTTCTGTTCGGGGGATGTTGCTTTTTTAGATTAACCTGTTTTTTCTTGTTTGCTTATAGTTTTCTTTAGAAAAATGTGGCTTTGATTCTGCTTTTTTATCCTTTTTTAGGGAAGTTTTGTGTAACCAAAGAATACATTGAGGGAGAACTTCCAGAAAATTGTGGCAACATCAACAAGCCTGGTATGCCTAAAAAGCTTGAGGTGTGTACTTCCAGAGAATATATAGTTTGTGGGGGGTATTTCAAATGTAAAGGGCTGTTTTTATTGAAAAACTGCAAGGTGCACATAGTGCTTAGCATAGCTGTATTTGATCTGAAAATCCCCTAAAGCGCTGTTTCAGTTTGGGGGAGTCTCCTGGGCAGGAAAGGGCATCAACCAATACATATGTGGTGCCGTTGTAACCGGGAGAAATTGGGATTTCACACGCAATAAGATTTTATTGACAAACTTACATTTTTTATTACAAAAAACACTACAAATTGTAAAAAATAGATTTTTTTTTATTTTTTTGCACATATCTCACCCCAAAATATTAGGAATACACTTAAAAAATGACAAACAAGACATTTCATGTTAAAGCCCAGACTCTGCTGAAAAAAACAATATACAATTTTTCTGGGAAATCCCTGGAAATCCCTTCAAAAATCACAGTTGAACATGCATAGTGCAAAATAGTGAAAAATGGTCTGGCAACAAAGCGTAACAAAAACTCCAGGTAGGCTGGCACTTAAAGGGTTAAAGTGAGTCAAAAGTTAAAAAATAAGTTTCAGTAATTTACCTTACATTGTGTCCCTCCAGCTCTGTCCATCCTACTATGTCAGTCTACTGAAAGCAGATCTTCACCCTGAATAAGAGCCTATCTTATATTTTTCCCCCACCCTGTACATACAGATTGCCCACATTAATAATCATCCTACCTATATCTACTGCATGTTATGAGCCTTTAAACATCCAAGATGGCGGCTCATGGAGCATCAGGCAGCCTGCAATCAGGAAGTGTCTTCTGACTGTATTGCTTTGCATTCTGAGATTGCTGTCCCTTTCCTTACCCCAGCTCTGCTCTGTATGTGCAAAGCACAGCTATAACCCCACCCCTTGTACTTTATCCCACTCTTCTCCCCTCAGCAGTTTGATGCGTCTGAGGCAAGATGGCGGCACCCATATCCTAGAGTCCTGAACAGAGTTGCAGCCCAGTGGGGGAAAGAATAATAAGTAAGTCACTAAAAACGTAAAATATATCCATTTTAGATGCTGGGGAATAGTTTTTTTTAAGGGTTTGGGCTTTTCATTAAATCATGCTGAAGGTCCGGTTTAATGAGGAAATCACTTCCTCATTCAGCTTTCAGTCCCCACCCCCCTGACCTGTTCCTTCTAATTAACCTTCAGTGGACCACTCCCTCCCCATATGTCCTTATTGGCTGCCTCTCTCTGTAGCTATGAAACCCTGCTCCCCTCTCTGGTCACACTAGCAGTCTGGAGATGCTCTTAGCCTGCAGTGTCTCTCATCCCCTTTTTCTGGTCACACTATCCCCTCGATTCAAAGAGCAAAAGTTAATTGATTTCGGATCGAGAATCGTAAGTTTGGGTGGGTGTTAGTCATTTTTTCCTGTTTTTTGGGCCATTTCCGACTCGCACGAGCCTACGTTCGAATGCGTATATGCTCTTACGATCATCGCAAGTTCGTTCCTAAATTTTAGGATCAAAACGTAAAACTTAGGATCAAATCCTAAAACTTAGGATCAAAACGTAAAACTTAGGATAATCGGATGTGTTTAGGTGTAATTCAGAGAGCAGTTTTCCAACCTCTAAATACGTTTTAAAAGAAAGCCACTGCCGACACCTTTTAGCAGTCGGATTGCTGTTCTTGAACAGGTTTTTTGGCTATGTGGAGGAGTCTGCGCGTCTTGAGCTCCAATGAACTGCATGTATCAGCATGGCCGAGGCCATAAATTGTATGGCAATGCATCCCTGATTCATGTATGCCTTATAAAAGCATTTTAATGTGGACCTTAATTAGTCCTTTGCATGTAAACCTTTATTTTGCAATACATCAATATATTTGCGTTAATTAAAGAAACTTGTGTCCTTTGTTATTTATTTTTAAATTGATGTACTAGAATAATATTTTTAGATTGCATTTATTGGTGTAGTTGTTTACCTTTGCTTTGTTTAATTATTTAAGCACATCTTTGGTCAGATGCATCACACTTACTGAGGAGAGGAGAGCGGGATAAAGTGCAGGATGTGGGTTACTGCTGTATTTTGCACAGACACAGCAGAGCTGGGGGCACGGAAAGGTCAGAAATCAAAGAATGCAGAGCAACACAGTCACAAGGCCCTTTCTGTTTGCAGGCTGCCCGAGAATACCTGAGCCGCCATCTTGGCTGTTTCTAGACTCATAACATGCAGAAGTTGCTGGGGTTTTTTTTATATTTGAGAGCAATCTGTATGTAGAGGGTGTGGGTAACCACACACAAAATTTTAAGTTGTACCATTTGAAGCCAAAATATTAAAATTAAATCCACAAGTAAAAAATGCAAGTTAACTAAAAATTAAACAAAGTAAGATTTACTTATGCAAATGCATTCATTAATGGTTGGTTACTACAAAATGAATGAAATAAAGAAAAATAAAAGACCAAATATTTAGAATGCACTTTAATGAGGTAAGTTTGTAGTGCGCAGCCGCAAGATCAGAAGGATTTACGTCCAGACAAAAAAGGAAAAAGGGCAAAACCAATGTTGCAACCTGAGAAATGAAACGGAAAATTCAGGATGGAAACTGACATAGGTCTGATTCCCGAACTGCCATACGAACGGACGTATATTTTAGGATAGAAACGTATTTGCTTATAGAATCACTCGCAAGTTCATACGAACGCACGAGCGCACGGGAAAAATAGGATGATCGGCACCAAAATCCAAGCTGTTACATGTTTCTTTGAATCGACCCTTATGTGCTGGCAGCAATAACTAGAGGCACAGCAATGCAATTTTTTTTTTGCTATGATTTATGTAAATCACATAGTGTGCTTACACCACACCACACCCACTGTTTCTCCTAATTTTCTCTCTATATTTCTAATGCTCTAATACTTTTACAAAAAAATGATTGAAGTTTGGGACAGTGTAATGTACAACCCGAGACAATGAGACAACATTGGGCTTGCCTTTAGAATACCGTATTTGCAGGCGACTTTCTGCCCCTGAAAAACATGCTTACAAGTGGGGGGGGGGGTCGTCTTATACGCCGGGTGCACGGCACTGTTCCCTCTAAGGCAAGGGTGAGTGCGCGGGGGATGAAAAAACTTCCAGCATGCAGCAGGGGTGAAGGCAGCCGACATTGCCGACCTGCTGGCAATCTGCGAGCAGGGGGCGGGCCAGTAGTTCTTATGGGCGCAGGCTGGAACTAAAGCACTGTTGCTGTGTTCCCGGGGGAGCCTCAATAGGAGTGCACAGAGTGCTGACAGGCTCATAAGTGTGTGCACGGAGTGACAGAGGCCCGTAGCTGAGAGCAAGTGTGCTGACACTCAGATTGCTTCCCCCCTAAGAGATAAGAATGTGGCATTTCCTGTCCAGGCTGCCCTGTGCCATGTCAGCTGTGTGTGCAGAAAATGGCTCCCCCACCCACACAAAACAAGGCAACACATTTATGTTCAGGATGTTCTAGGTGAGATGATTTTTCTTTCAATGGATCGTTGCCCAGTTCCCCAACATCCCTGCTCAGCCACTGCCAAGGCTTAGAGGGAACATTGGAGGTAAGAGCGGGGGCCGGACCTATGTGCGCATGTGTCTGTCTGCCTGTGTGTGTGTGCCTCCATGTATGTGTGTTTGACTTTGTATGGGGGCTTGCATGCATGTGTGTGTGTGTGTCTGCATGTATGTGTGTGTGTCTGCCTGTGTGTGTGTGTGTGTCTGCATGTGTGTGTGTGTGTGGAGAGGGCTTGCATGCATGTGTGTGTCTGCATGTATGTGTGTGTGTCTGCATGTATGTGTGTGTCTGCCTGTGTGTCTGTACCTCCATGTGTGTTTGACTTTGTGTGGGGGCTTGCATGCATGTGTGTGTGTGTCTGCATGTATGTGTGTGTGTCTGCATGTATGTGTGTGTGTCTGCCTGTGTGTGTGTGCCTCCATGTGCGTGTCTTTGACTTTGTGTGGGGGCTTGCATGCATGTGTGTATGTGTGTCTGCATGTATGTGTGTGTGGAGAGGGCTTGCATGCATGCAGTGTGTGTTTGCATGTATGTGTGTGCCTATGTATGGGGGCTTGCATGCATGTGTGTGTGGAGGGGGCTTGCATGCATGTATGTGTGTGTGTCTGCATGTATGTGTGTGTGGAGGGGGCTTGCATGCATGCAGTGTGTGTGTTTGCCTGCACATATGTGTTTGCCTGTGTGTGTAGGGGGGCTTGTCTGCATTCATGTGTGTGAGGCTTGCCTGTGTGTGTGTGTGTGTGGGGGGGGGGGTGTTTTCATGTAATTTGTTACTATGTATTTATTAGGTGGCGTTTCCCTTTAACCCTTTCGCTGCCAGCCTACCTGCAGCATTTGCCACTCCCTGTTGCCAGACTGAGTTTGACTGTTTCGCGCTACACATGTTCAACTGTCATTTTTGAAAGGATTTCCAGGGATTTCCCAGGAAAATTATATATTGTTTTTTTCAACAGAGTCTGGGCTTTAACATGAAATGTCTTGTTTGTATTTTTTAGGTGTATTCTCAACATTTTTGGGTGAAATGTGTGAAAAAAATTAAAAAAAATATATTTTTTTACAATTTGTCGAGTTTTTTGTAATAAAAAATGTAAGTTTGTCAATAAAATCTTATTGCGTGAGAAACCCCAATTTCTCCCGGTTACAGCGATACCACATATGTATAGGTAGACACCCTTTCCTGCCCAGAAGCCTTTTATAGCTGCTGGATGACAAATGGTTAATTCAAAAAAAAAAATGACATAGGGTCCCCCTTCCCGGGGAGGGAGACCCCATTTTTTTTTGGATTTTTAAGGGTTAAAAACCCTTAAAAATCCAAAAAAAAAAAATGACGTGGGGTCCCCCTTACCCAAAGTAACCAGCCCGGGACCAGCTATGGGGGCTTGTAGGCACAGAGTGGGGGGGCCAGCTTTGGTGGCCCCCCCACCCTGCAGCCTACGAGCCCACATAGCCTATGTGGGCCCGGGCTCTTCTGCCCCCCCCTGGCCTTTGGGGAGGCAGGTAATGGGGGTGCGGGGGTTAATGGCAAGCCACCCGCTAGGGCAGGTGACTTGCCACCCCCCCAGCCTTGTGAACTGGTATAAGGGGTCTCATGGACCCCTTACCAGCTCACAAAGGGTTAATGTGAAAAAAAAACACCACACAATAATAAAAAGTATTTTATTAGAAAAAAAAAAAATTTTTTTTTACTGTACTTACCTTCGATTGCAAGCTCTTGTCCCTCGCCGCTCAGCTGACAGATGCCGGTGATCGGCATCCAGAGAAGGAGAAGGCAGGAGATCAGAGGATCTCCTGTCACCTCCTTCCAGGGCACCGATCACCGGCATCTGAGAAGCTGAGAAAGCTGAAGCCGGTGATCGGGACCGGGATGACGTCATAAGCCCCGCCCCCAAGGGGGCGGGGCTTAGAGGCAAGATGGCGGCCGCCATCTTGAAGAAGAGAGGAGAGAGCCTCCCAGGCTCTCTCCTGAAGAACGGTAAGTCCTGGGGGGGGATCGGAGGCCCCCCAGGTGAAGAGGAGGGACAGCGGGAGCCAGCGCACACACAGGTAAGTGAATGTCATTTTTATTTTTTTATTTTTTTTACAGTTAGCAGCTGCTGCTGCAGAAGCGGGGGGGGGGGCGGCCTATTCCGGGGGCTCTCCTGGAGCCATCCGACCCCCCACGGGGGATCGGATGGCACCAAATTAAAGAGGAGACCCGGCCGGATCCAACAAGGGGTCAGGTGAGTATTTTTGATTTTTATTTTTTAAACTAGAAGCGAGGAAAGTCAAGCACGTAACACCTACGGGCTTGGCACTTAAGGCCCAGCCAAGCCAGCACGTAGGTGTTACGTGCTTGGCACCAAAAGGGTTAAGGGCCTGGCTGGGGGGCGTGGTTTAAAATGTCCCTCTTTACTATTTTCAAAAGTTGGGAGGTATGCGTTTATGATTGTGCGTCGCTCAGCCTCCTGGGATAGTTGCAGATGACTGAGCACGCCTTTTATCACCAGTCAGCTTTTCCCTGGGGCATCCTGAATCGGGATGCCCCCACTGTGTGAACCCCCCCCAGGGTACCTGTAAAAACTCACCTTTCCCTGCTTCAACTCTTTTTTCTTAGCTCTGTCCCATCCCATCTCTGTTCCCAGCTTTGTCCCATGATTCCCATCCCATCTCACTTTTCCCAGCTCTGTCCCATCCCTTCCCTCTTTTCCCAGCTCTGTCCCATCCCATCTCTCTATTCCCAGCTCTGTCCCATCCCATCTCTTTTTTCTCAGCTCCATACCATCCCATCTCTCTTTTCCCAGCTCTGTCCCATCCCATCTCTCTTTTCCCAGCTCTGTCCCATCCCATCTCTCTTTTCCCAGCTCCATCCCATCCCATCTCTCTATTCCCAGCTCCGTCCCATCCCATCTCTCTTTTCCCAGCTCTGTCCCATCCCATCTCTCTATTCCCAGCTCTGTCCCATCCCATCTCTCTTCTCCCAGCTCTGTCCCATCCCATCTCTCTATTCCCAGCTCTGTCCCATCCCATCTCTCTATTCCCAGCTCTGTCCCATCCCATCTCTCTTTTCCCAGCTCTGTCCCATCCCATCTCTCTATTCCCAGCTCTGTCCCATCCCATCTCTCTTTTCCCAGCTCTGTCCCATCCCATCTCTCTATTCCCAGCTCTGTCCCATCTCTCTATTCCCAGCTCTGTCCCATCTCTCTTTTCCCAGCTCTGTCCCATCCCATCTCTCTCTTCTCCCAGCTCTGTCCCCTTCCATCTCTCTTTTCCCAGCTCTGTCCCATCCCATCTCTCTCTTCTCCCAGCTCTGTCCCCTTCCATCTCTCTTTTCCCAGCTCTGCCCCATCCCATCTCTCTTCTCCCAGCTCTGTCCCATCCCATCTCTCTATTCCCAGCTCTGTCCCATCTCTCTATTCCCAGCTCTGTCCCATCCCATCTCTCTATTCCCAGCTCTGTCCCATCCCATCTCTCTATTCCCAGCTCTGTCCCATCCCATCTCTCTATTCCCAGCTCTGTCCCATCCCATCTCTCTATTCCCAGCTCTGTCCCATCCCATCTCTCTTTTCCCAGCTCTGTCCCATCCCATCTCTCTTTTCCCAGCTCTGCCCCATCCCATCCCATCTCTCTTTTCCCAGCTCTGTCCCATCCCATCTCTCTTTTCCCAGCTCTGTCCCATCCCATCTCTCTCTTCCTAGCTCTGTCCCATCCCATCTCTCTTTTCCCAGCTCTGTCCCATCCCATCTCTCTTTTCCCAGCTCTGCCCCATCCCATCTCTCTATTCCCAGCTCTGTCCCATCCCATCTCTCTTTTCCCAGCTCTGTCCCATCCCATCTCTCTTTTCCCAGCTCTGTCCCATCCCATCTCTCTTTTCCCAGCTCTGTCCCATCCCATCTCTCTGTTCCCAGCTCTGTCCCACCCCATCTTTCCTTTCCCAGCTCTGTCCCACCCCATCTCTCTTTTCCCAGCTCTGTCCCATCCCATCTCTCTATTCCCAGCTCTGTCCCATCCCATCTCTCTTTTCCCAGCTCTGTCCCATCCCATCTCTCTATTCCCAGCTCTGTCCCATCCCATCTCTCTTTTCCCAGCTCTGTCCCATCCCATCTCTCTTTTCCCAGCTCTGTCCCATCCCATCCCATCTCTCTTTTCCCAGCTCCGTTAGTGAGGATGTGACGATGGAGCAACATGTGGGTATGGTTTGTGGGTTGAGGGCGTGGTCGCCTCGTCCTGTGCCCATTTATTATTGAGTGGCGGCCATTTTCTTGTGGCTCGGCTCTGGCATGGCCAGAGGGAAGCGTCCGCCATGATGCTGTAGACCACTGGTCAGGGGGTTGTTTGCAGGTGGTGCTCTGCACAAAGAACCATGCAGCTATGCATCCTCCGCAGGGGTTGCTCTCGCCTCCCCCACTCTCTATCCCAGCAGACAGCGCGGCCGGCTGTTTCCTCTTCCTATTGGTAGATGGGATTTGAGTGGAGGTGACCCAGGGACAGCTAAATGGCTTTCTGCTTCCAGCACAGAGGAGAGGAATGGATGTCGCCATGACACTTTACTCAGGTGAGCCCTGCTAACATGCTCAGGTTGTTTTTTGGGTTGTTGTTTATTTGGTTTGTTGTTTATTTAGTGTGTGGAAGGTGTGCGGAAGAGGGAGTAGTCTTATATATAACAAATTCTATATTTTGAGTGGAAATGTTGGGGGGTCGTCTTATACGCCCAGTCGTCTTATACGCCGGCAAATACGGTACATAAAAAAATTAGTGTTCATTAAAAAAATTATTTTTTTACTTTGTTTAAAAATGTATGTTTATATTAGAAGCTTTTCAATCCTGCTATTTGCAATACTTGCATTTTTAAAGACAACAGTAATTCCTTCCTTTTGCCCACAATCTGTATTGTCAATTGAAACTTAATAAAAATGATTGCAAAGAAAAGATGAGTCTCTCTGAATGTGGGTCTTATGCATTCCCCTCACCCCCTAGTTACCTGTGTCCCAGAATAGATTGAGAGAAAAAGGTGGCATGCAGTGGTAAGAAACTGTAACAGCTGTAAACATCAGCTATCAGAGAGTAGGCACCAAAAATATTAATGACAGCTTTTTTAAACATGGCAGGCAAAAAAGCGGAGTAAATTCAGAATTTCTGTGGGAAATAGGGTCACTTGTCAACACAGACTGCATACCTGCAATCGCATCTAATAAATCTTCATTTCAAGTTTTTCCTGGACTAATCTACAAATAAACAAATACAGAACTATTAATACCAATCAATTAACACATCAAAACACATTAGAATGGTAGGATGTGTCAGTGTTTTATATTTAATCAACATTATCATAAAATAGGCAGGGAACAAAGTACATTGGAATCCATTATAATTTAGAGAACAAAATATAAATTACAGAAAAAATATTACACCCCGTGTCCACCGAAAACATTTCACAGAAGCAGGGAGCAGCAAGCAACATCGGGACCCTGTTTCTGAGTCCTCAACTGTGTCATAACAGAGCTGCAGTGTTCCCTCCTCACACAAACACACTGCCTGTTATGAGGTTCTAGGGGGAAATTCTGCACAATGCATGTTATGGGACAAGGAGGGTTCTGCACATGGCATACTATTGGGTTCTTGTGGGAGGTTCTGCCACATTGCCTATTTGATTATGGGAGGGAGTATTTTAGACAATTTGGTTCAGAATATTTTCTTTTAAATGTTTCTCCTCTAAACTCAAATGCATCTTATGGTCAGGTGTGATTGATAAAAGACCGGATTGCTCTGCTATGTGAAACCCCGTCAGTCACCCATAATTCTTACCTGGCCAAGGAGCCCAAGACACATTCGCGGTGGCATTTCTTTCATATTTCTCAGGTTGAGTGTGGCTGCAACCGCAGTAAATGAATGACTGCCGTGGCCGCACACAGCCTAGGGATGCAGGGGGTTTGCGCGCTGGACTCTGACTGGGAAAGCCCAGTGGATGACTTTCTGGTCTACCCCATTCCCCAGGTCGTGAACATTAACCAAGTAGGATAGATTAGAATAATATGTCCCGACATTCCAGCATTGGGTTTATCGTCGCCCTTCTATCCTGGCAAATTATCCGACTAGAGTAGAACCTTCAGGAATGGCCTCAATGACCAGTCCAGGTCACCTTTCTTCCGCTCCACTGATGCATTATCCTCGGGGTCGAAGTCCAAGGCCTTACTGTTAGGCTTTTTCTCTCGTAGGCCCATTTGGAAGTGTTTTTCCCATTTAATAAAAAGGGAGATTTATGTACTCACTGGTGAATTACTTTTCTCATCCTCTTCCATTCCAGGGCACTACCAGTAGCAAAGAGTGGTTTAATCTCATCCTTAGGTGAGGACTGCAAGATAGAAAAAACTAGCTTCTCCCAGGCAATATAGGGCAGGCTGTGACATGATCTCTTCAGCTAATTAAAAAGCAGTTCAGCCCCAGGATGGGAGAATGCTAACCTGCGCATAATGTGCACAACTAGAAACAGTGCAACGGGGAGGCCGATTCATCAATAGCGCCAGGTAGCGACAGATGAGCGACTGTAGCGTGATTTTTTCAGCGCCAGCCAGTATTCGCTGTGCTTGGCCGGCATTAGCTTGATGACAGCGACTCAGTCGGTGTGCGGTAATGTTGAATACGGGCTGGGGGGTCGCTGTTTCACAGGTCCAGCGTTGTATGTGAGCGCCTGACAACGAATGGCCAGAGCGAACGGCTAGCTTCATATTCATCAAAAAATCACGCTCCGAATGTGCTGTCGCTGTCCATTCCTTGTTTAAACCCCAGAGCGCTGGCGGCGATGTGTATTAACTAGTTTTTAACCCCTAAACAACCATATTTTTTGAATGTAACATTATACATGTTTTTAGAATCATTTTGTAATATGAATACATTAATCTCAGACCTGTTAGATCAATTCTGCACATATTTTTTTTTATTTTTTTTTTTACTTAAAAATAAATCCTAACATTGCAGAAGTGTTCTCCGATTTTTTGACATTAAAAAAAAAAAAAAAAAAAATTAATCCAAATTAATTATGATTAATTATAGATTGCTCCATTGAAATGCATTGGACATCGCCAGGGAGCGACAGCTCATACCTGGCGCTGTGAGGGAATTTGCAGCGGCGCTGTTCGGTCCAGGCGGCTTCATGATGAATGCCGCGCTAGCCGTCGCTCTCGCCGGCGCTAGCCTCATTTTGCTTGATAAATGCGTCATTGTGAGCGCCGCCGGGCGTACTTGAGTCGGTAGTCGCCGTTAGCTGCCGCTACCTGGCGCTCGTCAGACACTACCTGGCGCTATCGCTTGATGAATAAGAATAAGTCAAAACCATGTAGAAGGCAACAACAGTCACCAATGCAGTCGTAATACAACACTAGGGCGGGTGTGATGGGCCGGAATGGAAGAGGATGAGAAATTTACCGCACAAATTTCCCTTTTCTAGTTTTTTCCTTTCAGGGGCACCACCATTACCAACTCGTGGGACGTCCCAAAGCAGTACCCTTAGTAAGGGTGGGACCGTGCCAGAATAGCCAACTGCATCAACATATCAAGAAAAAAGGCCCTGACACCTCAAGCTTAGACCCCAGGAGAGGGGTTCACCACGGTCTACAATACCTTACGCCCCAAAGTGGCATCAAGTCTGTGAAGGTATGGACATACTTGCAGGCCTGTTCCACCACTGCCTGATGTTGGAAAGCCCAAAAGGCAGCAATCGCCCTGGTGGAGTAAGAGGTGACTCGGAAGGGCGCCTTCTTCCCCTTGCAGGCATAAGCTTGTATGACCGACTGCCTGATCCATCTGAAGTCGCTAGGTCCCTCCTTGGCCCTTCTGGGATCACGAACAAGACATCTGTCTTACTTACCTCTCGAGTAGCGGCAGGAGTCACTCCTTATGGAAAGCGGGGCGATGACACAAGGAGGGTAGCATTGTGTCTTGGTTAAGATAGAAGGGAGGGACCACCTTGGGCAAAAAAACATGCCTCACATATAACACCGCTTGGTCTCCATGCAGCAAAAGGGTGATCTGATCGACAGCACTGCCAGCTCCAAAACCCGCCGGATGGAGGTGATGGCCACAAGAAAAGCTACCTTTAACGTGAGTGTTATCAGGGAAGCCTCCCCCATGGGTTCAAAAGGGGGCCCCTGAAGAGCTGATAGGACCAGATTGAGATTCCAGGGCAGAACTAGCAACCACCAGGGGTCAAACATGCACAGTCCTGCATGAAAGTTCGGATTAACCTATGCTCTGCAATCGTCCGTTGGAAAAAAAAGGACAAGGCCGAGATCTGGCCCTAAAGGGTGCTTGGGCTGTTGGCCAGAGTCCAGGCCTTGCTGGAGGAACTCCAAAATTTTGGGTATGGAAAACCTCCTACAGGAGTGACCCTTGGATTCGCAGCAAGCCATGGAGGCCCTCCAAGTCCTGTAGTAAATTCTAGAGGTCGACTGTTTCCGTGCTCGAATCAAGGTCCAAATTACTGCTGTGGACAAACCCCTCTACTCCAATATGCTGGTATCAACAGCCAAGCCGCTAAAGCCATGACTGGAAAATTGGGGTGCGGCAGAGGACCCTGTTGCAGAAGATCTGGCTGATGGGGAGTCGCCACGGGGGCTCCCTTGCCAGAATGACCATATCCACAAACCAGACCCTTCTGGGCCAGTGTGGGGCGATCAGGATGATAGGAATCTGCTTGCAGTTTACCTTTAACACGCAACCCAGAAGTGGCAGTGGCAGGAATGCGTAGAGCAGTTTGTACCCTGACCAGGGAATGGCCAGCGTGTCAACCGTGACTGCCAGGGGGTCTCTGGACCTTCTGACTGTGCGAAGAGGTTCACCTCCGGCACTCCCCACAGGTCTCAGAGGGCTAAAAAAATGGTGAAGGGATCATTCCCCCTGGTCCACCTTCTCCCGGCTCAAATAATCGTCCTGCAGATTCTCCACCCCCTAAATTTGAAGTTCAGCCCACCTCATGTCCCACAATATGAAGCAACAATCCAACGTCTGCCTGCGCCATTTTGATAGGAGCAGCATTTGTAGAGGCCTGGAGTGGAACATACAGGACTGTCTCAATGGTAGACACCAGGAGATGCATGCCCTGCCTGATCGTGGAATGTTGATCTGTCAGCAGCGACCTCATGGCCTCCTGAAGAGCCTTGCACCCCTGCACAGGAAGAAGGACCCGTTCCCGTATCCAAAGTCATACCTAGATAAGTCGCCACCATGGAGGGATCTACCTGAGACTTGGGGTAGTTGATCACCCACCCGAAAAGTTCCAGCGTGGACAGGACCGTCCGAACATCCCACAGTGTCTCTGCCAGAGATGGGGCTAGGATGTGAAAGTCCAGGTATGGGGTGATGTGCACACCCTACCTCTATAGGAGTGCCATCACCACCGCCAAGAGTTTCATGAACAGTGGGCAGTGGACAGTACGAACGGCAGTGCCACAAACTGGAAATGTCAGGCACCCACCGCAAATCGCAGGTATTGTTGGTGACTCGAGAAGATTGGGACATGCAGATAAGCATCCTTTATATCCACTGTGGCCAGACCTGTGACCTTAGATATTCCATGCAGGACTTCTGCACCCGAATGTAACCGCTAAGATTCCGGAGATCCAGGATCTTGAACCGCCCCCTCCTTCTTGGGGATAATAAATAGTATTGAGTAAAAGCCAGAGCCAGCCCCCCCCCCCCACGATCAAGCAAAATTTCTATCACGCAGTCACGAGCCACCAACCTTTTCGTGATGCTGGAAGGCTTGTCCGTCTCAAAACAGTGTGGAGGCCTGGTCCAGAACTTGATCTTGTATCCAGAAGAATCATCCCCTCGGACCCAGTCGTCGGATAATCGTAGTGTGCTTAGCCAAACCAACACCAGTTCGTCTACCTCAGGTGGCGAAGAGCAAAACCTGATCACCTCATTCGGAAATGGGTTCCTGGCGTCCAGGACCTTAGAAAGAGACAGAAGCTTATCCCGTTCTTTCCCCTACTTTGCCACCAGCCTGTCGAAATGGGTAAGCCTGGGAAAAACCTGACTGACCCTCTTACGCCAGTGGTGCCCAAAACTGGCTTGCAGGCAGGGTATGCATGGGGGGGGGGGGCTTTAATTAACCTGACATCTGATACAAAATTGCACATAGAAGTGCTAGTAGTTTAAAAAAAATTCAAGTCAAACCTATGTAATGCGTTTTGATTCATAAAAGGCAAAGGCAGTACTCCTTGGACGAAAATAGCCTTTTTAGAAAAATCTACTCTTTGTGTGTCACTACTCTTTGCCTTGTTTCTACTTTCAGAAGCAGCTGCATTCTCACAAGAAGTGAGAGCACAGTGATGATGAGGTGAGCTGCTGAATGACAGTTGTGCTTTGCCTACAGAGTCCCTTTAACCAAGAGGAGCAATCCCCTAACTTTTACCCTGTCACTGGATTTCTGCTTCAAGTTTTCAGGCAGTTGCCAGGCAGGAAAAACTGCTTCCACAACACACATTTGCCAAAATATGAATATATGTTTTTTAAAATACAAGCTAAGCAATACATATAACCTTGAAAACATCCTTTTAGCACAAAAAAATATACGCTTTCTAAAAAGCCATCTAATGTGGACTTTCCCTTTAACACTGTAAGTGCCAAGCACGTAGGCCCTACGGGTTTGCTTCTCTTAATGTTAAGTGGAGTTTTAAAAAAAAATAAATAAATAAAAACCTTTTTTGTCTGTCTTTTTTTTTACACTTAACCCTACGTGGTAAGGGATCCATGAGACCCCTATACCAGTTCGCAAGGCTTGGGGACTGGCAAGTCACCTGCGACTAGCGGGTGACTTGCCATTAACCCCGAGCTCATCCATTACCTGCCTCCCCAAAGCCCCAGGGGGGGGGGCAAAAGATCCCAGGAACATTAGGCTTTGTGGGCTTGTAGCCTGCAGGGCCAGGGGGGGGGGGGGGGGGGGACAAGGGCCCAGGGGCCATGTGGCCAAGCACCATTTCTGGGGGGATTTTTAATGTTTTTTAACCCTTCAAATTCAAAAAAAGCCCCCCCCCCCCCACGCCCGGAAGGGAGACCCCACAACTTTTTTTATTTAACCCTTTATAGTGTGGATAGTAGTTTTATTTTATTTGTAAATGTTATAAAGTGCTCTTTTCAGTTTGGGGTGTGTCCTGGCCAGGAACAGGAGGCTACCGATACATATGTGGTACTGCTGTAATCAGGAGAAATGGGGCTTTCTTATGCTATCTTTTTTTAGTTTTTTTTTTACTCAAAAATATTTAAAAAACAGTGGAAAAATTGCAAACCAGACAAGTTAAAGCGCAAAAGAAAAGATGTCATTTTCCTGGAAATTCCTGAAAAAATCACAAGTAAACATAGCGCAAATGGTGAAAAACGAACTGTCAACAGACAATCACAAGTAGGCTGGCAGTTAAAAAGGGTTAAAAGTACCTATGCATGTTGGGTATTGTTCAACTCGGCGGACCTTGCACTTTCAGACTTAGCTTGTTCTTTCCTGTTTGCATATTAATAGTTTAGGAAAATGTGTTTTTTATTCAGTTTTTTATATTACATACAATTTTTAGAGAAACCCTGTGCAAATGAAGAATTCTGCAAGGGTTTACTTCCACTACAACAAGCTGGGTAGACCTAGAAACTTACTTTCAGGAAATATAGGTGGGGTATGGTTTGGGGGGGGGGGTATTCCAAATGTAAAGGTTTGTTTTTGTTAAAAATTTGCAAGGTGAGAACTTTCAAGTAAAATCACCATTAGGCGCATGCGTCACTTTGGGGTGCTTGGCAACTCTTCTCTTGACAGTACTTATGCATGTTGGGTATTTTTCTGTTCGGGGGGACCTTGCTTTTTCAGATTTAACTAGTTTTTTTCTTGTTTGCATATTATTTGTTAAGGAAAATGTGGCTTTGATTCTGCTTTTTTTTTAGGGAAACCCTGTGCAACCAGAGAATTTATTGAGGGTATACTTCTAGGAAAATGAACCCACATCAACAAGCCTGGCACGCGTAGAAAGCTTGAGGTGTGTACCAAAGAATAAATAGTTTCTGGGGGGGTATTTGAAATGTAAAGTTGTATTTCATCTCAAAATCTAAAGTGCTGTTTCAGTTTGGGGAGTCTCCTGGGCAGGGAAGGGTGTCTACCAATACATATGTGGGGAGAAATGGGGTTTTTACATGCACATTTTATTGACAAACTTACATTTTTTATTACAAAAAACACTACAAATTATTTGTTGCACAAATTTCACCCAAAAATATTGAGAACAAGGCCAAACAAGACATTTCATTTTAATGCCCAGACAATATATAATTTTCCTGGGAAATCCCTTCAAAAGTCACAGCTGAACATGTGTAGCGCAAATAAGTAAAACATGGTCTGGCAAAAACTATTATTACTATTATGGGTATTATGGTGACCAGCCTGCCATAGGCTATGTAACTAAACTGTCACATAATGGCAGCTACGGTGAAGTACTCCCAATTGCTGAGCTGTGTGTACATCATCACTGGGGGTGGGGTTGCTCAGCCAGGAAGCAATAAGGCCAACTGCATCCAGTTCGTGATGTTATGGATATTGGGCAAAGGCTGAGGTAAAAAAAACAAACACAGGCTTTGGTGCACAGGGCTGGGGATAGAAAGTAACTACATATACTTCCCTCTGGTTTTAGGTGCACTTCAGGGTCCCCTTCATGCTTAAACCGGACCAACACCCGTTTTTACCTTAACGGGTGTTGGTCTGGCTGTGTGCTCATTGTAAGAAGTGAGGGGGGCATCCAGAATGCTGAAGCCCCCCTCGCAACGAAAACATGGGCGCAGTCGCGTCCTCTGTGCCCGGCACCGGCAGGACCTGCCCACGTGACCGCCCGGCGGCCAATCGCGGGACTCTCGCCACTGGCTCAGTATGCAGGTGAGTAAAACAAGTTATGTGTTTTCGTGCGAGGGGGGGCTACAGCATTCTGGATGCCCCCCTCACTTCTTACAATGAGCAAACAGCCAGCCCAAAACCCGTTAAGGTAAAAACCTTGGCTGTGATTGCTGGGTGATCCTGATTGTCCCGCAATCGCCATCAGACGTGCTGACCATAGCTACCTATGGGCCTATTCATACCAACATATGGCGATTGCAGGCGACTGGTAACATTCCGCAAATTCAGGGGCGCACAGGTTATCTTGTTGCAACAGAGATAGCAACTATAGAAAACATTATGTAGCCATGGCCACTGTTAGTTTTTGTTTTTCTGGGGGGCAGGGGTTAGTGGTTTTGGCCATATGGCAGGCCCTGCATTCCGCCATTATTGGGATCAGTAATGGGGAGAGACAATGCCTGATGGTAAGAGGCACACATATCAATAGGGTACAGCAGTGCCTCTACATAGTGAGTGGGGGGGGGGTTAATTTTTCTCCTTAGTGCACTGAGAGCTATTTTTCTAAGAAACTGCCCTGATTGGCATAACATATGTTACAACCTGTTTATCGCTGCACCACAACCCTCATTGTGACATGGCTGTGGCTAGCCTGCCTCCTTTTGAAATAAAACGGGTCATTCAGCACCGTAAAAAAATTTTTCCTCATTTCTTTGTGAGAGTTTTCTCATGATTTTTTTCCTTGGAGCAATTCAGCACCATATACAGCTGTTCAATATGTTTTTACATTCACACAACTAAATATGGTGCTGAATTGCATCAAGGAAAAAGATTCATGAGAAAATTTATCACGCTGCTGAACGCCTACTTATCGTGTTCAATTCAGCACCAGGTGCAAATAGTGCACTTTGCACTTAAAATGCCCCAGGTCGCCCCATACACTTACTTGTTTCCGGGTACAAGGACGCATGTGTGAGCCGCGGCCGCATCCCGCTATCCCTCTAGCAGGGCATTGCCTGTGCCAGGCATTTGTGAATGGCCGGTACGGGCACGCTCCCTGTTAGAGGAAAGTGGGGGATGCGGCCGCCATCGCGCTCAGAGCTGGGTTTTGGTCCACTTTAAAAAGTTCAGTTCCCTTTTATTTTCTATCTAGGGGTTACTTTAGCATCAAATGCAAAAAGAGAAATTACTAAATAAGCTCAGAACCTTGAGAACAATATTTTGGCACACAAATATATATTGTGAACTTTCCCTTTACAGTGACATGCATTCCAGTACATAGCTGCAGTTTGGGTGTATTTACCAACAAGTTAACGTTAGGTGATGGGGCGCAGTATTTGTGCCTCCCCTCTGAGGGGATATGCTATTTATTAAAAAAAACAATCCATCACATAGTCCCAACCTATACGCTCTATATGAAATGAAACTTACTTGGTAGGTTGCCCTGAGCAACAGCCTTTGAATATGCCTCGCTTTTCTTTGCACTGCTTCATGTAATAAAATGCAGACGCACGGCGCATGAATAAAGGACCTGGCGACAGCACCACAAAATCTCCATAATAGAACCAAAAACTGGGTTGTATGGAATAAAAAGTCTAACCTGAGCCAGTAGCAGTAGAGCCGTCCCGCCAGCACCTGCCGCAACCGACCAACTCAACGTAGACCAACAGAAGCTTCTAAGCAAACAGGGCGAAAACCACGCCCACCAACGCCCCTCATCAGCTCCTCGGCAAGTGTCCCTCTATGACTAGGCGGCGCGCGTAAAATCCCACCAACACTGTACACACCACACCGCGCAATCACAAATAAAAAGTCCCACCAACACTGTACACACCACACCGCGCAATCACAAATAAAAAGTCCCACCAACACTGTACACACCACACCGCGCAATCACAAATAAACGTGTTCGTGCTTCCCCGTGACTGCCCGACACGGACAGCAATGTCTGTCAAAACTCAGCACCCCATTGACAGGATTTAGCGTACACTTACCATATTGGTCTGTTCAGTACTCGGCGGGGAATGGCGAGATTCTGAGGGGACGTAGCAGAGAGGGCCGCCAAGTGCGTCAAGTGGCGAGTGGCAGGTCTCTTGTCCCTTGCTGGTCCCAACTGTAAGCAAGCTCGTGCCCTCCGTGCAGCTGCTGTCTGGCTTCTGCGCTTCTCACTGACAGAGCCAGCGACTCCGCTGCTGCTGCCGCCCTCCCACTGCCATGATGCTGCTCCCTGGGGGCTCTGCTGTAATGAACGAAGCCCCCCCCCCCCCCCCCCCCCCGACTCAGGGAAGCCAGGGACTAACTACTAGCAATACCATCTGTCAAAGGGGGGTCTCATATACTATACAGACTATATTGTTCTCATATACTATACAGACTACATCGCAGCTTTATAACATTCATTTCTTCTGCAAACAGCAGTCTCTACCCCACTGTGTGTATCCCACCATGTTGTCCCACACATTCACCTTCCTTTTGCTCCCACGACTCGCCATGGAACGGCTAAGCAGTTGAGCGGTGCTGAAGGGAGCCAAGTGCCCCGCCAGCTGAATCCCCGCTCACCTTCTATCGGGGTTTCTGGGGGGTGTTGCACAGTGGGGCATTTCGATTCAGGATGCCCCAAGGAGTGGAACTCTGATGGCCCAGGTGTCTAAAGGGGACCTATCACTGCCGTGGTAGGCTCCAGTGCTGGCCAACTAAGTGCCTCTGCAGCATCAGGATGCCCCAAAGTGTGAAGCCCCACAGAGGCCCAAAATCGCCTACCTTTCCCAAGGTCAAGCGCTAGGATCCCTGCAGCTGTAGCGCGCTTCTGCACCCAGCCATTCAGATGGCGCCTAACTCTGCAGGAAAACCGGGCACGTGGAATACTTGTAGTGTGGGATAGTCTGAATAACGGAATAAAACACACCACACCAGATAAATAAGAACCAATTTAGAATTTAACAGTGGAATATTAGGCAAAGTAATGAACACAATAGTTGGTGTATATAGCCACTGGATTAAGGCAATAAATGACTGCGAAGAATCTAGTATAATTTCTACTTTTGAAGAATATGGGGGGGAGATCTCAAACAAAGGCTAAACTGTGTCTTGGTTACTTTAACATATATGGCTATTTGGATAACTTTAAAACACACTGTATGCTCTGTGTAATTCAAACAATCTATCAATACACACACAATCTATTTAAAATGTAAGATTAACTCTATATAATAAACTTCAGGTAGATGATGCTCTAAATTTGTAACTATGCTGTAAATTGTGAGGAGAACTGACAAAAGTTCAGACCAAACGTCCTTAGACCAAACGATCTTGGTGGAAAATGTCCTGTTATTGCTGACTAAAATAATGCTGTTTCTTTAAATATTTTTCCGGATATTTCTTTCTTCAAGTGATCACGGCCTCAAAATCTCCTAAATAAAATTACCAAGGACGTCCTCCAACCACAGTCTCTTTCTCTGCGCTCCGTAGGAGGCTTCACACAGTGAATAACACACACAAAACTAAGAGGCCGATTCATCAATAGCGCCAGGTAGCGACAGATGAGCGACTGTAGCGTGATTTTTTCTGCGCCAGCCAGTATTCGCTGTGCTTGGCCGGCGTTAGCTTGATGACAGCGACTCAGTCGGTGTGCGGTAATGTTGAATACGGGCTGGGGGGTCGCTGTTTCACAGGTCCAGCGTTGTATGTGAGCGCCTGACAACGAATGGCCAGAGCGAACGGCTAGCTTCATATTCATCAAAAAATCACGCTCCGAATGTGCTGTCGCTGTCCATTCCTTGTTTAAACCCCAGAGCGCTGGCGGCGATCTGTATTAACTAGTTTTTAACCCCTAAACAACCATATTTTTTTAATGTAACATTATACATGTTTTTAGAATCATTTTGTTATATGAATACATTAATCTCAGACCTGTTAGATCAATTCTGCACATATTTTTTTTTTTTTTTTTTTTTTTGACTTAAAAATAAATCCTAACATTGCAGAAGTGTTCTCCGATTTTTTGACATTAAAAAAAAAATTTAAAAAAATAATACCAATTAATTATGATTAATTATAGCTTGCTCCATTGAAATGCATTGGACATCGCCAGGGAGCGACAGCTCATACCTGGCGCTGTGAGGGAATTTGCAGCGGCGCTGTTCGGTCCAGGCGGCTTCATGATGAATGCCGCGCTAGCCATCGCTCTCGCCGGCGCTAGCCTCATTTTGCTTGATAAATGCGTCATTGTGACCGCCGCGGGCGTACTTGAGTCGGTAGTCGCCGTTAGCTGCCGCTACCTGGCGCTCGTCAGACACTACCTGGCGCTATCGCTTGATGAATAAGGGCATAAGCCTTTACAGTCCTCACACAGTTCAGCAGTGAGGTAAATAAGGAGAGTTTTAATTTCAACCAAAAACTTCACTGTGGCCCTATAATTTATGTGGGCTCAGAAACGCATACAAACACAGAAGTGCTCCCTTTGACCCACCTCACGGACTCTGCTCCCTCAGAGCTGTGCTGTGCCTTTTATAGCCTGCAGGAATTACCTCACCAGCCTCTCTCTCATGGCTGGCCCCGCCCACCCACACACAGCAGAGTTTTCCAGAACCCTCCCAGCAGAGGTTTGTTATATATTGATACATTCTCAATCCCTATACCAATGCTCTGTTACAAACAAAGCAAAAGTATCAAAGGAACCATAGGAATGATGGAAAGGTGAGTTGTGTGGGTGATCCTGTGGAATTTAACAGGGTGGGGCAGGATAGTGAAAATCCTGGTGATAAAGCGGAACAAAACCTGGGAATTTGACTTTCCTGGGTTTTGTTCCGTGCCCCTGGGGCATCCCACTTCACTTGTTCCACGCAATCCAAAAGCGCCGCTCGGCTCCCGAGATAGTGGCGCATTTCCGGAGGTGCCCTCTCAATGGGCCATCGTCAGGCCTGCCCCTTTCAACTAAGCATGCATAGCTGGCATGTCCCAGAGTGCGCTGTTCACTTGGGAGCTTTTGTACCCCCCCATCCTGAAATCCATTCATATTATGCCAGGGGCTATCTATACTAGGTCACGGGCCAACCTTGATAGCAGGATTGCTTTTTAAGCAGACCCCCACCCTATTACAGTGGACCAACAGTCAAAAATGACTTAAACCAGACCAACACAACAAGCAGTGCTCATATGCCCCCCTCCCCAGCACAGTTTAGATTGCTCCAAAAATTAATTTACCCTTTTCTAACTTTTGCTGTGGTAAATTTTAAAAACAAGATGGCGGCGCATTGTCAGTTATGTCAGTTGAATCCAGGCAGCAGCATGGCTAAGATGCTGGGAGGGGAGGCTCCAAAATGCCTCTAACTTACATTTCCAACTGTGCCAGGCTGTTGGTCTGGTTTACGTGCATCTGTTTACCTTAAAGCGGACCTTCACTCTGAATAAAAG
Organism: Gastrophryne carolinensis; assembly: GCA_027917425.1. Lineage (NCBI taxonomy): Eukaryota > Metazoa > Chordata > Amphibia > Anura > Microhylidae > Gastrophryne > Gastrophryne carolinensis. The sequence continues at coordinate 267,099,271 of CM051234.1, forward strand.
TCTATTTTATATGTTTCCCACACCCTGTACATACAGATTGCTCACATTAAAAATCATCCTACCTGCATCTACTGCATGTTATTAGCCTTAAAACATCCAAGAAAAGCTGATTCATTAAGGATTAGACTAGAGAAGGATGAAACCTTGATACGTAATAGGAAGATACGGAAACTTCAACGTGACGCCGCAGATTATTCAGCCAATAAAGTGTTTAAATGGCAATTTTTAGATAATGTTGAAACTGGCCCTAAAGGGGAGGATGTAAACACACCCCAACCCTTTTTAAAAAAAGATACTCAAAGAACTTCTTTCAGAGGTAGACCACCAGCTGATAAATATGGGCAACATTTTTCTGATAACCCCCCGACTCCAATAAGAAAATATCAAAGGAGATTTCCTGCTAGGCAGGGAGAATGTCACGCTCGGGGTAACTCCAGCCCTCTTAATAAGCTCACAACCCCCAATCTCCACAGCCAGCTTCACCTGTAGGAGCCCCCGCTTGCCGAGACGCAAGATACGCCTACCCGGGATCGGTTGCCCCCAGGACTTAATGGCTCAAAGGATGTAAGCTTATATGTGGGAGGACTGGAGAACCAATAGCAAGAGCGTGAGTGACGGAAGTCCAGAGACAGGCAATAGGTCGATAACGGGAAGGCAGAGATCGTAGCGGCACCAGGGGTCAGGCAAGACGTAGTCGGGGTTCAGGCAGAGGTCAGCAACTGGGGATCAGGATCTAGAAGCGTCAGTTCAGGCAAGGTCGGCAACAAGGATTCAGGATCGAGAGGCGTCAATACAGGCAGAGGTCGGCAACAAGGATTCAGGATCGAGAGTGGTCGTACAATCAAATCGGCAACAGGCTAGACTTCACAGGAGTAGGTAACACAGGGTTCTGAGCGCTATCACAGGCAATTCACAACTGAGAGGGAATTGCCTTTATAGGGACAGGTCTGAGGGAAGCAGAGTACTGATTGGAGCACATAGGATTCCAAGGGTAATTGGCTGACAACAAGGGAGGAGGCAAGGCCAAGATATCAATGGGGCTGATTGGCCTGCAGAGCAGAAGAGGGCGAAGCCCTCAATCCCCTAGGATTCATTAACCCTTAATTGATCCTCCGGCGGGTGCGCGCAGCACAGCGCCGCCGGAGTGCATAACAGACACGTGCTCGCGGCCGCGCGCGAGCACGTCTACTGGAGGAGGAAGCGGGGGGCGTGGCTGAGCTGGGCGCCGCTCGAGCCGACGCTGCTCGAGCCGACGCCGCCCGGCGCGGCCGCCGCACAGTGACAGCTACAGCTGGCCGCCTGGAGACGTCGCTGGAACGGGGATCAGGTAAGCGCTTCCTGACAGAGAGAAGGGAGTGAGTTGGAGGAAGCGGTCTCCATCCTGGAGGGATAAAAACCATTCCGGGGTTTGGCAAAGAGAAGACCCTTTCTATAAAAGGGGGAGGGAGACATTGTTAGCCGAGAGGGAATTAGAACACTCTCCTTTTCGGGTGGAACGTTCCAGACCCCATCAGCCTCAGGATGTGCCATCTCTAAAAGATCGATGGAAAATCAACAGTCCTCCCCAAATAGGCAGAGGATCATTAAAGAGAAAAGGGTGGGACGAAGAGGCAAACGAGGAGGGGCAAAGCACAAGAAGAACCCGTTGGCATTAGGCCAGGGTATCTTCAATTTAAGCTCTATTCAACTAAATGAGAATGAACTTAGAGCTTTAGATCGGGGCTTAAAATATGCCCCCCCAGGGATATTGACAAATTTGCTGTTCATATTGACTTTCTAAAGTTTGTACGCAAACTCAATGTGAAAAAATTCTTCCTAAGTAAGGAGAGTACCCAGTCTGAACAAATAGATCCGACTAGTAATCAGTCGGATATTGTAGATTGCCCAGATACTGAGATTCAGGTATTTAAACATACAGAGTTAAGAAACAAGTCGGTGTTCAATTATCTAAACGCATCCAATTCGAGATTGGATGTCTTTAAAGGAGCGGTAATTAAGGATTTGAAAAAAATACGGGTGAAAAAGTGGAATCAATCCCTTTCTCAAATGAGGGCTATTAAGGAATTGGAGAAGAACACTGAAATATTAGTGAAGCCCGCCGACAAAGGCGGTGGGCTGGTTATTTTAGATAAGCAGGAATATTTGGCTGAATTAACCCGCTTACTTTCGGATACTGAAACTTATGCGAAATTAGATTCAGATCCAATTAATAGTTACCAGCGAGACTTAGTGGAGCTTTTACAAAATGGCCGGGACCTTGGGATTTTGAGTGAGAGGGAGTATAAATACTTAAACATCGTGAAACCCCGCACTCCAACTATTTATCAGCTCCCGAAAATACACAAGTGTCAAACTAAACCCCCAGGGCGTCCCATAGTAAGCGGGGTGGATTCACTTACGTGTCGACTTGGTGAATATATTGATAATTTCCTTCAACCTTTAGTTATCACACTTCCCGCTTATCTAAGGGACTCAGGCCAAGTTTTAACTATATGTCAAAACATTGAGGTAACAGAGAGTTATTTGTTGGCAACAGCTGACGTTACGTCACTGTATACAGTGATCCCGCATGAACTAGGGATCATGGCGGTTAGATACTTCTTAGAACACCATTCGAATCTTCCCCAACAACAAGTTGACTTTATTATGGCGTGCCTTCGTTTCTCCCTCGAGCACAATTATTTTTGGTTCGGTGGAGAATTCTACCTTCAGACTAAAGGGGTAGCCATGGGGGCTAAATTTGCCCCCAGTATGGCCAACTTGTTTGTTGGATATTGGGAGGCTAGTTTTATATTTGGAAAACCGTGGCCCTCCTTGAAACTGTGGCGCCGATATATTGACAACGTCATTGTTATCTGGGAGGGGCCAAAAACGTCACTGGAAGATTTTTTTACACAAGTAAATTCCAATGAATTCAATTTAGAATTCACTGCGGATATCAGTGACTCCAAAATACACTTCCTGGATTTGGAAATTAAACGTGATATACCTCAGCTTAGTACCCTTACCCATTTTAAAACCACGGACAGGAATGGGTATGTCCCGAGAGCTAGTTGCCACCACCCTAACTGGCTCCGGGCTATCCCTAAGGGTCAGTTAACCTGCATTAGGAGAAACTGCAGCAATTTGATGGATTATGATGCTCAGTCTTTGCAGCTCCAGAAGAGATTTGAGGAGAAAGGTTTCCCTCTAGAAGAAATTGAGCAGCAGAAAAAACAGGTTAGGGATACAGACAGAGCCCTACTTTTGAAACCACGGGATAAGCCCCTCAAAATGAATAAGGGAAATGACTTTGCTTTTTTGACCGGCTTTAATCTTCAACATCGGAAGATTGAGGGGGTCTTGGAAAAGCATTGGCACATCCTCAAGGACGACCCGGTGATTGGCCCAGTGCTACCGGAAAGGCCGGTTTGTGTGTACAGGAGGGCGCCCAAATGCTGCGGTTGCAAAACTGGGCAAAAATTAAATAAATCTTTGGCCACTTTTTTTGTAGCGGGAATGGCAAATCCCATTAAAATTAAAGATTGCATCACATGTAGTACGAAATATGTGGTGTATGCGATTTGGTGCCCTTGTGGTCTGATTTATATTGGAAGAACCACTCGGGTACTCAAAATCCGTATTAGAGAGCATATCTACAACATCAAAAGGGGTTTTGAGGCACATAACTTATCGGCCCATTTTAAGAAATACCATTCATCTGACCCTAATCTTCTTTCCTTTATGGGTATCGATAGGGTTAAATCCCACTGGCGTGGGAATAATATGGAAAGGGATTTGTCTAGACTTGAGAGTCGTTGGATATACAATCTGGACACTCTGGTCCCTGGTGGCCTTAATGTGGAATATGATCTTAATTGCTTCATTGACGATTCATGACCCTTTTGTCTCTTTACTTTGATGGTTATTGCTGTATTTTGGCTTTAATGTATTACCTTTGTTTTCTGTAGAGTGACTCTCACCTATAGATCATCTCATCCTCTTAGGTTGTTCCACTGAATGGGCTTCTTTAGGGGTTTTTGTATGTTATTAACAATAAATGTCTGGCTACTTGGGATTTTTTGCCAGGGATAAATAGATTGTTTTTTATATTGCTGCACGTAGCTGTGCAGCCTCCTTTCTGTATAGTTTTTTGTGTAAAGTTTTCTAACGGCGCTTGCGCAGTCTGCTTCTATGGTGGAGATAGATGTCATTCTGTCACTGGTTTCAGCGTGAGTCTGATCTCTGTACTGCGCATGCGCGCCATACGTATTGGATGTTTTTTATCGTTTTTGTTATAAGTATACATTTTGAGTAATATCAGTTGTATGTAGGTGTGGGGAGCTATGATACTCTCCCATTTTTGCTAAAGTGTACCGCAGCTCTTAAACTTACAGGCTGTTGTTTTTATTATTGCAGGGCCGGGCGCATGCGCAGTGGAAGACACCTCCGTAACCCGGAAGGACTGTACACACTCTCTTGCCCTGGGCGCTTTCCGGTATTTAATCGTGAGATGTCTGCTATGCTGTTAACCTGGTCAAAGTTCCGTTCCGGAACGAAACGCGTTGGTGAGCAGCAGCTTCTTTTTTCCTTTCTTTGAATCCCGTGTCTGTGGAATAGACCTGATGGACGGGATGGATTGGCGGTGAGAGTCGCTTTTCTACAAACTTGATTGATGTGCCTGTATTTTATGGAATTATATGTGAGTGCAGAACCTGTTTTAAATAAATTTTACTGTTTGTTAGCTGAGTTGCACTAGATTCTTTTATTATATTTTCTATGTGTTGGTGAGTAATACTCCCTAACTCCTTGAATGTGGAAGCCATATTGTGTTAAAAGATACGGTGAATTATTTATGGAATCTACAATTGGATGTATTTGGATTATTTATCTAAAAGAGCACCGGTATTATTGGGTGTGAAAAACGCTTTTCTTACCTACATCTGGTAAGCATTTTAGTATTAGGTGGTGGATTGTGCACTAAACCTGTCTAGGATTACCTGGTGATGAGTAATTTGTGAAGAGGAAGTCACTTCATTTTATAAGATCGTCAAAGGACTTCTCTATGAGCTCTGTGCTTTTATCTGTTTTGTCTGCATTCTGGGATTGCTGACCTTTGCCTGAACCCAGCTCTGCTCTGTCTGAGTAAAGCACAGCTATAACCCCGCCCCTGTAATTTATCCCACTCCACTCCCCTCTCCTAAGTATGTGATGCTTCTGAGTCAAGATGGCGGCGCCCGTATCCTAAAGTCCTGAACAGAGTTGCAGCCCAATGAGGGGAAGAATAATAAGTAAGTGACTAAAAACTTAAAATATATTAATTTTAGATGCTGGGGAATTCAATAAATCATGGTGAAGGTCCGGTTTAACAACTTCTACTGCCCTGCTGAGTGATTCATTTTATCAATAGGCAGACTAGAAGTCACAGGGAACACTGCTACAGAAGAAGGTGGTGACTGCTGTAAAATGTCCTGACATTTTCAGCTGGGTAAACTGTCCCACTCACTGGGGGCTGAGGTGTTTGTAATAGGACGCAGGCCCCCTTTACATTTTTTGAGAGGAAAATCATTGTGGGACAGGCTTTCCCTCAGAACTTTTAAGTGCCAGCCTACCTAGAGATTTTGTCATCCTCTGTTGCCAGGCCATTTTCACAATTTTGCACTATACATGTTTAACTGTGATCTGTGAATGAATGTCCACGGATTTCCCAGGAAAATTGTATATTGGGCTTTAATATGAAATGTCTTATTTAACAATTTTTAGTGTATTTAGTGTAAAATATTTTTGGGGGAAATATGAGCAAAAAAAAAAAAAAAAAAAAAAACTATTTCTTACATTCTGTAATTTATTTTGTAATAAAAATGTAAGTTTTTCATTAAAATCTTATGGCATGTAAAAGGCCCCTTCCTCGTCTTTCCTGCCCAGGAGACACCCCAAAATAAAAAAAAGCACTTTAAAGATGCAAATATTATGCGCACCATGCAGTTTTTCAAGAAAACAATACCCCCACAAGCAATATATTATCTAAAAAAATACACCTCAAGCTTTCTAGGCATGCCAGGCTTGATGTTATGGGTGCAGTTTAGTGGAAGTAATCCCTCAATTAATTCTTTGCACAGGGTTTCCATAAAAAATAGAATAAAAACAATAGGCTCGATTCAGAGACAGATACGTCTGGACATTTGTATGTGTCTGTGTATGTTTTTGTGTCTGTTTGGCCTTTTTTTTTATTTTATGTTCATTTTTCCATGTGTATGTTCGTTCCCGCTAATGAGTATATGCGCTTTCGATGGACGGATCTAAATCTGATCATTTGCGTTTGTTCTGATCATTTTCGCATCTAAATCTGATATTTTGCGTTCGTTCAGATAACTTACGTTATTGGGATGGGCTTGCGTCTGATTCAGAAAGCTGATTGCCGAAGGTCCAACGCCCTATAAAACGGTTTCATTTGCGATCCACTTACGGGATCATTTTGCACTTGGCTTGCTTGACCATGTATTGCGGCTTTGTGGAGGAATATGAGCGCCTTCAGCTCCAAGGCATTGCATGTGTCAGCAGGGCCCTCCATAAGTTGTATAGTGAGCTGTGGCCATGGTTAGCCTGCACCACAAGAAAGGGGCAAGCAATTTCAAGTATGACCAAGATGCTTGGCTGCCTGCAATTTCTGGCGAACGGCTCATTCCAGAGGCTGGGTGCCCTCTCCGTGGGGATGTCCCACCCTACGCTGAGCCGCGTGCTATCCAAGTTTTTGGATGGCATGGCTACCATTAGTCCAAAATATATTCCATTTCCGGATGACATGGTAGCCTGGAACACGCTTGGGTGCGATCGATTGTACCCACGTTGCATTGGTCCCTCCCGCAGCCGACGAGTACATCTATAGGTAAGTTAATTAGGTCATTTTGTTATATAGTTTAGGCAAACTGTATTGTAACTATCTATTAATCCCTCCTTGTAAAGTGTCCCCGTGAACCAGTTTACAATGTATACCTTAATCCCTCCTTGTAAAGTGTCCCTGTGAACCAGTTTACAATGTATACCTTAATCCCTCCTTCTCAAGTGTCCCTGTGAACCGGTTTACAATGTATACCTTAATCCCTCCTTCTCAAGTGTCCCTGTGAACCAGTTTACAATGAATAGCTTAATCCCTCCTTCTCAAGTGTCCCTGTGAACCAGTTTACAATGTATACCTTAATTCCTCCTTCTCAAGTGTCCATGTGAACCGGTTTACAATGTATACCTTAATCCCTCCTTCTCAAGTGTCCCTGTAAACCAGTTTACAATGTATACCTTAATCCCTCCTTCTCAAGTGTCCTTGTGAACCAGTTTACAATGTATACCTTAATCCCTCCTTCTCAAGTGTCCCTGTGAACCACTTTCCAATGTATACCTTCAACCATTTTTTTAATGTAGGCCTTATCAAAACATTTTAATGCTGACCTTAATTAGTCATTTTCTACCACATACATATAATCTTTGTTATTAAAACTACTTATGTACTTAATTAATGTTATTTGGATAGTACAACATGTTTTTTTGAGGGTGTTAGAAGTTAGTCTATGAGTAGTTTACCTTGGATTGCAAAATTTTTTTTTTTTTTTTCAGGAACCGCAAAATAGGCCACTCACTGAATGTCCAAGCAGTGGTGGCCCCGGACATGCGGTTCCTTAGTGTCCTCGCCGGGTATCCAGGCTCATCCCATGACGTCTACATCTTGCGGAGCTCCGGCTTATTCCGTCGGTTTGATTCTGGAGAATTATCAGGTGGATGGCTCCTTGGTAAGTTTCCTCAAATTACGTCATTTCCTTTTCACTGTATGCCTTGATGACCCATGTCTTAACCTATGGCTGTTTTTTCCTCGTGATGACATGTTAAACCAGCCCTTCACCATGATTTTTAGAAAAGCCCAAACCCTTAAAAACTGATTCCCCAGCATTTCCACCTAATAAATTTCAAGTTGTTAGTCACTTACTTATTATTCTTTCCCCCACTGGGCTGCAACTCAGTTCAGGACTTAAGGATACAGGCGCCGCCATATTTGCTTAGATGCATCACATTTACTGAGGAGAGGAGAGCGGGATAAAGTGCAGGGGCGGGTTATAGCTGTGCTTAACCCGCAGCAACAGACGTCTCCTTTTGAGCTACTGCGCGCGCTGGATTTTAACCGCGTCTCCCACGGCCGGGGGAGCGTGGCTTCTAAAAGATTCTTTGCAGTTTTTAACCAGGGGAATTGAAAGGCAACGCTGTTCCTGCTCTGTTCCTGCTCTGTTCCTGCTCTCGATACTCATAGCATTTGGATGTTAAATACCTACGCTATCTTAATTCTACTACGTGGTAAGCACAATAAATACTTAGCACTTTACTTGTCAAACGGAGTTACGCTATGTGCATTGTTCTTTGCTTTTCCCTCACTTCTTACTAAAACGTATGGGGAAATTATATACGGAGACATATGTGTTTGAAGATATCAGTGTTATTATAAAAGGAAAGCGGCCTGAGGAGCTTTACCTAAAGAAGCTATCTGGTACGTGCATTTAAAGGTCTGGTGTTGGGATACACTGTTTGATTGAAGAGCACAGCCGGTGGAAATTTTATTAGAGTTATAAAGACTGAAGATATAATTTTGCTTTATTGTTACCAATCCCGCGGAGTCTTGCTATTCATTTAGCTTTATTTGTCTATTGTTTTGACTGCTCTGATACAGTCTTTGACTCCTGCGCTGGACATTCTAATTGGTTATATTGAATTGCTGGAATATTGATTATTAAACAACATAAGTAGCACGGCCTTTTTTTAGTGTGTGGGGGTGGCGCATCCAGCCTGCCTCCCTTCTCACTATTGTGTGTGTGTATAGCTGTGCTTTGCTCACACAGAGCAGAACTGGGGTCCGGAAAAGGTCAGCAATCCCAGAATGCAGAGCAGCACAGTCAGAAGGCACTTCCTGTTTGCAGCCTGCCTGATATTCCCTGAGCCGCCATCTTGGATGTTTAAAGGCTCATAACATGCAGTAGATGCAGGTAGGATGATTTTTAATGTGAGCAATCTGTATGTAGAGGGTGTGGGAAACATATAAGATAGGCTCTTAATTCAGAGTGAACGACCGCTTTAAACAATATTGTTGTTTCGAATGTATTTCGACTGTATTTTATGTATTTTCTAATTCTTTAAGGGGATTCAGGATATCAGCTTCTTCCCTGGCTCCTGACGCCCGTACTTCGGCCGCAGAATGAGGCACAGGAGGCATACAATCGGGCACACAGGAAGACCCGGGCCGTAGTAGAGAGGGCATTTGGCCTCCTGAAAACCCGATACTGCTGTTTGGACCATACCGGGGGGGCACTCTAATATGACCCCAACAAGGTCATAAACATAATAATTGCATGCTGCGTGCTGGATAATTTTGCGATCATGTAGCGTGTCCCTCGGTATGTGGATCTGCACCTGACACCTGATTTGAGCCTCATGCAGTTTATCTTTGCATGTTTGTTCTTAAAAACTTTCATTAATATCAAAATAACCCAAACATTAATGCATCAACTTAGCCAAGAACAGGTAAAGTCACATTCAATCTATTTTTACCAAATATGTCAATTTGTAGTTGAAGGGAACTTGCAGACTCAAAATGTACATACATTGTAGAACATAACTATAAATTTGGGCAGACTCATGGCACCTAGCAATTGGCCACATCCAGGAGTTCTAAAGTAACTGACTCCAGGCCGAACATCCAGATCCATAGGGACCAACAATTTCCCGGGGAATAGTGGTGCAGGAATACATAGGCTCACATACACGCCCTCTCCTGCTCGGCCACATTTGCCACCGGCACAGGTGGAAAGCAGCCATACCTATGCCAGATCCACGCCTGTAAGTTCGGTGGTTACCCAGCCAATGACCCCCAGTCCTAATGCCAGTCCAGTCCAATCTTTGCCATGGCCAAAAGTAGTTGTTTCCCAGCCAAGCATGTCCACCAATATTGCCAACAAACAGGATGAGCCAGCCACCATTTGATTAGGCCCAAGCCTGCAGCGTGGGAGCTTAAGCGACTACTTCAGTGAGGCTTAAGCTCAGCCATTGGCTAGTGGGGTATGTTAGCACTCTAATGAGCTATATGGGTGAATTCAAAAGCAAACCAGCAAAGCCATAAAAAAGGCAATCTTGGTAGCGCTCACCAGACAGGTAAAGTGAGTGGGGATGTAGAGGAAAGATGTGGAGCAGATACAGGTCAAATAGGTCTTAATATGGAGGTTGCCCATAATAAGCTTGTGGTGGGCCTTGGAGGTGTCCCAACACCTGGCCATGTGTGGTATTCATAATCTGCCACTGCTCCAGCATCTGTCTATTGCTTGTTCTAAATTCCTCGAGCATGGCAGCGAAGTTAGTATTTAAGGTGGCCATTTGTCCTGTCATCTGTGTGGTTAAGTTGGCCATTTGTCCAGACATCTGGCTGCTTAAGTTGGCCATTTGTTCACACATCTGGCTGCTTAAGTTGGCCATTTGTTCACACATCTAGCTGCTTAAGTTGCCCATTTGTTCACACATCTGCCTGTTGCTCGTCCTAAATTCAGTCAGCATGTTGGCAAATGTATTATTTAAAGTCTCTAATTGTGCAGTAATCTGCTCTGTGGTTCGCTGAGTCACCTACCGAAAGTAACGGCTGTCATGGCGCCCTGCTGACTCCAGGATCGGCACGAGCCTACCCTGGGAAACTGGTCGACGTTGTTGACTACGTTTTCCAATTCCCCGGGTTTTAGCACCTGCAGATGCTGAACCTCTAGGGCGAGCAACAGTCCCAGATGTGCTCGGCAAAACCTCTGCAGCAGAGCTACCACTGGGGACTGTAGGCTCAGTCTCAGCCTGCTGCCCACGATGGGCTGGCAGCATGCGTCCAGCTTCACTCTGCTGCAGAGGATTTGGTGCAGTAGGATGCTGCAGCAGTGGCAGATTAGGTTCCAGGGGGGTAATTTCAGAAGGTCCCATCAGGCTTGCATCCTTCTCCTCTTCCATCTCCTGGATTTCATCCATCAGTGTGTGAGTTTCAGTTTGGGCCCTAAATATCTTTTTAATACAAATTAGTCATGTGCATTCACATGCATCAGCAGTTTCATCAAAGTCCACTTACCCTATATATCTGTTCCTGGGTCCTAGGCAGCAGGGACGTAGACGGCGTGATCAAACTGGAGGAGGTTTCCACACTTCCAGAGGCTGGATGCTGGGCTGGGTTTAAAAGCAAAAGGCACGTAAACACACAAACATCCATTGATGAGCTGGATTAGTACATATGCTTTAGAAAACACGTGGCCAAGCAGGAATGCCAACTCCCCCAACGGTGCAAGTTGACCTTCACAAGGAATGTCAGGATCTCTTATATGTATGCTTCACCCTGTACATACAGATTTGTCACCTTAAATACTACAAACATGCATGTACTGCATGTTAGGAGGCTTTACAGATCCCAAATGGTGCATTAGGGGCCCACAGTCAGCTTGCAAATAGCATTTGGCTTCAGAGTATGCTGATGTGCATTCTTACTATGTAGACCTTTCCCTGACCCCAGCTCAAGTTTGTCTGACCAAAGCACAGCTACAACCCAAGTGGTAGAAAGTAAGTGTTGTCTATTATTGACTATATTCACATCACATGCAGTGCTTTGGTAAGATAAAGAGTTTAAGAGTGAGCATAAATACTGTCAAATGTCGTGTTTGGCCTGCAAATCTTTTTAAGGACCATTAACTACTGCACCCTGGGAGACTGCCATCATGAAGGCCATTACTCAGACATTAAACACCCACCTAAAACAGTAACCTCCCCTCAAAGCCACTCCCTAGGGGCATGTGTTCATATGTGCCTGTGAGCCTCATTTCAAACGTTTCCAATAGTTCACATTCAAACAAACATTACTAACCAGCAGGAATGTTATGGATGTCCGTCTCATGTCTGCCAGAGAGGCCCTCTAATGCGACAGGGTGTATTAATGCCAGGACCATCTCCTCAGCTCGGGTATATTGTAATTTGGTGGGGAAGCCTCCGCCAGTTTGTAAGCTGAAAAATAGAGGTTAACAAATTTTGTGCATTGTGGTCAATACAACAAGCCGCAAAATGCACAACTCAAATATGTACCTGTGATTACGCTGTTTATTCTGTTTCTTCCATGCTGCATACTTCAGGTGAGATATTTTGCGCTGTATCTGCTCCACATCTTTCCTGTCATCCCCCGCTGCATTGACCTGTCTGGTAAGCTCCTCCAAGATTTGAGTCTTTCTCATTTTGCTGGTTGCTTTTGAATGTCGCCCATATAGCTCATCATAATGAAGTGTGAGGCCACTTGCCAATGCTAGAGTTTGCGCCTCCCCAAACCGGCCACTCAACTGGCCTCGCCGCAATGTTCGTCCTAATGCTTGGTCTTCTGGCTCATCTGTGTTTGGCGGCAATTCGGGGGACATTCTGGGCTGGCTCTGTGGTGATGAAATGGCCGACACGTGGCTTGAAAACGACTGGACTCGCAATAGGACTGCGGGTCCTTGCCTGGGTGGCCACCGAACTTCCAGGCGTGGATGTGGCATATGTATTGGTGGTTTCCACCTGTTCCAGTGGCAAATGTGGCCGAGGAGGAGAGGGTGTGCTTGGGGGGGGGGGGGGGATTTGGGCCCTCTGCCTCTTTGGGCCCTTTGAAGTGGTGCTCCATTTCTCATGTGATGTGCTTGCGCGGGGAGCAGGAGAAGCTGTGATTGTTGGGCTGGGGCTTCGGGCACCCTGGCTCTTATTGGGCTTGCCACTGGTGCACCTTTTGGCATGCGATTGGCTTGCGCGTGGAGCAGGAGAGTGTGTTCTTGTTGGGCTGGGGCTTCGGGCATGCTGGCTCTTAGTGGACTTGGCACTGGTGCTCCTTTTGGCAAGTGGTGTACTTGCGCGGGGAGCAGGAGAGGGTGTGCTTGTTGGGCTAAGGCTTCAGGCACGCTGGCTCTTTGTGGCCTTGGAACTGGTGCTCCGTTTATGATGGGAAGTGGTAGGGCGGGGAGGAGGAGAGGGTGTTCTTGTTGGGTTTGGGGTTCTCACCCTCTGCTTCTTTGTGGCCTTGGATGTCCTCGTACCTTGCTCCTTGGATGTGGGTGCCTTCTTCTTTGATGCTCCTTACTTGATTTTGGTTGTTGGTTTTGATGTTCCGTGCTTTGTGGCCAATGTCGCCTTGTGTTGGCCACTTTGGCTGCGCGTTTCCCGCACCTTGCTAGTCACTTGGTGCGACCGAGTGGTCGGACGGGAGGAAGAAGTCTCCTCATGCCGCTGGGCCCTTTTGCTGTTGGCCTCCTTTGCTGGTGTTGCCTTAGCGCTCAGTTTTTTTGGTGCCATGTTGACAATCTCAAAGAGAATGAGCTGTGTGTCCATGACCCTTTAAATCCTAATGACTGGGTATGACGCTTACGCGTTCGCGTACACGTGCGTACAGCCATTCATCGGGCCGTGCAGAACCCGGAAACCGCTGGGGCATTACTTATCTGCTGCGGAAAAGAAGAAAGATGGCGCCCACGATCTTCATCCGCCAACAACAAGAGCTGATTATGCTCGTAAGTGTATTGTAAGGACATTGATTTGCCATATAAATGCAGGCCTAGGCCTTAAGGAAGCGCAGGAAGAAACAGTTGTTTTCCAAACTTAGTTAAACTCCGTGCCAAACAGAAGTTAGTGCGCACATGTGCGAACCAAGTCACTTGCATCTAGAAGCATAGTTTGAGGCTAGAAATGTGTTTGGGAATGTCATTTAGTCAACTGATCTAATTGTGACAGATATTTGGATGCAGTTGGATCTAACAACTATTTTTTTTGTGTTTTTTAGACCATGCTTCAGCGCAGGTACGACTGCCTGCCCAGTGGCCCTGGAGATCGTTGCACGGATCCAACAGGAGACGGACACCACCTTCACCCATACACAGATCATGCAGCACTGGTCGGACCTGAAACGACTATACATGCCGCGGGTGGTCTCCATTTCCCAAGTAAGTACATAGCGATTGCATGCTAGATGTAACTAATACAGAAGGTAGGCCTTTATTTCTAAATGCTTTTCTTTTTCTAGTGTTGGAAATGGAGTACCGAATCTGACGCACCCGGAGGCACACAGGCCGGCCAGTGCTGCATTAATCTGCAGCAGGAAGTGAAGGTGGTGGACCTCCAGGGCCAAGTTCCTACCCCTCCTCTGTAGCAGCCTCAGACCAGCCCCTGGAACTTTCTACAGAGGAGGGGCATCACGGCATGGTCAGGGAGTTGGCCCAAGCGACGGAGCCATTAGCCTCTGGTATGTGACTCTTAATGTAACCCCACACACATACATGCTATTTAAAACAAAGCTGATTCCTCTAATCTCTTTTTCTAGATGAATATGTGGCGGGTGAAGGATCTGTGGAAGAGACTGCAGCAGATCATGCCCAGGAGGCACATGGAGAAGGTGGGTGATGTCACACACACATTCTAAGTGTCATTTGCTTACTGTTGACTCAGACATTAGAAGTGACCCTATTTTACATGTCTCTACAGCCTCAACATCCCAGCAGTGGCAGGTCCCAGAGCGGAGGGTGGTCCCCGAAGCAGAGGTCGCCCACCAACGAAGTAAGTTGTAATGTAAATATTTGGAGTATGTGGGAAATTACATCATCATCAATCTACCTAAATCCATTTAGCATGCCATTAGCATAATGACATATGGCCTCTTCCTTTTATTAAATCCTTAGTATAATGACATATGGCCTCTTCCTTTTATTAATTCCTTAGCATAATGATATATGACCTCTTCCATTTATTAATTCCTTAGCATAATGACATATGGCCTCTTCCTTTTATTAATTCCTTAGCATAATGACATATGGCCTCATGAGTTAGCTTGCAACCTAATAAACATTCCATCCACAGCTGTTAAACATGTATTTGCCGACAAATAATTTATTTTTCTTTTTTTTACAGGTCCCGCATGTGCCAGTTTGGCACAACTCAGTGCCACGGTGCTTCAGTTGGTGGGCGAGATGCAGGAGCTGCATCGTTGGGGACTACAGATGAAGAATAATTTTCTGGGGCCTGCCATTGCTGTGTATATAATTTTATATTTGTTAATGTAAAAAAAAAAAATTTAAAAGTTGCATTTTAACCAAATTTTTTATAAAAAACGTCTCTATGTTGTAAATTGTTCAAAAAAATGTTATAAAAAAAAAAAAGGCACTCGAAAAATGCCACTTATTAGTAAAACAAAAAAAAAATCAAAAACTTGTTTCTTTGTCATTTCCTTTTCTACATACATTCATTAAGGGTTGGTTACCACAAAACGAATGCAAAACACAACATTTAGATAGGAAGAATCGCCAGACCGCTAAGTGATTAAGGTAAGCATTAGGTGCGGGAAATAGAAGAAGAATGAGACCGCTAAGTGATTAAGGTAAGCTTTAGGTGCGGGAAATGGAAGAATATACTGACAGCTAACATTTAGATAGGAAGAATCGCCAGACCGCTAAGTGATTAAGGTAAGCATTAGGTGCGTAATGGAAGAAGAATGAGACCGCTAAGTGATTAAGGTAAGCATTAGGTGCGGGAAATGGAAGAAGAATGAGACCGCTAAGTTATTAAGGTAAGCATTAGGTGCGGGAAATGGAAGAAGAATGAGACCGCAAAGTGATTAAGGTAAGCTTTAGGTGCGGGAAATGGAAGAATATACTGACTGCTAAGTGATTAAGGTAAGCATTAGGTGCATCAATGGAAGAAGAATGAGACCGCTAAGTGATTAAGGTAAGCATTAGGTGCATCAATGGAAGAAGAATGAGACCGCTAAGTGATTAAGGTAAGCATTAGGTGCGTCAATGGAAGAAGAATGAGACCGCTAAGTGATTAAGGTAAGCATTAGGTGCGTCAATGGAAGAAGAATGAGACCGCGAAGTGATTAAGGTAAGCTTTAGGTGCAGGAAATGGAAGAAGAATGAGACCTCGAAGTGATTAATGTAAGCTTTAGGTGCGGAAAATGGAAAAATATACTGACCGCTAAGTGATTGATGTAAGTATTAGGTGCGTCAATGGAAGAAGAATGAGACCGCTAAGTGATTAAGGTAAGCATTAGGTGCGGGAAATGGAAGAAGAATGAGACCGTAAAGTGATTAAGGTAAGCTTTAGGTGTGGGAAATGGAAGAATATACTGAACGCTAAGTGATTAAGGTAAGCATTAGGTGCGTCAATGGAAGAAGAATGAGACCGCTAAGTGATTAAGGTAAGCATTAGGTGCGTCAATGAAAGAAGAATGAGACCGCTAAGTGATTAAGGTAGGCATTAGGTGCGGAAAATGGAAGAAGAATGAGACCGCAACGTGATTAAGGTAAGCTTTAGGTGCGGGAAATGGAAGAAGAATGAGACCGCAAAGTGATTAAGGTAAGCTTTAGGTGCGGGAAATGGAAGAAGAATGAGACCACAAAGTGATTAAGGTAAGCTTTAGGTGCGGAAAATGGAAGAACATACTGACCGCGATGTGATTTAGCTAAGCATTGTAGCAGAAGTGAGTGAACCAAATATGTAGGCGAGCACATTAATGAGTTAATTTTGTAGTGCGCAGGCGTAAGGTCGTAACGATCTTCGTCTGGAAGATTATTTATAGAAAAAGGAATTCAGAATCTAACGGGAAACGTAAATCATTCGTTCGAGGCGACGATGGAAAAAGGCCAAAAACGAAAGCCTACGTTGTTTCATGAGTAACATAATCGGAAAACGAAAGCTGAAAAATCTCGTTGGCATACGAACGGACGAAGACTTTACTGTAGGCTTGCTTAGAATCACTCATACACTCATACGCGAGCGGGAACATTTCCAAAAAAAAACAGATCGACACAAAAACGAAAATCTTTTTATGTCTCTCTGAATCAACCCTATTATGCAAACAAGAAAAAACAAGTTTAAAGTGGACCAACACCCACGGGTGATCGGCCCGGGAATCTATAAGATTCCCGGGCCGATCACCCCCCACCCCGCGGGACATCCGAGATCGGGATGTCCCGCGGGGTGAAACCCCCCCAAACACCCCAAACTCCTTACCTTATCTTCGGCGGCGGCCGGCCGCCGCCGCCTCCCTCGCGCTCCTGTAGGCGTGCGCGTGCCCGCGCCGGCCGTCTGCGAATGGCCGGCGGGGGCGCGCGCGCGCCGAAAGTGACGCAAGGGAGGCGGCGGCGGCGGCTGCCGCTTAGACGTTCTTGTACGTCGGCGCTGGGAGCGGGGAGAGGTGAGTTTTTCGGGGGGTTAGGGGGGGTTTCACACAGCGGGGCACCCCGATCGGGGGTGCCCCACCGAAGTGGACCAAGACCCAGGATAGTCAAAATCCTGGGTGTTGGTCCACTTTAAGAGGAACATCAGACCTAAAATAAAAGGAGGCCTTTTGGATGTCGCCGCTGCCTGCTGAAGCCTGATCAGGGCCTGATCCTCACCCCACCATTCACGTAGCCATCTATTAATAATTAATGTCAATGTGCCACCGTGATCTTGCAGCTCAGCAAAGTCTTGCAGGATTTCAGGTGGCCCCAATGCATCCATTCATGGGCACTGCGCAGGCGCGAACCGTGCGCAGTGCCTGATGGGATGCAAGACACTGTCAGTCGGAGGGTCGCCCGGAAACTGAGGGACCTAGAATATGGATCCATTGGTGAGGTGAGTAAATAATGCCCAAGGATAAAACCAGAGGGGGGCAGCAGATTGGTGAGGCTTGGGGGAGGTTTTAACCTTTTCCAATGTTCCTCTTTATATCTGAAACAGGTCTCCCAAACAGATTAATAGCCAACATACATAGTTACTTTCAAGGGTAGGGTTGCCAAACACCCCAATGTAAAGCATGAGTGCAATAATATTTTTAATAAAAAATTTCAGCTCTGCAGACAAAGCGTGCACCTTGCGCTTTTTTAACCAAAACAATTCTTTACATTTGAAATACAAACCACATATTCCCTGACAGTAAACACTTTAAATCGGACCTTCACCCTGAATAAGAGCCTATATTGTATGTTTCCCCCACCCTGTACATACAGATTGCCCACATTAAAAATCATCCTACCTGCACCTAGTGCATTTTTTTAACCTTTTAACATCCAAGATGGTGGCCAATGGAGTCTCAGGCTGTCTGCAGACAGGAAGTGTCTTCTGAGTATGCCTCTTTACATTCTGGGATTGCTGTCCTTTTCCCGACCCGAGCTCTGCTGGGTCTGTGCAAAGCACAGCTATAACCTGCCCCCCTGCAGTTTTAATCCTTCCCCTTAAAGCGGACCTTCACCCTAAATAAGAGAATATCTTATATGTTTCCCACACCCTGTACATACAGATTGCTCACATAAAAAATCATCCTACCTGCATCTACTGCATGTTATGAGCCTTTAAACATCCAAGATGGTGGCTCATGGAACATCAGGCAGCCTGCAAACAGGAAGTGCCTTCTGACTGTGCTGCTCTGCATTCTGGGATTGCTGACCTTTTCCTGACCGCAGCTCTGCTCTGTCTGAGCAAAGCACAGCTATAACTCACCCCCTGTACTTTATCCCACTCTCCTCAGTAAGTGTGATGCTTCTGAGTCAAGATGGCGGCGCCCGTATCCTAAAGTCCTGAACAGAGTTGCAGCCCAGTGGGGGAAAGAATAATAAGTAAGTGACTAAAAACTTTAAATATATTAACTTTAGATGCTGGGGAATCGTTTTTTAAGGGTTTGGGCTTTTCATTAAATCATGATGAAGGTCCGGTTTAAATATGTGATGCTCTTGAGGCAAGATGGCGGCACCGTATAATAGAGTCCTGAACAGAGTTGAAGCCCAGTGGGGGAAAGAATAATAGTAACCGATTAAAAATGTAGAATATATTAATTTTAGATGCTGGGGAATAGTTTTTTAAGCGTTTGGGCTTTTCATTAACCCTTTGAGTGCCAGCCTACCTAGATTTTTTGTCACACTGTTGCCAGACTACTTTTCACGTTTTTGCGCTACACATGTTCAACCTTGATTTTTGAAGGGATTTCCAGGGATTTTCCAGGAAAATTATATATTGTTTTTTTCAGCAGAGTCTGGGCTTCAACATGAAATGTCTTGTGTGGCCTTTTTTTAGTGTATTCTCAATACTTTTGGGTGAAATATGTGCAAGAAAATAAAAAAAAATCTATTTTTTACAATTTGTAGTGTTTTTTTGTAATGAAAAATGTAAGTTTGTTAATAAAATAGTATTGCGTGTGAAAGCCCCATTTCTCCCGGTTACAACGGTACCACATATGTATTGGTAGATACCCTTTCCTGCCCAGGAAACTCCCCCAAACTGAAACAGCATCTATGAAGAGGGGGAGGGGGTCGAGGGCCCCAAGAGCTCCAGCTGCTCAGACATTGAGAGATGACCCCAGCCTCCTCAGACGATCAGAAGTATATAGGCCTGATGCCCTTGCAGCTCATCTAATATATGTAGAATGATAAGGAGGTTTATTTTGTCTGCTGTAGGTTACCATAAAGGTTGCCCACCGGAATGTCATAGCTGCAATGGCCATTTAGGAGGTTCCCACTAAGTTAGAAATTGTTTACTTACCAAGCCGGGTTTTGGGGGATTCAGTTGGTGGGTATGGGTTGCTTGCTGGGTCCCGGGTTTACCCTCCCTCCCCCGTCGTACTGCCCTCTTCCTCTTATGTAAGAGGAGCTCTCCGACAACCTCTTTCTTTTTTTCTTTTCCTCTTTGCTAAACTCAACTACCTTTAATCTTTTATCTCCCTTTTAGCACATACACCCACCCATTTCTTTACCCTTTGAGGGGGTGCTTTCTGGAACAGAGGGATGGCTCCAGTACCCAACACCCCAAGCCTTCAAGTGCTGTCTTTAAATTGCAGAGACCTGAATATTCCAGAGAAACGGTCTGCCATGCTGTCCGATCTAAGGCTTTTAAAATCTCAAAGTGTTTTTTTTGAAGAAACCCATTTAAAATAAACATTGCCCAATACTTTCATCCAAAACACTTCCCCCAATCATTTATGAGTGTATCTCCAAACTCCAAATCCAAGGGTGTTGCTATTCTGACCTCTAAGTCTATTCCGTTCCAGGTACAAGATCAAGCCCAGGATACAGAGGGGGATACATAATGATCAAGGGATCTATCTCTGGGGAGATTTACACTTTGGTCTTGGTCTATGTTCCTAATACAGGCCAGGTGGACTTTCTCCTAAGCTTTCTTCCCAAATTGACAGATTTTCGGGAGGGACATGTGATTTTAAAGTGGACCAAAATCCAGGATTTTGACTATCCTGGGTTTTGGTCCACTCCCCCGCTATGTGAAACCCCCCAGATCGCCTGGATCAACTCACCTCACTGCGGTCCCATGGCACATGCACGGCCGCTCGTCCAATCAGCGCGCTCGGAGCCGCTGAGCTATGCACGTCTTAGCGGCTTCTTAGCTCAGCGGGTCCGAGCTGCTGGCGGCGTTAGACCGGGATTAGGGTAAGTGTAGCGGGCGTCCTTGGAGGTTTTACGCAGGGAGGGAATGGATCGGCCCGGGAATCTCCAGCTGGGTTTTGGTCCACTTTAAGTGTGGCCTAAGAGCCCATTTTACACAGGCAGGTCCTCCATACCCCATACGAGTCTGAGGAAAATAAAGTAGGCAGTTCATGACTCCCAGTTATGTGATGCATGGCATTTAAATAATCCCAGGATGAAAGACTATTCTCACCTTTCCTCAGTTCATGGCACATATTCTAGGATAGATTACATCCTGACTTCCCATAATCTCCTGATGAGAATGCAGGAAGCTGGGTGTGCCTGTCCTTAGCACAGCATGAGGTCGGCAATAGACCCTGAACTTGGAGGTTGAATGAGGCCCCCCTGTAGGATTCTGTAGTGACACAGGCCGTTCATGATGCCTTTGATGGCAATATGGCAAACTCATAAAAGCATTATTGGGGGGGGGGGGGGCTCATCATTCAGCACTCCACCAGACTTAAAAAAGCTTGCACACATAAGCCAAATAAATTACTAGATCAGTTAAAAATATTGACGCAGCTTAGAAAAAAGTAGAATTATCTCTTACTTCAAAAAGCATTGTTTACTATAACTAGAGGTAAATGTTTTTACTACAAATGGGGCAATTAAAGTGGGTTCCCCCTGGCCTGGGCACTGTGAAAACTGCAATCTTTAACTTAATAAGCTCAATAGCGGATGGGCAGCAGCAAAGGCAGCACATATCAGATGAAATTGTCCAGATCTTTCGAGACTACTACCATGATCTTTATAACCTGCACCCTTCCTGTCCCCAAGACTCCTCTGACTTGAGAGACCACATTAGGTAATAGCCTACTATAAAACGTTTTTTTGCAGTTTTAGGCAAACATTTTCTGCAGGCTTTTAATGCAATAGCAGATGAAACAGACCCGGCTTCTCTTCCGGTTGAGGCTTTAGAAGCTCACATCACGGTCATCCACAAGGACAACAAGTAAATAAAAAATAGTTTGGGGTCCCCCCCTTCCCAGCACATCTATTCAGGCAACAGCTAGTTGACCAGAGTGTGGAGGCCAGCTTTGGTGGCCTCCTGGCCCCGAAGGCTACAAGCCCACATAGCTCTCATGGCCTTGGGCTCTTCTACCCCCCAGGCTTTGGGGGGCAGATATTGGGGGCTGGAGGTTAATGGCAAGTCATCCGCATGCCGCAGGTGACTTGCCACTCCCCTAAGCCCTGTGGTATAGGAGTCTCTTACCAGTACCGGAGGTCCAGACCACATATGAAAGTGGTGGGCAGATGCAGGGGAGGAAATCAGCAGCAGATGCAGGGGAGGGGATCATTTGAGTTGGAGAGAATGCCAATAGTTCTTTGATAGATGCTCATGGTGCCACCATTTTCAGCTCCTTGCCCTATACCCTGTCGAAGTGTGACATGCAATTACATGTCAAAAAAGGAAAGCAGAGAGGAGCTGAGAAGTCTGTGTTCTCTCAAGGACCCCTGTCCCCTACATTCACCACTTTTACTTTTCAACAACCAGCTGTCAGTTTCATGCACTGCCAGAGCCCATCGGGACTTGTCAGTATTCAGCAGGGCAGCAGAAATTGTACTGCACAAAAATCGGAGCAGATATAAGTAAGGGGTGCAGCAAAGAGCAGGACAAAGATGAAGGTGCAGCAAATGAGCTGGACAGAGATGGGGTGCAGTAAAGAGCAGGGCAAGGATGAGGGGTGCAGCAAATAGTGGGTCAGAAATGGGAGTGCAGCAAACAGCAGGGCAGAGATGGGGGTGCAGAAAAGATCTGGACAGAGATGGGAGTACTACAAAAAGCAGGATAGAGATGGAGGTGCAACAAAGAGTGGGGCAGAGATGGGGGTGCAGCAAACAGCAGGGCATAGATGGGGTGCAGCAAACAGCAGGGCAGAGATGGGGATGCAGCAAAGAGTGGGGCAGAGATGGGGTGCAGCAAAGAGTGGGGCAGAGATGGGGTGCAGCAAAGAGTGGGGAAGGGATGAGGGAGCAGCAAAGAGTGGGGAAGGGCTGGGGGAGCAGCAAAAAACGGGACAGAGATGAGGGGTGGGTGCAGCATACCTCCCTATGTGCCTTTTTCCAGCCTATAGTCATGAAGCTAACCCCCCCAATGGTAATGCGCTCTATCCCCTTCTGCCCACAGTCATGCACTATATAAATCACACACATAAGCCTTATAAGCACACTGGCACTGTAATGGTAAAAAAGACAAAAGAAACAGCACACCTTGCCTGTCTTAACACATGGTATGGTAATGTAGATCACCCTTGGGAAAAGCTGTTTGTGCTTGGATAATAAGGGGCTTTCTATAAGCAAGCTTTGGTTTTAGGTTTCCCATAAACACAGCAGTGGCCAAAAGTTTCTTTGTTTGAGAGAAGTGGGTTATATTTTTAAAAATTACATAATTAGAAAAAAAAACCTCAGACCTACATTGATTGATTCTCCATCAAGTTTTAAGGTCACCATTTGTTCCTCAAGGTAACTGTTTTCAATCAGAAAATAGAAATTTAAGTGTAGACAGATGATATTAAAACTAAAATAAAATCAATAAATCATTATATGGAATCATATAAGGCATAATATGTGTACATTTCTGATTAACCTGTGGGTTATGAACATTCATTTCTTATTTTAAATGGTGATTCTTGGCAGGTATTCCAGCAGCCTGTATAACACTTTTTAGTTGCTCTGGGCAAAAGCAATGAACTAAGCCAGACAACTGAATACACATTTCTGTTATTTTGGTTAATGTCTGTTTTGATGGAACCTGCCCAAGCACCAATAGGGCTATGGCCCAGAAAACTCCTTAGAGGGTTTGCAGTTTATTATATTTCCACTCTACAGTTCTGATGGATTTACATGATTCCCTCCATATTGGCGTGTTCTCCATGGCCCATGACCAATTCGTGGCCACTCAAGTTCACTGGCCACGTGAACTTGATTGTCCAGCAGCTGTCATGTGGGGTGCTGAACTGGCAAGGGAATGTGGAACTCGATATGTAATTCGGCCGGATACTGGGCTTGTGGGCGTTCATTATGAGGCAAATCAGCATCCCCAACCCCCACTCCACAGCAATGAATGACTTAATTTAATCCCCATCATACAACCTGAGGTTTGAATGGTGGCCTTGCATGTGCCGCACCCTTCATAAATGTCTTGATTAAAAGGGACATTTCAGGCAAAGAGTTAAAGTGGACCAACGCCCAACGGGTCATGATCTGCTTTCTGCATGCCCCATGCTGGCTGTCAGGGGCTGCATTCTTTCATTCACCAGCACTTTTTATTTTTTGACAAACCCTGCAGAACTTTCTCCCTTTTGCAGACTTATTTTTCAGGGTCCCCAAAATGATTTGACATCTGAAGGGACTGAGACATTGAAAAAAGCATGGAAGTGTGATCCGCTGCTGCTGAAAGGCCCCTGCAGAAGGGAGAGAGTTCACTGGGCCTTACTGATTAATATAAAGCAGGCTGAATGATGGCTGGATGAAAGACGCACCCCCTGACAACCAGCAAACGAAAAGTGGAAAGCAGGCTAATTGAATTGTTTCTGCTTTTAATATTCTAAAAATGCATAGTTTCTGCTTTTGTATTTTCTGTGCCCAAATGCATTGGAGCCTGTTTCCTCCCAAATTCTTCTGCATACCAACTGACCGTAAGCTCTTCCTTCCTAAAGTGGATTAAAATCCACCGTGGAGTCTGAACTGAGATGCCCCACTGTGTGAAACCCCCCAGGGTGCCTGATATTCTTACATTTTCCCAGAGCACACAGCACATGTGGCAGCACTCCCCTCCCTTCTCGGCTGTGCCCGGCCCCGCCACCAACTGAATGGCTATGCCATGTGCCAGGGGCTTTAGCTGCATCGTGGGCTTAAGGAGAGGTAAGTGAGCTCAGTGGGCGGGGGGGGGGGGGGTTACACAGTGGGACACCCCAAACGGGGGTGCCTAAGGGGGAAGGACCAAAACCTGGGAAGGTGAAAATAATCGCTAATGATCGCTAAATCCCTCAATATTTAAAATTAGTCTAAACATGTTTGATCTTTTCATCTTAACGGAGGATAGATCCTGTCAAGGTCTTGGTTTTCTTCTGGGAGAAATAATATCCAGGGGTGACAGCTTGACAACTGACAGAGAGTAGCATTAACAAGTCTAAATATCTGGGCAAAGTAGTAGTAGTTTACATTAAAGCAGCTGTAAAGACCCATAAGGCTTTTAGACTCCAGGGCTAGCCAGTAGCCTGCCCCAGGGTATCTGAAATCGAGACGCCCACTGTGTTAAATCCCTGCAGCCAAAGCCACCATCTGGAAATTCCGGGCCCCATACTGGGCTCCCCTCATAACCAATGTGATGGGTTGATCCCTAGTTTAAACTGAGCCTCTGGCCCCAAGGCAATCAGGCTTACATCGCAGACCATACAGAAATCAAATACTCAACTGACTAGGGGCCCAGCCATGACATTATAGGAGGCCCAGACACAATATAGACTGTACAGAGACTGGACCCCTCTATAATCCATATGTCCCTGATCCCCAACCTGTAGTTCGGGGGCAACATGTGGCACACAGACCCCTGCTTTATGGCTTGCAGGCTGAGTGATATCTGATTTTAGGATGAGGTATGTGTTGGCTTACCCACACTTACTTTCTCTACATGTGGAGAACAGAGGCTGTAGAAATTCAAAAGGCACCACACTAATTCAAACCAATTATTTATTTTAATTTATTTGGGGCAAGGGGATGCATATACAGTGTGCTAATGGTTCTGAGGTAAATAGGCACAAAGAGAGTAAAAGATACTCCTTGATTTGAATGTGGTTCGCGACCATTTCTCAGTGTTGGATGTGGCTCTCTAGGACAGAAAGGTTGGGGACCTAATCTATATGTAATGGTTGGGGCTTTAGTTAAACATCTGTCCCAAAGCAAGGACTTACCTTATTATTCAGGCCATAAAGAAAACTGAAAATCAGGCTAGGGGCAAAGCCATCAGGTCTTCACAGCTGGGCCCCATACTGCAGTCTTGGCTCGCCTGCCCAGGGTAACCAGTAAAATTTCCTTTACCAGTGGCTGCCAATGTGCCATTTTTGCTGGCAGCCACATCCCCAGATTCTGAGATGCTGAGGCATGCTCCCGAGTCCAGTCATTTAAATAGGCTGGGGGCAGAACCACTTCTCAGTACACAGGGAAGCAGCCAGGTACATATTCTAAGTATACAGCACGTTCTGTTCCAGAATATTCCTTACACATGGGTAATACATCCACAAGATGGCGCTGGACTGCAGAAAAAAGCTTGTGGCTCCTCCCGGCCCTATATAAGTCAGGGACCTCCCACAAATTCACATTCTTTTCTGCAGTCTGCGCTGAGAAGATAGAAGACAGCTCTCTTGTGGCACAGGTGAGTTGGGCTTATTGCCTGCGGCCCTGCAGGGCTATTCCCACCCGTTCCAGTTACTGCCCCCCAGCCTCGGCTGATAAGGTTCGGGTGAAGGTAGGCTATTGAAGCACTTTGGTGCTGAGGAGCTAGACTCCTACCGCAGTCCCTGCTCTAACAGGGTAGGCAGTTTATGCTAATGGTGAGCCTTTTGGGATGCCCCCACTGCCTCATGGGTTTTGCCAGGTTTATCCTGTGCAGTTAAACCCTATTAATTCCCCCTTCACCTCCACTCCTCATCTTAGTCCCTGGGCGCTGTTTCTCCCTGGGAATTTTGCCGTTATACTCCCTCACTCTCCCCTTGGGAGATCTCCGGGGGGGGGGGGGGGGGGCTGTTGCCTAGTGGTTTAAGACTGTATACATATGTTGTGCTTTGTCACTTTTTTCACTGCGCTCCGCGGATGGCAGCCCTATTCACCGCAGAGATGCCGGGCCGCTACTGGCCGGTCGGATCACGTGGGCGCGCTTCGCGCTCTTGGGACTCTGTGGATGATGCATTTTACCTCATATCTCCACGGCACGCCCCTCGAGGTCTGCGGACGCCATTTTGTCTCCTGCTGCATGCTGCTGGCTCTCTGCGGTCCGTGAGTAACCCCGGTGGGATGATTTTTTTCTTATGCCTTATTCTCATGGGAATGTTTGATTATGTCTTGCAGGCGGGTTAAAGCCTCGGTCTTGTGGTTTCTCCCGGCCTTCTCCCCTCATTATCTCCCACTTCCCTATCGGTTTATTGGGGGCATCCCGGGTAGCTCTTTAGCGTTAACCCTTACTGGCCTACTGTGCCATTCAAATCACCATATGGAGGCTTCTGGGGATAATGGGCCTGGGGTTCCTTCAGGGCAAGCCCGGCTATGTGTTGCGTGTGGGGTATCCCCAATCGGTGATGATGTCAGGGTATGTGTATCCTGCGCCCAGCAGGTACTTGTACTGCAGTCTGGGTTAGCTTCTGCTAATAAGCTGCATTTATCTCCCGCCATTTCCCTCTTTCCTGTGGAAGGTGAGGGAATTTTTGACACTACTGGTTATTCCCCCCTGGAAAAGGGGGAATTGTTCTCTGATTTAGAATCATCTGAGGAGCAGCCTAGGGGTTATGGTGGTACAGAGTCTCCCTTTGGGGAAGATCCATGGTCCTCAGATGACACTGAAAGACTTTTGGCTCATATTTTTGAAGCACTGTGTATCTCCCCTCCTGACGCGAGTCCGCAGCAGCAAGGTGAGCTTTTTTTATACGGTTAAACCACGTTTGGAATTCCTGGAGCACTTTAATAATCTGGTGCTCAAAGAATGGGAGTGGCCTAGCAAGCTGCCAGGGGTGTCCATCCTACTGATGTGATTAAGCGTTGGTCATGTCCTTCCAAGGTGGACGTGCCCGTTCTGGGGCTGTCCAATACATCTGTCATGCATTCTCCTGACACTTCTACCCTGAGGGACCGGCGCATGGACAAACTGGCTTGCTATGCTTTTGCCTGTGTGGGGACCGCGCTACGCCTGGTTTGTGCCTCTGCCATTACAGCTATTGCTATTAAGGGTTTGCTTAAGAGTCTCTTAGAGGGGGCCTCTGATGACACGGGAGAAGATCACTCCTGCTTTGCTATGAATTTGTTGCATATGTACTGTCTGCCTGTATGATGCCATTAGAATGTGTGGTAGGACTTCTGCCCTGTTGGTGGCTATACGCCACTCTGTCTGGCTACATCAGTGAGTAGCTGATAATGCTGCTAAGAAGGCTCTCACTGGTTTCCCTTTCAAGGGCCTGTGCCTCTTTGGTGAATGCTTCGATTTGTTTGCCAGGGGTGGTAGGTTACCTCAACGTAGGAGGCCGTCCCCGTCCTTTCGGGGGATGGGTGTCTTTCTCCCATCCTTCCATGGTTCCAGAACTGGCCGAGGAGTTTCCTTTACTGGGGCCCGCGGAGATCGCTGGGGAAGGGGCAGAGGACGTGGTCATTCTGGCCTCTCCTGGGGTCCCAAGACAAAATCTTCACCCAAGCCCCCTCATGAATGAAGGGGCGCCCTCATTCATCCGGGTGGGGGGATGGCTTCGGCTCTTTGCTCACGTCTGGAGGCTTCACGTCTCAGACCAGTGTATTCAGGAGATAGAGTTTGCAGCTTGGCCGCCTCCAAGATTCATCAAATCCAGGATGGCTCAAAACCCCCTGTCAGCTCAGGGTCTGTGCCTTGCTATCCAAAACCTTCTGGAGTTGGGGGTCATCTGCCAGGTGCCTTTGAGGGAAAGGGGCAGAGGCTACTATTCCAATCTTTTCACTGTTCCCAAAAAAGACAGGTCCATCAGACCTATCCTGGATTTAAAGTGCCTCAACAAATTTGTCAGATTCAAACATTTTCGCATGGAGACTCTGCGCTCAGCTGTCAATTCACTACGCCCAGGGGACTTCATGACCTCTGTAGACATCAAGGATGCTTACCTTCATGTACCAATCTTTCCAGGTCATCAGAGATTCCTCAGGTTCGTTCTGGAGGATCAGCACTATCAATTTGTGGCCTTGCCTTTCGGTATCACCTCGGCTCCCAGGGTATTCACCAAGGTACTGGCGGGCGTACTGGCTCTGCTGAGATCTCAGGGCATTCGCATCCTTCCTTACTTGGACGACATTCTCATCACGTCTCAGTTCCTCCAGCAGGCCGAGCTGGATACTCAGCTGGTGGTGTCCACACTGGAGTCATTCGGCTGGGTGATCAACCACCCCAAATCTTTCCTGACACTGTCAATGGTGAGGTCCTTTCTGGGCATGACTCTGGATACATCTCAGGTCAAGATTTTTCTCCCTCAGCAGAAGGTGGAGAGTCTTCAGGACCAGGCCAGGTTCCTTATGTCTTGCCCTCATCCCTCCATCCGGCAGTGGATGCAGCTGGTGGGCCTGATGGTGTCTTGCTTCGAGGCGGTTCCATACGCTCAGTTTCACATGAGACCTCTTCACTTCCCCTATTGTCAGTTTGGGATCGGGACCTTCGGCCCCTGGATTAGGTGTTAGTTCTGTCCCCTCTGGCAAGACGGTCTCTTTCGTGGTGGCTGGACTCAAGAAACCTGTTGGTGGGCAGATCCTTTCTGACCCCGTGCTGGGAGACAGTCACCACAGATGTCAGTCTGACAGGTTGGGGGGGCTTCTGGAAATCCCTGAAATTCCAGGGTCAGTGGGGCCCTCAGGAGGCCCACATCCCTACGCCGATTGCCTACATCAATCATCAGGGAGGGACCCGGAGCAAGAGGGCCCTCAGGGAAGTGTCCCTAATACTGTCTTGGGCGGAGGAGAATGTTCCCTGCATGTCAGCTGTGTACATCCCGGGGGTGGAGAATCTGGAGGCAGACTCCCTCAGCAGGGGGATCTCTCGCCTGGGAGAATGGTCCCTCAGCAGCAGGGTGTTTCGCTCCCTGTGCCACCGCTGGGGTCAGCCAGGTGTGGATCTGTTTGCGTCCCGTCACAATCACAAGCTTCCAGTCTTTGTCTCTCTGTCCCAGGACCCTCTGGCCTTGGCCATGGGTGCACTAGCAATGTATTGGAAGAGCTTTCAGCTTCTCTATGTGTTCCCTCCTTTTCCTCTGCTGGGCAAGGTGCTGCGTAAGATTGCTCAGGAAAGGGTGCCAACCATTCTGGTGGCCCCCTGTTGGCCAAGAAGGGTGTGGTTCGCAGACGTTGTGCTGTTGGCGGTAGATTGTATTGCTCTGCCCAAGGAACCAGACCTGCTCACTCAGGGGCAGCTACGCCCTCCCAATTTACAAACGCTGGCTTTGACGGCCTGGCTTCTGAAACCTCCATCTTGATGGAGAAGGGGCTGCCTGCCTCTGTTGTTAATACCATGATTCGGGCTAGGAAGCAGTCCTTGTCATCCATCTACTATAGGGTCTGGCATGCTTACATTGACTGGTATGAGTCTAAGTCGCTTCCCTGTCGGGTGTTTTCTATCCCTAGGATTCTGGAATTCCTGCAACATGGTTTGGATTTGGGTCTATAAAACTTAGTACCCTCAAAGGTCATGTTTCTTCTTTGGCCATTTTCTTCCAAAGATCCTTTGCTCACCATCGTCTGGTTAAGACTTTCCTCCAGGGGGTTACTCATGTACGTCCTCCACGTAAGCCTATGTTACCAGTCTGGTTTGAACTTGGTTTTATCTGCCTTGCAGGGGTCTCCCTTTGAGCCTTTGCGTGAGGCCCCTTTGTCCATTTTGACTCTTAAGGTAGTCTTTTTGGTGGCTATCACTTCTGTTAGGCGTGTTTCTGAGTTGGCGGCGCTTTCCATCAAACCCCCTTACTTTGAGAGACACCAGGACAAGGTGGTGTTTCATTTTAAGCCAGATTGTGTCTGCTTTTCATCTCAATCAAGACATTGTTTTGCCTTCTCTATGCCCTAATCCTAGTAATCCTAAGGAGCGAGTGTTACACTCTCTGGATGTGGTCAGGACTCTGAAGTTCTATTTGGTGGCTACCGAATCCTTCAGGAAGACTGATGCTCTTTTTGTGCTCTAGTCTGGACCTAAGGTAGCCTCTGGCTCCAGCTAAGTCCACTATCAGCAAGTGGATCTGTCAGGCCGTGGTACAGGCCTATTCTGCTAAGGGGAAGGAACCTCTCTTCCGCCTTACTGCTCATTCTACTCGTGCTATTGGTGCCACTTGGGCCTTTCAGCACCAACCTTCTGTTGAACAAGTTTGCAAGGCCGCTACTTGGTCTTCCGTTCATACATTTTCTAAGTTTTACAAGGTAAAGGGCCTCAGCTGATGCTGCTTTTGGTTGCAAAGTTCTGCAGGCGGCAGTGGTTAAAACTGCCTGCTGTTACTTTTTGGGGATCCCACCCTACCTTACGGACACTGCTATTGGATGTCCCATGTGTAAGAATATTCTGGAACAGGACGTGCTGTATACTTAGAATACAATTCTGTGATTACTCACCTGTAGAATTGGTATTATACGTATACAGCACGTCCTGTTCCACCCCACCCTTGTTATCATTATTCATAGTTACCTCTGTATGGTGATTGTTCATATGTTCATTTTTGAATTCTGGTTATTATTGTTCTCCCGGCTTCTTGTTAACTGCTTGTCCATACTGGGGAATTTGTGGGAGGTCCCTGACTTATATAGGGCCGGGAGGAGCCACAAGCTGTTTTCTGCAGTCCCACTTTCAAATGGTGCACCACTAGTAACAAAGCAGTAAAGGCATGCTCACTAAACTATAACAGTACAAATAATTGGCTCAGTGGTCAACCAGACCAAGGAGTCACATAAAGAAGCACCACCACATTAAATTCACTTACAATTTATTTGATCATTATCCACAACAAAACATTTAAAACCACAACAACACAACAATGGACATATTAAAAACACGCCTCTACCTGCCCTGTCAATATGTATATGTCTGTCCTAATAATACCCATAATATACATAAAGTGTCATGTGCATTGTGCAAAACACTTTGTAAACACTTGTCTTTCTTGTTGGTTTGTTAGAACCTGGGTATGTTTTGCACAATGCACATGACACTTTATAGATAGTCTTTGGATGGAAATTTCTTTTGGATACATTTAATGATATTAACTAGATTATTTATGGGATAATTTATTCTTTGTGCCGGCACAAATCAGTATAAAGGGAATATATCCCACTGAGGGATTAGGCTGTGGTTATTACTTCCTTAAATCTTTATGTATATTATGGGTATTATTAGGACAGACATATACATATTGACAGGGCAGGTAGAGGCATGTTTTTAATATGTCCGTTGTTGTGGTTTTAAATGTTTTGTTGTGGATAATGATCAAATAAATTGTAAGTGAATTTAATGTGGTGGTGCTTCTTTATGTGACTCCTTGGTCTGGTTGACCACTGAGCCAATTGTTTGTACTGTTTTCTGCAGTCCAGCGCCATCTTGTGGATGTATTACCCATGTGTAAGGAATATTCTGGAACAGGACGTGCTGTATACATATAATACCAATTCTACAGGTGAGTAATCACAGAATTGTATTTTTTGAGACCTTCCAATTGGCAATGACAAAAATGCCAGCCGCATCACCTAGGGTAGGTGGGTGTAGGTCAGATGGCGGGACCTGAAACCGGTTTTATGCCACAGGCTTTGGTGGATTTTTTTTTTTTAATGTGGGGTGTATAAGTGACCATACTTCGCTATATAGCATATTTATTTCTGGGCCATAGTTTCATGATAATCATGTTTTAAGTTTATCAATCCACCAGACAGCAAAGATATGGTCGTTTAAGGTGAACCAAACCCAGTTTTTAGGCCATCCAATTTGGTAAAACCCCTGGTCTCGCCATATATTCTCCTTGATCCCCCGATGCATGTTTGGGCCTCCAGCAGTATCCCCAGTGTGATCATTTGACAAAGTCAAATTGAGATGCTCCTAGTATAGTGAATAACCTGGCCCTAATGTCTTTTAAACTCAGGTCGGGCAAAGCAGGTTTTTGGTTCTCTGGAACATCTGAAAAAAACACTGATAAAATTATTTTCTCCTCAAGCTTTGATAAGAGACTGCAAATAAAAACCAGACAAAATTACACAGCTTGTTAAATCTTTATTCAAAATAAATGCCACAGACCCAGAAATACACACAGAAGCAAATTTATTTTTCTTTAAAGACAGAACAGATAGTGGCAAACATCTATAAGCAAATCACCATATAACTGGGGTAAACAGAGATTTCAAATACAAAATATTAAATTTACAACATTTTCTTGATTATTATGTTTGAACAGCAGCTCTTCTTGCTATGTGTGTCATTTACTAGTTATTGTTTTTAGGTTTAAGCAGTTAGGCCAAGAAACAATAGGACTGTAAAGTAATTTTATAATTTTGTATAAGGCTTCTGTGTAATGAGGAAAATAGCACTAAAAACATGGTCCTTTAGTCATGCATCAATGTTAGTTATAGCTTTGGTGTCTCCGTAGAGCCATTTGCTGTAGGCACTATTCAGCTGTGAACTATTTTTAGATGTTTAAGAAACAGACTGCAAAAGAACTGATTGGGAATGTTGAATCATTTTACTATCCTTATCTAATCTTTTGTACATATATTAAATTACGGGTCTGATCAGCACACAAAAACGAAAGCACAGTGTCCCGTAAGGTTTATTCTAGTCCCCAGATAGGCTGTAGTTCGATCAAATTATAGTCACTTTGCTTTACTAACCTATTAGTATTGGAAATATCCATGAAAATGGTTGATTGTATACACACACATTATAAATGATTAAAGTTTTACAGTCGGCACCTTTAAAAGCAGACCTACACCACCCTCTGCTAGAGAGAATTTTTTTTTCCAGGGGGACCAGCTGTGGGAGTGCCTTTCTTTTCTAAATAAAGAAAAATTGAGATTGCTTTAAAGTGGACCAACAGTCAAAAATTACTTAAAATGGACCAACACCCTGAGGTGATCGGCCCGGGAATCTATAAGATTCCCGGGCCGATCACCTCACACACCGCGGGACATCCGAGATCGGGATGTCCCGCGGGGTGTAAACCCCCCAAAACCCCCGAAAAACCTTACCACTCCAGCCGCTGCTTCCGCCGCCGCCGCCTCACTCGCGCTCCTCTAGACGATCGGGGTGCCCCGGGGAAGTGGACCAATACCCAGGATAGTCAAAATCCTGGGTGTTGGTCCACTTTAAACCAGACCAACACAACAAACAGTGCTCATATGCATCCTTCCAATTTAGATTGCTGAACATAAAAATATTTCATCTTTTTCCAAATCCTGCTCTGATAAATTTTGATTTTGGTGGTGCATGGATGTGCAGGCTGCCTGTAAACAGGACGTGCTGCTGGGCTTCCTGTTACTGTGCATTGTCAGTTATGTCAGTTGAATCCAGGCAGCAGCATGGCTGAGATGCTGGGAGAGGAAGCTTCAAAATATCCACTACCTTTCTTTTTCAACTGTGCAAGGCTGTTGGTCCAGTTTAAACTGTAGGCTTAAAAAGAAAGTATACAAAAATATCAAATATTTGTTCTCACCTTACCACCCTCCTCCCCAGCCTTTGCCAAAGGACATGTTGTCCTTTGCAAAATATTCTTCAGCCAGGCTCTCTGCATTCTCCCCCAAAGCTAAGTCTAGGGAGCTCTTTAATGACTGAGCATGATGTCACAACTTCCTTGATGATTACAAGAAGAGGCGCACCCCGAAACTAGCTACACTACATACTTTCAGATCTGCATTGTTAGTCTGTTGGAGGAGAAGCCCAGCTGAAGATAACAGAAAAAGGAGGCAAAGTTGCACTGGAGAGGATGCCAGGAGTTTAGGGATTATATTAACAGTATATACTTTATTTAGGGATGGAGTTTAGGGATTATATTAACAGTATATACTTTATTTAGGGATGGAGTTTAGGGATTATATTAACAGTATATACTTTTTTATTTATATCTACAGCTGTCCTAATAAAATATGTACAGTAATGTCTAATGTCTACAGCTGTCAAATAGGATAATTTATGTCTAATTATGAACCCGTTTTAGGTGGCATTTTCCTCATAATTGTGGCTGTGAAAGTAAAATCAGTGGCAGGAATGGAATCATGCAAACCACATGCCAAAATATCATGCAAAACACATTTATACAACAGTTTACATATCATCATTATGTCATAGGGTGGGAAGATTCACCCAGTCAGCAGCCTCTACCTTTCTAAAACGTATATTTAATATTTATACCAATATACACAGACATTTGACATGAGAGTAATGTGAATCATTGCACAGCCCGGTAAGGTTCTTGGCCATATTGGATTAATTGCATTACCAAGGTAAATTGTCATTAAAGCTTGGACAAAGCCTGTAAGATTTACAAATGGAATGTGGATTTTACACATTTTAGAGCTGCTTTCTCCAGAAAACACAACTGAAAACGGAAGTGCAAAATAAAACCCCATACACAAAAAGGGACAGATTGTCAATGAGTCTCTTAAAAGGAAATTCAAGTGTAATAAAAATATCGTTCTGTTGTCATTACGAACAGACAATGCTGCGAAACAGGACTTCGTATCTTCAAGCTTTGCCTAGCATGTGTGCAGTTAGCATCCACAGAAGCACCATAGAAAGAGATAGCACCACATATATATTTTTTGTTTTAGAAGCTAACTGTCAACGTGCATCAGAAAACTTGGAACAGGTGTTGATACACGTTAAGGTCCAAATACAAGGCCATTTAAAGTTATTTCAATACAGTACAATACATTTAAAAGAGAACATGTTTAAAGGTCAATACAAAAAGGAAAACAGTACCATGCACCCTGTGAATATTGGAATATGGAAAACCAGATCATACATGGCATTAAATACTAGACTCACCATGTCAGCATGTCAATCAATTTCCCCAGATCAGCACCTAACAACTGCCACGTACAAATCTTACCTGCAAGCCCGATGCATGAGCCATAACCACAAATTTAGACCTCTAGCACTGTAGAAACCGTGATACAGTACTACAAGCCACTTAAAGGGCAACTCCAGCCCCACCCCCTCGAATAGCAATCATGCTCATGTAATAAAAAAAAAAAAAAAAAAAAGAAGGGCACTCACCTTCACCCCGAGTCCAGCAGTGACTAGCACAGATTTCAGGAATATGGCGGCCGGCGTTTAGTGCTGCAGCTGCGTCTTTGGGGCTGGTTTCAGAGTGAAGTTTAGTGTCTTTTTTTTTTTTCTTTTATTACATGAGCAGAATTGATATTTGGAGGGGGCAGGGCGGGAGTTATGTTTATTTTGAAGGAAGGGGCTGGAGTGGCCCCTTTAATAAGTTGTTGCAGCAAGGTTATTGTTTAAATATGTGGCTCTACATCCATAGTAGGAATGTATTTGCAATTCAATAGAAAGAAATAGAAATACAATCGGGAAACAAGGAATGTACAAAGTACACATTTTGGAGTTAGTATTTATATGGGCCATCACACTAATTTGAGTGTACCAGCCCACCTGAAAGGGGTTATAAGCAATTTATGGAACCCCCCTCCATTACCTGTAGCTTTTTAGGTGCCCTGCTGTGTGAAACCTCCAGGTAGCCGAATCTACTACCCTTTCCTCAAGTCCCTGGAGCTGGTGCGGCCGCTCATCCAATCAGCTTCTCTGGACATGTATATTAATGTTGTGGGCATGGTGGCTCACAGCCAGAAGGGATGCAAGTAATGCCGGAGCCAGGCACGCAAGTGCCGCGGGCTTGGTGGAATAGTAAGAATTGCGGGCGAAGCGGGGGTTTCACATAGCAGGGTATCCAAGTTCATCATGCCCAGGGGGAGGGAATAAGCCGGTCATGGAGTCTCAAGACTTTGGTCCACTTTAAAGTGTTAGTAAGCGTTCTCTGCTTCAGCAATGTTGCGCCTGGTTTGGTATTTGGGGGGGGGGCTGATGCCCCCTCACAAGTCTTGTTCTTCTTGCCCACATAGTGCTACCCTGGCGAAATGCAGCCCTGTGAATGGTCAGCCTATTCATTTCATGTCCCCGTATATCCCCCCCGCCCATTTACCTAAATTTCTTTCAACCAAGCTGCTGAATGCATGGCATAAGACCTATATTGTGGGGCAAGGTTTGTAATATGCTTGTCTTAACAGGATAGCCTCAGATCAATTGCTTTTTTTGCGTTGGATGTAAAGCAATGGCATGTTGGGAGGGCTCCTATGTTCACAGCAGTAAAATGCAGTGCACTGCCTAAAATCTGTCATATCACAGACACCTTCTAAAACAATAGATCTATTTTTATCCTAAATCTTTCAATGGTGTAATTAGCATTAGTAGCTCAAAATAACATATTCTGATCATTTCATGCTACTTTTTACCTTCACTCACTAGGGAAAAGTCCATCACAGAGGACCTCTAAGAAAATGTATCTGCCATGCTAAGGCCGTTTTGGACAATAAAATAAAAAAAAAGGACTTATCTGAACTTGGCGATTCTCTTCCAAACTGGAGAGAAGGCAGTCACTCTACCTAGAAGCTATGAGCTGGGACTCTGAGTGGCAGGACAGTCATCCAAACCAATATCTGCATGCTGCTGTTCAGTGACCTGCCACTCGAGGCCCAGTAATGGCTGCCATGCAGAGTGCATGCCTCCCATCCTGGGACTGGCCTTAGTTTGGGGGAGGGAGGATGGGGGGAAAAATTTGGTTGGAGGTCTTCTTATCTATCTAGTCGTAGGTTTTTGTGAAATACGCCTTAGGCGTCTATTTGTGTTTTCTCATTTTAATATTTGCCACACACATTAGAGTGGGTCTCTACATGAACATGCAGCCAAGTTCCTGTCTGTCTTACATACTAGCTTTCACATGGTGATGACAATTAGGCTTTTGGGATCACACTGCAGCATTTGCTTTGATTGTAGGTATAGGTTTGTGGCAGAGATATGTATTTGCAGTTTAAAGTAAGGGGTAATTATATTTAAAAAAACTCTGTTTTTTATAACTTATTGTAGATTTTCTAATTTTAAAATGACTGGTCACTATGACCAGAAAAGTGTTTTAGCTGGTGGAAATAAGCAAGAAAAATATATATAAAACATATTACTAGCATTTATGACAACAAACTTAATAAAAAAATCAAGTAACAAAATAAATTGTAACCTTTTAAAGTGCTAATAGCAATACGAACTATTCTAAATGCAGTTTAAAATAGCACCAGAAGGAAAGCTTATCCAATATTACTACTAGTAGTATAATCATTTATTTATGCCAAGTACAAAACAGATGAGCACTAAAGTGACTAGATGTTTAAGTATACGTGAAAAACAAAACAACTATGTAAAATCTGGGTCCCGTAAAGTTGTATCCAATCCCAAATACAAATGACTATGGCTGTAGATATTTCATTTTGGAAAGGAGGGGAGGCATGATAGCACAACGTACCCTACTTGGCTTTAGAAGGGGTACAATTGTGTGAAATCTCTATTTTTTATCAGCGATGTAAAAAAGGTTATGGTGTTGACTTTAATGTATTGTTTCTTACTTACTGTACCAACATACCAAACTGCAAATGTACAGCTGGTGCCCTGTGTATCCTGAACATAAAATAGGAAAAATATTTTAAAGCTCAGTATGGGGGAGCAGTTGTTCTCTCTCCTCTTAACCTCTTAAAATGCGTAAGTACTTGTGTTTCTGCTATGACCAGCTGGAGATGAACCATTGCTGTAACAGTAATTATAAAAAAAAAAAAAAAAAAAAAAAAGAATATTTCTACATTATTTGAAGGGGGGGGGGGGGGGGGGGAGACTTGAAAAGGCTGGGCACAAGAGGCATGTCAGTTGATGTTGATCTTAGGCCTGTCAGTTGATCTTTCTGCTTCAATTTTACCAGGCTCAACTGGGAACTTGAGGTAGTGCTTTCCAAAAGGTGTTTACAGCTCCATGCATAACCAGCTTAAAGCGGGACATAACTAAACTCATGATTTGTTTGATGCCCCGCTATGTGAAAGCACCCAGAGCAGTTTGCCGTGCATATGTAATGCTCAACAAATGGCTCAATACCCAGCGCGAAAATGCAGGGATGGGGCTGCCAAATGTTTACCAGGAATCAGGTGAAATCTGTGGCGCCTTGGGGGGGGGGTAGTTCACACAGCGGGGCATCCCGATTCAAGATACCCTATGGGGAAGGGTTTTGCTCTGCTTTAAAAGAACTTTTTCAGCTCTTGATGTATTTTGTGCTGTTACGCTACATGCAGCGCTTTGCAAAATGCAGGGCATAGATCACTTCAGCCAAACAGAGCCTGAAACCTGACAAGAGTACTATGTTTATTTGGTGCCAGCCAAACAGTCAGTGCAAAAAAAAAAAAAAAGCTTTCACACCTTTCCATTTGTTTGCTTCTTGTGTTGCATTAATATTCGGAATGGAATGAATGGTCGCAATGAAAGCATACAGTTCTGCTCATTTAAATAAATGTTACTCTGCTATTTTATAAGGTGGCACATAATTCTTGGGATTTGTTCTAGTACTGTAGGTTAACTTTTTTTTGTGTTTTGTTCCTCCCTAGTGTGGCATCCCAATTTGTTTCCCTGGGATCACTGGAAAACTCACCAGCACTCACTTAATATAGGATTTCCTTTGCCACTCAGAATTTAGTGTGTCAAGGAACTCTGCCTAGAGCATGCTCCACCAGCTGCATCCCTGCTCACCTTTAGCTATTCAGAAAGGCCTGGCTTGGGTACGCTGGCAATGTGGCTATGCTGAGAGCTCCTGGAATAGGGTAAATAGAGTAAATCGTGCGATCCAGGGGGCTTACACACAGCGGGGCATCTTGAATTGAGATGCCCCGCTGTGCGTAAGCCCCCTGGATCGCCCGATAAAGTGGGAGACAACCACCCCAGGAATCTTATAGCCTTAAGGGGGGGCATTGCTTCTTATTAAGCCTATCTCCACTTAGACTACTCAATATTTAACCCAAGCTCCAACTCATTCATTGCACAAGTCACAAAAGACATTTTATGTTTCCCATACAGTTACCTAGCATATACAATGTATAACTGATGAGATATAAGATGAATCTCTCTCCTCCAATTACAACATACTCAATTTTACCACACACAGTGTACATAGCCAACAAACAGAACACGGTTTACTAATGATATAGTTCAAACTGTGGTCACTATAGTTGGTATTTGGGGGAAAAAAAGCTAAACATGTATACAAATAGTCATTTAATATGCTATCAAACCAGATGCATTATAGATTTGTTTAGAATTTACTTATAGTGGTGTGGCGGCCAGCGGTCATGTGGGTCACCATTCCCAGCTGCTGGCCAAGGCCAGCCCACATGACTGCCAATTAGAGGACGGTATTTTGCCAGAGGATTGAGGTAAAGGTAAGGATTTTGGGGTACTGCTTAAAATGTGGGACTGCTTAAAATGGAGCAATGCTCAAATGTACACTTATTTATTTACTACATATACAGCTTTTTAAATCATTAGTCTATTTTCTTAAGGATAACTAATTTTTTTAGTCAAGTTTAATGAACCATGAACATAGAGCATTTATTTACAAAACATGCTAAAGTGGAAGTCCAAGCTGGACCCCCCAACCCCAAGAAAAACGAAAAAAAATCCTCCAAACCCCTCGCTTAGTGCTAAGCTTAGCCACCGAAACCTGCTGTAACTTGGCAGTTGCGGCTGTGAAAACTGCCATCCCTACCAGGATCAACTGCTTAATCAATCAATTATTGCGCAGAAGCGCCGCGGCAGTTTGTCTGACAGATCAGTTGAGGTCAGGACTGCAGCTCAGGAAGTCGCAATACTGCTAGCAAACACTGCTCCCACCAGAGGATCTGGAACTGGCGCCATGAAGGCAGCTATCCTCCGAGGGAAGTATATGTAGTCACCTTCTTTCCACAGCCCTGTGCCCCAAAACAGACTGTGTTTCTTTATTTTTACCTCAGCCTTTGCCCAATATCAATAATAACACAAACTGGATGCAGTCGGCCATATTGCTCTCTGGCTGAGCAGCCCCACCCCCAGTGATCAGTTAAAGTACACACAGTTTGGCAATGGGGATCACCTCAACCTAACTGCCATTATGTAACAGTTTGGTTGTAACGGAATTAATTAGCATATGGCTGCCATTCACCATAATACTGCTTCCTATTGTTTGCTCCAGGTGCTGAGGTAAAAAAAACAGAAAAAAACAAAACAAAAGACAGGCACAGGGCTGGGGATGGAAGGTGACCGCATAAATTTCCTTTCCGAGTATAGGTACACTTTAACATAATCAGGCTTAGAACAGGGCGAGAGGTGGCAGAAGACTGCGTGTTTTATTATTTTTTTTCCCAGACAGGACTTACAATTTAAACTAGTACATTTATGCACAATCTGTCTCTTTTCCATATGCAACATAAAATTACCAAATCTACCTTATTATAATATTCCAAACCATTTAATGATGATG
Organism: Gastrophryne carolinensis; assembly: GCA_027917425.1. Classification (NCBI taxonomy): domain Eukaryota; kingdom Metazoa; phylum Chordata; class Amphibia; order Anura; family Microhylidae; genus Gastrophryne; species Gastrophryne carolinensis. The sequence goes on from CM051234.1 coordinate 267,140,027, forward strand.
CAGTGTAGAAATGTGGATATTGCACGTTCCCATAAAAAAAAAAAAAGTTAATATTGCATGTATGGTGCTTGACACATACAAGTCCTTGCTACTGGAAAGCAACCTGTTACCAGGGCCGACCTTAGATTAGAAGGTGCCGTCTACAGTATTGCAGGTTGGCTTTCAAAGACATAACTGACTGTGTCCTCCAATGTTCCCCACTTCTATAAAGTTGCAAATGTTTGCCCCCTCGCTCTTGCCCCACCCAGTACGAACTTCGCTGGTCAGTTAAAGACAAAAAAAAAAGCCTTTCTAAATTGTCTGACACCCCATCGGTACCCCAAGGATGATGGTGCTCTGTGGAAGGCCATTTATAGTCAGCAGATTGAATCTTATTTTCTTCAGATGTCTTGAGAGCATTTTAAGTTATTATTGGCCATTTATATATTTATACAAGTAATCATGTGCCCCCCCCCCCCCTGGTAGGAGTCTACTCTCACCTTTTTTCACGCTTTTTTGCTCTTCTATAAGATATTTTGAAGCAGAAGTATACATTTATTTTATGCACACACATATGTTAATATGAGCTATTTATTCAGTGTATTCTTTGCTAACCTGTTAGCATAATGACAGGAGTGTAGTCTAGGGCCAAAGTTACATCAGAATCAAAACAGGCCCATCAATTTTACCCTAGGAAAGGGAGGAGAAAGGAGAAATTGCAGATGATTTACTTGATACAGAGGAAGGTAAAACCATTCATGGATGGATTGATACAATCTTTTTAGTTCTATGTAGTATGAGGGCCATCTTGACCAAATAAAACATACTTTATACCATAGATTAGAAAATATTACCATTAAAGGGTGTGGTTAGTCTTAGAGCAGAACAAAACACAGGAAGTCGTGATTCCCTGGGTCCTGTTCCTTGCCCTGGGGGAGCATGCCCAGTAGCGCACCTGCTCCTGTCCCTGGCACAGCTCAATGATACAGGGAAAAATGGCCTTGATTCACCAAGAGTTGAAAACAAATTCTCATGGTAGTAAAAAACTACTGTACTTCAAATGGCTGTTGAACATTGACAATGATTGTCAATTGCACTTTTTACTACAGAGTAAAAAAAGTGCCATTGCCTTTCGTTGCCATTTTATCCGGTGATTAATAAACTGTAAAATTCTCTGGCTTTTTTCTCACAAAGTGAATTTTTACTACCATGAGAATTTTCTTCAACTCTTGATAAATCAAGGCCAATGAGGGCAGTTTGCCAAATTACATATGTCAATGTCAGTATACCCCGGGGAAGGCAGGCCCAGCTGGGATTTGTTACTCTACGCTAGGGACTAGCTTGTTCATCTAATAAAAATTGGTAAAGCTTTGTACAGAGGACCAATAGGCTGCCTCATTGATTTGGGTCTCCATAGTCTGGCCACCACCCTTATATGATCCATGCAGAAGAAAGCAGACTTTTCTCTGGTCTTGTAGGTGTTTACCACCTCTTCCCTGATGCACCTGCTCAGGAAAAAAACAGCTTGCGGCCTATTGGTGAGAACAAACAGGGTATCAGACTACCTGAAGTCTTTGGTTCTGGACAGGCCGTGTCTACATGAGCTACCCCTCCCAGGACTGGGAGTGTATGATAAGGAGGTAGCAGTTTCTTTCATGACTCAACTCACGACTGCTCACAACATACACCCACAAATATTTATTTTTAGTAACGCATTCATAGTAAAATAAAATAAGCCATATGAAGCCAAGAAGGTCTTGTCATTCCACAATTAGGATACATTCCTTTGCCAAATCAATTACTTTTGTTTCTAAATAAAAAATAACATTTTCTGATTTCCCCTTTACATAGACCCCAGGCTCAGCAAATAATAAAAACTCCCCAAACCTGGCTTGCTCAGCCCCTCTGGTTAAACAATTTAAAATAATAAACTTACCTGTCTGGTTGCATCGGTCTCTGGAATTCCTCTGTCCCGCGCCGTCTGTCGGGCAGCGCCATCTTGCCATCCCGTCATGTTCTGCGCCACCCCTCCGATCTCACACATGTACAGTGTCACTGCATAGGCTGCAATAACACTCAGCGCAAATAAGTACGGCCCAGGAATGCTGCCAGATGTCAGCGTTTTCGAAAACGCTGACATCCAAAAGGCATTGACGGGGAGGGGAAGAATGTTTAGATAGGAACATCAGAAAAAAAGCAACTTTTTTTTTTTACCAAATATATAATAAAATGGACCAAAACCCTTTATATTTAACTTTCAGCCCCAGCAAATGAGCCCCTTTATCTTGTGCCTTACTGGTCCAAAGTCATCAGGCCCGGTTCATATATTTTATATGAATATTAAGAGCATTTACGGAAAAGAAAATCTACAAAAATATACGATATTCTAAATGGAAATTATTCTGGGTTATTTCGTTATACACACCTGAAGAAGGGCACATGCCCGAAAGTTTTGGGTTCGCATCTGCCTTATAAAAATTGGGACCAGTGCCCATTTGCACCTCCAATCTGGTATGTGTCTTGCAATCCTTTTCTTTGATTATCTGAATAAAAAGGGGCATAGAGGGACCCCTGCATAACACTACTGCTGGGTGTCTACCTATTATACTTGTTATTTACTTATTTCTTTACCCCAATTTTATAGATTTGATTTCTACACTATAAAATATATGTTTTTTATTAGCAGAATAACTAACTATAATTTTCTCTAATCAAACAATACCGACCACTAACAGCAGAAAATCCAAAAGAAGAACTAATAAATTGAAAAGGCAAGCTTTCAAATCCCAGAATATGGTATTACACCTGAAGAAGAAACCAACAAGATTAAGAAAGTTTACCTTTACAATCTTTCGAGTTAGCCAATAACTGGCATTACTTAAACTTTGGCTTTTCTGCTTTCATTGCTGGCAAACACGGTGCAACTTAAATCAATACAGCAAATCTTATATGACAATTGTATTGACAGTGTTTATATATTAATACTAAATATAAAAAATAGCACACACATCAGACAAAAATATAAGATATAAATTGCACATTTCCCCAACTGCAATCAAAGTGGATCTACTTACTGACCTAATAATTAAAGCACACAATCTATTTGCAGAGCTAAAAGTCAATGCAGACCAAAACCCTGTCTACCCTGCCTTAAAGTCATAAAGACTGTAGGACTGTGTGAAAGCCATTCTCAGTTGCATCCTGATTTGGGTTGTCCTATAGTGTGAAACCACCTAAGTGGCCAGTACTGTAGACTCATCTCAAACTTAATTAAAATCGGTGCATTCCTTGCACCAGGCCAGGCATATCGGAATGTCTGGCGGCGGGTGCATATAGCTGAAAGGAGCGACCAACAGCAGATGAAACCCCAGGGTGGTTATAATAGAGGAGGGTATCAATACATGTATATTCTGCCACAGCCCACAGGGGCACTGTAAAAACATTATTAGGAATAATGAGATAATACCTGGACATTTTTTGCTTTAGGTCAGATTTTAAAAAGTAACTTCTGTTCTAGCCAACTCCTGAGACTGCCTTTTATTACACTGTAGCTACACTATTTATAGTATGTTGTTGTTGTATACCACATAATCCTTTAATTCAGGCATTTCATTTAGTCCCATTGCTACAGATGGGTCACTGAAGCAAGCATGGTACTGTAAAAGGATGCCACCCTTACAACAAGGCAGTTTGTGGAATTTTTCCCTTCTCAATTTTCCACTCAGTTGAGTGGTATTATTAAATACGTGGACAGAGCATCAAAATACAGGTCAGAGCACGGAGGCATATAGCGCATAAAATTCTACAATGCTTTGCTAAATGCATTGTTCAAAACCACCTTTGCCAGTAATATGATCACAAAAATCCCTGTTAGAATTAGCAGTAGCGGCGTTTCTACGAGTTCTTCAGGATGAAGAGAGAGGCTCCTCCCCCTAAAGAGGAGACACAGACTGGGACAGGTCTAAAATCCACCCCCTTCACCCCCCCCCCCCCCAGTACTCAGTAATGGGCAAGAAAAAAAATATTAAACCGAAGGAACAAAAAAGGGGGGGGGGGGGGGGTCCTATGGCCGTCCTGAAGGACTCGCAGAAATACCGTTACCAGTAAGTCTAACAGGGATTATCTCCCATCGTCCTTCAGGATGGCCACGGACAGGATAAGCAAGCAATTACGATTCTAAGGGTGGGAAAAAGGTTTCAATGGTAGTGTATGGAAGGTGTTAGACATAGACCTAGCAGTAGCAATCAAAATTATTTTATGAAAGCTTCTCATCTTTCACCCCAGGAAGTGGAGACTGCTATAGAATGAGCCAAAATATATGGAACGGACACATCTATACAAGAGTAGGCCCAGGATGTGACCTGTAGATTCCATAGCTATAGAGGCTTTAGATGCAGATGCCTATTCCTTTCTGAATAGGAAACAAAGAGGTGATCTGTGACAAAAACTTGGAGTGTGTTCTAATAAAATAACATTTTCTCCGAAAACAGAGGAAGGGATAACTAGTTCTTGTATGCGAGGAAGAGACTGCTGTTTTAGGCAGAGAAAGGTTACTCAAGAAGAAAAACTTAATTCAGGAATATTGAACAGTAGGGGGTCAAGGAACAGGAATGTAATCACCAAACGTCCTAATGAGGAGACGACCGTCCACCCGAAACTAGTTGAAAGTGTTAAGATGTTATCTGAAGTTGAGGGCCTTTTAGGAACGAACAATAAATCCCTGGGAGGACAATCTACAAGCCACTGGGACCTTGTGTCTCCAATGACTGCCTTGGAGTACTAGAGAATCCAACCACCACTTACCCTGACTGCTTGGGAAAGCAGTGCTGTTCCTCAATTTGAGTGATTCCATATCTGTAGGGAAAAAGGCTTGTAATTGCCAGAAGTGATGTTATAGCCAGGTAATCGTTGGGATATTGTAGGGTCATAGACCCAGGACCAGGGATGCAACTATAGGGGATGCAGAGGTTGCGGCCGCATCTGGGACCCATAAGGTCAGGGGGCTCCATGATTGTTTCTCTGCCTTATTTCTTATATTTGTGATATCATTCACATACGGAAAATACATTTAAAGTGGACCAAAACCCACATTTTTAACTAGCATCCCCTGAATTGCCCCCCCCCCCCCATGAGGAGTGCATTTTGCCAGTTTTCACTGCCCCTACTTAAATCTAATACCAGATAATGGCACCTGCTTTAGCTGTAAAGCTCTGCCGCCTCCATTCATTGGCACTATTGTGTTGGCAATGACTGCCACACCGATGTAATGACCGATTGTGTTTCAGGATGATTTAAAAAGTGAAAATATCCATTGCTAGTTCTATACCCTAAGTATTGGCAGGGGCTTTGGCTAAATGTATTTCACAAGTTCAGTGGGTTTTGGTTCGCTTTAAGTTAGTTTCCTGGTAACTATCTTTCTAAACATCCAAATGGGCAGCATACTTTTGCGACCTTATGGCTCCGTCACTAGCTAGGAACACATGACCACCAGAAATGAATAAAGCTTTGGCTCCTCCTTTCAGCTTCCAGTTGTTTTAGAGACCTGCAAATTACAAAGACCGAGCAGAACACTACCGGTAATTAAGCATGAAAAGAAATGCATCCAATGATAGCCTGAAGGAGGGAAATCTGTATGCTGCCCATATAGATGCTTAGAAAAGAAGTTACCAGGTAACTTAAGTTTTCTCAAAACATCCTCAGGGCAGCATACTCTTGAGCGGATAAGCAAGATATACCTCTACTGGGTGAGAAAGGCTGCCCAAAGTACACTCCTGCCAAAGGACTGATCCTCTAAAGTTAGCAGGTCCAAATGGTAAGCTGAAGACCACGTGGCTGCTTTACAAATCTTTTCAATAGAGGCCCCAGCTTGCTCCACCCCAAAATGTCGAAACACTTCTTGTAGGAGGAGCTGTAACTCTTTCTGGTATAGGAGATCCATAATAGGCAAAACTGATTGCACTCTGCATCCAACGGGCCAAGGTTGTTTTAGACACCCAATGCCTCTTCCTAGGACCTGAAAATGAAATGAATAAGCTATCCATCTTTCTCCAATCTTTTGTTTGATGAAGGTATTCCCAAAGACATGCTCTGACATCCAATGATTTATCCACAGAGGAATCTTTACTATCCTGACAGAGGAACAATCTCCTGTGATCGATGAAAGTCAGAAGAGATCTTCGGTAGGTAGCAGGGGTCCACCCTTAAAACTACATGATCCTGGAAAACCTAAAGAAAAGGGTGACAGCAGGACAAAGCTTGGATTTCAATGATTCTGCAGGCAGAAGTAATCGCCACTAAAAAAAGTACCTTCCATTTGAGAAATTTATTGGCGAATCCAGTACCGGTTCAAATGGAGGAGCTGTCATGGCTGACAGAACTCTAGCCAGATCCCATAGAGGTGCTAGTTTCATAAACCGGTCTAGCCTAACAGCCAGAAGAAAGCGTTTGACCAAACAATTACTGAAAGCGCTGCCAGTTGGACATTACAGTACTGATACGGAGACCCAAACCAACTCCCTCCTGGAGAATGTATGAGGGAAAGGCTGGAAGCAGGTCTTCTGTTCTAAGTCTTCCAGACTTTCAAAAAAAATCTTCCTTGTCAATCCTCAGTGTATCAGGCAAATGCAAAATTGCAGCTGGACTGCACGCGGCCACCGACTTTTAATGGAGCTAGACAAAGATTTTACTCAGCAAAATGTCACTCTTCTTCTTATCCTTGCTGACAATGCATCAACATGGTAAAAAAATCAGAACACCTGTAGTTGCCCTCTTTCATCTTAAGCTTTTATGTAATCCGTTACATAATCTGTGACAGCAAAGAAAAACATTTTCTGTAGTAATTTAAACCAAAGTGGTGTTTTAGAGGTATATATCAGATACTTCCTGACTCTGGCTTGCTAATCCTTCAATTGGCTGTGACAGAGACAGGTTTAAACCCTTCTGCATTAATTAAACTCTGCAGATAAGGGGATTGCATCTTGTGTACCAGAAGCTAGCAGGTTACTGCAGCATTCTCACCTGGAGAGGTAATGGTTGCTGTGTGATTTAGCTGTGCCCACCTTAGGATTACAGACACACAGAAATATAAGAAACTTGGACACAGCCTGCTAATAAGTAAATCACAGGTATGGGGGACAATTTTTGTTTAAATCCCAGAACAGGAAAACAATAAGGCACAACATCAAATGCTACTCTGGCAGCTACCCCCTTCAACATCCTGTATTTCAGTGGAGCAGGGGGGGGGGCCTGGGATGCTCTGGCCCATAAAATTTCCAGTGAAGAGACCATATCCGCATAGCAATGCAGTATTCTTTTAAACTGGCAGCTTCACTCATTTTGTTCAGGGATTAAAAAAAAAAAAAAAAATTAAAAAAAATAAAATTGCGGAATAGTGCAGGCAGAGTCTAACCCTTTTAGCCTCCTGTGGCATAGCCCTAGGAGGCCCTCCTTGCCCTTCATATTATATATAGCAACCAGTTATAGGGGCATGTCAACCCCCAAATAACAGCGGGTGTATACATCTTACCAAATTTCCTGAAGAGGCATCCTTATGGCTTGGCTCCTCTGCTGTAGATGCCCCGGGATCTGTACCACCCCAACCCAGGTTCTTTTGTTGCAGATAGAAGCCAGCCGGCCGCACATGTTCCAGTCTGCTTGCACGCATGAGTGCCGAGGCTATGCACCAGAAGCAATCCCTGGACCCGGAGGCGCGTTAAAATGTGACCGCGTCCAGGTCAGTCCTGCCCTCCAACTCCCAGCTTTTAAACCTGTCCCAGTTTGTGTTCTCTCTTTAGGGGGAGGAGCCTCTCTCTCTGTGGCCGTCCTGAAGGGCGATGGGAGAAAACAGCATCATTGCTTACCTTGGGGATGATTCAGCCACCGAATGTAAATTTTCACCTGGTGCTCAATCAGCCCCAAGGTAGACAATTAAATTAAATGGCAGTTTTCTGTCCTAAATAGATTTTTTTTCTGCTGGTGCTGAATAGACCCTAATGTTGCATGCCTGACTGCACTGAACAGTATAGTTTCCTGGAGGATGTAAGATGCTGTTTTTCAGGAGTTGGCCTAGGCCACTGAATACAAGTAAAGGGACATCGTAAAGCTTTAGCAAACTAAGACATTTTGGACTACTGTATTCATCCAACGTTTGGGAAAGGGAAGGCCCTTTTACAGCAATGAGCACTAGCAGGCAATTAAAAGATAATAACGTCAAATTAAAAAGGACCGTTTGTCTGATTTGATTTGTGATGGGAGGTAGGCATCCCTTAATTTAGCCCCATATTGGGCAGCAACACTTACATACTTCTACAGTCCCTTGATTCCAACCACCACGGGTTGGGGCATGTGACAAACAGCAAGCAAACATGTTCATGGAAGGGCAAAGCATTGTGAAAAACTGTCTGGTGAATATGATTGGTTGCATCAAGCCACGTGAGGAAATGCTGAAGTGGGCAAGTAGATATGACCAGTATCAGGCTTGTAGGAGTGTATGGACAATGAGGCATCTCAAACTGCCATGCCGCCCGGCTGCTGGGCTAAATGGACCAACAGACCTATTTGATGGTTAGTCTGATTTAAGCTACACTGGACATGTCTCAGATACAGGAACAGGGAACATGAGTTTTAGTGCCATGTGATTATATGGGCTGTCGAGAATCCCTTAAAAAAAAAAAAAAAATCTTATGACAAATGGTCTGGCACACTAGCTTATTAAGGAAGAGACAATAAAGCTAGGCTTTTATCAGTACTCATCGAGGGCTTCTGAACTGAATTGGCTCAATTTTTTTTTAATCTAAATTACTAATTTTGCCTATTAGCATTAAAATCACAAAATAAAATTCTGGTAAATGCAACTTAATCATTGGAGAAGTCACTGACTCATAAAGGAGAAATTATGATCACCATGAATGTGGGATAAGAATGGCCGAAATGATCTGTTGTTACATTCATTCACTCAGTCATGGTAACATGTTCTCAATTATTACAGGCACAGTAATTAGCAGCAACAGTATTCAGTGATACTTACTGTATACCCCACTTATAATCTTGACTTTAGAAATATGCTCAACATGCATAACTATGATATACATACAATTTTCAATAAACTAAACACTAATGGTATATAACTATATATAGATATATTTATAGATATATATAGGTCTATTTTGTCTCTATAAATAAAAATAAAACTTTTCAGTGCTTGTACACTTAACATACAAATTCAGCAACCCTTGTGCAAAGTAATGTGTAAGGGCAGGTTTGGTATAATTTTACAGTCCATTTTAAAGATCGCGGACTCTACGCCACTAATTAGGTGTTACAAAGGTTTTCTGTATCAGTGTCCACATTTCTTTTGCTAAGAGATGCTGCATAACATCTTAAACAACATCTACTTAATGTGAAAAAAAAAACTTTAGCTTTCATAATTGTTATTTCCATTGTAAACACACACACGCGCACACATGGGAAAGAAGAGGAGGGAAGGGAATTTAACATACAAAACAAACTGTCAAACAATAAGCATACACAGAGGTGCACCATTATATGTATTTATATATGTATATATATAAAATAACTCTGAAAGGAAAAGTATTGTTACAAGGCAAAACTGAACACTCATCACTTTTCATCACGGCTACCTGCACATCCCAAATTTGTTGTGGAGCAGCTTTTTTGTTAGGTAATAACAGTTTTAAATCTTGAAATGTAGAAATCCTTGGCTGTAAACAGTGTAAACAGTTAACACACACTGTCAGCTTTAATTCTACTCTTTGTCAATGATGAATCCTCTGCCCGAACATTTTGGAACTCCAACGACAGAACTTTCCGAACCTACAAATGCATTTCCTATACATTCACAGTAATAAATGCCCTGTAATGACCTTGGCAGAGCTTATTTAACAAATCTTACGCAGAAAAGAAAAAAAACACTGTTTTAGATCTTTTATGTGTCTAATATATCTATACATCTATACAAGTAGAAATATAGATATACGTAATAAGCTTTGATAGTGCAATTTAAGCCTTACCTAAAGTATTTGAAATGTTGAAAGTTGTGCTGATCAAAACATACTCAAAAGTCTTGAATTATTGAAGCAGCTCCGAGGGAGGCTGGTACATATTAGCGTTGTAGACAAAACAGATACCAGACTCGTGGCCTTTTTTGTCCAAAGATATTCTACTAAAAAATAAAACAGTTAACAGAAAGTAAAAATAGGGAAATCTTCTAAAATGCTATAGTTTAAGTCTTCAATAAAAAGACCTTTTTTTTTTAATAAGGTTTTCACTTGGCAAAGTGATTTATTCAGGACACTCTTGCTCTTCACTACTGTCTACATGTACATCCATTCTTTTTTCCTTATGGCTATTGTAAATTTTTCTCATTTCTTCCTCATATTTGATAAAATTGTCTCCAAACCTCGTCCACACTTTGTAAGGTACTGTGATGGTGTTGCGGTAAGGTGGCCTAACTTCACTTACCCTCAGGAATATGCCATAACGGTTAGAGCCAACATCAAAGTAGAATCTCTTATTGTCCACCCTGAATGATGTTCCTTCTGGAAGCTCAGGAGGCTCTTCTGCACCACCTCTTCTTTCTTCAATGTCTCCTTCTCCATAATCTTCAATAAGTTGAACCAGGGCATCTCTAAATTCAATCATACCTTGAGCTGGCAGAACAATGGTCTGCTCCTGCCCTAAACTCTGTCCAAAATAGCCAATCATTCCAGGTCCCCTGGTCATAGTTTGTCGAATTCTTAAAAAACGCCCTCTCTGGTTTTCCTTAAGATCTAAATAATATTTTCTATTGTCTCGTTCAATGTATTCGGTTTTCAGAACACTATGTGTTGCCGGCTCTTCTGATCCAGCAGAGCCTGATGGCGATACTGGATGTGGCCTTCTTCTGGAATCATGCTCTTTTTCACCTCCATGATCACTTCGTTGAGAATGACTGCTTCGAAGACCCAAGTGAGCATAGTGCTCAATAAAGTCCCCCAAGCAATCCTTTAACTCAGCTGCAACAGACAAAGATAATGTCAGCTTGCTTTTTCTGATGTTATCTTGACGCCCTCTACCAATCCAGACTTCTGCAATCTTTAAAAAACGGCCTCGAGCGCTTTGCTTGACATCTAAATAAAACCTTTTTTTCTGAATGTCTACTCTTTTAGATGCCAGTTCCTGAATCTCCAGATTCTGTGAGGAGGGGTAGTTGTATTGTTGAGGATAAATATTTCTGCTCATGTTTGCACCTTCTCTTTGGCCTCTTCCTCGGTCCATGTTTATCTTCTAAGTCAACTATAGAAAAGGAAAAAAATACAGAATGCATTATAGGATATGAATGCAGAATTAAAAAAAAAATGTCTATAGGAAACCTTCATCAACACAGCCTAAAGCCAGACAGCCATCTTCTAGCTCCAAAACAGCCTGACCCCAAGGTCCAGAGTAATAGGACACTGTGCATTATGGGGCACTGGCACAAGGCAAAGCACAGAAGGTAGTACGAAGTCTTCACAACTACATATTTCACAACTATTGTCCTAATTTTAAACTGAACAAAAAAGGGCTGAGATATCAATATTTACAGTTTCGCCACATGATTTTGCTTTTGAAGAAAGTGGGCATGGTCCTTGGAGCTGTGATTCTGCATAATAATCAGCATAATGGGCAGAGTCTGTAAGCACTTGAGATACTGTTGGTGATTTCCTTAGTCACAGTGCCGCGCAAAGAAAAAGGGCAGCGCTGGAGGCAACGTATATTTTTGCCTTTAGAATCACTTTAATAAAAAAAACCCAAGGAGACCTCTCAGAGACTCTTTAACCAGACGTTGAAGTTCCTGGTCATCAATTCAGCATCTGAATCCATCAATGGGTGCAGATCAATATCTGCCACTTGCCAATTTCTGGGTACCTTCCTCTTGGAATTGGGTTCTGGGAGGAAAATGCAGAAAATGCCTTAGCTACCATTGAATCTTTTAAGTGCTAGTCAACCTTCACCAAAAAATAGACAGTGACCACCCGAGCTCTGTGACAGCAAGAAAACAGGCAAGGTGATTGGGCTTACTATACCACCAGTGTATCCCTACTGTACTCGCAGAAAAAGGCATCCCAAAAATCTACCCAGCAAGGCAACATGAAGTCTTTTTGTTGGCCTTGTAGAACTTCACAGCTGCTAGTCCCTTATCTTCATCAAGTCATCACTTCCTCATTCATTTGTATGGCAGGCAAATCGTGTTCAGGTTTGATGTGCAAGCTCACTTGGCTAACCCGAAGAAGTGGTTAGCATTGCCCAGAGAGAGGTCTAAAAGGTGAAGGTGTCTGCTGCTGCCGCCCCACATGCAATGCTGTGGATTATGGGGGGAAACCTTACCTAAGCTTAACTTAACAGCGGGAGCCACGCTCGAAGCAGCACTTCTGCATTCTGAGCTACAGCCCCAGCCATAATTGAGTTTGCCAGGCTTCTGTTGGTAAGGTAAGGTTCCATATTTTTTTTTTAACCCCAAATCCACCTTAGCGCAGTGCAGGCAGCAGTGATGCTCAGCAGAGGCTGGACTTTCACTTTAACAACCTAAGTGAAAACATTTCCCTTCTAATGGAAGTTGAAAGGCAGGAGGGCATTAAGGACGCCAAATTGCACGATTTGCTAGAATTTTTGCCCAATTTAAATTATTTTTCTGAAAAAAAAAAACTATTGGTTTTAAAAGTACTATTCTGCTTTGGAATGGGAAGGGATGCTGGACTCCAAATTATGCATCTTATTCCAAACTGTGCTGTAATAATGGCTCATTGTTGATGTATGTAGATAATGCTTTGGGCAGAAATTAAGGGTTTTAAATGCTCATGTTCCAAACAGGTTGCCTCAGCACCCCGTAAAAGACAAAAAAGTAAACATCTTGGAAGTTTGTTTTTTTTACAGAAAGCTTGCCAGGAGGATAGTGCAGTTTTTCACTAAAGATGCAAAAATACAACTCAGTGAAGTACTCACCTGTAGAGTTGATATTATATGCATACAGCACGTCCTGCTCCAGTAATAGTAATAACATGTGGGTAATCCTCCGCCGACGTGCACTGCAGACATGTAGAAAACAAGCTCCTCCCGGCCCTACATATACCGAGGGACCTCCCACAAATCCCCAGCATTGAAAAGCAGTGAGAAAGAGAGGCCAGGAGAAACAACCACCCAAAACTGGCAATAATATCAAGATAACAATCACCAAACAGGGGATCCAGAACAAGGTGAAAACAGGGTGGGGTGGAGCAGGACGTGCTGTATGCATATAATATCAACTCTACAGGCGAGTACTTCACAGAGTTGTATTATTCTAAGCATACAGCACGTCCTGCTCCAGTAATAGTAATAACATGTGGGACATCCAATAGCAGTGTCCATAAAGAAGGGTGGGATCCCCAACAGAAGGCAACAGCAAGCAGTCTAAACTACTGCCGCCTGCAAAACCTTGCGGCCAAACACAGCGTCAGCTGAGGCCCTAACATCAACCTTGTAAAACTTTGTAAAGGTATGAACGGAAGACCAAGTAGCGGCCTTGCAAACTTGCTCCATAGAGGCTTGGTGCTGAAAAGCCCAAGAAGCCCCAACAGCTCTAGTAGAATGAGCAGTAAGACGAAAGGGGGGAGTCTTCCCCTCAGTAGTATAGGCTTGAACCACAGCCTGACGAATCCATTTACTGATGGTAGACTTGGCGGGTGCCAAACCCTTCCTAGGCCCATGAGGCCCAACGAAGAGAGCATCCGTCTTCCTAAAGGCCTGAGTGGTAACCAGGTAAGACTTGACACACCTAACCACATCCAAGGAATGCAAAACCCTTTCCTTAGGGTTACTAGGATTAGGGCACAAGGAAGGAAGTACAATATCTTGATTCAAATGAAATGCAGACACAACCTTAGGCAGGAAGTCTGGCTTGAAGCGAAACACCACCTTATCCCGGTGTCTCTCAAAGTAGGGAGGCTGAATAGACAAAGCAGCCAACTCAGACACACGTCTAACCGAAGTGATAGCTACCAGGAAGACAACCTTGAGCGTGAGCACAGCGAGAGCGGCCTCATGAATAGGCTCAAAAGGCGCCCCCTGCAGGGCCGACAACACCAAGTTCAGATCCCAGACAGGAACCATAGGTTTCCGAGGAGGACGCACATGAGTGACCCCCTGAAAGAAGGTCTTGATAAGAGGGTGCTGGGCAAAGGTCTTCTGAAAGAAGATAGACAGGGCCGAAACCTGGCCCTTCAAGGTACTAAGCTTAAGACCATGTTGTAAAAACTCCAGCACCCTGGAGACTAAGAATTCCCGGCAGGGAAGAGACCTGGATTCACACCAGTCAATGTAAGCACGCCATACTCTATAATAGATAGCAGCCAAAGTCTTCTTCCTGGCTTGCACCATAGTAGCCACAACAGATGCAGACAAACCCTTTTCCATTAAGATGGAGGTTTCAATAGCCAAGCCGTCAAAGCCAGAGTTAGTAAATTGGGATGGCGTAGAGACCCCTGAGTTAGAAGATCTGGCAACCTTGGCAGATCGTACTGATCTACTGCCATTTGAACCACATCTGCGAACCACACTCTTCTTGGCCACCTTGGGGCCACCAGAATCGCGGGTACCCCTTCCAGAGCGATCTTGCGCAGCACTCTGCCCAGAAGGGGAATTGGTGGAAACACATACAGGAGCCGAAACTCCCTCCAAGACATTGACAGGGCATCCGAAGCCAGAGACAGGGATACAAAGCTCGGTAGCTTGTGATTGCGACGTGACGCGAAGAGATCCACGTCTGGCACACCCCAACGGTGACACAGGGACTGAAATACCCTGTCGCAGAGGGACCATTCCCCCTGACGGGACGACCCCCTGCTCAGAGCATCTGCTAGCAGATTCTCCGCCCCCGGAATGTAGACAGCTGAGATGCATTGTACATTGGTCTCTGCCCATGTTAGAATCAGAGACACCTCCTGGAGAGCACCCTTGCTCCGGGTTCCTCCCTGATGATTGATGTAGCCTACCGCCGTCCTGTCTGAGCGTACCTGAACCGCCAGACCCTTCAGGTGCTGGGTCAATCATTCCAGCACCAATCTGACAGCCCTGAGTTCCAGGACATTGATAGGAAGATGGGCCTCCTGAGGGCCCCACCTCCCCTGGAAGCACAGGGACTTCCAGAATCCCCCCCAGCCCAAAAGACTGGCATCCGTTGTGACCGTCTCCCAAGAGGGAGCCAGGAAGGATCTGCCCCTTGTCAAGTTCCTGTGGTCCAACCACCACGCAAGGGATTGTCTGACCGAGGGGGGGAATCACCCAGCTGTCGTCCAAGGACGCTGGGTCCTTGTTCCATACTGACAGAAGGTGAAGCTGAAGGGTCCTCAAATGAAACTGGGCAAAGGGCACCGCCTCGAAGCTTGCCACCATCGAGCCCAACTGCATTCCCTGCCGGATGGAGGGATGAGGGTTCGCGAGCAGGGACCTCGCCTGCGTTGTCAGAGCTTCCACCTTCTGCGGAGGAAGGAATATCCTTGACTGAACCAAGTCCAGAATCATCCCCAGAAACGGGGACAGAGAGGACTTTGGGTGATCACCCAGCCGAAGGACTCCAGGGTGGACACCACCAACCGAGTGTCCAGCTCTGCCTGCTGCAGAAACCGAGAGGTGAGGAGTATATCATCCAGGTAGGGCAACACGCGTATGCCCTTTAGTCTTAATAGAGACATCACCCCTGCCAGCACCTTGGTGAACACCCTGGGAACCGACGTAAGGCCGAATGGCAGGGCCACGAACTGATAATGCTGATCAAACAGCGCAAATCTGAGGAACCTTTGGTGCCCTGGGAACACCGGAACGTGCAGGTAAGCGTCCTTGATGTCCACAGATGTCATGAAGTCCCCTGGACGCAGCGAGGCAATGGCCGAGCGCAGAAAATGCCTGTTTCTGACAAATCTGTTTAGGATTTTCAAATCCAGAATGGGTCTGACTGACCCGTCCTTTTTGGGCACCGTGAACAGGTTGGAATAAAACCCCATGCCCCTGTCTCTTAAGGGGACCTCGCAGATGACCCAACGAACCTGGTAGGGGGCACTACCGCCTGAATCCACCGGTCTGGAACAAGGTGTCTCCAGACATGCTCGAAGTGCTGTAGACGTCCCCCCACCCTGACGGGCGAGGGCGCCCCTTCATGCTTGGGGGGTCTTGGGGGGGGGGGCTTTGGGCCCCCAGGAGGAACCAGGACGGCGTCCTCTGTTCTTGTTCCAGGACTCTGCGCGAGACCCAGCGAAGGACACCCCTCTACCCTGCTTGGCCCCACAGTAGGGGGTCGAATGGGAGCTTGGGCCATGAAAGGGCCGAATCTGACGATTGCGCTGGGGAAACTTGCCACCCTTGGCAAAGATATCTAACCTTTCTCCAAACAGTCGCAGCCCTTTAAATGGAAGCCCCGTAAGGGCCTTCTTGTCGGCAGCCCACTGGCGTAACCAGATCGCGCGGCGTATGGTACTACCAGAGCAGAGGATCTAGCGCTCAGCTCAATAGCATCGTCCGATGCAGATAGGATATAATTTACAAAGGTCTCACAGGTGGCCAGAGCGTTGGCGGCCTCAGAGGGCAAGTCATCCGCCCCTTCCAGGGCAGTCTTAACCACCGTCCTCAGCGCCACCGCCGTGATGGCTAAGGCGCAAACCGAGCGGAGCGACGCTCCCCCAAATGCAAATGCATGACATGCCAATTGATCAACTCGCCGATCCTCTGAATCCCGCAGCGTAGTAGTGTCAGGGGAGTGCATAATAGAGGTGTTGGACAGACTCAGAATCGGGGCATCGACCTCGGGCGGCGATGTCCAACACTTAACCAGATCGGCAGGAAATGGATACTTCTTATCCACAGCTTTAGGAATCCCCTGGAGTTTGCTGGGATGTTCCCATTCTATCAGCACTAGGCTATTAAAATGAGTTTGTTCGGGAAACTCCAACCGCACCCTAGCGGTATGAAACAGATCACCCCTTTGCCGAGGGGCCGCGGGAGGGGGAGAGAGGGATAACACATCAAAGATCTGGGACAGCAGTCTATCAATGTCGTCCTGGGACCAATGATCAGAACCTGACTCCTCCTGACTCCTGGACTCGTCCTCGTAGGACCCTGAGTCAGAGAGCAGTTCCCTTTTCCTCTGATGGGGAATGTGCATAGGAAAGCAGTAAATCATCAGATTCTACAGGGAGAATAGTAGATTCAGGATTCAAATGACGCCTCTTGGCAGTAGCCTTGCACGCCAAGGAGCCAGCGATGAAATTTTCCACACTAGCCAGTCTAGAGGCCAATTCGGCGTGAGAATCCCCACTAGTATTGGGGGTTAGGCTCAAGCTTGGGGGAGTAGGGGAAGTAAGGCGTGGTGCGGGCCCAGCCTCGGAAAAGGTGGGGAGACCGGCTAGCGCCTGCTGGGCACAAGGGACGCAGACCCGTGCATTGTCACCGCTGCTAGGTAAAACCCCACAAGCTACACACAGACGGGCTTGTCCCAAGGGGACCCCTTCACAATATCCTGGGATGCCTCCATATGGTGATTATTAAATTCAATATGCCAGTAGGGATTGATGCTTTAAGCAACCCTGGATGCCCCAATAACCCGCTGGGAAGTGGGAGTAATTTCTGAAAAATGGTCTGGACCGGGCGCTATGTCGGGCCGGGAGAAGCCACCGAGGACCACTGTCTGAAAGACACAAGGGGGACAGGGATGTCAGAGCCGAGCGCGAAGAAGCAAGCTAGGGAAAAGATCGCCCATGAGGGCACTTACAGGTCTGCGAGGGGAGGACCGTCTTCACCACGCGCATGCGAGAAGGAAATGGCGCCCAGCGAACCTCGAAGGGCGGGCCAGAGCGGGCGATGACGTGGAACGCGCCAGACCGAACCACGTCCCCCCCTCGGAGAGCACGAAGCTCGAAGGCGCGCAGCCAATCAGGAGAGAACAGTAGATACGTCAGCATCACTTCAGAGAAAACGTCTGACAGAGTGAATAAGGTGATAGAAAACGCCGTAGCTTCCCCGAACAGGGCTGCCGTATGCGCCATAGAGAACAGTAAAACGCTGCGGTTAGTTAAAAACGAAAAAGTGAAGCGCGCTCTGACACCCGGTAGCGGTAAAGCCATCTATAGTGTAATTAGAGCAAGGATAGGCCATCAAACACACAACCCCCCCCCTCTTTTTCCCCCCACTAACGGGGGAATCTGGGGAGGAAGGTGACCCGAATAGAGGGTTCACTGTTAGATGGGGCATGGGGGCACTGGTGCGGGAGGGGCATCCAACTGAAGGCTCACCATTCGCCTTAACCGCCTACCCTATGGTGGGGAATTGCGGTGGAGACTAGCTCCGTAAGCACACTAGGTGCTGCCTACCTTCACCCAACCAACGCAGCCCAGGCTGGGAGGCATTAATTCACAATGAGGACGGGTGGAAATAGTCCCGCACTGCCTCGGGCTGTTAAGGCCCGCTCGCCTGCGAGAGCGTGATACTTCATGTCTTCGCAGTTCCAGCACTGCAGAGAAATCTGGGGATTTGTGGGAGGTCCCTCGGTATATGTAGGGCCGGGAGGAGCTTATTTTCTACATGTCTGCAGTGCACGGCGCCGGAGGCGGAGGATTACCCACATGTTATTACTATTACTGGAGCAGGATGTGCTGTATGCTTAGAATATACACATTTTAGATATACTGTATATTAGCATGGCAGTGTAGCTACAAGCACCATATAGTGCAAACCTGGGCACTGTACGGCCCTTTGATTGGCTCTGACCGGTCCGGGCTGAGCAGGCTAGCGGAGTCCCTCCGCTCGTGCTGCCTGCAAGGTGCCCGCCCATCCCTCTTCACAGCGGGTGGGCGCCTCCCACACTGTACACAGGCGATCACTTAAGCAGCAGCGGACTCATAAGTGCCCTGACTGAAAGCCATCCTCGGGCTACTGCTAAGCTTAAAGTGGACCAACACCCACCCCTGATCGGCTCAGGAATCTATAAGATTCCCGGGCTGATCAGCTCCCGCCCCGCGGGGCATCCGAAATCGGGATGCCCCACTGTGTGAAACCCCCCAGAAAGCCCCTAAAAACTTACCTTATCGGCGACGGACAAGTGACGGATAAGCCGCTGCCTCCCGCGCGTCCCTCTAGCAGGGTGCACGCCCTGTAAGAGGGACGCGCGAGAGGCGGCGGCAGCAGCTTATCCGATCGGGGTGCGCCGCGGAAGTGGACCAACACCCAGGATAGTGAAAATCCTGGGTGTTGGTCCACTTTAAGGGAAAGTAAGGGGAAGGAGAGTAAGGGAAGTGGGGCTGCATTTGCTCTGCCCAGTGTGGTGGAAGAGTGAGCTGCTGACATGTGTGGGCAATATCCCCCCTTTCTGTGGATCCTACCAACCAATTTTAATTTTGTTTACCATTGCTTTGGTAATTTTTATTTAATAAATTAAATTTTTTGTAAGGCAACCTCACTTTTTCATTGTTTAACTATAACATATACTCGTACCAGCTTGTCAAAACAATGCTATTTACTACTTTTTATAAAGAAATACAATTAATATTATGCAGAATTGAGTTCAGCCTTTTGGCCCGGCCCTCCACAATATTTTCAGTTTCTCACGTGGCCCCATGGTAAAAATAATTGCCCACCCCTGATATAGTGTGTTAGGTTTTCAATAGCATGCAGCTCTACTCATTTTACACTTGGTCTGATCACAAAGCAAACAAACACACCTGTGTTTAAGAAAAGATATCATCAATGTCAGGGCTTGTCAGTATCTTCTTGAAGAGAGTTACAACCCCTAGTAAAAAGACAATAAGATAATTACACAAAATATAAAAATAAAACATTTGCTTTACACAGCATAGTATGTAATGTGGGACCAAAACATTTAAAATGAAAGTAAAAATACCATTTTGTGAATACTCACCTTGTAAAATGGGTATTATAAGTATGTCACACACCCCGCTTCAAGATAATCATTACATGTGGGTAGTATGGTCTGAAGAGGGTGATTTGCAGAGATGATTGGAGGAAAGAAAGCCCCTCCCAGTCCATAAATACCTGGGACCTCCCACTCATTACCCAGAATAAAGAAAGCAGTAAGGTAAGGGACCAGGAAGAGCCAAATATTAGTCATAACAACGCAAGGTTCACAAAACGATGGATCCAGAATACAAAAGGGCGGGTTGAAGCGGGGTGTGTGACATACTTATAATACCCATTTTACAAGGTGAGTATTCACAAAATGGTATTATTCTAAGTAAGTCACACACCCCGCTTCAAGATAATCATTACATGTGGGACATCCAAAAGCAGTGTCCATAAAGGGTGGGGATCCAAAACAAGGCATAAAGCACAACTTAAACTACTGCAGCCTGCAGAACTTTGCGGCCAAAAACAGCATCCGCTGAGGCCCAAACATCACCCTTGTAAAAACTTTGAAAAAGTGTGAACAGAAGACCAGGTAGCGGCCTTGCAAACTTGCTCCACAGAGGCCTGGTGCTGAAAAGCCCAGGAAGCCCCAACCGCACGAGTAGAATGAGCTGTAACACGAAGGGGAGGATTTCTCCCCTTAGCAGAAAAGGCCCCGACAATGGCCTGACGAATCCACTTACTGATGGAAGACTTAGCGGGCGCCAAAACCTTTCTTGGGCCCAGAGGGTACCACAAAGAAGGCATCAGTCTTACGAAAGGCAGACGTTACCACCAAATAGTACTTCACAACTCGAACCACATCCAGGGAATGCAGGACCCTCTCTTTTTCGTTACTGGGATTAGGACACAGAGAGGGCAAAACAATGTCTTGGTTTAAGTGAAAAGGCAGAAACCACCTTAGGAAGGAAATCCGGGTTAAAACGGAAAACCACCTTGTCCTGATGTCTTTCAAAATACGGGACCTGAATGGACAGAGCCGCCAACTTAGAAAAACGCCGAACAGAAGTGATAGCTACCAAAAAGGCCACCTTCTGAGTAAGGGAAGACAAGGCAATATCATGCAAGGGCTCAAAGGGAGGACCCTGAAGAGCAGAAAGAACCAAATTCAAATCCCAAACCGGAATCAGAGCCTTCCTAGGGGGCCGCATGTGCGTAACCCCCTGGAAAAAGGTCTTAACCAGCGGATGAAGCGCAAAAGATCTTTGGAAAAACACCGCCAGGGCAGACACCTGCCCCTTCAGAGTATTAAGTTGGAGCCCTAGATCCAAACCATGTTGCAGGAACTCCAGGATTCTAGAAATAGAGAATTCCCTGCAAGGGAAAGCCCTAGTCTCACACCAATCAATATAAGACCTCCAAGTCCTATAGTAAACGGAAGAAGAAAACCTCTTCCTAAAGACCTTCCTCCTTCAAGATGGAGGTTTCCGCAGCCACGCCGTCAAAGCCAGCGTTGGTAAATTGGGGCAACGTAGATGACCCTGTGTGTGCAGATCCGGCAGCAGGGGCAGAACGAACTGATCTTCTGCTAACCTTACCACGTCTGCGAACCAAACCTGTCTTGGCCACCTTGGAGCCGCCAGAATTGCTGACGCTCCTTCCAGAGCCAGCTTGCGCACTACTCTGGCTACCATGGGAAACGGAGGGAACAGATACAGAAACCCCAGATCCCTCCAGTTCAGGGACACGGCGTCCGTCGCGAAGGCTAGCGGATCCTTCGCCAGAGACACAGATGCCAGAAGTTTGTGATTGTGACGGGAGGCAAAGAGGTCCACCATTGGTGAACCCCACCTGAGACAAATTGAACGAAACACCTTGGGACTGAGAGGCCACTCCCCCTTGCGGGCTGACCACCTATTCAGAGAGTCCGCCTCCGAGTTCTCTACTCCCGGAATGTGAACTGCCGAGATGCACGGGACGTGGCTCTCCGCCTAGTCCAGAATCAATGACACTTCCCTGAGGGCACTCCTGCTGCGAGTCCCTCCCTGGTGATTGATGTAGGCAACCGCCGTCCGATTGTCCGACCGAACCTGGACCGGCAAGCCCTGCAGGAGATGAGTCAGACGAAAAAGAACCATTCTGATGGCTCTCAATTCCAGAATGTTGATAGGCTCGTGGGCTTCCAGGGGTCCCCACAACCCCTGAAATTGCAGATCATTCCAGAAGCCCCCCCATCCTGAGAGGCTGGCATCCGTGGTGACCACCTCCCAACGAGGAGTCTGAAAAGACCTGCCCTTCAACAGATTGGTTGAGTTCAGCCACCACCTGAGTGGTCGGCGAGACATCAGAAAGAATTGATCCAGCGACAGAGGAGATCTGTCCCAGACAGACAATAGATGGAGTTGTAGCGTCCTCGTGTGAAACTGGGCAAAGGGGACTGCCTCGAAGGAGGCCACCATCAACCCCACCAGTCTCATTCCTAGTCGAATGGTCGGACAAGGAATGGACATGAGCGACCGAATCAATTCCTGAATCAAAAGAACCTTGGATTGAAGAAGGAACACTCTGGCCTGATCTGTATCCAGAGACATTCCCAGAAAGGATACTATCCTGGACGGGTAAAAGGAGGACTTGGGATAGTTGATCACCCAGCAGAACCTCTCCAGAGTGGATATTACCGTCCTGGTGTCCAATTCCGCTTGGCTGAATGATGATGCCATGATGAGGAGATCGTCCAGATATGGCACTATGCGAATTCCCTGCGCTCTAAGAAGAGCCATCACCCCAGCGAGCACCTTGGTGAAAAACCCTTGGAGCTGTGGTGAGACCAAAAGGAAGAGCTACAAACTGAAAGTGCCGATCTTCCACCACAAACCTGAGGAATCTCTGGTGCGCGGGAAAAAATCGGAACATGGAGGAAAGCGTCCTTGACGTCTATGGACGTCATGAAGTCCCCCTGACGGAGAGCGCGGATAGCTGAACGACGCGATTCCATGCGAAATTTTCGCAGCCTGATAAACCTGTTGAGGATCTTCAGATCCAGGATGGGCCGGATAGAGCCATCCTTTTTGGGGACCGTGAACAGATTTGAGTAAAATCCCTGACCCTGATCTGATAGGGGCACTGGCGAGATGACCTATATCTCCAGAAGACTTGAAAAGCGCCTCCCGAAGCCCCTGTGCGCCAGGTGCGTCCGGGGGCACCCTAGACCTGAAGAAAAGCGGAGGAGGACGGGACTCGAACTCCAACTTGTAGCCGGAAGACACGACTTCCCGGATCCGTTTGTCCGAAACCTCCCGAATCCAGATCAGAGAGAAGTGTCGCAGCTGTCCCCCCACCCGCACGGGTGAGGGCGCCCCCTCATTGCTGAGCAGGCTTGTTCGCAGGTTTTGGGTTATGAACCCCAGTTGTATCCTGAGCGGGCACGTCCTCTGCCCCTATTCCAGGAATCTCCTCTAGTGGAAGGGAAGGCGAAACCTCTTCCTGCTCTGGATCCGCGAAAGGAAAGATTGAAAGAAGCCGCCCCGCGAAAGGGACGTCGTTGCTTCTTGCGTTGAGGTAACTTACCCCCCTTAGCTACTGAATCCAATTTTTCTCCAAAAAGCCATAGCCCCACGAATGGGAGAGACGTCAGCTACTTTTTTGGCCCAAAGTCGGCCGCCCACTGGCGCAACCAAACTGAACGCCTTATAGTCACCATCAGAGCAGAAGCTCTCCAAGGCGGCTAACATGAAAGACAAGAATAACTCACAACGTTTAAGTCCCAGAAATTCGTCACTGTCCGGGTGCAAACCGGAAGATGACAACAAGTCTCTGACCACCGACCTGGTAGCCACCACCAGCAGAGATGAAGCGCAAAAAGGGCCGTATGGCTGCCCCAATACTGGCGAAACCATGACAAGCCATCTGGCCAATTCGTTTATCCCCTCCATCTTTAAGAGAAGAGCAATCGGGGTTATTCAAAAACGGCTGAATTGGATAACCCCAGAATTGGTGCATCCACCTCAGGGGGGGACGTCCAGCGCTTAACCGTGTCCGAAGGGAAAGGATATCTTTTATCCCAACTCTGAAGAATGCCTGGGAGCTGAGCCGGCCTCTCCCATTCCTTAGAAATAATCTTATCAAAATGCCTTTGATTAGGGAATTCCAAGCGCGGCTTGGATTCCTCATAAAACTCCCCTTGTTGATGAGGAGCAACCTCTGGAGGAGAAATAGCCAGAACCTCAAACATCTGAGCAAGGACGTTAGGAGTATCCAAAGAACTCCCTGACCCCTTCTCAGAGTCCGCACCAACGAATAGCTGGTCGTCCGAATAATCCGATTCGTCAAATAGCTCCCCTTCCTCCAGAGGGGAGTAATCTGACCAATCCAGGCGATCCTCATCGTCATATTCAAATGTCGGTGGGACCGGTGACAAATGCTTTCTCTTAGCTGGAGCCTTCTTGGCAACCGCAGAAGAAATACATTTTTCAATATTAGTCAATCTAGCACACACATCAGATTGTGACTGCCCACCCGTGACAACGTCACACGGGACACGGGCCAAGACGGGGTGGAAAGGGGAAGACGCCGGCGGTGCTGACCCAGACGTCTGGGGTTCTGCCTGCCGTGTAATAGTCTGCTGTGCACATAGTATACATAGAAATACGTCATCCCCTGTTAGGGATACCCCACAGCCCATGGACTTCCGGGATTGCCCCGAGGGGAGCCCGGTATCTGGGGATGCCTCCATACGATGAACTTATATGTAGTCGCAATGACCGAGGGAATTACGCTAGTAAGCAACCCGGGATGCCCTTATAATTGTCCCAAGTGGGAGGATTTTAACATGGAATTTAACCCAGGGACCCAAGGACCGGAAGAAGACCCCTTAAAACCTAAGGCGTTCTACCTGAAAGACTGCCGGATATAAAGGGTTACATATAAGTAAATATATATATATATATTATATATATATATCCCATAGGGCCACTCACTGTGCCTTCCTGCGTGAGGTAAATGGCGTCCACCACACACGCAGCTCACAGAGGCAGAGAGGAGCCTGTGGGCGTGGCCAGCGCTGAGCGCGCGATATGCGTAGCTCCGTCCCCTTACAGAGCGGAAAGCGGGCTCCGCAGTGGGTCTGCGCCCCTAATGGCAAAATGTGTGAGGTAAATTACCTCAGAAAAACACTATAGCGCACACATATACCGGCGCCATGGCAAGAACAGCAGCCGCGGCGCCGGTAACCACAAAGACCCCAGGGATGTAATGGGTGCGGGCCGCGGCGACGCGCAATCGCCCGGCCCCGCCCACTGTGGCCAGCGCGTGAGGGGAGATCTCCCCTCACAAGATTAATGGAACCGCCAGCGCAAATAACCGCGCCGCGGCCATTGCGGTAGTCACCGCAACAAAAAACAGTAAAGCCAGGGGGACAAGCCAGCGCCAACAGCCGGCCCCACCCCCCAACTACAACTTCTGAGGAGAAAAGTTCTCCTCAGCTCTGGCGCCAGTAGCAGTGAAACAATGCACAATAAATAAATCCTAACTCTGAGGTAAAAAAGGTGGCCCCCGACATTTTATCCCCACCACCACAGGAGAAGGGCATCAGGAAAGGGGGGCCAAGGGACAGGGCATCCCAAACCGGGGTCACCAGCCCGGATAACCGCCTACCCTCTGGTACAGGGTCTCACGGTGGAGCATGGCTCCAGAGCACTAAAAGTGCCATTCTACCCTCACCCGGGATACAGCCTAGACTGGGAGGCATGTGTATTGGGACTAATAAAAAACATAACCGGGTGGAAATAGAGAGAAAAGCGGGCCGGGAATAAACCCGGCTACCTGAAATCCCCCTGTGCAAGGAGGAGACATCATCTTCTGACTTGCTCGCCGTCTGCAGAGATGGAAAACTGGGTAATGAGTGGGAGGTCCCAGGTATTTATGGACTGGGAGGGGCTTTCTTTCCTCCAATCATCTCTGCAAATCGCCCTCTTCAGACCATACTACCCACATGTAATGATTATCTTGAAGCGGGGTGTGTGACATACTTAGAATATATAAGTTGGAAATCACAAAATTATTTAGGAAAATCCTAGGTGGTCATGCTTCTCCTATGTAAAGCTTAATGGCACCAGCATATCATTATGCAAGAACTGTGGATGACCTTTAATTTTGAAATGTGAAACAAATATATGGTATTTAGAGAACTGCATGTATACATCAACCCCTAAGAACTGTGAGGATCAGCAAGGCAAAGACATTTTCTTAGAAGCTGGCTGTATTTCGTTTCCCAGCTTCCTTGCTTCATAGAGATAATCTGGAAAAGGTTTTAGGATCACTTATTAATGTTCCTAGGACATCCCAATTTGAGAGGCCCTGTTGTGAATAACAGGCAAATACTCACCCAGTTCTGGGTTCCTGCAGCTTCTGTAAAATGCAATAAACATCAGTGCAACAAAAAGGATAAAGAGGTGGAATGCCTTAAGGTTGTAGGGTCAGGAATAAAACAGTTGGGCGTGAAAGGAAGCAGGCAATAAAGTGAAAAGATAAGGGTAAAATTGGAATTAATGTGTAATCTGCGACACAAGGACTGTAGTAGTCTGTGTGAACACCGCCATGGAAAACATGTCACTGTTGGAGCAAAATTAAAAGAGGATAGTTCCTGGAAGAAACCTACTGTCCTATTTCAGACTGTGAGAGAGAATCATGATCAATAAACTTAGAAGATTATTAAGAGACTTCCACAAAAGATTCACAGTAGTGTAGTGTATTTTGGGGAGATACACCTTTCCCTATTTAGGAACCTCAATGCTGCTTTGAGCAGAAAGCTTTGAATATCTTGTTCATTTTAGATTCGTCTGTTTAGCCTTACATTACAGAGGAACTTTGGAGGCCCTGAAATTCATCATTTTTACACCTTCGATTTTTTGTACCATCATCTAATTTTCCTTGGAGTCGGTCAAACAAGATCAAGTTATATTTATAATTAAAGTTATCTAAAACTTAAACAGACTCCCTACAAGATGAGGAACATCACTACATAGAATAAATCGGCCCTACAGAAACTAGGGGATGCTCCATCGTTTTTAAGGAAGACCGTTGTTCCAACATTGTACAGTCCACTACCCAAGAGGATCCCCCAAGAATCTGAAGCTTAGGATGCCTTTGGGTGGTGGGAAGATTAAGAGTTTATCCCTGTGTGGGTTGTATCATTTTTCAGCATATTGCAGACTGAAATTAAAGACACGTTTGACAGCAGGATGCTTGGATTAAGGTGGTCCTAAAACAACATAAAATGAAAGTACTTAAAATACCATTTTATATAAAAGTGGTCTCACACCCTATCCCCACCCCCCAAAAAAGAGAAAAGGACCATTATGTGCTCTGTTGCATTGACTGAGCAGTAAGTCCCTGTTTATTGCTTCCTTCCAGCGTTGGATGACATTTAATGAATCACACTTGGTTCCCACAACCTTACAGAGCTTTCCCATTCAGAAATCTGCCAAGCTGGGTGGCAACCACACTATGCAATTTATACAATGTATCAAACATTCTCCAGGCATGCTTAGTCTCCTCCACCACCTTGAAATTGTCTGCAGAACATAGGAGCAAGCAGACAAAATACAAATCTGTTAAAATTCTCCAGCTACAATTGCCTGTGGCATGAGTGGCCCTGAATGCAACACCCTTCCCAGACTCCCTTGATTGTGAGAGTCTGCTGTGGCAGCGTATTAAATCTTTAGGGTGTTTACCAGTTACAGTATTGATATGGACGTTCTAAATTGATTGCTGCCTCGTCTGACCTTTTGCCTAAACCCAAATTCTCACCTGGACAACTCCTTGGTTGCGTCGCTTGGTGGACTGTGCTGTGTATGACTAATTTTAGTTTTCTCACCTTCCTCTAGTGTAACAATAATACTTTGGCACAATACTTCCAGGACCAATTACCTGTGTATAACCCCCCCCCCCAAACAGTTTTTGTGGTCTCAATGATCATCCTTTGCCCACTGAATTCCTGAAATAACCATGTACTGCTTTCTGAGGCTGAACAGAGGCTCAAAAATAAGTGAAGCGTGCAACTTTTGAATGGGGGCTGACATCTAAACAAAAGGTGTTTACTAGTTAGGAAACAAGATTTAAAGATAGAAATACAATTGCAGCACTATAGGGTTTTAATTAGGCTTTCCCATGGACTTCCTTAA
Source organism: Gastrophryne carolinensis (assembly GCA_027917425.1). NCBI lineage: Eukaryota > Metazoa > Chordata > Amphibia > Anura > Microhylidae > Gastrophryne > Gastrophryne carolinensis. The sequence goes on from CM051234.1 coordinate 267,168,046, forward strand.
CTGAGAGGTGGCTTGCTGGTTGGACTTTTAATACTAGGTTCTCTCAATCAACAGGCTCCTGAACTGGAATGCCCCACCGAGTAAACCCCCCATTTGCCCCATAAGCCCAAAACTGTGCTACGAGGATAATGTCAATTTCTTCTCACGCTATCTTCCGGATCACTTGTGGCAGTATTTTAAAAGGAGGAAAGACATAAGCTAGGTGAAAATTCCAGGGGTGAGCCAGGGCATCCACTACTAATGCACCTTCCTCCCTCGTCAAGGAGTAAAACATCTTGCATTTTGAATTGCTTGAGGTGGCAAAAAGATCTATCTAGGGAAGGCCCAATAATGTCACAATTTGAAGGAACACTTCCTGGTTTAGACACCATTCGGCCTGTTGAACTCTGAACTGGCTAAGAAAATCTGCAATCGCGTTCAGGGTACCCTTCAAATGAACAGTCGAAATGGACAGGACCTGTTTCTGTAAGGGAAATAGAATTGCATTGGAGAGATATATTAGTGATGAGGATCTGGTCCCGCCCTGATGATTTATGTATGCCACTGTGGAAGTGTCAGGTAACAGCGGGTCACTAGATCCAAACTATCCATCAGGGACCCCTGGACACACAGACCTCTTTCCCCAAACCCCCGTCCATTTGGCCAATAGGCCCAAAGCCTGCGGACACAGATTCTTGGCGAAGGCAAAAAGATCACTCAAGTTCATATTCCATCATAGCCAAATGTTTGTTATCACTGCCTAGTGTGCTTATAGCATTAAAACCTTTATTTATGATGGAATATGAATGAATACAAATGCTGTTCTGAGTAGTGGGTTACAGTGAGTTACACAGAGATATATAATAGTCAGTTTCCTTAGTATGCAGTTGCAGAGTAGTGGTGATGAAGAGCTCCCACAAGAGGTAAGTGGCAAGCTTGTTGATGGGCACCTCCACCATGCATGAACCGTGACCTTTCCGGAAGGGACACCCCCTGGCCCAGGGTCATGCCCTTTTATGCCTCGGGACCCTTTCACTCCTTCCCTTCTGTGGGCCGGATTGTCACCTCCCACCGTTCTGGAGATTGCTATAGCCCCTAAAACCCTTTAGGGGTTATAACTTTGAGCAGGGGGGTCGTATGGCTTTGGATACGGCAACAAAAGTTTGGGCTAGATGCTGGGCATCTGATGAGTCCAAAAATGGGGGTCCCGAAATGGGTCAGAACCTTAGATCTGCATTTTTTTAGGTTTCTTATATCGCAGGGCCCAGAGAAACCTACCTCTACATGCGGTTTTGTGAGCCAGTTCTGGTTCTGTACCTGGCTTGGTGCTGGGACACAGGGTGGCCCAGCTATGGTCCGATTTGTGTTGGTGCCGCTGTTCTGCGATGTCTTGGTGTGACCATCTTCAGACCCACTGGAGCCTTCTCAGGCGAGAGGAGTGAGAGAATCAGCAGGGAGTCTGTGATCTGCCCTGCTCAACCCATAAATGCTAATTCTCCTTCCTGGGGAGATTAGAACCTGTGCATATTTATGACTAGGAAGCCTTAACAGGGGGAAATAAAGGGGAACTCTGGACTTGTATCTGTGGATTTTTCAAATTTAACTGGATCGTTCCTTCACAGGAAACATTGTTGGAGTGGATCTGTACACCTCTACCTGAGATTCCTGGGGAAAAAATGATCCAGCACCAGCTTGACCGCCATTAATTCCCCGAAATTGGAGGATCGGCCTGCAAGGTTTTGTGGTCACCTCCCCTGGACATTCTGCATGTCCGAGTGGGCCCCCCCAACCCCAGGAACTGGCATCTGTAGTTATAACTACTGGGTTACTTTGCTTCCACAGTCTTCCTATTTTTAGTACCTCTGGATTTGTCCACCAGTGGAGACTTTCTAGCACATTTTCTCCATTAGAATTACCTGATTCAATGAGTCTAGACACCTGTCCCAAAAGATCTCATATAAAGTTGAGCCCATGGCAGTGCCGGAATTGCCAGTGTCATGAGGCCAAACAAGGTCATGATTAAACTGACAGCAACCTGAGGGCAACCTTTAACCCTTTTAAGTGGCAGCCTACCTGGAGTTTTTGTCACCGTTTGTTGCCACAGCATTTTGCACTATTTTGCGCTCCCCATGTTCAAATGCGATTTTAGAAGGGATTTCCAGGAAAATGATATTGTTTTTTTCAGCATAGTCTGGGCTTTAACATGAAATGTCGTGTTTGTCATTTTTTAGGTGTATTAATATTTTTGGGTGAAATATGTGAAAAAAAATTAAAAAAAATCTATTTTTTACAATTTGTAGTGTTTTTTTGTAATAAAAAATGTAAGTTTGTCAAAAAAATCTTATTGCGTGTGACATTCCAATTCCTCCCGGTTACAGCGGTACCACATATGTATAGGTAGACACCCTTTCCCGCCCAGGAGACTTCCCCAAACTGAAACAGCACTTTAGGGGATTTTCAGATAAAATACAACTATGCTATGCGCACCTTGCAGTTTTTCCAGAAAAACAACCCTTCAAATTTGAAATACCCCAAACAAACTATATATTCTCTGGAAGTACACACCTCAAGCTTTCTAGGTGTACCAGGCTTGTTGATGTGGCCACAGTTTTCTGGAAGTAATCCCTCAATGTAATCTTTGGTTGCAAACAGTTTCCCTAAAAAAAAGGATAAAAATACAATTCTGTGATTACTCACCTGTAGAATTGGTATTATACGTATACAGCACGTCCTGTTCCAGAATATTCCTTACACATGGGTAATACATCCACAAGATGGTTCTGGACTGCAGAAAACAGCTTGTGGCTCCTCCCGACCCTATATAAGTCAGGGACCTCCCACAAATCCCCCAGTATTTACAAGCAGTTAACAAGAAGCCGGGAGAACAATAACAACCAGAATTAAAAAATGAACATATGAACAATCACCATACAGAGGTAACTAGGAATAATAATAACAAGGGTGGGATGGAACAGGACGTGCTGTATACAGATAATACCAATTCTACAGGTGAGTAATCACAGAATTGTATTATTCTAAGTATACAGCACGTACTGTTCCAGAATATTCCTTACACATGGGACATCCAATAGCAGTGTCCGTAAGGTAGGGTGGGATCCCCAAAAAGTAACAGCGGGAAGTTTTAACCACTGCCGCCTGCAGAACTTTGCGACCAAAAGCAGCATCAGCTAAGGTCCTAACATTAACCTTGTAAAACTTAGAAAAAGTATGAACAGAAGACCAAGTAGCGGCCTTGCAAACTTGTTCAACAAAAGCTTGGTGCTGAAAAGCCCAAGAGGCACCAATAGCAGAAGAGTAGAATGAGTAGTAAGGCGGAAGGGAGGCTCCTTCCCCTTAGCAGAATAGGCCTGTACCACAGCCTGATGGATCCACTTGCTGATAGTGGACGGAGCCAGACCCTTCTTAGGTCCAGACGGGAGCACAAAAAGAGCATCAGTCTTCCTGAAGAATTCAGTGGCCAAATCCTTCAGTCCTGACCACATCTAGAGAGTGTAAAACCCGCTCCTTAGGGTTACTAGGATTAGGGCACAGAGAAGGCAAAACAATGTCCTGATTGAGATCAAAGGCAGACACAACCTTAGGCAGAAAATCTGGCTTAAAGCGAAACACCACCTTGTCCTGGTGTCTCTCAAAATAAGGGGGCTTGATGGAAAGCACCGCCAACTCAGAAACACTACTAACAGAAGTGATAGCCACCAAAAAGACTACCTTAAGAGTCAAAATGGACAAAGGGGCCTCACGCAAAGGCTCAAAGGGAGACCCCTGCAAGGCAGATAAGACCAAGTTCAAATCCCAGACTGGTAACATAGGCTTTCGTGGGGGACGCACGTGAGTAACCCCCTGGAAGAAGGTCTTGACCAGACGATGGTGAGCAAAGGATCTTAGGAAGAAAATAGCCAAAGCAGAAACATGACCTTTGAGGGCACTAAGTTGAAGACCCAAATCCAAACCATGTTGCAGGAATTCCAGAATCCTAGGGATAGAAAACACCCGACAGGGAAGCGACTTAGACTCACACCAGTCAATGTAAGCATGCCAGACCCTATAGTAGATGGATGACGAGGACTTCTTACTAGCCCGAATCATGGTATTAACAACAGAGGCAGGCAGCCCCTTTTCCATCAAGATGGAGGTTTCAGCAGCCAGGCCGTCAAAGCCAGCGTTTGTAAATTGGGATGGCGTAGCTACCCCTGAGTGAGCAGGTCTGGATCCTTGGGCAGAGCATACTGATCTACCGCCAACAGCACAACGTCTGCGAACCACACCCTTCTTGGCCAACAGGGGGCCACCAGAATGGTTGGCACCCCTTCCTGAGCAATCTTGCGCAGCACCTTGCCCAGCAGAGGAAAAGGAGGGAACACATAGAGAAGCTGAAAGCTCTTCCAATACATTGCTAGTGCATCCATGGCCAAGGCCAGAGGGTCCTGGGACAGAGAGACAAAGACTGGAAGCTTGTGATTGTGACGGGACGCAAACAGATCCACATCTGGCTGACCCCAGCGGTGGCACAGGGAGCAAAACACCCTGCTGCTGAGGGACCATTCTCCCAGGCGAGAGATCCCCCTGCTGAGGGAGTCTGCCTCCAGATTCTCCACCCCGGGATGTACACAGCTGATATGCAGGGAACATTCTCCTCCGCCCAAGACAGTATCAGGGACACTTCCCTGAGGGCCCTCTTGCTCCGGGTCCCTCCTTGATGATTGATGTAGGCAATCGCCATCTGGTTGTCCGAGCGGACCTGAACCGCCCGACCCCGAAGGTGTGGAGTCAATTGGTCGAGAACCAAACTTATCGCCCTCAATTCCAGAATGTTGATAGGGGTGTGGGCCTCCTGGAGGACCCCACTGACCCTGGAATTTCAGGGATTTCCAGAAGCCCCCCCCCCCAACCTGTCAGACTGACATCTGTGGTGACTGTCTCCCAGCACGGGGTCAGAAATGATCTGCCCACCAACAGGTTTCTTGAGTCCAGCCACCACGACAGAGACCGTCTTGCCAGAGGGGACAAACCTAATCCAGCTTCGGCTGATGCAGCCAAATCAGGCTGAGACTCCCCGCTGGTATGCTCCTCGCAGGGGGTCAGATGTAGGCGTGGGGGGGTAGGCGAAGCCCAAGGGGGTGCAGGTCCAGCAACAGGTAACCCAGACTGCAGTGCAAGTACCTGCTGGGCGCAGGATACACATACCCTGACATCATCACCGATTGGGGATACCCCACATGCAACACATACCCAGGCTTGCCCCGAAGGAACCACAGGCCCATTATCCCCAGAAGCCTCTATATGGTGATTTGAATGGCACAGTAGGCCAGTAAGGGTTAACGCTAAAGAGCTACCCGGGATGCCCCCAATAAACCGGGAAGTGGGAGATAATGAGGGGAGAAGGCCGGGAGAAACCACAGGACCGAAGCTTCAACCCGCCTGAAAGACAAGATTAAACATTCCCATGAGAATAAGGCATAAGAAAAAAAACAGAAAAAAAATCACCCCACCAGGGCTATTCACGGACCGCAGAGAGCCAGCAGCACGCAGCAGGAGACAAAATGGCGTCCGCAGATCTCGAGGGGCGTGCCGTGGAGATATGAGGTAAAATGCATCATCCACAGAGCCGCCCCCCCCCGAAGAGCGCGAAGCGCGCCCATGTGATCCGGCCGGCCAGTAGCTGCCCGGCATCTCTGAGGTGAATGGGGCTGCCATCCGCGGAGCGCAGTACAAACGCGCGGAGGCGCGTTTTAATAAAAGTGACAAAGCACAACATATGTATACAGTCTTAAACTACTAGACAACCCCCCCCCCCCCCCCGAAGATCTCCCAAGGGGAGAGTGAGGGAGTATAACGGCAAAATTCCCAGGGAGAAACGGCGCCCAGGGACTAAGATGAGGAGTGAGGGTGGAGGGGGAAAATGGGCATAGGGTTTAACTGCACAGGATAAACCTGGCAAAACCCATGAGGCAGTGGGGGCATCCCAACAGGCTCACCATTAGCCTAAGCCGCCTACCCTGTTAGAGCAGGGACTGCGGTAGGAGCCTAGCTCCTCAGCACCATAGTGCTTCAATAGCCTAACTTTACCCGAACCTTATCAGCCGAGGCTGGGAGGCAGTAACTGGAACAGAACGGGTGGGAATAATCCTGCAGACAATAAGCCCCGCTCACCTGCGCCACAAGAGAGCTGTCTATCTTCTCAGCGCAAACTGCAGAAAAGAACTGGGGAATTTTAGCAAAGCCTTTGACACTGTACCACATAAGGAGCTCATAGATAAGTTATTGAAGGTAGGACTCAATCCCTGGATAGTTCAGTGGATTTCCAGTTGGCTGAGGAATCGGTATCAGAGCGTTGTTGTAAATGGTGTGCAATCTGAACAAAGGCGAGTTACAAGTGGTGTGCCGCAAGGCTATGTCCTGGGCTCCATTCTTTTTAATATATTTGTAAGTGACATAGGAGAAGGCTTGGTAGGAAAAGTTTGTCTGTTTGCTGATGATACAAAGGTTAGTAATAGGGTGGATATTCCTGGAGGTGTCTGCAACATGGAAAATGATTTAGCTTTACTGGATAGATGGTCAAAACTGTGGAAACTATAGTTTAATGTCTCTAAATGTAAAATCATGCACTTGGGTAGAAGGAATCCCTGCTCTGAGTACCGTGTGGGCAGCACTGTGTTAGCCAGGACCTCGGAGGAGATAGATTTAGAGGTACTGTTACTGATAGCTGCAAGATGAGTGGACAGTGTAGCCAGGCAGTGGGAAAAGCAAGCAGGATGCTCGGCTGCATAGCTCGAGGCATCACCAGTAGGAAGAGGGAGGTTGTGATGCCGCTGTATAGAGCCCTGGTGAGGCCACAGCTAGAATACTGTGTGCAGTTCTGGAGACCTTACCTGCAAAAATACAATTCTGTGAAATACTCACCTGTAGAATTGGTATTATACGTATACAGCACGTCCTGCTCCAGATATAGTAATAACATGTGGGTAATCCTCCGCCTCCGTGCACTGCAGACATGTAGAAAACAAGCTCCTCCCAGCCCTACATATACAGAGGGACCTCCCACAAATCTCCAGCATTGAAAAGCAGTGAGAAAGAGAAGCCGGGAGAACCAACCACCCAGAAAATGGCAATAATATCAATGATAATCACCATACAGGGGATCCAGAACAAGGTGAAACCAGGGTGGGGTGGAGCAGGACGTGCTGTATGCGTATAATACCAATTCTACAGGTGAGTATTTCACAGAATTGTATTATTCTAAGCATACAGCACGTCCTGCTCCAGATATAGTAATAACATGTGGGACATCCAATAGCAGTGTCCATAAAGTAGGGTGGGATCCCCGTGAAAAAGGCACAGCCAACAGTAAAAGCGCTGTCACCTGCAACCATGCTACCAAGAGCAACGAGAGCAACGCTCTAACTCAACCTTTTAAATCTTGTAAAGGAGGAACTGAACACAAGCAGAGGACTAGCCAGCTTGCTCAACAGAACCTAGTGCTGAAAGGCCCAAGCCAAGCACAAGCAGTAAGAGAACAAAAACCAAAAGAGAAGAAGAATCTTCCCCTAAACGAGTTGGCCAGAGTAACAGCCTAACCATGCTGCTGCGAAAAAAGGGTAGCCATGGCAACCTTAGAACTCTCCCCATCGGGGAATATGAACCCAGGCCTCAGGCGAGACCAGCAGGAATACTGAAAAACAACGCTAACAAGACTCAGCAAGAGCCGAAACGTTTACTTTAGGCTCAGAAGGACAAAACCAACCGAGCAAGACCAATCCAAAGGGCACCTACACGCGTGGTAGCAATCAGATCCGGTACATAAGGATGGAGACACCTATAAGCCCCAAAGGGCATAATCCCTACCAGGGACAAGAGACAGACCAGGAAATCTCCAACACCTGTTGAGGGATACAGATCCCTTTAGCTCAGAGTAATCTAGACAATAGCCCAGAGGCCGGAGGGTCTGGAATAAAGGAGAATAAAAACACCGCCTGGACCAATTCGGCATAAGGCGGAACACCCTCACCTCATGGTGTACAGAGATATAGAGATAATATATATATTATATATATATATATATATATATATATATATATATATATATACACACAATGACTAGGACCGCTAACAGAGCCATCCTTTATGGCACACTTCTGACTGAAGCAACCGCCCCAGAAGAGCGATATGAGGGAAGGAACAGTTCAGACAAGAACCTGAATAAGACCCAAGGGAACTCTTAGCAGGGCATCCGGATAAGTAACCCCCCCAAAAGGGAGCATAGAATTCCCTGGGGAACGCACCTGAGCAACCCCTGAGGAATGCGCAACACAGAAGATTGAACTAGACTTCTGCAGTAGGCGAACAGGGCGAGCCCTGAAAACCTTCAGAGAACTGAGTTGGGGAGCCAACTTCAACCGTGCTATAATAACTCTAGGACCCAGGAATAGGGAACATCCCGCAGGAGAGAGAGCTAGTCCAAGCAAAGCAAACTAGAACAACATACTCCAACATAGCCGGCAGAAAAGGGAGAAGAAGAGGAGGGAGCTAGGCCTAGCCCTCCAATAGAGAAAAGACACCCCGAGATACCCATCTCCAATAGGGTGAAAGGCAAACCAATCGCCTAAAAGGCCTGTAGGTAGGGGCGACGTAGTAAGGAGCCTGAATAGGCAGAACAGCCCTCTTGAGAGGGCATACAGTACAACTGTCTTCAGCAGAAAATCTGCGAACCACACCCCGCTGGGCCACCCAGGGCCCCCAGCATAACGGTTCTCTCTTTCTACAGCAATCTTATGCAGAACCCCGCCCAGCAGGGTGAAAGAAGTTAAGACATATAGAATATAATGTCCTGACAGAAATAATACTAGGCCCTCATGACCAAGGCCAGAGTTCTGGGACAATAACCCAGGACAGAGTCCCTGTAATAGCAAAGGGGCCACACCAGTAGGGACGCAGTGAGACACTAGAATAGAACCTCCTGCCACAGTAGGACAGCCATCGAAGCTAATACCAATGAAGTGCAAGGAATGTAAACCCCCACTTAGATCAAAACCAGAACCTTCTTGAAGGGTCAACCTGTTCCGAGACCTTCACAGATAAAAAAAAGGACAAACCACTGTCCTCAGACTGACTGAGAGTCCCAAAAAGGACAAGTCCTGAAGAGGAGTAGTCCAGCAAATCAGAGCCCACCAAAGGCTCAATGTGTCAACCGAAAAACAGTAAGAAGATGGATCCCCTAAGGGGCCCCCCTTAGGGACCACGGGGGATTTCAGAAGAAATAAGACCCCCCAGTCAACCTGTAAGACTTGGTACCCATGGTGACCATCTACAGGGAGAAGCAAGAAGGAAAGGAATGGTCCCAGACATCTTCCTTGAATTTACAACTTCAAAAGGAACCCCCGTAACAAGGGGGAGCATACTGACCTAGTTCCAGGGGTGCTGGAACCCTGTCCAGGATAAGTAACCTAAGGTGTCGCAGGGCCCAAGGGCTTCTGAGAATAAGGGACAGCATCTGGGCCACCACCAACAGGCCCACCAGCTGCAAGGTGAAGGTAGTGTGACATCAAAGAGGGCAAGGCCTTTTCCATAATAAGTCCACATATAGCAGAAGGAAGGTTCTAACATGAACCAATCTAAATGCCACCCCGTAGGGAGATACCGAACCAGGGGACACTAAGTAAGTGATGTGCCTGAGCACCAATCCACTCCCAAGGAGCCACAAGTCAATAGCCAACACGGCCTGATGCAAAAATAGGAAGCAAAGAAGGACAATCAAGTAGAAACTAGCACGGACGCCACACAGGCACGTCCAAGACACCACTCCCATACTCGCCTTGGTGAGCCGTCTGGGAGCAGGAGAGGAGCCAAAAACAATACCTCAATCCGCAGAGTTGGACCTTCAACAATGGCTGGAAATGGCCTAGGTGTCCTGAAGGCACAGGGGACTAAAAAGGGATTATAGATCCTCACAGGCATCATGAGGTCCACTGGACAAGAGCGCCTGCGGCCTAACAGGTACATACCATGTAGGAACTGCCTGTGAAAGTATAAATGCTAGGCCCAGAATGCCAACCCGGGTCAGACTGCTTCCTCCCAGAGGGAAAAGGAAATGTGGATGCAAACACAAGTCAAGGGCCAACCTGTAAGAGAGGCCGGACCCTGCACGCCGAACTCGGCCTGCCTCAACCCCCGAAGGGAAAACCGGGACTAGAAGAACCCTGACAACCTTAGAAAGGGACAGCCCAGCAACTCCATTCTGCATCCAGGGGGACTACCTCCTGTAACAACCTGAAAGAAGCATGGCGCCCTGCGATAGGAGCCCAGTGCTGCGGCAGTCCCCTCGCCCAACATGGCGAGGGAGTCCCTTCATGCTTGTGCAGTTTTGGCAGATTTGGACTTCGCCCTGCCGGAGGTTCCAGGGCGTTGCCTGCCCCCCCTGGGGCAGGCCTCCACTCCAAAAAGTTGGAAGCACACTTCTGGTTCGCGCTTGACACTAACGTAGAGAGGGGGAGGGGTGTCCCTGCCCCTGGGAGGCCAAGACGGCCTTCTGCGCGAGGGTGCCTTACCCTTTTTTCCAAAAAGGTCCAACCGGGCCCCAAATAAGAGCCGTCCTCTAAAAGGGAGGCCAGTAAGAGCCTTTTTAGTATCATAGTCAGCCCCCCACTGTCGCAGCCAAAGCAGGCGGCGAATAGCCACCACAAGAACAGAGGTTCTAGCGCACATTTTAATAGTGTCATCCATCGCTGAGAGAATAAACCTCACAAAAACATCACAATCAGACAGTGCATTAAAGACCTCCCAAGGGAGATCCTCCGGCTGGTGGTCAAGTATCTTCCAAAGAAGGGTCCTGGTGGCCACCGCAGTGACGGCCGCAGCACAGACCGGGCGCAGAGCTGTCCCTGCACACGAAAAGGCGTGGGAAGCCAGTCTGTCAATGCGCCGGTCGTCAGCATCCCGAAGGGTACGATGAGTAGAGGCTGTCATGAAGGGAGGGTTAGCAACCCCAATAATAGGTGCATCCACCTCGGGAGGGACTGACCAACAGTCAACCACATCAGGGGGAAGAGGGTACTTCCAATCCCAGACCCCCGGAACCCCTGTAAGTTTACAAGGTGATTCCCATTCCTTAGATATAAGAGCCTGGAAATGATCCTGTTCCAGAAATTCCAAGCGCGGCGTCGCCGTGTGGAAACTTTCCCTCTTGGGCTTGGGAGACTCTCCCGGAGGAGAGATGGATATACTCCAAAGATCTTAATGAGTAATTCATCAGTGTCACACAGGCCCCAGGAACCAGGGCCAGAATTGTCACGGCTCCAAGGTATCTCGTCTGAGGAACTGGAACCTGAGAAAATTTCACCTTCATCAGAAAAATCAAGGTCCTGCATAGCAGCAGATTCTTCAGTTTCAGCGGGAAACATAGAACCAGGAGGCGTCAGGAACCGCTTCTTTCCAGCGCCAAGCGCTCCGCCAGACTAGACATCACCTGCTCAGCCGTAGGTAGCCTGTGCGGCACCACCTGCTGGTCATCCCCGCTCGAGTGAGATTTAAACACGGGGAGACAGGTGTATTGAAGCGAGGTGCAGCCACTGGTAAAGCTGATTGCAGGGCCAGTGCTTGTTCAGCACACGGTCCGCAGACCCGTGCTCTGTCAGCATCAGCATGGGGTTGTCCACACGCAGTACACAGCCAGTCTTGTCCCCGCGGGAACCCGGACACATAATTCTGAGATGCCTCCATATGGTGATTATCTAAGCAATATGCCAGCAGGGATTTATGCTGTAAGCAACCCTGGATGCCCCAAGACCCGCTAGGAATGTGGGAGAATTTAAATGTGAACCCGTTTAAGATATATATCAGGCCGGGAGATGCCCCCGGAATCTTGGCGTCTGAAAGACATAAGGAGAAGAGTGGGTGTCAGAGCCATGCGCAGCTGCAAAAACATATAAAAAGGAGTCACCCGCGAGGGCACTTACAGACCAAGGGAGGAGGGGAACCGCCACCACGCGCGCGAAGATCAAAAAAAAAATGGCGCCCAGCGAACCTCGAAGGGCGGGCTCGATGCTCGGCCGTGACGTGGAGCGCGCCAATTCAAGTCCCCGCCCACTCCAAAGAACGCGAAGCTCTGAGGTAATGGCAAGGCAAGGATACAATCACACGCTTAAGGATTCGTCGAAAAACCGTTACAGCTAGTAAGGAAAAGGCGCTACAGCCTCTAGACGACGCAGCAAACTATGTATAAGACATACGGCGGCAGCCGAAAACCGAATAACGAGCAAGCAGCGCGGCTCTGACATTTCAATGTTAATGAAGGGCAGAAATAAGGCCATAAGCGTGACATACTGGTACACCGGGACCGCCACACACATACCCCCCCCCTTTCTTTTCCCCCTAACTAGTTGGGGAAATGAGGGAGGATGGCGACCCTTTACACAGGGTCCAGCACTACCCGGGGTACGGGGCAATAATGCGGGAGGGGCATCTACTAGAGGCTCACAATGAGCCTAAACCGCCTACCCTATGGTGGGGGATTGCGGTGGAGCATGGCTCCGTTAAGCACACACGGTGCTGCCTACCTTCACCCGACCAACGCAGCCCAGGCTGGGAGGCATATTCTTCTACAAAGAGGAAGAGGACGGGTGGAAATAGTCCCGCAGGGCCTCGGGCTGTAAAGCCCCGCTGCCTGCGAGAGCGTGATACTTCATGTCTTCGCAGTTCCAGCACTGCAGAGAAATCTGGGGATTCGTGGGAGGTCCCTCGTTATATGTAGGGCCGGGAGGAGCTTGTTTTCTACATGTCTGCAGTGCACGGCGCCGGAGGTGGAGGATTACCCACATGTTATTACTATATCTGGAGCAGGACGTGCTGTATGCTTAGAATAAGACATTATTCAAATAGAACGGGTCCAAAGGCGGGCAACAAAAATGGTAGAAGGACTTAAACTTAAAACTTATCAGGAGAGACTTAAAGAACTTAATGTGTACAGTCTGGAGGAAAGAAGGGAGAGGGGGGACATGATTGAGACCTTTAAATATGTGAAAGGATGGAATAAGGTTCAGGAGGGAAGTGCTTTTAAGAAGAAACTTAATGATAGAACAAGGGGGCACAACCTGAAGCTAGTCGGGGGGAAGATCAGGAGCAATGTTAGAAAATATTATTTTACAGAAAGAGTAGTAGATGCTTGGAACAAACTTCCAGCAGAGGTAGTTGAAAAATCAACAGTCACTGAATTTAAACATGCCTGGGATAAGCACACATCTATCCTAAGATAAAGAGTACATACAGTATACACATAAGGGCAGACTAGATGGACCGTATGGTCTCCTGCCGTCAACCTTCTATGTTCTATGTTTCTATGTTTATATGCAGTGGGAAAAACACCCGACATAAGAACTATGCATGCTCGGAAAGGTAATTTAATACAAGAGTGAAACCATATATCTTTACAAAAAGTTATAAGCAAGGCCTTTTATGAGTCTGGAGATAAATGTGGGAGAATGTTGGCCAGGGCCCTGAGAGCAGAGAGGGCTACGACGTACGTACCCAAAATTACAGACTCTGGGGGAAAACTAGCTCATAGGGTGGAGGCCATAGCTGAGGTATTCCGCAAATTCTATAAGGATTTGTATAACCTGCCCGCACCCAGGGAGGGAGGCTTTATGGGGAAATGCATGCGGTACATTGAGGGTTCGGGGATGTCCAAGCTTTCGGCTCGGATCTGTGCCAAGCTGGAGAGCCCCATCTCATTGTTGGAGCTTCATAACGCCCTAGCTAACTCAGCCACAGGCAAGATGCCGGGCCCTGATGGCCTGCATCTCCAGTATTATAAAAAATATTCCCCATCTTGGGCTAAACTCCTTCAAATGCTGAACTGCATTATTAGGGGATCCCCCCCCCCGTGGACTCACTCAGGGCGCACATTGTGGTCATCCCCAAAGAAGGAAAGGACCCGAATCTTTGTGCAAGCTTTAGACCGATCTCGCTCCTTAATACGGACATGAAACTTTTCGCCAAGGTCCCGGCGGCTAGGATTGCCCCGCACCTGCACTCGGTGATAGGGCCAGACTAGGTGGGTTTTGTGCCTCAGAGAGGCTAGAGACAATACCACCAAGGTTCTAAACATGATCCACCTGGTGCAGAATCAGAACGTGCCCTCCCTTTTGCTCTCTACCGAAGCAGAGAAAGCTTTTGACAGAGTGAACTGGAGCTTTATGTCAGCGGTGCTCAGTCACGTTGGACTGGGCCCGAACATGTTAAGCTGGATTGGAAGCCTCTACAGCCTCTACAGCTCCCCCTCGGCGTCGGTGAGAGTAAACGGCTTCCTGCCTGGTTCGTTCGAAATCAGGAATGGGACAAGGCAGGGCTGCCCCTTGTCGCCCTTGATCTTTATTTTGTCTCTTGAGCCCTTCTTGTGCAGGGTGCGGGGTAATCCGGACGTCAAGGGAGTGGGGAATGTGGTGGGACACTATAAGGTCGCGGCTTATGCTGATGACCTTATATTCTGTTTATCTCATCCCAAGGTCTCGCTACCTAATCTTATGAGGGAACTCAGGGAGTACGGGAGCCTCTCGAGCTACAAGATCAACTTCCAGAAGTCCGAAGCCCTTAATATCAACATTCCCCCTCGTAGGTTCGAAAACATCAAAAAATCCTTCCCCTTCAGGTGGGCCTGCAATAGCATCAAATATCTGGGGACTAACATTAGCAGTGATCTCCTAAAAATATTTGCCATCAACTTTCCCCTGCTTCTGAGAGATTTTGAGAAGGAGACTGCCAGGTGGGGTGGGGGGAGACTCTCTTGGTTTGGAAGGTGCAATGCGGTCAAAATGTCCCTCCTACCTCGCCTGCTTTACCTCCTACAGGCTTCCTCGGTCATATCTCCTGAAGGTGCGCTCGGTCTTCACCAGATTTATCTGGGCTGGAAGGAAGCTGAGACTGAAGAGGGAGATCCTGACCAGAGTGAAGGACCAGGGGGGCGTGGGCGTCCCTGATCCAATACTCTATCATGCCGTGGTCCATCTCTGTAGAGTGGTCGACTGGTGTGTACATGGCCGGAGTAAGCAGTGCGTTGGCTTGGAGCAGAGCTTCCTTGGAATTCCTCTTAAGGGGGTGCCTTGGGTCGCGGGCGAGGGAGATAAACTTGGGAGGCATCATCCCACTATAGGCCCTACTCTGAAGGTTTGTGAGACCGCCTTCCGTTGCCCCCTCCCCCATGTACCCAGTCTTGGGAAATCCGCGCTTTACGCCGGGGTGCGAGGGCCATCAGGCGAGAGCTTGGATTGCAGCGAATATATATAGCACGGGTCATTTTGCCTCGGATGGTGGTTGGGCGGACCCAAGTGCCCTGGCCCTGAGGGCTGGGATTCCGGAGTTCTCCAGGTGGCAAGGGATGCAGCTTAACCATTTTCTGGCTTCTCTGCGGGAGTATAGGGAGGGCAGACAGATCCTTACGTCCTTCGAGGAGATGTGCTGTAGTACTGAAGTGGAGACACGTCCTATCGAGGATCTATAAACTTCTTGTGGCCCCGCCCGACCTGGAATACCCCCCATACTTGGGAAAGTGGGAAAAGGACCTTAACTTGTCATGGACCCCTGAGCAGCGTCGGAAAATACTGGCGCGCTGCACAGGTCCTCAACTTGTACCCGGATTCAAGAATGCGGGTACAAGTTGCTCTCAAGATGGTATCGAGTTCCAACGGACCTCAACAGATGGTTCCCTGACTGCCCCCCTAATTGCTGGAAATGTGGTGGAGAGAAGGGCGATCTTTTGCACATCTTTTGGTCTTGCCCTTTGCTTGGGGAGTTCTGGAGTCGGGTCAGGGGGGTCACGGAGAAAGTCTCAGGAGTAATGATACCCGACGACCCTGCTCTCTGTCTCCTTCATGTCTCGGAGATCCCTCTGAAACGCTACAGGTACTCCATAACTTGTCATCTGCTGAATGCAGCAAAAGCCTGCATCCCGCGGATGTGGAAGAGCAAGGATCCCCCCTCTATAAGTCTGTGGTGCCGAAGAGTGAATGATACCATGAGGTTTGAAAGCCTCATGTCCTTGCGCGACAGCACCCATGAAAAATTTGCCATGGCTTGGTATGGCTGGATGATGTATACGGAGTCCGCGGAGGGTAGGGAACTCCTTTGCCAAGAGCAGGCACCCCCGCCTCCTCAGCTCTCCCCCTCTGAGTGCTGAGCTAACATCGTGGGTGGCGATGCAGACACGACCTGGACGGACTGTCACAGATGTTAGGTCCGCACTGAGCTGTCGGAGAACTCTGATCCAACTGGTTCAGAATGTGGGCCCCCTCCTCTTCTCCTCTCCCCCCCTCCTTTCCTTCTTGTCCTTCTTTCCTCTCTCTGGTGTCCAACTCCATACTTTCTTACCCCCTTTATGTCAATGCCAATGACCGCTACTGTGGAGACAGTCAACAGCTTGGAGGCTTCGCTCCTGAACAGAAGAACGTACGGAGAAATATCGTTGCCAAATTTTACCATATTTTCCTTTATTAGATACAACATATTGACATTGTATGCTTTATTGTAAATCGCGTGTTGGAACTGTTCTTAGAATGTGTTCTCTTTTCTCTCTTGAAAATCTTCAATAAACACAGAATTATAAAAAAAAAAAAAAAAAAAAAGTTATAAGCAAAAAGTGTTACATATATACATCTGTACAAATGACCGCTAGGTGGTGTAAGTAAGCTGGTCCCAGTCCTTGTTTTGAGCTTCTCAAACAGAAAGATATAGTAAACACGATTAGATACAGTCTAAGCATATAGGAAACAGTTCCAAGGTATCTGATGAAGATTTGAGAGGCGCAAATTCAATACCATGCAGCAGATAACACAGCACACAATACACAGCAGATAACAAAAGGAACCTACTCAACGTTTCGGCGAATGTGCCTTCCTCAGGAGTAGCGGTGCCAATGGGGTGGTGAGAGTGGCCTTTTAAGGGGTGGCTCCATCTCTGGCCCCGCCGCTGTCATCGCTGCCTGAAAAGACTCCTCTGGCCTCTCGCAGTGTGGCAGACAACGCGGGAGCGCCGGGAACGGGTGAGTTTGTTTTTTTTTAATTTATTTTTTATTTATTTATTTTTTTTTACATTCACCCGATAAGGCGCACGGACATTCCCCCCCCCCCCCCCCACTTTTGGGGAAAAATAAGTGCGTCTTATAGGGCGAAAAATACGGTATATAGGGCCGGGAGGAGCCACAAGCTGTTTTCTGCAGTCCAGCGCCATCTTGTGGATGTATTACCCATGTGTACGGAATATTCTGGAACAGGACGTGCTGTATACTTAGAATAAAGCAGAATCAAAGCCACATTTTCCTAAAAAACAAAACTATATACAAACAAGAAAAAACAAGTTTAATCTGAAAAATACCATTCTGTGAATACTCACCTTGTAGAATGGGTATTATAAGTATGCAGCACGCCCTGTTCCAGTAATGATTCATTATGTCTGGATATAGTCCACAAGAGGGCGCTTTACTACAGAGATGGCAAAAAAAAAAAAGAGACCCCTCCCGGTCCATATATACCCGGGACCTCCCACTAAATTCCCCAGTATAAAAAAGCAGCTTAAAAAAAAAGCTTAACAATATGAACCAGGAAACATTCACCATATAGGAGGATCCAAGAACAAAAACTCAGGGTGGGATGAAGCAGGGCGTGATGCATACTTATAATACCCATTTTACAAGGTGAGTATTCACAGAATGGTATTATTCCAAGTATGCAGCACGCCCTGCTCCAGTAATGATTCATTACGTCTGGGACATCCAATAGCAGTGTCCACAAAAGGGTGGGGATCCCAAAAAGGCAACAATGCGCAGCTCAAACCACTGCCGCCTGCAGAACCTTGCGGCCAAAAACAGCATCCGCTGAGGCTCGAACATCAACCTTGCAAAACTTGGAAAAGGTATGAACAGAAGACCAAGTAGCAGCCTTACAAACTTGTTCAACAGAAGCCTGGTGCTGAAAGGCCCAGGAAGCCCCAACAGCACGGGTAGAATGAGCAGTGACTCGAAAAGGAGGATCCCTCCCTTTAGCAGAATAGGCCCTAATAATGGCCTGATGAATCCATTTACTAACAGTAGACTTGACAGGCGCCAAACCCTTCTTGGGACCCGAGGGTACCACAAACAAGGCATCCGTCTTCCTGAAAGGCGCTGTAGCCACCAGGTAGTATTTCAAGTTCTGCCAACGTCCAGAGAATGCAAGGCCCTCTCCTTGTCATTACCAGGATTAGGGAAGGAAGGAAGCACAATGTCCTGATTGAGGTGAAAGGCAGAGACAACCTTAGGCAAGAAGTCTGGTTTAAAGCGGAAAACCACCTTGTCCTGGTGTCTCTCAAAGTAGGGGGCCTGAATAGACAGAGCCGCCAACTCAGAAACATGCCGGACAGAAGTGATAGCCACCAAGAAGGCAACTTTCAAGGTGAGAATAGACAGTGCACCCTCATGCACAGGCTCAATTGGAGGACCCTGAAGGGCAGACAATACCAAATTCAAATCCCAAACCGGTAACATGGGTTTGCGGGGAGGGCGCACATGAGTGACCCCCTGGAAGAAAGTCTTGACCAAAGGATGAAGAGCAAAAGACCTCTGGAAGAAAACAGCCAAAGTGGAAACATGCCCCTTCAGAGTGCTAAGCTAAAAACCCAAATCCAGGCCATGTTGAAGGAACTCCAGTATCCGAGGGATGGAGAACACCCGACAGGGAAAAGCCCTAGCCTCACACCAGTCAATGTAGGTCCGCCAGGTCCTGTAATAGATGGTAGAAGAGGATTTCTTCCTAGCCCTGACCAGAGTCTGAACAACCGAATCAGACAGACCTCTTTCCCTTAGGATAGAGGTTTCAGCAGCCAGGCCGTCAAAGCCAGCGTTTGTAAATTGGGGTAACAGAGCCGTCCTTGAGTGAGAAGATCCGGAACCGGGGGCAGAGGATACTGATCGACCGCCAGCTGCACGACGTCTGCGAACCACACCTGGCCACCAGGGGGCCACCAGAACAGCTGGCACTCTTTCCTGAATCAGCTTGCGCAGAACCTTGCCCAGAAGGGGAAACGGAGGGAACAGGTACAGGAGACCGAACCCCTGCCAGGACAGAAACATGGCATCCACCGCCAGAGCCAGAGTGAGACAAATGCTGGAAGCTTGTGATTGTGGCGAGAAGCAAACAGATCCACGTCTGGCATCCCCCACCTGTGACAAAGGGACAGGAAGACCTCACTGTTGAGGGACCATTCTCCCCGGCGAGAGGCCCCCCTGCTCAAAGAGTCCGCTTCCAGATTCTCCGCTCCCGGAATGTAAACCGCAGAGATGCACGGGACATTGTCCTCGGCCCAAGACAGGATCAACGACACCTCCCGGAGGGCACTCTTGCTCAGAGTCCCTCCCTGATTGATGTAAGCGACCGCAGTCCGGTTGTCGGAGCGAACCTGAACCGGCAGGCCCTGGAGGTGAGACGTCAGCTGCGCTAGCACCAACCGAACCGCCCTCAGCTCCAGAACATTGATGGGGGCGTGGGCCTCCTGAGGGCCCCACAGCCCCTGGAATTGGAGGGCTCTCCAGTAGCCCCCCCAACCTGACAGGCTGGCATCCCTAGTGACCGTCTCCCAACACGGTGTCAGAAATGATCTGCCCCCAGAAGATTCCTCGAGTCCAGCCACCACAGGAGGGACCACCAGACCAAAGGAGATTGAACAAAGACCTAATCCAGAGACAGGGGACTCTTGTCCTAGACCAACAGAAGATGGAGCTGAAGGGGTCTCATGTGAAATTGAGCATAAGGAACTACCTCGAAGCAGGCCACCATCTGTCCCACCAGCTGCATCCCTTGCCGGATGGATGGATGAGTGCTGGACAGCAAGAAATGAATCAGAGCTTGAAGAGAGTCCACCTTCTGCTGAGGGAGGAAAATCCTGGCCTGAATGGTATCCAGAGTTATACCCAGGAAGGGGGTCACCCGGGACAGGGAGAGTGAGGATTTGGGATAACTGATCACCCATCCGAACATTTCCAGGGTCGCCACCACCGTCCGGGTGTCCAATTCTGCCTGCTGGAGTGAATGGGACGTAACGAGAAGGTTACACCTTGGTGAACACTCTGGTGGCAGAGGTGAGACCGAAGGGAAGTGCCACAAATTGGTAGTGTTGTTCCTCTACCGCAAACCTGAGGAACCGCTGGTGCCTTGGGAAGACCGGCACATGAAGGTAAGCATCCTTGATGTCTATTGAAGTCATAAAGTCCCCCGAGCGCAGGGAGCCGATAGCGGAGCGCAGAGTTTCCATGCGAAAACATCTGGTCCTGGTGACACCCTGGCGAAGTGTCGATCGGACACGTAACGCGTAGGTGACGGCTGTGACGGGCGGACCCCTGGTGACAAGTTAAGTACCATTGTTATCATTATCCAGATCTTTTTTGATTGTTGTTGAATTACCAAACTGTTGTTCACCTTTCCAGTTCTTTCTCACAATTGTGGTCTGTAGCTATACACTTACACTCATTGATTGAAGATGTATTTTACTAATAGCACTTTGGTTTTCTGATGTTTTTTCAAATCTCACTCATTTTGTTAATCACATTGAGTTTGCATTTTTCACACAGATATACACTTTTATATTTATTTGTTTAACTATCAGAGGTCACATTGCTTCCTCTACTCCTAGATTCATTTCTTTTTCTCTACACTCTGGGTATATTCACAGCATTTTGTGTACATAGTTAAGGCGATTATATTGATGTAATAGTCACCCTGATCGGGATACCCCCGTCTGTGTTTTGTGTTTTTTACCATTGTCTGTATGTCATGTAGATGTCCATTTGATACATATGTTACTTATTAAAATTACCTTTTATATATTCTTACATTCAGCGTGCGGCCTTGTGTGGGGGTTGGGGGGAATGGTCTAGGCTCCTCCCTTTTTCTGGCTGTTGTGTAATCTGGTCCTGGTGAACTTGTTGAGAAGTTTTAGGTCCAGGATGGGTCTGATGGAACCATCCTTTTTGGGAACTGTAAAGAGACTGGAATAGTAACACTGACCTCTCTCTCCTGGGGGGACCTGACAAACAACCCCCATGGCCAGAAGGTTTTGTACCGCCAGAAACAGACCCTGAGCTGCCCGAGGGTCCGTAGGAACCCGTCACTTGAGGAATCTGGGAGGAGGCCAGTCCGCGAACTCCAGCTTGTATCCGGAGGAGATAACCTCCAGAATCCAATTGTCTGAGACTTGTTGAACCCAGACCTGAGCGAAGAGCCGCAGCTGTCCCCCCACCCGCAAGAGTGAGGGCGCCCCCTCATTGCTGAGCGGGCTTGGCAGCGGATTTGGGTTTGGCACCCCAGGAGGATCCGGGTCAGGCACGGCCTCTGCCCTTGCCCCAGAAATCTCCCTTTTGTCCCGCAAAGGATACCCCCCTGCCTGACCTAGGCCCACGAAAGGAGGGAGCGAAGGACCCGGAGCCCCGAAAGGGTCGCGGCTGCTTTTTGCGTTGGGGTAACTTACCTCCCTCAGCAAAAAGGTCCAAACGATCACCAAACAGGTGCAACCCTTTAAAGGGAAGCCCCGTGAGAGCCTTCTTAGCAGCATTGTCGGCTGCCCACTGGCGCAACCAGATAGAGACAACCAAGGCCTTTAGGTAATCTGGTCACCAGAAAACAAGATTGAGGGATGGATGCAAATTCTAATCGGTATCCCCTTTTTAGTGTCTGTAGCACAAATTGATTCTGGGAAATTGCTCCCAAGGCAGCAAAAAACCTGCTGAACCTTCCCCCACTGGGTAGTCTGTCAGGACTCTTGAAAACAAACCCTTTTCTTAGGTCTAGTCTGTGTCCAACATTTCTTTTGCTCGCTTTGTTTACCCTGCTTTACTGTCTTAGAGCCATCTTGCCTCTGACTGTGACGCGGAAACTTTCGCTTTTTATTTGGGAACTTTTACCTGATTCACTGGAACAAGTTTAAAGCGGTCCTTCACTCTGAATAAGAATCTTATATGTTTCCCACACCCTGCACATACAGATTGCTCACATTAAAAATCATCCTACCTGCATCTACTGCATGTTATGAGTCTTTAAACATCCAAGATGGCGGCTCATGGAACATCAGGCAGCCTGCAAACAGGAAGTGCCTTCTGACTGTGCTGCTCTGCATTCTGGGACTGCTGACCTTTTCCTGACCCTGCTCTGCTCTGTCTGAGCAAAGCACAGCTATAACCCCTGTATTTTATCCCACTCTCTTTTCCTCAGTAAGTGTGATGCTTCTGAGTCAAAATGGCGGCGCCCGTATCCTAAAGAACTTAACAGAGTTGCAGCCCAGTGGGGGGGGGGGGGGGGGTGGAAGAATAATAATAAGCGATTAAAAACTTAAAATATATTAGTTTTAGATGCTGGGGAATCGTTTAAGGGTTTGACCTTTTTAATAAATTATGGTGAAGGTCCGGTTTAACTAGTATCTAGGTCTTCTCCAAACAAGAGATTACTGTGAAATGGGATGCCACATAATTTAGCCTTAGAGACCAGATCGCCTGATCATGTTTTCAGCCAAAGCGCTCTTCTGGTACAAGCTACCGTAATAAGGTCGTAGATTTGGCCGTGGCCTTGGTAGCTTCTTCTGAAGCAATCGGAAGGAAACTGCTCTAAAAAGGGTAGATAAAGTATCTAGAATACTTTCAGGTTATTGAGCCATATTTCCATGCGCCTGGGAGCAAAGTCAGTTGCCAGCGTCGGTCTAAAGGTAAAAGAGGCTGCATCCCAAGCCCTCTTTAGAATGCCTTCAATCCTGCGTTCCATAGGATGACGGAGTGCCCCCATATCCTCAAGGCTAAAATCCGCTGCTCTGGAGACCTGACCCAATGGAGAATCCAATTTTAGACATTTGCACCATGGTTCCATGTCCTGGAGGGAATGAGGGAGGCAGAAAAAATGTATTTTCTGGGAGCTCGCATTCAGATTTGATATCTTTAAGAGCTGAGTGAACGGGAAAAGCTGTCCTATATGGATAACGGTTTGTCCTCACACTTAATATAATCTATAAAACTCATCCAAAAATCCTGCAAACACTTCCAGTATTGCTGGAATCGGAGGCCCCCCTGGAGCCCTTATCCTGTATTCCCTCATTAAGTGGGTCTTCTGAAGAAAGTTCACCTTCACTCACTTCCACTACGACAGATCTGGTTTCGATTTGAACAGGGGCCAGACTGGGTAAATTAACGGCAGGTATAGATGTGACCAGGGAAATTAGAGGTTTAGTGCATAGACTGGAGGGTCCTTACTAGGGGGGGGGGGTGAGTGCGTCAGCAGTGAGTACCCCAGGAGCTGATCCAGGAGGATTGCGAGTGTTAAACAATGAAGCAATCTCGTTCCTCATAGCTAGGATCTCCCTTTCAGTGAAGGCATGTCTTGCAGATAGACTTCTGCAGGTATCTGGAAGTATAACGCTGCAATATTCAAAGTGGGTTTAGGATCGTTAGGCTTTTCTTTAGGGGAGTCTTTGTCTTTATTATTGTCCTTTGCTATAGGTGAACTAGGCTAACAGACAAGTAAAATAATGTTTAGCATACATACCCCCATACGACTAGGATGCAAAAAAAAAAAAATAAAAAAATAAAAATCAGGATTTATACGTTACTGTTTTTTCCTGAGCCATTTTGTATGGAGTGTAAGGACCAGTAGAATAAATCTTGGATGCACCTTTCGATATTTGTGCCTAGTACTTCCAGACTGTTGGGCCAGAAAAAAAAAACTCTCCTGTGCACCGAGCGTGGATGGCAAATGCGTTTTTTAAAAGGGGCAGTGCACAACTAGTGCGGTGTAAAAAAAAAAAAAAAAAACACCATGTGGGACTGCCCTGGTCACATGTAAATCTCGAGTGAACTATACCCGAAAAAGAAAGCTTCCGCGGGGTCTCTTGGAGCTGCAGGTAGCATAATAAAAACAGGCTGCAGCCCAACTGTCCCATGGTTCCCAGAGAGGAAACACAAAGAACTGAGGTGGGGGGGAAGGGGTGGGGCTTTTAACCTCTGTTCAGTTTTGGGTTTCCGCCCAGAGGGTGGAGCCTCTCTCTACGTGGGTCGTGATGAAAGGAGAAAAATATGAGGACAAAGGAGCTCGAGCTGGTTGTGATACAATATGGGGGGAAAAAGGAGAGGAAAGGTGTCACCTAGTTGTGACTCCTTCAATCTTTTTGGGGTCAGCTCCTGATTATGTTCTTACAAGGTTATAGAACCCCTCTTTTTACAATTTTTTTTGGGGGGGGGGTGTTCCTCACCTTACCACTTTTGGAGTTTTGTAGCAAGTTCTCAGATTGTAGCAAGAAATTCTCAGTTGCAGCAAGTGGTAAATACCCTTTGGTGTAAACGAGTTTCTCACTAGCTGTGCTTCATCAGTACACCTTTTGTAATAAAATATAAAGTATAGAAAGTATATGTTGTCTATGGTTTCGTACATCATATATCATGTAATACTTTAAGTACACTTACTTGGAGGTATGGGACTAATTGGTATAATGCGGGAGTAATCTCCTCCGCTGAGGTATCTATGGTAAGTACATCAGTGTCGGGTTATCTTTATGGTACGTATATGAACTATATTATTGGTATCGTTCTGATTATCATGTCTATTATAATTTCCATGTATGTATGTATGATTATTACCTTGTGCTCAGACCACTCATTAAGTGCTCTGCAAAAAAAGCATATTTTTTATAGAGCTCATTAGAGAATTCACATTACAAAGGCCTCTTTCTGCCCCTTAGTTTTGTGATCAAAAGGATTGATTAACTTACTTTAGTTCTTGCTGCGCTGCGCAGACCTTTTTATTGGTCTGGTGGTGCCGATTGTATACCGTGAGGCTTTTGGGGTATCTCTCCTGGTGAGCCCCATACATTGCTGCTCGTTTTTTCATGTGTGTGTGGATTCACGCCTTTAAACCTCTGAGCGCGCTCCGTTCGCTCACTCGGGCCGCTTTTGTGAGGGGAACTCCCCTCCCCAGGTTCCTGTTCTATAAGTGGCAGGAACAATAAGAGGGAGCGGCTCCTGTATGTGGAATCGGGACCCCTGCTCTCTCCCCTGGGCATCCCCTTCCGGCTTTACACAGCGTGCTGTCGCTTTTAGTGATGGCCGCCATTTTCTTGGTTGGTTTCCATTACCTACTGCATTGCGACTGCATGTGCTGTATATGCGGCCACCATTTTGTTGTAGCCTCGGGCGCGTTACTCGACGCTCCATTCTGTCCAGGCGTTTTTTTTTGTGCAATTATTTGATTCTGTATCAGTTTTTTTTTTTTTTTTTTATATATTATACTTCCACTTCATTCTGGATATGAGCCTCTCATTTTATCATTATAATAAATATAATAATCTGAACGATACCATTAACATGGTTCATATACCTAGAGATAACCCGGCACTGATGTACTTACCATAGAGTTACCTCAGCGGAGGAGATTACTCCCGCATTATACCAATTACTCCCATACCTCCAAGTAAGTGTACTTAAAGTATAACATGATATATGATGTACGAAACAGTGGACAACATATAATTACGTTTGTTCTACACTTTTATTACAAAAGGTGTACTGATGAAGCACAGCTAGTGCGAAACGCGTTTACACCAAAGGGTATTTATCACTTGCTACAACTGAGAATTTCTTGCTACAATCTAAGAACTTGCTACAAAACTGACCCAACACAGAGTTGTATAAGCAATAAATGAAAATCATACCCCAAGATATGGATTGGAGAAATGATATTTGTTTTTTTTGTTTTTTTATTTAATGACGTGTGTGATATATATGCTCATACAAGAATGTATAGATTAATAAGTTAACCACTGTACAAAACAAGGTATAGTTCTAAAACCCCAATATTTGCACCCCCGCCCAACCCCTAAAGTGGTAAGGCAAGGGACAACCCCCCCAAACAAAAACGGTTGTCAAACAAGTATAGTAGGTTGCTCAGATGGAGTGGAAAAATGGTGCAGATCAGCCTGTGCTTGTCATGGAATGCTGGGTTGCAGAGAAAAGGGACTCAAGGAAAGTGTGTTTCTCCAGTTATAGTCTCTAAGGGGCAGCTGGAAAAGCACTTTATAGGGCCCTGGAGTCTGGCCAGCATGATAAGCATGGTGGATCCTGCTGGACACTCACTCCAATCCAGAAAAGCTTTAAACTGGAATAACCCCCTCAAAGTAAAAATTATGCATCTGGATAGTGCACCAGCGCTATCTAGATTGCTGCCAAAAATGTTGGTCTAACCTTTTAAATTCTGTTGAAAAATCCACGTTAAAGCTGATAATGGCAGCTTCTAGGACCTCCATAGCCACAAAACCAGAAACCTCCTAAGCTTAATGAAAAGAGGTGAATGTGTACCTATGCCCAGCAAAACCCAAGTGACCAGTGGTGATGGAGGTTTACCTGATGTGGGTGAATCACACAGATGGGTATTGCTGAGCTAGTGCAGTTAAATTACAAGCTAACAAAATGACAGGGTGTTGTGTGTTGGAAAATTCTATGAGCCCTGAGTGTGTCCAGAAGTGTTTAGCCCCATTACAAGAGTTAAAGCTGGACCAAAATGCAAATGTTGATGAAAATGTCACTGATTTCTGTGACCCTTGGTTAAAGCGGACCAACATTCAAAAATGACTTAAACCAGACCAATGCAACAAACAGTGCTCATATGCATCCCTACTCCGGGCAATTTAGATAGAAAAAGGTAAATTAATTTTTATTTTCAGCTAACGCTCACTGGGATACATTTTAAAAACAAGATGGCCGCTTCATGGGCTTGCAGGCCACCTGCAAACAGGAAGTCATACTGGGCTTCCTGTTACTGTGTATTTCAGTTACGTCAGTTGGGAGAGGATGCTCCAAAATGGTCGCTACCTTTTTCCTATTGTGCCAGGCTGTTGGTCCAGTTTAAATGTTCAGACACCAAAGTTAGCGGAAGAGTTAACCCAGAGTGTGCCTGCTAATATAGAGTCTGAAACTTGCCTGCCAGCTAGGTCAGAGACCCCCCCCCCCCCCCCCCCCCCCGAGTCTGACCTGCCCAATGCAGATGGAGGCCTAGAAAGCGATGCAGGGCCTCACATTACAGACTCCATACTGTTGCCTGCTAAGGATCAGGTTTACCATGGGGTAAAAGCAGCGGTACTAAATGAGTGTAATTGGGGCCCAGGTGATAGTAGTTTTAGGACCCAGACAGTCCAGAGTCTTGTCCTAAGGAAGACCGAGTTATCAACAGCCCTAATGGATCACTCTGTGACATGAGAGTGAACCCAGGCTTGAGATGGGTGGATGATGGGTGGGTTGATTGCCAGGGGCAACATCAAGCTTACACATGGTGAGTCTATGGTGCCATCAGGAGGTATAGAAAAATGTACATATAAAAGTGTTGCAGTTTCAGACACAAGCCAAAATGACAATAGGCTGTGGATTTACCAGGCCTATGTGCCGTGGAATGTGCAGCCGGTGATGGATTGTAAAAGAACAGGGGTATTCTTAAAGGAACAGAAACAAGCTGCTGTAAAGGCAAGTTTACTGCAGTTTGTTAAAAAAGACAGCAGTCACAGATGAGGGTTTTGGATTTAGAGATAGCCTGGAAAGTGGTAAAGCGGCCCACAAGAACCAGCTACTACAGAGAAACTCTGGGTCCTGAGAGTGAATCTGGGCAGGAGATGGGCCGATGGACTGGAAAGAATGTGGCGGTTGCTATAGGCAACGAGATTAGAACAAGTACTGGGGTGGTAAATGGTGATGCCGTCTCAAAAAGAATCCAGATGAATGTCTGTGGAAGTTCACCAGGCTTGAGCCCCGTGAATATGCTACCAGCGATGGATTGCTCAGAGATGGTACATAGTGGTAAAGAAGTTACTGGACTCACTTCTTTAGAGGAACAGCCCGAGTTCCACTCCTTAGGACATCCCAAATTGAGATGCCCCGCTGTGTGAACCCCCCAATCGCTCGTTTCCCTCACCTTCTCTTAGGCCCTTACTGTGGCCCACTCTGGCCGCATCCCCGCTCCCCTTTAGCCTTGCTCATGCCCGGCCTTTCTGAATGGGCAGCACAGGCATGCCATGGTAGCATGGTGTCCGGGGGATGTGGCTTAGCTATCAGCCAATCAGCGCACTTGCCTGAGTCTGCACAGTAGAAGCGGAAGGAAGGTGAGTGAAACGGGGTGACCTGGGGGGTACACACAGCAGAGCACTCCAATTCGGGATGCCGCCGCGCAGAGGAATAACACACAGGAAAGAGGAAAGAGACACAAGGTATTCCAATGCGACTGCAATATCTGAGATTACTCCCACCCTATTGGTGAATGATGTTGATACACTTCAGTTAGGAGTAATCACCTGCTGTCCCGAGAAGGATTCCTTCTCGGTCTTAACAGAAAAGCCTAAAACTACACCAGTCACTTATTAAATGTCTCTTCTACAAGAGGGAGAAAAAGCTAGGAAATGTGTTGCTTATGATTATGTAAAGGCAACAAAAAATAATGTTAGGGAAGTTAAAGGGGTCTCCCGGGTCCCTAAAGTGGGCGATTTCTCCCCACACAAAGCATCTGCCCCGAGACATTGGCCAAACAGAAGGGGGAGGAATCAGCAATGGGGGGGGGGGGGGGGGGGTTTGCCTCAAATGTTGAGGTCTTGCTTGTTTAGGAAACAAAAATTAAGAGGTTGCCTGAGTTTTTGTGGCCCAGGTTTAAACCGTACCTTCAGCATGATTTAATGAAAAGCCCAAACCCTTAAACTATTCCCCAGCATCTAAATGTAATATATTTTAAGTTTTTAGTTATTTATTATTCTTTCCCCACCGGGCTGCAACTCTGTTCAGGACTCTTAAGATACAGGTGCCGCCATCTTGACTTATGAAGCATCACATACCGAGGAGAGGAGAGCGGGATAAAGTACAGGGGGTGGGGTTATAGCTGTGCTTTGCACAGACAGAACAGAGTTGGAAACTCAGGGAAAGGACAGCAATTCCAGAATGCAGAGCGACACAGTCAGATGACACTTCCTGTTTGCAGACTGCCTGATGCTCCATGAGCGGCCATCTTGGATGTTTAAAAGCTTATAACATGCAGGTAGGAAGATTTTTAATGTGCGCAATCTGTATGTACAGAGTGTGGGAAACATAAGATATGCTCTTATTCAGGGTGAAGGTCCGCTTTAAGTAGAGTCAGCCTTGGAAGGCATCAGGTCTTGAAAGGGGTCCCGTCTCGACCCCAAATGATTGGTGTTCTCCCCAGAGCCCCAGATGGGGAAAATGTGCGCTTGTCACCCGGTTCAAACAGAGGGGGAGGATATGTAGTAGGTTGTTCATGAAGTGGCAAAAATGGCCTGTGTCTGATGGAATGCTGGGTTGCAGTGGAAAGGGACTCCAGGAACCTGTGTTTCTCCAGTTACTGTCTCTTTAAAGTGGACCAACACCCAGGATTTTCACTATCCTGGGTATTGGTCCACTTCAGCGGGGCATCCGAGATCAGGATGCCCCGCTGTGTGAAACCCCCCCAAAAAACGTACCTTTTCGGCGACGGACAAGCCGCTGCCGCCACCCGCGCGTCCCTCTTACAGTGCGCGCCCGCGCCGGCCATTCACAAACGGCCGGCGCGGGCGCACGCACTGCTAGAGGGCCGCGCGGGAGGCGGCTATTCCATCGCCGATAATCTTATAGATTCCCGGGCCAATCACCCCTGGGTGTTGGTCCACTTTAAATGACAGCTGGAAAAGCACTCTATATGGCCCTGGAGCCTGGCCGGCATGGGAAGATGGGTGGGTCCTGTTGGCCACTCACTCCAATCCAATGCTCCATGCCAGAGGGCCTTTATAAGAGACCCAAGAGCCACAGCTGAGTGCTGCGGTGAATGTGGCACCTGCTACCAAGCGCTGGAAAGCACTGCAAACTTTCGTGTGGGCTAACCGGGTACAGGCAGGTGCACTCAAGTGAACCATATGAGTTAATTACCCTGTGTATGTTCGTGTCTGTGCCATCCTTCAGCTGTGAGAAATTGCTACAATATTAGTAGTGGAAAAATCTACAGTTGGTACATCTTAGAAAGAAAGCACTGGCGAACTCAATGCCAAAAGACCTGGATGCCTAAGGAAGACAACAATGGTGCGTAATCGCAGAATCATTTCCATGGTGAAGAAACCCCTTCACAACAGCGAACTAAAATAACAACACTCCAAGATGTAGGTAGATAAATATCCAAATCTACCATAAAGAGAAGACTGCATGAAAGTAATTACAGAGGGTTCACTGCAAGGTGTAAGCCACTCATATGCCTCCACAATAAAAAAGGATTGGACTTTGCTAAAAAAAAAAAAAAAAATTAAAAAAAAGGGGGCTGAGCTTGCCATGGAGCCGTAAGGATGCAGGCGCTGCTTGCTCCCAGCATTATTAGCCTCTAACAGCTTTGTTCAGCTAGATCCTGGGCCCACCGGCGCTGTGAACCTTCCTAGGAGGAGGTCCCCCTGAGCTGCAATCAAAGCCCTCAGATCCAGCTTGAGAGGCTGGGCGGAGAATCGTCCCAGAGAGAGAGGACGGGGAAGGATCTGGACCGGGGGAGAGTGGGCGCCTCGAGGTCATCTAGTGAACGCACACTATCCGAAATCCGGGCTCACCTGCACTCTATGCCTACTAAATAGGTATATATCTAACCGCGATCATGTGCTCCATCAGTAAGTAGTTAGCAGAGGAGGTTGGGCTCCTGCGAGGTGATCTGCGGCAGATGGATTCCAGGCTCGCTAAGTGGACCAAGAGGACTATAGGTCAGCCATACAACAGCTCACACTCTGCTTGCAGGCGCAGGAATCGGTGAATGCCACTTTAGCTCTTCACTTGGAGGACTTGGAAAATCACAATCGGCAGAATTATATTCAGGGGCTTCCCAAGGCAACACGGGCAAAGGACCTCTTGCCCACCCTGCAGGGGATCTTTTCTGCTCTGCTGGGGGGAGCTGGCGGACATCGATACTAAGATTGAGATTGATCAAGCGCACAGGGCAATTACGCCCCCACCCCAGCAGAATGACCCCCCAAGGGACGTTATCTGCAGGATCCATTTTTTCCAGGCGAAAGAAGCTATTATCGCAGCTGCCAGGAGCAAGGGAACCCTGAACTTTGATGGGGCGGAACTGCACTTTTACTCTGACCTTTCGATATCCACGCTTGTGAGGAGGAGAACCCTGCGTCCGTTGCTGGAGACACTTAAGCAGAACAATATCGCCTACCGCTGGGGTTACCCCCTCTCCCTAATTGCCTCAAAGGGGGGTAAGACCTTTGAGGATCTGTCTCTTTTGTTCAATCAGTTTGTGGTTTATGCCCTGTCTGAGTCCCAGGTTGGCTTGCAAACACCCTGGACCCCTACCCTTCACAGGCTAGAAGGAAGGGGACCCCCAGGCCGCAGACACATAGAACCGCCTGGATAGGTGGGGGGCAACCCCACCTATCATGGAGTGGGGGGCCTCGCCTAAGGACTCGGGGCTCTGGACTTATGTCTGCTGGAAGGGGACAGCGCGGGACGGCTTGCCCCCCTACCTAGGGCACTCAGAACACTTTTGGACAGGTCGTACATTTTTTGTTGCTTGCTAATTAGTAATCCAGTTAATAATACTTAATAATCAACCTATTTGAGCTATGTATGCTCCTGTGACGCTGCCTTAGTGGTCACGGAACCTACCTCATCATAGTCTGGCCATAGATTGGGATGTTTAGGTGCCTTTATGTCGGGACTCCTTGAATCCCCCCCCTACTATATGGGATTTGTGACCAGATGGGCTGCCAACTGGGTTGCTGCGGGGTGGGCAGTGGCAGGGTAAATAGCTGATTCCCTGGCCGAATCGACGTTTCCAGGGTGGCCTGCCTTTTATACTTGGGGTTAATATGGACTCAGGATCTTAGTTTTAGTTTTCATGCTGTTATATTTTCTTCTAGTTTAGTGGCTGCCGGGACCGGGCACTCGCCACGTGCGGGCTTAGTTAGTGAGCATCACTCTAGCCATTGGTGACTGGCCTCTCGGTCCCCACTTGAGGTGTGGGAGGCCCTGCTGGACCGACATCCCCATCTAGTAGGGGGGTGCCGGCTCACCGATCGAGCCCCCATGGCCAGTCCCGGCTTGGGCACTTAGTCCACCCGGGAGCTTAATACGTTTCTGAGCTGATCCCCGGGGGGATCCTACGTGCTCGCTTCCACTCCACTTAAGTGCAAAGCATGTAGAATCTACGTGCCTGACTTTCCCCCCGCTGCAGTAACAGTAAAATAAAAAAAAAACACTCACCAGACCCCTCGTTCGATCCGGCCAGGTCTCCTCTTCATCCGGGGGGGCTTCTATCACCCACCCAGGCCCCCACGGGTGCCCGGAATAGCCACCCCCCGCGCCGAAATTACCTGTAAAAAAATAAAATAAAAATTACTTGCCTGAGTGTTCGATCGCTCCCACCGGGTCTCCTCTTCACCAAGGGGGGCCTCCGATCACCCCCCCCCTGGCTCTGCAGCTTCAGGGGAGAGCCTGACAGGCCTCCCCCCTCCTTTCCTGACGGGCGCCGCCATCTTGCCACCACAAAAGCTGGCCCCTGCATCCTGTTCCTACGAGCCCCCATAGCTGGTCCCGGGCTGGTTATGACGGGTAGGGGGGACCCTATGTCCTTTTTTTTAAATTAACCCCTTATGTTTATAGTGTGGATAGTAGTATTTTATTTGTAAATGTTATAAAGTGCTCTTTTCAGTTTGGGGGGTCTCCTGGGCAAGAATGGGGGGGCTACCGATACATATGTGGTACCGTTGTAATCGGGAGAAATGGGGCTTTCACATGCAATATGGTTTTCATTAATAAAACAAAATGTTTTATTTAAAATAAAGGAGACAATTGTCTAAAAAATATTATTTAAAAAACAGTAGAAAAATTACAAACAAGAAATTTCATGTTAAAGCTTAAACTCTGCTGCAAAAATATTATATATATATATATATATATATATATATATATATATATATATATATATATATATATATATATATA
This sequence comes from Gastrophryne carolinensis, assembly GCA_027917425.1. NCBI lineage: Eukaryota > Metazoa > Chordata > Amphibia > Anura > Microhylidae > Gastrophryne > Gastrophryne carolinensis. Next base: position 267,201,023 of record CM051234.1, read on the forward strand.
TATATATATATATATATATATATATTTTTTTTTTTTTTTTTTCCTGGAAATTCCAGAAAAAATCACGGTTAAACATGGCGCAAAATGGGGAAAAATGACCTGTCAAGAGAGGGTGACAACATTTCAAGTAGGCTGGCAATTAAAAGGGTTGAAAGTAGCTATGCATGTTGGGTATTGTTCAGTTCAGGGAATCTTGTGCTTTTGGACTTGTTTTTTCTTGTTTGCATATTGATATTTTAGGGAAAGGTGTTTTTTATTCTGCTTTTTTATACATTTTTTAGGGAAACTCTGTGCAACCATAGAATTCTTTGACGGATTACTTCCAGAAAGTTGAGCCCACTACAACAAGCTGGGTACGCTTAGATAGCTTAACGTGTACTTTCAGGGAATATATGGTTTTTGGGGGGTATTCCAAATGTAAAGGGTTGTTCTGATAGAAAAAGCGCAAGGTGGGCACTTTGTCAGCAGAGCTGAAATTTTCAAGTAAAATTACGGTTACGCACATGCTTTACTTTGGGGTGTTTGGCAACTCTTCTCTTGACAGTAGCTATGCATGTTGGGTATTGTTCTGTTCGGGGGATGTTGCTTTTTCAGATTTAACTTGTTTTTTCTTGTTTGCATATTGTTTTTTTTTGTTTTTTTTTTTTAGGAAAATGTGACTTTGATTCTGTTTTTTTATTCTTTTTTTAGGGAAACCCTGTGCAACCAAATAACTGAGGGATTACTTCCAGAAAACTGCACCCATGTCAACAAGCCTGGTACGCCTAGAAAGCATGAGGTATGTACTTCCAGAGAATATATAGTTTGTGGGGGTATTTCAAATGTAAAGGGTTGTTTTTCATGAAAAACTGCAAGGTGCGCACAGCGCATAGCATAGTTGTATTTTATCTAAATATCTCCTAAAGCGCAGTTTGGGGGAGTCTCCTGAGCAGGAAAGGGTGTCTACCAATACATATATGGTACCGTTGTACCCGGGAGAAATGGGGCTTTTAAACGCAATAAGATTTCATTGACAAACTTACATTTTTTACTGCAATAAAACACTACAAATTGTAAAAAATAGATTTTTTTGCACATATTTTACCCAAAAATATTGAGAATACACCTGAAAAATTACAAACAAGATATTTCATGTTAAAGCCCAGACTCTGCTGAAAAAAAAACAATATTTAATTTCCCTGGGAAATCCCTTCAAAAATCACAGTTGAACATGTGGAGCGCAAAATAGTGCAAAATGGTCTGGCAACAAGGGTGACAAAATCTCCTGATAGGCTGGCAGCGAAAGGGTTAAGAGTAAGAGTTTGGAAAATTTGTTTTTCAAAATTTTGGCGGTTTCCTTTTTCTGTTAACCTCTAACGCCCCATTTTTTCCACCATCCTCCTTTGTTCTCCCCCTTTCTGTCACCTCCCTCTTCCCTCTATACAGGTGACCAGGTGGTCTGACTGGCTCCTGCCCTCTCGCAGCCTAAAGATGCATCTCTAGGCCCTGCTTACTTCCAGCCTCTGTGGTCGCAAGAATGGCTGGGAGCAGCAGCAAAACAGTAGGCCCCCACTCGGCCACCATGGACCCACCTCTCTTCCCCAAGAGACCTGACTAGACAATACATAAAGGAGTCAGGGATGCCCACAATGGGGGAGGGAAAGAGAGAGACCTTGGAGATCCCAATTTCTGTTGAAGAACTGAGCAATGCCATAAAGGAGTCCCCAAACGGGAAGTCACTGGGGACCAGATGGGTTTTCCATTGGCTACTATAAGCATTTTCTCCCCCTCCTTGTCCCATACTTCCTCTCTGCCTTTAATTCACTGATTGCATCCCCCGATCTAGCTGCCCTACCGGGGGAGGCTTTAGCAGCCATTGTCACAATCATTCACAAGCCAGGTAAGGATCCACTCTCTTGTGGGAGCTATAGACCCATTTCATTGCTGAATGTAGATTTCAAGCTGTTCGCCCAGATCTTGGCGAACAGAATATCGTGGTTCTTGCCGGCGTTGGTTGACAACGACCAGTCAGGCTTCATATTGGCTTGCGAAGCGCGGGACAACACAATTAGAGTATTGAATCTTATTCATAGGGTTAGGCAAGCTGGGGAGCCGGCTGTTCTGCTGTTCACCAACACCAAGAAGGCTTTCGATCGGGTTAACTGGCAATTTATCAGGGCAGTCCTGGAGCACATAGGTCTAGGTCCTAACGCTCTCGGATCGAGTGAGTTTTAGAAATGGCACTAGACAGTTGCCCACTATCTCCCCTGATATTTGCTCTATCCATGGAGCCCTTTCTGTGCAGAATTAAAGCACAGGGGGATATCTGGGGGATCTCGGTGGGAGCAGCTACACATAAGATTTTGACGTATGAAGACGACCTACTCTTCTTTCTAGCAAACCCTACATTGGACATCCCAGTCTTGATGAAAGAGTTTGAACAATTTGGCAAACTCTCCTTTCTTAAGATAAATTATGATAAAGGTGCAGGAATTGAATTACAAGTTCCTCACAAGATGGTACTACACCCCGAAGAAGCTGCACAATCTTTTTCCTTCACATTCAGCCACATGTTGGAGAGAGAGCTGTTGGGAGTTTCTTCCACATATTCTGTGAGTGCTCCAAGATTGTGCCTTTCTGGGATTCAGTGACAGGTTGCACGGGACCCATCTCTACTTCCTTTGCACCTGGCAGATATGCCTCTTAAAGTCTATCTTAACGAAATCACTCCTAAGACACCTGATCAACGCAGCCAAGGTGATCATACCTAGGCTGTGGAGGTCTGAGGCTGCTCCTTCGGTGGTGGAGTGGTTAAGGGAAATTAATTGTATAATGAAGATGGAGGAACTCACAGCCTCCATACATGAGAGTATACCCCAGGAACATGGACACCGTGGTACCTTTTTAGGGACACCGAAAGGTATAAACAGATCATTGCCCCTTAACCCTCAGGAGGATTTTGGAGGGTGGGTGGCGTCTGAGCATTTTAGATTAGCTGAGCCACTGGTGTGAAAAATAAGCTGGACAAACACCCAGGATTTTCACCATCATGGGATTTGGTCCACTTCCGCGTTTACAAATGGCCGGCGCGTACACGCGCCCTGCTAGAAAGAAGCCCGAGGTGTGGACGCGGCCCGCGAATGTGCTGCTGGACCAGGAGTAAGGTAAGGTTAGCGGGCATCCTGGGGGGGTGTCACAGCGGGGCATCCCGATTTTGGATGCCCTGCGGGTAGGGATCGGATTGGCCTGGGAATCTTATAGATTCCCGGGCCGATCAAGGAGGGTGTTGGTCCACTTAAAGGTGGCCACGCGGCTGGTGGGGATGAGGGACCCCTAGTCCATCCCCTGGTTACCTCTTTCATCCCATACCTTCCTATCCCCTCTCAAGGTAATTTCCCTCTCGTTTTGGTTCTAGTTCGGGCGAACCTTTTGGTGCTGCGGAAGAGTTTGGTTCAATTTCCATATGGTTGCGAGTGGGGATGCTCCCCGGGTGGCAGCTTCATACAAATGTCAGTACTCCAGGGCGGGCGGAGGCTCGGGGGGGGGGGGGGGGGGCAGAGCCTCTGCACACTCGCGGTGGGGTGCCAGTGCCTAGAGATAAGTGGGAAATAAAGAATTAAAAAAAAAAAAAAAAACCCAGCACAGTTCTGGAAGAACATTCTGTGCACATATGAAACCAAGATCAACCTCTATCCGAATTATGGGAAAAATGTATGGGGAGGTGTGGTACAACTCATGATCCAAAGCCACATCATCTGTAAAACACAGCGGAAACAGTGTGATGGATTGGGGATGCATAGCTGCCAGTGGCACTGGGTCACTAGTGTTTATTGATCATGTGACACAGGGCAGAAGAAGCTGGATGAATTCTGAGGTATTCGGAGACATACTGTGTGCTCAAATCCAGCCAAATGCAGCCAGAAGTTTATTAAAACAAAGTGGTGAATAATTCTTGAATGGCCAACTCAGTCACCTGATCTAAACCCAATTGAGTGTGCATTTCATTGGTTAAAGACTAAACTTCAGACAGAAAGGCCCACAAACAAACAACTGAAAACCGTTGCAGTAAATGTCTGGCAGAGCATTACAAAGAAGGAAACAGCATCTGCCGATGTCCAGGAGTTCAAGACTTCAGACAGTCATTGCCAACAAAGGGCTTTCAACCAGGTATTAGAAATTTACATTTTATTTACAATCATTTAATTTGTCCAATTACTTTTGAGCATTTGAAATGATGGGATTGTGTTTTAAAAATGCTTTAGTTGCTCACATTTTTATACAATTATTTTGTTCAACCCACTGAATTAGCTGAAAGTCTCAACTTCAACTGCATCTGAATTTTTTGGTTCATAATTAATTGTGGTAATATATAGAATCAAAATTAGAAAAAGGTTGTCTCTGTCAAAATATTTATGGGCATAACTGCATACCTAAACAATGCAGATGGCACGGTGGAGCGATACAAAACAAGGCTCGTAGGCAAGGAATATACTTAAAAATATGAAGAGGACTATGATGAGATTGCTCCAGTAGTTAAACATGCTACAATAAGGACTTTGTTGATAGTAGCCGCCACAAAGAAAATGCAAATAAAAACTCAAGTTACCTGGTAACTTATTTTCTAAACATCCGACAGGGCAGCATACCCTTGCGACCTTATGGCTCCTCCTTATAGCCTTCAGTTTTAAAGATCTGCAAAATACAAAGACAGACCACCAGAACACTACTGGTAATTAAGCATGAAAAAAATGCATCCAATGATCGCCTGAGGGAGGGAAACCCGTATGCTGCCCATTTGAAGGTTTAGAAAAGAAGTTACCAGGTAACTAACTTACGTTTTTCGGAAACAAACCTCAGGGCAGCATACTCTAAAGATCTAGCGAGATCTACTATGTGGGAAGGGCTGCCTGAAGCACATTCCTTCCAAAAGGACTGATCCTCTAATGTTAGTAAGTGCAAACGGTTATGTCTAATAGAGGCCCCAGCTTGCTCTGTCCAAGATGTAGAGACACTTCTGGTAGAGTGAGTTGTAATTCACCCTGGTACTGGAGATCCATTATAGGCAAAACTGATCGTGCTTTTCTTCCACTGGGCCAAGGCTTGGACACCCGATGGCTTTTCCTCGGACCTGAGAATGAAATTAATAAGCCGTTTTCTCCAATCTTTTATTTGATGAAAGCATTCCAGAAGACATGCTCGGACATCCAATGATTCATCCACAGACGGAACAATAATTTCCTGTGTCCGATGAAAGTCAGAAGATATTTTTGAAAGGTAGCAAAGGTCCACCCTTAAAACCACCCAATCCTGGAAAATCTGGGTGACGGCAGGATGATGCCTGTATATCACTGATTCTGCAGGCAGAAGAAATAGCGACTAAAAACAGTGCCTTCCATGTGAGAAATGTAATAGACGAATCCAATACTGGTTCAAATGGAGGAGCCGTGGCCATGGCTGTCAGGACTCTTGTCAAATCTCATTGAGGCAGTAGGTTCGCGCGTACTGGCCTAAAATGCCTAACAGCCAGAAAAAAACATCTGACCAAAGAAAACGATGATAACCTCTTATCCAAAAATACTGAGAGTGCTGCCAGTTGGAACTTCAGAGTACTAAGACCCAAATTAACTCTGTCCTGGTGGAAATCAAGTATAACCAAAAGGCTGGAGGCAGATCTTCTGTTCGGAGCCTTCCATGTTTCAAATAAATCTTGTCACCTCCTTCATACTGGAGAGTAGCGTCCTGATAACATTGTCTGAAAAATCCTTTCTTAGAAGCATGGCAACTTCAGGGTCCACAGAGTCAAACTGGGGATCTTGACAAAGCACTGGTTCCTGGCATGGTCAGCCTCCCTCAGCAGGTCCAGCCTCCCTGGAAGCTCACAGGGCTCCTGTATGGACATTATTTTCAGTTATAAAATAACAAAGATATCTTTGGCCACCAAGGGACCAGAAGCAGAATTGTAGCTGACTTTCCGGATACCTTGCTGAGAAATTTGGACTGGATGAAATGCATTCACCAGACAAAAGGGCCAATTGTGGGCTAAGGCGTCTATTCCCAGAGCTAGGTCGGAGGGATTTCGAGAAAAAAAAACTTCAGCCTCTGGTTCCTTCCAGATGCAAAAAGATCAGGACACAGAAATGATTGAATATCTCCTGGTTCAGAGACCATTTCGCCTCCAACAGCATGGACCGCATGATTTAGGCACCCCTTCAGATGAATAGCTGACAGAGATAACAGGTTCTATTCTGCCCAAAGCAAAATTTGAACTGCATTCTAGGGGGTCTTTATCTTTTGGGAAGGCAAGACAATTTTCTGAAAGACCGAATTGATCTTGAACCCTAGATAAGTCCCGAGCCGGAACTAGGCTGGATTTTTCACAGTTCAGAACCCAAACTAGTTGAAGGAACAAATCCTTTGTTACACATAGATCCTGAAGTAATTTCTCCTGGTTTGGGACAAAATGCAGGAGATTGTCCAAGTAGGCTATGACCACCAATTCCTTTTTGCCTTAAAAACGCTAGAGGTTTGGCTAGAAACTTGGTAAATATTCTGGGGGCTGATGCTGGAAAGCCATCTCTTATACCCTTGGAAATAAAGGGACAATCTAATAGGGCTTCCCACCAGATGTGAAAGGATCTTAGCCGAGCCCCTATAAGGGACCGAGCATCATCGCTTCTTAGAGCCGGACAACTGGGTACCAAACAAGGAGCTTCCTCTAAATCTGCCCCTCCTAGCAGAAGAAAAGGCACCTCTGGGTCCTCTGAACGAATCCCTGTTCAGAAAGGAATGTTTAAATGAGGATTGCTAAGAAAATATCTTATTGTTAAAGACCTTATTACTAGTGGGAAAGCATTTGTTCTTGTCAGCTGACCTATCTAATGCATTCTCTAGCTCTGGATCAAAAAGGAACTCCCCACTAAAGGGCATGGCACACAGGTGAATCTTAGAGCCTGTGACTCCTGACCAAGTACGTAGCTACAAGGTTCTGCGAACCGAATTGGTCAGGGCCATGATTTGGGCCAAAATTACCGATTCAGCTGTAGCATCTGACATAAAAGAGGCTGCTGAAAAGCCAAAAATTCAAATTCCTAGCGACACAGGTAGAAGCTAGAATCTGTTTCAGAGAACAAGATTCTGCCCACTAGGCCCTCTTTAAAAAGGGAATCCATCCTTTTGTCTAATGGGTCCTTGAGGATACCAAAATCTTCAAAGGCCAAATCCACTACTTTAGAACCTTTGCAAAAGGTGTATCCAACTTGGGACACCTATCCCAAAAGATATAATTCTCTTCAGAAGATGGATAACGTCTCCTAAGGGCCCCTGATCGTATTACCTTCTTTACCGGGTATGTCTATTCATTAAGGATAGCTTCTTTAACTGACTTGTGAATGGGAAACCCGGGTAAAACCTATCATGCTTAGATCTAGGGGTGGCACTCAATCCGCATTGAGAGATGTATCATATGTAAAAGATAGGGTAAATCAGCCTGACCCGAAGTGGAAGATTCTGACCCCAACCCCTGTCCATCAGTATTGGATGGGCCCTTTTCTGCCTGGTCCTCCATGCCTGGAAATGAAGTATCTGAGCGATATCCCAAGGACTTCCTTTAAACCACTGGGAATGCTAAAACTGCACCTAATTCTTAACCCTCTGTACCCCTAGGTAGTGCACATGCATTCTCCTTTAACTGGGAGCATGTGGAAATGACGTCGGAGGAGAAGATTTCCAATCAGTGCTTCCCCCTCCCCTACTTCCTTCAAACAGCTGAAGCGGCGCGCACGCCTAACTTTGCAGCTGAGAGGAGAAGCCATTCAGACACCACTGTAGCCCTCACCCTTCCTTTCCTCATGATGCAGTGAGCTTGTAACAGCCACGCCGCAGACTCCTCCACCCCAGCCTGGCCGTCTGATCGTCCGACCGAACACACCTAGTGCGGGGGGGGGGGGGGGGATGGGTGGTATCCGGCAAACCCATCTTCTCCAGCAAAATTATCCTTAGTAAAATAGTAGAATCTATCCCCTGGGGGTATCCCATATCTGTGGCAGGCTGCCTCCGGAGCTAGGAAATGGGTCTTCCCTGCACATACCCACAGCGCTAGTACTTATCTAAACCCATCGGTTCAGGAACTGGCGTTCAAACAACTGTAGGCTGGGGGGGGGGGGATCCAAAGCTTTATTAATTTCTGGTCGTCATGTGTTCCTACTTAGGGTCTCAAGAGTATGCTGCTGAAGATGGTTTGGGAAAACAGGGTTTCTACATGGCGCGTTATCAGAAGACATCTAGATGAACAAAGGCCAGACCTAGTATGCAAACTATAGAGGTGTATATATTGTCTAAAGCAAGCTACCAGAGCATGGAATATGAAAATTAATGAAGTGATTACACATGAGTCAGAGGGGTAAAGTAGATTCCTGCTCATACACAAAGAAATTGGAAAACAGATGGATCTATGTGCTTATTTACGTGGACAATATCCTAATTTGTTTTGAGCAAGAAGGGGATTATTATTATTGTTTATTTATATAGCGTCATCATCTTCTGTAGCGCTTTACAAGGTATGAAGCAGAAATACTGCAGTCCCTGAATCAGCATTTTGAGACCAAAGATCTTGGAAACATAATTAATTACCTCGGCATTCAGATTGAGAGCATGGAAGACGCAAGTTTTCTTCTGAACCAAAAGCACAAAATACAAGAAATAAATGAAACGGAAGATGCCAAACCAGTAAAATCTCCTATGGAAACCAACTACCTGAGGGATTACAAAAAAAACTTGGACTTCTTCTTTAAGCAGGTACTTGCCATCTAGCATGTCCTTTGTGACTAGACAAACAAGATGTAATGAAGTACAAAGTGAATTATATGAAAACAGTATACAGAACAATGTAAGCTGCCCATGCCAGCGTACGGTAAAAAAAAAAAAGATAGGTACACAGAGTTTGGCAGCATGTGCCCTGTGGTGGTTGAAGCTGAAATGCCACCTCACCTATTTCTATTGGTAGCGGCCATTTTGGAGCTTCCTTTCCCAGCTGTGCTGTTGCCTGAATTTAACAGACATTACCCCACGATGCGCAGTGGCAGGAAACTTCCTCTTTGCAGACGGTTTCCAGTGCCATGAGACACCAAAGGTAAATTAATTTATGTGCAGCAATCTGAATTGCCCTGTGGAGGGAAGCATGCGAGCACTTATCTTGTAAAGGTGTTGGTCTGGTTTAAAGGGACTCTAAATCAAACGGCAATAACTAACCATGAAGTGGCTCACCCGATGCGTGTTTATTTCATGCGTCTCTCCCCAATTTCCTGCAGTACAGGGTAGAATGCATAACAGGGCTCCAAAGTTTCCCATTTTATAAATGTTATCATTCCAGGACCATGCAAAAAAGTGGTCCAACTGCTACTCTGTTTCTTGGAGCTCTTAGCATGAGTGAGCACAGCAATGCCGAAGTGGTCCTGCAGCTCTCTTACATTAGAGCATGCTGAACACTTTTAAATCTGTTCCATGACATGCTCTTTCCAGCTCAGACATCACCCAGAAATTGAAGCAAAAAAAAAAAAAGAATTTGCCTAGAACGCGCCCGTGATTGGTGCGCACATGCATGATGCCTGGCGTATCTGTTCAGTGTCTTCAGCTCACTCCTTTCATGGGCCTGTCAGCCACTTATTGTGTGGCCCCTCACAGCAAAAGGGGGGTGAGGCAGGCACCTGGTTCCGGCTCAGGATCCGATAGGTGGGATTTGGACCGAAAAAAGCCAACCTCTTTGGATTTAAACAGAACGAGGCCTTTGGTGGTGGCAGCTGGCGACCAGATGAAGCCTGTGCGCTAGACTGCAGGGGGCCAATCAGTAAGTGTTTGAAAAGCTTTTTCTCTGCTAATTTGTGCAGTGGCTGGGGGTATATTACCATGACCCCAGGTAACCGTTTGACTGGAGTTCTAATTTAAAGACACTTTTGATGTGCATAGGAGTGTTAAGCAGGGGAGGGCATTCCAAAGAGGTGGAGAGGCATGTAAAAAGTCCTAGAGATGGGAGTAAGAGGAGATCAAGGTAAATGGTGGAGCAAAGGTTGGTTGGTATCACTAAAAGGAGACTATGCACTTTAGGTGGTGAAAATATAGCTCTAATACCCCCCCCCCCCATTTAGGATGTCAGGTGGTTAGCTAATTGGCCCTTTTCCTAGGGTTGAAGCAGGATGGGGGTTACAAAGAAAGAAAACCCTTACCTTATCCACGCTCCAGCGCCACTCACTGGTTTTTGTGCAGCCGACCGCAGGAAAAGACACATCGCATCCTGCGGGTCCGCACGCACTCCTGCCTCCCATTCACTTGAACAGTGGGAGTGCGCACAGAGCCTGTGTTTTAGTCCAAGGTGGAGGCAACCAGGATCCGGAGCACCAGAGGAGCGCCGCGGGCCCCTGAATACGACAAGGGTCTTTTCTTTGTAACCCCCGCTCCCCATCCTCCTCAGCCTCAGGGTAGGGTGGCTATATTGTCATTGGAATTCCACTTTAATTGCTTTTCTTTTATGTCATTACCATTTTGTAAAATGTCATGGAATATGATAGAGCTATGTAAATGAATCATAATAAGATTATACACTTGGTCAGATTATTTATACACCGAGAGGTGTTCCCCTGCACATTATTATGCTGCCATATTCTATAGTTTTCTTTCTAGAGAGGCAAAACTCTAAACAGACCAAAATATAAAGTGCTTACTGTATTCCTAGACTGACCAGATGTCCAACTTTGAGGAACTCTGACACACTGCCCCAACCCCAAAAACTCTATGGACACATTGCTGTCATTATAGAGAAGACTGTTCCATCAAATGCAGGATGAACTGATGAATGGCTCCGGTGTCACATTTTGATTGGCTGAACACTGGTTCAATCACCAACATCTTTTATGGACCTAAAATCCCTGGAGCATGTGATGGGGGCAGGGTTGCACCTATTTACACCCGTGAGTAGCATAGAATGCTGTGAATATTTGTTCCACCTGTAAATAAACCAAACCTCCCACCACACCTATCACCCACAAAAAAAAAATATTCAGTTTAAGCATTCCTTCTTTATAAGGGATAAGAAATGCCAGACATCTGGTTGGAAACTCACCCAGCAGTCCTGAACCCTATATAATTGCCAACAGCCAAAGGGATTGACAGCTGTGAATATAGGGAAAATCCCAATGGTTGCAACAATCACTGTGCAACCTATGCAATGACAGAAAGCCAGTACAAAATGGTAAAACTGCCCTATTTCAGGTATTTCACTATTGATTTTAAGAAGATAAGCCAGGTATTTGGGGGGAGGGAGCGGGTGGGAAAGGGTTTCTGACCATATCTGTAGGGTATAGGTCCACAATGCTTGGTGGACATTTTAAAGCGGAACAAAATATGACCCTAGACTCAAAAAAACCGAATGACTCACGCAGGAACATCCTGAATTTGGATGCCCTGCAATGTGAAATCATCTGGTCTTGTTGGCCACAGCGTCTCTTCTCTGAATGCCCAAAGTTAGGGTGCCTCTTGGGGGGGGGGGGGTTATCAAATAAGGGGCTTTGAAGGGTCTACTTCAAGGGGCAGAAGAGAAATCCCAATTGCCTAGAAATTCAGTTGTAACGTACAATATGTGGCAACTACATCAGAGGACAACCTTAACATAAAGGAGCCATTGACTACAATCAAGCTAGAATCCAAAATAGCCCTTTAGCCATGACATACAACTTGAGCATGGAAGAGTTGCTCTTGTCATTCTAGTGTGCTGTCCATGGTGCTGATTGTGAGTTATCTTCTTGTTGGTATAGGATTTACATTGATCAACTTGCAGGTGGTCTTTTAAGGACACAAAGGCCTTGATTCTTAATTTCTCACGGTAGTAAAGAATTCATTTCATGAGAAAAAAGCCTGAGAATTTCAATGTTGACGAATCACCAGATATGAAGACAATGAACGTCAATGGCACTTTTTTACTCCTGTTAAAAATAGTGAACCATTTACTCCTTTTTACACTGTAGTAAAAAGTGCCATTTTATTGTCTTCATATCTGGTGATTCGTCAACATTGAAATTCTCAGGCTTTTTTCACATGAAATGAATTTTTTTTTTACTAGCGTGAGAATTTTTTTTCAACTCTTGACGAGTCAAGGCCAAAGTGTCAAACACCTACAATGCAAAACATTATCACCACAAGCACATTAAACCATCATATGTACAAATCAGCCTCAACCTACATAGACGACCAAATTTAGGGGACTAATGGACTAAGAAACTTCATTCTGGGGACTATTTTTTAACCATGTCTGTAGTTGTAACTTCAGCTCTCTGAGAGATCACCTCGGCCTATAGGTAGACTAAGTGATTTGCCTGGCCTTCCATCACAGGTCTCACTTGCTGATATATATATTTATATATAGGCACCGAGTACACAGAGGCAAGGTTTAGCATTGATTATCGCATGGTCCCCATTTTTAGGACTAAGCAATGTCCACAAACGGTATAGCCAGTACATTAATTTGCCAGGGCAGCAAGAAGCAGCACCAGCCTGCCTCTATACAGTCCAGTGAGACGCCAAAGCGCCAGCCAGTCCCGGGTGTCATATAGAGGAGGGAAGGCCAGTTCATGCTCTGCAATTCCTATCCTGACCTTGCAGCTCTGTGTCTCACACAGAGGAGGGAGGGTGGGGGAGGGGGCAGCTCTGTCTGCTGTCACATGCAGCCGCTGTACTCACTGTCACGCTGCAGCAGGCCTCCCCGCTCCTCCGCTCAAGCCTGGCATCGGCGCTCCTCCTGCTTTCACAGCCGGCCGCGAACGACTTCTCCATCTGGCGCAGAATGACGTCACCACCACAGGCTGGCAAGGACCCGGAGACAAGCCGGAGAGGGCGGAAGCCGTAACGTGACCGAGGGGGATTGTGGGGAGAAGTTTTGGCCAATCAGGCGGCCGAGTCTAGTGTGGGCGGAAGAGCTTGCTCGTGCTAGCTTCAATAGAGTGAGTGGCTGTGCGCCGACTATATTCGCGCGCGGGGCTCGAGGTGTCATGCCCAGTGGCTTATTGCCGAAGCCTGGCGGCCCATAGAACCGCAGCAAGTGGGTGGCAGGTAATTCCTTTGTGCTGGCGTATACATGCCAGTGGCTGCTTGTCACACATACTGTCACATAGAAACGTGCATAGCTTTCTCTTCCAATGCAAAAGTCATGTTCCCTCATAGCCTTCATGCCATGTGCATATCCACACAGGAATTCTCCAGATCTCTCCTGCTGCACTAATTACTCCAGGAGAGAGAGCTGCACAGCATTGCTTGTTGCTGGCCCATGGGGAGCACTCCAGTCCCCACCTCATGCCGAGGAACGTGGTTAAACATTAAAGAGGAACCTTGGGGCATCCTGAAGTGGGATGCCCTGCTGTGTGAAACCCCTCAGATCTCCAGTTTCACTTACCTGCTCCTGGAGTCCTCGCTGCGTCTCTGTGCTGTGGCGTTTAGACAATTGGCATGCTTGGTTGTGTAATGCGCAAACTGTAGGAATACACAGAGGAAGAGGGGAACAAAACATGGGAAAGTGAAATTCCTGTGTGTTTTTTCTCTTTGAAGCAGAATAAAACCCACCCAGATTGCCCTGGAATTTCAACGAATCTAAAAGATTCCAAGGCTGGCCATTGGCCTTCCCCTGGTGCATTCTGAATTGGAATGTTCTGTTGTGTGAACCCCCTGGATGCCTGAAAGCACTCACCGCTCCCTGCTCAAACGTTGCATGCACCGGCTCTCGTTATTCGGCAAATGGCTCTCATTGTTGTGAATGGAGAGCGCACCCACCCCAGCCAATCTGATAGCCTGGGACTGGAGCATACACAACGCGGGGGGTGATGCAGTGCACGCTCATTCACAACAATGAGAGCTGTTTGCCGAATGACAGTCACGGCAGATGGCTCTCATTGGACGAGAGCCCGTGCATGCACCGTTGTAGGTGAGTGAAAAGCGGCATTCTGGGGGGTATAACACAGTGGTTTCTGGGACAAAAAAAATTTAATCCTGGGTTTTGTTTTTCCTATAAAGTGGGCCTAAACTCTCCCTTGCAACATGCTATCCTCTTTTTTAAAAAAATAGCTGTTTATGTTTAAATCTAAGTCCTACCATAAGAATAAGCCCTAGTTACAGTTACAGGGGCAAAGAAGGCAGTTGCCTGGTGCACCGGATCAGACGTGATGGTACAACCCATGCCATATAGTGAAGCTGCATACTCTGAAGCGTTGCCTGCCTGCCCGCCCTCAGCCCAAGTGCCTTAAGGAAGAAAGGTCCCACTCTTGAGAAGCACCTGTGTTTATTTTACTTGAACTTGATAAGATAGGAGTCAACAAGTCAAACTAGACCTTATCTGTCAGGAAGTTGTTGATCCATACTGAGATGATTGAAGGGATGACCTGTATCATCTCATTTCTACCACAGCTGACATTCTCCTTCCCTGGCATACAGTCATAGCCGTAAATGTTGGCACCACTGAAAATTTTCAAGTAAATGAAGTATTTCTCACAGAAAAGGATTGCAGTAACACATGTTTTGTTATACACATGTTTATTCCCTTTGAGCGTATTGGAACTAAACCAAAAAAATGGAGGAAAAAAGCAAATTGGACATGTCACACCAAACTCCAAAAAATGGGCTGGACAAAATTGACAGTGGCTTCCTATAACCATCAATAAGCTTCTTACACCTCTCAGCCAGAATGTTGGACCACTCTTCCTTTGCAAACTGCTCCATGTCTCTCTTATTGGAAGGGCACCTTTTCCCAACAGCAATTTAAGTTCTCTCTACAGGTGTTCAATGGGATTTAGATCTGGACTCATTGCTGGCCACTTCAGAACACTCCAGTGCTTGGCTGCCATCCATTTCTGGGTGCTTTTTAACATATGTTTGGGGTCATTGTCATGCTGGAAGACCCAAGATCTTGGACGCAAACCCAGGTTTCTGACACTGGGTTGTACAGTGTACTCAAAATCCATTGGTAATACTCAGATTTCATGATGCCTTGCACGCATTCAAGGTACCCAGTGCAAGAGGCAGCAAAACGGCGCCAAAATATAATTGAACCTCCACCATATTTTACTGTAGGTACTGTGTTCTTTTCTTTGTAGGCCTCATTCTGTTTTCAGAAAATGCAATGATGTGCTTTTACCAAAAAGCTCTATCTTGGTGTCATCTGTCCACAAGATGTTTTCCCAAAAGGATTTTGGCAAAATGTAGTCTTGCTTTTTTATGTAAAGATAAAAAGGGCAATGGAAGACCCCCCCTATGATATATATATTTGTGCGTATGTAGGCACTGCCCCTCAAAAATATAGGGGGCGCCCAGCTAACCTCTGCACATGAATTACAACCCACACAAATACCAACAACTGGCTAATTGCTGGGCTGGCCAATAACATACGGACATATATAGCCAAAAAACTCACTTTTAATGACAAAAAATGGCACAAAAATGAATGCATATGACAGACAAGACTTCATAACACACAACAATGTAAAACCGCAATTGCGCTTAAAAAACATATACAAAAGAATGAGGGCCCCTGCCAGGCCGACCTGGACTCCACATTCTCACCAGCACTCACTCAGCTCACACCAAAAAATGCTGGCCAGCATATAACAACGGGACAAAAAATCTATCCTCTATAGGAGCAAAAGGTTGGCACACATCACGATCATGAACACCATAATGCCAGGCTTGTGGTTCTGTCCAGCATATACGTGTTTCAAGTGTTTGTAGCTGAATATTACGCTGGTTGAGTGGAGGCCCAATACATGGAGCACTTTAGAGACAATCTTGCTTAGACTGGGCACATGGATTTAGCAATACTTGAAAGCACCACATACCATCAGCATTAAGTTCATACCCACAATGGGATTCAAATGTTAGCTGCTGTGCAAGAGTGCAGGTGCTTGTACCTAAACACTCTGAAATAGGTGAATATGCGCTCTCTGTAAAGGACCGGAATATACTCCACGGACCAAAACAGGTGTTCAAATCACATCCCAGTTATGCATCCATAAGGGGCACCTCGGCCCGTCACTGATGCTCGCTCACAGAATGGCCGCACCTGCAAGTAGCTCTTGGTTTGGACACGCTATTGGCGGGAAGGAATTGGCTAACCGCGAGTGGTGAGACATTTGGCGGTAACGCTTAATGGTATATCAGTGACGTTATAAGTTATATCAGTATAAGGTATATCAGTTATAAGTCTTTGCGCAGTATAAATGTACATTAGGTACAATGTTTTTGCTTTAATAGGCATTTAAATGTATCCTGCTCTGTGTCACATACAAAGACATTTTCTCACAGTTTTTTTTTATAATAAAATAAAAAAGGGGGGTCAACATGTTAAAAAAGAGTAGCATCATGGCTTTGGTGCTGTAAAACATCTGTTCCGGCGGAATGGTGCTATAAAACCAGCAATGTAAAGATAGGCTCCAAAAATCTATAATAGACCCTGCTCATTTTAGCGGAGCTCTGGAGTCGGAGCTAATTTTTACTAGAGTTGGTAGAAATGTTTCAGCTCTAGCATGTAAATGAAAATCTCTTACTACTACTCTCTGTCTTCTTTTCTTGGCTTGGCTGATCTGCTGGCATCTGATTCCAGCTTGGCTCAGAATGACCCCCTGGCTTTGACCACGGCTTGGTTGAGGACCGTCCTCTGACTTCTTGCTCAGGGCTTGACTGACCATGTTTCCTGCCTTTTGCCCCCGCCTTGGCTGGCGGTGACCCTCTTGACTTTTGACTGGCTTAGCTGTCCACTACCTCTTGGCTTCTGACTTCAGCTCAGATGAAGACCTAGCATACCTCCTAAATCTTACTGATTGTCCTATATAATTCTACGAGGAAAAACCTTTGCCCCCCCTGCTTGGAGTGATATTCAGGGTTCTTAATAACATTATCAGTGGGTCCTGTGCCTCCTTCTGACTGACCTTCCTGCCTGCTATCCAGAAAATTGATGTTGGTTCTGTCTAAATCTTTCAACGGTCTGGCTCGTACTAGATACATGATTCTTAGTAGTTGCTTATTAGCGCTTGTGCTGTACCAATTGGCAACAGCTTAGGAACTGCCACACTTGCTTTAACATTTGCATTTCTCTACATACATTTTACATATTGTCCTTAACTTTGAGGAAGTGGCATAGCTAGACACAGGACACATGGGTGCTATCTAAGCACCTATCCTACAGGCTGATTTTATTATCAATCATGTATTTAGCTTGCCTATTTGGGATTCATATTTGCAATATCTTGTTTAGTATTGTATTGACAGTATTTGCACTTTATCCACACTAATGATTGACTATGTGATTAAACCAAGTTTAATCTTGAGTTTATTTGTATTTCTAAATTAGCCGAGTTTGGGGCAGTCTTTTGTTGTGGTAATTTATAGTTGTATACTGCGGATGGGGTTCCTTTTGTACATTGATTTAAATGTGTGGATGTGATTTGTGTAATACTAGCTGGTGTTCATGAATAAAATAACTAATTTGTATATACATATGGTGCAACCTCTGTTTTTTGGTGATAACCCTGTGTGAGGATATTGTATCGGTCAGAACTTAGCTTTTACACAACAAGCATTTTGTGACACTAATTTATCTAAATGGTCATCACTGTCTTGCAGTTCTCATTGGTAGATTTCTTGTACAGAATTCCAGTGGTAGATTAAGTATTCATTGTGACTGGCATTTCTAGTGTGGGACTGAAAAGCATTCTAGTTATGTGGAATTTGCTATTCATTGCATTTCTTATTATATTGTATGTGGCATTTTTGGAAGGCAGCAAGAGAATGTATCATCAAAAGTTTAAATGCGTACATTGAGTGCAAAGATTTGCCATCAGACGTCAGACCAAATGTGCCCTCATACACGAGGCTCCCCACTTACCTGCAACCCGCTCCAGGGCCACACATGTCTCACCTGCAGTGCAGTGGCCTTCATATAAATCGGAGTACGGGAGGAATATCATATACAGAGGTCGCCACTTGGCAATCAATGAGCGCTCTGTACTGAGGCCACACACACCTGATGCTCTGTTTTCTCATACCAGTTCTACTGGCAAGAGATTATTGGGTGACTATTAAGTAGGGAGTCTCGTGTCTGAGGAGACATCTAGTCTGATTGGTAAGTAAAGCAAAACAGTTGTTGCTTCCACTTCTCTGGTACTTCCCTGCCTTTAGAATATCAAGGAATATGCAAATAAATGCACTGATTGCATGATCCTGGGTAGGAATACCCTCCACCAAGCATTTTAGTAGTGTTTTTAGCTTACGTAGAGTGCAACATTCTTAGTGATACAGAGTAACAATTTAAAGGCATAAGTGGTGTTAAACCAGACCTTCAGCATCCATTTTAATGAAAATCCCAAACCCTTAAAAAAACTATTTCCCCAGCATCTAAAATTAATATAGTTTAAGTTTCTAGTGACTTATTATGCTTTCCCCCACCGGGCTGCAACTCTGTTCAGAACTTTAGGATACGGGCGCCGCCATCTTGACTCAGAAGCATCACACATAACTGAGGAGAGCGGGATAAAGTACAGAGGGTGGGGTTATAGCTGTGCTTTGCACAGACAGAGCAGAGCTGGGGTCAGGGAGAGGACAGCAATCCCAGAATGCAGAGCGACACAGTCAGAAGACACTTCCTGTTCGCAGGCTGCCTGAAGCCCCATGAGCCACCATCTTGGATGTTTAAAGGCTCATAACATGCAGTAGATGCAGGTAGGATGATTTTTAATGTAAGCAATCTGTATGTACAGGGTATGGGACACATATAAGATATGCTCTTAATCAGGGTGAAGGTCCGCTTTAAAGGCATCACTAATTTTGCAAGAAAACATTCCTATAACTTCTAACAATAATTCCAGACCTAAAACAGCAGGACTGTTTAGTCATGGTATGTGGTTCTGGATTAATTGGGAGGGTTGAGATGAATGTATGTATTATACAGTTATCACGACTATGAAGGTTCTCATTCATACAGGTCTGGGTATAGTTAAGACAACTGGGTAAAACAAGTTATTAGTATATATATTAGGTTACATGTAACATTTACCTTATAGCAGACCTAATATACAGAGTTGCTCTCTGGGTCACTCTGTCTCCATATCCCAAGTGTACAGACTTAAGATACTTGTGTGTTTTATGGTTCCAGTATTGACCTAAAAATGGTAGCAAGCTTGCTTTTAATGTTACTTTATATGAGGCAGTCGCAGAAGCTCTCCATGTGACCGCCGGCAGCAAATTATTTTCACTGTGCAGTGCGTGGCACCATGCACACCTGCATGTGAGTATAATGGGGGTGAAATTCATTGCCTGACTTTGGGCATTTCATGTGGCCTTTATACTGGACCAACAGCCTTGGAACAGAAAAGTCGCCAAAACTCACTCGCCCCATCTGCATGCATGATGCTGAAGCATTGTGAGCACTTACATTTGCTCCTGCGTCCACCCAAAGCTAAAACAGCCTCACCAGTTTCCTAGTGGTAGAGTCCATTTTGGAGCTTCCTTTCCCAGCATCCCAGCGGTGCTGCTCCCTAATTGTAGTATGCTTGTTTTATTTTTAATGTGTGAGGTCTAGACTCCCTATTCTAGAATATGTTGGGGGGGGTTCTTCCTGGCTGGTGTGGATATCTGCCAGAGTGAAAAAAGCTTGTATTTATGGAGTCTTTTTTTGGCCTCTAGGGGGTGTCCCTTACTCCCCCTGGATGGACAATGTACCTTACAGCACCTTAAAGTGGACCAACACCCAGGATTTTGACTATCCTGGGTTTTGGTCCACTTCGGTGTGTGAAACCCCCCAGAAAGCCCCGAAAACTCACCTCACCCCGCTCCCACATAACCGCTGCAGCCAATCCCCGCCGCTGGACAAGCGAGAGGCAGCGCCGGACAAGCAGAGCGCGTCTGCCGCCGCCTCCCGCACGTCCCTCTTACAGGGAGCGCACCCGCGCCAGCCATTCACAAACGGGCGGCCCGGGAGCGCGCCCTGCTAGAGGAACGTGGAAAAGGTAGGATTGTGGGCTTCCTGGGGGGGTTTCACCCCGCGGCACATCCCGATATCGGATGCCCCGCCCATCGGATATCGGAGGCCCAAAAACATCACACCAGAACAAAAGGACAGAGATAATCATTAAACCAGCAGATAAAGGGGGTAATATAGTCATAATGACGAAAAAAAAAAAATTTAAGGAAATGTACCTGAGGATCCTAGAGAACAAATAGTTCAAAAGGCACCAATCTCAAAACTTGAACCAGATGAACCAGCATACAATAATATAATAGACAGACCCTATGAACACAAGGTAATCCCAAAATCCACATGGGAATCTGAGAGTACAAAAACCAATGATCCGAACATTTTACGCACTACCAAAGGTACATAAATCAATGACTAACCCCCCATGCCGGCCAGTAGTACCAGGAATAGAATTCCTAATAAGCAGAGCCAGTGAATACATTTGTACAGTCATTAACCTCATATGTCAGAGACATTCCACATCTATTACAGATACTACAGAATGTCACAGTTCTGCAAAACTGTAGACTAGTTACACTAGATGTAGAAGCATTATATCTAAGTATCCCACATCGCTTAGTCCAATACTACCTAGACCAACTTGATAACATGAAAATAATTGTTTAAACCGGACCTTCAGCGTGATTTAATGAAAAGCCCAAACTCTTAAAAAACGGTTCCCCCGCATCTAAAATTAATATATTTTACGTTTTTAGTCACTAACTTATTATTCTTTCCCCCACTGGGCTGCAACTCTGTTCAGGAATTCAGGATACGGGCGCCGCCATCTTGACTCAGAAGCATCACACTTACTGAGGAGAGGAGAGTGGGATAAGGTACAGGGGGGCAGGTTATGGCTGTGCTTTGTTCAGACAGAGCAGAGCTGGGGTCAGGTAAAGGTCAGCAGTCCCAGAATGCAGAGCAGCACAGTCAGGAGGCACTTCCTGTTTGCAGGCTGCCTGATAAGATGGCGGCTTCCATAAGCTGCCATCTTGGATGTTTAAAGGCTCATAACATGCAGTAGGATGATTTTTAATGTGGCCAATCTGTATGTACAGGGTGTGGGAAACATATAAGATAGACTCTTATTCAGAGTGAAGGTCCGCTTTAATTCTGGAACTACTTAATTTTTTTCTTGCACACAATAAATTTATCCTCCGGAAACAACTATACCACCAGATTCAAGGCACCGCAATGGGTATAACATGTGCGCCATCCTTTGCGAACCTGTACCTGGGCTGGTGGGAGAGAAAGGTATGGGAGGATATTGTAATGTCCATGTACACAGACCACATAGCTCCACTACATAGATGACATTCTCATTATATGGGAAGGCTCAGCTGATTTAATCAAGTTTGTAGAAATTATGCATTAAATTAAACAAAAACCAACTGAATTTAAAGTTCACGCTAGACCATGATAAAAGGTGGGGTTTCGGTCCTACACCTGAAAATCTAATTTGACACGCAGGAAACAATAACCATAAACTTCTACAGGAAACCCACAGTAGCCAACAACATTTTAAGGGTGATGAGTTCACATCTCACAACAGTATCCCATTTGGCGAATATTTGAGGGCCAAAATAAATTGCACTTCTGACAAAGACTTAAAATAGACTTAAAAAGACTTAAAAAATACTTAAAATAGTCACCAAACATATGGATGCTTCTTGGATAGGGGTGATCACAAAAATATCCTTCAAAGAGCCTACAACAAAACACAAAATAGAAGCAGGGACCACCTACTGAACCCACTGTCACAACTAGGGCGCAAGCGAATGGAACGTATCCCTTTTATCCTAACATATAATCAGCAACACCAAGTAAGACAAATATTCAAAAGAAATGATCATTAAACAAGATCCTGACATAGGAGACTTGATCCCAGACACACCCATGCTAACCTTAAGCAAAACTCTGTCCATAGTACAAAGAGACCACATAGTACAAAGCCGCTATACTCAAGATCACCAAAGGAATGCTGCACATTCCAAAACGGCACATACCGATGTGAGGGATGCAGCGACTGTCAATACATAAAATAGGAGTTTAGTCTACCAACCGGCAGATTAATAGAATCGAAACACTTTGCAAACTGTAACTCCACAGATCTGCTATATCTACTGATGTGCCCATGTTCTAGATTTTATATAGAAAAACTAAAAGGAAGCTGAACAGAATATATGAACACATTGGGGATATTAAAAACCTAACCACACCAGTAGGCAGACATTTTGTGGCATCCCAAAGGGCATAACATTCCAAGTCATAGACAGAATACACTGACACTCAAGAGGAGGGGACATACATTGTGAAACCAAATGGAACACAAATTTGAAAGTAACTCATCCCCCAGGTCTGAATATGTAGTTCTGTCCCATTGAAAAAAATATAAGTATTTTCATATTCTGAACAAAAAAACTTTTGAATAACCTATACACAGCAAACTCAAGTAGCATCTATCATATTATCCGACATTATTTTTAGAATAAAAGGGAAGAAGAGTAAAAAGCACCAGAAGATATCTAAAAGAATAAGGTGTTTTAGCCTGACATGAAAAGTGTTTACATGTATAAACAGATTTGTAAACTACAGTAACTGTTGTGCACATTTTTGAAATAAATCTTACAAGCAGCAGTTGTACAATGTGCAACTCTCAGATCCAGAGGCGAATGAGCAGGAGGCGGAGCTGCTTACGCATCCAAGAACCAACCAAAAATATGGCGCCGCCGGTGATCAGATATGTCCCGGATTATAACCATAAAGATGCCCCCCCCCCCCGTACCTGGTGACCAGTGCGAGAGAAGGAACAGAAATGGTCTGAAATGGAGAGGGACGTGCTAGCACGCCACATGAGCTCACCACTCCCTCTTCTCCCATGGCTCTGATTGACTCAGCCATAGGAGGTAGAGGATAGAGATGACCCCCCCCCTTTATACATCATCTACAGTACAGGTTCCATGCATAGGCATCCAGGACAGTAAGTACTTATTCTAAAAACAAATACAAAATGGGGGTTAAAACATACAATTTAGTTTAGTTATTTATTTATCCTGTTAAAAGATGTACAACCCAGATGGATGCCTCACAAGCCGAATTAAGGTAACCACCTATAGATAATTGGAGTAACCTATGGGGATATGCCCAAATGAGACTAACTTACTAAATATTTTAATAGGTGGATTAACCTACTGCCTCCTCACCTGTCGAAGACTTGCACAAATTTCTGAAAGTAAGTTCATTTTAAGAAACAGCCATTAATGTAATTGAACCAAGGTGCTTGTGAAAGAAAATAGCCGCAGGTGACTTGCCAAAACCAGAGCCTTGTGAACTGTATAGGGGTCTCATAGATCCCTTACCAGTTCACAAAGTGTTAAATGTAAAAAAAAAAAAAACACAGATAAAAATATTTAATTTATTTTTTTTAATACTTACCTTCCATCCATCCCAGAGCACTGTGTCCCACGCTGATCAATTTGGCTTCTGCTCTCCTGCTGATGCTGGAAGCTTTTTATACCTGCTGGGTGACAGGTAACATGGGGTTAATTTTGTTAAAAAAATGACATAGGGTCCCCCCCTCCCGGGGAAGGGGACCCCATTGTTTGGGGAATTTTAAGGGTTAAAAACTTGTAAAAATCCAAAAAAGAATGGCAGGGGGTCTCCCCTACCCAGCTCAACCAGCCTGGGACCAGCTATGGGGGCTTGTAGAACAGGGCGCAAGGGCCCTGCAGGCTACAAGCCATAGCCTATGGCCACGGGCTCTTCTGCCCCCCCGGGCTTTGGGGAGGCAGGTAATGAGGGGGCTCGGGGTTGATGGCAAGTCACCCTCTAGCAGTAGGTGACTTGCCAGACCCAGAGCTTTCAGGGTGACCAGAACCCCCACCCCCCGGAGAAGAGGAGAACCGGTGGGAGTGATCGGGCAGAGAGGTGAGTAAATGTCATTTTAGTTTTTTGGCAGAGAGGTGAGTAAATGTCATTTTAGTTTTTTTTTTTTTTTTTTTTTTTTTTTTTTACATGTAATACCAGTGGCTGTGGAAGCTGGGCTGGGGGGGGGGGGGGGCATTCTGGGCACTTCCCTGCATCGGGGAGGGGGCCTGGTTGGGGGATCCAAGCCCCTCCGGATGAAGAGGTGACCCGGCTGGTTCGATAGAGAGGTCAGGTGAGTGGCTTTTTTTTTTTTTTTTTTTTTGCCCACTAGCAGGGGGGAAAGCCAGGTGCATACATTTTACGTAGCTGTCGCTAGAAGGGTTAAAGAACATACTTTTCTCACTTACAGGCCCTTCTCAAAAAATTAGCATATAGTGCTAAAGTTCATTATTTTCCATAATGAAATGATAAAAATTAAACTTTCATATATTTGAGATTCATTGCACACCAACTGAAATTTTTCAGGTCTTTTTTTGTTTTAATACTGATGATTTTGCCCTACAGCTCATGAAAACCCCAAAATCCTATCTCAAAAAATTAGCATATTTCATCCGACCAATAAAAGAAAAGTGTTTTTAATAAAAAAAAAGTCAACCTTCAAATAATTATGTTGAGTTATGCACTCAATACTTGGTCGGGAATCCTTTTGCAGAAATGACTGCTTCAATGAGGTGTGGCATGGAGGCAATCAGCCTGTGGCACTGCTGAGGTGTTATGGAGGCCCATGATGCTTCGATAGCGACCTTAAAGTGGACCAACACCCTGGGGTGATCGGCCCGGGAATCTATAAGATTCCCGGGCCGATCACCCCCCACCCCGCGGGACATCCGAGATCGGGATGTCCCGCGGGGTGAAACCCCCCCCAAGCACCCCAACTCACCTACCTTATCTTCGGCGGCGGCCGGCCGCCACCGCCTCCCTCGCGCCCCTGTAGGCGTGCGCGCCTCCGCGCCGGCCGTCTGCGAATGGCCGGCGCGGGGGCGCGCGCGTCAAAAGTGACGCGACGTTCCAGTTCTCCCCTTGTACGTCGGCGCGGGGAGAGGTGAGTTTTTCGGGGGGTTAGGGGGGGTTTCTCACAGCGGGGCACCCCGATGGGGGGTGCCCCACCGAAGTGGACCAAGACCCAGGATAGTCAAAATCCTGGGTGTTGGTCCACTTTAAGCTCATCCAGAGTGTTGGGTCTTGCGTCTCTCAACTTTCTCTTCACAATATTCCACAGATTCTCTATGGGGTTCAGGTCAGGAGAGTTGGCAGGCCAATTGAGCACAGTAATACCATGGTCAGTAAACCATTTACCAGTGATTTTGGCACTGTGAGCAGGTGCCAGGTCGTGCTGAAAAATACAAACTTCATCTCCATAAAGCTTTTCAGCCGATGGAAGCATGAAGTGCTCCAAAATCTCCTGATAGCTAGCTGCATTGACCCTGCCCTTTATAAAACACAGTCGACCAACACCAGCAGCTGACATGGCACCCCGGACCATCACTGACTGTGGGTACTTGACACTGGACTTCAGGCATTTTGGCATTTCCTTCTCCCCAGTCTTCCTCCAGACTCTGGCACCTTGATTTCCGAATGACATGCAAAATTTGCTTTCATCAGAAAAAAGTACTTGGGACCACTGAGCAACAGTCCAGTGCTGCTTCTCTGTAGCCCAGGTCAGGCGCTTCTGCCGCTGTTTCTGGTTCAAAAGTGGCTTGACCTGGGGAATGCGGCACCTGTAGCCCATTTCCTGCACACGCCTGTGCACGGTGGCTCTGGATGTTTCTACTCCAGACTCAGTCCACTGCTTCCGCAGGTCCCCCAAGGTCTGGAATCGGTCCTTCTCCACAATCTTCCTCAGGGTCCGGTCATCTCTTCTCGTTGTGCAGCGTTTTCTGCCACATTTTTTCCTTCCCACAGACTTCCCATTGAGGTGCCTTGATACAGCACTCTGGGAACAGCCTATTTGTTCAGAAACTTCCCTCTTGCTTGAGGGTGTCAATGATGGCCTTCTGGACAGCAGTCAGGTCGGCAGTCTTACCCATGATGGCGGTTTGGAATAATAAACCAGGCTGGGCTTTTTTAAAAGCCTCAGGAATCTTTTGCAGGTGTTTAGAGTTAATTAGTTGATTCAGATGATTAGGTTAATAGCTCGTTTACAGAACCTTTTCATGATATGCTAATTTTTTGAGATAGGAATTTGGGGTTTTCATGAGCTGTATGGCAAAATCATCAGTATTAAAACAAAAAAAGATCTGAAAAATTTCAGTTGGTGTGCAATGAATCTCAAATATATGAAAGTTTAATTTTTATCATTTCATTATGGAAAATAATGAACTTTAGCACTATATGCTAATTTTTTGAGAAGGACCTGTATTACGGCCTCTGTATTTTATGTTCTACCCTGTCAGTAATTGAAACTTTTACAGAGTTATAAAAGATGGTGACACTGTAAACATAAACCATAAAAAGTATTTTCACTTTAGAACATAACTATATCCTAAGATATTGGCCAATTATTTTAAATGTTATCCTTTATTTTCAGGCCTGGGAACAAGAATTGCATTTAAACAAGTAAGATGACTGAGGAACAAAGAAAGCTTCCCCACTGGATGTCCGAGCAGGACCTAGGGGACAAAAGCAAGCCAAAAAAGGCAAGTATTGCTTTATTCACTGTTATTTTAAGATACAACTACTTGTATAATTTGTCCTTTTGCGCAAATATCAATCTTGCTGCCTTCTAGAAGTGGTTGTTCATAAAATTTCTCAAATAATTAGACATCTAGTTAATGTCTTGCATGGACAGTGTTTGTTTTCCTGACTTGTCTACACCAAACCTTGCCCCAGATGCTTTCCATGAGCCCTGCATTACAGTGATACTCCTCTTCCTAACAGTGCTCTATCCAATGGAGGACAGCATACACAGTCCCAAGGATCCCCCCCACTACTCCCATCCTGCTCAGACCCCAGCAGTCTAAAGATGCCTATACCTGATTCCACAGCCCTCACATGCTGATAACAACTTCAGCCCGCAATGCCATAGGTCTTCTACTGATAGAGGCTTGATTTTGCAACCAAAATAATCAACGACCCACTTCAATTTTGCTGAAGCTATTGAGGCACAGGTACAAGGTGTTTTCTGACAAAAACAGTTCTTAGCCCTTGCTGTTCAGCTTCTAAAAAGGGACCAATTTTTGTTTTAGGATCCAATTAGAATGGCTGCTACTTTACTTTTGCGCATTGTTTAATTTAATTTGTTATTCACTACAGGTGTCAGAAAAAAATCAATTCTGTGGAATATCGCCATATTTCATTAGACGATACTAGTATTGATTCCTCCTCTCTAGTATCGATTCTGAGCGACCACTCCCAGTGGGTCTCCTCTTCCCCTGGGGCTCTTCAGTCTTCAGGAGAGAGCCCGACAGGCCCTCTCCCCTGCTTTCCCAATGGGCGCCGCTATCTTCACGACTAGCCCCGCCCCTTTGGATATCACCGTCCAGAGGAGGAGACAGGTGTGTGTTTTTTTTTACTGTTAACCCTTTGTGAATTGGTAAGGGATCTATAAGATCCATTTACCAGATTATAAGGCTCTGGGTCTGGCAGTCATCTGTGGCTAGTGGGTAACTTGCCATTAACCCTGATCCCCCTCATTACTTGCCTCCCCAAAGTCTAGGGGGGCAGAAGAGCCCCTGGGCATTAGGCTATGTTGCCTTGTTGCCTGCAGGGCCACTAAAGCTGGCCCCTGCACCCTGTTCTACAAGCCCCCATAGCTGGGTAAGGGGAACCTCACGCCATTTTTTGGGGGGAATTTTAAGGGTTTTTAGCCCTTAAAATTCCGAAAATGGGCACTATATCGTCTGAGACAGATACATATCGTATCGTCATACGTGTATCGTGATACTTATCGCCAGATTCTTGCCAATACCCACCCCTATTATTCATTAAAGGTCATTAAGTTTAACACTATCTAAACTGTACTGTGATTAAATGTTGCAAATGCAATCCCTGTCCCTTTTACTCATATTTTGTTTGTGTTTTGCCTTGTGTCTTGTTACCTTAAATTCACTCCTGGTCTGAGGAAGCAATTCTTACTTGATAACTGTCCACACTGCCCGTCCGATCATGCGTCTTTTCCTGCTTCTATGGAGAGAGGCCCCCCCACCCAATAGTCACTGAGCTGGCACACCCCCTCCGTTTACTGCAATGGATCGAGGTGTGTTATTTTTTTCACATGCCCCTTTCCATCTAACAGTAACTGATGGCGGAGTGCATCTCCCCATCAGGAAAACAAGAAGAAGAGTGTGATCAGACTGCAAGAGCAGGATGTGGTTACAGCTGTCGGGTAAGAGTTGCTTCCCTCGGACCAGGAGCGATGGTCTGCGTGATACACAATATGTGTTTTTTTTTTTTCTGACTCAAAAATCTAGATAATAAATATATTAGCTGGTTTTCTGTTAGTCTCCTTGTTATTTGCTTTAAAGTGCACCTATACTCAGAGGGAAGTTTATGTCGTCACCTTCCATCCATCCAAAGGAACTGGAAGGGCTCTGAAGCTACCCTCCAAGACCCAGAACAATGGCCGCACTCGCCGAAAATATTTTAAGAAAAATGCATTTATTAATTAATTCATAAAGCTGCACCTGCCTGGTGCTCCCATACCACAAGATTACAACAAATAACAAAAACAATACCAACAATGAACCACAATACAATCAAAAACATATAATTCTAAAAATATTTAAAAAATCTGGGGGGACTGGGGGGGAGGAGGAGCAAGACGGGAGAAGGCTGACAAAATCAGCTGTAAACACAAATATAATATGTGCAAAAAATAATTTATTATGTGTGCAACAATGTGCACTATAATTCCCAGGTTACAAATGAACCCATCATGAATAAGGTCATATGCATAAAAATGGAAATCGTTTGTGCCAGTGAGTCAGCATGGACCACAGAGATGCTGGGAATAATTAATAAGTGAAAAATTGGATGTAAAGTGCAAAAGTGCGTGACAGGCTTCTAACCTCAGCCTGAGGTGTGTAAACAATTAGATCAAAGAAGACAGTGAGACCAAGTATTTAATAAAGCAGACAGAACATGTTAAAAGTGCATGAGTGCAAGTATAAAGTTCTGGTGCCTGTGCAGAAAGTGGGAATGCAGCCCAGCTGAATTTCAGCCTGGGCTAGGAGTAGAAAGTGCACAGTGTAGCAGCAGCAGAGGGTCCAGAAGACATGCTGGCAAATATTGAATATCAAATAGGCATCATATTAATAACAAAATGAATAGTACGTTACCAAATCATGGGATATGTCCCCCACCGTTCCCCACCAGCTGACAACACCGACACGCTGCGTAGTTCCTCAACTACTTCGCTTCCATCCATCCGACACCAGCCCAGTGCCCCAAAACAGCCTTTTTTTTTTAAAGCTCTTGCCCAATAGTCATAACACGAACTGGATGCAGTAGGTCATATTGCTTTCTGGCCCAAGCACCCCACACCCTGATGCATGTTTCTGAATCTGTTGCTAGTTTAATATTTTGGTTTTCCCTTCTGGCTTTCTGTTGAACAACCACAAACCTATTTAGATAACTGAGGAATATAATTCCTGCCTGGAGTTTGAATAAAGACCTATTGAAAGTTTGTCTAAATTGAAAAAAATATATTGTCTAAAAAAACAAACAAAAAACTGGACACAATGCTGGAGTAGAGCTAGGTAGGGTCAGGGATTTATTTATTTTCCAGGTATTTCTGTTTGTATTAGCATGCAGAAAAGTTTTTTTATTTTCAGGTAATCTTTGAAACATGTTAATTAACTTGTATTGAATTCTGTTTTTCCAATATTTAGGAATTAGCCTGGAAGAAGAACATGTTGGAAGACTGTCTCCCATTCTTGGAATTCAGTGGCTCCATTTACTATAGTTATGAGTCAAATGATTGCTCTTACTTGTCTGAATGTATTAGGTAAGAAAATAAGGGTAATTCACTTTAACTCAGATTTTTAACCCTTTAAGTGCCAGCCTACCTGGAGTTTTTGTCACACTCTGTTGCCAGACCATTTAGCACTATTTTGCGCTCCCCATGTTCAAATGTGATTTTTGAAGGGATTTCCAGGGATTTCCCAGGAAAATGATATATTGTTTTTTTCAGCAGAGTCTGAGCTTTAACATGAAATGTCTTGTTTGTCATTTTTAGGTGTATTCTCAATATTTTTTGGCGAAATATGTGCAAAAAAATAAAAAAAATAAATTTTTTACAATTTGTAGTGTTTTTTTGTAATAAAAAATGTAAGTTTGTCAATAAAATCTTATTGCATGTGAAACCCCATTTTCTCCCGGTTACAGCAGTACCACATATGTATAGGTAGACACCCTTTCCTGCCCAGGAGACTCTCCCAAACTGAAACAGAGCTTTAGGGGATTTTCAGAAAAAATACAACTGTGATATGCGCTGTGCGCACCTTGCAGTTTTTCCAGAAAAACAACCCTTTACATTTGAAATACCCCCCACAAACTATATATTCTCTGGAAGTACACACCTCAGGCTTTCTATTTGTACCAGGCTTGTTGATGTGGCCACAGTTTTCTAGAAGTAATCCCTCAATGTATTCTTTGGTTGCAAAGAGTTTCCCTAAAAAAAGGATAAAAAAGCAGAATCAAAGCCACATTTTCCTAAAAAAACTATATACAAACAAGAAAAAACAAGTATAATCTGAAAAAGCAACATCCCCCGAACAGAACGACACCCAGCATGCATAGGTTCTGTCAAGGGAAGAGTTGCCAAACACCCCAAAGTAAAGCATGAGCATAACGGTAATTTTTCTTGAAAATTTCAGCTCTGCAGACAAAGTGCGCACCTTGCGGTTTTTCAACCAAAACAACCCTTTACATTTGGAATATCCCCCATAAACCATATATTCCCTGAAAGTACACATGTTAAGCTTTCTAAGCGTACCCAGCTTGTTGTAGTGGGCCCATCTTTCTGGAATTAATCCCTCAAAGAACTCTTTGGTTGCGCAGGGTTTCCCTAAAAAATGTATAAAAAAGCTGAATAAAAAACACCTTTTCCTAAAATATAAATATGCAAACCAGAAAAAACAAGCTAAGTCTGAAAGCGCAAGGTCCCCCGAACAGAACAATACCCAACATGCAGAGGTACTATTAACCCTTTTAATTGCCAGCCTACTTGAGATTTTGTCACCCTCTGTTGACAGGTAATTTTTCCCCATTTTGCGCCATGTTTTGCGACATTTTTGCTGGAATTTTCAGGAAAATTATATATATATTTTTTGCAGCAGAGTTTAGGCTTTAACATGAAATGTCTTGTTTGTAAATTTTATTTATTATTAATTTTATTTATTAATAAGTAAAAAAAAAAATAAATACAATTTTTATTTTAGAAAATTGCCTTTATTTTAAATAAAAAATGTATTTGATTAGGGAAAACCATATTGCATGTGAAAGCCCCATTTCTACCGATGGTACCACATATTTATCGGTAGTCCCCTGTTCCTGCCCAGGAGACCCCCCTAACTGAAACAAGTAATTTTTAACATTTACAAATAAAATACAACTACCATCCACACTACAAAGGGTTAAATCGAGAAAAAAAATGACATAGGGTCCCCCCTCCCAGGGGAGGGGGGGCCCATTTTTGGGGGGGGATTTTTAAGGGTTAAAAACCCTTAAAAATTAAAAAAAAAATGACATGGGCCCCCCCTTACCCAAAGTAACCAGCCCGGGGCCAGCTATGCAGGGCTTGGAGGAACAGGGCGCAGGGGCCAGCTTTTGTGGCCCCTGGCCCTGCAGGCTACAAGTCCGCATAGCCTGTGGGCCCGGGCTCTTCTGCCCCCCCCTGAGCTTTGGGGAGGCAGGTAATGGGGGTGCCAGGGGTTAATGGCAAGTCACCGGTGACTTGCCATCCCCCCAGCCTTGAGAACTGGTATAGGGGTCTCATGGACCCCTTACCAGTTCACAAGGGGTTAAATGTAAAAAAAACACACACACAAAGAGAAAAAATATTTTATTTTATTTATTTATTTTTTTAATACTTACCTCCCATCCATAGTGGAGCACTCTGTCCCTCGGCGATCACTGGCTTCTGCTCACTTGCTAGAAGCCTTTTATAGCTTTATAGCTGCTGGATGACAGAACACAAAAGGGTTAATTAAAAAAAAAAATGACAGAGTCCCCCCTCCCGGGGAGGGGGACCCCATTTTTTTGGGGAATTTTAAGGGTTAAAAACCCTTAAAAATCCCCCCAAAAAATGACGTAGAGTCCCCCCTACCCAGCATTACTGACCCGGGCTAAGTGGCCCGGGCCCTTCTGCCCCCCTCTGGCCATTGGGGAGACAGGTAATGGGGGGCTGGGGGTTAATGGCAAGCCACCCACTAGCTGCAGGTGACTTGCCATACCCAGAGCCTTGTGAACTGGTATAAGGGGTCTCATGGACCCCTTACCAGTTCACAAAGGGTTAACTGAAAAAAAAAAACACCACACTAAAAGTATTTTATTAAAAAAAAAAAAAATTTTTTTTACTGTACTTACCTCCGATTGTAAGCTCCTTTGTCCCGCGCCGCTCTGATGACAGATGCCGGTGATCGGCATCCAGAGAAGGGGGAGGCAGGAGATCAGAGGATCTCCTGCCAGCTCCTTCCCCGGCGCCGATCACTGGCATCTGACAGCTGAAAGAGCTGACGCCGGTAATCGGGGCTGGGATGACGTCATAGCTTGGCGCGAGACGGAACGGGATGACGTCATAGCCAAGGGGGCGGGGCTTAGTGGCAAGATGGCGGCCCCCATCGAGGAGGAGAGAGCCTCCCGGGCTCTCTCCTGAAGATCGGTAAGTCCTGGGGGGGATCGGAGGCCCCCCAGGGGAAGAGGAGGGACAGCGGGAGCCAGCGCACACGCAGGTAAGTGAATGTCATTTTTATTTTTTTATTTTTTTTTACAGTTAGCAGCTGCTGCTGCAGAAGCGGGGGGGGGGGCGGCCTATTCCGGGGGCTCTCCTGGAGCCATCCGACCCCCCGCGGGGGATCGGATGGCACCAAATTAAAGAGGAGACCCGGCCGGATCCAACGAGGGGTCAGGTGAGTATTTTTTTTTTTATTTTTTTGCCCACTAGCAGGGGTAAATGCCAGGCACGTAAATTTTACGTGGCTGGCACTTAAGTGACAGAGAGGCAACCACGTAAATTTTACGTGGCTGGCATTTAAAGGGTTAAGCCACTTTCAAACCCTGCGCTGAACCTCATTGTGATGTATGTATTCAGAGCCCAAGCAGGGAGTACAGGACCATGTTTTCTAAGAGAACATATATATTTTTGTGCTCATTGGCTAATCCTACTAAGGCTGGATTCTCGGAAAGGCCTAAAAGGATCCAACTCCTTTCAGTGTCCTTAACCCTTTAACTGCCAGCCTACCTAGAGTTTTTGTCACTCTTTTTTGCCAGACGAGTTTTTGTCACTCTTTTTTGCCAGACCATTTTTTACCATTTTGCGCTACACATGTGGATTTCCAGGGATTTCCCAGGAAAATTGTATATATTGTTTTATTTCAGCAGTGTCTGGACTTTAACATGAAATTTCTTGATTGTAATTTTAAGTGTATTCTCAATATTTTGGGGTGAAATATGTGCAAAAAATAAAAAAAAATCTATTTTTTGCAATTTGTACTTTTTTTTTTGTAATAAAAAAGTATGTTTTTTAATAAAATCTTATTGCATCTAAAATCCCAATGTCTCCTGGTTACAACTGTACCAGACATTTTTTGGTAGACACCATTTCAGGAGACTTCCCCGCAATAAAACAGCACTTTAAGAGATTTTCTGATAAAATACAACTGCTGCACCTTGCAATTTTTCAAGAGAAACAACCCTTTACATTCGAAATTCCCCCTCAAACTATATGCTCTATGGAAGTACACACCTCAAACTTTCTAGGGCATACCAGACTTGTTGATGTGGGCACAGTTTTCCTAAAAAAATAAATAGAATAGCAGAATCAAAGCCACATTTTCCTAAAAAAATATGCAAACAAAAGAAAACAGGTTAAATCTGAAAATTTCTGGAAAAACAGAACAATACCCAACATACATAGGTACTGTCATGGGAAAAGTTGCCAAACACTCCAAAGTAATGCATGCGTGTAAGGGTAATTTTACTTGAAAATTTCTGCTCTTCAAAGTGCGCACTTTGCGCTTTTTCAACCAAAACAACCCTTTACATTTGGAACACCTCAACAAACTATAAAAAGTACACACATTAAGCTTTCTAAGTGTACCCTAGGTGTGGCTTGTTGTAGTGGGCTTATGTTTCTGTAAGTTTTCCCTTGAGGAATTCTTTCTCGGGGATTCCCTAAAAAAAAATGTATAAAAAAGCAGAAAAAAAACATTTTCCTAAAATATCAATATGCAATCAAGACAAAACAAGCTGAATCTGAAAGCGCAAGGTCCTCCAAGCAGAACAATACCCAACATGCATAACCCTTTTAACTCCTTGCCTACTTGAGATTTTGTTACCCACTGTTGACAGGTCATTTTTCAACATTTTGCGCAATGCTAGTCGCAGGGTCAGAGTGGCAGCCCCAGGTCTCGTGAACTGGTAGGGGGTCTCATGGACCCCTTACCAGTTCACAAAGGGTTAAATGTAAAAAATATACACCACACCTAAGAAGAAAAAATTACTCTTTTAACACTCACCTCCAATCCTATGTCCCACAGGGAGATGTTAACAGCTGCTGGGCAGATCGGTGAGAGGGCCCATCCTCTAGCGATCACCTCTGGCATCTGACTGCTCAGCCCCAGTAGTCGGATGACATCGAGGAGGAGCCCGGGACGGGAAGGATCGCGGGCGCAGGTGAGTCATTTTCTTTTTTTAAACAGTTATTGGTGGCGACCGAGGCGGGGGGTGGCTATTCCGAGCCCTCTCGTGAAGCCAGGGGAGGGGGGGAAAATAGTGTGTTTTTTTTTTCTTTACATTATGTGCCTGATAGTAGGGGCGAAGTCCAGGCACTTAACTCTCATGTTCTTGGCACTTACCAACTGCAGAAGGGTTAAACTATTCCCTTCTTCGTAAATCTACCAGTAATGCCTTTCAGTGCTAGCTGGAAGATTATCTGTAGAATAAACTTTTTCCTTAATTTTCTGTTGTAGAAAATATTTTCGTGGTTAACCTGGACCTTTAAAAATAAGCAACCACCAGTCCAGTGCCTAGAACATTCTAGGTTTAGGGGTTTTACACAGCGGGGCATCCTAAATTTGGGATAGTCAAAATCCCAGGTCTTTGTCCTGCTTTAATGCTTCCACAGAAGCAGAAGTTTATCACTTTTTTTCACAGGGCCTCCAATCCTCCTTTTTTGTGGGGGTAGAGGTTCTGCCTCCTCGGGTTACTGTTAAGAGAATTTCGGAATAAATCTAAGTCCCAAAATAAGGCAAGAGGAAGGAAATGCCCGCAAGGATTCTGCATTTTTCTCACATTTGGAGGCTCCATGTAACAGATCTTTGGATACAGGAGGTCGTATTCTCAGGTTACAAGATCAAATTAGGGGCCAGACCTCCTCGGAAATTGAGATCCGCTGTATCTCACCTTTTAGAGATTGGAGTAGTCTGTCATGTTCTTCTCTTAGAGAGAGGTCAGGGGTTCTACTCCAATTTGTTTATAATTCCCAAGAAGGATGATTCTGTACGCCCAATATTAGATCTCAAGGGCCTCAACAAGTACTTCCATCTGAAAAAATTTCGCATAGAATCTTTAAGATCCACAGTGATATCACTCCAGCCGGGAGATCTTACGACCACAGTGGATATAAAGGATGCATACCTACACATTCCGATTATTTGGGTCATCAGAAATATCTGCAGTTTGCAGTTAGATGGCCTACATCTTCAGTTCTGAATTCTCAGCCTCTTCAGATCGGCAAATCCTTCCTTTCAGTGCAATGAAAGATTGTCACCACATATGCCAGTGTAACAGGTTGGGGGAATGTCATGGGGACACAAACGATCCAGGGACAGTGGAGTCCCTATAAATATCCTGGAACGGAGAGCGATTCTGTTGTGTCTCAAATGGTGGACATTTCATCTGAGAGGGTCATCCCGTCAGGGTTCAAACAGACAATTGGACGGAGGTGGCATATATCAACCACCAGGGGGACCCAGAAGCAGGAAAGCGCTCAAGGAACTGAGCCAGATCTTACTTTGGGCCGAGAAACATGTTGCATGCATCTCCGCAATACACATACCAGGAGTTGACAACTTGTAGGCTGATCATCTCAGCAGAGCGGTCCTGCATCAGGGGGAATGGTCTCTGTCAGAGGGTTTTTCAATCCCTATGCATGCGCTGGGGGTTTCCAGGCGTAGATCTCTTTGCATCATGACACAATTGGAAAGTTCTGAAGTTTGTGTCCCGGTCCAGGGATCCTCTAGCAATCGCAACAGATTCCCTGATATTCAGTGGTCCACATTCAAGCTTCTTTATGCTTTCCCTCCTATTCCACTCCTGGGTCGAGTACTAAAAAAGATAGCTTGTGAGGGAGTCTCGACCATTCTGGTGGCTCCTCCGTGTCCAAGAAGAAGCTGGTTCTCAGACATAGTAAAGGTGTCAGAAGGCGACCCGCGGAGGTTGCCTAACGATCCAGAGCTTGTCATACAGGTGCTTCTAAGGCACCCCAATTCATGAGTTCTGACTTTGACGGCCTGGCTATTGAAGCCTCCCTCTTGGCAGAAAGGGTTTTTTCTGCCAGAGTAATCCAGACCATGAGTCAAGCCAGGAAGAAATCTTCATCAATGATCTGCTACAGAGTCTGGCGAGCATTTATCACCTGGTGCTAATCCAGAGAACCTTTTCTTTTCCCAGAATATTGGAATTTTTGTTGAAGGTTTTCAATCGAATACTAAAAGGACAAATATCTGCTTTATCTATCTTTTTTTAGAAACCCATTGCTGAGAATACATTTATTAGGACTTTTTAACAGGGAGTCACTCAAGTGCGTCCTCCCTGTAAGCCAATTCTGCCGGTCTGGGATTTGAACCTAGTTCTATCGGCCCTTCAGGGTGTTTCTTTTGAGCCATTGGCACATAAGTTAAGTTTAATGACTCTTAAGGTTATCTTAATCTGGCAATGACCTCAGTAAAGCGGGTTTCTGAATTAACAGCTTTATCGGTTAAAGCGGTCCTTCACCCTGAATAAGAGCATATCTTATATGTTTCCCTCACCCTGTACATACAGATTGCTCACATTAAAAATCATCCTACCTGCACCTACTGCATGTTATGAACCTTTAAACATTCAAGATGGCGGCTCATGGAACATCAGGCAGCCTGCAAGCAGGAAGTGTCTTCTGTAGATGGGTTAAATCTGTTTTAACTTAGGTGTGGACCTAGGTGGAGATGAGATTAGTTTAGCTGCGCTGTGGATAAAAAGGCAGGTTAAAAGGGAGAGCAAATAAAGGGTTAATGTTCTCTGCAATCCTGTGAGGAAAAATAGGTTAGCGTATATACATAAAAGTATGAATAAAACAAATGCAATAGTATTACCTAAGTGAAGTTTTGTTTGAGGGGGTGTTTCCACCTTTTAATTAAATCAGAAACAACTAGGTATCATTGCCTCTGACTAATTTAGCGTCAAAAATTGTTGGAATTTTTAATCTTGCTGTCTGAGGGATTTCTCCTCAGGTAGCGTTATACAGATTGGTCCGTGTTGATTACACTATTGGCCCTGTATTCTGAGTTCTTTGAGCTGGTTTGTGGTGTATGATTCCTTGTTCAGGGTGAGTTGAGTTTCTAGCGGGTTGGAGCAATGTGGTTGGTGGAACCTAGATGGTTTAGAGGTTGTGGGTCGGCGCTGAAATAAGCGGTGTTCCTGAGGTCCAGGTAAGCGGTGTGAGTTGAGGTAGATGATTGTTTTGGATGGAGATGATTGTCATCAGAAAGGGTTCTGGTGGTTAGTGCAGATTAATTAGTTGAGGTCTGCTTTAATGTTCTGATTTTAGATGTGTTGTGAGGCTTGTAACCGTTGTGGGGGAAATGTGAAAACTTGTAATTAAAGGTAAAACGAATATAAGGAGATTGTATGACTTAGTTTCGGTAAGTTGATTAAAATTGATGCAACAATTAGTACAGTATATGCTCTATGTTTTTTATTCCCCGCCACAGCCTGGCTTGGCTGTGGTTTTACTTTATATCCTTTTAATTAATGGTAAACGAATTCAAGGAAATTGTATGAATTGCAGTTTCAGTAAGTTGATCAAAATTGCTAGGAAAAATAGTACAGTTGATGCTCGGTGATAGTTACTCACCACCACAGCCTGGATGGGCTGTGGTATTAGTTGTAGTGCAGAGGGTGCAGGTGAAAAAAACGGAAAAGCCGGAATTGCAGAGGGCGCAGGCAGGAGCAGTGCTGAGGTTTCCTCTGGGCTGGAGAAGTGTAGGGGACGTTGGTCTGGCTGCCTTGGGTAGTCAGATCTGAGCTGGCGACCGTAGGTAAGGCGGCGGGCAGGCGGAGAGGAGAGCCGGTTCACGGCTGGGTTTAAAATTGAAGCCGCAAAGGTGGCTGGAAAGTAGCAAAGTTCTTGCCTGATTTAAGTCTTTGAAAAGCTTTTGTAAAATCAATAGAAAATCGGTTCACTGAAGGCCGTTTCATCTATGACGTTGTCAAGGTGATCGGGGGCGGGTTAGGCGCCCAGCATTTTTATTGGTTGTTTGTTGCTGGGAGGGTTCCCCAAGGGTTACTGGGAGAAGTATTTTCAGTCAGTAGTTTATTCTTAGTATACAGTACGTCCTGCTCCAGATATAATACTTACACTTGGGTTATCCTCCGCCAGATGGCACTGCACTGCAGAGACATGCAAAACAGGCTCCTCCTGGCCCTTCAAATACCCAGGGACCTCCCACAAATCCCCAGATTTCTCTGCAGTGCCGACTGCGAAGACATGAAGTATCACTCTCTCGCAGGTGAGCGGGGCTATTAAAGCCTGCGGCCCTGTTGGACTATTCCCACCCGTCCTTCTCGTGATGTGCCTCCCAGCCTGGGCTGCGCTGGTCGGGTGAAGGTAGACAGCACCATGAGTGCTTATGGAGCCATGCTCCACCGCAGTCCCCCACCAAAGGGTAGGCGGTTTAGGCTGATGGTGAGCCTCTAGGGGGATACCCCTCCCGCATTATTGCCCCATACCCCGTGTAGCGGTGGACCATGTGCAAAGGGTCGCCATCCTCCCTCGTTCCCCCCGTAGCTCGGGGGGGAAAGAAAGGGGGGGGTGTGTGGTGGTCTCAGTGTATTGGGTTACACGTTTATGGCCTTAGTATTGTCCTTGACTTATATACCTGGTGTCAGAGCCGCGCTGTTTGCATTTTATTGTGTATCGGCCCGCCGCCACGCGAGTCTTTTGCCTTTATTGGATGTGCATGCGCCGGGCGTCGTCATCGTCGTCTCAGACGCTGCGGCGTATTCATTGGCAAATCTCTTTTTTTCTAAGTATGTCATACTCTCGCGTCTCTTGACTGCGTTGAGTACTGTCTCAGAGCTTCACGCTCTTCGGGGGGGCGGGGACCTGGCTTGGCACGCTCCGCGTCACAGCCTACCCTGGCCCGCCCTTCGAGGTTCGCTTGGCGCCATTTAGATGCTCGTCGCGCGCGGTAACGGTCCTCCTCCTCCCTCGGTCTGTAAGTGCCCTCGCGGGCGATTTTCATCATTCTTGCTTACTGCGCATGACTCTGACATCCCTATTCCCATTATGTCTTCCAGACGGTCGAATCCAGTGGCTTCTCCCGGCCCGGTGTAATTGCCAGTTGGACCTAGTATAATTACTCCCACTTCCCTGCGGGTCTTGGGGCATCCAGTATAGCTTACAGCGTCAATCCCTACTGGCCTACTGTGCCTATTAATCACCATATGGAGGCTTCCCAGGATATTGTGAACGGGGTTCCCTTGGGACAAACCCGGCTGTGTGTAGCTTGTGGGGTCTCGCCTATCAGCTGTGACAATGCACTGGTCTGCGTCCCTTGTGCACAGCAGGGGCTAATGGTACTTCCCGCCCCTCCTGTGGCTGGGCCTGCACCTCGCCTCACTTCACCTACCCCCCCAAGCCTGGGTCTAACCCCCAATACAAGCGGGGATTCTCATCCTGATGTGGCTACTAGACTGGCCAGTGTTGAAAAATTGCTTGCTAATACTCTAGCGCGCAAGGCCACCGCAAAAAAAGCGGCACATAATCCCTGACTCTGCTCCTTTCCCTACAGAGTCTGATGAGTTTTTGCATCTATATGGCCATACCCCCTCGGACGAAGGGGAGCTGTTCTCTGACTCAGGGTCATCTGACGAGAAGTCAAGGGGTCATGACGATTCTGGTTCGGATCACTGGACCCCGGATGATACTGATAAACTGCTGGTTCAGATTTTTGAGGTTTTGTCCATCTCTCCCCTTGTTGCGGCTCCCAGGCAAAGGGGTGAGCTATTTCATACTGCTAAGGCTCGATTGGAATTTCCTGAGCAAACCCATTTCAATAACCTCATATTTAAGGAGTGGGAACATCCCGGTTGACTTCCCGGGATCCCTAAGAGTTTGGACAGGAAGTATCCATTTCCTGCTGATATGGTCAAGTGCTGGTCGTCGCCTCCCAAGGTCGATGCTCCTATTCTAGGGCTATCTAACACCTCTGTTATGCACTCCCCTGACACTACTACGCTGCGGGATTCTGAGGACCGGTGCATTGACCAATTGGCGTGCCATGCCTTCGCATTTGGAGGGGCGGCGCTGCGCCCGGTTTGCGCTTTGGCCATTACTGCTGTGGCGCTCAGGGCCATGGTCAGGAATGCACTTGACGTCCCAGACAAGTTGCCTACTGATACTATTAATGCACTGTCTAACTGTGATGTGTTTGTGAACTATATCCTGTCTGCATCAGATGATGCTATTAGGATGTGTGCCAGATCTTCCGCCTTGGCGGTGGCTATATGCCGCGCGGTATGGCTGCGCCAGTGGGCTGTCGACAGTGCTGCTAAGAGGGCCCTTACTGGGCTTCCATTTAAGCGGCTGCGCCTGTGTGGGGACCGCCTAGACCTTTTTGCTAAAGGAGGTAAGTTACCACAGCGCAGACAGCAGCCTCGGCCCTTTCGTAGCCAGGGCCCCCCTTCAGTCCCCTTCAGAGGCGCTAAGCAGGGTGTCCTTCGTGGGGGCCCGCGCAGACTCCTGGCATAGGAGCAGGGGGCGACGTCCTGGCTCCTCCTGGGGGACCAAACCCAAAGCCCCTCCCAAGACCCCTCAGGCATGATGGGGCGCCCTCGCCCGCCAGGGTGAGGGGACGGCTACAGCACTTTGCGCACGTCTGGAGGCGCCAAGTCTCAGACCGGTGGATTCAGGAGGTAGTTTCCTCTGGTTACAAGATAGTTTGCTGTTTCCCCAGGACCCGGTATTGGCTCAGGTCCTGATGCAGGCCGTACAAGGACTCCTGGATCTTTTGTGTGCTTCCCCCATTGGTCAGAAAGTCCCTCTCGTGATGGCTGGACCACAAGAACTTGCTAAAGGGAAGGTCCTTTCTGGCCTCCTCCTGGGAGACTGTCACCACGGATGCCAGTCTGTCAGGTTGGGGGGGGGGGGATTCTGGAAGTCCCTGAGGTTCCAGGGGAGGTGGGGCCCTCAGGAGGCCCATTTACCCATCAATATTCTGGAACTACGGGCGGTCAGGTTGGTACTGGAGCAGTTGACCGATCACCTGCAGGGAATGTCTGTACAGGTGCGCTCAGACAACAGGACGGCGGTTGCTTACATCAACCATCAGGGAGGGACTCGGAGCAAGGGTGCCCTCCAGGAAGTGTCGCGGATTCTGACATGGGCGGAGACCAATGTTCAATGCATTTCGGCTGTTTATATCCCAGGGGTTGAGAATCTTCTGGCAGACTCTCTGAGCAGGGGGACTTCCCGTCAGGGGGAGTGGTCTCTCTGCAACAGGGTATTCCAGTCCCGGATGTGGATCTGTTTGCATCCCGTCACAATCACAAGCTCCCGGCCTTTGTCTCCCTGTCTCAGGATCCTCTGGCCTTGGCCACGGACGCTCTGTCAATGTCATGGAAGAAATTTCGGCTCCTGTATGTCTTTCCCCTGTTCCCCCTGCTGGGCAGGGTTCTGCGCAAGATTGCTCTGGAAAGGGTGCCAGTGATTCTGGTGGCCCCAAGGTGGCCAAGAAGAGTGTGGTTCGCAGACGTGGTACAAATGGCAGTAGACCAGTACGTCCTGCCAGAGGCTCCAGATCTGCTCACTCAGGGCTCCTTCCGCCATCCCAGTTTACAAACTCTGGCTTTAACGGCCTGGCTGCTGAAACCTCCATCTTGATGGAGAAAGGCTTGTCTGCCTCGGTGGTGGATACCACGGTACAGGCTAGGAAGAAGACTTCTTCTGCCATCTATTATAGGGTATGGCATTCCTACATTGATTGGTGTGAGTCTAGGTCTCTTCCCTGTAGGGAGTTCTTAGTCCCTAGGGTTCTGGAGTTTTTACAGCATGGAATGGAGTTGGGTCTAAAACTCGGTACTCTGAAGGGTCAGGTTTCTGCCTTGTCTGTCTTCTTCAGAAGTCTTTTGCTCCGCATCCCTTGGTTAAGACCTTCTTTCAGGGGGTCACTCATGTGCGTCCCCCACGTAAGCCTACGGTCCCTGTCTGGGACCTGGTTTTGTCTGCCTTGCAGGGCGCTCCCTTTGAGCCTATTCAGGATGCTGCTCTGGCTGTACTTACCCTCAAGGTTGTCTTTCTGGTGGCTATTACTTCGGTCAGGCGTGTGTCTGAGCTGGCGGCTCTGTCTATTCAGCCCCCATACTATGAGAGACACCAAGATAAGGTGGTGGTCTGCTTTAAGCCAGACTTTCTGCCTAAGGTGGTGTCTGCCTTTCATTTGAATCAAGATATATTGTTCTTCCTTCATTGTGTCCTAATCCTAGCAACGCTAAGGAAAGGGTTCTGCATTCCTTGGATGTGGTCAGATGTCTGAAGTATTACCTGGTAGTCACTGCGGCTTTCAGGAAGACTGATGCTCTTTTTGTGGTCCCTTCTGGTCCTAGGAAGGGTTTGGCTCCGGCCAAGTCTACTATTAGCAAATTGATTCATCAGGCTGTGATTCAGGCCTATTCTGCTAAGGGGAAGAGTCCTCCCTTCCGCCTTACTGCTCATTCTACTCGTGCTATTGGTGCCTCTTGGGCCTTCCAGCACCAGGCTTCTGTTGAACAAGTTTGCAAGGCCGCGACTTGGTCTTCTGTTCATACCTTTTCAAAGTTTTACAAGGTTGATGTTGGGGCCTCAGCTGATGCTGTTTTTGGCCGCAAGGTTTTGCAGGCGGCAGTGGTTTAAACTGTCTGCTGTTACCTTTTGTTGGGGGATCCCACCCTACTTTATGGACACTGCTATTGGATGTCCCAAGTATAAGTATTATATCTGGAGCAGGACGTACTGTATACTAAGAATAATACAATTCTGTGAAATACTCACCTGTAGAATTGATATTATTTGTATACAGTACGTCCTGCTCCACCCCACCCTGTTTTTTTTGCATTATTCTGGATCCCCCGTATGGTGATTGTTATCATTGTTACAATTACCAGTTGTTTTGGGTGGTTTAATTCTCCCGGCTTCTTGTTCACTGCTTTTCAATGCTGGGGATTTGTGGGAGGTCCCTGGGTATTTGAAGGGCCGGGAGGAGCCTGTTTTGCATGTCTCTGCAGTGCAGCGCCATCTGGCGGAGGATAACCCAAGTGTAAGTATTATATCTGGAGCAGGACGTACTGTATACAAATAATATCAATTCTACAGGTGAGTATTTCACAGAATTGTATTTTTCAGAGCGCGCGTGCGCTGGATACATTGTAATTGTTTGGTTACTTTATTTTAACTAGACGA
Source organism: Gastrophryne carolinensis (assembly GCA_027917425.1). Classification (NCBI taxonomy): domain Eukaryota; kingdom Metazoa; phylum Chordata; class Amphibia; order Anura; family Microhylidae; genus Gastrophryne; species Gastrophryne carolinensis. The sequence goes on from CM051234.1 coordinate 267,244,816, forward strand.
ACTGCCAAGGTTGTGAAAAGATACAAAAGTAACATTTGGGTGATTGACATTTTGCATTTTTTTTTCCTAGCTAACAGATTTAACCCATCTACATTTCTCCCAGGGAATACAGATTTTTCCCTCAAGTAGGAGCTGCTCAAATTATCTAATTGCGCTTTCCTCAACCCAACTCCTGCAAAGGAAGTGTCTTCTGACTGTTGCTCTGCATTCTGGGATTGTTGACCTCTTCCTGACCCCAGCTCTGCCCTGTCTGTGCAAAGCACAGCTATAATCCACCCCCTGTACTTTATCCCGCTCTCCTCTCCTCAGTATTTGTGATGCTTCTGAGGCAAGATGGTGGCGCCCGTATCCTAGAGTCCTGAACAGAGTTGCAGCCCAGTGGGGGAAAGAATAAAAAGTGACTAAAAACGTAAAATATATTAATTTTAGATGCTGGGGAATCGTTTTTAAGGGTTTGGACTTGTCATTAAATCATGCTGAAGGCCTGGTTTAAGCCTCCCTGTTTAGTGTTCCAGAAGGAGAAGTCAGTGGTCCCCTTTCATCTTAATGAAGAGGTAGTTTTGCCTTCCTTATGTCCTGCTCCAGTTCCTGATAAGGAAAGGGTTCTTCACTCTCTGGATGTAGTGAGAGCATTGAAATATTATATGACTGCTACACAATCTTTCCGCAGGTCAGACTCTTTGTTATAACTGAGGGACCACTGAAAGGTCTACCACCAGCTTAGTCTACATCAGCCGATGTATTAGACCAGGAGTGGTAAGAGCCTATATCTTTTAGGGCGAAGGATCCTCCCTGTAGGGTTACTGCTCATTCGACACAAGCTTTTGGAGCATCTTGGGCTTTTAAGCATCAAGCTTCAGTAGGATAAGCATGCAAGGCTGCTGCTTAGTCTTCAGTTCATACTTTTACCACATTTTATGGTAGATGTTTGAGCCTTAGCAGATGCCACTTTTGGTAGGAAGGCGTTACAGACAGTAGTAAACTAAATGTTTTTTGTTTTTGTGATGGCTTACTCATAAACTGGAGAAAAGGGGTTGGAATGGTACTGCTTTGGAGCTCCTAATCGTTACTAAAATATCTTGCCTGAAGTAAAAGAAAGAGAGAAGAGAGAATACAATTCTGTGATACTCACCCGTAGAATTGATTTCTCTTTTATTATTACTTCAGGGTATCAGACCCTCCCTGTCTGCTAGGTTACTGTATCCATTCCTTGTATGCCTAGTCTTAGTGGAGTTGTAAATAGTTGATCAAAATAAAAAAAAAAAGGAAAATTAAACAGAGAGGTAGACGTGGGTAATACAGAATTGTATTTTTAATATTCACTTTCAGTAATTGGTGTAAAGTTGTGTATATACCCGTATTTTACGCTCTATAAGATGCACCTGCCCATAGGGTGCACCTAGGATTTGAAGGAGGAAAATAAATATTCTGAACCAAATGTTGTGCTTAAACACCACCCCCCCAAGATCCAAATAATAGGCAAGGTGCTGAATCCCCTCATTACAGGCAGAGTGGCATTCCCCCCCTCCCATTTTCCATGGGCGGTGTGGCATTCCCCCCTCCCATTCCTGTAGGCAGGGTGGCATTCCCCTCTCCCATTCCCTTAAGCAGTGTGGCATTCCCCCCTCCCATCCCCCATATAGGCAGTGTGGCATTCTCCCCTCCCATTCCCCATATAGGTAGTTTGGCATTTCCCATTCCCCTAGGCATTGTGGCATGTGCCCTTCCATTCCCATAGGCAGTGTGGCATTCTCCCCTCCCCTTCCCCATAGGTAGTGTGGCATACCCACCATCCCATTCTCATAGGCAGTGTGACAACCCCCCACCCCATTCCCATAGGCAATGTGGCATTCCCCCCTCCCATTCCTGTAGGCAGGGTGGCATTCCCCTCTCCCATTCCCTTAAGCAGTGTGGCATTCCCCCCTCCCATCCCCCATATAGGCAGTGTGGCATTCTCCCCTCCCATTCCCCTTATAGGTAGTTTGGCATTTCCCATTCCCCTAGGCAGTGTGGCATGTGCCCTTCCATTCCCCAATGGGCAGTGTGACATTCCCCCCCCCCCTCCCATTCCCTATAGGTAGTGTGGCATCCCCCCCATCCCATTCCCATAGGCAGTGTTGCACTTCCCCACTCCATTCCCCTTAGGAAGTGTGGCATTCCCCCTCCCATTCCCCATAGGTAAAAGGAAAAAAAAATCACCTTTCCATCCTATCCATGCTGCTGGCCAGGCCGCCAAAGCCACAGGAGTCCAGAAGATGGTAGAGCGGCAGACGGGAAGGGCAACCGATCCCTGCCCTCTGTCCTGCTGTATCTGCTGCCATTCTTCTCTGCGGCGCCTGCACACATGGAGCGAACACCCGGTTCCGCACAGCGAGTGGGCATGGCCGCGCTCGAGCATCGTCCACGCTCACCCACTGTGCGGAGCCTGTGTTCGCTCCAAGCAAGCGGCGAAGGCAGCGGGCAGGGATCAGTTACCCTGTCTACCTTCCTGTCTGCCACTCCTCCATCTTCTGACCTCCCATGGCGGCCTGGCCAACAGCGCGGGAACAATGGAAAGGTGCGTCTTATAAGGCGAAATATACAGTGTGTGTGTATATGTATGTAATATATTCTCGCCAAAATCTATATTGTTTAATCTCCCATCTCTTGCAACGGTTGTCCATGTTTTTTTTCCCTTCAGGGAAAGTCTAAAAGATTCGGTGATTGGATTTGACATTGAATGGCCCCCTGTTTACATTAAAGGCAAAACTGGAAAAGTTTCTCTCATTCAAGTGTGCCTTTCAGAAAAAGATTGCTATTTATTTCAAATTTCATCTATGACAGGTATGCAATTGTACCTTTCTTCATAGCTTTAGATTTCATACCCATTATTGAAAATAATCCAGTAAAATAATTGCAGGAAGGCACAGGTATTCATTTTTTGTCAATGTTTCAGGTCTAAGCAGCCCTGTGGTGCTGGCCTTTAGGTAACTGAGACAAAAATCCAAAAAGCAGTGAACTGTTTGGAGTGTGTGAATATTGACAAACTTTGTAGTATCGCATGTTGTGAAGATTTCGGGCTGTTATCTGATCAGGAGCTGCTCAGGCTAGCCTTTTGATTGGTGGCAGTATGTTCCTGTCCAGAGCAGAATTCGTCCCTTTACCAAGAAGTCTTTTCTTGGCCCTAAGTAGTAGAAACCACTGATGACACTGCATATTACGAACTCTGCTTCCTCTCTCAGTGCAGAGGATTATAAATAAAAGGAGGCACTTTGTATCCAATGTCTCATCTTCAGAATATTCAGATATTAGCATGTAATTCAGGACACTTCTACAGGAATGAAAGGAATGAAGGAAATGTTTTTTTACATTGTGTAATAAGAGGCAATATTTTGGGAGGGTGGTCTTCTGCCCCTCCCCCCCATACACACAAGCAATCAATGCACTTACAATATGAGAAAAATTCCACGGATTTATTTCCGTTAGCTGCATATGCTTTAAACCCAAACAATGTTATGTTTGTATTTGAGGTCTAAAGCAAGGTCCAGCCAAGTATAACTTAGGTAGCAGTCTTTTTGGAGCTTCCTTTCCCAGCGTCTCAGCCATGCTGCTGTCTTGATTCAACGATGCACAGTAACAGGAAATCCAGCAGCACTTCCGGTTTGCAGGTGGCCTGCACATCCCATGAACTGCCTTTTTTTCTAAAATGTATTACAGCAGGAGTTAGAAAAAAAAATTATTATTATGTGCATTCATCTAAATTACCCTGGGGTGGGATGCAAATGAGCATGGTTTGTTGCATTGGTCTGGTTTACGTCATTTTACTGTTGGTGTGCTTTAAGCTTTACTAATACATTCTAAAACTCTGCTGCACAAATACCTCACATGGATGGCAAGCTATGGCCACGCATTTAGGGTGCCAATACACCCTTATTTGAAATGCGTTAGCATAGTCTGGCATCCGTGTGACGTATTTTTGCAGCCGGTGTTTTAGAAAGTATTAGGTTAAAGAGTAGGTACACCCGGTGATTTCACACTCTCGGGTATATTCTAAGCATACAGCACGTCCTGCTCCAGTAGTAGTAATAACATGTGGGTAATCCTCCGCCGTGCACTGCAGACATGTAGAAAACAAGCTCCTCCCGGCCCCACATACACCGAGGGACCTCCCACAAATCCCCAGATTTCTCTGCAGTGCTGGAACTGCAAAGACATGAAGTATCACGCTCTCGCAGGCGAGCGGGGCTTTACAGCCCGAGGCCCTGCGGGACTATTTCCACCCGTCCTCTTTGTTAAAGAATATGCCTCCCAGCCTGGGCTGCGTTGGTCGGGTGAAGGTAGGCAGCACCTAGTGTGCTTACGGAGCTAGACTCCACCGCAATCCCCCTCCATAGGGTAGGCGGTTAAGGCGAATGGCGAGCCTTCAGTTGGATGCCCCTCCCGCACCAGTGCCCCCATGTCACATCTAACGGTGCACCCTCTATTCGGGTCACCTTCCTCCCCAGATTCCCCCGTTAGTGGGGGGAAAAAGAGGGGGGGGAGGAGTTGTGTGTTTGATGGCCTACTCCTTGCCCTAATTACACAATAGATGCTTTACCGTTACCGGGGGTCAGAGCGCGTTTCACTTTTACTTTTTCTACTGACCGCAGCGTTTTACTGTGTGTTACTCACTCTGTCAGACTTCTTCTCTGAAGTGATGCTGACATATATACATTCTCTCCTGATTGGCTGCGCGCCTTCTAGCTTCGCGCTCTCCGGGGGGGGGGGGGGGGTCGTGGTTCGGTCTGGTGCGTTCCGCGTCATCGCCCACTCTGGCCCGCCCTTCGAGGTTCGCTGGGCGCCATTTCCTTCTCGCATGCGCATGGTGAAGACGGTCCTCCCCTCGCAGACCTGTAAGTGCCCTCATGGGCGATCTTTTCCCTAGCTTGCTTCTTCGCGCTCGGCTCTGACATCCCTGCTCCCCTTGTGTCTTTCAGACAGCGGTCCTCGGTGGCTTCTCCCGGCCCGACGTAGCGCCGGTCCAGACCGTTTTTCAGAAATTACTCCCACTTCCCAGTGGGTTATTGGGGCATCCAGGGTTGCTTAAAGTGGACCAACACCCAGGATTTTGACTATCCTGGGTATTGGTCCACTTCCCCGGGGCACCCCGATCGGGGGTGCCCCGCTGTGGGAAACCCCCCAGAAAGCCCCCAAAACTCACCTCTCCCCGCTCCCACGTGGCCGCGCCGTCCAATCGGCGCCGACGGACAAGCTGATTGACAGCGACGTACAAGCAGCTTGCCCGTCGGCGCCTCCCGCGCGTCACTCTTGACGTGTGCGCGCCCGCGCCGGCCATTCAGAGACGGCCGGCGCGGGCACGTCTAGAGGAGCGCGAGTGAGGCGGCGGAAGCAGCGGCTGGAGAGGTAAGGGTTTTTGGGGGGTTTACACCCCGCGGGACATCCCGATCTCGGATGTCCCGCGGTGTGTGAGGTGATCGGCCCGGGAATCTTATAGATTCCCGGGCCGATCACCTCAGGGTGTTGGTCCACTTTCAAGCGTCAATCCCTACTGGCATTTTGAATTTAATAATCACCATATGGAGGCATCCCAGGACATTGCGAACGGGGCCCCCCCGGGACAAGCCCGTCTGTGTGCAGCTTGTGGGGTTTTACCTAGCAGTGGTGACAATACACGGGTCTGCGTACCTTGTGTCCAACAGGCGCTAGCCGGTCTCCCTACGAGACCTACGAGGGCGAGTCCAGGAGTCAGGAGGAGTCTGGTTCTGATCATTGGTCCCAGGACGACATTGACAGACTGCTGTCTCAGATCTTTGATGTGTTATCCCTCTCTCCCCCTCCTGCGGCCCCTCGGCAAAGGGGTGATCTGTTCCATACCGCTAGGGTGCGGTTGGAGTTTCCCGAACAAACTCACTTTAATAACTTAGTGCTGAAAGAATGGGAACATCCCAGCAAACTCCAGGGGATTCCTAAAGCTGTGGATAAGAAGTATCCATTTCCTGCCGATCTGGTTAAGTGCTGGACATCGCCGCCCGAGGTCGATGCCCCGATCCTGAGTCTGTCCAACACCTCTATTATGCACTCCCCTGACACTACTACGCTGCGGGATTTAGAGGATCGGCGAGTTGATCAATTGGCATGTCATGCCTTTGCATTTGTGGGAGTGTCGCTCCGCCCGGTTTGCGCCTTAGCCATCACGGCGGTGGCGCTCAGGAAAGTGGTCAAGACTGCCCTGGAGGGGGCGGATGACTTGCCCTCTGAGGCCGCCGACGCTCTGGCCACCTGTGAGACCTTTGTGAATTATATCCTATCTGCATCGGACGATGCTATTAAGCTGAGCGCTAGATCTTCTGCTCTGGTGGTGGCCATACGCCGCGCGATCTGGTTATGCCAGTGGGCTGCTGGCAACGTAGCCAAGAAGGCCCTTACGGGGCTTCCATTTAAAGGGCTGCGCCTGTTTGGAGAAAGGTTAGATATCTTTGCCAAGGGGGGCAAGTTGCCCCAGCGCAAGCGTCAGATTCGGCCCTTTCGTTGTCCAAGCTCCCATTCGACCCCCTACCGTGGGGCCAAGCAGGGTAGAGGGGTGTCCTTCGCTGGGTCATTAGAACAGGAGCAGCAGCAGCAGAAATGACCCTCCAGAGCCCAGCAGGGAGCGACCATCCTGGTCGTAAAGAAAGATGAGCAGGCAATTGAAGCATTAGCCTTCTCCCCTCAGACAAGATTCCTATGGATAAAATGGTAATGTAGAAATCTTGTTTTTATATTGAGATGTTTTGTATACTGCATACTAAGGGGTTATGTATACATTAAATATTTTTATGTGGGGGGGCGTGGCTTGGCCAGGGAGGGAGATGGCTGCTTGACCTGTGAGCTCCTGACGAGGTCCCCTAAGAAGCTTTTGTATTTGCGTACTACCTTGACAATGGGCCGTCTGAACAGACCCGGGGCTTCCACCAAGACCCCCAGATCCTCCCAGACCTCAAAATCTGCTGCTAAAAGGTTTCCGGAGCTGTTCCTGAGCCAGAGGAGGGAGGACCCCCGCGCTTCCAATATGGCGGACGCACGCTCAGCTTGTAGTTCTCCGGAGCGGGAAGATGCGGCCGCCTATGATGGAGAAGAATGCGCACTTTCTGCTCAACTTGGCCAACTCCCCACTCGCAGTGAGTTGGCGAACTTTGCAGGTGAAATTAAGGCATCGATTACCGCGGCTGTGGCGGACCTGCGAGGGGACCTGAAACAGCTATCCCAGAGAGTTGACAAAGTGGAGAGAGAGGGGGCCGACATGTCTGCTAGATTGACCGAAGTTCGGGATGTGGTGCGTGCTCATAACAAGCATCTGCTGGACTTTCACAGACACCTGGAAGACCTCGACAACCGAAATCGGAGGTGCAATATCAGAGTACGGGGGGTCCCAGAGGAAGTGGCCCCGGATCAAACGCAGGAAGCCTTGTCCTCCATTTTCAACTCCCTTTTGGAGAGACCGCCGGGCACGCAGATTGAATTTGTTAGAGCACATAGGGCGCTCAGACCCCGCAGTGTGGGTGACTCTACCCCCCGAGACATCATTTGCTGCCTGCTGAGTTCTCCACTAAAGGAGGAGATCCTCGCGAAGGCTAGAGGGAGAGACCATATTTTATTCAATAACTGTGAAATCCAACTATTTCAGGATCTGTCAAGCATCACGCTGCAAAACCGGAGGGCTTTGAGACCTCTTACAGCGCTTCTTAGAGAACGGGGCATTCCCTATAGGTGGCGTTTCCCCTTTGCCCTATCGGTCTCGAGCAACGGCAAGAACATCACGCTTAGGACGCCGGAAGACCTACCGGACTTTTGCACTCAACTGCGGATCCCCTTGATATCCCTCCCGGACTGGCTTCAGGACTTCTCTATCCCGCAGCTACTGCGCAGAAGTGCTTAAGACGACCTCTCCAGAAGCTCCCGGCGCTCGGCCCGGGACTGCTCCCCGCGGGCTGCCCGCAGGGCAGGAAGCTGTTCCAGATCCAGGAGCTGAGATGCTGTTTGCTGCGGCTGGCATGGCCTTTAGAGCTAAGATGTTCTCTACTGCTATCTTATTTGGCTTTAGTTTAAGGCCCCTTTCCTTTAGGTGTTATTTAGGCATATTTCATGTTTAGCATTGTAGGTTACCCGCTTGCATTTAGTTCAGATTGCTCCCATTTTATGTTGCTGCATGAAAATACTGCTGTTGGGACGGGCTGTCTGGGTGGTTAGAAATGCCTGATGTTGTTTATGCAATCTTTATGCGGGTGTGCTTCTCCCGTTTAGATCCCTGCTGGGGTGGGCCTTGGTGGATCGGAGAGCTTTGGCTCTATATGGGGTGTTAGGGGCTCTTTCCTCCTCCTGACTCATCCTGGTCCAACGGGGTTTATGTTATAGAGTTATCGCAATGTTATGGGTTGGAGTGTTGTTCAATATTTCTGACATGTTTTCTCTCTTCCTTGTGCGTCTCACATGTGCCTGATCTAGACTAGTTTATTTACCAGTAAGGGGTGTGGCGAAGGATGGCTTTCTGATGGCTGGGGAGGGTCGAAGGGGGGTCGAGAGGGGGGTTGCTGCCCTGCACGGCATCGCTAGATGGTTACAACGGGATGCAATGCCGGTACACACACAGTTCAACTACACCCAACACTGAACAGGCGATGTCGGGGTGGATTAAGTGGGGGCTAGGGGGTGGCGTTTTGCCCTTCCGCAGTCGGCGAGGAGCGGAGGTTCTGGTCTAGGCGAGGTGGCGCGGAGGGATCTGTGGAGACGGAGGAGGGGTTCGATGGGTGATTCGGGTGTCTGCTTGCGCTCCTTTTTCGGTGTTCGGAGATGCGGTAGGGGGGCGGCTCCATGTCTCCAGTGTGTTGAGCTTAGTGGCCTCATATCTGGGGCTCCACCGCAGTGGGTGATATAAGGAGGGCTCCACCGCCTCACTGCCGCAACGCTCTGTGTGCCGATGTAGGATAAGTCTGGGGTGGATAGCTGTCTTCTCTCGGAGCTGTGGAGGTTGGTGTGGGGGTTGGAATTGGGTCTGGGGGGAGGGGAGTGGGGGTGTAGGGTCCTTTTAGGACGAGCTTGCTCTCTGTTTTCTTGCTGGTATGGGTGCGTGGTGGGGGGCCTCGTTGGGGTTGCGGGTTGAGTGGATGGTCCGGAGCTGTTGGTGCTTAGAGTCCAGGAGGGGCTCCTTTGGCCGTCCACGTTCCCCCACAAAAGGGTAGGTTGTCCAGGTCGGAACTGGAGAGGGCCTTTTTTTTTTTTGGCCTCTCCCACCTTGATCTTAGGGGTGTTCCTCTTGGGTCGCGGGGGATAGCTGCAGAAGGGTTGTTCCTCTCTGGGTAGTTATTCCAGTTGTTCCCACATCCTGTGTGGGGAGTCCGGGATTTTTTCCCGAACCCCCCTGCCCTCTTTCGGTGCGTGTTTGCTGTGTGGTGTCGGTTTGTCTGGTCTGTTTGTAAGTAATCCCTTTTGTGTCCTTCCCGGTGTGGTTCCTCTTTGTCTCTGGTGTGTTCTCCTCCTCTCTATTTCCCCCTCTCTCTCTTGTTTTCAGAAGTGCAGTGGGGGATTCTGCGCCCCACCGCAGAGGCCTATTTTGCTGACTTCGGTGGTGTTCAGGTGGATAGCTTAGACTAGCCTATTTGGTCAAGATGGGTCCCCTGTGTCTTAATATAATGTCTGTGAATGCTAAAGGCTTGAACACTCCTGCTAAACGACACGCTTTGTTTCGGGAATTGAAACAGTTCAAAGCTCATATTGCCATGGTCCAGGAAACCCACTTCCAAAAAAATAAAGCCCCATATCTCGGCAACAGAGTATACTCGACTTGCCTATCGGCCCACTCTCACAACAATAAAGCTAAAGGGGTATCTATTTTAGTTGACAAGTCTATAGCGTTGAAGATCATGGCTATTGAAAGGGACAATGAGGGTAGGTTTGTGTTTGTGAAAGGGACACTCCCAAGTGGATGTGTTGTCACCTTGGCTAACGTTTATGCCCCAAACAAAGATCAACATAAATTCTGTTCCGCTGTGCTGGCTAAACTTGAAGCTTTCAGGGAGGGCATGTTACTGCTAGGAGGTGACTTGAATTGCGCACTGAACCCCCTTGTGGATACATCTGATGCTAAGACTGCCATTTCTTATAAGGCGCAGAAGAGGATTAAGAAATCCCTGCAGGACCTTGAGTTAGTTGACACCTGGCGTCTGATGCATCCAGTGGGACGTGACTATACCTATTACTCACCCATTCACGCTAAGTATACCAGAATTGACTATATATTTCTTTCACAAAGGGATCTTGGGAGGGTGGATAAGGTGCAGATTGGGAATATTACCTTCTCCGATCATGCGCCTGTTGTGCTTTCGTTGACTCTCCCATGTGTAGAACGGAGGGAGTGGCATTGGAGACTCAATGAAAGTCTGTTGAAAGATTCCAGAGTAGTAATGAGGCTTAAGGAGAGTCTGGCCATGTATGTCAGGAAAAACGTGACAGAGGGAATGGACCCGGTGGTGATTTGGGAAGCACAGAAGTGCACAATGAGAGGCTTGTTGATACAGGAGGGGGTCAAGGCTTAAGAGGGAAAGGATGCAGCAGCGAGAGGAGTTGGTTAGGCAGGTAGCCGACCTTGAATCCGCGCATAAACAGTCGCTTCTGGATAGAGTCTTCAAGGATCTCGAATTGAAGCGGAAGGAGTTGAGGGACCTGCTGGCTAGAGAGAATAGCAGGTGGCTTGTCAGGCGCTTGAGGTTGTATTACGAGCAAGGCAATAGGTCTGGTAGAATGTTGGCACGGGCTCTGAGACCCAAGATTGCTTGCTCCAGAATTGAAGCTATAAAAGGGAGAGATGGTATCTTGCAACAAAAAAATGAAAACATTGCTGATGCTTTCTGTAAATTTTACTCGGATCTATATAATCTTCGGGGGCAGCACCGGGGGGGGGGGGGGGATCAGGACAGTTCCATGGCTGCGTATTTGCTGGACTCAGGAATGCCTGCGCTGACTGAGGACGAGGTGGCTCAATTAGAGGCCCCGATCTCTGTTAGGGAGTTGCAAAAGGCCTTGAAATCTATTAAATCGGGATGGGCCCCGGGCCCGGATGGTTTTCCCACACAATATTATAAATCTTTCTCAGGCCTGTTGCTCCCTATGATGCAAAGGGCGTTCGAATCCACCTCCTCCTCGGGCATACTGCCCAGCACTTCTTTGGAAGCTCAGATTGTGGTGATTCCAAAAGAGGGGAAAGATCCGACAGATTGTAAGAGCTATCGCCCTATATCTCTTCTAAATGTAGATGTGAAACTCTTTGCGAAAGCATTGGCCAATAGGATAGCTTCCCTCTTGCCGAATCTAATAGCGCAAGATCAGATGGGGTTCGTTCCGACCCGTGAGGCCCGTGATAATGTCACCAAAGCTCTTAATGTGCAATGGTGGGCTAAGGCCCGGAAAATCAGAGCGATTATGCTTTCTACTGACGCTGAGAAGGCATTTGATCGGGTTGAGTGGCGGTGGATAGGGAAGATATTAGAACATATAGGTCTAGGCATAGAGATGAGAAACAGGATCTTGTCGCTTTACTCTAATCCTGTGGCCAAGGTGCAAGTTAACACTTGCACATCCCAGGCGTTTTCACATACGTAATGGTACTCGGCAGGGCTGCCCATTGTCCCCGTTAATATTTGCTCTCTCACTGGAGCCTCTCTTGAGAAAAGTGAATCTCAATGCCGATATCAAGGGGGTGCTTATAGGGGCGAGGGAGAGGAAAGTGGCTGCTTACGCTGATGATATGCTTTTCTTCTTGAGCTCTCCAAGAATCTCAGTTCCGAACTTGCTGAAGGAATTTGAGATCTTTGAACGTCTCTCGAATCTGAAGATTAATTTTGGCAAGTCGTGTGCCATGAACGTGTCGATGCCTGAGGGGGAGGTGAGTGAGCTGCAGAAGATTTTTCCTTTCACCTGGGAAAGGAGGAGTCTACGATACCTGGGTGTCCAGGTCCCTGTCTCTCCCGCGGACTTATTCCAGCTTAACTTTGCCCCCTTAGGGGCAAAAATTAAGAGAGATCTGGAAGGATGGAATAAGATACGGCTGTCCTGGTTTGGACGTATAGCGGTAATTAAGATGAACGTGCTGCCGAGGCTGCTGTACCTCCTACAATACATTCCCATTAAAATTCCCAACTCCTTCTTCGCTACTATGACGAAGATCTTTATGAAATTTGTTTGGGCGGGTAAACCACCTAGAATTAGGAGGCGTATTCTGATGCTCACTAAGAAACAAGGGGGTACTGGGTTGCCCTGTTTGAGGACATACTATCGGGCTGTACATGTGGGCCGGGTTGTGGACTGGCACATCCATGGTTCCCAGAAGGATTGGGTACGTATAGAAGGGGAGATTGTCGAGGGGGGGAGGTTAGATGTTCTCTGCAACTTGAAGGAGTCTGACATGCCGGTGCCTATAAAAACCCACCCGTTCGTGGGGACTTCCTTGGAAATCCTAGGTCTCCTCCGTAGAGGTTCGGGGGCGATTTCCTCCCACTCTGGCTATCTGACACCGATTGGATTTAACCCGGCCTTCCCACCAGGATTGCAAGGGACCCAGTCCTCTGCGGGTGTATCACCTGTGGGACAGGGGGGCCTTCATAGATAGGCAGAAATTGCAGTTGGTATTGGAGAGCGAAATTTCTATCCTTGCTTTTCTTCAGATGCGTCACTTCCTCCTGGCAAAGGATTTCAAAGCTGGATTGCGCAATGACCCCACAGAGTTTGAAAAAGCATGGGCTTGGGCCCGGACTCTCATCTTTTGTCCTGGGCTTACAGGATGCTGAGGCAGGGGGAGAGACGGGAGACTAGGCCCTGGGAGGGGAGATGGGAGACGGACTTAGGCAGATCCCTTACAGAGGAGGAATGGGGAGATGTTTATGAAAATGCTCACAAGGGGCTGATTAGCAGCTCCATGCAGGAGACAAACTACAAACTGATCACGCGATGGTACCGCACTCCGGAGCTGCTGCACTCTTTCTTTCCCTCGGTTCCGGATACTTGCTGGAGGTGTGGGCAACCTGGGGCCTCGATGTTGCACATTTGGTGGTCCTGTCAGGCCTTGAGTGGCTTCTGGTCAAAGGTAAGGGAGATGTGTAATCAGATAATGGGTGAGCCATTAGATTGGAATGCAGAGGCAGTCCTGCTGGGGTGGTCCTCAGATGGCAGAGGGATAGCGGGTGGCGCCCCCCCTGGCTAGACACCTCTTAAAAGTGCTTATCCCCAGGAATTGGAAGTCCCAGAGAGTGCCTACAATCAGGGATTGCTTTTGTCAGATTAACCATGTGGAAAACATGGAAGAAATATGCTTTGCTAGACAAGATAGGTTGGACGCATATAGAAAGATTTGGACGACTTGGTCGCTTTTCAAGTTAACTGAGGTATATAAGGGAGTTGGGGTATGACTTCACATGGGGACGGGCTCATTTGGGATTCCCAGCTAACCTGGGTGGGTGGAAGGGATATTTGGCTATTGGAGTAATCTGGAGGGTAGTTGGAGGGCTCTGTCCCCCCCTCCAGTGGGTCTTTCGCTGCTGCTGCTTTGGGAGCACCCCCCCCTCCCCGGGGTGTCTGTTTGATCCCTCCTCTCTGCTCTCTCTTCTCTGGTTTCTCCTTCCTCTCTTTCCCCTCTCTTGTTTCTTTTCTGGCTTCCCCTCCTCTTTCTCGCTCTCCTTCGTGGTCTTTTTCTCCAATTTTCCTCCCCCCCTGGGTTCAATTCTCTTCCTCATTTCTTTTCTCTTTCCCTTTCCGCCATTACTCTATGTCCTTTTGTACAGACCTATTGTGTGTTTGTGTGTCTCCTCTTCCCTAGGTTTACTCCCCGTAGGTTCCTAGTCTTGTCTTTTGTTGTGTGGGTTTATTGTATGTCCACTGTCTGGTGCATTGAGGTACGGCTGCCGCCATGACCCCAATCAAGACCTCATTCTGAAGATGGGTCCCTAGCCCGATATGTTCAACCCAGGTGGTGACAGGGTTTTTGGGCATCTCAGACCTAACGCGCAGAACAAAGTTGGACGAGATGCTAGGGAGGGAAGGGCTAGGCTCGGGGTGCAATATGTTTATGGAATATGGAGTCTACTTAACCTGGGTCTCTTCCCCTATGTAGTGGGTTAATGGTCTTGATGGACTCCAGATGGCTGTCCCTAAGGAGATATTTGGGCAGGGTTTCTCCTTTCTATGTTGCTATGGGCTTGGGGGTTTTCATACTGTTTTACTTGTATGCTATATACATTACCTCTGTAAAATGTGCTACATTGGTTATTGTCTGTATTCTTGTCTATTTTCTGGATGTCTTAATAAAAATTGAGTATGTCAAAAAAATATATATTTTTATGTGATTGCCTTTTTAGCCTGATACACCCAAGGTTAAAAATAATAAAAATAAAGCTCAAGGCATCCAAGAAGTCAAGCCGCTGTGAATCCTGCAGCGCTATTCTTCCAGATACTTGGCAGAGGCCTTTCTGTCCGGAATGTAGGCATGTAAAAATGGATGAGGATGCAGCGAGCCTGTTCTGGAAAATCCTTGGAATGAAAATGCCTCAATGCGGGATACCCATAGATCCCCTAGTTCTCAGCCTGAGGTATCCATTGTTACCGCATCTGCCCCTCAGTCAATGGTAAAAAGTCGGGTACCTGTAGTTTCACTTACATCAGCTACCCCCAATGTGTTTAGTTCAGGTCCGCTTCAGATTGAAGTGGGATCAGGAATGGGTGAAGAAAGTGATGATCATCCTTCTTCGCAGGATTCCCTGGATGATGAAGCACAGGGTAATCATTCCAGAGTGGGCCTCCGGTTCTTTGTAAAAACTGCCAAAGGAATTGTTAGATGATATTTACGAAATTTGGGGAATCAAGTATGATGATAAGCCACTGTTTATACAAGATAAAATGTACAGGAAATTTTTGAGGAAGACTTCAAATGTTTTTCCCATTCACTCAACACTAACAACGGTTATTAAGGCTGAATGGGAAAACCCAGAAAGGACATTTTTTTTTTTTTATACCCAACCCAAGATTCCCATTCCACGAACAAGACATGGAACCATGCAGCAAGTGTCCAAAATTGGACGCACCACTGGGTCAGATTTCCAGGGAGGCGAATTTAAGTTTTGGTGACATTATGGCAGCATTATGTGATCCCATGGATTGCCGGATTAAAAACATCCTAAAAAGAGCTTGGGTCTACCGAGTGGTCTACTTGGTGTAGTAAGATCAGTGCTGGGTCGTTCTGAATTTGAGATCCCGTAAGTTTTGCGATTACAGGGATGACCTTCCCCTCAATATACCTGAATTTTAGGGCACCTCCAGAAAATATGAAAGTGTCCCCCTCTACTACATCTCCAACAATGAGGGTCCACCATTGTGAACATCTTACTCTGTCTGGTGTATAATACGATCTTGTTAACAGCTTATAATTAGTCTCCTGCATTTTAGTTGCTACCAAGGACTTGTGCGCCAGGGTCGCCATCCTCTCCCTCTGCTTTCCCTCTGTAAAGGATCTGCCCAGGTCGGTCTCCCACTCCCCCCAGAAAGTTGGAGGTACCACCTGATTCCCCAAGAGAAGTGAGTAGATTTTAGAGATCAGGTGGGAGTGGTCCTGGCCACCAGAGCAGATCTTATCAAACTCCGTGGTACTCCTGCATCTTTCCCTTGTGAAACCCATATGAGAAAGGAAAAGTTGAAAATATAGCAAATTCCAAGGGTCTAGGTGCTGTTGGGCCATCTAGCTCTCAATTCCCCCAGGGGAGTCCATCCATTAATAGTTTCAGGCCCCCACTTCTCAGGGAGGGTATATTTCCCCACCCCTTGAGGCCGCCCCTAGAGCAGCTCAGGGGTAACAGAGGGTTGTTTAATGTCATGGGATGCAACCCAGTATAGTTTTACATCCGGCATAGTCATCCTTCCCTGATGTTTATGCCTGCATAGGACCTGCCTCTTTAGCCTAGCCATTTTTTCTGCCAGACGGACCTCGTAAATGCTCTGTTCAGATCCCTAAAGAAATGAATCGAGAGACAGATTGGGAGGGACTGGAACAAGAACAGCATCCTAGGCAACATCAACATCTTGATAATGTTGACCCTACCTATCCAGGAAAAGGTGGGCAGGTCCTATTTCTCCAAGTCTGATTGAATCCTCTACACAAGAGGCAGAAAGTTCAGGACGCAGAAGTTCGATAGTTGGCTCGGCAGCTGTGTCCACAGGTACATTTATATAGACATTTGCAGGAGGACTCCTGCAAGTTCCTACTCTTATCTGCTGAAAGGGTTACGTTTAAAGCCTCCGACTTTTCAAAATGTATTTTGAAAAATGAAAGCCTTCCATAAATCTTGACTCTTTCATCAATGCCAGAAGAGAGATTGTGGGTTGAGATAAATTAGAGGAGGTCATCTGCGTAAGCAGCTTATTCTTAGTATACAGTACGTCCTGGTCCAGATAAGATTCTTTACACCTGGGTATTACTCCACCAGATGGCGCTGGACAGCAGAGACCGTGAAATTGGCTCCTCCCGGCCCCTGAAATACCCAGGACCTCCCACAAATCCCCAGATTTTCTCTGCAGTCTGAACTGCGAAGGACAAGAAGATGGCTCTCCTCGCAGGTGAGCGGGGCTATTAGCCTGCGGCCCTGTAGGACTATTCCCACCCGTTCTATTTTTAATTCCCCTCCCAGCTTTGGCTGCGCTGGTTCGGGTGATGGTAGACAGCACCGCTGTCGGGGGCTTAGGAGCGCTGCTCCACCGCAATCCCCCACCAAAGGGTAGGCGGTATAGGCACATGGTGAGCCTTATGGGATGCCCTTGCCCCTGTCTATCGGTGGGTCCTACGTTAGGTGTCCACTGCCCTCCCTCGCTCTCCCTTGTAGTTCTCGGGGGGAGGGGGGGCGTGAGTGTGTTTCTTGTACATTCTCCTTGTGCAGGGTGTGCTTGGTTTTGCATTCCTGATTTCACCGTGCGGCTTGGTGGCACTGGTTGCCTTTTTGAATATGCCGCCGCGCGTGCTTGTATGGCGTTCCGTGGTCGGCGGCGGCGGCATTACCTCTGGCGCTGCTGCGCCATCATTGGTCCCCTTTTTTGTCACGTGTGCGGCTTCGCGCTCTTCGGGGGGGGGGCGGGCCTTGCGGATGGCACGTTCCGCATCACTGTCTCTGCGGCCCACCCCTCGAGGTGTACTTGGCGCCATTGTGCTTCCTCGTGCTGCGTGGCTGGCGCCTACCTACCGCGGTCCGTGAGTGCCCCTGCGGGCTATTGCTAAATTTTTCTGTGATGTATGCATGTCGCTTACGGTGCCCTTTTGCTTATGTCTTAAAGGCGGGTCAAACTGGTTTCTCCCGGCCCTGCCCCCTCTATTAGTTATTAAACTTATTGAGGCCTAGTGTGCTAATTCCTCCCACTTCCCTAGTGGGTTATTGGGGCATCCCGGGTTGCTTTTATAGCGTGTATCCCTATCGGCCTATTGTGCCGCTATAATCACCATATGGAGGCGTCTCAGGATAATGTGCTTGGGGTTCCTTCGGGACAAGCCCGGCTGTGTGTGGCGTGTGGGGTGTCCCCTACAAGTGTTGACAATGTGCGGGTCTGTGTACCTTGTGCTCAGCAATTGCGTGCAATGCAGCCTGGTTTACCGGCAGCTGGGCCCGAGCCACGTATGGCTTCGCCTACTCCCCCACGCTTACGTCTGACTCCCAGTGAGCTGCATACCAGTGGGGAGTCCCAACCTGATGTGTCCACTAGACTGGCCAGTGTTGAGAAGTTACTTGCAAATACTATGGGGCGTAAGGCCTCTGCTAAGAGGCGGCATTTGGCGCCTGATGTCACTCTTTTTCCCATGGAGGCTGAAGAGTTCTTTGATCTGTCTGGTTATACCCCCTGGAAGAAGGGGAATTGTTCTCTGATTCAGAATCCTCTGATGAACGGCCCAGGGGTTATGCTGATTCTGGCTCTGATCCCTGGGCCCCAGATAATACTGATAGGCTTTTGGCTCACTTTTTTGAAGTGCTTGCTATCTCTCCCCTGGCCGCGGCTCCTAAGCAGCAGGGGGAATTGTTTCATATTGCTAAGCCACGCTTAGGGTTCCCTGAACAATCTCACTTTAATAATCTCGTGCTCAAAGAATGGGAGCATCCTAGCAGGCTTCCCGGGGTCCCTAAGAGTTGGGATAAGAGGTATCCCTTTCCTGCTGATGTGGTTAAACGTTGGTCATCCCCTCCCGAAGTGGATGCTCCAATTCTAGGTTTGTCTAACACCTCTGTTATGCATTCCCCTGACTCTACTTCCTTGAAGGATAGTGAGGACCGGCGTATTGATCAGCTGGCTTCCCATGCATTTGCCTGTGTGGGGACGGAGCTGCGTCTGGTTTGTGCCTCTGCCATTACAGCTATGGCTATTAGAACGCTGCTTAAACGTGTCCTGGATGGGGCTCCTGATGATGCTTCTAGTGAAGAGTATAATGCACTTTCGTGCTGTGAGGTATTTGTGGCTTATGTCCTCTCTGCCTTGGATGATACCAGTAGGATGTGTGGCAGAGCCTCTGCCTTGGTGGTGGCTATACGCCGCTCGGTTTGGCTGTGCCAGTGGGCAGCTGACAACGCTGCCAAGAAGGCTCTCGTGGGCCTTCCCTTCAAAGGTCTACGTCTGTTTGGGGAACGCCTTGACCTGTTTGCTAAGGGAGGTAGATTACCCCAGCACAGAAGACAGTCCCGGCCCTTTCGGGGCCAGGGCTCCTTTTCTTCCCCCTACCTTTTCTTCCTCCTCCTTTTCTGAGGCCCAAGGAGATTTCTGGGGTAGGGGCAGAGGACGTGGCCGCCCTGGCTTATCCTGGGGATCCAAACCTAAGCCTTCTCCCAAGCCCCCTCAGGCATGAAGGGGTGCCCTCACCCATCCGGTTGGGGGGGGCGGCTTCAGCTCTTTGCTCATGTCTGGAGGCTTCTTGTCTCAGACCGGTGGATTCAGGAGGTAGTGTCCTCTGGTTACAAGATAGTGTTTGCTGTCTGGCCACCCCCAAGATTCATCAGATCCCGGATGCCCCAGTACCCCATGTCAGCTCAGGCTCTGGTTCTGGCGGTGCAAAGCCTCCTGGAACTGGGGGTCATCTGTCAGGTCCCCTTACGAGAAAGGGGCAAGGGGTTTTATTCCAATCTTTTCACCGTACCCAAGAGAGATGGGTCAGTCAGGCCCATCCTGGATTTGAAGATCCTCAACAAATTTGTCAGATGCAGGCGCTTTCGCACTCTTTCACACTCTGCGCTCTGCTATCAGTTCCCTGCGTCCAGGGGACTTCATAACCTCTGTGGACATCAAGAATGCTTGCCTTCACATTCCCATCTTCCCTGTCCATCAAAGATTCCTTAGGTTCGCCCTGGGGGATCAGCACTACCAATTTGTGGCATTGCCCTTCGGTCTCACTTCGGCTCCCAGGGTGTTTACCAAGGTGTTGGCGGGGGTGCTGGCTCTGCTCAGGTCTCAGGGCATTTGCATTCTGCCCTATTTGGACGACATTCTCATCACCTCTCAGTCTCTCCAACAGGCAGAACTGGATACTCAACGAGTAGTGTCCACCCTGGAGTCATTCGGCTGGGTGATCAATCATCCCAAATGATCCCTGTCTCCCTCCTTGGTGTCGCCATTTCTGGGCATGAGTCTGGATACAGTTCAGGCAAGGATCTTTCTTCCTCAGCAGAAGGTGGACAGTCTTCTAGTGCAGGTTCAGTTCCTTCTATCTTGCCCTAATCCCTCCATCAGGCAGGGAATGCAGCTGGTAGGTCTGATGGTGTCGTGCTTCGAGTTGGTTCCTTATGCCTAGTTTCACATGAGGCCTCTGCAACTCCACCTATTGTCAGTATGGGACAAGGATCCTGCGTCTCTGGACCAGGTCCTTGTTCTGTCCCCCCCCAGCCAGGCGGTCCCTCTCGTGGTGGCTGTACTCCAGGAAACTGGTGGCGAGCAGATCCTTTCTGGCTCCCTGCTGGGAGACAGTCACCACGGATGCCAGTCTGACGGGTTGGGGGGGCTTCTGGAGGTCCCTACAGTTCCAAGGGTGCTGGGGCCCTCAGGAGGCCCACACGCCCATCAACATTCTGGAATTGAGGGCGATCAGGTTGGTTCTGGCCCACTTGACCCAACACTTTCGGGGCAGGCCTGTTCAGGTACCCTCGGACAACCAGACGGCGGTTGCCTACATCAATCATCAGGGAGGGACCCGGAGCAAAGGGGCCCTCAAAGGAAGCGTCTCTGATCCTGTCCTGGGTGGAGGACAATGTTCCCTGCATCTCAGCTGTGTACATTCCGGGGGTGGAGAATCTGCAGGCAGACTCGCTGAGCAGGGGGGCCTCTCGCCTGGGAGAGTGGTCCCTCTGCGACAGGGTGTTTCAATCTCTGGGTCACTGTTGGGGTCAACCAGATGTGGATCTGTTTGCGTCCCGTCACAATCACAAGCTTCCAGCTTTTTTCTCCCTGTCCCAGGATCCTCTGGCCTTGGCCACAGATGCTCTAGCAATTTCATGGCAGGATTTTCAGCTTCTGTATGTCTTTCCCCCATTCCCCCTGTTGGGCAGGGTTCTGCGCAAGATAGCTCAGGAAGGGGTGCCAGCAATCCTGGTGGCTCCCAGGTGGCCAAGAAGAGTGTGGTTCGCAGACGTAGGGCAGCTGGCAGTACATCAGTACGCTCTGCCCAGGGTTCCAGACCTGCTCACTCAGGGACATCTACGCCATCTCAATTTACAAACTCTGGCTTTGACGGCTTGGCTGCTGAAACCTCCATCTTGATGGAAAAGGGGCTGTCTGTCTCTGTCGTTGACGCCATGATTAAGGCTAGAAAGAAGTCTTCTTCTATTTACTTTAGGGTTTGGCGTGCCTACATTGACTGGTGTGAGTCTAGGTCTCTTCCCTGTCGTGTGTTCTCTGTTCCCAGGATCCTGGAGTTCCTCCAACATGGTTTGGATCTGGGGCTTCAACTCAGTACTCTGAAGGGTCATGTCTCTGCTCTGGCTGTTTTCTCCCAGAGGTCTTTTGCTCAGCATTCTCTGATCAGGACTTTTTTCCAGGGGGTTACTCATGTGCGCCCCCCTCGTAAGCCTATGTTGCCTGTCTGCGATTTGAACTTGGTCCTGTCTGCCTTGCAGGGTGCTCCCTTTGAATCTGTGCAGGAGGCTGCTTTGGTCACTCTTACTCTCAAGGTTGTCTTTTTGGTGGCTATAACTTCTGTTAGGCGTGTTTCTGCCTAAGATTGTGTCTGCCTTTCATCTGAATCAGGACATTGTTCTGCCTTCCTTGTGCCCTAATCCTGGTAACTCTAAGGAGAGGGTTTTGCACTCTTTGGATGTGGTTAGGTGTCTGAAGTACTATCTGGTGGCTACTGCGCCTTTCAGAAAAACTGATACTCTTTTTGTGGTCCCTTCTGGTCCTAGGAAGGGGCTGGCTCCTGCTAATTCTACTATCAGCAAATGGATCCGTCAGGCTGTGATTCAGGCCTACACTGCTAAGGGGAAGAATCCTCCCTTCCACCTTACTGCTCATTCCACTCGTGCTATTGGTGCCTCTTGGGCTTTTCAGCACCAGGCTTATGTTGGAACAAGTTTGCAAGGCCGCTACTTGGTCTTCTGTTCATATTTTTTCTACGTTTTACAAGGTTGATGTTAAGGCCTCAGCTGATGCTGCTTTTGGCCGCAAAGTTCTGCAGGCGGCAGTGGTTTAGACTGCTTGCTGTTGCTTTTGGGGATCCCACCCTACCTTCCGGCACTGCTATTGGATGTCCCATGAGTAAGGATATCTTTCGGAACGGGACGGGATGTACACTAAGAATAATACAATTCTGTGATTACTCACCTGTAGAATTGATATGAGTGTACATCCCGTCCCGTTCTGCCCCTCCCTTGTTGTTCTTGTTACCTCTTTATGGTGATTGTTGGTTATTTTCTCCCGGCTTTTGTTAACTGCTTTTTAAATACTGGGGTTCTGTGGGAGGTGCCTCGGTATATATAGGTTGGGAGGGGCCACGTTTTCTGCTCTGCAGTCACGTGACATCTGAAGATGATTAACCCATGAGTAAGGATATCTTTCGGAATGGGACGGGATGTACACTCATAATATCAATTCTACAGGTGAGTAATCACAGAATTGTATTTTTACCCGGCTTATGGAGGACCATATTGTGGGTCTCTAGGTCTCTGCGAGAGAAGGCACCCTGCACTTCCGGATCCATGATCGTGTTCCATGCCCTAATTACATGGGGTCCCAGTATAGAAAGAAAGGTCTTATAGCACTTAGCGGTGCAGCGGTCTGGTCCCGGGGACTTTCTGCTAGGGACTGCTTCACTCTTTCTGCTAGCTCCTCCATACTGATGGAGGCCCCCAGTGACTCCACCACTTCTTTGGGAATCATTGGTATACCTGAATTCTTTATGTACTCCCTCAGTTTGCCTTGGTGGACCCCGGCTTTGGAGCCCGTCGGCAGGTTATATAGATTGGTGTAGTATGATCCAACGGTGTCCACTCTCTTTTTTTTCCAGGGCGTGCTGCCCCTTTTTCCATATTCATTGTATGCACGCGTACATTTTCATCATCATAAATTTTGCCTTGCTCAAAAAGAGCTCATTCAGGGATTCCCTTGTCTGCGTCAGCTCGCCAAGCACTCATGCAGCCTCCGATTGTTTGTGGGACAACTCCAGGCGCCTGACCTCCTTCGTGAGCCTCGCCGTCTGGGACGACTTTTCCTTTTTTATTCTGGTAACATGATTGACCAGTAGGCCCCTGATCATGCTCCTATTCGCTTCCCAGAATATTAACGGTGACACCTCCCCCTTGTCATTTTCCCTAAAGTAGGCTTTAATGCCCTCCCCAACTTCCTTGGTTACTACCATGTCCTGGAGGAGGGATTCGTTGAGCCCCCATGTCAGTGGAGGGGGGGGGGTCTGTCTGTAATGGACATGTCTAGGTATACTGGGGCATGATCCGAAAAAGAAATCGGATATATGCCGCCTCCCGCCACTCTACCCAGCAGACCCTCATTCGATTTGCTGCTATTATTGGGTCACGGAGAGTGCAGGGGGAGCCATGGCAGTGTGATCAGGACATTCAAACCTTATACTCTGCAACATATAGATGAACAACCAACAGAATGAAATCCCGGGGACCCAGTCCAGGGGGTGCGGCCAGGCCCACCCACCCCATGGACCCCCCACCCCATGGACCCCCAACCACCCCCCGGCTGGGCCGCCCGGGTCCCCGCCACGCCATCCCCCGATTCACAGCATCCACTAAAGTGCTTACGCTTAGTGTAAGGGCTGCAAGTGGGGAGGAGGGGGGAAGGGTACCAGGAGCCGGCAATAACCCATTATAATGACTGCCCTTATCACCATCATCGATCGGGGCCGGAACAATTAGACCTTACATTTGACGACCTCTTCCTCCTCTCCGACCTCCACGGGGACCACCTCCCGGCTGCTGAGGCAGCCGTCCCGCATAATCGGCCAACTCCAGTGCAGTCCAGTCAGGGATATTGACCGTTTCCAGAAAGTGAAATAAGTCAGGGAGTTGGCCCGGCGACTTGAGCACAAAGAGACCTTCATTCTTCCGGACTATAAGCTGGAAATGGATGGAGTACCCACATCTGTATGTTGCCCCCTGTCACTGAACTGTCTCCAGAAGGTGTTTTATGTCTGCGCATTTGTGCTGGGGAGATCAAGAAGTGTGGTGAAGATGGAGGTCACTGCTTGCAGCAGATCCTGGGCTCCCACCGATTCCGGGGCCCTGCAAAGGTTTTTTCTGCAACTCCTATTTTCCGCATCGTCCTGGGACAAGTATAGGTCAGAGAACTGCCTTTTGTTGGTTTCCTGCTGCTGTTCAAGTGCCGTAATTTGCGCCTCAAGTGCCCTGTGTGAGGCCTCCACACCATCAACTCTCTGGGTGACGTCTGCCACTGACCCCTGCAGGGCTGCTAGCTCCCTTTTTATAGTCCCGTCCATTTTAGAGACATATCCGTCAAAGTCACCTCACATGGGTAGCCCCTTCAGGGCTTCATCGATATTGCTCTTTACCGCCTCAGCTATGGACTGTGACAAGAGATCCAAAGATACTGTTGGGCTCTTGCTCCCCTGGGGTTTAGGGCCCCGGATGCCATGCTCCATCTGTTGCATGTTTTGTAGAGGTGCAGGGTACCACCCGCCTTGTGCCAACTCTCCCGATGCCTGGGTGCCGGGGGGGCCCTTATGCCCTCCTCATGCTTTGTGTCTCGCCACGAAGATCCATTATTGGACTACAGCCCCTGCTTCTCCTCGTATGCCTCTAAAAGAGCCGTCATTGGACTGCTAGGGGTCATCCCAATCCCGTTCCACCAGCTCGGCCCGGGCTCATGGGGGGTGATGGTGTGCCTGAGAAGGTGCTGCATCTCGGGCAGCCATCCCAGGGGGGAGGGGAGTGGCTCCCTCCCTGGAGTAAATCACATTGGGGGTCTCCTTGTGGTTCCCCATTGGGCATTCCCAGGAGCAAGTGACTAACCTGGGTTCCGCCGGGTGCTACTCCCTGCCAGTCCTGCTCGCTGTGCACATGCAATCCTGCTCCCTCTGTATTCTGCCACCTGCTCTGCTCTTTGAGCTGCCCGACCTGCCTCTTCCCTCTCTTCAGCCCGGACTCTCTCCAACGCTCCGGGCTCGCACTGGAGGGGGCTAAAAACTTGGTCAGTAGACACTGTTTCTAAAACCAAGCTTTGTGGAATTCCTTTTCATGGTAGCCCCCTCTTTGGAGAGGAGCTAGATACTATTTTGTTTAGGTCAAATAAGGGGGGGGGGGAATTTCCCATTAAGAAAAGGTTTAATACTCGTGCCAGTAATAGAGGTAAAAATAAGGTGTTTCTGACTCCACATCTGGGGTGCCCCGCTATGTGAAACCCCCCAGATCGCAGGTAAAAACTCACCTCACCCCGCTCCTACGGCGCATGCGCGGCCGCTCGTTCCCCATTTTGCGCCATGTTTAACTGTGATTTTTGCTGGGTAACATAAGTCAACCTGTTAGCATCTAGACACAACAGGAAGGATAATACCTTCAGTGGAAGGACCAGAGAGCCATTAGCAATAGCCTTAGATGCATTATTTGTTGCCTTGATGGAGTAGTTGGTACACCTCTACTCAGCATCTCCTGAGTTACAAATGATTACGATGATTCTTTTTGCACATGGCATAAATTGGCATGGTATATAGATATGGTGAACCTAGCTGTGGATAATCCTTGGTATTGGGAAGCTGATGTGAGGATCAGGGTTATTGAAGTCCCTGCGCTGCTTGGCCACAGAAGTGAAGCTTGAAATCTTGCGCTGACAGCCCAGCAGCGTTTCCAGTCTTCCAGCCACCGGCAGATACATTGCCGCCATTAATTCGAGAATATTTAGCTGAACATCAAATCCGCTAAGGTAGAATAAAAATGTTAATTAGCAATCTGTACAGCGGGCTGGGGGGAGCAGGGGAGACTTTAGTTAAAATAATGCTTTTAAGGTGTTGGTCTGGTTTAGGAGTTAAAAATGAAATCCTGCACCCTCCACATGAGCAGAAGAAAGATTTTACAATGAGTACTAGGACAATTTACTTTATTTTGCTCAAAAGTTCAAGTAAAAAACACAGAGCACACAATGACATAAAAATTCCAATTCTCACTTGGTGAAACATAAACTAATCAACCAAAAAAAGTCCAAAGCATAAAAAATTAGAAGAAAAAACTGAAAAAAGTGAAAAAAGTTGGGTATCCCACGGTGCATGCACTTCACATGAACATGTGCAAAAAACCTCCACCAAACGTGCAAACTCTTACCGACTCCACAGCAAAAGAAAGCCTTCAAATGATATTATTCAGCGTTGCTACCCCCAATGGGCTTCAATGTGGATTAAAACTCAAACGATGCTCAAACTTTGTATAGTGATTCCAATTGGTATATACATAAAGGCACCGCTTCAAAGAGACCACAGTCTCAGTAATAGTCAAATTTGACTCAGATGGTGACAATTCATTTCATGGATGTAAAAAACAAAGAAAGAGAAATATAGTGTAGTACTGCAAAAAAATTCTCTCCTTTAATATAGACTCAGGAAATACACTCACATGATAAAAGAATAAAAATAGGCATTGAACATAACGGTCTCACCGGCGCTGGAATCCGACAGTCACTCACTGCGTCCCAAATGCCTGGCCCAATCCCACAATGGTAATGGGCCTGTCCAGGGTGGTCTCTGGAGACCACCCTGGACAGGCCCATTACCACTGTGGGATTGGGCCAGGCATTTGGGACGCAGTGAGTGACTGTCGGATTCCAGCGCCGGTGAGACCGTTATCATGTTCAATGCCTATTTTTATTCTTTTATCATGTGAGTGTATTTCCTGAGTCTATATTAAAGGAGAGAAATTTTTTGCAGTACTACACTATATTTCTCTTTCTTTGTTTTTTACATCCATGAAATGAATTGTCCCCATCTGAGTCAAATTTGACTATTACTGAGACTGTGGTCTCTTTGAAGCGGTGCCTTTATGTATATACCATTTGGAATCACTATACAAAGTTTGAGCATCGTTTGAGTTTTAATCCACATTGAAGCCCATTGGGGGTAGCAACGCTGAATAATATCATTTGAAGGCTTTCTTTTGCTGTGGAGTCGGTAAGAGTTTGCACGTTTGGTGGAGGTTTTTTGCACATGTTCATGTGAAGTGCATGCACCATGGGATACCCAACTTTTTTCACTTTTTTCAGTTTTTTCTTCTAATTTTTTATGCTTTGGACTTTTTTTGGTTGATTAGTTTATGTTTCACCAAGTGAGAATTGGAATTTTTATGTCATTGTGTGCTCTGTGTTTTTTACTTGAACTTTTGATCACTTTGGGTCTTTTTTTGAGATAAGGACTTTTACACGTTGAGCAATTTACTTTTGTAATTTTTAGGTTTAATATTCTAGCGCGGTTCTGGGTCTTTGGTTTAACCACTGATATCAATTTTACTTTATTTTGCTAACTCATTTAATGCTGAATATAACGTGATTGTTACTGTTTCTGTGCACAGGTTTTCCTAAAGGTCTAAAGAGGTTATTAGAAGATGAGTCAATAAAAAAAGTTGGTGTGGGAATTGAAGGTGACCAATGGAAACTACTGAGTGACACTGATGTGAAGTTGAAAGGATTTAAAGAGCTTACTGATTTGGCTAATGAAAAAGTATGTTCCCAAATATACATTTAGAACCTATAAGTAGTGTACTAATATAAAATAAAGCATGTAGAGTATTTTATATAAAAGATGTGTGAAATGTTTCTATTTGACTACTTTAAAGCAGGCCTTGACTAACTAACCCAATCCAACCCTCATGCTATCAGTGGGCCCTGCATTAAAGAAATACTCGCCTTGTATAGTGACATCTGACGAGGTACAGGATAATTCTGTATGCTTTTCCAGGGCAAACATTTGAGACTTTTGCTGCTGAGTCTCATTAGATCAAAAGATGAAACATACAATATATGTTTCATAGCAGAAAGAGACCACACTTGAGTTACATAGCTTATGTTTAAGCCAGTCATGTTAAAATTGCTTATAGTACTTCCGAAATTTGTGTTTGAAGCATCTACTGCTCTTTGAGCAAAGTAGTTTCTCACATCGTTCCTGTTCTCCCCTACCACCAACTACTTTCAGGTTGTGTCCTGTTACCATGCCATACCATTTGTTTAGCCTTCTTTATGACCAGTTGTATTTGATTTTTGCCTTGGTCAGTGAAATCTCAATGAGATATCTCTAGTGCTCTAAATCACTGCATCGCCCTCTATCTACTGGTGATATATCCAGATATGCATCTAACATGGGACTACCCATACAATAGGATTCCTTCTCCACATATGAATTATTTCCCCAAACGAGAGCTAGCAGAGTATCTCCTCCCACCTGGAAGAGGAAACAAACACTGTACAACATTAAAAGCCTGCACCTTCCTTCTAGGCCTCAGTGTTTTGTGTTTCCTTTCCCAGAAAACAGGCTGGATAACAACGTTCTGATTTTATTTTTTCATAGGGAGAATAGCGGGCCCCGGAGTCCCTCACCTCTCACTGGCCGAATTCTGATGGTGCTCCCGGTGACCCGCTGCTGTCAAGAATAGGGGTTCCTCTCTTCCCTCTCCACCGTCCTCCAAGAGTATCCTTTCCTGGATCTCTTCCGGGTGGCAGTCTCCAGGTTAGGACCCAGATTGGGCTAGGCTCTCCCATCTTTTCCCCTACGGCTCAGTGGTAAAAAGAGGAATGTGTGGTTGTCAGCTAGGACACCAGGGTCCTACACTGGTGGCAGGTGAGCATTTGCCCCATCTTTGTTTTGTGCTTTTACCTGCTGCTAGGGCATGGTATCCCTTGGGACTCTTTAGATCTGGCAGTGGTGGCGGTCATCCCAGGGAGTCACCGCCCCGGGCCAGTTTGCACATGTAACGGAGGCACTAAGTGCTTCTGTGTCATGGGGGGCGTTATTTGGCCCCAGAACAGGAAATCGGTGGCCATCCAGAAGGCCTAAAGGCGGGCCTGGCCACCTCTGGAGGGAGCCAGATGGCATTTTTTCCTCTCTAGTAGAGCAGTAGTGGGTTCCTGAGTAAAGATCGATGGAGGGGATATAGTGCAACTGGATGGGGTAAGCCTGCATTATTTATCCTTTCTTTTGTCCCCTGGTTCTTTTAACTATTTGTTTTGCAAGGAATCCAAATCTTATGACTCTAAGTTCACTAAGGAATCCAAAGGAGATTCCAAGGGGACTAAGGGAACCAAGGAGCCCAGGGAGCATAAAGAACCCAGAATAGCTCAGCCTGGAACTTGTTAATTGTCCCGCTGTTCCTCTAGAAGGTTTTTTTCAAGCTCCTGTGTAATTCCTGTTTAGAAGAGGTGGCAGGAGCTAATTTTCAGTGCATTTTCAGGACTACTTGGCCCAGGAGCAGGGGTCTAGTGCAGTGGCAGTTCCCTCCTCTCAGCCTGACCCGCTTCCATTAATTACACCTAATCCAGGCCCAGACAGAATAGCTTCCTTGGAGGGTGAGGAGGTCTGTGTATCATCCGATGTGTTAGTGCACTCAACAAGCTCAGATAGGAGTCCTGAACAATCTACCTCCTTGGCATCCTCTCCTAGCAATCACCAGACCTAAATAAGGGCACATTATCCTTTTTAAAATTTGAAGCTAAACCACAGTCCTTACGTATTCCCTGTCGGAGGGAGACTTCTGCCTGGCAGAAGATCTTGGAAAACCACTTCATACTGTACTTCAGATTATTCAGGAGGGGGAGGGAATCGATTGGCCCGGGAATCTTATAGAATCCTGGGCTGTGCGCCGTTTTGGTCCACTTTAAGAGGTTAAACCAGGTTATCGGGTACAAGAGGTTTCATATGGAGTCCATTTTTGCTCTCGGGGATTTAATTTTTCAGAATGTCAATAGACCTCCAAGACACTTTTTTTTTTTCACATTCCCATCTTTCCCTCGCACAGGAAGTATCTGAGGTTTGCAGTAAAGATAGGCAAGGTAGTCTATCAATGGTGGTTGAGAGCAATGTCTTTGGGTCTTTCATCTGCACCTCGGATTCTCACAAAGATACTCGTGGAAGCAATGGCCCATAGACACTGTAACGTATCTAGATGATTTGCTGCTTTTTGCACTGACCAGAGAGCTTTTAGAGAACAATGTGAAGCGAACATGTCTCTCCTTTCTGAGCTTGGTTGGGTTATAAATGGGCAGAAGTCAAAACTTCCCAGACTTCTTGTATCTATCTGTGCTACAGGATAGACAACTGCCCAGAGAGGACCTTTTTGCCTCAACTCAAGATAGAAAAGATCACCTCCCTGTCTTCCTACATACAGGACCATCTTACTTCGTCTCTAAGACAGATTCTAGTCCTTCTGTGTCTCATGGCTTCAGCTATTCGAGCCATCATCTGGGCCCAATTGCACTCAAGGTTGGAGGAGATTGCAGTCTCTTTGCGAACTATTCACATCAAGGAAGAGCTGAACTTTGTAGCAGACTTCCTCAGCCGGGTAGAACTCAGGCAGTCAGATTGGCAGTCAGGGAAGTTTCAGAGTTTGCTATGCTTTTCCTCCCATTCAGAGCCTCCTCTTGGCCATAATAAATATTTTGGTAGAACAGGCTTGTTTAATTCTCGTTGCTCCTTGGTGGCCAAGGAGATTGAGGTTCTCCCTACTCTAACAGATGACAGTAAGGACCTCCAATAAAAGCTCCCTCTGATCCCTGACTTATTGCATTAGGGTCAGTTGTCTCATCCTCTGCTTTGGAGCCTCAACCTGACAGCTTGGGTCCTGAATGGGGCTGTTGAGGATCAAAGGTTTGTCCAGTCGAGTTATTAGGACCTTACTTCACAAAAGAAAGAAAGTAACCCATAAGATTTACAGAAAAATGTGGAAGAAGTTGTTTCCTTTTGTTCTTTACATAATCTGGTTCGATCAAACCTTCTGGCCATTCTAGAGTTCCAACAGTAAGGTGTCGATCTGGGATTGGCAATCAATACCCTAAAGGTACAGGTTGCAACACTTTCAGTGTTTTTGGACCGAAGACTCAGACAGGAGGCATTGGTTGAGAGATTTTTTGTCTTTCTCGCTCTAGATGTAGGCCAGTTGATTATAAGGTGTTTTTCTCTTTAGGATCCTCTTCTTGGGATTCCTCTCCTTAGTCCTGAACCTTCCAAAGATTACCTCAGAATTTCACAGGTTTCAGTCTGTTTTCCAGGGGTTAAGCCAGAGGACTTACATGTTAAAGATCAGATGCATCTGCTGGCTGCTAGACCGATTGTCCCAACTTCTTCTCTTGGGAGGACATATGCAGAGCAGATATGTGGGCATACTTTCCTAAAGCACTACAGAGTTGACCTATCCACCGATAGGAATCGGGAAGATCCTGTAGGCCATCTCCACTACCTGAGGTAGGACGTTTCTTTTTATGGTTACTCGCTCATCCTCAGCTAGCCACCCCAGAGGACGTTTGGGGAAAACCGCAATTAGCTTAGCTTGTTTAAGAATATTTTTTTTTTCTTCTGGGATTACTTGGTTAAATCACTGAGGCCCGGGAAGAAGGGGCAGGATTTTAATGTTGCCCAGTTTGTGTCTTCAAGGTGGGAGGAGATACTCGGCTATCCTTCCTGGAGGACTACCAGAAATTCCATTACTGGTAAACTAATTGGGATTTTTCCCTATATCCAGTCCATGTCGTCCCAGTGATGACATGTGGGTATTCCGCCCCCAGGGGGGCCTGTCGGCCGCTGCGGGCCCTATTTCCACTGATCCCGTCTGACCCACTCCTGCCTCCCAGCCACTGGCTGCTACGGGATTGTGACGTTAGGGTGAACGCCAGGGTTGGGCGTTCGGCAGAGCAATGCTCTGGGCCGCAGACCCTATCTTAAAGGGTAGGCGGCCACAGGCTTATGGTGAGTCTGGGGGGGGGGAACCACTATTTAGGGCTCTAGGATAGCCTGTATGCGCCCTCCCTGTCCACAAGCTTTATTGGTGTTTTGACACTGTGTTACTGCGTTTTCTCA
Source organism: Gastrophryne carolinensis (assembly GCA_027917425.1). Taxonomy (NCBI): domain Eukaryota; kingdom Metazoa; phylum Chordata; class Amphibia; order Anura; family Microhylidae; genus Gastrophryne; species Gastrophryne carolinensis. Next base: position 267,276,338 of record CM051234.1, read on the forward strand.
CTATGGCTCCTCGCTGGCTCTGCTGGGCCTTGGAGCATGATATCCTTACCTCCCTCGCTCCCTCATTGCTGTCTTTCCTGGGGTTTGCCGTACTCGGGGCCCCTGCTGCTAAGGCGCTGCCCGGGACGGGGGGGGGGGGGCGCTTGTGCGCTGCTGTCGGAGGGACGACGGTGGGCGGGTGCGTGTTTTTGTGCCGCCGGAGGGGGCGGGGCCGGGTGTCGCCGCATTTCGCGTCATCACGGTGCGGCCCGTCCCTCGAGGAATGCTCTGGAAGCTCGGCTCTGCGTGTGTGTGCCTGGGGCCTGCTCTCTGGCTGTTTGCGGTGCCCTTCCTCTGCTGCTGCCGGCGAATCCGTCATCTGAGGTTTCCTACGGTTCCAAGGACTGTCCCTCTGTCGTTGTCGTGAGTCCCTCTTTTGAATGCTCTTTTTGATTACGAATTGTTTTTTGTTTTTTTGCTGCGTCTGATACAGGAAGCAGGGTGATTTGTTTGGGGCTGAAAGACAAAGGCGGGTCTTTCCGGAGCAGGTCCATTTTCTAATATGATTTTCAAGGAATGGGAGAGGCCTAACAAGTTACCGTCGGTGCCTAAGGGCCTGGACAGGCGTTATCCCTTCTCTGAGGAGCTGGTTCAGCTATGGTCTCGCCCTCCCGAGGTGGATTCTCCCGTGTCGGGGTTGTCCAACACTACTGTTATGCCGTCACCTGATACTGCTTCCTTACGTGACCCTGCTGACAAGCGCATGGATCAGCTGGTCTGTCAGGCGTTCACCTTTGCTGGTGCCCTGTTTGGCCCTGTGTGTGCCGTGGCTATTGTCTCTCTGGCCATCAAAAAGAAGGTGAGACGTCTTGTGGATAGAGCCAAGGTTCGCAAGCGGGCGGAGGAGTATAAAGAACTCAAGGCCTGCGTGGAATTCATTGTTTTTGTTGCTTCTGCCATGGGCGATGGGTCCGGCTTGGCGCCAAGATTTCGGCCCTGCTTGTTGCCCTCAGTCGCTTGCTCTGGTTGCGGCAATGGTCGGCTGATGCCGCGGCCAAGAAGTTGCTTACGAGTATTCCCTTTGTGGGGCACAGGCTGTTTGGGGAGCGCCTGGACCTTTTGGACAAGGATGGTAGACTCCCTCAGAGACGGAAGCCTTCTCTGTCCTTTCGGAATCCTTCTGCCTATCGTTCCTTTCGAAGAGGAAGAGGCTCTTCATTTTCAGATGGCCGCAGAGATACCTGGGCTAGAGGTAGGTCCCGCGGCCGACCCAATCCCACCTGGGGAGCCAAATCCAAGCCCCCTGCCAAGTCCCCCCAGGCATGAGGGGGCGCCCTCACCGATCCGGGTGGGGGGACGGCTTCTGCTATTTGCTCATATCTGGAGACGGCACGTCTCTGATTCAGGAGGTAGTGTCCTCCGGTTACAATGTAGAGCTGGCAGTCAGGCCGCCCACAAAATTTCTTCAGTCTCGGATATCTCAAAACCCATTGAAGGCACAGGGCTTGAGAATGGCCGTGCAACACCTCCTGCAGTTAGGTGTGATTTGTCCTGTACCTCGTCAGGAACAGGGTCAAGGTTTTTACTCCAATCTGTTCACGGTTCCCAAGAAGGACGGAACGTTAAGTCCTATCCTGGACTTGAAGGGTCTCAACTGGTTTGTACGGGTCAGACATTTCCGCATGGAAACCTTGCGGTCGGCGGTGAGATCGCTTCGGCCCGGCGACTTCATGACCACAGTGGACATCAGGGATGCTTATCTACACATCCTGATTTTCCAGGGGCATCGGAAGTTCCTGAGGTTTGCTCTGAAGGACCAGCATTACCAGTATGTGGCTCTTCCATTCAGGATTTCCTCAGTGCCCCGCGTCTTCACCAAGGTGCTGGTGGGCATCATGGCCATCCTGAGGAACCAGGGCATTCGTGTCCTGCCTTATCTGGACGACTTGTTGATTGCGGCTCAGTCTCTTCAGCAGGCAGAGAGCGATACCCGGACGGTGTTGTCAACTCTAGAGGCCTTCGGCTGGATAGTCAATTACCCAAAGTCATTTATCATTCCCTTCCTGGGAATGTCGATAGACACCGCTCAGGTCAAGGTCTTTCTGCCACGGCAGAAGGTTTCGGGTCTCCATACGCAGGTGCAGGCCTTGCTGGCCTGCCAGCAACCATCCATACGCCTGGGAATGAGGTTGGTGGGCCTAATGGTGTCATGCTTCGAGGCAGTGCCCTTCGCCCAATTTCACATGAGACCTCTTTAATTGAACCTGTTGACTGGCTGGGACCGGATGCAGGAGTCTCTGGAACAGGAATTTTCACTGTCCCCCTGGGCCAGGCAGTGCCTCTTGTGGTGGTTGGACTCCAGGAACCTGTTGGTGGGCAAGTCCTTCCTGACTCCCCAATGGGAGATAGTTACCACGAATGCCAGTCTGACCGGCTGAGAAGGCGTTTGGCAGATGCAGAAGATCCAGGGTCAGTGGGGTCCGCAGGAGAATCGCTTGCCCATAAATCTCTTGGAGCTGAGAGCGATCCGGTTGGTGATTCTTCACTTGACCCTCCATTTAAGGGGTCGTGCGATCCAGGTTCGCTCGGACAATCAGACGGCTGTTGCCTACATCAATCATCAGGGCGGGACGCGGAGCAAGAGAGCCCTCAAGGAGGTGACCCAGATTCTGACTTGGGAAGAGGAGAATGTTCCCTGCATCTCGGCGGTCTATATTACCGGGGTAGAAAACCAGGAGGCAGACTCCCTGAGCAGGAGCTCCTCGCACCTAGGGGAATGGTCTCTCAGTAACAAGACCTTTCAGGCTCTGTGTCTTCGCTGGGGTCAGCCGGATGTGGACCTGTTTGCATCCAGACACAATCACAAGCTTCCAAGGTTCGTCTCCCTCTCAAGAGATCCTCTGGCGATTTCTTGGACGGAGTTCAAGTCTCTGTATGCATTCCCTCCGTTTCCACTCCTAGGCAGTGTCAGTGGATCGCTACGATGCCCGACAACCCAGGGCTTCTCACACAGAGGTCGCTGCGGCACCCCAATTTACAAACGCTAGCTTTGACGGCCTGGCTATTGAAACCTCGATCCTGATGGAAAAGGGGCTGTCGGCCACGGTTGTGCATACAATGATTCAGGCATGGAAGAAGTCTTCCTCCATGATTTACTACAGAGTTTGGCACGCTTATATTGCTTGGTGCGAGGCCAAGAGTCTCCCTTGCCACACATTTTCTATTTCTAGGATTCTGGAGTTTTTGCAACACGGCTTAGACTTGGGTCTCCAGCTGAGCACCCTCAAGGGCCAGGTCTCGGCCTTAGCCATCTTCTTCCAGAGATCCATTGCCTACCATAGGTTGATCAGGACTGTTTTCCCTTGTCCGGCCACCGCGTAAGTCAGTATTACTGGTGTGGGACTGTCTGCTCTTCAGGTTCCTCCTTTCGAACCTTTGTGCGATGCTGCATTGCCTATCTTGACTCTCTAGGTGGTCTTTTTGGTAGCGATCACCTTGGTGCGTCGCATATCAGAGCTGGCCGCGCTTTGTATGAAGCCTCCTTATTTTGAGCGGCATAAGGATAAGGTGGTTTTTCCTTTTAAACCTGATTTTTTGCCTAAGGTCGTTTCTCCCTTTCACCTTAATCAGGAAGTTGTTTTGCCTTCCTTGTCTCCGGCACCGACTAATTCTAAGGAAAGGACCCTCCATGCCTTGGATGTGGTTAGAGCCATTAAGTATTACCTGGTTGCGACTGAGTCTTTCAGGAAATTGGATTTGCTCTTTGTCCTAACAGAGGGCTCTAGGAAAGGTTTGCCACTAGCCAAGTCCACTCTCAGTAGGTGGATCAGACAGGCGGTGGTGCAAGCATATTCTGCCAAGGGGAAGGAACCCCCTTTTCGGATCCCAGCTCATTCTACCAGAGCTATTGGTGCCTTCTGGGCTTTTCAGCACCAGGCATCGGTTGAACAAGTTTGTAAGGCCGCCACTTGGTCTTCAGTTCATACCTTTACCAAGTTTTACAAGGTTGATGTTAGGGCCTCAGCTGAAGCTGTTTTTGGCCCAAAGGTGCTTCAGGCGGTAGTGAAATGAACTACATGCTGTTCCGCACTGGGGATCCCGCCCAAATGGAAACTGCTTTTGGATGTCCCACATGTCATCACTGGAACGACCTGGACTGGATATAGAGAAAAATACAATTCTGTGAAACTCACCTGTAGAATTGTTTTTGAGTATATCCAGTCCAGGTCGTCCCACCCCGCCCTTTGTTCATTATCTCTTGTTGTCTGTTATGGTGATTACCATTTTTTATTCATGGACTTGTATCCTTAAGTCTTGTTAAAGAGAGTACAAGCTGAAGCTATGGTTTCTTGGCCTCCCGGCCTGTCCTCTTTTTGTTTACTGCTTTTTAAGCACTGGGAATATAATAGAGGGACACCTGCCTTTATAGGGGGCCGGGAGGAGCTGCAGCTTTTGATCTTGCAGTCAAGCGCCCCATGGGGGCGGAATACCCACATGTCATCACTGGGACGACCTGGACTGGATATACTCAAAAACAATTCTACAGGTGAGTTTCACAGAATTGTATTTTTACATTTAGAAACATTATTCTGACCATTTATGCAGTAAAGCTAAATAAGTAAATAATTTTGTTAGACACCTCCAGTAATATCAACTAAAATGCTTTGCCTACTTTACCTTCTTAGGCCATGGGACATGAGTGAAAGTGAACCAACAGTCTATTAATCTAAGAAAAAATGCAGACCTGCTCCCTGCTCTGCGCTTAAAAACAAAAAAAAGTGAAGAAACTCCATACCAAAATATGGAGTTTTGGAAATAAGGCATGCTGGCATGTTAACATATACTGTTACTGTCACTGTACAATATACTGGTGCTGTTACAAGACTTGCACATCGTGTTGTGTCACAGTTCACATAGCCCCAAGCACCTGGGACCTGAATTACCGTGGGCTGTGCTGATTGGCTGATATGCTGACCAGCCCTGCAGATACAGTTAATTCAGGCAGTGTATGAACGCTGGCGGCGCATTTGTATTTCAGACATCAGCGGGGGCTAGGAGCACTTGCTCACCCCGCTGTATATGTCTGCTGCAAAGCAGGCGCATGCGCACTTTTAACTGCCTGAACAACAGGGAAGATTGCACCCCCTGCTCTGTCTGATGCAGTTGTGCAATTTTTTTGCACTACAAGCAAAACTGTCAAAGAACACAAAGCCCAGATTCCACAACATGGTGGCACCGGTAAAAAGAAATGATGATGGCGGTTGGTAAGTGTGGCATTGATTTTATTTACATATATATTCTTTTTATATATTATATAGGGGCTTGAGAGCGGCTGAGGGCTTTTGTTCACTCATTTTTAAATGTATGGTCACACTTTTGGTCCACATAAGGTGCTTGTGAGCAAAGTTCCTAACCCCCAACTGCTCAGAGGGCAACTCCTGTGTGTGCGCAAGCATACAATAACAAATGTCTAGAAATGTTTAGTTTACTAGATAAAAATTAGTATTCTAAGTATGTAGCACATCCTGCTCCAGATAATGATTCATAACAGCTGGGATTACCTCCACTAGAGGGCGCTTTACTGCAGAGATGGCAAAAAGAGGCCCCTCCCGGTCCATATATACCCGGGACCTCCCACTAATTCCCCAGTATCTTCTCTGCAGTGGGCTGCGAAGGACAAGATGATGGCTTCTCTTCTCGTCGGTGGATGGGGGGTGCTTCACAGCCCTTGGCCCCGTAGGAATATTCTCACCCGTGCCACTTTTTATATTCCAAGTGTGACATACACTCGGCTTCAACTCTTCATGACATTTGGGTTATTCTCCAGTAGAGGGCGAACTTCTGCAGAGATGAATGCAAAAAAGGAGCTCCTCCTAGTCCATAAATACCTGGGACCTCCCACCAATTCCCCAGTTCCTTCTCTGCAGGAAGGCGAGCAAGACAGAAGATGAAGACTTCTATTCCCCATTTTATACCTGTTTCTGCTGGACCTTTGTTTCCTAAGTACTATACGAGCCTCCCAGCCTTGGCTGCAGGTCCTGGTGAAGATAGGCTACACCTCTTTTAGGTGTGATAGGGAGCCATGCTCCCCCGTGAGACCTCATTATGGGGTAGGCGGTTTTCCGGGTTGGTGATCCCGGTTTGGGATGCCCTGTCCCTTCTTTCCCTTGGCACCGTATGGTATGGGGATCTCCCCCCTTCCGGGTCCCTCTATTACCTCTCCGGGGGGGGGGGGTCGGCCCTTGAATACCTTATTGTATGTGTGTTTTTTATTCCCTGTTTGGGTTTGTGTGTGTGTGTGTGATTTACTGTGCACCATATGGAGGCCTCTATCTGTTGTGTTTTTTGCAGGCTTCTGGGGAGCTTCTTCCCCTCTGGTATCCGGTGTGCGCGCTGCCGCGGTCCGCCCCCCTCTATTGCCGCCTTTTGCGGGCCCAGCCTTCTACAGGCCCGCATTGACTAACGTCGGAGGGAGAGGGGCGGGGCCTCACGCGCCGCGTGGGCCCGCCCCCCTTCTTCTCCTTTCCTCTCGCTGAGCTGCTGCTGTTGCCATCTGGACGCCATCTTTCGCGCGTGAGAACCCCACCGGGGGCTTCCTCCCTCTTCCTTGCATTTTTATTGCCTCTATTGCCGCTTCTTTGGCAGCGCTGCCTGCCTTGGTTTTGATTAATGCATACATGTGATGTACTTTTGTATGTGTGTGAGTGCTGATGGGGCCTTTTCACTTATGGCTTTCAGGAGGACTCCCTGTTTTTTGCATATAAAAAGTGGGTTCTCCCGATCCTAGGGTCCCTAGCCTTAATTTACACTTGACAAATCCTCCCACAGGGACTTTAAAGGGGCACCCCGGGGTTGCTTACTAGCATAATTCCCTAGGTCTTGCGACTATCCAAAAAATTACCATATGGATGCTCCGCAGGATATTGGGCTCGGGCTCCCTTTGGGACAATCCCGGCCATGTGTGGGTTGTGGGATATCCCTTACGGGTGATATTGTGCTGATCTTTATACCATGTGCACAACAGGCCATAACGCGGCAGTTGGGCCCCCAGGCGTCTGGGTCGGCGCCTCCCCCCCTCTGCTTTATTCGTACGCCAAGTGACTTGGTCGCTAGCGGGGAGTCGCACTCTGGTGTTTGTACTAATTTGGCCAGCATCGAGAGATTTATTGCTAGTGCGGTGGGCAAGATGGCCCAGGCTAAAAAGAGTCATTTGTCGCCGGCCCAGGCGGCTTTGGATTTTGATGATGATTCCCTTGATTGGTCGGATTATTCCCCATTAAAGAGGGGAATTGTTTGAGGTATCAGATGCTGATGAGGTGCATTTTTTGTGATACTGATGTTGGGCAGGCGCTTGGGGATGCCGTTGACACTTCCAGGGTTTTGGGTTTTGGCACATCTCTTGGAGGTTTTGGATATTGCCTCGCCAGAGGCACCCCCTGTCAAAAAAGGGGAATTTTTAGGGTCCTCCAAGCCATGCTTGGAGTTTCCTACCCAAGGTCATTTTGAGGCATTGATCCTTAGGGAATGGGAGAAACCGAGCCGGCTTCTGGGTGTTCCTCAGGGATGGGATAAGAAGTATCCTTTTCCGGTGGAAGCGGTTAAGCGCTGGTCTTCTCCTTCCGAGGTCGATGCGCCAGTTTTTTGGGATTGTCCAACACCTCTGTGGTCCACACCCCAGATGCCACTTCCCTTAAGGATGGCGAGGTTAAGCGCCTTGATTAGATGGCAGGTTATGCTTTTGCCAGTGTTAGTTCAGCCTTGCTACCTGTGTGTGCATCTGCGCTTGCTACGGTGGCTACTAGGTCTGTGGTTAGGGACTTGTTACTTGACGCCCAATTTGACCCGGCCAGCGCCGAGTTCACTAACCTTAAAAGGTGCAAATTATTCATGGAATTTGTATTGACCGCTATGGAGGACACTATTGTTATGTGTAGGAGAACTTCGGCATTCTTGATAGCCATGCGCCGATCGGTCTGGCATCGCCAGTGGGCAGCGGACTTTGCGGCCAAGGAATCGCTCACAGCCCTTCCCTTCTTGGGTACGCGGCTGTTTGGAGATAAGTTAGATGCGGTTGCTAAGGGAGGTAAGTTGCCTCAGCGTTAGAAGCGGCTTCGCTCTTTTCGGGGGGGCGAGCTCCTTCAACCCTTCTTTTCGTGGTGCCAGAGCGGTCAGAGATGTTGCCTACTCCAGGGGCGGAGGTTCAATGAAGGGGCGCCCTCAGCCGTACGGGTGGGGGGACGGCTGTGGCTCTTCTTCCAGGTCTGGGCCCAGAAGGTCACAGACAGATGGATTCTGGAAGTGGTCTTGTCCGAGTACAAACTGGAGTTCGAGTACTGGCCTCCTCCAAGATTTTTAAGGTCTTGGGTGCCCTCGAACCCTCAGGCTGCTCAGGGGCTCCTGTTAGCTGTTAAAAAAAAATAATAAAAAATCTTCTGGACATGGGAGTCTTATGCCCGGTGCCTCCCTCAGAGAGAGGCAGGGGTTACTATTCCAATCTTTTCATGGTTCCCAAAAAGGATGGTTTCATAACACCCGCTCTGGTCCTGAAGATCCTCAACGGGTTCATCAGAACCAAGATGTTCCGCATGGAGACTCGGCCATCAATTCCCTTCGTCAAGGGGACTTTGACATCCATAGACATCAAGGATGCGTATCGGCATTTTTCCAGCGCATCAGAGATTCCTCAGGTTCGCGGTGTACGGTCAACTTTTTCAGTTTTGTAGCCCTTCCCTTCGGGTTGACCTCAGCACCGAGGGTCTTCACCAAGGTTCTGGTGGGCATAATGGCCCTGCTCAGAGCTCAGGGCATTCGCATTGTGCCGTATCTGGACGGCCTACTTATTTCAGCTTCTTCCCTTCGTCAGGCGGAGCTGGACACCCACTAGGTGGTGTCGATTCTAGAGAGGTTCGGATGGGTGATCAACCGCCCCAAATTCTCTCACTCTCTCTCCATCAAGGGAGTTTTCATTCCTGGGCATGAATCTGGATACCATTCTAGCCAGAGTGTTTCTACCTCAGCCCAAGGTGCAGGGGGTTCAGGATCTGATCCGCCTTCTTCTGGCCAATCCTTGCCTCTCTATCCGTCTGGGGATGAAACTGGTGGGATTGATGGTTGCTTCCTTCGAGGCAGTCCCGTTTGCTGAGTTTCATATGAGATCTCTCCAACTTCACCTATTGACGCATTGGGACAGAGGTCCATAGTCCTTGGATCAACTTTTCAGGATGTCTCCCAGGGTTCAGCGGTCACTTCGGTGGTGGCTGGAGTCGAGCAACCTGATGAGGGGCAGATCCTTTCTGGCCCCTTGTTGGGAGACGGTTACCACGGATGCCAGCCTGTCGGGCTGGGGAGGTTTCTGGAAAAGTCATCAGTTCAGTGGGTTGTGGGGTCCTCAGGAGGCTCACACCCCCATCAATCAGCTCAGAGCCATCCGGCTTGTCCTGGCGCGGCTGACGTCGCACCTACAGGGCCTACCGGTTCAGGTTCGATCAGTCAATTGGACGGGGGTAGCCTACATTAATCACCAAGGAGGGACTCGCAGCAGGAGTGCCCTCAGGGAAGTCTCTCTTATCCTGACTTGGGTGGAGAGCAATGTTACTTGCGTTTCGGTAGTCTACATTCCGGGAGTGGAGAACACGGAGGCGGATTCCCTGAGCAGGGGGTTCTCTCGCCGAGGGCAGTGGCCTCTCACCCTCAGAGTTTTTTTCGGTCCCTTTGTCACAAGTGAGGGACTCCGGAGGTGGATCTCTTTGCCTCATGGCACAATCACAAACTCCCATCCTTTGTGTCTCTATCTCAGGATCCTCTAGCCCTGGCAGTGGATGCCTTGTCCCTTGCCTGGAAGGATCTTGGGTTCCTGTACCTGTTTCCTCTCTTCTCCAGGGTGGGCAAGGTAGTTCGCGAGCTGATTCTGGAAGGGGCACCAGCAATTCTGGTTGCCCCAAGGTGGCCAGGACGGGTTTGGTATGCTGACGTCGTACGGCTGGCGGTAGTTCAGTACCGACTGCCCATGTTTCTGGGTTTGATATCTCAGGGTCAACTACTTTACCCCAATTTACAAATGCTGGCTTTGACGGCTTGGCTGCTGAAACCTTCATTCTGAAGGAGGTAGGTTTGTCTGAGGATGTTGTTCAGACTTTGATTAGAGCTAGGAAGCGGTACTCTTCTGGCATTTACTATAGGACTTGGCGGTCCTATATTGACTGGTGTGAGGCTAGGGCCTTGCCTTGCAGGTTGTTTTCGTTCCCTAGGATTTTGGAGTTTCTTCAACACGGTCTGGATCTTGGGTTCTGGCTGTTTTCTTCCAAAGATTTTTTGCTTTACACCCGCTGTTTAAGACTTTTTTCCAGGGGGTCACTTTTGTGCGGCCCCCTAGGAAGGTTCTGGTCCCTGTTTGGGATCTGAATTTGGTTCTTTCGGCTCTCCAGGGTCCTCCTTTTGAGCCGTTGCAGGATATTGCTCTTTCTGTGTTCACTCAAAAGGTTGCTTTCTTGATGGCCATTACCTCTGTTCAGCGTGTCTGAGTTGGCGGCTCTGTCTATTCAGGCCCCTTACTTTGAGACACCAGGACAAGGTGGTCTTCCGCAGTCGGATTTCCTTCATAAAGTGGTTTCTACTTTCCATCTCATTCAGGATGTTGTTCTCCCTTCCTGTGTCCTAAGCCTAGCAATGACAAGAAGAGGTTTTTGCACATTTTGGCTGTTGTTCGTTCTGTTCTGTACTATTTGGTTGCTACTTCTTCTTTCCGCTAGACGGACGCCTTTTTTTCGTGGTGCCCTGCGGGCCCAGGAAAGGTTTGGCGCCCGCTAAGTCTACCATTAGCAAATGGATTAGTCAGGCCATTGTTGGGTCCTATTCTGTTAAGGGGAGGCTCCCCCTTTTTAAGGTCACTACGCATTCTACTCGTGCTGTTGGTGCGTCCTCCTGGGCTTTTCAGCACCAGGCTTCTGTTGAACAAGTTTGTAAGGTTGCTACTTGGTCTTCCGTTCCTATTTTTTCAAAGTTTTACGAGGTTGACGTGCGGGCTTCAGCGGATGCTGTGTTTGGCCGCAAGGTTCTGCAAGCGGCAGTGGTTTAAATTTGTACATTATTTTACTGTTTTCGGTTCCCACCCATGACGGACACTGCTATTGGATGTCCCAAATGTCATGAAGAGTTGAAGCGGAGTGTATGTCACACTGAAATAATACCGTTTTGTGAGTACTCACCTTTAAAACGGATATTATAAGTGTGACATACACTCCGCTTCACCCACCCTTTTTGGTATTCTGGATCCTTTATATGGTGAACCATTGTTTCTTGGTTGTTAGTATTGTTATATTTGGTTCTTCCTGGTCCCCTTACTGCTATCATACACTGGGGAATTGGTGGGAGGTCCCAGGTATTTATGGACTGGAGGAACTCCTTTTTTGCATTCATCTCTGCAGAAGTTCGCCCTCTACTGGAGAATAACCCAAATGTCATGAAGAGTTGAAGCCGAGTGTATGTCACACTTATAATATCCGTTTTAAAGGTGAGTACTCACAAAACTGTATTTTTGCCTCCCAGCCTTGGCTGCGTGGTCGGGTGATGGTAGGCAGCACCTATTATGGGTGCTTTGTCTGGAGTTTGCTCCTACCGCAAATCCCCCACCAAAGGGTAGGCGGTCCAGGTATGGTGAACCTGAATTGGGATGCCCCATCCGCTCTATGCCCTCCCCAACAGCTCTTGGGTGTCCTTAGGGGCATCCACCTTCCCCTTCTCCCGCTATCCCAGTTCGTCGGGGGGGGGGGGGGGGGGGGGGGGGGGGGGGAGGGGTTGGGGGGTGCGTCTGTGTGTGTGTATGTTTTGTTTTTTTTTTTTTTGTCACACTACTGTGCGCTGTGTGTGTGCCTTTTTAGACATTCACGCTTGGTCTCCTGGCTCAGCGCTACTAATTTCCCCCCTGCTTTTTTGAATCTCCCGCCACTGACACGCGCACCCTGCGGCGTCAGCGGTGACATCACTTGGGGTCTTGCTATTAGGTGATTGGCTGCGGGGTGGCTGTCTCTCGGCCTGTCCCCGCGCCTCCTGGAGGGGGCGTGGCTTAGCACTTGGCGCATTCCGCATCTTCTCCTCTTGCGGCCCGCCCTTTCAGAGCCCTCCAGCGCCATCTTTATCTGCTGCCTGGACGATTGCTAGCTCCTCTGCGGTCCGTGAGTGCCCCAGTGGGCTTTGATATTGATATGGATATCTATTTATTACAGGCGGGAAAACTGTTTGAGGTTTCTCCCGGTCCTGTCCCCCCTGTAACTTATTAGAGGCCTAAGTTGTTAAATCCTCCCACTATCCTTGCGGACATTTGGGGCTTCCCGTGTAGCTGTATAGTGTAATTCCTATTGGCCAGTTGTGCCACTGAAATCACCATATGGAGGCTTCACAGGATATTGTGCTTGGGGTCCCATCGGGACAAGCCCGGCTGTGTGTGGTGTGCGGGGCATCCCCTGTGAGCGATGATGTGCGGGTCTGTGTACCCCGCGCCCAGCAGGCGCTTGCGCAGCATTCTGGGCTGTCTGTGACTGGGTCTGCGCCCACCATGTCTTCACCCACTCCCCCTCGCTTGATTATGACTCCCAGTGAGATCAATACTAGTGGGGAGTCTCAGCCTGATGTGTCTTCCAGGCTGGCTAACATTGAGTGATTGATTGCTAGCTCTGCGGCCTGTAAGGCTCCAGCTAAGAGATGGCATGTGGCGCCTGTTGCAGCAGCCTTCCCTATGGAGACTGAAGATTTCCTTGATTTATCTGACTATACCCCACTTGAGGAAGGGGAATTATTTTCAGATTCAGAACTGTCTGATGATCAGCATTTCCTTGGCGCTGATGCCGGCTCAGAGCATTGGAATGCCGATGACACCCTTAGACTTTTGACTCAAATCTTTGAAGTGGTTTCCATTTCCCTTCCTGCTGCGGCTCCCAAGCAACAGGGGGAATTGTTCGGTACTGCAAAGCCACGTTTGGAATTTCCAGAACAGGCACATTTCAATAACCTGGTTCTCAAGGAATGGGAGCGGCCTAGCCGGCTTCCTGGTATCCCTAAGGGATGGGATAAAAGGTATTCCTTTCCCTCGGATGTGGTGAAATGTTGGTCAACTCCCCCGGAAGTGGATGCCCCTGTTTTGGGGTTGTCCAACACTTCTGTGGTGCATTCCCCTGATTCCACTACCTTGAAGGATAGTGAGGACCGGCGTGTTGCCCAGCTGGCTTCCCATGCCTTTGCCTGTGCGGGATCTGCCTTGCGTCCTGTCTGTGCTTCTGCTATTACTGACGTGGCTATTCGGACTCTGGTCAACGGCCTTCTGGAAGGTTCCTCTGATTCTTCACGATTCTTCTAGTGCCGAATTCAGAGCCTTATCACAATGTGAGATGTTTATCGCTTATATCCTTTCTGCCTTAGATGACACCATTAGGATGTGTAGCAGGACCTCAGCTCTAGTTGTTTCTATTCGCCGCTCGGTTTGGCTGCGCCAGTGGGCAGCTGACAATGCTGCTCAGAAGGCTCTCGCAGGGCTCCCCTTTAAGGGGCTGCGCCATTTTTGGTGACCGTTTGGACCTTTTTGCAAAGGGAGGTAAGTTGCCCCAACGCAATAAACAACCGCGGCCCGTTCGGGGTCCTTTACTCCCTCCTTTTGTGGATCCAGGTCGGGGAGGGGGGTTTCCTTTGCGGGGCACAGGGGAGAAGTCTTGCCCGTCCCGGATCCTCCTGGGGCTCTAAGCCTAAATCTGTCACCAAGCCCGCTCAGCCATAAAGGAGCACCCTCACCCATACGGGTGGGGGAACGGCTGCGGCTCTTCGCTCATGTCTGGGGACAGCAGGTCTCAGACAGGTGGATTCTGGAGGTTGTGTCCTCCGGCTATAAGCTAGAGTTTGCTGCCTGGCCTCCTCCAAGATTACTCAGGTCTCGGATTCCTCTAGAGCCCCTGGCAGCTCGGGGGTCTGTTTCTGGCTGTACAAAACCTATTGGACATGGGGGTCATTCGTCAGGTCCCTCCGGGGGAGAGAGGTCAGGGTTTTTATTCCAGTCTCTTCACAGTACCCAAAAAGGATGGTTCCATTAGACCCATCCTGGAATTAAAGCTTCTCAACAAGTTCATCAGGACCAGGCGCTTTCGCATGGAGATCCTGCGCTCCGCGATCAGCTCTTTGCGCCCCGGGGACTTCATGACCTCCATAGACATCAAGGATGCTTACCTTCATGTGCCAGTCTTCCCAGGGCATCAGTGGTTTCCTAAGGTTCGCCTTGGAGGACCAGCACTACCAATTTGTGGCGCTGCCCTTCGGTCTCACCTCGGCCCCCAGAGTCTTCACCAAGGTACTGGCGGGTGTGACGGCCCTTCTAAGAGCTCGGGGCATTCGCATCCTTCCTTATTTGGACGACCTTCTCATCACATCTCATTCTCTCCAGCAGGCAGAATTGGATACCCAGCAGGTGGTGACTGCTCTGGAAACATTCGGATGGGTGATCAATTATCCCAAGTCCTCACTGCCCCCGTCCCTCCATCCGGCTAGGGATGCAGCTGGTGGGACAAATGGTGGCTTGCTTCGAGGCGGTCCCTCATGCTCAGTTTCACATGAGACCTCTTCAGCTCCATCTTCTGTCGGTCTGGGACAAGAGTCCCCTGTCTCTGGATCAGGCCTTTGTTCTCTCTCCTCTGGCTCGGCGATCCCTCCTGTGGTGGCTGGACTCGAGAAACCTACGGGGGGGCAGATCGTCTCTGGCACCGTGTTGGGAGACGGTCACTACAGATGCCTGTCTGTCAGGTTGGGGGGGGAGGGGGCTACTGGAGATCCCTTCAATTTCAGGGGCTGTGGGGTCCTCAGGAGGCCCATGCTCCCATCAACGTCCTGGAGCTGAGGGCGGTTCAGTTGGTACTGGCACAGTTGACTCCTCACCTTCAGGGCCTGCCGGTCCAGGTTCGCTCTGACAACCAGGGACTCGGAGCAAGAGTGCCCTCAAGGAGGTGTCCATGATTCTGTCCTGGGCCGAGGACATTGTTCTGTGCATCTCTGCAGTTTACGTCCCGGGAATGAAGAATCTGGAGGCAGACTCCCTGAGCAGGGGGGCCTCTTGCCTGGGGGAATGGTCCCTCAGCGGCGAGGTCCTCCTATCCTTATGTCACCGTTGGGGGGTGCCGGGCGTGGATCTGTTCGCTTCTCGCCACAATCACAAGCTCCCTGCATTTGTCTCTCTGTTCCTGGATCCCCTGACCCTGGCGGTGGATGCTCTGACTCTGCCCTGGCAGGGGTTTGGTCTCCTGTACCTCTTTCCTCCATTTCCACTTCCAGGTTCCGGGCCTTCTCACTCAAGGGCAACTGTGTTATCCCAATTTGCGGCCTCCCCGCAAACCTGTTGCCGGTCTGGGACTTGAATTTGGTTTTGTCTGCCCTTCAAGGTCCTCCGTTTGTGCCTGTACATAAGGCTGCTCTTTCTATCCTTACTCTGAAGGTTGCCTTTTTGGTGGCTATAACCTCTGTCAGGCGTGTTTCTGAGTTGGTGGCACTGTTTATTCAGGCCCCCTACTTTGAGAGACACCAGGACAAGGTGGTTTTCCGCTTTAAATCAGATTTCTTGCCCAAGGTTGTCTCTGCCTTTCATCTCAATCAGGACATTGTGTTTCCTTCTTTGTGCCCTAATCCTAGTAATTCTAAGGGGAGGGCCTTGCATTCCCTGGATGTGGTCAGGATTTTGAAGTTCTACTTGGTGGCTACTGCGCCTTTCAGAAAGACGGATGCCTTGTTTGTGGTCCCCTCGGGTCCCTAGAAGGGTTTGGCTCCTGCTAAGTCTGCTTTTAGCAAATGGATTTGTCGGGCTGTGTTTAGGGCCTATTCTGCTAGGGGAAAGGATCCTCCGTTCCGTGTTACTGCTCATTCTACACGTGCTGTTGGGGCCTCCTGGCCTTCCAGCACCAGGCTTCTGTTGAACAAGTTTGTAAGGCTGCTACTTGGTCTTCTGTTCATACTTTTTCCAAGTTTTACAAGGTTAATATTAGGGCCTCAGCGGATGCTATTTTTGGCCGCAAGGTTCTGCAGGCGGCAGTGGTTTGAACTGCGCGTTGTTGCTTCTGGGATCCCCACCCTATTTATGGACACTGCTATTGGATGTCCCAGCTGTTATGAATCATTATCTGGAGCAGGACGTGCTGCATACTTAGAATAATACAATTCTGTGATTACTCACCTTGTAGAATTGGTATAAGTATGCAGCACGTCCTGCTCCATCCCACTCTGATTGCTTTATTCTTGGATCCTCTATTTTGTGATTGTTATTCTTAACGTTGTTAATTTTTCAGTTGGCTTCTCCTGGTTTCCTTACTGCTTTTCTATACTGGGAAATTAGTGGGAGGTCCCGGGTATATATGGACTGGGAAGGGTCTCTTTTTGCCATCTCTGCAGTAAAGTGCCCTCTAGTGGAGGTAATCCCAGCTGTTATGAATCATTATCTGGAGCAGGACGTGCTGCATACTTATAATACCAATTCTACAAGGTGCGTAATCACAGAATTGTATTTTTAATGTTTGATTTCTTGTGCAGCTTAAATGCAAAGAGAAGTGGAGCTTGAATGGCCTGGTTAAGCACCTCTTCAACAAACAGCTGCTGAAGGATGATTCTGTGCGATGTAGTAACTGGGACAGGTTTCCCCTTACTGATGACCAAAGGCTCTATGCTGCATCTGATGCTTATGTAAGTTATTTCTACAACTGTTTTTGTCTAAGAAACAGATCTTGATGAATTTGAGGTAAGCTACATTCCTCATCCTTAACCACTCTGTTCTGTTTGCTATTCAAGCAGTACATCAGGTTCCTGGGGGAGGGTGAGTGTGTTGGTGCCTAATTTATTTATTTTTTTTTAACTCTTCTATGTTCTGTTTTTTTTTTTTTTAATGCTATCCATTTGTTCTTTTACTTCGCAGGCCAGTCTTCTGATTTACCAAAAATTAGAGCGCATGGATGAAAGTGAAAAGGATCGTCTCTGTGTTTTTTCAGGTATACTTTAAATAAGGTGAATAAAAATCTGACAAAACATTTTCCAGCTTTTTCTTTAACCACTTTTGTATTTTACAGAACCTGGCAGGACTTCCCATCAACTGAAAAGTAAACTGAAAGCTCTGTCACAAGAGTGCCTTGATTTAGTGGAACATATTCCAAGTACCTTTGAAGATAATGAAAAGGCTGAAAGGTTATTACTACTGTTCTGCTTACAGGCTTAGCATTGCAATGCTAAAATTAAATTAATATGCTTAAAGGGGACCAAAACCCAGGATTTTGACTATCCTGGGTTTTGCTCCACTTCCCCAGGGCAGCCCGATCGGGGTAAACCCCCCAGATTGCCTGATTCTACTCACCTCACCCCGCTCCTACGGCGCATGCGCTGCCGCTCGTCCAATCAGCGCATTCGGAGTCACTGAGGTATGCGCGTCAAAGCGGCGTCTAACCTCAGCGGCTCCGAGCACGCTGGCGGCCGCATCTCGCGCTTCCCTCTAACAGGGAGCGCGCCCACATCAGCCATTCACAAAAGGCCAGCGCGGGCACGCGCCCTGCTGGAGAGAAGCGCTAGATGCGCCCGTGGTCCGCGCATGCGCTGTTGGACCGGAAGGTCAGGTAAGGTTTGCTCGCGTCCTGGGGGGTTTCACACAGCGGGGCATCCCAATCTTGGATGCCTGCGGGGAGGGATTGGATCGGCCCGGGCACCCACCGATCGGGGTGCCCCAGGGGAAAGAACCAAAACCCAGTATAGTCAAAATCCTGGGTCCTGGTCCACTTTAAAGAGTAAATCCACTTTTCAAATTTTTGAGTGTGTAAATTTGTGTGCTAACATGATGTGCTCAAGGTGCTGAGCTGATCTAGTATTTTTTTTCCCTATGTTAGCAAATGTGTGTTTTATGAAATCTGTTTTCAGTGCCTGCAATCAGTTGCTATTGGCAACGTACAAAAATTCTGTACACCAAGAAGAGCTCTGCACACATAGAACACTGCTGCTATGGCTGCTGCTAAGGTGAGGGAGCTCACTTAAAGGAGCAGTATCGCGAAATTTGCATTAAAAAAGATAAATAATTAAATAGCCACACAATAGCTTCTAACATGTGTATAAATAATCTGGCTATAGAAAAAGGAAAAAATATATGCCTTTCTTTTAAATTGTATAATTACAATGGCTCAGTCCATTTGCTGAGTAGGGGGATCTGCTGGGTTGTATTTAGTGAGCTGCTTCATTTAGCCCACTGGTCTCCTAGCAACACTTTACCTCAGAGGCTGACACTGTAATCAGTGGTAACGGCTGTGTGTGTGTGAGGTGCTGCTTTTGTTATGAGACCAGGTGACTCAAATGTGTAAAATCTATACAAAATAAACTAAACTGACTGAAAACAACTGAAATTCTTCTTTCAATAACTGTGCAGGAAAATCTAAAGGTATTAAAGTGGAACAAAGCCCTGAGTTGCCGACCCTGAAGTCTAAAAGACCCGGCTATTGACCTTGCCCCTTGGGCATTCTAAATCAGGATGCCCACTGTGTGAAACAACCCCTGGATAACCACAGATCCCCCCATTTTTCTGGCGCGCTCACGCAGATAGTCATTTAGACAGGCCGGGCGGCCAGGAAGGTTACTGATCAGGCTCCCCATCTGCGTGCAAACAGAGCTGATTGGATGAGAGCCCGCGCATGCGCTGTGGGACAGGGAAAGGTACGTTTTCACAGGCAAACTTGGGGATTTCACATATCAGGGCATCCCAAGTCGGGATGCCCCTAGGGGCACAAAACAAAACTCCAGATAGTGAAAATCCTGGGTTGGGCTTTGCTCAAAACACACAAAGCTGAAAGAAAGATCATATGGAAAAATGTGTTGAGAAAAGAGAGAAAATGGTAAACTGAAAGATTCTGCAGCAGAGCCAACATGAAGGGAAAACAGCTAAATGACTTCTAGAGCTTTTCTCTCTGTTTTAGATATATGAGTTCTGGCCAGGCAATGTTGCAATGTTGTTATCTTATGCTGGACGGCTGCCAGCACTGAACAGCTGATACTTTGATACACTGTTTCACCTCTCTCCTCAGTGTGGAACAGGCCAGAGTGTCGGGCTCCGACACTCAGAAGACATAAACATGAGCTATTAGTCTCCAGCTGCTCAACACAGACATAATTTTTTTCTAAATTTGTAATTCTTACTCCAACACTTACCTACATTCAAAGTACCATTTAAATATAAGTTACCAAGAAAAATTCGCGATACTGCTCCTTTAACCTTACACATGCGCCACAGCTGTGCTCTGTGCAACTATCTGCAATTTGGCAACCTACAGTTTGCACTTGATGTAGGTTGCCAATAGCAACAGATAAAACTGCTTCCATAAAACATACGTTTGCTAACATTAGAAAAAAAAAAAAAATTCCAGATCAGCTCAGCACCTTTAAGACATAAGTTTGCCACATAAATATATACACTTTTAAAAATTCAATACAAAGTGGACTTAACCTTTAGGCAGAGGTGCAGCTAGGCTTTCTGGCACTTGGGTCAAAGATTCAAAATGGCGCCTCCCACCTGTGCTTAGGCCCCCCTTTGGCGCCTTCTATTTGTCCTGGAACAATTTTTTTGCTGTCTTTCTCTGTAAGGTGGTAGGCAATCAGTCATTGCATAGGTGTGGCAATGACATAATTGCCACACACAACAGAGACAATTAATGGAGGCATTATCTTGGATTAGGGTAAAGCAGGAAAAATGAAAATTGGCAAAAGGTGCTCTTCATGGGAGGAGCAATTCAGGGGATACTAGTTAAAAATGTGTTTTTTGGTCCGCTTTAAGTTGAAGATGCCAGTAGATTTGTCCATTTTTGGCATTTTGCATGAAAATTATATCATTTTTGGCTTTTTTTCTATGGTGTTCTAATACACACAAAGGGCATTCAATGTGTAGAACAAAACGTGTAATTTACCTGTGAAAAATACTTCATTTTCTAGAATAATTTCAGGTGTGTCAACATTTGCGATTATGAATCGCATGTAACAAAGCTATGGTGATAACCAGCAGCACTGCACTAACAGTAAGCATTGCAGGAAATCTTCAGATTTACACTTCTGTGTATTTGTTTTTGGATTATATTTACATAAATTAAAATAAAGAAGGGCTTAAATCTGCATTATTAAAATGTTTTTCAGAGCTACAATTATCCTTGATAAACTTTCAGAGAGTCTACAAGATGTCAGAAGTTTAATAATTAGGCAGGAAGATGAAGATGTGAAGGAATTAATATCTAACAGCTCACCAGATGACCCTGGCAAAGTTAAAGGTGTCCTGTATGATCATAAGTCTCACCAGCCAAGTGAGGAAAATGACTGTAAGCAAGATATTGAATCCAATGGAAAATGTGACCCTCTAAAAGAAAACTTAGACCAAGACTTCTTAATGACGTTGGGTATCACAGAAGAGGAATTTAGCATGATGGAAGGCATGGGGGAATCTAAAACCAAGAACATGGATGATTCCATGGAGGTAAATGCTGATTAAATGTTGGGTTTATACAATAAATAGAATGTACTCATTCATTAAGCACATTTTAAAATGTACACATAAAAACACATTTTACTAATTCATTTTAAAAAATATTTAAAAATCTGTTTATTTTGAGAAGCTGCATTTGGGCAGAAGTGAATGCTTGATAGGGCACATTGTTCTTCATTTCCCGTTAGCGTCTATAGTTATCAAACACAATATACCTTAATACCCCCCATTACAGGCAGTGTGGCAGGAATCCCCCCTATTAAAGATTAAAGGCAATGTGGAATCCCCCCCCCCCCATTACAGACAGTGTGGCAGAAATACCCCACATTACAGGCAGTGTGGTAGGAATCCCCCCCCCCCCCCGGTTACAGGCAGTGTGGCAGAACCCTCCCCCAATCCAACCAAGTGTACCTAAGATCTTTGCTATGCAAATTTAGGATCACAGAGAATTCTAGCTCTTGCTAGAATATCTGTAATACCATGGTTTGGTGGCTTGAATCAAATATGGCATATTACGCAATTTTAAAGTCCCTGTCCTGGCACTCACCAACTTCCTCCCACCTTTTCCACCTTGGGATTAGTGTAAAATAATCAATTTCAAAGCATCTTATGTATACTAATGATTATTTAATCAATACTCACGTGTTAATATGATTAAGATGGCTCTAACCGGGGAACCCACAGTGTCTCAATAAATTGCTAAAATGTATACAGAAAACAGTGGTCAACCTGTATAAAGGTAAATCAAGGTCAGCAGAGCTAATCCAATGCACTTATGAGCTGTGAACGCCAAACCAAGCAACTCTTATTTACTTACTGACTGTTTGCATAAGAGTGCATGCAATATGATTGTTTTCCGTATTTAAAGTGGACCAACACCCACGGGTGATTGGCCCGGGAATCTATAAGATTCCCGGGCCGATCACCCCCCACCCCGCGGGACATCTGAGATCGGGATGTCCCGCGGGGTGAAACCCCCCCAAACTCCTTACCTTATCTTCGGCGGTGGCCGGCCGCCGCCGCCTCCCTCACGCTCCTGTAGGCGTGCGCGCCCCCGCGCCGGCCGTCTGCGAATGGCCGGCGCGGGCGCGCGCGCGTCAAAAGTGACGCGAGGGAGGCGGCGGCGGCGGCAGCCGCTTAGACGTTCCTGATCCTCGCTTGTACGTCGGCGCTGGGAGCGGGGAGAGGTGAGTTTTTCGGGGGGTTAGGGGGGGTTTCACACAGCGGGGCACCCCCATCGGGGGTGCCCCACCGAAGTGGACCAAGACCCAGGATAGTCAAAATCCTGGGTGTTGGTCCACTTTAACGGTACCCTGACCTCTTACATTAGAAGCTTCTCTGCAGATGCTGTTTAGTAACGTTGGTATCTTTACTACCAAACAGGACTCTACTAGTGTTGACCCTGTGATTGAAAGTGATGAAGAGTTTGAGACTGAATTGCTTAAGGTATAGTCTTTCATAGTTTTAATTCAGGCTGCTTTTTAAGGAAAACATACGTTCTTTTTATAATGCATCTCTTGACAGGAAATATGTTATTGCTATTACTCTTTGTTTAAAGAGCTTTAAATACTTAAAAAAGGTCTGGGGATTTAGGCCCCCTTTCACACATAAGCATTCATGCTTGCTGTTACAGATGCTGTTTCTGCTCCAGTTTGGTTACCTTTTTATCTGTGCAGATTCCTGACCCGAACATGTAGAAATGGCACCATATACTTTGCATGCAGTCTTGTTTCTTTATCATGAATGTATTTATTTTTTAATAAGCAACCTCAGATACATATCTCTCTCTTGATCTGTGTTCTAAATGGTTTCATAGCATCAATGACTTATGAGTGAAGTTATAGGTATTCTAAACTAAAATTGTTTGCATACCTGCGATGCTGAAGATCAATCATGATGTGCTGCTGAATAAAGCTGTTGCTGGGGATCAGACACTCTTCTGAATCCAAGTTCCTGGATTTTATTTATTCAAGATCAAAAAAATGTACTGAATAGACATAAGCAACCAAGGTAGCAGCTATCTTCCCACACACAGTGTCTCTCTGTCTTTTGGGTTCCCACAAAATCTGATGTAAGAGGGGCGAAGATAGATCCACCTCTTGTTGCTATAAAAAAAAGTCATACATAAATATATTGCCCTGTCACATGCATATGCTTCACTTTTGATGCATCTTTTTGCACGCCTAGTGTAGTACTCTCACCTCTTCCACTACGTCAGTCAACTCTCTCCTTGATCCATTACAATCTGGTTTGTGCACTCAACACTCTACAAAAGGTGCTTTCACCAAAGTATAAAGTTACCTTGACAGCCAAATGAAATGATGACCTACTCCTTTATTCTTAGTATACAGTACGTCTTGCTCCAGATTGATTACTTACACTTGGGTTATCCTCTGCGCTGCACTGCAGAGACATGTAAAAACAGGCTCCTCCCGGACCCTCAAACACCCGGGGACCTCCCACAAATCCCCAGATTTCTCTGCAGTGCTTACTGCGAAGACATGAAATTTTCACTCTCTCGCAGGTGAGCGGGGCTATTAGCCTGCGGCCCTGTTGGACTATTCCCACCCGTCCTTTGTGTGATGTGCCTCCCAGCCTGGGCTGCACTGGTCGGGTGAAGGTAGGCGGCACCATGCGTGCTTATGGAGCGCTGCTCCACCGCAGTTTCCCACCAAAGGGTAGGCGGTATAGGCTGATGGTGAGCCTTTATGGGATGCCCCTCCCGCATTATTGTCCCATGCCCCGGTAGCGGTGGATCCTGTACAGAGGGCCGCCATCCTCCCTCATTCTCCCTGTAGCCTTCGGGGGGGTGTGGGTGAGCGTGTATCGTGATTCGTGCATACGGCCTTTTGTCATGTTTTTGACTAGTATATGTGGTGTCAGCCGCCGCGCTGACTTGTCTTTTTACTATTGCAGCCGCCGCCGCCCGCGCCTTTTCCTTCATTTGGATGTTCCGCGCCGGGCGGCGGCGTTACCTCAGACGCTTCTGCGTTCTCATTGGCTGCTTGTCGGTGGACTTCGCGCTCTTCGGGGGGGCGGGGCCTGGCCTGGCGCGCCCTGTGTCGCGGCTCGCTCTGGCCCGCCCTTCGAGGTACTCTCGGCGCCATGTTGTCAGGTCGCGTGCGTGTGAGGTTTTTACTTACCGCGGTCCGTAAGTGCCCTCGCGGGCGGCTTTATACTCATTGTAGTGTGTTTGGTTTTGACACCCCTTCTTCTCATTGTGTCTTTCAGACAGGTGAATCCATTGGCTACTCCCGGCCCGGTGTAATTGATAGTTGGGCTTTGTAAAATTACTCCCATTTCCCTAGCGGGTCATTGGGGCATCCAGGGTTGCTTCATAGCGTCAATCCCTACTGGCACATTGTGCCTAATAATCACCATATGGAGGCATCCCAGGATAGTGTTACCGGGGTCCCCTTGGGACAAGACGGGATGTGTGTAACGTGTGGACAGCTTCATGCTGATGCTGACAAGGCGTGGGTCTGCGCACCCTGTGCTGAGCAGGTGCTTGCATTGCAATCTGGCCTGCCAGTGGCTGCACCTCGTTTCACTACTCCCCCCAGCTTAAAACTCACTCCTGTTGAGTTGCATACTTGTGGGGATTCTCAGCCTGATGTGTCTTCTAGACTGCCTACTGCTGAACAGATTATTGCGAGGTCTTTAGCACGTAAGGGCCCTGGTAAGAAGCGGCACTTGACGCCTAATGTTACTGTTTTCCCTATGTTATCTCAGGAGTTTATGAATCTGTGTGGCTATACCCCATCTGATGGAGAGCTCTTTTCTGATTCAGGCTCATCTGATGAGAGACCAAGGGGTCATGACGATTCTGGCTCTGACCCCTGGGCCCCGGATGACACTGACAGATTATTGACCCAGATCTTTGAGGTTCTGTCTATCTCTCTCCCTGGTGAGGCTCCCAGGCAAAAAGGGGAGCGTTTTCATACTGCTACATCACATTTGGAATTTCTAGAGCAGGCACATTTCCATACTCTTGTGCTCAAGGAATGGGAGTGCCCCAGTAAACTTCCCGGGGTTCCAAGGAAAATTGGGACCCCCGAGGTGGATGTCCCGATCCTAGGGCTATCTAACACCCCTGTCATGCATTCCCCTGATTCTACTACCCTGCGGGATGCTGAGGACCGGCGCATTGACCTGCTGGCCTCCCACGCCTTTGCATGTGCGGGGACAGCGCTGCGCCCGGTCTGTGCCTCTGCTATTACTG
Organism: Gastrophryne carolinensis; assembly: GCA_027917425.1. NCBI lineage: Eukaryota > Metazoa > Chordata > Amphibia > Anura > Microhylidae > Gastrophryne > Gastrophryne carolinensis. Next base: position 267,301,042 of record CM051234.1, read on the forward strand.
CTGTGGCCACTAGAACCCTTATCAGAAATATGCTTGATAGTGCCCCTGATGATCTCCCTTGTGAGGTGTTTAATACACTCTCCAGTTGTGATGTCTTTGTAAATTTTGTTCTGTTAGCATTGATGACACCATCAGAATGTGTGCAAGAACTTCTGCCCTCGTGGTGGCTATACGCCGCTTGGTTTGGCTGCGACAGTGGGGTGCTGACAATGCTGCAAAGAAGGCCCTCACTGGGCTTCCTTTTAAGGGGCTACGCCTGTTTGGGGCCCGTCTAGACCTTTTTGCTAAGAGAGGTAAGTTACCCCAGCGCAGACGGCTGTCTTCGGGGCCAGGGCTCCCTTTCACCACCCTACCATGGTGCTAAACAAGAAACAGGGGTGTCCTTCGCGGGGGCTAGTGCAGATTCCTGTCACAGGAGCAGAAGACAACGTCCTGGCTCCTCCTGGGGGGCTAAGCCTAAATCCTCTCCCAAGCCCCCTCAAGCATGATGGGGCGCCCTCGCCCGTCAGGGTGGGGTGGTGGTTGCGGCACTTTGCTCAAGTCTGGAGGCATCACACCTCGGACCGGTGGATTCAGGAGGTAGTGTCCTCCGGCTACAAGATAGTTTGCTGTGCGGCCTCCCCCAAGATTTATCAGGTCCCGGATACTCCAGGACCCTGCCTCTGCTCAGGTGTTGGCGCAGGCCGTGTAAGGCCTGCTGGGTCTGGGGGTCATTTGCAGATTTCCCTTAAGAGACAAAGCAAGGGGCTCTACTCCAACCTTTTCACAGTTCCCAAAAAAGATGGGTCATTCAGGCCCATTCTGGATTTAAAGATCGTTTTTGCATGGAAACTCTGCGCTCGGCCATCAGCTCCTTGCACCCCGGGGGTTTCATGACGTCTGTGGACAAAGATGCTTACCTTCACATCCCTGTGTTTTCAGGACACCAAGGTTCCTCAGATTCGCGTTGGAAGATCAACACTGCCAATTTGTGGCCTTGCCATCTGGCCTCTCTTCAGCTCCCAGAGTGCTCACCAAGGTGCTGGCGGGGGTGATGTCTCTGATGAGGCCAAGGGGCATCCGCGTGCTGCCCTACCTGGACGACATACTCATCACCTCTCGGTCTCTACAGCAGGCAGAGTTGGACACTCAGTTGGTGGTGACCACTCTGGAGTCCTTCGGCTGGGTGATCAATCACCCCAAGTCTTCTCTGTCCCCTTGCCCGGTGACCCCGTTCCTGGGAATGATTCTGGATACGGTTCAGTCAAGGATATTCCTTGCTCAACAGAAGGTGGGAGCTCTAACTGCGCAGGTGAGGTTCCTGCTGTCGTGTCTCCACCTCAGGCAGGGAATGCAGTTGGTGGGGCTGATGGTGGCGTGCTTCGAGGCGGTGCCTTTTGCTCAGTTCCATTTGAGGCCTCTACATCTTCACCTTCTGTCAGTCTGGGACAAGGACCCAACGTCCTTGGACGAGGTCTGTGTGCTCCCTCTCCCTTGGTCATACGGTCTCTTTCGTGGTGGCTGGACTCCAGGACCTTGCTGGGGGGCAGGTCCTTCTGGCCCCCTCCTGGGAGACGGTCACCACGGATGCCAGTCTGTCGGGGGGGGGGGATTCTGGTAGTCCCTGCGGTGCCAGGGGAGGTGGGGGCCTCAGGAGGCCCACTTACCTATCAACATTTTGGGACTACGGGCGATCAGATTGGTTCTGGGTCAGTTGACCGACCACCTGCGGGTCTGTCTGTGCAGGTGCGCTCAGACAACAGAACGGCGGTTGCATACATCAGCCATCAGGGAGGGACCCGGAGCAGGGGGCCCTTTCAGGAGGTGTCGCGGATTCTGACATGGGCGGAGGCCAATGTTCAATGCATTTCGGCTGTGTACATCCCCGGGGGCAGAGAGTCTACTGGCAGACTCTCTGGGCAGGGGGACCTCTCGTCAGAGAGAGAGGTCCTTCTGCAACAGGGTATTCCAGTCCCTGTGTCACCGTTGCGGTCTACCAAATGTGGATCTGTTTGCGTCCCGTCACAATTACAAGCTTCCGGCCCTTGTCTCCCTGTCTTAGGATCCTCTGGCCTGGACCACGGATGCTCTGTCCATGTCATGGCAGGAATTTCGGCTACTGTATGTCTTTCCTCCATTCCCCCCGCAGGGCAAGGGGTACCAGCGATTCTGGTGGCCCCCAGGTGGCCATGAAGAGTGTGGTTCACAGACGTGGTGCTGATGATAGTAGACCAGTACGTTCTGCCAGGGGTGCCAGATCTGCTCACTCAGGGCCCCTTACGTCATCCCAATTTACAAACTCTGGCTTTGCGGCCTAGCTGCTGAAACCTCCATCTTGATGGAAAAAGGCTTGTCCACCTCGGTGGGTGTTACCATGGTGAAGGCTAGGAAGAAAGCATCTTCTTACATCTATCACAGGGTATGACGTACCTACTTTGACTGGTGAGTCTAGGTCTCCTCCCTGTCGGGTGTTGTCCGTTCCCAGGGTTCTGGAGTTCTTACAGCATGGGTTGGCGTTGGGACTGCAACTCAGTGCTCTGTAGGGTCAGGTGTCTGCCCTGTCTGTTTTTTCTTTCAGAAATCTTTTGTTCAGCATTCTTTGGTTAAGACTTCTTTCAGGGGGTTACTCATGTGCGTCCCCCACGAAAACCTATGGTCCCTGTTTGGGATTTGAACTTGGTTTTGTCTGCCTTGCAGGGTGCTCTCTCTGAACCTTTTCAGGATGCTGCTCTGGCTGTACTTACCCTCAAGGTTGTCTTTCTGGTGGCTATTACTTCGGTCCGGCGTGTGTCTGAGCTGGCGGCTCTGTCTATCCAACCCCAATACTTTGAGAGACGCCAGGATAAGGTGGTGTTCTGCTTTAAGCCGGATTTTCTGCCTAAGGTGGTGTCTGCCTTTCATTTGAATCAAGATATTGTGCTTCCTTCATTGTGCCCTAATCCTGGCAATGCTAAGGAAAGGGTTTTGCATTCCTTGGATGTGGTCAGGTGTCTGAAGTATTACCTAGTAGTCACTGCGTCCTTCAGGAAAACTGATGCTCTTTTTGTGGTCTCTTCTGGTCCTAGGAAGGGTTTGGCTCCTGCCAAGTCTACTATCAGCAAATGGATCTGTCAGGCTGTGATTTAGGCTTATTCTGCTAAGGGGAAGAATCCTCCCTTCTGCCTTACTGCTCATTCAACTCGTGCTATTGGTGCCTCTTGGGCCTTCCAGCACCAGGTTTCTGTTGAACAAGTTTGCAAGGCCGCTACTTGGCCTTCTGTTCATACCTTTTCAAAGTTTTACAAGGTTGATGTTAGGGCCTCAGCTGATGCTGTTTTTGGCCGCAAGGTTTTGCAGACGGCAGTGGTTTAAACTGTTTGCTGTTACCTTTTTTGTTGAGGATCCCACCCTATTTTTTATGGACACTGCTATTGGATGTCCCAAGTGTAAGTAATCTATCTGGAGCAGGACGTACTGTATAGTAAGAATAATACAATTCTGTGAATTGGTATTATAAGTATACAGGACGTCCTGCTCCACCCCACCCTGGTTTTTGCATTATTCTGGATCCCCTGTATGGTGATTGTTATCATTGTTATAAGTTACCAGTTTCTGGGTGGTTAAATTCTCCCGGCTTCTTGTTCACTGCTTTTCAATGCTGGGGATTTGTGGGAGGTCCCCGGGTGTTTGAGGGGCCGGGAGGAGCCTGTTTTTACATTTCTCTGCAGTGCAGCGCCATCTGGCGGAGGATAACCCAAGTGTAAGTAATCTATCTGGAGCAGGACGTACTGTATACTTATAATACCAATTCTACAGGTGAGTATTTCACAGAATTGTATTTTCTTGATTTCTGGGCAGCATTTTACAATGTAGACCCAGCAACTCGGCATGCTCCAATCTATTGTCCTCAAGCACACTGATACTGTTTTTTTCCTCCCCATATCTCTCTGACCACTTTTTAGTGTATCATTCACTGGCTCTACTTCCTCTACTCTCCCTCTTATTGCTGGGGTTTCTCAGGGTTCAGTCCTAGATCCTCTCTTCGCTATACAGACAGACTATCAGAAGATTGGTTTTCAGTATTCAGTCATCTCTATGCTGATGATGCCCAACTATATGCTTCATCCTTTGACCTCACAGCTGTCATACTTTAGGACAAAAGTTACTCTCTAATATAATGTCCTCTTTTGCCTGAAACTGGAACTTTCAAAACCTTAACTACTGGCGTTGCTTTCCTGCTCATGCTGCATGCACCTTACTACAACAACAAAAACATTGTTCATTCCTGTCTTGACTACTGTAACTTCTTACTAATCGGTTTACCCCTCACCCTACACTCTCAAAACCTCCTTATGCAGTAGCCTGGCTTATCCACCTAACACCTCTTCCCACTGCCAGTCATTGTACTGGCTTTCCATACAATTTAGGATACAGTCTCCATACCTTTTCCAAGCTGCACCAGTTCATTCAACATCCATTGTTTTAGGCGCTCACTAAGAACACATCTTTTAGTGCAACATACTACATGGACCATGTTACAAAGTAAGCACTTCTTACCTTTTTGTGTCATGCCTATCGCCTCATAGATTATAAGTACTTGGGAACAGGGTGCTCATTCCCCATTTCAGTTGTTGACTTGTTTTTGGTATTATATACATTGCCTTGAAAAAGTATTCATACCCCTTGAACTTTTTGACGTTTTTAAATGTTACACCCACAGACCTCATGTATTTATCTGAAATTTTATGTGACAGAGCGAGACAAAGTGGCAAGTATTTGAAAGAAAATGTGTTTTAGCCCCCTGTAATCTTATTCCACCTAAATAAAATCCACTTGCTTTCAAAAGTCACTAAAAAGGTAAATAGAGTCCACCTGTATGCAATTTATTTTCAGTATAACTTCAGCAGTTCCATAATGGCCTCAGAGGTTTGCTAGAGAACATTAGTGAACAAACAGCATCATAGAAACACATCAGACAGCTAAGACAAGCTCTGAACAGGTCAACTACTGTGTACTCCACAAATCTGGTCTTTATGGAAGAGAAGGAAGAAAATGCATTATTCCAAGTATGTCGCACACTATTCATGACATATGGGTTATGGTCCAGTAGAGGGCGAACTTCTGCAGAGATGAAAGCTAAAAAGAAGCCCCTCCTGGTCCATAAATACCTGGGACCTCCCACACATTCCCCATTTCCTTCTCTGCAGGACGGCGAGCAAGTCAGAAGATGTATGCTACTCTTCCTTGCAGGTAAGCTGGGTTTACACCCGGCCATGTTGTGCTCTATTTCTGCCCAGACCTTTATGCATTATGCCCATTTCTAGCCTCCCAGCCTTGGCTGCAGGTCCGAGTGATGGTAGCCTTCACCTTAATAGGTGTTCAGGGAGCCATGCTCCCCCGTGAGACCCCATACAAGGGGGTAGGCGGCATCCGGGTTGGTGATCCCGGTTTGGGATGCCCTGTCCCCATTTAATTCCCTTACACCATTTGGTGAGGGATTCTCCCCCTTCCGGGTCCCCTTTGTTACCCTCCAGCGGGGGGGGAGGGGGGGTGGCATTGTTCTGCTATTTTTCACTTTATATATGTGTGTGTGAGTGTGCTTGTGTGCTTGATTTACATTGCGCTGTGTGCTCTGCCCACAGTCTGGGGAGCTTCTTCCCCTCAGGCTTATTCTGTGAGGGGGCGGGGCCAGGCGCTCACGCGTTGCCGCGGCCTGCCCCCTTCTGTTGGCGCCATTGAGGACCCATCCCATTGCTGGGAACCGCATTACAGGACTCGGAGCGAAGGGGGAGGAGCCGGGTGTGGCACGCGATCCGCGCTGGCCCGCCCCTTCTTCTCCCTTCCTCTCTCCCTCTCAGGCGCTGCTGGCTGAATTGGACGCCATTTTCTGCGGTGGGTGAGTGCCCTGTTGGGCTTCCCCCTCTTCTTGCTATACTTGGCCATTATGCATCAGACGCCGCTTGGGGCAGCACTGGCCTCTCTGCTATTGTTGTTTCTGATGTATAATAATGTAATACATGTATTTATTTCAATGTTGTGTGTCTGTGCATGTGTTTATGGCCACATATCTTGTGTCTTTCAGGAGGACTCCCTGTGCCTTGCTTAAAAGGGGGTTCTCCCAGTCCTAGGGTCCCTAGCTGTCCCACTCGGGACTTAAAGGGGCATCCCGGGTTGCTTACCAGCGTAATTCCATTTGGTCATTGCGACTACCTTAAAATCACCATATGGAGGCTCCACAGGATACCGGGCTTGGGCTCCCTTCGGGGCAATCCCGGCTATGTGTGGGTTGTGGGGTACCCCTTACGGGGGAGAATGTACTAATTTGCATACCATGTGCGCAACAGGTCATTACGCGGTAGTCGGGATCCCAGGCGTCTGGGTCCGTGCCCCCCGCCTCATCTCCTACCCCTCCCCGCATCATCCGTACCCCATTTGACACGGTCATTAGTGGGGAGTCGCACTCGGATGTATGTGCTAGGCTGGCCAACCTCGAGAAAATTATTTCTAGCTCAGTGGGCAGAAAGGCCCCTGCTAAGAAAAGGCATCTGTCACCGGCTACGCCGGTAATTGATTTTGATGATTATGACTCCCCTGACTGGGCTTATTATTCTCCGCTCGAGGATGGGGAATTATTTGAGGAATCTGAGACTGAGGAACTGCAGTTCTTTGATTCTGATGCCGTGCAGGCGCTGGGGGATGCTGTGGATACTCCCAGGGTCCTGACCCATCTAGCAGAGGTTCTGGGTATTTCCCCACCAGTGGAGGCCCCTCTGAAGAAGGAGGAATTCTTTGGGTTCTCTAAGCCCCGCTTGGAGTTGCGAAATCAGGATAATTTTGACAGCATTATTCTTAAAGTATGGGAGAAGCCGAGTCGCCTTCATGGTGTTCCTCAGGGATGGGATAGAAAGTATCCCTTTCCGGTGGACGCGGTGAAGCGCTGGTCTTCCCCCTCCCGAGGTTGATGCACCCATCTTAGGACTGTCCAACACCTCCGTTGTACATACTCCTGACGCCACTACCCTTAAGGATGGCGAGGACAAGCGCATTGATCAGATGGCTTGCCATGCCTTTGCCAGTGTGGGTTCAGCCTTGCGGCCTGTCTGTGCATCGGCACTCATGGCTGTGGTTACCAGGTCGGAGATCAGGGACATGTTAAATGGGTCCCAGCTCAACCCGGATAGCGTTGAATTCACAGCCCTTAAGAGGTGTGAATTGTTCATGAATTTTGTTTTGTCGGCTATGGACGACACTATTACCATGTGTAGTAGAACTTCGGCTCTGTTGGTGGCCATGCGCCGATCGGTCTGGCTGCGCCAGTGGGCGGCTGACATTGCGGCCAAGAAATCACTTACAGCTCTGCCCTTCCTGGAAACGCGGCTGTTTGGAGACAAATTGGATTCTGTGGCGAAAGGTGGAAAGCTACCTCAGCGTAAGAAGCAGCGTCGCTCCTTTCGGGGGGCAAGCTCCTTCAGTCCTTCCTTTCACGGCGCCAGAGGGGGCAGAGGTCTTGCCTACTCTGGCTTCAGAGGGGGTTCCTGGAACAGAGGTAGAGGACGTGCCCGTCCAGCCTCTACCTGGGGTTCCAAGCCCAAGCCTGCTGCCAAGCCAGCTCGGTGAGGCGCCCTCACCCTTACGGGTGGGGGGACGGCTGCGGCTCTTCTTCCAGGTCTGGGCCCAGGAGGTTACGGACAAGTGGATATTGTAAGTGGTCTCGTCTGGGTACAAACTGGAGTTCGAGTACCGTCCTCCTTCCAGATTCCTAAGGTCTCGGGTGCCTTTGGATCCTCGGGCGGCGCAAGGGCTCCTGTCGGCTGTAAAGAACCTCCTGGACATGGCGGTCATATGCCCGGTGCCTCTTTCGGAGAGAGGCCGGGGCTATTATTCCAACCTCTTCACGGTTCCCAAAAGGGATGGCTCCATAAGACCCATTCTGGATTTGAAGCTTCTCAACAGGTTCATCAGAACCAAGAGGTTCCGCATGGAGACTCTGCTCTCAGCCATTGGTTCCCTTCGTCAGGGGGATTTCATGACGTCCATAGACATCAAGGATGCTTACCTTCATGTACCAATTTTTCCAGCACACCAGAGATTTCTCAGGTTTGTGGTCGGAGATCAGCATTTTCAGTTTGTGGCCCTCCCGTTCGGGCTGACCTCTGCACCGAGGGTGTTTACCAAGGTTCTGGCGGGCATTATGGCCCTGCTCAGAGCCCAGGGCATTCGCATTGTGCCATATCTGGACGACCTGCTCATTACAGCTTCCTCCCTCTGCCAGGCGGAGCTGGACACCAGGACGGTGGTGACGACGCTGGAGAGGTTCGGATGGGTGATCAACCACCCCAAGTCTTCTCTCTCCCCATCAAAGGAGATTTCCTTTCTGGGCATGAATCTGGATACCAGTCAGGCCAGAGTGTTCCTACCTCAGCCAAAGGTGCAGAGGGTTCAGGATCTGATACGTGTTCTCGCCGAGGGGAATGGTCTCTCAACCACAGGGTATTTCGGGCCCTGTGTCACAAGTGGGGGACTCCGGAGGTGGATTTCTTTGCCTCTCGGCACAATCACAAGCTCCCAACCTTTGTATCTCTGTCTCAGGATCCTCTGGCCCTGGCAGTGGATGCCTTGTCCCTTGCCTGGAGGGATCTGGGGTTTCTGTACCTGTTTCCCCCCTTCTCCGTGGTAGGCAAGGTAGTGCGCAAGCTGGCTCTAGAAGGGGCACCGGCAATTCTGGTGGCCCCAAGGTGGCCAAGACAGATTTGGTTCGCAGATGTCGTAAGATTGGCAGTAGATCAGTACAGGCTGCCCCTGTTTCCGGATCTGATCTCTCAGGGTCAACTACATTACCCCAATTTACAAACGCTTGCTTTGACGGCGTGGCTGCTGAAACCTTCATCCTGAGGGAGGAAGGTTTGTCTGAGGCGGTTATTCAAACCTTGATTAGAGCTAGGAAGAGGTCTTCCTCTACCATTTACTATAGGTCTTGGTGGTCCTATATTGACTGGTGTGAGGCTAGGGCCTTACCTTGCAGGGTGTTTTCGATTCCTAGGATTTTGGAGTTTCTACAACACGGTCTGGATCTGGGGTTCCAGCTCAGTACCTTGAAGGGTCAGGTTTCTGCCCTGGCTGTCTTTTTTCAAAGGTCTTTTGCTTTGCATCATCTGGTCAAGACTTTTTTCCACTCATGTTCGGCCCCCTAGAAAGTCTTTGGTTCCCGTTTGGGACCTAAATTTGGTTCTTTCGGCCCTCCAGGGGCCTCCTTTTGAACTATTTGGTTGCTACTTCTCCTTTTCGTAAGATGGACGCCTTGATCGTGGTGCCCTCCGGGCCCAGAAAAGGTTTGGCGCCCGCCAAGCCTACCATTAGTAAATGGATACGCCAGGCCATTGTTGGGGCCTATTCGGCTAAGGGGAGGGTTCCTCCTTTTAAGATCACTGCTTCTACTCGTGCTGTTGGGGCTTCCTGGGCTTTTTAGCACCAGGCTTCTGTTGAACAAGTTTGTAAGGCTGCTACTTGGTCTTCCGTTCATACTTTTTCCAAGTTTTATAAGGTTGATGTGCGGGCCTCAGCGGATGCTGTTTTTGGCCGCAAGGTTCTGCAAGCTGCAGTGGTTTAAATTGGTGCATTTTTTTTTCCGTATTTGGATCCCCACCCATGACGGACACTGCTATTGGATGTCCCATATGTCATGAATAGTGGAAGCGGGGTGTGTGACATACTTGGAATAATACCATTTTGTGAGTACTCACCTTTAAAATGGGTATTATAAGTATGTCACACACCCCGCTGTATTCCGGATCCTTTATATGGTGAACCTTTTTATGGTTAAGAATGTTTTATTAGCTCTTCCTGGTCCCCTTACTGCTGTCATATACTGGGGAATGTGTGGGAGGTCCCAGGTATTTATGGACCGGGAGGGGCTTCTTTTTTGCTTTCATCTCTGCAGAAGTTCGTCCTCTACTGGACCATAACCCATATGTCATGAATAGTGGAAGCGGGGTGTGTGACATACTTATAATACCCATTTTAAAGGTGAGTAATCACAAAATGGTATTTTCTTGAACAGAGCAGTGAGAACTTCAGACAAGACCTGGGCTCAACTTTTTTGGCCTAAATGTCAAATACTATGTGTGGAGGAACACTGCACATTACCCAGAACACACCATCCTCACCGTAAAACATGATGGTGCGGATGCCTTTGTTCTGCAGGAGCTACTTTGATAATGAGTGGAGCTAAATAAAGGGAGGAATCCGGGAGGAAAATATGTTAGAGGGTGCCAAAGACTTGAGACTGAGGCGAAAGTTCACCTTCCAGCAGAATAACCCTAAACATACAGCAAAAGTTACCATAGATCTGTGGCATAATTTAAAAATTGCTCTTCACAAACACACTTCATCAATTCTTACTGAGCTAGAGCTGTTTTCTTTAATGCATGGCACGGCCCTGGTATTCCGCCACCAGGTAGCGCAGCTGCACTGCAGAAAGCTGTGGCAGCTCCCGGCTCCCTATAAAAATGGGACCAACCAACAAGTTCCCAGTGTTGTCTCTGCAGTGACACTGCGAAGTTAGAAGATGGCTATCTCTCTTGCGCCGGTGAATGAGGCAACCAAGCCTGCGGCCCTGCATGTCTATTTCCATCCGTTTCTGGACCCTACTTGCCTCCCAGCCTTGGCTGACAGATCTGGTGAAGGTAGAAGAGCACTAGGGTCAAGTGCTCCTGGAGCGCAGCTCCAAGCCGCAGACCCTGTGCCACAAAGGGTAGCCGGCCATAGGCTTTATGGTGAGTCTTCTTGGGATGCGGAGTTCCTGCCCTAGCTTCTGAGGGGGTGAGTTGTTGGGGACTGTGTCCCCATATTTTCCTTTTGGGGTCCCTCCCCCACCCTGGCCATGGCTGCTCGCCGCTGCCTCCTTGTTCCTCTCTTCTCCCCCTTCCCTCTCTGACTTGTTGGGGGGGGTGGGTGGTAGCGGCGAGGAGTAATATCTGTGGTGTTTTTGTGTGTTTTTAGGTGCTACGCCGCTTTGTACTACGCTCCGCGGATGTGGGCGCTATAACCGGAGGTGATTTTGCTTTGTCATGGCGCCGGCCGGGTCACTGAAGCACAGTTTTCGTGCTCTTCGGGGGGGCGGGGACGCTTGGTGACGCGTATCGCGTCGTCTCCCCGCGGCTCGCCCCACGAGGTACCTCTGCCGGCGCCATTTTGAGAGAGCTGCGTGTCTGGATTTCTCCTTTCCCGCCCGCGGCGCTGCTTCCTCCGGTGTGTCGCCTATCCTGCGGTCTGGGCCTGAGTGACCCAATGGTGTCTTTGGTCCGTGAGTCCCCCTTGGGGGGGGGGGGTTATTCAGAGTGCATATGCTGCGGGATACTTATATGTTTCTTTACTTATGTCTTTCAGGCGGGATACCATTGGGTTGTGGCATATCCCGGCTCCACTCCTTCCCTCCCCTCATCCCCCTTCACTATTTCTGGGGGTATCCCGGTGGAGGGCATCCCGGGGCGGCCTTTGTATAGCCTTTGCCCACTGGCTTATTGTGCCTGTATTAATCACCATATGGAGGCTTCTGGGGATAGCGGACTTGGGTGTCCTTCGGGGCAAGCCCGGCTGTGCTGTGTTCCATGTGTGGGGTGTCCCCTGTGAGTAACAGTGTCAAGGTGTGCGTGCCGTGCGCTGAGAGTGTCCTTGCGCTCCAAGCTGGTTCGCCTGCTTCGCTTCTCAGCTCTGCGCCTCCCTCGGCTTCACCTACTCCCCCACACCTGCAACTGGGTCCCAATGAGGGGGACACTAGCAGGAAGTCTAGCTCTGATTTGGCTATGCGCGTGGCCAAACTTGAGAAACAACTTGCCAAGTCTGCTCCTAGGAAGGCTTCTGGTAAGAAGTGGCACTTGGATCCCGGATCCTCCCCTCTTCCTGAAATGTATGTGGGGATTGATGAATTTGGTGAATGTCACCCCCTTGAGATGGGGGAGCTTTCCCAGGATTCTGACTCCTCTGGGAGCAAGCAGGAGGGTTGCGATAGTGACCCTGGTTCTGCGTCCGGAGAGGATTCATGGTACCCTGAGGACACTGATAATCTGCTGTCACATATTTTTGAAATTTTGCACATTGCTGCTCCCGAGGTTGCTAAGAGAAAGCAAGGGGAGCTTTTTCGCCCTGGTAAACAGCGTCTAGAGTTCCCTGAGCAGGAACACTTCACCTACCTTGTGCTTAAGGAATGGGAACGTCCCAACAGACTGCCTGCTGTGCCCAAGGGGCTGGATAAAAGGTATCCCTTTTTCTTCTGATCTTGTCAAAAGGTGGTCCTTTCCTCCTGAAGTGGACGCTCCTGTGCTAGGTTTGTCCAATAATTCGGTCATGCCTTGCCCTGACACTACCATGCTGAGGGACAGTGAGGACAGGCGCATGGATCAGCTGGCTTGCCATGCCTTTACCTGTGTGGGGGCTGGTTTGCGCCCGGCCTGTGCTGCTGCCATCACTGCTATTGCCCTTAAGAGGCTCCTCAAGCGTCTACAGGATGGTGCTACTGCTGGTAGCGGGGGGAGGAACATAGGACCCTATTACTTTGCTCTGATTTTGTGGTCTTTATCCTTACCGCTATGGATGATGTTGTGCGACTGTGCGGTAGGGCCTCTACCCTTTTGGTGGCTATGCGCCGTTCTGTCTGGTTGCGCCAATGGCCAGCTGACGCTGCAGCCAAGAAAGCTCTCACTGGTCTCCCCTTCGCGGGGCTGCGGCTTTTTGAGGAGCGTCTTGATGCTTTAGCTAAGGATGGCAGGCTGCCTCAGCGTAGGAGGCAGTCTCGGCCTTTTAGGGGGTCTTCCATCCCCCTATCTTCTTTTTGTACTCCCAGAGGAGCTCGTGGCTCCCTCATATCTAGTGGCCGCAGAGATTCTTGGGGCTGTGGCAGATCCCGTGGTCGTCCCGGTTTTTCCTGGAATACCAAGACCAAACCCCCTCCCAAGCCCCCTCAGGCATGAAGGGGCGCCCTCACCCATCTGGGTGGGGGGATGGCCTTGGCTTTTTACTCATATCTGGAGACTTCACGTCTCAATCCAGTGGATTCAGGAGCTTGTATCCTCTGGTTCCAACATAGTTTGTTGCCTGGCCGCCCCCAGAATTCATTGATGCTGGATGTCATTTAAATCCCATGTCTTATTAAGGGATGTTTTTTCTGGCTCCTTAACTATTAGAGTCAGGAGTCTTTTCATGATCCCCCAACAGGAAGGCTTTTTGAGGCACATTCTGGCCCTGATGGGCCTCAACAAAGTTGTTTGATTCATAAAGTTTTTCTGCTTTAAGCCACTAGCCTGCTGTCAGTACCCTTCATCTGGACGATTTCAGGTCCTCTGTGGAAATCATGGCGGCTTATTTTCTGGTGCCTATTTCTTGGGGTTATCAGAAATTCTGTGGTTAGCGCTTGAGACTTAGCATTCCAATTTATGGCCCTTTAGGGTCACCAGATGGTTCACCAGGACAATGGCAAGGGTGATGGCTCTGTTAAGGATCCAAGGCATCCTCACCATTCCTGACCTGCACGTCAGTCTGCTTGTGGCCAAGTCCCTTTCTCGGGTTGCGCAAGTCACTCAGCTGGTTATCTTCTTTTTAGAATCCATCAGCTGGGTAATCTGCCATTCCTAGTTTTATCTGTTCCCGTCCTGGATGCTGTCTTTTCTGAGTATCTCCCAGGTCAGGGTGTTCCTTCCTCAGTAATAGGGGAATGGTTTTTCAGTTGCAGGCATAGGCTCTGCTATAGTGTCCTAGCCCCTACATTGTCAAGAGATGCTTCAGGCTGCTTCAGGTAATCCTCTTTGCTCTTTTCACATGAGTCCTCTTGTCAGTTTGGAATTGGGACCCTGCGTCCTTGGAGCAGGATTTTGATTTGTCTTCTCTGGCCAGCTGGTCCTTCTGGTGGAGACTGAACTCCTGGTACCTCTGGGGGTTAGATCCTCTCTGCCCTTATGTTGGGGGATGGTCTCCGCAGATGCCAGTCTGCCATTTGGGGGAGACTTCTGAAAAATCCCTGAGGTTCCAGGGACGGTGGGGCCCACTGGAGGCCCTGGTTCCCATCAACTTCCTGAAACTGAGGATGATCAGGTGGCTTCTTCTTCCTGTCTGCTCACCTTCAGGGTTAGACTGTTCTGTCCGCTCAAGACGCCCAGTAGGCAGTTGCCTATATTCCAAGTATGTCTCACACTGTGGGTTATAGCCAGTAGAGGGCGAACTTCTGCAGAGATGACTAGAAAAAAAGAAGCCTCTCCCGGTCCATAAATACCTGGGACCTCCCACACATTCCCCAGTATTCGTCTCTGCAGGTAAGCCGGGTTACACCCGGCCCCCTTTTTTACTCCTATTTCTGCCCGGACCTGATTTAAAATTCAAGCCCTATGCTTCCCAGCCTTGACCGTAGGTCCGAGCGATGGTAGGCTGCACCCTAGCAGGTGTACTATTAGGAGCCATGCTCCTCCATGAGACCCCATATGAGGGGGTAGGCGGTTACCAGGTTGGTGATCCTGGTTTGGGATGCTCTGTCCCTGTTATCCCTCCACTACTATTGTAGTCTGGGTTTCCCCCTTCCGTTTCTCCCTTATTCCCACAACTGGGGGGGGGGGGGGTTCCTTCTCCCTTCGGGGTGCTTGTTTGTTTTCACTTGCCGTGTGTGTGTGTGTGTGTGTGTGTACATATATATATATATATGTGTGTGTGTGGAGTGCTTGCTGCAAGTAAACTGGAGACATTGCTGCGGCCGCCCAGGAATAGGCTCCGCACTTGGCGGGGAGAGCTTCTTCCCCTCCTTTTCAGTCACGGGAGGGGGCGAAGCCGGGCGCTCGGCACGCTGGCGGCGGCCCGCCCCCTGTCTCTGGTGACCTTTGCGGCGCCCAGCCAATATCTGGGAACCACGTTTCTGGTATGGATAGGGAGGGGGCGGGGGCGCTGCACGTGATCCGCGCTGGCCTGCCCTTCTTCTTCCTCCTCTCCTTCCAGTCTTGGTCGGACGCCATTGTTCTGTGAGTGCCCTGCGGGGCTGTTGTCCTTGTACCCTTGCTATTGTCCTTGTACCCTTGCTATTGTCCTTGTACCCTTGCTATTGTCCTTGTACCCTTGCTATTGTCCTTTGGCAGTGCGGTGGCGGTTTTTACAGTGTTATGTATTGTAGACACATTTGCTTATATATATTGAATATATTTATATAATTATAAATCTGCATATATTGATGTCATGTATGATTGCTGGCATTTGATTGTAGTGTGCCTCTCTTACGGGGTCCCTTTCTTATTGTGTCTTTCAGGAGGACTCCCTGCTTCATAAAAAGGGGGGGTTCTCCCGGTCCTAGGGTCCCTTGGCTAAATTTGGGGCATTACAAATCCTCCCACAAACGAACTTAAGGGGCATTCCGGGTAGCTTAATAGTGTAATTCCCTTTGGTCATTGCGACTACCACAAAAATCACCATATGGAGGCTTCCCAGGATACCGGGTTCGGGCTCCCTTCGGGGCAATCCCGGCAGTGTGTGGGTTGTGGGGCATCCCTTGCGGGGGATAATGTGCTGGTTTGCATACCATGTGAACAGCAGGCCATAGCGCGGCAGTCAGGGTCCCAGGCGTCTGGGTCAGCGCCGCCGGCCCCACCACCTTCTCCTCTGATGTCTGTGCTAGATTGGCCAACATTGAGAAATTGATTGCTAGCTCTGCGGCCGGAAAGGCCCCGGCTAAGAGAAGGCATTTGTCACCGGCTGCGCTGGGTTTGGAATTTGATGAGGAGGATTCATTTGACTGGCCTGATTATTCCCCACTGGAAGAAGGGTAATTGTTCTCTGAATCTGAAGGCTCCGAGGATCAGCAGTTTTTGGATGCTGATGCTGGGAAGGAGTGTGGGGATACCGTCGATACCCCCAAGCTTCTGGCCCATATTTTTGAGGTGCTGGCTATTTCTCCTCCTGCGGAGGCCCCTCCGCAGAAGGGGGAATTTTTTTGGGACCTCTAAGCCTCGATTGGAGTTCCTAAATCAGAAGCATTTTGACAATTTGATTCTTAAAGAATGGGAAAGGCCCAGCCGGCTTCCCGGTGTTCCTCAAGGATGGGATAGGAAGTATCCCTTTCCGGTGGACGTGGTGAAGCGCTGGTCGGCACCTCTCGAGGTCGATGCGCCTGTTCTGGGTTTGTCCAACACATACGTTGTGCACTCACCAGACGCCACCACGCTGAAGGATAGTGAGGACCGACGTCTTGATCAAATGGCGTCTCATGCCTTTGCCCGCGTGGGTTCGGCTTTGCGTCCTGTTTGCGCTTCAGCGCTCACGGCTGTGGCTACCAGGTCTGTAATTAGGGGCCTGTTGTATGGTCCCCAGCTTAACCCGGCCAGTGATGAATTTGCAGCGCTTACGCAGTGGGATTTGTTCATGTCCTTTGTCTTATCAGCCTTGGACGACACAATATGCATGTGTAGCAGAACCTCGGCATTGCTTGTGGCTATACGTCGCTCGGTTTGGTTGCGCCAGTGGGCGGCTGACAATTGCGGCTAAGAAATCACTTACAGGGCTACCCTTCTTGGGTATGCGTCTGTTTGGAGATAAATTGGACTCGGTGGCGAAAGGAGGTAAGCTACCACAACGCAAGAAGCAGTGTTGCTCGTTTTGGGTGCCGGCTCCTTTAACCCTTCCTTTCGTGGATCTAGAGCAAGCAGAGGTGTTGCTTACTCTGCCTTCAGAGGTGACTCCTGGGGCAGAGGCCGTGCCCGTCCTGGAACTGCCTGGGGTACCAGACCCAAGGCTGCTTCCAAACCAGCTCAGCAATGAGGGGGCACCCTCACCCTCGCGGGTGGGGGGACAGCTACGGCACTTCGTCCAGGTCTGGATTCGGGAGGTCACAGACAAATGGATCTTAGAAGTGGTCTCTTCCGGGTACAAGCTGGAGTTCGAGTCCCGGCCTCCTCCCAGATTCTTCAGGTCCCGGGTTCCCTCGGAGCCCCGGGCTGCACAGGGGCTTCTGTTGGCAGTACAAAATCTTCTGGACTTGGAAGTCGGTGCCTTTCTCAGAGAGAGGCTGAGGCTATTATTCCAACCTCTTCATGGTGCCCAAGAAGGATGGCTCCATAAGACCCATTCTGGACTTAAAGCTTCTCAACAGGTTCATCAGAACCAAGAAGTTTTGCATGGAGACTCTCCGATCGGCCATCAACTCTCTTCGTCAGGGGGACTTTATGACGTCCATAGGCATCAAGGATACTTACCTTCATGTACCGATCTTCCCAGGACACCAGAGGTTTCTCAGGTTTGTGGTGGGAGATCAGCACTTTCAGTTTGGGGCTCTTCCATTCGGGCTGACCTCGGCACCAAGGTGCTGGCAGGTATAATGGCCCTTCTCAGAGCCCAGGGCATTCGCATAGTGCCGTATCTGGACGACCTCCTCATCACGGCATCCTCTCTGTCAGGCGAAACTGGACACCAGGACGGTGGTGACAACGCTGGAGAGGTTCGGCTGGGTGATCAACTACCCTAAGTCTTCTCTCTCTCCCAATCAAGGGAGATTTCCTTTCTGGGCATGAATCTGGATACCATTCAGGCCAGGGTGTTCTTACCTCTGTCGACGGTGCAGATAATTCTAGATCTGATCCGTCTTCTTCTGTCCAGGCCTCGTCTGTCCATCCGGCTAGGGATGAGGCTGGTGGGGTTGATGGTGGCTTCCTTCGAGGCAGTTCCTTTTGCTCATTTTCACATGAGGTCGCTTCAGCTCCATCTACTGTTGGCTTGGGACAGATGTCCGCTGTCGTTGGATCAGTCTTTTCTGATGTCTCCCCTAGTTCGGCAGTCTCTCCAGTGGTGGCTGGAACCAAGAAATTTTCTGAGGGGCAGGTCTTTTCTGACCCCTTGTTGGGAGACGGTCACCACGGATGCCAGCCTGTCGGGCTGGGGGAGTTTTCTGGAAGGAACTTCAGTTCCAGTGGCTGTGGGGTCCTCAGGAGGCTCACACCCCCATCAATGTCTTGGAGCTGAGAGCTATTCGGTTGGTGCTGTCGCGCTTGACTGATCACCTCCAAGGTCTACCGGTTCAGGTTTGTTCAGTCAATCGGACTGCGGTCGCTTACATCAATCTCCAAGGAGGAACTCGCAGCAGGAGTGCCCTCAGGGATGTTTTCTCTGATTCTTGCATGGGCAGAGCGGAATGTCCCATGCATCTCGGCGGTGTACATTCCGGGAGTGGAGAACATGGAGGCGGACTCCCTGAGCAGGGGGTCCTCTCGCCGAGGGGAATGGTCCCTCAACAACAAGGTATTTCGGTTCATTTGTCACAAGTGGGGGTTCCCGCTGGTGGATCTTTTTGCATCCAGTCCCAATCACAAGCTCCCTGCATTTGTGTCTCTGTCTCAGGATCCTCTGGCTCTGGCAGTGGACACCATGTCCCTTGCCTGGAGGGATCTGGGGTTCCTTTACCTGTTTCCCCGCTTCTCCATGGTAGGCAGGGTGGTGCGCAAGCTGGCTCAAGAGGATGTGCCAGCAATTCTGGTTTCTCCAAGGTGGCCAAGACAGGTTTGGTCCGCAGACGTCGTACGGCTGGCGGTCGATCAGTACAGGTTGCCCCTGTTGCCGGATCTGGTCACTCAAGGTCAGCTTTGCTACTCCAATTTACAAACGCTGGCTTTGACGGCGTGGCTGCTGAAACCTCCATCCTAAAAGAAGGTGGTTTGTCTGATGCTGTGATCCAGACCCTTTTATTCATCCATACATGTGTATAACTCTGTACCTCTATATATATATATATATATATATATATATATATATATATATATATATATATATGTTTATGGGCATTTGTTCTTCTTTTGTTGCCTAAAGATATATGGCACTCAAGGACCATTTATATCATATAAACTAGACACTCCTGTCTAGGGGGTTTGGTTTTTAAGTTTGCAGTGACGGGCTATTGGCAGTTGGTGGCTTTGATTATCACCACATGGACTCACATAATTTATAATGTTAAGGACATATGTATTATTAGTCCATGAGGGTATGCCATCTTGTTATTTATTTATTATTTATTTGCCCTTTGTCTGTATTTATCATATATATGCATTCCTTTAGATATAGTGGAGGCTTTGACAGTAATATTAATGTTATTACAGTATACATATAATTATATACCGTCCTTCTGTTTGGGATGTGATATGTATTTGTCATTTGATTACTTCAATTATGTAGCCTTGTCTTATTACATGATTATATTGATTATATTGGAAATCACTTAGAAATAATTATGTGGTAGTTTTTTTCTATCTGCCATGTTGTTCATTATTATGTATTAGTTACCATATATATACATATATTTTTTATTAAGGCTTATTGGCACACCGTATTATTGAAGCCTGCGACCTGTGTTCACTGGGGAGTGCGGTCCATGTTTGCCATGCCACGCTTTGTCCCCATGGCAACGCTTCTCTTCTTACATCGGCCGCGTCATGTTGTGAAGCGGCGGTGTCACAGCATCTTCTGCGCATGTGCACTTGGCGGGAGTTTTATGTGCACCCGGAAGTGTTGGCAGTACGTTGCTGACACTGCGGGCCGTGGACACTGCTTCTATTGTTTTGGGCGTTGCCATGGTGAGAAGTGCGTGGCCATACAGCGTGGGTATTATGTCATTCATGTAGTCGTACTACTTCCGCTGTTGTTGTCCGCACTTTGGACACACGTGGATACTGCCCTCCCCAGGATTCACAGGTATTTAAGGAGCTTCTGGCACTACCTTCAATTACCCTCACCTTGAAGCGACATGGGAGCCGCGGGCGTGGTGGTTTTTACTGGCTTTTGATCATATGAATGCATACCCCATGGTGCCCCTTATGTGGTAGACTTTTGGTATATGGTTTGCTGACACAGTTAGTTTATTGCTCTATGTGTTGGGGTTATTTTTGGGTTTCATAAATATCTTTTGGATATATTTTTTGTGCAATATATCTATAATATAGTATTGTATTTGTTTGTTGGTCATTTTATTATTTTTCATTTCTTCACTTTGTGATAGTTTATATGTATTGGTATTTATATATATATATATATATATTTTGTATGCACTTGGTCTTTTCACATTGTTATAGTTTTATTTAACTATTAATTAATGTTGCACTATAGCACTTTATTGTATTAAATTGGTGGGTTTAGTATTGGATAGCTACATATACTTTTTATAATAGTTCGGTGTGCCGGCACATTAGATTTAATTGGGGGTAGATTTAGTGGGCCTAATACACATGGGGTATTGATTATATAGATATACCCGTTTGGGTGTCCATTATTGTATAATATTGATCAAGCACGGTTGTTTTTAATTTGTCTGTGTCATATGGTATTTAGCTTTGTGTGTGCTTTTGTATTAATAAAGATTTGTATATCTTCTATATATAGTTTGTAGTGCTCCTTTGTAGAGATAGGTGTGCTTTGTTCCACGTCCGCTCTGTTGTTGTTGGTTGATACATTTCAGTGAGCACACCCCATTCACATGTATTGTTATTAGTGGTGCACCCTGATTTTTGCTGTGATCCAGACCCTTGTTAGGGCTAGGAAGATGTCTTCCTCTAACATCTACTATAGGACTTGGCGGGCCTATATTAATTGGTGTGAGGCTAGGGCCTTGCCTTGTAGGGTGTTTTCGATCCCCAGAATTTTGGAGTTTCTTTAACACGGTTTGGATCTGGGTTTTCAGCTTAGTACTCTGAAAGGGCAGGTCTCCGCTCTGGCAGTTTTCTTTCAAAGGTCTTTTGCTCTTCATCCTTTGGTTAAGACTTTTTTCCAGGGGGTCATTCATGTGCGGACCCCTCGCAAGCCCTTGTTGCCCGTTTGGGACTTGAATTTGGTTCTGTCGGCCCTCTAGGGGCCTCCCTTTGAGCCGGTGCAGGATGTTGCACTTTCTATTCTCACACAAAAGGTTGCCTTTTTGGTGGCCATTACCTCTGTTCGACGGGTTTCTGAGTTGGCGGCTCTGTCTATTCAGGCCCCTTACTTTGAAAGACACCAGGACAAGGTGGTCTTCTGCTTTAAGCCAGATTTCCTACCTAAGGTGGTCTCTGCCTTCCATCTCAATCAGGATGTGGTTCTCCCTTCCTTGTGTCCTAAGCCTAGCAATGACAAGGAGAGGGCCCTGCACTCTTTGGATGTTGTTCGTTGTGTGAAGTACTGTTTGGTGGCTACTTCTCCTTACCGTAGGATGGACGCCTTGTTTGTGGTGCCCTCTGGGCCCAAGAAGGGTTTGGCGCCCGTCAAGTCTACCATTAGTAAATGGATACGTCAGGCCATTGTTAGGGCCTATACTGCCAAGGGGAGGGATCCCCCTTTTCAGATCACTGCTCATTCTACTTGTGCTGTTGGGGCTTCCTGGGCTTTTCAGCACCAGGCTTCTGTTGAACAAGTTTGTAAGGCTGCTACTTGGTCTTCTGTTCATACCAAGTTTCCAAGTTTTATAAGGTTGATGTGCGGGCCTCAGCGGATGCTGTTTTTGGCCGCAAGGTTCTGCAAGCTGCAGTGGTTTAATTTGTGCACTATTGCCTATTGGGATCCCCACCCTTTTTGGACACTGCTATTGGATGTCCCACGTGAAATTAATCTTCCGAAGCAGGGTGTGAGACATACTTGGAATAATACCATTTTGTGATTACTCACCTGTAAAATGGGTATTATAAGTATGTCTCACACCCTCCTTCGTCCCACCCTGAGTTTTATCTTGGGTACTCTATATGGTGAAACTTTTTTCTCTTAGATTTATTGGCTCTTCCTGGTCCCGTTACTGCTTTCTTATACTGGGGAATGTGTGGGAGGTCTCAGGTATTTATGGACCGGGAGGGGCTTCTTTTTTTCTAGTCATCTCTGCAGAAGTTCGCCCTCTACTGGCTATAACCCACGTGTAATTAATCTTCCTAAGCAGGGTGTGAGACATACTTATAATGCATACTTACAGGTGAGTAATCACAAAATGGTATTTTCATTCGTCAAGGAGTTACTTGGGGCAAGTTAGCCTTCAAGGGATTCTCCCTGATTCTCTCTTGGGCGAAACAGAATGTTCCCTGCATCTCAGCGGTCTACATTACAGGGGTGGACAACTGGGAGGTGGACTTCCTGAGATAGGGGGCTGCCTTAGCTGGGGATATGATCCCGCAACTAATGGGAGCTTCTATTCCTGTTTCACCGCTGGGATCACCTGGTCATCGAACGGTGGTGTCCTGCCATAATCCTATATCTTCAGAATTTGTCTCTGGTTCAGGATCCTATGGTCTTCACTTTGGATACCTTGGCATTCCGTTGGACAGAGTTCGGGTTCTCTATGAGTTCCCTCTGTTCCTCTCCTGAGCAGGGTTATGGGCTCCATAACCCAAGAGCGGGTACCTGCCACCCTGGAGACCTTTTTGGCTGTTGAGAGCTTCCATCTTATGGTCTAGCAGTTGCTTGATTCTATTGTTAATACCAGGATTGGGACCAGGAGGAAGTCCTCGTGCCTCGCCTATTACAGGGTCTGGCATGCTTTCATTGACTGGTAGAACTCCAAGTCTCTTTCCTGTAGGCTGTTTTTTCTTTTCCCAGGATAATGGAATTCTGGCAACTTGGTTGAATTTGGACCTTCGTCTTAAGTTCACTCTAGGACCATGTTTGTAACTCTGGAAAAGTTTTTCCAACAGGCCCTTGCCATTATCTGCTGGTGCATGGGGTGCTTTTTCACGTGCGCCCCCCCCCCCCCCCCCCCCCCAGGTAGCCTTGCTATCTGTCTAGGATCTGAATCTGGGGCTACTGGTTGTGCAGGGGCCTCCTTTTGAGTCTATCCATGAGGCCGCCTTGCCCCTTTGTTGACTCCTAGAGTAGCCCCCCTTTTTGTATGACTATAGCCTCTGTAAGGCGAGTTCTGAATTAGCTGTGTTTTTTTCATCAAAAATACTTATTTTGAGTGTCTTTAGAGTTAGGCGATGTTAGACTTAGGCCAGATTTTGGCCTATGGTTGGGTATGCCTTTCATCTTATTCAGGACATTGTCTTGCCTTCATTGTGTTCCAATCTAGCTACTTCCATGGAGCGGACTCTGCATTCTATAAATGTGGTCTGTGCTCTGGTGTTCGTTTTGGTGCTATGGAGACTTTTGGGAAGTCTAATTTTCTGTTTGTTTCACTTTGAGACTGGGAATGGTTTGCCTCCTGCTGGATCCACTGTCGGTAAGTGGATACGTCAGGTGACGGTTCAAACCTATTCTGCTAGGGGGTAGACTCCTCCCTTTAGGGTGACTGCTCTTCCCATGCGTGCTATTGGACTCTCTTGGAGCTTTGTTAGCACCAAGCTTCTGTGGAACAAGTTTGTAAGGCCGTTTTTTGGGTCTTCTGTTCATACTTTTTTTTACATGATTGATATTTAGGCTGATGCTGCTTTGGGCCTCAAGATTTTCAGGCGGTAGTGACTTGAACTACTGGCTGTTACTCATTGGGGATCCTGCCCTACTTTGGACACTGCTTTTGGATGTCCCATCAGTTATGAATACCAAAGCGGGCCGTGCCATGCATTAAAGAAAAAAGCAATTCTGTGAGTACTCACCTGTAGAATTGTTTTTGTTCTTGCATGGCACGGCCCGCTTCGCCCCACCCTTGTTATAGTTGTTTTTGGTTGCCTCTTTCTGGGGTTTTTTTTTTTTTTACCTTTTTTACATTCTTACTTTTATTCTCTCCCAGCTTCTTGTCTCACTGCTCGTCTACGCTGGGAACTTGTTGGTTGGTCTCGTTTTTATAGGGAGCCGGGAGCTGCCACAGCTTTCTGCAGTGCTGCTGCGCCACCTGGTGGCGGAATACCCATCAGTTATGAATACCGAAGTGGGCCGTGCCATGCAAGAACAAAAACAATTCTACAGGTGAGTACTCACAGAATTGCTTTTTTGCAAAGAAGAAATGGTAGCGACATATTCCAACAGACTTGCAGCTGTGATTGCAGCTAAAGGTGGTTATACAAAATATTGATCAGAGGTGCTGGATATATATGCACACCAACCTTTTTTAGTATTTTAACATTTGAAAAAGCACATTTATTTTTTTCTTACACGTCACAAATGTTTGCTACTTTGTGTTGCCATATCCCTTAAAATATCAATAGAATACATTTAAGATTGTGGCAGTAATGTTTAAAAATGTGGAAAAGATAAAGCGGATTATTTTTTCAATGCACTGTAAATAAAAATTAGAAGATGACATTCTTAGGAGCGTTATGCTTACAGGACCTATGTCTGGATACCAACAAGTACTAGGATATGTTCTAAAGGCAGAAACATGACTGCACCATGAAATCTCCTATTTTGCTTATTGTGGCAATCATGTACAAAACAAGTTTCACTGATTTTCTCTTTCTCAGGCCCACAGCAGAACCCTATATATAGACTGTGTGTTTATTTAGAAGGTTGCAGGGGATATTGTATAGTGTGCTCCTAAGCACATACGTGGTGTGTGAAGACCTAACACCGCTTTCCATTGCATTGAATTGGTGGGTGCCAGCTCACAGTGATGAGGCGGGGGGGGGGGGGGTTTCGTCTCCACATCAGAGAGACAGGAAGAGACATGAGATCGGCTGATGGATTTTTCACTATATCCAGTCCAGGTCGTCCCAAAAGTAATGACATATGGGTAATCCACCACTAGGTGGCGCTTGACTGCAGGATCAAAAGCTGTAGCTCCTCCCGGCCCCCTATAAAATCAGGTGTCTCTCTATGATTCCCCAGTGTTCTTCCTTCAGTCTTGCTGCATAACTATTGTATGGATGCTCTCTCCTGGATACTGCAGCTGAGCGGGGTCTCCTAGCCCGTCGGCTGCAGCTTCCTTATTGCCACCATTCCTGTGGACCCACTACTGCCTCCCAGCTTCGACTGACCGGGTCGGTGAAGGTAGGATGAACGCCGGGGTCAGTCGTCGACAGAGCTAGGCTCTGGGCCGCAGACCCTGCCTGAAGGGTAGCTGGCCATAGGCTAATGGTGAGCCTATTATAGGGGGGAGAGGAACCACTTATGCCCATCGGGCTTATGCCCTCCGTGTCCCACAAGCTTTATTGTTTTTTTGTGCTGGTGTGCCCTTTTCTGACTGGACTCTTAGTGTTGGTGTGTTTTTTGTGCTTTTTACTTTACCTCACGTACTTTCCTCCCTTGTCGCTCCTGCTCTGTCCCCTCTCCCTCATGCTGCCGCTCTGCGAGGGGGGGGCAACGACCACGCTGCATAGGCGGAGATCGCTGGGGCTGCGGTCTCCGCCGCTGAGTGCGTGCTTGCGGCTGGCCGGCCCAGGCCGACTCTTCTGCTGGGCTCCCCTGCGGGCCTCTTGCTCTCCAGGGCCCTCCGCCATCTTTGGGGGCGGGCGCGATTTTCGTGCCGGCGGGGCGGGGCGGCACGATGACGCTTGTCGCGTCACTACTGTGCCGCCCGCCCCTCGAGGAACGTCTGCCGGCTTCCTGATCCACGCCATCTTCTCCTCCTGCACGCTGCTGTCGTCCTCTGCCGGCCTGTGAGCGGTGTTGAGTCCCTCTTTTCGTTGTCCTTATTATGCGCTGGGCATGTGCTGTGGGATGCTTATGTGTTCCCCAGGTGGGCCCCTTGATATTCTGGCCTCCGCCCCCCCTCTCTCCAAGCCCTCTCCTAGTAAAGAAGGATTACATAAGAGGGGACTCTCTTGCGGGCTGGCCAGGTTAGGTTGTCAGTACCTTGTACCTGTTTACTTATTCAAATCACCATAATGGAGGATTCTGGAAATAGTGAGCTTGGGACCCCATCTGGGCGGGTGAAGCTCTGTCCCATGTGCGGTGCTAGCCCTCTGGGCGGACTCAGCACGGTTTGTGTCACTTGTGTCAGAAGTGTTATTTTGGAGTATGATCGGGCGGGCGTATCTGCCCCCAGCCTGTTGTTGCCTGCGGCCTCCCCTGAACCCCCACGTTTGCTCTCAGCCCCCAGTGAGGGGGAAGCCAGTAGGGGGTCCCAATCTGATTTGGCGTATCGAGTGGCTAGCCTTGAGAGACAGATCTCTCGCTCTGCTCCTAAAAATGCCACTAGTAAGAGGTGGCATATTGAGCCGGTCTTTTTCGGATAATGATGGAGATGATGATGATCTCCTTGGAGGCTGCGGCTCCGTGGAGGAGGGCGAGTTGCATGAGGACTCCATCTCCGCTGTGGATTATTCTGCTGGTCTGGACAGCGGGCCTGCTTCTTCCTCGGATGAGGATACATGGCTCCCTGATGATACGGAGCGGTTGCTGACTGCGGTTTTTGAGACGCTGCCTATTGTCCCTCTTAGAGCGGCTAAAAGGAAGCAGGGTGATTTGTTTCGGCCTGAGAGACAGAGGCGAGTCTTTCCTGAGCAGGCCCATTTTTCTGACATGATATTCAGGGAATGGGAAAGGCCTAACAGGTTACCGTCAGTGCCCAAGGGCCTGGACAGACGGTACCCCTTTCCTGAGGAGCTGGTCTGTCTCTGGTCCCGTCTTCCTGAGGTGGATGCCCCCGTGTCGGGCCTGTCCAACACTACGGTCATGCCGTCACCCGATACTGCTTCTCTATGTGATCCAGCTGACAAACGTATGGATCAGCTGGTCTACCATGCTTTCATCTCTGCCGGTGCTTGGTTCTGCCCTGTGTGTGCCACGGGTATTGTCTCCCTGGCCATTAGAAAGAAGGTGAGACGCCTTGTAGATATTGCCAAGTCTCGCAAGCGTGCTCAGGAGTATAAGGACCTCAAGGCTTGCGTGGAGTTTATTGCCTTCGTGGTCTCTGCCATGGACAATGGCGTCCGGCTCGGTGCCAGGGTTTCGACCCTGCTAGTCGCTCTTCGCCGCTCGCTCTGGTTGCGGCAGTGGTCGGCTGATGCCTCGGGTAAAAAGTCTCTCACTAGTATCCCCTTTGTGGGTCACAGGCTGTTTGGGGAGCGTCTGGACCTCCTGGTCAAGGACGGGAGACTCCCTCAGTGGCGAAGGCTTGCGCGGGCCTTTCGGGGTTCATCTGCCCATCGCTCCTTTCGAGGAGGAAGAGGCTCTTCATTTTCAGGGTCCCGCAGAGACTCCTGGGGACAAGGTAGGTCTTGCAGCCGACCGAGTCCCTCCTGGGGATCCAAGTCCAAGCCCTCTGCCAAGCCCCCTCAGACATGAGGAGGCGCCCTCACCCATCCGGGTGGGGGGATGGCTTCTGCTTTTTGCTCACGTCTGGAGACAGCGCGTCTCGGATCGGTGGATTCAGGAGGTGGTGTCCTCCGGTTACAAGATAGCTCCCGAGATTTGTATCCCTGTCGAGAGATCCTCTGGCCTTTGCCACAGGTGCTCTGGGGATTCCTTCGACGGAGTTCAGGCTCCTTTATGCGTTCCCTCCTTTTCCGCTCCTGGGCCGAGTGCTGCGCAAGATAGCCCAGGAGGGGGTACCAACCATCCTGGTGGCTCCTCGCTGGCCGAGGTGGAGTTGGTTCGCGGACATAATTCAGATGTCAGTCGATCGCTACATCATGCCCGACGACCCAGGGCTTCTCACGCAGGGGTCGCTGCGGCACCCCATTTTACAGACGCTGGCTTTGACGGCCTGGCTATTGAAACCTCAATCCTGATGGAGAAGGGGCTGTCTGCCGCGGTTGTTCAGACCATGATTTAGGCGTGGAAGAAGTCTTCTTCCATGATATACTACCGGGTTTGGCATGCCTACATTGCCTGGTGCGAGTCCAAGAGTTTTCCTTGCCGCGCTTTCTCTCTCTAGGATTTTGGAGTTTTTACAACACGGATTAGAATTGGGTCTCCAGCTGAGCACCCTCAAGGGCCAGGTCTCGGCCTTGGCCATTTTTTTCCAAAGATCCTTTGCCAATCATAGACTGATCAAGACTTTTTTCCAAGGAGTTACCCATGTATGTCCACCGCGTAAGCCTGTACTACCGGTGTGGGACTTGAATTTGGTGCTTTCTGCTCTACAGGG
The DNA here is from genome assembly GCA_027917425.1 of Gastrophryne carolinensis. Classification (NCBI taxonomy): domain Eukaryota; kingdom Metazoa; phylum Chordata; class Amphibia; order Anura; family Microhylidae; genus Gastrophryne; species Gastrophryne carolinensis. The sequence goes on from CM051234.1 coordinate 267,328,910, forward strand.
TCCTCCCTTTGAGCCTTTGTGCGATGCTGCATTGCCTATTTTGACCCTAAAGGTGGTCTTTTTGGTAGCTATCACCTCGGTGCGTCGCGTGTCAGAACTGGCCGTGCTTTGTATGAAACCTAAGGTCTTTTCTCCTTTTCATCTTAATGAGGAAGTGGTCTTGCCCTCCTTGTGTCCTGCACTGACTAATTCTAAGGAAAGGACCCTCCATGGCTCTGATGTGGTCAGAGCCATTAAGTATTACCTGGTTGCGACTGAATCCTTCAGGAAATCGGATTTGCTCTTTGTCCTAACAGAGGGCTCTAGGAAGGGTTTGCCACCTGCCAAGTCCACGCTCAGTAAGTGGATCAGACAGGCGGTGGTGCAAGCATATTCTGCCAAGGGGAAGGAACCCCCATTTTCGTATTAGAGCTCATTCTACCAGAGCTATTGGTGCGCCCTGGGCCTTTCAGCACCAGGCATCTGTTGAACAAGTTTGTAAGGCCACCACTTGGTCTTCTGTTCATACCTTTACCAAATTTTACAAGGTTGATGTTAGGGCCTCAGCTGATGCTGTCTTTGGCCGGAAGTTGCTTCAGGCGGTAGTGAAATGAACTACATGCTGTTCCGCACTGGGTATCCCGCTCTAATGGACACTGCTTTTGGATGTCCCATATGTCATCACTTCTGGGACGACCTGGACTGGATATAGTGAAAAATACAATTCTGTGATACTCACCTGTAGAATTGTTTTTGAATATATCCAGTCCAGGTTGTCCCACTCCGCCCTTGTTTTCATTATCTCTGTTTACCTGTTATGGTGGTTACCATTTTTATATTGGACCGTTGTCCTTAAGTTTTTGGAGAGCGTACATGCTGAAGCTATGTGAAATAACATGGTTTCTTGGCCTCCCGGCCTGCTTCCTCCTTACTGCTTTTTAACCACTGGGGAATTATAGAGAGACACCTGATTTTATAGGGGGCCGGAAGGAGCTACAGCTTTTGATCCTGCAGTCAAGCGCCACCTAGCGGTGGATTACCCATATGTCTTTACTTCTGGAACGACCTGGACTGGATATATTCAAAAACAATTCTCCAGGTGAGTATCACATAATTGTATTTTTATCCAGTCTGCAGGTGAGAGCTGCATCTCTGTACTAGGAGTGATGGGCTGCGTGGGAGAAAAGTTGAGTATAGCATTTTATGTGTTTTGACTGATAATGGTCTTTAAGGCTGCCAGCATTATGCCTATAGCTCAAAGCCAGGCAAAATGTTTTAGGTGGGGAAAGGCTCAAGCCAGATTAGTCTGTGACTTTTGATATCTAGCCTCACTTGCAGTTAGGGGGCTCTTCCTAGTTTACCTCTGCTCCCACCATACTTGTGCTTACTTCACTTTTGTTTACCTCTGCTCACATCTATTCATCTTTTCACACCTCACCTTTGCTCACCTTACCTCTACCTTTCTCTACCCACCTCTGATTGCTTTTCCTCAACTTATCACTTTCCATCTTGCTTCTGCTTTCCTCTATTTCCCTCTTAACACCATTCCTCTGCTCATCTCACCTCTGCCTACCTCTTTCCACCCGGCTTCACTCTGGCCCACACGCCTATTCCTGTCTCATGTCTGCCAGACTCACTTTGGCTTCCCTCACATACCTCTATCCACCTCTGCTCGCCTCTTCCCACCTCAACACTGCTCAACTTGCCTCTCTCTCCCCACATATTCCCACGTCACGTCTCCTGCCATCAGTCATAGTGACGCTGGCCTGCCACACCATTCCCTGCAATGGAGAGAAGCGGGCTGGGGCTTGATCAGGTAAGAAACACAATGAGGGACTAGCAGTGATCATCTGTAATGGAGCAAATGGTGAGTATAGCATGTTTCTTTTTTTATTTGGCTGGACAGACACTTTAAGTTACTGTATTCTTCTGTGTATAATATATATTGCCAAGTCAAGATTTTTTTTTTTTTCATAATGGTCACAGTCTGTGGAGGATTTGGAAAACAGCCCAGAGTGTGCTACTGAAATAAAAGTAGATTTAACAAGTGATAAGTATTTGAAAAATGTTGTGGATGATGAAGAGGATGAAGGCATTGAAGAGGAGGAAGAAGACTGGGGTAAACACATTTTATAAAAAAAATATTTCTGGTGAAAATGTGATAAATTATTTTCATCTGTTTTTATTGTAGGTAAAGTGGACCAAAACCTGGGATTTTCACTGCCCCGTGTTTTGGTCTGTACCCTTGGGGTATCCTGATTTGGGATGCCCTGCTGTGTGAGACCCTGCCAGTGACCCATTTTAAATAGCTTGTCAGAGATCCTGCAGCCCCTCCAATCCGCTTTTATGCAGTCGCATATAAATTGGAGCCTAGACACAGGCAGTGACAACTCATGCAACCCACTGGGGCTGTGTGCAGCTGTGCCCACTGTAACTGAATGGCCGGTGATGCAGCACACAGCATTAAAGGGGATGCAGGGGATACTACTGGATACTGTAAGGCGGGGGATCGCTTGTGAGATATAAATAATAGGCGACCAGCAGGGTATTCTAAGTATACAGCACGTCCTGTTCCAGAATAATCCTTACTCATGGGTAATACATCCTCTAGATGGTGCTGGACTACAGAGACAGAAAAGTGACTCCTCCCGACCCCATATATACTAGGGACCTCCCACAAATTCCCAATGATTATCCTCAGTCTGGGCTGCGATGACTAGAAGATGGCTCTTTCTACTCGCAGGTGAGCGGGGCTTATTAGCCTGCGGCCCTATAGGACTATTCCCACCCATTCCTTTTCACTGCCTCCCAGCTTAGGCTGCGCTGGTCGGGTGATGGTAGGCAGCACCGCCTTCAGGTGCTAAGGAGCGCTGCTCCTACCGCAGTCCTCCACCAAAGGGTAGGCGGTACAGGCCCGTGGGGAGCCTTATGGGATGTCCCTCCCGCGGCCGTTTGCCCTTCGGCCCTGTCCCCTCAGTTAGGCTCCTCCTGGGTCGTCCGCTGCTTCCCCTTTGCTCTCCCTGGGTAGATCTCGGTGGGAGGGTGTATGTATTTACTATGTATTTCACGCTTTGCCTTGGTGCACTGGTTTTGATTGTCGCCGCCGCGCTCTTGTACTTCACTCCGCGGACGGCGGCGACATCGCCTCAGGCGCTGCTGCGCCGTCATTGGCTGGCCTTGTCACGGGGGCGCCCCTCGAGGTTTATGCGGGCACCATTTTGGAGCTCCTGTGCTGCATGTCTGGCGTCTCCCTATCGCGGTCCGTAAGTGCCCATGCGGGATGGCTTTTCTTTGTATTTCATTGTATTATGCTTACGGGTTCTTTGCTTTGTCTTACAGGCGGGTCAAACTTCTTTGTGGTTTCTCCCGGTCCTATCCCCTCTATTTACTCCTTATTGGAGAGCTATTGTATTTGTATATCTCCCACTTCCCTAGGGGGCTATTGGGGCATCCCGGGTAGCCTTATTGGCGTCAATCCCAATTGGCCTATTGTGCCACAATAATCACCATATGGAGGCTTCTCAGGATAATGTGCTTGGGGTTCCTTCGGGACAAGCCCGGCTGTGTATGGCGTGTGGGGTATCCCCTATAAGTGACGATTTCAGGGTGTGTGTACCCTGCGCCCAGCAGACGCTTGCGCTGCAGTCTGGGGTACCTGTGGCTGGGCCTGCGCCCCCTCTGGCTTCGCCTACCCCCCACGCTTACATCTGACTCCTAGTGAGGTGCATACCAGTGGGGAGTCTCAACTTGATTTGGCTGCACGGGTGGCCAGCATTGAGAGACATATTGCTGGGTCTGGCCCGCGTAAGGCTTCTGCTAAGAAGCAGCATTTATCACCTGGTGGTACTCTTTTTCCTATGGAGGCTGAGGCGTTTTTTGACGTTACCGGTTATACCCCCCTGGAAGAGGGGGAATTATTTTCTGATTCAGAATCTGAGGAACAATCTAGGGTGTATGGTGCCAATTCTGGGTCTGACCCATGGGCTTCAGATGATACTGACAGGCTTTTGCCTCACATTTTTGAAGTACTCTGTATCTCTCCTCCTGCCGTTGCTCCGCGGCAGCAGGGGAAGCTGTTTCATACTGTTAAACCACGCTTGGAGTTTCCTGAACAAACTCACTTTAATAATCTGGTGCTCAAAGAGTGGGAACGGCCTAGCCGGCTTCCCAGGGTACCAAAGTGTTGGGATAAGAGGTATCCCTTTCCCGCTGAGATGCTTAAATGTTGGTCATGTCCTCCCGAGGTGGATGCAACAGTTCTGGGGTTGTCCAACACATCCGTCATGCATTCCCCTGATTCTACTACCCTGAGGGATGGGGAGGACAGGCGCATAGAGCAGCTGGCTTGCCATGCCTTTGCCTGTGTGGGGACCGTGCTGCGTCCGGTCTTTGCCTCTGCCATTACGGCTGTTGCTATTAAAAGTCTGCTCAGGAGTCTCTTAGATGGGGCCCCTGATGATGCTGCTAGTGAAGAGTATAGAGCCCTTCTGCGTTGTGAGGAATTTGTTGCATATGTTCTCTCTGCCTTGGATGATACCATTAGAATGTGTGGCAGGGCTTCTGCCTTGTTGGTGGCGATACGCTGCTCGGTCTGGCTGTGCCAGTGGGCAGCTGACAACGCTGCTAAGAAGGCTCTCACTGGTTTTCCCTTCAAGGGGCTGCGCCTTTTTGGTGAACGTTTGGACTTGTTTGCTAAAGGAGGCAAATTACCTCAGCGTAGGAGGCAGCCCCGGTCCTTTCGGGGTTCAGGTGGCTTTCTTCCCTCCTTCCGGGGTTCCAGAATTGGAAGGGGAGCTTCCTTTGCGGGAGCCCGCGGAGATTTTTGGGGCATGGGCAGAGGCCGTGGCCACCCTGGTCCCTCCTGGGGTCCCAAGCCTAAGTCCTCCCCCAAGCCCCCTTAGGCATGAAGGGGCGCCCTCACCCATCCGGGTGGGGGGACAGCTTCGGCTCTTTGCTCACGTCTGGAGGCGTCATGTCTCAGACCGGTGGATTCAGGAGGTAGTGTCCTCCGGTTACAAGATAGAGTTTGCAGCCTGGCCGCCCCCAAGATTCATCAAAACCCGGATGGCTCAAAACCCCCTGTCAGCTCAGGGTCTGTCCCTTGCTGTCCAAGGTTTTCTGCAATTGGGAGTCATCTGCCGGGTGCCCTTGTGGGAAAGGGGCAAATGCTACTATTCCAATCTTTTCACTGTTCCCAAGAAAGACGGGTCCATCAGACCCATCCTGGATTTAAAGCGCCTCAACAAATTTGTCAGATTCAGACACTTACGCATGGAGACTCCGCTGTGAATTTTCTACTCCTAGGGGACTTCATGACCTCTGTAGACATCAAGGATGCTTACCTTCACAAACCAATCTTTCCAGGTAATCAGAGATTCCTCAGGTTCTCTCTGGAGGATCAGCACTTTCGGCTGGGTGATCAACCACCCCAAATCTTCCCTGTCTCCTTCCATGGTGAAGTCCTTTCTGGGCATGACTCTGGATTCATCTCAGGTCAAGATCTTTCTTCCTCAGCAGAAGGTGGAGAGTCTTCAAGAGCAAGGCAGGGAATGCAGCTGGTGGGCCTGATGGTGTCCTGCTTCGAGGCGGTTCCATATGCTCAGTTTCACATGAGACCTCTTCAGATTCACCTGTTGTCAGTATGGGATCGGGACCCCGTGTCCTTGAATCAGGCGGTCTCTATTGTGGTGGCTGGACTCAAGGAACCTGCTGGGGGGCAGATCCTTTCTGGCCCCTTGCTGGGAGACTGTCACCAGGATGCCAGTCTGACAGGTTGGGGGGGGCATTTGGAAATCCCTGAAATGCCAGGGTCAGTGGGGCCCTCAGGAGGCCCACACACCTATCAACATTCTGGAGTTGAGGGCGATCAGGTTGGTTCTTGCCCACCTCTCCCCACACCTTCGTGTTCAGGCTCTTCAGGTCCGCTCGGACAACCAGACGGCGGTTGCCTACATCAATCATCAGGGAGGGACCCGGAGCAGGAGGACACTTAATGGAGTGTCTCTAAAACAACTTGTGACATTGCTAACTAGAGGAGATAACATTCTGGACTTTGTTATGACCAATGGGGATCTGGTGTCCGAGGTCAGGGTTGAAGAAAATCTGGGTTCCAGTGACCATCAATGCTTATGGTTCAGAATAAAAACAGACATTGTGCAATCACTCATCAGAACCAAATTGCTAGACTTTAGGAAGACAAACTTCAAAAAAATGGCTGAGTATGTAGAAAGAAAATTGGGTGAGTGGAACAGAGTAGCAGAAGTGAGTGCCCAGTGGTCACTATTAAAAATGGCCATCTTAAAAGCAACTAAGCAATATGTGAAACAAACTAGCAAGAATAAAAGGAAGAAGAAACCATTATGGTTTACTAGGGAAGTCAGCACTATCATAAAAGATAAGAAGTCTGCCTATAAGAAGTATAAAGTAAGTGGAAGTGTAGCTGACAGAGAGGCGTATAAAATTAAACAGAGGGAAGCAAACTGATTATAAGGACTGCTGAAGGGCAAAAGGAGGAAGAGGGGAGATCTATGAAGAGGGGAGATAAAACCTTTTTCTGATATATTGGTGACAGAAAGAAGAAAAACAATGCAGTCTCAAAAATTAGAAATAGGGAAAGTAAATATATTGATGGAGATAAGGCTGTGGCTGACCATCTGAATAGCTACTTTTGTTCGGTATTTTCAGATAGTAGCAGGCATGGCCATAGCACAGCATCCCGCTGGGAGGGCACAGCTCCGGAGTTTCTGGAGGCTGATGTCCTATCCGAGCTGGCACATCTAAAGGTAAGTAAGGCGATGGGTCCAGATGGAATCCACCCCAGAGTTCTAAGGAAAATTAGGTTTGTGATTGTAGCCCCTCTGACTGATTTACTTAACCATTCCCTTTCAACTGGTGCGGTTCCAGATGATTGGAGAATGGCCAATGTCGTACCAATCCATAAAAAGGGGAGTAGAGAAGAAGCCAGTAATTACAGGCCAGTTAGTTTAACATCTATAGTGGTCAAATTAATGGAAACATTCTTTAAAAAAACAGATAATTTCCCATCTAAAATTGAATGACCTATTGGACCCAAAACAGCACGGCTTTACTGAGGGCAGATCATGTCAGACCAATCTTATTGATTTCTTTGACAATTGGGTTGATTCAAAGAAACATGTAACAGCTTGGATTTGGCTCACGATCATCCTATTTTTCACGTCCGCTCGTGCGTTCGTATGAACTTGCGAGTGATTCAATAAGCAAATACGTTTCTATCCTAAAATATACGTCCGTTCGTATGGCAGTTCGGGAATCAGACCTATGTCAGTTTCCATCCTGAATTTTCCGTTTCATTTCTCAGGTTGCAACATTGGTTTTGCCCTTTTTCCTTTTTTGTCTGGACGTAAATCCTTCTGATCTTGCGGCTCCGCACTACAAACTTACCTCATTAAAGTGCATTCTAAATATTTGGTCTTTTATTTTTCTTTATTTCATTCATTTTGTAGTAACCAACCATTAATGAATGCATTTGCATAAGTAAATCTTACTTTGTTTAATTTTTAGTTAACTTGCATTTTTTACTTGTGGATTTAATTTTCATATTTATGCTTCAAATGGTACAACTTTAAATTTTTAGTGTGGTTACCCACACCCTCTACATACAGATTGCTCACAAATATTAAAAAACACCCAGCAACTTCTGCATGTTATGAGCCTAGAAACAGCCAAGATGGCGGCTCAGGTATTATCGGGCAGCCTGCAAACAGAAAGGGCCTTGTGACTGTGTTGCTCTGGATTCTTTGATTTCTGACCTTTCCGTGCCCCCAGCTCTGCTGTGTTTGTGCAAAATACAGCAGTAACCCACATCCTGCACTTTATCCCGCTCTCCTCTCCTCAGTAAGTGTGATGCATCTGACCAAAGATGTGCTTAAATAATTAAACAAAGCAAAGGTAAACAACTACACCAATAAATGCAATCTAAAAATATTATTCTAGTACCTCAATTTTCAAATAAATAACACAGGACATAAGTTTCTTTAATTAACGCAAATATATTGCAAAATAAAGGTTTACATGCAAAGGACTAATTAAGGTCCACATTAAAATGCTTTTAGAAGGCATACATGAATCAGGTATGCATTGCCATACAATTTATGGCCTCGGCCATGCTGATACATGCAGTTCATTGGAGCTCAAGACGCGCAGACTCCTCCACATAGCCAAAAAACCTGTTCACGAACAGCAATCCGGCTGCTAAAAGGTGTCGGCTGTGGCTTTCTTTTAAAACGCGTTTAGAGGTTTCTCTGAATCACACCTAAACACATCCAATTAACCTAAGTTTTACGTTTTGATCGTAAGTTTTAGGATTTGATCCTAAGTTTTACGTTTTGATCCTAAAATTTAGGAACGAACTTCCGCTGATCGTAAGAGCATATACGCATTCGTACGTAGGCTCGTGCGAGTCGGAAATGGCCAAAAAAACAGGAAAAAATGACTAACACCCACCCAAACTTACGATTCTCGATACGAAATCAATTAACTTTGGCTCTTTGAATCGAGGGGAATGTCACTAAAGTGTTAGATGAAGGTGGTGCTGTGGATATCGCCTAGCTGGATTTTAGCAAAGCCTTTGACACTGTACCACATGAGCTCATAGATAGAGGTAGGACTCAATCCCTGGATAGTTCAGTGGATTTCCAGTTGGCTGAGGGATCGGTATCAGAGTGTTGTTAATGGTGTGCAATCTGGACAAAGGCGAGTTACAAGTGGTGTGCCGCAAGGCTCTGTCCTGGGCCCCATTGTTTTTAATATATATGTAAGTGACATAGGAGAAGGCTTGGTAGGAAAAGTTTGTCTGTTTGCTGATGATACAAAGGTTAGTAATAGGGTGGATATTCCTGGAGGTGTCTGCAACATGGAAAATGATTTAGCTTTACTGGATAGATGGTCAAAACTGTGGAAACTAGAGTTTAATGTCTCTAAATGTAAAATCATGCACTTGGGTAGAAGGAATCCCTGCTCTGAGTACCGTATGGGCAGCACTGTGTTAGCCAGGACCTCGGAGGAGAGAGATTTAGGGGTACTGATAGCTGCAAGATGAGTGGACAGTGTAGCCAGGCTGTGGGAAAAGCAAGCAGGATGCTCGGCTGCCTAGCTCGAGGCATCACCAGTAGGAAGAGGGAGATTGTGATGCCGCTGTATAGAGCCCTGGTGAGGCCACAGCTAGAATACTGTGTGCAGTTATGGAGACCTTACCTGCAAAAAGACATTATTCAAAAAGAACGTGTCCGAAGGCGGGCAATGAAAATGGTGGAAGGACTAAAACTTAAAACTTATCAGGAGAGACTTAAAGAACTTAATTTGTACAGTCTGGAGGAAAGAAGGGAGAGGGGGGACATGATTGAGACCTTTAAATATGTGAAAGGATTGAATAAGATTCCGGAGGGAAGTGTTTTTAAGAAGAAGCTTAATGATAGAACAAAGGGGCACAACCTGAAGCTAGTCGGGGGGAAGATCAGGAGCAATGTTAGAAAATATTATTTTACAGAAAGAGTCGTAGATGCTTGGAACAAACTTCCAGCAGAGGTAGTTGAAAAATCAACAGTCACTGAATTTAAACATGCCTGGGATAAGCACACATCTATCCTAAGATAAAGAGTACATACAGTATACACATAAGGGCAGACTAGATGGACTGTATGGTCTCCTTCTGCTGTCAACCTTCTATGTTTCTATCAGGGAGGGACCCGGAGCAGGAGGGCCCTCAGGGAAGTGTCTATGATTCTGTCCTGGGTGGAGGACAGTGTTCCCTGCATCTCGGCTGTGTACATTCCGGGGCTGGAGAATCTGGAGGCAGACTCTCTGAGCAGGGGGACCTCTCGTCTGGGAGAATGGTCCCTCAGCAGCAGGGTGTTTTGCTCCCTGTGCCACCGCTGGGGTCATCCGGATGTGGATCTGTTTGCGTCCCGTCACAATCGCAAGCTTCCAGGATCCTCTGGCCTTAGCCATGGATGCCTTAGCAATGTCTTGGACGAGTTTTCAACTCCTGTATTTCCCCCGTTTCCCCTGCTGGGCAGGGTGCTGCGCAAGATAGCTCAGGAAGGGGTGCCAGCCATACTGGTGGCCCCCTGTTGGCCAAGAAGAGTGTGGTTCGCAGACGTCGTGCATCTGGCAGTAGATCAGTATGCCCTGCCCCGGGTTCCAGATCTGCTCAATCAGGGGCACCTACGCCACCCCAATTTACAAATGCTGGCTTTGACGGCCTGGCTGTTGAAACCTCCATCTTGATGGAAAAGGGGCTGCCTGCCTCGGTTGTTAATACCATGATCAGGGCTAGGAAAAGGTCCTCTTCTTCCACCTACTATAGGGTTCGGCGTACTTACATTGACTGGTACGAGTCTAAGTCGCTTCCCTGTCGTGTGTTTTCTTTTCCTAGGATTCTGGAGTTTCTGCAACATGGTTTGGATCTGGGTCTTCAGCTCAGTACTCTGAAAGGTTATGTTTCTGCCTTGGCTATTTTCTTCCAAAGATCTTTTGCTCAGCATCCCCTGGTCAAGACCTTCTTCCAGGGGGTTACTCACGTGCGTCCCGTCCCCCACGTAAGCCTATGTTACCAGTCTGGGACTTGAACTTGGTCTTATCTGCCCTGCAGGGGTCTCCCTTTGAGCCCTTGCAGGGGGCCCCTTTGTCCATTCTTGCGCTTAAGGTAGTCTCTTTGGTGGCTATTACTTCTGTTAGGCGTGTTTCTGAGTTGGCAGCGCTTTCCATCAAGCCCTCTTACTTTGAGAGACACCAGGACAAGGTGGTGTTTCGTTTTAAGCCAGATTTTCTGCCTAAGGTTGTTTCTGCTTTTCATCTCAATCAGGACATTGTTTTGCCTTCCCTGTGTCCTAATCCTAGTAACCCTAAGGAGAGGGTTTTACATTCTTTGGACGTAGTCAGGACTCTGAAGTTCTATTTGGTGGCTACTGAATCCTTCAGGAGGACTGATGCTCTTTTTGTGCTCCCGTCTGGACCTAAGAAGGGTCTGGCTCCAGCTAAATCCACTATCAGCAAGTGCATCTTTTAAAGTGGACCAACACCCAGGATTTTGACTATCCTGGGTCTTGGTCTACTTCGGTGGGGCACCCCCGATTGGGGTGCCCCGCTGTGTGAAACCCCCCCGATCACCCTAAAAACTCACCTTTCCCCGCGCCGACGGACAAGCGATTTGACAGCCGCTTGTCCGTGGCTCCTCCGCCGCCGCCTCCCGCGCGTCCCTCTTGACGCGCGCGCGCCGGCCATTCACAGACGGCCGGCGCGGGCGTGCGCACGCCTATAGGGGCCCGAGGGAGGCTGAGGTAAAGGGGTTTGGGGGTTTTGGGGGGGTTTCACCCCGCGGGACATCCCGATCTCGGATGTCCCGCGGGGAGGGAGGTGATCGGCCCGGGAATCTTATAGATTCCCGGGCCGATCACCCGAGGGTGTTGGTCCACTTTAAGGCTGTGATACAGGCCTACTCTGCTAAGGGGAAGGAGCCTCCCTTCCGCCTTACTGCTCATTCTACTCGTGCTATTGGTGCCTCTTGGGCTTTTCAGCACCAAGCTTCTGTTGAACAAGTTTGCAAGGCCGCCACTTGGTCTTCTGTTCATACCTTTTCTAAGTTTTACAAGGTTGATGTTAAGGCCTCAGCTGATGCTGCCTTTGGTCGCAAAGTTCTGCAGGCGGCAGTGGTTTAAACTGTCTGCTGTTGCTTTTGGGTATCCCACCCTACCTTACGGACACTGCTATTGGATGTCCCATGAGTAAGGATTATTCTGGAACAGGACGTGCTGCATATTTAGAATAATACAATTCTGTGATTACTCACCTGTAGAATTGGTATTATACGTATACAGCACGTCCTGTTCCACCCCGCCCTTGTTATCATTATTTTTAGTTACCTCTGTATGGTGATTGTTCTTATGTTCAATATTGATAAGGGTTATAGTTCTCCTGGCTTCATTTTTACTGCTTTTCAATACTGGGGGGGGAATTTGTGGGAGGTCCCTGGTATATATGGGGCCGGGAGGAGTCACTTTTCTGTCTCTGCAGTCCAGCGCCATCTAGAGGATGTATTACCCATGAGTAAGGATTATTCTGGAACAGGACGTGCTGTATACGTATAATACCAATTCTACAGGTGAGTAATCACAGAATTGTATTTTCACCTAATCAGAATGCCCCATGGGTATTAAACCAGGCATATGACCTTAGAGTCTAGGTCTGATTTTGTTCTTTTTAAGGATTGTGTATGAAAATAAAGATTGCCTTTTGCAGATTGTAAACATCTTACTGTGGAGAGTAAGCATGCCTTAATAGTTATGGCTAGCAAAAGAAAGATTGGAATTAGCAAATAGTATCCCTTACAAATTGCTCTAGATCGTAACACTCTTATCTCTGCATTGTACCCACAAAGACGAAGGTACCCAGGAAGTATTATTGGGGTCAATCTGTTGCTGCATTCACTGGAGCCTCAGCTTGAGACTTCCAGGGGCATGGAACTTTTTGTATGACGGAAGGCAGGAAATGGATGTACAGCAATGAAGCATGTCATTTCCTGACCCCTTTTGAAGCTATTCTAGGAAAGAGAGCATTTCTCTAATGCGTACTGGTCTTGTCTGTGTGAGTTGGCAAACACTGGTATAGTGTGTGTGTACGTACGTACATACATACATACATACATATATATATTTATCTCGGTTCCTTCGAAAAAGTTTACATGCCCCTTAAACATTTTTAAATGTATGAGGTATAAAGAAAGTAATGCATGCTTTTCGAAATAAAAAATTACCGTAAAAACTGAAAAGTGGGCTTTGCATATGCTCCCTGTACTTGGATATCCATAAATAAAATTAATTGTGACCAATTGCATTTGGAAGTCACCTACTTACATAGTATAGCCCACCTGTATTAGCATTTATGCTCTGTATGACTAAAGCTGTTCTGTGAAGGTCTCGGAGAATGTTAACAACAATGTCAACAACATCAGGAAGACCAAGGGAACACATCGGACCACTTGAGGATAACCTTGTGGTGACTTATATTGTAGGGTTATATTAAAAAAAAAAAAAAAAAAAAAGCCCAAGCTCTAAACATGTCTGGCACAACTGCAAACCTACCAATATGTGGCAGTTCACCTAAACGGACAGCCAAGGAAAAGCAGCCAAGATACCCAGCGTCACTAAGGAGGAGCTGCTTTGTATTCCACACTATTCCTTTATGGAATAGTGGCTAAATGAAAGATATTTTTAGATTTTAATATATTTTTGAAGTAGATGGCCTGATTTCTATTTTATACAATTTGTCTGCCCTATTGTAAAATTGTAAGGTATAAGAGTACCTAATGTATTAGGTATTTTTTACTGAGGCGTTAAACTGGACCTTCACCCTGAATAAGAGCCTATCTTGTATGTTTCCCCCACTCGTGCATACAGCTTACCCACATTAAAAATCATCCTACCTGCACTTGCATTTTTAAAACCTTTTAACATCCAAGATGGCGGCCCCTGGAGTCTCCGACTTCCTGCAGACAGGTCATGTCTGACTATGCCGCTCTGCATTTTGGAATTGCTGTCCTTTTCCTGACCCCAGCTCTGTCTGTGCAGAGCACAGCTATAACCTGCCTCCCCTGCACTTTAACCCCCTCTCTTCTCCTCAATATGTGATGCTTCTGAGGCAAGATGGCGGTGCCTGTATCCTAGAGTCCTGAACACAGTTGAGGCCCAGCATGGGTGAGAAAAATAAGTAAGCCACTAAAAACATCAAAAATATTCATTTTAAATGCTGGGGAATAGTTTTTTTAAAGGGTTTGGGCTTTTCATTAAATGATGCTGAAGGTCCGGTTTAACGCAAGGCTTATCAGTATCAAGTCAAACTGGACACAGGTGTGCTGCCTAATGAAAGCGTCCAGACTAGTGCAAATATTGCATGTAAAACAAATGCAATAAACTTGAAAGTCATTTTTAAAAGAAAAATATGTCCCTTGTCTCAAGCTATGTAGAAGACAGAGCAAACACATGGAAGCAGTGCTCAGGTCAAAAGTTAACCTTTTTGCCTAAAGGTCAAATGCTTTGTGTGTAGGAAAGCTAACATTGCATATCACCTTAACACACCATCTTCGGTTTGAAAAACAGTGGTGGCAGCAGCAAGCTGCTGGGATACTCTTCTTCAGCAGGGACTGGGAAGCTGGTCAGAGCTGATGGGGAAAATGAATGTAACTAAATAAAGGGCAATCCTGGGGGTAAATGTGTTTTCTGCAATAGACTGTAGCATAGGTTCACCTTCCAGCAGAACATACATATACTTACAACCAAAGCAACAATGGAATGGTTTAAATCCAATTATATCCGAGTCAAAGTCGAGACCTAAATCCCATTTAGAATCCTTGCCATGATTTTAAAGTGGACCAAAACCCATAGTAAACGTGCCATTCTCCCCCAAGCCTGCAACGCCGACATCACTTGCTTCCCTCCTCGGCTGTGCGCGGCCCTGCCCTCTGCAAATGAATGGCTGTGCAGTGCCGCACACAACCAAAGGGAGGCGAGTGAGGCCAGCGCTGCTCAGAAGTGCGGCTAAGATTCAAGCCGGCTGCTCTAGTCGCAGCGTGGAGCTGAGGAGAGGTAAGTTGACTCGGCGACCTGGGCGGTTTCACACAGCGGGGCACCCCAAAGCAAAAATGTCAGCCTCTAAATGTTCAGCAACTAAAGGTGGTCCTACAAAGTAATGAAACTGGCTGAATACATATGCATGTCACATGTTTCAGTTAATAATTTTTTAAAAATGTGAACATTTTCATTTCAAATTTTCATCACAGATCCATGTCTCCCTGAGCCAAATGTGGAACAAATAGCTTGTTTGAAGACCTATTTTGGCCATTCTAGTTTTAAACCGTAAGTAAACATGAATTAAGACGATTTTTTGTGAGCTGTCTATCAGTATTTACAAATCAGATGGCAGATAACTGTATTAGCATTACTACTTGCTGTGTCATTTATTATCATTTGAGGCTTTCCAGTTAAAGTGATCCTATACCCAGATAAGTTTATGTTGTCGCCTTCTGTCCCCAGCCCAGTGCCCCAAAACTTTTCTTTTACTGATGCCTTTGCCCGCTATATTTTTGGTTAGATGCATACTTTTGTGAATGGCCCCAGCTAGTGGCCAGGGAGGGTGCAGCCAGCAGGACGCTTGGCTCTATTAAGATTCTTCACTTACTTGACCTCAGGTCGGTGAAGAGAACTGAATAGAGCTGAGCACACTAATTGCTTGCTGTGGGAATGCTGGGAGAGTACCTTTTAGCGGTGATCTGAATGGATACACAGAGAGGGGCGTCCCAAATCGGGAGGCCCCTGTTAAGTGGACCATAATCCAGGTTAGTGAAAACCCTGAATTTTGGTCCAAGGTTGCGTGTCTGTGCACTGTCCGCATCATTCATGAATTGGTGAGGTGGCACAAGAGCAGCAGCTACGGACTAGGTGATGTCCGTTATCTGAATATCCACATCTGCTGAGCAGGACCCAATAAGTTTTTATGTGGTCAGCGTAGGACAGAACAGCTGCTGGGGACAAAAGATGAGTTTTTGTTTGTTTAATCTGCCTGGGCAGTGCATTTTAAAATGTCATCACACACTGCTGGTTCCTCCAAGTGAGGCTGGAAATGGGCGACATCATTTAGAGCAATGGAAGAAGGTGGCTGGTTATACTCGGGCAAGGCAGGTGGCATCCTGTACAGATATTCTTAGTATACAGTACGTCCTGCTCCAGATAGATTACTTACACTTGGGTTATCCTCCGCCAGATGGCGCTGCACTGCAGAGACATGTAAAAACAGGCTCCTCCCAGCCCCTCAAATACCCGGGGATCTCCCACAAATCCCCAGATTTCTCTGCAGTGCTTACTGCGAAGACATGAAATTATCAGTCTCTCGCAGGTGAGCGGGGCGATTAGCCTGCGGCCCTGTTGGACTATTCCCACCCGTCCTTCGTGTGATGTGCCTCCCAGCCTGGGCTGCGCTGGTCGGGTGAAGGTAGGCGGCACCATGCGTGCTTATGGAGCGCTGCTCCACCGCAGTCCCCCACCAAAGGGTAGGCGGTATAGACTGATGGTGAGCCTTTATGGGATGCCCCTCCCGCATTATTGTCCCATGCCCCGGTGGCGGTGGACCCTGTACAAAGGGCCGCCATCCTCCCTCATTCTCCCTGTAGTCTTTGGGGGGGAAAGAAGGGGGGGGGTGTATGGGTGAGCGTGTATCGTGATTCGTGCATGCGGCCTTTTGTCATGTTTTTTTGGACTAGTATATGTGGTGTCAGCCGCCGCGCTGACTTGTCTTTTTACTATTGCAAATGCCACTGCCGCGCGCGCCTTTTCCTTCATTTGGATGTTCCACGCCGGGCGGCGGCGTTACCTCAGACGCTTCTGTGTTCTCATTGGCTGCTTGTCGGTGGACTTCGCTCTCTTCGGGGGGGCGGGGCCTGGCGCGCCCTGCGTCACGGCTCGCTCTGGCCCGCCCTTCGAGGTACTTGCCGCCATGTTGTCAGGTCGCGCGCGCGCGTGACGTTCTTACCGCGGTCCGTAAGTGCCCTCGTGGGCGGCTTTATACTCATTGTAGGGTGTTCTGACACCCTTTCTTCTCATTGTGTCTTTCAGACGGGTGAATCCATTGGCTTCTCCCGGCCCGATGTAATTGATAGTTGGGCCTTGTAAAATTACTCCCACTTCCCTAGCGGGTCATTGGGGCATCCAGGGTTGCTTTATAGCGTCAATCCCTACTGGCATATTGTGCCTAATAATCACCATATGGAGGCATCTCAGGATAATGTGACCGGGGTCCCCTTGGGACAAGACCGGCTGTGTGTACCGTGTGGACAGCCTCATGCTGACGCTGACAAGGCATGGGTCTGCGTACCCTGTGCTGAGCAAGTGCTGGCATTGCAATCTGGCATGCCAGTGGCTGCACCTCGTTTCAATACTCCCCCCAGCTTAAATCTCTCTCCTGTTGAGTTGCATACTTGTGGGGATTCTCAGCCTGATGTGTCTTCTAGACTGCATACTGCTGAACAGATTATTGCGAGGTCTTTAGCGCGTAAGGGCCCTGGTAAGAAGCGGCACTTGACGCCTAATGTTACTGTTTTCCCTATGAGATCTCAGGAGTTTATGAATCTGTGTGGCTATACCCCATCTGATGGAGAGCTCTTTTCTGATTCAGGCTCATCTGATGAGAGACCAAGGGGTTATGACGATTCTGGCTCTGACCCCTGGGCCCCGGATGACACTGACAGATTATTGACCCAGATCTTTGAGGTTCTGTCTATCTCTCTCCCTGGTGAGGCTCCCAGGCAAAAAGGGGAGCGTTTTCATACTGCTACATCACATTTGGAATTTCTAGAGCAGGCACATTTCCATACCCTTGTGCTCAAGGAATGGGAGTGCCCCAGTAAACCTCCCGGGATCCTAAGAAATTGGGATAGGAAGTATCCCTTTCCCCCTGAGGTGGTTAAATGTTGGTCATCCCCCCTGAGGTGGATGTCCCGTTCCTAGGGCTATCTAACACCCCTGTCATGCATTCCCCTGATTCTACTACCCTGCTGGATGCTGAGGACCAGCGCATTGACCTGCTGGCCTCCCACGCCTTTGCATGTGCGGGGACGGCGCTGCGCCCGGTCTGTGCCTCTGCTATTACTGCTGTGGCCACTAGAACCCTTATCAGAAATATGCTTGATAGTGCCCCTGATGATCTCCCTTGTGAGGTGTTTAATGCACTGTCCAGTTGTGATGTCTTTGTAAATTTTGTCCTATTAGCATTGGATGACACCATCAGAATGTGTGCAAGAACTTCTGCCCTCGTGGTGGCTATACGCCGCTTGGTTTGGCTGCGACAGTGGGGTGCTGACAATGCTGCAAAGAAGGCCCTAACTGGGCTTCCCTTTAACCCTTTTGGTGCCAAGCACGTAACACCTACGTGCTGGCTTGGCTGGGCCTTAAGTGCCAAGCCCGTAGGTGTTACGTGCTTGACTTTCCTCGCTTCTAGTTTAAAAAATAAAAATCAAAAATACTCACCTGACCCCTTGTTGGATCCGGCCGGGTCTCCTCTTTAATTTGATGCCATCCGATCCCCCGTGGGGGGTCGGATGGCTCCAGGAGAGCCCCCGGAATAGGCCGCCCCCCCCCCCCGCTTCTGCAGCAGCAGCTGCTAACTGTAAAAAAAAAAAAAAAATAAAAATGACATTCACTTACCTGTGTGTGCGCTGGCTCCCGCTGTCCCTCCTCTTCACCTGGGGGGCCTCCGATCCCCCCCCAGGACTTACCGTTCTTCAGGAGAGAGCCTGGGAGGCTCTCTCCTCTCTTCTTCAAGATGGCGGCCGCCATCTTGCCTCTAAGCCCCGCCCCCTTGGGGGCGGGGCTTATGACGTCATCCCGGTCCCGATCACCGGCTTCAGCTTTCTCAGCTTCTCAGATGCCGGTGATCGGTGCCCTGGAAGGAGGTGACAGGAGATCCTCTGATCTCCTGCCTTCTCCTTCTCTGGATGCCGATCACCGGCATCTGTCAGCTGAGCGGCGAGGGACAAGAGCTTGCAATCGAAGGTAAGTACAGTAAAAAAAAATTTTTTTTTTTTCTAATAAAATACTTTTTATTATTGTGTGGTGTTTTTTTTTCACATTAACCCTTTGTGAGCTGGTAAGGGGTCCATGAGACCCCTTATACCAGTTCACAAGGCTGGGGGGGTGGCAAGTCACCTGCCCTAGCGGGTGGCTTGCCATTAACCCCCGCACCCCCATTACCTGCCTCCCCAAAGGCCAGGGGGGGGCAGAAGAGCCCGGGCCCACATAGGCTATGTGGGCTCGTAGGCTGCAGGGTGGGGGGGCCACCAAAGCTGGCCCCCCCACTCTGTGCCTACAAGCCCCCATAGCTGGTCCCGGGCTGGTTACTTTGGGTAAGGGGGACCCCACGTCATTTTTTTTTTTGGATTTTTAAGGGTTTTTAACCCTTAAAAATCCAAAAAAAAATGGGGTCTCCCTCCCCGGGAAGGGGGACCCTATGTCATTTTTTTTTTTGAATTAACCATTTGTCATCCAGCAGCTATAAAAGGCTTCTGGGCAGGAAAGGGTGTCTACCTATACATATGTGGTATCGCTGTAACCGGGAGAAATTGGGGTTTCTCACGCAATAAGATTTTATTGACAAACTTACATTTTTTATTACAAAAAACTCGACAAATTGTAAAAAAATATATTTTTTTTAATTTTTTTCACACATTTCACCCAAAAATGTTGAGAATACACCTAAAAAATACAAACAAGACATTTCATGTTAAAGCCCAGACTCTGTTGAAAAAAACAATATATAATTTTCCTGGGAAATCCCTGGAAATCCTTTCAAAAATGACAGTTGAACATGTGTAGCGCGAAACAGTCAAACTCAGTCTGGCAACAGGGAGTGGCAAATGCTGCAGGTAGGCTGGCAGCGAAAGGGTTAAGGGGCTACGACTGTTTGGGGCCCGTCTAGACCTTTTTGCTAAGAGAGGTAAGTTACCCCAGCGCAGACGGCAATCTCGGCCCCTTCGGGGCCAGGGCTCCCCTTCACCCCCCTACCATGGTATTAAACAAGAAACAGGGGTGTCCTTTGCGGGAGCTTGTGCAGATTCCTGTCACAGGAGCAGAAGGCAACGTCCTGGCTCCTCCGGGAGGGCTAAGCCCAAATCCTCTCCCAACCCCCCTCAAGCATGATGGGGCGCCCTCGCCCGTCAGGGTGGGGGGGGGGGGCGGCTGCGGCACTTTGCTCAAGTCTGGAGGCATCACGCCTCAGACCGGTGGATTCAGGAGGTAGTGTCCTCTGGCTACAAGATAGTTTGCTGTGCGGCCTCCCCCAAGATTTATCAGGTCCCGGATACTTCAGGACCCTGCCTCTGCTCAGGTGTTGGCGCAGGCCGCGCAGGGCCTGCTGGGTTTGGGGGTCATTTGCAGATTTCCCTTAAAAGACAGAGCCAAGGGACAGTCAGGTCAATTCTGGATTTAAAGATCTTCAACAAAATTGTCAAGAACCGGCGTTTTCTCATGGAAACTCTGCGCTCGGCCATCAGCTCCTTGTGCCCCGGGGGTTTCATGACGTCTGTGGACATCTAAAACGCTTAACTTCACATCCCTGTGTTCTCAGGACACCAAGGTTCCTCAGATTCGTGTTTGAAGATCAACATTACCAAGTTGTGGCCTTGCCATTTGGCCTCACTTCAGCTCCCAGAGTGTTCACCAAGGTGCTGGCAGGGGTGATGTCTCTGATGAGGTCAAGGGGCATCCTCGTGCTGCCCTACCTGGACGACATACTCATCACCTCTCGGTCTCTACAGCAGGCAGAGTTGGACACTCAGCTGGTGGTGGCCACCCTGGAGTCCTTCGGCTGGGTGATCAATCACCCCATGTCTTCTCTGTCCTCTTCCTCTGTGGCCCCTTTCCTGGGAATGATTAGGGAAACGGTTCAGTCAAGGATATTCCTTCCTCAACAGAAGGTGGAAGCTCTAACTGTGCAGGTGAGGGTCCTGCTGTCGTGTCTCCATCCCTCCCTCAGGCAGGGAATGCAGTTGGTGGGCCTGATGGTGGCGTGCTTCGAGGCGGTGCCTTTTGCTCAGTTCCATTTGAGGCCTCTACATCTTCACCTTCTGTCAGTATGGGACAAGGACCCAATGTCCTTGGACGAGGTCTGTGTGCTCCCCCCCCTTTGGTCAGGTGGTCTTTTCGTGGTGGCTGGACTCCAGGAACTTGCTGGGGGGCAGGTCCTCCTGGCCCCCTCCTTGCCCCCTCCTGGGAGACGGTCACCACGGATGCCAGTCTGTCAGGATGGGGGGGATTATGGAAGTCCCTGCGGTTCCATAGGAGGTGGGGCCCTCAGGAGGCCCACTTACCCATCAACATTCTGGAACTACGGCGATCAGGTTGGTACTGGAGCAGTTGACCAATTACCTGAGGGGTCTGTCTGTGCAGGTGCGCTCAGACAACTGGATGGCGGTTGCCTACATCAACCATCAGGGAGGGACCCGGAGCAGGGGGGGCCCTCCAGGAGGTGTTGCGAATTCTGACATGGGCGGAGGCCAATGTTCAATGCATTTCGGCTGTGTACATCCCGGGAGCAGAGAATCTACTGGCAGACTCTCTGCAACAGGGTATTCCAGTCCCTGTGTCACCGTTGGGGTCTACCGGATGTGAATATGTTTGCATCCCGTCACAATCGCAAGCTCCAGGCTTTTGTCTCCCTGTCTCAGGATCCTCTGGCTTTGGCCACAGATGCACTGTCCATGTCATGTCGGGAATTTCGGCTCCTGTATGTCTTTCCTCCATTCCCCCTGCTGGGCAGGGTCCTGCGCAAGATTGCTCTGGAAGGGGTGCCAGTGATTCTGGTGGCCCCCAGGTGGCCAAGAAAAGTGTGGCTCGCAGACGTGGTGCAGATGGCAATAGACCAGTACGTTCTGCCCATCCCAATTTACAAACTCTGGCTTGACGGCCTGGCTGCTGAAACCTCCATCTTGATGGAGAAAGGCTTGTCTGCCTCGGTGGTTGAGACCATGGTGAAGGTTAGGAAGAATACTTCTCCTTCCATCTATTATAGGGTATGGTGTACTTATATTGACTGGTGTGAGTCTAGGTCTCTTCCCTGTCGGGTGTTCTCAGTTCCCATGGTTCTGGAGTTTTTACAGCATGGGTTGGAGTCGAGTCTCCAACTCAGTACTTGGAAGGTTTCTGCCCTGTCTTCTTTCAGAAGTCTTTTGCTCAGCATTCTTTGGTTAAGGCTTTCTTTCAGGGGGTTACTCATGTGCGTCCCCCACGAAAACCTATGGTCCCTGTTTGGGATTTGAGCTTGGTCTTGTCTGCCTTGCAGGGTGCTCCCTTTGAACCTATTCAGGATGCTGCTCTGGCTGTACTCACCCTCAAGGTTGTCTTTCTGGTGGCTATTACTTCGGTCACGCGTGTGTCTGAGCTGGCGGCTCTGTCTATCCAGCCTTCATACTTTGAGAGACACCAGGATAAGGTGGTGTTCTGCTTTAAGCCGGCTTTTCTGCCTAAGGTGGTGTCTGCTTTTCATTTGAATCAAGAAATTGTTCTTCCTTCATTGTGCCTTAATCCTAGCAATGCTAAGGAAAGGGTTTTGCTTTCCTTGGATGTGGTCAGGTGTCAGGTGTCTGAAGTATTACCTAGTAGTCACTGCATTCTTCAGGAAAACTGATGCTCCCTTTGTGGTCCCTTCTGGTCCTAGGAAGGGTTTGGCTCCTGCCAAGTCTACTATCAGCAAATGGATCCGTCAGGCTGTGATTAAGGCCTATTCTGCTAAGGGGAAGAATCCTCCCTTCCGCCTTACTGCTCATTCTACTCGTGATATTGGTGCCTCTTGGGCTTTCCAGCACCAGGCTTCTGTTGAACAAGTTTGCAAGGCCACTACTTGGTCTTCTGTTCATACCTTTTCAAGGTTTTACAAGGTTGATGTTAGGGCCTCAGCTGATGCTGTTTTTGGCCGCAAGGTTTTGCAGGCGGCAGTGATTTAAACTGTCTGCTGTTACATTTGTGTTGGGGATCCCACCCTACTTTATGGACACTGCTATTGGATGTCCCAAGTGTAAGTAATCTATCTGGAGCAGGACGTACTGTATGCTAAGAATAATACAATTCTGTGAAATACTCACCTGTAGAATTGGTATTATAAGTATACAGGACGTTCTGCTCCACCCCACCCTGGTTTTTGCATTATTCTGGATCCCCTGTATGGTGATTGTTATCATTGTTATAAGTTACCAGTTTTTGGGTGGTTAAATTCTCCCGGCTTCTTGTTCACTGCTTTTCAATGCTGGGGATTTGTGGGAGGTCCCCGGGTATTTGAGGGGCCGGGAGGTGCCTGTTTTTACATGTCTGCAGTGCAGCGCCATCTGGCGGAGGATAACCCAAGTGTAAATAATCTATCTGGAGCAGGATGTACTGTATACTTATAATACCAATTCTACAGGTGAGTATTTCACAGAATTGTATTTTTTGCAGTACTGGACAAGGCAGCAATTTGTGCAGTGACAAAGGAGAACATCAGAGTTCTCCAAGTGGAAGGTGAAATCCTCAGTGGTGGGCTGCACTGGAAATGCAGGATACAGCACTAGAACATTACTCACAGCCAATAGCATCCTGTCAAGTGGTTAAAAGCAGACAGTTCTAAGACTGCCTAGGTGCAAAGTGATGCATTAATGTGTTGACCACCCCTGTGTTTTGCCCCCAGGAAAGATTCACTGGGGGGGGGGGGGGGGATGTGGATCAGGTGCAAGGTCCATGATATTGTCGGCTGGATCAAATACTGCTCCCCATCTCTCCCTTCACCCCCCAAATGTGTGTTTGCTTGCATACCAAATGAATGGAATTCTTTCCCCGACTTTCAGCAGTCCACTGCAAAGTGCTTTGGCAGGAAGGGTTTCTTGAAATGGAGCAATGCCTGACCTCTTATGTGCCGCTCTATTAACCTACATGACTGTTGGTGACCCACAGGGTTCCCGACTAACCTTGTTGCCACTTTCTGACATGTCTCTGCAGTTTCTCTACCCAGAACTGGGTGTGGGTGACACAGTTGCAGGGTTTTTGTTGACTTGCTAGGATGCAGCTTCAAAATCCATTGGTTAATTATGTTATGCTTTGACCAGTAGGGCATCAGTCCTGGTTGTGTTTTCTGGTCCCCTGAAACAAGATCCTCCTTTAATAGGAGCTCATTTTTGTAAAGGTTTACTCTGCCATAGGGGAGTTCTCTGCTTTCCCTAGTAATCTAGTTAGATAGGGATGTCACAACAACAGCTCAGCTTGTGGCAAGTCTTTGCTTTTAAAATAGATGGTGTAATCTTCAAATTAGGCCATTGTTGATTTTCAGCTGGTTATTCACTCAATGGTATTTTTCAGTAGCTAGCTCCAGCTCTGTCTAGAGAGACAACACTTTGATTGCACATGCTGGATTTTCTTTGTAAACACTCCCCTGTGCTGAGCTGCCTCACCTACGCTTGTGTGCTAGCCTAACTGCTGCTAAAGCCATTACTTGTGGCTGGAGCAGCCGGCCTGTTGTCCAGCCTTCTTTGGAGCCTTGACTCTGGATATGCTGGGTTTTGACTACTGAAGAAAATCTGTCTTATAGATACACAGATATATGTATTGGTTTTGAGTGATGTGTATGTTTGGCTTATGTCCTCCTGCCCTTATGTTCAGGTTTTGTGTTCCACTTTAAGGTTGACCTGGATTCATGTAACCTGGCTCTATGTGTTAAAGACCAACAACATAGAAACATAGAAGGTTGACGGCAGAATGAGACCTTATGCTCCATCTAGCCTGCCCTTAAATAGTCCTAAAGGATTTAAAAAAAAAAAAAATCCTCCCACTTGGGACTTGAAGAGGCATCCCGGGTAGCTTTAACAGCGTAATTCCCTCTGGTCATTGCGACTACCTTAAAGATCACCATATGGAAGCTTCCCAGGACACCGGGCTTAGGCTCCCCTCGGGGCAGTCCCGGCAGTGTGTGGATTGTGGGGTATCCCTTGTGGGGGATAATGTACTTGTTTGCATACCTTGTGCTCAGCAGGCCATAACGCAGCAGTTGAGGGCCCAGGCCTCTGGGTCTGTGGCCCTGACCTTTTCTCCTACCCCACCCCGCCTTATCCGTACCCCAGATGATGATGTCACAGTTGGGGAGTCGCAATCTGATATGTGTGCCAGATGGCTAATATTCAGAAAGTTATTTCTAGCTCTGTGGCCAGAAAGGCCTCGGCTAAAGAAAAAAAAAACCTCCCACTTGGGACTTGAAGGGGCATCCCGGGTAGCAATTGCGTAAAACCCAGATATACTTGGCGACTATAATCAATTATAGGTATAATACTAAGCATATTATGGAGGCATTTCAGGTTAATGGGCTTGCAATTCCCTTGGCACAGACTCGGCAATGTATTCTTGGTGTTCCACACACCCCGCTTCACCTTTAATTCTTCACGATTGGGTTACTCACCGCCAGGTGACGCTCTTGCAGAGAGGAAGTCTTGTAATGAGCCCCCTTCCGGCCTATATATACCTGGTACCTCCCATTTATCACCAGTGTTTTTCTCTCTGCATGACGACAAGACAGAAGATTGGAGTCTCCTGTTTGCAGGTAGCCGGGGTTTTACCCCGGCACCCCCTTTTGGTCTATTTCTGCCCGGTTTTGATTGTTACCTTTGTGGTGGAATGGAAGCCTCCCAGCCTAGGCTGCTCACTGGGCAATTGGTAGACGGCACTATAGGTGCCTAGGAGCTTATCTCCTCCGCTCGACCCCCTGTTTTGGGGGCAATGCGGCTATCCGGCATGGTGATCCGGAGGTGGGATGCCCCTTTCCTGAGGGTCCCCTTAGCCCCTTACTCTCCCGTTGCGGTCCCTTCACTAAGGGGGGGGGGGTAGAGGGCTGTGAATGTTGTGTCTGTTTTCACTGTATGTTTGCTGCATACTGGCCTGTAGGGCCAGAACTTTGGGTCAGCTTTAAGGGGACTGGGGCGGGCTGTTGTTTTCTGGTTTACTGTTGTGGCCTTTTCAGCTCCCCCTCCCCCACTTCCCCCTCCCCCACTTCCCCCTCCCCCCTTCCCCTTCTTCCCCTTCCCCCCCTTCCCCTTCCCCCCCTTCCCCTTGTCTCTTTGTGCGTGCCATGAGGATTTTCTGGGGCAGCTCGTGCTGCCTAGTGTCTCCCCTCTTTCTCCTTGTTTCTGAGGGCTTGTTTTGCCCTCTGATTACTTTTTCATATTTGGCGGGGGGGGGGGGGGAGGCGGGGCCCGCATGACGTCAGGGGTGGGGGCGTGGTCCCGCGGCGCGTCATTACCTCAATACAGTGGCCTCCCGGTTCTATTTTGCCTGGCTAGTCTCTTTTCCTCCAAATTGGGACATATATATATATATATATATATATATATATATATATATATATATATATATATATATATATATATATACTTGTATATATACTTGTATATATATTTAAAAAAAAAAAAAAAAATAATATATATATATATATATATATATATATATATATATACTTGTATATATATTTAAAAAAAAAAAAAAAAAAAAAAATATATATATATATATATATATATATATATATATATAATTATCTTAAGGGGATCTTTATTATTAATTAAATCCTCCCTCCCGGGACATTAACATAAAGGGGCATCCCGGGTGGCTTATGCCTTAAACCCAGAATTTTGCGAATACCATAAATCACCATATGGAGGCTTCCGATAATACCGGTAATGGTTCTTCTGTGCCATCTAGGGTGTGTGGAGGCTGTGGGACTCTGCTCCCAGGTGATGATGTTTTTGTATGCATTCCTTGTGCAAAGCAGAGTATTGCGCGTCAGTCCGTTGCTCCGGATGCTGGCTCTTCGCAACTTCCATCATCCCCTACCCCTCCCTCCCTGTTCCGGACCCCGCGTGAGTGGGGATTCGCAATCCGAGGTTGCGGCACGGTTGGCCAACCTCGAGAAGATAATTTCCGTTAAAGCAGGGTTAAAAGCCACTGCGAAACGGAAGCACCTGACTCCTGTACCTCCGGCTTCACAGGATGAAGTAGGTGAGCCTGTGGATTGGTCCGATTGCTCCCTGGACGAGGAGGGAGAATTTCTGGTGGAGTCAGATGAGCCGGCAGATCAGCTTGAGGTTGATGCTATTGGCGATTTGTCTGCGGGGGGTTCTCGTGACACCCCCTCCATTCTGGCTCAGATGTTTGAAATTTTGAATTTAGATCCACCTGAGGCCGTCAACCTGCCTAAGGGTCAGTTGTTTAATGTGCCTCAGCCGCCTTTGGTTTTTCCCAGACAACACCACTTTGAGAGAGTTGTGCTTCATAACTTCGTAATTCAGGGTCTGTGTGTGGATCTTGATTCCACTTGCAAGGAGCTTATTGCTCTCAGGCAGTGTGAGTCTTTTGTTTCCTATGTTCTGTCCGCTCAGGAGGATGCGCTGGCTATGAGTAGCAAGACAGCGGCAATGCTGGTGGCTATTCGTCGGGCTGTATGGCTGCGCCTTTGGCCGCACAGGGGCTCCTGGCGTCGGTAAAGAATCTGTTAGAGACGGCGGTCATCCGGCCGGTACCGCGCTTAGAGATGGGCCTCGGTTTCTACTCAAATCTTTTCGTAGTCCCCAAAAACGACGGGTCAGTT
Organism: Gastrophryne carolinensis; assembly: GCA_027917425.1. Taxonomy (NCBI): domain Eukaryota; kingdom Metazoa; phylum Chordata; class Amphibia; order Anura; family Microhylidae; genus Gastrophryne; species Gastrophryne carolinensis. The sequence goes on from CM051234.1 coordinate 267,356,057, forward strand.
CGTCCCGTCCTGGACCTGAAATTACTCAATCAATCGGAGACAGACGCCAGCATGGTGGTCTCCACGCTGGGAAGCTTTGGTTGGGTGATCAACTTCCCCAAGTCCTCCCTCGCTCCGGCCAGGGTGGTGTCCTTTCTGGGGATGCAGTTGGACTCTCTTCAACACAGAGTGTTTCTCCCCCAGTCCAAAATTCATCTGATTCAGGAGTTGGCTCGAGTCCTACTTTCCAATCCTCGGCCGTCCATCCGTCTGGGGATGAGGCTGGTAGGGTTGATGGTCGCCTCTTTCGAGGCAGTTCCTTTTGCTCAATTTCACACGAGGACGCTTCAGCTTTATCTGTTGGCGTCCTGGGACCGGCAGCCTCGGTCGCTGGATCAGCCCTTCCAGTTGTCCTCCCGGGTCCGGCAGTCCCTCCAGTGGTGGTTGGTCTCGGCCAATCTTGTGAGGGGCAGGTCCCTCCTGACCCCTCTTTGGGAAATGGTCACCACGGACGCCAGTCTTTCGGGATGGGGCGGATTCTGGAAGGAGCTTCAGTTCCAGGGGCAATGGGGACCTCAAGAGGCCCACTTACCCATCAATATTCTGGAACTGAGAGCCGTCCGTCGGGTGCTTGCTCTCCTGACTCATCAGGTTCTGGGCCTTCCGGTCCAGGTGCGTTCAGACAATCATCAGGGAGGGACTCGCAGTCTGAGTGCTCTCAGAGAGGTGTCCCTGATCCTGACCTGGGCAGAGACCCATGTTCCTTGTCTCTCGGCGGTATACATTCCAGGAGTGGAGAACCAGGAAGCGGACCTGTTGAGCAGGGGCTCTCCCCATCTGGGAGAATGGGCTCTCCATCCTCAGGTTTTTCGCTCACTGTGTCTCCGATGGGGGACACCGGAGGTGGACCCGTTTGCCTCTCGTCACAATCACAGGCTCCCGAACTTCGTGTCGCTCTCCCGGGATCCTCTGGCTCTGGCAGTGGACGCCATGTCCCTGAGCTGGGGGGATCTGGGATTTCTATACCTGTTTCCTCCGATACCCATGCTGGGCAGGGTGGTTCGGAAGTTGGCTCTGGAAAGGGTGTCCGCCGTTCTCGTGGCCTCAAGGTGGCCAAGGCGAGTGTGGTTCGCAGACATCGTTCGGCTGACAGTGGACCAGTTTGTTCTGCCTCTTCGGCCCGATCTGCTCACTCAGGGTTGGTTGTGTTTCCCCAATTTACCAGCGCTGGGTTTGACGGCCTGGCTGCTGAAACCTCCGTCTTGAAGGAGGAGGGTCTTTCTGACTCAGTCGTTAAGACTCTGATCAGTGCCCGGAAGAGGTCTTCTTCTATCATCTACTATAGGACTTGGAAAGCCTATATCGCTTGGTGCGAGATTAGATCTTTTCCTTGTAGGGTCTTCTCGGTCTCCAGGATTCTGGAGTTTTTACAATCTGGGCTGGACTCTGGTCTTCAGCTAAGTACTTTGAAAGGGCAAGTTTCTGCCTTATCTATCTTTTTTCAGAAGCGTTTTGCGCTTCATCCTTTAGTTAAAACTTTTTTCCAGGGGGTTACGCATGTGCGGCCTCCCAGGAAACCATTACTCCCGGTTTGGGATTTGAATTTGGTTCTTTCTGCTCTGCAGGCTCCTCCTTTTGAGCCTCTGCAAGATATTGCTTTGTCTACCCTGACTCAGAAGATTGTCTTCTTGGTAGCTATCACTTCGGTCTGGCGTGTCTCAGAGTTGGCGGCCTTGTCTATCCAGGCGCCCTACTTTGAGAGGCATCAGGATAAAGTGGTCTTTCGGTTCAAGCCAGACTTTCTTCCTAAGGTTGTTTCTGCTTTTCATTTGAATCAGGATATTGTTCTTCCCTCCTTGTGTCCTAATCCTAAGAATGACAAAGAGAGGGTTTTGCATTGTTTGGATGTAGTACGCTGTGTTAAGTACTACTTGATTATCACGTCTCCTTTTCGTAAGACGGATGCCTTTTTTGTTGTGCCCTTTGGGCCTAAGAAGGGTTTGGCACAAGCCAAATCTGCCATTAGCAAATGGATACGTCAGGCCGTTACTGCGGCCTATTCTGCTAAGGGGAAAGTTCCCCCTTTTCGTATCACTGCTCTTTCTACTCGCGCCATTGGAGCGTCTTGGGCTTTTCAGCACCAAGCTTCTGTTGAACAAGTTTGTAAGGCCGCCACTTGGTCTTCTGTTCATACTTTTTCTAAGTTTTACAAAGTTGATGTGCGAGCCTCAGCGGATGCTGTTTTTGGCCGCAAAGTTCTGCAGACTGCAGTCATTTAAGTTATGCTTCACCTGGCCTTGAGATGCCCATCCCTTGTGGACACTGCTTTTGGATGTCCCAATCGTGAAGAATTAAAGGTGAAGCGGGGTGTGTGGCACACCAAGAATAATACCATTTTGTGAGTACTCACCTGAAAAATGGGTATTGTTGGTGTGCCACACACCCCGCTTCACTCCCACCCTTTTCGGTATTCCGAATCCTTTATATGGTGAAGCTTTTATTTATATTGGTTTATTTTGAGGTTACCGTTAAGTTACTGGTACCTTGTCTTTCTGCTTTTTGATACACTGGTGATAAATGGGAGGTACCAGGTATATATAGGCCGGAAGGGGGCTCGTTACAAGACTTCCTCTCTGCAAGAGCGTCACCTGGCGGTGAGTAACCCAATCGTGAAGAATTAAAGGTGAAGCGGGGTGTGTGGCACACCAACAATATCCATTTTTCAGGTGAGTACTCACAAAATGGTATTTTTGGATGTGGGGCATCCCTTGTTTGGGATAACGCAGTTCTTGCGTCCCTTGTGCACAATTAACCATTATGCAGCAAACTGGGGCCCAGGCTGCGGCTACTGCCTCTTCTCCTATTCCGCCGTGTCTTGTCCGTACCCCCAGTGATATTGTCATGGGTGGTGAGTCGCATTCTGATTTATGTGCCAGATTGGCTCATCTTGAAGGATTTATGTCTACCTCTGTGGCTAAGAAGGCCTCAGATAAAAGAAAGCATTTGACTCATGCCGTCTTGGCAAGTGAGTTGGACAATTGCGAATTGCTTGATTGGTCTGACCCTTCTCAGTTAGAAGAAGGGGAATTATATGAGGATTCAGATGTTTCTGACGAACAGCAATTTGTTGGTACTGAAAGTGAGCAGGGTGAAGAGAGTGTTGTGGTTACCCCAAAAGCTCTTGCCTAGTTATTTGAGGTTTTTGTTATTACTCTTCCTGAAGTAGTCCCTCTCAAGAGAGGGGAATTCTTTGGAGACTCTAAACCTCTTTTGGAATTTCCAAATCAAAAGCTTTTTGATGATATTATTTTTAAAGAATAGGAGAAGCCTGCGCGGCTTCATGGCATTCTCTTGGGCTGGGACAAAAAATATCCCTTTCCAGCTGATACGGTTAAACTTTGGTCATCACCTCCTGAGGTGGATGCCCCTGTACTTCCTGACTCCACTACACTCAAGGATGGAGAGGACAAACGTATTGATCAAATGGCGTGCCACGCTTTTTCTAGTGTAGGCTCGGCCTTGCGGCCTGTTGGCGCTTCGGCGCTTATGTCGGTGGCTATTAGGTCTGTTGTGAGAGACCTAATGGAATAACTCAGGGCTTGATCCGGCCTCTGATGAGTACGCCGCTCTTAAGCGATGTGAGATGTTTGCATCTTTTGTACTTTCTGCTTTAGATGATTCTCTGCTCATGTGCAGCAGAACCTCTGCCTTGATGTGTAGGCGGCAGTGGGCGGCGGATGTTGTAGCCAAGAAATCGCTTCCAGCGCTTCCGTTTGTGGGATTGCGCCTATTTGGAGAAAAATTGGGTTCTGGAAGTAGTTTCTTCCGGTTGCAAACTGGAATTCGAGTCCCGGCCTCCTCCCAGATTTTTCATGTCCCGGGTGCCGTCAGATCCGGCAATTGCGCAGGGACTGCGGGTAGCAGTAACGAATCTGCGGAAAGGGGTTTGGGGTTTTACTCCAACCTATTCATGGTACCCAAGAAGGACTGCTCTGTTCGGCCTATCCTAGACCTAAGGAGACTCAATCAATTTATCCGTTTTAGAAGATTCCGCATGGAGTCTCTGTGATCAACGATCGATGCTCTCCGTCAGGGGGACTTCATGACATCCATAGACATCAAGGATGCTTATTTGCACATTCCTATTTTCTGGGTCACCAGAGATTTCTCAGGTTCTCGATAGAAGACCAGCATTATCGATTTGTGGCCCTGCCATTCGGCCTTACCTCGGCCCCAAGAGTCTTTACCAAGATGCTGGCAGGAGTGATGGCTATATTCAGGGTCCAGGGCATCCGCATTATGCCTTTTCTGGACGATCTTCTTATCGCGGCCTCATCCCTCGAACAATCAGAGTTGGACGCCAGGATGGTGGTCTCTACGCTAGAGAGGTTCGGATGGGTAATAAGTTACCCCAAATCCTCTCTCTGTCCGTCCAGGGAAATTCCTTTCCTGGGCCTGATTCTGGAATGGTTCTGATTCAGGACTTGATTCGTCTATTCTTGTCCAACCCTCGTCAGTCTATCTGTCTAGGGATGAGACTAGTGGGATTGATGGTAGCTGCATTCGAGGCAGTCTCGTTTGCCCAGTTTCACATAAGGACGCTTCAGCTCTTCCTCTTGGCAAAGTGGGACAGGTGCCCACTATCATTAAATCAGACTTGTCTATTGTCTCCCCACGTTTTGCAGTCCCTTCAGTGGTGGTTAATATCGCACAACCTCCAGAAGGGCAAGTCATTTCTGACTCCGCGTTGGGAACTGGTTACCACGGATACCAGCCTGGTAGGCTGGGGGGGCTTCTGGAAGAAGCATCAGTTCCAAGGATTGTGGGAGCCTCAGGAGGCTCATTCTCCAATCTATGTATTAGAGCTTCGGGCCATACGTCTTGTTCTACTTCGACTGACCCATTTCTTACAGGGTCTGCCAGTTCAGATTCGGTCAGACATCCGAACAGCTGTTGCATACATCAATCACCAGGGAGGGAACTCGCAGTTGGGGTGCCCTCCGGGAAGTGTCTCTGACCCTTCAGTGGGCAGAGATCAATGTTCCCTGCATATCAGCAGTTTACATTCCGGGGATAGAGAATGTGGAGCCAGACTCCCTGAGCAGGGGATGTTCTCGCCAGGGAGAATGGTCTCTCAATCCAAGGGTCTTTCAGTTCCTCTGTCACAAGTGGGGGACTCTACGGTTGGACCTGTTTGCTTCTTGCCACAATCACAAGCTGCCAGCTTTTGTGTCTCTATCCCTGGATCCTCTGGCAGTGGCAGCGGATGCCATGTCTCTGGCCTGGAAGGATCTGTTCCTATATCTGTTTCCCCCATTCTCCATGATCAGCAAGGTGGTGCGCAAGTTAGCACTGGAGGAGGCACCAGCAATTCTGGTGGCGCCAAGGTGGCCAAGATGTCTGTGCTACGCAGACGTCGTAAGGCTGGCAGTGGATCATTTCCATCTGCCTCTTCTTCCAGATCTCATCACTCAGGGTCAACTTTGTTACCCCAATTTACAAATGCTGGCTTTGACGGCATGGCTGCTGAAGTCTACATCTTGATAGAAGAAGGTCTTTCTGATGTGGTTATTCAGACTCTTATTAGAGCTAGGAAGAAGTCTTCTTCTGTCATTTATTACAGGACTTGGAGGTCCTATATTGATTGGTGTGAATCCAGGGCTTTGCCCTGTAGAGTATTTTCTATTCCTAGAATTCTGGAATATCTGCAACGAGGTCTGGATATGGGATTCCAGATTAGTACTTTGAAAGGGCAAGTCTCTGCCTTGGCTATTTTTTTTCAAAGGTCGTTTGCTCTTCATCCTTTGGTTAACACTTTTTTCCAAGGAGTCGCGCATGTGCGGCCTCCCAGAAAGCCTATACTTCCTGTTTGGGACCTTAACCTAGTGCTTTCAGCAATGCAGGCCGCTCCCTTTGAGCCTTTGCATGATATTCCTCTTCCTATTCTTACTTAGAAGGTTGCCTTTTTGGTTGCTATTACTTCTGTCTGCCGAGTTTCTGAACTGGCGACTTTGTCTATTCTAGACCCTTATTTTGAGAGGCATCAAGATAAGGTTTTCCGTTTTAAACCGGTTTTCCTTCCTAACGTGGTGTCTGCTTTCCACCTAAATCAGGATATAGTTCCTCCTTCCTTGTGTCCTAAACCTAGTAACGACAAGGAAAGGGTCTTACATTCTTTGGATGTAGTTCGTTGTGGTAAGTATTATTTAGTTACTACTTCGGCCTTCCGCAAGACGGATGCCTTTTTTGTTGTGCCTTCTGGGCCCAAGAAGGGTTTTGCTCCTGCCAGATCTTCCCTTAGTAAGTGGATACGTCAGGCCATCATTGGGGCCTATATGGCTAAGGGGAAGGTTCCCCCTTTTCGTGTCACCGCTCATTCTACTCGTGCTATTGGAGCTTCCTGGGCTTTTCAGCACCAGGCTTCTGTTAAACAAGTTTGCAAGGCTGCGACTTGGTCTTCTGTGCATACTTTTTCTAAGTTTTACAAGGTTGATGTGCGGGGCTCAGCGGATGCTGCTTTTGGCCACAAAATTCTGCAAGCTGCAGTAATTTAAGTTATGCGTTATTCCTTGGGGATCCCCACCCATTATAGAAACTGCTATTGGATGTCCCAAGTGTCATGAATATTTGGAAGTGGGGTGTGTGACATACTAGGAATAATACCATTTTGTGAGTACTCACCTGTAAAATGGTTATTACGAGTATGTCACACACCCCACTTCCCCCGCCCTTTTTTGTTCTAAGGGATCCTTTATATGGTGATTATTTTCCAACTGTTTTTCAATTATCGAATATAATTTGCTCTTCCTGGTTCTTCACTGCTTTTAAAAAAGACTGAGGATTAGTGGGAGGAACCCAGTACTTATGGACCAGGAGGGGCTCCCTTTTTCCATGTCATCTCTGCAAGATCGCCCTCTACAGGCCGGGTTTCCAAGTGTCATGAATATTTGAAAGTGGGGTGTGTGACATACTCGTAATAACCATTTTACAGGTGAGTACTCACAAAATGGTATTTTTGGATCCTGCTTGAGGAATTGGTGTTGTGATTTCGGATTTTTTGTTTCCGCTTGTCCTGCTGTGTAGGTTCACCACTTTTTTCACTGATTTCATTGCCTCTTTATCTCAAATATAGCCCCAGGATGAGGAAGGAGGTGGAAATCCACAGAATAAAAATAAAAGGTATAAGTGCTTGGTTTTATTTGGCCTAGTCAGGCAGAGGATCCAGGCCTTTGTTTTACTGGCTGCCATTTCTCTCTAAGGGTGGCTCTCTCACTGGGCTAATGAATATTATTTAGTTTGTAGAATTGGCATGTAGTCGGCATTTTAACCTTCTTGGTATTGTCCTGAGGATTCTTGCTCCAACACAACCTTGTACTTTATAGCACATTACTCTAGTTCTTCAGTGCTGTGGCCATATGGCTTTTGATTATTACTGTGGTTTTATAAAGCTGGGGGACTCTTAATGAGTTAACTCTCGTACGAAGGGCAGAGACTACAAGATAAATGGTGTGGTTTCTCCCGGCCTATATATACTTTTGGCTGCCCTCCGCAATCCAGTTTCATTCTTGCCGTTGGACTAGACTGCGTAGGTTGTGGCTAGATTTATTTTCCTCTCCTTTACTCGTTTTTTCCAGCGGAGCAGGGTGATTTAAGGGGTAGTTTTCAGGGTCCTGTGGGCGCTATAGGGTGTCAACTTATTTTTGAAGCTGACCCTCAAGGGCTGGAGTTTCCCACCTAAAGGGACAACCGGCTGCAGGTTTTTGTCTGGTGAGCCTGCCGGGGGGACCATAGGGGTAATATTCCCCTTTGCCTTTTTCTTCTCACATTTTTCATTAAGTAGGTGCTTTCACATATGTCATGGCACCTTTTTCATTTTTGGATTTCGTGCCGTGGAAAGAGGAAGGGGGTCCGCTGGTGATGGGCGGGGCGTGTCCTGTATCAAACAGCAACCAGCATGGCTTCAAGTATTTACGCTGCAGCCGCAGCGGTTAGGAGTCCGGCTGGTGCTCCTCCTTACAGCAAGTGCTGTTGCCGCGCCGCAGATCCACCTGAGGCCTCTTTCTCTCTTTTTTCTATCATGGTTGTTGTGGTCCACCCCTAGGGTCTCAGAGTAGTCACTTGTGACTATCGAGATTCCTCATATACGTCAGTCTTGGGACCTCAGGAATATTAGACTACTACACCATGACTGAGGCATCTGGAGCATCCCGGGTCTGATATTTTAGCAGAAAGGTTTGCTTCTTGTCCTTTGCGCCTACAAACCCGAAGAGCGCAGTCCTGTTTGTTCAGAATGCACTGCCAAGGTGGTACCTACAGATTAAGGAAGCCTCTGTGTCTGCTCACTCGGAACTTACTACGCCTTCGGCAGCTCAGCCTCGCTTTGATAATCCTGGGTTTCTTATCCAGCTTGATATAGCAGAGAGATTGGCTCGCTTGGAAAGCCACTATCTACATGCTAAGGGTCCCTTAGAGTCACCCACCGGTTTCAAGGTTCTTGAAGGCATCAGAGAAATGAAAAGGAGGTGGATATTTATGCTTCCATAGAATCTCAGGAAGATTTTTCAGAAGGGGAACTCACTTCCATTAGGGAAGAGCGTAACCTGGATTCAGGGTCATCTGTACAGGGGTCTCTGTTTAGAGAGCAGATGAATAGTCTGATATCTCCTATTTTAGAAATTTTGGATATCCCAGTCCCTAAAGTCCCTAAGAGGAAAAAGGGAGATCCGTACAAAGCAATAAAGCAGAAGCAACTTTTTCTCGAGCAGACTCATTTTACCAGACTTCTCCAAAAGGAATGGGAAAAGCCAGACAAGCTCCCCACAATTCCTAGAGTCCTGCATACTAAATACGCCCCCCCCCCCCCCCCCGCCAGGGGGTTGATCCAGTTTTAGGACTTTCTAATAACACTATTAATCCTATTTCTGACAGTGCTTCCCTAAAAGATCCAGTGGATATGTATCTGGATCAGGTGGGCAGACATGCTTTTTCTATGGTAGGGTCAGCCAGCCTTTGCTGCAGCCATGGCAGGCAGAAAGTTGTTACAACAGTTGTGTTCTCAAACTTGTTCTGGTCACTCTCGTAATGTATGCTCTCAGTTGCTCTCAAGTCCAGCATGGAAATTTCTAGGTATGTAATTTCCTATATGGATTATATGGTCAGGCTAAATGCTAGAGCAGGGGTACTCAACCACTTCTTGTAAAGGTCCCTTTAAAGGCATCCGCTGAGAGGTGAAGGTCCGGGCAGAGTGCTGTCGCGGGGCTGAATAATTAAAAATGAACACACTGGGGGAGGGGCTATAGATTCCCCAGTAAAATAGGATTGGATGGAGTAAAGAGACCGAGAAACAAAGTTTGTATGTACCCTGCAATCAAGAGGAGGCAGCTCTGAGCACAGCAACACAGAAGCAACTGAGTGCAGGGCTGTCATGGCAGGGGTCTGGAAATCTGGCATCGAGGTCCGCATTCGGACCCCGGTCCGCCAGTTATCACTGCGCTAGAGGTTTGGCTCTGTTAGTGGCTCTGAGGCATAATTAACCACTTAAGCAGTGGTCGGCAGTGCAACTTCCAAGAGAACCCTTATCGGGTTTCCCTTTCTGGGAAGGGCGTCTGTTTGGGGAGCATAAGGGGGCCTTCACCCTGTCGGGTGGGGGGACAGCTTCTGTCTTCTGCCCCCATTTGGAGGCTCCATGTAATCGATGCCTGTATACAGGAGATGGTTTCTTCAGGTTACAAGATCGAGTTCGGAGCCAGACCTCGTGGAAGGTTTTTTCTGTCAAGGGTATCTGGGAAAAGCAGACGCATTGAGATTCACTATAGCTCACCTGTTGCAGCTAGGAGTAGTCTGTCACGTTCCCCCTTCAGAGAGAGGTCTCGGATTATACTTGAATTTGTTTATAATCCCCAAGGATGGTTCTGTGTACGCCCAATATTAGACCTCAAGGGCCTCAACAGTTTCATCCGTTTTGAAAAATTTTGCATGGAATCCTTAAGATCCATAATGGAAAAACTTCAGCCGGGGGGATTTTATGACCACAGTGGATATACCTGTTTTATCCCTAGCTTTCCAGGTCATCACAGGTTTTTGTGCTTTGCAGTAGATGGCCTACACTTTGTGGCTCTGCCTTTTGGCCTGTCTTCAGCCCCATGGTTGTTTACCTAAGTTCTGGCAGGTCTCATGGCCCTTCTAAGGAACCAGGGGATATAAATATTCCCTTAGTTAGACAATCTTTTATTCAAGGCCCCATCATTTCGAGAGGTCTTGAGAGATACAGAGACTGTATTAAAGAGGACCAAAACCAACTCTGTCTTAGACTCCAGGGCAGGCATGCCCACTCCCCCCCTGAGGCATCCCGATCATGGGTGCCCCGCTGTGTGAAACCCCCCCAGGTCGCTCAAAAACTCACCTGTCTTCCTGGTCCAAGGGCACATGCGCCAGCATCCCCGCTATCCCTTTTAGCAGGGCCTGTGCAATTTGTGAATGGCCGCCATGGGGACGCTCCCTGTTGAAGGGTAGCGGGGGATGCTGTCAACAGCATGCTCGGATTCAACTTGCATTAAACTAACTCCTGAACGAAGGGGCTCAAGCAGATCCAAGCATGTTGATTGGACGAGTGGCCGCGCCGTAGGACCAGGAAGAGGTGAGTTCGTTCAGAACCTGAACGAACTGCGTGAAAAAACCTGGGGGGTTTCACACAGCGGCACGCCCAGTTGGGGTTGCTCTGGGGGCAAGCACCAGAACCCTGTATAGACAGAATCTTGGGTTTTGTTCCACTTTAATGACTTTGGAATGCTTTTGCTGTAGTCAGTTATCCAAAATCGCATATAATTCCCTCAAGAGTTCTCTCCTTCCTGGGAATGATGCTAGACATGGCTCGCGCCATCCCTTCCGGGATAGAAGAGACTCTCACTTCAGGTCAGGGTACAGACTCATTCAAACCTGCCCTCACCAGACGAACTGTCAAGAAATGCGTTTATTGGGCCTGATGGTATCTTGCTTCGAGGTGGTGCCTTTTACACAGTTTCACACAAGACCCCTGCAGGTGGAAAAGCTCTCGATCTGGGATCGAACCACAGAGACTCTTGATCACCCCCTTTGCATGACACATTCAGCAAGGCAGTCTCTAGCCTGGTGGGTAAATACCCAGTCTCTTCAGGTGGGCAAATCCTTTCTTCCTGTACAATGGAAGATGGTCACCACGGATGCCAGTTTAACGGGTTGGGGGGGGTCTCAGGTGTCATGGGGTCACAGATGATCCAGGGACAGTGGGGGCCAGGGAAGAGCAGATTTCCAATAAATATCCTGGAGCTCAAAACGATTCTACTGTCTTTTACACATTGGACCTCCGAGCTGAGGGGTCAGGATTCTATCCGACAACCTGACGGTGGTGGCATATATCAATAATCAGGGGGGCACTAGAAGCAGGAGAGCTCTCAAGGATGTGTGCAGGATCTTACTCTGGGCTGAGAAACATGTTCAATGCATCTCTGTGATCCACATACCAGGAGTGGACCACAAGCAAGCCGATCATCTAAGCAGGGCAGTATTGCATCAGGGAGAATGATCCCTCAGTCAGAGGATTTTTCAAGCCCTATGCATGCGCCCTGGGGGCTCCCAGGTGTGGATCTCTTTGCATTCTGCCACAATCGGAAGGGTACAAGATTTGTATCCCGGTCCAGGGACCCTCTAGCTAAACAGGTGCACTGACCCTGCCTTGGTCAGCATTCAGGCTTCTCTGTGTTTCCTCCCATTCTACTTTTAGGTCGAGTACTAAAAAAAGATACCCTGGGAGGGAATCCCAACCATTTTGGTGGCACCCCGTTTGCCAAGGAGAAGCTGGTTCTCAGACATAGTAAGAATGTAGAAAGGCGATCATTGGCGGCTACCCGACGATCCAGATTTCCTCACACAAGGGCCTTTATGGCACCCCAATTTACGAGTACTTGCTTTGAGAGTGTGGCTATTGAAACCTCCATCCTGTCAGAAAGAGGTTTATCTGCTGGGGACATTAGAACCATGATTCAAGCCCAGAAGCAGACTTTATCAAAGGTTTACGAGATTTGCATTTGTCTGGCGGGTCTTTATCGCTTGGTGTGAATCCAGAGGTTTGGCTTGTAGGTCCTTCTCAGTCTCCAGAGTTTTGGAATTTTTTTTTAGAAGGGTCTCAGTGAGGGTCTTCAATTGAGCACCCCAAAGGGACAGATATCTGCATTGTCCATTTTACAGAAACCCATTGTTGAAAATAAAATTATAAGGACATTTTGGCAAGGGGTCATGTGCGACCTCCACGAAAGCCTCTTCTGCCTATCTGGGACCTGAACTTTTATCAGCCCTTTGGGGTCCTCCCTTTGAACCACTGGCAGAAGCGTCACTAAGGGTAATGACACTTAAGGTCATCTTCCTAGTTGCAATAACCTCTGTCCGACGGTTTCTGAGTTAGCAGCCTTATCGGTTAAACCTCCTTATTTAGTTCTGCACAAAAACAAAGCTGTCTTCCGTTTTAGACATGATTTTCTTCCTCAGGTGGTCTCCTTCCATCCTAACGAGGAGGTGGTTTTACCCTCCTCATGTCTTTCTCCGGTCAGCCATAAGGACCGGAGCAGCCACAATCTCCTTATGGCTGCTCCGGTCAGTCCTTCACTCCTTAGATGTAATGAGAGCCCTTAAATATTATATCTCTGCTACTCGGACCTTCCGTCTGACTCCTTATTTATTATATTTGAGGTGCCACGGAAAGGTCTACCAGCAGCAAAGTCTACGATCAGCCGATGGATTAGACAAGTGGTGATAAGGGCCTACATATTCAAGGGGAAGAATCCTCCTTTTTGAGTTATGGCCCACTCTACACAAGCTATCGGAGCCTCCTGGGATTTGCAGCACCAGGCTTTGGTAGAGCAGGTATGCAAGGCTGTTACTTGGTCTTCAGTCCCTACATTACCAAATTTTATGAGGTAGACGTTAGAGCCTCGCAGATGGCTCCTTTGGTAGAAAGGTATTACAGATGGTAGTAAGCTCTTCAGCTAAGGTTTGATTCTTACAATGGCTTACTTTTCACATAGAGGAATAAGATCAACACCCTGAATTAAATGCACTGCTTTTGGAGGTCCCAGTCGTTTCTGGCTTCCTGACGCCCTGGAGTGGAATATGAGAGAAACTACAATTCTGTGATTCTCACCTGTAGCATTGTTTTCTCTCGTCTTTCACTCCAGGGTGTCAGGCCCTCCCTGTCTGCTAAGCTACTATATCCATTTCTCGGATGCCACAGTCCTAGTGGAGCTTGTAAATAGTTGATCAGCAGTAGAAGAAAAAATAATAATTTATAAGAGAGGAAAATGAAAAAAAAAAGAGAGGAACAGAGGATCTTTTCTCGTCTCTCCTTGATTTCCAACTTAACGTGAGGCCACTTAAAAATGCCTTATCCACCGGGCGGGGACTTCTACTGCTTCTACTACTTTTAAATGATTGGATTATGGAGGGGAGCCAGAAGTATATATAGGCTAGGGCCTAGCCTTCGGGCGAAAATTAACCCATTAGTTTCTGACTTCCTGATGCCCTGGAGTGAAAGAAGAGAGAAAACAATTCTACAGCAGAATTTTATTTTTCATTCTAATCCCATTATCAGCTTTTTTCATTATAGTAGATCAGTTAATTCAACAGATTTCTGCAGCCATAACCATAGTGTTTCTTCTTTATGCCAGCGTGCAGTGGAAAGTCATCAATTCAGTTTTAAAAGAAAGACGCGATAACCTTGTTGTTATGGCAACAGGTAAGCCAAGTCACCTTCATTTTTTTTAATGTGTGCTCCTAGCTATGCATTATTTTACAGATGTGGTATTGGACTCAGGCCACATAAATTGTAATTTTATATTTGCGCACCTACAAGGGCTATAAAGGGATTGTCTAGTCCAGCCCCCAAAAATGTTGTTACTCATCTTTTGTCCAGCTCCACCACCTGGTTCCGCTGGTATACAGCTTACCGAGATCATAGATTGAGCACCGTGTGGTTCTCTTCCATTCAGGATAGCAACTATTGACTTGTCGCGTTTACACCCTGCAGCACGCCCACTGCATTCATCTGCATGACCCTGCTTTGGCACAGCCTCCTTTTGTAGCAATGAATGGAGTGTGCGTGCTGCAGGGTGTAAAGGTGACACGTCATTAGTCGCCATCTAGAATCAGAGGACCTGTGGCGCTGTTCTGGACAAAAGGGGAATAGCACTGTTTTTTTATTTTTGACTGGACAATCCCATTAATATACCTGCCCAGAAGCTGTGTGTATATATGTGTTTAAAAGCTAAATTTGTAAAGGGCGATAAACAGACAATTTTGTTTAACTGATTTAAGCCTGTGAACTTAAGTAAAGTAATGCAAGGAGAGTATTTCCCATTAAACTTTATTTCCTCTGAGGTGTGTGGAGTTTGTTTATTGGTTGATGGCAGATCCAGATCCCTCTGGTGCCCATGTGTTCCCCCTATTTTTTAAGTTTTTATGTCAGAACCTCAGCTAAGTCAGGGTATGCACTGTAGGATTTTTCTGTACCCCTATAGATGAGGGTGGAACATTGTGGGCACGCTCTCTTCTTTCCTGCGTCCCGCCATATCCAGTGTAGGTCCTGGCCGGGTGCCAGGCTCCTTACACAAGAGCTCCAAGGTATCGTGTTCCCTGGCAGGTGACAGTACAGGGGAAGTCAGACAATGAGCGCTGCTGTGGAAAGCATGACGCCATCCTTAGGTGTCCTAAATGGCGCTAGAACGCTGGAGAAAGAGCACCTGGGTTTTTCACTGTGTGCTGAGCAGAAAGGAGAAAAACAGCAGAGAGACTTGGGAAAAGATTGACGACAGCGAGGGAGCAGCAGTAGTATTAAAGGGCACCAACCTAAATTCAGCAACATTAACCAACCCTTACCCCAGGGCGGTTAATGGTGCAGAGGAATCTAGGCTCCTAGTAAATGACCTTATGTTATTCCCTTTCAGGCTAAGGAGGAATAAGGATGTTAAGGAGCCTGTGACCCCTAATGAAGTTAAAGACAGACCCTTATCTATATCCTGCCATAACTGTCAGATGCCCCTACCCAACAACTGAAGCAATCAGTTATGTACAAGTTGTCTCCAGAATGCAGTTACGCCTAATCTTAATCCCCAGTTTTTTGGGGTGCCAGAAAGGCGGAATGGATAGCACATTTGCTTCAAGCAAATCCAAGCTGGATCACTTTTACTTGCCTGCCAGGCTCCCACCCCAGCTTACCCAGGGGACAGGGTGTTGCCCGGGTCAGTGGTTCGGAATTAGGTGGGTCATCCGGGTGATCCCATGTTTTCCTCCCAGGGCGAGTGTGTCAGATGATGAAGAGTTAGCTTCTTCAGACGAATCTAGTCACTCCTGCCACACAGAACCATCAGCTATAATGGAGATAACTGGCAGTTCTAGATTTAGGGTTGTGGTAGAAGACACACCTGATCTCATTCAGACTATCTATACTATGCAAAAAATTGAAACCCCCACCCAACCTTTGTCTCTTAAGGATTCCTTATGTCAGAGCTTTAAGGATCCTAAGACACCTAGTTTTTTTCGTCCATGACTATTAAGGAGATGGTTTCAAGGGAGTGGAGGAACCCAGAAGCCAGGTTGTTCTTCCCAAAATCTTTAAAACTCATGGGACAAGAATCAAGCCTCCCTGGATCAGTTAGTCACCCTACCAGAACAGGTAAGGGAAAGTCTAGGGTGGTGGACAGGGTCACAGAATGTGGCAGGCAGGAAGCCTTGGCACCAGATAGAACCCATAGTGGTAATGACAGAATGGCAAGTCCATTTGGCTAGGGTGCTCATTGCCAAAGGCAATACCTTCAAGAGAGGTGGACAAGAGATCTGGGGAACTTTTCAGATTGACCAAATCCCTGTTGGAGAGCCTGGAGGGGAATGTTAGGTCCATCCACATAAAAGGAAACTTAATTGTAGAGGTAGACGTCTTAAATAGAGTATGACTAGACCAGGGAGATTAAGTACTACATCAGCAGGTGTTTGCCCAGATAGTGACTTGGTGGGGGCAGACAAATTTGTTTGCAAACAACCGGAACACCAAGTGCTGGAAGTATTTCTCCCTCAGGAGGGATCTGATGGCTTGGGGTCTGGATGCATTCAGCTGTCAGTGGGGGAGAGTTCAACCTTTGTTCTGCATTCCGCTGATGAGGCTGTTTACCGCTATTCAGGAAGATCAAACAAGAGCAAGCCAGGGTTTTCTTGATTGTGCCACATTGGGTCCAGGAGACTGTGGTTTTCCCTCCTGTCACGTATGTCAGTAGAGCCTCCATGGCTTCTGCCAGAAATTACCAGGGCCCAATTCTCCATCCACAGGTCCAGTCCCTAATGTTAGCAGTATGAACCCTGAATGGGTCTTCACATTGAGTTATTTCCACCATACTGGAAAGGAGAAAGTTAGTGACACAAAAATCTACTGTAAGGCATCCTTCACCTCAACCCGGTCCTTAAGGACAGAAGAGGTAGCTTCAGTTTTAGAATTTCTACAGGAAGGTTATGAATGAGGCCTAGCCTTAAGCACCCTTAAGGTTCAGACTTCTACCCTTTCAGCCTTTTTGTAGGACCGTCTTAGAGACGATCCTGTTGTGGATAGATTTTTCATAGCCATTTCTAGGAAACAACTCTTAAAGGCCAAAATGTTTCCCAGTTGGAATTTGTCTTTAGTTCTTTAGGGACTAACGTTACCCCCTTTTGAACCCATTAAAGATGCAACATTAAAGATATCGTTAAAGATTACTTTCATCCTAGCAATTTCATTTGCCAGGCGAGTTAGCGAACTGCAGTGGCCCTGTCTATTAAAGAACCCTACCTCAGAAAGTTACCAGACAGACTTCTTTTAAGACTAGATTCTTTATATTTACCTAAAATGACCTCAAACTTTCACACAGATCAGGGGGGTGGGTCCTTAGAGGCCCTTGGATGCCAGTAAGCTGGTTCTCCTGTATTTGCAGATTACAGCAGAATGGAGAAAGTCAGATCATTTATTGGTCTGCTTTGGGGGAAGAGCAAGGGGTTGCAGGCATCTAAGTCATCCATGGCGATGTGGATCAGATATGCTATATAGCTCTGGCCTATCAAGCAATGGGTGCGCCGCCCCCCTCAGGTATTAGTCCATTCCACTAGGGCATTGTCAGCTTCTTGGGCTTATAATAGTGGCATCTCTTGGGAGGAAATATGTAAGGCCGCCACCCGGTCTTCACCACACACCTTCCACCCTGAAGTTGGACGCTGTGTGTTTGCTTGCCTCCCATGGCTAGCCTTCCTGGAGGACGCCTGGGGAAAAGTTAGTCTTACCGGTAACGGTATTTCCAATAGTTCTCCATGACGACGTCCTACACCCCACCCTATTTTTTCGTCTCTATTCTGGCTTGGTTACACGGGTGTTACTACTTTCCTGTCTTTTTCTCTTCTGGTCTTGGATTTTTTTCCTGTATGATTGCCTAAAAGACTGAGGGCATGGAAGTCTAGGTTTCTTGGTAGCAGCAATGGAAGCAGATCCTTAGGCTCAGTTCCGGACCAGACCACTACATCTATTTATTCTGTCAAAATTGGGCAGAGCTCAATAGGGTCTTTGGGCAATGTTTGCAATCTACTAAACTAACTGAAGTTTGTATTCGGCTTCAACTGCTTCCTTTGACTGTGGGACAATTTCTCCTTCCTGTTCAGTTGCAAATTATTACCACAGATGCCAGCCTTGCCGGATGGGGCAGAGTCCTGGAGAACCAGTCAGTACAGGGACTATGGTTGGTCGATGAATCGGATGTTCATGTTCTGGAGCTGAAAGCAGTACTACTTTTGCTCAGTCACAGGTCCAGGATGCTTTTGGGTCATCCGATTCGCACAGTCAGTCAGACAATGTCACGACACTGTTGTATGATTCTTGGAAACCTTTTCATTGTTCTGGTTTTGGCCTGGCGTGTTAGCCACATTCTAATTAGGCAAGCAATAGATACTGTACCTGTTGGATTTAGATATGGGTCAATCAGAGATCACCTGTGTTATTGAAGCAGTGGAGACTGGTGGACAGATTTGCTTGAGGCAGTTGAAAGGCGAGACAGATTTGCTTGGGGCAACTGGAAGGAGATACAGAGATGGCCTTTGGGAGCTGAAGGAGACAGGCCTTTTGGGCAGCAGACGATGATGACCGGGCCTTCTGTAGACGATGAGAGACAGAACTGCTCTTTCTGGATAGACTTCGCCATCTTGTATTGCCATGATGAGGCCAGCAGATTTCTCCCCCCAGATCATTTAAACCAGAGGCGTAACCTTTTACCTTTTTGCATTGTCTATATATGTTTTTGCTTTTGCCCTCTTTAACCAAAACACAGGATTTTGACTATCCCAGGTTTTGGTCCTTGGCCTGCTTTGTGAACCCCCCCCCTCCCCCCAGGTTACCCACTCCAACTCGCTGTTCCTCAGTCCTACAGCGCATGCACGGCCTACGGTCCAATCAGCGCACTCCACTGCACTCCTCGACACAAACCGTCTAGTCTAACCAAAGGACTATACTCCAACCGAGTTTACCCGTGCGCACCAGTAGCCATGTCCCTGCTACCTTCTGACAAGAAGCGTGCCCACGCCAGCTGTTTAAAAATGCCTGGCATGGGTGTGCACCCTGATAGAGGTATAATGGGGTTCTGCTCGCGCATGCGCCGTTTGGTAGGGACCCGGGTCGCGGCCAGACATTTGGGACCTGAGGTGTTTCACACAGCGGGGCATCCCGAATCTACTATCCACACTATAAAAGTGACCCTCTGGTGCCCAATGAAGACCCTGGGTCGCGGCCCGAGGTGAGCAGCTTTTTTTTGCCGCAAGCAGGGAGAAACGTCAGGCCTGTGAATTTTACATGGCTGGTGTTTAACGGTTGGAGAGGCAACCAAGTAAAATTCACGGCTTGGTGTGAGTGAAAACTACGTATCCAGCATGTCTACAGAAACAGTCCGAGGCGGAAGGGGGAGTTCCCGAGTCCCCGGGACTAGTGTGGCGGGGGAGTGTTCAGAGGGCTAGGGGAGAGTGTTGGGTGCTGTTTTACTTACCTAGCCCCCCTCACTACAACAAGTTTTCTCTCTCCTGGGGAAGACGTGCCAGGGAGTGGCGGCTAGAGTGGTGTCCGCAGCTGAAAATAAATCAGGGCGGTGAGGAAGTAACCATGCTCGTCCGGCCCATCTGGCCCTTCCTGCTCGTTAGACCCTGTCCCCCCCCACCCCGCCAGGATGGCAGTCGCCACCGGGCCCCACAGGGATGTGTCCTCTAACGCCGGAGATGCCATCCCCGTCTACTTGTCGAGATGCCACTCTTACCCCACCTGCCTGATCACTGACACCCACTCCAACATCCGGCTAACGTCATGCCCACCTACCCACCCACCTGCCTGTCAGTCATCATGCATGCCCACCTACCCTCCCGCCTGCTTGCATGCCCACCTACCTTCCATCATGGCCACCTAGCTACCCACCCACCTGTCTGCCATCATGCCTATCTACCTGCCTGCTCACCTACCTAACTAATCACACGCCTGCCAGCCTTCATTCCTGCCTACATGCCCACTCATCCATCTGCAATCATGATCATCCACCCACCTGCCTCATGCCCACCTATCCACCTTCTTCCTGCCCTTCTACCCACTTGCCTGCCTGCATGCCCACCTACCTGCCTCACTGTCCCATCCATCCGCCCAAGCCACCCACCCCAACCGTCCAGCCAACCGATCCCCCCCACCCACCTGTCCATCTGCCCACCCGCCTACCTAACCCACCCACCTGTCCGTCATGCCCGCCCAACCCACCCACCCGCCTGTCCGTCATGCCCGCCCAACCCACCCACCCGCCTGTCCGTCATGCCCGCCCGACCCACCCGCCTGTCCGTCATGCCCACCCGCCTGTCCGTCATGCCCGCCCGACCCACCCGCCTGTCCGTCATGCCCGCCCGACCCACCCGCCTGTCCGTCATGCCCGCCCGACCCACCCGCCTGTCCGTCATGCCTGCCCGACCCACCCGCCTGTCCGTCATGCCTGCCCGACCCACCCGCCTGTCCGTCATGCCCGCCCGACCCACCCGCCTGTCCGTCATGCCCGACCCACCCGCCTGTCCGTCATGCCCGCCCGACCCACCCGCCTGTCCGTCATGCCCGCCCGACCCACCCGCCTGTCCGTCATGCCCGCCCGACCCACCCGCCTGTCCGTCATGCCCGCCCGACCCACCCGCCTGTCCGTCATGCCCGCCCGACCCACCCGCCTGTCCGTCTGCCCGCCCGACCCACCCGCCTGTCCGTCATGCCCGCCCGACCCATCCGCCTGTCCGTCATGCCCGCCTGTCTGCCCGCCTATCCGTCTGCCCGCCTAACCCACCCGCCCGCCTATCCGTCTGCCCGCCCAACCCACCCGCCCGCCTATCCGTCTGCCCGCCTAACCCACTCACCCGTCTGCCCGCCCACCCGCCCGTCTGTTTGTCTGCCCGCCCGCCCGCCCAACCCACCCACCCGTCTGTTTGTCTGCCCGCCCGCCCAACCCACCCACCCGTCTGTTTGTCTGCCCGCCCAACCCACCCACCCACCGACCCGTCGGCCCGCCAAACCCACCCACCCACCGACCCGTCTGCCCGCCCAACCCACCGACCCGTCTGCCCGCCCAACCCACCGACCCGTCTGCCCGCCCAACCCACCGACCCGTCTGCCCGCCCAACCCACCAACCCGTCGGCCCGCCCTACCCACCCACCGATCCGCCCTACCCACCCACCGATCCGCCCTACCCACCCACCGATCCGCCCTACCCACCCACCGACCCGCCCTACCCACCCACCCGTCGGCCCGGCCAACCCATCCCACCCACCCGCCCGTCTTCCCGCCCAACCCACCCGCCCGTCTTCCCGCCCAACCCACCCACCCACCCGTCTTCCCGCCCAACCCACCCACCCGTCTGTCCGTCTAACCCGTCTGCGCAAGCCACCCACCCGCCCATCTGCCCGCCCAACCAACCAACCCACCCACCCGTCTGTCCATCTGCGTCTGGTTTGTGCTTTTACAATAGATATGCAGAAGTAGCTTAGGAGGTATCATAACATCAACATGTTTTTTAGGATGACTTTCGCAGAATACTACTTTTCGTTATAATGGGATATAATAAGTGATCCAAGGATATAGGATAGGATATGTAAGTGATTCAAGTATGTTTTTTTTGCCTGGACTTTAATCTGTGTTTTTAAATGCAAGCCATAATCTAAGGATCAGTACATTTTTTTTTTTTTTTTTTAATAGGATATGGAAAAAGCTTGTGCTACCAGTTTGCACCTGTTTATACCTCTGGCATTGGAATTGTCATATCTCCTCTTATTTCGCTCATGGAAGATCAAGTTTTGCAGCTAGAGTAAGTGAATAACGTATGTAACATTATCAGACATTGTTGTAATTGAACACCACTAGAGAATGGCTTGGAAACTGAAAATAGCCTTATCTGTTTTAGGGAAGAAACAATGTCTATCTGTCAACAAACCATTGCAGTAATACATTTTGATAACTTGTTTTCCTGCGTAGGCTAACTTTTCTCATATGTGTGTGCCTTGAAGCCCCTTCAATCAGGAGACTGCCACATGCTCAGCATTCAGCATCCCTAAAGAGGATGAATTTGTGTGACACAAATATGGGTATCGTCCTGTGATCCCCTCAAGATTACATTGCCATATTATAGCAGGGGCAGCTGTCAGACTTACGCCTTCGAGGGAAGGTTGGTTGTGCAATGAGTTAAGCTTACTTCTCAAGGAACTTCCCATGGAGCTTACCTGCTCATGGGTCAGCCAGGACACCTAACTGATGCCTAGAATTGGTGGGCTGACACCTTAAAGCCTACTTTAGTAACCAAGAGCTACCTAGGGCCCTTATGCTTGTCCACAGCAAAAAGAAAAATTATGTAATCCTAATCAGTTTTCCACTATATCCAAAACTAAAAGAAAACTACGCTTTTGTCTGTGCTCCATCCAGGGATGCCAAACCTGCATGGGATGGCCTGCTTACTTTATCACTGCTCTCTGGATCTGGCCAGTGGGTGGGGTGGCCTTTGTACAGGCAGCTTCCCGATCACAGCATGGGGGTGGCAGTAAGGTAAGGATGTCGTTTTATGCTCTATATGGCACCACTGGTCTCAGGTCTCTGGAAAAGTCCACGAAAATTAACTTATCACTTGCAAAAGTACACTTTTATTAAAAAGGTTTCTCTTGTTCAGCTTATTTGTTGTAGATATTTAATGCATTTGTAAAAGAACTGTTAAAGTGTTTTACAGAGGAGTTATAAATTGCTCACATGCATTTCTTTTAAATTCCAGAATGTCAAACATTCCTTCATGTTTTCTCGGTTCTGCGCAATCCAAAAATGTTATGCAAGATGTAAAGGCGTAAGTATATTTTTTATATTTTTTGCTAAAAAATGATGACAACAAAATGTGGAGTATGTCCTAAACTGGAACACCAACCATTTTTCACAAGATTGGTGGTGTTCGGAGCGCAGGCGAGTGCCCCTCCTGGATCCTGCCCCCCAGAGAAATTGAGCATTCTGGTTGGCCGCCATGGTCTCCTGGTTGCTGGTACTCATTTTTGACTTTAGGTCCACTTGAAAACAAAGAGCACAGTGTGAAAGGAGCATTAGCTATTGCATTTATATATAATACTGTTTCAACACTTAAGCCATGGCAGTTTAATCACTCCTCACAGATTTAAACCTGCAAATGTAGTCCACTCCTTATACCCATTCTGTCATTGACCCCCAAACTTGCAGGTCATGATGATAGATAATGCTGACTGTGCAAAACAGTATTTTGTAAGGGTCTGCAGATAAATGCTCACTGACCCGCACTGACCACACATACTGTACTGCCCCAGTGCCAACAGCTAGCTGACAATCGGCCTCTTCTGGCTGGCTTGCTAAAACTGTATAAGTAGAATGCAAGCAAGAACTTTATGGAAGTAGGATGCTTTGCATTTAAAAAGCCAGTTGGAGGACTAGTGAAACCTCCAGAGAAAAACACAGCAAACCCATTTACTTTTTCTTATTACTACAGATTTGGGTTATTTTCAAAATGTATATGTTATAATGAAATGAGCTTTAAATCTTAATTCATGAAATGGGAATATAATTTTTTGCAGAGGCAGAATTAAAGTGATTTACATGACTCCTGAATTCTGTTCCAGTGGTATTTCACTTCTTCAGGATCTCGACCACAAATACGGTATTGCAGAATGCCTTCTCTAACTTTTTCATCATATTCATAATATTCTGCCATTTCTGAATATGCCTTGCTATATGCATTGTCGTTTTTTCATTACTACTACTGTTTGTGAAATGCTGTGCTTAGATTTAATCTTTTTACTGTAATAACACGTTACTCATGATACTACTTTAAAGGTATTACTCTTATTGCTGTTGATGAAGCACACTGCATATCTGAATGGGGTCATGATTTCAGAGCTGCCTACCGAACTCTGGGTTCACTCAAGAAAATGCTTCCTTCTGTAAGTATGTTTACATATTTTTTGCCATTCTGTTTTCAATGTGCAGCTTCTTCCTCAGTGTCTGAATATTCAAAGTGTCTTTATGATTATGTATATGTATGCCATTTCTAGCTAGGAGTGGTACGTGCAGGGGGGTTTTGTTGCCTGTTTAGGAATAGACTTATTGGAGGAGTCCTCAATATTTAGCCCGGCTCCAGAGATTTTGTAATGGTCTTACTGACATTATTAAAACAGCAGCCACTTAATTGCCTGGTCATTGAGAATGGGTTTTCAGGCTGGAATTTTTTTGTCAGAAATCACCTCTCAGCAGGTTTCTTGTCACATGGCTCACTGAACATTAAGGCAGATAATTGAGACTTTAGAACAAGGAAGTGTCCTAACGCCAGAATACTTGTTAAAAACCATGTGGATAAAAAGTATATGAGTGTTGGAGGAATGGTCTCTTAACCAGGGTTTTTTTTTTGAACACCCAGTGTGATGGGTGAGGTCTGACAGGTGTGGATGTGTTTGCATCCTCCAAAGTAATGGCAAATGCATTCATAGGCGGGACCTGGGATCTACTGGTTCTTGCAGCTGATGCGCTGTATGTCAGGGGTTTTTGTATATTTTCCAGGTGAATCTGGGAAGCAGCACCAGAGATGGAAATGCAAAGCATAATGATTATCGGCCAGTCCACTATTATAGAAGCGTCCCGGGCAACCCTGGTTTGCTGATCATGATGATGGGGCCCATCATGATCCCTGCTGCATCAAAGTGATCTTCTGGCCATGGGCTAGTGTTCTTGAAATGAATGGCCTGTTATTCACAGTCATTCCTACTATAAGTAAAAGTAGGAAGATCTCCATAGGCCATGAATAGCTTACTTCAGGTCTCAGGAAACCATTCTAGGTAAAGTGCCATACACAATCAGTAATCCTAACCAATCTGCTTTCTCTGGGCTGCGACAACCACATCTGTGCATCCCTCTCTTCGCCTGCAAACATCTGTGTTCACCAGGCAATAGTGCACAAATAGTCTCTGCCGATGGCCGCACGAGATATATCGCAAAAGGGGGGGACCAAGGGAGTAATTCTGCCCAAGTTTATTTGTTGTTGCTCAATTCTGGCTAAGGAAGGGGGGCTGGAATGTCTCTTTTACTACAGTCAATTCTTTTTCTCCAGGTCCCTGTAGTGGCTTTGACAGCTACTGCTAGCCCTTCAATCCGTGAAGACATTTTGAAATCCCTGAATTTGCGAAATCCACAGGTAACCTGTACCAGTTTTGATCGTCCTAATCTGTATCTGGAGGTTGGAAGAAAAACTACAAACATCTCCAGAGATCTTCAACAGTTTCTTATTAGAAGATCAGGGTAAGCATTGGATATTAGCATGTAGTGTCATTAAGGTTTGCCAATTGACCAAATCAGTTGGAAGTATACTTCCCTTCCAGCTGCTGAATGTGAGATTTATTGAAAGACTTCATTTGAATCGCGATTTCCTATTGAGCAAATGCAATTGCACCAAAACCTGCACTTGCATGTATGAACGGACCCATAGGTAAGCCCATAGGCAGCTGTGAAGGGTTCCTTCGAATGAAGCTGGGAGGAGGCACTGTTGTGAGTGTTTCCTATGTAGAAGGATTGGAACTACTGTGCATTTCTGACTTCCAATCTCTTCTCATTATTGCACTTAATCATGGAGGATCTGGAGTTGCTCCTGTATAACAGAGAAATAGGTCAGTGGTCAGAGCATCCACAGGGCAGACAATTTGCAAAGCAACATGTACGTTATCAGACAAATTGTTAGAAGCTTGGAACCTTCTGTCTGAACTAGATTATATATCAATAGAGGGAAAGTGTTTTTTTGTGTGTGGGTCTGCAATCTCCTGGTTAGCCGAGTATAAAGGGACAATTCAGGCAAAAAAAATTAACATAAATCCTCACCTTTACTCACTCTGCTTTTTCTTCCAATCCATTCCAGGCACTCCTTACGCTTGGGATTACCTCCTTGCTGATCACGTGACTGCAAGAAAGAAAACAGGTGTGGCCCCTCCCGGCCCATAAGTAGCAGCTGCCTCCTCACCAAGATCAGTTTTTCTTTCTTGCAGTGGCAAGTGACTGTAAAGGTTGTTCAAGAGATTAGCTCTCAAGGATTGGCAGCAAGCGGGGGACTTAACCCTGTCGGCTCTCTGGGTAGCCTTATTCCCACGGATCCCTCAAGACCCAAGTTTATGCCTCCACAGCGTTGGCTGTTTTGGGGTCCGTGAAGGTAAGGTGGAAGCGCCGGGGTCTTGGGGCGCTTACAGAGTGTATATGCTCTGGGCTGCAGGCTTTTTTGAAAAGCAAGTCAGCCGCAGGTTTTTCTCTGAGGAATGTTTTTTATTTTTTACCCAACCCTTCCTTCTTCCAGTTAGGTAGGTTTTTATCTTAAAAAAAAAAAAGAAAAACATTTTTGGATTTTTTTTTTTTTTTTATGTATGCCATTAACCCTTTTGTTGCCAAGCCCGTAACACCTACGTGCTGGCTTGGCTGGGCCTTAAGTACCAAGCCCGTAGGTGTTACGTGCTTGATTTTCCCGCTCCTAGTTTAAAAAATAAAAATAAAAAATACTCACCTGACCCCTTGTTGAATCCGGCCGGGTCTCCTCTTTAATTTGGTGCCATCCGATCCCTCGTGGGGGCTCGGATTGCTCCAGGAGAGCCCCCGGAATAGGCGCCCCCCCCCCCCCCCCCGATTTGGCAGCAGAAGCTGCTAACTGTAAAAAAAAAAAAAAAAAAAAAATGACATTCACTTACCTCCGTGTGCGCTGGCTCCTGCTGTCCCTCCTCTTCAGCTGGGGGGCCTCCGATCCCGAGAGGCTCTCTCCCCTTTCATCCTCGATGGCGGCTGCCATCTTGCCGCTAAGCCCCGCCCCCTTATGACGTCATCTCGGCCCCGATCTCAGGCTTCAGCCTTCTCAGCTTCTCAGATGCCGGTGATCGGTGCCCTGGAAGGAGGTGACAGGAGATCCTCTGATCACCGGCATCTGTCATCAAAGCGGCGAGGGACAAGAGCTTACAATCGGAGGTAAGTACAGTAAAAAAATTTTTTTTTTTTTTTAATAAAATACTTTTTATTAACGTGTGGTGTTTTTTTTTTTTTAACAGTTAACCCTTTGTGAGCTGGTAAGGGGTCCATGAGACCCCTGTACCAGCTCACAAGGCTCTGGGTCTGGCAAGTCACCTGCGGGCTAGCGGGTGACTTGCCATTAACCTCCAGCCCCCCATTACCTGCCTCCCCAAAGGCCAGGGGGGGGGGGGGCAGAAGAGCCCGGGCCCACATAGGCTATGTGGGCTCGTAGGCTGCAGGGTGGGAGGGCCACAAAAGCTGACCCCCCCACTCTGTGCCTACAAGCCCCCATAGCTGGTCCCGGGCTGGTTACTTTGGGTAAGGGGGACCCCACGTCATTTTTTTGGGAGGGATTTTTAAGGGTTTTTAAAAAAAAAATGGGGTCCCCCTCCCCGGGAAGGGGGACCCTATGTCATTTTTTTTTTAATTAACCCTTTGTGTTCTGTCATCCAGCAGCTATAAAAGGCTTCCAGCAGGTGAGCAGAAGCCAGTGATCGCCGAGGGACACAGTGCTCCAGGATGGATGGGAGGTAAGTATTAAAAAAAATAAAAAAATAATAATAGCGGGTGACTTGCCATTAACCCCTGGCACCCCCATTATCTGCCTCCCCAAAGCCCAGGGGGGGGCAGAAGAGCCCGGGCCAACGGGCTATGCGGGCTTGTAGCCTGCAGGGCCAGGGGCCACAAAAGCTGGCCCCTGTGCCCTGTTTCCACAAGCCCTGCATAGCTGGTCCCGGGCTGGTTACTTTGGGTAAGGGGGACCCTATGTCATTTTTTTTTCTCGATTTAACCCTTTGTAGTGTGGATGGTAGTTGTATTTTATTTGTAAATGTTATAGATTTCTTGTTTCAGTTAGGGGGGTCTCCTGGGCAGGAACGGGGGGCTACCGATAAATATGTGGTACCGTTCTAATCGGTAGAAATGGGGCTTTCACATGCAATATGCTTTTCCTTAATAAAATACATTTTTTATTTAAAATAAAGGAGTCAATTTTCTAAAAATGTTTTTATTTATTTTTTTATTTAATAATATTGTAAAAAAAACAAAATAAAATTTACAAACAAGACATTTCATGTTAAAGCCTAAACTCTGCTGCAAAAAAATATAAATATAATTTTCCTGAAAATTACAGCAAAAATGGCGCAAAACATGGCGCAAAACATGGCGCAAAATGGGGAAAAATAACCTGTCAACAGAGGGTGACAAAATCTCAAGTAGGCTGGCAATTAAAAGGGTTAATAGTACCTCTGCATGTTGGGTGTTTTTTATTCAGCTTTTTTATACATTTTTTAGGGAAACCCTGCGCAACCAAAGAATTCTTTGAGGAATTAATTCCAGAAGGATGAGCCCACTACAACAAGCTGGGTACGCTTAGAAAGCTTAACATGTGTACTTTCAGTGAATATATGGTTTATGGGGGATATTCCAAATGTAAAGGGTTGTTTTGGTTGAAAAATCGCAAGGTGCGCACTTTGTCTGCAGAACTGAAATTTTGAAGTAAAATTACCGTTACGCACATGCTTTACTTTGGGGTGTTTGCCAACTCTTCCCTTGACAGAACCTATGCATGTTGGGTGTTGTTCTGTTCGGGGAATGTTGCTTTTTCAGATTAAACTTGTTTTTTCTTGTTTGTGTATAGTTTTTTTTAGGAAAATGTGGCTTTGATTCTGCTTTTTTATCCTTTTTTTTGGGAAACTCTTTGCAACCAAAGAATACATTGAGGAATTACTTCCAGAAAACTATGGGCACATCAACATGCCTGGTACACCTAGAAAGCTTGAGGTGTGTACTTCCAGAGAATATATAGTTTGTTGGGGGTATTTCAAATGTAAAGGGTTGTTTTTCTGGTAAAACTGCAAGGTGCGCATAGCTCATATCACAGTTGTATTTTTTCTGAAAATCCCCTAAAGCGCTATTTCAGTTTGGGGGAGTTTCCTGGGCAGGAAAGGGTGTCTACCCATACATATGTGGTATCGCAGTAACCGTGAGAAATTGGGATTTCACACACAATAAGATTTTATTGGCAAACTTACATTTTTTATTACAAAAAAACACTACAAATTGTAAAAAAAATAATTTTTTTAAATTTTTTTTCACATATTTCACCCAAAAATATTGAGAATACACCTAAAAAATACAAACAAGACATTTCATGTTAAAGCCCAGACTCTGCTGAAAAAAACAATATATCATTTTCCAGGGAAATCCCTGGAAATCCTTTCAAAAATGACAGTTGAACATGTGTAGCGCAAAATAGTGAAACATCGTCTTGCAACAGGGAGTGGAAAATGCTGCAGGTAGGCTGGCACTGAAAGGGTTAAGGGACATGGTTGACGTCACGCAAGGGGCAGAGTTTAACCCGGAACCACAAGGTCAGTTGTCTCTCTGCCCGGGCAAGGAAATCGCAGATTGCTAGGTGTGTGTGTGTGTGTGTGTGTGTGTGTGTGTGTGTGTATGTATATATATGTATATATATATATATATATATATATATATATATATATATATATATATATATATATATATAGTGGCCAGATGGCAGTGCGATGGCGGCGGCCAGTTGGGCCAAGGTGCTGGCCTAGAAATGCCTTGTGATTAGGATGGCTTTCGGGGGTTCCGCTGGTTTATTCATATTGCTGCCTCAGGGCAAGAAGCTGATTTTGCCGTTGTTTGCACTATGCATATGATATATATATTATGTGTTTGATCATTTATTTTTGTATAGCGGTAAAGAGAAGAGCGGTGGTGGTGAGTGGACATCGCCATTATCAATTTTTATATAAATTTTTTTGATTAATTGCATTATCAATTCATATTTCAGTTAGTTATATTATTTATATGGTTATTATATATTTTGATATGTTTATAATATATATAATATATATATATATATATATATATTATAAACATATCAAAATATATAATAACCATATAAATAATATAAATAAATAAATATATATATATATATAATTTATTTATATTATTTATATGGTTATTATATATTTTGATATGTTTATTATATATATATATATATATATATATATATATATATTATAAACATATTATAAACATATTTTAATATTTTACTATCTGTATGAATATATTTTATTATTATAATGATAATCAGTTTTACCTTTTTATCAGTTAAAAAAAAAAAAAAAAAAAAAAAAAAAAGAGGGAGATTATTAATGCTCTTTTTTCTCATGTTTTATTTTTTAGAATTTGGAAGAAGGATAGAAAAGGGTTGTGGTTCCTCCTGGTCCCTTTTTGGATTGGTTTTAGGCTTACGGCCTTTTAGGTCTGATTGCCAAATTAAAAAAAAAAAAAAAAAAAAAAAAAAACACCATGAGGGAAGCATCAGGGGATAGTGATTCAGGCATCCTATTTGAGCTGGGCGGGCACTGCCCCTTATGTAAGCAGGATCCCCGGGGTAGTTTCAGCACGGTTTGTTCCGCTTGCGCCATGAGAATTGGTTAGACCATAATAGAGCGGCGGCTCAGGTCTTTAGCCCAGTTATTGCTGGTGGGAACGCAACGGCTCACCCATCCCTTCCTTCCCCTGGAGAGGGGGAAGGCAGCGAGGCGCAGTCAGATGTGGTGCACAGGTTGGTTATTCCAAAGAAGGCCACCCATAAGAGGAAGCATTGGAACCTGTCAAATCTGTAAAACTGCGTTTGAAATAGTGTATGTACTGTATGTTCTACCCTGTCTGTAATTACTACTTTGTAAAGCGCTACGGAAGATGATGGCACTGTATAAATGAACAATAATAATAATATCACCCCTCCTGAGGTGGCAAAAAGAGGGAAGGATGATCTGTTTAAGCCAGTAAGGCAAAGGCAGGTGTTCCCGGAGCAGCCGCACTTTTCTAAAATGGCGTTAAAGGAATGGGAAAATCCTAACAAATTACCGGCTGTTCCTAGGATACTAGACTCTAGGTATCCCTTTCCGGCGGACATGATTTAGCTTTGGTCTTACCCACCTGAGGTGGATTCTCCAGTAGCAGGCTTGTCTAATACTTCCATCATGCTGTCTGCTACTATGGGATCTTTAAGAGATCCCACGGAGAGACGAATGAATCAATTGGTCCGTCATGCTTTTGCTATGAAAGGATCCAGGGCTAAGTCTCGCAAGCTTATTCAAGAGTCCAAAGATTTTAAGGATTGTTTGGACTTTAACTCGTTCGCTATCACTGCGATGGATGATGCAGTCTGGCTAGCTGCTAGAACTTCTGCTCTGCTTGTGGCCTTGCGCCGTTCCTTATGGCTAAGACAATGGTTGGCGGTTGCCGCCACTAAGAAAGCTCTTATAGATCTACCTTTTTTAGGGAGCAGATTTTTTGGAGAAAAACTGGACGGTATGGTGAAGGATGGCAAACTGCCTCAGAGGAAGAGGACGACTCGGCCTTTTCAGGGGACTTCATCATATTGACTCTTTTGGACTGGCAGAGGGGCCTTTCGTCCTTGCTCCCATAGAGATTTTTGAGGTAGAGGCAGAGCGCGTAATAGGGCAGGAGGGGCCTGGAGAAGCGGGCCTAATCCTCCAGCCAAGCCCACTCCAGCATGAGGGGGCGCCCTCACCCGAGCGGGTGGGGGGACGGCTTTTGCATTTTGCTCATATCTGGAGGCACCACGTGGCGGATCTTTGGAAACTAGAGGTGGTGTCATCAGGCTACAAGATCGAGTTTGCAGCTCGACCACCCGCAAGATTCCTTCGGTCAGGGGCATCCCGGAACCAGTCAAAGATAGATGCACTGAGACCCGCAGTTCAGCATCTCCTTCAAAAAGGGGTAATTTGTTGGGTACCCTTTCAGGAGGAAGATCAGGGGTTTTACTCCAACCTGTTCACAATCCCCAAAAAGGACGGGTCGATGCATCCCATTTTAGACTTAAAGGGTCTCAACAGGTATATCAGCGTGAAACCTTTCCGCATGGAGACGCTAAGGTCAGCGACAAGAGTAGTTCGGCCCGCTGATCTTATGACTACTATAGACTTAAGGGACGCGTATCTGCATGTTCCAATTTTTCCAGGGCTATTGAAACCTCGATCTTAGCAGAGAAGGGTTTATTGGCCAAGGTTATTTATACCATGATTCAGGCCCGGAAGAAGTCTTCTTCCATGATTTACTACAGGGTCTGGCGGTCGTTCATATCCTGGTGTGAGGCTAGGTATTTTTCGTGCAGAAAGTATTCAATTTCTAGAATTCTAGAATTCCTACAAGATGGCTTAGAAATGGGCCTACAGTTAAACCGGACCTTCGGCGTGATTTAATGAAAAGCCCAAACTCTTAAATGGTTCTCCAGCATCTAAAATTAATATATTTTACGTTTTTAGTCACTAACTTATTATTCTTTCCCCTACTGGGCTGCAACTCTGTTCAGGAATTTAGGATACGGGCGCCGCCATCTTGACTCAGAAGCTTCAAACTTACTGAGGAGAGGAGAGTGGGATAAGGTACAGGGAGGTGGGTTATAGCTGTGCTTTGCTCAGACAGAGCAGAGCTGGGGTCGGGTAAAGGTCAGCAGTCCCAGAATGCAGAGCAGCACAGTCAGGAGGCACTTCCTGTTTGCAGGCTGCCTGATAAGATGGCGGCTTATAAGCCACCATCTTGGATGTTTAAAGGCTCATAACATGCAGTAGATGCAGGTAGGATGATTTTTAATGTGGACAATCTGTATGTACAGGGTGTGGGAAACATATAAGATAGACTCTAATTCAGAGTGAAGGTCCGCTTTAAGCACCCTAAAAGGGCATGTATCGGCCTTGTCTATTTTTTTTCCAGAAGTCTATCGCTTGTAAGAGGCTCATTAAGACTTTTTTTCACGACCACCGTGCAAGTCTAGTCTATTTGACCAGTGTAGGACTTAATTTTAATTTTTCAATTTTTAATGCATAGATGGCCATTGTATGCTTGTGCACACATAGGAATTCATCCTCCGCATTTGACCCATCTGTGCAGTGAGTGTGCACATGCTCGGAGCGGTGGGCCGCCCTATTTGTGGCGCCCGGGGAGCAGTTGTGGGGTTGGGTGCCTTGCTCAAGAGCACTTCGGTCTTGTCCCAGGACCCAGGAGCAAGTGCGCTCCCCTTGCCTCTAGGCCACAACTGCCCCCTAATCTGGTGTTGGATCTGGTGTTGACGGCTCTGCAGGGTGCTCCCCTTGATCCTATGATTGACGCTCCATTGGGCATTTTGACGCTTAAGGGGTTATTTTTGGTGGCCTCTGTGCGGCGTGTTTCTAAGTTAGACGCCTTATGTATGAAGTCTCCTTATTTTGAGTTACACAGAGACAAAGTAGTTTTTCGGTTTAAGCCTGATTTTTTACTTAAGGCCGTCTCTCCCTTTCAAGAGGTAACTTACCTTCTTTATGCCCAGTTCCGGCTAATGCTAAGGAAAGGGCGCTTCATTCTTTAGATGTAGTCAGAGCCGTAAGATATTACTTGCCAGCTACAGATTCCTTCCGCAAAACGGATTTCCTTTTTTGTTATATCGGAAGGGCAGAGAAAGGGGCTTCTGCCAGCTAAAGCCACTGTTAGATTAGGCGGGCAGTAGGAAGAGCCTACTCGACCAAGGGAAAGGAACCCCCTTTTCGGGTCATGGCCCATTCCACTAGGGCCATTGGTGCTTCTTGGGCTTTTCAACATCAGGCTTCTGTGGAACAGGTTGCAAAACTGCCACCTGTCTTCGGTTCATACATTTACCAAATTTTACAAGGTGGATGTTAGAGCCTCAGCTGACGCTGTGGTTGGTCGAAAGATTCTTCAGGCAGTAGTGAAATGAACTACCTGCTGTTCTGCGTTAGGGGATCCCGCCCATAGATGGCACTGCTTTTGGAGATCCCAAGCGTAAGGAGTGCCTGAAATGGATTGGAAGAAAAAACACAATTCTGTGAGGTACTCACCTGTAGAATTGTTTTTTCTGGGAATCCATTCCAGGCACTGCGGCCCACCCGTTTTTGGGTCATGTTCTGTCTTTTGATGCTTTCTTTGATGGTGTTTAGTCCATTTATTTCATTAGCTTTTAAAAAAAAAAAAAAGAGAGAAAATAGAAAAAGTGTAAGAGTATTTTCGCGGAGTTCGGTGTAATGTAACATGGACTCCTATATAGGCCCTCCCGGCCTGCCTCTGTTTTTCTGTTTTTTACTGCTTTTTAAGTAAACTGATCTTGGTGAGGAGGCAGCTGCTACTTATGGGCCGGGAGGGGCCACACCTGTTTTCTTTCTTGCAGTCACGTGATCAGCAAGGAGGTAATCCCAAGCGTAAGGAGTGCCTGGAATGGATTCCCAGAAAAAACAATTCTACAGGCGAGTACCTCACAGAATTGTGTTTTTCCATCCTAGTTTGTTAACTTGGGTCCCGAGGTGGTCTGCAATTCCATTCACTGGCAACGGTTAGTACAGCCGATCCATGCATCATGCACTCACTGCCAAATTTAATCAGATCTTGCACTGATCAATGGCAGCACGTGTTCTACAGGCCTATTTTACCTAAGCTTCATTACCTCATTCATTACCTCTTTCAAGTGGTGCTGTTATTCCCATCTCAGAAGCGGGCTTAATCGAGGGTCCAGTAAATGTCTGAAACTTTCATTTGACATACATTTCTTAGGATCAAACATTTGGTGAATTTCTGCATTGTCCCTGGTCAACATATGAAAATGTCTAGAATTTTTATAATAGGCCACAATTTTTTTTTGGGGGGGGGGGGGGGGGGGGGGGCTCAAGCAGGACTACACAATGTTTGGTATTTAAAGTGGACCAACACCGAGAGGTGATCGGCCCGGAAATCTATAAGATTCCCGGGCCGATCACCTCCCACCCCGCGGGACATCCGAGATCGGGATGTCCCGCGGGGTGAAACCCCCCAAAAAACCCCCAAACACCTTACCTGATCTTCGGCGGCGGCCGGCCGCCGCCGCCTCCCTCGCGCCCCTGTAGGCGTGCCCGCGCCGGCCGTCTGCGAATGGCCGGCGGGGGCGCGCGCGCGCCGAAAGTGACGCGAGGGAGGCGGCGGCGGCGGCAGCCGCTTGGACGTTCCTGATCCCCGCCTGGACGTTGGCGGGGATTGGAGCGTCCAGTCACGTGGGAGCGGGGACAGGTAAGATTTTGGGGCTTTCTGGGGGGTTTCACACAGCGGGGCACCCCCGATCGGGGTGCCCCGCCGAAGTGGACCAAAACCCAGGATAGTCAAAATCCTGGGTGTTGGTCCACTTTAATGTTACCGCTAAAATACTTTGTATCTTTATGCCTTACAATTCATTTATATGCTATTCCTTGCACAATATTCAAATTATGTAGTATAAATTTTGTGAGAAATAAATATTTGTGGCTCTGTGCTGAGACTATCTTGAGGCGCTCATGATCAAATTTGCAGCTGAGTAAATACACTAACCCAAGGGCCTATTTTGTTCATGCTAAAGACATCTATCAAATTTCACCAACGGCAGGAATAATATGCAGACGCCACAGATGGGTAGGGCTTGAAGTGCAAACACAAATGTATTGGGGATTTCTCAGAGGACCACCTTGAGGAAATAGGATCATTTTACCAAACATATCATTAAGAGTAAAATGAGTCTAAGCACTTCATCTGAAGATTCATCTGTGGATTACTCTTAAGGTGCATTTAACTTTAAATCTTAGGGTTCTTAAGGTTTTTTGTTTTGTTTATTTACATTAAGATTTGCTTTGAGATGAAGCACATTAAATGTGAAATCACGTGTTGGTAGGAATTAAAAGCAACTCTTGCCATACACATTAAGGCAAGCATTTTATAAGAATCATATTAAACATTCAAGCAAGGTGCATGTTTGCGGTCATGTTCTTCCAGGCTTTATTCATTGTCCTTTTCCTAAGCAAGATATTCCTAGTATGTCACACACCCCGCTTGGGTAACTAGCCTGTAGAGGGCGATCTTGCAGAGATGACATGAGAAAAAGGAGTCCCTCCTGGTCCATAAATACCTGGGACCTCCCACTATTCCTCAGTCTTTTCGTCTCTGCAGTCGGCAAAGCATTCAGAAGATGACTCTCCTTTCTGCAGGTAGCCGGGTTACGCCCGGCCTTTTTCTATTTCTGCCTGAAGCCACATTTTTGTATTGTGATATGTATGTTATGCCTCCCAGCCTTGGCTGATGGGCTCGTGGAAAGGTAGATACACCCTTGGGTGTATATGGGAGCTTGCTCCCTCCGTGAGACCTCAAATAAGGGGTAGGTGGAATCCGGGTTGGTGTTCCCCGGCATGGGATGCCCCGTCCCTTTAAATCTCCTTGTGCCTATTGGGTGCTTATTGTTTTCCCCCCTTTTGGCCCTCCTGGACCCTGCTGGGTGAAGTGGGGGGGGGGGGAATCTTTATTTAGGGAGTATCTTTTGGCCTATGCATTTGTTTTTTTTTTTTTTAAAAAAAGGAAAAGATAAGAAAGTGACATACCTGTTTTGGGTTTTTTAAATTTCCCTCTCTTTTTTTCGTTCGGCCCCGTTCTATGATGTCATGCTATTGTCTTTGGCTGACCCGCCCTCTGCTCTCTGAGCAGTGCTAGGTGGTGGGCGGGGCTTCGAGTCAGCGTCGCATTTCTGCTTCCTCTTCCTGTTTGACATGTGGTTTGCTGGTTCCTGTTCTGGTGCTGGCCTCCACTGGTCCTGGCTGCTGCGTTGGTGCCGCTGCTGGGCTTTTCTTATATCGATTGGTCGCAGGGCCGTTGTGGTCACTGTGAGTACCCTTTAGTTATACTAAAGGGAAATCTTTTTTATTTACTGTCATTTCTTTCTTGCATATGCATAAGGCTCATTGTGTTTTCTCTATCTTCCAGGGGGAAACTCTCTTAATAGGGGTTTCTCCTGGTCGTTGTTTAAAATCCTCCCACCTAGGGAATATTAAGGGGCATCCCGGGTAGCTTCGGCTGTAAAAATCCCATATACTTGGCGACTATAAAAAAATTAAGTATTTTAATAAACACCATATGGAGGCATCTTGGGATACTGGCTTTTCAGTACCTGCGGGACAGACTCGGCAGTGTTTGCGATGTGGGGCATCCCTTGTTGGGGATAATGCATTTTTTTGTGTATCTTGTGTTCAGTTGGTTATAATGCAGCAGTAAGGGGCCCAAGCCTCAGGGTAGGTGGCTCCTGCCTCTTCCCCCACACAGCCTTGTCTTGTTCATACCCCCAGTGATATTGTCATGGGTAGAGAGTCGCTTTCTGATGTATGTGCCTGATTGGCTCACATTGAAAAAATAAATATCTAGCTCTGTGGCCTAGAGGGCCTCAGCTAAAAGAAAACATTTAGCTCTGGCCGTTCAGCATTTGTGGGTATTGACGCTGGACAAGGTGAAGGGGAGAATTTTGACACCCCTAAAGCTCTTGCTCAATTATATGAGGTCTTGGCTATCGATTTTTCCAGAAGCAGTCCCTCCTCAGAAAGGGGAGTTCTTTGGAGCCTCCAAGCATCGTTTTGAAACATTTTGAAGATATCATTCTTAAGGAATGGGAAAAGCCTGCGCGGCTTCCTGGCATTCCTTTTAGCTGGGATATAAAAAAAAAAAAAATATATATATATATATATATATATATATATATATATATATATCCCTTTCCTGCAGACACTGTAAGCATTGGTCATCCCTTCTGTGGTGGATTCACCTGTGCTCAGTTTGTCCAATTCCTCTGTTTTGCATTCTCCGGAATCTACTTCCCTTAAAGGATGGGGAGGACAAACGTATTGAACAAATGGCTTGCCATGCGTTTGCTAGCGTTGGCTCGGCCTTGCTGCCTGTGGGTGCCTCGGCACTTATGGCAGTCGCTATTAGGTCTGTTATTAGAGACCTATTGAATACCTCAGGGCTTGATCCAGCCTCTGATGAGTATGCCGCTCTCAAGCGATGTGATTTATTTGTGTCTTTTGTACTTTCTGCTTTAGATAACTCCATGGTCTTGTGTAGCAGAACTTCCGCCTTGCTTGTCGCGATTCGGCGGTCTATTTGGCTACGCCAGTGGGCTGCTGACAAGTCGCTTACAGTGCTTCCCTTTGGGGGATTACGCCTCTTTGGTGAGAAGTTGGAATCTGTCATTAAAGGAGGCAAATTGCCTCAGTGTAAGAAGCAACGTCGTTCCTTGCGGGGATCGGCTTCCTTTTGACCCTTCCTTTCGTGCTTCCAGAACGGTTAGAGGATCGGCCCTTTTCAGCCCCAAGGGGGACTGCATGGAACAGAGGAAGAGGACGTGGCCGTCCAGGTCAGTGTTGGGGATCTAAGCCCAAGTCCACTTCCAAGCCTGCCTAGCAGTGAGGAGGCGCCCTCACCCGTACGGGTGGGGGGATGGCTGCGATTCTTTTTTCCAGGCTTGGGTCAAGAGATATCAGACAGATGGATTCTGGAAGTTGTGTCCTCCGGTTACAAGCTGGAATTCGAGGTTCGGCCTCCTCCCAGGTTTTTCAGGTCTCGGATGCCCGCAGATCTGGTGATTGCACAGGGGCTCCGGGCAGCTGTGGCGAACTTTTTAAACATGGATGTTATCCGCCAGGTTCCTCCAGCGGAAAGAGGTCTGGGGTTTTACTCCAACCTATTTACGGTTCCCAAAAAAGGACGGCTCTGTTCGGGCCTATTTTAGATTTGAGACGACTTAATCAGTTTATGCGTTTCCGAAGGTTCCGCATGGAGTCATTGCGTTCAACGATCGACGCTCTCCGCCAGGGGGACTTTATGATGTCCATAGACATCAAGGATGCTTATCTGCACATTCCTATTTTTGCCGCTCACCAAAGGTTTCTCAGATTCACAGTAGAAGACCACCATTTTCAGTTTGCGGCTCTTCCATTCGGTCTCACTTCATCCCCAAGAGTGTTTACCAGGGTCCTGGCAGGAGTAATGGCTATTCTCAGGGTCCAGGTCATTCGCATTGTGCCATTGCTGGAAGACTTGCTCAGCGTCATCTTCAATCAGACGGAACTGGACACCAGAACAGTGATGACTACACTAGAGAGGTTTGGTTGGGTGATGAACCATGCCAAATCCTCTCTTTGTCCTGTAAGGGAGATTCTCTTTCTGGGCTAGATTCTGGATACCCTTTAGGCCAGGGTATTTCTTCCTCAGTCCAAGATTGTTCTGATTCAGGATTTAATTCATCTGTTCCTGTCCAATCCTCATCAGCCTATCTGCTTGGGGATGAGATTTGTGGGGTTGATGGTGGCCACGCTCGAAGCGGTTCCTTTTGCTCAGTTCCACATGAGGACGCTTCAGCTCTTTCTCCTGGCGAAGTGGGACAAGCGCCCGTTGTCTTTGAATCGGGCTTGTCTGTTGTCTCCCCTCGTCCTGCAGTCCCTCCAGTGGTGGCTGATTTCGAGCATTCTCAGTGACGGCAAATCATTTCTGACCCCTTGTTGGGAGTTGGTCACCACAGATGCCAGCCTTACGGGCTGGAGGGGGCATCTGGAGGAGACACCGGTTTCAGGGTTGTGAGGGCCTCTGGAGGCTCATTCCCTAATCAATTTATTGGAACTTCGGGCCATTCGTCTTGTGCTGCTCCGACTGACTCCTCTCTTGCTGGGTTTGCCGGTTCAGATTCGGTCAGACAACCGAACAGCAGTTGCATACATCAATCACCAGGGAGGGGTGCCCTCCCGGAAGCGTCTCTGATCCTTCAGTGTGCAGAGATCAATGTTCCCTGCATAGCGGCAGTTTACATTCCGGGGATAGAGAAGGTGGAGGCAGACTTCCTGAGCAGAGCATGCGCTCGCCAGGCAGAATGGTCTCTCAACCCCGAGGTCTTTCAGTTCCTTTGTCACAAGTGGGGGACACCGCGGTTGGACATGTTTGCATCTCGCCACAACCACAAGCTTCCAGCCTTTGTGTCTCTATCCCAGGATCCTCTGGCAGTGGCAGTGGATGCCATGTCTCTTGCCTGGAAAGGATCTGGGGTTCCTGTATCCTTTTCCCCCATTCTCCATCGATAAGCAAGGTGGTGCGCAAGTTGGTTCTGGAAGGGGCACCAGCAATTCTGGTGGCTCCAAAGTGGCCAAGACGCCTGTGGTTCGCAGAGGTCACAAGGCTGGCAGAGGATCTGTTGCCTCTGCCTCTTCTTCCAGATCTCTTAAACTCGGGGTCAACTTTGTTACCCCAATTCACCAACGCTGGCTTTGACGGCGTGGCTGCTGAAATCTCCATCTTAAAGGAGGAAGGCCTTTCTGATGCTGTCATTCTGACTCTTGTTAGAGCTAGAAAGAAGTCTTTCTCTGTGGTTTATTACAGAACTTGGAGGTCCTATATTGACTGGTGTGAGTCTAGGTCCCTGCCTTGCAGGGTATTTTCTATCCCTAGGATTTTGGAGTTTCTGCAACGGGGTCTGGATTTGGGCTTCCAGATTAGTACTTTGAAAGGGCAGGTTTCTGCTTTGGCTATTTTCTTTCAAAGGTCATTTGCTCTTCACCCTTTGGTTAAGATGTTTTTCCAGGGGGTCACGCATGTGAGGCCTCCTAGAAAGCTCCTACTTCCAGTTTGGGATCTTAGTCTGGTGCTCTCTGCTATGCATGCGGCTCCTTTTGAACCTTTTACAGGAGGTTCCTCTTCATATTCTCACTCAGAAAGTTGCCTTTTTGGTTGCTATTACCTCTGTCCGTCGGGTTTCTGAAATGGCGACCCTGTCAAGACAGGCTCCTTACTATGAGAGGCATCAGGATAAGGTGGTTTTCCGTTTTAAACCAGATTTCCTTCCTAAGGTGGTGTCTGCCTTCCACTGAAATCAGGATATAGTACTTCCTTCATTGTTCCCTATCCTAGTAATAACAAGGAAAGGGTTTTACATTCTTTGGATGTTGCTCGTTGACAGATGCCTTTTTTATTGTGCCTTCTGGGCCTAGAAAGGGTTTGGCACCCGCCAAGTCTTCCATTAGTAAATGGATTCGTCAGGCCATTGTTGGGGCCTATTCTGCTAAGGGGAAGGTTCCCCCTTTTCGTGTTACTGCTCATTCTACTCATGCTGTTGGTGCATCCTGGGCTTTTCAGCACCAGGCTTCTGTTGAACAAGTTTGCAAGGCTGCTACTTGGTTTTCGGTTCACACTTTTTCCAAGTTTTACAAGGTTGATGTGCGGGCCTCAGCGGTTGCTGCTTTTGGTCGCAAGGTTCTGCAAGCTGCAGTAATTTATGCCTTATTTTCCTTGTGGGATCCCCGCCCACTATAGACACTGCTATTGGATGTCCCAAGTGTCATGAATGTGTGACATACTAGGAATAATACCATTTTGTGAGTACTCACCTGTAAAATTACGAGTATGTCACACACCCCGCTTCCCCCGCCCTTTTTTGTTCTGGGATTTTTTATATGGTGTTTCTTATTATTTTTCACTATATAATTTGCTCTTCCTGGTTCTTCACTGCTTTTTTAAAAGACTAAGGAATAGTGGGAGGTCCCGGGTATTTATGGACCAGCAGGGGCTCCATTTTCTCATGTCATCTCTGCAAGATCGCCCTCTACAAGCTAGTTACCCAAGTGTCATGAATGTTTGAAGCGGGGTGTGTGACATACTCATAATACCCATTTTACAGGTGAGTACTCACAAAATGATATTTTTCTTTTCTGTAAAAAAACACATGGCTTGTGCACCATCAATTAGCACAAAATTAAATCCTTTAATTGATTTAAAAGATATCTGTAGGTTATTGCCCTTATTTTTTAATATTCTGTCAAAGGGCTACAGGTATCCGTGAGTTCTTCACAGGAGAAAAGCAGAACTATTTCTGTGTTATAAGGCAAAACTTCTGATTACTGTTTCAAATTTTCATGACAGGTGATTGGACTGCATTTCCTTTTGCCCTAAACAAGTGTCACTTAACCAATGTTTCCCTGTTGAGGATGGCTGGCATTCCAGTGGGATCCTGTGACAGTAATTTGTCACTTCTGGTTAGACACTGGGTAATATATGGTCCTTTGCTGTCATAGAATAGTGCGAGTATCCATGCTTTAGACCTGGGCTATTGGGGAGTGTTAGGACTCCTTCAGCACGCACAAGGTGCATCCTCCTCCTTCTTTTCCCTTCACTTCCAAGTACTGGTCTAGGTCAGTCTGGGTACTGTACATTTGTTCCTTAAGGGATACCAAAGTGCTTAAGCTGCTTACGTTGAGGGCCACATTTAGCAGAAGCAGGTCTTGAGGGGTATGATCTTTTATGCAAGTTTGGTAAGTAAAGAAGCATGGTCTTTATTGATGCCATCCAAATACAATTGCAAGATTTCTCCCTCCGGGTTTTAGCACTGGGCAGCGTATTTTAGGTGGTGGGAGAGCTGGGCTATTATGTCCAATCTATTTTATGCTGTCTTATTGCAGCTGGGCTCAGATTCAGTTGACTTGGTGAGCACCATTAAAGTGTACTTCCAGTCAGAGATCAAAGTTTAGTAAATTACTCCCTCGCAATCAGTGATGTAAGCTATTTAAGAGGCCTTAACTCCATTCTATGCAGATTCTATGCCCACAATTTTTACAGACCTGCTTCTGATAAATCTAGCCCCACAGTCAGTTACCCTAAATCTCATTGAAATACTGCTTTACCTCTAGCCAGGTGTAAAAAGCCATCAGTTGTAATGACTACACTGCTCAGAAAGCTCTTAAAACATTGTATCAACATTGTAAACAACGGTTGCAATGCTCTGCCACTGCGAGGCAATTGACATACATTGATACATAGTTACATTCATTCCCTCCAGCAGCTATTGATTCAGAGTGTGTTTGTAAGGACTGTACCGGACACCTTTCTGTCTTAAGCTGATAATCCCCAATCTCCACCGCCTCTTCTGCCTATAGACAAGTCCCCGCTCGCAGGAGACGCGGATTATGCCTCTCCTGACTCGGTTACCCCCAGGACTTAATGGGCGCAAAGATTACCAGCTTAAGGTGGAGACTGATGAACGGCAGGGAGTCCCAAATGAGGATGCCGGAAGGCGGAAGTCCAATAAACTAGCCGAGGTCAAACCGGGAGATCACGAAGCGAGGTATCCAACGGAGGTAGCAAAGAGGAGTCAAACAAGCCGAGGTCAATCCAGAAGGTCACGGGGCGAGGTATCAGAGGGGTCAGGCGAAAATCGTGGTCAGGAAGGCAAAAGGTCGGTTCAGGCAGAGGTCGGCAACGGGGTTTCAGATCGAGAGGCGTCAGCAAGGCAGAGGTTGGCAACTGGAATCAATCGAGCTTCAATGCCCAAGACAAGCTTGGTACTAGGCGCTATAACAGGCAATGACACACTGCAGTGGAAATCCCTTTATAGTGGGAAAACCGGCAGGATTGGACAGGGAGACAGTGGCTGGGATTGGTGCACTTAGGATCTGGCGGCAGATTGGAGCACTGGCCCTGTGGTCTGATTGGTGAGCTCTGGGCTGATTGCTCCAGCTGAGCTTCCCAGGCAAACTGCTCAGAGCTGCACCTTCTAGACTTCGTTCTTTTAAACCGCCTCCGGTGGCCATTCTGAGTATTACACCACCGGAGGCCATGAGCTGACTGTATAGGCCAGCAAGCACAAGCTGAGTGACAATGGGCAAGGGGGGAGGACTTACTCGGCGACACACGCGCCGCTGGGGATGGCACCGGAGGCAGAAGCGGCTGCTGGGCAGGAGAAACCCTGG
This sequence comes from Gastrophryne carolinensis, assembly GCA_027917425.1. Taxonomy (NCBI): domain Eukaryota; kingdom Metazoa; phylum Chordata; class Amphibia; order Anura; family Microhylidae; genus Gastrophryne; species Gastrophryne carolinensis. Next base: position 267,399,240 of record CM051234.1, read on the forward strand.
CCAGTTGCCTAGGGACACCACCGGCACGGACTGAAGGCAAGTCATTCATGACAGTACCCTCCCCTTCACGAGGGGCCTCAGGACCCTCACCAGACTTAACAGGATTATCACCCTGAATGGTTCCGGCGGACTTCAATAAAGATACATGAGGTACCCTCATGGATGGAGAGGCAGACTGACAAATAAGCTCTGAGACTTGGGTTGCTCCAACAGTGATACTATAGCAATGTTCTGCACAGTGCGGGCTCCATCCTGTCAATTCCCCAGTTTCCCAATTAAAGGTAGGGTTGTGCACCTTTAACCAGGGGAACCCTAAGACAACCGGGGCTTCAGGGCTGTCTAAGACAAAAAATTCAAGGTTCTCAGAATGGGAAGGTCCCACAACTAGGTTAATTAAAGGGGTTTTGGAGGTGACAGTTCCTCTAGGAACAGGAGTATTGTTTACTGCCAAAATCTGAAGGGGCTTCCCAAGGGGGATTAAGGGAATGCCTAAGGCGGCTACTATGGATTTATCCAAGAAGTTGCCAACTGCTCCGCTATCGACAAAAGCAGAGACGGATTTCCTGGACAACTCCCAACCCACAGTAGCAGGTAACAACATTTTATTTCTATGAAGGGAAGTTACCTGACCGTCCTGACAAACTTTCTCTATCTTGTCAGGACGTTGCAATCTCGCCAAAGGTCTTTTATTGGGGCAGGTCCTAACTAGGTGACCTGAAACCCCGCAGTACATGCATAGGCCTAAGGTGCGACGTCTACTCTTTTCAGCCGGGGAAAGGTTAGTAGCACCAAGTTGCATAGGCTCTTCTGGGGGCGAAGATGAGACAACACCCATAGAGGATGACTCCTGGTGGGAAGATTCCCAGAAGTGAGAGTGATTCTTCTTTATATGTCTCTCCCGTAGCCGTCTGTCAATTTTAATGGCCATAAGCATGAGTTCATCCAGGCTTTGAGGGTAAGGAAAATTTGTTAGAACATCCTTAACACCCTCTGAAAGACCAATTCTATACTGACTACAAAGAGCAGGATCATTCCAACGTGATTCAATCGCCCAGCGGCGGAATTTGGCACTATATTCCTCTGCTGAGCGTTTCCCCTGTTTCAGGCTTCGAAGCCTGGCATCAGCGGTCGAAGTCCTGTCAGGGTCCGAATATAGGATCTCCATAGCGGAGAAAAAGGCTGAGACAGATTGCAAGGCCTCATCTGTGGGAGCTAAGCCAAACGCCCAGGACTGTGGATCACCCTGGAGCAGAGAGATAACCAGGCCCACCCTCTGCATTTCTGTGCCTGAAGAGTAGGGCCGTAGTCTGAAATAAAGTTCACAGGAGTTCTTGAAGTTGGAGAATCTTGTACGATCCCCATCAAATTTCTCAGGAAGGGGAACCTTCGGCTCAACAGGAGGTGAGGATACAGGTGGTGCAGGGAGCTGGCGATTTTCTTGATCAGCCACACGTTGGGCCAGCTGGTTAATGGCGGTAGCCATGGCCTGCACTTGTTGTACAAGTTCTTCCATATCAATTTTTGGGCCTGTTATAATGTAAGGACTGTACCGGACACCTTTCTGTCTTAAGCTGATAATCCCCAATCTCCACCGCCTCTTCTGCCTATAGACAAGTCCCCGCTCGCAGGAGACGCGGATTATGCCTCTCCTGACTCGGTTACCCCCAGGACTTAATGGGCGCAAAGATTACCAGCTTAAGGTGGAGACTGATGAACGGCAGGGAGTCCCAAATGAGGATGCCGGAAGGCGGAAGTCCAATAAACTAGCCGAGGTCAAACCGGGAGATCACGAAGCGAGGTATCCAACGGAGGTAGCAAAGAGGAGTCAAACAAGCCGAGGTCAATCCAGAAGGTCACGGGGCGAGGTATCAGAGGGGTCAGGCGAAAATCGTGGTCAGGCAGGCAAAAGGTCGGTTCAGGCAGAGGTCGGCAACGGGGTTTCAGATCGAGAGGCGTCAGCAAGGCAGAGGTTGGCAACTGGAATCAATCGAGCTTCAATGCCCAAGACAAGCTTGGTACTAGGCGCTATAACAGGCAATGACACACTGCAGTGGAAATCCCTTTATAGTGGGAAAACCGGCAGGATTGGACAGGGAGACAGTGGCTGGGATTGGTGCACTTAGGATCTGGCGGCAGATTGGAGCACTGGCCCTGTGGTCTGATTGGTGAGCTCTGGGCTGATTGCTCCAGCTGAGCTTCCCAGGCAAACTGCTCAGAGCTGCACCTTCTAGACTTCGTTCTTTTAAACAGCCTCCGGTGGCCATTCTGAGTATTACACCACCGGAGGCCATGAGCTGACTGTATAGGCCAGCAAGCACAAGCTGAGTGACAATGGGCAAGGGGGGAGGACTTACTCGGCGACACACGTGCCGCTGGGGATGGCACCGGAGGCAGAAGCGGCTGCTGGGCAGGAGAAACCCTGGCCAGTTGCCTAGGGACACCACGGGCACGGACTGAAGGCAAGTCATTCATGACAGTATTTGTGTGTAACATCACAGACCTGCTGATCCCTTTCCTGAGGTAAATATCTCTTCGGTCTCGGCTGCTTATAATAATATCTCCAGCTCCAGACAGCCTGCCCTGTGTGAAGAAACAATATCACACAGGTTAACTGCAGCCACACTGATCTTTACATCAGTGCATCCAGCTAAAGGTTTTAGCTTCTAACATTCTGTGGGGATAAAATCTCTCTCTGGCTAGTTGGGCTGATTATAACGAAGCTCCCAGCTCAAGTAAAGAAGTGTTTGTATACTAGCAAAGGCTCTCCCCCCCACTTATGCTCGGAGCGCGCAGATGCGGCAAGGGCTCTAGGAGAGGGTACATTTTCAAATCAGGGAGAGAGGGGGGGATCACACAGCAAGGAGTGGAACTAGGACCTCCGATGTTCCTATTTAAGTTAAAATTATTGTTTTATTTCAATATTTAAAAACTGCTTTTTGCAGATGCAAACGACACTTTCTTTTCGAAGAATATTCATACATGGATCACTCTACATGATTTTAGTCATAGTCTTAAGATGATAGGGAAATGTTTTCAAAAATTTACAATAGGAACGCCCATACGCGTTTCACGGGTTAGATCCACAATTGCTTTAATTGCATTTAATAACATTGGCTATCCATGATAGGTCTCTTTAATGGAACTTGGAGACAAATATGTCTCCTGCAAGGAAATATTATAATTAAGGCACTTAATACTTCATTGTACTTTATAGATATACTATCTGAGCATGTCTGACATTCTCCCAAGGGGATTTAAAGAGACCTATTGTGGCTATTCAATGTTATTGAATGCAATGAAAGCAATTGTAAGTGCATACATGTTGTATGAACTTTGCATTAACAATGAATGTGCTGTCCTATTGTTTTAATCAATGGATTTAACCCCTGAAACATGTATGTGCCTTCTTATCATGAATTTATATGTTAAAGATTTGACAACATTTCCCTATGAAATTTCAATTAAGACAATGACTAAAAGCATGTAGATTGAACCATGTATATTGGATTATTCTTTGGAATCAATGTGTCATATGTATTAAAGTAAAGCAGTTTTTAAATATTGAAGTACAATTAATGCTTAACTTAAAGCTGAACTAAAGTGATGTATGTCCAATGTGTTGAATTAGGGAGAAGAGTAATGCAGGTGGGGGTAGGGGAGGGTGTTTCATCCTGGCTTGTCTGGGAGGTGTTCTTCATTTACCTCTCTCCTCTTCTGTTATGTATACTTGAAAAGTATTCGCTCAGTACCTTGTATTTGGTGTTTTACACTAAAGCCCAACCAGATGTAATCCCATAAGGATACCATCCGGGCCTTTTTTGGCCGAAACTGTAGTAAGTCCACACAAATCCCCCTGATCTGTTCCACAATACATGCATTCAGCATATACATTCCCCTAACCTGGTCCCCGCTATAAAATATTATTGAAAAAAATCTCATCTATAAAAATTTTATTTGACCAGGTCCCATGTGAGAAAATTAACTTTCTGTAATTTTAATGAGATTGGATGCAGACTACTTAAGACAAACAAAGGGGATAAATAGTTCTTCTTTTCTGAACCTGATGCCTTAAGAGAGCAAATCTAAAAATATGGTAAAGGAGCAACAGTTGTGTGGCCTCCTGACCACTTGGGCTTCTGTGCCCTGTGTATATGTGTACATGCAACGTGTCTCTAAAAAATGTATGTACATGCGGAACACATATTTACACACTTGGGGCAACTAAATAGAGATTTGATTTCAAGTTTGGGTTTCTGTTTTGCAGGTCTAAATGGGAATTTGAAGGGGCCACAATTGTCTATTGCCCTTCTAGAAAGATATCTGAACAGGTCACCTCAGAGTTGCTCAAGCTGGGAATCTCCTGTGGTACTTACCATGCTGGCATGGGAATTAAAGCTAGAAGAGAAGTACATCACCGCTTCATGAGAGATGAAATACAGGTATGAGTTTTGATCCATGGCAAATTACCTCAATTTAAATGTTAATTGGACACCCACACATTTTATCTGCTGAATATTTGTATATTCCCAGTATGTCACACACCCTGCTTCCAACTAGTCATTACACTTGGGGATACCGACCTGTAGAGGGCTATCTTGCAGAGATGACTTGAAATAAAAAGGAGCACCTCCCGGTTCATAAATACCTGGGACCTCCCACCATTCCCCAGTCTTTTCGTCTCTGCAGTCGGCGAAGCAAGTCAGAAGATGTTTCTCTCCTCCTTGCAGGTAGCCGGGGTAACTCCCGGCATTTTTGTCTATTTCTTCCCGGGTCTCTTTTTTCCTTAATAGATAAGCCATGTCAGTATGCCTCCCAGCATAGGCTGATGGCTCGGGCAATGGTAGCCGCACCTCTGGGTGCATATGGGAGCTTGCTCCCTCCGTGAGACCCTATACTAAAGGGTAGGCGGTGTCCGGGTTGGTGTCCCCGGCTTAGGGATGCCCTGTCCCTCTGGCCCTTAGTCCATTGATTTGGAGTTTTTTTCCCCCCCTGCTATATCCCCCCTGCGTTGCTCCTTGGTGCCCCTTGGGGAGTCAGGAAGGGGGGGGGGGGTTGTAAAAAAGAGGAATCTGATATATATATATATATATATATATATATATATATATATATATATAATGTATAAATGTATGTATTTATATTTTTATGGGGCTATGCACCTTCTCTTAGTACCGTTATGTTTTTGGGCTGGCAGTTGCTCTTTTAACATGTCTCTCTTTTAAGGCTGGTGTGTGTTTTTGTAATGGTAGCTTTCCTGCTCGTGTTTTTTCGAACAGCTGAGTTCACAGCTGAGGGTTGACGAGGGGGCGGGGCCCAGCGCGCGTTGCACGGCCCGCCTCCCTCCAAGGGTAACTCGTCGTCCAGACCAGGTGTGGGGGCGGGACTTTGACGCAGCGCACATCTCGCGCTGGCCCGCCCGTCTGTTTCCTGTCATTTCTGCGCTCTCGTGGCTGGCTGATGGCGCCTTTCGTGCTCCTCTTCCCTGGTGGTGCCGTGAGTAATCCCTTTTTTATTTGGTTTCTGGTCTTTGTTATGCTGAGTCCTTACTGTATCCTATGCGGATATTTGGGCTCTTCTATTGTAGCTTGCAGGCTGCTTTTTAGTTGCAGCATGGATATGTGTATGGTTGTTTTTTAGCGTGCATGTGACTGTTGTCCTTTTCCTTATGTCTTCCAGGCGAAATCTCCTTTAAAAAGGGGGTTTCTCCCGGTCCTTGGGTCCTGGAGTTGGGGCCCGTATATAAACATTTATAAGAAAAATTGACATTTAAAAAAAAATAAATAAAAAAAAGAGAAAAGGATTATAAAGTAAATCCTCCCACCTGGGACTTCAAAGGGCATCCCGGGTTGTTTATTGCGACTACCGCGACTACCTATTGCGACTACCTTTCTAAAAAGAACAACATATGGAGGCATCTCAGGATATCGTGCTTGGTGTCCGCTCGGGGCAATCCCGGCAGTGTTTGAATTGTGGGGTATCCCCTGTTGGGGATAATGTGATAATCTGTGTATCTTGCGCTCAGCAGACCATTGCACTACAATCTGGGGCTCAGGCCTCTGGGTCAGGGGCCCGGCCTCCTCTCCTTCCCCACCCTGTCTTATCCGAACCCCCAGTGACTATGTTACAGGCGGGGAGTCGCATTCCAATGTTTGCGCCAGGTTGGCTATCATTGAGAAATGTATTTCTGGCTCTGTGGCTAAGAAGGCCTCAGCTAAGAGGAAGCATTTGACTCCAGTCATTCCAGCTGGTGAATGTGAGGAGTGTGAGTTGCTTGACTGGTCTGATTATTCCCCGCTGGAAGAGGGGGAATTATTTGAGGATTCTGAAGGTTCTGCTGATCAGCAATTTTTTGGAGCTGATACTGAGCAGGGTCAGGGGGATGCTGTGGATACCCCGAGAGCCCTTGCTCACCTTTTTGAAGTTTTGGCAATTTCTCCTCCAGAGGAAGTTCCTCCTTTAAAGGGGGAGTTTTTGGGGGCTTCTAAGCCACGTTTAGAGTTCCCAAATCAGAAGCACTTTGAAGATATCATTCTTAAGGAATGGGAGAAGCCTGCTCGGCTTCCAGGTATCCCTCCAGGTTGGGACAAGAAGTATCCCTTCCCGATTGACGCAGTCAAGCGCTGGTCATCCCCTCCTGAGGTGGATGCCCCGGTTCTTGGTTTATCCAATACTTCTGTGTTGCATTCTCCTGATTCCACCACTCTTAAGGATGGTGAAGACAAACGTATTGATCAAATGGCTTGCCATGCTTTTGCTAGTGTCGGATCGGCTTTACGGCCTGTGGGTGCCTCGGCTCTTATGGCGGTTGCTACCGGGTCTGTAATTAGGGACCTGTTGAGCACCTCGGGGCTTGATCCGGACTGTGATGAGTTCGCTGCTTTTAAGCGGTGTGAGTTGTTTATGTCTTTTTTGCTGTCCGCTCTAGATGATACTATGGTTATGTGCAGTAGAACCTCGGCCTTGCTTGTAGCTATCCGGTGTTCTGTGTGGCTGCGCCAGTGGGCAGCTGATTTTGTAGCCAAAAAATCCCTTACGGTACTTCCTTTCGTAGGCTTACGGCTTTTTGGGGAAAAGTTGGATTCTGTCACGAAAGGGGGGAAGTTACGTAAGAAGCAAAGGCCCCCGTCAGAGGGGCGGCATCCTTTAACCCTTCCTTTCGTAGTGCCAGAACTGGAAGAGTTTCGGCCTTTCCTGCCCACAGAGGTGATTCCTGGTTCAGGGGCAGAGGACTTGCCCGTTCAGGTCGTAACTGGGGTTCCAAGCCCAGGCCTGCAGCCAAACCAGCTCAGCAATGAGGGGCCGCCCTCACCCTGGCGGGTGGGGGGACGGCTGCGGTTCTTCTTCCAGGTATGGGTCCAGCAAATCTCAGACAGATGGATTCTGGAATTAGTGTCTTCCGGTTACAAACTGGAGGTGCCTCCCGCGGAAAGGGGCCTGGGTTTCTATTCCAATCTATTTACGGTGCCCAAAAAGGACGGCTCCATTTGGCCCATTCTGGATTTAAAATGTCTCAATCGGTTTATCCACTTCAGGAGGTTTCGCATGGAAACCTTAAGCTCGGCCCGTCGATTCACTCCGGCAGGGGGACTTCATGACGTCCATAGACATCAAGGATGCTTATCTGCACGAGATTCCTCAGGTTCACGGTAGAAGATCAACATATTCCTAGTATGTCACACACCCCGCTTCCAACATTCATGACACTTGGGATACCGGCCTATAGAGGGCAATCTTGCAGAGATGACCTGGAAAAAAGGAGCCCCTCCTGGTCCATAAGTACCCGGGACCTCCCACTATTCCCCAGTCTTTACGTCTCTGCAGTCGGCGAAGCATTCAGAAGATGACTCTCCTTTCTGCAGGTAGCCGGGGTTACTCCCAGTCGTTTTCTATTTCTGCCTGAACCTCATTTTTTATTGTGATGTTTATGTTATGCCTCCCAGCTTAGGCTGATGGGCTCGGGCAAGGGTAGATACACCCTTGGGTGTATATGGGAGCTTGCTCCCTCCGTGAGACCTCAAATAAGGGGTAGGCGGAATCCGGGTGTATATGGGAGCTTGCTCCCTCCGTGAGACCTCAAATAAGGGGTAGGCGGAATCCGGGTTGGTGTCCCCCGGAATGGGATGCCCCGTCCCTTGAAATCTCCCTGTGCTTGTTGGTGCTCTTGTTCCTCCCCCTTTTGGCTCTCCTGGACCCTGCTGAGGTAGTGAGGGGGGGGGATCTTATTGGGGAGTGTCTTTGGCCTATGCATTTTTAATGAGGAGGGTAAGTAAGTTTCTTACCCGTGTTTCTTCTTGTTGGGATTTTAAATTTCCCTCTCTTTCTGTCAGCGCGTGCTTCCGGGTGTGGGCGGGGCTTGACGGGCAGCGTCCAGACCCGTTCTTTTATGTCATTCGGCTGTTCTTGGCTGGCCCGCCCTCAGCTCTCTGAGCATTCCTTGGGGGGCGGGGCTTCTCGGCGGCGCCGGATTTCAAGCACTCTCTTCCTGCTCTCAAAGAAACGGATATGCACTGCCCATCTAATCTACATTAGGTGCTAGCCTACAGGACAACCACTACCTACTATACAAATATGGGTGGGACTCCAGGGCTGGCCCACCACTCAATCCTGATACACTAGGCTGCACACTACTTCTCAATTAGTACATTTTATTAGTCATAAATAATCACGGATGTATACATGTAAAACATACATAACACATATCACATAACATCATAAAAACACACACATATTAAAAACCCAAGTGGGGAGGAACTCCAGGGCTAACCAATTTAAATAAACAATAATGATCTTAGCACCAAGATCAATTAATTATATATATTAGTATGACTCAAAAAATTTTATAGAGACATGTATATGTTGGCGTTCAAAAGGTAAAGTGCTCAGTGCTTGTGCAACTATTCTTGAAACTACAAAATAAATAAAAAATAAATAAATAAACATAATAAACTAGTGCCTCAATTATATTCAGTGCAAACTCAATCACAAAATTGATTCTCAACTATTCTAGAGATTGTGCAACTACCAAAATTCCATTATAAAGTGCCAAGTGCTAAAAGTGCATTAGTGCATAATGCTAAGCCTATGCTGTGTCCTATACACCTATTTAAGCGCCACATATATACATCAATATATGCCAAAAAATGTTATTAAACAATATAGACAATGACTCGCCCTCCAGCCTTCCCACTTACCTCACCGAAGCGCTGCGTGGTCCTTCACCTCTTCCTGCTCTCACATTCGGTTTGTTCTGGCGCTGGTCTCTCCGCTGGTTCTGGCTGCTGCGCTGTGCTTCTGCTGGGCTTTCGTTGGTCGCAGGGCTGTCGTGGTCATTGTGAGTACCCTTTAGCTCTGCTAAAAGGAAGTCTTTTTTATGCATAAGGCTTATTGTATATTTTTATTATGTCTTCCAGGTGGGAACTCTTTAATAGGGGTTTCTCCTGGTCCTTGTTAAATCCTCCCATTTAGGGACTATTAAGGGGCATCCCAGGTAGCTTCGGCTTAAATCCCATATACTTGGCGACTATAAAAAAAATTAAGTATTTTAAGAAACACCATATGGAGGCATCTCAGGATACTGGGCTCTCAGCTCCTTTGGGACAGACTCGGCAGTGTTTGCAATGTGGGGCATCCCTTGTTGGGGATAACGTATTTCTTTGTGTAGCTTGTGCTCAATTGATTATAATACAGCATTCAGAGGCCCAGGCCTCAGGGTCTGGGGCTCCGGCCTCTTCTCCCACACCACCTTGTCTTGTCCATACCCCCAGTGATATTGTCATGGGTGGAGGGTCGCTTTCTGATGTATGTGCCAGATTGGCTCACGTTGAAAAATTAATGTCTAGCTCTGTGGCCAAGAAGGCCTCAGCTAAAAGAAAACATTTAGCTCCTGCTGTTGAGGCAAATGAGCTTGATTGTAGCGAGCGTCTTGATTGGTCAGATTGTTCTGGAGAAGGAGAATTCTTTGAGGAATCTGATGTTTCTGATGTTCAGCAATTTGTGGGTATTGACGCTGAACAAGGTGAAGGGGAGATTTTTGACACCCCTAAAGCTCTTGCTCAATTGCATGAGGTTTTGGCAATCGACCTTCCAGAAGCAGTCCCTCCTCAGAAGGGGGAGTTCTTTGGAGCCTCCAAGCCTTGTTTAGAATTTCCAGATAACATTTTGAAGAAATCATTCTTAAGGAATGGGAGAAGCCTGCACGGCTTCCTGGCATTCCTTTAGGCTGGGATAAGAAATATCCCTTTCCTTCAGACACTGTTAAGCGTTGGTCATCCCCCCCTGTGGTGGATGCACCTGTGCTCAGTTTGTCCAATTCCTCTGTTTCGCATTCTCCGGAATCTACTATCCTTAAGGATGGGGAGGACAAACATATTGATCAAATGGCTTGCTATGCGTTTGCTAGCGTTGGCTCGGCCTTGCGGCCTGTGGGTTCCTCGTCACTTATGGCAGTCGCTATTAGGTCTGTTATTAGAGACCTATCAAATACCTCAGGGCTTGATCCAGCCTCTGATGAGTATGCCGCTCTTAAGCGATGTGATTTTTTTGTGTCTTTTGTACTTTCTGCTTTGGATGATACCATGGCCATGTGTAGCAGAACTTCCGCTTTGCTAGTTGCTATACGGCCGTCTATACGGCTACGCCAGTGGGCGGCTGACACGGTGGCTAAGAAGTCACTTATAGCACTCCCCTTTGGGGGATTGCGCCTCTTTGGTGAGAAATTGGATTCTGTCATTAAAGGAGGCAAATTGCCTCAGCGTAAGAAGCAACGTTGTTCCTTTCGGGGATCGGCCACTTTTAACCCTTCTTTTCGGGGTTCCAGAGCAGGCAGAGGATCGGCCACTTCAGCCCCAAGGGCGACTGCATGGAACAGAGGAAGAGGACGTGGCCGTTCAAATCAGAATTGGGGATCAAAGCTTAAGGCCGCTTCCAAGCCTGCCCAGCAATGAGGAGGCGCCCTCACCCGTGCGGGTGGGCGGACGGCTGCAGTTCTTTTTCCAGGCTTGGGTCAAAGAGGTATCAGACAGATGGATTTCTCCGGGTACAAGCTGGAATTCGAGTTCCGGCCTCCGCCCAGATTTTTCAGGTCTCGGATGCCCGCGGATCCGGCGATCGCGCTGGGGCTCCGGCAGCTGTTGCGAATCTCTTAAACATGAATGTTATTCGCCTGGTTCATCTTGCGGAAAGGGGTCTGGGGTTTTACTCCAACCTATTTACCATTCCCAAGAAAGACGGCTCTGTTCGGCCTATTCTAGATCTGAGGCGACTAAATCAATTCATTCGCTTCAGAAGGTTCTGCATGGAGTCGTTAAGATCAACGATCGACGCTCTCCGTCAAGGGGACTTTGACTTCCATCGACATCAAGGATGCTTATCTGCACATCCCTATTTGTTCCGCTCACCAGAGGTTCCTCAGATTCACAGTGGAAGACCAGCACTTTCAGTTTGCGGCCCTTCCATTCGGTCTCACCTCATCCCCAAGAGTATTTACCAAGGTTTTGGCAGGAGTAATGGCTATTCTCAGGCTCCAGGGCATTTGCATTGTGCCATTTTTGGACAACGTTCTCATCACAGCCTCGTCCTTCAATCAGGCGGAATTGGACACCAGGACCGTGGTGGCTACACTGGAGAGGTTCGGTTGGGTGATAAACCATGCCATATCCTCTCTTTATCCTGTAAGGGAGATTCCCTTTTTGGGCTTATTCCTGAATACCCTTCAGGCCAGGGTATTTCTTCCTCAGTCCAAAATTGTTCTGATTCAAGACTTAATTCGTCTGTTCTTGTCCAATCCTCGTCAGCCTATCCGCTTGGGGATGAGGCTAGTGGGGCTGATGGTGACCACATTCGAAGCAGTCCCGTTCGCTCAGTTTCATATGAGGACGCTTCAGCTTTTTCTCTTGGAGAAGTGGGACAAGTGTCCTCTGTCATTGAATCGGGTTTGTTTGTTGTCTCCCCGTGTTCTGCGGTCCCTTCAGTGGTGGCTGACTTCGAGAAACGGCAAGTCATTTCTGACCCCCTGTTGGGAGTTGGTCACTACGGATGCCAGCCTTATGGGTTGGGGGAGCATCTGGAGGAAGCATCGGTTCCAGGGGTTGTGGGGGCCTCAGGAGGCTCACTCCCCGATCAATTTATTGGAGCTTCGGGCCATTCGGCTTGTTCTGCTCCAACTGACTCATCTTTTGCGGGAGTTGCCGGTTCAGATTCGGTCAGACAACCGGACAGCATTTGCATACATCAATCACCAAGGAGGGACTCGCAGTTGGGGTGCCCTCCGGGAAGTATCTCTGATCCTCAACTGGGCAGAGATCAATGTTCCCTGCATATCGGCAGTTTACATTCCGGGGATAGAGAATGTGGAGGCAGACTCACTGAGCAGAGCATGCGCTCGCCGGGGAGAGTGGTCTCTCAATCCCAGGGTCTTTTAGTTTCTTTGTCACAAGTGGGAGACTCCACGGTTGGACCTGTTTGCTTCTCGTCACAACCACAAACTTCCAGTGTTTGTGTCTCTATCCCAGGATCCTCTGGCAGTGGCAGTGGATGCCATGTCTCTGGCCTGGAAGGATCTGGGGTTTCTGTATCTGTTTCCCCCATTCTCCATGATACGCAAGGTGGTGCGCAAGCTAGTTCTGGAAGGGGCGCCAGCAATTCTGGTGGCTCCAAGATGGCCAAGACGACTGTGGTTCGCAGACATCACAAGGCTAGCAGAGGATCAGTTGCATCTGCCTCTTCTTCCAGACCTCATCACCCAGGGTCAACTCTGTTACCCCAATTTACCAATGCTGGCTTTGACGGCGTGGCTGCTGAAGTTTCCATCTTAAAGGAGGAAGGTCTTTCTGACGCGGTCATTCAGACTCTTGTTAGAGCTAGGAAAAAGTCTTCCTCTGTTGTTAACTACAGGACTTGGAGGTCCTATATTGATTGGTGTGAGTCTAGGGTCTTGCCCTGTAGGGTATTTTCTATCCCTAAGATTTTGGAGTTTCTGCAACATGGTCTGGATTTGGGTTTCCAGATTAGTACTTTGAAGGGGCAGGTTTCTGCTTTGGCTATTTTCTTTCAAAGATCTTTTGCTCTTCATCCTTTGGTTAAGACCTTTTTCCAGGGGGTCAAGCATGTGCGGCCTCCTAGAAAGCTCCTACTTCCAGTTTGGGATCTTAACTTGGTGCTTTCTGCCATGCAGGCTGCTCCTTTTGAGCCATTGACGGATGTTCCTCTTCATATTCTTACTCAGAAGGTTGCTTTGTTGGTTGCTATTACCTCTGTCCATTGGGTTTCTGAATTGGCGGCCCTGTCTATCCAGGCCCCTTACTTCGAAAGGCATCAGGATAAGGTGGTTTTCCATTTTAAACCAGATTATCCTGATTTAGGTGGAAGGCAGACACCACCTTAAAAAGAAATAGTTCTTCCTTCATTGTGCCCTAATCCTAGTAATAACAAGGAAAGGGTTTTACATTCTTTGTATGTTGTTCGTTGTGTTAAGTATTATTTGGTTACTACTTCTGCTTTCCGTAAGACAGATGCCTTTTTTGTTGTGCCCTCCGGGCCTAGGAAGGGGTTGGCACCCGCCAAATCTTCCATCAGTAAATGGATTCGTCAGGCTATTGTTGGGGCCTATTCTGCTAAGGGGAAGGTTCCCCCTTTTCATGTTACTGCTCATTCTACTCGTGCTGTTGGGGCTTCTTGGGCTTTTCAGCCCCAGGCGTCTGTTGAACAAGTTTGCAAGGCTGCTACTTGGTCTTCGGTGCATACTTTTTCTAAGTTTTACAAGGTTAATGTGCGAGCCTCAGCGGATGCTGCTTTTGGTCGCAAAGTTCTGCAAGCTGCAGTTATTTAAGTTATGCATTTTTGCCTTGTGGGATCCCCGCCCATTATGGACACTGCTATTGGATATCCCAAGTGTCATGAATGTTTGAAGCGGGGTGTGTGACATACTAGGAATAATACCATTTTGTGAGTACTCACCTGTAAAACGGGTATTACGAGTATGTCACACACCCCGCTTCCCCCGCCCTTTTTTGTTCAGGGGTCCTTTATATGGTGTTTGTTATTATTTTCAATTCACTATATAATTTGCTCTTCCTGGTTTTCTCACTGCTTTTTTAAAGACTGGGGAATAGTGGGAGGTCCCGGGTACTTATGGACCAGGAGGGGCTCCTTTTTTCCATGTCATGTCGCCCTCTACAGGCCGGTACCCCAAGTGTCATGAATGTTGGAAGCGGGGTGTGTGACATACTAGTAATACCCATTTTACAGGTGAGTACTCACAAAATGGTATTTTCCAGTTTGTGGCCCTTCCGTTCGGGCTTACCTCGGCTCCAAGAGTGTTCACCAAGGTCCTGGCGGGGGTGATGGCCCTTTTCAGACTCCAGGGGATTTGCATTGTCCCGTATTTAGACGACCTTCTTATCATGGCTTCCTCTTTCAGCCAAGCGGATCTAGACACCAGAGCCGTGGTATCCACGCTGGAAAGGTTTGGTTGAGTGATCAACTATCCCGAATCTTTTCTTTCCCCATCCAGGGAGATTTCGTTCCTGGGCTTATTCCTGGATACCTTTCAGGCCAAGGTATTTCTTCCACAGCCCAAGGTTCTTTTGATTCAGGATTTGATTCGTTTTCTGCTAACCAGCCCTCGTCAGTCTATCCGGCTGGGGATGAGACTGGTGGGATTGATGGTGGCAGCTTTCAAGGCAGTCCCGTTTGCCCAGTTTCACATGAGGGTGCTTCAGCTTCATCTTCTGGTAGCCTGGGACAGGTGTCCGCTGTCATTGGATCAGAGTTGTCTGTTGTCTCCCTGTGTCCTGCAGTCCCTCAGGTGGTGGCTAGTATCAAGCAATCTGATGAAGGGCAGGTCCTTCCTGACCCCTTGTTTCGGAAACTGTCACCACGGATGCCGGTCTAACGGGCTGGGGGGGTTTCTGGAGGGAACATGAGTTCCAGGGACTATGGGGGCCTCAGGAGGCTCACACCTCCATCAATATTCTGGAGCTGCGGACCATTTGGTTGTTCCTGTCCCGCCTAACTCTTTATTTACAGGGGCTGCCAGTTCAAATCCAATCGGACAGCAGTCGCTTACATCAATCACCAAGGAGGGACGCGCAGCAGGAGTGCCTTCAGGTAAGTCGCTCTGATTCTAGCCTGGGCAGAGAAAAATGTTCCTTGCATATCAGCAGTTTACATTCCGGGAGTGGAGAACTCGGAGGCAGACTCCCTGAGCAGGAGCTCATCCCGGCTAGGGGAATGGTCTTTCAATCCCAGGGTATTCCAAGTTCCTTTGTCACAAGTGGGGGACTCCTGAAGTGGATCTCTTTGCCTCACGGCACAACCACAAGCTTCCGGCCTTTGTGTCTCTATCCCTGGATCCTCTGGCATTGGCAGTGGATGCCATGTCGCTGAACTGGAGAGATCTGGGGTTTCTGTACCGGTTTCCCCCCTTCTGCATGATAAGCACGGTGGTTCAAAAGCTAACTCGAGAAGGGGCACCAGCAATCCTGGTGGCTCCAAAGTGGCCAAAACGTCTGTGGTTCGCAGACGTCGTGCGACTGGCGGTAGATCAGTTTTATCTGCCTCTTCTTCCGGATCTTATCACCCAGGGTCAACTATGTTACCCCAGTTTACATACGTTGACTTTGACGCCGTGACTGCTGAAACCTCCATCCTAAGGGAGGAGGGTCTTTCTGATGCAGTGATTCAGACTTTCGTTAGAGCTAGGAAGAAGTCTTCTTCTACCATCTACTATAGGACTTGGAGGTCTTATATTGACTGGTGTGAAGCTAGGGTCTTGAATAAATGATTGGTGGCACACTCTTATTCAAGCATTATATATCCAGCTTTAACTGAAAATATCTGGGTGCTGCCTGATGGGATACTTCCTCATACCCCACAGACCATATATTATTAGAAATTCAGGCGCACACCAATTAAACTAAAAAGAGTTTTTTTTACTTTTTGATAATGCAATTAAATTCATATAGGCAGATACAAAATGATACATGATCACAGGGAAATATATTTACAAAAGTATATACATGTTTGCTAAAGGCAGTCTCTTGTATGAACTCAATATATGTTTCTGAGCACACAAGTTACACCGTCCATTCACAGTAAAATGGTGAAATAAGCAGCACAATTATATTCAAACACTGAGTTCATACCGGGAGACGCCAAATGCATAGTTTCTTTAAACATCTATTACATTAGCTCATAAGAGCGCTTCTCACTGCACACTGCAGAGAGTATATGGTCAGCGTGACATGTAATCAATCATACAGCTCACATGTACAAGTTCAAAAGTAAATAAGCATCAAGGAAATGAACCCTAGCATATGTCCATTGGTATATATTAACAGATTAGATGCAAAACAATGTACATAGCAAAAAACGGCATATTACCCAAGTTCGTATAACATATAGTATAGGTGGGGGCAGTCCTCCCACGTTCCGGGGATCACGTCCCCTTTCTCAAGAAATAATGCCCTACCTAGTACAGCCATGCCCGCTTTTTAAATTGAGAGATCCCCCAAGCCGGCAGCGTGATCGATCGAAGCTTCCGGCCTTTGTGTCTCTATCCCTGGATCCTCTGGCATTGGCAGTGGATGCCATGTCGCTGAACTGGAGAGATCTGGGGTTTCTGTACCGGTTTCCCCCCTTCTGCATGATAAGCAAGGTGGTTCAAAAGCTAACTCGAGAAGGGGCACCAGCAATCCTGGTGGCTCCAAAGTGACCAAGACGTCTGTGGTTCGCAGACGTCGTGCGACTGGCGGTAGATCAGTTTTATCTGCCTCTTCTTCCGGATCTTATCACCCAGGGTCAACTATGTTACCCCAATTTACATACGCTGGCTTTGACGCCGTGACTGCTGAAACCTCCATCCTAAGGGAGGAGGGTCTTTCTGATGCAGTGATTCAGACTCTCGTTAGAGCTAGGAAGAAGTCTTCCTCTACCATCTACTATAGGACTTGGAGGTCTTATATTGACTGGTGTGAAGCTAGGGTCTTGCCTTGTAGGGTGTTTTCAATTCCCAGGATTTTGGAATTTCTACAACATGGTCTGAACTTGGGGTTCCAGCTTAGCACCTTGAAGGGGCAGGTCTCTGCCCTGGCGATTTTCTTTCAGAGGTCCTTTGCTCTCCATCCTCTGGTTAAAACTTTTTTCCAGGGGGTTACGCATGTGCAGCCTCCTAGGAAACATTTGCTCCCAGTTTGGGATCTGAATTTGGTGCTTTCTGCCCTGCAGGGTCCTCCTTTTGAGCCCTTGCAGGATACTGCTTTTTGTATACTTACTCAGAAGGTGGCTTTCTTGATTGCTATCACTTCAGTTCGGCGGGTTTTAGAGCTGGAGGCCTTGTCCATTCAGGCCCCTTACTTTGAGAGGCATCAGGACAGGTTGTTTTCCGCTTCAAGCCGGATTTCCTTCCTAAGGTAGTTTCTGCTTTTCATCTTAATCAGGACATTGATCTCCCTTCCTTGTGTCCTAAACCGAGCAATCACAAGGAGAGGATGTTGCATTCTTTGGATGTGGTTAGATGTGTGAAATATTATTTGGTGACTACTTCTGCTTTCTGTAAGACGGATGCCTTTTTTGTTGTGCCCTCTGGGCCTAGGAAAGGTTTGGCGCCAGCCAAATCTACCATTAGTAAATGGATACGCCAGGCCATTGTTGGGGCCTATTCTACCAAGGGGAAGGTTCCCCCTTTTCGTGTTAGTGCGCATTCTACTCGTGCTGTTGGAGCGTCTTGGGCTTTTCAGCACCAAGCTTCTGTTGAACAAGTATGCTAGGCTGCTACTTGGTCTTCCTTTCATACTTTTTCCAAGTTTTATAAAGTTCATGTGTGGGCCTCAGCAGATGCTGTTTTTGGCCGCAAAGTTCTGCAAGCTGCAGTGCTTTAAGTTTGCGCATTATTTCCTTGGTTTGTATCCCCACCCTTTATGGACACTGCTTTTGGATGTCCCAAGTGTAATGACTAGTTGGAAGCGGGGTGTGTGACATACTGGGAATAATACCATTTTGTGAATACTCACCTGTAAAATGGGTATTACGAGTATGTCACACACCCCGCTTCCCCTTCCCTTTTTTGTTCTGGGATCCCTTATATGGTGAACTTTTTTTGTTGTATTCTTGTAATTGGCTCTTCCTGGTCCCCTTACTGCTGTCTTATAACTGGGAAATGGTGGGAGGTCCCAGGTATTTATAGACCGGGAGGTGCTCCTTTTTTTCAAGTCATCTCTGCAAGATCGCCCTCTACAGGTCGGTATCCCCAAGTGTAATGACTAGTTGGAAGCGGGGTGTGTGACATACTTGTAATACCCATTTTACAGGTGAGAACTCACAAAATGGTATTTTTCTGTGTCTGAAATTCATTGATCTAGGGTTTAACATTGGAGGGGTCATAATATTTTTAATGAAGGAAAATAAATGTTGGGTGTGACTTGAAACATCTGTGTGAGCTTTTTGGACTTGAACACACAAAGTGCAATTACATTTTTTTGTAGTAGTAAGTTGTTGTACCGTGTTAGCCATCGATGTAAGCAGGAAATCCAAGGTTAAGGGAATGCCTGAAGAAGAAGCTTGAACAGCTTCGAAAGCTTGCATTTTCAATCTAAATGAGTTAGCCAATAAATGGTATTACCTTAACCTTGCATTTTTTTGTACTAATTTATCCAAAAACATTTAATTTGGAAATTAAAACCCACCATTTTATTGCACTTTTTTGTGTGTTAAAAAGCTCACCGAGATGCAGGTTGCATACACACCCATAAATGTGCACCCTGAGTGCCTAATAATTGCTCAGCAAGACTTGTTGGTAAATGTAACTAACCTGATGCAGCAAACCAAGAGTTAAAGCTGGCTCGGCATGAAGAATGTGCTGCTAAGTGTTGATGGTCTTTTTTATGGTGTTTTAGACTTCTAAACATTGTTAAAAAATAATTTATAACATTGTATGATGTTTACATAGTAGTTATAGTATAAAATTTTTTGTCAGTGCGTAGTTGCCACTGTTGCTTTTGGCATGGGAATTAATAAATCGGACATTCGCAAAGTTATTCACTATGGAGCACCTAAGGAAATGGAGTCCTACTATCAAGAGATTGGGAGAGCTGGAAGAGATGGGCTTCCAAGCAGTTGTCATGCTTTGTGGGCTTCATCGGACATGAATTTTAACAGGTACATTTATGATCTGGAATATTAGTTACCTTGATCAAATATTAACTAAGTATGGTCTTATATTACAATTTCAGAGGGTCAGATTTAGTGCCAGGGAGTACCTAAAATCCCTCAAATTCTAAATTGCAAAAGGAGGGGATTTTTTTTATATCCCATGTGTCAAAAAAACTTTCTCTCAAAACACCCTCCGGGCAGAATTCTTATGAGACTTCATGTCTCTGCCCCTAGGTTGGAACACGTGACCACCATAAATGGATAAAACTTTGGCGCCTCCTCTAAGTCTCCAGTTGTTTTTGTGTACCTGCCTGGGTAGGAGCCAGACCACTAGCTCCTGAACCAAAAGGTTTAGGTAAGTATCTGGTGCTGTGGGTTTGAGGTAGGCAAACCCATTTCCTGGCTCTAGGGGCCAGGGACCCGGGATACCCCCAGGGGGCTCCCTTTTACGAAGGATGATTTTCTGTTGGGATTGCTGCCCCCCCCCCCCTTCTCATCTCCCTCCTATTCATTCAATGGAGGATGCTTTGGCGGGTGCAGCTCGCCACGCTGTGTCGTGATAGTTTGGAGGCCAAAGTTGCTGCAGTAGATGTAAAAGTCAGGAAGAAGAGAACAAAGCGCACTCTCCTCGGCTCCTTTGGACACTCTTCTGTAGAGGGCATCCTGCTGTCGGCAAGTGTGGCTAGGCGTGCACGCACACCGCCGCTGGTCTTATCAGGATTGAGAAGGGAGGGAAGGTCTCTGATTGGTGGCTCCTCCTCCCAGTGGCGATGGCATCATTCCATGCTCCCCCAGGTTTCCTGCTTAATGCACATGTTGAAGTTAAAGGAACACGTGCTTTTTATTTTAAAGCTGGACAAGCTTTTAATTTTCTGGCCTCCCTCTTTTGGCAGTGCAGAGCGTTAAAGCATGGTTAGCTGGATGCCATCCCAGCCTTTAAATATGAATTTGGGATAGTTTTTTTACCTCTTTCCAGGCAAAGCGGACCAGGCAGAGGAGCTTGTGTTTATCTCTGCCCCTTTTGTCTACATCTTTGGGGAGCTTTGCATCAGGTCAACACAATCCAGATCCCAATCCATCAGGTATTCTGTCGTCTGCACAATCTGCTCCGGTAAGTCCCTTATTTTATTATCTTTATGGGTCCATGATTTAAAGGCAGATACCTGTGTCTGGGCTGCTGTTGTGTCATTGATTGGAAGCCCTGAAGGTGAGCTGACACAGAGCTGCACTGACTACAGGGCTGATTGCACCTGTGCAGGGCCTGGCTGAGTCACACCTTGTTGTGGGTTTTACAGGCTAAGCAATTTTGTAACCTGGCTGAATGTAAAGATGTTGCTATACAATGAATGTAAGTTTGTGGAGCTCATCATGCCATATTGTGTTGCTGCTTTATGTTATCTGTTTTTTTAGAGAAATACTATACTATACACTATATGCTGTTCACTTTCTGCTAACACTCGGGTTTCCTTTAATAAAAGTGGACCTACATGCCCTTGCTAATCTCTGCGGGAAGGACCTGATTATGTTGGGACACTTTCCTACTGTACAACTTTCTTCCTCATGCCATGGAAGGAGAATTTGCTTCTAGCAAGAGCTCCCATCTAGTGGATATCGGGGAATCCTTGTACACACTTACAGAGGCTATGTCTCTTCTATTTGAAGACATGCTTCATGCTTCCCTGGATAGAAGGCTATCCTCTTTGCCGCTGGTCAGACGTTTTCTTCTAGCTGTGGGGGTTTTTAAGACAAGTTTCCGGTAGTCACAGATATGAGACATGTTATCTGTTGTCCTTTTTTATGCACTTTAGTATTGGTATTGACATTATAATTGGGGTGGCCATTATTTTGGCTAGTCATGTGGCTGTACTATCTTACTGTACATAAACAAGGGTAGGATAAGATTATCCAGCTGGTTCTTCCGATTTGTCTGTTTTGCCTTTGGCCTAACATCATCTCCCAGGATCTTTGCCAAAGTTCTGACCAATCCTTAAGAAATCTAGTCTAGTTCCGTCTCAGGTCATAACTTATCTAGGGTTCGAGATCAATAAGATCCTTCAGAATGTTGCCTTGCCTAGAGATGAGGACCCTCCAGGAAACAATTCAGTCTTTGTGAACCAGTCGGATAGCCCCAGTGCGTCAAGCCATGAGGGTCTTGGGGCTATACTCAAGGTTTCTCCAGCCTCACATCTTGAGCACCTGGGAAAATCTCCGGAAGCCCTGGAAGAAGTTCTCTAACCTGGTGAAGAAGTCACTGGAGTGGTGGATGTGCAAGGACAGATTTTGTCAACGGTCTTCCTTGGAGAGATAGCAGGGACCAAATTGTAACAGAAGCATCCTCATGGTGTTGGGGAGCCCATTGTGGGGCTCTGACTGCACATGGAAGATTGTCCATATGCTGAGTCAGTCTTCCTCAAACGTAAGGGAATTAATAGAGGTAGAAGAAGCCTTATTCGCCTTCTCACACCTTCTGAGAGGTCAACATGTTCAGATCAGAACAGACCATGCAACGACCATGGCCTATTTTGAATCAACAGGAAAAGACTAGATCGCTCCTACTCCTGAGAGCGGCAATGGAAATTCTGCTTTGGGTAGAACAGAACCTGCTTTCTTTGTCAGCCATTTATCTGAAGGGGTGCCTGAATCAATTGGCGGACTTTCTAAGTCGCTCTCCATTATTCTTAGTATACAGTACGTCCTGCTCCAGATAGGTTACTTACACTTGGGTTATCCTCCGCCAGATGGCGCTGCACTGCGGAGACATGTAAAAACAGGCTCCTCCCGGCCCCTCAAATACCCGGGGACCTCCCACAAATCCCCAGATTTCTCTGCAGTACTTACTGCGAAGACATGAAATTATCACTCTCTCGCAGGTGAGCGGGGCTATTAGCCTGCGGCCCTGTTGGACTATTCCCACCCGTCCTTCGTGTGAT
Source organism: Gastrophryne carolinensis (assembly GCA_027917425.1). Lineage (NCBI taxonomy): Eukaryota > Metazoa > Chordata > Amphibia > Anura > Microhylidae > Gastrophryne > Gastrophryne carolinensis. Next base: position 267,421,316 of record CM051234.1, read on the forward strand.
GTGCCTCCCAGCCTGGGCTGCGCTGGTCGGGTGAAGGTAGGTGGCACCATGCGTGCTTATGGAGCGCTGCTCCACCGCATTCCCCCACCAAAGGGTAGGCGGTATAGGCTGATGGTGAGCCTTTATGGGATGCCCCTCCCGCATTATTGTCCCATGCCCCAGTAGCTGTGGGTCCTGTACAGAGGGCTGCCATCCTCATTCTCCCTGTAGCCTTCGGGGGGGAAAGAAGGGTGAGCGTGTATCGTGCATACGGCCTTTTGTCATGTTTTTTGACTAGTATATGTGGTGTCAGCCGCCGCGCGGACTTGTCTTTTTACTATTGCAAATGCCGCCGCTGCGCGCGTCTTTTCCTTCATTTGGATGTTCCGCTCCGGGTGGCGGCGTTACCTCAGACGCTTCTGCGTTCTCATTGGCTGCTTGTCGGTTGACTTCGCGCTCTTCGGAGAGGCAAGGCCTGGCTTGGCGCGCCCTGCGTCACGGCTCGCTCTGGCCCGCCCTTCGAGGTACTCTCGGCGCCATGTTGTCAGGTCGCGCGTGCGTGTGACGTTCTTACTTACCGCAGTCCGTAAGTGCCCTCGCGGGCGGCTTTATACTCATTGTAGTGTTTTTTGGTTCTGACACCCCTCCTTCTCATTGTGTCTTTCAGACGGGTGAATCCATTGGCTTCTCCCGGCCCGGTGTAATTGATAAAGTTGGGCGTTGTAAATTTACTCCTACTTCCCTAGCGGGTCATTGGGGCATCCAGGGTTGCTTCATAGCGTCAATCCGTACTGGCACATTGTGCCTAATAATCACCATATGGAGGCATCCTAGGATAATGTGACCGGGGTCCCCTTGGGACAAGACTGGCTGTGTGTAGCGTGTGGACAGCCTCATGCTGACACTGACAAGGCGTGGGTCTGTGTACCCTGTGCTGAGCAGGTGCTTGCATTGCAATCTGGCCTGCCAGTGGCTGCACCTCGTTTCACTTCACCTACTCCCCCAAATCTCTCTCCTGTTGAGTTGCATACTTGTGGGGATTCTCAGCCTGATGTGTCTTCTAGGCTGCCTACTGCTGAACAGATTATTGCGAGGTCTTTAGCGCGTAAGGGCCCTGGTAAGAAGCGGCACTTGACACCTAATGTTACTGTTTTCCCTATGGGATCTCAGGAGTTTATGAATCTGTGTGGCTATACCCCTTCTGATGAAGGGGAGCTCTTTTCTGACTCTGATGAGAGACCAGGGGGTCATGACGATTCTGGCTCTGACCCCTGGGCCCCGGATGACACTGACAGATTATTGACCCAGATCTTTGAGGTTCTGTCTATCTCTCTCCCTGGTGAGGCTCCCAGGCAAAAAGGGGAGCGTTTTCATACAGCAACATCACATTTGGAATTTCTAGAGCAGGCACATTTCCATACCCTTGTGCTCAAGGAATGGGAGTGCCCCAGTAAACTTCCCGGGGTTCAAAGGGATTGGGATAGGAAGTATCCTTTTCCCCCTTAGGTGGTTAAATGTTGGTCATCCCCCCCCGAGGTGGATGTCCCGATCCTAGGGCTATCTAACGCCCCTGTCATGCATTCCCCTGATTCTACTACCCTGTGGGATGCTGAGGACCGGCGCATTGACCTGCTGGCCTCCCACGCCTTTGCATGTGCGGAAACGGCGCTGCGCCCGGTCTGTGCCTCTGCCATTACTGCTGTGGCCACTAGAACCCTTATCAGAAATATGCTTGATAGTGCTCCTGATGATTTGCCTTGTGAGGTGTTTAATGCACTCTCCAGTTGTGATGTTTTTGTAAATTTTGTCCTATTAGCATTGGAGGACACCATCAGAATGTGTGCAAGAACTTCTGCCCTCGTGGTGGCTATACGCCGCTTGGTTTGGCTGCGGCAGTGGGGTGCTGACAATGCTGCGAAGAAGGCCCTCACTGGGCTTCCTTTTAAGGGGCTACGCCTGTTTGGGGCCCGTCTAGACCTGTTTGCTAAGAGAGGTAAGTTACCCCAGTGCAAGAAACAGGGGTGTCCTTCGCGGGGGCTCGCGCAGATTCCTGTCACAGGAGCAGAAGACAACGTCCTGGCTTCTCCGGGGGGGCTAAGCCCAAATCCTCTCCCGAGTCCCCTCAGGCATGATGGGGCGCCCTCGCCCGTCAGGGTGAGGGGACGGCTGCGGCACTTTGCTCAAGTCTGGAGGCATCACGCCTCAGACCGGTGGATTCAGGAGGTAGTGTCCTCCGGCTACAAGATAGAGTTTGCTGTGCGGCCTCCCCCAAGATTATCAGGTCCCGGATACTCCTGGTCCCTGCCTCTGCTCAGGTGTTGGCGCAGGCCGTGCAAGGCCTGCTGGGTCTGGGGGTCATTTGCAGATTTCCCTTAAAAGACAGAGCCAAGGGACTCTACACCAACCTTTTCACAGAAAAAAGATGGGTCAGTCAGGCCCATTCTGGATTTACAGATCTTCAGCAAAATTGTCAAGAACAGGCGTTTTTCGCATGGAAACCCTGCGCTCGGCCAACAGCTCCTTGCGCCCCGGGGGTTTCATGACGTCTGTGGATATCAAAGATGCTTACCTTCACATCCCTGTGTTTTCAGGACACCAAGGTTCCTCAGATTCGCGTTGGAAGATCAACACTGCCAATTTGTGGCCTTTGCCATCTGGCCTCTCTTCAACTCCCAGAGTGCTCACCAAGGTGCTGGCGGGGGTGATGTCTCTGATGAGGCCAAGGGGCATCCGCGTGCTGCCCTACCTGGAAATCCTCATCACTTCCCAGTCTCTACATCAGGCAGAATTGGATACTAAGCTGGTAGTGTCAATTCTGGAGTCATTTGGATGGGTGATCAACCACCCCAAGTCCTCACTGTTCCCTTCCTTGGTAACTCCATTCCTAGGAATGAATCTGGATACAGTTCAGGCAAGGATATTCCTTCCTCAGCAGAAGGTGGACAATCTGCTTGCACAGGCTCAGTCCCTCCTAGCTTGTCCCCATCCCTCCACCAGGCAGGGGATGCAGCTGGTGGGCCTGATGGTGGCGTGCTTCGAAGCGGTCCCTTATGCTCAGTTCCACTTGGGGCTTCTGCGACTTCTCCTATTGTCTGTATGGGACAAGGACCCAGCATCCCTGGACAGGGTCTGTGTGCTTTCCCCCCTGGTAAGGAGGTCCTTTTTGTGGTGGATGGACTCAAGGAACCTGTTGGGGGCAGATCCTTTCTTGCCCCTTCCTGGGAGACGGTCACCACGAATGCCAGTCTATCAGGTTGGGGGGGGGGGGGTTCTGGAAGTCCCTGCGGTTCCAGGGGAGGTGGGGCCCTCAGGAGGCCCACACACCTATCAATGTCTTGGAGCTGTGAGCGATCAGGTTAGTTCTGGCTCGCTTGACTACTCATCTTCAGGGCCTGCCTGTTCAGGGGCGCTCGGACAACCTGACGGCAGTTGCCTACATCAATCATCAGGGAGGGACCCGGAGCAAGAGGGCCCTCCAGGAAGTGTCTCTGATCCTGACCTGGGTGGAGGCCAATGTTCCCTGCATATCAGCGGTATACATTCCGGGGGGTCCCTCTGCAACAGGGTGTTCCCATCTCTGTGTCGCCGTTGGGGCCAACCAGATGTGGATCTGTTTGCGTCCCGTCGCAATCACAAGCTCCCGGCCTTTGTCTCCCTGTCCCAGGATCCTCTGGCCGTGACCACGGATGCTTTAGTAACTTCATGGCAGGACATTCAGTTCCTGTATTTCTTTCCTCCGTTCCCCCTGCTGAGCAGGAGTCTGCGCAAGATTGCTCTGGAGAGGGTGCCAGCAATTCTGGTGGCCCCCAGGTGGCCAAGAAGAGTGTGGTTCACAGACGTGGTGCAGATGGCAGTAGACCAGTACGTTCTGCCAGGGGTGCCAGATCTGTTCACTCAGGGCCCCTTACGCCATCCCAATTTACAAACTCTGGCTTTGACGACCTGGCTGCTGCAACCTCTATCTTGATGGAGAAAGGCTTGTCCGCCTCGGTGTTGATACTATGGTGCAGGCTAGGAAGAAAACTTCTTCTTCCATCTATTACAGGGTTTGGCGTACCTACTTTGACTGGTGTGAGTTTAGGTCTTCCCTGTCGGATGTTTTCAGTCCCCAGGGTTCTGGAGTTCTTACAGCATGGGTTGGAGTCGGGACTCCAACTCAGTACTCTGAAGGGTCAGGCTTCTGCCCTATCTGTTTTCTTTCAGAAGTCTTTTGATCAGCATTCTCTGATTTAGACCTTTCTTCCAGGGGGTCGCTCATGTGCGTTCCCCACATAAACATGTGGTCCCTATTTGGGATTTGAACTTGGTTTTGTCTGATTTGCAGGGTGCTCCCTTTGAACCTATGCAGGATTCTGCTCTGGCTGTTTTTACCTTCAGGGTTGTTTTTCTGGTAGCCGTTACTTCGGTCAGGCGTTTGTCTGAGTTGGCGATTTTTTCTATTCAGCCCCCATACCTTGGGAGACACCAGGACAAGGTGGTGTTCCGCGTTAAGCCAGATTTTCTGCCTAGGGTAGTGTCTGCTTTTCATTGAATCAAGATATTGTTCTTCCTTCTTTGTGCCCTAATCCTAGCTACGCTAAGGAGAGGGTTTTGCATTCCTTGGATGTGGTCAGGTGTTTGAAGTATTACCTGGTGGTCATTGCGTCCTTCAGGCAAACTGATGCTCTTTTTTGTGGTCCCTTCTGGGCCCAGGATGGGTTTGGCTCATGCCAAGTCTACTATTAGCAAATGGATCCGTCTGGCCGTGATTCAGGCCTATTCTGCTAAGTGGAAGAGTCCTCCCTTCGCCTTACTGCTCATTCTACTCGTGCTATTGGTGCCTCTTGGGCCTTCCAGCACCAGGCTTCTGTTGAACAAGTTTGCAAGGCCGCTACTTGGTCTTCTGTTCATACCTTTTCAGTTTTACAAGGTTGATGTTAAGGCCTCAGCTGATGTTGTTTTTGGCCGCAAGGTTTTGCAGTGGTTTAAACTGTCTGCTGTTACCTTTTTTATTGGGGATCCCACCCTACTTTATGGACACTGCTATTGGATGTCCCAAGTGTAAGTAATCTATCTGGAGCAGGACGTACTGTATACTAAGAATAATACAATTCTGTGAAATACTCACCTGTAGAATTGGTATTATGAGTATACAGTACGTCCTGCTCCACCCCACCCTGGTTTTTGCATTATTCTGGATCCCCTGTATGGTGATTGTTGTCATTGTTATAGTTACCAGTTTTTGGGTGGTTAAATTCTCCCGGCTTCTTGTTCACTGCTTTTCAATGCTGGGGATTTGTGGGAGGTCCCCGGGTATTTGAGGGGCCGGGAGGAGCCTGTTTTACATGTTTCTGCAGTGCAGCGCCATCTGGCGGAGGATAACCCAAGTGTAAGTTATCTATCTGGAGCAGGACGTACTGTATACTCATAATACCAATTCTACAGGTGAGTATTTCACATAATTGTATTTTTGGAGGCAGAATGGTCTCTGAACTAGGAGGATCAAGTTTGTGTCCTGAGGGGGGTACTGGAAGTGGATCTTTTTGCTTCAGGGAAGAACTACAAGACTGAAGAACTTTTTTTCTCTAAATTCCTCCAACCCGGCTCTGGGAGTAGACGCTCTGGCACACGTTTGGCCATTCAGGCTAGTTTAGGCATTTACAAATTAAACGAATTAGCATTATGCATTAAACGAATTAGCCAGTGAGCCAGCCACAGTTCTGCTTCTGGCCCCCTGGTAGCCCAGGAGGACATGGTTCTCAGCTCTTGTAACACATAGCAGATACCCAGATGTGGAGTTTTACCCTGTGGACCCTGAAGTCGCCTTGCTTCTAAAGAAGGGGTTTTCAAATAAGGTTTTCAAGACCCTTCTGTCAAGTAGGAAAGAGGTGACGAGGAAGATTTTTTAGAAAGTTTGGAAGACCTTTACGACATAGAAGATTCAGAATAGTAAGCCTGCATCTAACCTTCCGGTTGTCCTCTATATCCTCCAGAGGGAAGTTGATCTGGGTCTCTGTGCTGGTGCTCTAAAGGTACAGCTGGCAGCTCTGTCAGTTTTCCTGGATAGACAACTTTGTCACTGGTCAAACTTTTTTTTTTTTAGCCGTAGGGGGATCTAAGCCGGTCCGCATGAAGCTAGCGCCTCAGTGGGACCTAGCTAAAGTTACTGATAGCAATGTTGGCTCCTCCATTTGAACAGATTCAGGACTCTACTATTAAATTCCTTACTTGCAAAACTCTATTCCTAGTATGTCACACACCCCACTTCCAAAGATCCATGACACTTGGGAAACCGGCCTGTAGAGGGCGATCTTGCAGAGATGACATGGAAAAAGGAGCCCCTCCTGGTCCATAAGTACCGGGTTCCTCCCACTATTCCCCAGTCTTTCGTCTCTGCAGTCGGCGAAGCAAGTCAGAAGATGACTCTCTCCTCCTTGCAGGTAGCCGGAGTAACTCCCGGCATTTTTTATGTATATTTCTGCCCGGTCCTCTTTATCTTTTAAAAATTAAGCTATAACAATATGCCTCCCAGCTTAGGCTGCAGGCTTGGGCAATGGTAGCAGCACCTCTGGGTGCATAGGGGAGCTAGCTTCCCCCCGTGAGACCCCATACTATGGCGGTAGGCGGTGTCTGGGTTGGTGATCCCCTGCTTGGGATGCCCTGTCCCTCTTGCCCTTTCACCTATTGGTGTGGGTTCCCCCCCCCCGCAGTGTGTCTCCGTGCCCCTTTGGGGGAGGAGGGGGGAGGGGGGTGGCCTTTCTCCCATAATAAAGCTAAAAAAGCACATGGGAAAAGTGTGTGTGTCTGTGTGTGTTTTCAAGTGTGTTTTAGCACTGTTAAACAGGACAAGTATCGCAGGAAGCTCAGCTTGTGGCAAGTCTTTGCTTTTAAAATAAATGGTGAAATGTAAGTAGTTAGGAGCTGGCTTGAGCAATAGAAACAGTTAAAATCATCAAATTCGGCCATTGTTGATTTTCAGCTGGCTGCTGCTCCTCAGCTGTGGTTAAGGAGAGGGCAGGGCCGGGAGCTCAGCAATTTTGGCTTCACTGGTGTTTTTTCTGGCCGGCCCCTCTCCTTCCTGTCTCTCCCTCCTGTCTTTCATCGCTTCTATGAGGGTTGTTGTTCAGGACACGTGAGTTTTTGCCACTTGTGTTATATATTCTTATGTATATATTTACTCTGTGATTTACAAAATGGTATTTTTCAGCTCCAGCTCTGTCTAGAGAGACAACACTTGGATTAGCACAGGCTGGTGTTTCTTTGTAAACACTCCCCTGTGCTGAGCTGCCTCACCAACGCTTGTGTGCTGCTAAGCCATTACTTGTGGCTGGAGCAGCTGGCCTGTTGTCCAGCCTTCATTGGAGCCTTGACTCTGGATATGCTGGGTTTTGACTACTGAAGAAAATCTGTCTTATAGATACACAGATATATGTATTGTTTTGAGTGATGTGTATGTTTGGCTTATGTCCACCTGCCCTTATGTTCAGGTTTTGTGTTCCACTTTAAGGTGGACCTGGATTCATGTTACCTGGCTCTATGTGTTAAAGACCAACAACATAGAAGGTTGACGGCAGAAGGAGACCTTATGCTCCATCTAGTCTGTCCTTAAGTAGTCCTAAGGGATTTAAAAATTAAAAAAAAAAAAAGATAAAATCCTCCCACTTGGCACTTGAAGGGGCATCCCGGGTAGCTTTAACAGCGTAATTCCCTCTGGTCATTGCGACTACCTTAAAGATCACCATATGGAGGCTTCCCAGGATACCGGGCTTAGGCTTCCCTCGGGGCAGTCCCGGCAGTGTGTGGATTGTGAGGTATAGCTTGTGGGGATAATGTACTTGTTTGCATACCTTGTGCTCAGCAGGCCATAACGCAGCAGTTGGGGGCCCAGGCCTCTGGGTCTGTGGCCCTGGCCTTTTCTCCTACCGAACCCTGCCTTATCCGTACCCCAGATGATGTTGTCACAGTTGGGGAGTCGCAATCTGATATGTGTGCCAGATGGCTAATATTCAGAAAGTTATTTCTAGCTCTGTGGCCAGAAAGGCCTCGGCTAAAAAAAAAAAAAAAAAAAAATAACTTTTTGTCTCCAGCCACACCAGCTTTTGAGTTTGATGTTTATGGTTTACTCAATTGGTCTGGTTATTCCCCGCCAGTAGATGGGGAATTATTTGAGGAATCTGATGGTTCCGATGATCAGCAATTTATTGGTGCTGATATTGGGCGATTTCTCCCCCAGAGGAGGCTCCTCCGCAGATGGGGAAGTTCTTTGGGACTCCTAAGCCGCGCTTGCAATTCCCAGATCAAGAGCATTTTCGTTTGTATTATTCTTTAAGAATGGGGAGGCCTACTCGGCTTCCAGACACACAATGATTTGACCCAAAAATGTTTCAGTTTACTTTAGCATCACGCTATTTAAACACAACCAAATGAAACACGATTGAAATATATGGGAGAGCGCTACTGAGCGACACATGCTACATGAGGCTACTGAACCTAGTGTGCTAGCGCTATACACTGAGCCACCCGTGATAATACATGTAGCTCTACATGACGCTATTAGAGGTGCTCACCAGCCTGACTTTCTTCCCCTTCCGGGGTTGATGCCCTGGTGCTTGGGTTATTTTGTTCTTACGTTGCATTCTCCTGACTCTACCACCATGCATGGTGAGGACAAACGCATTGATCAGATAGCTTGCCACGTTTTTACTAGTGTCGGTTCAGCCTTACGGCCTGTTTGTGCTTCAGCATTTACAGCGGTGGCTACCAGGTCTGTTGTTAGGGACCTGTCGAGTACTTCTAGGCTTGACCCGGCCAGTGATGAGTTCGCCGCTCTTTAGTGGTGTGAATTATTCATGTCTTTTGTGCTAGCCGCCCTGGATAAGAGCTACGCTAGCTCAATGTGTATTGCTTGATGCCCTTATTCTCCGGGTCATGGGTTCAAGGCCCTGTTGGTCTGTGTCCTTTAAATAAAAATGCAATGGTTATGCATAACCTCGGCCTTACTTGTGGCTTTTCGGCGGTTTGGTTGTGCCAGTGGGCGACTGATTTCGAGTCACGAAAGCAGGGAAGTTACCTCAGCGTAAGAAGCAATGTAGTCCCGCTCCAGATTCTTCAGGTCTCGGGTGCCTTCGGGTTCCTCTGGCCGCACAGGAGCTCCGGGCGGCAGTAGGAAATCTACTGGTCATGGCTGTCATTTGCCCAGTGCCTCCCGAGGAAAGAGGCATGTGCTTCTATTCCAAGTTATTCACGGTGCCCAAGAAAGATGGCTCGTTCGGCCCATTTCGGATCTGAAGCCCCTCAGTCGGTTTATCCTTCAGGAAGTTTCGCATGGAATCCTTGCGTTCAGCCGTCGATTCACTTCGCCAGATGTCCATAGACATCAAGGGTACTTATCTGCATGTACCAATCTTCCCGGCACACCAGAGATTTCTCAGATTCTCGATAGAAGACCAGCATTATTAATTTGTGGCCCTTCCATTCGACCTTACCTCGGCCCCAAGAGTCTTTACCAAGATGCTGGCAGGAGTGATGGCTATATTCAGGGTCCAGGACATCCGCATTGTGCCTTTTCTGGACGATCTTCTTATCGCGGCCTCCTCCCTCGAACAATCAGAGTTACACACCAGGACGGTGGTCTCTATGCTAGAGAGGTTTGGATGGGTAATAAGTTAACCCAAATCCTCTCTCTGTCCGTCTAGGGAAATTTCCTTCCTCGGCCTGATTCTGGATACATTTCAGGCCAAGGTTTTTCTTCCTCAGTCCAAAATGGTTCTGATTCAGGACTTGATTCGTCTATTCTTGTCCAACCCTCGTCAGTCTATCCGTCTAGGGATGAGACTAGTAGGATTGATGGTAGCTGCATTCGAGGCAGTCCCAGTTTCACATAAGGACGCTTCAGCTCTTCCTCTTGGCAAAGTGGGACAGGTGCCCACTATCATTAAATCAGACTTGTCTATTGTCTCCCCACGTTTTGCAGTCCCTTCAGTGGTGGTTGATATCGCACAACCTCCAGAAGTGCAAGTCATTTCTGACTCCGCGTTGGGAACTGGTTACATTCTCCAATCAATGTATTAGAGCTTTGGGCCATACGTCTTGTTCTACTTCAACTGACCCATTTCTTACAGGGTCTGCCAGTTCATATTCGGTCAGACAACCGAACAGCTGTTGCATACATCAATCACCAGGGAGGGACTCGCAGTTTGGGTGCCCTCCGGGAAGTGTCTCTGATCCTTCAGTGGGCAGAGATCAATGTTCCCTGCATATCAGCAGTTTACATTCTGGGGATAGAGAATGTGGAGGCAGACTCCCTGAGCAGGGGATGTTCTCGCCAGGGAGAATGGTCTCTCAATCCAAGGGTCTTTCAGTTCCTCTGTCACAAGTGGGGGACTCCACGGTTGGACCTGTTTGCTTCTCGTCACAATCACAAGCGGCCTGCTTTTGTGTCTCTATCCCAGGATCCTCTGGCAGTGGCAGCGGATGCCATGTCTCTGGCCAGGAAGGATCTGGGGTTCCTGTATCTGTTTCCCCCATTCTCCATGATCAGCAAGGTGGTGCGCAAGTTAGCACTGGAGGAGGCACCAGCAATTCTGGTGGCGCCAAGGTGGCCAAGACGTCTGTGGTACGCAGACGTTGTAAGGCTGGCAGTGGATCGTTTCCATCTGCCTCTTCTTCCAGATCTCATCACTCAGGGTCTACTTTGTTACCCCAATTTACAAACGCTGGCTTCGACGGCATTGCTGCTGAAGTCTCCATCTTGAAAGAAGAAGGTTTTTCTGATGCGGTTATTCAGACTCTGATTAGAGCTAGGAAGAAGTCTTCCTCCGTCATTTATTATAGGACTTGGAGGTCCTATATTGATTGGTGTGAATCCAGGGCTTTGCCCTGTAGAGTATTTTCTATTCCTAAAATTCTGGAATATCTGCAACGAGGTCTGGATATGGGATTCCAGATTAGTACTTTGAAAGGGCAAGTCTCTGCCTTGGCTATTTTCTTTCAAAGGTCGTTTGCTCTTCATCCTTTGGTTAAGACCCTTTTCCAAGGAGTCACCCCTCTGGGGGCATCCCTCAGTACAGGTATGGGGGCATCCCTCAGTGCAGGCATGGGGGCATCCCTCAGTGCAGGCATGGGGGCATCCCTCAGTGCAGGCATGGGGCATCCCTCAGTACAGGCATGGGGACATCCCTCAGTACAGGCATGGGGGCATCCCTCAGTACAGGCATGGGGGCATCCCTCAGTACAGGAATGGGGGCATCCCTCAGTACAGGTTATAGGGGCATCCCTCAGTACAGGCATGGGGGCATCCCTCAGTACAGGCATGGGGGCATCCCTCAGTACAGGTATGGGGGCATCCCTCAGTACAGGTATGGGGGCATCCCTCAGTACAGGTATGGGGCATCCCTCAGCACAGGCATGGGGGCATCCCTCAGCACAGGCACGGGGGCATCCCTCAGTACGGGCACGGGGGCATCCCTCAGTACGGGCATGGGGGCATCCCTCAGTACGGGCATGGGGGCATCCCTCAGTACGGGCATGGGGGCATCCCTCAGTACAGGCATGGGGGCATCCCTCAGTACGGGCATGGGGGCATCCCTCAGTACGGGCATGGGGGCATCCCTCAGTACGGGCATGGGGGCATCCCTCAGTACAGGCATGGGGGCATCCCTCAGTACAGGCATGGGGGCATCCCTCAGCACGGGCATGGGGGCATCCCTCAGCACGGGCATGGGGGCATCCCTCAGCACGGGCATGGGGGCATCCCTCAGTACGGGCATGGGGGCATCCCTCAGCACGGGCATGGGGGCATCCCTCAGTACGGGCATGGGGGCATCCCTCAGTACGGGCATGGGGGCATCCCTCAGTACGGGCATGGGGGCATCCCTCAGTACGGGCATGGGGGCATCCCTCAGTACGGGCATGGGGGCATCCCTCAGTACAGGCATGGGGGCATCCCTCAGTACAGGCATGGGGGCATCCCTCAGTACAGGCATGGGGGCATCCCTCAGTACAGGCATGGGGGCATCCCTCAGTACAGGCATGGGGGCATCCCTCAGTACAGGCATGGGGGCATCCCTCAGTACAGGCATGGGGGCATCCCTCAGTACAGGCATGGGGGCATCCCTCAGTACAGGCAGCGAGTGGCCCCACTCCCTCCTCCCACCGCTCACACACTTACCGATGGTCGGAAGGCCGGTCTGCCCGTCCCTGCTGTTCCTGTCGCCGCCACCGCCGCGGCTCTCATACGCTCTCATACACACAAACACACACACACATTAATTCTTACCGGCACTTCCTGGCTGTTGCGCGCTGGTCGTCGGTGGGCGTGTCCCAGATGGCCGCCGTCCAATGAAAACAATGGACGCCGGCCATCTGGGGCACGCCCACCGACGACCAGCGCGCAACAGCCAGGAAGTGCAGGTAAGAATTAATGTGTGTTTGTGTGTATGAGAGCGGCGGCGGTGGCATGAAAGTAAGCATGAATGTGTGTGTGTGTGTGTTAGTATGTATGAGAGCGGCGGCACCCGGCATATAAGACGACCCCCCCACTGGAAGGCATGTTTTACAGGGGGAAAAAGTCGTCTTATACGCCGGCAAATACGGTAAGTTATGCATTATTCCTTGGGGATCCCCACCCATTATAGACACTGCTATTGGATGTCCCAAGTGTCATGGATCTTTGGAAGTGGGGTGTGTGACATACTAGGAATAATACCATTTTGTGAATACTCACCTGTAAAATGGTTATTACGAGTATGTCACACACCCCACTTCCCCCGCCGTTTTTTTGTTCTAGGGATCCTTTATATGGTGATTACTATTTTCAAATTATTTTTCATTTATTGAATATAATTGGCTCTTCCTGTTTCTCACTGCTTTCTAAAAGACTGGGGAATAGTGGGAGGAACCCGGCACTTATGGACCAGGAGGGGCTCCTTTTTCCATGTCATCTCTGCAAGATCGCCCTCTACAGGCCGGTTTCCCAAGTATCATGGATCTTTGGAAGTGGGGTGTGTGACATACTCGTAATAACCATTTTACAGGTGAGTATTCACAAAATGGTATTTTTTGGTGGCAATTACTTCTGCCTGCAGAGCCAGTGATATCCAAGCATTGTCCTGTCATCACCCCTTTTTTCAGATTTTCAGGATCTGGTAGTATTAAGAGTGGACCCCTGCTACCTTTCAAGGATATCTTATCACTTTCATAGAACTCAGGAGATTATTCTTCTGTCAGCAGGAAGTAAAGATTGACATAAGGGGAGTGGCAGCTGCTCAGACCATTTTATAACTAACCTGGGAGGTGCAAGTCAGCAGGGCAATTAGGTTACTAAAGACTTAAAGGAGCCGCAGCACTCAACCCTGTTAGCTTGCAGACCAACCTATAATCTGTCTCTAAATCTGGTAGAAACAGAGGCTCGGTCACACACATCTGCAGAAGTATGCTAAGCTGCACCGCCACGCCAAGGTGCCTCTATGGGTGCAGTCCTAACTCTAATCTATGAGAGCCCCATTTGGGACATACAATGGGGCTCTCATAGATTAGAGTTAGGACTGCACCCATAGAGGCACCTTGGCGTGGCGGTGCAGCTTAGCATACTTCTGCAGATGTGTGTGACCGAGCCTCTGTTTTTACCAGATTTAGAGACAGATTATAGGTTGGTCTGCAAGCTAACAGGGTTGAGTGCTGCGGCTCCTTTAAGTCTTTAGTAACCTAATTGCCCTGCTGACTTGCACCTCCCAGGTTAGTTATAAAATGGTCTGAGCAGCTGCCACTCCCCTTTTGTCCACTTTTAATTTGTGCAAGCACATGGGGTGTGGGGTCTAGGCTGTATTGCAAGGTCTTGACCATTCCACCCCATGGCTTGCACATGAGGTTTAGGGCAACCTCAGGTAAGCTGCTCCCATTTTATCTCTTGCATTGTATGTCCCAAATGGGGCTCTCATAGATTAGAGTTAGGACTGCACCCATAGAGGCACCTTGGCGTGGTGGTGCAGCTTAGCATACTTCTGCAGATGTGTGTGACCGAGCCTCTGTTTTTACCAGATTTAGAGACAGATTATAGGTTGGTCTGCAAGCTAACAGGGTTGAGTGCTGCGGCTCCTTTAAGTCTTTAGAAAGTAAAGATTATTCAGTGAATACATTTTTGGATGTCAGAGCTTGTCTTCTGGAATACCTTTGTCAAACCAAGGACTGGAGGAAGGCAGATAGCCTATTCGTTTCATTCTCAGTTTTGAGAAAGGGGCATCGAGTATCCAAGTCAACCTTGACGTTTTGGATGTCTAGCGCTATCAGTATGGCCTATTATGGATTCCAAGTTCCAGGGAAGATTATAGCTCACTCAACAAGAAGACAATCAGTCCTTTGGCAGAATTAGCATTTCCCACCCAGTAGAGGTTATCTCTCATAAGTATGCTGCCCGGAGGATGTTTTGAGAAAACTTAAGTTAGTTACCTGGTAACTTCTTTTCTAAACACTGGAACGAGCAGCATACAGGTTTCCCTCCTTTAAAATATCATTGAATGTATTTCATGTTTAATTACCAGCACTGTGTTGGTCTGTCTTTATATGTTATTCTAAGTATACAGCACGTCCTGTTCCAGAATATTCACATGGGTAATAATCCACAAGATGGCGCTGGACTGCAGAAAAACAGCTTGTGGCTCCTCCCGGCCCTATATAAGTCAGGGACCTCCCACAAATTCCCCAGTTTTCATCTGCAGTCTGGACTGCGAAGATAGAAGATGTCTCTCTATATACGCAGGCGAGCGGGGCTTACCAGCCTGCGGCTCTGCAGGACTATTACCACCCGTTCTGGACCCACTGCCTCCCAGCCTCGGCTGACTGGTTCGGGTGAAGGTAGGACAGCACCCGGGTTAGGTGCTTGAGGAGCGCTGCTCCGACCGCAGTCCCTGTTTTGACAGGGTAGGCGGTATAGGCCTGTGGTGAGCCTTGTGGGATAGCCCCTCCCGCGGTTTCCCTTTAATCCCTACCCCCCTTAGGTATCTGCCCCCTTCTCTCATTTTGTTTCACTGAGTACCCTGCTACTCTTCCTTCGCTCTCCCTGGGGAGATCTCAGGGGGGGGGGACTTGTGTCCGGTATGTCAAGCAGCCTGAATGTTCACTGGCTTGTGCCAGAATTGATTTTGTTGTATCCTGCACATCTTGCCTAATGTGTTTTTACTGGCTGTTGCCACCGCGCGTTTGTACAGCGCTCCGCGGACGGCGGCGACATTACCTCAGGCTCTGCCGTGTGGTCATTGGACGGCGGGATCATGTGGGCGCGATTCGCGCTCTTCGGGGAGGGCGGGCTCTGCATGTGATGTTTTCCGCATCACTTCTCTAGTGGCCCGCCCCTCGAGGTATATGCGGACGCCATTTTTACCTCCCTCGTGCTGCGTGTCTGCTTTTTCCTACTGCGTCCCTGAGTGCCCCTGCGGGGTGGCTTGTTTTATTTATATATATATATGTGTATATACCGGTGTGTGTATATATATATATATATATATTTATTTATTTATTTTTTACTGTATTCTTACGGGGATGTCTTATGTCTTTCAGGCGGGTAGACCTCATTGTGGTTTCTCCCGGTCCTCCCCCTTTTAGTTTTGGGCTATTACTATCATATCCCCCACCTCCCTAGCGGCTCTTGGGGCATCCCGGGTTGCTATCATTAGCGTTACCCTATATTGGTCTATTGTGCCACTATGGAGGCCTCTGGGGATAATGTGCTTGGGGTTCCTTCGGGACAAGCCCGGCTATGTGTTGTGTGTGAAGTATCCCCTATAAGTGATGTCAGGGTGTGTGTACTGCGCCCAGCAGATACTTGCACTGCAGCCTGGGTTGCCTGTTACTGATGCGGCGCCCCCTCTGGCTTCGCCTAACCCCCCACGCTTACATCTGACCCCCACCGAGGGGCATAATAGCGGGGAGTCTCAACCTGATTTAGCTGCACGGGTGGCCAGCATTGAAAAACATCTTGCTGGGTCTGCCCCGCCTAAGGCTTCTGCTAAGAAGCAGCATTTGTCACCCGCGGTTTCCCTCTTCCCTGTAGAAGACGAGGGCCCTTACTCACTCTCAGGTCCTTACCCCCTTGAGGAGGGGGAATTATTTTCTGATTCGGAATCCTCCGAGGAACAACCTAAGATTTACGGTAGTACTGGGGCTCCCTTTGGGGAAGACCCGTGGTCCCCTGATGACACTGACAGATTGCTGAGTCATATTTTTGAAGTGCTTTGTTTTTCCCCTCCTGCAGTGGCCCGCAGCAGCAGGGCGAGCTTTTTCATACGGTTAAGCCACACTGGGAGTTCCCTGAGCAGTCTCACTTAATAAATTTAGTGCTCAAGGAATGGGAACGACCTAGCAAGTTGCCAGGGGTGCCTAAGAGTTGGGACAAGAGGTATCCCTTTCCTGCTGATGTTGTTAAGTGTTGGTCATGTCCTCCTGAGGTGTATGCACCCGTTCTCGGGTTGTCCAATACATCTGTCATGCACTCTCCTGATACTACTACCCTGCGGGATGGGGAGGACCGGCGCTTGGACCAAATGCCTGTCACGCCTTTGCCTGTGTGGGGACGGCGCTGCGCCCGATTTGTGCCTCTGCTATTACGGCTATTGCAATTAAAGGGGTGCTTAAGTGTCTCTTGGACGGGGCATCTGAGGATGCGGGTAGAGAAGTGTATAGATCTCTACTGCTTTGTGAGGAATTTATTGCATATATTCTGTCTGCTATGGATGTTGCCATTAGAATGTGTGGTAGAACTTCTGCCTTGTTGGTGGCTATACGCCGCTCTGTCTGGCTACGTCAATGGGTAGCTAATAATGCTGCTAAGAAAGCTCTCACTGGTTTCCCTTTCAAGGGCCTGCGCCTCTTTGGTGAGCGCTTGGATTTGTTTGCCAGGGGTGGCAGGTTACCTCAACGTAGGAGGCCGTCCCTTTCGGCGGATGGGTGCATTTCTCCCATCCTACCGTGGTTCCAGAACTGGCCGAGGAGTCTCCTTTACTGGGGTCCGTGGAAATCACTGGGGAAGGGGCAGAGGACGTGGCCGTCCTGGCCTCTCCTGGGGCCCCAAGCCAAAATCCTCACCCAAGCCCCCTCAGGCATGAAGGGGCGCCCTCACCCATCCGGGTGGGGGGACAGCTCCGGCTCTTTGCTCACGTCTGGAGGCTTCACGTCTCAGACCGGTGGATTCAGGAGGTAGTGTCCTCCGGTTACAAGACAGAGTTTGCTGCCTGGCCTCCCCCAAGATTCATCAAATCACGGATGGCTCAAAAACCCCTGTCAGCTCAGGGTCTGTGCCTCGCTGTCCAAAACCTTCTGGAGTCGGGGGT
Source organism: Gastrophryne carolinensis (assembly GCA_027917425.1). Classification (NCBI taxonomy): domain Eukaryota; kingdom Metazoa; phylum Chordata; class Amphibia; order Anura; family Microhylidae; genus Gastrophryne; species Gastrophryne carolinensis. The sequence continues at coordinate 267,438,595 of CM051234.1, forward strand.
CATCTGCCAGGTGCCTTTGAGGGGCAGAGGCTACTATTTCAATCTTTTCATTTTTCCCAAAAAAGACGGATCCATGAGACCTATCCTGGATTTAAAGTGCCTCAACAAATTTGTCAGATCCAAACACTTTCGCATGGAGACTCTGTGCTCAGCTGTCAATTCTCTATGCCTGGGCGACTTCATGACCTCTGTAGACATCAAAGACGCTTACCTTCATGTACCAATCTTTTCAGGTCATCAGAGAGAGGTTTGCTCTGGAGGATCAGCACTATCAATTTGTGGCCTTGCCTTTCGGTATCGCCTCGGCTCCCAGGGTATTCACCAAGGTTCTTGCGGGCGCACTGGCTCTGCTGAGATTCGCATCCTTCCTTACTTAGATGACATTCTCATCACTTCTCAGTCCTTCCAGCAGGCCGAGCTGGATACCCAGCTGGTGGTATCCACACTGGAGTCCTTCGGCTGGGTGATCAACCATCCCAAGTCTTTCCTGTCACCGTCAATGGTGAGGTCCTTTCTGGGCATGACTCTGGATACATCTCAGGTCAAGATCTTTCTCCCTCAGCAGAAGTTGGAGAATCTTCAGGCCCTAGCCAGGCTTCTTATGTCTTACCCTCATCCCTCCATCCAGCAGGGGATGCAGTCGGTGGGCCTGATGCTGTCTTGCTTCGAGGCGGTTCCATACGCTCAGTTTCACATGAGACCTCTTCAAATTCACCTCTTGTCAGTTTGGGATCGGGACCCTCGGTCCCTGGATCAGGTGTTGGTTCTGTCCCCCCTGGACAGACGGTCTCTCACGTGGTGGCTGGACTCAAGAAACCTGTTGGTGGGCAGATCCTTTCTGGCCTCGTCCTGGGAGACAGTCACCACAGATGCCAGCCTGACAGGTTGGGGGGGCTTCTGGAAATCCTTGAAATTCCAGGGTCAGTGGGGCCCTCAGGAGGCCTACACCCCTATCAACATTCTGGAATTGAGGGCGATAAGGTTGATTCTCGCCCAATTGACTCCACACCTTCTAGGTTGGGCGATTCAGGTCCGCTCGGACAACCAGACGGCGATTGCCTACATCAGGGGTACTCAAATGGCAAACCGCGGTCCGAATCCGGACCGCAGACGCCATTTGTCCGGACCGCTGCCCAGGGCTGTCACATCAGCCCGGGGTCCGGCGGTGCCGGTGACAATTGCTGGCCATTGCCGGCCGGGGCTGTCAGTGCTGGGGGCGGGCACATGGGCGTGGCCAGGCCGGGGGAGGTGGAAGCGTCTCGGGCCTCGTAGACGGGCGGGGGGAGGAGTGGAGACGAAGAGGCGCGGGAGGAGGAAGAAGCCGAGAGCGCGGAGCTGGCGGAGGCTTCGGGCGGCAAGCAGAGCCCGCTGCACACACCTGGAGGCCCGGCATCAGAGCACACTGCTGCGCTGGCTGGAGGAGCGGCTGGCCCGGGGCGAGGAGGCCATTACCCGGGACCAGTTCATAGAGCTGCTGAGAAAGTGCAAGGTGAGATTCCTGTCCCCCATTTACTTCATGTGTAGAGTGCAAGCTCCTCAGCCAACCTGAGCAATGAGCTTTCCTGTCCCCCCACCCACCTGTCATTTACTTCCTGCTTCTCGCCCTTCTGTGTAGAGTGCAAGCTCTTCAGCTAACAACAGCTGACATGGGGTGGGGGGTGTAAGTAAGAGTGCATGTCAGCTGTTGTTAGCTGAAGAGCTTGCACTCTACACAGAAGGGCGAGAAGCAGGAAGTAAATGACAGGTGGGTGGGGGGACAGGAAAGCTCATTGCTCAGGTTGGCTGAGGAGCTTGCACTCTACACATGAAGTCATGCACTCTTACTTACACCCCCCCGGACCTTCATCCCACGGCAGACCCTGGTAAGTGGACCTCCACTGACCGTAATTGAGTACCCCTGGCCTACATCAATCATCAGGGAGTGACCCGGAGCAAGAGGGCCCTCAAGGAAGTGTCCCTGATACTGTCTTGGGCGGAGGAGAATGTTCCCTGCATCTCAGCCGTGTACATCCGGGGGGTGGAGAATCTGGAGGCAGACTCCCTCAGCAGGGGGATCTCTCGCCTGGGAGAATGGTCCCTCAGCAGCAGGGTGTTTTGCTCCCTGTGCCACCGCTGGGGTCTGCCAGATGTGGATCTGTTTGCGTCCCGTCACAATCACAAGCTTCCAGTCTTTGTCTCTCTGTCACAGGACCCTCTGGCCTTGGCCACAGATGCTGTAGCAATGTCTTGGAAGAGCCTTCAGCTTCTCTATCTGTTTCCTCCTTTCCCTTTGCTGGGCAGGGTGTTGCGCAAGATTGCTCAGGAAGGGGTACCAATCATTCTGGTGGCCCCCTGTTGGCCAAGAGGGGTGTGGTTTGCAGACGTCGTGCAGTTGGCAGTAGATCAGTATGCTCTGCCCAAGGATCCAGACCTGCTCACTCATGGGCAGCTACGCCATCCCAATTTACAAACACTGGCTTTGACGGCCTGGCTGCTGATACCTCCATCCTGATGATTCGGGCTAGGAAGAAGTCCTAGTCGTCCATCTACTATAGGGTCTGGCATGCTTACATTGACTGGTGTGAGTTTAAGTCGCTTCCTTGTCGGGTGTTTTCTATCCCCAGGATTCTGGAATTCTTACAACATGGTTTGGATTTGGGTCTTCAGCTTAGTACCCTCAAAGGTCATGTTTCTGCTTTGGCCATTTTCTTCCAAAGATCCTTTGCTCACCATCGTCTGGTCAAGACCTTCTTCCAGGGAGTTACTCACGTGCGTCCACCACGTAAGCCTATGTTACCAATCTGGGATTTGAACTTGGTCTTATCTGCATTACAGGGGTCTCCCTTTGAGCCTTTGCGTGAGGCCCCTTTGTCCATTTTGACTCTTAAGGTAGCCTTTTTGGTGGCTATCACCTCTGTTAGGGGTGTTTCTGAGTTGGCTGCACTTTCCATAAAACCTCCCTACTTTGAGAGACACCAGGACAAGGTGGTGTTTCGTTTTAAGCCAGATTTGCTGCCTAAGGTTGTGTCTGCTTTTCATCTCAATCAGGACATTGTGTTGCCTTCTCTTTTCCCTAATCCTAGTAATCCTAGTAATCCTAAGGAGCAGGTTTTACATTCTCTGGATGTGGTCAGGACTCTGAAGTTCTATTTGGTGGCTACTGAATCCTCCAGGAAGGCTCTTTTTGTGCTCCCGTCTGGACCTAAGAAGGGTCTGGCTCCAGCTAAGTCTACTATCAGCAAGTGGATCCGTCGGGCTGTGGTACAGGCCTATTCTGCTAAGGGAAAGGAGCCTCCCTTCCGCCTTACTGCTCATTCTACTCGTGCTATTGGTGCCTCTTGGGCTTTTCAGCACCAAGCTTCTGTTGAACAAGTTTGCAAGGCCGCCACTTGGTCTTCTGTTCATACTTTTTCTAAGTTTTACAAGGTTGATGTTAAGGCCTCAGCTGATGCTGCTTTTGGTCGCAAAGTTCTGCAGGCGGCAGTGGTTTAAACTGTCTGCTGTTACTTTTGGGGATCCCACCCTACCTTACGGACACTGCTATTGGATGTCCCATGTGTAAGGAATATTCTGGAACAGTACGTGCTGTATACTACTAATACAATTAATAATAATAATAATACAATTCTGTGATTACTCACCTGTAGAATTGGTATTATACGTATACAGCACGTCCTGTTCCACCCCACCCTTGTTATCATTATTGTTATTTTCCTCTGTATGGTGATTGTTCATATGTTCATTTTTGACGTTATTGTTCTCCCGGCTTCTTGTTAACTGCTTGTAAATACTGGGGAATTTGTGGGAGGTCCCTGACTTATATAGGGCCGGGAGGAGCCACAAGCTGTTTTTCTGCAGTCCAGCGCCATCTTGTGGATGTATTACCCATGTGTAAGGAATATTCTGGAACAGGATGTGCTGTATACCTATAATACCAATTCTACAGGTGAGTAATCACAGAATTGTATTTTTCAGATCTCTGGAGACTGGGAGGAGGGGCCAATTTTTTTCCCATTTCTGGTGGTCACATGTTCCAACCTAGGGGCGGAGACATGAAGTCTCATAAGTATGATGCCCGTTCGGATGTTTAGAAAAGAAGTTACCAGGTAATTAACTTAAGCTTTTTTTTCTTTTGCTAAAGAGGGCGACAGGCCTGCGGAATGTTTGGGTCACCAAGGCTAACCTGTGCTGAATGAAAGGTTTATTGCTATTGCAATATTCTTGGTGTGCCACACACCCCGCTTCACTTTTAAATAGTCTTCACTTAATGAGTTAACTCACCGCCAGGTGACGTAGTGCATAGAGGAAGTCTTGTAACGAGCCCCCTTCCGGCCTATATATACCTGGTACCTCCCTTCAATCACCAGTATTTTTCTCTCTGCTGGACGACAAGACAGAAGATTGAAGTCTCCTGCTTACAGGTAGCCGGGGTCTTACCCCGGCACCCCCCTTTTGGTCTATTTCTGCCCGGTTTGAGTGTTTATACCTTGATGGTGGAATGGAAGCCTCCCAGCCTAGGCTGCTCACTGGGCAAATGGTAGATGGCACTTTAAGTGCCTAGGAGCTTATCTCCTCCACTCGACCTCATACGTGGGGCAATGCGGCTATCCGGCATGGTGATCCGGAAATGGGATGCCCCTGTCCCGAGGGTCCCCGTAGCCCCTTTTCTCTCCCGTTACGGTCCCTTCTCCCTTCACTATGGGGGGGGGGGGGGGGGTACAGGGATGTTTATTGTGTGTATGGTTTACTGAATGTTCATGTGTTTGGTTTATTTCAACGTTGTCAGGCTGCACTGCAAGTGAGTGTGCATATGGCCTGACTTTGATTCCTCCTTATATGGCAGTCTCTGTTTTGCGGGCTGCTGCTGCTGGCCTGTAGAGCCAGAGCTTTAGGGGTGACCGGGGTAGGCTGTATGGTGTCAGGCTTGCTTTTGGCTGCCTGCGCTTTTCTCACCTTATCCAGCTCCCCTCCCCCCTCCGCTTTTCTCCTTTGTTTTGATCGGCCACTCCCGCCTACGCTGACATTTTCTGCCTGTCTCCACCACCTCTTTGGTTGGGTGCTGGGCTTTTGTAAGCCTTACTGGGGCAGGTAAGTGGCCTCACCTTGTGGGGCCGTCTATATTTTTATGGGTTTGACTGTTTATTAAAAAGTAATATATTTAATGGAAATATACTTTTGTTTTGAAAAAAAAAAAGGGGAAAAATATATAAGGAGGAAAATCAGAGGCCAGTTTTATTGCCTCTTCAAAGCACTTGGTGCTGTGTATGTATGATATATTGCATGTTGCCATTGGTTTCTGGGGGTTTTTACTGTTGGTTGTTTTTTTTCCCCACAGAGCCTGGGATTCCTTCAATTAGTAGCCTCCCAGTTCTTTATTGCCTGGCTAGTCTCTTTTTCTCCTAAATTGGGACATATTTATTTATATATACTTGCGTATATATATTTAAAAAAAAAATAAAAAAAAATATATATATATATATATATATATATATATATATATATATATATATATATATATAGATGATTAAGGGGGACCTTCCTTTTTGAAAAAAAAAAAATATATATATATATATAAATAAAAATCCTCTCTTCCGGGACATTTACAAATAAGGGGGCATCCCAGGTTGGCTTATGCCTTAAAGCCCAAAAATAGCGAATACCATAAATCACCATATGGAGGCTTCCGTTATTGCCGGAAACGGTTCTTCTGAGCCATTCGGGGGGTGCGTAAGTTGTGGGGTTCTACTCCCAGCTGATGATGTCTTTATTTGCATCCCTTGTGCAAAGCAGAGCATTGCGCGCCAGTCTGTTGCTTCGGCTGCTGGCCCATCGCAACCTTCATCTTCGCCTACCTCGCCCTCCCTGTTCCGGACCCCGCATGTCACTGTCAAAAGTGGGGATTCGCAGTCCGAGGTGGCGGCACGGTCGGCCAGCCCCCGGAAAGTAGTGCCCGTTAAAGCAGGGTTAAAGGCCGCTGCAAAACGGAGGCACCTGACTCCGGTACCTTCGGCTCCACAGGTCGAGTTATGTGAGCCTGTGGAATGGTCCGATGGATCCCTGAACGAGGAAGAATTCCTGTTGGAGTCAGATGAGCCTGCAGATCAGCTTGAGGCTGATGCGATTGGTCGGAGGGGGTTGTTTTTGACACCCCCTCCATTCTGGCTCAAATGTTTAAAATTTTGAATTTAGATCCACCTGAGGCTGTCACCCTGCCAAAGGGTCAGTTGTTTAAGGAGCCTCAGCAGCGTTGGGTTTTTCCCAGACAACACCACTTTGAGAGGGTGGTCCTTAAGGAATGGGAACATCCCACGCGGTTATCTGGAATCCCTTCCAGTTGGGAAAAGCGTTATCCTTTTCCGCCAGGGTTGGTAAAGCTTTGGTCTGTCCCTCCTGACGTCGATACCCCTGTGCTAGGGCTCTCCAGCACGGCTAGGGTACAGTCTGCTGAGACCACTGTCCCTAAAGATGGGGAAGATCGTCGGATTGACCAATACGCGCGCCATGGTTTTATTTATTCCGGGTCAGCGTTGCGCCCGGTGTGTGCTTCAGCCCTTCTTCTATTGGCATTTAGGTCTTTAATTCAGGGGCTATATGAGGATCTCAATCCCGCTTGTAAACAGTTCACTGCGCTTAAGCAGTGTGAATCTTTTGTGTCCTATGTCCTATCCGCTCAGGACGATGCGTTGGCTATGAGTAGCAAGGCAGCGGCTATGCTGGTGGCTATTCGCCGGTCAGTATGGCTGCGTCAGTGGTCGGCGGACGCAGTTTCTAAGAAGGTGCTCACAGCTCTCCCCTTTTTGGGGTTGCGTCTGTTTAGGGAGAAAATTGATTAGGTCGCAAAGGGTGGTAAGATGCCACAACGCAAGAGGCCTCGTGGCCCCTTTAGGGGGGCAGGTTCTGGTAGGCCTTCCTTTCGGGGAGTCAGAGCGGGCAGGGGGGCTTCCTTTCCCACTACCAGAGGTGCAGGTTGGACTCGGGGGAGGGGCCGTGGCCGGCCCACTCAGTCCTGGGGCACCAAGCCCAAGCCTGCTGATAAGCCCTCTCAGCAATGAGGGGCTGCCCTCACCCGTGCGGGTGGGGGGACTATTGCGACACTTCTCCCAGGTTTGGAACCAAGTGGTTCCAGGCAGATGGATCCAGGAGGTAGTGTCGGCCGGTTACGACATGGAATTCGAGTCCCCGAGAAAGATGGGTCGGTTCGTCCCGGCCTGGACTCTCATCAACACAGAGTGTTTCTTCCTTTTGCCCAAATTCACACGAGAACGCTTCAGTTTTTTTTCTGTTAGCGTCTTGGGACCAGCAGCCTTGGTCGCTGGATCAGTCCTTCCAGTTGTCCTCCCGGGTCCGGCAGTCCCTCCTGTGGTGGTTGGTCTCGACCAATCTGGTGTAGGGCAGGTTTTTTCCTGACCCTCCTTTGGAAAATTGTCACCGGGGACGCCAGTCTGTCGGGATGGGGCGGATTCTGGAAGGAGCTGCAGTTTCAGGGGCAGTGGGGACCTCAAGAGGCCCACTTACCCACCAATATTCTGAAACTGAGAACCATCCGTCGGGTGCTTGCTCTCCTGACTCAGCACGTTCTGGGCCTTCCGGTCCAGGTGCGTTCAGACAATCAAACAGCGGTTTCTTACATCGGTCATCAGGGAGGGACTCGCAGTCTGAGAGCTCTCAGAGAAGTGTTCCTGATCCTGACCTGGGAGGTGTCCCATGTTACTTGTCTCTCGGCGGTTTACATTCCAGAGGTGAAGAACCAGGTAGCGGACCGGTTGAGCAGGGGCTCTCCCCGTCTGGGAGAATGGGCTCTCCATCCTCGGGTGTTTCGCTCACTGTGTCTCCGATGGGGGACCCCGGAGGTGGACCCGTTTGCCTCTCGCAGGCTCCCGAACTTTGTGTCGCTCTCCCAGGATCCTCTGGCTCTGGCAGTGGACGCCATGTCCCTGAGCTGGGGAGTTCTGGGATTTTCTATACCTGTTTCCTCCGATGCCCATGCTGGGCAGGGTGCTTCGGAAGTTGGCTCTGGAAAAGGTGTCCGCCGTTCTCGTGGCCCCAAGGTGGCCAAGGCGAGTGAGGTTCGCAGACATCGTTCGGCTGGCAGTGGACCAGTTCGTTCTGCCTCTTCGGCCCGATCTGCTCACTCAGGGTCAATTGTGTTACCCCAATTTACCAGCGCTGGGTTTGATGGCCTGGCTGCTGAAACCTCCATCCTGAAGGAGGAGGGTCTTTCGGATTCAGTCATTAAGACTCTGATCAGTGCCGGAAGAGGTCTTCTTCCATCACCTACTATAGGACTTGGAAAGCCTATATCGCTTGGTGTGAGATAAGATCTTTTCCTTGTAGGGTCTTTTCGGTCTCCAGGATTCTGGAGTTTTTACAATCAGGGCTGGATTCTGGTCTCCAGCTAAGTACGTTGAAAGGGCAGGTCTCTGCCTTATCTATCTTTTTTCAGAAGCGTGTTGCGCTTAAGCCTTTAGTTAAAACTTTTTTCCAGGGGCTTACGCATGTGCGGCCTCCCAGGAAACCATTACTCCCGGTTTGGGATTTGAATTTGGTTCTGTCTGCTCTTCAGGCTCCCCCTTTTGAGCCTTTGCAAGATATTGCTTTGTCTACCCTGACTCAGAAGATTGTCTTCTTGGTAGCTATCACTTCTGTCCGGCGTGTCTCAGAGTTGGCGGCCTTAACTATCCAGACGCCTTACTTTGAGAGGCATCAGGATAAGGTGGTCTTTCGGTTCAGCCAGACTTTCTTCCTAAGGTTGTTTCTGCTTTTCATTTGAACCAAGATATTGTTCTCCCCTCCTTGTGTCCTAATCCTAAGAATGACAAAGAGAGGGTTTTGCATTGTTTGGATGTAGTACGCTGTGTTAAGTACTACTTGATTATCACGTCTCCTTTTCGTAGGACGGATTCCTTTTTTTGTTGTGCCCCATGGGCCTAAGAAGGGTTTGGCACCAGCCAAATCTGCCATTAGCAAGTGGATACGTCAGGCCGTTACTGCGGCCTATTCTGCTAAGGGAAGAGTTCCCCCTTTTCGTATCACTGCTCATTCTAGTTTGTAAGTTTGTAAGGCCGCCACTTGGTCTTCTGTTCATACTTTTTCTAAGTTTTACAAAGTTGATGTGCGAGCCTCAGCGGATGCTGTTTTTGGCCGCAAAGTTCTGCAGGCTGCAGTCATTTAAGTTATGCTTCACCTGGCCTTGAGATGCCCATCCCTTGTGGACACTGCTTTTGGATGTCCCATTAAGTGAAGAATATTTAAAAGTGAAGCGGGGTGTGTGGCACACCAAGAATAATACCATTTTGTGAGTACTCACCTGAAAAATGGATATTGTTGGTGTGCCACACACCCCGCTTCACTCCCACCCTTTTCGGTATTTCCGAAACCTTTCTATGGTGAAGCTTTTTATTTATATCAAATTGATTTTGAGGTTACCGGTGGAATACTGGTACCTTGTCTTTCTGCTTTTTTAATATACTGGTGATTGAAGGGAGGTACCAGGTATATATAGGCCGGAAGGGGGCTCGTTACAAGACTTCCTCTCTGCACTACGTCACCTGGCGGTGAGTTAACCCATTAAGTGAAGAATATTTAAAAGTGAAGCGGGGTGTGTGGCACACCAACAATATCCATTTTTCAGGTGAGTACTCACAAAATGGTATTTTTACTAATGTACTGTAGATCCTTTCAACGGTCATATAGCTGGTAATGCTATTTACCATTCAACATGCATCTGAAGATAAAAACATGTATTCTCCCTGAAAGAAAAATGCAGACTTGGGGTAATTTCTTTGTTTCACACCATGGTATTTAAGTACTCTTACAATCTAGCATAAATATACAGATTTTCATCCTTTTTTTCCAGAGGAATAAGGAGTTGGTACGTTGGGAAAGTAAACTAGATTTGGATATAGTCTATACTTATACAGTACAGACTTGATGATCTTTTGGGAATGTTTTATACAGATTATATCGTTTTTGAAGGTTTGTAAAGTTGGCGAGTAACACATTTGTGATTCTTTTTTATTTTTAAAGGCACATGTTGAGTGAGATACAAAATAAACATTTTCGAGAATACAAACTGAAAATGTTAGCAAAGATGGAAAAATATCTTTATTCAAGCAGTTGCAGACGCAGGTAGGATTCTAATTTTGAATTATTGAGTTAACAGCACTTAGATTGGAAATAGATATTGCCGGGGAGCCTGTTATTGTTAGTATGGTAAGCCTCCGAATCATTTCTACGTAATACAAAAAAAGAAAAAAGTTATTTTACCGGTATTAAGAGTTTGATTACTGTTTGTTCCAATCTATGGCCATATAAAAGTGTGTTTACGAGTAGGGCTCTAAATGCCTGAAAATGCCCCTCCCCCATTTTAGCCTTTCAGTACAAGTTTTAAAACATGTCTATTAAATAGCTTACTTTACGATACACCCTCCCCCCCCCCCCCCCCCAACTCAGCAGCTACTCCAGGGCGTCAGTGAATCAGATACAAATCGGTTAACTCTCTTCCAAAGGGTGGAACTGCAAGATAAAAGGGTGGGATTCCTTCCGACCTATATATACTTCCAGCTGCTCTTCGCAATTCAGTTTTATTCTTGCATTTGGACTGGACTGCAAAGGTTGTGCTTGGATTTATTTTCCTTGTATAGGTTTTTTTCTTATACAGGGGCGGGGGATTTAACCCTGTCTGTTTTCCAGGCCCTTACATTCCTGCTGCTTAGGTGGACCTACCTATGCCTCCTGGAGTTGGTTAGGCCAATATGTCGTATCAGGGTGAATAAAGAGTAAGCGCCAGAGTCCTGTGGGCACTATGGGGTGTCACTTTATTTTTGTGTAAATGACCCCCAAGGGTTGGAGTTCTTCTAAAAAGGACAACCAGCCGCAGGTTTTTATCTGGTGAAGTTATTCCCCTTTTTCTATAACGGTTAGGAGGTGAGGGCTGTTATAATTGTGTAATGGGGCTTTTCATATTTCGCACCAAGGGCACTTATTGGTCTAGGGGCGGGGCCGGGAAGAGGCTTTGACTCTAGCAGGGAGGGGAGTTCAGGCCGCAGCTTCTAGAGGGGGGATTCACCTCACGTGGACCGGAACTCCAGTATTTCATCTGGCAGCTTTATCGATTGACATGCCAGCACTGCCTCGCTCGCCGTCAGGCCTATGCTTGCACCTCCTCGGGCCGCTGGCTGCATCTAGCCGGCCACTCCTAGGGAGGTTTCCGTCCACACCTCCTTGAGCTGGCCACTTCCTCATGGGCTGCTGCTAGCTGCCTGCTCCTCAGCTCGGCCTGCCTGCCTCCTCTGGGCCACCTCAGTTTTAGGTTGGCCACTGCTGCCCTCCTCCAATCAGCTTTGTGGGATCTGGTAGGTCCTTTTTGGTTTATTTTGTTTTTATTGTATTCTCCTGTTTTTTGATATCGTGAAGGGATATTAGGTTATGGTCCACCCCTAGGGTCTCAGAGTGGTCACTGATTATCGAGATTCCTCATATACTTCAGTCATAGGCCCACACGGATAATAGACTGACTTCACCATGACTGGGGCATCTGGGTCTGGGATGTTAACAGATTTTGTCGCCCATGTCCTCTGTGTGATTCCTAATATCTTTGGTTTTAGGCCCTCAGGAATAATAGACTGACTTCACCAGGCATCTGGGGTGTCCGGGTCTGGTATGTTAGCAAAGAGTGTTGCCCCATGTCCTCTATTCCGGCAAGAGCCTCATGAAGAGGACAGCCCTTTCTACTCAGAATGCTCTCCGCCGTGGTGGTACTTTCTAGATTAAGGAGGCAGCTGCCACCCTCGGAGGTAATTCTGTCCATGGGAGCCTCAGAGTCTGCTCCAGCAGAGATTACTGCTCCTCTGGCAGCTCCACTATTCCAGCCTAGGGGTCCCATAAATCCTATGGTCTCTGGATCTTTAAAGGAGTGTGAAACCCCCCAGATCACCGAGCGCAACTCGCCTTTTCCTGGTCCTACTGTGTATGCACGGCTACTCGTCCAATCAGCGGAGCCGCTGACGTCACGCCGTCTAAGCCAGCATCTTAAGGCCAGCGTCTCTGAGTGCACTGGTGGCCGCATCCCCCGCTTCCCTCTAACAGGGAGCGTGCCTGCGTTGGCCATTCACAAATTCCTGGCGCGGCCACGCGCCCTGCTAGAGGGACCGGACCGGGAAGCAAGGTAAGTGTACAGGGCGACCTGGGGGTTTCACACAGCGGGGCATCCCGATTTTGGATGCCCTGTGGGGGGAATTGATTGCGCTGGGTTTTGGTCCACTTTAAGGTTTTCTCCCCTCTTCCTCCTTAACAAGCTGGTGGTTTTGCCCTCCTTATGTTCTGCTCCGGTTAGCTCTTCATTATTATATCTCCGCTGCTCTGACCTTCCGCATGACTGACTCCTCGTTTGTTTTATTGAGGGGCCATGAAAAGGTCTAGCCCCAGCTAAATGTACAATCAGCCGATGGATTAGACAAACTGTGATTAAACCCTACTTTTCCAAGGGGAGGAATCCTCCTTTCTGTGTTGAGGCCCATTTTTCTCAGGCTATCTGAGGTTCCCAGGCCTTTCACTTTCTACTGGACATAACCCAAGTGTAATGAATATTTCCGAAGCAGGGTGTGAGACATACTTAGAATATCTTACTACAGCTTGCAATACGTCTCTACCAAAGGAGGCATCTGCCGAAGCTCTAATGCATATTCAATGAATTGGTGTGTGCGTGTGTGTGCTTGAGTTACTGTTCGTTTGATACATGTGGCGGCCGTATTGAGATCCGGCCGCCCTGTCCGGCTCTGCACGTGTGGCTGCTCGGGCTAGGGGTGAGCTTCTCCCCCACCTTTCTGTCAGGAGAGGGGGCGGAGCCGGGCGCTAGGCGCACTGGCGGCGGCCCGCCCCACTCTCTCTGGCGGCGCCTGGCCAATGGAATCGCGTTGCTGGGTGAGGAGGGGGTGGGGCCAGGCGCGGCGCGCGATCCGCGCCAGCCCTTCTTCTTCCTTCTGCCTTATGCCTGAGGATCACTATTTGTTGTGCGGTGAGTGCCCTGCGGGGCTTTGCTTGTTGTGTACTGTTACTTTGAGTTGCGCCTTATCCAGCGCGGTGGCGGCCAAGAAGACTGAGGAATTGTATTGTCCCATCTTGCGGTTTCTTGGTCAACCACAACCTTGTCAAACCCACGTGCGTGCTGGGCGTCATTAGTGTTATTGTACTACTTGCGCATACATTATGTTTATTACTTACATGAAGATATATGTAAGCCATATTATTATTATATACATTGCTATTAGTATTATATACTATTTTATATTCAATGTTATATATACATATATATATTTATTTTATATGTTTTGCCACACTCTTTGTACATTCTGCATGTATGAGTGCTTGTCTTGGTGTACCTTACTTACGGGGCCCCCATTTTGTTATTGTGTCCTGGGGTCCCTTGGCCAAAAAATAAGGGTTTGCAAATCCTCCCACTAACGGACTTAAGGGGCATCCCGGGTATCTTCTAGCGTAATTCCTGCTGGTCATTGCGACTACCATACAAATCACCATATGGAGGCTCCCCAGGATACCGGGCTCCGCCTCCCTTCGGGGCAGTCCCGGCAGTGTGTGGGTTGGGGGTATCCCTTGCGGGGGATAATGTGCTGGTTTGCATACCATGTGTTCAGCAGGCCATAACACGGCAGTCGGGGGCCCAGACGTCTGAGTCAGTGCCGCCGGCCTCATCACCTACCCCACCTTGACTTATCCGTACCCCAAGTGACATGGTCATTAGCGGGGAGTCGCAATCTGATGTATGTGCTAGACTGGTCAACATCGAGAAATTGTTTTCTAGCTCTGCGGCCAGGGAGGCCCCGGCTAAGAGAAGGCATCTGTCACCGGCAGCGCCGGTTCTTGATGATCATGATTCCCTTGACTGGTCTGTTTATTCTCCGCTTGCGGAAGGGGAACTGTTTACGGAATCTGATGGCTCTGAGGATCAGTGTTTTTTGGATGCTGATGCTGGGCATGGGCTTGGGGATGCCGTGGATACCCCCAAGATCCTGGCCCATTTATTTGAGGTGCTGGCTATTCCTCCTCCGGTGGAGTCCCCTCCGCAGAAGGGGGAATTTTTCTCTTGGGACCTCTAAGCCTCGCCTGGAGCTCCCAAATCAGATACATTTCGAATATTTGATTCTTAAGGAATGGGAAGGACCTAGCCGGCTTCCCGGTTTTCCTCAGGGGTGGGATAGGAAGTATCCCTTCCCGGTGGACGCGGTGAAGCGCTGGTCGGCCCCTCCCGAGGTCGATGCTCCCGTTCTGGGATTGTCCAACACCTCCATTGTACATTCTCCAGACGCCGGCACTCTTAGAAGATGGTGAGGACAAACGCTTTGATCAGATGGCATGCCATGCCTTTGCCAGTGTGGGTTCATCCTTGCGGCCTGTTTGTGCCTCGGCACTCGCGACTGTGGCTACCAGGTCTGTGGTTAGGGACCTGTTGAGTGGTTCCCAGCTTAACCCGGATGAATTCACAGCCCTTAAGCGGTGTCAATTATTATGTGTAGGGGAACCTCTGCATTGCTGGTGGCTATTCGCCGATCGGTCTGGCTATGCCAGTGGGCGGCTGACATTGTGGCTAAGAACTTTTTTTTTTTTTTTTTTTTGTGGTATGTGGCTGTTCGGAGATAAATTGGATTCAATGGCGAAAGGTGGAAAGTTACCTCAGCGTAAGTAGCAGCGTCACCCCTTTCGGGGGGGCCAGGCTCCTTCTTTCCTTTCGCGGTGCCAGAGCAGGCAGAGATTTTGCCTACTCTAATTTCAGAGGTGCTTCCTGGAACAGAGGCAGAGGACGCGCTCGTCCAGGCCTTAACTGGGGTTCCATGCCCAAGCCTGCTGCCAAGACAGCTCAGCAATGAGGGGACGCTCTCACCCTTGCTGGTGGGGGGGACGGCTGTGGCACTTCTTCCTGGTCTGGGCCCAGGAGGTCATAGACAAATTAATCTTGGAAGTGGTCTCTTCCGGGTACAAGCTGGAGTTCGAGTGCCGGCCTCCTCCCAGATTCCTCGGTTATCGGGTCCCCTCGGTCCCCCGGGCTGCGCCGGGGCTCCTGTTGGCAGTGCAAAATCTTCTGGACATGGAGATCATATGCCCGGTGCTTTTCTCAGGGAGAGGCCAGGGCTATTATTCCATCCTCTTCACGGTTCCCAAAATGGATGGATCCGTCAGACCCATTCTGGATTTGAAGCTTCTCAACAGGTTCATCAGAACCAAGAAGTTACGCAGGGAGACTCTGCGTTCAGTCATCAATTTCCTTCGTCAGGGGGATTTCGTGACATCTATAGACTTCAAGGATGTTTACCTTCATGTACCATTCTACCCAGCACACCAGAGAGTTATCAGGTTGTGGTGGGGGATCAGTATTTTCAGTTGTGGCCCTCCCTTTCGGGTTGACTTTGGTACCAAGGGTGTTCACCAAGGTGCTGGCAGGCATAATGGCCCTTCTCAGAGCCCAGGGCATTCGCATTGTGCCGTTTCTGGACGACCTGCTTATTACAGCTTCTTCACTATGTCAGGCGGAGCTGGACTCCAGGGTGGTGACGACGCTGGTAAGGTTCGAATGGGTGTTCAACCACCCCAAGTCTTCTCTCTCCCCATCAAGGGAGATTTCCTTTCTGGGCATGAATCTGGATACCAATCAGGCCCGAGTGTTCCTACCTCACCCAAAGGTGCAGAGGGTTCAAGATCTGATATGTGTTCTCCTGGCCAATCCTCGCTCCTCTATCCGGCTAGGGATGAAACTGGTAGGATTGATGGTGGCTTCCTTCGAGGCAGTCCCCTTTGCTCAGTTCCACATGAGGTCGTTCCAACTCCATCAGATGTCCCCGGTCCTTGGATCAGTCCTTTCTGCTGGCTCCCAGGGTTCGGCAGTCCCTTCAGTGGGGGCTGGAACCAAGCAATCTGATGAGGGGCAGATCCTTTCTGGCCCCTTGTTGGGAGAAGGTTTCCACGGATGCCAGCCTGTCGGGCTGGGGAGGTCTCTGGACGGATTTTCAGGTTAGATCAGACAATCGAACTGCGGTCGCTTACATCAATCGCCAAGGAGGGACTCGCAGCAGGAGTGCCCTCAGGGAAGTTTCTCTGATTCTCGCATGGGCGGAGAGCAATGTTCCATGCATCTCAGCGGTATTCCTTCCGGGAGTGTAAAACACGGAGGCGGACTCCCCGAGCAGGGGTTCCTCTCGCCGAGGGGAATGATATCTCAACCACAAGGTATTCCGGTCCCTCTGTCGCAAGTGGGGGACTCTGGAGGTGGATCTCTTTGCCTCACGTCGCAATCACAAGCTCCCAACGTTTGTGTCTCTGTCTCAGGATCCTCTGGCCCTGGCAGTGCACGCCATGTCTCTTGCCTGGAGGGATTGGGGTTTTCTGTACCAGTTTTCTCCCCTTTTCCATGGTGGGCAAGGTGGTGCGCAAGCTGGCTCAAGAGGGTGCGCCAGCAATTCTGGTGGCCCAGGGTGGCTAAGACAGGTTTGGTTCGTACCACAATTTACAAACGCTGGCTTTGACGGTGTGGCTGCCGAAACCTCCTCCATCTTAATAGAAGAAGGTTTGTCTGATGCTGTGATTCAGACACTTGTTAGGGCTGGGAAGTGATCTTCCTCTAACATCAGGATGTGGAGGTCTTATATTGATTGGTGTGAGGCTAGGGCCTTGCCTTGCAGGGTGTTTTCGATCCCTAGGATTTTGGACTTTCTTCAACACGGTCTGGGCCTGGGGCTCCAGCTTAGTACCTTGAAAGGGCAGGTCTGCCCTGGTGGTCCTTTGGTCTTCATCCTTTGGTTAAAGCTTTTTTCCAGGGGGTCACCCATGTGCGGCCCCCTCGAAAGCCTTGTGCCTGTTTGGGTTTGGAATTTTGCATTTTCTTTGCTTACACCAAAGATTGCCCTTTTGGTGGCTATTACCTCTGTTCGATGTGTTTCTGGGTTGGCGGCTCTGTATATTCAGGCCTCTTACTTTGAGAGACACCAGGACAAGGGGGTCTTCAGGCTCACCCTATCTGCTAGGCTACTATATTCATTCCTTAGATGCCATAGTCCTAGTGAAGTGTATATATGTAAATAATCGGATCACCATAAAAAAAGAGAGAGAGAGGAAATAAAGGGAAATAGGAATATGGGAGTCCTTGTTTTCCAACTAACCGTGGAATGTTTAGGATGCCTTCATCCTCCCAGGTGTGCCTACTGCTTTTCAATTACTGGATTGCGGAAAGAACCACACACTTTTATCTTGCAGTCCTGCCCTTTGGATGAGAGTTAACCCATTCATACCTGATTCACTGACGCTCTGTAGTGGAAAAGGAGAAAAAACATTCTACAGCTGAAAATCACAGAATTCTAGCAGAATGGCCAGTGTGTGATGTGCGGGCACTTTGGGGGGTGCCTCCCACCGCACAGTGACGGGGGAAAAAATTAGCTTTCTAGAGCCCAACACGATTATTAAAGCTGAAGTCCAGCTTTGTGTCTTTCTGTGCGGCGTCCACGCAGACCCGTTAGATCGCCGCTGGACTGCGGGTGAAGGTTTTTTTTTTCTTTGTCACCCCTGTCCTTAAAGCGGTCCTTCACTCTGAATAAGAGCCTATCTTATATGTTTCCCACACCCTGTACATACAGATTGCTCACATTAAAAATCATCCTACCTGCATCTACTACATGTTATTGGCCTTTAAACATCCAAGATGGCGGCTCATGGACCATCAGGCAGCCTGCAAACAGGAAGTGCCTTCTGACTGTGCTGCTCTGCATTCTGGGATTGCCGACCTTTTCCTGACCTCAGCTCTGCTCTGTCTGAGCAAAGCACAGCTATAACCCGCCCACCTGTACTTTATCCCGCTCTCCTCTCCACAGTAAGTGTGATGCTTCTGAGTCAAGATGGCGGCGCCCCGTATCCTAAAGTCCTGAACAGAGTTGCAGCCCAGTGGGGGAAAGAATAATAAGTGACTAAAAACTTAAAATATATTAACTTTAGATGCTGGGGAATCGTTTTTTAAGGGTTTGGGCTTTTCAATAAATCATGGTGAAGGTCTGGTTTAAGGCTCAGGCCTTATGTGTACCTATTACTACCTGGTGGTACATGTGGATTGTCAGTCACCTAAAAGCCATGTTCAAAAGTCAAATAACGGACATTTAAAGTGCAAGACTGATGCAATAATGCTTATAAATTGTTTTATAAACTATTAGAAGTGGAACTTGCATAGCTCTTGAAAAGTTATGCTTCATCACTAGTGGATGGAGTACACAAGGCCTTGCTATACTTGTCCTATTAACATTAACCAGGGTATGGTGATTTCTTCTCTTGGTCCTATCCAGCAATATTCTAAGCATACAGTACGTCCTGCTCCAGTATAATCCTTACACGTGGGTAATCCTCCGCCAGAGGGCGCTGTTCACTGCAGACATGCAAAAACAGGCTCCTCCCGGCCCTTCATATACCCAGGGACCTCCCACAAATCCCCAGATTTCTCTGCAGTGCTGACTGCGAAGACATGAAGTATCACTCTTTCGCAGCTGAGCGGGGCTATTACAGCCTGCGGCCCTGCGGGACTATTCCCACCTGTCCTCTTCGATAAAGATGTGCCTCCCAGCCTGGGCTGCGCTGGTCGGGTGAAGGTAGGCAGCACCTCGTGTGCACACGGAGCTACGCTCCACCGCAATCCCCCACCATAGGGTAGGCGGTTTAGGCCAATGGTGAGCCTCCATTAGATGCCCCTCCCGCATTGTTGCCCGTGCCCCTCATAGCGATAATCCCTGGGTGCAGGTCCGCTTCTCCCTCGCTTCCTGCCGTAGCTCGGGGGAAAAGAAAGGGGGGGGGGTATGTGTTGGCAGTCTCAGTGTAATGTTAACACGGTATGGCCGTTGATCGTTTAAATAAACTTGGGTGTCAGTGCCGCGCTCCTTATTCCACAAGCCTTCTGTTGCGCGCGCGTGTGTCTTTTCATTACATTAGTGTGCAGCCCGGACGGCATTCTTTTCACAGGGCAGCATACTTTTGAGCATCTCTCTAGTGTGAGAGCAATCTCCTTAATTACATTATGTGTGTTTGTCTTATCCACAACTTTTATTTGACGTTGCGCTGGTTAGAGCTTTGCGCTCTCTGGGGGAGACGGGGACTCGGCATGACGTGCCCCGTGTCACAGCCAGATCAGGCCCGCCCCTCGAGGTTCGCTTGGGTCCATTTTGACGGTCTTCACGCGTGGTCGCGATCCGCCTCCTCCCTTGGTCATGTAAGTGCCCTCCCGGGCGGTTTTTATTCCTATGATTTTTATTCGGCGGCGCATGGCACTGACACCCCCCCCCCTCTTATCCCATTATGTCTTTCAGACGCCAGGATTTCGGTGGCTTCCCCCGGGCCGGCAAAAACCGTTGCTGGTCCTCATAATAAATCCTCCCACATTCCTAGCGGGTCTTGGGGCATCCAGGGTTGCCTATTGCGTAAATCCCTGCGGGCATACTGCTCAGATAATCACCATATGGAGGCATCTCAGGATTATGTGACCGGGGTCCCTCAGGGACATGACCGGCTATGTGTAGCGTGTGGACTCCCCCATGCCGTTGCGGACAGAGCACGGGTCTGCGGACCCTGTGCCGAGCAAGCACTGGACCTGCGAGCGGCGCCTGTGGCTGCACCTCGCTTCGATAGTCCCCTCTCCCCTTGCCCAGATCTCACTCCTGCTGAGTCGCATACAAGTGGGGAGTTACAGCCTGATGCGTCTTCTAGACGGCCTACGGCTGACCAGATTGTTGCGGGGTGGTCCGACCGCTTGGGCCCTGGCAGGAAGCGCCCCTTGACGCCCCTGGCTTCTGCCTTTGCTACTGGATCGGAGGAGTTTACTTCTCCGCTTGATGATGCTCCGTCTGACGATGGAGAACTGTTCTCTGACCCAGATTCCTCTGAGGAGAGGCCGAGGGGTCATGACGATTCGGGCCCGGATGACTGGGGCTCCCTGGCGAGGCTCTCAAGCCGAGAGGGGAGCGTTTCAATACGGCGTCTGCACTCTTGGAATTTCTCGAGCAGGCTCAGTTCCATGCTCTTGTACTCAAGGAATGGGAATGCCCCACTAAGCTTCTAGGGATTCCAGGGGACTGGGACTGGTAATACCCTTCCCCCCCTGAGGTGGTTAATTGTTGGTCATCGCCCCCCGTGGTGGACGCACCAATCATTGGGCTCCCTAACCCCCCCTTCTTTACTGTCCCGGCTTATAGCACTCTTCGAGATGTCGAGGACCGGCGCATCGATAGGCTGGCTTCACACGCCTTTGCTTGTGCAGGATCGGCGCTGCGCCCGGTCTGTGCCGCGGCCATCACCGCAGTGGCCGCTAGAACCCTCATAAGAAAGATGCTTGAGCATCACCCTGAGGATCTACCCTGGGAGGTGTTTAATGCACTCTCCAGTTGTGACATTTTTGTTAAATTTATCCTCTTAGATCTGGATGACACCATCACACCAAAAGGGCAATTCACCCCATCGTAGGCGGCCGTCTTGGCCCCCTCGGAGCAGGGATACCCCTCCCCCTCCATACCATAGTGTGACACAAGAACCTGGGGTGCCCTTTCTAGGGGTTGATGCAGACTCCTGCCCCAGAAGCGGCAAACAACGTCCTGGGCCCCCCGGCCGGGTTAAGTCTAAATCCTTCCCCAAAACCCCCCAAGCATGATGGGACGCCCTCGCCCGCCTGGGTGAGGGGATTGCTGTAGCACCCTGCTCCTATTAGGAGGGCCTCGTTCTGTTGGGTTCAGGAGGTAGTTCCTCCGGATGCAGGATAGTGTGTGCTGGGCGGTCCTTCCCGAAATTGTCAGGGTGCTTCTAGTCCCCGTCTTTCTTCAGGTGTTGGTGCAGGCCTTGCTTGGCTTGCTAGGTCTGGAGTCATTTGCAGGACGCCTTTACCAGACAGTGGCTTGGGCCACTACACCAGTTTGTTTCCACATTCCCCTTAAGGATGAGGCAGTCTGGCCCATTCGGACCTCCCATGGCTCGTCAATTGATATTCACAGGCAGCGATGCACGGTATTCTGAGTTGGGCTACCAGCGCCCTGCACCCAGTGGGCCTCTTGCCATCTTTGGAATTCTTAGAAGCTTAATTTAGCTCCCCTGTGTCTTCGGGACACCGAGGCTCTCACTGGTTGTGTTGGAGGGGCCAACACTGCTGATGGCCTTGCTGTTGGGCCCCTCTTCTGCTCCCTGTGCTTGCTAAAAGGCACCGTTGGGGGTGATGTCCCTGATGGGATCAGGGGGCGTCCGCACTAGGACCTATCTGGTTGTCCTTCTTACTTACAATCCCTGCGTCAAGCCGCGCTGGTTACTACGCTAGCGGCGTTATCTGGGAGTTATTCGGATGGGTGCTCAGTCACCTCTATCCCTCATGGTTCCTTATCCGCTATCTCCATTCCTTGGATTCGGTTCAGGCTTGAGCCTTCTTCCTTGGCAACAAGTGGAATCCTGGTTACGGGGGCTCTGCCCCCCTTTTGCTGACATCTTACTCTCACCAGGCAGGATTGCGGCTGGTGGGCCCGTTGGTGGCGTATCAGATGATGTCCCTTATATACAGAGCCTTTGGGCTCTTCGGCACAGTAGGTTATTGATCCTAGATGGGGTCCCAGCACCCCGGGAGCAAGGTCTGTGCTCATTCCCCCTTGCTACGGTGGTTCCTCTTGAGCTGATTATATTCAAGGACCCTGTCAGGGGGCACCCCCTTCTTTGCTTGCATCTTCCTGTGAACGGTCACCTTGGGTACCAAGTCTTGCAGGTTGGCGGGGGGGAGGGGATTTTCTTCCAAAACCCCCCGTGGTTCCTAGGTAGGGTCCCTTAGAGGGTCCATCTTACCTACTGGTTTGTTAAAACAATGAGACTTCCGTTGACTCTATACGGCTGGACTTCTCCTCTTTTAGGACCTTTCTATTTGGGGACTCTTGGCCTGTTGGAAGACTATGGCCTGTTTTATTATTGGTCTGGAGCGTGAAGCAGGATGATCCCTCTGGAGGGTACCTGATCTGGGTGGGGGTCCATGCCCCCTGCTCCTCAGTGGTATTCGCCCCAATGGATGCCTTTCAGTGGCAGGTTGTGCGATCCTGGTGTCACTTTTAGAGCCAACTAGGGTGGCTCTGTTGGGTCTCTCTTATACCACAGGGGCTCTGCCCTTGTTTTTACTGTCCCAGAATATTCTGACTCTGGTCATGGGGGCTTAGTAAAATTATGCATAGACTTTCTATTTTATATGTCTTCTCTTCGCAGATGCTTCTGCTGAGGTCAGCTGACCTGAACGCTCTCTCAGGAGTGCGGTTCTGCCCTTGTCAGGCCCCTTCTTAGGTCGTCCCAATCTACAGACTCACCCCTTGGAGACGGACTTATCTTCTGGGTGACTTGGTATATGGGGGGCTAGGAGCAAGCTTCCTCTTCCTCCGTCTATTGTGGGTTATGATGTACCCATATTGATTGGCATGATTCTTGGTCTCTCCCCTGTTGGACGTGCTCTGTTCCCAGGGTTCTAGAGTTGTTACGGCATGGGTTGGGGTTGGCTCCCCATCTAGGTACTCTGAAGGTTCAGGTTCTGTCCTGTCTGCCTTCCTGTAGAAGTCTGGTTCAGTCTTCCTTGTTAGAGCTTCTCTTGGGGATTGCTAAGGGGCATCTCCCAAGTAGTTCTATGGTCCCTGTTGGGATCAAAATTTCATTCTGTTTGCCCTGCGGTTTGTTTCCTTGGGACTTATTCTGGATGCTGTCTGAGCTGTCTAGTAGTTCAAGTCGCCCCTCCGGGGGCTGTTGCTTCAGTCAGACGTGTGCCTGAGATGATGGCTCTGATTACTTAGCCCTCGTTCATTATATATATATATATATATATATATATATATATATATATATATATATATATATATACACACACCATGATGTGGTGGTATTCCGCCTTACGCCGGACCCTGTTGTCCAAGCTGGTGTTTTATGATCATTATTTAAGTCCTTTTAGTCTGCCTATGGGCCTTATTCTTAGTAATTCTTAGTAATGCTGAAGCAAGGGGTCTACATTCCCTCAACAGGTGTGGAACCTTTCCTGGATGTTCTTGTCCCTTGGGGGACTGATGCCCTTTGGGGTCTGCGAGCGCCTCCATGTGTATGCGCCTGATATAGTTTGCTTCCAGGGCCTATGCGCCCTTTGGCCTAATCTTACTTGGATGGTTTGCTTTCCGGGTCCTGAGTTAAGGTTTCGGCTTCTTGCTGATCCTTGTTAGTGAAGGGGTCAGTATCCCCGCCTGCCTGGCGGGAGACCAGTTGTCGTTTCCCCGTTGGTGAGAGTTCTAAGCTCTACCGAGGCTTCTGTTGCCTTTGGGCTGGTTGGGCCGTTACACTGGCCTATTCCTTTAAGGGGGAAGGTTCTCCCTCTCTCGTTTTATTCCGTTCTATTGGTGTTTGGGTACCTTTGGCCCTTCAGCACCAGGTTTTCTGTTGAATACGTTGCTAGACCGCTGCTCGTCTCTGTTCATACCTTTTCCATGGTTTTGTTATGGGATTGACGTTAGAGCCTTTGCTCATGTCGTACTTGGTAGCAAAGCAGGTGACAGCGCCTTTCCTGTCTGCTGTGCCTTTTTTGTTGGGGATCCCACCCTACTTTATGGACACTGCTATTGGATGTCCCACGTGTAAGGATTATATTGGAGCAGGACGTACTGTATGCTTAGAATAATACAATTCTGTGAGATACTCACCTGTAGAATTGGTATTATACGCATACAGTACGTCCTGCGTCCTGCTCCACCCCACCCTGGTTTTACATATTTCTGGATCCCCTGTATGGTGATTGTTATCATTACTATTGTTACCAGTTGGTGGTTGGTTTCTCCCGGCTTCTTTTCTCACTGCTTTTCAATACTGGGGATTTGTGGGAGGTCCCTGGGTATATGAAGGGCCGGGAGGAGCCTGTTTTTGCATGTCTGCAGTGAACAGCGCCCTCTGGCGGAGTATTACCCATGTGTTATTATTATAGATGGAGCAGGATGTGCTGAATGCGCATAATACCAATTCTACAGGTGAGTACTTCACAGAATTGTATTATTAGGTTCTTGGGGGCGGGGGGGGGGTTAGCACATTTTATTCAGAATATTTTTTCCTTATTTTCCTCCTCCAAATCCAAGGTGCGTCTTTTGGGGTGATAAATACTGTAATTTGTAATGCTGCTTGTTACCACTGGAATTCAGTGCCTGTGCCTGATGTACATTTTAGATTTCCCAGTGTGAACATTCCGAATGTTTATCTAGCCTCCCAGTAGGTGAAACCTATATTCTAAGTATACAGTACGTCCTGCTCCAAATATAATACTTACAATTGGGTTATCCTCCGCCAGAGGGCGCTGTGGCACTGCAGACATGCAAAAACAGGCTCCTCCCGGCCCTTCATATACCCAGGGACCTCCCACAAATGCCCAGATTTCTCTGCAGTGCTGACTGCGAAGACATGAAGTATCACTCTCTCGCAGGTGAGCTGGGCTATTACAGCCTGCGGCCCTGTTGGACTGTTCCCGCCCGTCCTCCTTGTGATGTGCTTCTCAGCCTGGGCTGCGCTGGTCGGGTGAAGGTAGGCAGCACCATGGGTGTTTAACGGAGCCATGCTCCACCGCAGTCCCCCACCATAGGGTAGGTCGGTTTAGGCTGATTGTGAGCCTCATAGTGGATGTCCCTCCCGCATTATTGCCCCATGCCCCGTGTAGAGGTGGACCCTGTTTAGAGGGTCGCCATCCTCCCCCGTTTTCCCCCGTATTCAGGGGAAAAGAAGGGGGGGGGTGTGGCGTTCTCAGTACGTACTATTCTCAAGATTATGGCCGCATTTTGCCCCGGATCGGCATCTAGGTGTCAGAGCTGCGCTGCTTGCTCCGTCTATTCCGGCCGCCGCCGTCTTTTTTCCCTTGACTCCTCAATCTATGTAATTGTGTACAGCTCGTGCTGACTTATCATCCTGCAACTTGAGGCAGGAAGCTAATCTTTTTACATCGCCTACGGGCGGCGAATTGGTGGCGGCGTCTTTGGTCCTTATGAGTACCCACTAGCAAGACGCTTTTACTCATACTACATGATTTGACTTGCCAGCCTTAACGGCCGCTTCAGAGCTTCGCGCTCTTTGGGGGAAGGCGGGGACCTGTGATGTATTTCTAAGATTTATCCTTTTAGCTATGGATGACACCATTAGAATGTGTGCGAGGACTTCCGCCCTTGTGGTGGCGATGCGTCGCATGGTCTGGCTGCAAGAGTGGGGTGCGGACTATGCTGCTAAAATGACTCTTACCAGGTTCGCCTTTAAAGGGCATCGCCTGTTTGGGGCACATCTGGACATGTTTGGAAAGAAGGGCAAATCACCCCGGCGCAGGCTCCCGTCTCGGCCCCCTAGGGACAGGGACACCCTCCCCCTCCATACCATAGCGTTAAACAAGAACCGGGGGTGTCCTCCCGGAGTCGTAGCACAGACCCCTGCCCCACGAGCAACAGACAATGCTCTGGGCCCTCCGGCAGGGTAAAACCTAAATCTTCCACCAAATCCCCTCAAGCATGAGGGGACGACTGTGGCACCTTGCTCCTATCAGGAGGCATTTTGCCTCTTTCTGGTGGATACAGGAGGTAGTTTCCTCCGGATACAGGATAAAGTTTGCTGCGCGGCCTCCCCCATGATTGTCAGGGTACTCCTGGTCCCCTGCCTCTGTTCTGATGCTGGTGCAGGCCATACACTGCCTGCGGGGTTTCGGAGGTCACTTGCAGTTTGCCCTTATCAGGCAGAGGAAGGTGCAGTTACGCCAACCTTTTCACATTCTCCCAAAATAATGAGTCTGTCTGCCCTTCTTAATCACAAGTTGTTGGCAATTCTGCTATGCAGACAGTTTTCTGCATGAAAATTTCTGGGATGGGCCACTAGCGCCTTGCGCCTAGTGGGTCCTTGCCTTCTGGGGAGATCAGGGATGCTTATGCTCACTACCCTGTGTCTTCTAGACTCTCAGGCTCTTCTGGTTGTGTTGGATGTCCAACACCGCTATTCCGTGGCCTTGTTATCTAGCCTCTCTTCTGCCCCCACGGTGTTCACCAGGGTACTAATGGAAGCTATGTCTCTGTTGAGACCAAGTGGAGTCCGCGAGAGGCCTGCCAGGTGGTCCTTCTCGCTTCTCTATCTCTGTCAGGTCGAGTTAGCTACTCGGCTGGTGCCATCACTTGAGAGTCTTCTGGATGGGTGTTTTCTTCACCTGTTGTCTTCCTTGTCCTCTTGATGGGTATCTCCATTTCTAGGGATGAATCTAGTCTCGGTCAGGCGAGAATCTTCCTCCCTCTACAATAAGGTGGACAATCTGGTTACATGGGTTCAGTCTCTACTTGCTGTTCCAGTCCCTTCACCAGGCAGGAATGCGGCTGGTGGGCCCGTCTTGGTGACTTGCTTAGTGAAGTTCCTTATATTCCTCTACCAGGGGTTTTCTTCTACAACTTCTATTCGTAATACTGGACTGGGACCCAGAATCCCTGGAGCGGGATCATGTGTACCCTTCCCCTGGGTTAGGAGTCCCCCCTTGAGTGGATTTACTCTAGGATCCTGTCTGGGGACAGTTCTTTTCTTGCCCCTTCCACAGATGATCACCGTGGATGCCAACCCTTAAGGTGGCGGGGAGGTTTTTTTTTCCTTCTGTAACCCCATGCGGGTGTGGGGAAGATGGGGCCTTCTAGGAGGTCCTTGTACCTATCAGTACAGTGAGTTTTCAGGCTGACGCTATCTCGCCTGTCTTCTCCTCTTCCAGGCCTGCCTGTTGGGCGGTGCTCGATCTGTCTGACGACTCTGGCCTGCCATTTTTCATCTTTGTGGGACCTAGTGCAGGATGGTTCCTCAGGAAGGTATATGTTCCTGTTCTGGGTGGAGGATAATGTTCCCTGCTTATCATTGGTATTCGCTCCTGTGGAGGTCCCTCTGTGACAGGTTGTGCTATCCCTGGGTTCTCTTGGATGTTCAACCAGTATGGCTTGTTTGGTGCTCCGTCACCTTTTCAGGCTCTTGCCACTCATTTCCCTGTCCCTGGCTCCTCTGACCGTGATCATGAGGATTTAGTATTTTTATGACGGGGCATTCTGGCCTTTTGGCCTTGTCTCCCTTCCCCCTGCTAGGCGGTTTTCTGTGCAGAATCGCTCTGGTAGGGGGACCATTGATTCGGGTGGCCCCTGGGGGGCCTAGTGGAGTGTGGATTCGCAGACGTGATACCTTAGGGTAGTTCTATACGTTCTGCCAGAGGTGTCGCTCTGTTTCGCTCAGGGCCTCAGTTACATCACTCCAATTCTACAGTCTCTGGCCTAGCCGGCCTGGCTGCTGGTTCTTCTGTCCGTATGGAGACGGGATTCTTCCCTCTGTGTTAGTGACTAATGGAAGTCTAAGAGCAGTGCTCTTCTTCTTCTTCCACTCTTATGAGGTTTGGCTTACCCATATGGATAGGTGTTAGCCTAGGTCTCTCTCTCGTTGGGCATTCTCTGTTCCTAGGGCTCTAGAGTTATTTCAGCATGGCTTGGAGTTGGCTCCCCAACTCGGTACTCTGAAGGGTCAGGTTCTACCCTGTCCGCCTTCCGGCAGAAGTCTTCTGCTTATTTCCCTCGGCTAAGCTTTCCTTCGGGGGTTGCTCATTGCGTGCCTCATTTAATTCTATGATTCCTGTTGGGATTTGAATTTTTTTTATTACTGTTGCCTTGTGGGACGTTCCCTTTGGGCCTATTCAGGAGGCTGCCTGACTGTCTCTTACATTCATCGTTGTCCCTTGGGTCTGCTGACTCAGTCAGACGTGTCTCTGAGCGGGTGGCTCTGTTTTCGCTAGCCTTCGTTCCTTGTTATGCACCAGGATAAGGTGGTGTTCTGCCTTCCGCCGGACCTTTCTACCTCTGGCGGTGGTTTAGGCTCATGTGTTTAAGACATCGTCTTTCTTTTGTACTTTATTCCTAGTAACTCTGAGGCACGGGATTTATTTTCCCTCATCAGATGCTGGAATCCTTTTCCTGGATTGTTTTTCTGGTTCCTTAAGGGGACTGATGCCCCTCGGGGTTTGTGGGCACCTAACTCTGTATGTGCCTGATCTTGTCTGCTTCCAGGGGTTACGCGGCCTTGGCCTAGCCTTTACTTGGATGGTTTTTCCTTCTGGTCCTAGGGAAGATTGGCTTCTTCCTGGAATGATTGTTAGAGCTTGATCTTGTCAGGCTGTTACTCAGACCTATTCCTTGAGGTGCTGAGCTTCTCTCGCCTTATTCTGATTCTACTGGTGAATAGGTATCCTTTGGCCTTTCATCACCAGGTTTTGTTGTACAGGTTTGCTAAATGGCTACCTTGGATTCTGGTTCATACCTTTTCAAGGGTTTTTACGATTTGAGGCTGGAGCCTTTGCTCCTGTCGCTTTCGGTGGCAATGTTGCAGGTTACAGTGCCTCAACGGCCTTCTGTGCCTTTTTTGTTGGGGATCCCACCCTATTTTATGGACACTGCTATTGGATGTCCCAATTGTAAGTATTATATTTGGAGCAGGACGTACTGTATACTTAGAATAATACAATTCTGTGAAGTACTCACCTGTAGAATTGGTATTATACGTATACAGTACGTCCTGCTCCACCCCACCCTGGTTTTGCATTATCCTGGATCTCCTGTATGGTGATTGTTGTTATTGTTATAATTTCCAGTTGTTTTGGTGGTTGGTTTCTCCCGGCTTCTGGTTCACTGCTTTTCAATGCTGGGGATTTGTGGGAGGTCCCTGGGTATATGAAGGGCCGGGAGGAGCCTGTTTTTGCAGTGCCACAGCACCCTCTGGTGGAGGATAACCCAATTGTAAGTATTATATTTGGAGCAGGACGTACTGTATACATATAATACCAATTCTACAGGTGAGTACTTCACAGAATTGTATTATATAATTTTCAAAAAGCTGCCTCACGATTGGTTTTGACCACGGTTTACAGTGTATACATCTGAATTCTCATCATTTTAGTGTGTGATTGAGACATTTTGCCATGAACTACCAATAAGTCCCAAGTTGTGCACAAGATCGATAGTGTAAAATGTTAAAGTGGACCAACACCCAGGATTTTCACTATCCTGGGTGTTGGTCTACTTCCGCGGGGCACCCCACGTGACTTGCTCCACCAATCACCGTCGACGGACAAGGTGAGACCGCCCGCCGCCGCCTCTCGCGCGTCCCTCTTACAGGGAGCGCGCCCGCGCCGGCCATTCACAAATGGCCGGCGCGGGTGCGCGCCCTGCTAGAGGGATGCGCGAGAGGCGGCCCGCGCATGCGCCGTTGGAACGAGGAACAGGTAGGATTTGCGGGCGTCCTGGGGGGTTTCACACAGCGGGGCACCCCGATCGGCTTCCCGCGCCGATCTGCGGTGCGTGTTGGTCCACTTTAAGCAGTTTATAACATACTAATTTGCAGGCAGTTTGAGACTGTTTGGTGACTTGTAATATGCATAATTTATTTAAGCATTATTCAGCAGTCAGCAATGTTAGTCTGTTTGCTGTAGCAGCTATAGCAGTTTTAATTCCATGTTGATTATCCAGACTAATATAATATATATATATATAGTATATCTGATTATACTGTATATTAAGTTTGATTAAGTTTTAAAAGTTGTCATCTCGCTTTTACATTTTACTTATGCATGTCTTTGAGGAAGAATGACATCACTGTCTGTGAATCAAACGAGACAGTGTAATTGTGTCCCACAAGATTAAATTAATGAATGTGATTTTAGCCCATTGTTGTGCTCATTCAATTTGACGTGTAAATTCTTGTTCTTTTGTACTGACTTTTCATTGTTCCCCTGTGTAGGATCATCTTGTCTCATTTTGAAGACAAACAACTCCGTAAGGCTTCCACTGGTATCATGGGAACTGAAAAATGTTGTGATAACTGCAATACCAGGTAAATGCTCTCTTCAGAGGGTTTCAGCCTGGACAATTATATATTTTATTGTTAGGAGTAACTCCATTGCCCCACCAATGTCGTACTGAGGATTTTACAACAAAACTACACTTGTATTTTAGGGTCTAAACCTGCTTTAAAAACCACACAAAATGAGGTGGTTACCTGAGCTCCGTATTCTAAACTGTTATTGGCTATTGCATGTTGTATTTGTTAAGTGAACTCCAACATATTCATGGAAACCTGTAGTCTTTATTGAAACAAAGTTTGTTTTTGTTTTTTTTATTAACTTACCCAGGATTTGTTTTCTAGCAGTGGGTTGTCTGCTCATAACACCTTATTTGTCCAGACATGCCTTGTGGGCTCCAGATGCTCCCCAAACTGGCCACACTATTAAGATATACAACAAAACTATTCTTTCTTTAGTTTTATTTTGTGCTTAGAATCATTATAATAGGCAGTCTGTGACAGCTCTTCATTAAAGTGGGCCAATCACCAGGATTTTGACTATCCCAGTGATTATTCCCTGCCCCCCTGTGTGAAACCACCCAGATCGCCCATTTTCACTCACCTTTTTGCCGTTCCCATGGCTCATGCATTGGAGCTTGTCTGATCAGCACTTTGTGGCGCATACTAATGCACACCATAAAACTGCTGACTTGGTGACGCCTGCGGCCGCATCCCACGCTCCCCGTGTGAGGTGCGTGCTCCTGTGTGCGTGGCCCATCTAAATGGCTCAGCGCAGGGAGCGCACTCAGCTACGGGGACGTGGCCGCCGGCCAAGACAGCATCTTGGGAGCGTCTGGGGTCATGTAGGAATACCAGTGCTCCAGGGGGTTAAACACAGAAGATTCCAAGGCCGGCCGCTAGCCTGCCCCTGGGGCATACTATACTGCATGCCCCGGGGGCAGGCTAGTGGCCGGCATTTGAATCTTTTAGATTCCATGGCTGTCACAGGGGTTTATTGGTCCGCTTTAAGATGGGCTAATTCAGTGCCCCACATACTGCACCATTCTGCATTTATAGCCCAGGGGGGTGGCTTCACAGGAATCCCCCTAGCATAAATTGACAGCTAAAGAGATACCAGGCAAGCCACACCCAGGGCTATAATTACCCCTTCCAATTAGTGGTGAGTGCTCGCAGCCTGGCAGAATAAAAGCTAGAAAATGAAAGGGAAACCAGACAGTCCGCTGGTCTTCTGCAGATTTTTTGGTTGCTGCCTGATGAATGTCTTTAGTTATATCATTGAAACCCACAAATTTGACTTTCCTTTTTTTCCGTGCCCCTGTGGCATTCCAAATCATTTGCGCCAATATTCATAACAATGCAAACTCGATGTATTCAACAATATTGATTCCTGGTTGAGCAGCTTCATCACCAGTGATTGTGTTCAGTCACAGTACACACAACTCAGCAATGGAAAGCACTTCAACCTAATTGCCATTAGGGCAAAGTCCACACAGTGAGAATTTATTTCCTCACTTTTTTTTGTGATAAAAAAGAGTATATCCATTTTTTCCATAGTGCAGTTGAGCAAAGAAAAGATGCTGAATCGCACTGTGGGGAAAAAAAATCAAAATT
Source organism: Gastrophryne carolinensis (assembly GCA_027917425.1). Classification (NCBI taxonomy): domain Eukaryota; kingdom Metazoa; phylum Chordata; class Amphibia; order Anura; family Microhylidae; genus Gastrophryne; species Gastrophryne carolinensis. The sequence goes on from CM051234.1 coordinate 267,470,071, forward strand.
TTTTAAATGATTTTTTTCCTTAGGGCAATTAAGCATTTATTTTTACCTGTGCAAATTATTTAAAAATGTGCAAAGCTAAAATTGTGCTATTTGCACTGAGGAAAAAAAAATCATAAATATGTTTTTCTGCTAGAAAAACGGGAGAAAAAAAATTTTCACAGTGTTGAATCAGTTCTAAGGTGACAGTTTAGTTGTAACTGACCTAATTAGTACATAGTTGCCATTCACAATAATATTACTTCCTGTTAGATGTTTTCTCAATATTGTGCAAAGGCTTTAGTAAACAAAAAGGAACACAGGCTGTTTTGAGGCACTGGGTTGGGGATGGAGGTTGACGACATAAACTTCCATTCTGAGTATAGGTGCACTTTTTACTTCAGAAAGCCTGTTACCAGTCTTTCTAAGGCTTTCATTACCATCAAGGTTAAAGCGGACCATAACCCACAGCAATCGATTTCTTCCCCCCTGGGGTATCCAAAATCAGGATGCCCCACTGTGTGAAAACCCCCAGGTCGCACATACTTACCTTCTTTTCCGGTCCTTCTTTTCACGCATGCACGAGTCACTGCTGCATCCCCGCTATCCCTCTAGCAGGGTGCGTGTGGCGCCAGGCATTTGTGAGTGGCCCGTAGGACCGGGAAGAGGTGAGTTTCACACAATGGGCAAGGACCAAAGCCCAGGATAGTAAAAACCCTGGGTTTTGGTCCACTTTAAGTTTTAGATCTCAAATCTTCAGATTTATTGGGATCACTATTTTATGCTTGCCATTTTATGCTTGCTTGATGGAAGTATACCATCCAGCGCAGAGGTTTTCCTGGTGTTAAAAGCTAGTGGAATGTGCTTTCTTTTCTTTTACTTATTGTTTCGCTGAAACCCTCTCAAAATCTGATGTGTGGGCAGTGAGTTACTGCTACAGTTGTATTAATGTTTCATCTAACAGTATTACTCATTTAGATAATCAGCTAGCTGAAAACTCTGCGGTGTCACAAATCAAGGCCTTTTTTTATTTGTTGTCTATAGAAACTGCAAAGGATCTTTCTATAGTTTCCTGCCATATTCATCCACTTTATATACCTATTCCTTCTATGCTTATTGAACTATATATTTCACTTTTCAGTTACCATACTCCTTGAATGTCTTAGTTGGTGCAGACATGTTCTCCGCAAATTTCTTTAGATCATGGTGTCTGTGTGTGTGTGTCCCTGCAAAGTGTGTGTGTCCCTGTACTTTGCATGGCTTTGGGAATCCTAAATGGTCATGGAGGTTTCAAGGTTAGCATTTGGAATTGAGGATTGCCATAGCAACGTGCTTGAGGTGCTTGATGCTAGAAAGCTTTCTGGAATTTGTGTAGAACCCCCCCAGCGAAGGAGAGTTTCTCTACACCTTCAGATTTCAAAAATGGTGCCATACATTAGTTACAGACTCGGGCGGTTTGGGACAACAAGTAATATTTTTACGGGATATATATGCATTCTAGTGTCCCTATTAATTAAGTTAGACTTTGGGGGATTCTTTTTGTTTCCTTGCTTTTTACTTTAAGGTGGTGGATTTACTCTTATATGAAGTAACTTCACTAGGTGCTGGTATAGTTATACATTTAGTACATGTCAAGTTTATCTATGTAGTTCATATTTCTTAGCAAAAAGATGACTTTATAGTGTTTACATCAGATGCCTGTTTGTAGTTTGGGACAGATAGCAGGCCTTCTTACTTCCCAGTAATGCTGAGCAAATTGTAATATAGTCATTTTAGATGAGCTGTTGAGTCTGCGTGGTTCTGTCTTTAGTATTTTATATACCTTGTCTTGTAGCATGAATAAAAATGAACAATGACTTTACATTTCCCAAAACCTTGTTTATATGTTTTGTAGATTAAAGCTTAACCTTTCCATTACTGATACAGAAGAGAGTCTTCAAGATTTTGGTCCACAGGCACACCAGCTCTTGTCAGCAGTGGAAGCATTAGGGGGAAAATTTGGCATTGGCGTCCCTGTTTTATTCCTTCGTGGATCTGTAAGTTTCATATTGTGTGTGTATAATGGATTATACTGCCATGACTGCTGTTGTCAGAAATCACTGTTAAAACTGTGGTTGGCTATTTCTTTTAGGGCATACTTAGGTCTGAAATCCTTGTGCTCATTTTCCATCACTACCAAATATGTCCCAATAATGTGTGATGACCTACTGTGATTTTGAAGTGAGCTAAGTAAGGGTGTGTGTTGCAGAACACTTATTCCAAGTGTGACATACACTCCTCTTCAATTCTTCATGACATTTGGGTTATTCTCCAGTAGAGGGCGAACTTCTGCAGAGATGAATGCCAAAAAGGAGCTCCTCCCAGTCCATAAATACCTGGGACCTCCCACCAATTCCCCAGTTTCTTCTCTGCAGGAAGGCGAGCAAGACAGAAGATGAAGACTTTTCTTACTTGCAGGTAAGCCGGGTTCGCGCCCGGCCATTTTTTGCCCCTATTGCTGCCAGGACCTTTCCTATATTATCCCTATGCGAGCCTCCCAGCCTTGGCTGCGGGTCCTGGTAAGGGTAGGTAGCACCTTATGGGTGCGCAAGGGGCATTGCTCCACCGTGAGACCTCATTACAAGGGGTAGACGGTTGCCCGGGTTTGGTGATCCCGGTGTGGGATGTCCTGTCCCTGTCATTCCTTTGGCCAGATTCTGGCTGGGATTCCCCCCTTCCGGGTCCCTTACTTCCCTCTGGGGGGGGGGGGGGGGGTCGGCCTGTATACCCTGTTGGTTTATATGTGTATATGACACTGTGTGTGTGAGTGTTTTTACTTGTGTTGGGTGCTGACAGGATGTTTGCATTATACTCAGGGCCATAACGATGGCCTCCTTCACTCAGGCCTGGGGAGCTTCTCCCCCTCAGGCTTGTTCGGGGAGGGGGCGGGCCGGGCTCTCGGCGTGTCCGCGGTAGCCCCGCCCCCTCGTTTGGCGCGATGCTGCAGGCCAGCCCATGGCTGGGCTCCGCGTTGCTGGGAGGGAGGCGTGGCCTGGCAGCGCACGTTCTGCACTGGCCGCCCCCCCTCCTCTTCCTCCTCTTATCATGAGGCTCTTCTCCGGGGGCCATCTTGGTGCTGCTGCGGGATCCTGGGTGCTCCTGGCCGGTAAGGGCCTGTTGGACACTTCCTTAGCTTATGCAGGGGCCCCTCTTCAGCAGGGGGGCCGCCTGTTTTTCGCTTGTGTGTGCATGGATATTTTATTATATATGTTATAATATATATATATATGTTTTGTGAGGCTATTTTTGACTTGGATGCTTCATTGTGTGTTTCAGATTGCATCGTTAATGTGCATGTTAAGGGGTTCCTTGCTTAAACTCCCTGCGGTCTTGCGACTGACCACAAAAATCACCATATGGAGGCTCCGCAGGGTACCGGGCTCGGGCTCCCTCTGGGACAATCCCGGCTATGTGTGGGTTGTGGGTCATCCCTTACGGGTGAGAATGTGCTTATTTGTATACCATGTGCACAAAAGGCCATATCGCGGCAGTCGGGTGCCCAGCCTTCTGGGTTGGCGTCCCCCGCTTCATAGCCTTCCCCTCCCCACCTTATCCGTACCCCAAGTGACATTGGTGCTAGCGGGGAGTCGCATTTCGATGTTTGTACTAGGTTGGCCAGCATCGAGAAATTTATGGTTAGCGCGGTGGCCAAGAAGGCCCAGGCTAAAAAGAGACATTTGTCGTCGGTCCAGGCAACTTGGGATATTGATGATGATTCTTTTGATATGTCAGATTATTCCCCGCTAGAGGAGGGGGAATTGTATCAGGAAACAGAGGCTGACGATGTACGGTTTGGCGAGACTGATGTTGGGCCGGCGCTGGGGGATGCTGTGGACACGGCCACGGTTTTGTCACATCTCCTTGGAGGTTTTGGATATTGTGCCACCTGAGGCGCCTCCTCTCAAGAAGGGGGAATTTTTGGGGGCCCACAAGCCTCGTTTGGAGTTCCCTACCCAGGGTCATTTTGATGCACTGATCCTTAGGGAATGGGAGAAACCTAGTCGGCTTCCGGGTGTTCCTCAAGGATGGGATAAGAAGTATCCTTTCCCGGTGGAAGCGGTTAAGCGCTGGGCTTCTCCTTCTGAGGTCGATGCGCCAGTTTTGGGGTTGACCAATTCTCCTGTGCTTGACACCCCAGATGCCACTTCCCTAAAGGATGGTGAGGATAGGCGCCTTGATCAGATGGCATGCCATGCCTTTGCCAGTTTTGGTTCGGCCTTGCGGCCTGTTTGTGCATCTGCGCTAGTGGCGGTGGGTGCTAGGTCTCTGATTAGGGACTGGTTAAATGATGCTCACCTTGATCTGGCCAGCGCTGAGTTCACTACGCTTAAAAGATTTGAATTGTTCATGGATTTTGTCTTGGCTGCTATGGAAGACACTATTGTTATGTGTAGTAGGACTTTAGCCTTATTGGTGGCCATATGCCGCTCGGTATGGCTCCGCCAGTGGACGGCGGACTTTGCGGCCAAGAAATCGATCACAGCTCTTCCCTTCTTGGGTACGCGGCTGTTTGGAGATAAGTTGGATGCTGTGGCAAAGGGAGGTAAGTTACCTCAGCGGAAGAAACAGTGTCGTCCCTTTCGGGTGGCAGGCTCTTTCAATCCTTCCTTTCGAGGTAGAGGTTTGGCCTTCTCGGGTGTCAGAGGCTCTTCCTGGAACAGGGGCAGAGGTTGGGCCCGTCCCGCATCTGCCTGGGATTCCAAACCCAAGCCTGCGGGTAAACCAGCTCAGCAATGAACGGGCGCCCTCACCCGCTCGGGTGGGGGGACGGCTGCTGCTCTTCTTCCAGGTCTGGGCTCGGGAGGTCACAGACAATTGGATCTTGGAAGGGGTCTCCTCCGGATACAATCTGGAGTTCGAGTACTGGCCTCCTCCGGGTACAATCTGGAGTTCGAGTACTGGCCTCCTCCAAGATTCTTAAGGTCTCGGGTGCCCGCGGACCCTCAGGCGGCACAGGGGCTCCTGTTAGCAGTGAAAAACCTTCTGGACATGGGAGTTGTATGCCCGGTGCCTCCGTCGGAGAGAGGCAGGGGTTTCTACTCCAACCTTTTCACGGTTCCCAAGAAGGAAGGTTCTGTAAGACCCATTTTGGACCTCAAGGTCCTCAACAGATTCATCAGATTCAAGAAGTTCCGTATGGAGACTCTGCGCTCGGCCAACAGTTCCCTTCGTCAAGGGGATTTAACGACATCCATAGACATCAAAGATGCGTATTTGCATGTTCCAATTTTTCCAGCGCATCATAGATTCCTCAGGTTCGAGGTGGACGATCAACATTTTCAGTTTGTAGCCCTTCCCTTCGGGTTGACCTCAGCGCCGAGGGTCTTCACCAAGGTTCTGGCGGGCATAATGGCCCTATTCAGAGCTCAGGGAATTCGCATTGTGCCGTATCTGGACGACCTATTGATTTCAGCGTCTTCCCTCCGTCACGCGGAGCTGGACACCCACCAGGTGGTGTCGACCCTGGAGAGGTTCGGGTGGGTGATCAACCACCCCAAGTCCTCTCTCTCGCCATCACGGGAGATTTCATTTCTGGGCATGAGTCTGGATACCATTCAGGCCAGAGTGTTTCTACCCCAGACCAAGGTGCAGGGGATTCAGGATCTGATCCGCCTTCTTCTGGCCGATCCTTGCCCCTCTATCCAGCAGGGGATGAAACTGGTGGGATTGATGGTGGCCTCCTTCGAGGCGGTCCTGTTTGCGCAGTTTCACATGAGATCTCTTCAACTTCATCTATTGACGCATTGGGACAGGTGTCCACTGTCATTGGATCAACCGTTCAGGATGTCTCCCGAGGTTGGGCAGTCTCTTCGGTGGTGGCTGGAGTCAAGCAACCTGTTGAGGGGCAGATCCTTTCTGGTTCCTCACTGGGAGACGGTAACCATGGATGCCAGCCTGTCGGGCTGGGGAGGTTTCTGGAAAAAGTCATCAGTTCAGCGGGGTGTGGGGTCCTCAGGAGGCTCACAACCCCATCAATGTTTTAAAGCTCAGAGCCATCCGGCTTGTTCTGTCACGGCTGACGTCGCACTTACAGTTCAGATTCGTTCAGACAATCGGACGGCGGTAGCTTACATCAATCACCAAGGGGGGACTCGCAGCAGGAGTGCCCTCAGGGAAGTCTCTCTGATCCTGCATTGGGCGGAGAGCAATGTTCCTTGCATTTCGGCAATCTACATTCCGGGAGTGGAAAACACGGAGGCGGACTCCCTGAGCAGGGGGTTCTCTCGCCAAGGAGAGTGGTCCCTCAACCCCGGGGTTTTTTGGGTTCTTTGTCACAAGTGGGGTGTGACGATTGCACGGGTTGATCAGACCTATTGATCGTTCATCTGATCAGACCGGCCAATCGTACCCCACGTGTGTAGCCGCAATTCTTGAATTGGCAACACACGTGGTTATAAACTGCTGACACCAGAGCACAATCAGTGCTCAACTCTATAATGTAATACAGGCCACACACACAATACAATCAGATCAAACGTATCGATCGACCCACAACCACTTCCAGGCAGGGGGCGATCGAGCGTCCTAGGCAAGTAAGGTAGCCAGGCTCTTCAGACTAGCGTGGGCCTTTTATATCCTTAATCAAAAGCATAAGTGAACATCTGCTGTATTTTTAGAATTTATTTAAACAAACACAAAACAACAAGAAACACGATGCAAGGTGTTAACAGCAGAATCAACTATAAGACACGGTAAATAAGATAAATAGCAATGCAAAATAAAAGAAGGTGGAAAATATACTTAAAAGTCCGTCTGGGCTGCGTTCTCTTTGATCAAATCAATTGTCCTCACACGCTTTCTGGTCTTGTTCAGCTTGGATGTTAAAAGCCAGCGTGTGTCAATCTTGATGGTCAGATCGAGCGTCTGGCCATTCTTCCAGCCATGCTTATAGGCCCCAGAACAGTGAGTCTCCCTACCCCTCCCATTTCTGCTATAGGATACCAACTGACCACATTCCAAGGGAGGGGGGTGACAAGCATGAGGGACCTAGCTGGGATCTATTTGCCATTTGTTTATTTGGCTTTTCCAAGTGGTTTGATTACTAGGTGAGTAGGAGATGGTTATCAGCATTGACCTGGCATGTGAGGGTTAGATAACAGTAAAATCCAAGTGGGAGGGGGGGACAAGAAATGAGGGGTTTACACCAAGCAGGCAGGTCCGCTAAAATGTGTGTATGTGTATATATATATATATATATATATATATACACACACACACACATATGTATTACCCCAACATACACACATAGAGAATTAAAATACACCTAAGATGTTCTGTGACATGGGGGACTCCGGAGGTGGATCTCTTTGCCTCACAGCACAATCACAAACTCCCGGCCTTTGTGTCTCTATCTCAGGATCCTCTAGCTCTGGCAGTGGATGCCTTGTCCCTTGCTTGGAAGGATCTGGGGTTTCTGTACCTGTTTCCTCCCTTCTCCATGCTGGGCAAGGTAGTTTGCAAACTGGCTCTGGAGGGGGCACCAGCAATTCTGGTGGCTCCAAGGTGTCCAAGAAGGGTTTGGTACGCAGACGTTGTAAGGCTGGCGGTAGATCAGTACCAGCTTCCCATGTTTCCGGATCTGTTATCTCAGGATCAACTACGTTACCCCAATTTACAAACGCTGGCTTTGACGGCTTGGCTGCTGAAACCTTCATTTTAAAGGAGGAAGGTTTGTCTGAGGCTGTGGTTCAGACCTTGATTAGAGCTAGGGAGCGGTCCTCTTCTGGCATTTACTATAGGGCTTGGCGGTCCTATGTTGACTGGTGTGAGGCTAGGGCCTTGCCTTGCAGGGTGTTTTCGATAGGATTTTGGAGTTTCTTCAGCACGGTCTGGATCTTGGGCTCCAGCTTAGTACCTTGAAAGGGCAGGTCTCTGCTCTGTCTGTTTTCTTCCAAAGATCTTTTGCCTTACACCCGCTGGTTAAGACTTTTTTCCAGGGGGTCACTCATGTTGGACCCCCTCGGAAGGCTATGGTTCCTGTTTGGGATTTGAATTTGGTTCTTTCGGCTCTCCAGGGTCCTCCTTTTGAGCCGTTACAGGATATTGCTCTTTCTGTTTTCACTCAAAAGGTTGCTTTCTTGGTGGCTATTACCTCTGTTCGGCGTGTTTCTGAGTTGGCGGCTCTGTCGATTCAGGCCCCTTACTTTGAGAGACACCAGGATAAGGTGGTTTTTCGCTTTAAGCCAGATTTTCTTGGTGGTTTCTGCTTTCCATCTCAATCAGGATATTGTTCTCCCTTCCTTGTGTCCTAAGCCTAGCAATGACAAAGAGAGGGTTTTGCACAATTTGGATGTGGTTCGCTGTGTTAAGTACTATTTGGTGACTACTACTTCTTTCCGCAAGACGGATGCCTTCTTCGTGGTGCCCTGTGGGCCCAGGAAAGGTTTGGCGCCCGCCAAGTCTACCATTAGCAAATGGATTTGTCAGGCCATTGTTGGGGCCTATTCTGCTAAGGGGAGGACTCCCCCTTTTAGGGTCACTGCGCATTCTACTCGTGCTGTTGGTGCGTCCTGGGCTTTTCAGCACCAGGCTTCTGTTGAAAAAGTTTGTAAGGCTGCTACTTGGTCTTGCGTTCATACTTTTTCTACGTTTTACAAGGTTGATGTGCGGGCTTCAGCAGATGCTGTTTTTGGCCGCAAGGTTCTGCAAGCTGCAGTGGTTTAAGTTGATTCTTCTTTAAGTTGGTTAGTTCTTTACTGTTTATGGTTCCCACCCATGATGGGCACTGCTATTGGATGTCCCAAATGTCATGAAGAATTAAAGCGGAGTGTATGTCACACTTGGAATAATACCGTTTTGTGATTACTCACCTTTAAAACGGATATTATAAGTGTGAACACACACTCCGCTTCACCCACCCTGTTTGGTGTTCTGGATCCTTTATATGGTGAACCATTGTTTCTTGGTTGTTAGTATTGTTATATTTGGTTCTTCCTGGTCCCCTTACTGCTATCTTACACTGGGGAATTGGTGGGAGGTCCCAGGTATTTATGGACTGGGAAGAGCTCCTTTTTTGCATTCATCTCTGCAGAAGTTCGCCCTCTACTGGAGAATAACCCAAATGTCATGAAGAATTGAAGCTGAGTGTATGTCACACTTATAATATCCGTTTTAAAGGTGAGTAATCACAAAACAGTATTTTTTCAACACCTTTTTACTATCTGTTTTATTCAGTTGTACTTTCTTCAATATTTTACCTATTTAGGCTTTATTTTTACATTCTATCTAGTTTATTATTACATATCCAAAAGGGACTTTAAAGCACTGGCCTATATGCATTCAAATTAAACCAGAACACCACCCATTTTTTAAAAAAATGGGTGGGCAGGGAGGCATCCCGGTTGTGTACGCCCCCTGCGCATTAACCGTGTAGAACAGGAGAAATCTTACCTTTCTCCTCCCTCCCCCAGAGAAATACTGCACACTGATTGGCTGTCGCTGTCACGTGGCTGCCGGATTTAAGATGTTCAGGAAGTACAATGTAACACTGCTATGTGGCATTGTGATACTGGTATTGTGATGTAATATGTGTATAAGGGATTTGCATGCTTTTTTTTATCACAGATGTTTTATCTGTCATTTACATTCATCCATATTCATTCAGACTGAGATGTGCAACAAAAGGGTTTCCCAATTAGCTTGTGCCTATATATATATATATATATATATATATATATATATATATATATATATATATATAATTATCGATATTGTCAGTACATCTAGTAAAGACTAGACTGCATCTGATTATACAATTATTTTTGTTTTTCATTTACCTTTTATCCCTCAGATAACTAGCTGCAGATGGGCTTTCCAGTGGTCCCAAAATAGACCACAGGAGGGTGGATCAGGTTACGTCTATTACATGAGAAACTAGTCAGTCTGTTGTAGTAAAAGTCCTCCTGGGAACTTTTGAATTAGGAAGTTGCCTGTGAGGAAATGTTATACTGCCTTTATTATGCTGAAGAGCTATCTCTAAAGTGTAAAAAAAAAAGGGATTTTCTTTGTCTGATTATTTAATGAGATGTTACTGAAATGATGTCAGGCTTGAAGCTACAAAGGCGACAGTCATAACTGGTAGTTTTCTATGCATGTTGTTAAGATATCATTTCACTTAATTAACAGTCAGGGTTTCTTTAATAAACCACATTTCATTTTTTAAATGTAAGCAGAACACTCTCATGTCTTTTAAAAAGCTGTTTGTTATAACCAATGTCCCAAACTTGATTTTATTGATAGTAACTTTTATTGTTAAGGACTGTTTAGTTCAGTTTTACTACTGGATGCCTGAGAAATTTAACTGCCAGCCTATCTGGAGATTTTGTTACCCTTTATTGCCAGATCATTTTGCACTCCACACGGTCATCTGTGATTTTTGAAGGTATTTCCCAGGGGATTTTTTTTCAGCAGAGTCTGGGCTTTAACATAACATGTCTTGTTCGTCGTTTTTAGGTGTATTCTCAATATATTCCTAGTATGTCACACTTCCAACATCCATGACATTTGGGAACCCGGCTTGTAGAGGGCGATCTTGCAGAGATGACATGGAAAAAAGGAGCCCCTCCTGGTCCATAAGTACCTGGGACCTCCCACTATTCCCCAGTCTTTTTGTCTCTGCAGTCGGCGAAGCATTCAGAAGATGACTCTCTTTCCTGCTGGTAGCCGGGATAACTCCCGGACTTTTCTATTTCTGCCTGAACCTCGTTTTTATTGTACTTGTGATTTGCCTCCCAGCCCTGGCTGAAGGGTTCAGGCAAGGGTAGATACACCCTTGGGGTGTATATGGGAGTTTTTCTCCCCCCCGTGAGACCTCAAATAAGGGGTAGGTGGAATCCGGGTTTGTGTCCCCCGGCATGGGATGCCCCATCCCTTGAAATCTCCCTGTGCCTTAGGGTGCCCTTTGTACCTTCCCCCTTTGCTCTCCTGGGCCCTGCAGGGGTGATAAGGAGGGGGGGGGGTCTTTATTTCTGAGGAGTGTTGTTTCCTATGCAAGTAAGAGAAAAGAGGCTGGCATACCTGTGGTTCCTTTTTGTTGTGTCAGGATTTGAATTTCCCTCTCTTTTTTCTCCAGCGTGCGGACCCGGATGTGGGCGGGGCTTGGCACGCTGTGTCCGGCCCCGTTCTTTTGCGTGGCTTCTGTTTATTGTCTCTCCCTGGCCCACCCTCCGTTCTCTGCTGCTCTGTTTGGTGGGCGGGGTTTCTCGACCGCGCATATTATGGCGCTTCCTTTCTGTCCACATGCGGTTGTGCTGGCGCGGTTTCTGGTCCGGTCGCTGGTCCGATCGATGGGCTGGTCACTGATCCCGTTTGTGGTGCTGTGAGTACCCTTTAGTTCTGCTAAAGGGAGGTTGTATTGCTGGGCTCTTTACTCTTATGTGCATAAGGCTTATTGTATTTCTCTCTTTCCAGGTTCATTAGGGGTTTCTCCTCGTCCTTCATTGAAATCCTCCCACTTGGGATTATTAAGGGGCATCCCGGGTAGCTATTGCGTAAATCCCGCATACTTGGCGACTATAAAATAGTTAAGTATATTTTAACAGACACCATATGGAGGCATCTCAGGATACTGGGCTTTCAGTTCCCTCAGGGCAGACTCGGCAGTGTTTACGTTGTCGGGCATCCCTTGTTGGGGATAATGCATTTCTTTGTGTATCTTGTGCTCAATTGACTATAATACAACAGTCAGAGGCCCAAGCCTCAGGGTCTGGGGCTCCTGCTTCTTCTCCCACTCCACCTTGTCTTGTCCATACCCCCAGTGATATTGTCATGGGTGGAGAGTCGCTTTCTGATGTATGTGCCAGACTGGCGCACATTAAAAAGTTAATGTCTAGCTCTGTGGCTAAGAAGGCCTCAGCTAAAAGAAAACATTTAGCTCCTGCCGTTGCGGCAAGTGAGCTTGATTGTAGCGAGCGTCTTGATTGGAAGGAGAATTTTTTGAGGAATCTTATATTTCTGATGTTCAGCATCACAGGATGAAGGGGAGGTTTTTGACACCTCTAAAGCTCTTGCTCAATTGTATGAGGTTTTGGCAATCGATTTCCCAGACGCTGTCCCTCTTCAGAAAGGGAAGTTCTTTGGTGTCTCCAGGCCTCGTTTAGAATTTCCTAGTCAAAAACATTTTGAAGAGATCATTCTTAAGGAATGGGAGAAGCCTGCGCGGCTTTCTGGCGTTCCTTTAGGCTGGGATAAAAAATATCCTTTTCCGGCAGACACTGTTAAGCGTTGGTCATCCCCCCCTGTGGTGGATACACCTGTGCTTAGTTTGTCCAATTCTTCTGTTTTGCATTCTCCGGAGTCTACTACCCTTAAGGATGGGGAAGACAAACGGATTGATCAAATGGCTTGCCATGCGTTTGCTAGCGTTGACTCGGCCTTGCGGCCTGTGGGTGCCTCGGCCCTTATGGCAGTCGCTATTAGGTCCGTTGTTAGAGACCTATTGAATACCTCAGGGCTTGATCCAGCCTCTGATGAGTTTGCCTCTCTTAAGCGTTGTGAATTATTTGTGTCTTTTATACTTTCTGCTTTGGATGATACCATGTGTAGCAGAACTTCCGCCTTGCTAGTTGCTATTCGGCGGTCTATATGGCTACGCCAGTGGGCGGCTGACACGGTGGCTAAGAAGTCACTTACAGTTCTCCCCTTTGGGGGATTGCGCCTCTTTGGTGAGAAATTGGATTCTGTCATTAAGGGAGGCAAATTGCCTCAGGGTAAGAAGCAACGTCGTTCCTTTCGGGGATTGGCCTCCTTTAACCCTTCCTTTCGTGGTTCCAGAGCGGCCAGAATATCGGCCTTTTCAGCCCCAAGGGGGACTGCGTGGAACAGGGGAAGAGGACGTGGCCGTCCAGGTTGGGGGTCCAAGCCTAAGTCCACTTCTAAACCTGTCCAGCAATGAGGAGGCGCCCTCACCCGTACGGGTGGGGGGACGGCTGTGGTTCTTTTTCCAGGCTTGGTTCAAAGAGGTATTAGACAGATGGATTCTGGAGGTTGTGTCCTCCGGATACAAGCTGGAATTCGAGTTCCGGCCTCCGCCCACATTTTTCAGGTCTCGGATGCCCGCGGATTCGGTGATCGCGCAAGGGCTCCGGGAGGCAGTAGCGAACCTCTTAAACATGGATGTTATCCGTCTGGTTCCTCCAGCGGAAAGGGGTCTGGGGTTTTACTCCAACCTATTTACGGTTCCCAAAAAGGACAGCTCTGTTCGGCCTATTCTAGATCTGAGGCGACTCAATCAATTTATTTGCTTCAGAAAGTTCCGCATGGATTCGCTAAGGTCAACGGTCGACGCTCTCCATCAAGGGGACTTTATAACGTCCATTGACATCAAGGATGCTTATCTGCACATTCCTATTTGTCCCACTCACCAGAGATTCCTCAGATTCACAGTGGAAGACCAGCATTTTCAGTTTGCGGCCCTTCCATTCGGTCTTACCTCATCCCCAAGAGTTTTTACCAAGGTTTTGGCAGGAGTGATGGCCATTCTCAGGCTCCAGGGCATTCGCATTGTGCCATTCTTGGACGACCTCATCATGGCACCGTCTTTCAATCAAGTGGAATTGGACACCAGGATAGTGGTGGCGATGCTAGAGAGATTTGGTTGGGTGATAAACCATGTCAAATCGTCTCTTTGCCCTTTCAGGGAGATTCCCTTTCTGGGCCTGATACTGGATACCCTTCAGGGTATTTCTTCCTCAGTCCAAAGTTGTTCTGATTCAGGATTTAATTTGTCTGTACTTATCCAATCCTCGTCAGCCTATCCGCCTGGGGATGAGGCTGATGGTGGCCACATTCGAAGCGGTCCCGTTTGCTCAGTTTCACATGAGGACGCTTCAGCTCTTTCTCTTGGCAAAGTGGGACAAGAGCCCGCTGTCTTTGAATCGGGTTTGTCTGTTGTCTCCCCATGTTCTGCAGTCCCTTCAGTGGTGGCTGACTTCGAGCAATCTCAGAAGCGGCAAGTCATTTCTGACACCTTGTTGGGAATTGGTCACCACAGATGCCAGCCTTATGGGCTGGGAGGGCATCTGGAGGGAACACCGGTTCCAGGGTTTGTGGGGGCCGCAGGAGGCTCACTCTCCAATCAATTTATTGGAGCTTCGGGCCATTCGTTTAGTCCTTCTTCGATTGACTCATTTCTTGCGGGGTCGGCCGGTTCAGATTCGGTCAGACAACCGAACAGCGGTTGCATACATCAATCACCAAGGAGGGACTCGCAGTTGGGGTGCCCTCCGGGAAGTGTCTCTGATCCTCCACTGGGCAGAGATCAATGTTCCCTGCATATCGGCAGTTTACATTCCGGGGATAGAGAATGTGGAGGCAGACTCCCTGAGCAGAGCATGCGCTCGCCAGGGAGAGTGGTCTCTCAATCCCAGGGTCTTTCAGTTTCTTTGTCACAAGTGGGGACTCCACGGTTGGACCTGTTTGCTTCTCGTCACAACCACAAACTTCCAGTTTTTGTGTCTCTATCCCAGAATCCTCTGGCAGTGGCAGCGGATGCCATGTCTCTGGCCTGGAAGGATCTGGGGTTCCTGTATCTGTTTCCCCCATTCTCCATGATAAGCAAGGTGGTGTGCAAGCTAGTTCTGGAAGGGGCGCCAGCAATTCTGGTGGCTCCAAGATGGCCAAGACATCTGTGGTTCGCAGACATCACAAGGCTAGCAGAGGATCCGTTGCTTCTGCCTCTTCTTCCAGATCTCATCACCCAGGGTCAACTCTGTTACCCCAATTTACCAACGCTGGCTTTGACGTTGTGGCTGCTGAAATCTCCATCTTAAAGAGGAAGGTCTTTCTGACGCGGTCATTCAGACTCTTGTTGGAGCTAGGAAGAAGTCTTCCTCTGTTGTTTACTACAGGACTTGGAGGTCCTATATTGATTGGTGTGAGTCTAGGGTTTTGCCCTGTAGGGTATTTTCTATCCCTAGGATTTTGGAGTTTCTGCAACATGGTCTGGATTTGGGTTTCCAGATTAGTACGTTGAAGGGGCAGGTTTCTGCTTTGGCTATTTTCTTTCAAAGATCTTTTGCGCTTCATCCTCTGGTTAAGACCTTTTTCCAGGGGGGTCACGCATGTGCGGCCTCCTAGAAAGCCCCTACTTCCAGTTTGGGATCTTAACTTGGTGCTTTCTGCCATGCAGGCTGCTCATTTTGAGCCATTGCAGGATGTTCCTCTTCATATTCTTACTCAGAAGGTTGCTTTCTTGGTTTGCTATTACCTCTGTCCGTCGGGTTTCTGAATTGGCAACCCTGTCAATCCAGGCCCCTTATTTTGGCATCGGGATAAGGTGGTTTTCCGTTTTAAACCGAATTTCCTTCCTAAGGTGGTGTCTGCCTTCCACCTTAATCAGGATATAGTTCTTCCTTCATTGTGCCCTAATCCTAGTAATAACAAGGAAAGGGTTTTGCATTCTTTGGATGTTGTTCGTTGTGTTAAGTATTATTTGGTGACTACTTCTGCTTTCCGTAAGACAGATGCCTTATTTGTTGTGCCCTCTGGGCCTAGGAAGGGTTTGGCTCCCGCCAAGTCTTCCATTACTAAATGGATACGTCAGGCCATTGTTGGGGCCTATTCTGCAAAGGGGAAGGTTCCCCCTTTTCGTGTTACTGCTCACTCTACTCGTGCTGTTGGGGCTTTTCAGCACCAGGCTTCTGTTGAGCAGGTTTGTAAGGCTGCTACTTGGTCTTCGGTGCATACTTTTTCTAAGTTTTACAAGGTTGATGTGCAGGCCTCAGCAGATGCTGCTTTTGGCCGCAAAGTTCTGCAAGCTGCAGTAATTTAAGTTATGCCTTATTTTTCTTCTTGGGTCCCCACCCATTATTGACACTGCTTTTGGATGTCCCAAGTGTCATGGATGTTGGAAGCGGGTGTGTGACATACTAGGAATATTACTCACCTGTAAAACGGGTATTACGAGTATGTCACACACCCCGCTTCCCCCGCCCTTTTTTGTTCTGGGGTCCTTTATATGGTGTTTCTTATATAATTTGCTCTTTCTGGTTTCTCACTGCTTTTTTAAAAGACTGGGGAATAGTGGGAGGTCCCAGGTACTTATGGACCAGGAGGGGCTCCTTTTTTCCATGTCATCTCTGCAAGATTGCCCTCTACAGGCCAGGTTCCCAAGTGTCATGGATGTTGGAAGTGGGGTGTGTGACATACTCGTAATACCCATTTTACAGGTGAGTACTCACAAAATGGTATTTTTTGATTAAAATATGTGCAAAAAAAACACAAACAATTTTTTACAATTTGTAATGTTTTTTTGTAATAAAAAAGTGTTTCAATAAAATCTTATTGCGTGTGAAACCCCAATTTTCCCTACGTCCAGTCCAGTGCGTCCCAATATCCTCACAATTGGTGGGACGGCCTGGACTGGATGTATACAAAAGCAATTCTACAGGTGAGTTTCACAGAATTGTATTTTTCCCTACATCCAGTCCAGGCCACCAATCGTGAGGATATTGGGACGGCCTGGACTGGATGTATACAAAAACAATTCTACAGGTGAGTTTCACAGAATTGTATTTTCTCCCGGTTACAGTGGTAGCACATATGTATAGGTAGACACCCTTTCCTGCTCAGGAGACTTCCCCAAACTGAAACAGCGCTTTAGGAGATTTTCAGATAAAATACGACTGTGCTAGACTCTATGCGCACCTTGCAGTTTTGCAAGAAAAACGACTCTTTACCCCCTATAAACTATATATTCTCTGGAAGTACACACCTCAAGCTTTCTAGGCGTACCAGGCTTGTTGATGTGAGCACAGTTTTCTGGAAGTAATCCCTCAACAAATTCTTTGGTTACACAGGGTTTCTCTAAAAAACAAAAAAAGAATAAAAAAGCAGAATCAAAGCCACATTTTCCTAAAAAAAAAAGACTATATGCAAACAAGAAAAAAAAGTTAAATCTGAAAAAGCAGCATCCCCCAAACAGAACAATACCCAACATGCATAGGTCCTGTCAAGGGAAGAGTTGCCAAACACCCCAAAGTAAAGCATGTGCGTAAGGATAATATTCTAAGTATACAGCACGTCCTGTTCCAGAATGTTCCTTACACTTGGGTAATACATCCACAAGATGGCGCTGGACTGCAGAAAACAGCTTGTGGCTCCTCCCGACCCTATATAAGTCAGGGACCTCCCACAAATTCCCCAGTTCTTTCTGCAGTCTGCGCTGTGAAGATAGAAGATAGCTCTCTATGTGGCGCAGGTGAGCGGGGCTTATATGCCTGCGGCCCTGCAGGACTATTCCAACCCGTTCCGTACAATATGCTGCCTCCCAGCCTCGGCTGATAAGGTTCGGGTGAAGGTAGGTTTGTGAGCACTAGTGTAAAGGTGCTGTGGAGCTATGCTCCCACCGCAGTCCCTGTTCTGTCAGGGTAGGCGGTCTAGGCTGATGGTGAGCCTTTTGGGATGCCCCCACTGCTTCATGAGTGTTTGCCAGGCAATCCTGTGCAGGTTAGCTTCCTTAGGTCTTCCCCTCCTCCCTCACTTCTTCCATTGGGGCGCTGTTCCCGTTTCACAGACAGCGGCGTCATTCTCCTCAGAACTGCCGGGCTGCGATTGGCCGGCAGCATCACGTGGCCGCGTTTGCGCTCTTCGGGGGGGGGGGCGGGCGGGCTATTAGAATGATGTTTTCAGCATCATATCTCCTGAAAGGCCCGCCCCTCGAGGTCTGCGGCCACTATTTTAAGTCTTCTCTGGCTGTCTTTGTGCTGCTGCTCCAGCGGTCCGTGAGTAACCCCGGTGGGGTGAATTTTATATATTTTTTCTTGCTGTTTCTCATGGGAATGTTTATTATATCTTTCAGGCGGGTTACAACACTGACACTGTGGTTTCTCCCGGCCATCTCCCCTCATTACCTCTCACTTCCTTAGCGTCATTGGGGCATCCCGGGTTGCTTGTATTGGCGTTAACCCTTTCTGGCCTGCTGTGCCATTATAATCACCATATGGAAGCTGCTGGGGATAATGGGCCTGGGGTTCCTTCGGGACAAGCCCGGCTATGTGTTGCGTGTAGGGTATCCCCAATTGGTGATGATGTCAAGGTATGTGTATCCTGTGCCCAGCAGGTACTTGCTTTGCAGTCTGGGCTGTCTGCTACTGGGCCTGGTGGTGCGCCCCCTTTGGCCTCTCCTACCCCCCCATGCTTACATCTGACCCCCACCGAGGGGCATACTAGTGGGGAGTCTCAACCTGATTTAGCTGCAAGGGTGGCCAGCATTAAAAAACATCTTGCTGGGTCTGCCCCGCGTAAGGCTTCTGCTAAGAAGCGGCACTTATCGCCCACGGTTTCCCTCTTACTGACGAGGATGAGGTTCCTTTCCCACTGTCAGGTCCTTACCCCCTTGAGGAGGGGGAATTATTTTCTGATTCTGAATCCTCAGAGGGAGCACGGGGACCCCTTTGGGGGAAGACCCGTGGTCCCCTGACGACATTGAAAATTCATTTTTGAAATTATTTGTATATCTCCCCCAGCAGTGGCTCCTCAGCAGCAAGGTGAGCTTTTTCATACGGTTAAGCCACGCTGGGAGTTCCCTGAGCACTCTCACTTTAATAATCTAGTGCTCAAGGAATGGGAATGGCCTAGCCAGCTGCCAAGGGTGCCTAATAGTTGGAACAAGAGGTATCCCTTCCCGGCTGATGTTGTTAAGCGTTGGTCATGTCTTCCAAGGTAGATGCGCCCGTTCTCGGGTTGTCCAATACATCTGTCATGCATTCTCCTGACACTACTACCCTGCGGGATGGTGAGGACCACCGCTTGCACCAGCTGGCTTGTCATGCCTTTGCTTGTGTGGGGACTGCGCTGTGCCCGATTTGTGCTTCTTCTATTACAGCTATTGCCATTAAAGGGGTGCTTAAGAGTCTCTTGGATGGGGCAGCTGGGGTTGCGGGTAGAGAGGAGTATAGATATCTCCTGCTTTGTGAGGAATTTATTGCATATATCCTCTCTGCCATGGACGGTCCCATTAGAATGTGTGGTAGGACCTCTGCTATGTTGGTGGCTTTACGCCGCTCTGTCTGGCTGCGTCAGTGGGTAGCTGATAATGCTGCTAAAAAGGCTCTCACTGGGTTCCCCGTCACGGGGCTGCGCCTCTTTGGTGAACGCTTGGACTTGTTTGCCAGGGGTGGTAGGTTGCCTCAACGTAGGAGGCCATCCCGGTGCTTTCGGGGTTGGGTGCATTTTTCCCATCTTTTCGTGGCTCCAGAACTGGCCGAGGAGTCTCCTTTACTAGAGGACGTGGCCGTCCTGGCCTCTCCTGGGGCACCAAGCCAAAATCCTCACCCAAACCCCCTCAGGCATGAAGGGGCGCCCTCACCCATCCGGGTGGGGGGACGGCTCCGGCTATTTGCTCACATCTGGAGGCTTCACGTCTCAGACCGGTGGATTCAGGAGGTAGTGTCCTCTAGTTACAAGATAGTTTGCAGCCTGGCCGCCCCCAAGATTCTTCAAATCCCGGATGGCTCAAAACCCCTCGTCGGCTCAGGGTCTGTTCCTTACTGTCCAAAACCTTCTGGACTTGGGGGTCATCTGCCAGGTGCCCTTGAGGGAAAGGGGCAGAGGCTACTATTCCAATCTATTCACGGTTCCCAAAAAAGACGGGTCCATGCGGCCCATCCTGGATTTAAAGCGAGTGAAAAAGAAATGTGTCAGATTCAAACGCTTTCGTATGGAGACTCTGCGTTCTGCTGTCAATTCACTGCGCCCGGGCGACTTCATGACCTCTGTAGACATCAAGGACGCTTACCTTCATGTACCAATCTTTCCAGGTCATCAGAGATTCTTCAGATTCGCTTTGGAGGATCAGCACTACCAATTTGTGGCCTTACCCTACAGTCTCACCTGGGCTCCCAGGGTATTCACCAAGGTGCTGGCGGATGTACTGGCTCTGCTGAGATCTCAGGGCATTCGCATTCTTCCTTACTTGGACGACATTCTCATCATGTCTCAGTCCTTCCAGCAGGCCGAGCTGGATACCCAGTTGGTGGTGTCCACACTGGAGTCCACCCCAAGTGTTCCTTGTAACCGTCAATGGTGAAGTCCTTTCTGGGCATGACTCTGGATACATCTCAGGTCAAGATTTTTCTCCCTCAGCAGAAGGTGGAGAGTCTTCAAGCGCAAGCACAGCTCCTTCTGTCTTGCCCTCATCCCTCCATCCGGCAAGGGATGCAGCTGGTGGGCCTGATGGTGTCTTGCTTCGAGGAGGTTCCACAGGCTCAGTTTCACATGAGGCCTCTTCAACTTCACCTCTTGTCAGTATGGGATCGGGACCCTGTGTCCCTGGATCAGGTGTTTGTTCTTTCCCCTCTGGCCAGGCGGTCTCTATTGTCGTGGTTGGACTCAAGAAACCTGTTGGTGGGCAGATCCTTTCTGGCCCCATGCTGGGAGACAGTCACCACAGATGCCAGTCTGACAGGTTGGGGGGGCTTCTGGAAATCCCTGCAATTACAGGGTCAGGGGGGCCCACACCGCTATCAACATCCTGGAACTGAGGGCGATAAGGTTGGTTCTCAGCCCGTTGACTCCACGCCTTCGGGTCGGGCTGTTCAGATCCGCTCGGACAACCAGACGGCGGTTGTCTACATCAATCATCGGGGAGGGACCCGGAGCAAGAGGGCCCTCAAGGAAGTGTCCCTGATAATGTCTTGGGCGGAGGAGAATGTTCCCTGCATCTCAGCTGTGTACATCCCGGGGGTGGAAAATCTGGAGGCAGACTCCAGATTGAGCAGGGGGTCTTCTTGCCTGGGAGAATTGTCCCTCAGCAACAGAATGTTTCGCTCCCTGTGTCAACGTTGGGGTCAGCCAGATGTGGATCTGTTTGCGTCCCGCCACAATCACAAGCTTCCTGTCTTTGTCCCTCTGTCCCAGGACCCTCTGGCCTTGGTGGCCATGGATGCTCTAGCAATGTCTTGGAAGAGCTTTCAGCTCCTCTGTGTCCCCCCCCCCCCCCCTTTTCCTCTGCTGAGCAGGGTGCTGCGCAAGATAGCTCAGGAAGGGGCCAACCATTCTGGTGGCCCCCTGTTGGCCAAGAAGAGTGTGGTTCGCAGACATCGTGCAGTTGGCAGTAGATCAGTACGCCCTGCCCAAGTTTCCAGACCTGCTCACTCAGGGGCAGCTACGCCATCCCAATTTACAAACGCTGGCTTTAACTGCCTGGCTGCTGAAACCTCCATCTTGATGGAAAAGGGGCTGCCTGCCTCTGTTGTTAATACCATGGTCAGGGCTAGGAAAAAGTCCTCTTCTTCCATCTACTATAGGGTATGGCATGCTTACATTGCCTGGTGTGAGTCTAAGTCGCTTCCCTGCCGGGTGTTTTCTATTCCTAGGATTCTGGAATTTCTGCAACATGGTTTGGATTTGGGTCTTCAACTTAGTACCCTCAAAGGTCATGTTTCTGCTTTGGCCATTTTCTTCCAAAGATCCTTTGCTCACCATCATCTGGTCAAAATCTTTTTCCAGGGGGTTACTCACGTGCGTCCCCCACGTAAGCCTATGTTACCAGTCTGGGATTTGAACTTGGTCTTATCTGCCTTGCAGGGGTCTCCCTTTGAGCCCTTGCGTGAGGCTCCTTTGTCCATTCTGATGATTAAGGTAGTCTTTTTGGTGGCTATCACCTCTGTTAGGCGTGTTTCTGAGTTGGCGGCGCTTTCTATCAAACCTCCTTACTTTGAGAGACACCAGGACAAAGTGGTGTTTCGTTTTAAACCAGATTTTCTTCCTAAGGTTGTGTCTGCTTTTCATCTCAATCAGGACATTGTTTTGCCTTGTGTTCTAATCCTAGTAACCTAAGGAGCGGGTTTTACACACTCTGGATGTGGTCAGGAACTTGAAGTTCTATCTGGTGGCTACTGAATCCTTTCGAAAGACTGATGCTCTTTTTGTTCTTCCGTCTGGGCTTAAGAAGGGTTTGGTTCCAGCTAAGTCTACTATCAGCAAGTGGATCCGTCAGGCTGTGGTACAGGCCTATTCTGCTAAGGGGAAGCAGCCTCTCTTCCTCCTTACTGCTCATTCCACTCGTGCTATTGGTGCCTCTTGGGCCTTTCAGCACCAAGCTTCTGTTGAACAGGTTTGCAAGACCGCTACTTGGTCTTCTGTTCATACTTTTTTGTTTTACAAGGTTGATGTTCGGGCCTCAGCTGATGCTGCTTTTGGTCGCAAAGTTCTGCAGGCAGTAGTGGTTTAAACTGCCAGCTGTTACTTTTTGGGGATCCCACCCTACCTTATGGAAACTGCTATTGGATGTCCCAAGTGTAAGGAATATTCTGGAACAGGACGTGCTGAATACTTAGAATAATACAGTTCTGTGATTACTCACCTGTAGAATTGGTATTATAGGTATACAGCACGTCCTGTTCCATCTCACCCCACCCTTGTTATCATTATTCTTAGTTACCTCTGTATGGTGATTGTTCAAATGTTCTTTTTTGAATTCTGGTTATTATTGTTCTCCCGGCTTCCTGTTAACTGCTTGTCAATACTGGGGAATTTGTGGGAGGTCCCTGACTTATATAGGGCCGGGAGGAGCCACAAGCTGTTTTCTGAGGTCCAGCGCCATCTTGTGGATGTATTACCCAAGTGTAAGGAATATTCTGGAACAGGACGTGCTGTATACGTATAATACCAATTCTACACGTGAGTAATCACAGAATTGTATTTTTACTTGAAAATTTCAGCTCTGCAGACAAAGTGCGCACCTTGTGCTTTTTGTGCCAAAACAATCCTTTACATTTGGGATACCCCTCATAAGCCATATATTCACTGAAAGTACAAATGTTAAGCTTTCTAATCACACCCAGCTTGTTGTAGTGGCTCCTCTTTCTGGAAGCAATTCCTGGAAGAATTCTTAGGTTGCACAGGGTTTCCCTAAAAAAAAAATTATAAAAAAGCAGATTAAAAAACACCTTTTCCTAAAATATCAATATGCAAACAAGAAAGAAACAAGCTAAATCTGAAAGCGCAAGGTCCTCCAAACAGAACAATACCCAACATGCCAGCCACCTTCTGTTGACAGGTTATTTTCACCATTTTGCGCTATGTTTAACCTTGATTTTTGCAGGAATTTCCAGGAAAATTATATATATTTTTTTTGCAGCAGAGTTTAGGCTTTAACATGAAATGTCTTGTTTGTATTTTTTCTTCTATTTTTTTAAATATTCCAAAGTAAAAATACTAAAAAAAAAAATAACAAAAAAATTTTATATTCTTAGTATACAGTACGTCCTGCTCCAAATCTAATACTTACACTTGGGATATACTCCGCCAGATGGCGCTGGACTGCAGAGACATCGAAAATAGGCTCCTCCCGGCCCCTCAAATACCCGGGGACCTCCCACAAATCCCCAGAATTTCTCTGCAGTCTGGCTGCGAAGGACGGGAAATGGCTTTCTGCTCGCAGGTGAGTGGGGCTATTAGCCTGCGGCCCTGTAGGACTATTCCCACCGTTCCACTAGTAATATGCCTCCCAGCCTTGGCTGCGCTGGTCGGGTGAAGGTAGGCAGCACCGCTGTTAGGTGCTTAGGAGCGCTGCTCCACCGCAAACCCCCACCAAAGGGTAGGCGGTTCAGGCTTACGGTGAGCCTCTATGGGATGCCCCTCCCGCATTAGTGCCCCTTGCCCCTGCCCATCAGTGGGCCCTGTTTAAGTGGCCGCTGTCCTCCCTCATCCTCCTTGTAGCCTTCGGGGGAGAAGAGGGGGGGGTGTAAATGTGTACGCTATGCATTCTGTGTTTTACACTCTTTTTCCATTCTGTTTAGTCTTTTATCAGCTGCCGCGCTGACTTGCCTTTACTGTCTTTTTGAAATTGCTGCCGCGCGCTGACTTGGTTCCCGCTTGGCGGCGCCATTGCCTCAGGCGCTGGTGCGCCATCATTGGCTGCTTGCACGTAATGGCTTTGCGCTCTCCGGTGGGGGCGGCCCGTCTATGGCACGCTCCGCGTCATCGCTGATACCGGCCCGCCCCTCGAGCTATAACAACGCCATCTTTATCCTGCTTGGTTGGCCCATGCGCGACGGACCCCTACCTACCGCTGTCTGTAAGTGCCCTCGCGGGCGGCTTTATATCTTTCACTTTTGTTACTGTGTGCTTACAGGTCTTGTCTGCTTATGTCTTTCAGGCGGGGCGAACCCTTTTGGCTTTTCCGGACCCTGTATCAGTATATAACTTGTAGGATTTGTAAAAACAATACTCCCACTTCCCTAGTGGGTTATTGGGGCATCCGGGGTTGCTATATAGCGTTATTCCCTATCTGCGTATAGCGCCGCTATAATCGCCATATGGAGGCATCCCAGGATAATGTGACCAGGGTCCCTTCGGGACAGGACCGGCTGTGTGTAGCGTGTGGGCAGCCTCATGCTGACGCTGACAAGGGGCGGGTCTGTGTACCCTGTGCTGAGCAGGTGCTTGCATTGCAATCTGGCCTGCCAGTGGCTGCACCTCGCTTCACTTCGCCTACTCCCCCAAGCTTAAACCTCACTCCTACTGAGTTGCATACTAGTGGGGATTCTCAGCCTGATGTGTCTTCTAGACTGGCTACTGTTGAGCAGTTGATTGTTAAGTCCTTAGCACGTCAGGCCCCTGCTAAGAAGCGGCACTTGAAGCCTAATGTCACTGTTTTCCCTATGGTGACTGAGGAGTTTTGGAATCTTTGTGGCTATACCCCGTCTGATGTAGGGGAGCTCTTTTCTGATTCAGGCTCATCTGATGAGAGACCAAGGGGTCATGACGATTCTGGCTCTGACCCCGGGGCCCCGGATGACACTGACAGATTATTGACCCAGATTTTTGAGGTTCTGTCCATCTCTCTCCCTGTTGCGGCTCCCAGGCAAAGAGGGGAGGTTTTCCATACAGCAAAATCACGTTTGGAATTTCCCGAGCAGGCACATTTCCATAACCTTGTGTTCAAGTAATGGGAGCGCCCCAGTAAACTTCCCGGGGTTCCAAAAAGTTGGGATAGGAAGTACCCGGTCTGTGCCTCTGCCATTACTGCTGTGGCCACTAGAACCCTTATCAGAAATATGCTTGATAGTGCTCCTGATGATTTTGTCCTCTCAGCATTGGATGACACTATCAGAATGTGTGCCAGAACTTCTGCCCTCGTGGTGGCTATACACCGCTCGGTTTGGCTGCGCAAGTGGGCTGCTGACAACGCTGCCAAGAAGGCCCTCACTGGGTTTCCCTTTAAAGGACTGCGCCTATTTGGGGACCGCCTGGAACTTTTTGCTAAGGGAGGCAGGTTACCCCAGCGCAGGCGGCAATCTCGGCCCTTTCGGGGTCAGGGTTCCTTCTCCTCCCCTTACCGTGGTGCCAGACAGGGGAGGGGGGGTTTCCTTTCCTGGGGCCCCGGGAGATTTCTGGGGTAGGGGCAGAGGACGTGGACGTCCTGGCTCCTCCTGGGGTCCCAAAGCAAAATCCTCTCCCAAGCCCCCTCAGGCATGATGAGGCGCCCTCACCCACCCGGGTGGGGGGACAGCTGAAGCACTTCGCTCACGTCTGGAGGCTTCATGTCTCAGACCGGTGGATTCAGGAGGTAGTGTCCTCCGGTTACAAGTTGGAGTTTGCTGCCTGTCCCTCTCCAAGATTCATCAGATCCCGGATTCCTCAGGACCCTGTGTCAGCTCAGGAGCTAGTGCAAGCAGTGCAAGGCCTCCTGGAGCTGGGGGTCATCTGCCAGGTCCCCTTAAGAGAAAAAGGCAAAAAGGCAAGTGCTTTTATTCCAACCTATTCACACCCAAAAAAGATGGTTCAGTCAGGCCCATCCTGGACTTGAAGATCCTCAACAAGTTTGTCAGGGGCAGGCGCTTTCGCATTGAAACTCTGCTCTCTGCCATCAGTTCCCTGCGCCAAGGGGATTTCATGACTTCTGTGGACATCAAAGATGCTTATCTTCATATTCCTGTGTTCCCCGGTCATCAAAGGTTCCTCAGGTTCGCTGTGATGGATCAACACTACCAGTTTGTGGTCTTGCCCTTTGGCCTCACTTCAGCTCCCAGGGTGTTCACCAAGGTGCTGGCTGGCATGATGTCTGCGTGCTTCCCTATCCGGACGACATTCTCATCACTTCCCAGTCTCTACATCAGGCAGAGTTGGATACTCAACTGGTGGTGTCCACTCTGGAGTCATTTGGATGGGTGATTAACCACCCCAAGTCCTCACTGTCCCCTTCCTTGGTAACTCCATTCCTAGGAATGAATTCTGGATACAGTTCAGGAAAGGATCTTCCTTCCTCAACAGAAGGTGGACAGTCTGATTGCACAGGCTCTGTCCCTCCTAGCTTGTCCCCATCCCTCCATCAGGCAGGGGATGCAGCTGGTGGGCCTGATGGTGGCATGCTTTGAAGCGGTCCCTTATGCTCAGTTCCACTTGAGGCCTCTGCAACTTCACCTATTGTCAGCATGGGACAAGGACCCAGCATCCCTGGACAGGGTCTGGTCAGGAGGTCTCTCTCGTGGTGGATGGACTCAAGCAACCTGTTGGGGGGCAGATCCTTTCTTGCCCCCTCCTGGGAGACGGTCACCACGGATGCCAGTCTGTCAGGTTGGGGGGGGGGGTTCTGGAAGTCCCTGCGGTTCCAGGGGAGGTGGGGCCCTCAGGAGGCCCACACACCTATCAATGTCTTGGAACTGCGGGCGATCAGGCTAGTTCTGGCTCACTTGACTACTCGCCTTCGGGGCCTGCCTGTTCAGGTGCGCTCGGACAACCAGACGGCAGTTGCCTACATCAATCATCAGGGAGGGACCCGGAGCAAGGGGCCCTCCAGGAAGCGTCTCTGATCCTGACTTAGGCGGAGGCCAATGTCCCCTGCATATCACCTGCACATCAGCTGTGTACATCCCGGGGGTGGAAAATCGCCTGGCGGACGCGCTGAGCAGGGGGACCTCTTGCCAGGGAGAATGGTCCCTATGCAGCAGGGTGTTTCAATCTCTGTGTCACCGTTGGGGCCAACCAGATGTGGATCTGTTTGCGTCCCGCCTCAATCACAAGCTCCCAGCTTTTGTCTCTCTGTCCCAGGATCCTCTGGCCTTGACCTCGGATGCGCTAGCAATGTCATGGCAGGACTTTCAGTTCCTGTATGTCTTCCCTCCAATCCCCCTGCCGTGCAGGGTTCTGCGCAAGATTGCTCTGGAAGGGGTGCCAGCAATTCTGGTGGCCCCCAGGTGGCCAAGAAGAGTGTGGTTCGCAGACGTGGTACAGCTGGCAGTAGATCAGTGCGCTCTGCCCTTGGTGCCAGATCTGGTCACTCAGGGCTCACTACGCCATCCCAATTTACAAACTCTGGCTTTGATGGCTTGGCTGCTGAAACCTCCATCTTGATGGAGAAGGGGCTGTCTTCCTCGGTTGTGGATACTTTGATTAAAGCTAGGAAGAAGTCTTCCTCCATTTATTACAGGGTTTGGCGTGCCTACATTGACTGGTGTGAGTCTAAGTCTCTTCCCTGTCGGGTGTTCTCTATTCCCAGGATTCTGGAGTTCCTGCAACATGGGTTGGAGCTGGGGCTCCAACTCAGTACTCTGAAGGGTCAGGTTTCTGCCCTGGCTATTTTCTTCCAGAAGTCCTTTGCTCAGCACCCTCTGATCAGGACTTTTTTCCAGGGGGTCACTCATGTGCGCCCCCCACGTAAGCCCATGGTGCCTGTTTGGGATCTGAACTTGGTTCTGTCAGCCTTGCAGGGTGCTCCCTTTGAACCTGTGCAGGATGCTGCCTTGGCCATTCTTACTCTCAAGGTTGTATTTCTGGTGGCTATCACTTCTGTCAGGTGTGTGTCTGAGTTGGCGGCGCTTTCCATTCAGTCTCCCTACTTTGAGAGACACCAGGACAAGGTGGTGTTTCGTTTCAAACCTGACTTTCTGCCTAAGGTAGTGTCTGCCCTTCATTTGAATCAGGATATTCTTCCTTCTTTGTGCCCTAATCCTAGCAATGCTAAGGAGAGGGTTTTGCACTTTTTGGATGTGGTTAGGTGTACTATCTGGTGGCTACTGCACCTTTCAGGAAAACTGATGCTCTTTTTGTGGTCCCTTCTGGTCCTTGGAAGGGTTTGGCTCTTGCCAAGTCTACTATCAGCAAGTGGATTCGTCAGGCTGTGATTCAGGCATACTCTGCTAAGGGGAAGAATCATCCCTTCCGCCTTACTGCTCATTCCACTCGTGCTATTGGTGCCTCTTGGGCTTTTCAGCACCAGGCTTCTGTTGAACAAGTTTGCAAGGCCGCTACTTGGTCTTCTGTTCATACCTTTTCAAAGTTTTACAAGGTTGATGTTCGGGCCTCAGCTGATGCTGCTTTTGGCCGAAAGGTTCTGCAGGCGGCAGTGGTTTAAACTGTCTGCTGCTGATTTTTCTTGGGGATCCCACCCTACTTTATGGACACTGCTATTGGATGTCCCAAGTGTAAGTATTAGATTTGGAGCAGGACGTACTGTATACTAAGAATAATACAATTCTGTGATTACTCACCTGTAGAATTGGTATTATGAGTATACAGTACGTCCTGCTCCATCCCACCCTTGGTTTGCATTTTCTTGGATCCCCTGTTGGTGATTGTTATCCTTGTTATAGTTGATAACTCTCTAAATCTGGTGCAACCCCAGGGCTGGCCCACCACTTGGTCCACAAATACTAATTGCACACTGCTAAATCTGATGTCAAATTTATTAAAGCATAAGAAATTCATACATAATACCAAATACAAAGGACAACATATAAACATACAGTTAAAAAACATTTAATAAAACCCAAATCAAGTGGGGAGGAACTCCAGGGCTATATGCCTAATATAGTAATTAATAGATTAATCAATCAACAATGATAATAGCCAACATCTCATAATGCAGTGGCGCTTATAGAAAGTGCTGGGTGCATAAAGTGCCTAGTGTCTATTCATAAGGTGCTCTACTAATATGTGAACGAATACACTGCTAAGAACTCGCAGTGTTTACAAACAAATATGTGCAATCATGCATAACATACAAAGAAAGTGCCACGTGCAGAAAAGTCAGTGCATCTACTCTAAACCTAAGCCTAGATGGTGCTGCTACTATATCTGATAAGCGCCACTCACATATGGTGTAAGCAATGATTTATAAATAATATTGCACTCGCAGTCAGAGTTAATGCTGCGAAGTCCCGATCAGAGCCCCCTGTCCTCCCCACTTACCTCACCCTCCTCCCTGGGAGGGGGACCCAAGATTCTTTGGAATTTTAAGGGTTAAAAATCCAGCCAAAAATGGTGTGAAGTCTCCCCTACCCAGCATAACCAGCCCGGATACCAGCTATGTTTTATCTCTACTCACCTCTGATTGTTAGCGCCTCTGTCCCTCGCTGATCCTATGACAGATGCGGTGATCGCTGGCCAGAGGAGTGGGGAGGCAGGGGATCAGAGGATCTCCTGCCCCTCTCCTCTGCCCAGCGATCACCGCATCTGACAGCTGAGCCGCCGGGATGACACCCGCATGGGGGTGGGGCTACTCGTGAAGATTGTGGCGCCCGTTGGTAAAGCAGGGGGAGAGGGCCTGTAGTCCCTGAAGACTGAAGAGCCAGGAGGCCCCCCCTGGTGAAGAGGAGACCTGGCGGGAGTGATGGGGCACGAAGGTGAGTAAATGTTGTTTTTTGTTTTTTTACATGTAATGCCGGCGGCTGCTGGAGTGGGGGGGGGGCTATTCCGTGCACTCCACTGCAGCCGGGGGGGGGGGGGGGATCGAAGCCCCCCCGGATGATGAGGAGACCCCACCGGTTCGATAGAGGGGTCAGGTAAAATTCTCATAAATGGAAGTCCAATTGAGCAACTGGTATATTGATTGCAGAGCCACAAAGGGGAGAAACACCATGTAGATATTCTGCATATGTGTAATCCCACCACCTAATATATGCTCTTACCAAAGTCTTGTATGAGATGGTCTTTTAAAATATTCTCACAGTTTTTTAAGCTCTTAATCTGCATGTTCAGCCAGCATGAGTTTGAGTAGTCGTCACCTTTTATCTCCAAATCACAATAAGCCAAATAGTTTCATATAACCGACTGGAGAAAAAAGAAAGCGCAGACCGCACACTATTGTTTCAGAATTGCTCAGCCCTCTTTAGGGCTATAAAAAGAAGACCATGCCCCTTCACTGTCGCAAGATGGGATATGGACAGTCTCACCAAACCCCAGTATGCTTCCAAGTTTGGTCGCCACGTCAGTGATGGTGTTGTCTCTGTCCCTCCATTGGGCTATAGTCTCCAAGTTCTCCCCCTCTTGACGTCACACTCATTGACTTCGTCTTACGCGTTTCTTCAAAATAAATCTCATATACATGCAAAAACAATCCAGTTAAGCTAGTTTCTTTTACTGGAAGGAAGCAGAATCAGGGGTGACTGGTTTTAAACATACCTGTTTAACCATATTCTGTTCTTACAGGGGAGATTTGTGATTTAATTTTCGACAGTTTGACAATGGAGATTCTTTAACCGTTTAACTGCCAGATTTTGTCACCCCCTGTTTCCAGAACATTTCTTAATATTTTGTACTATACATGTTCAACTGTAATTTTTGAAAAGATTTCTGGGAAAATTATATATTATTTTTTCAGCATAGTCTCGGCTTGTCTAATATGAAATGTCTTGTTTGTCTTTTTTTTAGTGTATGTGGAATTGTGTAGTGGAATTTGTGCAGCAAAATATAACAATATCTATTATTCTTAGTATACAGTACGTCCTGCTCCAGATATAATACTTACACTTGGGGTTATCCTCTGCCAGATGGCGCTGCACTGCAGAGACATGGAAAAACAGGCTTTCAAATACCCAGGGACCTCCCACGAATCCCCAGATTTCTCTGCAGTGCTAACTGCGAAGACATGATGTATCACTCTCTCGCAGGTGAGCGGGGCTACCAAAGCCTGCGGCCCTGTTGGACTATTCCCACCCGTCCTCCCTGTGATGTGCCTCCCAGCCTGGGCTGCGCTGGTCGAGTGAAGGTAGGCAGCACCTTGCGTGCTTAACGGAGCTATGCTCCACCGCAGTCCCTCACCAAAGGGTAGGCGGTTTAGGGCTGATGGTGAGCCTCTAGGGGATGCCCCTCCCGCACTATTGCCCCATGTAGCGGTGGGCCCTGGACAAAGGGTCGCCATCCTCCCTCATTCCCCCTGTAGCCCGGGGGGAAAGAAAGGGGGGGGGGGTGTGTAGCAAGGTCTTGTGTATGTTTTACACATTATGGCCTTAGTATGCCCGGACTAGTATCCCTGGGGTCAGAACCGCGCTGTTTAGTTCTTACTGTGTAATTGTCGCCGCCGCCGCGCGCACTTCTTCCTTTGCTGGATGTGCGGCGCCAGGCGGTGACGTCGCCTCAGATGCTGCGGCGTCTTCATTGGCAAATCATCTCCTCTAAGTGTCCCATTCACTTCGCTCCTCATAACAGTTTGTATCCACCTTCGCGCTCTTCGGGGGGGGGGGGGGTCTGGGAACATAGGTTGGCGCGCTCCGCGTCACTGGCCGCTCTGGCCCGCCCTTCGAGGTTCGCTTTGGCGCCATTTTAATGCTGGTCGCACGCACGCACGCACGCGTGGTGGCGGTTCTCCTCCTCCCTGGGTCTGTAAGTGCCCTAGCGGGCGATTTTCATGATCTGTGTTTACTGCGCATGGTTCTGACACTCTTTATTCCCATTATGTCTTTCAGACTGGTGAACACCATTGGCTTCTCCCGGCCCGGTGTTAAATTATAGCGGGCCTTGTTAAATTCTCCCACTTCCATAGCGGGTCTTTGGGGCATCCAGGGTTACTTATAGTGTAAATCCCTACTGGCATATTGTGCCTTGATTAATCACCATATGGAGGCATCTCAGAATGATGTAACCGGGGTCCCTCCGGGACAAGACCGGCAGTGTATAGCGTGTGGACAACCCCATGCTGATGCTGGCAGGGTACGGGTCTGCGTACCCTGTGCCGAGCAAGCACTGGCCCTGCAATCAGGTCGGCCAGTGGCTACACCTGGCTTCAATTCACCTATCTCCCCAGGCTTAAATCTCTCTCCTGCTGAGTCGCCTACAAGTGGGGAATTGCAGCCTGCCGGCCCTTCCAGGCTGCCTACGGCTGAACAGATTATTGCTAGGTTGTCAGAGCATATGGGCCCTGGTAGAAAGTGGCACCTGTTGCCCCATGTTTCTGTATGCTCTATGAGAACTGAGGGGTTTGCTACTCCGTGTGACTATACCCCTTCTGAAGAAGGGGAATTGTTCTCTGACTCAAGCTCTTCTGATGAGATGACGAGGAGTCACGATGATTCTGGCCCGGAATACTGGGGCCAGTATGACACTGACGACCTGTTGCTTAAGGTCTTTAAGGCACTGTCTATCTCTCCCCCTGGTCAGGTCCCCAAGCCTAGAGGGGAGTGTTTTCATACTGCGACTGCACGTTTGGAATTTTTAGAGCAGGCTCATTTCCATGCTCTTGTCCTCAAAGAATGGGAATGCCCCAGTAAACTTCCAGGGGACTGGGATAGGAAATACCCTTTTCCCCCTGAGGTGGTTAATTGCTGGTCATCACCCCCCCGTGGTGGAGGCGCCGATCATAGGGGTCCCTAACCCCCCCTTTATTATAACCC
The DNA here is from genome assembly GCA_027917425.1 of Gastrophryne carolinensis. Taxonomy (NCBI): domain Eukaryota; kingdom Metazoa; phylum Chordata; class Amphibia; order Anura; family Microhylidae; genus Gastrophryne; species Gastrophryne carolinensis. Next base: position 267,502,638 of record CM051234.1, read on the forward strand.
CTGCCTATAGTGCCCTTCGGGATACTGAGGACCGACGCATTGAGCTGCTAGCCTCCCATCCCTTTTCTTGTGCCGGGACGGTACTGCGTCCGGCCTGTGCCGCAGCCATTACTGCGGTGGCCGCTAGAACCCTCATCAAAAAATTGCTCGATCATCACCCTGAGGATCACCCCTGGGAGGTGTTCAGTGCACACTCCAATTGTGATGTATTTGTGAAGTTTATTCTATTGGCGCTAGATGACGCGATTAGAATGTGTGCAAGAACTTCCGCCCTTGCGGTGGATATTCGCCGCTTGCTCTGGCTGCGACAGTGGGGTGCTGATGATGCTACTAAAAAGACTGTTACTGGGCTCCCCTTCAGAGGGCAATGCCTATTTGGGGCCGGTCTAGACCGTTCGGTAAAAAGGGCAAATCACCCCTTCGCAGGCGGCCGTCCCGGCCCCCTCGAGGCAGGAGCACCCCCCCCCTCCCCCCTACCTTAGTGTTAAACAGGAACCAAGGGTGTCTTTCCGGATTTTTGGGGCAGACTCCTTCCCCACGAACAGCAGGCAACGTTCTGGCTGCTCCGGCGGGGCTAAGCCCAAATCTTCCACCAAACCCCCTCAAGCATGATGGGGCGCCCTCGCCCGGCTGGGTGAGGGGATGGCTGCAGCACCTTGCTCTTATCAGGAGGCATTTCGCCTCACTCTGGCGGATCAGAAGGTTGTGTCCTCCAGATACAGGATAGAGTTTGCTGCACTGCCTTCCCCAGTTTTTTATCAGACCCCAGGTACGCCTGGTCCCTGCCCCTGTTCAGTTGCTGGCACAGGCCATGTTAGGCCTGCAAGGTCTGAGGGTCTCTTGCAGATTGCCCGTAATAGGCAGAGGCAAGGGGTGCTATACCACCTCCCACAGCCCCCCCAAAGGATGGGTCAGGTGGCCCATTCTGGATTCACAGCAATTCTCTAATTACAGGCAGTTTCCTGCATGGATACTCTTGAGTTTGGCCATCATCATCTTGCGCCCAGTTGGCGTCTTGCAGCCTGGGGCACTCTTCAATACTTTACATCCCTGTGCCCTCAGATCTCTGATCCAACACTGTTAATTGTGGCCCTGCTATCTGGCCTCTCTTCAATTCCTAGAGTGTCACTCAGGTGCTGTCGATGGTGATGTCTCTGATGAGACCAAGGGACGTCCGCGCGATGTTTACCCGGACGCCCTTCCTCACTTCCCTGTCTCTGAGTCAGGATAGTTGGATGCCCGGCTGTTGGGCCATTGGGAGTCATTTGGATGGGTGCTCAATCACCTCGAGTCCTCGCTGTTCCCTAAAGTGGTGACTCCGTTAATAAGAATGATTCTGGATCATGTTCAAACCAGATTCTCCCCCTTTCAGCAATTAGGTGGGCATTCTCGTCTCATGGGCCCAGTCCCTCACTACTGTCCCGGTTTCTTAACGCCAGGCAGGGATGCAACTGGTGGGCCGTTGTTAACTTGCTCGGCAGGGGCCCGAGCAGGTAAAGAGGTCCCTTATGCTTAGTTTCCCTTGAGCCGTCTGCGAATTCTAGTGGTAAGCATAGGACAGGGATCCAGCACCCCTGGAGCAGGGCCTGTGGGCCTTCCCTCCTGTATGACGGTTTTCTCTTATAAGTGGTTGAACTCGAGGGACCTGTCTGGGGGCAGTTCCCTCTTGCCTTCCTGGAAACGGCCACCATGGATGCCAACCTTTCAGGTTGAAGGGGATGGTTTTCTTCCAAAAACTCCCTGCGATTCTGGTGTTGGCGGGGCCCTTAGAGGGTCCTTACGACTATGGAAGTCTAAGCAGTAAGCGTTTTTCAGTTGGCTCTTCTCGCTTGACCATTCCCCTTCCGGAATTGCCAGGCTGGGGTTGCTCGGTCCGTCTGATGACAGGCGTACTACATTAACCATCGGAAGGGGCCTGGAGCTGGCGGACCTTCCAGGGAGTGTCTATGTTCCCTTCTGGGCGGAGACCATGCCCCCTGCATGTTAGTGATATTAGCTCCTGTGTCGCTATGGAATCCATCCAGTCATGGATCTGTTGGGTTCTGTCACCTTCACAGGCTATCGGCCTTGTTTCCCTGTCCCAGGATCCTATCTCAGTGGTCCGGATGCCTTAGTACTGTCTTGACAGGACTTTAGGTTCTGTATGCCCTTCTCCATTCCCTCTGCTAGGCAGGGTTATGCGGAAGATTACTCTGGTAAGGGGACCAGTAATGCTGGTGGCCCCCAGTTGACCTAGTATGGTGTGGTTGCAGTTATGGTACTGTGGTCAGTAGTTCTGCACCTTGCCAGGAGTGCCAGTTGATCACTCAGGGCCCCTTTACATCACTATAGTTCATGGCCTAAGTGGATCTGACTGCTGAAGCATACATCTTGATGGAGACAAGTTTAGCTGCCTCGGTGTTGTGACTATGGGATGTCTAGGAGTGAGCCTCTTCTGCGTCTTCTTCTATTGTTGTAGGGTATGGCATACCCACATTTATTGGGACGAGTCTAGTCCTCTTACTTGTTGGACGTTCTCGGGTTCCAGGGCTCCAGTGTGGCCTTCAGCATAAATTGGAGTTGGTCCCCCAGCTCTGCTTTCTGATGGGTCAGGCTCTGCCCTGTCCACCTTGCCTTAACAGTTCTGGTTCAGTCTTCCTTGGTTAAGACTTCCTTCAGGGGGTGCTCATGTGCACCCTCCATGTACTCCTATGGCCCCTGTTGGGATTGAAATTGATTTCATTCCGTCTGCTTGCAGGACGTACTGTATACTAAGAATAATACAATTCTTTGAAATACTCACCTGTAGAATTGGTATTATTAGTATACAGTACGTCCTGCTCCACCCCACCCTGTTGTTGCATTTCTCTGGATCCCCTGTATGGTGATTGTTATCATGGTTATCTTTACCAGTTGTTCTGGGTGGTTTAATTCTCCCGGCTTCTTGTTCACTGCTTTTCAATGCTGGGGATTCGTGGGAGGTCCCTGGGTATTTGAAGGGCCGGGAGGAGCCTGTTTTTCCATGTCTCTGCAGTGCAGCGCCATCTGGCGGAGGATAACCCCAAGTGTAAGTATTATATCTGGAGCAGGACGTACTGTATACTAATAATACCAATTCTACAGGTGAGTATTTCACAGAATTGTATTTTTTTTTAACAATTTTTTGTGTTTTTTGTGATAAAAAATGTACGTTTTTCAATAAAATCATACTGCATGTAAAAGCCCCACTTCTTCCAGTTACAACAGTATCACATATGTATTGGTATGCTTATTGACATGGGCTAACTTTTTTGTAAGTAATCCCTTAATTAATTTTTTGGTTGCACAGGGTTATAACCCTTTTAACTACCAGCTTACATAAGATGTTGTCACCCTCTGACATGTCATTTTTCATTAAAGTTTGTCTCGTATTTTATTCAAAATGTATTTTATTCACGAAGACCATATAGCATGGGAAAGCCCAATTTCTCCCATTTACAACAGTACCACATATGTATCAGTAGCCCCCCCATTCCTGTCCAGGAGCCCCCCCCTCCCCCAACTGAAAAGACCACTTAAAAAAAGTTGCAAATAAAATACAACTACTATCCATACTATAAAGGGTTTAAAAAGAACCCTTTAAAAAAGGAGTGGGATTCCCCCTTCCCAGCTTAACCAGCCTGGGGCCAGCTATGCAGGGCTTGTAGAACAGAGTGCCGGAGGCCAGCTTCGGTAGGCCACATCCCTGGAAGCTACAAGTCGTTTAGCCTCTTCTGCACCACCCCATGAGCTTTAGAGAGGCAGGTAATGGGGGGGCTGGGGGTTAATGGCAAGTCACCCGCTAGCCGCAGGTGATTTAACCACACCCAAGCCCTATGAACTGGTATAGGGTTCTTATTGATCCCTTACCAGTTCACAAAGGGTTTAATGTAAAAAAAAGTGTCCCACGCCGATTACTCTGGCTTCTGCTCTCCTGCTTCTGTTGGAAGCCTTTTACATCTGCTGCGTGGCAGGAGAAAAGGGGGGGGGGGGGCAGTTAAAACTCTTAAAAATCCACCCAAATGGCACAGGGTCCCCTGTTCCTAGCATAACCAGGGATCAGCTATGCAGGGCTTTCAGAACTGGGCGCTGAGGCCCCCGGCCCCCACCATTTCCTGGGCTTTGGGGGGTGGGGGGAGTTCTGGAGTTTAAAGCAGACCAAAACCAAAATGTTTAACTAGCATTTGCTCAATTGTGCCCCCCCCCCCCCCCCATGAAGAGTACCTTTTGGCAATTTTCACTGCTCCTGTTTCACTCTAATCTCAGATACTGCCGCCTGATTTAACTGTAAAGCTCTGTTGTGTGTGGCAATGGTATAATTGATCGCCTGTCATCCTACAGAGAGGGACAGCAAAAAAAAAGTGTTCCAGGACATTTCGGGAAGCAGAAATATCCCTTTCTAGTTCTGCACCTTAAGAATGGAGTATCGTAAGGGGCTCTGGCCAAATGTATTGCACAAGTTCAGTGGATTTCAGTCGACTATATTGGCAAGTCACCCGCTAGCCGCAGGTGACTTGCCAGACCCCAAGCCTTGTGAACTGGTATAGGGGTCTCATGGTTACAAAGGGTTAAATGTAAAACAAATCACAAACACCTCTTAACACGAGAAGTAACATGTTAACATTGGAGGCCCTTCTTTGTTCTCTTGTTTTGACATGAACCCTCCCACCTCATATATTTTCTACTTGAGGATACTCCAAATGTTATACAGCATGAGACGAGCATGGTCATGCCCAAAGATGATTTTTGCTACGGAAGTCAAGGTTCTTTTTTTGTACCATGGAATGAAGTAGTCAGTCACAAACTCCATATTCTTAGCTAAGGTCAATTCCCCACCTCCAGGGACCTACCAGCTCTCTCTCCAGGTCAAAACATGACTCAACCACCTCCTTGCTGATATTACAGCTTTGTTGGAATATGGTGGCCATCCAAAAGTCATCCACTACTCAATCTATCTGGACCATCCAGGGTTGCATGACACTCCTCTGTAAACAAAACTGTTTGGGCCCAGACATACCAAATTGATAATTTTCACTGCAACCTTTCTGCTTTTGAGCACTGGTTAGGGGTGACTAAATTGTAGGTTTATGCACAGCTGCAAGCTTCTAGAGAATCCTATACATTGAGGTTTGTGGGACCCCAGAGACACTAGAAGCTTCAAATACCCATTTCCTGCTTTGTAGAGACATTTTAGCAGCAGCTCCAATGAATTTGTTTGACATATTCCTTCTTCATTATGCCTTTATGAGCACAAACCTGTTTGTGCTTTGAATCTGTCACAAGTTTCACAGTACTATGATGACACTTAACCTTTCGTGAAATATTCAATTAAATTACAAGGCATTGCACTATTTTTAGCCCTTTGCCAGTTGAGAGATCCTTTTTCTTTCCCATTTAGCTTGAAACCTGTGGCCTTTCTAATACAAAACACTACAAAGAATACATAAGAATACGCAAGGTTCAGGCGCAATATCAAACATGGCACAACCACGTAGGCTCGTAGCATTACCCTGATGTAAATGTGGTTGGGGGGACATTACATTCATATGTGAAGGTAAAGTTTAGGAGTTGGTAGTCTTGCCTATCTTGAAATCTTGCTCTTTCGAATTTTGCGTGTGAGACATCCTGGTTTGCCTGGTATTCTTACTCCTATTGCAATCCTAGTGTGCATGCACGATCTATCTTCCAAGCAGACTAGATTGCGACTTCCAGCAACCTATTCTGAATGGCTTGCCGGGGCCCCTGGCTGATACAGACCCATGCTGGCCATTCAGAAATGCCTTTGCGAATACGTGCATCCGAAGCTAGTGACTTGTGCATGCTCCATGAGGTCCCTGGATCAGTAAGTATACACAGTGACCAGGAGGGTTTTATGGAGTGGAGAATCACAAATCGGGATGCCCCAGTGACAGTGAATCACCCAAAAGGGGTTTAGTCCACTTTAAGTTAATGCATATTACCCAAGGTTTCAAACTCCTACAGCAAATTTCTGAAGTTTTATGATTTTCCATATTGCTGCCTAGTCATTCAGTATGTCTTGTTCGGTTCATGTCTTTGTGCCATGTGCAGTTGCATAGCTTTAGCTGGCGTTGTAATATAAAGTATAACACTGGACATAAATAATACATGCTTCACCATTATTCCTTGTCTATTATATTAACTATTCTATTTAAAGAAGCAACTCTTTCATTCATAACAATTTTATTATAGACTTCCCAACGGTTGCATGACCGATATCGCCAACATTCTATGTTCGGTAAGGGAAAATCTCAATCTGAAGCTTTTTGGAAGGCTCTGGCACGGGCACTTATCACAGAAGGTTTCCTCCAAGAGGCCACTGGCCACAGCAAGTTTGCAACTACATGTAGTCTTACAATAAAGGTAAGGAAAGAGCAATGCTAGGACCAACATTTTCAAATGCGAAACTGCAGCTGAGATTTATGTAGCCTATTACCTCCTACTTTAGGGCAGTAGACAAATCCAATATTTCAGAATCTTAAAAATGACATGTTTGTGTGTTTTCCAATTTTATTTAGGATATTAAATGTTTCATTGCTTTAGTTTGTGGAAACCACACCGTCTATCTTCATCTCATTGCAAGAGGGTGGTGGGCAATCCATGATACTGGTTGAAAGCGTATTGACTTGGACTTGACATCCTGCAAGCGAAGCTCCTCTTCTGTTAACTTGCTTTCTCCAAAGAAAAGATCTCAGCTTTAGGTTTCTCATTATGAGGGGGACATGCTTCCATCAGGCAGCCTAATCTAACCTTTATTCAACTAACAATTCTATTCTTTGATATATCATCAGTGGAAAACCCTTAATACACAATCCCACTAAGGGACAATCTTCTGGGAAAACGGCTGTAAGAAATCTGGCTTTCCATCCTGGTCCACTGCTAGCGCCAGGAAATTGTAAGTGCTCTAAGTTGTCTCCCACAATCCTGGCTACTTTCCACCAGTTTGGCCCCTTCTTTTGCTTTGCCTTTTCTCACTATTGCCACATAAGGTAAGTAAAGTAAAGAGACTGTAAACCCAACAGCAATAATTAGGTAGTAAGCAGGTTACCTGATTCTACTACATTTCTACATTTTTCTGCAGCTCAGGGTAGAAGCCATATTGGATTTCATTTCAAGCAAAGAAGTGGTAAAAAAGACACTTCCTTTGTGCTTTGTGTGAGAATGGTAATTCACATTGGGTCCTGCAGCTGTTCGGCCGAAGCAGAGCATGCCCAAAACTCTTAAAGCTGCACCATAACATGTCATTCCCATCTCGGCCACGACCCAGAAATGGAGGAAAGCTGATTCACTTAAAATACATAAGGCATTTACATGTGATATGAGGTTTTAAGATGTTTGTTTCCAAAAGTTAGAAGGTGCTATGGAGTTTGTGTGTGCTTGGAAAATGACTTTATCCAGGCACTGCTGAAGCAGCTTCACCTATTGGCAGGGGTGGCTAATGGGCCTACCTTTGTGGTGGCATTGGTAAGTAAGACAATTTCAGGAGGCCTCCCCTCTTACATATCCATATCCATGAATTGTACAGAAGCTCTCTGAGGCTTAGTTAACCTTAGTAGACTGAGCATGTAGGCGCTTACTCACCTGAATGACCACTGGTAAATGGTTACTTCTTTCAGGAGACCAAAGGAATGGACAGTTGGGTGGATAATTAATAATTTTAATCCAGTGAGTTTTTTTTCTCTAAGTAGGTTCAGTTTATGGGGAGTTCAGAACACTTAAAGTGGACCAACACCCAGGATTTTGACTATCCTGGGTTTTGGTCCACTTCGGTGGGGCACCCCGATCGGGGGTGCCCCGCTGTGTGAAACCCCCCAGAAAGCCCCGAAAACTCACCTCTCCCCGCTCCCACGTGACCGCGGACAAGCAGAGCGCGTCCGCCGCCTCCCGCACGTCCCTCTTACAGGGAGCGCACCCGTGCCGGCCATTCACAAACGGCCGGGGCGGGAGCGCGCCCTGCTAGAGGGACGCGCGGGAGGCGGCGGTGGACGCGCATGCGCCTCTGGAATGTGGAAAAGGTAGGATTGTGGGCTTCCTGGGGGGTTTCACCCCGCGGGGCATCTGAAATTGGGAGGGATCTGATCGGCCGGGAATCTTATAGATTCCCGGGCCGATCCCCCCTGGGTGTTGGTCCACTTTAACGTATGTACTACAAATTAAATGTTACTGGGCAGAAAGGTTGACGTGTTAAGTACTAGTACAGCCTTCTATATGCTGAACTGATTTGCCCCAGACAAATTAAAGTTGTTTCTGAGTTTGTCTTCTGGGCAAAAAATCTCTACCCTTAGTCCAAAGTAAAAAAAAATCTTGGACCATGACAAGTTTGATCCCTTGCTATCAAGAACAAATTTAACAAGATAATAAATATCCCCAAACATGGAATTCAGTAAAATGATGGAGGTTAAGGCATAAGGTGTCCCTCTCAATTGCTGTATTGCTGGGGACTTCCCTACTTAAGAGAACCCATATCTGTTTAAGGATGCCAATCACAAGCAGATTCAGGTTTGTTTAAACATCATCACCAAATGACAAGAGCTATGCTTAGACAGACTCTTGCTATAGTGAGGGAAAGCTCAAGGTTCCAGCTCAAGGTTCATCTCATAAAAAGTATTTAGCCCATTGCCTTATAAATGTAGATAAATCCAACAGCAGTGTTCCCCATTATACCATTCTTTGGAGAAAGTCACGTTACTAGGCTGCTTGGACATTAAGAAAGCCTGCCTGCATTTCTTGATCATCCAGAGCCATCAGATATTCTTCAGCACTTAACTTGGAAAGGACAGGTGTCTGGGCTGGCTATTCTACCTAAAGGCCATGTCCTTTGTTAAAACCAAAATTTGAGGTGCAGTTCTCTTGATTCCAAATCACAGGTCTCTCTTGGGGCTTTGGAATTGAACCTTGCCCTTGCTGGCTGCCTTGCAGGACCCATCTTTTGAGCTTCAGTGTGTTTGACTTTCATGTCCAGAAAGGTTGCCTTTTTCGTGTCTGTTACTGCTGTGTGCAGGGTGCCAGCAGTGGCAGCTCTTCCACAAAGAGAATGTGTTTTTCTTCCTGAGATTTTATCTGGCCAAGGTTGTCTCTGCCTTCCATGTCAACAAGGATATTATGTACATTTATTCCGTCGAACCCCTTTGCCACCCTAATGAGCAGCAACTGCATATTGGGTGTAGTGGGGCCCTCAAGTGGTTTTATAGACAGAACAAGGTTTTCATTAAACTGGATCTTCATCATGATTTATTGAAAAGCCCAAACCCTTAAACGATTCTCCAGCATCTAAATATATTTAGTTTTAGTTAATATATTTTAAGTTTTTAGTCACTTATTATTTTTTCCCCCACTGGGCTGCAACTCTGTTCAGGACTTTAGGATACGGGGTTATAGCTGTGCTTTGCTCAGACAAAGCAGAGCTGGGGTCAGGAAAAGGTCAGCAATCCCAGAATGCAGAGCAGCACAATCAGAAGGCACTTCCTGTTTGCAGGCTGCCTGAGGTTCCATGAGCCACCATCTTGGATGTTTAAAGGTTCATAACATGTAGTAGATACAGGTAGGATGATTTTTAATGTGAGCAATCTGTATGTACAGGGTGTGGGAAACATATAAGATAGACTCTTATTCAGAGTGAAGGACCGCTTTAAGATGGACGGATCTTTCAGCAGATGGGCCTTGAAAGGGAACAGTCTACTGCTTCAACATCTGTGGGTAGAAGCAGGGCTGGCCTTAGGCCAAATAAGCCATGAGTCTGACATCACTAAAAAAACTATAGTATTTGGTGTGGCCAAACTCACCATGTTTCTGAAATTGTGCCCCCCCAGCCATTTAATTAACAACCCCCATTTCAGTAACAGAGAAAAAAAGTTGCACAGCCACATGAGATGTGTTGGCAATAGCCACAAAGAAATTTAGTGGGCACGGTTCTCTGTGCTTTCACACGCCCCCCAAAGGCTGGCCCTGGGTAGATACAGTTGTGGAGTCCAGAGACAAGACAGAAACTCTCATTCCACCAGGGCAGTTAGGTCCTTCAGGGAATTCTACCATCCAGCTACTCAAGACCAGTGCTGCAAGGCAGACACATTGTCCTAGATTCTTATTTTTCTAACATTCTACAAGATTGGCATCTTCTGAGGCTGCTTTTGTCTGTAAGATTTTGCAGACTATTCTAAGTATGTCACACACCCCGCTTCATGACATTCATTACATGTGGGTATACTGACCTGTAGATGGCGATCTTGCAGAGATGATATCAAAAAAAACTTAAGACCCTCCCTGCCCATAAATACCTGGGACCTCCCACTCATTACCCAGTCTTTCATCTCTGCAGTGGCGAGCAAGTCAGAAGATGATGTCTCCTCCTTGCAGGTAGCCGGGATGACTCCCGGCCTTCTATTTCTCTATTCCTGCCCGGATCCCCTTTTAAATTTCCTGCCTCCCAGCCTAGGCTGCGGGTCCGGGCAAAGGTAGTTGGCACCCCTGGTGCTTAGGAGCCGTGAGACCCCATAACAAGGGGTAGGCGGCTATCCGGGTTGGTGATCCCGGTTTGGGATGCCCCGTCCCTTGGCCCTACCCTGGCATGGTTTCCCCCTCTCCCGGATACCCTTGGGGGGGACGGATTCCTTTCATTTATGTGTATGTGCGTGTGTATATTTACTGTGTGTGTGCTTTACTTTCACTTTGACTGGCGCCGGCCTCCGGGAGCTGTATGGCAATGGTGGCGGTGAACCCATGGGGGCTTCTTCCCCTCTGGGCGGGGCCGGGCGCTCGCGTGCTGCGGGCGCGTCTTTTAGGTCCCTGCTTCTGGCTGGGAGGGACGGGGCCGGGCGCGACGCGCAAACCGCGCCCGCCCTCCCTCCTCCTACTGCACACTGCGCCTTCCCTGTGCCAGGCATGCGGTACTGAAGGTCGGGTGAGTGGCCTTATGGCCATCTGATTCATCTGTTAACTATTTCTAGCATGGTCTGAGCGTGTGCTTGTTTTTTGTGTTCCAGGTGGACCATTGATCATATTAAAGGGGGGTTCTCCAGTCCAGGGTCCCTGGTTAAATTTTAGCTGGCTTAAAATCCTCCCACTTGGGACTTAAAGGGGCATCCCGGGTTGCTTTATTGCGTAATTCCCAAAAAGAGCATTGTACACATATATATATACCAAACAAAGAAATGGGGGAACCCACACCCTCCCCCAAAAAGATGCTAGGGATAAAGTGAGTGGCACTACTCATAGATATAAAAATTGAATAAATAAAACATTAAACAGTGTACATTACCACTCTGTTGACACTCTGATGAAGTGGCTTACGGTTAGGCCACGCAACGCGTCAGTGTTGGCGCCGTGAGGGTGGGCAATTTGGACCTATGATATGGTAATGTACACTGTTTAATGTTTTATACATTGAGTCATTTTGTAATTTGTATACATGTAGTTGATCCAAGTATGTACATTGTTTATATTGATTCATAATCCCTTTAACGCTTGCCCAGGACTTTACCTCTCTCTTCTTCACTTATATCAGCACTGAGCACTCAAGCACTCACTGGTGTTTGTGTAGTTTTATGGACAATTTTGTCCCTCTTTGTAGTCTTTTCTATCTTATTATTCTTTGTTGTTTCAATCACTCCTATCTTATTTTCTTTGCACTCTTAGTAGGTTTTTGCACGGTTTATTTAGCACCATAGCACATTCTGAGAGCTAAGTCCTGTGGCATTCATTATTTACATTTATTCATATATACATTATTAATGTTAGTGTTAAAGTATTAATATTTTTGCAATACTCTGCTATATATAAGTACATACTTTACTCAACAAACACAGGCTCTGAGGTAGTCCAATTGTATCTTATTTGCCACACCCCACGGTTGGGGTTTTAACCATGTGTTTTTAATTGTATGTCGCTATAGGCTTAATAAAATGTATTTTTGTAAATAATCCTATTCTGTCGAGCTGCTCATCTGTATTAGATACAGGCGGGGGGGTTCTGGCGAGCTGGGTTGGTTGCTCACCATTTGTTTTTCTCAGATGCAATTTGACCCTGAAGGGTTATCCCCCCCCCCAGCTAGCATCCAGAATTTTACATATACTGTTATAAGAATCACTTGTGCAGTGCGGGATTTGTCTCGTTGTTAAGAGGTAAGTTACCTCAGCGTAAGAAGCAGCGTCGTCCCTTTCGGGGGGCGGCTTCCTTCTCTCAGTCCTTTCGTGGGGCTAGAGTTGGCAGGGGTTCGGCCTTCCCTTCGTCCAGAGGTGATTCCTGGCCTAGGGGGGGTCGGGCCCGTCCAGGACACAGTTGGGGCTCCAAGCCTAGAGCCGCTGCCAAGCCGGCTCAGCAATGAGGGGGCGCCCTCACCCTTGCGGGTGGGGGGACGGTTGCAACTCTTCTCCCAGGTCTGGGTCCAAGAGGTCTCGGACAGGTGGGTTCAGGAAGTGGTGTCTTCCGGTTACAAGCTGGAGTTCGAGTCCCGGCCCCCTCCCAGATTCTTCAGGTCTCGGGTGCCGTCAGATCCTCTGACCGCCCAGGGGCTTCGGGCGGCAGTAGCAAGTCTCGTGGACATGGCTGTCATCTGTCCGGTGCCCCTCTCAGACCGGGGCCTGGGCTTCTATTCCAATTTGTTCACGGTGCCCAAGAAGGACGGTTCCGTTCGTCCCATTCTGGATCTGAAGTTGCTCAACAGGTTCGTTCGTCCCCGGAAGTTCCGTATGGAAACTCTGCGCTCAGCCATCCACTCACTTCGTCAGGGGGACTTCATGATGTCCATAGACATCAAGGATGCTTACCTGCATATTCCAATATTTCCGGCACACAAGAGGTTCCTCAGGTTTGTCGTGGACAATCGACATTTTCAGTTTGTGGCTCTTCCGTTTGGCCTTACCTCGGCTCCAAGGGTTTTTACCAAGGTGTTGGCAGGAGTAATGGCCATCCTCAGAGCCAGGGGTATCCGCATCGTGCCCTATCTGGACGATCTTCTCATCATGGCGTCTTCCCTCAGTCAGGCGCAGCTGGATACCGGGAACGTGGTGTCCACTCTGGAGAGTTTCGGTTGGGTGATAAGCTATCCCAAGTCCTGTCTCACTCCCTCCAGGGTGGTGGAGTTCCTGGGCATGTCTCTGGATACTTCTCAGGCCAGGGTGTTCCTTCCCCGAGCCAAGGTTCTTCTGATTCAGGAATTGACTCAGCGTCTCCTATCCATCCCCCGTCCGTCCATCCGGCTGGGGATGAGACTGGTGGGATTGATGGTGGCATCGTTCGAGGCAGTTCCCTTTGCCCAGTTTCACACAAGGACGCTCCAGCTCCATCTCTTGGCGGTCTGGGACGCACCCCTGTTGTCATTGGATCAGTCCTTTCTGATGCCCCCCCGGGTGAGGCGTTCTCTTTGGTGGTGGCTGAAACTGAGCAATCTGACGAGGGGCAGGTCTTTTCTGACCCCTCTTTGGGAGACGGTCACCACGGATGCCAGCCTGTCAGGTTGGGGGGGGATTTTGGAAGGATCTTCAGTTTCAGGGGCTGTGGGGGCCTCAGGAGGCTCACGATCCCATCAATGTTCTGGAGCTGAGAGCCATCAGGTTGGTTCTGTCTCACTTGACTCATCAGTTACGGGGACTACCGGTTCAGGTTCGATCGGACAGCCGTCGCCTACATCAATCACCAGGGAGGGACTCGCAGCAGGCAATGCCCTCAGGGAAGTGTCTTTGATTCTGGATTGGGCAGAGGGCAATGTCCCATGCATCTCGGCAGTGTACATTCCGGCAGTGGAGAACACGGAGGCGGTCTCCCTGAGCAGGGGGTCATCTCACCGGGGGGAATGGTGTCTCTGCCCCAAGGTTTTTCGGTCGCTTTGCCTCCGGTGGGGGACTCCGGAGGTGGATCTCTTTGCCTCTCGTCACAATCACAAGCTTCCGGCATTTGTGTCTCTCTCGCGGGATCCGCTGGCTCTGGCAGCGGATGCCATATCTCTGAACTGGAGGGATCTGGAGTTTCTGTACCTGTTCCCTCCGTTTCCCATGGTGGGCAGAGTGGTGCGCAAGCTGGCCCTAGAGGGCACGTCAGCAATCCTGGTGGCTCCAAGGTGGCCAAGACAGGTTTGGTTCGCAGACGTGGTAAGGTTGGCAGAGGATCAGTTAGACCTGCCCCTTCTGCCGGATCTGCTCACTTAGGATCCACTGCTCTACCCCAATTTACCAACGCTGGCTTTGACGGCGTGGTTGCTGAAACCTCCATCTTGAGGGAGGAAGGTCTTTCTGATGCTGTCATTCATACTCTGGTTAGGGCTAGAAAGCAGTCTTCCTCTGCTGTCTATTATAGGACTTGGAGGTCTTATATTGATTGGTGTGAGGTCAGGGCCTTGTCTTGCAGGGCGTTTTCTATCCCTAGGGTCTTAGAATTTCTGCAACATGGTCTGGACCAAGGTTTGCAGCTTAGTACGCTGAAAGGGCAGGTTTCTGCCCTGGCGGTTTTCTTTCAAAAGTCTTTTGCTTTTCACCCTCTGGTTAAGACTTTTTTCCAGGGGGTTACGTATGTGCGGCCTCCTAGGAAGCCTTTGCTCCCAGTTTGGGATTTGAATTTGGTTTTGTCTGCCTTGCAGGGTCCTCCTGTTGAACAAGTTTGCAAGGCCGCTACTTGGTCTTCTGTTTATACTTTTTCTAAGTTTTACAAGGTTGATGTTAGGGCCTCAGCTGATGCTGCTTTTGGTCGCAAAGTTCTGCAGGCGGTAGTGGTTTAAACTGCCACCTGTTACTTTTTGGGGATCCCACCCTACCTTATGGACACTGCTATTGGATGTCCCAAGTGTAAGGAATATTCTGGAACAGGACGTGCTGTATACTTAGAATAATACAATTCTGTGATTACTCACCTGTAGAATTGGTATTATACGTATACAGCACGTCCTGTTCCACCCCACCCTTGTTATCATTATTCTTAGTTACCTATGTATGGTGATTGTTCATATGTTCTCCATTGAATTCTGGTTATTATTGTTCTCCCGGCTTCTTGTTAACTGCTTGTCAATACTGGGGAATTTGTGGGAGGTCCCTGACTTATATAGGGCCGGGAGAGGCCACAAGCTGTTTTCTGCAGTCCAGCGCCATCTTGTGGATGTATTTCCCAAGTGTAAGGAATTTTCTGGAACTGCTGTATACGTATAATGATCAGTCAATACGCCAGCCTTAATCCAGTTTAAAAGGATAAAATATCCACGTTTTTATTCCGTACAAAATTCTTTAAAAGCATTCCATCCACAGATACAAGTCAAGGTAAAGCATTAGGGTGCAGTTAGGATGCCAACGCGTTTCGGACACAGACTCAGCCCTTAATCATGACATTACTTTCTGCTCCCATGAAACACATTTAACCCTTTCAGTGCCAAGCACATAGATTCTACGTGCTCGCTTCCACTCCACTTAAGTGCCAAGCACGTAGAATCTACGTGCTTGACTTTCCCCCCTGCTAGTAAAAAAAATAAAAATCAAAAATACTCACCTGACCCCTCATTGGATCCGGCTGGGTCTCCTCTTTAATTTGGTGGCATCCGATCCCCCGTGGGAGAGCCCCCGGAATAGCCCCCCCCCCCCCCCCCGTTTGGCAGCAGCAGCTGCTAACTGTAAAAAAAAAAAAAAAAATCGCGTTTACTTACCTGCAGTCGCGCTGCCTCCCTCCGGGTCTCCTCTTCACTGGGGGGCCTCCGATCGCCCCCCCCCCCAGCTTCTTCAGCTTCAGGGGAGAGCCTGAAAGGGCTCTCCCCCTCCTCTCCCGACGGGCGCCGCCATCTTGCTGTTAAGCCCCGCCCCTTTGGGGGCGGGGCTTATGACGTCACTCCCGGGCCTCTTGCTGCCTCGGCTCAGCTGTCAGATACCCTGGTGATCGCTGGGCAGAGCAGTGGAGGGGCAGGGGATGCTCTGATCCCCTGCCCCCCCCTCCTCTGGCCATCGATCACCAAGGCATCTGACAGCTGATCACTACAGGAGCTGACAATCGGGTGAGGTGAGTAAAGTAAAAAAACTTTTTTTTTTTTTTTTTTTTTAATAAATGACATTTGTGTGTGTTTTTTTTTTATGTTAACCCTTTGTGAACTGGTAAGGGGTCCATGAGACCCCTTATACCAGTTCACAAGGCTGGGGTCTGGCAAGCCACCTGCAACTAGCGGGTGGCTTGCCATTAACCCCCGCACCCCCAATTACCGGCCTTCCCAAAGCCCGGGGGGGGGCAGAAGAGCCCGGGCCCACACAGGGTATGTGGGCTCGTAGGCTGCAGGGTGGGGGGCCACAAAAGCTGGCCCCCCCACTCTGTGCCTACAAGCCCCCATAGCTGGTCCCGGGCTGGTTATGACGGGTAAGGGGGACCCTACGTCATTTTTTTTTAAGGGTTAGGGTTAGCCTAACCCTAACCCTTAAAATTAAAAAAAAAAATGGGTTCCCCCCCGGGGGACCTTACGTCATTTTTATTTAATTTTTAAGGGTTAGGGTTAGCTTAACCCTAACCCTTAAAATTAAAAATTAAAAAAAAATGGGTTCCCCTCTACGTCATTTTTTTTATTTTTAAGGGTTAGGGTTAGCCTAACCCTAACCCTTAAAATTCAAAAAAAAATTAAAAATGTTTTTTTTGAGGGTTAGGGTTAGGCTAACCCTAACACTTAAAAAAAAAAAAAATGACATAGCCGGGGGGGGGGGGGGGGATCCCCCTTTTTTGGGGGGCATTTTTATTTTTGTATATTTTTTTTATTTTTACGGGTTAGGGTTAGCCTAACCCTAACCCTTAAAATTAAAAAAAAAAATTTTGAGGGTTAGGCTAACCCTAACTCTTAAAAAAAAAAATGACATAGGCGGGGGGGGGGGGGGGTCCCCATTTTTTGGGGGGAATTTTTATTTTTGTATATTTTTTTATTTTTACGGGTTAAGGTTAGCCTAACCCTCACCCTTAAAATTAGAAAAAAAATAAAAAAAAAATTTTAAGGGTGAGGGTTAGGGTTAGGCTAACCCTAACCCTTAAAAAAAAAAAAAATGACATGGGGGGGTCCCCATTTTTTGGGGGGAATTTTTATTTTTGTATATGTTTTTTATTTTTACCCTTAAAATTGCCCAAAAAAAGGGGGGACCCTATGTCATTTTTGGGGGGATTTTTGAGGGTTAGGGTTAGCCTAACCCTAAACCCTTAAAATTACCCCAAACAATGCCCCCCCCCCCCCCCCCTGGAAGGGGGGACCCTATGTAATTTTTTTTTTAATTAACCCCTTATGTTTATAGTGTGGATAGTAGTTGCATTTTATTTGTAAATGTAATAAAGTGCTCTTTTCAGTTTGGGGGGTCTCCAGGGCAAGAATGGGGGGGGGGGGGGGGGGCTACCGATACATATGTGGTACCGTTGTAATCGGGAGAAATGGAGCTATCACATGCAATATGGTTTTCATTTAAAAAAAAAAAAGGTTTTATTTAAAATAAAGGAAACAATTGTTTAAAAAATATATTTTTTTGTTTTTTTTTTTGTTTTTTTAAGCAGAAATATTCAAAAAACAGTAGAAAAATTACAAACAAGACATTTCATGTTAAAGCCTAAACTCTGCTGCAAAAATTGTATATGTAATGTATATAATTTTTCTGGAAATTCCAGCAAAAATCACGGTTAATCATGCCGCAAAATGGGGAAAATGACCTGTCAACAGAGGGTGACAAAACTTCAAGTAGGCTGACAATTAAAAGGGTTAATAGTACCTATGCATGTTGGGTATTGTTCTGCTCGGGGGACCTTGCGCTTTCAGATTTAGCTTGTTTTTTCTTGTTTGCATATTGATATTTTAGGAAAACATTGTTTTTATTCTGCTTTTTTATAATTGTTTTTAGGGAAACCCTGTACAACCTAAGAATTCTTCAATGGATTACTCCCAGAAAGATGAGCCCACTACAACAAGCTCAGTACTCTTAGAAATCTTAACATGTGTACTTTATATGGTTTGTGGGGATATTCTAAATTTA
Source organism: Gastrophryne carolinensis (assembly GCA_027917425.1). Taxonomy (NCBI): domain Eukaryota; kingdom Metazoa; phylum Chordata; class Amphibia; order Anura; family Microhylidae; genus Gastrophryne; species Gastrophryne carolinensis. Next base: position 267,520,601 of record CM051234.1, read on the forward strand.
AAGGGTTGTTTTGGTTGAAAAATCACAAGGTGCGCACTTTGTCTGCAGAGCTGAAATTTTTAAGTAAAATTACCGTTATGCGCATGCTTTACTTTGGGGTGTTTGGCAACTCTTCCCTTGACAGAACCTATGCATGTTGGGTATTCTGTTCGGGGGTTGTTGCTTTTTCAGGTTTTACTTGTTTTTTTCTGTTTGCATATAGTTTTTTTTTAGGAAAATGTGGCTTTGATTCTTCTTTTTTATTCGTTTTTAGGGAAACTCTGTGCAACCAAAGAATTGATTGAGGGATTACTTCCAGAAAATTGCGCCCATGTCAACAAACCTGGTACGCCTAGAAAGCCTGAGGTGTATACGTCCAGAGAATATATAGTTTTTGGGGGGTATTTCAAATTTAAAGGGTTCTTTTGCTGGAAAGACCGCAAGGTGCGCTTAGCGCGGTGCATAGTTGTATTTTATCTGAAAATCTCCTAAAGCGCTGTTTCAGTTTGGGGGAGTCTCCTGGGCAGGAAAGGGTGTCTACCTATACATATGTGGTAACGCTGTGACCGGGATTAATTGAGGTTTCACATGCAATAAGATTTTATTGACAAACTTACATTTTTTATTACAAAAAAACACTACAAATTGCAAAAAATAGATTTTTTTAAATTTTTTTGCACATATTTCACCCAAAAGTATTGAGAATACACCGAAAAAATAACAAACAAGACATTTCATGTTAAAGCACAGACTCCCTTCAAAACTCACATTTGAACATGGGGAGTGCAAAATAGTGCAAAATGGTCTGGCACCAAGGGTGACAAAATCTCCAGGTAGGCTGGCAGTGAAAGGGTTAAATACTGACGTCATGCATGCAACTCCCATTGCAGCACACCCGAAGTCAATTAGGCCTCTACAGAACCGGATTAACGGGCACTATCACTCCCAAGTTTAATTAATAAACAAAAAAGAAAGGGAAGAGAAAGACTCCCCACCATTTCATAATAACAATAAATGACAAAAATTATTATGTTGAAAAACCCGGAAAAATTATTATATACTAATCCCAATGATAGAGCCAAAAAAATAAGCTATAAAAATGGTACAGATAGCAATATACTAGGCTGTTCAAGCCGCCAATTCAAAAATAGTTTAGAGACCACGGGGTGTTACAGTGGGAGATACATTGTATTGCATGAATAAACATTACATTCATTAATACATATTGAGTGAGAGACACTCTCGCTTGAGAGATACATTGTTTCACCTAACTGAACATTATGTACATTGATACAAATTGCATACAAGTCTCTTTCAGTGAGGAAAAAAGACAGCGCGCTGTGTGTAACTATTCATTCAATCATTCCTCCCCTTAATACAAACACTCTGTGGCAAAGATTTAAAATTATTCATGATCTTATTGGGTGTCACTCATTCTCTGAAAGACATATTATAATCGGTGCATATCATTATCATTATAATGCACCCTTTGAAAACCTCCTATAACTTATAACATTGAATAAGAATATTTCATGATTGAAAAGAGATAACCAAAATTTCAAGATAATAGTTCTAATAAGAGAAACATATTAGGGAATTAGTCTAAAGACTTAAGAAAATTAAGGGAAATATATACAATACCCATGACACACTAATGAAACTTCCTTTGCTCAGAGTATATAGTTATAGTTCTAAAAATTCCCACCTATTGATTACATTCTACTCTATTTTATAATCTTCTAAAAATGTATACACAAATACCAACACTAATTTATGCACAATAATTACTTAATTACGGAGATATAAATCCACATCCCACCGGTGATTAAGACCTTGAGGGGCCCTGGTGCCGAGCCGAAAAATCCACGAAACTTCCCTCTGGAGAAGTTTTGCATGGAGATCCCCCCCCCCCCCCCGGGACCCAGCTTAACTCTCTCTATACCCATGCACGTTAAATTGGATAAATCCCCTGCATGCATGTCCCTGAAGTGGCGTCCCACATTAGTGGAAGAATCTGGGCGACTTAAAGATGTCGCTGCCACATGTTCAGCAATTCTCTTTTTAAGGGGCCTGGAGGTGCACCCTACATATTGTATTTGGCATAATGTGCAGGTTAAAAGTGAAAAACACAGAGCACAAAAATAAATAAATACAAATTCCAACTTTCTAATAATGGAACATACATAAATCTTCAAAAAAAGTCCAAATAAAAAAGAAATTCGAAAAAAATATATTCAAAAATTGAAAAAAGTTAGGTATCCCACGGTGCATGCACTTCACATGTACTAGTGCAAAAAAAGAGAGAACCTCCACCAAACGTGCAAACTCTTACCGACTTCACAGCAAAAGAGAGCCTTCAAATGGTAATATTCAGCATCACTACCCCCAGTGGGCGTCGATGTAAGTTGAAAACTCAAACGGTGCTCAAACTTGGTAAAATTATTCCAATTAATATATATACAAGGTGCCAATTCAAAGGGACCGCAATCTCAATAATGATCAGATATGACTCAATTGATGAAAATTCATTCCAATGATGTAAAAAAGCAAAGAAAGGGAAAAATAGTGTAATACTGCAAAATTTCTCTCCTTTAATAAAATCTCAGGAAATGCACTCACATGATAAAAGAATGGGAAAAAGCATTAAACATAGTAACGATCTCACCGACGCTGGAATCCAACAGTCACTCTCTGCGTCCCATATGCCGGGCAATACTGTTCCAAATGATGAATATGGCTAAAAATAGAATATCCTGGATCCACCGCTCGCCACCTGCCGACGCGTTTCGTTGCCGTAAGGCAACTTTAACTAGGCTGGTGGCGCGGCAGAGCGGTGGGGATTAAATAGAGAAATGTGTCCAGTCACATGGTCAAGGTCCTCCAGCCGTCTAATCAAATTTGTTATAATTAAATAAAAAAGTGCAGGTTATCAGATAAATTACATTATAAGAATTACATTTTATAAAGCCTCATATTATATTGTTGGCCTGTGGCCGAGGACAGAAAGCTGTTACCGGAGGTAACATATTTACACATTCCACAGCGGCGGCCCCCACATCCATGGAAGCCACTGCATGTGAGCCAAGTAGAAGGTGGTGTAACACTACATTTCTCAAATCGGCTGGGGGACAGTTTCTGGCCCAACGAGGGGGGGCGCCTACTCACAACCCTAATCCCGTTCTTTACAGCATTGCCCAGCTGTGGATCTCCACTAAGGATGGATAAATGTTTATTAATGATTTTTTTAATAGCAAAAAACTCCTCACTGTAGGTAGTTACCAAGATGGGATCCCTATTATCGGCATCACCAAATTCAGATCTAGGAAGCCGCTTATAGTCCTGCTTTCCCTTCTTACTATACTTATTTTTTGAAAACATAGTTCCTCTATCCCTCGCAATTTTCTCCGCTCTATCTAACAATTCTTCTGAAAAGCCCCTGACTCTTAATCTATTTTTTACCACCTGATACGTATATACGTATAATGCCAATTCTACAGGTGAGTAATCACAGAATTGTATTTTTATGGTTTTGAGTTACTCAACAAAGCAGTAGATCACCGTAATGCATAATGAAAACAGGATTTTAGTACATACAGTAAAATCAGTTTTATTCTAATCATACAGCATGTCCTGCTCCAGATATAGTAATAACATGTGGGTAATCCTCCGCCTGAGGGCGTGTTCACTGCAGACATGTAGAAAACAGGCTCCTCCCGGCCCTACATATACCGAGGGACCTCCCACAAATCCCCAGATTTCTCTGCAGTGCTGAACTGCGAAGACATGAAGTATCACGCTCTCGCAGGCGAGCGGGGCTTTACAGCCCGAGGCCCTGCGGGACTATTTCCACCCGTCCTCTTTGTGAAGCATATGCCTCCCAGCCTGGGCTGCGTTGGTCGGGAGAAGGTAGGCAGCACCGTGTGTGCTTAACGGAACCATGCTCCACCGCAATCCCCCACCATAGGGTAGGCGGTTTAGGCTGATGGTGAGCCTCTAGTGGATGCCCCTCCCGCATTATTGCCCCGTACCCCAGGTAGTGCTGGACGCTGTGTAAAGGGTCGCCATCCTCCCTCATTTCCCCAACTAGTTATGGGGAAAAAGAAAGGGGGGGGGGGTATGTGTGTGGCGGTCCCAGTGTACCAGTATGTCACGCTTATGGCCTTATTTTGGCCCTTCATTAACATTGAGATGTCAGAGCCGCGCTGCTTGCTCGTTATTCGGTTTTCGGCTGCTGCCGTATGTCTTATACATAGTTTGCTGCGTCGTCTAGATGCTGTGGCGCCTTTTCCTTACTAGATGTAACGGTTTTTCTACGAATCCTTAAGCGTGTGATTGTATCCTTGCCTTGCCATTACCTCAGAGCTTCGCGTTCTTCGGAGTGGGCGTGGACTTGAATTGGCGCACTCCGCGTCACGGCCGAGCATCGAGCCCGCCCTTCGAGGTTCGCTGGGCGGCATTTTGTTGATCTTCGCACGCGCGTGGTGGCGCATCCCCTCCTCCCTTGGTCTGTAAGTGCCCTCGCGGGTGACTCCTTTTTATATGTTTTTCCAGCTGCGCATGGCTCTGACACCCATTCTTCTCCTCGGTGGCATCTCCCGGCCTGATATATATCTTAAACGGGTTCACATTTAAATTCTCCCACATTCCTAGCGTGTCTTGGGGCATCCAGGGTTGCTTACAGCATAAATCCCTGCTGGCACATTGTTTAGATAATCACCATATGGAGGCATCTCAGAATTATGTGTCCAGGGTCCCGCGGGGACAAGACCGGCTGTGTACTGCGTGTGGACAACCCCATGCTGATGCTGACAGAGCACGGGTCTGCGGACCGTGTGCTGAACAAGTACTGGCCCTGCAATCAGGTTTACCAGTGGCTGCACCTCGCTTCAATACACCTGTCTCCCCGTGTTTAAATCTCACTCCTGAGGAGTCGCACTCGAGCGGGGATGACCAGCAGGTGGTGCCGCGCAGGCTACCTACGGCTGAGCAGGTGATGTCTAGTCTGGCGGAGTGCTTGGGCACTGGAAAGATCAGTCCCTGACGCCTCCTGGTTCTATGTTTCCTGCTGAAACTGAAGAGTCTGCTGCTATGCAGGACTCTGATCCTTCTGATGAAGATGAACTTTTCTCAGGTTCCAGTTCCTCAGACGAGATACCTTGGAGCCGTGACAATTCTGGCCCTGGTTCCTGGGGCCTGTGTGACACTGATGAATTACTCATTAAGATCTTTGAAGTACTATCCATCTCTCCTCCGGGAGAGTCTCCCAAGCCCAAGAGGGAGAGTTTCCACACGGCGACGCCGCGCTTGGAATTTCTGGAGCAGGATCATTTCCAGGCTCTTATATCTAAGGAATGGGAATCACGTTGTAAACTTACAGGGGTTCCGGGGGTCTGGGATTGGAAGTAGACTTTTCCCCCTGATGTGGTTGACTGTTGGTCAGTCCCTCCCGAGGTGGATGCACCTATTATTGGGGTTGCTAACCCTCCCTTCATGACAGCTTCTACTCATCGTACCCTTCGGGATGCTGAGGACCGGCGCATTGACAGACTGGCTTCCCACGCCTTCTCGTGTGCAGGGACGGCTCTGCGCCCGGTCTGTGCCGCGGCCATCACGGCGGTGACGGCCAGGACCCTTCTTAGGAAGATACTTGATCACCAGCCCGAGGATCTCCCTTGGGAGGTCTTTAATGCACTTTCCGATTGTGAGGTTTTTGTGAGGTTTATCCTCTCAGCAATGGATGACACTATTAAATTGTGCGCTAGAACCTCTGTTCTTGTGGTAGCTATTCACCGCCTGCTTTGGCTGCGACAGTGGGGGCTGACAATGATACAAAAAAGGCTCTTACTGGCCTTCCTTTCAGAGGACGCCGCTTATTTGGGGCCCGTTTGGACCTTTTTGGAAAAAAGGGTAAGGCACCCTCGCGCAAAAGGCCGTCTCGGCCTCCAAGGGGCAGGGACACCCCTCCCTACGTTAGGGTCAAGCGCGAACCAGAAGTGTGCTTACAGCTCTTTGGAGTGGAGGCCCGCCCCAGGGGGGGCAGGCAACGCCCTGGGACCTCCGGCAGGGCGAAGTCCAAATCTGCCAAAACCGCACAAGCATGAAGGGACGCCCTCGCCCTTTAGGGCGCCAGGCTTTTTTCAGGTTGTTACAGGAGGTAGTCCCTCTGGATGCAGAATGGAGTTTGCTGGGCGGTCTCTTTCTGAGGTTGTCAGGGTTCTTCTAGTCCCTGTTTTCTCTTCGGGAGTTGAGGCAGGCCGAGTTCGGCTTGCAGGGTCTGGGCTCTCTTACAGGTTGGCCCCTTGACTTGTGATTGCATCCACGTTACCTTTTCCCTCTGGGATGAGGCAGTCTGACCCGGGCTGGCCTTATGGGCCTTGCAGTTATACCTTCACAGGCACTTCCTACATGGTATCTATCTGTTGGGCCGCAGGCGCTCTTGTCCAGTGGGCCTCTCGATGCCTGTGTGGATCTACAATCCTTTTTTGGTCTCCTGTGCCTTCAGGACACCGAGGCCATTACTAGCCAGTATTGAAGGACCATCTCTGCGGATTGGGGTCTTGCTTTTGGTTCCTCTCCTGCTCCCAGACGGCTCACCAAGGCGAGTGTGAGAGTGATGTCTTGGACGTGTCCGTGTGGCACCTCACTTACTTAGTGTCCCCTGGTTCGGTGTCTCCCTACGGGGTAGCATTTAGATTTGGTTCATGCTAGAGCCCTCCTTCTTCAAAATGTGGACTTATTATGGAAAGGGCTTTGCCCTCTTTTGATGTCACCTTACCTTCACCTTGCAGCTGGTGAGCCTGTTGGTGGCGGCCCAGATGCTGTCCCTTATTCTCAGAAGCCCCTGGGCCCTGCGACACCTTAGGTTACTTATCCCGGACAGGGTTCCAGCACCCCTGGAACTAGGTCAGTACGCTTCCCCCTTGTTAAGGGGGTTCCTCTTGAGGTTGTAAATTCAAGGAGTATTTCTGGGACCGTTCCCTTCCTTCTTGCTTCTCCCTGTAGATGGTCACCATGGGTACCAAGTCTTGCAGGTTGACTGGGGGGATTTATTTCTTCTGAAACTCCCCGTGATTCCTAAGGGAGGCCCCTTAGGGGGTCCATTTTCAGTCTGTTTTTTTTGGATTGACACAGTGAGCCGTTGGTGGGCTCTAATTTACTGGACTACTCCTCTTCAGGACTTGTCTTTTTTTTTGGGGACTCTCGTTCAGTCTGAGGACAGTGGCCGGTCCTTTTTTATCTGTGAAGGTCTCGGAACAGGTTGATCCTTCAAGAAGGTTCTGGTTCTGATCTAAGTGGGGGTTTACATTCCCCGCACTTCATTGGTATTAGCTTCGATGGCTGTCCTCCTGTGGCAGGAGGTTCTATTCTAGTGTCTCACTGAGTCCTTACCGGTGTGGCCCCGTTGCTATTACAGGGACTCTGCCCTGGATTATTGTCCCAGAACTCTCTGGCCTTGGCCATTGGGGCCTAGCATTGCCTTTCTGTCAAGAACATTATATTCCATATGTCTTACCTTCTTTCACCCCGCTAGGCGGGGTTCTACACAAGATTGCTGTAGAAAGGGAGAACCGTTACGCTGGGGCCCTGGGTGGCCCAGTGGGGTGTGGTTCGCAGATTCTGCTGAGGACAGTCGTCCTGTATGCTCTTTCACGAGGGCTTTTCTGCCTATTCAGGCTCCTTACTATGTCGCCCCTATCTACAGGCCTTTTAGGCGATTGGACGGTTTGCTCTTCACCCTATTGGAGATGGGTATCTCTGGGTGTCTTGTCTCTATTAGAGGGCTAGGCCTAGCTCCCGCCTCTTCTTCTCCCTTTTCTGCCGGCTATGTTGGATGTGGTTCTAATTTGCCTTGTTTGGACTGGCTCTCTGTCTCCTGCGGGATGTTCTCCGTTCCCTGGGTCCTAGAGTTATTACAGCACGGTTGAAGTTGGCTCCCCAACTCAGTTCCCTTAAGGTTTTCAGGGCTTACCCTGTTGGCCTACTGCAAAAAGTCTAGTTCAATCTTCTGTGTTGAGCATTCCTCAGGGGTTGCTTAGGTGCATTCCCCTGGGAATTCTATGCTCCCCTTTGGGGGGATTACTTATCCTGATGCCCTGCTACGGGTTCCCTTGGGTCTTATTTAGGTTCTTGTCTGACCTGTTCCTTCCCTCATATCGCTCTTCTGCGGCGGTTGCTCCAGTCAGAAGTGTGCCATAAAGGATGGCTCTGTTAGCGGTCCTAGTCATTATATATATATATATATATATATATATTTGTTTATATATCTGTACTCCATGAGGTGGGGGTGCTCCGCCTTACGCCGAGTTTGGGTCCAGGGTTCATATTCCCCGATGGGGAGAGTTCTAAGGTTGCCATGGCTACCCTCTTTTGCAGTAGCATGGTTAGGCTGTTACTCTGGCCTATTCTTTTAGGGGAAGATTCTTCTTTTATCTTGGTTTTTTGTTCTCTTACTGCTTGTGCTTGGCTTGGCCCTTTCAGCACTAGTTTCTGTTGAGCAAGCTGGCTAGTACGCTGCTTGTGTTCAGTTCTTCCTTTACAAGGTTTCAAAGGTTGAGGTTAGAGCATTGCTCTCGTTGCTCTTGGTAGCATGGTTGCGGGTGACAGCGCTTTTACTGTTGGCTGTGCCTTTTTCAAGGGGATCCCACCCTACTTTATGGACACTGCTATTGGATGTCCCACATGTTATTACTATATCTGGAGCAGGACGTGCTGTATGCTTAGAATAAATGAACATAAGGGGGACACTCTGGTATGTCCCATACATGCACCAAGAGATGATCTGCACTCACCCTAAAAAAGTTAGTACAAACCAGTATGTAGAAAATATATTAAGCTATTTTATTGAAATCAGACAATGAAAATCACAATGAACCCAAATGGGCATACAACAGTTAAAAAACATATATGAGACAATATAAAAAGAAAAGGTGGTGGGGGCGTGGGCAAGGCGAAGCTAAATAATCAATTTATCACAATCAATATATATTGCTAGTTACATGTCAAATAGTAAAAGGGCATGACATTGTGTACTATTATCACCAAGCCAGTGAGTGTAGAATAGACCAAATATAACCCAGAATGTATTAGGGGGTGTGTAATCCAGAGGAGTGATAGAGCCAGAAAAACAGTGTGTATGGAAAAGTGCAACAAAGTGTTAGATATGTGAAGCCAAGTGCCAGAGAATGGTGCCAAGAATTAGCTGTGAGGAATGAATGGAATAAATGGTATAGCAAAACACTCACTGGCTGGCGTATAGTATAATACAATTGAATACAAAGTAATCAAATCTGAAATAATAGATACATCACCGTAATGTGGCAAAGCCTGCCGATCCCCCCGACACCAAGATTAAGCAACCGTCGACGCGCTGCGGGGATACGCCACTTCACCTGGACGGACATTTGCTGTCTATCAATTCCCTCTTTTTATCTGTGTAGGCGCGCTCCCGTGTGCCCCACGTCACATCCGCCCCAGCCGGCACCTCCCGCCCATGCAATCAGCATGGAGGAGAAGTCGGAGGCAGCGGGGAACGCCGAGCACACGCCGCACAGCCCAGCAAGGTGCACGTCGGCGGTCGCGCGCCCCGGCCGGCGCCGCCCCCCACACCCCCCATAGCGGGAGGTGCCGGAGCGGCGCCGGCCGGGGCGCACGACCGCCTGGAGCACCGCCACCACACAAGCGGAGGATATGTACAATGCCCAGTGTGATGGGCATGCATATCTTTATTAATAAAAAACAAAAAACAATACACTCTAACTATAAACATAGCCCGTAGGGTTCGCCGTGACCCATCATATGCTGGTTGTTTATCTAATGCTCTTTTGTGTCTATTTCATTTAATTATGTTTGTCTATATATTAAATAATTATTAAATAATTATTTGTAAATGTGTGGCTAAGGTAATTAGATACATTGAATAAAGGCATTTTGTATTTGATTAAAATAAGTGGGAGGGAGATTTAATATTGGAATCGATTGAATATAAATAAATTGTTGTTGTTGTATGCTTAGAATAATACAATTCTGTAAGATACTCACCTGTAGAATTGGTATTATACGCATACAGCACGTCCTGCTCCACCCCACCCTGGTTTCACGTTGTTCTGGATCCCCTGTATGGTGATTCTTATCATTGATATTATTGCCATTTTCTGGGTGGTTGGTTTCCCCTGGCTTCTCTTTCTCACTGCTTTTCAATGCTGGGGATTTGTGGGAGGTCCCTCGGTATATGTAGGGCCGGGAAGAGCCTGTTTTCTACATGTCTGCAGTGAACACTCCCTCAGGCGGAGGATTACCCACATGTTATTACTATATCTGGAGCAGGACGTGCTGTATGCGTATAATACCAATTCTACACGTGAGTATCTCACAGAATTGTATTTTTCAGATACTGCAAGGGGGAACGCTCATTTTTTTGTCACTTATAGTGGAATGTCACCTAGATCTCTGAAGTTCTCAGTCTCTAGGTTATGCTACTAGTCACAACTGGAGACTTTTTGATGGAGGCAGGTGGGTAACAGAGAAAGGGTGCATTTAATGTAATGTGTTCCATCTCCTGTCATGTGCACATTTCCTGAATGGAGTGGTAAGTAATGTTATATGAAGTACCTCTTTTTGGTAATTAGGTAGTATATGAATGGGAAAAAATCACATCCTGGATACTTCTGCATTGTGCATGGGCAATACATTTGCAAATACCTTTTTTGTGGTTTCTCTATTTCTCGCATTGGGATGGTGTAGTAGAACCTGCATTGGCTACATATTTAAATGTAAAATGTATAAAGTGTATATGCTCCAGGTGATAAAATAGATATTTGTAATGGGTGTTATTTGTAATACAATTATTAAAGAGGGATATATATTAAAACAATATTCTAACGCATCTAGGTACTTCTTACGGTACGTGCGGTCTTAGTTTTATGTGAGCATATGTTGCACTAACATATATGTCTGGCAAAGAGCATTTTCCTGGAGAACATCATCTGAGAAAGATCGCTAGTGGCGACTGAATCATGCTGGGTTTACACGAGCAGATAAATTGACTGTCTGCTCAGCAAGCAACCGACCAAACAAATCTTTTGCAATTGAGCGACTGTTTTGAGACACAGATTTGTTGGTCAACGGATCGCTCGCATCAATCATTCTGCAAACATCAAGCGATGAACAATACGACTGACCAATTTAACCAATTCTCATTCATTGATTGATCGCCACCCTATTGTTGATTCATTGCACCAACCCAGACAAGACAGAAGAAAGAAGTCTCCTGCTTGCAGGTAGCCGGGGTCAAACCCCGGCACCCCCCCATGGTCTATTTCTGCCCAGCTACTTGTTTGTTTACTTAGTTAAGATATTGGAAGCCTCCCAGCCTAGGCTGCTGGCTGGGCAATGGTAGACGGCACCTCATGGTGCCTAGGAGCTTATCTCCTCCGCTCGTCCGCACGTGTGGGGCAATGCGGTTATCCGGCCGGTGATCTGGATTTGGGATGCCCCGTCCCGGCCCCCCCTTTAGCCTGCCTTCTCCCGCTTGGTCCCTTCTCCCTTAGCGTGGGGGGGGGGGTGGCGTTTGTGGGATGTCTATAATGATTTTTATTCTGACCAGGATGATGTGTGCGTTTTTTGTAGGCAGCTAAATAGGTCAGCACTGCGGTCTGGTGAATATGTCCCCGGGCTGCGGGGGCTCCATGTGCATTCTGTGTGGCGTGGTGAGTGTGTTTTTGCGGGTGGGGTGCCTGTTTCTGGCACCCGCCTCGCTCGTACGTGCGGCCACGGTGCTTGTCTTCTAGGGGGCGGGGCCGCGTTTCTATTATGTCCGTTATCAGATGGTTTCAGGACATGTTTTCATGCATATAAAGTATATTATCCCTATGGTGATGTGGCCAAATTGGAAGTATTTCCTCTATGATTGGTTGCACTGATTCATTACTGTGCTGGTGCACTTTTGATAATGCCCGTTGGGAGTATAGAGGGCTGCATATTGATTTCTATATATTTAGATATATATATATATATATATATATATATATATATATGTATGTGATTGCCAGTATACCTTGTGTATTTAATGTTTAGTGACTGTGTGTGTGTGCCTGTGTACGCTTGCTGCATACCTTTTGTATTTTCTGGAGGCTGATTGTGGTCTCTTTCTTACAGGTCCGGGGATTCCCGTGCTGTGGTGGGTCTCCCTGTCTGATATACCTGGCTAGTCTTATTGTTTAAAATCCTCCCACTCCCGGGACTTTAATTATAAAAGGGGCATCCCGGGTTGCTTAATGCGTAAATCCCTGGGTTATTGCGAAGGCCATAATTTCACCATATGGAGGCTTCCGACATTACCGGAAACGGCTCTTCAGGGCTATCCAGGCTGTGTGGGGGTTGTGGGGCTCTGCTCCCAGGCGATGATGTCATAATATGTATTCCATGTGCACAGCAGAATATTGCGCGCCAGTCCGGCACTCCGGCTTCTGGCTCCTCGCAACCTCCGTCATCTCCTACACCCCCCCACCTATTCCGGACCCCGTGTGAAGTTGTCAAAGGTGGGGATTCGCAATCCGAGGTGTGTGCACGGTTGGCCAGCCTCGAGAAAATGTTCTCCGCCGCGGTGGCTCAGAAGGCTACGGCTAAGCCCCTTTCTCCGGCATCCCCTGTTCCGGAGGATGAGGTGTTGGAAGTGTTGGATTGGTCCGATTGTCCCCCGGCTGAGGAGGGGGAGCTCCTAGAGGAGTCAGACGAGCCTGCAGACCAGCAATTGTTTGGTACCGCTGGCGATCAGGCTGCGGGGGTGTTCCTTGACACTCCTTCCATTTTGGCTTTGGATCCACCTGAGGCGGCCCCCCCGCCAAAGGGTGAGTTGTTTGATGTGCCCAAGCTGCGTTTGGTGTTTCCCAGACAACAACACTTTGTGAGGGTTGTCCTTAAGGAATGGGAACAACCTACGCGCCTTGTTGGAGTTCCTCCTAGTTGGGATAAGCGTTATCCTTTTCCGGAGGATTTGGTGAAGCTTTGGTCTGTTCCCCCTACGTCGATGCCCCCGTGTTGGGGCTGTCTAACAGTGCTGGATCGCCACTGCGGCCGGTTTGTGCTTTGGCGCTTCTTTTGATGGCCGTCAGGTCCATTGTTAGAGATTTGTACGCAGATCTTGATCCCACTTGTGATGAGTTCTTTTCTCTCAAGCAGTGTGAGTCGTTTATTTTCTTTGTCATGACCGCCCAGGACGATGCGCTTGTGATGTGTAGCAGGACCGCGGCCCTGTTGGTTGCTATTCGTCGGTTGGTGTGGCTGCGTCAGTGGACGGCGGACTTTAGCTCTAAGAAGTCGCTTACAGCTCTTCCTTTTGTGGGTTTGCGCCTGTTTGGCGACAAATTGGATTCAGTTACCAAGGGTGGCAAGTTGCCTCAACGCAAGAGGCCGCGTCGTTCCTTTTGGGGAGCGGCTTCTTTTAGTCCCTCCTTTCGGGGAGCCAGAGCGGGCAGAGGGGCCTCCTTTCCCGCTACCAGGGGTGCAGGTTGGACCCGGGGAAGGGGCCGTGGGCGTCCCGGTCAGTCCTGGGGCGCCAAGCCCAAGCCTGCTGGCAAGCCCGCTCAGCAATGAGGGGGTGCCCTCACCCGTGCGGGTGGGGGGACGATTGCGACACTTCTCCCAGGTTTGGGACCAGGCGGTTCCGGACAGATGGATCTGGGAGGAGGTGTCGTCCGGTTACAAGCTGGAGTTCGAGTCTCGCCCTCCTTCACGGTTTTTCCGGTCTCGGGTGCCCACCGACCCTTTGGCCGTGCAGAGGCTCCTGCCGTCGGTGAAGAATCTTCTGGAAATGGCGGTCATCCGGCCGGTGCCGCACTTGGAAGTGGGCCTCGGGTATTACTCCAATCTCTTCACAGTGCCCAAGAAGGACGGGTCGGTTCGCCCCGTTCTGGATCTGCAGTTCCTCAACAGGTTCATCCGTACATGGACGTTTCGCATGGAAACTCTGCGATCGGCCATCAGTTCTCTTCGGCAGGGGGACTTCATGACGTCCATAGATATCAAGGATGCTTACCTTCATGTTCCCATCTGCCAGGCGTATCAACGTTTTCTTCGGTTCGTGATGGAGGATCGGCATTTTCAATTCGTGGCACTTCCGTTTGGCCTTACCTCGGCTCCAAGAGTGTTCACCAAGGTGCTGGCAGGGGTGATGGCCATTCTCAGAACTCAAGGCATTCGCATCGTACCTTATCTGGACGACCTTCTCATCATGGCTCCTTCTCTCAATCAATCGGAGACGGACACCAGGACGGTGGTCTCCACGCTGGAAAGCTTCGGTTGGGTGATCAACTATCCCAAGTCCTCCCTCGCCCCGGCCAGGGTGGTGTCCTTTCTGGGAATGCGGTTGGATTCTTGTGAACACAGGGTGTTTCTGCCTCAATCCGAGATTTTTCTGATTCAGGAATTGGCTCGGTTCCTTCTTTCCAATCCCCGACCGTCCATCCGTCTGGGGATGAGACTGGTAGGGCAGTTCCTTTTGCTCAATTTCACACAAGGACGCTTCAGCTTCATCTGTTGGCGTCTTGGGACCGGCGACCACGGTCGTTGGATCGGCCCTTCCAGTTGTCCTCCCGGGTCCGGCAGTCCCTTCAATGGTGGTTGGTCTCGACCAATCTCTTGAGGGGCAGGTCTTTTCTGACTCCTCTTTGGGAAATCGTCGCCACGGACACCAGTCTTTCGGGATGGGGGGGATTCTGGAAGGATCTTCAGTTTCGGGGGCAGTGGGGGCCTCGAGAGGCCCACTTGCCCATCAATGTTCTGGAACTGAGAGCCATCCGTCTGGTTCTTTTTCATTTGACTCAGCATGTTCCGGGCCTTCCGGTTCAGGTTCGCTCGGACAATCAGACAGCGGTTGCTTACATCAATCATCAGGGAGGGACTCGCAGTCTGGGTGCCCTCAGAGAGGTGTCCCTGATCCTGACCTGGGCGGAGGCCCATGTTCCTTGTCTCTCGGCAGTTTACATTCCGGGTGTGGAAAACAGGGAAGCGGATCTGTTGAGCAGGTGCTCTTCCCATCTGGGGGAATGGTCTCTCCATCCTCAAGTTTTTCGGTCTCTGTGTCTCCGGTGGGGGACACCGGAGGTGGACCTGTTTGCCTCTCGTCACAATTGCAGGCTTCCGACCTTCGTGTCGCTCTTTCAGGACCCTCTGGCTCTGGCGGTGGACGCCATGTCTCTGAGATGGGGGGAACTGGGGTTTCTGTACCTTTTTTCCTCCGATACCCATGCTAGGCAGGGTGGTACGGAAGCTGGCTCTGGAAACGGTGTCCGCCATTCTCGTGGCTCCAAGGTGGCCAAGGCGAGTATGGTTCGCAGACATCGTTCGGCTGGCGGTGGATCAGGTTGTTCTGCCTCTTCGGCCTGATCTGCTCACTCAGGGTCGGCTGTGTTACCCCAATTTACCAACGATGGGTTTGACGGCTTGGCTGCTGAAACCTTCATCTTGAAGGAGGAGGGTCTTTCTGACTCGGTTGTTAAGACTCTGATCTGTGCCCGGAAGAGTTCTTCTTCTACCATCTACTATAGGACTTGGAGAGCTTATATCGCTTGGTGTGAGGTTAGATCTTTGCCTTGTAGGGTCTTTTCAGTTTGCAGGATTTTGGATTTCTTGCAATCAGGGCTGGACTCTGGTCTCCAGCTGAGTACTTTGAAAGGGCAGGTTTCTGCCTTGTCTATCTTTTTTCAGAAGCCTTTTGCGCTTCATCCTTTAGTCAAAACTTTTTTCCAGGGGGTTACGCATGTGCAGCCTCCCAGGAAGTCATTGCTCCCTGTTTGGGACTTGAACTTGGTTCTTTCTGCTCTTCAGGCTCCTCCCTTTGAGCCCTTGCAGGATATTGCTCTTTCTGCCTTGACTCAGAAGATTGCCTTCTTGGTGGCGATCACTTCGGTTCAGCGCGTTTTGGAGTTGGCGGCCTTGTCGATTCAGGCGCCCTACTTTGAGAGGCATCAGGACAAGGTGGTTTTTCATTTCAAACCGGACTTCCTTCCTAAGGTTGTTTCTGCTTTTCATTTGAATCAGGATATTTTCCTTCCCTCCTTGTGTCCTAAGCCTAAGAATGACAAGGAGAGGGTTTTGCATTGTTTGGATGTGGTACGCTGTGTTAAGTACTATTTGCTTACTACTTCTCCTTTTCGTAAGACTGATGCCTTTTTTGTTGTGCTCTGTGGGCCTAGGAAGGGTTTGGCTCCGGCTAAGTCTTCCATTAGCAAATGGATTCGTCAGGCGGTTGTTGGGGCCTATTCGGCCAAGGGGAAGGGTTCCCCCTTTTCGTATCACTGCTCATTCTACTCGTGCTGTTGGAGTGTCTTGGGCTTTTCAGCACCAGGCTTCTGTTGAACAAGTTTGTAAGGCTGCTACTTGGTCTTCCGTTCATACTTTTTCTAAGTTTTACAAGGTTGATGTGCGGGCTTCAGCGGATTCTGTGTTTGGCCGCAAGGTTCTGCAGACTGCAGTCGTTTGAGTTATGCTTCATTTTGCTGTCGGATACCCACCCCTTGTGGACACTGCTTTTGGATCTCCCTCTCGTCAGAATTAAAGGGGAAGCGGGGTGTGTGACACACTGAGAATAATACCATTTTGTGAGTACTCACCTGTAAAATGGATTTTGTCAGTGTGTCACACACCCCGCTTCACCCGCCCTTTTTGGTATCCTGGATCCTCTATATGGTGAAGCTTTCCTTTATTTTTATTTTGAGGGTTACCGTTGGTTTTCCTGGTACCTTGTCTTACTGCTGTTTGAATTCACTGAGTGTTAAGTGGGAGGTCCCAGGTATATGTAGGCCGGAAGGGGCTCGTTTTTCAAGACTTCTCTCTGCAACGTCGCCTCCTGCTGGAGGATAACCCTATCGTCAGAATTAAAGGGGAAGCGGGGTGTGTGACACACTGACAATATCCATTTTACAGGTGAGTACTCACAAAATGGTATTTTTCACCATGAGTCCATTTTCTGTGCACTTTAACATGTTTATATGCCAAGGTAATGATTGCCTATGTCTGTAGAAGTAAAGACAATATTTGTTGATGGTTTACTTGAATAGAATCTCTCTCTACCACTAATTGCTGTGACATTTTTCTAATAATTTTTCCTTTGTGCACCAATAGGGCAGAAACTGGCTTGATACATTCTTGAATCAGTCACATCCAACTCTCCTTCTGCAACCAAATGAAGAGCTGTTTACTCAAAAGCCTATAGGTTTAAGGTAACTCTTCTAGGAGCTGTGTTTGCTAAATTAAGCAATGTTTTTGCCTTTGAATATTTTGTGTTCTGGTATTGGGGAACACAAGTTCCTTACAGAAATTTCCCCCCAACGCAGTATATTGAGTTTATTATGTTATATTAAGTAAAATTGTTGGCACACAAAAAATATACACTCATATTCCATAGAAGGTGTACTTTTCCTTTAAATTCAAATCAATTTCCTCCTAGAGTGAGGTCTATTGGCCACAGCTAGACACCACAAAATCAACAGACCTGTCCATTCATATAGCCTGCTAGATGGAACTGTTATGTTTCAAGCAGTACAGAAATATGAACAGCAACAAAGGCTGTCTAACCACTCTCTGGACTCCTCCAGCTACACTGTGAGGAATTTGAAGTTATTCCCTAAAGCAGTACCAAGTTGGGGAGTAAATTGAGAGCAGGCAAACGCACAAAAGGCCTTCGGAGGCTCCCAGATAGCGGGCAATCCCTGACCACTGCCTTGATAGATCAAGGGGGCAGAGGGATTACTCTTAAAACTGCATATAGTGAATTAAGCAAGCCTTGAAACACTAGCTAGCAGTAGCATCAATAAAGAACTAATCCCTAACAGGTAATATGAGAAAACTTGTAAGGCATTCAGACATTTTACACAGCATAGCTATTAAGAAAGTAACAATGGTTTAAGACAAAATAAGCTAGGTGCTAGCCCCAGGGACCTAAAGACGAGGAGAACAAAACCTGATATGCTCTGTTTACACAGAGAGATTATCAATCGAGAAATCGATAAAGTGCCTGCAATATAGTGATAACTGTTCTGTGGAAACAGCTGTTGCAGTCAATTGATGAACAAGAATTGGTTAATCGGTGGGCCATCGTATGGTTTTGTCTGACCAAAAAATTCTTTTTTTTATCGCTTGATGGTTGGAGTGCGTAAACAGAAGTCTGCCTCAGAACAATGTGTTTAGCTTTGGGAATGAGTGAACACATTAGTTATCGTTCTAGCCAGTGATTGACCAACAAATCTTTGGCATCTGGCTCAATCGCAGAAGATTTGTAGGATGATCTGCTTGTGTAAACCCAGCATTAGGAATGAGAGACAAGACTCATAGATACTCAGGCGAGAACAGAAACTAGATGACTAAAGGTAATTCCTTAGAACAAACAGCTGATGTAAAGGATCTTATCCCGGGTGCCTCCCGGGCACTGGAAAAATCCCTGGTAGCCAGGTTCCTATTTACTAGAATACCAGCCCCAGCCAGGCACTCACTAAAGTGCTGACAAAACTGGCTTGGTACAAGCCTTGTCCTTTTAAACAAGTAAAGCCTTGGAAGGTTTAAACAGTAAGCAAGGGACTGGGATCAAAGTATAGAATCACTAGGTCCCTCACACAATGCACCTAAGTGGGAGCAAGGAAAATACAGTCCACAGAGGAACAAATCGATATATATCAAATAGACTCTGCTGCCTCCCTCACCTATAGCTATCCCGCCCCAAAAAACAGCAAACCAGACTAGCACGCCCAGACTGAAACAGCTGTCTCGCGCTGCTGAACGGAAGTGAAGGAAAGCAAAAGCCAGTTATGACTTTCGGTTCTATAAACAAGCCCTTCAGGAACACAGGACTGCCCTTTCAACTGCTAAGCAAGCATATTTTCCAAGTATACAGCATGTCCTGTTTCACCAATATTCTTTACGCTTGGGATATCCGCCACAAGGTGGCGTAGTGGACTGCAGAAGAGACTTGTGGCGTCTCCCGGCCCTATAAAAGGACAGGAACCTCCCACAAATTCCCAGTTTCCTTCTGCAGTCTGGACTGCGAAGATAGAAGATGGCTCTCTATATTACACAGGCGAACGGGGCTTACCAGCCTGCATGACTATATTCTTGGTGTGCCACACACCCCGCTTCACCTTTAGATATTCATCCATTATTGGGTTAATCCACCGCAGGTGACGTAGTGCAGAGAGGAAGTCTTGTAACGAGCCCCCTTCCGGCCTATATACACCTGGTACCTCCCTTCAATCACCAGTATTTTTCTCTCTGCTTGCTGACAAGTCAGAAGATGGAAGTCTCCTGCTTACAGGTAGGCTGGGGTATTCTTACCCCGCCACCCCCCTTTTGGTCTATTTCTGCCCGGTTTGAGTTTGTATACCTTTATGGTGAAATGGAAGCCTCCCAGCCTAGACTGCTCACCGGGCAAATGGTAGATGGCACTTTAAGTGCCTAGGAGCTTATCTCCTACCGCTCGACCTCATGCGTGGGGCAATGCGGCTAACCGGCATGGTGATCCGGAAATGGGATGCCCCTGTCCCGAGGGTCCCCGTAGCCCCTTACACCCTCTCCCTTCACTATGGGGGGGGGGGGTGGGGGGTGTGTGAGGGTGTGCTTTAGTATGTGTGTTTCACTTGTATCACTGCATGTTAACATATGTGTCATGTTTATGCATTCACTGTAGCATGTGTATATTTTTGGGTCTGCTTTAAGGGCAGGCTGCGCTGGGTAAAGGCTGGCCACTTCTCTTGCAGTTTGTTGCTTTGTGGCCCCCTACCCCCTCTCCTCGCCTGGAATTCATGTTTGCATTGTACAGCACCATGCGGTTTTTACCCTCCCCCCTCCGCCGCCTGGGCGCACGTGCTGTGGCCCAGCTGTAAGTGATTCCAGCTGATCGGCGTAGGGGGGGGCGGGTCCCGCTGACGCGCGGCGCCGACGTCATGCGGCGTCTGCGGCGGGCCCAGCGTTTTGCTTCCTTCAATGCAGGAAATCGCATGGGTGCACGGCCGCACTTTGTCTTCCGTGCTCGCTGCTGGCTGCAGTCTTGTTCCGGCTGCTGCCTTCGCTGACCAGGTAAGCGGCCCCTCCCGTTGGGGCCGTTAAATGGGGAATGCATTCCTTGCAGTAATATAGTGGGGAGTCACTCTGTATTAAGGGGGCGTGATTTAAGGGCACTTTGGTGCCATGCTTATATGTTTGTTTATACACATGTGAGGATCTGATGATTTTTCCTTGCAGATCCTGGGATCCCTGCTTATGGTGGCCCTCCAGCTCTATGTGCCTGGCTAATTATTGGGATATCTTTTTGAATGTATATATACATAGACTATATATAAATATATATATAGTTTTTTAAAGGGGACCTTAACTTAAAAAAAAAAAAAAAAAAATCCTCCCTTCCGGGACATTACTAATAAAGGGGCATCCCGGGTTGGCTTATGCCATAAAAGTCCCAGTATTGCGAATACCATAAATCACCATATTGAGGCTTCCGTAATTTCCGGAAACTGTTCTGTGAGCCGTTTGGGGGGTGCGTAGGTTGTAGGGTTCCACTCCCAGCTGATGATGTCTTTATTTGCATCCCTTGTGCAAAACAGACTATTGCACGCCAGTCCGTTGCTTCGGCTGCGGGGCCATCGCATCCTTCATCATCTCCTACCTCTCCCTCCCTATTTCCAGACCCCGCATGACACTGTCAAAAGTGGGGATTCGCATTCCGAGGTGGCAGCACAGCCCAGCCCCCGTAAAGTAATGCCCGTTAAAGCAGCGTTAAAGGCCGCTGCAAAACGAAGGCACCTGACTCCGGTACCTTCGGCTCCACAGGACCAGTTTTGTGTACCTGTGGAATGGTCCGATGGATCCCCGGACGAGGATGAATTCCCGTCTGAGTCAGATGAGCCGACAGGTCAGCTTGTGGCTGATGAGATTGGCGATTGGTCAGAGGGGGTTGTTTTGGACACCCCCTCCATTCTGGCTCAAATGTTTAAAATTTTGAGTTTAGATACGCCTGAGGCGGCCGCCCCGCCAAGGGGTCGGTTGTTTAAAGAGCCTCAGCCGCGTTTGGTTTTTCCCAGACAACACCTCTTTGAGAGGGTGGTTCTTAAGGAATGGGAACATCCCACGCGGTTATCTGGAATTCCTTCCAGTTGGCCATTGTGCTAATGATTTGTTGACTATAAGAGCACAAGGGGGCATATGCTAATTACATTTATTGAGGCCTACGGCCACACCACCCTGAATGCGCCCGATCTCGTCTGATCTCGGAAGCTAAGCAGTGTCGGGCCTGGTCAGTACTTGAATGGGAGACCGCCTGGGAGAAAAGCGTTATCCTTTTCCACCAGAATTGATGAAGCTTTGGTCTGTCCCTCCTGACGTTGATACCCCTGTACTAGGGCTCTCCAGCTCGGCTATGGTACAATCTGCTGAGACCACTGTCCCTAAAGATGGGGAAGATCGTCGGATTGACCAAATACGCTCGACATGGTTTTAATCTATTCTGGGTCAGCGTTGCGCCCGGTATGTGCTTCAGCCCTTCTGCTATTGGCAATTAAATCCTTAATTCAAGGGCTATATGAGGATCTTAATCCCGCTTGCAAACAGTTCACTGCGCTTAAGCAGTGTGAATCTTTTGTGGCTTATGTCCTGGCTGCTCAGGACGATGCGCTGACTATGAGTAGCAGGGCAGCATCTATGCTGGTGGCTATTCGCAGGTCAGTATGGCTGCGTCAGTGGTCAGCGGACACGGCTTCCAAAAAGGTGCTCACAGCTCTCCCCTTTTTGGGGTTGCGTCTGTTCGAGGAGAAAATTGATTCTGTCGCAAAGGGTGGTAAGATGCCACAACGCAAGAGGCCCCGTGGCCCCTTCAGGGGGGTGAGTTCCGGTAGGCCTTCCTTTCGAGGATTCAGAGCGGGCAGGGGTGCGTCCTTTCCCGCTACCTGTGGCGCAGGTTGGACTCGGGGGAGGGGCCGTGGCCGGCCCACTCAATCCTGGGGCACCAAGCCCAAAACCTGCTGATAAGCTCACTCAGCAATGAGGGGCTGTCCTCACCCGTGTGGGTGGGGGGACTATTGCGACATTTCTACCAATGGAACCAAGTGGTTCCAGGCAGATGGATCCAGGAGGTAGTGTCGCCCGGTTACGACCTGAAATTCGAGTCTCACCCTCCTTCACGGTCCGTTCATGGGTCGGTTCATCCTGGCCTGAACTCTCATCAAGACAGAGTGTGTCTTTTTTTTTTTGCCAAATTCACACGAGAACGCTTCAGCTATTTCTGTTAGTGTGTTAGGACCAGCAACCTCAGTCGCTGGATCAGTCCTTCCAGTTGTCCTCCCATGTACGGCAGTCCCTCCTGTGGTGCTTGGTCTCGACCAATCTTGTGTAGGGCAGGCTTTTCCTGACCCCCCTTTGGAAAATTGTCACCACGGACGCCAGTCTGTCGGGATGGGGCAGATTCTGGAAGGAGCTGCGGTCTCAGGGGCAGTGGAGAGCTTAAAGGCCCCACTGTCCCATCAATATTCTGAATCTGAGAACCATCCGTCAGGTGCTTGCTCTCCTGACTCGTTCTGGGCCTTTTGGTCCAGATGTGTTCAGACAATCGATCAGCGGTTGCTTACGTTGGTCTTCAGGGAAGGACGCGCAGTCTGAGTACTCTCAGAGTAGTGTCCCTGATCCGGACCTGTTCCCTGTCTCTCGGCGGTTCACATTCCAGAGGTGATGAAACAGGTAGTGGGCCGGTTGAGCAAGGGCTCTCCCCGTCTGGAAGAATAGGTTCTCCATCCTCGGGTGGTTCGCTTACTGTGTCTCCAATGGGAGACCCCGGAGGTGGACCTGTTGGCCCCTCATCACTATCACAGGTTCCCGAACTTCGTGTCGCTCTCCCAGGATCCTCTGGCCATGTCCCTGATCAGGGGAGTTTTAGGATTTCTATACCTGTTTCCTCCGATGCCCATGCTGGGCAGGGTTCTTCAGAAGTTGACTCTGGAAAGGGTGTACGCCGTTCTCGTGGCCCCAAGGTGGCCAAGACGAGTGAGGTTCGCAGACATCGTTCGGCTGGCAGTGGACCAGTTCGTTCTGCCTCTTCGGCCCGATCCGCTCACTCAGGGTCAATTGTGTTACCCCATTTTA
Source organism: Gastrophryne carolinensis (assembly GCA_027917425.1). Classification (NCBI taxonomy): domain Eukaryota; kingdom Metazoa; phylum Chordata; class Amphibia; order Anura; family Microhylidae; genus Gastrophryne; species Gastrophryne carolinensis. Next base: position 267,543,692 of record CM051234.1, read on the forward strand.
CCAGCGCTGGGTTTGATGGCCTGGCTGCTGAAACCTCCATCCTGAAGGAGGAGGGTCTTTCTGATTCAGTCATTAAGACTCTGATCAGTGCCCGGAAGAGGTCTTCTTCCATCACCTACTATAGGACTTGGAAAGCCTATATCGCTTGGTGTGAGATAAGATCTTTTCCTTGTAGGGTCTTTTCGGTCTCCAGGATTCTGGAGTTTTTACAATCAGGGCTGGACTCTGGTCTCCAGCTAAGTATCCGGGTCAAGCATACAGCACAACATGCACGGACGTGTATTGCTGGGCGGGCTCCTTTAGATCTGCCCTGGATGGTTACCAGGCAGACCAGCGGATTACATCTTAGCTGAGAGAGCCTGTATTTCTGCTTCCCTTATCATTGAGGAATAGAGAACCTCGCAACATAGGGCAGACGCCATTCCTTCATAATTGGCGAACGGAGCACTAACTAACTTGGGATATCTAAACCTGTCCATCCCAGCATCAATTTTGGGATTGTGCACCTGGACATGAGGCTTTTGGTAATAATCTAACGGGCCTGGATGGGCTGATCAAGTGCCCTTAAGTGCGGTTTGGTACTGAAGAAGCCCCCTAGTGGGGGTGAAACTAGTTTACCGCTTATTACATGATATTACTCACCGCTATGATTTGGGCAAGTGAATCTTTGAACAAGTTTAATTGTCTGTAATGTACAATATGTTCAATTGTGTTAGTAATAACCTGCGCATTGGCAAGTAAGACAGTTGACAACTGTGAAAAAATAAAAAAAATAAAAAATTTTTGTAGTACAATGATGATTACATTTGCATTGTGGAATTCAATGGGGAATTGGATTGGTAGCATGGCAAGCACCAAGGATATTCTTCTATAACAAACTTTTGTGTTTGTATTTTAACTAAAATAAATTAATGTACTTGATTCTTATAAAAGTTTAATAGTCAATTTTACTTCAGGCGTGGTCACACTTTGAGTTCCCACAAACACTGGGTCGGTTCATACCCAGAAATACCTCTGGTATACTCCAGCTAAGTACATTGAAAGGGCAGGTCTCTGCCTTATCTATCTTTTTTTTCAGAAGCGTGTTGCGCTTAAACCTTTAGTTAAAACTTTTTTCCAGGGGGTTACGCATGTGCGGCCTCCCAGGAAACCATTACTCCCTGTTTGGGATTTGAATTTGGTTCTTTCTGCTCTTCAGGCTCCTCCTTTTGAGCCTTTGCAATATATTGCTTTGTCTACCCTGACTCAGAAGATTGTCTTCTTGGTAGCTATCACTTCTGTCCGGCGTGTCTCAGAGTTGGCGGCCTTAACTATCCAGACGCCTTACTTTGAGAGGCATCAGGATAAAGTGGTCTTTCGGTTCAAGCCAGACTTTCTTCCTAAGGTTGTTTCTGCTTTTCATTTGAACCAAGATATTGTTCTTCCCTCCTTGTGTCCTAATCCTAAGAATGACAAAGAGAGGGTTTTGCGTTGTTTGGATGTAGTACGCTGTGTTAAGTACTACTTGATTATCACGTCTCCTTTTCTTAGGGCGGATTCCTTTTTTGTTGTGCCCCATGGGCCTAAGAAGGGTTTGGCACCAGCCAAATCTGCCATTAGCAAGTGGATACGTCAGGCCGTTACTGCGGCCTATTCTGCTAAGGGGAAGTTCCCCCTTTTCGTATCACTGCTCATTCTACTCGCGCCATTGGGGCGTCTTGGGCATTTCAGCACCAAGCTTCTGTTGAACAGGTTTGTAAGGCCGCCACTTGGTCTTCTGTTCACACTTTTTCTAAGTTTTACAAAGTTGATGTGCGGGCCTCAGCGGATGCTGTTTTTGGCCGCAAAGTTCTGCAGACTGCAGTCATTTAAGTTATGCTTCACCTGGCCTTGAGATGCCCATCCCTTGTGGACACTGCTTTTGGATGTCCCAATAATGGATGAATATCTAAAGGTGAAGCGGGGTGTGTGGCACACCAAGAATAATACCATTTTGTGAGTACTCACCTGAAAAATGGGTATTGTTGGTGTGCCACACACCCCGCTTCACTCCCACCCTTTTTTCGGTAGTTCCGAAGCCTTTATATGGTGAAGCTTTTGTTTATATCGAATTTGATTTTGAGGTTACTGGTGGAATACTGGTACCTTGTATTACTGCTTTTTATATATACTGGTGATTGAAGGGAGGTACCAGGTGTATATAGGCCGGAAGGGGGCTCGTTACAAGACTTCCTCTCTGCACTACGTCTGTGTGCTGCGTGTGGGGTATCCCCTGTGAGTGACGGTGTCAGGGTATGTGTGCCCTGCGCTCAGAAGGTACTTGCGCTGCAGTCTGGGTTGCCTGGTACGCTGCCCAGCTCTGCGCCCCCTTCTACATCACCTACCCCCCCCCCCCGCGCCTGCATCTGACCCCTAGTGAGGGACATGCAAGTGGGGAATCAAACTATGACTTGGCCTTGCGGGTGGCCAGCCTGGAGAGGCATATGGCTGGGCCTGTCCCTCGTAAGGCTTCTGGTAAGAAGCGGCATTCTACTCCCGCTGTTTCCCTTTTTCCTGAGGAGGATGAGGGACAGTTTTCTTTCCCTGGCCTGTACCCCCTAGAAGAGGGGTTAATTTTCTCTGATTCCTCTGAGGAGCAGCAGGAGGTTTATGGTGGTACTGGGTCTCCCTTTGGAGAAGACTCATGGTCTCCTGAGGATGCTGACAGGCTGTTGGCTCACATTTTTGAAGTACTGTGTATTACACCTCCTGTCCCGGCTAAAAGGCAGCAGGGTGAGCTCTTTCACACTGTTAAACAACGCTTGGAGTTCCCTGAGCAGGTCCACTTCAATAATTAGGTGCTCAAGGAGTGGGAACGTCCTAGCAGATTGCCCGCGGTGCCTGAGAGTTGGGACAGGAGGAGTCCATTTCCTGCTGATGTGGTTAAACGCTGGTCGTGCCCCCCCCCCCCCCCCCCCCCCCGAGGTGGATGCTCCCGTGCTTGGGTTAGTCCAATGCATTCCCCTAACACTTCTACTCTGAGGGATGGTGAGGACCGGCATGTTGATCAGCTGGCCTGTCATGCATTTGCTTGTGCAGGAACTGCGCTGCGCCCTGTGTGCGCTTCTGCCATCACGGCTCTTGCTATTAAAGGGATACTCAAGTGCCTTCTGGATAATGCCTCGGAGGCCAATAGGGGGGAGGAGTATAGATCCCTCCTCCTTTGCTATGAATTTGTGGCATTCTTTCTGATATGGATGATGCGGTCAGGATCTGCCCTTTTGGTGGCTATACGCCGCTCTGTTTGGCTGCGTCAGTGGGCGGCTGATAATGCTGCTAAGAAGGCTCTCACTGGGTTTCCCTTTACTGGGCTACGGCTCTTCGGAGAGCGTCTGGATCTTTTTGCTAAGGATGGTAGGCTGCCTCAACGTAGGAGGCAGCCGCAGCCCTTTCGGGGGGCTGGTGCTTCCCTCCTTCCGTGCTCCCCGGTCCGGTCAGGGTGCACCATTTGCGGGGGCACGTAAAGACCCTTGGGGACGGGGTAGAGGCCGTGGTCGCCCCGGTCTCTCATGAGGTCCCAAGCCCAAATCTTCCCCCAAGCCCCCTCAGGCATGAGGAGGCGCCCTCACCCACCTGGGTGGGGGGGCGGTTGCGGCTCTTTGCTCACGTTTGGAGACTGCGCGTTTCAGACCGGTGGATTCAGGAGGTGGTGTGGCCCCAAGATTCATCAGATCCCGCATGGTTCAAAATCCCTTGTCAGCTCAGGGCTTGCGGTCCAAAGCCTTTTGGATTTGGGGGTCATTTGCCTGGTGCCCTTCCAGGAAAGGGGCAGAGGTTTCTATTCCAATCTGTTCACTGTTCCCAAAAAGGATGGGTCCCTGAGGCCCATCCTGGATTTGAAGCGCTTCAACAAATTTGTCAGGTTCATGCATTTTCGCATGGAGACTCTGCGCTCAGCGGTCAGTACCCTGCGCCCGGGCAACTTCATGACTTCTGTGGACATCAAAGATGCTTACCTTCATGTTCCTATCTTTCCAGGTCATCAGAGATTTCTCCGGTTCGCTCTGGAGGATCAGCACTACCAATTTGTGGCCTTACCGTTCGGTCTTACCTCAGCCCCTCGGGTCTTCACCAAGGTGCTGGCGGGGGTGATGGCTCTGTTGAGATCTCAGGGCATTCGCATCCTTCCTTATCTGGACGACATTCTGATTGCGTCTCAGTCCTTCCATCAAGCCGGGTTGGATACCCAGATGGCGGTCTCCACGCTCGAGTCCTTCGGTTGGGTGATCAACTACCCCAAGTCTTCTCTGTCTCCGTCCTTGGTGACTTCCTTTCTGGGCATGACTCTGGATGCATCTCAGGTCAAGGTTTTTCTGCCTCAGCAGAAGGTGGAGAGCCTGCAGACGCAGGCATGGTCTCTGATTTCTTGCCCTCATCCCTCCATTCGGCAGGGGATGCAGCTGGTGGGCCTGATGGTGTCCTGCTTCGAGGCTGTTCCCTATGCTCAGTTTCACATGAGACCTCTTCAGTTGCACCTCTTGTCGGTTTGTGATCGGGACCCTGTGTCCCTGGATCAGACATTTGTTCTATCCCCTCTGGTCAGTCGGTCCCTCTCGTGGTGGCTGGACTAAAGGAATCTCCTAGTGGGCAGGACCTTTCTGCCTCCGTGCTGGGAGACTGTCACCACAGATGCCAGTCTGACAGGTTGGGGGGGGGGAGTTTGGAGGCTCATGCTCCCATCAACATTTTGGAGCTGTGGGCGATAAGGTTGGTCCTTTCCCAGTTGACCCCACACCTTCGTGGTCGGGCGGTTTAGATCCGATCGGACAACCAGACGGCGGTCGCCTATATCAATCATCAGGGAGGGACTTGGAGCAAGCGAGCCCTCAAGGAAGTGTCCCTGATATTGTCCTGGGCGGAGGAGAATATCCCCTGCATCTCGGCAGTCTACATCCCGGGGGTGGAGAACCTGGAGGCAGACTCTTTGAGCAGGAGGATGTCTCGGCTGGGGGAGTGGTCCATCAGCAACAGGGTGTTTCCCTCCCTGTGCCACCGCTGGGGTCTGCCGGATGTGGACCTGTTTGCTTCTCGTCAAAATCACAAACTTCCATTCTTTGTCTCTCTGTCGCAGGATCTACTGAATCTTTTAGGAAGACTGATGCACTTTTTGTTCTTCCTTCTGGTCCTAGGAAGGGTTTGCCTCCGGCTAAGTCCACTATCGGCAAGTGGATTCGTCAGGCGGTGGTGCAAGCCTATTCTGCTAAGGGGAAGGAACCTCCCTTCCCCTTACTGCTCATTCCACTTGTGCTATCGGTGCCTCTTGGGCCTTTCAGCACCAGGCTTCTGTTGAACAAGTTTGTAAGGCCGCAACTTGATCTTCTGTTCATACTTTTTCCAAGTTTTACAAGGTTGATGTTAGGGCCTCAGCTGATGCTGCTTTTGGCCGCAAAGTTCTTCAGGCGGCAGTGGTTTAAACTGCCCGCTGTTGTTCTTTGGGATCCCACCCTACTTTACGGACACTGCTTTTGGACGTCCCAAGCTTAAAGAATATTGGTGAAACAGGACGTGCTGTATACTTGGAAAAATACAATTCTGTGAGTACTCACCTGTAGAATTGATTTTGTAGTATACAGCACGTCCTGTTTCAACCCTCCCTGGTTATTCATTGTTCTTGGTTACCTCTGTATGGTGATTTGTTCAGTTATTTTGTTGGGGTTTCCTTCATTATTATTCTCCCGGCTTCTTGTCTAACTGCTTTGTAACACTGGGAATTTGTGGGAAGTTCCTGTCCTTTTATAGGGCCGGGAGATGCCACAAGTCTCTTCTGCAGTCCACTGCGCCACCTTGTGGCCGATATCCCAAGCGTAAAGAATATTGGTGAAACAGGACGTGCTGTATACTACAAAATCAATTCTACAGGTGAGTACTCACAGAATTGTATTTTCTCTTTGGGGTTTCGGGCTTGTGCAGAAATAAAAATACATCTATTCAACACTTTCAGTTCCCTACTCCACCACCCCCTCCTCCAACCTCCCAAATAACAGCAGAAGAATTTTCTACATTCTTCAAAGGAAAAAATGACAACATTCAACTCACCCCTTCAAACAACCCCCCTGCCTTACTCTCTTACATTCTTCACTCCAATAACTGAACTTGGACTAACCTCTCTCATTTCTAGGGCCCACCTGACTACCTGCTCCCTCTATCCTATTCCATCCCACCTTATTCCTCAACTATCTCCATCCCTCACTCCAGCCTTAACTTCTATATTCAACCTTTCCCTCTCCACTGGCACCTTTCGCCCCTTCTACAAACATGCAGTTATTACTCCGATAATCAAGAAACCCTCTCTCCACCCCTCTGCCCTCTCCAGCTATCATCCCATCTCACTACTCCCCTTCTCCTCCACTTCAACTTTTTGAACAACATGTCCACTCAGAACTGGCACAATACTTATCTACCAACAACTTACTTGATCCCCTACAATCGTGATTCCGCCCTAACCACTCCACTGAAACTGCCCTCACCAAAGTCACAAATGATCTGCTCACTGCTAAAATCAAAGGTCACTACTCCATCCTCATCCTTTTTGACCTCTTCTCAGCCTTTGATACGGTTGGCCACTCACTCCCTGCTTCTTGATATTCTCTGAGGTTTCTTCCTCCCGTTCTCTTTCTGTCGGTGTTCCGCAAGGTTCTGTCCTAGGCCTCTTACTTTTCTCAGTCTACACTTATGGTCTTGAAAACATTATAACTGTACTAGGCTTTCAATACTACCTCTATGCGGATGACACTCAAATAAATCTCTCTGGCCCCAGCCTCTCCCCTCTCCTATCTCGCCTCCCCAACTGTCTTGCAGCTATTTCTTCATTCATGTCATCTCGCTACCTCAAGATAAACATGGACAAAGACAGAATTGGTCATTTTCCCACCATCTAACTCCCCTCTCATCTATCTCTGTCAATAATTATACAATATCTGCAACTCCCCAAGCTCGGTGCCTGGGAGTCATTCTGGACTCTGCGCCGCATATTCACTCCCTAGGCACCTCCTGTCGCCTCCAACTTAAAAACATCTCGCGCATCCTTCCTCTCACCTGACTGGCACCCCTCCATTCTATCCTGAACTCTGCTGCTCGCCTCATCCATCTCTCCTCCTCTCTGCAAATCACTACACTGGCTGCCAGTCCCACAGCGAATCCTGTTCAAAACGCTAACTCTCACCTACAAAACTCTCTCCAGCCAGGCCCCTTCCTACATCTCTAATCCAACAATATCAACCTAGATGCAGCCTCAGCTCTGCTGCCAGCCTTCTCCTGTCCTCCACCCTGGTCATCTCTTCTCATGCTCGCCTCCAGGACTTCTCACGTGATACTCCAATCTTCTGTAATGCCCTTTCCCACCCAATCCACCACTCCACAATCCTCAATGCTTTCAAATGTGCCCTTAAACCCACCTATTCAGACAAGCATACAAGCTGGCTTAAGCAATTCTCTAAAGGGCACATGCCACAAAGCTCAATATTGACTGTTTGTGATCCTTCTCCCTTGTCTCTATCCCTCATCCTTTAGACTGACAGCTTGCAAGGGCTGCTAGTGTATCTGTGCTAGTGCATGTGTAATAGTCTATGTACTGTATGTTTCTACCCTGTCTGTAATTACTATTTTGTACAGCACTACGGAAGATGATGGCGCTATATAAATAGTAATAAAATAATAATAATGCCCACTAGGAATGTCATAGGTCCCGCTAGCCAGACTGCAACTCAGACAGGCATAACTGGTGCAGACTACTTAGGAAGAAAGCAAGAATAGTAGCCCATTAAAAGCTTCACTTCAGCTGATATCCACTGGCACCCCTTCCCTGTAGCAATTCTGAAAGAAGGCCTAGTGGTGACTTGTGCACACTTCAGACTTAACATGGTGGAGTGCTGCTCTCTGCTAATAACCTGCTTTAAACACAGCTTTTTCTTCCAATCCATTCCAGGCACTCCTTACGCTTGGGATTACCTCCTTGCTGATCACGTGACTGCAAGAAATAAAACAGGTGTGGCCCCTCCCGGCCCATAAGTAGCAGCTGCCTCCTCACCAAGATCAGTTTTCTTTCTTGCAGTGGCAAGTGACTGTAAAGGTTGTTCAAGAAACTAGCTCTCAAGGATTGGCAGCAAGCGGGGGATTGAACCCTGTCAGCTCTCTGCGTAGCCTTATTCCCATGGATCCCTCAAGACCCAAGTTTATGCCTCCACAGCGTTGGCTGTTTTGGGGTCCGTGAAGGTAAGGTGGAAGCGCCGGGGTCTTGGGGCGCTTACAGAGTGTATATGCTCTGGGCTGCAGGCTTTTTTGAAAAGCAAGTCAGCCGCAGGTTCTTCTCTGGTGTACCTGCTGAGGAATGTTTATTTTTTACCCAACCCTTCCTTCTTCCAGTTAGGTAGGTTTTTTATCTTAAAAAAAATAAAAAATAAAAAAAAATAAAAAGTTTTATGTATGCCTTTAAGGGCGTGGCTGACGTCACGCAAGGGGCAGAGTTTAACCCGGAACCACAAGGCCGTGTATTCAGTTGTCTCTCTCCCCGGGCGAGGAAATATCATATTGCTAGGTGTATATATATATATACATATTGCGGCCAGATAGCAGTGCGATTGCGGCGGCGGCCGGTTGGGCCAGGGTGCTGGCCTAGAAATGCCTTGTGATTAGGATGGCTTTCGGGGGTTCCGCTGGTTTATTCATATTGCTGCCTCAGGGCAAGCTGATTTTGCCGTTGTTTGCACTAAGCTATGATATATATATTATGTGTTTGATCATTTCTTTTGTATAGCGGTAAAGAGAAGAGCGGTGGTGGTGAGTGGACATCGCCATTATCAATTTTTATATTAATTTTTTTTATATTAATTGCATTATCAATTTCATATTATTTATATTATATATTTTTATATATATTTTAATATTTTACTATCTGTATGAATATATTTTATTATTATAATGATTGTCAGGTTTTTTTTCAGTTTAAAAAAAAAAAAAGGGAGATTATTAATGCTCTTTTTTTCTCCTGTTTTATTTTTTAGAATTTGGAAGAAGGATAGAGAAGGGTTGTGGTTCCTCCCGGTCCCTTTTGGGATTGGTTTTAGGCTTAGGGCCTTTTAGGTCTGATTGCCAAGAGCAGGGCGGGCTCTGCCCCTTATGTAAGCAGGATCCCCTGGGTAGTTTTCAGCGCGGTTTGTTCCGCTTGCGCCATGAGAATTGGTTAGACCATAATGGAGCGGCAGCTCAGGTCTTTAGTCCAGTTATTACTGGTGTGAGCGCAACGGCTCACCCATCCCTTCCTTCCCCTGCAAGGGGGAAGGCAGCAAGGCGCAGTCAGATGTGGTGCACAGGTTGGATAACCTGGAGAGACAGTTATCCTTGGTTATTCCAAAGAAGGCCACCTATAAGAGGAGGCATTGGAACCTGTTGCGGAGGAAAGAGATTTATTTGCCTCTTTTGGAGAGTGGGAGGAAGAAGAGTATATAGATGAGCAGCTCTCAGAAGGCGAGTTACGCTCTGGTGATAGTAACTCTATTTTTTTCTCTTCTGATGAGGACCCCCTCCTCGCAGGCGAAACACAGTGTCTGCTCTCTTCGGTTTTTGAAACTTTGAATATCACTCTCTCCCATATTGTATCTTGTACTCAGAATATCCACTGTCAAATCTGTAAAACTGCGTTTGAAATAGTGTATGTACTGTATGTTCTACCCTGTCTGTAATTACTACTTTGTAAAGCACTACGGAAGATGATGGCGCTATATAAATGAACAATAATAATATCACCCCTCCTGGGGTGACAAAAAAAGGGAAGGATGATCTGTTTAAGCCAGTAAGGCAAAGGCAGGTGTTCCCGGAGCAGCCGCACTTTTCTAAAATGGCGTTAAAGGAATGGGAAAATCCTAACAAATTACCGGCTGTTCCTAGGATACTAGACTCTAGGTATCCCTTTCCGGCGGACATGATGCCGTCTGCCACTACTAACTTTAAGAGATCCCACGGGGAGACGAATGGGTCAATTGGCCCGCCATGCTTTTGGTATGAAAGGATCCTTTCTACATCCTGTTTGTGCCATGGCCATTGTGTCCCTGGCTTCAAGGAAGAAGATGAAGAAAAAGTTTAGCCAGGGCTAAGTCTCGCAAGCTTATTCAAGAGTCCAAAGATTTTAAGGATTGTTTGGACTTTAACTCGTTCGCTATCACTGCGATGGATGATGCAGTCAGGCTAGCTGCTAGAACTTCTGCTCTGCTTGTGGCCTTGCGCCGTTCCTTATGGCTAAGACAATGGTTGGCGGTTGCCGCCACTAAGAAAGCTCTTATAGATCTACCTTTTTTAGTGAGTAGATTTTTTGGAGAAAAACTGGACGGTATGGTGAAGGGTGGCAAACTGCCTCAGAGGAAGAGGACGGCCTTTTCAGAGGACTTCATCATGTCGACTCTTTTGGACTGGCAGATGGACCTTTCGTCCTTGCTCCCGTAGAGATTTTTGAGGTAGAGGCAGAGCGCGTAGGGCAGGAGGGGCCTGGAGAAGTGGGCCTAATCCTCCAGCCAAGCCCACTCCAGCATGAGGGGGCGCCCTCACCCGAGCAGGTGGAGGGACGGCTTTTGCATTTTGCTCATATCTGGAGGCACCACGTGGCGGATCTTTGGATCCTAGAGGTGGTGTCATCAGGCTACAAGATCGAGTTTGAAGCCAGACCACCCACAAGGTTCCTTCGGTCAGGGGCATCCCAGAACCAGTCAAAGATAGATGCCCTGAGACCCGCAGTTCAGCATCTCCTTCAAAAAGGGATAATTTGTCGGGTACCCTTTTAGGAGGAAGGTCAGGGGTTTTACTCCAACCTGTTCACAATCCCCAAAAAGGATGGGTCGATGCATCCCATTTTAGACTTAAAGGGTCTCAACAGGTATATCAGCGTGAAACCTTTCCGCATGGAGACGCTAAGGTCAGCGGCAAGAGTAGTTCGGCCCGGGGATCTTATGACTACTATAGACTTAAAGGACGCATATCTGCATGTTCCAATTTTTCCAGGGCATCAGAAGTTCCTGAGGTTTGCCCTGGAAGACCAGCACTTCCAGTTTGTGGCTTTCCCATTCGGAATATCCTCGGCTCCAAGAGTGTTCACCAAAGTTTGGCGGGTCTCATGGCCATTTTCAGGAGCCAGGGGATATGCATCATCCCATATTTCTCACAGGTTGGGGGGGGCATCTGGCAGACACAGAAGATCCAGGGACAATGGGGGGCGAAGGAGTATCAGCTTCTCATAAATATATTGGAATTAAGAGCAATCCGACTAGTGCTTCAGTATCTGACTCACAGCTTAAAGGGGCAGGCAGTCCAGGTCCAGTCGGACAGTCATCAGGGGGGTACCCGGAGCAAGAGGGCTCAAGAGGAAGTAAGCCGGATTCTGACTTGGGCAGAGGAGAATGCTCCCTGCATCTCGGCAGTTTACATCCCGGGGGTAGAAAACCAGGAGGCCGACGCTCTGAGGCTCATGTCCGACCACCGCAGTAAGGTTCTGCATTGGGGACAATGGTCCCTCAGTCGGAAGGTCTTTCAAGCCCTTTGTCTTCGGTGGGGGTGTCTGGAAGTGGATCTTTTGCATCCAGACACAATCACAAACGGACGAATTTCATGTCCCTATCAAGGGACCCTCTGGTCATAGCAACGGATGCCCTGTCAGTCTCTTGGGCAAGGTTCAAGCTTTTGTACATTTTCCCCCTGCTTCCGCTACTGAGCCGTGTATTAGGAAAGATAGCTCAGGAGGGGTACCTACCATTCTAGTAGCTCCTCATTGGCTAAGAAGAAGTTGGTTTTCAGACATAACAAGGAGGTCGGTAGACCATCGGCGCCTACCGGTCGAGCCAGATCTTCTCACTCAGGGGGCGCTTCGGTGCCCGAATTTACAGATGCTGGCTTTAACGACTTGGCTATTGAAACCTCGATCTTAGCAGATATGATCTCAATCTTATGATTGACGCTCCATTGGGCATTTTGACGCTTAAGGTGTTATTTTTGGTGGCAATCACCTGTGCAGCGTGTTTCTGAGTTAGCCGCCTTATGTATGAAGTCTCCTTATTTTGAGTTACACAGAGACAAAGTAGTTTTTCGGTTTAAGCCTGATTTTTTTTCCTAAGGTCGTCTCTCCCTTTCACCTTAATCAAGAGGTAACTTACCTTCTTTATGCCCAGTTCCGGCTAATGCTAAGGAAAGGGCGCTTCATTCTTTAGATGTAGTCAGAGCCGTAAGATATTACTTGGCAGCTACGGATTCCTTCCGCAAAACGGATTTCCTTTTTTGTTATACCGGAAGGGGCTTCCGCCAGCTAAAGCCACTGTCAGTAAGTGGATTAGGCAGGCAGTAGCAAGAGCCTACTCGGCCAAGGGGAAGGAACCCCCTTTTCGGGTCACGGCCCATTCCACTAGGGCCATTGGTGCTTCTTGGGCTTTTCAGCATCAGGCTTCGGTGGAACAGGTTTGCAAAACTGCCACCTGGGCTTCGGTTCATACATTTACCAAATTTTACAAGGTGGATGTTAGAGCCTCAGCTGACGCTGTGGTTGGTAGAAAGATTCTTCAGGCAGTAGTGAAATGAACTACCTGCTGTTCTGCGTTAGGGGATCCCGCCCATAGATGGCACTGCTTTTGGAGATCCCAAGCGTAAGGAGTGCCTGGAATGGATTGGAAGAAAAAACACAATTCTGTGAGGTACTCACCTGTAGAATTATTTTTTCTGGGAATTCATTCCAGGCACTCCGGCCCACCCGTTTTGGGTCATGATCTATCTTTTGATGTTTTTTTTTCTTATGGTGTTTAGTCCATTTATTTCATTAGCATTTTATTAAAAAAAAAAAAAAAAAAAAAAAAAAAAGGAAAGAGAAAATAGAAAAAGTGTAAGAGAAAGTGAAAAGAACAAAACTTAATTCTGAGAGTATTTTCGCGGAGGTCGGTGTAAAGTAACATGGACTCCTATATAGGCCCTCCCGGCCTGCCACTGTTTTTCTGTTTTTTACTGCTTTTTAAGTAAACTTAAGTAAATCTTTGTGAGGAGGCAGCTGCTACTTATGGGCCGGGAGGGGCCACACCTGTTTTCTTTCTTGCAGTCACGTGATCAGCAAGGAGGTAATCCCAAGCGGAAGGAGTGCCTGGAATGGATTCCCAGAAAATAACAATTCTACAGGTGAGTACCTCACAGAATTGTGTTTTTAAGGTGCAAAACCATAGACATACTAGAGAATGGAGAGAGCCAGTCAAATGAGCAAGCAATTGATAAGGTAAACTACTCATAGGGGTCCTAGTAGCATCTGGTACCAGGAAAAAACTGTCCCAACGCCAATCTTTCTGCCATTTTCAGATCCTGAGAAGAGTAGGGCAGATTAACTCTTTCCCATAATCACCTGTGTCCCACTGAGACTTCCACACCCAAGTGGGGGCCTTGTGATTCTATACCTGTGGCTTGGAGAAAAAGAAGAGGGCATTAGACAACCAAGTCCAATAACTGGTAGCAGTGGAGGACAAGGCATCTGTAAAATCAGGGTTTACAGGTTCAGCTCTTGATTTCGCCTCTGAAAAAAGTGGGCGTGGCTTTTGGATCTGTGATGCTGCATAATAATCAGCAATGTGATGAATCTGGAGGAGGGGGGGGACCAGCAATTCTGTCCCGCTCTGCTGAGCTGATTGGGGGATGGGTTAAAGAAGAGAATGTCATTGGCTGAACCTGTAACACGCGATATCTTGGCCATTTTTGTTTCAATCTAATCTTTTTTTATTAGTTTGCAGCCTCGTTCTGCTTTGGCCAAACAGTCTTCACCCAACCGGACGCATGGTAAACCTGTTGGAAATGATCAGGTCAGTATTTATTTTCCTGAATACAAAATATCTAACAGTTAAACTTATTTTGAAGTAATGCTTACAAATCTTGCTTGCGATGGGAGAAATACTGTACCCTCTAAAAGCAATGCCTTTGTAAAAAGGTGACCATGCATTGCAGAAGCTGGCGAGACCACATGTAAAACAAAAAAGAAAATATAGCTAATGATATCTGCTTTTTTTTTGGTTGACCGTCAGAAATAAAATTAAAATGTTTCTACAGAAACCATCACTAAGAGACAAGTTCTCATATCAAGAAGCTGGTAGACTTCCCAAAATTGATGCATCCAGGTATTTTTGTTTTTCTTTAATAAATATTAAGGCAGATACTGAAAAATACATACTTATATGTACTAATGTGGCTATAATGGTTTATTTAATTTTATATTTTTGCATATGTCAAAACCTTTTATTTCAGGTTTAGTAAATCTATGTGTAGGAGGTGTAACAGCAGTTCAGTGGATTTTACGATCTCATGTAAAAAGGATGGCACTTTTTAGTTTTAAATATTGCAATTTAAGACCATCAAAAGCAGCACCACCCTTTTCTACTCACAAAAATACTGTACATTCATACATAATAAATAGCAGAAGATAGGACAAAACTAACTCTTAATAGCATGTGCCCTTTCTCCTGCTATTACATAGCACAGGAGGCCTGGTTAGCCTGGCATGACAGAGCCCCCTAGAGGGTGGTCTGGAAACAGTCTGGGATCTTGGGAACTGATCTAGAGGGTGTGGCATGGGAGGCCAGGATGCTGAAGGGAGAATGGTGCTTTTTGGCTGCTACCCCACTCTTACATAGCATATATTTAATATGACCATCTGAATTAGAACTGGGAGGATTTCTTTACTGCGATCTATAATCCCATGGTTTCATCATCAAAGTGTTCTACTTTCCCGTAGTGTTCTGTACTTAGGTCTTCATAAAGGCCTTTGGAATTGCTCCTTGATGATCAGTAAGTAATTTTCGGCACATTAACCTTAAAGAGAAACTTCGGAAGCCTGGGAGTCTAAAACACCTTGGGGCATCCTGAATTGGGATTGCCCTGCTGTGTGAAATGCCCTGGATCCACCAATCCACTCACCTTCTCCTGGAGCCACAACTAGAAATTTAGTGGGGGATGCAGCCAGCAGCGCACTGGACTCTGCTCAGCTGAGGCTTCTTAACTGCAGACTGAGCCAAGTGAAATCAAGCCGATTGGCTGAGTGGGCCCCTCAGCCAATCCGCAAGGTCGGTTTGGCTGAGCTGGCACCATAGGAATGACAGAAGGGTGAGTTTTTCTGGTTACCTAGGGGGATACGCACAGTGGGGCATCCCAATTCAGGATACCTCCTCTAACGGAGAGAAACAATAGATCGGAAAGTGAAATTTCTTTGTGGTGTTCCTCTTTAATGGCAAAAGCAGCAACATTTCAGTTTAAATAGCTGGGACCTGATGTTGTTTATGAAAATTTTAGGGCGCAACCTCTGAGTACAATTGAAGAATTAACGCCACATGCAGTTTCCACACTTCCATGGACATAGCAAAGGTGATGGCCAAACCCATATCACTTTAAAGTGGCTGTAAGATGGCCCCTTAGTTTTAAAGTTTATTCAATGGATCTAACAATCAAAAATATGACTGCTTTACCATACAAAGCATGCTATTTGTTCAGTTGGGGTTTAGAGGCCGTTAAAAAAAAATTCTAGTGAAAACTTAGCTTTGTTTCAACAAAGGTCAATAGAACAGGAAACTTTAGCCCTTTGGAAGACAGAGGAGAACAGATGTTCTACCTACACATCTTTCAGATCACTGTGGTGAGTTGAGCAGAAATGTACCCTACCTTACCTTACCATAAAAATATATCCTAAATTATACAAGTAGGGTTGGAAACCTGTTAAGATTTGTGCAGGTCTGGTTGTCTCAGATGTCAGATGCCTTGGTGGTGGTACAAAATAGCTTTGTTTCCCCTTTTTTTCTCCTTCAAACGTCATGCAGTTTGCATCTCAGACGACCACCTTGTTAAATGTAGTCAGGCACTTGCAACAGCTGGTGGAGATAGTATACGTATGGCACAGGAGCATGGTTATGGGTTTTATTCCAACTTGTGTGTAGTGCCCTATGCTTCTAACCCTAGACTTGATGTGTTGAAGTTATCAACATACAGATACATTTCAAATCTCTCACATCTGTGTTGGCCTCCATAACTGTACATAGCAGTAAGTGTTTTTGGCCACAGTTGATATCAAGGAGGATTACCTCTTTGTTTCAATCTGTAATCTGTACACCAAAAATCCTGATTTCTGCAGTAAGGGATCAACATTTTCGGTTTGTGGCCCTGGAATTTGACCTGGCAATGGCATCGTAGGTGCAGTTTTGGCGGTCCTAAAGAAAACAAGGTAAACCAACCCAAAGGGTATAATCTCATAAATCACTCTTCTCAGTTTGTGGCTTCTCCTCGGCAGGAACGGGTGTCTACCTATACATATGTGGAACCGTTGTAATCAGGAGGACTGGGGCTTTTACACGCAATATGGTTTTCTTGAAAGGCTTACATCATTGACAGACTTTAAAAATCTTTTTTTGCATTTAACCCTTTGTGAACTGGTGAGGGATCCATGAGACGCCTCAAAAGGCTAGTGGGTGACTTGTCATTAACCCCCAAAGCCCGAGGGGGGGGGGGAAGGAGAGTGTGGGGCCATTTAGGTTGTGCGGCCTTGTAGCCTTGTTTTTAACCCTTAAAATTCTCAAAAAAATGGTATGGGTATAAAAGGCTTCAGCAGGAGAACTAGAAGCCAGAGTGTTCAGCGTGGGACACAATGCTTGGGATGGATGGAAGGTAAGTATTAAAAAAAAAAAAATTAAATTACATTTTTTTTTGTACCTGTGTGCGTTTTTTTTCCTTTCTTTTACAGTCAACCCTTTGTGAATTAGTAAAGGATCCATGAGGCCCTGATACCAGTTCACAAGGCTCAGGGTCTGGCAAGTCACCTGCGGCTAGCGGGTAACTTGCCATTAACCCCCAGCATTACCTGCCTCCCCTAAGCCCATGGGGGGGGGAGGAGAACTCGGGGGCTGTGAAACCGACGGGGGCACCACCACAAAGTAAAGCAGCATCTGGCCCAACAGACGCATTAGTTGACGGTTCTTTGGGTGAGGGCAGGCCAAGAGAGCCTGAACCCTAGCCTGAACTGAGAGTCTCTTTTGTTCCGGAAGAAATACTTTGGTCTGAATTGTGTCTAACGTCATTCCCAGGAAAGAGATAACTCTTGAGGGCATTATATGCGACTTTGAATAGTTGACTATCCAGCCAAACTCAATAAGACCGCGTCTGTATCTTTCCGAGCCTCTTGGAAGGATGGGGCCTTGATCAACAGATCATCTAAGTGAGGGATTATCTATATTCCCTGGTTTTTGTATAAAACTAAAAAAAAAATGTTTTTTTTTAATCTTTACGTATAAAGAAAACACCGAAAAAATTACAAACAAGACATTTCATCTTAAAGGCCAGCCTCTGCTGAAAAAATATACATAATTTCCTGGAAATCCCTGCAAAAATCACAGTTAAACATAAATAGGGTAAAATGGTGAAAAAGTGGCTGGCAACGGGGTGACACAATCTCCTAGGTACACTGCCACTGAAAGGCTTAAAACAGCCTTCTTGGGGAAATGGACCCAGGTATGACAGCAGTGTTTGCCAGGTCTTGAAGGACATTTCTAATGTATTTTAGGAGTGATGATATCAGCAGAAGAGGCAATACCATATGCAAAATTGCACACCAGGCCCTGCAATTGCATATACTGACCAAATAAACAGATATCCCCGGTCTCTGAACAAGGTCTTCCAGTTTACACCTCATGCGCATTCTGAGGTGGTGACTTCAGGCAAAGCAGATCTTCCAGGGCCACACCTCCCTCTTGATCTATTGAAGGGCCGTATGACCTTCCACTGGATTGGGGGGGGGGGGTTGTGGTAGTAACAGAGTTTTTGTTTTTAGTTGGTATATGACTTTCCTCCACTTCTTGAAGAAGGGCCTAGTACACAGAGGTGGTCAATCTAATAGTGGACATTGACATCTAGATCTGCTGTCTCGGGGCTCCTCCAATTGACAGTCGCTGTTGAAGCCATAATGTTAAAGCCTTTCTCCATCAATCATTCACACCATCTTACACACAAACAAAGCTTCTGCTACCAAGGTTTACCATAAGCATCCAAATAAATAAGAGCATAGGGTTCTTACATTGAGAGCCCATTGCATTCCTGGTGGGCAGTAAGGTTAAACAGTGGAAATTCTGTGAGGCTCTCATCTCCTCTGTCATTTTCCGGATGCCTCTAGCCCTTAATTCCTTGTTCTGGATCTTTAGTTAGAATGCCATTACCCTTTTCCCACAACACAGGCCTCCCTTGAAGCCTGGAATTAATTTAATGCTTTAGGCATTGCAACTTCCTTTCTTTTAACCCTTTTGCTGCCAGCCTACCTGAAGATTTTGTCACCTTCTTTATCATTTTTCAATATTTTTTGCTATACAACTGTGATTTTTGAAGGGACTTCCAGGACTTTTCCATGAACATTATATATTGTTTTTTCAGTAGAGGCTGTGGGCTTTAACGTGAAATGTCTTGTTTGGCATTGTTTTAGTGTATTCTCAATATTTTTGGTGAAATATGTGCAAAAAAATATACAATTTGTAGTGTTTTTTGTAATACAAAATGTAAGTTTTCCAATAAAACCATATTTTGTGTAAAAGCCCCATTTCTCCCGGTTACAACGGTAGCACATATGTATTTGTAGACACCCTTTTCCTGCCCAGAAGACTATCTCAAACTGAAACGGTGCTTTAGGAGATTTTGAGATAAAATACAACTGCTATGCGCACCTTGCGGGTTTTCAAGAGAAACAACCCTTTACATTTGAAATACCCCCTACAAACTATATATTCTCTAGAAGTACACACATTACGCTTTCTAGGAGTACCAGGCTTGTTGATGTGGATGCAGTTTTCTGGAAGTAATCCCTCAATTATTTGGTTGAACAGGGTTTCCCTAAAAAAAATGAATAAAAAATCAGAATCAAAGCCACATTTTCCAGAAAAAAAAAATGCAAACAAGAAAAAAACAAGTTAAATCTGAAAACTCAAAGGTTCCCCGAACAGAACATTATGCATAGGTATTATCACCTGAACCCTCGTTCGATCCGGCTGGATCTCCTCTTCACCCTGAGGGGTCTGATCCTCCGTTGGGGCTCCTCCGGCTGCAGAGGAGTGCCCGAAATAGGGCCCCCCTGTTTGAGCTTCTGCCGGAATTTCCTGTAAAGATAAAAATGACATTTACTCTCCTGCGGCTGCGATCGCTCCCGCTGGCTCTCCTCTCTCCGGCTCTTCTGACTTCAGGAGAGAGCCTAACAGCCCTCCTCCCTCAGCTTCTCCGATGGCCACCATCTTTACTGCTAGCCACTCCCCTTCGGGGCGGGGCGGATTACGTCACCGGCGGGCATCATCCCTGCTCCAGGCCTTTCAGCTCTCAGATGCCGGTAATCAGTGGGCAGAGCAGGATGGATCACCTGCCTCCCCCCCCTCCTCTGTCCATCGACCACCACATCTGTCATCGGATTGGTGAGGGACACAGGAGCTGATGATCAGAGGGGAGTAAAGATTTTTTTTTTTTAATAAAGTCATTTTTACTGTGTGTTGTGTTTTTTGTTTTTTTATTACTGTTAACCCTTTGTGAGACCCCTATACCAGTTCACAAGGCTCGGGGGCTGGCAAGTCACCTGTAGTTAGCGGGTGACTTGCCATTAACCCACAGCACCCCCATTACCTGGGGGGGGTCAGAAGAGCCCGTGGCCATAGGCTATGCCGGCTTGTAGCCTGCAGGGCCAGGGACCACCAAAGCTGGTCCCGGGCTAGTTATCCTGGGTAGGGGGGACCTCACACCATTTTTGGGGGGGATTTTTAACCCGCAACATTCACTGTGGTTTTTTTTCTACATTTTTTACATTTAACCCTTTGTGAACTGGTAAGGGATCTATGAGACCCCTATACCAGTTCACAAGGCTTTGAGTCTGGCAAGTCACCTGCAGCTAGTGGATGACCCCCAGCCCCCCATTACCTGCCTTCCCAAAGCCCCGGGGGGGAAGAAGAGCCCATGGCTATTGGGCTTTGGGGCTTGTAGCTGGTAGAGCGGGGGGCCACCAAAGTTGGTTTTACCTTGTTTTTTCTTGTTTGCATGTGGTTTTTTTTAGGAAAATTTTATTCTGCTTTTGTATCCTTTTTTTAGGGAAACCCTGTGCAACCAAAGAATTCATTGAGGGATTACTTCTAGAAAACTGCACCCATGTCAACAAGCCTGGTACACCTAGAAAGCTTGAGGTGTGTACTTCCAGATAATTTATAGTTTGTGGGGATTATTTCAAATGTAAATGGGTTGTTTTTCTTGCAAAACTGCAAGGTGCGCATAGCTCCCAGCACAGTTGTATTTTATCTGAAAATCTCCTAAAGTGTTGTTTTAGTTTGGGGAAGTCTCCTAGGCAGGAAAGGGAGTCTACCAATACATATGTGATACCACTGTAAACCAGGAGAAATTGGGATTTCGCATACAATAAGATTTTATTGACACACCTACATTTTTTATTACCAAAAAGCACTACAAATTGTAAAAAAAATTTTTTTTTATTTTTTTGCACATATTTCACCCAAACATATTGAGAATACACCTAAAAATGATCAACAAGACTTTTGTCTTGTTAAAGCCCAGACTTTGCTGAAAAAAGGGTTAAATCTATGGTTTTATTGCCTCTGTTCATGTTATCCTAATATTAATAATCGAAGTTGGCAGCTTTCTCTATTTATGCTTTCATGGGTTCGTGGTTAGTGGGTTTTAAATCAGACTAGAAGGTGGTCAAGACTCTTGTTTCAAGTGACTTCCCATTCCACGGGCGGTAGACATGTTTTTGCTTGAAGCTATTGACTGAAACATGGTTTTTTCTTGTTTCTCATGGTTGAAACACTGTGAGTATATGCGATTGTTTGGAACATTGCTGCCATCTAATGGCAACATGTTAAAATCACTGATCTTGTTTATGAATTGCTGTTGATACGTTTGATTAATAATACTGACTATTTTGCACTTGATTGATTATTTTTATTCAAATCTCCTAACTCAAAGCATAAGTACACTTCTCCAAACACCAGTATATAAAATTACTTATATTTATTGAGAACAAAAACAATTACAGGTAGACCGTTAAAAACATATTCCAGCAGAGTCTATAATACATGATTCTGGGGCATCCCACAAAAAAAATCAAATAATCAAAACACCACGATGATCATATATACATTCTTAAGTGCATGTTCAACTGCTAAAGTTCATGACCTGTGCAATATAATATTACACTCATTATTAAATACTCCAGTAATCAAAAACAATGTTATGCTTAGTGGGAATGTCCCATTAAAGTTTAAGTGCAATTTCAAGCATGTGTCAACAAAGCAATAGTAAGTGAAGCCAAAGAAAAAAATATATACTGCCCTGTTAATGCTGGAAACCCAATGCATTAACATGACAGTATATTAATTTATTTGACTTACTATTGCTTTGCTGATGCATGCTTTATATTGCACTTGCACTTCAGTGGGACATTCACACTCCCAGGTGGGAGGAAAACTGGAGAGATTGAGTTTACCTCTGCCTCTAGGCCCTGCTTGCTGTCCGACCAGTACTCTGCATGAGGGGCATCCCAGTTGCTGGTGGACAACCTCTGTACATGTCTCAACCATCACAGACAAGCTCATCTCGAACACTGACATAACATACTGGGGTAGATAACTTACTGAGCAGCCCTTATGTATTGTGTAATGCTGTTAGCAACCATGCACCATGTCTGTACACCAAGTTCTATAGAAAGATACAAGTGAGCCTTACACACACATAATGCTGCTGATATGGCCACTGCTAATGTGAGGGAGCTCACTGATGCTTACACATACTCAGCAGAAGTGAACAAGGCTCACTTCTCTCTTCTTGTACATGTCTTTGTGTACATACTTGGTTTTGCTATGCTATGCAGCAACAAACTGAAGGTAGTGCCAACTGCCTCTTAACATAGGAAAAAAATAAAAAAATGCTAGATAAGCTCCATGCCTTGAGGATATCCTTTTGGCACGCAATAATATACACTTTCAAAAAAGCCATTGAAAGTGCGCCAAAGTCCCTGCCCGGCAAAACTAATAAATGATACTGCTTTACAGTCCTCACAGCTGATTTGGCCGATACTGGTAGTTTGAAACTTGCCGGCATCGGCAATCTTATTCCCGCCATCGTGGAGCCGAGCGGCCTTGCCTTCTATTAAAATGATTGGAGCGGATGTGACCAGTCACCTTGATTGATGCGAGAAGGCAGCAATGTTACCAGGGGCTATGGTCATGAGCGGGGATGGTGTAGTCTGGAGTGCCATCAGAGGTAAGTTTCAAACTCCCAAAATAGGGTCTAACAGCTTAGTGGCGAGTATGTATTTTTATTAAATTTGCCGGGTCCCCTTTAAAGCGGACCTTCACCCTGAATAAGAGTCTATCTTATATGTTTCCTACAACCTGTACATACAAATTGCTCACATAAAAAATCATCCTACCTGCATCTACTGCATGTTATGAGCCTTTAAATATCCAAGATGGCGGCTCATGGAACATCAGGCAGCCTACAAACAGGAAGTGCCTTCTGACTGTGCTGCTCTGCATTCTGGGACTGCTGACCTTTTCCTGACCCCAGCTCTGCTCTGTCTGAGCAAAGCACAGCTATAACCCCCCCTGTACTTTATCCCACTCTCCTCTCCTCAGTAAGTGTGATGCTTCTGAGTCAAGATGGAGGCGCCCGTATCCTAAAGTCCTTAACAGAGTTGCAGCCCAGTGGGGGAAAGAGTAATAAGTAAGTGACTAAAAACTTAAAATATATTAATTTTAGATGCTGGGGGAATAGTTTTTTAAGGGTTTGGGTTTTTCAATAAATCGTGGTGAAGGTCTGGTTTAAGTCCGTGATTGCGTTTTCAGGTAATAGATTGATGACGTCAAATAAGGAAAATTCTGGGCAAAAAACAATTGGGTCTTACGATGTCTAGGATCTACCATCTGCCTTGACAGTACTTCAGTATATAGCATTTTTGCCATTGCATCTTCTTCGCTTAATTTTTATCCTGTTTCCTTTTGATTTAAGGATTCAATCACCATGCAAAACACCCAAACTTACAGAACCCACCATTTCAGCAAGAGACCTGGAACTGCAGGTGTGTTGCATATGTTACTTATTAGGGCAATTAAATTGATTTATTGTATAATTTTACTTTTAGCAGAGGTTATGTGTAATACAAGCTGAAACTTGCTCAAACTTGCATCTATGCCCTCAATTTGCCCATCTACTCCTGACATGTTCTTTATGAGCACAGCTGCCTTCTCCTCTCACCATGAAAAGTAGTAATTTCTTATAGTCTTAGTATACAGTACGTCCTGCTCCAGATAGATTACTTACATTTGGGTATTACTCCGCCAGATGGCGCTGGACTGCAGAGACATCGAAAATAGGCTCCTCCCGGCCCCTCAAATACCCAGGGACCTCCCACAATCCCCAGATCTTCTCTGCAGTCTGGACTGCGAAGGACAAGAAGATGGCTCTCTCTTCTCGCAGGTGAGCGGGGCTATTAACCTGCGGCCCTGTAGGACTATTCCCACCCGTTCCATTATTAATGTGCCTCCCAGCCTTGGCTGCGCTGGTCGGGTGATGGTAGGCAGCACCGCTGTCAGGTGCTTAGGAGCGCTGCTCCACCGCAATCCCCCACCAAAGGGTAGGCGGTATAGGCATATGGTGAGCCTCTATGGGATGGCCCTCTGACACTATTGCCCCTTGCCCCTATCTATCGGTGGGCCCTATATTAAGAGGCCGCTCTCCTCCCTCGCTCTCCTTGTAGCCCGCGGGGGGGGGGGTGTATATGTGTATTGCCTTGTGTTTCACTACATTTTTTATTATGCTTAGCCTCACTCACCGCGCTGACTTGTTTGCACCTATTGTGTTTTTAAAATTGCTGCCGCGCGCGCTTCCACTGTGTTCTGCGCTTGGCGGCGGCGTTGCCTCGGGCGCTGGTGCGCCGTCATTGGCTGCTTGTCACGTGTATGGCTTCATGCTCTTCGGGGGGGCCGTGCCTGCTTTTGGCGCGTTCCGCATCACTGTCCCTGCGGCCCGCCCCTCGAGGTATACCCGACGCCATTTTATTCCTAGTATGTCACACCCCCCACTTCCCGATATTCATGACACTTGGGGACCCGGCCTGTAGAGGGCGATCTTGCAGAGATGACATGGAAAAAAGGAGCCCCTCCTGGTCCATAAGTACTGGGTTCCTCCCACTATTCCTCAGTCTTTTCGTCTCTGCAGTCGGCGAAGCATTCAGAAGATGACTCTCCTTCAAGCTGCAGGTAGCCGGGTTTGCCCCGGCCCTTTTTTTTTCTCTTTCTGTCTGAAACTCTTTAAGCCTGTTTGGTTATATTGTATGCCTCCCAGCCCTGGCTGTGTGGTTCAGGCAAAGGTAGATACATACACCTTCTGGTGTATACAGGAGTATTACTCCTCCGTGAGACCCAAATGTGGGTAGGCGGCTTCCGGGTTGGTGATCCCGGCATGGGATGCCCCTGTCCCTTTATAATGCCCTTGTGCCTTATGAGTGCATTTCTATCCTCTCCCCTTAGTCTCCTTTAACCCTGCTGGGTAAAAAGGAGGGGGGAAGGGGGGCGTTATCTGGGCTTATTTGTCACCATGCACACCAAAGGAAAAAAAAAAAGGAAAAAAAGAAGAGAGATGTAAAATAGGTCTTTATTTCTTATTTTTATTATGTATGTGTTACTATACTATTTAATAGGAAATGTTTTATTTAGATATTCTAAGCATACAGCACGTCCTGCTCCAGAATAGTAATAACATGGGTAATCCTCCGCCTCGGGCGCCGTGCACTGCAGACATGTAGAAAACAAGCTCCTCCCGGCCCTACATATACCGAAGGACCTCCCACAAATCCCCAGATTTCTCTGCAGTGCTGAACTGCGAAGACATGAAGTATCACGCTCTCGCAGGCGAGCGGGGCTTTACAGCCCGAGGCCCTGCGGGACTATTTCCACCCGTCCTCTTCGGAAGAATATGCCTCCCAGCCTGGGCTGCGTGGGTCTGGTGAAGGTAGGCAGCACCTGGTGTGCTGAACGGAGCCACGCTCCACCACAATCCCCTTCCATAGGGTAGGCGGTTAGGCCGATGGTGAGCCTCCAGTGGATGCCCCTCCCGCATTCTTGCCCGTGCCCTTCACAGACTTAGTCCATGGACGCTGTCCGCTTCTCCCTCGCTTCCTCCCGTATATTGGGGGAAAAGAAAGGGGGGGGTATGTGTGGCAGTCCTAGTGTTAAGTATCACGTTAAGGCCTTTGGTTTTTATTTTTATTGGGTGTCAGTGTCGCTCTTCTGCTATACAGTTGCGAGCCGTTTGTCTTTCATTAACAACTGCCTAGACGGCAGCATCATTTCCAGCGTGTCAGCATCTTTATGCATACGCCTTCTATCAAACAGTGCTACTCATTTCTGTTGGTTAGAGGTTCGCGCTCTTTGGGGGAGGCGGAGACTCGGCATGACGCGCTCCGCGTCACAGCCTGGCCTGGCTCACCCCTCGAGGTTCGCTTGGCGCCATTTTAGGACAATCTTCGCGCGCGCGCGTGGTGCGGTCCGCCTTCTCCCTTGGTCATGTAAGTGCCCTCCGGGGCGGTATGGTTCTATGTCTGTTCGGCTGCGCATGGCACTGACTCCACCCCTCTTGTCCCATTATGTCTTTCAGACGCCAGGACTTCGGTGGCTTCTCCCGGCCTAACATATATTACAGCGGGTCCACATAACAAATTCTCCCACCTCCTAGCGGGTCTTGGGGCATCCAGGGTTGCCTATTGCGTAAATCCCTGCGGGCATACTGCTCTGATAATCACCATATGGAGGCATCTCAGAATTTTGTAACCCGGGGTCCCTCCGGGACATGACCGGCTGTGTGCAGTGTGTGGTCAGCCCCAGGCTGAGGCTGACAGAGCACGGGTCTGCGGACCGTGTGCAGAACAGGCAGGTCTGCCGATGGCTGCACCCCCCTTCAATACACCCGTCTCTCCGGACCTAAATATCACTCCTGATGAGTCCCACTCGAGCGGGGATGACCTGCAATCCGTGCTGCCTACGGCGGAGCAGGTGCTTTCTGGATTGTCGGAGCGTATGGGCCCTGGTAAGAAGCGGTCCCTGACGCCTCCTGGCTCTCCGGTTCCTAACGATACCGATGACTCTGCTGATATGCAGGACCTTGATCCTTCTGAGGAAGGTGAGCTATTCTCATATTCGGGCTCCTCGAACGAGATGCCCGGGGGCTGTGATGATTCTGAGCCCAGTTCTTGGGGCCTGTGTGACACAGATGAAATTCTTATTAAGATTTTTGAGGTTTTGTCAATCTCCCCCCCCCCCCCCCCCCCCCCCCCCCGGGGAGAACCCCAAGCCTAAGAAGGAGAGTTTCCATACAGCGCCGCCGCGCTTGGAGTTCCTAGAACAGGATCATTTCCAGAATCTTATATCCCAAGAATGGGAATCGCCTAGTAAACTTAAAGGGGTCCCAGGGGTCTGGGATTGGAAGTACCCTTTCCCTCCTGATGTGGTTAATTTTTGCTCAGCACCTCTTTTGGTGGATGCACCGGTTATAGGGGTTACAAACCCCCCTTTCATGACGGCTCCTTTTTACCGTACCCTTCGGGATGCTGAGGACCGGCGCATTGACAGACTGGCTTCCCACGCCTTCTCGTGTGCTGGGACGGCTCTGCGCCCGGTCTGTGCCGCGGCCATCACTGCGGTGGCCGCCAGGACTCTTGTCAGAAAAGTACTAGATCACCGTCCTGAGGACCTCCCTTGGGGGGTGTTTAATGCGCTATCAGACTGTGATGCGTTTGTGAAGTTTATTCTATCAGCACTGGACGACACCATTAAGATGTGTGCTAGAACCTCTGCCCTTGTGGTAGCTATTCGCAGCCTGGTCTGGCTGCGACAGTGGGGTGCTGACGATGCTACAAAAAAGGCTCTCACTTGCCTTCCCTTCAGAGGACGGCGGTTATTTGGGGCTCGTTTGGACCTTTTTGGTAAAACGGGTAAAGCACCCTTGCGCAGAAGGCCGCTCCAGCCTCCCTGGAGCAGGGTCACCCCTCCACCTCCCTATGTTAGTGTCAAACGCGAACCTGAGGTGTGCTTCCAACTGTTCGGTGTGGATTTCCATCATGGGGTGGGCAGGCAGCGCCCTGGGCCCTCTGACAGGACTAAGTCCAAATCTGCTAAGACCTCCCAAGCATGAAGGGACGCCCTCGCCCTTCTGGGTGAGGTTACTGCTGCAGCAGCTGTCTCCCATCTAGGAATGTACCTCCTCCTTCTGGTGGTTCCAGGAGGTAGTTCCCCTGGACACAGGATAGCTTTTGCTGGGCGGTCCCTCTCAGTGGTTGTCAGGGTGCTTCTAGCCCCTGCTTTTCCTTCAGGAATTGGCGCAGGCCGTACTGGGCCTACAGAGTTTGGGCTTACTTACAGGTTGCCCTTAACAGTATGGGGCTATGGCCTCTATATTAACCTTCCTCCTTCCCTCAACAGTATGAGGCAGTCTGGGCCACGCTGGCCTATGGTAGGCCTGGCAATTCTACTCTCACAGGTAGTCCCTATACGACACCTCTGTCTTGGGACACAGGCGCCCTGTGCAAGGGGGGCTTCCGGCCTCCTGTGGAGTACTAGATCTTCTTAGTTCCCCTTGTGTCTGCTGGACACCAAGACCATTACTAGACGGTGTTGCAGGACCAACCCTGCGGATTGAGGCATTATTTGTGGCCTCTCTTTCGTTCCCAGGCTACTCGCCATGGCGCGAATGGGGGTGATGTCTTGCACATGCCTGGGGGGAGCGTCTGCATGAGGACCTACCGGGTCGTCTTTCCTTACTCCCCAGTCTCTACGTCAGGCCGAGTGGATTCGTCGGCCAGCGGTGTCCCCTGGGAGTTACAGGATGGGTGCTCAGTCACCTCAATCCCTCATGGTCCCTTATCCGCTATCCCCATTCCTGGGATTCGGTTCAGGCTTGAGCCTTCTTCTCTGGCAACAAGGGGACTCCCGGTTAAGGGGGCTCTGTCCCCCTTTACTGACATCTTACTTTCACCAGGTGGGATGGGCTGCTGGTTGGCCCGTTGGTGGCATATCTGATGATGTCCCTTATATACCGAGCCCTTGGGCTCTCCGGCACAGTAGGTTATTGAGCTTACATGGGGTTCCAGCACCCCTGGGCCTTGGTCTGTGCTCATTCCCCCTTGGTAAGGTGGTTCCTCTTGAGCTGGTCATATTCAAGGGCCCTGTCAGGGGCCACCCCCTTCCTTACTTGCATCTTCCTGTGAATGGTCACCTTGGGTACCAAGTCTCGCAGGTTGGCGGGGAAGGGAATTCTTCCACAACCCCCCGTGGTTCCTAGGTAGGGTCCATCTTACCTACTGGTTTTGTTGAAACGGTGTGCCTTCCGTTGACTCTCTACGGCCGGACTTCTCCTCTTTTAGGATCTGTCTATTTGGGGACTCTTGGCCTGTTGGATGACAAAGGCCTGTTTTATTATTGGTCTGGAGCTTGAAGCAGGATGCTCCCTCTGGAGGGTCCCTGATCCTGCTTTGGGCAGGGGTCTACGTCCCCTGCTTCTCAGCGGTATTTGCTCCAATGGATGCCTTTTAGCGGCAGGTTATGCTATCCTGGTGTCGCTCTGGGAGCCTACTAGTGTGGCTCTGTTGGGTCTCGCTTATACCATAGGGGCTCCGCCCTTGTTTTTGCTGTCTCAGAATATTCTGACTCTGGTCATGGGGGCTTAGTAAACTTATGCATAGACTTTCTATTTTATATGCCTTCTCTTCGTCACCCTACTTGTGGGGTTCTGCGCACGGTTGTGCTGATAGAGAGACCTGTGAGATTGATGGCCTGGGTGGCCTTGTGAACTGTGGTTAGCAGTTGTTCAGCTGAAGTCTGCGGACCTGTTCGCTCTCTCAGGAGTGCGGTTCTGCCCTGGTCAGGCCCCTTCTTTTCTTCGTCGTCCTAATATACGGACTCTAGTCTGGGGATTGACAGATGATTAATTCACCCCTTGGAGACGGGCCTTATCTTCTGGGTGACTCAGTATATGGGGGGCTAGGAGCAAGCTTCCTTAGCTTCCCCTTCCTCCGTCTTTTGGGGTTTTTATGGTATACCCATATTGGTTGGCTTGAGTCTTGGTCTCTTCCCTGTTAGACGTTCTCGGTTCCGAGGGTTTTAGAGTCATTACAGCATAGGTTGGGGTTGGCTCCCCATCTAGGGACTCAGGTTCAGGTTCTGTCCTGGCTGTCTTCCTGCAGGAGTCTGGTTCTGTCTTCCCTGTGGGCTTCTCTTGGGAGTTCTCTTGGGGATTGCTTAGCTGCATCTCCCAAGTAGTTCCATGGTCCCTGTTGGGATCAATTTTCATTTGTTTGTCCTGCGGATTTTTCCCTGGGGACTTATGCTGGATGCTTTCTGAGCTGCTTTGTAGTCCAAGTCGCTTTTCTGGGGGCTCCTGCCTCAGTCAGACGTGTGCCTGAGACGGTGGATCTGATTACTTAGCCTTGGCTCGATGTGTGTGTGTGTATATATATATATATATATATATATATATAGAAATATATATCTATAGGCACCCCATGCCGTGGGGGTATGCCTTCTTACGCCGGACCTCTGGTCCAAGTGGTTTTGGATCATTGTTTTAGTCTGTGATCATTGTTTTAGTCTGTTTAGTCTAACTACTGACCTTATTCTTAATAATGCTAATAGGAGGGTCTACATTCCCTCAACAGGTGTTGCAATTTCCCCCTGAGGGTTTCCTGTCCCTTAGGGGGACTGATGCCCTTGGAGTCTGCGGGCGCCTCCTTATGTATGCGCCTGATATCGCCTGTTTCCAGCGCCACTGCGTCCTTTGGATTAATCCTTCTTGGACTGCCAGAGTCAAAGTCAATGATTGCTCCTCTCCCACCTTCCACATCCGAAACGGGACCAGACAGGGTTGCCCACTGTCTCCTTTGATCTTCGCGCTCTCGTTGGAACCCTTCTTGCGGAAGGTTGATCTATGTGATGGTATCAGAGGTGTCCTGATAGGAGACAGAGAGCGAAAAGTAGCTGCGTACGCTGACGATATGCTCTTCTTTCTGCGTTCACCGAGAGTGACGGTCCCTAATCTGCTAAAAGAATTTGAGGTCTTCGGTCAGCTTTCAAACCTGAAAATTAACTATAGCAAATCTAGCGCCATGAATATATCACTACCAGAGATAGAGGCAAAAGCTCTTCAAAGCTTATTCCCATTCGGTTGGGAAGTGAAATGCCTTAAATACCTGGGGGTCCTGCTGCCGGTCAATCCCTCCAGTCTGTTGCAGCTAAATTTCATACCTTTGGAATCTAGGATTAGGAAAGATCTGGATAAATGGACCAACCTGAGACTCTCCTGGTTCGGGCGTATGGCGGTCCTAAAAATGAACGTGCTACCGCGGATTCTATATCTGTTGCAGTGCATACCCATCAAACTACCAGACTCCTTTTTCAACTCACTGTCGAGAGGCTTTCGATTTTTTGTATGGGCAGGCAGACCGCCCAGGATTAGACGCAACCTGCTTCTGCTCCCAAGAGATCAAGGGGGGTCGGGCATGCCATGCATGAAATCTTACTACCAAGCCGCCCATATTGGGAGGGTGGTGGACTGGCAGATTAATGGGGCACAGAAGGATTGGGTGAGAATTGAGGGAGAGGCTGCCACGGGAGGGGGCCTTGATTCGGTGTGCAACTTAAGGTGGTGTGATGTCCCGATGGAGGCCAGGTCTCATCCCTACGTGGGCGCCTCCTTATCTGTGTTACATCTCCTCTGCAAAGGGAAACCTGCTCTGACCTCGTTTCCTGGTCCTCTATCCCCAATCTTGGGCAACCCGGCCTTCCCACCGGGTAGACAGCCATCCAAGCTACACGAATGTGGGGGCCCCAGACCCCTGCGAGCTTTTCACCTCCAAAATAGAGGCATGTTCCGGGACAAACTGAGTATCCAAGAAGTAGTTGAGGCAGAGATCCCCTCCTTCACATATTTCCAACTAAGACACTTTTTCTTCTCTAGGGCCGTGAAAGACAGCTTGAGGAGAGAGTTGACAGAGTTTGAGAGGGTATGCCTGGGCCAAGGCCCCAAAGCGCATCTCTTGTCATGGGCCTATAGCCTGATCAGGAGTAAGGGGAAACGAGAAATTAGACCATGGGAAGCAAAGTGGGAGGCGGATATTGGTCGGCCCCTATGTGAAGATGACTGGAAGAACATATACAGGAACGCTCATAGAGGATTAATGAGTAGCTCGATGCAAGAAGCTAACTACAAATTGGTCACACGATGGTACCGCACCCCGGAGCTGTTACATTCAATTTTTCCAGCGGTTCCAAATGTCTGTTGGAGATGCGGAGCGTCGGGTGCCTCGATGGTCCACATCTGGTGGTCCTGCCCCGGGATACGTGACTATTGGGAGCAGGTGAGAGACATCTGTACCGAGGTCTTGGGCGAACCTATGGACTGGAGTCCCGAGAGTGTCCTTCTGGGGTGGTCACCAGATGGCAGGGGCATAGCGGGGGGTGCTCCCTTGGGAAGACACCTTCTAAACGCTGCTAAAGTTCTGATTCCAAGGAATTGGAGATCCCAGAAACCGCCCTCAGCTAAGGATTGGTTCAGGCAGATAAACCATGTTGAAGTAATGGAGGAAATCTGCCACGCCAAACAAGATAGGATGGCCGCATACCTAAATATTTGGACAATCTGGGATGTCTTTAAGGACTCCGCTACCTATAAGCGGGTGTGGGAGCCTTGATGGAAATAGGTTGCTCCAGCGACGACCTACAAAACAATGTCCGGGAGCACTGGGTCCCGTCTTGGAAAAATTTCAGAGCAAGAGGTGCACTTACCTTCCTAACATGAACTGGGACAGGTGGATGGGCGCTAGCCTCTTCCCCCGCCCCCACCTGCCCACCACCCTCCTCTCCTATCTACCTATCTAGGTCTTCCCTCTCCTCTCTCCCCCCTACTCCTTTTTCTTCCCCCTTTCATGCCCTCTTTTTTGTCGGTTGGTCTATGTTAAATGTCAGTCAGGTGATTTTCATCCTCGTGTCCAGACCTCAGCTCTTTGACTATATGCACTGGGGCAGTGAACAGTCTTTGGCCCATGTGGGTTTGGCTAGGGGGTGGCTCTGGGTGCCCAGTCCTGGGATACAGGCGCTGGGAAGGCCTGAAGAGCGACTCGATTGTTTGAACAGGGGTGCTGTGGAGTGGGACTGAGATACTGGGTCGGCCCCCTCCCCGTTAATATGGCCGCGGCCCCTCGGTTCCCGGGGGTGGAGCCCCTGGAGTACTCCTGCCTGTCCATCTCCTCACATTTGTTTTAGGATTACTTTCTGCACTTTGTATTTTGCAATGTAAACAAATGATGTTATACAGTCTTGATGCCATGTGATACCTGGACAATCTATTTTTGTTCCATGTCTCTGTATTGTATTGTACTGAAAACCTTTAATAAAGATGAGTATGTTTAATCCTTCTTGGACGTCTCCTGGTCCTGAGTAAAAGCCCTTGGCTTCGTGCTAGTTAGGGGTCAGTATTCCCGCCTTTGGTCGGGTGACCAGTTCTCTTTTCCCTTAGGGGGTGTTACAAGTTTTCCACGAGGCTTCTGTTGCCTGTGGGCTGGTTGGGTTGTTACACTGGACTATTCCTTTTTAGGGGGCAGAATCTCCCCTTTTTCATTTTGTTCCGTTATATAGGTGCTTGGGTACCTCTGGCCCTTCAGCACCAGGTTTCTTCTGTTGAATAAGTTACTAAACTGATTGCTTGTCTCTGTTCATACCTTTCAAAGGTCTTGTTATGAGATTGACGTTAGAGCCTCTGCTCATGTCATGCCTGTTGCAAGTTTTACAGGTGACAGCGCCTTTACTGTCCGCTGTGCCTTGTTTTTTTGGGGGGGGATCCCGGATCCCACCCTACTTTACGGACACTGCTATTGGATGTCCCACATGTTATTACTATTCTGGAGCAGGACGTGCTGTATGCTTAGAATAATACAACTCTGTGAAGTACTCACCTGTAGAGTTGATATTATACGCATGCAGCACGTCCTGCTCCACCCCACCCTGGTTTCACTTGTTCTGGATCCCCTGTATGGTGATTGTTATCAATTGATATTATTGCCAGTTTCTGGGTGGTTTGTTCCTCCCGGCTTCTCTTCTCACTGCTTTTCAATGCTGGGGATTTGTGGGAGGTCCTTCGGTATATGCAGGGCCGGGAGGAGCTTGTTTTCTACATGTCTGCAGTGCACGGCGCCCGAGGCGGAGGATTACCCACATGTTATTACTATTCTGGAGCAGGACGTGCGTATATCATCAACTCTACAGGTGAGTACTTCACAGAGTTGTATTTTTCCTATCTCTGTCTAGGCAGCATTTTTTGCTTACCTATTAAAGCTCTTTGTTTTCTGGCTGTGTTCAGATTTGAATTTTCCCTCCATTTTTGGCCATGTGATCCTGGAAGTGGGCGGGGCTTAGGCATGCTTTTATTCAGAGAGCACCTGTATGCTCTGTTTGACTTCCTGTTTCCTGCTTCCATGTGGCCTTACCTCATGATGTGAGCTTATTGCATGGGCTGTGAGTACCCTTTATTTATATTATGTGCATTTGGTGACTGTTTTTTTAGTTTTCTCTGTAGGTAGAAACTCCTTATTTAAAAAGGGGTTTCTCCTGGTCCTTATATTAAAAAAAAAAAAAGCCCTTAAGCCTTATTTGGGGGTCCATTTGTGTTCCAATCCTCCCACTTGGGACTATTTAAAGGGGCATCCCGGATAGCAATTGCGTAAATCCCATATATACTTGGCGACTATAATCAATTATAGTATAATACTAAACACCATATGGAGGCATCCCAGGATAACAGACATGCAATTCCCTCTGCACAGACTCGGCAATGTTTTGGATGTGGGGCATCCCTTGTTGGGGATAACGCAATTCTTTGCATCCCTTTTGCACAATTAACTATTATGCAGCAACCTGAGGCCCAGGCTTCAGGGCCTGCGGCAAATGCCTCATGTCCTACTCCGCCATGTCTTGTCCGTGCCCCCAATGATATTGTCATGGGTGGTCAGTCGCATGCTGATTTATGTGCCAGATTGGCTCATCTTGAAAGATTAATGTCTACCTCTGTGCCTAAGAAGGCCTCAGCTAAAAGAAAGCACTTGACTCATGCTGCTCCGGCAAGGGAGTCAGACAATTGTGAATTGCTTGATTGGTCTGATCCTTCTCAGTTAGAAGAAGGAGAATTATTATGAGGAATCAGATGTTTCTGATGAACAGCAATTTGTTGGTACTGAGATTGAGCAGGGTGAAGCAAGTGTTGTGGATACCCCAAAAGCTCTAGTTATTTGAGGTTTTGATTATTACTCCTCCTGAAGTAGTCCCTCCTCAAAAAGGGGAATTCTTTGGAGTCTCTAGACCTCGTTTAGAATTTCCAAATCAAAAGCATTTTGATGAAATTATTCTTAAAGAATGAGAGAAGCCTGCGCGGCTTCCTGGCATTCCCTTGGGCTGGGACAAGATATATCCCTTCCCAGCTGATACTGTTAAGCGTTGGTCATCACCACCTGTGTCCACCGCTCTGGGCATGTGTACACTCACTGCACGGATGGGTTAAATGCGAAGGACAAATTCCTATGTGTGCGCAACCATACAATGGCCATTTATGCATTAATATTTAATTAATTTATAGAGAGACTGGATTTTTAAAAGATACTCTGCTCATGGGTGGATGCCCCTGTGCTTAATTTATCCAATTCTTCTGTGTTGCATTCTCCTGACTCCACTACACTTAAAGATGGAGAGGATAAGCGTATTGATCAAATGGCGTGCCACGCTTTTTCCAGTGTGGGCTCGGCCTTGCTGCCTGTTGGTGCTTCGGCACTCATGACAGTGGCTATTGGGTCTGTTGTGAGAGACCTAATGAATTACTCAGGGCTTGATCCGGCTTCTGATGAGTACGCCGCTTTTAAGCGATGTGAGATGTTTGCATCTTTTGTACTTTCTGCCTTAGATGTTACTCTGCTCATGTGCAGCAGAACCTCTGCCTTGTTAGTCACCATCCCGCGGTCAGTATGGTTGCGGCAGTGGGCAGCTGATATTGTAGCTAAGAAATCGTTTACAGCGCTCCCTTTTGTGGGGTTGCGCCTCTTTGGAGAAAGAATTGTATTCTGTCACTAAAGGAGGTAAATTACCTCAGCGTAAGAAACGTTGTTCCTTTCGTGGAATGGCCTCTTCCTTTCGGGGGTCTAGATCCGGTAGAGGATCGGCCTTTTCAGCCCCTAGAGGGAATGCATAGAATAGAGGAAAGGGACGTGGCCGTCCAAGTCAGAATTGGGGGTCCAAAACCAAATCTGCCACTAAGCCTGCTCAACAATGAGGGGACGCCCTCACCCTTATGGGTGGAGGGACAGCTGCGGTTCTTCTTCCAGGTCTGGGTTCAGGAGGTATCAGACAATTGGGTTCTGGAAGTAGTCTCTTCCGGTTACAAACTGGAATTCGAGTCCCGGCCCCCTCCCAGATTTTTCATGTCCCGGATGCCGTCAGATCCGGCGAATTGCGCAGGGACTGCGGGCAGCAGTAACGAATCTGTTAAACATGGCTGTTATCAGCCTAGTGCCTCCAGCGGAAAGGGGTTTGAGGTTTTACTCCAACCTATTCACGGTACCCAAAAAGGACGGCTCTGTTCGACCTATCCTAAACCTAAGGAGACTCCATCAATTTATCCGTTTCAGAAGATGTCACTGCATGGAGTCTCTGCGATCAACGATCGATGCTCTCCGTCCAGGGGAAGGATGCTTATTTGCACATTCCTATTTTCCGGGTCACCAGAGATTTCTCAGATTCTCGATAGAAGACCAGCATTATCAATTTGTGGCCCTGCCATTCGGCCTTACCTCGGCCCCAAGAGTCTTTACCAAGATGCTGGCAGGAGTGATGGCTATATTCAGGGTCCAGGGCATCCGCATTTTGCCTTTTCTGGACGATCTTCTTATCGCGGCCTCCTCCCTCGAACAATCAGAGTTGGACACCAGGATGGTGGTCTCTACGCTAGAGAGGTTCGGATGGGTAATAAGTTACCCCAAATCCTCTCTCTGTCCGTCCAGGGAAATTCCCTTCCTGGGCCTGATTCTGGAATGGTTCTGATTCTGTCTAGGGATGAGACCAGTGGGATTGATGGTAGCTGCATTCGAGGCAGTCCCGTTTGCCCAGTTTCATATAAGGACGGTTCAGCTCTTCCTCTTGGCAAAGTGGGACAGATGCCCACTATCCTTAAATCAGGCTTGTCTATTGTCTCCCCACGTTTTGCAGTCCCTTCAGTGGTGGTTAATATCGCACAACCTCCAGAAGGGCAAGTCATTTCTGACTCCGCGTTGGGAACTGGTTACCACGGATACCAGCCTGGTGGGCTGGGGGGCTTCTGGAAGAAGCATCAGTTCTAAGGATTGTGGGGGCCTCAGGAGACTCATTCTCCAATCTATGTATTAGAGCTTCGTGCCATACGTCTTGTTCTACTTCGACTGACCCATTTCTTACAGGGTCTGCCAGTTCAGATTCGGTCAGACAATCGAACAGCTGTTGCATACATCAATCACCAGGGAGGGACTCGCAGTTTGGGTGCCCACCGGGAAGTGGGTCTGATCCTTCAGTGGGCAGAGATCAATGTTCCCTGCATATCAGCAGTTTACATTCCGGGGATAGAGAATGTGGAGGCAGACTCCCTGAGCAGGGGATGTTCTCACCAGGGAGAATGGTCTCTCAATCCAAGGGTCTTTCAGTTCCTCTGTCACAAGTGGGGGACTCCACGGTTGGACCTGTTTGCTTTTCGTCACAAGCTGCCAGCTTTTGTGTCTCTATCCCAGGATCCTCTGGCAGTGGCAGCGGATGCCATGTCTCTAGCCTGGAAGGATCTGGGGTTCCTATATCTGTTTCCCCCATTCTCCATGATCAGCAAGGTTGTGTGCAAGCTAGCACTGGAGGAGGCGCCAGCAATTCTGGTGGCGCCAAGGTGGCCAAGACGTCTGTGGTACGCAGACGTCGTAAAGCTGGCAGTGGATCGTTTCCATCTGCCTCTTCTTCCAGATCTCATCACTCAGGGTCAACTTTGGTACCCCAATTTACAAATGCTGGCTTTGACGGCATGGCTGCTGAAGTCTCCATCTTGAAAGAAGAAGGTCTTTCTGATGCGGTTATTCAGACTCTTATTAGAGCTAGGAAGAAGTCTTCCTCTGTCATTTATTACAGGACTTGGAGGTCCTATATTGATTGGTGTGAATCCAGGGCTTTGCCCTGTAGAGTATTTTCTATTCCTAGAATTCTGGAATATCTGCAACGAGGTCTGGATATGGGATTCCAGATTAGTACTTTGAAAGGGCAAGTCTCTGCCTTGGCTATTTTCTTTCAAAGGTCGTTTGCTCTTCATCCTTTGGTTAAGACCTTTTTCCAAGGAGTCGCGCATGTGCGGCCTCCCAGAAAGCCTTTACTTCCTGTTTGGGATCTTAATTTGGTGCTTTCGGCTATGCAAGCTGCTCCCTCTGAGTCATTGCAGGATATTCCTCTTCCTATTTTTACTCAGAAGGTTGCCTTTTTGGTTGCTATTACTGTCCGCCGAGTTTCTGAACTGGCAGCTTTGTCTATTCAAGCCCCTTATTTTGAGAGGCATCAAAATAATGTTGTTTTCCCGTTTTAAACCGGATTGCCTTCCTAAGGTGGTATCTGCTTTCCACCTAAATCAGAATATAGTTGTTCCTACCCTGTGTCCTAAACCTAGTAACGACAAGGAAAGGGTCTTACATTCTTTGGATGTAGTTCGCTGTGTTAAGTATTATTTAGTTACTACCTCGGCCTTCCGCAAGACGGATGCCTTTTTTGTTGTGACTTCTGGGCCCAAGAAGGGTTTTGCTCCTGCCAAATCTTCCCTTAGTAAGTGGATACGTCAGGCTATCATTGGGGCCTATATGGCTAAGGGGAAGGTTCCCCCTTCTCGTGTCACCGCTCATTCTACTCATGCTATTGGAGCCTCTTGGGCTTTTCAGCACCAAGCTTCTGTCGAACAAGTCTCCAAGGCTGCGACTTGGTCTTCTCTGCATACTTTTTCTAAGTTTTACAAGGTTGATGTGCGGGCCTCAGCGGATGCTGTTTTTGGCCGCAAAGTTCTGCAAGCTGCAATAATTTAAGTTATGCATTATTCCTTTGGGATCCCCACTCATTATAGACACTGCTATTAGATGTCCCAAGTGTCATGAATATCGGGAAGTGGGGGGTGTGACATACTAGGAATAATACCATTTTGTGAGATACTCACCTATAAAATGGTTATTACGAGTATGTCCCATCCCCCACTTCCCCCGCCCTTTTTTGTTCGAGGGAATCCTTTATATGGTGATTATTATTTCAAATAATTTTACAATTGTTGAATATAATTGGCTCTTTTTGCTCTAAGGGATCCTTTATTTTGTATTATTATTCGCATATAATTTTACAATTATTGATTATAATTGGCTCTTCCTGGTTCTTCACTGCTGTTTAAAAAGACTGGGGAATAGTGGGAGGAACCCAGTACTTATGGACCAGGAGGGGCTCCTTTTTTTCCATGTCATCTCTGCAAGATCGCCCTCTACAGGCCGGGTTCCCAAGTGTCATAAATATCGGGAAGTGGGGGGGTGTGACATACTCGTAATAACCATTTTACAGGTGAGTATCTCACAAAATGGTATTTTTTCTTGGTTCCGGCTGCTGCGTGACGGGCTTCTACTACCGCGGTCCATGAGTGCCCTCGCGGGCGGCTTTGTTACCGCGGTTATTTATTGTATGCTTACGGCCCCCCCTTTGCTTATGTCTATCAGACGGGCCGAACCCTCTTGGCTTCTCCCGGCCTTATTCCCTCTATTTAGTTGATTAACTTGTGAGGCCCAGTGTTAATTACTCCCACTTCCCTAGCGGGTTATTGGGGCATCCCGGGTTGCTTTATAGCGTCAATCCCTATCAGCCTATTGTGCCGCTATAATCACCATATGGAGGCGTCTCAGGATAATGTGCTCTGGGTTCCTTCGGGACAAGCCCGGCTGTGTGTAGCTTGTGGGATGTCCTCTATTAGCACTGACAATGCGCGGGTCTGTGTACCTGAGCAGGTGCTTGCGCTGCAATCTGGCCTTCCAGTGGCTGGGCCTGCGATTCGTTTCACTTCACCTACTCCCCCAAGCTTAAATCTCCCACTGAGTTGCATACAAGTGGGGATTCCCAGCCTGATGTGTCTTCTAGACTGGCTAGTGTTAAGAAGTTAATTGCTAATACCTTGGCGCGTAAGGCCTCTGCAAAAAAGCGGCACTTAACGCCTGATGTCACTCTATATAGCCAGACAACTGTCTGGCTATACCCCTTTGGAGGAAGGGGAGGTGTTCTCCGACTCAGGGTCATCTGATGAGAGGCCCAGGGGTCATGACGATTCTGGCTCTGACCCCTGGGCCCCAGATGATACTGATAGACTGTTGGCTCAGATTTTTGAGGTTCTGTCTATTTCTCCCCCTGTTGCGGCCCCCAGGCAACAGGGGGAACTTTTTCATACTGCTAAGTCACGCTTGGAATTTCCTGAGCAAGCCCATTTTAATAACCTTGTGCTCAAGGAATGGGAACGCCCCAGCAGGCTTCCCGGTGTACCTAAGAGTTGGGATAGGAAGTATCCCTTTCCTGCTGATGTAGTGAAGTGTTGGTCATCCCCTCCTGAGGTGGATGTCCCGGTCCTAGGGTTATCTAACACCTCTGTCATGCACTCCCCTGACTCTACTACCCTGCGGGATGCTGAGGACCAGCGCATTGCTCAGCTGGCGTCCCATGCCTTTGCATGAGTGGGGACGGCGCTGCGCCCGGTCTGTGCCTCTGCCATTACGGCTGTGGCTATTAGGACCCTGCTCAGAAGTATCCTTGATGGTGCCCCTGATGATGTGTCTAGGGAGGAGTTTAATGCACTCTCTAGTTGTGATGTTTTTGTGACCTATGTCCTCTCTGCCTTGGATGACACCATTAGAATTTGTGGCAGAACCTCTGCCCTTGTGGTGGCTATACGCCGCTCGGTTTGACTGCGCCAGTGGGCTGCTGACAATGCTGCCAAGAAAGCCCTCACTGGTTTTCCCTTCAAAGGACTACGCCTGTTTGGGGACCGCCTGGACCTGTTTGCTAAGGGAGGCAGGTTACCCCAGCGCAGGCGGCAGTCTCGGCCCTTTCGGGGTCAGGGCTCCTTTTCCTCCCCCTACCATGGTGCTAGACAAGGGAGGGTGGTTTCCTTTACTGGGGCCCGAGGAGACTTCTGGGGTAGGGGCAGAGGACATGGACGTCCTGGCTCCTCCTGGGGCTCCAAGCTCAAGTCCTCTCCCAAGCCCCCTCAGGCATGATGGGGCGCCCTCACCCATCTGGGTGGGGGGACGGCTTCAGCACTTTGCTCACGTCTGGAGGCTTCATGTCTCAGACAGGTGGATTCAGGAGGTAGTGTCCTCCGGTTACAAGATAGAGTTTGCTGTCTGCCCCCCCCCCTCCAAGGTTCATCAGATCCCGGATTCCTCAGGACCCTGTGTCAGCTCAGGATCTAATGCAGGCGGTGCAAAGCCTTCTGGAGCTGGGGGTCATCTGCAAGGTCCCTTTAAGAGAAAGGGGCAAGGGCTTCTATTCCAACCTCTTCACAGTGCCCAAAATAGATGGGTCAGTCAGGCCCATCTTGGACTTGAAGATCCTTAACAAATTTGTCAGGGGCAGGCGCTTTCGCATGGAAACTCTGCGCTCTGCCATCAGTTCCCTGCGCCCAGGCGATTTCTTGACGTCTGTGGACATAAAAGATGCTTACCTTCATATTCCTGTGTTCCCAGGTCATCAAAGGTTCCTCGGGTTCGCTCTTATGGATCAACACTACCAGTTTGTGGCGTTGCCCTTTGGTCTCACCTCAGCTCCCAGGGTGTTCACCAAGGTGCTCAGGTATCAGGGCGTCCGCGTGCTTCCCTATCTGGACGACATTCTCATCACCTCCCAAACTCAACATCAGGCAGAATTGGATACTCAGCTGGTGGTGTCCATCCACTCTGGAGTCATTTGGATGGGTGATCAACCACCCCAAGTCCTCACTGTCCCCTTCCTTGGTAACTCCATTCCTAGGAATGAATCTGGATACAGTTCAGGCAAGGATTTTCCTTCCTCAACAGAAGGTGGACAGTCTGATTGCACAGGCTCAGTTCCTGCTATCTTGTCCTCATCCCTCCATCAGGCAGGGGATGCAGCTGGTGGGTTTGATGGTGGCATGCTTCGAGGCGGTCCCTTATGCTCAGTTCCACTTGAGGCCTCTGCAACTTCAACTATTGTCAGTGTGGGACAAGGATCCTGCGTCCCTAGACAGGGTCTGTGTGCTCTCCCCTCTGGTCAGGAGGTCCCTTTCGTGGTGGATGGATTCAAGGAACCTGTTGGGGGGCAGATCCTTTCTTACCCCTTCCTGGGAGACGGTCACCATGGATGCCAGTCTGTCAGATTGGGGGGGTTTCTGGAAGTCCCTGCGGTTCCAGGGAAGGTGGGGCCCTTAGGAGGCCTACACACCTATCAATGTCTTGGAACTGCGGGCAATCAGGCTAGTTCTGGCTCACTTAACTACTCACCTTCGGGGGCCTACCTGTTCAGGTGCGCTCGGACAACCAGACGGCAGTTGCCTACATCAATCATCAGGGAGGGACCCGGAGCAAGGGGGCCCTCCAGGAAGCGTCTCTGATCCTGACTTGGGCGGAGTCCAATGTTCCCTGCATATCAGCTGTGTACATCCCGGGAGTGGAAAATCTCTTGGCAGACCCTCTGAGCAGGGGGACCTTTCGCCAGGGAGAATGGTCCCTCTGCAGCATGGTGTTCCAATCCCTGTGTCGCCGTTGGGGCCAACCAGATGTGGATCTGTTTGCGTCCCGCCACAATCACAAGCTACCAGCCTTCGTCTCCCTGTCCCAGGACCCTCTGGCCTTGACCACGGATGCTCTAGCAATGTCATGGCAGGACTTTCAGTTTCTGTATGTCTTCCCTCCATTCCCCCTGCTGGGCAGGGTTCTGCGCAAGATTGCTCTGGAGGGGGTACCAGCAATTCTGGTGGCTCCCAGGTGGCCAAGAAGAGTGTGGTTGCAGCTGGCAGTAGATCAGTACGCTCTTTTCTTGGTGCCAGATCTGCTCACTCAGGGCTCACTACGCCATCCCAATTTACAAACTCTGGCTTTGACGGCCTGGCTGCTGAAACCTCCATCTTGATGGAGAAGGGGCTGTCTTCCTCGGTTGTGGATACTTTGATAAAGGCTAGGAAGAAGTCTTCTTCTTCAATTTATTGCAGGGTTTGGCGTGCCTACATTGACTGGTGTGAGTCTAAGTCTCTTGTGTGTGTTCTCTATTCCCAGGATTCTGGAGTTCCTTCAGCATGGACATGGGGCTCCATCTAAGTACTCTGAAGGGGCAGGTCCCTGCCCTGGCTGTTTTCTTCCAGAAGTCCTTTGCTCAGCACCCTCTGATCAGGACTTTTTTCCAGGGGGTCACTCATGTGCGTCCCCCACGTAAGCCTATGTTGCCTGTTTGGGATTTGAACTTGGTTTTGTCAACCTTGCAGGGTGCTCCTTTTGAACCTGTGCAGGATGCTTCCCTGGCCATTCTTGCGCTCAAGGTTGTCTTTAAGGTGGCTATCACCTCTGTTAGGCGTGTGTCTGAGTTGGCGGCGCTTTCCATTCAGCCCCCCTACTATGAGAGACACCAGGACAAGGTGGTGTTTCGTTTCAAGCCAGATTTTCTGCCTAAGGTAGTGTCTGCTTTTCATCTGAATCAGGACATTGTTCTTCCTTCTTTGTGCCCTAATCCTACTAATGCTAAGGAGAGGGTTTTGCACTCTTTGGATGTGGTTAGGTGTCTGAAGTACTATCTGGTGGCTACTGCACCCTTCAGGAAAACTGATGCTCTTTTTGTGGTCCCTTCTGGTCCTAGGAAGGGTTTGGCTCCTGCCAAGTCTACTATCAGCAAATGGATATGTCAGGCTGTGATTCAGGCCTACTCTGCTAAGGAGAAGAATCCTCCCTTCCGCCTTACTGCTCATTCCACTCGTGCTATTGGTGCTTCTTGGGCTTTTCAGCACCAGGCTTCTGTTGAACTAGTTTGCAAGGCCGCTACTTGGTATTCTGTTCATAACTTTTCAAATTTTTACAAGGTTGATGTTAGGGCCTCAGCTGATGCTGCTATTCTTGGTGTGCCACACACCCCGCTTCACTTCTTAAATATTCATTACTTCATGGGTTAATCCACCGCAGGTGACGTAGTGCAGAGAGGAAGTCTTGTAACGAGCCCCCTTCCGGCCCATATATACCTGGTACCTCCCTTCAATCACCAGTATTTTTCTCTCTGCTTGACAAACAGAGGTTGGAAGTTTCCTGCTTACAGGTAGGTCGGGGTATTCTTACCCCGCCACCCCCCTTTTGGTCTATTTCTGCCCGGTTGGAGTTTGTATACCTTTATGGTGGATAGGAAGCCTCCCAGCCTAGGCTGCTCACCGGGTAATTGGTAGACGGCACTATTGGTGCCTAGGAGCTTATCTCCTCCGCTCGTCCCCCTCTTTTGGGGGCAATGCGGCAATCCGGCATGGTGATCCGGAAATGGGATGCCCCTGTCCCGAGGGTCCCCGTAGCCCCTTACTCTCCCGTTTCGGTCCCTTCTCCCTTCACTATGGGGGGGGGGGGGGGTATAGAGGGTTGTGTAT
Organism: Gastrophryne carolinensis; assembly: GCA_027917425.1. Classification (NCBI taxonomy): domain Eukaryota; kingdom Metazoa; phylum Chordata; class Amphibia; order Anura; family Microhylidae; genus Gastrophryne; species Gastrophryne carolinensis. The sequence continues at coordinate 267,587,432 of CM051234.1, forward strand.
CTTGTATAGTGTTTTCACTGTATTGCTGTCTTTTTCTGTGTGTTCACTTTGTGCATAGAAGCAGACTGCGCAGCAGCATGGTGCGCTTTGTCTGTTATGCTGGAGCTCCGGGCAGATACTTTTTAGAGATGGCCAGTGTGTTGGTCAGCTTTATGGGGGCGGGGCAGCGGACCGCGCTCAGCTGCTGTGCTTTCACTTCAGATGCGTCCCCTCCCGCCTCCCTCCCTTCCCCGCTGCTCCGTGCGGCAGCCTGTGTGGCTGCGCTTATGTCTCCTTCCCCCCTCCTCCGCCGCCTGGCTGGGTGTCAGCCAGCGCAGCTGGTGGCAATCCCTCAATGACTGGAACGGGGCGGCTCCCTGTGACGCGGGGGGGGGGAGGGGCGTGGCGCCGGCGGAAGCGGCGCTCGGCGGCCCCAGCCTCACTTCCTTCCTGTCTCTGTTAAGAGAGGTCACGTGGGGGGGGCGCGCGCTGCAGCAACACATGGGTTTTGTGTTCTACTGCTGCGGCTGCTACATGTCCCTCCGGTCTGGCTGTCAGGTAAGCGGCCCCGCTTTTGTGGGGCCGAGAGTGAGATTTCTTATGGGGCAAGCTTTTAAGGATGCACTCTTATCATGCTATTGTGAACATGCTGCATATGTTACACTCACAAGGGATCTGATGGTTTTGTTTTTCTTTCCTTTCAGATCCTGGGATCCCTCTTTTATTGCGGCCCTCCGGCTCTATATTGCCTGGCTAGTCATTCTTTTTATATGAAATTGCACATTTTAGATATATATATACATATATATATATATATATTTTGAGACTGTTAAGGGGGACCTTTTCTCTTAAAAAAAAAAAAAAAAGTGTATTTACAAAAACCCTCCCTTCCGGGACATTCTTTATAAGGGGGCATCCCGGGTTGGCTTATGCCTTAAAAGTCCCAGTATTTGCGATACCATAAATCACCAATATGGAGGCTTCTGTTACTACCGGAAACGACTCGTCAGAGCCGTCCAGGGGGTGTGTAAAATGTGGGGCTGCGCTCCCTGCTGATGATATCTTTATTTGCATTTCTTGTGCAAGGCAGATTATTGCGCGTCAGTCTGTTGATCCGGCTGCTGACCCGTCGCAACCTTCATCATCTCCTGCCTCTCCCTCCCTGTTCCGGACCCCGCATGACACTGTCAAAGGTGAGGATTCGCAATCCGAGGTGGTGGTAAAATCGGCCAGTCTTCGGGAAGTATTGCCCGTTAAAGCGGGGCTGAAGGCCCCTGCAAAACGGAAGCGCCTGACTCCGGTATCTTCGGCTCCTCAGGACGAATTGTGTGAGCCTGTGGAATGGTCCGATGGCTCCCCGGATGAGGGTGAATTCCTCTTGGAGTCAGATGAGCCGGCAGATCAGCTTGAGGCTGATGCGATTGGCGATTGGTCGGCGGGGGTTGCCCTTGACACCCCCTCCATTCTGGCTCAAATGTTTGAAATTCTGAATTTAGATCCGCCTGAGGCTGTCACCCTGCCAAAGGGTCAGTTGTTTAAAGAGCCTCAGCCGCGTTTGGTTTTTCCCAGACAGCACCACTTTGAGAGGGTGGTCCTTAAAGAATGGGAACATCCCACGCGGTTGTCTGGAATCCCTTCCAGTTGGGAAAAGCGTTATCCTTTTCCGCCAGAATTGCTGAAGCTTTGGTCCGTCCCTCCTGAAGTCGATACCCCTGTGCTAGGGCTATCTAGCTCCGCTATGGTACAGTCTGCTGAGACTTCTGTCCCTAAAGATGGGGAGGATCGTAGGATTGACCAGTATGCTCGCCATGGCTTTGTTTATGCTGGGTCAACGATGCGCCCCCTGTGCGCTTCGGCCCTTCTTCTTTTAGCAGTAAGATCTGTAATCCAGGGGCTATGCGAGGATCTCAATCCCGCTTGTGATGAGTTCGCTGCGCTTAAGCAGTGCGATTCTTTTGTGTCTTACGTTCTATCCGCTCAGGACGATGCGCTGGCTATGAGTAGCAAGACAGCGGCAATGCTGGTCGCTATTCGTCGGTCAGTATGGCTGCGACAGTGGTCGGCGGACTCAGCTTCTAAAAAGGTGCTCACAGCTCTCCCCTTTTTGGGGTTGCGTCTGTTCGGGGAGAAAATTGATTCAGTCGCAAAGGGTGGTAAGATGCCACAACGCAAGAGGCCTCGACGCCCCTTCAGAGGGGCAGCTTCTGGTAGGCCGTCCTTTCGAGGATACAGAGCGGGTAGGGGGGCTTCCCTTCCCTCTACCAGTCGTACAGGTTGGACGCGGGGGAGGGGCCGTGGCCGTCCCGCCCAGTCCTGGGGCTCCAAGCCCAAACCTGCTGGTAAGCCCGCTCAGCAATGAGGGGCTGCCCTCACCCGTGCGGGTGGGGGGACGATTGCGACACTTCTCCCAGGTTTGGAACCGGGAGGTTCCGGACAGATGGATTCAGGAGATAGTGTCGTCCGGTTACAAGCTGGAATTCGAGTCTCGCCCTCCTTCACGGTTCTTTCGGTCTCGGGTGCCCATCGATCCTTTGGCCGCACAGGGGCTCCTGGCGTCGGTAGAGAATCTGTTACAGATGGCGGTCATCCGGCCGGTACCGCGTTTAGAGATGGGCCTCGGTTTCTACTCCAATCTGTTCGCAGTCCCCAAGAAGGATGGGTCAGTTCGTCCCGTCCTGGACTTGAAGTTACTCAACAGGTTCATCCGTTTTCGGAAGTTTCACATGGAAACCTTGCGCACTGCCGTCGGCTCTCTTCGGCAAGGGGACTTCATGACGTCCATAGACATCAAGGATGCTTATCTGCATGTTCCCATCTGCCACCCTCATCAACGTTTTCTTCGATTCATGATGAAGGATCGGCATTATCAATTCGTGGCACTTCCGTTTGGCCTTACCTCAGCTCCAAGAGTGTTCACCAAGGTGCTGGCAGGGGTCATGGCCATTTTCAGAGCTCGGGGCATTCGTGTCGTACCTTATTTGGACGACCTTCTTATCATGGCTCCGTCACTCGATCAATCGGAGAAAGACACCAGGGTGGTGCTCTCCACGCTGGAAAGTTTCGGTTGGGTGATCAACCTCTCCAAGTCCTCCCTCGCTCCGGCCAGGGTGGTGTCCTTTCTGGGGATGCAGTTAGACTCTCATCAACACAGAGTGTTTCTCCCTCAGTCCAAAATTCTTCTGATTCAGGAGTTGGCTCGGGTCCTACTCTCCAATCCTCGGCCGTCCATCCGTCTGGGGATGAGGCTGGTAAGGTTGATGGTTGCCTCCTTCGAGGCAGTTCCTTTTGCTCAATTCCACACGAGGACGCTTCAGCTTTATCTGTTGGCGTCTTGGGACCGGCAGCCTCGGTCGCTGGATCAGCCCTTCCAGTTGTCCTCCCGGGTCCGGCAGTCCCTCCAGTGGTGGTTGGTCTCGACCAATCTCGTGAAGGGCAGGTCTTTCCTGGCCCCCCTTTGGGAAATTGTCACCACGGACGCCAGTCTGTCGGGATGGGGCGGATTCTGGAAGGAGCTGCAGTTCCAGGGGCAGTGGGGACCTCAAGAGGCCCACTTACCCATCAATATTCTGGAACTGAGAGCCATCCGTCGGGTGCTTGCTCTCCTGACTCAGCACGTTCTGGGCCTTCCGGTCCAGGTGCGTTCAGACAATCGAACAGCGGTTGCTTACATCAATCATCAGGGAGGGACTCGCAGCCTGAGTGCTCTCAGAGAGGTGTCCCTGATCCCTGATCCTGACCTGGGCAGAGGCCCATGTTCCTTGTCTCTCGGCGGTATACATCCCAGGAGTGGAGAACCTGGAAGCGGACCGCTTGAGCAGGGGCTCTCCCCGTCGGGGAGAATGGGCCCTCCATCCTCGGGTATTTCGCTCACTGTGTCGCCGATGGGGGACACCAGAGGTGGACCTGTTTGCCTCTCGTCACAATCACAGGCTCCCGTGTCGCTCTCCCAGGATCCTCTGGCTCTGGCAGTGGACGCCATGTCCCTGAGCTGGGGGGATCTGGGGTTTCTGTACCTGTTTCCTCCGATACCCATGCTAGGCAGAGTGCTTCGGAAGTTGGCTCTGGAAGGGGTGGCCGCCGTTCTCGTGGCCCCAAGTTGGCCGAGGCGAGTGTGGTTCGCAGACATCGTTCGGCTGGCAGTGGACCAGGTCGTTCTGCCTCTTCGGCCCGATCTGCTCACTCAGGGTCGATTGTGTTACCCCAATTTACCAGCGCTAGCTTTGACGGCCTGGCTGCTGAGACCTCCATCCTAAAGGAGGAGGGTCTTTCTGATTCAGTCGTTAAGACTCTGATCAGTGCCCGGAAGAGGTCTTCTTCTATCATCTACTATAGGACCTGGAAAGCCTATATCGCTTGGTGCGAGATGAGATCTTTTCCTTGTAGGGTATTTTCGGTCTCCAGGATTCTGGAGTTTTTACAATCTGGGCTGGACTCTGGTCTTCAGCTAAGTACGTTGAAAGGGCAAGTTTCTGCCTTATCTATCTTTTTTCAGAAGCGTGTTGCGCTTAAGCCTTTAGTTAAAACTTTTTTCCAGGGGGTTACGCATGTGCGGCCTCCCAGGAAACCATTACTCCCGGTTTGGGATTTGAATTTGGTTCTTTCTGCTCTTCAGGCTCCTCCTTTTGAGCCTTTGCAAGATATTGCTTTATCTACCCTGACTCAGAAGATGGTCTTCTTGGTAGCGATCACTTCGATCCGGCGTGTCTCGGAATTGGCGGCCTTGTCTATCCAGGCGCCTTACTTCGAGAGACATCAGGATAAAGTGGTTTTTCGGTTCAAGCCAGACTTTCTTCCTAAGGTGGTTTCTGCTTTTCATTTGAACCAAGATATTGTTCTTCCCTCCTTGTGTCCTAATCCTAAGAATGACAAAGAGAGGGTTTTGCATTGTTTGGATGTAGTACGCTGTGTTAAGTACTACTTGGTTATCACGTCTCCTTTCCGTAGGACGGATTCCTTTTTTGTTGTGCCCCATGGGCCTAAGAAGGGTTTGGCACCAGCCAAATCTGCCATTAGCAAGTGGATACGTCAGGCCGTTACTGCGGCCTATTCTGCTAAGGGAAGAGTTCCCCCTTTTCGTATTACTGCTCATTCCACTCGCGCTGTTGGGGCGTCTTGGGCTTTTCAGCACCAAGCTTCTGTTGAACAGGTTTGTAAGGCCGCCACCTGGTCTTCTGTTCACACTTTTTCTAAGTTTTACAAAGTTGATGTGCGGGCCTCAGCGGATGCTGGTTTTGGCCGCAGAGTTCTGCAGACTGCAGTCATTTAAGTTATGCTTCACCTGGCCTTGAGATGCCCTTCCCTTGTGGACACTGCTTTTGGATGTCCCATGAAGTAATGAATATTTAAGAAGTGAAGCGGGGTGTGTGGCACACCAAGAATAATACCATTTTGTGAGTACTCACCTGAAAAATGGATATTGTTGGTGTGCCACACACCCCGCTTCACACCCGCCCTTTTCGGTATTACCGAAGCCTTTATATGGTGAAGCCTTTTTATATCAAATTTGATTTTGAGGTTACTGGTGGAATACTGGTACCTTGTATTACTGCTTTTTGATTATACTGGTGATTGAAGGGAGGTACCAGGTATATATGTGCCGGAAGGGGGCTCGTTACAAGACTTCCTCTCTGCACTACGTCACCTGCGGTGGATTAACCCATGAAGTAATGAATATTTAAGAAGTGAAGCGGGGTGTGTGGCACACCAACAATATCCATTTTTCAGGTGAGTACTCACAAAATGGTATTTTTGGCCGCAAGGTTCTGCAGGCGGCAGTGGTTTAAACTGTCTGCTGTTGCCTTTTCTTGGGGATCCCACCCTACTTTATGGACACTGCTATTGGATGTCCCGATAGTAAATAATATATGTGGAGCAGGACGTACTGTATACTAAGAATAATACAATTCTGTGATTACTCACCTGTAGAATTGGTATTATGAGTATACAGTACGTCCTGCTCCACCCCACCCTTGGTTTTGTATTATCTTGGATCCCCTGTATGGTGATTGTTATCATTGTTATGGTTAATAGTTTGGGTTGTTTAATTCTCCCGGCTTCTCTTTAACTGCTTTTCAATGCTGGGGATTTGTGGGAGGTAATCACAGAATTGTATTTTTTTCTTCCTCAGCAGAAGGTGGACAGTCTATTTGCGCAGGTCCAGTTCCTGCTATCTTGTCATCATCCCTCCATCAGGCAGGGAATGCAGCTGGTGGGCCTGATGGTGGCGTGCTTCGAGGCGGTCCCTTATGCTCAGTTCCACTTGAGGCCTCTGCAACTCCACCTCTTGTCAGTATGGGACAAGAACCCTGTGTCCCTGGACCGGGTCTTTGTGCTTTCCCCCCTGGTCAGGCGGTCCCTCTCGTGGTGGCTGGACTCCAGGAACCTGTTGGTGGGGGGGGGGGGGGCAGATCTTTTCTGACTCCCTCCTGGGAGACGGTCACCACGGATGCCAGTCTGTCAGGTTGGGGGGGTTTCTGGAAGTCCCTGCAGTTCCAGGGGAGGGGGGGTCCTCAGGAGGCCCACACACCTATCAATGTATTGGAGCTGCGGGGGCGATCAGGTTGGTTCTGGCCCAGTTGACTCGTCACCTTCAAGGCCTGCCTGTTCAGGTGCGCTCGGACAACCAGACGGCAGTTGCCTACATCAATCATCAGGGAGGGACCCGGAGCAAGAGGGTCCTCCAGGAAGTGTCTCTGATCCTGATCCTGAACTGGGCGGAGGCCAATGTTCCCTGCATATCTGCGGTGTACATCCCGGGGGTGGAAAATCTGCTAGCAGACTCTCGGAGCAGAGGGACCTTTCACCAGGGAGAATGGTCCCTCTGCAACAGGGTGTTCCAATCTCTGTGTCACCATTGGGGCCAACCAGATGTGGATCTGTTTGCGTCCCGTCACAATCACAAGCTCCCGGCCTTTGTCTCCCTGTCCCAGGATCCTCTGGCCTTGACCACGGATGCTCTAGCAATGTCATGGCAGGACTTTCAGCTCCTGTATGTCTTTCCTCCATTTCCCCTGCTGGGCAGGGTTCTGCGCAAGATTGCTCTGGAGGCGGTGCCAGCAATTCTTGTGGCCCCCAGGTGGCCAAGAGTGTGGTTCACAGACGTGGTGCAGCTGGCAGTAGATCAGTACGTTCTGCCTAGGGTGCCAGACCTGCTCACTCAGGGTCCCTTAAGCCATCCCAATTTACAAACTCTGGCTTTGACGGCCTGGCTGCTGAAACCTCCATCTTGATGGAGAAGGGGCTGTCTACCTCTGTTGTTGATACCATGATAAAGGCTAGGAAGAAGTCTTCTTCCATTTATTACAGGGTTTGGCGTGCCTACATTGACTGGTGTGAGTCAAAGTCTCTTCCCTGTCGTGTGTTCTCTATTCCCAGGATCCTGGAGTTTCTGCAGCATGGGTTGGAGATGGGGCTCCAACTCAGTACTCTGAAGGGTCAGGTTTCTGCCCTGACTGTTTTCTTTCAGAAGTCCTTTGCCCAGCATTCTCTGATCCGGACTTTTATTCCAGGGGGTTACTCATGTGCGTCCCCCACGTAAGCCTGTGTTGCCTGTGTTACCTGTTTGGGATTTGAACTTGGTTTTGTCAGCCTTGCAGGGTGCTCCCTTTGAACCTGTGCAGGATGCTGCCCTGGCCATTCTTACTCTCAAAGTTGTCTTATTCTCAGTGTGCTACACACCCCGCTTCCCCTTTAATTCTTACGATCGGGTTACTCCACCGCCAGGTGGCGACGTTGCAGGGAGAAGTCTTGAAAACGAGCCCCTTCCGGCCTATATACCTGGGACCTCCCACTTAACACCAGTTTTTCTCTCTGCATGAAGCGACAAGACAGAAGAAAGAAGTCTCCTGCTTGCAGGTAGCCGGGGTCAAACCCGGCATCCCCTTTTGGTCTATTTCTGCCCAGTTCTATTGTGTTGTTTATGCCTAGTTAAACGGAAGCCTCCCAGCCTAGGCTGCTGGCTGGGCAAAGGTAGATGGCACTTTAGGTGCCTAGGAGCTTATCTCCTCCGCCCGACCCCACTTGTGGGGCAATGCGGCTTTCCGGCATGGTGATCCGGATTTGGGATGCCCCTGTCCCGATGTTCCCTTTAGGTCACCTTCTCCCGCTCGGTCCCTTCTCCCTTCGCTAAATGGGGGAGGGGGGGGTGCGTGTTGCATGAGGTGCTTTACTTAGTGTTATGTGTGGAAGTGCTTTGGCAGGACAGCGCTGCGGTGGCGGCGCATGGCTTGGGCTGCTGGGGCCTTTGTTTGTGTTGCACTTTCAAATTTCCCCCCTTTTTTGCTGTGTCCGGGCCCGCCCTTCACTTCCCCTGTCTCATTAGAGACAGGTGTGCTGAAGCCGGTGGGGGAAGAGGTCCAGTGCGGCTTGAGCTGTAGAGGTAAACGGTCCCCACCATCGCGCACGTGGGCCCGTCCTTGTAATTTGTTATTGCCTGCCATGTATAGCGTTTTTTCCTGGGGCACTTCTGCTTATGTATGGGTCAAATGCCTGTATTTGGGGATGTGTGGTTATGTGTGTATATATATATTTATGTATATATATATATATATATATTTATGCAGGTATATACACTTATTTTTTATTGATGCACTCTCTGGCTTTGCCTTGAAATAGCATGTGTCATGTATATTTTATTCATGTTGTATGAATGTGGTGCATACTGGTTGGGGGACTGACTGTGGTCTCTTTTCCCCCACAGATTCTGGGATCCCCTCACTGCAGTGGCTCTCCCGGTCTGTTATACTTGGCTAGTCTTAGTCTCTAAATTGGGATTTTCCTAGGCTTAAAAAAAAAAAAAAAATCCTCCCACTTCCGGGACTTTAATTACAAAGGGGCATCCCGGGTTGCTTAATGCGTAAAACCCTGGGTTGTTGTGAATACCACAAATTCACCATATGGAGGCTTCCAACGTTACCGGAAATGGCTCTTTGGGGCTATATTGGCTGTGTGGGGGTTGTGGGGCTCCGCTCCCAGGCGATGATGTCATATTATGCGTTCCATGTGCAAGGCAGAACATTGCGCGCCAGTCCGTTGCTCCGGCTTCTGGCTCCTCGCAACTTCCGTCATCTCCTATCCCCCCCAACCTATTCCGGACCCCGTGTGACGTTGTCAAAAATGGGGATTCGCATTCCGGGGCGCATGCGCGGTTAGCCAACCTCGAGAAAATAATTTCCGCTTCAGTGGCTCAGAAGGCTACGGCAAAGCGGAAGCACCTTTCTCCGGCAGTGCCTGCTTCGGAGGGTGAGGTACCTGAATTTTTGGATTGGTCCGATTGTCCCCCTGATGAGGAGGGGGAACTCCTTGAGGAGTCGGATGAGCCTGCAGCTATTGTTTGACACTGCTGGTGATCAGGCTGTGGGGGTGTCCATTGACACTCCTTCCATTTTGGCTCAAATGTTTAAAGTTTTGGCCTTTGATCCGCCTGCGGTGGTCCCTCTGCCAAAGGGTGAGTTGTTTGGCATACCCCAGCCACGTTTGGTGTTTCCCAGGCAACAGCACTTTGAGAGGGTTGTCCTTAAGGAATGGGAGCAACCTGCGCGCCTGGTTGGAACTGCTCCTAATTGGGATAAGCGTTATCCCTTTCCGGAGGACTTGGTGAAGCTTTGGTCAGTGCCCCCCGACGTCGATACCCCTGTGTTAGGGCTGACTGGCTCGGCTGCGTTGCACTTTTCTGACACCACTACCATTAAGGATGGTGAGGATCGTCGGATTGATCAATTGGCTCGCCATGGTTTTATCAGTGCCGGGTCGACACTACGGCAATTTGTGCTTCGGCGCTTCTTCTGCTGGCAGTTAGATCCATTATTAGGGGTCTGCACGCAGATCTTGATCCCGCTTGTGATATGTTTAGTTCTCTCAAGCAGTGTGAGTCGTTTGTTTCTTTTGTCCTGACCGCTCAGAACGATGCTCTTGCGACGAGTAGCAGGACAGCGGCATTGCTGGTGGCTATTCGTCGGTCTATATGGCTGCGCCAGTGGACGGCGGACCTTAACTCTAAAAGGGCGCTTACAGCGCTACCTTTATCAGGTTTACGCCTTTTTGGCGAGAAATTGGATGCTGTTACCAAGGACCAGGTTTCTGTACTTGTTTCCTCCGATACCCATGCTAGGCTGGGTGGTACGGAAGCTGGTTCTGGAAAGGGTGTCTGCCATTCTCGTGGCCCCAAGATGGCCAAGACGAGTATGGTGAGCAGACATCGTTTGTCTGACAGTGAATCAGCTCATTCTGCCTCTTCGGCCCAATCTGCTCACTCAGGGTCGGCTGTCTTACCCCAATTTACCAACGCTGGGTTTGACGGCTTGGCTGCTGAGACCTCCATCTTGAAGGAGGAGGGTCTGTCTGACTCCGTTATTAAAACTCTGATCGGTGCCCGAAAGAGGTCTTCTTCTATCACCTACTATAGGACTTGGAAAGCCTATATCGCTTGGTGTGAGGTTAGATCTTGTAGGGTCTTTTCGGTCTCCAGGATTCTGGAGTTTTTACAATCAGGGCTGGACTCTGGTCTTCAGCTGAGTACTCTGAAAGGGCAGGTTTCTGCCTTATCTATCTTTTTTCAGAAGCGTTTTGCGCTTCATCCTTTAGTTAAAACCTTTTTCCAGGGGGTTACGCATGTGCGGCCTCCCAGGAAACCATTACTCCCTGTTTGGGACTTGAATTTGGTTCTTTCTGCTCTTCAGGCTCCTCCCTTTGAGCCTTTGCAAGATATTGCTTTGTCTACCCTGACTCAGAAGATTGTCTTCTTGGTAGCTGTCACTTCGGTTCGGCGTGTCTCGGAGTTGGCGGCCTTGTCTATTCAGGCGCCCTACTTTGAGAGGCATCAGGACAAAGTGGTCTTTCGGTTCAAACCGGACTTTCTTCCTAAGGTTGTTTCTGCTTTTCATTTGAATCAGGATATTGTTCTTCTCTCCCTGTGTCCTAAGCCTAAAAATGGCAAGGAGAGGGTTTTGCATTGTTTGGATGTAGTACGCTGTGTTAAGTACAATTTGGTTACTTCTCCTTTTCGTAAAACTGATGCCTTGTTTTTGTTGTGCCCTGTGGGCCTAGGAAGGGTTTGGCGCCGGCCAAATCTTCCATTAGCAAATGGATACGTCAGGCCATTATTGCGGCCTATTCTGCTAAGGGGAAAGTTCTTTTCGTATCACTGCTCATTCTACTCGCGCCGTTGGAGAATCTTGGGCTTTTCAGCTTCTGTTGAACAAGTTTGTAAGGCTGCTACTTGGTCTTCTGTTCATACTTTTTCTAAGTTTTACAAGGTTGATGTGCGGGCCTCAGCGGATGCTGTGTTTGGCCGCAAAGTTCTGCAGACTGCAGTCATTTAAGTTATGCTTCACTTTGCCTTCGGATACCCATCCCTTGTGGACACTGCTTTTGGATATCCCGATCGTAAGAATTAAAGGGGAAGCGGGGTGTGTGGCACACTGAGAATAATACCATTTTGTGAGTACTCACCTGAAAAATGGATATTGTCAGTGTGCCACACACCCCGCTTCACCCGCCCTTTTTGGTATCCTGGATCCTTTATATGGTGAAGCTTTTCTTTATTTTGAGGTTACCATTGGATTTCCTGGTACCTTGTCTTTCTGCTTTTTAAATCACTGGTGTTAAGTGGGAGGTCCCAGGTATATATAGGCCGGAAGGGGCTCGTTTTCAAGACTTCTCCCTGCAACGTCGCCACCTGGCGGTGGAGTAACCCGATCGTAAGAATTTAAGGGGAAACGGGGTGTGTGGCACACTGACAATATCCATTTTTCAGGTGAGTACTCACAAAATGGTATTTTTGGTGGCTATCACCTCTGTTAGGCGTGTGTCTGAGTTTGCAGCGCTCTCCATCCAGCCCCCCTACTATGAGAGACACCAGGACAAGGTGGTGTTTCGCTTCAAGCCAGACTTTCTGCCTAAGGTTGTGTCTGCCTTTCATTTGAATCAGGACATTGTTCTTCCGTCATTGTGCCCTAATCCTAGTTATGCTAAGGAGAGGGTCTTGCATTCTTTGGAAGTGGTTAGGTGTCTGAAGTACTATCTGGCGGCTACTACACCTTTCAGAAAAACTGATGCTCTTTTTGTGGTCCCTTCTGGTCCTAGGAAGGGTTTGGCTCCTGCCAAGTCTACTATCAGCAAATGGATCCGTCAGGCTGTGATTCAGGCCTACTCTGCTAAGGGGAAGAATCCTCCCTTCTGCCTTACTGATCATTCTACTAGTACTATTGGTGCCTCTTGGGCTTTTCAGCACCAGGCTTCTGTTGAACAAGTTTTCAAGGCCGCTACTTGGTCTTTTGTTCATACCTTTTCAAATTTTTACAAGGTTGATGTTAGGGCCTCAGCTGATGCTGTTTTTGGCCATAAGGTTCTGCAGACGGCAGTAGTATGACCTGTCTGCTGTTACATTTGTGGATCCCACCCTACTTTATGGACACTGCTATTGGATGTCCCAAGTGTAAGTAATCTATCTGGAGCAGGACGTACTGTATACTAAGATTAATACAATTCTGTGATTACTCATCTGTAGAATTGATATTATGAGTATACAGTACGTACTGATCCACCCCAGCCTTGGTTTTACATTCTCGGATCCCCTGTATGGTGATTGTTCTCGTTGTTATAGTTACTAGTTTGGTTTGTTTTAATTCTCCCGGCTTCTTGTTCACTGCTTTTCAATGCTGGGGATTGTGGGAGGTCCCTGGGTATTTGAGGGGCCGGGAGGAGCCTATATTCTAAGTATGTCTCACACCCTGCTTCGGAAGTAGTCGTTACACTTGGGTTATGTCCAGTAGAGGGCGAACTTCTGCAGAGATGACTAGAAAAAAGCCCCTCCCGGCCCATAAATACCTGGGACCTCCCACACATTCCCCAGATAAGTCTCTGCAGACGGCGAAGCATGTCAAGAAGATGGCTGTCTATCTTTCCTTTGCAGGTAAGCCGGGGTTACACCCGGCCACTTGTCCCTGTTTCTGCCTGGACTTTAATTCTTAGTCCCTATGCCTCCCAGAGTCCGGGTAAGGGTAGTTTACACCTTAGAGGTGTACTGTATAGGAGCTATGCTCCTCCGTGAGACCCTATACAAAGGGTAGGCGGCCGCCAGGTTCGTGATCCTGGTATGGGATGCCCTGTCCGTTTGTTGTCCCTGCGCTTCATTAGGTAGTTTTGGGACCCCCCCTCCGTCACTCCCCGTCTTGGATTATAGGGGGAGGGACCTGTACCTTCATTTTGCGGATTGTGGTTGTTTTGCTGGGCCAGTGTGTGTGTGTGTGTGTGTGTGTGTGTGTGTGTGTGTGCGTGAGTGTGTATGATTGTGCGCACTTAGAGCCAGGTCCGCACGGCTGTTGCTCTCAGCGGCGGCGGGCTGGCTCTCTAATGTACGGGCCGGCTCTGCAGCATGGCTGGGAGCGCGGCCATTCTTTCTCTTCACTTCAGTCAGGAGGGGGGCGGGGCCGGGCGCTCGGCGCGCTGGTTGCGGCCCGCCCCCCTCCTCTGGTGCCCTTTGCGGTCCTCAGCCAATGGCTCCTTTCATACACAAATCCTCCCACTAACGGACATTAAGGGGCATCCCGGGTAGCTTATTAGCGTAATTCCCACTGGTCATTGCAACTACCATAAAAAATCACCTTATGGAGGCTTCCCAGGATACCAGGCTCAGGATCCCTTTGGGGCAACCCCGGCAGTTGTGGTTTGTGGGGTATCCCTTGCGGGGGATAATGTGCTTATTTGTATACTATGTGCACAGCAGGCCATTGAGCGGCAATCCGGGCCCTGGCGTCTGGATCAGCACCGCTGGCCTCATCACCTACACCCCCACGCCTGGCTTTGACCCCAAGTGACACTGTCATTAGCGGGCAGTCGCAATCTGATGTATGTGCTTATTGCCGACATTGAGAGGATGATTGCTAGCTTTGCGGCCAGGTAGGCCCCAGCTAAGAGAAGGCATTTGGTGCCGGCTGCACCGGCCTTTGATTATTATGATTATGACCCGTTCACTTGGTCTGATTATTCCCCGCTTGAAGACGGGGGATTGTTTTCAGGACGCTGTAGGCTCTGATGATCAGCAGTTCTTTGATGTTGATGCTGGGCAGGAGCGTGGGGATACTGCGGATACCCCCAGACTTCTGGCCCATATTTTTGAGGTTCTTGCTATTTCCCCCCCCCCCCCCCCGCAGAAGGGGGAATTTGTTGGAGGCCACTAAGGCTCGCCTTGTGTTTCTTGATCAGAAGTATTTTGACAAATTGATTCTTTAGAAATGGAAAAGGTCCAGCCGAGGGGGCTGGGATAGGGAGTATCCCTTCCTGGTGGTCACGGTGAAGCGCTGGTCGTCACCCCCTGAAGTACGCTCGATTCTGGGGTTGTCCAACACATTGGTTGTGCATTCACCAGACTCCACCACGCGTAGGATGGTGAGGACCATCGTCTTGATCGAATGGCGTCACACGCCTTTGCCGGTGTGGGCTCGGCCCTGCGCCCCGTTTGGGCTTCAGCTCTCACGGCCGTAGCTACCAGATCTGTATTTAGGGGCCTGTTGAATGGTCCCCATCTTGACCCTGCTAGTGATGTGTTTGCAGCACTTACGAGGTGTGATTTGTTTATGACCTTTGTCTTATCAGCTTGGTCGATACAATATGCATGTGTAGTAGAACCTCGGCCTCGCTTTTGGCTATACGCAATGGGCGGCTGAGATGGCGGCTAAGAAAGCGCTCGCAGGGCTACCCTTCTTGGGAATGCGGCTGTTTGGAGATTAATTGGTCTTTGTGGCGAAAGGAGGAAAGCTGCCACACAAAACGCAACGCCGTTCCTTTCGGGGTGCAGGCTCCTTTACTCCTTCCTTTCGTGGCTCTCGAGCAAGCAGGGGAGTTGCTTACTCTGCGTTCAGAGGTGACTCCTGGGGTGGGGGCAGAGGATGTACCCGCCCCGGAACTGCCTGGGGTGCCAAACCCAGGGCTGTTACCAAGCCCTCTCAGCATTGAGGGGGTGCCCTCATCCTAGCGGGTGGGGGGACGGCTACGGCACTTTGCCCAAGTCTGGTCCTGGGTGGCACAGACAAATGGATCCTGGAAGTGGTCTCTTCCGGGTGCAAGCTGGAGTTCGAGTTCCGGCCTCTTCCCAGATTCCTCAGGTCTCCGGTCCCTTCGGACCCCCGGGCTGCGCAGGGGCTGTTGTTGGCAGTACAAAATCTTCTGGAGTTGGAGGTCATTTGCCCGGTGCCCTTCTCAGAGAGACGCCGGGGCTATTATTCCAGCCTTTTTACAGTGTCCAAAAAAGGATGGTTCCATAAGACCCATTCTGGTTTTTAAAAAATTCTCAACAGGTTCATCAGGACCAAGAAATTTCACATGGAGTCTCTGCGCTCGGCCACCAATTCCCTTCGTCCAGGGGACTTTATGACGTTCATGGCCGCTTACCCTCATGTGCCGATCTTCCCAGGTCGTCAGCGAGTGGTCAGGTTTGTGGTGGCAGATCAGCACTGCTTGTTTGTGGCTGTTCCCTTCGGACTGACCTCGGCACCACGGGTGTTCACCAAGGTGTTGGTGGGTGTAATGGCCCTTTTCAGAGTCCAGGGCATTCGCATTGCGCCGTATCTGGATGACATTCTCTTCACGGCATCCTCTCTCATCAAGGCGGAACTGGACACCAGAACGGTGGTGACGTCGCTGGAGAGGTTCGGTTGGGTGATCATCTACCCTAAGTCTTCTCTCTCCCCGTCAAGGGAGGTTTCCTTTCTGGGCATGAATCTGGATACCATTTAGACCAGAGGATTTCTGCCTCAGTCGAAGGTGATTTGATAAGTCTTCTTCTGTCCAACCCTCGCCTGTCCGTCCGGCAAAGGATGGGGCTGGTGGGGTTGATGGTGGCCTCCTTCGAGGCGGTTCCCTTTGTTCAGTTTCACATGAGACCTCTTCATATATCTGTTAGCGGTTTGGGACAGATGCTTTCTGTCTTTGGATCAGTCATTTGTGCTGTCTCCCCTGTTTCTGCGGTCTCTTCAGTGGTGGCTGGAACTGAGGAATCTTCTGAGGGGCAGACCTTGTTGGGCCCCTTGTTGGGAGCAGGTCACCATGGATGCCAGCCTGTTGGGCTGGGGGGGGTTTCTAGCTGGAACGTCAGTTCCAGGGGCTGTGGGGTCCTTAATAGACTCACACCCCCATTAACATCTTGGAGCTGAGCGCTATCTGGTTGGTGCTGTGGCACTTGACGCTTCACCTCCAAGGCTTACCGGGTCAGGTTTGATCAGACCATCGGACTGCGGTTGCTTACATCAATCACCAAGGCGGGACTCGCAGCGGGAGTGCCCTCTGTGAGGTTTTCTCTGATTCTTGCATGGGTCGAGAGCTATGTCCCATGCATCTCAGCGGTGTACATTCCAGGTGTGGATAACATGGAAGCGGACTCCCTCGTCGGGGGGTCCTCTTGTCGACGGGAATGGTCCCTCAACAACAAGGTGTTTCTTTCCATTTTTTCACAGGTGGGGGTTCCCGGAGGTGGATCTCTTTGCCTTCCGTCACAACCACAAGCTCCCTGCTTTTTTGTCTGGGTCTCAGGATCCTCTGGCTCTGGCAGGGGCTGCGATGTCCCTTGCCTGGAGGGATCTGGGTCTCCTGTGCCTGCTTCCTCCCTTCTCCATGGCTGGCAGGGTGGTGTGCATGCTGGTTCAAGTGGATGTGCCAGCAACTCTGGTGGCTTCAAGGTGGCCAAGACAGGTGTGGTCCGCAGACGTCGTGTGGATGGCAGGCAATCGGTACTGGTTGCCTCTGTTTCAGGATCTGGTCACTCAAGGTCAGCTTTGTTGCCCCAATTTACAAACGCTGGATTGAAACCTCCTTTTTTTTACAGATGAAAGTTGGTCTGATGCTGTGATCCAGACACTTGTTGGGGCTAGGATGAGGTCTTCTTCTAACATCTACTACAGGACTTGGTGGTCCTATATTGATTGGTGCGAGGCTAGGGCCTTGCCTTGTAGGGTGTTTTCGGTTCCCAGGATTTTGGAGTTTCTTAAATATGGTTTGGACCGGGGTTTTCAGCTTAGTACCTCGAAAGGACAGGTCTCCGCCCTGGCGGTTTTCTTTCTAAGGTCTTTGGCTCTTCACCCTTTGGTTAAGACTTGTATTTTGTTCTGTCGGCTCTCCAGGGGCCTCCTTTTGAGCCGTTGCAGGATGTTGCACTTTTCATTTTCATGCAAAAGATTGCCTTTTTGGTGGTTATTAACTCGATGTGTTCGATGTGTTTGAGTTGGCGGCTCTGTCTATTCAGGCCCCTTGCTTTGAAAGACTTCAGGACAATGTGGTCTTCTGTTTTAAGCCAGAATTCCTACCTAAAGTGGTCTCTGCCTTCCTTATCAATCAGGATGTGTTTCTCCCTTCCTTGTGTCCTAAGCCTAGCTATGACAAGGAGAGGGACCTGCACTCTTTGGATGTGTTTGTGTGATGTACTATTTGGTGGTTAATTCTGTAGGACGGACGCCTTGTGGTGTCCTCTGGGCCCCAATGGGGTTTGGCGTCCATCAAGTCTACCATTAGTAAATGGATATGTCTGGTCATTGTTGGGGCCGATACTGCCAAGGGGGGGGATCCCCCTTTTCAGTTCTCTGCTCATTCTATTCGTGCTGTTGGGGTTTCCGGGGCTTTTCAGCACCAGGCTTCTGTTGCACTAGTTTGTACAGCTGCTACTTGGTTTTCTGTTCTTACCTTTCCAAGTTTTATAAGGTTGATGTGCGGGCCTCAGCGGATGCTGTTTTTGGCCGCGAAGTTCTGCAAGCTGTAGTAGTTTCATTTGTGCACTTTTTGGACACTGCTATTGGATGTCCCAAGTGTAATGACTACTTCCAAAGCAGGGTGTGAGACATACTTAGAATAATACCATTTTGTGATTACTCACCTGTAAAATGGGTATTATAAGTATGTCTCACACCCTGCTTCGCCCCACCCTGAGTTATATGTTGGATCCTCTATATGGTGATACTTTTTTCTTATAGGTTTTATTTGCTCTTCCTGGTCCCCTTACTGCTTTCTTATGCTGGGGAATGTGTGGGAGGTCCCAGGTATTTATGGGCCGGGAGGGGCTTCCTTTTTTCTAGTCATCTCTGCAGAAGTTCGCCCTCTACTGGACATAACCCAAGTGTAATGACTACTTCCGAAGCAGGGTGTGTGACATACTTATAATACCCATTTTACAGGTGAGTAATCACAAAATGGTATTTTTCGATGTCTCTGCAGTCCAGCGCCATCTGGCGGAGTAATACTCAAGTGTAAGTAATCTATCTGGAGCAGGACGTACTGTATACTCATAATATCAATTCTACAGGTGAGTAATCACAGAATTGTATTTTTTCCTAGCGTAAACCACCTCATACAATGTAACTAGAGAGAAGATGATACATGTCCTTTGCAACTTCTGAGTGCTTTATTTGTGAGAGTATATTATTATATTGTACAACCAGTCTGTAGGATCATCTGTCATTTGGATTGTGCCCGTTAACCTTTTTATCAGATGGGAGGCTAGATTGTATTTCACAATTTAATGTCTTGTCTGCATTTTGATTGCAAGGTAAGTGATCACAGTCACCATTAGACTCAAATTATGCACTGTAAGTTGGCAGATCATCTTACATTCTGGTTGTAAAATCTAGTGCTGTGCTACCCACCCACTATACAAACTGTATTATCAAAATGTGTTAATGGCATTTCAGATTTTCATTTTGAGCTGTCTTTGAAATACATCATCTTTGTTTAAAAAGCTGTATTAACTTGTTTTTTTTTATTTTATATAGACTTTGTTGTATGGAAAGCTGGTAGCAGCTCGGCAGAAAATAGCCAGTGAGAAGGATATCCCTCCAGCTGTGCTGGCTACTAATAAGGTCCTTGTCGACATGGCAAAAATTAGGTATTTGAAAACTTTCCTTTTTTTTCTGTTATTTTCTAATACATAAAGAGAGAATATACCACATTATTGAATAAAAAAAATGTTTCATCTTTTAAATGAGGACTTTTTGTGGACTTTCCTGTAGACCAAGGAGGTCTCAGAGAGCATGTGCCTGACCTTACACTCGCTCCGATGCTGCTGATTCTCTATTTCAAGTGTGACATACACTCCGCTTCAACTCTTCATGACATTTGGGTTATTCTCCAGTAGAGGGCGAACTTCTGCAGAAATTAATGCAAAAAAAGGAGCTCCTCCCAGTCCATAAATACCTGGGACCTCCCACCATTTCCCAAGTTCATTCTTTGCAGGAAGGCGAGCAAGACAGAAGATGAAAACTTCTCTTACTTGCAGGTAAACCGGGCTCGCGGACGGCCATTTTTGTCCCTATTGCTGCCAGGACCTTTTCTAAATTGTCCCTATTTGAGCCTCCCAGCCTTGGCTGCAGGTCCTGGTGAGGGTAGGCAGCACCTTATAGGTGTTGTAGGATCCTTGCTCCACCGTGAGACCCTATTGCAAGGGGTAGGCGGTTGTCCGGATTGGTGATCCCGGTATGGGATGCCCCGTCCCTTATTCCCTATGACCGGATTCCGGCTTGGATTCCCCCCCCCCCTTCCGGGTCCCTTCCTTTCCCCCCCCCGGGGGGGGGTGGGGCTGGCCTCACCCACAGTTGTTTAATTGCTTAAGCACTGTATGAGTGTGTGTCTTTCACTTGTGTGTGTGTGTTGGTGCTGACTGGGGTTGATTGTGGTCTCCTTCACTCTTTACCTTCTTTACTCAGCCTGGGGAGCTTCTCTCCCTCAGGCTGTGTTAGGTGGGGGGGACCGGGCCATCGGTGTAGCCGCGGTAGCCCCGCCCCCTCGTTTGGGGTGATTATGCGGGCCAGCCCAGGGCTGGGATCCGCGTTGCTGGGAGGGGGCGTGGCCTGACGAGCGTGCGTTCGCGCTGGCCCGCCCCCCTTCTTCCTCTACTCTGCTCGTGTGGCTCTCCGGGGGGCATCTTGTGTGATTGCTCTGGCTGCTGCTCTGATTAACTCCTCGGTCGGTAAGCGCCTGTGCGGCCACTTCCTTAGCTTCTGTGGGGGCCCTCCTTGAGCGGGGGGCCTCCTCTTCATGCTTTTGTGCTTTCATATGGATATATAGATATTTTTAATTATAGAATATTCTGAGCATATGGTTGTATTGTGTATCAATATTAATATTATATTATATATATTACATATAATGTGATTGTATTATTGCTTGTGTGTTTCAGATTGCTTCGTGTATGGGCTTTTTAAGGGGTTCCTCCTGGTCCTGGGGTCCCTAGGCTTAGATTGCTCACCCAAAAATCCTCCCACTGGGACTTTGAAGGGGCATCCCGGGTTGCTTATTGCTTAAATTCCCTGCGGTCTTGCAACTGACCACAAGAATCACCATATGGAGGCTCCGCAGGATACCGGGCTTGGGCTCCCTCTGGGACAATCCCGGCCATGTGTGGGTTGTGGGGCATCCAAAAGGCACAAAAGGCCATATCGCGGCAGTCGGGTGCCCAGCCTTCTGGGTCGGCGCCCCCTGCTTCATCGCCTTCCCCTCCCCGCCTTATCCGTACCCCAAGTGACATTGGTGCCAGCGGGGAGTCGCAATCCGATGTTTGTGCTAGGTTGGCCAGCATCGAGAAATTTATGGTTAGCGCGGTGGACAAGAAGGCCCAGGCTAAAAAGAGACATTTGTCGTCAGTCCAGGCGACTTGGGATATTGATGATGATTCATTTGATATGTCTGTTTATTTCCCGTTAGAGGAGGGGGAATTGTATGAGGAGTCAGAGGCTGACGATGTACGGTTTGGCGAGGCTGATGTTGGGCAGGCGCTGGGGGATGCTGTTGACACGGCCACGGTTTTGTCACATCTCTTGGAGGTTTTGGATATTGTGCCGCCTGAGGTGCCCCCTCTCAAGAAGGGGGAATTTTTTGGGGCCCACAAGCCTCGTTTGGAGTTCCCTACCCAGGGTCATTTTGATGCACTGATCCTTAGGGAATGGGAGAAACCTAGTCAGCTTCCGGGTGTACCTCAGGGATGGGACAAGAAGTATCCTTTCCCGGTGGAAGCGGTTAAGCGCTGGGCTTCTCCTCCCGAGGTCGATGCGCCAGTTTTGGGGTTGACCAACTCCTCCGTGCTTCACACCCCAGACGCCACTTCCCTAAAGGATGGTGTGGATAGGTGCCTTGATCAGATGGCATGCCATGCCTTTGCCAGTGTTGGCTCGGCCTTGCGGCCTGTTTGTGCATCTGCTCTGGTGTCGGTGGCTGCTAGGTCTCTGATTAGGGACTGGTTAAATGACGCTCACCTTGATCCAGCCAGCGCTGAGTTCACTACGCTTGTTCATGGATTGTTCGAATTGTTCATGGATATTCTAAGCATACAGCACGTCCTGCTCCAGATATAGTAATAACATGTGGATAATCCTCCGCCTCCGGCGCGGTGCACTGCAGACATGTAGAAAACAAGCTCCTCCCGGCCCTACATATACCGAGGGACCTCCCACAAATCGCCAGATTTCTCTGCAGTGCTGGAACTGCGAAGATGTATCACATGATGTATCACGCTTTCGCAGGCGAGCGGGGCTTACAGCCCGAGGCCCTGCGGGACTATTTCCACCCGTCCTCTTGTGTAAGAATATGCCTCCCAGCCTGGGCTGCGTTGGTCGGGTGAAGGTAGGCAGCACCTTGGTGCTTAACGGAGCCATGCTCCACCACAATCCCCCACCATAGGGTAGGCGGTTTAGGCCGATGGTGAGCTTCTTATGGATGCCCCTCCCGCATTTTTGCCCCTACCCCGAGTAGCGCTGGACCCTGTACGAGGGTCACCATCCTTCCTCATTTCCCCATCTAGTAGGGGGAAAAGAAAGGGGGGGTATGTGTGTGACGGTCCCAGCGTACCGGTATGTCATGCTTATGGCCTTATTCTGCCCTTTATTAACCGAGATGTCAGAGCCGCGCTGCTTGCTCCTTGCTCCGTTTTCTTCGGCCGCCGCCGTATGCTTGTACGTAGTTTGCTACATCGTCTAGATGCTGTGGTTCCATTACTTTATTGGATGAAACGGTTCTCTACGAATCCTTAAGCGTGTGGTTGTATCCTTGCTTTTACTTTTACCTCAGAGCTTCGCGCTCTTTGGAGTGGGCGGGGCCTTGGTTCGGCGCGCTCCGCGTCACGGCAGAGCATCTAGCCCGCCCTTCGAGGTTCGCTGGGCGCCATTTTGCTGAGCTTCGCGCGCGTGGTGGCGGTCTCCTCCTCTTCACTGATCTGTAAGTGCCCTCGCGGGCGACTCCCTTTTTTTATATGTTCTGTCCAGCTGCGCATGGCCCTGACATCTCTTTCCCATTTATGTCTTTCAGACGCTGAGCACCGGTGGCTTTTCCCGGCCTCATATATACATTTATATATATATATATTAATATAAGGATTTAGCGGGCCTTACTACAGATCTCCCACATTGATCAGCGGGTCGTTGGGGCATCCAGGGTTGCTTATAGCATAAATCCCTACGGGCATACTGTGTCTTGACAATCACCATATGGCGGCATCTCAGGATTGTGTTACCGGGGTCCCTCTGGGACAAGACCGGCTGTGTGTAGCGTGTGGTCTCCCCCATAATGATGCTGACGGGGCACGGGTCTGTGCGCCATGTGCCGAGCAGACGCTGGACCTGCGAGCGGCGCCTGTGGTTGCACCTCGCTCCCTCTCTCCCCTTTCTTCTTGCCTAAATCTCACTCCCGTTGAGTCATGTACAAGCGGGGAGTTACAAATAGACGTCTCTTCTAGACGACCCACGCTTAACCAGATTGTTGAAGGGTTGTCCGGGCATGTGGGTCCTGGCAGACAATGGCCCTGGACTCCCCCGGCTTCGGCCTGTGCTATGGGCTCAGAGGAGTCCTCTTCTCTGTGTGATAGTGCTCCTTCTGAAGATGGAGACCTGTTCTCTGACTCTGGTTCCTCTGTTGAGAGGCAGAGGTGTCAGGATGAAGCTGGTCAGGATGACTGGGACCAGCTTGACGTCGGTGGTATGTTGCTCACGATTTTTGAGGCCCTATCTATTTCGCCCCCGGGTGCAGTCCCCAGACCGAGAGGGGAGCGCTTCCATACGGCGCTTGCGCGCTTGGAATTTCTCGAGCAGGCCCACTTTCATGCTCTTGTACTTAAGGAATAGGATTGCCCCACTAAACTTCAAGGGGCCCCAGAGGATTGGGTTTGGAAATACCCTTTTCCCCCAGAGATGGTTGATTGTTGGGCTTCGTCTCCAGTGGTAGATGCCCCGATTATTGGGGTTCCTAACCCCCCTTTCCTTACAGCTCCGGCTTACAGCACCCTGCGGGACGCCGAGGACAGGCGCATTGATAGGCTGGCTTCCCACTCCTTTGCTTGTGCAGGATCGGCGCTACGTCCTGTCTGTGCCGCGGCCATTACTGCAGTGGCCGCTGAAGATTTACCCTGGGAGGTGTTTAACGCACTCTCCAGCTGCAACATTTTTGTTACATTTTTCCTTTTAGCTCTGAATGACACCATCAAAATGTGTGCAAGGACCTCAGCCCAAATGATAGCTATTCGCTGGCTGCGACAGTGGGGGGCAGACGATGACGCTAAAAGGACTCTGACGGGGCTCCCCTTTAGAGGGGGTCGCCTGTTTGGGGCCCATATGGACCTACTCGGGAAAGAGGACAATTCACCAAATCAGGAGCGGCCGTCCAGGCCCCCTCGGAGCAGGGATACCCCTCCACCTCCATACCATAGTGTTAAGCAGGAACCAGGGACGCCCTTTGCAGGGTCTGGTTCAGTCTCCTGCCCAGGGGGTGGCAGACAACGCCCGGGACCTTCCGGCCGGGCCAAGTCCAAATCCTTCATCGAAACCCCACAAGCATGAGGGGATGGCCACAGCACCTTGCTCCTATCAGGAGGCTTCTTGCCTCGTTCTGGTGGAGTTGGGAGGTAGTTCCTCCGGATGTGGGACAGTGTTTGCTGGGTGTCCGTCCCTGAGTCGGTCAGGGGGCCTCCGGTCCCCTGTTTTTCTTCAAGTATGGGTGCAGGCCTTCCTTGGTCTGCTAGGCCTGGGCTCCTTGGCTGGACGCCCTTAACGGATCGAGGCAGAGGCCTCTACACCAGTTCGCCCCCCATGGGGGTCGCCCATTCTAACCCTTCTTGGGTTCGGCAATCTATAGGCATTCAGGCTTGATCCGAGTTGGACCGTCGGCACCCTATAAACCGTGGGGCCTATGGCCGTCCGTGGAGTGTTACAATGCTTAATTGGGCTCCCAGGTGTCTTTGGACACTGTGGCCTTTACAGCTTGGTGTTGGTAGTCTTCACTGCTGATTGTGGCCGGGTTACTGGGCCCCTCTCACACTCCTGGTGTTTCGCTAGCTCGGTTTGGGAGTGATGTCTCGAACGAGACCAAGGGGCAGCCACAAAGGGACCCTTCAGGTTCCTTATATCTCCCGAGAGGGAGTTGTTTGGATAGGCTTAGTGGCCTCAGATCCTACCTTTTTTGTTCCATCCTCCAGTTTCCTAAGATGGCATTAGAATTGGGTCAGCTAGTGCCCCCTTTTTTGCTTGGCATTTAAGGCTTTTCTGGGGCAAGGTCTCTGACCTTATTTGCTATCTCCTTACTGTCACCTGGCAGTATTGCTCCTGGGATGGCCGTTGGTGGCTGTGCAGATGACGTCCCTTATTCTCAGTGCCCTTAGGTTCTGCAGCACCTTAGGTTGTTATTCTGGACAGGGGTCCAGCAGTGTGGACCTAAGTCTGTGCACCTTCCTCCTAGTCGAGGTGACTGAGGGGGCATTCCCTCCTTTCTTGCTGCTCACCTGTTGGTGGTCACCTTGGGTATCAAATCGTGACTGGGGGGGGCTTGATTCTTCTGAAACCCCCAGTGGTTCCTAGGTAGGCCCCTAAAAAGGGGGTCCATTTACCTATTGCGTTGTTGCCACAGCGAGCCTTAAGCGGGCTCTATCTTGCTGGATTTCTCCGTTTCAGGGCCTATACATTTGGGGATTCGTGGTCTGCCGTAGGACAGTGGCCTGTCCCCTTCTTCCTGGTAAAGTCTCGGGACTAGTGGTTACTTCCAGGAAGGCTCTGATTCTGATCTATGTGGGAATTAACATCCCTTGCTTTTTATCGCTTTAGTCTCTGATGGATGCTCTCCCTTGGTAGGAGGTAATCTATTGGCCCTCTGAGTTCCTACTGGTATGGACTTGTTGGGCTCTGTCACGATCACAGGGGTTCTGCCCTTTAGTATTGGCCTAGATTGGCCTAACCTTGTCCTTTGGGGCCTAGTAGGCTCTGGCTGGACATTATACTCGATATGGCTTATTTTCTTCGCCCTGCCAGGCAGGGGGAGCCGTCATGCCTGGGGGTGTCGTCCGCGGAGGCTTCTGCTGAGGACGGTGGACCTGTACACTCTCTCACGAGGTTTGTTCCGCATAGTCAGGCTCTTTTCCATTTCGCCCCTATCTTCGGGGTCTAATTTGGAGTTAGACCAGTTTGGTTCCTCGCCCTGCCGGAGATGGCATATCTCTGGGTGTCTTGTTTCCAGGAGAGCTAGGATTTAGCTTCCTCCTCTTCCTCTTCTTCTATTCCTGCCATCTATCTTAGAGTATGTTGTACCTGTATTGCTTGGCAGGGTCTAGCTCTCTCCCATTGGAAGTTCTCTGTTCCCGGGGTTCTTGAATTATTACAGCATGGTTGGTGTTTGCTCCCCAACTTAGTTCTGTGAAGGTTCAGGGCTCGCCCTTTTGGCCTAC
Source organism: Gastrophryne carolinensis (assembly GCA_027917425.1). Lineage (NCBI taxonomy): Eukaryota > Metazoa > Chordata > Amphibia > Anura > Microhylidae > Gastrophryne > Gastrophryne carolinensis. The sequence continues at coordinate 267,613,080 of CM051234.1, forward strand.
TACAGAGGTATATTCCAATCTTTTGTGTTGAGCATTCATCAGGGTTTGCTCAGGTACATTCCTTGAGGAATTCTGGCCTCCTCTGAGGGGTTTACTTAATCTGATGCCCTGCTAAAGGTTGCCTTGGGTCTTATTCAGGTTCTTCTCACCTGTTCCTTAAACCATATCACTCTTCTGGGGCGGTTGCTCCAGTCATAATTGGGCCATGGTCAGTATATATATATATATATATATATATATATATATATATATATATTATTTTTTTTTTACATATCTGTACTCCATGAGAGGGGGATGCTCCGCACTACGCCGAGTTCAGCTTCAGGTGGTGTTTTTGATTCTCCCTTATTCCAGATCCGCCGGTCTCGGGGCTACTGTCTTGATATACCTTGAGCTAAGGGGATCTGTCTTCCCCTCCAGGTGTTGGAGATTTCCTGGTCCGTTTCTTGTCCCTGGTAGGGATTATGCCCTTGGGGCTTATGGGTCTCCATCCTTTAGTACTGGATCTGATTGCTTCCACGGGTGTAGGTGCCCTCGGATAGGCATCGCTTGGTTGGTTTGTCCTTCTGAGCCTAGAGTAAACGTTTCGGCTCGTGCTGAGTGTTGTTGTTTTCAGGATTCCTGCAGGTGTCGCTTGAGACCAGGGTTCTTATTCCCCGCTGGGGAGACTTCTAAGGTTACCACGGCTACTCTCCTTGCATGAGCGTGGTTAGGCCTTTTCTCTGGCCTGTTTTTTTAAGGGAAGATTACTCTTCTCTCTCGGTTCTTGCTCTCTTCCTACTTGTGCTTGGCCTGGGCCTTTCAGCACTAACTTCTGTTGAGCATGCTGGCTTGTCCGCTGCTTGTGTTCCAGTTCTTCCTTTACAGGTTCAAAGGTTGAGGTTAGAGCCTTGCTCTCGTTGCTCTTGGTAGCACGGTTGCGGGTGACAGCGCGTTTACTGTTGGCTGTGCCCTTTTTTCACGGGGATCCCACCCTACTTTATGGACACTGCTATTGGATGTCCCACATGTTACTATATCTGGAGCAGGACGTGCTATATGCTTAGAATAATACAATTCTGTGAAGTACTCACCTGTAGAATTGGTATTATACGCATACAGCACGTCCTGCTCCACCCCACCCTGGTTTCACTTGTTCTGGATCCCCTGTATGGTGATTATTATCATTGATATTATTGCCAGTTTCTGGGTGGTTGGTTCCTCCTGGCTTCTCCTTCTCACTGCTTTTCAATGCTGGGAGCTTGTTTTCTACATGTCTGCAGTGCACCGCGGCGGAGGATTTCCCACATGTTATTACTATATCTGGAACAGGACGTGCTGTATGCGTATAATTCCAATTCTACAGGTGAGTACTTCACAGAATTGTATTTTTGTCTTGGCTGCTATGGAAGACACTATTATGTGTAGTAGGACTTCAGCCTTACTGGTGGGCATGCGCCGCTCGGTATGGCTCCGTCAGTGGACGGCGGACTTTGCGGCCAAGAAACCGCTCACAGCTCTTCCCTTCTTGGGTACGCGGCTGTTTGCAGATAAGTTGGATGCTGTGGCAAAGGGAGGTAAGTTACCGCAGCGGAAGAAACAGCGCCGTCCCTTTCGGGGGGCAGGCTTTTTCAATCCTTCCTTTCGAGGTGCCAGAGCTGGCAGAGGTTTGGCCTTCTCGGGTGTCAGAGGCTCTTCCTGGAACAGGGGCAGAGCTTCTGCCTGGGGTTCCAAGCCCAAGCCTGCGGGTAAACCAGCTCAGCAATGAAGGGGCGCCCTCACCCGCACGGGTGGGGGGACGGCTGCGGCTCTTCTTCCAGGTCTGGGCCCGGGAGGTCACAGACAATTGGATCTTGGAAGTGGTCTCCTCCGGGTACAAACTGGAGTTCGAGTACTGGCCTCCTCCAAGATTTTTAAGGTCTCGGGTGCCCTTGGACCCCCAGGCTGCACAGGGGCTCCTGTTAGCAGTGAAAAACCTTCTGGACATGGGAGTTGTTTGCCCGGTGCCTCCGTCGGAGAGAGGCAGGGGTTTCTACTCCAATCTTTTCACGGTCCCCAAAAAAGAAGGTTCTGTAAGACCCATTCTGGCCAATCCTTGCCCCTCTATCCGACAGGGGATGAAACTGGTGGGATTGATGGTGGCCTCCTTCGAGGCGGTCCCGTTTGCGCAGTTTCACATGAGATCTCTTCAACTTTATCTACTGATGCATTGGGACAGGTGTCCGCTGTCATTGTCTCCCAGGGTTCGTCAGTCCCTTCGGTGGTGGCTGGAGTCGAGCAACCTGTTGAGGGGCAGATCCTTTCTGGTTCCTCGCTGGGAGATGGTTACGTTTGCCAGCCTGTCGGGCTGGGGAGGTTTCTGGAAAAGTCATCAGTTCAGCGGGGTGTGGGGTCCTCAGGAGGCTCACAACCCCATCAATGTTTTGGAGCTCAGAGCCATCCGGCTTGTCCTGTCACGGCTGACGTCGCACTTACAGGGTCTTCCGGTTCAGATTCGATCAGACAATCGGACGGCGGTAGCCTACATCAATCACCAAGGAGGGACTCGCAGCAGGAGTGCCCTCAGGGAAGTCTCTCTGATCCTGCATTGGGCGGAGAGCAATGTTCCTTGCATTTCAGCAATCTACATTCCGGGAGGGGAGAACACGGAGGCGGACTCCCTGAGCAGGGGGTCCTCTCGTCAAGGAGAGTGGTCTCTCAACCCCGAGGTTTTTCAGTCTCTTTGTCGCAAGTGGGGGACTCCGGAGGTGGATCTCTTTGCCTCACGGCACAATCACAAACTCCCGGCCTTTGTGTCTCTTTCTCAGGATCCTCTAGCTCTGGCAGTGGATGCCTTGTCCCTTGCTTGGAAGGATCTGGGGTTTCTGTACCTGTTTCCTCCCTTTTCCATGCTGGGCAAGGTAGTTTGCAAGCTGGCTCTGGAAGGGGCACCAGTAATTCTGGTGGCTCAAAGGTGGCCAAGAAGGGTTTGGTACGCAGACGTTGTAAGGCTGGCGGTAGATCAGTACCGGCTTCCCATGTTTCCGGATCTGTTATCTCAGGGTCAACTACTTTGTCCCAATTTACCAACGCTGGCTTTGACGGCTTAGCTGCTGAAACCTTCATTCTGAAGGAAGAAGGTTTGTCTGAGGATGTTGTTTAGACCTTGATTAGAGCTAGGAAGCGGTCCTCTTCTGGCATTTACTATAGGACTTGGCGGTTCTATATTGACTGGTGTGAGGCTAGGGCCTTGCCTTGCAGGGTGTTTTAGATCCCTGGGATTTTGGAGTTTCTTCAGCACAGTCTGGATCTTGGGTTCCAGCTTAGTACCTTGAAAGGTCAGGTCTCTGCTCTGTCTGTTTTCTTCCAAAGATCTTTTGCCTTACACCCGCTAGTTAAGAGTTTTTTTCCAGGGGGTCACTCATGTTCGACCCCCTCGGAAGGCTATGGTTCCTGTTTGGGATTTGAATTTGGTTCTTTCGGCTCTCCAGGGTCCTCCTTTTGAGCCGTTACAGGATATTGCTCTTTCTGTTATCACTCAAAAGTTTGCCTTCTTGGTGGCTATTACCTCTGTTCGGCGTGTCTCTGAGTTGGTGGCTCTGTCGATTCAGGCCCCTTAGTTTGAAAGACACCAGGACAAGGTGTTCTTTCGCTTTAAGCCAGATTTCCTTCCTAAGGTGGTTTCTGCTTTCCATCTCAATCAGGATATTCTCCCTTCCTTGTGTCCTAAGCCTAGCAATGACAAGGAGAGGGTTTTGCACAATTTGGATGTGGTTCGCTGTGTTAAGTACTATTTGGTGACTACTTCTTCTTCACGCATGCCTTTTTCGTGGTGCCCTGTGGGCCCAGGAAAGGTTTGGCACCCGCCAAGTCTACCATTAGCAAATGGATTCGTCAGGCCATTGTTGGGGCCTATTCTGCTAAGGGGAGGACTCCCCCTTTTAGGGTCACTGCGCATTCTACTCGTGCTGTTGGTGCGTCCTGGGCTTTTCAGCACCAGGCTTCTGTTGAAAAAGTTTGTAAGGCTGCTACTTGGTCTTCTGTTCATACTTTTTCCAAGTTTTACAAGGTTGATGTGCGGGCTTCAGCGGATGCCGTTTTTGGCCGCAAGGTTCTGCAAGCTGCAGTGGTTTAAGTTGGTGCATTCTTTACTGTTTTTGGTTCCCACCCATGACGGACACTGCTATTGGATGTCCCAAATGTCATGAAGAGTTGAAGCGGAGTGTATGTCACACTTGGAATAATACCGTTTTGTGAGTACTCACCTTTAAAACGGATATTATGAGTGTGACATACACTCCGCTTCACCCCACCCTTTTGGTGTTTTGGATCCTTTATATGGTGAACCATTGTTTCTTGGTTGTTAGTTTTGTTATATTTGGTTCTTCCTGGTCCCCTTACTGCTATCTTACACTGGGGAATTGGTGGGATGTCCCAGGTATTTATGGACTGGGAGGAGCTCCTTTCTTGCATTCATCTCTGCAGAAGTTCGCCCTCTACTGAAGAATAGTTGTTGAATAGAGTTGAAGCGGAGTGTATGTCACACTCATAATATCCGTTTTGAAGGTGAGTACTCACACAACGGTATTTTTTCTTCCAATCCATTCCAGACTCTCCTTACACTTGGGATTACCTCCTTGCCGATTGGATGTGACTGCAAGACAAAAAAGGGCGCTGACCCTCCCGGCCCAATAAGTAGCGGCTGCCTCCTAACCCAGATCAGTTTTCTTTCTTGCAGTTGCAAGTGACTGGGAAGGTTGTTCAGGAATTCGCTCTCAAGGCTTGGCAGCAAGCGGGGGATTGCACCCTGTCTGCTTCCTGCATAGCCTTATTCCCACGGATCCCCCAGACCCAATTGTGCCTCCCACAGTTACGGCTGTTCTGGGGTTCGTGAAGGTAAGGTGGAAGCGCCGGGGTCTTGGGGGGCTTACAGAGTGTACATGATCTGGGCTGCAGGCTTTTTGAAAAGTAAGACAGCCACAGATTTCTCTCTGGTGTACATGATGAGGAACATTTTTTATTTTCTTAGTTTCAACCCGTCCTCCTTCCAAGTTAGGTAGGTTTTTGTTTTTTCAAAAAAAAAAATGTTGGTATGCCTTTAAGGGGCTGACGTCATGCAGGGGGCGGAGCTTAACACGGAACCACAAGCCTGTGTTACTTCAGTGTGTTTCTCTCTGGGCTGGAGGGAGGTTGTGTTCAGGCTCCCCTGCACCGTTCAAGGTTAATGTACAGCAGCCTGGCTGACATGAGGCTGCTATTGTGTTTGCGTTGCGACGGCAGCTGCCACCGCTGGCCAGGCCGTTTGCTGGATTTTGATCATGTTGAGTTAAGGGCTCTGGGTGTGGGGATAGCGGCTGCGGAGACATGCGGCGGCCATCTCTGGCCGGGCCGCTGGTTCCCTTAATCCCATACTTCTTCTTGCAGCCTAGGGGTTCTTTGTGTGCAGCCTTTGCAGAGTGCGGCTGCGGCGGCAGCCATTGTGGTTAGGTCACTGGCCTTCTAAGAGACCCAAGAGGGGTAAGCTTAGGGGCTTACGGATTGCGGGCTGGTCCCGCTGTTTTTACATATTTATGCAGCTTCGCAGCTTCTTGGCCTTTTGCTTCAGAATATATATATATATATATATATATATATATATATATATATATATGTCATTTTTTTTTTCTTGTATAGGCTGTAAAGTGATGAGCTGCGGTGGTGAGTGGACGTCGGCATTATTATTATTATTATCATAATTATCATTATCATTATTATGATTATTATCTTATTGTTATCAATATTAGTATAATGTGTATTTATGAATTGTGTATATTAATTATATTCCCAAGAGTTTTTTAAGAAATAAAAAGGGGAAAGATATATATATATATATATATATATATATATATATATATATATATATAATTTTTTATATATTGATTTTTATGAGTTAGGGAAGGTTTTTTGTCTAATGGATTATTTTTAGATTTGGAAGATGGATAAAGAAGGGTTGTGGTTCCTCCCAGTCTCTTTGGGATTGGTTCAGGTTTAGGACCTTAGGTGTGTTTGCCAAATTTAAAAAAAGAGAAAAAAACAAAAACACCACCATGAGGGAGGCATCAGGGGATAGTGATTCGGGCATCCCACTTGAGAAGGGCGGGCTCTGTCCCTTATGTAAGTTGGATCCCCTGGGTAGTTTCAGCACGGTTTGTTCCGCTTGCGCCATGAGAATTGGTTTAGACCATAATAGAGCGGTGGCTCGGGTCTCTAGCCCAGCTATTGCTGGTGGGAGCGCGACGGCTCACCCATCCCTTACATCCCCCGGAGAGGGGGAAGGCAGTGAGGCACAGGCGGAGGTGGCGCACAGGTTGGATAACTTAGAGAAACAGTTATCTTTGGTCATTCCTAAGAAAGCCACCTATAAGAGGAGGCATTTGGAGCCTGTTTCTGAGGAAGGAGATTTATTTGCCTCCCTTGGGTCTGAGGAGGAGGAAGAGTATTTAGAGGAGCAGCTCTCAGAGGACGAGTTACACTCTGGTGAAGAAGATAGTAATTCTATTTTATTCTCTTCTGATGAGGATCCCCTTCTCTCAGACGAGACAGAGTGTTTACTTTCATCAGTTTTTGAAACCTTGAATATTAACCCCTCCTGAGGTGGCAAAAAGAGGGAAGGACGACCTGTTTAACCCTTTAAGTGCCAGCCTACCTGGAGATTTTGTCACCGTTTGTTGCCAGACCATTTTTCACCATTTTGTGCTCCGCATGTTTATGTGCAATTTTTGAAGGAATGTTTGGGGATTTCCTAGGAAAATTATATATTGTTTTTTTTGGCACAATTTGGGCTTTAACATAGGATAGCCTGTTTGTAATTTTTTCAGTACTTAAGCAATATTTTGGGGTGAAATATGTGGTAAAAAATTTAAAAAAATGCAATTTTTTACATTGTGTAGTGTTTTTTGTAAATAAAAAATTAAATTTTATCAATAAATTGTATTGCGTGTAAAAGCCCAATTTCTCCCGTTTACAATGGTACCACATATGTATTGGTAGACACCCTTTCCTGCCCAGGAGACTCCCCCAAATTGAGACAGTGCTTTAGGAGATTTTCAGATAAAATACAACTGCTATGAGCACCTTGCAGTTTTTCAAGAAAAACGACCCTTTACATTTGAAATACCCCCCACAAAGTATATATTCCATGAAAGTACACACCTCAAGCTTTCAAGGAGTACCAGGCTTGTTGTTATGTACAAAGCCTTCTTCAAGTAGTCATATGGCGAATAACTTGATTGCAGCGGGTTTTCCTAAAAAAATATAAATAAGGAGAATCAAAACCACATTCTTCTAAAGAAAATAATATGCCAACAAGAAAAAACACTCTAAATCTGAGAGCGCAAGGTCTCCTTAACAGAACAACACCCAACATGCATAGCTACTTCGCAGGGTAGGGTCGCCAAACACCCAAAACGAAAGCATGCGCGTAAAGGTAATTTCACGTCATTTTTTCAGCTTTGCTGACAAAGTGCGCACCTTATACTTTTTTAACAAAAACGACCCTTTACATATAAAATACCCCCCACAAACCATATATTCCCTGAAAGCACACATCTTAACCTTTCTAGACGTACCAGGCTGGTAGTTGTGGGCGCAACTTTCTAGACGCAAACGTGTGAAGAATTCATTGGTTGCACAGCATTTCCCTGCAAAAATACGAAAAAAACACAATCCACACCACATTTTAATCAAAAAATAATATGCCAACAAGAAAAAACACACTAAATCTGAGAGCGCAAGGTCCCCTGAACAGAACAACACCCAACATGCATAGCTACTTCGCAGGGTAGGGTCGCCAAACACCCAAAACGAAAGCATGCGCGTAAAGGTCATTTCACGTCATTTTTTCAGCTTTGCTGACAAAGTGCACACCTTACACTTTTTTAACCAAAACTACCCTTTACATATAAAATACCCCCCACAAACCATATATTCCCTGAAAGCACACATCTTAACCTTTCTAGACGTACCAGGCTGGTAGTTGTGGGCGCAACTTTCTGGACGCAAACGTGTGAAGAATTCATTGGTTGCACAGCATTTTCCTGCAAAAATACTAAAAATAACACAATCCACACCACATTTTAATCAAAAAATAATATGCCAACAAGAAAAAACACACTAAATCTGAGAGCGCAAGGTCCACTGAACAGAACAACACCCAACATGCATAGCTACTTCGCAGGGTAGGGTCGCCAAACACCCAAAACGAAAGCATGCGCGTAAAGGTAATTTCACGTCATTTTTTCAGCTTTGCTGACAAAGTGCACACCTTACACTTTTTTAACAAAAACGACCCTTTACATATAAAATACCCCCCACAAACCATATATTCCCTGAAAGCACACATCTTAACCTTTCTAGACGTACCAGGCTGGTAGTTGTGGGCGCAACTTTCTAGACGCAAACGTGTGAAGAATTCATTGGTTGCACAGCATTTCCCTGCAAAAATACGAAAAAAACACAATCCACACCACATTTTAATCAAAAAATAATATGCCAACAAGAAAAAACACACTAAATCTGAGAGCGCAAGGTCCCCTGAACAGAACAACACCCAACATGCATAGCTACTTCGCAGGGTAGGGTCGCCAAACACCCAAAACGAAAGCATGCGCGTAAAGGTCATTTCACGTCATTTTTTCAGCTTTGCTGACAAAGTGCACACCTTACACTTTTTTAACCAAAACTACCCTTTACATATAAAATACCCCCCACAAACCATATATTCCCTGAAAGCACACATCTTAACCTTTCTAGACGTACCAGGCTGGTAGTTGTGGGCGCAACTTTCTGGACGCAAACGTGTGAAGAATTAATTGGTTGCACAGCATTTTCCTGCAAAAATACTAAAAATAACACAATCCACACCACATTTTAATCAAAAAATAATATGCCAACAAGAAAAAACACACTAAATCTGAGAGCGCAAGGTCCACTGAACAGAACAACACCCAACATGCATAGCTACTTTCAAGGTTAGGGTTGCCGAACACCCAAAAGTATAGCATGTTCTATAAAAGACACACAAAACAACCCACATTTCTTGATGGTACCAAGAGCTGCAGTCAGGGTTAGCTGTGAGGTGCAATTAGGATATAGTAGATGTGACAATGAAGCTGTTAAAAGTTGCTAACTGGATCAAATGAATTGCAACTTTTTTGTACCAGGCTCGCGAATTTCGGGTGGCGTTGTAGTAAGTGAGAATTTGGTCGGTTTTATCCACGCCACCCATGAATTGGTTGTAATCTCTGATACAACGTGGCTTTTGGGTTGGGGCTTGGGGACCACGTTGCCTTACACTTGTTACTGACTGGTCATGGATGGTAGTCAGCATGAACACATTCTTTTTATCCATGAATTTAACGGCCAGGAGCTCATCACTTCTCAGGGCGTAAGACTCCCCACGCTTCAGTTGTTTATTCAGTAATGCCCTTGGCAAGCCTTTCCGGTTACGGTTCACTGTGCCGCAGGCGGGAGTGTCTAAGGTGTAAAGGGCTCTAAACAGGGGGATGCTGGAATAAAAATTATCCACATATAAGTGGTACCCCCTCCCGAGCAGTGGGGTGATGAGGTCCCAAACGATCCGGCCACTGACACTCAAATCAAGGGGACAGCCAGGTGGGTCTAGTTGCGTGTCCCTTCCTTGATAGATTCTAAAAAATTTTGTGTACCCGGTCGTACTTTCGCACAATTTATAAAACTTTATCCCATAGCGGGCACGCTTGCTAGGGATATATTGCCGAAATATAATGCGCCCCTTAAAAAGCAGATGTGACTCATCGATAGTTACATTTTGGGAGGGGGTGTACACATCTGCAAAGCGCTCTGACAGGCTATTAACTAGGGGCCGTACTTTATGAAGCCTGTCATGACCGGGCATATCACGGGGAACAGCAGTGGCGTTGTCGTTGAAATGTAGAAACCGTAGTAAAATTTGATACCGGTTTCTGGACATTATGGCTGGAAATAAGGGTATTGCCAATATGGAATGGGTATCCCAGTATGATGCTAGGCTAAATTTTCTGATTAGACCCATTGCCAAAGTGAGCCCCCAAAATTTTCTCATCTCACTAATATTGGTGGGGTGCCATGCCTGAGTTCTGGCGTGCCTCTGTTGGGGGTTTTGTGCCATGACCTGCTCAGAATAGCGGTTTATATAGAGGACCATATCCTGTAGGATGGCCTCTGTAACAAACAGATAGAAGAAGTCAACAAGACGTAAGTTACTTGTGTCTATGTTGACTCCAGGGACCGAATTAAAGGGGGGAATAATTACTAGGAGGCCTCCACACTGGCTCTCCTGGACCAGCTGCAGCACTCGATGCCTCCGCCTGCCCTGCCTCCACCTGCCCTACACTCTCCCCCAGCGTGGCCTCATCTTGTGCGGCACTAGCCCTTCTACGTTGGCTACCTGTACTAGTAACACTGCGTGGCTGTGTCTCCTCAGTAGAGGAGTCACTCTCTGACTCAGAGGGCAGATACTCTGACCCTGACTCACTAAAGTCTTCCGAGTCAGAGGCCATCAAGTAAGCCGCAGCTTCTTGAGCAGTGAATTTCCTCCCAGCCATATTCAATTCTGATTGGAAAGAAAAAAAAAAAAGGCTAAGGGCTAAAGGCTAAACAAAGTAAATTAAAATTACACAGTACAGTTACAGTAGAAAAAAACTAAACATAACACAATGTTAAAGAAGAAAAACAAACAAATCAAAATGCAGTCAGTTTATTACAAAAAAAAAGTGTACCTAAATTGAAGAAAAAAAAAAAAGTGCACTGTGTAGCTAAAGTGTAAAAAAAAAAACAAAAAAACATAAACCTCTTATGTGTAAGTGCGTATGTCCAATACGTTACAATGTGAAGCGGTGGAGTCCGGAGCAGCTTCAGGTGGGGGAGGGGGAGGGGAATAGGAGAAAAGAGGGGGGAGAATAAGAGAAAAGAGGGGGACTGGGTACCAAAGTGGAGGAAAATGAGACTAGAAGGGTGGCGGCAGAGACGATTCAGTGGCAGCAGAGGCAACAATCAGGCGGTGACGACGATCCACAGGAGGCGACAGCGATCCACAGGCTATGAAGAAAGTGAACAGGAAGATTAGTTACAGGCAATGGGGCAGCAACCCCCCATCACAGGCATGACAGGATCACCCCCCCCCCCATCACAGGCATGACAGGATCACCCCCCCCCCCCCCAAAAAAAAAATCAGTGGCAGCAGGTACAAACTGCGCATGGGGAGCGGGAGGAGGGGCATGACACACTTGGGGATGGAGAGCGGGGGGAGGGGCATGACACACTTGGGGATGGAGAGCGGGAGGAGGGGCATGACACACTTTGGGATGGAGAGCGGGAGGAGGGGCATGACACACTTGGGATGGAGAGCGGGAGGAGGGGCATGACACACTTGGGATGGAGAGCGGGAGGAGGGGCATGACACACTTGGGATGGAGAGCGGGAGGAGGGGCATGACACACTTGGGATGGAGAGCGGGAGGAGGGGCATGACACACTTGGGATGGAGAGCGGGAGGAGGGGCATGACACACTTGGGATGGAGAGCTGGAGGAGGGGCATGCCACACTTGGGGATGGAGAGCGGGGGGAGGGGCATGACACACTTGGGGATGGAGAGCGGGGGGAGGGGCATGACACACTTGGGGATGGAGAGCGGGGGGAGGGGCATGACACACTTGGGGATGGAGAGCGGAGGGAGGGGCATGACACTTGGGGATGGAGAGCGGGGGGAGGGGCATGACACACTTGCGCATGGTGAGCGGGAGGAGGGGCATGACACACTTGGGATGGAGAGCGGGAGGAGGGGCATGCCACACTGGGGATGGAGAGCGGGAGGAGGGGCATGCCACACTTGGGATGGAGAGCGGGGGGGAGGGGCATGACACACTTGGGGATGGAGAGCGGGGGGAGGGGCATGACACACTTGGGGATGGAGAGCGGGGGGAGGGGCATGACACACTTGGGGATGGAGAGCGGGGGGAGGGGCATGCCACAATTGCGCATGGTGAGCAGGAGGAGGGGCATGCCACACTTGGGGATGGGGAGCGGGAGGAGGTGCATGCCACACTTGGGGATGGGGAGCGGGGGGAGGGGCATGACACACTTGGGGATGGAGAGCGGGGGGAGGGGCATGACACACTTGGGGATGGAGAGCGGGGGGGAGGGGCATGACACACTTGGGGATGGAGAGCGGGGGAGGGGCATGACACACTTGGGAATGGAGAGCGGGGGGAGGGGCATGCCACAATTGCGCATGGTGAGCAGGAGGAGGGGCATGCCACACTTGGGGATGGGGAGCGGGAGGAGGGGCATGCCACACTTGGGGAGCGGGGGGAGGGGCATGACACTTGGGAATGGAGAGCGGGGGAGGGGCATGACACACTTGGGGATGGAGAGCGGGGGGAGGGGCATGACACACTTGGGGATGGAGAGCGGGGGGAGGGGCATGACACACTTGGGGATGGAGAGCGGGGGGAGGGGCATGACACACTTGGGGATGGAGAGCGGGGGGAGGGGCATGACACACTTGGGGATGGAGAGCGGGGGGAGGGGCATGACACACTTGGGGATGGAGAGCGGGGGAGGGGCATGCCACACATGGGGATGGGGAGGAGGGGCATGCCACACTGGGGATGGGGAGGAGGGCCATGCCACACTGGGGATGGGGAGGAGGGGCATGCCACACTGGGGATGGGGAGTGGGAGGAGGGGCATGCCACACTGGGGATGGGGAGTGGGAGGAGGGGCATGCCACACTGGGGATGGGGAGGAGGGGCATGCCACACTGGGGATGGGGAGGAGGGGCATGCCACACTGGGGATGGGGATGGGCAGTGGGATCATGCCACACTGGGGATGGGGATGGGCAGTGGGATCATGCCACACTGGGGATGGGCAGTGGGATCATGCCACACTGGGGATGGGGATGGGCAGTGGGATCATGCCACACTGGGGATGGGGATGGGCAGTGGCATCATGCCACACTGGGGATGGGCAGTGGCATCATGCCACACTGGGGATGGGGATGGGCAGTGGGATCACCACCGCCCCCCCCCCCCCCCCCCCCCCCCCCCAGAACTGCATCCACAACACACTGCCCACAATCGCCACCCCCCTCACCCCCAGAACAACTTAATCGGCCCCCGATCGCTGCTCCCGCCGATCGGCACCGCCGCATGCCCCCCCCAACATCTTCAAGCCGATCGGCTGAAACCATCCAACCCACCCACCTCCCCCACACCAGCATCTTTGGCCGATGGCCACCGCCGGCAACTAAAATGTCCGCCGCTGCCCCGCCGCTACACAATTGCCAAAGCACCCACCACCTCCCCCCCCCCCTCCCAACACCTGCATCTTTTGCCGATGGCCACCGGCCGCTGCCTCGCCGCCGCTCACCGATCGGTCGGCGATGGCTGCTTGCCACCCACACCCCCACCCCCAGAACAACCTCCTAACCTGCTCACGCGGTCCGGTCTGAAGGTAAATGGCGCCTGCACCAGCTATTTATACAGCTAGTGCAGGCGCCGGCTGATGACGTGGGAGCTGCTTGCCGATTGGCTCCTGAGAATCCGGGTCACAGGAGCGTCATTCCTGTGACCTGGACCTCACCCCAAGATGGCGCTGGACACGATCTGCCCAGCTACACAGGCCCCAGGGACCCCCGATGGCCAGAAGGTAGGTAAATGCCAAGAACGTAGTTTCTACGTGCTTGGCACTTAACGGTTGGAGAGGCAACCACGTAGAAACTACGTGCTTGGCATTTAAAGGGTTAAGCCAGTAAGGCAAAGGCAGGTGTTCGCAGAACAGCCGCATTTTTCCAGGATGTGTTAAAGGAGTGGAAAACTCCTAACAAGCTGCCGGCTGTTCCCAGGATCCTAGACGCTAGGTATCCTTTTCCGACGGATATGATTAAACTTTGGTCCAATACTTCTATCATGCCATCGGCTACTATGGGATCCTTAAGAGATCCCACAGAGACGGATGGATCAATTGGCCCGCCATGCTTTTGCTATGGTAGGTTCCTTTCTACGCCCTGTTTGTGCCACGGCTATCGTATCTTCGGCTTCAAGAAAGAAGATGAAGAAAAATCTGGCCAGGGCTAAGTCCCGCAGGCTTATTCAAGAGTCCAAAGATTTTAAGGCTTGTTTGGACTTTTAACTCTTTCGCTATCACTGCCATGGATGATGCGGTCAGGATAGCTGCTAGAACTTTGGCTCTTCTTGTTGCCTTGCGCCGTTCCTTATGGCTAAGACAATGGTCGGCGGATGCCGCTGCTAAGAAAGCTCTTACGGATCTACCTTTTTTAGGGGGCAGACTCTTTGGAGAGCGGCTGGACCGTATGGTCAAGGATGGCAAACTTCCTCAGAGGAAGAGGGCGACTCTGCCTTTTCAGAGGCCTTCATCATATCGGCCTTTTCGAAGTGGCAGAGGTGCCTTCCGTCCTTGCTCCCGTAGTATTTTTGGGGCAGAGGCAGAGCTCGTAATAAGGCAGGAGTGGCCTGGAGGAGTAGGCCCGAACCTCCAGCCAAGCCCACTCCAGCGGGTGGGGGGACGGCTCTTGCATTTTGCTCCTATCTGGAGATGCCACGTGACGGATCTTTGAAACCAAGAGGTGGTGTCATCAGGCTACAAGATCGAGTTTGCAGCCAGACCGCCCGCAAGGTTCCTTTGGTCAGGGGCATCCCGGAACCAGTCAGGCAGATGCCCTGAGAGCCTCTGTTCAGCATCTTCTTCATAAAGGGGTAATTTGTCAGGTACCCTTTCAGGAGGAAGGTCAGGGGTTTTACTCCACCTGTTCACGATTCCCAAGAAGGATGGGTCGATTCGTCCCATTTTAGACCTAAAGGGCCTCAACAAGTATATCCGGGTGAAACATTTCCGTATGGAGACTCTGAGGTCAGCGGTAGCGTCGTTTCAGCCCGGAGATATTATGACTACAATAGACATAAGGGACGCGTATCTTCATGTTCTGGTTTTTCCAGGGCATCAGAAATTCTTGAGGTTTGCCCTGGAAGGCCAGCATTTCCAGTTTGTGGCACTTCCATTTGGGATATCCTCGGCTCCAAGAGTATTCACCAAGATCTTGGCAGGTCTCATGGCCTTTTTCAGAAGCCAGGGGATATGCATCATTCCATATTTGGACGATCTCTTTAATTTCAGCCGGGTCTCCTCAGCAGATTATGAAGGATACACAGTCGGTTCTATCTACTCTGGAAGAGTTCGGCTGAGTGATCAATTAGCCGAAGTCCCATATCACTCCGGCACCAGTAAGAAATTTCTTAGGAATGACTCAGTTCAGGTCAAGGTTTTTCTGTCAGAGCAGAAGGCTCTGTTAATTTGAAATCAAATAGAGTCCTTACTGGCCTGCCGGCAGCCATCCATCAGCTAGAGATGAAACTAGTAGGCCTTATGGTGGCCTGCTTCGAGGCCGTGCCTTTTGCCCAGTTTCACATGAGGCCTCTTCAGTTGAATCTGTTGGCAAGCTGGGATCGAGCCCCGCAGTCGTTGGATCAAGTCTTTGTTCTAACTCCCTCGGCCAGGCAATCTCTCCTGTGGTGGTTGGACCCTCTACATTTGTCTGTAGGCAGGTCTTTTCGGACACCGCAGTGGCAGATCGTTGCCACGGATGCCAGTCTCACAGGCTGGGGGGGTATCTGGCAAACCCAGAAGATCCAGGGACATTGGGGGCCGAAGGAGATTCAGCTTCCCATAAATATATTGGAATTAAGAGCAAACTGGCTAGTGCTTCAATATCTGACCCCCAGTTTAAAGGGGCAGGCTGTCCAGGTACAATCGGACGGCGGTAGCCTAATCAATCATCGGGGGGTACTCGAAGCAAGAGTGCTCTAGAAGAGGTAAGCCGGATTCTGATTTGGGCTGAGGAGAATGTTCCCTGCATCTCCGCAGTTTACATCCCGGGGGTGGAAAACCAGGAAGCAGATGCTTTGAGCAGGAAGGCGCTGCGTCGGGGAGAATGGTCCCTCAGTCAGAAGATCTTTCAAGCTCTTTGCCTTCGCTGGGGTTGTCCGGAGGTGGATCTTTTGCATCCAGGCACAATCACAAGCGGACGAAATTCATGTCCCTGTCTAGGGACCCTCTGGCCATTGCAACGGACGCCCTGTCAGTCTCTTGGGTAAGGTTCAAGCTTCTGTACGTTTTTCCTCCCGCTCTTGAGCCGTGTGCTAAGAAAGACAGCTCAGGAGGGGGTACCAACCATTCTGGTGGCTCCCCGCTGGCCAAGGAGAAGTTGGTTTTCAGACGTAACAAAGATGTCGGTAGATCATTGGCGCCTACCAGACGATCCAGATCTTCTCACACAGGGGGCGCTTCGGCACCCAAATTTACAGATGCTGGCTTTGACGGCCTGGCTATTGAGACCTCGATCTTAGCAGAGAGAGGTTTATCGGCTAAGGTTATTCATACCATGATTCAGGCCCGGAAGAAGTAGTCTTCCATGATATACTACAGGGTCTGGCGGGCGTTCATATCCTGGTGTGAGACTAGGAATTTTTCATGCAGAAAGTATTCAATTTCTAGAATTTTAGAATTTCTACAAGGTGGCTTAGAAATGGGCCTACAATTAGGCACCCTAAAAGGGCATGTGTCGGCCTTATCTATTTTGTTCCAGAAGTCTATCGCTAGCAATAGGCTCATTAAGACTTTTTTTCAGGGAGTCACTCATGTCCGACCACCGTGCAAGTCTATTTTACCGGTGTGGGACTTGAATCTGCTATTGTCGGCTCTTCAGGGTGCTCCTTTTAAACATTTTGACGCTTAAGATGATATTTTTGGTGGCAATCACCTCGGTGCGGCGTGTTCTGAGTTAGCCGCCTTATGAATGAAGTCTCCTTATTTTGAGTTACACAGAGACGAGGTAGTTTTTCGGTTTAAACCTGATTTTTTACCTAAGGTCTTTTCTCCCTTTCACCTTAATCAAGAGGTAATTCTACCTTCTTTATGCCCTGTTCCGGCTAATGCTAAGGAAAGGGCGCTTCATTCTTTCTATGTAGTCCGAGCCGTAAGATATTACATGGCAGCTACAGATTCCTTCTGCAAGACGGATTTTCTTTTTGTTATGTCGGAAGGGCCGAGAAAGGGGCTTCCGCCAGCTAAAGCCACTGTCAGTAAGTGGATTAGACAGGCAGTAGAAAAAGCCTACTCGGCCAAGGGGAAGGAACCCCCTTTTCGGGTCACGGGTCATTCTACTAGGGCTATTGGTGCTTCCTGGGCCTTTCAGCATCAGGCTTCAGTAGAACAGGTTTGCAAAGCTGCCACCTGGTCTGCGGTTCATACATTCACCAAGTTTTACAAGGTGGATGTTAGAGCCTCAGCTGACGCTGTTGTTGGTCGAAAGATTCTTCAGGCAGTAGTGAAATGAACTACCTGCTTTTCTGCGCTGGGGATCCCGGCCATAGATGGCACTGCTTTTGGATATCCCAAGTGTAAGGAGTGTCTGGAATGTATTGGAGAAAAAATGCAATTCTGTGAGTATTCTGTAGAATTGTTTTTTCTGGGAATCCATTCCAGACACTCCGGCCCACCCGCCCACCCGTTTTTGGGTCATGATCTATTTTTTGATGTTTCTTTGATGGTGTTTAGTCCATTTATTTCATTGGCATGAAAAAAAAAGAAGAGAGAGCTTTATTTACTCGTTTATTATTTATTGTTTTGAGAGTTCTGGCGGAAGTTCAGTGTGAAGTAACATGGACTCCTATATAGGGCCTCCCGGCCTGCCTCTATTTTATGTTTTACTGCTTTTTAAGTATCTGATCTAGGTTAGGAGGCAGCTGCTACTTATGGGGCCGGGAGGGGCCGCGCCCTTTTTTGTCTTGCAGTCACATCCAATCCCAAGGAGTGTCTGAAATGGATTCCCAGAAAAAAACAATTCTACAGGTGAGTACTCACAGAATTGCGTTTTTGCAGGTGGGCTTGTAATTTTCCCCTTTAAAGTGGACCAACTTTGACTATCCTGGGTTTTGGTCCACTTCGGCTGGGCACCCCGATCGGGGGTGCCCCGCTGTGTGAAACCCCCCAGAAACCCCAAAAAACTCACCTCTCAACGCTCCCACGTGAACGCCGCAGCCAATCCCCGCCAACGTCCAGGCGGGGGACAGGAACGTCCAAGCCGCTGCCGCCGCCTCCCGCGCGTCACCCTCGGCGCGTGCGCCCCCGCCGGCCATTCACAGAGGGCCGGCGCGGGCGCGCGCACGTCTGGAGGGGCGCGCGGGAGGCGGCGGAAGCAGCGGCGGATCAGGTAAGATGTTTTTGGGGTTTCTGGGGGGTTTCACCCCGCGGGACATCCCGATCTCGGATGTCCCGCGAGGTGGGTGGTGATCGGCCCGGGAATCTTATAGATTTCCGGGCCGATCACCCCTGGGTGTTGGTCCACTTTAAGCCAACCAAAAAAAAGAAACTTTTTTTGCCCTTGATCTGGCCCCCACCCCAAGTTCCTGGAGGCAATGCTACCTCCTCGTAGGTTTTTTTTTATTAATCATGATTTTTTGTCCTGGCTAGCCACACCCACACAGGAAATTTGAGCTTGTAGGTTTATCTCAGATTTGCTGGGTGACGTAGGGACACCCTCTGGCCTCACTCCCCGTTTCCCTACAGATTGAGGCTCACCCTTGCCTCCAACCTATCTGAATGGCTGGGCGCCAGAGTGTGCCTCAGCCCAGAGATGCATCCACCTCCTGTTAGATCACTAGTGATGTAAGTATGGCGGTAATCAAAGGGAGCGTCACACAGTGGGCCATCCCAGATCAGACTGCCCCAGCAATGAGCTGAGCAGGGTTTTGGTCTGCTTTAAAGTTTAGTTGCTTTCACTTTGTTTAATACCACTTTGGTCCACAGGTCATTTGCCTTAAATAAATTGTTTAATTAACATATTTACAATCCCCTACCTTAAAGTGTTTGGCAGGTCAAAAGTTAAGAAAATAAATCTCAGTATCTTACCTTTTTATTGAGTTGCTCCAGCGCTTTGCTTTCTCTGTGTCCTTAGTGAGGAAAATAATTTCAGCTTTCATTCCCTACTGGTCTATCAATCAACTTTCAATAGACCAAGAACAGAAACATCCCCCACTCCCTGCCCAGATGTCCTTTCTCTGCAGTGTACTTACATCACATCGCTGTTGCTACATCCACAGCTTCTCTTCATTTTTTTCTATGACTCTCCAATGCTCTAATACTTTTAAATATAATTTAGGAACTACAGGTCTTTTTGAAAATGGATTGAAGTTTAAGACAGTGCAACACGTAGCCGGAGACAATATGACAACAATCGGGCTTGCCTTTAGTATAACTTTGACGTAGCAGTACTCTAAAGTTTTAGTTTAGCTTTGATATTTTAGTCATTATTTCTATCTTATTTTGCTAACATTACCAGTAACATTTAAGCTGATATATATGGGCATTAAAATAGAGAAGTATGATTGGTTTAACCTCTTTATAGTTGAAAGACACCATGTGAAGAGACCCATGTTTAAAGGGGCTAGAGAGACCAACATACACTCTACTGAAAGATAAAGGAAAATAGGTGCTTTCCTAGAACGGAAAGTATTTGTACAGCACACAACACAAAACTATAAAATTACCCATTACTCCTTTGCAGTGGACAGAGCTCTGGTCAAATCTACGCCAACCTTTTAAAGTACGATTTTAGGAGCTTGTTGTGTATGCCCCCCTCCCCTCCAAAAGGATGTTAAAGTGGACCAATCACCAGGATTTTGGTGACTGGCTCTTGCTTCAGGGGAATACCAGATTGGCATGCCCCACTGTGTGAAACCCCCAAATGGCCCACTGTACTCACCTCTCCACCGCTCCTGCAGCGCATGGCGTGCAGTTGTCCATTTACCACTTAATTGGATTAACAAGATTAGTTTAAAAAATAGCCCAAGCTCTGAACATCATCCGTAAATGGGAGGAGTATAGCACAACTGCAGCCCAACTAAGGCATGGCTGTCCACTTAAACTGAAAGCCAAGAAGCAACCAAGAGGCCGGGGAGGAGCGGGGCTGCAGAGATCCACTGCTTAGGCAAGAGAATCTTTCCACAGGACAAAGTTTTTGAACAAAAATACAATTCTGTGATTACTCACCTGTAGAATTGGTATTATTAATATACAGTACGTCCTGCTCCAGATAGAATACTTACACTCGGGTACCACTCCGCCAGATGACTGCAGCGACATCGAAAATAGGCTCCTCCCTGCCCCTCAAATACCCAGGGACCTCCCACAATCCCCAGCATTGAAAAGCAGTTAAAGAGAAGCCGGGAGAATTAAAACAAACCAAACTAGTAACTATAACAATGATAACAATCACCATACAGGGGATCCAATATAATGCAAAAACCAAGGGTGGGGTGGAGCAGGACGTACTATATACTCATAATACCAATTCTACAGGTGAGTAATCACAGAATTGTATTATTCTTAGTATACAGTATGTCCTGCTCCAGATAGAATACTTACACTCGGGACATCCAATAGCAGTGTCCATAAAGTAGGGTGGGATCCCCAAAGGTAACAGCAGACAGTTCAAACTACTGCCGCCTGCAGAACCTTGCGGCCAAAAGCAGCATCAGCTGAGGCCCTAACATCAACCTTGTAAAACTTTGAAAAGGTATGAACAGAAGACCAAGTAGCGGCCTTGCAAACTTGTTCAACAGAAGCCTGGTGCTGAAAAGCCCAAGAGGCACCAATAACACGAGTAGAATAAGCAGTAAGGCGGAAGGGAGAATTCTTCCCCTTAGCAGAATAGGCCTGAATCACAGCCTGACGGATCCATTTGCTGATAGTAGACTTGGCAGGAGCCAAACCCTTCCTAGGACCAGAAGGGACCACAAAAAGAGCATCAGTTTTCTGAAAGGTGCAGTAGCCACCAGATAGTACTTCAGACACCTAACCACATTCAAAGAATACAAAACTCTCTCCTTAGCAGTACTAGGATTAGGGCACAATGACTGAAAAACAATGTCCTGATTCAAATGAAAGGCAGACACGACCTTGGGCAGAAAATCTGGCTTGAAGCGGAACACCACCTTGTCCTGGTGTCTCTCATAGTAGGGGGTCTGGATGGAAAGCGCCGCCAACTCAGACACACGCCTAACAGGTGATAGCCACCAAAAAGACAACTTTGAGAGTAAGAACGGCCAGGGCAGCAAACAAAACCAAGTTCAAATCCCAAACAGGCACCTTAGGCTTACGTGGGGGATGCACATGAATAACCCCCCTGGAAAAAAGTCCTGATCAGAGAATGCTGAGCAAAGGACTTAGACTCACACCAGCCAATGTAGGCACGCCAAACCCTGTAATAAATGGAAGAAGAAGACTTCTTCCTAGCCTTTATCATGGTATCAACAACCGAGGTAGACAGCCCCTTCTCCATCAAGATGGAGGTTTCAGCAGCCAGGCCGTCAAAGCCAGAGTTTGTAAATTGGGATGGCGTAAGGGACCCTGAGTGAGCAGGTCTGGCACCCTGGGCAGAACGTACTGATCTACTGCCAGCTGCACCACGTCTGCGAACCACACTCTTCTTGGCCACCGGGGGCCACCAGAATTGCTGGCACCCCCTCCAGAGCAATCTTGTGCAGAACCCTGCCCAGCAGGAGGAATGGAGGAAAGACATACAGGAACTGAAATTCCTGCCATGACATTGCTAGAGCATCCGTGGTCAAGGCCATAGGATCCTGGGACAGGGAGACAAAGGCCGGGAGCTTGTGATTGTGACGGGACGCAAACAGATCCACATCTGGTTGGCCCCAACGGTGACACAGAGATTGGAACACCCTGTTGCAGAGGGACCATTCTCCCTGGCGAGAGGTCCCCCTGCTCAGAGAGTCTGCCAACAGACAGAGAGTCTGTACACCGCTGATATGCAGGGAACATTGGCCTCCGCCCAGGTCAGGATCAGAGACACTTCCTGGAGGGCCCTCTTGCTCCGGGTCCCTCCCTGATGATTGATGTAGGCAACTGCTGTCTGGTTGTCCGAGCGCACCTGAACAGGCAGGCCCCGAAGGTGATGAGTCAACTGAGCCAGAACTAACCTGATTGCCTGCAGCTCCAAGACGTTGATAGGTGTGTGGGCCTCCTGAGGGCCCCACCTCCCCTGGAACTGCAGGAACTTCCAGAAAGCCCCCCTCCCCCAACCTGACAGACTGGCATCCGTGGTGACCGTCTCCAGGAGGGGGTCAGAAAGGATCTGCCCCCCCAACAGGTTCCTGGAGTCCAGCCACCACGAGAGGGACCGCCTGACCAGGGGGGAAAGCGCAAAGACCCGGTCCAGGGACGCGGGATCCTTGTCCCATACTGACAAGAGGTGGAGTTGCAGAGGCCTCAAGTGGAACTGAGCATAAGGTACCGCCTCGAAGCACGCCACCATCAGGCCCACCAGCTGCATTCCCTGCCTGATGGAGGGATGATGACAAGATAGCAGGAACTGGACCTGCGCAATCAGACTGTCCACCTTCCACTGAAGAAGAAAAATCCTTGCCTGAACTGTATCCAGATTCATTCCCAGGAATGAAGTCACCAAGGAGGGGGACAGAGAAAACTTGGGGTGGTTGACCACCCAGCCAAATGACTCCAGGGTGGACACCACCAGCTGAGTATCCAACTCTGCCTGATGTAGAGACTGGGAAGTGATGAGAATGTCGTCCAGATAGGGCAGCACGCGGATGCCCTGAAACCTGAGCAGAGACAACACTCCTGCCAGCACCTTGGTGAACACCCTGGGAGCTGAAGTGAGACCAAAGGGCAATGCCACAAATTGGTAGTGTTGATTCTCCAGAGCGAACCTGAGGAACCTTTGATGACCTGGAAATACAGGAATATGAAGGTAAGCATCTTTGATCAGGGTGGATTTGATTTAAATCTAACTGATTTAAATCACGATTTAAATCACTAGTCAGTAAGGCTTGATTTAAATCAGTGATTTAAATCAAAGTTTCTACCTAAACTAGTTCTTGCTATTTTAACATGCAAGTAGATGAAGATTTTTAGAATCACTTTTTATATTACTTTTTTCTCCCCAGTTTAATGGGTTAATCATTCATATTTGGACACCACTGTTCTGTTGTACTTAGGAAGGAGAAAAATAATCCTGACCTTAATAACAATTTAAATAGATTTATTCAACTGAAACAATAACAACATTACAGCATAAGTTATTTGCTTAAACAAACATCCATGTTTTGTTAACTAATTTGGCTAAACAAAATATATATATATTTTAAGAAACTTAGACTGTCAGCCCAGCCGACACATGAAAAACTTAAATACTACTGTCCCTGCTGTCCTCTGTAGCTCACTAGTCATAGGTTTGTAGAACAATAGGATTAAGGTATTTTTGTCAACTCTGTTCATGTTGTAACATTTTTGCTGTGAAGAAGAGGCTGGGACCTCTGCGGAGTCAAATTCAGTTTTGAGAACTGCGTAAGTAAAGCGAGCGTCTGTGATAATATAGGAGAGAAACTGCCCACTAATCCTACAGAAACCTCTGGAAGAGCATGGCATTGTGAATGTTACACATATACAGCCTTTATTCTACTGAGTTAAACAACTCAGCTTTATCTCATGATGGAAGAACCTTTGGATGGTAAAATATTTTCCTCAAAAAGCAGTTTATTGAAAAAAAATCCGATTTTTTTTTTTATTTTTTTTAAAAAAACATTGATTTTTATCCACCCTGTCTTTGATGTCCACAGACGTCATGAAATCCCCTGGGCGCAGGGAACTGATGGCAGAGCGCAGAGTTTCCATGCGAAAGCGCCTGCACCTGACAAATTTGTTGAGGATCTTCAAGTCCAGGGTGGGCCTGACTGACCCATCTTTTTTGGGCACTGTGAAGAGGTTGGAATAGAAGCCCTTGCCCTTTTCTCTTAAAGGGACCTTGCAGATGACCCCCAGCTCCAGAAGGCTATGCACTGCCTGCACTAGATCCTGAGCTGACACAGGGTTCTGAGGAATCCGGGATCTGATGGGTCAGGGCGCCCCATCATGCCTGAGGGGGCTTGGGAGAGGACTTAAGCTTGGAGCCCCAGGAGGAGCCAGGGCGTCCCCGTCCTCTGCCCCTACCCCAAAAGTCTCCTCGGGCCCCAGTAAAGGAAACCCCCCTCCCTTGTCTAGCACCACGGTAGGGGGAGGAAAAGGAGCCCTGACCCCGAAAGGGCCGAGACTGCCGCCTGCTCTGGGGTAACCTGCCTCCCTTAGCAAATAGGTCCAGGCGGTCCCCAAACAGGCGTAGTCCTTTGAAGGGAAAACCAGTGAGGGCCTTCTTGGCAGCGTTGTCAGCAGCCCACTGGCACAGCCAAACCGAGCGGCGTATAGCCACCACAAGGGCAGAGGTTCTGCCACACATTCTAATGGTGTCATCCAAGGCAGAGAGGACATAATTCACAAAAACATCACAACTAGAGAGTGTATTAAACTCCTCCCTAGACACATCATCATCAAGGATACTTCTGAGCAGGGTTCTAATAGCCACAGCCGTAACGGCAGAGGCACAGACCGGGCGCAGCGACGTCCCCACACATGCAAAGTGATGGGATACCAGCTGGTCAATGCGCCGGTCCTCAGCATCCCGCAGGATAGTAGAGTCAGGGGAGTGCATGACAGAGGTGTTAGATAACCCTAGGACCGGGGCATCCACTTCGGGAGGGGATGACCAACACTTCACCACATCAGCAGGAAAGGGATGCTTCCTATACCAACTCTTAGGTACACCGGGAAGTCTACTGGGACGCTCCCATTCCTTGAGCACAAGGTAATTGAAATGTGCTTGCTCAGGAGATTCCAAGCGTGACTTAGCAGTATGAAAACGTTCCCCCCTTGCGGGGGCCGCAACAGGGGGAGAAATAGACAGAACCTCAAATATCTGAGCCAACAGTCTATCAGTATCATCCGGGGCCCAGGGGACAGAGCCAGAATCGTCATGACCCCTGGGCCTCTCATCAGATGACCCTGAGTCAGAGAATAGCACCCCTTCCTCCAAAGGGGTATAGCCAGACAGTTGCGAAAACTCATCAGCTTCCATAGGGAAAAGAGTGACATCAGGCGTTAAGTGACACTTTTTTGCAGAGGCCTTACGCGCCAAGGTATTAGCAATTAACTTCTCAACACTAGCCATTCTAGAAGACACATCAGGCTGAGAATCCCCACTTGTATGCAACTCAGAGGGAGTGAGATTTAAGCTTGGGGGAGTAGGTGAGGCGAAACGAATCGCAGACTCAGCCACTGGAAGGCCGGATTGCAGTGCAAGCACCTGTTTGGCACAGGGTACACAGACCCGCGCCTTGCCAGCGTCAACATGGGACTCCCCACAAGCTACACACAGCCGGGCTTGTCCCGAAGGAACCCCGGTCACATTATCCTGAGACGCCTCCATATGGTGATTATAGCAGCACAATAGACCGATAGGGATTAACGCTATACAGCAACCCAGGATGCCCCAATAACCCGCTAGGGAAGTGGGAGTAATTAACACTAGGCCTCACAAGTTAACCAACTAAATAGAGGGAATAGGGCCGGGAGAAGCGAAAGGGGTTTGCCCGTCTGAAAGACATAATCAAAAGGGAGCCGTAAGTATTCAATAATTAACAGCGGAAATAAAGCCGCCCGCGAGGGCACTCACGGACTGCGTTAGGTAGAAGCCCGTCACGCAGCAGCCGGAACCAAGCCAAAAAATGGCGTCTGTATACCTCGAGGGGCGGGCCCGCATGAGCAATGACGCGGAACACGCCAAAGACAGGCCCCCCCTGAAGAGCGCGAAACCAACACGTGACAAGCAGCCAATGACGGCGCACCGGCGCCTGAGGTAACGCCGCCGCCAAGCGCGGAACACAGGAAAACGCGCACGGCGGCAATTTCAAGCACAGTAAATGAAAACAAGTCAGCGCGGCGGCTGACACCAACCAAGCATAATGTAGTGAAGCATAAAAGCCAATACACGTATATACACACACACACACACACACACACACACACACACACACACACACACACACACACACACTCTTTCCCCCGAAGGCTACAAGGAGAGTGAGGGAGGACAGGGGCCACTTAACATAGGGCCCACCGATAGACAGGGGCAAGGGCGGGGCATCCCATAGAGGCTCACCATATGCCTGTACCGCCTACCCTTTGGTGGGGGATTGCGGTGGAGCAGCGCTCCTAACAGCGGTGCTGCCTACCATCACCCGACCAGCGCAGCCAAGGCTGGGAGGCAATTACTGATGGAACGGGTGGGAATAGTCCTACAGGACCGCAGGCTAATAGCCCTGCTCACCTGCGAGTAGAGAGAGCCATCTTCTTGTCCTTCGCAGTCCGGACTGCAGAGAAGATCTGGGAATTGTGGGAGGTCCCTGGGTATTTGAGGGGCCGGGAGGAGCCTATTTTCGATGTCTCTGCAGTCCAGCCCCATCTGGCAGAGTAATACCCGAGTGTAAGTATTCTATCTGGAGCAGGACGTACTGTATACTAAGAATAGCAAGCCATAGGAAGTCCTGTTTTCCTAAAGCTAGATGAGACCAAAGTTGAACTTCTGGTCTAAATGTAAAACCCTTTTGTGGAGGAAAGCTAACACTGCACATCATGAACATGCCATCCCCACAGTGAAACATGGTGGTGGCACCATCATGCTGTGGGGAAGCTTTTCTGTAGCAGGAACTGGAAAACCTGGTCAGAGTTTATGAGAATATGGATGGAGCTAAATACAGTGTAATCCTTGAGGAAAACCTGATAGAGGTTGCAAGAGACTTGAGACTGGGGCATAGGTTCATCTTACAGCAGCACAAAAACCCTAAACATACAGTGAAAGCTACAGTGGAGTGGTTTTAATAAAGGCATATTCTTCTGTTGAAATGGGCCAGTCAAAATCCAGTTTTACATCCCATTGAGAATCTGTTTGCTCTATTCACAAACACTCAGCATCCAACCTGACTGAGCTAGACCTATGGTGCAAAGAAGAACGGGCTAACATTTCAGCCTCCAGATGTACAAAGCCGGTATAGGTATAGTTTGTGGGGGAGGCTGAATACATATGCACATCACATATTCTAAGTATGCAGCACGTCCTGCTCCAGATAGTATTCATAACAGCTGTGATATACTTCCACAAGAGGGCGCTTTACTGCAGAGATGGCAAAAAAGAGGCCCCTCCCGGTCCATATATACCCGGGACCTCCCACTAATTCCCCAGTTTCTTCTCTGCAGTGGGCTGCGAAGGACAAGATGATGGCTTCTCTTCTCCCAGGTGAACCGGGCTTCACAGCCCATGGCCCTGTAGGACTATTCCCACTCGTTCCACCTTTATTCTGCCTCCCAGCCTTGGCTGCGTGGTCGGGTGATGGTAGGCAGCATCTATTAAAGGTGCTTATTAGGAGTTCGCGCCACCGCAAATCCCCGACCAAAGGGTAGGCGGTCCAGGTATGGTGAGCCTAAATTGGGATGCCCCGTCCGCTTATGCCCTCCTTTACTTTAATGTATTAATGGGCATTCATCTTCCCCCCTCTCCCTCTGTCCTGGTTCGTCGGGGGGGGGGGGTGATTGTGCGTGTTGTGCTTTACGCCTCTTCACTGTGCAAAGCTGTGCTGTGTGTTTTTTACTGACTCATGCTGGCACTATGCTCAGCGCTTCACCTCTCCCCTGGCCATATTTGAAGTTCCCGCCGCTGACACGCGCGCCCTGCGGCGTCTGCGGTCAAAAGCGGTGACGTCACCCCAGGTCTGCTGGGCCCTGATTGGCTGCGGGGTGGCCTGCTGTCGGCCTGTCCCCACGCTTCCTGGAGGGGGCGTGGCTTAGAGCGCTTTGCGCGTTCCGCATCTCTCACGCTGCCCGCCCCTTCTCAGCCCTCCAGCGCCATCTTGCTCTGCTGCATCGATGATTGCTAGCTCTTTTGCGGCCCATGAGTGCCCCTGCGGGCTTTGATTTTATTTTCCATTGATTTTTCTGTATAACTAATGGGGTTGTAATTTCTTATGTCTTATAGGAGGGAAAACTGGTTTAGAGGTTTCTCCCGGTCCTTTGCCCTCTATTAGTTTCCTGTAACTTTATTAGAGGCCAAATATTTAAATCCTCCCACCTTCCTAGCGGACATTTGGGGCATCTCGATTAGCCGCAGTGTAATTCCCATTGGCCAGTTGTGCCACAAAAAATCACCATATGGAGGCTTCACAGGATATAGTGCTTGGGGTCACATCGGGACAGGCCCCTTTGTGTGTGGTGTGTGGGGCATCCCCTGTGAGCGACGATGTGCGGCTCTGCGTACCCTGCGCCCAGCTGGCGCTTGCGCGGCATTCTGGACTGCCTGTGTCAGGGTCTGTGCCCACCATGTCTTCTCCCACACCCCCTCGTTTGATTAGGACTCCCAGTGAAATTAATAAGAGTGGGAACTCTCAGCCTGATGTGTCTTCCAGGCTAGCCAACATTGAGAGATTGATTGCTAGCTCCGCGGACCGTAAGGCCCCAGCTAAAAGGCGGCATGTGGCGCCTGCTGCGTCAGCCTTCCCTATGGAGACTGAGGATTTATCCGACTATACCCCACTTGAGGAAGGGGAATTCTTTTCAGATTCAGAATTTTCTGATGATCAGCATTGCCTTGGCGCTGATGCCGGCTCAGAGCATTGGGATGCTGACGACACCCATAGACTTTTGACTCAAATCTTTGAGGTACTTTCCATTTCCCTTCCTGCTGCGATGACTAAGCAGCAGGGGGAATTGTTCGGTACCGCAAAGCCACGTTTGGAATTTCCAGAACAGGCACATTTCAATAATTTGGTTCTCAAGGAATGGGAGGGACCTAGCCGGCTTCCCGGTATACCTAAGGGATGGGATAAGAGGTATCCCTTCCCCTCTGATGTGGTTAAATGTTGGTCAACTCCCCCAGAGGTGGATGCTCCTGTTTTGGGGTTGACCTCCATAGACATCAAGGATGCTTACCTTCATGTGTCAATCTTCCCAGGGCATCAGCGGTTCCTCAGGTTTGCCCTGGAGGACCAGCGCTACCAATTTGTGGCACTTCCCTTCGGTCTCACCTCAGCCCCCAGAGTGTTCACCAAGGTGCTGGCGGGGGTGATGGCCCTCCTCAGAGCCGGGGGCATTCGCATTCTCCCTTATTTGGACGACCTTCTCATTACATCTCATTCTCTCCAGCAGGAAGAATTGGATACCCAGACGGTGGTAACTACCCTGGACACGTTCGGATGGGTGATCAATTATCCCAAGTCCTCCCTCTCCCTGTCCCGGGTGACCCCCTTCCTGGGCATGAATCTGGATACCATTCAGGCCAGGATTTTTCTTCCTCAGCAGAAGGTGGATTCTCTTCAAGCTCTGGTTCATTTCATGCTGTCCAGCCCTCGTCCTTCCATCAGGCAAGGGATGCAATTGGTGGGACAGATGGTGGCCTGCTTCGAGGCAGTCCCTTACGCTCAATTTCACGAGACCCCTTCAGCTCCATCTCCTTTCTGTCTGGGACAAGATTCCCCTGTCTCTGGATCACCTTTCTGTCTGGGACAAGAGTCCCCTGTCTCTGGATCAGGCTTTTGTTCTCTCTCCTCTGGTCCGGCGGTCCCTCCTGTGGTGGCTGGACTCGAGGAATCTTCTGGGGGGCAGATCTTTTCTGACTCTGTGTTGGAAGACGGTCACTACGGATGCCAGGTCTGTCAGGTTGGGGGGGCTACTGGAGAGCCCTCCAATTCCAGGGGCTGTGGGGCCCTCAGGAGGCTCACGCTCCTATCAATGTCCTGGAGCTGAAGGCGGTTCGGTTGGTGCTGGCACAGTTGACTCCTCACTTTCAGGGTCTGCCGGTACAGGTTCGCTCCAACAACCAGACGGCGGTCGCCTATATCAATCATCAGGGAGGGACTCGGAGCAAGAGTTCCCTCAAGGAGGTGTTTATTCTGTCCTGGGCCGAGGACAATGTCCCATGCATCTCAGCAGATTATATTCCTGGAGCGGAGAATCTGGAGGCGGATTCCCTGAGCAGGGGGGCCTCTCGCTGGGGGGAATGGTCCCTCAACAGCGAGGTCTTCCTATCCCTTTGTCACCGTTGGGGGATGCCGGACGTGGATCTGTTTGCTTCTCACCGCAATCACAAGCTGCCAGCATTTGTCTCCCTGTCCCAGGATGCTCTGGCGGTGGATGCTCTGTCGCTACCCTGGCAGGGACTCGGTCTCCTGTACCTTTTTCCTCTGTTTCCTCTTCTGAGCAGGGTTCTGTGCAAGTTGGTGCAGGAGAGGGTGCCAGCCATTCTGGTGGCTCCCAGGTGGTTCGCAGATGTCGTGCTGCTGGCAGTGGATCAGTACACTCTACCGTTGGTTCCAGACCTTCTCACTCAAGGATGGCTCTGTTATCCCAATTTGCAAATGCTGGCTTTGACGGCCTGGCTACTGAAACCTCCATCCTGAAGGAGGAAGGACTGTCTGATTCGGTTGTTCGTACTCTTGTCAGGGCTAGGAAGAAATCCTCCTCTACTATAGGACCTGACAGACCTACATTGACTGGTGTGAGTCTGGGGCCTTTCCCTGTCATGTGTTCTCCATTCCTAGGATCCTGGAGTTCCTTCAACATGGTTTGGATTTGGGTTTTCAGCTCAGCTCCTTGAAGGGTTATGTGTCCGCCTTGGCTGTCTCTTCCAGAGATCCTTCGCTTTACATCCTCTGGTCAAGACTTTCTTCCAGGGGGGTCGCTCACGTGCGCCCTCCCCGTAAACTCATGTTACCGGTCTGGGATTTGAATTTGGTGTTGTCTGTCCTTCAGGGTCCTCCATTTGAACCTGTGCATGAGGCTGCCTTGTCCATCCTTACCCTGAAGGTTGCCTTTCTGGTGGCTATCACTTCTGTTGGGTGTGTTTCTGAGTTGGCGGCTCTGTCTATTCAGGCCCCCTACTTTGAGAAACACCAGGACAAGGTGGTTTTCCATTTTAAACCTGACTTCTTGCCTAAGGTTGTCTCTGCCTTCCATCTGAATCAGGACATTGTGCTTCCTTCTTTGTGCCCTAATCCTGGTAATCCCAAGGAGAGGGCCTTGCATTCTCTGGATGTTGTCAGGAATTTGAAATACTACCTGGTGGCTACTGCGCCTTTCAGAAAGACGGACGCCTTGTTTGTGGTTCCCTCGGGTCCCAAGAAGGGGTTGGCTCCTGCTAAGTCTACTATTAGCAAATGGATTCGTCAGGCTATTGCTAGGGCCTATTCTACTAGGGGGAAGGATCCTCCTTTCCGTGTTACTGCTCATTCTACCCGTGCTGTTGGGGCTTCCTGGGTCTTCCAGCACCAGGTTTCTGTTGAACATATTTGTAAGGCTGCTACGTGGTCTTCTGTTCATACCTTTTCCAAGTTTTACAAGGTTGATGTTCGGGCCTCAGCGGATGCTGTTTTTGGCCGTAAGGTTCTGCAGGCGGCAGTGGTTTGAACTGCGCGTTGTTGCCTTTTTGGGATCCCCACCCGTTTATGGACACTGCTATTGGATGTCCCAGCTGTTATGAATACTATCTGGAGAAGGACGTGCTGCATACTTAGAATAATACAATTCTGTGATTACTCACCTTGTAGAATTGGTATTATAAGTATGCAGCACGTCCTGCTCCATCCCACCCTGATTGCCTTATTCTTGGGTCCTCTATATGGTGATTGTTTTCCTTGTTAACGTTGTTGAATTTGTTATTGGCTTCTCCTGGTTCCCTTACTGCTTTTCTATACTGGGGAATTAGGTCCCGGGTATATATGGACCGGGAGGGGCCTCTTTTTTGCCATCTCTGCAGTAAAGCGCCCTCTTGTGGAGGTATAGCCCAGCTGTTATGAATACTATCTGGAGAAGGACGTGCTGCATACTTATAATACCAATTCTACAAGGTGAGTAATCCCAGAATTGTATTTTTTCAGCCTTTACTGCTTTTTATTATTATTATTGGTTGGTCTACCACAAATATCTCAATTTGCATTTAACTTTGTCGCTGTAACCTTTTAAAAATGTGGAGAAGCTTTTTGCTAGTTTTCTTCTAGAAGGATTGGGGAGGAATATATGTACCATATTTTTTGCACTAGTGGACCCACATGACCATCAGAAGTACCCAGTGTTTACAGAAGGAAAATAAAAAAGTGAAATATTCTGAACCAAATGGTATGCTTCATAATCTGCAGTCCATAAACTTGGTTGGGGGAGATGTCAAGGGCGAGGGGGAGCCAGGTTGCAAAGCACCCCCCATCCAATTTGGGATGCCCTGAGCGAAATCCAGCAGCAATTTTTTTAGACTACAGGGAGGCAGTTGATGGGTTTGTTCCGCTTTACATATTGCATACTTGTCAATTAAAGAGGAACATTTGACAAACTTTGCAATCGGCTCCCGAGATCTGCAGAGTCGCTAGCGGGGGGGCACAGTGGAGACTCGGCCAAACAATGCAGCCCGAGGTGGCTAAAACCCTGAGGGAACTGAAAAAGCAACAGGATGTCCAAAAGGTATGCAGAGCCGGGGGAGGGGGGCTTTAGCTGGGTTGTATAAGTAATTCCTTCTCTCACTACCTAGTATGTTTAAATAGATTTGTAATACAGCTACTTTAAAGACTCCTGTGTTTCTACCTACATATGAAAATGATAATCATTGTCATCTGTTTTTATGCAAGTTTGCTGTGCCCAGATACTCGGCTATTCTAAGCATACAGTACGTCCTGCTCCATCTATAATACTTACACGTGGGGTAATCCTCCGCCAGAGGGTGCTGTTCACTGCAGACATGCAAAAACAGCCTCCTCCCGCCCCTTCATATACCCAGGGACCTCCCACAAATCCCCAGATTTCTCTGCAGCGCTGACTGCGAAGACATGAAGTATCACTCTCTCGCAGGTGAGCGGGGCTTTTACAGCCTGCGGCCCTGCAGGACTATTACCACCCGTCCTCTTCGATAAGGATGTGCCTCCCAGCCTGGGCTGCGCTGGTCGGGTGAAGGTAGGCAGCACCTCGTGTGCTCACGGAGCTACGCTCCACCGCAATCCCCCACCATAGGGTAGGCGGTTTAGGCCGATGGTGAGCCTCCATTAGATGCCCCTCCCGCATTGTTGCCTGTGCCCCTCATAGCGATGAACCCTGGGTGCAGGTTCGCTTCTCCCTCGCTTCCTCCCGTAGCTCGGGGGGAAAAGAAAGGGGGGGGGGGTATGTGTGTGGCGGTCCGAGCGTAATGTTAGACACGTTTATGGCCGTTGACTTTTTATTTAAACTTTGGTGTCAGTGCGCACTCCTTGCTCCACATAAAACTTGTCTGGTTGTGTCCTTTCATTACAAGAAGCATGCAGCCCGGGCGGCAGCATCATTCTCTAGTGTTGAGAGCAATCTCCTTGATTACACTCTGTATGTGTGTCCTATCCACTACTGTCATTGACGTTGCGCTGGTTAGAGCTTCGCGCTCTTTGGAGGAGGCGGGGACTTGGCATGACGCGCCCCGCGTCACGGCCAGATCAGGCCCGCCCCTCGAGGTTCGCTTGGCGCCATTTTGACGGTCTTCACGTGCGCATGTGGTTGCGATCCGCCTCCTCCCTTGGTCATGTAAGTGCCCTCCCAGGCGTTTTTTGTTCCTATGATTTTTTATTCAGCTGCGCATGGCACCGACACCGCCCCCCTTATCCCCTTTATGTCTTTCAGACAGCAAGATTTCGGTGGCTTCTCCCGGCCTGACATATATTATAGCGGGTTCACATAAAAAATTCTCCCACATTCCTAGCGGGTCTTGGGGCATCCAGGGTTGCCTATTGCGTAAATCCCTGCGGGCATAATGCTCAGATAATCACCATATGGAGGCATCTCAGAATTATGTACCCGGGGTCCCTTGGGGACAAGACCGGCTGTGTAGAGTGTGTGGTCAGCCCCATGCTGATGCTGACAGAGCACGGGTCTGCGGACCGTGTGCTGAACAGGCACTGACCCTGCAATCAGGTTTGCCAGTGGCTGCACCTCACTTCAATACATCCGTCTCCCCGGACCTAAATCTCACTCCTGATGAGTCTTGAGCGGGGATGACCAGCAAGTCGTGCCACACAGGCTGCCTACGGCTGAGCAGGTGCTGTCTAGTTTGGCGGAGCGCTTGGGCCCTGGAAAGAAGCGGTCCCTGACGCCTCCTGGTTCTCCGGTTCCTAATAATACTGATGAATCTGCTGCTATGCAGGACCTTGATCCTTCTGATGAAGATGAGCTATTCTCCGATTCGGGCTCCTCGGATGAGATGCCCTGGAGCCGTGATGATTCTGGGCCCTGTTCTTGGGGCCTGTGTGACACAGATGAACTACTTAAGATCTTTGAGGTTTTGTCAATTCCCCCTCCTGGGGATTCTCCCAAGCCTAAGAAGGAGAGTTTCCACACAGCGCCGCCGCGCTTGGAATTCCTGGAACAGGAGCATTTCCAGAATCTTATATCCAAAGAACGGGGGTCTGGGATTGGAAGTACCCTTTCCCTCCTGATGTGGTTAACTTTTGGTTGGCACCTCCTGTGGTGGATGCACCGATTATAGGTTACTAACCCCCCCTCCATGACTGCTCCTCATTACCGTACCTTTCGGGATGCTGAGGACCGGCGCATTGACAGACTGGCTTCCCACGCCTTTTCGTGTGTAGGGACGGCTCTGTGCCCGGTCTGTGCAACGGCCATCACTGTGGTGGCCGCCAGGACTCTCATTAGAAAACTACTTGATCACCGACCTGAGGACCTCCCCTGGGAGGTCTTTAATGCACTCTCAGATTGTGATGTGTAGTGTGGATGACACCATTAAGATGTGTGCTAGAACCTCTGCCCTTGTGGTAGCTATTCGCCGCCTGGTCTGGCTGCGACAGTGGGGTGCTGACGATGATACGAAAAAGGCTCTCACTGGCCTTCCTTTCAGAGGACGGCGTGTATTTAGGGCCCGTTTGGACCTTTTTGGAAAAAAGGGTAAGGCACCCCTACGCAGAAGGCCGTCTCGGCCTCCTCGGGGCAGGGACACCCCTCCCCCTCCCTATGTTAGTGTCAAACGCGAACCTGAGGTGTGCTTCCAACTTTTCGGAGTGGATTTCCACCACAGGGTGGGCAGGCAACGCCCTGGGTCCTCTGGCAGGGCTAAGTCCAAATCTCCCAAGACTTCCCAAGCATGAAGGGATGCCCTCGCCCTTCTGGGCGAGGGGACTGCCACAGCACCTGACTCCTATCTGGGAGTGTATCTTCTCCTTCTGGTGGTTCCAGGAGGTAGTTCCCCTGGACACAGGATAGAATTTGCTGGGCGGTCCCTCTGAGGTTGTCAGTGTGCTTCTAGCCCCTGTTTTCCCCTCAGGAGTTGGTGCAGACCGTACTAGGCCTACAGAGTCTGGGCTTACTTACAGGTTGCCCTTAACAGAATGGGGCTATGGCCTCTATGTTAACCTTCCTCTTTCCTCAAAATGATGAGGCAGTCTGGGCCATGCTGGCCTATGGTAGGCTTGGCAATTCTACACTCACAGGTAGTCCCTGCATGATATCTCTGTCTTGGGACACAGGTGCCCTGTGAAAAGGGGGCTTCTGGCCTTCTGGGGAGATCTAGATCCTTTTAGTTCCCCCTGTGTCTTCTGGACACCAAGACCTTTACTAGTCAGTGTGGAAGGACCAACCCTGCAGATTGGGGCCTTATTTTTGGCCTCTCTTCTGCTCCCAGGCTACTCGTCAAGGTGCGGATGGGGGTTATGTCTCTGACATGCCTGTGGGGTGTCCGCACTAGGGCCTACCGGATCGTCCTTCCTTACTTTCCAATCTCTACGTCAGGCCGCGCAGGTTAGTCGGCCAGCGGTGTCCCCTGGGAGTTATTGGATGGGTGCTCAGTCACCTCAATCCCTCATGGTCCCTTATCCGCTATCTCCATTCCTTGGATTCGGTTCAGGCTTGAGCCTTCTTCCTTGGCAACAAGTGGACTCCTTTGCTGACATCTTACTTTCACCAGGCAGGATTGCAGCTGGTGGGCCCGTTGGTGGCGTATCAGATGATGTCCCTTATATACAGAGCCTTTGGGCTCTTCGGCACAATAGGTTATTGATCCTAGATGGGATTCCAGCACCCCGGGAGCTAGGTCTGTGCTCACTCCCCCTTGGTACGGTGGTTCCTCTTGAGCTGGTTATATTCAAGGACCCTGTCAGGGGGCACCCCCTTCTTTGCTTGCATCTTCCTGTGAATGGTCACCTTGGGTACCAAGTCTCGCAGGTTGGCGCGGGGGGGGGGGGAAATTTCTTTCAAAACCCCCCATGGTTCCTAGGTAGGGCTCCTTAGAGGGTCCATCTTACCTTCTGGCTTTGTTAAAACAATGAGCCTTCAGTTGACTCTATATTGCTGGATTTCTCCTCTTCAGGACCTGTCTATTTCGGGACTCTTGGCCTGTTGGAAGACAATGGCCTGTATTTTTTATTGGTCTGGAGCTTGAAGCAGGATGATTCTCCTGGGAGGTTTTCGGATCCTGATCTGGGTGGGGGTCTACGTCCCCTGCTCCTCAGTGGTATTCGCTCCAATGGATGTCTTTCAGTGGCAGGTTGTGCTATCCTGGTGTCCCTCTGAGAGCCAACTAGGGTGGCTCTGTTGGGTCTCGCTAATATCACAGGGGCTCTGCCCTTGCTTTTACTGCCCCAGAATATTCTGACTCTGGTCATGGGGGCTTAGTTATTTTATGTCTAGACTTTCTATTTTATATGTCTTCTCTTCATTCACCCTGCTATGTGGGGTTCTGCGCACGGTTGCGCTGATAAAGAGACCCGTGAGATTGATGGCCCCTGGGTGGCCTAGTGAACTGTGGTTCGCAGATGCTTCTGCTGAGGTCAGCGGGCCTGTGCGGTTCTGCCCTTGTCAGGCTCCTTCTTATGTCGTCCCAATCTACAGACTCTAGTCTGAGGGCTTGACAGCTGATTCATTCACCCCTTTGGAGACGGGTTTATCTTCTGGGTGACTTGGTCTATGGGGGGCTAGGAGCAAGCTTCCTTGGCTTCTTCTTCCTCCGTCTATTGTGGGTTATGGTGTACCCATATTGATTGGCATGAGTTTTGGTCTCTCCCCTGTTGGACGTTCTCGGTTC
Source organism: Gastrophryne carolinensis (assembly GCA_027917425.1). NCBI lineage: Eukaryota > Metazoa > Chordata > Amphibia > Anura > Microhylidae > Gastrophryne > Gastrophryne carolinensis. The sequence goes on from CM051234.1 coordinate 267,650,099, forward strand.
CCAGGGTTCTAGAGTTGTTACAGCATAGGTTGGGGTTGGCTCCCTATCTAGGTACTCTGAAGGTTCAGGTTCTGTCCTGTCTGCCTTCCTGTAGAAGTCTGGCTCAGTCTTCCTTGTTAAGAGTTCTCTTGGGGATTGCTTAGCTGCATCTCCCAAGTAGTTCTATGCTCCCTGTTGGGATCAATTTTTATTCTGTTTGCCTTGCGGGTTGTTCCCTTGGGGCTTATTCTGGATTCTGTCTGAGCTGTTTCTTAGTTGAAGTTGCCCTTCTGGGGCTGTTGCTTCAGTCAGACGTGTGCCTGAGAGGCTCTGTTTAATTAGCCCTCGTCATTTTATATATATACACACCGTGATGGGGTGGTATTCCGCCTTATGCCGGACCTTTGCCCCAGGTGGTGTCTTATGGTCATTATTTAAGTCCCTTTTGTCTGCCTATGGGCCTCATTCTCAGTAATGCTGAAGTAAAGGGGTCTACATTCTCTCAACAGGTGTTGAAGTTTCCTGGTTGTTTCTTGTCCCTTAGGGGGACTGATGCCCCTTGGGGTCTGTGGGCGCCTCCTTACGTATGCGCCTGATCTCGTTTGCTTCCAGGGGCTATGCGCCCTTTGGACTGTCCTTACTTGGATGATTGTCCTTCTGGTCCTGAGTAAAGGTTTCGGCTTCTTGCGGATCCTTGTTAGAGTAGTTGTCAGTATCCCCGCCTGTCTAGCGGGTGACCAGGTTTCTTTTCCCCGTTGGGGACTGTTCTAAGTTTTCCAAGGCTACTGTTGCTTTTGGACTGGTCAGGATGTTACTCTGGCCTATTCCTTTAAGGGGAAGAATATTTTTCTCTTTCTATTCTGTTTCTACTTGTGCTTGGGTACCGTTGGCCCTTCAGCACCAGGTTTCTGTTAAACAGGTTTTGCTACCGCTGCTTGTTTTCTGTTCATATCTTTTCAAAGGTTTTGTTTTATGAGGTTGACTTTAGAGCCTCTGCTCCTGTCGCTCTTGGTAGCAAGGTTTGCAGGTGACAGCGCCTTTACTGTCTGCTGTGCCTTTTTTTATGGGGATCCCACCCTACTTTATGGACACTGCTATTGGATGTCCCACGTGTAAGTATTATAGATGGAGCAGGACGTACTGTATGCTTAGAATAATACAATTCTGTGAAATACTCACCTGTAGAATTGGTATTATACGCATACAGTACGTCCTGCTCCACCCCACCCTGGTTTTACATTTTTCTGGATCCCCTGTATGGTGATTGTTATCATTGCTGTTGTTACCAGTTTGGTGGTTGGTTTCTCCCGGCTTCTTTTCTCACTGCTTTTCAATGCTGGGGATTTGTGGGAGGTCCCTGGGTATATGAAGGGCCGGGAGGAGCCTGTTTTTGCATGTCTGCGGTGAACAGCGCCCTCTGGCGGAGGATTACCCCACGTGTAAGTATTATAGATGGAGCAGGACGTACTGTATGCGTATAATACCAATTCTACAGGTGAGTATTTCACAGAATTGTATTTTCTTGCTTGTTGCTTGCATTTTTATATTTGGGAGGAAGGTCTAACGTGGTGTCCCTCCAGTGCACATAGTTGGAGACAAAGGTGGGGGGGGGGTAGATGAAAAGAGTTGGTTATTTGGAAGGCGCAGGGCCAAGATGCCTGGATGAGGGACATGGTGATATTTGGGTTCTCCATCTCAAACTGATTCTTTACCTCCAACATTCAGCTGGTGAACAGGAAGGCAGTCAAAGGGCAGTGGATAATTGCTCGTAATTGTTCCACTGACCACTCTAATCTCCTCAGTTCAGTTTTGGCTTCCTTGAAGGCCATCGTAATCCATACAGGAACAGTGAGGGTCTTCAAAACAGGGCTGCAATCAAGAATGTGCAAGGTACTGGGGGACAGAGATCCCTGTATCAGGTTTTCCAAGGTTGAACGGAGTCTGAAATAGGGACCATTCCTTTCTTGTTAACCAATGAAAAATCCTGGCCACAGATACCAGTCACAGGTACTTTGAAAGCATACCGGATATCACAGTGGTTACCATTTTAGAAATAGCAGAATAGGCATTGCCAGTGTTTTTATATGTAGTAAGTTTGTAATCGACACAAAGAGTGGCTAGATATTTGTCTAAAGGAAAAGCACTTTTATTAGTGAACAGGTAATATCCGCATTACATGTTAACACATTTGAACCTTCTACTTCTCTGTTGAAAGGAGGATCAAGTTGAAAGTTTTATTAAGACCAGATGAATTCCTCAAGCTGCTACGTAAAATTCTCAGACTAAACCTTGCCAAGGCTGATCATTTACAGTAAATTTTAACAATCCGTTTAAATTAGCAGTACTGCATACTGTTGATACCTCTCCCCAGAAGTTCACATGAGTGTGCTGCACTTGTAGGTTTCCTTGCTTTCAGCCTAAGTTAATCCCAAACCAGCTCAATAGGGTTTGAGTCTGGGGACCGCGCAGTCCCTTCCAAGCCTCCACCTCTACATTTAGGTAGCTATGACATAAATTAATATGTTTTGAGCATTGCCTTGCTGTAATTTAAACCCCTATCAAATTAGGCATATACCGGGGGGGGGGGGATTGCAGTGGTAACTTTTGTCCAATATGCAAGCTGCCAACTCTGGGTCTCGTGTGTGTGTCGTCAAAATACAGGTAGAACACCAGACCTTGAGAATGTGATAATCTATTTTAGCTATATTATTGCTTCTGTTAAACATATAATAGTAGTCATGAAATTTCTTAATGTTTTTTAAAGACCAACTACAATTGATGATATAAAGAAAGTTGATGGTGTCTCCGAAGCTAAGGCTAACATGCTGGCCCCACTTGTAGAAATTGTCAAGGAGTTCTGTTTGGTCAACAATCTGACGGTACAGTTATACTTGTTTTCTAATAATTATAAAATAATTAGGTGGATAGTAAAGTAAGAAAATGGAAGTCATTTGGCACTGTAAGGTTGCATACCCTTTCTTCAGAGGAATTTAACTATATACATCTTTTATTTTTAAAAAAATGTTTTCCAGTTAAAGCCGGTCAACACCTCTAAGCCAGATTTAGAGGCAAATGCAGCGTCATCAAAATGTTCAACTTCTGCAGTACTCCCAGAGTCTCCACGAATTACATACTCCCTCTTTCAGGAACAAAAAATTGGTTTGGTGAGTCTACAAATTTGCAGTGTCCGTAAAGCCACCGTCCAGGGCTCAGTGCTAGAATTGGAGGTGAAGCCAGTTGGTCAGGAAGGTATTCCCCTGTGATTGGCTGGATGGAGAATGTCAGCCAATTGGGGTGCACCAGCACCTGACAGGAGTGATCCGGGGAACTGCACAGTAAGGGCTGTGCAGTGTATTTCCCCATAGTGGTGATATAGAAACCTGGCAAGCCGCTCAGGAACTGTGCAGTATGGCTAACAGTAAAAGCGGTAGATGGGTCACTGGCAATGGGGGACGCAGGAGAGCGTACGCCCGTGGAGTGCTTAAATATAGAGCAATGAAGCATGAGCAATGGCATAAAAACGTAGGCAAATTTGCAATCGCATAAAATACTTTGGGTGTTCAAGCATACCTAAATCAAGTAGTATCCATGATGCAAGATCCAATTAAAAAAATTAACATAAATTTCCCGTAATAAAATACGTTGCAGATAGCATTAGGCTACTTCAATGCCCTGCAAACCCTAGAAAGCTTTGATGTGCTACCAGTCATCTGCACTTCCTAATATACCTATACATAATGGGTATTTTTACCTATATACATAATGGGTAAGCCCCCCAGAGCCTTCATACTAGCCCATATACTGCTCCTACTGTGTCTGCCCCTTTTACCCACACCTGCTCTTTTCACATTTTTTTCTCTACTCTTAAATGGTCAGAAAACCTCCGGTTTAATTTATGTGAATTTGTGCTATTTTGGCCTTAAAGGGACACTCCAGGCAATGACAACAATAAGGCAATAAGGTGCTCATCTGAAGCCTGTACGATGTGCCTCCTCAATTTCCTGCAGCATGCTGTATCAGAGCTCCAAAATTTGCCCTTCCTTTCAGTTCCATACTTCCATGACCACACTCCAAATGTGGTCACACGTCTGTCCCTGCCCCTCAGTGCTCCCAGCATGTGGGAGCCTGACAAGAAGCAGTCATTCTGGCAGGGCTTGCTCATGTTGGGATCACTGAGAGACCGGATGGCTTCCTTTTGACATGGACAGTCCCTTTTTTAAATCTGGAAAATCTAAACTGGACCAACACCCTTATAAAAATCAGTGCACATATACATCCCTCCCCAAGGAAATTCAGATTGCTGCACATAGCAATTCATTTTCCATTTTGTAACTCCTGCTGTAGTGCTTTTTAAAAAGCAAAGTGGTGTCTCATGGTGCTGCAGGCCACCTGCAAAGAGAAAGTTTCATGCTGCTGTGCATTGTGGGGTTATGTCTATTAATTTCGGGCAGGGTCATGGCTGAGATTCTGGGAAAGAGAGCTCCAAAATGGTTGCTACCAGGAGAACATCAGCGAGGTGCAGGAGTAAATGTAGGTGCTGTCAATGATTCAGTATCATGCATACAGATGGGGTAAGTGAGTGTTGGGGAGTTTTTCCCCAAATGTGCCAGGCTGTTGGTCTGGTTTAAAGTGGACCAAAAAACTGGATTTTGACTATCCTGGGTTTTGGTTCTTGCCCCTGTGTGTGAACACCCCCGCCCCCCCAGGTCGCCAGAACAAATTCGCCTCTTCCCAGTCCTAAGGTGCACGCGCGGCTGCTCATCCAATTAGCGCGCTCGGTGACGCATCCCCCACCAGCCTCTAACAGGGAGCGTGCCTGTGTCTGCCATCCACAAATGCTGGCGCGGCCTCGTGCCCAGCTAGAGGGATAACGAGGATGCGCCCACTGTTCGCACATGCGCCATTGAACCAAGAAGGTAAGTTTATGGCCGACCTGGGGTGGGTTCACGCAGCGGTGCATCCATATTCTGGATGCCTTGGGGGAGGAAATCAATCATCCCAGGAATCTTATAGATTCTTGGGCTGATCTCCGTGGGTCTTGGTCCACCTTAAGTGCGAAGGATAATCCACAATAAACAAAGTTATTGCTTCCTCTAGTTTTTTAGAACAATAAATAAAGATGTAGGTTTGTCTGTAAATTTAACAATTGGATAATTGCAAATGAATTGACAAAAATGTTTATGCTTGGAGTTTGGTTTTATGTTTCAATATGGAAAGTTGTATGTGGTGTCATAGTAGTATTATCATTAATAGTGTTTTCTGTCTTCATTTTCTTACAGCAAAGTATTGCTGAAGCCAGAAGTATAAGCTTAACAGCAGTTGGCCTGCATCTTTGGCAAGCCCTGAAAGCCGGCTGTCCTCTTGATATGCAGCGAGCTGGCTTGACTCCAAGTGTAAGGAAGATAATTAGTGATGTCATTCAAAAACCACCTATTAACTCAGGTTAGACTGTAATTTAACTATTTTTGGTAAAGCAATTGCTTATAGTTTGACATTATATATTCATGTTGTTTCGATTTAATTAATGTACTAAAAATATTAGTAATACTTTAATTTTCATTGTATGTCTATCCAAAAATTCACCAAAAGTTAGAGCGTACTCTCCAGGTTTCTTGGCACCAGCCCATTGCTGGGGGGGGTTGCAAATCGGCAAGCTACAGGTCGGGGTATATTTCAAAATGGTTGAGGCTACTTTAGTGGGGATTTGAAATAATTAATTGATGGCCTTACTGGTGAGGAAGAGTTGAGCTTGCCTTGGAGGATCCATGTTAATATGTTGCCGTCATATATTTAACTGCATTTACAATGGCTTTGTAACAGAGGGATGGTGGGATTTGGTGCAGGGCAGTGGGGAAAAGATGAATGGTAGGATCATGGTTCACTGAGCAGAGAGATCATGGGGTGACAGACCATGAGGCCGTCAACAGCCTGTTGCATTACCAGATTATGCGGGGGGGGCAGGGGGTGTTGCATCAGCAATCAGGATATCCTTCCGCCCATTTGGCGACACCAACTTTGTTAAACATGGATGCCTTTACCCTTTACTTTCAATTCTTATTGATTTAAATAAAGTTTACAATTCAATGCAGTTATTACTGTACACCGGCCAACGCGTTTGGTGACGGTGACCCCGTCACTTCATCAGGGCAACGCATTGTCCCCATCACGTAACACGTTGGCTGGGGGAAGGGTGCTGCTGGCTCAGACCATATGTAAGACCGGTGTGTGATACTTACGATTGTCCCTCTTGCTACTCCTTTTTGTGGGTTTGGATATTGCAAGTTTTATAGTTTTGCACTTTCACTGCTGCTATACATTGCTGCTATTTACTGCTGCTATATACTGAATTGTTGTATTACCTTTGCACATTTAGATTAATTTGTTTATATCATTTATGGTACAAAAACCTTTTATATTGCACATATGCACTTTGGGTTAGGGGGGGATGCAGGGAATTTGAATTTGTATTAGGATGTGATAAATAGGATCTTTATAGATTATTTGGAGCCACCAGTGCCCTCTAGTGTTGTGTCATGTCTTTATATGTATTTTAAAGTTTTAATAAGTTTGTCTTGTACATGAATTAATAAGTGTATGTAAATTTATTGGATAGTGGTGCACATTTTTCCTTGAGTAATTGGGGGCTTTGTGGAGGCCCCTCCTGGGTTTTTTGTATGCATTATACTCAAGGGGTGCACACTTTTACTTTATTAGTGTTGGTGCAACCATTTCTTTGTAACAGTTATTACTGTACTTACTACATTTGTGTCATTGAGGTGTTGGTACAAGACTCCACTCTTACCTTCCACCCACTCCTCTGCTTCTCCACAGTGCCTCTATGAGAAGCCGTATTTGTGGGTGAACCTGACCTCTGCACATAAGAGGTGGGTGCATCGATTATGCACCTGCTATGTTGTGTACAGAGGTGCCCATTGATATCAATGGGAGTGCTCCATGCAGAGGCCCACATATACCCACTGGGCCAGTATCCCATACCAGTACTGCGAGGGGAGTCTCATGCCAGAGGACATGCTCTGATCGGAGGTCTGATTGGAAGTTTTACAAGCATTCAGGGTTGAGATTTTTGTCATCTTCGCTTCAAGTTCAGTTCATTTTCTACTGATGACCAGTTAAACATCTTCAAGAAAAAGTTCCATAGCCTTATTTACTATAGATATAACCTATGAAGTATTATCTATATTTACAGACCTTTCAAAATTTCAAACCATACGATCTTTGGTTGCACCAGAAATTGACATCTACCTCATAAAAATGGTGATTACGCTTCTTGAGAAAAATCAGAGTGAATATGCAATACCACCAGTGTCTTCAACCAGCAAAACTTCTCAAGATCCTTCTGCGCAGTCTGAGAGGCAACCAAAAGAAACACTGCAGCATAAATCTGCTGTGGAAAAAAGCCCTTGGTTTGAAAAGGTTTGTAGGCTGTTAAACTAGTTGACTGTGGGCCTGATTCTGCACAGGCCATTAATACAAATGTCAGTTTTAAATGTTCACTTATTATATAGAGTAAGTAAAAACAAATGCAAGTATATTGCAAAAATACACCTACAATTGACAAATGTATATTCTATGGTATAATTTAATACATTTTTTTACTGTTTACACCTGAGGCAGCTGCAAAAAGTATGGTGCGCCAAGCATAGGAGCTGTTAGACCAGGGCTCAGAGCGAGAGCGCCTGGTCCTAGCAAGTAACCAGTCCCTATGACTTTCAGTTCAGGTCCAGTGCTCTTTCAGCAGGTGCCTGGGGCTCTGCAGCGGGTAATGAAGCGGAATGCATCAACAGTTTCTGGTTTCCACCACAGTGCTGCACAGTCAAATGGGGGGAATTCCCACTGGGGATATTTAAGGTTTCTTCCACAATGACACATTACCCCTTTTGGGATCATGTAGCTGTGTCTCCTGTGCTTTTGTCAAGCAAGAAAAGATTACATGGAAAGTCTAGATCGGTGGTTCTCAACCTTTTTACGCCTAGTATCCCCTGGTGACAAGTTACAACCAAGTACCCCATAGCAGGAGACTAATGTAGCCAGAATAAGTAGCTAATGGGCCTTGTAGTACTTCTTGAAGCAAGAAAGAATGTTCTACTGTTAAAATAACATACCAAACCTGTAATACCCTCCATGTTAGTGAACACTTTAACATTTATGTGTACCCCCCAGGACAGGAGTCAGGGGGGGCAGATCTCCATGTAGCGCTATGGAAGCCTGGTGAAAGTGATGTGGGGGCAATGCAGACTTGCTGGTAGGAGCAGGAGAACGGCATCAAAGATGATGCTCTCCAGATTGCTGACAGGTGCTTGGGGGTAGGAGCAACAGAGGGGGAGAAGCAGTCGGACAGGTATATGACTGCTGCCCGCTCACAGAAGCCGGTCAGTGGCCGGCCGGTTGACAGCCTTCCATGTAACCCGCCAACTCACAGAAGCTGGCAATGTGACACTGATGTGGGCGGTCCTGCTAGCCGCTGACAAATGGGGGGGCGACCCATCTGCTTGCACCGCTGACACGCAGTCGCCACACTGACAGCCTCCAACCTGCCAGATGATGGGAGGACATGTTGACCCATCCTCCTTGTAATCCAGCCCCATGTCATCAGACTCATCTCTAATATCCTCCCAAGAAATAGTTGAATTAAGTTTTAACCATAGTTTTAAATACATTTGAAAGGTTATGCTTGCTTTTATATTCCTAGTATACAGTACGTCCTGCTCCAGATAAGATTCTTTACGTCTGGGTATTTCTCCGCCAGATGGCGCTGGACTGCAGAGACAGCGAAATTGGCTCCTCCCGGCCCCACAAATACCCGGGACCTCCCACAAATTCCCAGATTTTCCCTGCAGTCTGGAATGCGAAGGACAAGAAGATGGCTCTCTCTTCTCGCAGGTGAGCGGGGCTATTAGCCTGCGGCCCTGTATGACTATTCCCACCCATTCCATTGTTAATTTGCCTCCCATCCTTGGCTGCGCTGGTTCGGGTGATGGTAGACAGCACCGCTGTCAGGTGCTTAGGAGCGCTGCTCCACTGCAATCCCCCACCAAAGGGTAGGCGGTATAGGCACATGGTGAGCCTTTATGGGATGCCCCTCCCGCACTATTGCCCCTTGCCCCTGTCTGTCGGTGGGCCCTACGTTAGGTGGCCGCCGCTCTCCCTTGTAGTTCTCATGGGTGTGAGTGAGGTCTTTGTACATTCTCCCTTTTGTAGGGTGTGCTTGGTTTGCCTGTTTCCTGTCACCGTACAGCTTTGGTTGAACTGCTGCCTTTTGAATATGCCGCCGCCGCACTTGCTTGTACGGCGTTCCGCGGTCGGCGGCGACATTACCTCAGGCGCTGCTGTGCCCTCATTGGTTGATATTTGTCACGTGTGCGGCTTCGCTCTCTTCGGGGGGGGGCTGCGGCTGGCGCGGTCCGCATCACTGTCTCCGCGGCCTGCCTCTCGAGGTATACTCGGCGCCATTTTGCTTCCTCGTGCTGCGTGGCTGGCGCCTACCTACCGCGGTCTGTGAGTGCCCCCGCGGGCTGTTTGTTAATATTTTTTATGTTATGTATGCATGTCGCTTACGGGTTTTTTGCTTTATGTCTTACAGGCGGGTCAAACTCAATTGGTTTCTCCCGGTCCTTAACCCTCTGTTAGTTTATTAAACTTATTGAGGACTAGTGTGCTAATTCCTCCCACTTCCCTAGCGGGCTATTGGGGCATCCAGAGTTGCTTTATAGCGTGAATCCCTATCGGCCAATTGTGCCGCTATAATCACCATATGGAGGCGTCTCAGGATAATGTGCTCGAGGTTCCTTCGGGACAAGCCCGGCTGCGTGTGGGGTGTCCCCTACAAGTGTTGACAATGTGCGGGTTTGTGTACCTTGTGCCTGCAGCCTGGTTTACCAGCAGCTGGGCCTGAGCCGCGTATGGCTTCGCCTACTCCCCCACGCTTACATCTGACTCCCAGTGAGCTGCTTACTAGTGGGGAGTCTCAGCCTGATATGTCTACTAGACTGGCTAGTGTTGAAAAGTTGCATGCTAATACTATGGCGCATAAGGCCTCTGCTAAGAGGCGGCATTTGGCACCTGATGTCACTCTTTTCCCTATGGAGGCTGAAGAGTTCCTTGATCTGTCTAGTTATACCCCCCTGGAAGAGGGGGACTTGTTCTCTGACTCAGAATCATCTGATGAACGGCCCAAGGGTTATGCTGATTCTGACTCTGATCCCTGGGCCCCAGATGATACTGATAGGCTTTTGGTCAGAAGTGCTTTCTATCTCTTCCCCCAGCAGCGGCTCCTAAGCAGCAGGGGGAATTGTTTCATATTGCTAAGCCACGTTTAGATTTCCCTGAACAATCTCATTTTAATAATCTTGTGCTCAAAGAATGGGAGCGTCCTAGCCAGCTCCCCGGTGTCCCTAAGAGTTGGGATAGGAGATATCCCTTTCCTGCTGATGTGGTCAAACGTTGGTCATCCCCTCCCGAAGTGGATTCCCCAATCCTGGGTTTGTCTAACACCTCTGTCATGCATTCCCCTCCACTACCCTGAAGGATAGTGAGGACCGGCGTATTGATCAGCTGGCTTCCCATGCCTTTGCCTGTGTGGAGACGGCACTGCGCCCGGTTTGTGCATCTGCCATTACAGCTGTGGCTATTAGGACTCTGCTTAAAAGTGTCCTAGATGGAGCTCCTGATGATGTTTCTAGTGAAGCGTATAATGCACTCTCGCGTTGTGAGGTGTTTGTTGATTATGTCCTCTCTGCCTTGGATGATACCATTAGGATGTGTGGCAGAGCCTCTGCCTTGGTGGTGGCTATACGCCGCTCGGTTTGGCTGAGCCAGTGGGCAGCTGACAACGCTGCCAAGAAGGCTCTCACTGGGTTTCCCTTCAAAGGACTACGCCTATTTACCCCAGCGCAGAAGACAGTCTCGGCCCTTTCGGGGCCCGGGCTCCTTTCCTTCCCCCTACTGTGGATCCAGAATGGGGAGAGGGGCCTCCTTTGCTGGGGCCCGAGGAGATTTCTGGGGTAGGGGCAGAGGACGTGGACGCCCTGGCCCATCCTGGGGCTCCAAACCTAAGCCTTCCCCCAAGCCCCCTCAGGCATGAAGGGGTGCCCTCACCCATCCGTGTGGGGGGACGGCTTCAGCTCTTTGCTCACGTCTGGAGGCATCATGTCTCAGACCGGTGGATTCAGGAGGTAGTGTCCTCCGGGTACAAGATAGAGTTTGCTGCCTGGCTGCCCCCAAGATTCATCAGATCCCGGATGTCTCAGGACCCCATGTCAGCTCAGGCTCTGATCCTGGCGGTGCAAAGCCTTCTGGAGCTGGGGGTCATCTGTCAGGTCCCCTTACAAGAAAGAGGCAAGGGTTTTTATTCCAACCTTTTCACCGTGCCCAAAAGAGATGGGTCAGTCAGGCCCATCCTGGACTTGAAGATCCTCAACAAATTTGTCAGATGCGGGCGCTTTCGCATGGAAACTCTGCGCTCTGCTATCATTTCCCTGCGTCCAGGGGACTTCATGACCTCTGTGGACATCAAGGATGCTTACCTTCATATTCCCATCTTTCCAGGTCATCAAAGATTCCTCAGGTTCTCTCTGGAGGATCAACACTACCAATTTGTGCATTGCCCTTCGGTCTCACTTCAGCTCCCAGAGTGTTCACCAATGTGCTGGCAGGGGTGATGGCTCTGCTCAGGTCTCAGGGCATTCGCATTCTGCCCTATTTGGACAACATTCTCATCACTTCTCAGTCCCTCCAACAGGCAGAGCTGGATACTCAGCGAGTAGTGTCCACACTTGAGTCATTCGGCTGGGTGATCAACCATCCCAAATCTTCCCTGTCTCCCTCCTTGGTGACTCCATTTCTGGGAATGAATCTGGATACAGTCCAGGCAAGGATCTTTCTTAGCAGAAGGTGGACAGTCTGCTAGCGCAGGTTCAGTTCCTTCTATCTTGCCCTCATCCCTCCATCAGGCAGGGAATGCAGCTGGTGGGCCTGATGGTGTGCTGCTTCGAGGCGGTTCCTTATGCCCAGTTTCACATGAGGCCTCTGCAACTCCACCTCTTGTCAGTATGGGACAAGGATCCTGCGTCCCTGGACCAGGTCCTCGTTCTGTCCCCCGTAGCCAGGCGGTCCCTCTTGTGGTGGCTGGACTCCAGGAACCTGTTGGCGGGCAGATCCTTTCTGGCCCCCTGCTGGGAGACGGTCACCACAGATGCCAGTCTGACAGGTTGGGGGGGCTTCTGGAAGTCCCTACAATTCCAAGAGCGGTGGGGCCCTCAGGAGGCCCACACCCTTATCAACATTCTGGAACTGAGGGCGATCATGTTGGTTCTGGCTCACTTGACCCAACACCTTCGGGGCCGGCTTTTTCAGGTATGCTCGGACAACCAGACGGTGGTTGCCTACATCAATCATCAGGGAGGGACCCGAAGCAAGGGGGCCCTCAAGGAAGTGTCTCTGATCCTGTCCTGGGCAGAGGACAATGTTACCTGCATCTCAGCTGTGTACATTCCGGGGGTGGAGAATCTGCAGGCAGACTCTCTGAGCAGGGGGACCTCTCGCCTGGGAGAATGGTCCCTCAGCGTCAGGGTGTTTCTTTCTGTGTCACCGTTGGGCTCAGCCAGATGTGGATCTGTTTGTGTCCCGTCACAATCACGAGCTCCCAGCCTTCGTATCCCTGTCCCAGGATCCTCTGAGCCACAGATGCTCTAGCAATGTCATGGCAGGACTTTCAGCTTCTGTATGTCTTTCCCCCATTCCCCCAGTTGGGCAGGGTTCTGCGCAAGATAGCTTAGGAAGGGGTGCCAGCAATCCTGGTGGCTCCCTGTTGGCCAAGAAGAGTGTGGTTCGCAGACATAGTGCAGGTGTACGCTCTGCCCAGGGTTCCAGACCTACTCACTCAGGGACATTTACACCATCCCAATTTACAAATGCTGGCTTTGACGGCCTGGCTGCTGAAACCTCCATCTTGATGGAAAAGGGGCTGTCTGCCTCTGTTGTTAACACCATGATTAGGGCTAAGAAGAAGTGTGGTTCGCAGACGTGGTGCAGCTGGCAGTAGATCAGTACGTTCTGCCCAGGGTGCCAGACCTGCTCACTCAGGGTCCCTCACGCCATCCCAATTTACAAACTCTGGCTTTGAGGGCCTGGCTGCTGAAACCTCCATCTTGATGGAGAAGGGGCTGTCTACCTCAGTTGTTGATACCATGATAAAGGCTAGGAAGAAGTCTTCTTCTTCCATTTATTATAGGGTTTGGCGTGCCTACATTGACTGGTGTGAGTCTAGGTCTCTTCCCTGTCGTGTGTTCTCTATCCCCAGGATTCTGGAGTTCCTTCAACATGGTTTGGATCTGGGGCTTCAACTCCATACTCTGAAGGGGCTGTTTTCCTCCAAAGATCTTTTGCTCAGCATTCTCTGGTTAAGACCTTTTTCCAGGGGGTTACTCATGTGCGTCCTCCACGTAAGCCTATGTTGCCTGTCTAGGACTTGAACTTGGTCCTTTCTGCCTTGCAGGGTGCTCCCTTTGAACCTGTGCAGGAGGCTGCCTTGGCCATTCTTACTCTCAAGGTTGTCTTTTTGGTGGCTATCACTTCTGTTAGGTGTGTTTCTGAGTTGGCGGTGCTTTCCATCCAGCCCCCCTACTTTGAGAGACACCAGGACAAGGTGGTATTTCGGTTTAAGCCAGATTTTCTGCCTAAGGTTGTGTCCGTCTTTCATCTTTATCAGGACATTTTTCTACCTTCCTTGTGCCCTAATCCTAGTAACACTACGGAGAGGGTTTTGCATTCCTTGGATGTGGTCAGGAATCTAAAGTTCTATCTGGTGGCTACTGCACCTTTTTGGAAAACTGATGCTCTTTTTGTGGTCCCTTCTGGCCCTAGGAAGGGTTTGGCTCCTGCTAAATCTACTATCAGCAAATGGATCCGTCAGGCTGTGATTCAGGCCTACACTGCTAAGGGGAAGAATCCTCTCTTCCGCCTTACTGCTTATTCCACTCGTGTTATTGGTGCCTCTTGGGCTTTTCAGCACCAGCCTTCTGTTGAACAAGTTTGCAAGGCCGCTACTTGGTCTTCTGTTCATACCTTTTCCAAGTTTTACAAGGTTGATGTTAGGGCCTGAGCTAATGCTGTTTTTGGCCACAAGGTTCTGCGGGCGGCAGTTATCTGACCTGCCCGTTGTTGCCTTTTGGGGATCTCACCCTACTTTACGGACACTGCTATTGGATGTCCCAGACGTAAAGAATCTTATCTGGAGCAGGATATACTGTATACTAAGAATAATACAATTCTGTGATTACTCACCTGTAGAATTGATATTATGAGTATACAGTACGTCCTGCTCCAACCCACCCTTGGTTTTCATTATTCTTGGATCCCCTGTATGGTGATTGTTATCATTGTTGGTTTAGTTAAGGGTTGGTTATCATTCTCCCGGCTTCTTGTTAACTGCTTTTCAATACTGGGAATTTGTGGGAGGTCCCGGGTATTTGTGGGGCCGGGAGGAGCCAATTTCGCTGTCTCTGCAGTCCAGCGCCATCTGGCGGAGTAATACCCAGACGTAAATAATCTTATCTGGAGCAGGACATACTGTATACTCATAATATCAATTCTACAGGTGAGTAATCACAGAATTGTATTTTTTGCGTTCGTTATATCCTGGCCCCATAATGCTGATGTTTCGCTCGGTGAAAAATAGTTTTACACCCCTGGTCTAGATAATACAATTTATCTACAAATTTCTCTGTAACAGCAATCGCCCTGTGGTGGTTCATACTACTATGACCGAGCTACTTCTTGCTCTTCTCTGTTGCCAGTACGACAGGACAATATGAGGCATTGGTTAAGCAATATTGGGAGCTACCTGTTAGGCATTTGCTTACAGACAGCCTGCTATCCTTGTTTAATAGTAGCTTTAACACTCGTACTCGTACACTTGTATTGTAGAAACCAGTAGAAGAGAACACAATATATGCGCCAAAGGCTTCTACCAAACTGGATGGATCTAAAGCATCTGCAGTAGCTCCTATCAAGCTTGCATCATGGAATCAGCCTGTGCTAGATGAAGATACTGAAGAACTCTTTTCAGAATCCCAGTTACAGGTAATACAAATTCCCATATGTAGTAGCAGTAACACACCGTGTTAATCTCTTCCCCAACCAGTTTTTAGCCCAGTACATCCTCCTTTCCCGTGGCGTAACCAAATGTGACAGGACCCTGGTGCGAACATTGAATGGGATCTCATCATGGCTCATATGGTAACATTTTCCTGTCAATTTAACTAAATTGGATACTGAACTAGAAAATTAAAGACTGAAACAGCAGAGACAAATGATGCTTGATTATCTGTACATGCTGCCATGGGAGAACAAATCTAATAAACAAGGCGGAGGAACTACGATGGGCCCCTGACTATATGGGCCCTGATGCGGTCACAGCCTCTACACCCTGCTATAGTTACACCCCTGCACATTTTAGTTAATCTACAATATATTGCAAGCAGCCTACAGCTTTCTCCTGCTAGGCAATGTGAAGACTCCCTTATTAGGAATATTAACCAGCCAAGCTAAAACAGGTAACCACATGTACCCACACCATTCTTCAACTTCTTTAGTGAGAGCACACACAATTTACACCCACATTCATGAATGCACATTTAGGCCCTGTGTAGGTATAACCTTAAACCACCCATAAGTCTGCCTGCACCCATCTGAGATTTTAATGAGTTCATAACCCTGCAGTGTAACAATCACGAAACTCGGATGTTGGGTTGGCTGTTGCCTGGGACAGTGCTAGTGCACAGTCCTGCCTGTCAGCCTGTTCTACACACAAGACATTCACATATCTGCCACCACTATCAAAATACAATAATAAAAATGTAAACCAAGCTGTCTTAATCCTGCACTGAGTTCCACAATCATCCCAACCCTTCTTTGACATCACAACTCTGATCCACAGACCGTTTAGCACGTTCTAGAAAAGCAGAAGCATTTCACCTACATTATAGGTATGTCAATGCACTTTCCCACTTCTAGTATGTGTCACACACATAGTCAAACAAACAAAAGCCACACCCATCTAAATCAAAAAGCCAGTATCAAATTTTATTCAATAAAGATCCACATGAAATATTAGACAAAATATATAAAAACACTAAAAAACATATAACAAATAACATACCAGACAGACAAACATAAAGGATGTGTAGATGGTGGGGAGAAAATTCAATATTTCATCTATACTCCAATAAATCCCCAGCCTGAGTAAGTGGGAGTTGCCCACGGAACGCGTGGCTACTTTAGATGCTGGCAGGTGGTGGGGAGACCTGGTGACTAATCTGGGGTTCTGACCGCTGGCGAAGACTGTGTTGCTGGAGCGCCGGGATCAAGTAAGAGTACTGTCTCCCCGGTGGTCTCACACAGCGGGGCATCTGGTATAGGATACCCCAGGTGTGGGCTACTGGTCAGTCATGGAATCTTTTAGATTCCAGGCTGGCCACAGGGGGTAATTGGTTCACTTTAAGTCACATTCCTTGACCATGCAGAGGATTAAAGATAGGGAACACAGTGCAATGTCAGGAATGTCAGCCTGACCCATTTATGCATGTAAATTACCTATGTAATATTAGCCTATTTCTACTAACACAAAGGCCTGTGTATCCCAATTTTATCACTTACATTTTGTCATGTAATTGATCATTATCTAGGATCTTTAGAATTGCTTTTTCTTCCTGGCATGGTTTAATATGAAGTAATTCCTGTTTTTTAATTGTACATAAACTTGTATTTCACCTTCTATAAGGATACTGGAACAGCGTGTAGCACGATATATTTTATTTTTTGTGATATTTTTTTTTACTATTAGACTCCAAAAAGAAAGCTGCCTGAATGGTTTGGGACATCAAAAGAAAAAGCAACCTCATCGAATGTCGTTAAGAAAGCCAAAACCAAGAAAGGACTTTTTGGATGAATCTTATATTAATTTCCACTTCTGCCCACTAATTTTTCAGCAACAAACTGATTTAAATTGTTGAAAGGTGGCAAAACAATTTAAAACTATAAGATGTGAAATATTGTACAAATGCCAGGTTATACTGTTTTTTTCAATATTGATGTCTGTATATATATATGTTTATCTAGAGTATAATTGTCTGTGTTTTTTATTGTATGCACCTCGCAAGACAATATATAATATACTGCTGATGAAACTCAAAATGCCAAAATGTTATTTTCTTATTTTTTTCTAATATTGTGAATGCAGAACAACACAATGGCACTGTTTGTTGTATATAACTTTGTCTTGTTTAATGTGTTTGCATTTCTGTCTCACTGTGTGTTCGGCTGGTTAAAATATAACAAAAACTAAAGCGGAGAGAAGATACTCACCTCTCCTCCCCTGCAGCTGATTGGGCTCAGCAAGGTACCTTTATACCATATGTGTCCTAAAGATCTAAGTCTTGGCATCCACATGTATACCCCCCCCCCCCCAGCTACCTAGGGGGGAGGGGCCGCACAAAGTGTCTGCCATTCCTCTTCTGTACACCATCAATAGAGCTATGTGCTTCAGTCATTGATGAGAGTGGATTTTCATCGGCCTGTTTCAGGTATCCGGACAAGCTGATGGGCAGGAGTAGCTCAGAATCAGCTTTCCCTGCGCTGGATGTAGGTGAGTATTGGTCCATTCTTGGCCTAATTTCTTTTTTTTACCACTGCAGGGCTTCCCCAATAAGGGCCTAGTTCAGCAATTTGTTTAGACTTAAAGTGGGCCAAAACCCACTGAACTTGCGAAATACATTTGGCCAAAGCCCCTGCCGATACTCCCCTCTTAGGGTGTAGATCTAGAAATGGATATTTTCACTTTTTGAATTGTCCTGGAACATTGTTTTTTTTTTTTTTTTTTTGTCTTTCCCTCTCTGTAAGATGATAGGCAATCGGTCTGTGACATCATTGCCACACACAACAGGCGAAGCTTTACAGCTAAAACAGGCGGCATTATCTGGGATTAGATTGAAGTAGGGTCAATAAAAATTGGCAAAAGGTATTCTTCATGGGGGAGCAATTCAGGGGATGCTAGTTAAAAATGTGGGTTTTGGTCCGCATTAAAGCAGATCGAAACTAAATTATTTTCAGGACCACCCACCTCAGTATCTTGAGTAATGCAGCTGGCTTGGTGGTGTGGCAGTCTTCAAAGCCACAGCCAGTGGCAGTTTTGAGATCGGCGATTGGCTGGTCCCAAAACTGCTGTTTGACTCACTAAAACCAGCTGGCTGCATCCCCAGCTTTCTGTTCTGGGGATGTGGCGGCCTGCAATGGCAGAGTTGTGGGAGCGGCCGCTAAGTTACTTCCACCACCAGCAACCCGGGGGTTTCAACCACCTCTACATCAGTCACAGAGGCTGGTTATGCATGCCCACTCTATAGCATTGAATGGAGCAAGCATGGCCAGTCACAGTGAATGGAACTAGGGAGGCCATCTGTCGTGTTGCTCATTGGTGCCGATTTAGGGGAGCCCGGTAAGCTTTATTTAACCAAATGAAAAGTAATAGTTGTGCACTGTCCACTACTACAGGTAAATTCACATAAGACATTTAAGAATATGAGGGGAAGTTGTGCAATTCCTAAAATAAATAGCTTCATAGTCCTATCACCGCTGCTGAAAGGTAAACAGATTCACTACAGATAACATAATGTAACTAAGAT
Source organism: Gastrophryne carolinensis (assembly GCA_027917425.1). NCBI lineage: Eukaryota > Metazoa > Chordata > Amphibia > Anura > Microhylidae > Gastrophryne > Gastrophryne carolinensis. The sequence continues at coordinate 267,668,773 of CM051234.1, forward strand.
ATAGAGTATATAGGATCAGCACTTAGGACAACAAGTACAAGCATAGATTTGGCCATTTCTTCCTCCTTCTGCCCTTTAGCAGTCCTTATAATCAGTTTTGCTTCCCTCTGTTTAATATTCTTAGTATACCGTACGTCCTGCTCCAGATATAGTACTTACACTTGGGGTTATCCTCCGCCAGATGGCGCTGCATTGCAGAGACATGCAAAACAGGCTCCTCCTGGCCCTCAAATACCCGGGGACCTCCCACAAATCCCCAGATTTCTCTGCAGTGCCGACTGCGAAGATATGAAGTATCACTCTCTCGCAGGTGAGCGGGGCTATTAAAGCCTGCGGCCCTGGTGGACTGTTCCCACCCGTCCTCGTTGTGTTGTGCCTCCCAGCCTGGGCTGCGCCGGTCGGGTGAAGGTAGGCAGCACCACGCGTGCTTATGGAGCGCTGCTCCTTCGCAGTCCCCCACCAAAGGGTAGGCGGTGTAGGCTGATGGTGAGCCTCTATGGGATGCCCCTCCCGCATTACTGCCCCTTGCCCCGTGTAGCGGTGGGTCCTGTACCAAGGACTGCCATCCTCCCTCGTTCCCCCCGTAGTCAGGCGGGAAAGAAAGGGGGGGGTGTGTGCCTGTGTGGTCTGTATTGGATCCTTGCACGTATATGGCCCTTTGTCTGTCTTTGGACCTTTATAGATATGGTGTCAGCCGCCGCGCCTTTTCTATGTATGGTCTGTATTGGACCCTTGCAATTATATGGTCCTGTCTGTCTTTGGACTTTTATAGATAAGGCGTCAGCCGACGCGACCTTTCTATGTTTTTTACTTGTGGACTGCCGCCACCGCCGCACGCGCTTCTTCCTTAGTTGAAGGCTCCACGGCGGCGTTACGTCAGACACCTACGTGTCCTCATTGGCCGTTGTCGGTCTTCGCGCTCTTCGGGAGGGCGGGGTCTAGTTTGGCGCGCTCCGCGCCATGGACCGCTGGCCCGCCCTTCGAGGTACACGGCGCCATTTTGCCTGTTCGCGTGGGACGCTCCTGATTACCGCGGTACTGTAAGTGCCCTCGCAGGCGGCTTATTCTTATAGTTTTCCTGATTCTGACACCATTTTCTTCTCCTTGTGTCTTTCAGACCGGTGAACACCATTGGCTTCTCCCAGCCCGGTGTAAAAGTTATAGCGGGCCTTGTAATATTCTCCGACTTCCCTAGCGGGTCTTTGGGGCATCCAGGGTTACTTATAGTGTAAATCCCTACTGGCATATTGTTCCTTGAATAATCACCATATGGAGGCATCTCAGAATTATGTGACCGGGGTCCTTCTGGGACAAGACCGGCTGTGTATAGCGTGTGGGCAACCCCATGCTGATGCTGACAGGGCACGGGTCTGCGGACCCTGTGCCAAGCAAGCACTGGCTCTGCAATCAGGTCTGCCAGTGGCTGCACCTCAGACTCAGGCTCATCTGATGAGAGGCCGAGGAGACATGACGATTCTGGACCTGAATACTGGGCCCAGTATGACACTGGCGATTTGTTGATCAAGGTCTTTGAGGCTCTGTCTATCTCTCTCCCTGGTGAAGCTTCCAAGCCGAGAGGGGAGCGTTTCCATACAGCAACAGCACGTTTGGAATTCCTAGAACAGGCTCACTTCCATGCTCTTGTTCTCAAGGAATGGGAATCCCCCAGTAGACTCTCAGGGATCCCAGGGGATTGGGATAGGAAATACCCCTTTCCCCCTGAGGTGGTTAATTGCTGGTCATCTCCCCCCGTGGTGGATGCCCCGATCATTGGGGTTCCTAACCCCCCCCCCCTTTATTACAGCCCCTGCTCATAATACCCTTCGGGATGCTGAGGACTTGCGCATTGAGCTGCTGGCCTCCCATGCCTTTTTTGGTGCAGGGACGGCGTTGCGCCCAGTCTGTGCCGTGGCTATTACTGCGGTGGCCGCTAGAACCCTCATCAGAAAGATGCTTGATCATCAACCTGATAATCTCCCCTGGGAGGTGTTTAATGCACTCTCCAACTGTGATGAGTTTGTAAGATTCATCCTATTAGCGTTGGACGACACCATTAGAATGTGTGCAAGAACTTCTGCCCTTGCGGTGGCTATACGTCGCTTGGTTTGGCTGCGACAGTGGGGTGCTGACGATGCTACTAAAAAGACTGTTACTGGGCTTCCCTTTAGAGGGCAACGCGTGTTTGGGGCCCGTCTAGACCTGTTTGGCCTCAGGGCAGGGGCACCCCTATTTCCCCCTTCCTTAGTGTTAAACAAGAACCAGGGGTGTCCTTCGTGGGGGGTCACGCAGACTCCGGCCCCGGGAGCAGCAGGCAACGCTCTGGCCCCTCCGGCGGGGCTAAGCCTAAATCTTCCACCAATCCCCCTCAAGCGTGATGGAGCGCCCTCGCCCGTCCAAGTGAGGGGATGGCTGCGGCACTTTGCTCTTCTCAGGAGGCTTTACGCCTCATACTGGTGGATTCAGGATGTTGTGTCCTCCAGATACGAGATAGAGTTTGCTGCGCGGCCTTCCCCAGTTTTATCAGGTCCCAGGTACTCCTGGTCCCTGCCGCTGTTCAGTTGCTGGCTCAGGCCATGCAAGGCCTGCGAGGTCTGAGGGTCACTTGCAGATTGCCCGTAACAGGCAGAGGCAGGGACCGCTACGCCAACTTTTCCACAGTCCCCCAAAAGGATGGGTCAGCCTGGCCCATTCTGGATTCACAGCAATTCTCCAATTACAGAAAGTTTTCTGCATGGAAGCTCTGAGATGGGCCATCAGCGCCTTGCGCCCAGGGGGCTTCTTGCAGTCTGGGGAGCTCTATAATGCTTATGTTCACATCCCAGTGCCTTTAGGACACAGAGGCTCTTCAGGTTCGTGTTGGAAGTCCAACACTGCTAATTGTGGCCTTATCTGGCCTCTCTTCAACTCCCAGAGTGCTCACTCGGGTGTTGACGGCGGTGATGTCTCTGATGAGACCAAGGGGTGTGCGCGCGATGACTTACCTAGACGCCCTTTTTCACTTATCAGTCTCTTTGTCAGGCTAAGTTGGAAACCTGGCTGATGGCGTCCATTGGGAGTCATTTGGATGGGTGATCTTTCACCCCAAGTCCTCATTGTCCCCTTAATTGGTAATCCCATTACTAGGAATGAATCTGGATCAGGTTCAAACGAGAATCTTCCCTTCTCCGCAGTAAAGTGGACAATCTGGTCACATGGGCTCAGTCCCTCATTGCTGTCCCGGTCCCTTTACCAGGCAGAGATGCAGCTGGTGGGCCAGTTGGTGGCTTGCTCGGAAGAGGTCCCTTATGCTCAGTTCCCCTTGGGCCCTTCTGCGACTTCTATTGTTAATGCAGGACAGGGATCCGGCATCCCTGGAGCAGGGTCTGTGGGCCTTCCCGCCTGGTAAGAAGGTTTCTCCTGGAGTGGATGAACTCAAGGAACTTGTCTGGGGGCAGTTCCTTCTTGCTCCTTCCTGGAAACGGTCACCATGGATGCCAACCTATCAGGTTGAAGGGGGAGGGTTTCTTCTGAAACTCCCTGCGATTCTGGGGGTGGTGGGGCCCTTAGAAGGTCCTTACACCCATTGATGTTTGAAACAGTGTTTTCAGTTGGTTCTATCTCGCTTGACTACTTCCCTTCTGGGCCTGCCAGTTTGGGGGCGCTCGGTCTGTCTGACGACAGTGTACTACATTAATCATTGGAAGGGGCCTGGAGCTGGTGGACCCTCCAAGAAGTGTCTATGTTCCTAATTTGGGTGGAGACAATGTTCCCTGCATATCAGTGATATTCGCTCCGGTGGAGTCCCTCTGCAACAGGATGTGCTAATCCCTGTGTCACTATGGGGTCCAACCAGTTGTGGATCTGTTTGTGTTCTTTCGCTATCACAGGCTCTCTGCCTTTGTTTCCCTGTCCCAGGATCCTCTGGCAGTGGTCCGGATGCCTTAGTAACGTCATGACTGGACGTTCGGTTCTGTATGTCTTTTCCCCATTCCCCCTGCTAGGCAGGGTTCTGCGCAAGATTGCTCTGGTAAGGGGACCAGTGATTCTGGTGGCCCCCAGGTGCCCTAGTGAAGTGTGGTTTGCAGACATGGTACCGAGGACAGTAGTTTTCTGTATTGCCAGGAGTGCCAGCTCTGATCACTCAGGGCCCCCTTTACGTCACTCCAATCTACAGTCTCTGGCCTAGTCGGCCTGACTGCTGAAACATCCATCTTGATGGAGACAGGCTTATCTGTCTCGGTGATTGAGACTATGGGGAGGCTAGGAGCAAGCTTCTTCTTCTTCTTCTATCTGTTATAGGGTATGGCATACCCATATTGATTGGTGTGAGTCTAGGTCTCTTCCCTGTTGGGCGTTCTCGGTTCCCAGGGTTCTAGAGTTGGTTTCGGCATGATTTGGAGTTGGTTCTCCAACTCAGTACTCTGATGGGTCAGGTTCTGCCCTGTCCACCTTGCCTTAGTAGTGTGATCCATGTAATCCTATGGTCCCTGCTGGGATTGGCATTTGCCTTTCCTTCTGTCTGTGGGTTTTTGTCCCTTTGGTCCTATTCAGGATGCCGTCTGGCTGTTCTTACCCTCAAGGTTGTCCTTCTGGTGACTGTTACCTTGGCGTGTGTTAGCGGGCGGTTCTGTCTACCTAGCCCCCATTCTTTGAGATGCACCAGGATAAGGTGGTGTTCCGCCTGAAGCCGGACTCTCCTCATCAGGTGGTGTCTTATGTTCATTGATTCGAGATAGTGTTCTTCCTGCTGTGCCTTTTTCCTAGCAACACTGAGGAAAGGGTTCTGCATTCCTTGAACAGGTGTTGGAAGTTTCTGTCTGGTAGTCTCTGTGTCCCTTAGGACAACTGATGTTCCTTGGGGCCTATGGTCATTACATCCTGGGAGTTGGGCGGCTTTGGCCCTGGTTATTTCTTTAATGGATGTTCCTTCTGGTACTTGGAAGGGTCTTTTGGCTTCTGCCAAGTCTTCTGTTAGCGATTGGTTTCATCAGGCTGTTACTCAGGCCTCCCCTCCAACAAGGGGAAGAATCTTCCTTTCGCTTTGATTCTTATTTTACTCGTGCCTTGATGCCTCTTGGGCTTTTCAGCACCAGGCTTCTGTTGAACTGGTTCGCTAGGCCACTATCTTGGCCTTCTGTTCATACCTTTGCAAAGTTTTTACAAGGTTGATGTTAGGGCCTCAGCTCATGCTGTCTTGGCCGTATGGTTATGCAGGTGACAGTGGTTTTAAACTGTCTGCTGTTGTCGTTTTTGTTGGGGATCCCACCCTACTTTATGGACACTGCTATTGAAAGTGTAAGTACTATATCTGGAGCAGGACGGACTGTATACTAAGAATAATACAATTCTGTGAAATACTCACCTGTAGAATTGATATTATTTGTATACAGTACATCCTGCTCCACCCCACCCTGGTTTTTGCATTATTCTGGATCCCCTGTATGGTGATTGTTACCATTGTTATAGTTACCAGTTTTTTGGTGGTTAATTCTCCCGGCTTTTTTTTTTTACTGCTTTTCAATGCTGGGGATTTGTGGGAGGTCCCCGGGTATTTGAGGGCCGGGAGGAGCCTGTTTTGCATGTCTCTGCAGTGCAGCGCCATCTGGCGGAGGATAACCCCAAGTGTAAGTACTATATCTGGAGCAAGATGTACTGTATACAAATTATATCAATTCTACAGGTGAGTATTTCACAGAATTGTATTTTTTATAAGCCTCTCTTGTCAGCTACACTTCCACTTTCTTTATTCTTCTTTTCTTTTATGATAGTGCTGACTTTCCTAGTAAATCATAGCGGCTGCTTCTTCCTTTTATTCTTGCTACCGTACCGTATATACTCGAGTATAGGTCGACCTGAATATAAGCCGAGGCACCTAATTTTACCACAAAAAACTGGAAAAGTTATTGACTCGAGTATAAGCCTAGGGTGGGAAATGCAGCAGCTACCGGTAAATTTCAAAAATAAAAATAAATACCAATAATGTTTTTGAATACCGTAAAGAGCAAGAAGGAGGGAATGTGGAAAAGAGCAAGAAGGAGGGAATGTGGAAAAGAGCAAGAAGGAGGGAATGTGGAAAATGTTGGATGTAGAAAAGAGAAGACTGATGCAATCTGAAAAGGAGAAAAAAAGGTAAAGGCGTAAAATAAGAAAGAAAGAATGTGGAAAAGGGAAGAGAGTAAAAGAGAGAGATGTGTAAAAGTTAATTATTAATAGTTGTAAATGCTTTACCCCTGCAGTGCACGTGTCCCAGCTTTATCAGTGGAAAAGGCAATATATCCCAGTAGCCGTCCCACAGCCGGAGGCTCTCTATGAAGGGACAGGGGCGGCAGGGACAGTGTGACTGAGCTGCAGGTGGGGAAGCTGTGGCCTGGCTCTGGGGAAGGGGACACGGCGGCGCTGTGCAGCAGTTCCGCCGCCCCACACTGGCTCCGCCACACACAGGTAAGTCACCCGTCACCTCTGTGTGGCACACACACACACACACACACACACACCTACCTGATGAGGGGGACACAAGAGGACCACATGCCCCGCACTGCTCCAGCATCTTGAACCTCCTCACTGCCGACGGCGACCATGCGCGGACGGCAGGCGGGGCTGCGCGGGGGGGGGGCAGGTGTGGGTGCGCAGCCGCGCGCACCTTAGCAGGAACAGTGATGGCCCTGCCCCTTTTTCTCCTCCATTTCGGCATTGACTCGAGTATAAGCCGAGGCGGCTTTTTTCAGCCCAAAAAGTGGGCTGAAAAACTCGGCTTATACTCGAGTATATACGGTAATTTGTTTCACTTTATCTTCACTCCGTTACACAGGAAAGTCCTTATCATAGGTTACATCCTCTTACTGTTAGGAGGGTCAGACTGGACTGGAAAAATTTAAATTAAAAAAATAGCTCCTCCCTTGAAGAGAGTCATCCTAATTCACATGTCAGGAAGCTTACCCCAGGATGGACTGAAAACAATTAAGCACATAACTTATTTAACTCAACCTGTGTCAAAGACACAACATAAGATTGGTAAGGTTTGAAGCCATAGCCCAAAATCCAACTAGAAAACAACCATGGATAATGGGCGAGTACTGAGTGATGAAGAGTAAGGAGAAGAATTATAAAGTTAATTTTTCTCTTCACTCACACAGAATAGCCCTTGCAATAGAGTGGTTCCAATGCAGTGTGGAACACCACAACTATAGGCTGTGCAACAATGTAAAGAACTAGGAGCTTAGTAACCTCACTCCAAACTAATCAGTCATGGCCGCTCGGTGAAACCTTGCAGCCAAAAGCGGCATCAGCTGATGACTGCACATCCAACTTGTAAAATTTGGGTAAGGTGTAAACAGAGCACTATGGCTGCCTTGCAGATTTTAATAGAAACCATAACCTCTCTCTGATGAAGGGACCAGCCAGACCCACAGGGCATCGCATAGCCCCTCAGATCTGGTACTTCTGGGCGTTCAGTAGCTCCAACCATTGGCCTCTCCTGGCTTAGCACCTGACCGAACAACCCAGCAATTGTTATGAACTTAGGTGGAGAACCATCCCTTTTTGAGGCTCTAATGCATCAGCTCACTGTGATGTCGTAGGCCGTCCACGATATCCAGGGTGGATATTGACTCCTCCAAGGGCAGTTGGAGGCAATATAGAATGCTCAACCTTGTGTTGCTCGTTATCCAGATCCTGTCGCAGTGCCGAATCCAGACTCCACCAAAGAACCTTGAGTATCTCTTCCTGATGTGTTCTCCGGGTAACGTCAGAAATGTAGTGACTTCATGAACAGCTGTTTACTCATCTCTGACCTTCAACCCAGGTCATACCCAAATGAAGCTATTTGGATCCGGTCCATTATTTCCCTACTCTGTGGCAGTCCTCAGTCCTGGGCACATCAGCTTCTGGAGCAGAAGAGTCTGTCTCCTTTGCTGCTTTAGCCACTATGTATGATGACCCAGGTCGTACATACTCAGCTGAAGCAGTCGTGAGAAACATAGGGCAAGGGTGGCGTCTGATTAGAATATATTATGGTCTTCCACTGTCTATATTCAGGCATTCAATAGAATGAGCCAGCCCTTACGCACTAGTTCCGCATGGCTTTAGCTGATACACTTAAGGATGAAACTCCAGGAAACGTCAGACCAGTTCATTGATCTGGTCACCCAGATTGATAGAAGACTTAGAGAGAGAGAGATAAGCAGAGAGGTCCGGCACAAGCTCCCCAACCTGGTCTAGCTATAACCAAATACTCCCTACCACTTTACCTGACCCTACTCCGGCTCCTGAACTTATATAACTTGGGGTGATTCGCAACCCACTCACACAAGAAGAAAAACAAAATGTAGATTGAATCATCTGTGCCTCTATTGCGGTGCAGGTGGACATTATCGTTTGAGCTGCCCTGTCCAACCTAGGGGTAGGGTAGGGGTAAAGTGAGATCCGGATTGATATTTTTCATAGGGGATGCTTATATTTCTCTCCCTATAGTTTCGGGAGAGCTAGCACCGATTCCAGTGCCAGATCTCCCATCTGGGCCAATTACGCATCACACCTGTCTACTTTATTTCTTGGGGGTCATAAAGAGATTATTCAGGGTGACCTGTTGTTGTCCTCAATGTTTCCGGTCATTTTGATCCTGTCTTGGCTCTCCTCCCATAATCCTGCCATCAGCTGGTCTTATAAAACCATTGTACTCTTCTCATTGTAAGCCTGTATCATTGCAACCTCGAATACCTTCGGCCAGCTAAACATCTTCGTCCACGACAAGCCAGATGGTCTCTTTTTTTCTCCGGTTTCAATTTCCACATCACTTACAGTCCAGGCTCCAAGAACTGCCATTCACAGAATACGCCTGCATACATACAAAGCATGCTTCCACCAAGATGTTTCCTTTTTTGCAAATCTGGGTTCACATCCCAGGATGCTTCCAGATCTGCCGCTTCAAGTTGATGACAGGAGATATTGACTCAGCTCTTGGAGGTGCATCACCAACTCAGGGAGACCCTCAAGATCTCACAGTAGCCTCAAAAAAATGATGCCCAACAATCTTCTACAGCAGGTTTCCAAAGCAGTGATTTGGGTTTGGCTGTCCAGTTGTAACCTCCATCACAGGATACCATCTAAGAAGCTTGGCCCCAAGTTCCTAGACCCCCTTGTTATCAAGAGAAAGATTAACCCTATGACTTTTGCACTTGCCCTACCTCCATTGTTTTGGATCCATCCTGTGTTTCATGCCTACCTATTAAAGCAGCACACATCAGATACACTACATCTGCTACTCCAGACCCAGTTCTGGTGGATGGGGAGGAAGAATACAAAGTGGAGACCATCTTGGAATCACATTATCGAGGTTGGGGGATTTTGGTCCGAGGGAATCCAGGAAAAATATTCATTCTCCTAACCTTTTGAGAATTTTGGTCCCGGGGTCAGGCCCTGCCAGATGCACACATTGGATCACCAGCAAAGCTGGTTCATTGTATTGGATTGCATTGAATTGGGATGGGCGCACAAGAAAGGAGTCGCAAAGGATGAGAAATTTCAATGTAATTTCTTCCAGCTGGAGGATATAACCTATGATAAGAACTCTCCTGTGTGACTGATTGAAGAGAAAGCTGCTGTGCCTCCCTCTTGCCCATCAGATAGCCAAGTATAGCACAGCCAGCAACTTGTGTTAAACTGGTCAGTGTGGTGCCCCATCCCTTAACCTGTAATCGGCAGCCATCCGGCATGCCCACATGTGCCGTGGATGGGAGCCATGAGGACACAGTGGTGCCGCTGTATAGAGCCTTGGTGAGGCCACATCTAGAATACTGTGTGCAGTTCTGGAGACCTTACCTGCAAAAAGACATTCAAATAGAACGTGTCCAAAAGTGGGCAACAAAAATGGTGGAAGGACTTAAACTTAGAACTTATCAGGAGAGACTTAAAGATCTTAATTTGTACAGTTTCGAGTAAAGAAGGGAGAAAGGGGACATGATTGAGACCTTTAAATATGTGAAAGGACTGAATAAGGTTCAGGAGGGAAGTGTTTTTAAGAAGAAACTTAATGATAGAACAAGGGGACACAACCTGAACCTAGTCGGGGGGAAGATCAGGAGCAATGTTAGAAAATGTTATTTTATAGAAAGAGTACTAGATGCTTGGAACAAACCTCCACTAGAGGTAGTTGAAAAATCAACAATCACCGATTTTAAACATGCCTGGGATAACTACACCTCTATCCTAAGATAAAGAGTACATACAGTTACATAAGGGCAGACTAGATGGACCATATGGTCTCCTTCTGCCATCAACTTTCTATGTTTCTATGTAACATGCTAGTGTTTTGCGGGAATATCGGTAGATCTAACTTTGGCTTGGAAAAATAGAAATTGAGTAGTTAAGTAATTCCCCTGACTTAGCAAATGTTTCAGGCTTACCTAATGTATACCATTACATTAGTGGTATTTCTACTTAAATCTATGAGTGGAAACCCCATCTTGAGTGGTTTAGGATGGAAGCTGGACCTATTTGACACTTCACCAATGATAAAAACGTTTTGTGAAGCAACTGATTTAAGATCCTGAAATTTAATAACCGTCTTTCAGAGCCATGCCTCTGAAGAATATTTCGTGGATGGGAACAAACCCACAGTAGGACGTGCATATGCATACTAACCCTGATAATCTGACATAGAAGTTGCAACATTTGATCTTCAAAAGGAAAACCATTTCTTGTCAAGATAACTGTTAAAAGTTTGAGAATAAAAAAGTCATCCCACCTCTCCATACTATTGAGGATATTTATGGTAAACAGAGATGCCTACATTATGTAGGATGTATAAAGAAAATTACATCAGTGTTGCATAGGTAAGTATTTGGGGTAGTGGTATAGCTATGGTATTGATGTTAAAGTATTTTATCATCAATAAGACTTGTTTGAGATTAGTCTGTTGATACCAGCTCAATTGTGCCCCTGCCATGAGCTCCATGTATAACTGTCTCAATTTCCTGTTTGATGCTATGTAATGGATGACCTGGGATCAGCTGTCCCATTATCACTTTTTGCTAGAATAAAAAAAATCAAAACAACATTGCAAAGAAATCCCTGCTTACCTAGGAAGATTACAGGAATAAAAAAACTTAAAGAGGGTAAGGTTTATAGTTACATATGGGTCAAAAGACAACTAAGACCCAAGAAAGGTTAAACCGGACCTTCAGCATAGTTAAATGAAAAGCCCAAACCCTTAAAAAAACAATTCCCCAGCATCTAAAATTAATAATATTCTTAGTATACAGTACGTCCTGTTCCAGATATAGTACTTACACTTGGGTTATCCTCCACAAGATGGCGCTGCACTGCAGAGACATGCAAAAACAGGCTCCTCCCGGCCCTCAAATACCCGGGGACCTCCCACAAATCCCCAGATTTCTCTGCAGTGCTGACTGCGAAGACATGAAGTATCACTCTCTCGCAGGTGAGCGGGGCTGTTAAAGCCTGCGGCCCTGTTGGACTATTCCCACCCATCCTTGTTGTGTTGTGCCTCCCAGCCTGGGCTGCGCTGGTCGGGTGAAGGTAGGCAGCACCACGCGTGCTTATGGAGCGCTGCTCCTCCGCAGTCCCCCACCAAAGGGTAGGCGGTTTAGGCTGATGGTGAGCCTCTATGGGATGCCCCTCCCGAATTACTGCCCTTTGCCCCGTGTAGCGGTGGGTCCTGTACCAAGGACCGCCATCCTCCCTCGTTCCCCCGTAGTCGGGGGGGAAAGGGGGGGTGTGCCTGTGTGGTCTGTATTGGATCCTTGCACGTATATGGCCTTTGTCTGTCTTTGGACTTTTATAGATAAGGCGTCAGCCGACGCACCCTTTCTATGTATTTTACTTGCGGACTGCCGCCGCCGCACGCGCTTCTTCCTTAGTGAAGGCTCCGCGCCGGGCAGCAGAGTTATCTCAGACACCTACGTGTCCTCATTGGCTGTTGTCGGACTTCGCGCTCTTCGGGAAGGCGGGGTCTGGTTTGGCGCGCTCCGCGTCATGGACCTCTGGCCCGCCCTTCGAGGTACACGGTGCCATTTTGCCTGTTCGCGCGAGACGTGTGGGACGCTCCTGATTACCGCGGTACTGTAAGTGCCCTTGTGGGCGGCTTATTCTCATTATAGTTTTCCTGGTTCTGACACCATTTTTTTCTCTTTGTGTCTTTCAGACTGGTGAACACCATTGGCTTCTCCCGGCCCGGTGTAAAATTATAGCGGGCCTTGTAATATTCTCCCACTTCCCTAGCGGGTCTTTGGGGCATCCAGGGTTGCTTATAGTGTAAATCCCTACTGGCATATTGTGCCTTGAATAATCACCATATGGAGGCATCTCAGAATTATGTGACCGGGGTCCCTATGGGACAAGACCGGCTGTGTATAGCGTGTGGACAACCCCATGCTGATGCTGACAGGGCACGGGTCTGCGGACCCTGTGCCGAGCAAGCACTGGCTCTGCAATCAGGTCTGCCAGTGGCTGCACCTCTTTTCATTTCACCTATTTCCCCTTGCTTAAATCTCACTCCTGCTGAGTCGCATATAAAAGGGGAGTTGCAGCCTGTTGCGTCTTCCAGACTGCCCATGGCTGAACAGTTCATTGCGAGGTTGTCAGAGCGCAAGGGCCCTGGTATGAAGCGGCACTTGACGTCTCCTGTTTCTGTTTTTCCCATTGGAACTGAGGAGTTTTCTACTCCGTGTGACTATTCCCCTTCTGATGAAGGAGAGCTATTCTTTGGCTCAGGCTCATCTGATGAGAGGCCGAGGAGTCATGACGATTCTGGCCCTGAATACTGGGCCAGTGTGACACTGACGATTTGTTGATCAAGCTTTAAGGCTCTGTCTATCTCTCTCCCTGGTGAAGCTTCCAAGCCGAGAGGGGAGCGTTTCCATACAGCAACAGCAAGTTTGGAATTCCTAGAACAGGCTCACTTCCATAGTCTTGTTCTCAAGGAATGGGAATGCCCCAGTAGACTTTCAGGGGTCCCAGGGGATTGGTATAGGAAATACCCCTTTCCCTCTGAGGTGGTTAATTGCTGGTCATCTCCCCCCGTGGTGGATGCCCCGATCATTGGGGTTCCTAACCCCCCCTTTATTACAGCCCCTGCTCATAATACCCTTCGGGATGCTGAGGACCGGCGCATTGAGCTGCTGGCCTCCCACGCCTTTTCTTGTGCAGGGATGGCGTTGCGCCCGGTCTGTGCCGCGGCTATTACTGCAGTGGCCACTAGAACCCTAGTCAGAAAGATGCTTGATCATCACTCCGATAATCTCCTCTGGGAGGTGTTTAATGCACTCTCCAACTGTGATGTGTTTGTAAGATTCATCCTATTAGCATTGGACGACACCATTAGAATGTGTGCAAGAACTTCTGCAGTGGCTATACGTCGCTTGGTTTGGCTGCGACAGTGGGGTGCTGACGATGCTACTAAAAAGACTCTTACTGGGCTTCCCTTTAGAGGGCAACGCTTGTTTGGGGCCCGTCTAGACCTGTTTGGTAAAAAGGGTAAGTCACCCCAACGCAGGCGGCCGTCTAGGCCCCCTCGGGGCAGGGGCACCCCTATTTCCCCCTTAGTGTTAAACAAGAACCAGGGGTGCCCTTCGTGGGGGCTCACGCAGACTCCAGCCCCGGGAGCAGCAGACAACGCTCTGGCCCCTCCGGCGGGGCTAAGCCTAAATCTTCCACCAATCCCCCTCAGGTGTGATGGGGCGCCCTCGCCCGTCTGGGTGAGGGGATGGCTGCGGCACTTTGCTCTTGTCAGGAGGCTTTACGCCTATTTCTGGTGGATTCAGGAGGTTGCGTCCTCCAGATGCAAGATAGAGTTTGCTGCGCGGCCTTCCCCATTTTTACCAGGTCCCAGGTACTCCTGGTCCCTGCCGCTGTTCAGTTGCTGGCACAGGCCATGCCAGGTCTCTTGCAGATTGCCCGTAACAGGCAGAGGCAGGGGCCGCTACACCAACCTTTCCACAGTCCCCCAAAAGGATGGGTCGGGCTGACCCATTCTGGATTCACAGCAATTCTCTAATTACAGGCAGTTTCTGCATGGAAACTCTGAGATGGGCCATCAGCACCCTGCGCCCAGTGGGCTTCTTGCCATCTGGGGAGCTCTAAAATGCTTATGTTTACATCCCTGTGCCTTCAGGCTGAGTCCAACACTGCTAATTGTAGCCTTGTTATCTGGCCTCTCTTCAGCTCCCAGGTGCTGACGGTGGTGATGTCTCTGATGAGACCAACGGGCGTCCGCGCGATGACCTACCTGGACGTCCTTTCTCACTTCCCAGTCTCTACGTCAGGCTAAGTTGGATACCCGGCTGGTGGTGTCCATTGGGAGGCATTTGGACGGGTGACCAATCACCCCAATTCCTCATTGTCCCCTTAAATGGTAACTTTGATGGTAACTATGAGTCTGGATTAGGTTCAAACCAGAATCTCCCCTTCTCAGCAATAAAGTGGGCAATCCGGTCACATGGGCTCAGTCCCTCATTGCTGTCCCGGTCCCTTCACCAGGCAGGGATGCAGCTGGGGGGCCCGTTGGTGCTTGCTCGGAAGAGGTCCCTTATGCCCAGTTGCCCTCGGGCCCTTCTGCGACTTCTATTGTTAATACAGGATAGGGATCCAGCATCCCTGGAGCAGGGCCTGTGGGCCTTCCCACCTGGTAAGAAAGTTTTTCTCTTGGAAGTGGATGAAATCAAGGCACCTGTCTGGGGGCAGTTCCTTCTTGCCCCTTCCTGGAAATGGTTACCATGGATGCCAACCTATCAGGTTGAAGGGGGAGGGTTTCTTCTGAAACTCCCTGCGATTCTGGGGGTGGTGGGGCCCTTAGAAAGTCCTTACGCCTATTGATGTTCGGAACAGTGAGCGTTTTCAGTTGGTTCTATCTCATTTGACCACTTCCCTTCTGGGCCTGCCTGTTTGGGGCCGCTCGGTCTGTCTGATGACAGTGTCCTACATTAATCATTGGAAGGGGCCTGGAGCTGGTGGACCCTCCAGGAAGTGTCTATGCTCCTAATCTGGGTGGAGACAATGTTCCCTGCATATCAGTGATATTCGCTCCGGTTGAGCCCCTCTGCGACAGGATGTGCTAATCCCTGTGTCACTATGGGGTCCAACCAGTTGTGGATCTGTTTGTGTTCTGTCGCTATCACAGGTTCTCGGCCTTTGTTTCCCTGTCCCAGGATCCTCTGGCAGTGGTCCGGAGGCCTTAGTAATGTCATGACTGGACGTTCAGTTCTGTATGTCTTTCTCCATTCCCCCTGCTAGGCAAGGTTCTGCGCAAGATTGCTCTGGTAAGGGGACCAGTGATTCTGGTGGCCCCCAGGTGCCCTAGTAGAGTTGCAGACATGGTACAGAGGACAGTAGTTTTCTGTACCTTTTGCCAGGAATGCCAGCTCTGCTCACTCAGGGCCCCTTTTACGTCACTCCAATCTACAGTCTCTGGCCTAGTCGGCCTGACTGCTGAAACATCCATATTGATGGAGACAGGCTTATCTGTCTCGGTGATTGAGACTATGGGAAGGCTAGGAGCAAGCTTCTTCCTCTTCTTCTTCTATCTGTTATAGGGTATGGCATACCCATATTGATTGGTGTGAGTGTAGGTCTCTTCCCTGTTGGGCGTTCTCGGTTCCCAGGGTTCTAGAGTTGGTTTTCAGTATGTTTTGGAGTTGGTTCTCCAACTCAGTACTCTGATGGGTCAGGTTCTGCCCTGTCCACCTTGCCTTAGTAGTCTCTGGTTCAGTCTTCCTTGCTTAAGACTTCTTTCAGGGGGTACTCATGTGCGTCCCCCATGTAATCCTATGGTCCCTGCTGGGATTTGAAATTGAATTTCATTCTGTCTGCTTGCAGGGTTTTGTCCCTTTGGTCCTATTCAGGATGCTGTCTGGCTGTTCTTACCCTCAAGGCTGTCCTTCTGTTGACTGTTACCTTGGTCAGGCGTGTGTTAGCGGGCAGCTCTGTCTATCTAGCCCCCATTCTTTGAGATACACCAGGATAAGGTGGAGTTCCGCCTGAAGCCGGACTCTCTGCATCAGGTGGTGTCTTATGTTCATTGATTCAAGATATTGTTCTTCCTGCTGTGCCTGTTTCCTAGCAACGCTGAGGAAAGGGTTCTGCATTCCTTGAACTGGTGTTGGAAGTTTTTCCTTGGTAGTCACTGTGTCCTTTAGGAGAACTGATGTTCCTTGGGGCCTATGGTCTTTACATCCTGAATGTGCCCGATCTCGTCTGCTCTCGGGAGTTGGGCGGCTTTGGCCCTGGTTATTACCTTAATGGATGTTCCTTCTGGTACTTGGAAGGGTCTTTTGGCTTCTGCCAAGTCTACTGTTAGCGATTGGATTAGTCAGGTTGTTAGGCCTATTCTAACAAGGGGAAGATTCTTCCTTTTCGCTTTGATTCTTTTTCTACTCGTGCTTTGATGCCTCTTGGGCTTTTCAGCACCAGGTTTCTGTTGAACTGGTTGGCTAGGCCACTACCTTGGCCTTCTGCTCATACCTTTGCAAAGCTTTACAAGGTTGATGTTAGGGCCTCAGCTCATGCTGTCTTGGCTGTATGGTTATGCAGGTGACAGTGGTTTTAAACTGTCTGCTGTTGGGGATCCCACCCTACCTTATGGACACTGCTATTGGATGTCCCAAGTGTAAGTACTATATCTGGAGCAGGACGTACTGTATACTAAGAATAATACAATTCTGTGAAATACTCACCTGTAGAATTAATATTATTTGTATACAGTACGTCCTGCTCCACCCCACCCTGGTTTTTGCATTATTCTGGATCCCCTGTATGGTGATTGTTACCATTGTTATAGTTACCAGTTTTTGGTGGTTAATTCTCCCGGCTTCTTGTTCACTGCTTTTCAATGCTGGGGATTTGTGGGAGGTCCCTGGGTATTTGAGGGCCGGGAGGAGCCTGTTTTTGCATGTCTCTGCAGTGCAGCGCCATCTGGCGGAGGGTAACCCAAGTGTAAGTACTATATCTGGAGCAGGATGTACTGTATACAAATAATATCATTTCTACTGGTGAGTATTTCACAGAATTGTATTTTTTGAGTTATTAGTCGCTTACCTATAATTCTCCCCCTCGCTGGGCTTCAACTATGTTCATGACTCTAGGATATGGGTGCTGCCATATTGCCTTAGAAGCATCACAGTAGAGGGGTGAAAAGTAGAGATGAGCGAACTTTTGAAAAATTCGATTCGGCCGATCCGCCGAATTTTCCGGGAAAAGCGAATTTATTCACGATGAATCGCTATTAAAAACTGCTATTTATGGGCGTCCGAGAGCCTCCATAGGGTTGCAGAACGTTTTGCTTGGCTGTAACATGCATAGGATGCATGCTGGGTTAGTGAAATAATATTGTAAAGAAGTATGACATGCAGATCAGAGGCGTCGCTATTAGATTCGCTGTCGCAGAGCGACACAATTTCAGAGCCTTGAGGTGGCATCAGCATGATGAGCCCATATATTGCCTGAAAGACACACTCTGGACTTGGCATTAGCATTAGGAGACCATATATTGCCTGAAAGACACACCCAGGAGTTGGCAGCAGCATAGGGAGCCCATATATTGCCTGAAAAACACATTGGAGTTGGCAGCAGCGTAGGGAGCCCATATTTTGCCTGAAAGAGACACTGGAGTTGACAGCAGCATTAGGAGACCATATATTGCCTAAAGACACAAATCCTGGAGCTGGCAGCAGCATAGGGAGCCCATATATTGCCTGAAAGACACACCCAGGAGTTGGCAGCAGCATTAGGAGCCCATATATTGCCTGAAAGACACACCCTGGAGTTGGCAGTAGCAGCAGCATTAGGAGTCCATATATTGCCTGAAAGACACAGCCAGGAGTTGGCAGCAGCATAGGGAGCCCATATATTGCCTGAAAAACACATCCAGGAGTTGGCAGCAGCAGAAGGAGCTCATATATTGCCTGAAAGACACACCCAGGAGTTGGCAGCAGCATGGGGAGCTCATATATTGCCTGAAAGACACACCCAGGAGTTGGCAGCAGCATGAGGAGCTCATATATTGCCTGAAAGACACACCAAGGAGTTGGCAGCAGCAGCAGCACCCTTAGGAGCCCATATATTGCTTGAAAGACACACTCTGGACTTGGCAGCAGCATAGGGAGCTCATATATTACCTGAAAAACACATTGGAGTTGGCAGCAGCATAGAGAGCTCATATATTGCCTGAAAGACACACCCAGGAGTTGGCAGCAGCAGAAGGAGCTCATATTGCCTGAAAGACACACCCAGGAGTTGGCAGCAGCATAGGGAGCCCATATATTGCCTGAAAAACACATTGGAGTTGGCAGCAGCATAGGGAGCCCATATATTGCCTGAAAGACACACCCAGGAGTTGGCAGCAGCATAGGGAGCCCATATATTGCCTGAAAGACACACCCTGGAGTTGGCAGCAGCAGCATTAGGAGTCCATATATTGCCTGAAAGACACACCCAGGAGTTGGCAGCAGCATAGGTAGCCCATATATTGCCTGAAAAACACATTGGAGTTGGCAGCAGCATTAGGAGCCCCTATATTGCCTGAAAGACACACCCAGGAGTTAGCAGCAGAAGGCGCTCATATATTGCCTGAAAGACACACCCAGGAGTTGGCAGCAGCATAGGGAGCCTAAAAATTGCCTGAAAAACACATTGGAGTTGGCAGCAGCATAGGGAGCCCATATATTGCCTGAAAGACACACCCATGAGTTGGCAGCAGCATAGGGAGCCCATATATTGCCTGAAAAACACATTGGAGTTGGCAGCCGCATTAGGAGCCCATATATTTCCTGAAAGAGACACTGGAGTTGGCAGCAGCATTAGGAACCCATATATTGCCTGAAAGACACACCCTGGAGTTGGCAGTAGCAGCAGCAGCATTAGGAGTCCATATATTGCCTGAAAGACACACCCAGGAGTTGGCAGCAGCATAGGGAGCCCATATATTGCCTGAAAAACACATTGGAGTTGGCAGCAGCATAGGGAGCTCATATATTGCCTGAAAGACACATCCAGGAGTTGGCAGCAGCATAGAGAGCTCATATATTGCCTGAAAGACACACCCAGGAGTTGGCAGCAGCATAGGGAGCTCATATATTGCCTCAAAGACACACCCAGGAGTTGGCAGCAGCAGCACCCTTAGGAGCCCATATATTGCCTGAAAGACATACTCTGGACTTGGCAGCAGCATAGGGAGCTCATATATTGCCTGAAAGACACACCCAGAAGTTGGCAGCAGCAGAGGGAGCTCATATATTGCCTGAAAGACACACCCAGGAGTTGGCAGCAGCATAGGGAGCCCATATATTGCCTGAAAAACACATTGGAGTTGGCAGCAGCATAGGGAGCTCATATATTGCCTGAAAGACACACCCAGGAGTTGGCAGCAGCGTAGGGAACCCATATATTGCCTGAAAAACACCTTGGAGTTGGCAGCAGCATAGGGAGCCCATATATTTCCTGAAAGAGACACTGGAGTTGGCAGCAGCATTAGGAGACCATATATTGCCTGAAAACACACATCCTGGAGTTGGCAGCAGCATAGGGAGCCCATATATAGCCTGAAAGACACACCCTGGAGTTGGCAGCAGCAGCACCCTTAGGAGCCCATATATTGCCTGAAAGACACACTCTGGACTTGGCAGCAGCATAGGGAGCTCATATATTGCCTGAAAGACACACCCAAGAGTTGGAAGCAGCAGAAGGAGCTCATATATTGCCTGAAAGACACACCCAGGAGTTGGCAGCAGCATAGGGAGCTCATATATTGCCTGAAAAACACACCCAGGAGTTGGCAGCAGCATAGGGAGCCCATATATTGCCTGAAAAGCATATTGGAGTTGGCAGCAGCATAGGGAGCTCATATATTGCCTGAAAGACACACCCATGAGTTGGCAGCAGCATAGGGAGCTCATAAATTGCCTGAAAGATACACCCAGGAGTTGGCAGCAGCATTAGGAGCCCATATATTGCCTGAAAGACACACCCAGGAGTAAGCAGCAGCAGCAGAAGGCGCTCATATATTGCCTGAAAGACACACCCAGGAGTTGGCAGCAGCATAGGGAGCCCATATATTGCCTGAAAAACACATTGGAGTTGGAAGCAGCATAGGGAGCCCATATATTGCCTGAAAGACACACCTAGGAGTTGGCAGCAGCAGAAGGAGCTCATATATTGCCTGAAAGACACACCCAGGAGTTGGCAGCAGCATAGGGAGCTCATATATTGCCTGAAAGACACACCCAGGAGTTGGCAGCATTAGGAGCCCATATATTGCCCGAAAAACACATTAGAGTTGGCAGCTGCATAGGGAGCTCATACATTGCCTGAAAGACAAACCCAGGAGTTGGCAGCAGCATTAGGAGCTCATATATTGCCTGAAAGACACACCCAGGAGTTGGCAGCAGCATAGGGAGCCCATATATTGCCTGAAAAACACATTGGAGTTGGCAGCAGCATTAGGAGCCCATATATTGTCTGAAAGACACACTCTGGAGTTGGCAGCAGCATTAGGAGCCCATATATTGCCTAAAAGACACACCCAGGAGTTGGCAGCAGCATAGGGAGCCCATATATTGCCTGAAAAACACATTGGAGTTGGCAGCAGCATTAGGAGCCCATATATTGCCTGAAAGACACACTCTGGAGTTGGCAGCAGCATTAGGAGCCCATATATTGCCTGAAAGACACACCCAGGAGTTGGCAGCAGCAGCATTAGGAGCTCATATATTGCCTGAAAGACACACCCAGGAGTTGGCAGCAGCAGAAGGAGCTCATACATTGCCTGAAAGACACAACCAGGAGTTGGCAGTAGCAGCATTAGGAGTCCATATATTGCCTGAAAGACACACCTAGGAGTTGGCAGCAGCAAAGGGAGCCCATATATTGCCTGAAAAACACATTGTGTCTTTCAGGCAATATATGGGGTCCTAATGCTGCTGCCAACTACACTCTGGACTTGGCAGCAGTATTAGGAGCCCATATATTGCCTGAAAAACACATTGGAGTTGGCAGCAGCATAGGGAGCTCATATATTGCCTGAAAGACACACCCAGGAGTTGGCAGCAGCATAGGGAGCCCATATATTGCCTGAAAAACACATTGGAGTTGGCAGCAGCATTTGGAGCTCATATATTGCCTGAAAGACACACCCAGGAGTTGGCAGCAGCATAGGGAGCTCATATATTGCCTGAAAGACACACCCAGGAGTTGGCAGCAGCAGCATTAGGAGCCCATATATTGCCTAAAAGACACGCCCAGGAGTTGGCAGCAGCAGCAGCATTTGGAGCCCATATATTGCCTGAAAGACACGCGGGAGTTGGCAGCAGCAGCATTAAGAGCTCATATATTGCCTGAAAGACACACCCAGGAGTTGGCAGCAGCATAGGGAGCCCATATATTGCCTGAAAGACACACCCAGGAGTTGGCAGCAGCATAGGGAGCCCATATATTGCCTGAAAAACACATTGGAGTTGGAAGCAGCATAGGGAGCCCA
The DNA here is from genome assembly GCA_027917425.1 of Gastrophryne carolinensis. NCBI lineage: Eukaryota > Metazoa > Chordata > Amphibia > Anura > Microhylidae > Gastrophryne > Gastrophryne carolinensis. The sequence continues at coordinate 267,690,233 of CM051234.1, forward strand.
TATATTGCCTGAAAGACACACCTAGGAGTTGGCAGCAGCAGAAGGAGCTCATATATTGCCTGAAAGACACACCCAGGAGTTGGCAGCAGCATAGGGAGCTCATATATTGCCTGAAAGACACACCCAGGAGTTGGCAGCATTAGGAGCCCATATATTGCCCGAAAAACACATTAGAGTTGGCAGCTGCATAGGGAGCTCATACATTGCCTGAAAGACAAACCCAGGAGTTGGCAGCAGCATTAGGAGCTCATATATTGCCTGAAAGACACACCCAGGAGTTGGCAGCAGCATAGGGAGCCCATATATTGCCTGAAAAACACATTGGAGTTGGCAGCAGCATTAGGAGCCCATATATTGTCTGAAAGACACACTCTGGAGTTGGCAGCAGCATTAGGAGCCCATATATTGCCTAAAAGACACACCCAGGAGTTGGCAGCAGCATAGGGAGCCCATATATTGCCTGAAAAACACATTGGAGTTGGCAGCAGCATTAGGAGCCCATATATTGCCTGAAAGACACACTCTGGAGTTGGCAGCAGCATTAGGAGCCCATATATTGCCTGAAAGACACACCCAGGAGTTGGCAGCAGCAGCATTAGGAGCTCATATATTGCCTGAAAGACACACCCAGGAGTTGGCAGCAGCAGAAGGAGCTCATACATTGCCTGAAAGACACAACCAGGAGTTGGCAGTAGCAGCATTAGGAGTCCATATATTGCCTGAAAGACACACCTAGGAGTTGGCAGCAGCAAAGGGAGCCCATATATTGCCTGAAAAACACATTGTGTCTTTCAGGCAATATATGGGGTCCTAATGCTGCTGCCAACTACACTCTGGACTTGGCAGCAGTATTAGGAGCCCATATATTGCCTGAAAAACACATTGGAGTTGGCAGCAGCATAGGGAGCTCATATATTGCCTGAAAGACACACCCAGGAGTTGGCAGCAGCATAGGGAGCCCATATATTGCCTGAAAAACACATTGGAGTTGGCAGCAGCATTTGGAGCTCATATATTGCCTGAAAGACACACCCAGGAGTTGGCAGCAGCATAGGGAGCTCATATATTGCCTGAAAGACACACCCAGGAGTTGGCAGCAGCAGCATTAGGAGCCCATATATTGCCTAAAAGACACGCCCAGGAGTTGGCAGCAGCATTTGGAGCCCATATATTGCCTGAAAGACACGCGGGAGTTGGCAGCAGCAGCATTAAGAGCTCATATATTGCCTGAAAGACACACCCAGGAGTTGGCAGCAGCATAGGGAGCCCATATATTGCCTGAAAACACATTGGAGTTGGCAGCAGCAGAAGGAGACCATATATTGCCTGAAAGACACACTTTGGACTTGGCAGCAGTAGTAGGAGCCCATATATTGCCTGAAATACACATTGGAGTTGGCAGCAGCATAGGGAGCTCATATATTGCCTGAAAGACACACCCAGGAGTTGGCAGCAGCAGAAGGAACTCATATATTGCCTGAAAGACACATCCAGGAGTTGGCAGGAGCAGGAGCTCTTATATAGCCTGAAAGACACACCCAGGAGTTGGCAGCAGCAGAAGGAGCTACCATGCATCAGCTACTCGCATGCATCAGCTATTGATGGGTGGAAATCCTGGCTGATCTATGCCTGATTCATCTTCACAAAGGTGAGTCTCTACCACATTTTTCGTGGACAGACGAGTTCTCCTTGGCGTTACTATGCACATTACTGGCCGGGCAGGACAGCTTTCCCAGGGCAAACTCTGCCAGTTGTAGCCACAAGTCAAGTTTGGCTGCCCAGAAGTCCAGCAGATCCTCAAGGTGTGTTGGCATGGTCATTTCAAGGTATGACACGACCTGCTGGTTCAGGCCCTGCTCCAGATCTTCCTGCTGCTCATGAGTAGCCTCACTATGCGGGTGCAGAAAGCTACTCATTAGCGACTGAAAACTGAGGCTGCTGCTGATGGAGCTGCTGCTCCTGCCACCCCCCGGCAGCCATGGCAGTGGAAGGTGAGCGCAGAGGTCCCCCCTAGTCAGACCTGCGAGAGTATGGACCATGGCGCAGATAGGTATCGGCCAACTGACTACGTAGAATGTCTTTGCAGTAGGTCAGTTTGTCCTCCCTCTCAGCGGGTGTAAAAAATGCCCCCATTTTGTGCCGGTAGCGAGGGTCCAATAAGGTGGAGAGCCAGAAGTCATCCTGCAGAAAAATGGAGACAATTCTGCGGTCACTACGCAAGCACGTGAGCATGCCTCGCCCAACCGCCCATTTCGACAAAACTAAACTGTGCTTCACTGTGCTGCTCCTCCTCCACTCCCAAGGGGTTTATGTGGCCGTGAAGTGGCTGAAGTGCATACAAAGTTTCCTTCCTGTTGTTAGGGTGTCTTGCAGATGGGGGAAGAATTCAGAAAACGCTTGACAACTAGGTTGAACACGTGTGCCATACAGGGCGCATGGCTCAGGCTTCCTTGTCGAAGCGCAGACAAGATGTTACTCCCATTGTCAGTCACCATGGTTCCCATTTTCAATTTTCGCGGAGTAAGCCATATTTTGATTTCTTGATGAATGAATTTCAGGAGCTCCTCCCCTGTGTGACTTTGTTCGCCAAGGCAAACCATGTGAAGCACAGCGTGACACCACCGTGCCCTGCACACATGGTAGGCTGAAGGGGCATTGAGAATTGACCATACAGTGGAGGCTGAGGAAACGGCGGAGGATGAGGAGGCGGAGTCGCACACTGTGACAGGCAAAACGGCCTAGGAGCGTGGAGGCCTAAGCGGTGTGACCTGTCCAAGTTGCTGTGCAAGAACCACATTCACCCAGTGGGCCGTAAAGGACATGTATTGTCCCTGACCATAGTTACAGCTCCAGATGTCGGCGCTGCCGTGCACTTTGGTGCACACCGACAGGGTCAAGGACTGGCCCACCTTCTGCTCAACAAATTTGTGCAGGGCTTAACAAACCTCCAATGAGACCTATTGTAGCGGGATCTGAATCAATCTTCCAAAATCCTGCTATTTTCATTGACCAACTACTACAGCCTATAGTCATGGTTACTCCCTCATACATCCAAGACACTACAGATTATCTCAGCCGCCTCACAGCATTTGGCACACTCACTTCTAACTGTATTTTAGTCATTATGGATGTGAAGTTTGTACACCTCTATACCCCATGCTGAGGGGATAAACGTGATCAGAGAGGCACTGTCCAGTACCACTATACCAATTAACATACAGGAACTGGCCATACAACTTCTTACCATTAACCTTATGAAGAATTATTTCTCACGATGATCAATTTTATTTCCAAATCCAAGGAACGGCGATGGGGTCCAACATGGCCCCTAGCTACGCTAATTTGTTTATGGCCAGTTTCGAATCAAGATTTGTGTACCCTACGGAAGCGTACGAGTTCCACATCCTCACGTGGCTCCGTTTCATAGACGATGTCTTCCTTATCTGGCAAGGCGATCTCTCTGACTTACAAATATTTCATACATACCTTAATCAATGTTTCCCCACCATTTCCTTTTCCATGGAATACAGTGTTGAGTCCATACATTTCCTGGACGTACAAATCTCCAATAATCAGGGCACACTCATCACAGACATATATAAGAAACCCACAGATCGCAATACCTTTTTGCAAGCCAATAATTGTCACCCACCTTCTTTAATAAAAGCCCTACTATTCTCACAATTTGTTCGAATACGCAGAATTACAGCCACTGATGATCTTTATAATATTAGATCAGATGAACTTATACAGAACCTTATTGAACGTGGATATAATCCTTCTGAGCTCAGGTTGGCACAAACCCAAGCACGCAACCTTGATAGGACTACACTCAGAAAATTTAGATCAAAGAAGGAAAACACACGTATCCCATTGGTCCTTACGTTTTCTGAACTCTCTGTACAGGCTCAACGCGTGGTGAAGAAACATTGGCATATTTTGGGCACGGATGAGAAATTGTCGGAACTGTGTAAAGCACCTCCCCTCACTGCCTTCAAAAGGGCAAAGAACCTGAGGTCCACACTTGTCCAGTCCAACTTCACCTCTCCTAAGCCACTTGCACCAACAACCTGGCTTGGAGAACTACAAACCCCCCAAGGTATGTACCCGTGTGGCCATTGTGCCCAGTGCGGCTTCACCTGTAGAACCTCTTCTTTTACACATCCCAGCTCCGGGAAACGCTACCAGATACGCAGTTTCGCCAATTGCTCATCCAAGAATGTAATTTACCTTCTGAAATGCCCCTGTGGTAAGGGCCATGTAGGTAAAACCAGCCGGAAAATCAGACAAAGGGTAAGCGAACACCGCTCTAACATACGTAATGGGAAACTTGAATCCCCTGTAGCCCGGCATTTCCTTGAGGCCTGTCATCCCATTAGCCAATTGAGGTTCATTGTAATTGAAGTAGTGAAACAACCCAAACGGGACGGCAATATAGAGAAAAAATTGTTACAGCGGGAATTATTCTGGATTTACCAGCTGCAGACCAAGTACCCAGCTGGCATGAACGAGGATATGGATTTCTCAGTATTTTTTTAGGTTTATACCAGGTTCTGAATACTATACCTATATAGCTACCTCCCATGGAACTTTGAGCAATGATATGTTTTAGGGTCACACATATTAAGTAATATGTGTGCCCGGTGTCTCTATTTGTATATAGTTTTTATTTATGCACTGATTTGTGTTTTTATTTCCTGACAGATAAGACTTCCAAGCCTCCAGCGCCCTCCAGTGACTTTGACAGTGCCAGTGACTTTCATCCAATGTGTACGCCTAACTTCCGGATTACCGCCCAGCAGCTGTCGCTGGCTAGCGCGCCGCCATTTCTTTGGTTTCCTGACGCTGCCACAGGCGCCACCATCTTGTTGGCTGGATTCTCAGCCCATACCTTTTACCGGAAACAGCGTCACGCCCTGCCCCGTGCGTCACCTCCGGTTATGATTGCCAGGTTTGCCATGGAGACCGGAATGACTGGGACAGCGCGTGATGGCTGTGAATGACGTCATCGGCTGGCGCTGTTCTGTGCGCTGTCGTTTCGCGCCATTCTACTGGCACACGCTGGAGGTGCATGGCCTATTTATACCTGCTTGTATTATTAGCTGACACCGCATCTCTTGAGAAAGGCCTGTACGGGCCGAAACGTCAAGTGTTTTTCTTGTGTCCACCCGGTATCTTTGATTGCTGCTTTACTTTGTAAGTCCTATTACTGTATGCGTATACACACTGCATTTATCTGTATGTTATCTTGCATGCGGTCCAGGGGCAATTACTTCCTATTATGTACCATTTTAATGGTTAAACCTTTGCATACTATCTAGCCTTACCCCGTGGACTTGCATTTTGGGGCGACTACTCCCCTGCAGCAGCTGGGTACCTAGCTTACTCACATGAATCTGCGGTTATATTGATCCATGTATTGTGGTCTGCCTTCTATGTGCACTTATTGTATGTACACATCCACTATGTATTTTGATGTACTGTACTTTCACCAGCATTAAATGACATTTTGTTAAATGCAGTTACGTTGTTGGGTGTTCGATTTTCTCATTATTCTTATATGCTACGTCTCTTATGTGCATAGAGTGGATGCCCATTGGGATTTCAGAACCCCTTTCTATTTTCTATTCTCTTTGCCTCGGGCATCAATACCTTCTGATTTATCTTGATTTGTGTGCGACAACCATTTGCCTAATACTGCACGGCTGGTACTGCCTTCTTTTCAAAGAAATGACGGCTTGGGACTTTCCACCTCGGCTCGGCACAAGCCATCAGCTCTCTGAAAGGTGCAAAGTCCACCACCGTAAAAGGGAGGGACTGCAGCACCAGCAACTTGGACAGGAGCACATTTAGCTTCTGCACCGTAGGATGAGTGGGCACATACTGTTGTCTCTTGGACATGGCTTTGCTAATGGATTGCTGGTGGGATCAGTGACTTTTAGTAGGAGGAGCAGGAGCATCTGGAGTGGCAGAGGATGGGTATGACGCACAGCTACCTTCGGCTGAGGCGCTGAAGCCTTGGCTGGGTGAAATTGGAAGTGGCGTGGCACTGGCTGACGCAGCAGGCTGGACCCCCACTTCGAAGCCTCGGTTCTCCCAGGCCGCTTTATGGTGACGCTGCATGTGTTACCAACATTGGGGCCCTGGCCACGCTTGACCTTCTGTCTACACATCTTGCATGTGGCCAGGTTACCCTCCTGCGGATGCTTGATGAAAAAGTGCCACACTGCCGAGTAGCTAATTTTCCCCCCAACAGTCCGCACTAATTCACTGCTACTGCTGCCAACTCCAGGAACCCCTGCTCCACTACCTCCCGGGAAGGCAGCCTGCCGCACAGCAGGTGGTCTACCCCGGCCACGTGTGGCTCCAGACATCCCAATTCTGCCACCATGCTGACTGCCAACACTACTGCCACCTTAAATAAAGTGTATAAGAATATACTAAATACCGCGCTATAATTTAAATAAATCAATCAATTGAAGAAGTGAAATGTGAATCTAAACCAGCTACCACGTGCTAATACTTAAATCCCACCATTAAGTACAAATACAATAATAAATCCAAAAGGCACAGAGCTAATAAATGTATATTAAAGTCCTCTTTAAAGTCCTTCCAAATGTTATAAAAATCCACCAAGTGCCACGTAGATCCAATAGTGCACCACCACCAGTTTAGGTACCCTTACCAGATGTGGTTGGATCAAATCGCACATTCACCAATCAAGCAGAGAAATCCTCCAAACGATTCCACCTGGGGTCAGCTCACTCAGGTATAAGATGGCTAGCAGAGATCTCCACAGCATATTCATGCAAGAAGGAATAAGAGAACCATAGCGCAATACTGCATACTACAATCTCTTTTAATAAAGCCAATAAAACACTCACAAAACATCAAATTAAAACTCGCATGTCAAGGTGAGGCCTTAAGCCAACTCACGCTGCTGAATTCCAGAACCGCCGGCTCCCAACGCGTTTCGTCGCTCAGCGCGACTTTCACTAGGTGAGCCGGCGCGGCGGTGAATAACGTTTTAAGTATGCTGGAGGCGGGACACTGGGAACGCATCATCGTTCCTCTCCTCCAATCAATGATCAGAAACGGCTTACTCCATCCGGTCTCAGCACGGCGATGGCGTCACCAGCAACTAACATCCAATCAGTGGAGTAGGGGGTGAATATCATTACCCCTCTCCACCAATTACAGACCAGGAAGGCCTCACAGCGTTTAACCTGTCAGGGCAATATTATCAATCACAGGACGCGCGCTTACAAAAGCGTCCCGTTACCAAGGCAACCAGACCATAGCTGCCTGATGCCTAAACCCACCCTGTACACCTCCCACAACTATAATGGGAACATTAACAAATAACCTCCCTACGCACTCTAGTGATTAGAAACAAACGAGCAATTAAAGAGCACCGCTGCCTCTAATATTTAAACCAAGGTAAGTAGTAGCAACGTTTAAATCTAGGATCAATAACAATGCAAATATGCATTCTCCATGTTAAAAACTTTTGCTAATATTTTAAATAAAGCAAATCAGCAAGGTGAGTTGGCTCTACAGCATGTCATACATTAAAAATACAACATATTAAAAGCATAAAAGCTACACTACACTCCATCAATTAAATTAGCCTCACCGTTCTACACATGTGATTGCACCTATACTAAGTACAGCTTAAAAACTTATTTACTCATTATAATCTAAAATACATTAATAAAACCAATAAAGATAACGCAGATAGCCTGAAAAGAAGAATAAATGGTTAAACAAGATGTGACTACAAAATTGGAAAGGTTCATACTAGTGATCCAAGTGTACTACCAAAGGTCTCAATGAACCCTAGGACGAGTCAATAAAGCAGTTAAGGTCAAACTCGATGTTTAACCCTTTGGGGCTAAGAGTGTCTAGTTTATAAATCCATGCACTCTCTTTTTTAGACACTTCCCTGGTCAGGTTAGAACCCCGCCAATGAGTCTCAACTTTCTCTAGGGCTATAAAGGACAAACCAGAAGGATCACAATTATGCCTGAACCTGAAATGCTCCGATAGACTGTGGCCCTCAAACCCTTTTTTGATATTGTAGAGGTGCTCCCTTATCCTGACCCTCAACTCCCTGGTCGTCCGGCCAACATATAGCAGATTACAAGTACACCAGATCAAATAAACCACGTATTTAGATGAACACGTGATAAATTGTGTTATCTTATATTGTTTACCCGTGAGCGGGTGGGTAAACACCCTAAAGGGCTTCGTTACTGGTTGACAAGTTCTACAGCCAATACATTTCCCACATCTAAAGAAACCTTTCGGTTCCGATCCAAAGAACAATGACGGGTGGGTGTTTCTTATAGGTGGATCCACGTAACTCCTAGTTAATAAATCCCTCAAATTGGGTGCTTTCCTATAGATTACTCTAGGACTAGATGGTAACTTAGGGCCCAAGATCTCATCCCCCTGCAGGATATGCCAGTGCTTCGATAGGATTTTCCTCACCTCCTTATACTGAACACTAAAGTTAGTTATGAAGGAGAAATCCTCCGCAGTTGGAGGCTCTCCCACTGATCTTTTCTGCGGGAACCTCTCCTGTGTTCTAACCCTTTCTAGCTGTTGATGCACCATTTCAGTTTCATACCCCTTATCCAGGAATTTCTTAGTCAAACCCACTGCTTGTCCCTCGAAGTCCTCCAACTTAGTACAATTCCTCCTCAGTCTCATATATTGCCCCCTGGGGATAGCTTTAATCCAATTCGGATGGTGGCAACTTTTTGCAGGGACAAACCCATTTCGGTCGGTTGGTTTGAAATATGTCACAGTAGTCAAAACAGGGATTTCTATACGTATCGTTAAGTCCAAAAAGTTAACCCTTTCCGCACTGATCTCAGCGGTAAATTCTAGGTTAAACTGATTCTCATTAACCTGCGTAAAAAAGGTTTCCAATGTATCCTTAGGACCCTCCCATATACATATGACATCATCAATAATCTCTTCCAAAGTTTTAATTGTGGCCATACTTTACCAAAGACAAACTGTGACTCCCACCACCCCACAAAAAGATTAGCCATACTTGGCACAAACTTAGCACCCATCGCCACCCCCTTCTTTTGCAGATAGTAACGACCCCCACACCAAAAATAGTTGTGGTCGAGTGCAAAGGTAAGGCACTCTATGATAAACTCAATCTGCATACAGGGAAGGTTAGAGTCTTCATTCAAAAAAATATCTAACAGCTTCAATCCCCTGATTGTGTGGAATATTGGTGTACAGTGACGTCACATCCGCCGTCGCCAGCAGAGTGGTGTCATTGACTGCCTGTTCTGTACATATATCCAGGACATGGTTAGAATCTTTTAGGTAGGCTGGCAATCGTAACACGAGGGGCTGCAGGAAAACATCTACATATTCCCCTAATCTACATGTAATTGAGCCCACCCCGCTCACTATCGGACGGCCAGGGGGTTTCACTAAACTCTTGTGAATTTTCGGCAGATAATAAATTGTGGGAACCCTAGGGGCTTGGACATTCAAATAGTCCTTCTCCCTTTTATTAAGAATCCCACTTGCAAGACCCTTTTCTAATAGGCCCATTAGCTGTACCTGATAGTCCTTGGTTGGATCTTTAGTTAATACCTCATAGGTCTGTGGGTCCGCTAACAGTCTATCCAGCTCCTCCACATAATCCTTCTTATCCAAGACTACCAGCCCCCCCCCCCCCTTGTCAGCTGGTTTAATAACCACCTCATGCTTCTGTTCCAAACTCTTAAGACCTCTCTGCATAGGTGCCCTCCAATTCTTTTTTTTCACTTCTAAATTTCTTATATCCCTCGTAACCACATGCTTAAACGTGTCCAGACAAGAATTGGAGGATATGAGAGGGTTAAATAGGGATTTATTTTTCAAGCCTGTATGCAAAGGCTCCATCCCTTGTTGCAAGGGATCAGTAGGGACTACCGAGGATATCTCACCCCCTGACCCCCCTATGGCTTCATTAGATGGAGCCATTTCATCCATTGATTTATTCAAAAAGAATTTTTTCATATTAAGCCTTCACATATATTTTTGAAAATCAATGTAAGTTGAGAAGTTATCCAGGTTTTTGGGGGGCGCAAATTTCAAACCTAAATCAAGAATCCTCAGTTCATCTACAGACAACTCTATAGACTTGTCTGTAGATGAACTGAGGATTCTTGATTTAGGTTTGAAATTTGCGCCCCCCAAAAACCTGGATAACTTCTCAACTTACATTGATTTTCAAAAATATATGCGAAGGCTTAATATGAAAAAATTCTTTTTGAATAAATCAATGGATGAAATGGCTCCATCTAATGAAGCCATAGGGGGGTCAGGGGGTGAGATATCCTCGGTAGTCCCTACTGATCCCTTGCAACAAGGGATGGAGCCTTTGCATACAGGCTTGAAAAATAAATCCCTATTTAACCCTCTCATATCCTCCAATTCTTGTCTGGACACGTTTAAGCATGTGGTTACGAGGGATATAAGAAATTTAGAAGTGAAAAAAAAGAATTGGAGGGCACCTATGCAGAGAGGTCTTAAGAGTTTGGAACAGAAGCATGAGGTGGTTATTAAACCAGCTGACAAGGGGGGGGGGGGGGCTGGTAGTCTTGGATAAGAAGGATTATGTGGAGGAGCTGGATAGACTGTTAGCGGACCCACAGACCTATGAGGTATTAACTAAAGATCCAACCAAGGACTATCAGGTACAGCTAATGGGCCTATTAGAAAAGGGTCTTGCAAGTGGGATTCTTAATAAAAGGGAGAAGGACTATTTGAATGTCCAAGCCCCTAGGGTTCCCACAATTTATTATCTGCCGAAAATTCACAAGAGTTTAGTGAAACCCCCTGGCCGTCCGATAGTGAGCGGGGTGGGCTCAATTACATGTAGATTAGGGGAATATGTAGATGTTTTCCTGCAGCCCCTCGTGTTACGATTGCCAGCCTACCTAAAAGATTCTAACCATGTCCTGGATATATGTACAGAACAGGCTGTCAATGACGCCACTCTGCTGGCGACGGCGGATGTGACGTCACTGTACACCAATATTCCACACAATCAGGGGATTGAAGCTGTTAGATATTTTTTGAATGAAGACTCTAACCTTCCCTGTATGCAGATTGAGTTTATCATAGAGTGCCTTACCTTTGCACTCGACCACAACTATTTTTGGTGTGGGGGTCGTTACTATCTGCAAAAGAAGGGGGTGGCGATGGGTGCTAAGTTTGCGCCAAGTATGGCTAATCTTTTTGTGGGGTGGTGGGAGTCACAGTTTGTCTTTGGTAAAGTATGGCCACAATTAAAACTTTGGAAGAGATTTATTGATGATGTCATATGTATATGGGAGGGTCCTAAGGATACATTGGAAACCTTTTTTACGCAGGTTAATGAGAATCAGTTTAACCTAGAATTTACCGCTGAGATCAGTGCGGAAAGGGTGAACTTTTTGGACTTAACGATACGTATAGAAATCCCTGTTTTGACTACTGTGACATATTTCAAACCAACCGACCGAAATGGGTTTGTCCCTGCAAAAAGTTGCCACCATCCGAATTGGATTAAAGCTATCCCCAGGGGGCAATATATGAGACTGAGGAGGAATTGTACTAAGTTGGAGGACTTCGAGGGACAAGCAGTGGGTTTGACTAAGAAATTCCTGGATAAGGGGTATGAAACTGAAATGGTGCATCAACAGCTAGAAAGGGTTAGAACACAGGAGAGGTTCCCGCAGAAAAGATCAGTGGGAGAGCCTCCAACTGCGGAGGATTTCTCCTTCATAACTAACTTTAGTGTTCAGTATAAGGAGGTGAGGAAAATCCTATCGAAGCACTGGCATATCCTGCAGGGGGATGAGATCTTGGGCCCTAAGTTACCATCTAGTCCTAGAGTAATCTATAGGAAAGCACCCAATTTGAGGGATTTATTAACTAGGAGTTACGTGGATCCACCTATAAGAAACACCCACCCGTCATTGTTCTTTGGATCGGAACCGAAAGGTTTCTTTAGATGTGGGAAATGTATTGGCTGTAGAACTTGTCAACCAGTAACGAAGCCCTTTAGGGTGTTTACCCACCCGCTCATGGGTAAACAATATAAGATAACACAATTTATCACGTGTTCATCTAAATACGTGGTTTATTTGATCTGGTGTACTTGTAATCTGCTATATGTTGGCCGGACGACCAGGGAGTTGAGGGTCAGGATAAGGGAGCACCTCTACAATATCAAAAAAGGGTTTGAGGGCCACAGTCTATCGGAGCATTTCAGGTTCAGGCATAATTGTGATCCTTCTGGTTTGTCCTTTATAGCCCTAGAGAAAGTTGAGACTCATTGGCGGGGTTCTAACCTGACCAGGGAAGTGTCTAAAAAAGAGAGTGCATGGATTTATAAACTAGACACTCTTAGCCCCAAAGGGTTAAACATCGAGTTTGACCTTAACTGCTTTATTGACTCGTCCTAGGGTTCATTGAGACCTTTGGTAGTACACTTGGATCACTAGTATGAACCTTTCCAATTTTGTAGTCACATCTTGTTTAACCATTTATTCTTCTTTTCAGGCTATCTGCGTTATCTTTATTGGTTTTATTAATGTATTTTAGATTATAATGAGTAAATAAGTTTTTAAGCTGTACTTAGTATAGGTGCAATCACATGTGTAGAACGGTGAGGCTAATTTAATTGATGGAGTGTAGTGTAGCTTTTATGCTTTTAATATGTTGTATTTTTAATGTATGACATGCTGTAGAGCCAACTCACCTTGCTGATTTGCTTTATTTAAAATATTAGCAAAAGTTTTTAACATGGAGAATGTATATTTGCATTGTTATTGATCCTAGATTTAAACGTTGCTACTACTTACCTTGGTTTAAATATTAGAGGCAGCGGTGCTCTTTAATTGCTCGTTTGTTTCTAATCACTAGAGTGCGTAGGGAGGTTATTTGTTAATGTTCCCATTATAGTTGTGGGAGGTGTACAGGGTGGGTTTAGGCATCAGGCAGCTATGGTCTGGTTGTCTTGGTAACGGGACGCTTTTGTAAGCGCGCGTCCTGTGATTGATAATATTGCCCTGACAGGTTAAACGCTGTGAGGCCTTCCTGGTCTGTAATTGGTGGAGAGGGGTAATGATATTCACCCCCTACTCCACTGATTGGATGTTAGTTGCTGGTGACGCCATCGCCGTGCTGAGACCGGATGGAGTAAGCCGTTTCTGATCATTGATTGGAGGAGAGGAACGATGATGCGTTCCCAGTGTCCCGCCTCCAGCATACTTAAAACGTTATTCACCGCCGCGCCGGCTCACCTAGTGAAAGTCGCGCTGAGCGACGAAACGCGTTGGGAGCCGGCGGTTCTGGAATTCAGCAGCGTGAGTTGGCTTAAGGCCTCACCTTGACATCTTGACATGCGAGTTTTAATTTGATGTTTTGTGAGTGTTTTATTGGCTTTATTAAAAGAGATTGTAGTATGCAGTATTGCGCTATGGTTCTCTTATTCCTTCTTGCATGAATATGCTGTGGAGATCTCTGCTAGCCATCTTATACCTGAGTGAGCTGACCCCAGGTGGAATCGTTTGGAGGATTTCTCTGCTTGATTGGTGAATGTGCGATTTGATCCAACCACATCTGGTAAGGGTACCTAAACTGGTGGTGGTGCACTATTGGATCTACGTGGCACTTGGTGGATTTTTATAACATTTGGAAGGACTTTAAAGAGGACTTTAATATACATTTATTAGCTCTGTGCCTTTTGGATTTACTACTGCCACCTTGCTGCCTCAGCTGCTGACTCTGGGGAAACCTGGGACCCTCTTCTCCTAATGATGATGAAGCCCCTTCTGCACCGGGCTCCCAAGTGCGATCGGCTTCATCATCATCATCGAGTTGTGTCTGCATGTCACTGATGTCCTCCTCGGTTTCCACAAGAGCGTGTGCTGCAGGAGATGGAACGCTCGCCACTCTCCTCCTCAGTGTTTGTCTGCCTAGCGGAAGAAGCAGCAGATGTCTCCTCCATTTCTTGGCTGGGCAGTAGCTGCTGACTGTCTTCTAACACATCGTTCTCACTGAATAGTGGAGCTGAACCCAAAGCATAAGGGGGGGCGTAGGACAGAGGCAATGGAAGGACAGGGGCTGCTCTGGGCCATGCCAACTCAGGGTTGTGTCCGAGGAACCTACGGACTGTTGACTGGGGGTGTCAGATGTCACTTGTGATGAGGTCGATGACCACGTTAACCAATCGATGACGGCAGATGCGTTGCTGGTCGAGACATGGCCGCTTGAAGATACCGGGATACCGGGAGATCAGGCCTCTCACCGCGACTCCTGCTGCCACTTGCCCCTAGTCTGCTGCGAACTCTGCCTGATGAATCTAGGCCTCTCCTTGGTGCACATCCTGGCACATCTCTGCCTGACATTTTTACTGCGTTTAGGAGGGGAAAACAATACACTACACTACACCTAGAACAGATTTAAAACCTGTTTTTTGTTCAAAATGTAAAAAAGGTAAATATACAGGTACTATTAAAAGCTAAGTGCTAGCACTGACAATGGCCCCCAGTGAAAGGCAATGGGTGCTTTAAACTTGTAAACCAGACTTTTTTTATACAAAAGGCAAAAGGTTAGTAGGCAGGTACTCTTAAAAGATAAGTGGTAGCACTGACAATGGCCCCCAGTGAAAGGCAATGGGTGCTTTAAACTTGTAAACCAGACTTTTTTATACAAAAGGCAAAAGGATAGTAGGCAGGTACTCTTAAAAGATAAGTGGTAGCACTGACAATGGCCCACGGTGAAAGGCAATGGGTGCTTTAAACATGTAAACCAGACTTTTTTGTACAAAAGGCAAAAGGATAGTAGGCAGGTACTCTTAAAAGATAGTAGTATTTGGGATGCCCCCTTGGCGAAAGGCAACGTTTGCTTAACACGTGAATTTGATTACAAAATCCAACCAGTTAGTAGACAGTTACTCTTGAAATATTTATGCTAGTGTTTGGGATGCCCCTCTTCAAATACAGAGGTTGGCTCATTTGATAGTGGAAAAGTGATGTTGATTACAAAATGCAACCAGTTAGTAGACAGGTACTCTTGAAATATTTATGCTAGTGTTTGGGATGCCCCCTCCTCACATACAGAGGTTGGCTCCTTTGATTGTGGAAAAGTGACGTTGATTACAAAATGCAACCAGTTATTAGACAGGTAGTCTTGAAATATTTATGCTAGTGTTTGGGATGCCCCCTCCTCACGTACAGAGGTTGGCTCCTTTAATAGTGGTAAAGTGACGTTGATTACAAAATGCAACCAGTTAGTAGACAGGTAGTCTTGAAATATTTATGCTAGTGTTTGGGGTGCCCCCTCCTCACATACAGAGGTTGGCTCCTTTGATTGTGGTAAAGTGACGTTGATTACAAAATGCAACCAGTTAGTAGACAGGTAGTCTTGAAATATTTATGCTAGTGTTTGGGATGCCCTCTCCTCACATACAGAGGTTGGCTCCTTTGATTGTGGAAAAGTGACGTTGATTACAAACTGCAACCAGTTAGTAGACAGGTAGTCTTGAAATATTTATGCTAGTGTTTGAGGTGCCCCCTCCTCACATACAGAGGTTGGCTCCTTTGATTGTGGTAAAGTGACGTTGATTACAAAATGCAACCAGTTAGTAGACAGGCACTCTTGAAATATTTATGCTAGTGTTTGGGATGCCCCCTCCTCACGTACAGAGGTTGGCTCCTTTAATAGTGGTAAAGTGACGTTGATTACAAAATGCAACCAGTTAGTAGACAGGTAGTCTTGAAATATTTATGCTAGTGTTTGGGGTGCCCCCTCCTCACATACAGAGGTTGGCTCCTTTGATTGTGGTAAAGTGACGTTGATTACAAAATGCAACCAGTTAGTAGACAGGTAGTCTTGAAATATTTATGCTAGTGTTTGGGATGCCCCCTCCTCACATACAGAGGTTGGCTCCTTTGATTGTGAAAAAGTGACGATTACAAAATGCAACCAGTTAGTAGACAGGTAGTCTTGAAATATTTATGCTAGTGTTTGGGGTGCCCCCTCCTCACATACAGAGGTTGGCTCCTTTGATTGTGGTAAAGTGACGTTGATTACAAAATGCAACCAGTTAGTAGACAGGTAGTCTTGAAATATTTATGCTAGTGTTTGGGATGCCCCCTCCTCACATACAGAGGTTGGCTCCTTTCATTGTGGTAAAGTGACGTTGATTACAAAATGCAACCAGTTAGTAGACAGGTAGTCTTGAAATATTTATGCTAGTGTTTGGGATGCCCCCTCCTCACATACAGAGGATGGCTCCTTTGATAGTGGTAAAGTGACGTTGATTACAAAATGCAACCAGTTAATAGACAGGTAGTCTTGAAATATTTATGCTAGTGTTTGGGGTGCCCCCTCCTCACATACAGAGGTTGGCTCCTTTGATTGTGGTAAAGTGACGTTGATTACAAAATGCAACCAGTTAGTAGACAGGTAGTCTTGAAATATTTATGCTAGTGTTTGGGATGCCCCCTTCTCACAGTGGTTGGCTGCTTTGATTGTGGAAAAGTGACGTTGATTACAAAATGCAACCAGTTAGTAGACAGGTAGTCTTGAAATATTTTTGCTAGTGTTTGGGATGCCCCCTCCTCACATACAGAGGTTGGCTCCTTTGGTTGTGGAAAAGTGACGTTGATTACAAAATGCAACCAGTTATTAGACAGGTAGTCTTGAAATATTTATGCTAGTGTTTGGGGTGCCCCCTCCTCACATACAGAGGTTGGCTCCTTTGATTGTGGTAAAGTGACGTTGATTACAAAATGCAACCAGTTAGTAGACAGGTAGTCTTGAAATATTTATGCTAGTGTTTGGGGTGCCCCCTCCTCACATACAGAGGTTGGCTCCTTTGATTGTGGTAAAGTGACGTTGATTACAAAATGCAACCAGTTAGTAGACAGGTAGTCTTGAAATATTTATGCTAGTGTTTGGGATGCCCCCTCCTCACAGAGGTTGGCTCCTTTGATTGTGGAAAAGTGACGTTGATTACAAAATGCAACCAGTTAATAGACAGGTAGTCTTGAAATATTTATGCTAGTGTTTGGGGTGCCCCCTTCTCACATACAGAGATTGGCTCCTTTGATTGTGGTAAAGTGACGTTGATTACAAAATGCAACCAGTTAGTAGACAGGTAGTCTTGAAATATTTATGCTAGTGTTTGGGATGCCCCCTTCTCACAGAGGTTGGCTCCTTTGATTGTGGAAAAGTGACGTTGATTACAAAATGCAACCAGTTAATAGACAGATAGTCTTGAAATATTTATGCTAGTGTCTGGGATGCCCCCTCCTCACATACAGAGGTTGGGTCCTTTGATTGTGGTAAAGTGACGTTGATTACAAAATGCAACCAGTTAGTAGACAGGTAGTCTTGAAATATTTTTGCTAGTGTTTGGGATGCCCCCTCCTCACATACAGAGGTTGGCTCCTTTGATTGTGGAAAAGTGACGTTGATTACAAAATGCAACCAGTTATTAGACAGGTAGTCTTTAAATATTTATGCTAGTGTTTGGGATGCCCCCTCCTCACATACAGAGGTTGGCTCCTTTAATAGTGGTAAAGTGATGTTGATTACAAAATGCAACCAGTTAGTAGACAGGTAGTCTTGAAATATTTATGCTAGTGTTTGGGGTGCCCCCTCCTTACATACAGAGGTTGGCTCCTTTGATTGTGGTAAAGTGACGTTGATTACAAAATGCAACCAGTTAGTAGACAGGTAGTCTTGAAATATTTATGCTAGTGTTTGGGGTGCCCCCTCCTCACATACAGAGGTTGGCTCCTTTGATTGTGGTAAAGTGACGTTGATTACAAAATGCAACCAGTTAATAGACAGGTAGTCTTGAAATATTTATGCTAGTGTCTGGGATGCCCCCTCCTCACAGAGGTTGGCTCCTTTGATTGTGGAAAAGTGACGTTGATTACAAAATGCAACCAGTTAATAGACAGGTAGTCTTGAAATATTTATGCTAGTGTCTGGGATGCCCCCTCCTCACATACAGAGGTTGGGTCCTTTGATTGTGGTAAAGTGACGTTGATTACAAAATGCAACCAGTTAGTAGACAGGTAGTCTTGAAATATTTTTGCTAGTGTTTGGGATGCCCCCTCCTCACATACAGAGGTTGGCTCCTTTGATTGTGGAAAAGTGACGTTGATTACAAAATGCAACCAGTTATTAGACAGGTAGTCTTTAAATATTTATGCTAGTGTTTGGGATGCCCCCTCCTCACATACAGAGGTTGGCTCCTTTAATAGTGGTAAAGTGATGTTGATTACAAAATGTAACCAGTTAGTAGACAGGTAGTCTTGAAATATTTATGCTAGTGTTTGGGGTGCCCCCTTCTCACATACAGAGGTTGGCTCCTTTGATTGTGGCAAAGTGACGTTGATTACAAAATGCAACTGTCAGGTCCCGGAGACACCCACCTTCCAATAAACCAGCAACCCCCAATCTCCGCTGCTTTCTTCACCTATAGTAATCCCCCGTTTGCCGGGACGCTAGACACGCCTCACCGGACACGGTTGCCCCCAGGTCTTATTAGCACAAAGGATGCTGATTTATGCAGGGGAAGGTAGATGAATCCAAGGACAAGACTGAGTAGCGAAAACGGACAGGGGTCATACACGGGTGGTCAATCCGAGGTGGCACGGTACAGAAGGGTTAGACGGAAGAATGGTCAGGGGTAAGCCAAGGGTCACAACGGGAGGTCAGAAGTTCGCGGTACAAAGGAGCAGGCAGAATCGTAGTCAAAGGGCAAGCAAGGTCGGTCCAGGCGACAATCAGGGATGGTCAAAAACGAGGCAAAATCACAATGAGAAGAGCAATCCAAATCACACCCAGTAGCACGCTATAACGGGCAATGAACTAGTGCAGGGTGAAACCTATATAGGAAAGGGACAGGCTGGATTGGCTGAGGAGGGAAGTGAGTTGATAGGGGCAATTGGGGAACTCTGGGCTGATTGCCCCGTTTAAACCTGGGAGGCGGACAACAGTAACCTGCTACTGAATACAAGGGCTCATTGGCCCAACACTAATTACCTCCGGCGGGCGCGCTGTGTGCAGCGCCGCCGGAGGGCATATGAGAGTGACAGACGCGCGCGCGCGCGTGTACGGGGACACGCGCCGGGAGCGCGCCGCACGGAGAGCGCGGCTAGGCCGGAAGCCTCCCGAGCGGCTGCTCGTGACAGCCGAGCGGCGGGCGGGCAGGAGCGACGCCGGCCCGCCGCCGGCTGCAACCGAGAAGGACCGGAGTCAGCGGGGGAACGTGGGGCAGGTGAGGAGATCGTGACACTACCCCCCCCTTCACGAGGGGCCTCAGGACCCTTACCAGGCTTATCCGGATTCTCACGATGAAACCTATTGATAAGGGTTTTAGCATGGACATCCTTGGCTGGTACCCAACACCTTTCCTCAGGACCAAAACCCTTCCAATCAATTAAATACTGTAGAGAGTTTTGCAGCACCCGAGCGTCAAGTATTCTATTAATTTCATATTCAGGCTCATCTTCCACTATGATCGGAGGAGGAGACGACATCTGAATATTTTTGGCAGACTTTAACAAAGAGACATGAAAGGACGACGGAATTCTCATGGATGAAGGTAACTGGACCTTAAAGGTAACGTCGCTTAGTTTATCTGTGATAGGAAACGGACCGATAAATTTAGGTCCTAGCTTAGACGAGGGCTGTCGAAGGGCAATATTTTTAGTAGAGACCCAGACCCAATCACCCACCTGAAATGGTGGTTCAAGTGACCTATGTCGGTCCGCAAAGATTTTGTAAGTTCCAGAGGCTTTCTTTAAGTTAGTCTGTATTTCAGACCATACTTTAGTCCTTTCTCGTAGCCATTCCTCCAAGGCCGGCAAGTTGGAGGAAGGACCAGAAAAAGATGATGCCTTTGGATTTCTACCGTAATTACAAAAAAAAGGCGAAAACCTAGTAGATTCACTTGGCGCATTGTTAAAGGCGAATTCTGCAAATTCGATGAATTCCGCCCATTGTTCTTGGCGATCGGAGACGAAACAGCGTAGATATTGTTCTAAACATTGATTTACCCGTTCGGTCTGTCCATTAGACTGCGGGTGATAGGCGGTAGAGAGCGACACTTTAATACCTAAACGATTGCAGAAAGCTTTCCAAAAACGAGATACAAACTGAACTCCTCGATCCGAAACAATATTCTGAGGTAAACCATGGAGGCGAAAAACATGCTTAATGAATAGTTGTACTAAATCTGGTGCCGACGGAAGTTTTATCAATGGAATAAAGTGTGCCATTTTACTGAAGCGATCCACCACCACCCAAATTACAGAATTCCCCTGTGATGGAGGAAGATCAACAATAAAATCCATGGATATGTGCGACCATGGTTCAGCGGGGATTTCTAAGGGAACTAATAATCCCGCAGGGGACCCATGAGTGGTCTTACTTCGAGCACATACCGGACATGCTTCGACAAAGGCGGAAGTATCGCGTCGGATGGTGGGCCACCAGACATGACGTTTGGCGATAGCTAAAGTCTTACGAACACCTAAGTGACCAGCCGACTTGGCATCATGTAGTTCCTGTAAAACGGCCAGACGCAAATGAGGCGGAACAAATAAACAATCAGAGGGTTTACCCGGAGGAGAATCAACCTGAAATGGTACCAACGAGCTAGACAGGTCAGGGAGAAGAGCAGCCACAACACAACCCAAAGGCAAAATCGATTCTGGAGGACCACTCTGGTCCTTACAATCCCCGAAATTACGGGATAGGGCATCTGCTTTGGCATTCTTCTTCCCCGGCTTATAGGTGATAATAAAATTAAATCGAGAAAAGAAGAGTGCCCATCGCGCCTGACGGGAGTTGAGTCTCTTGGCAGACTCTAAATACTCCAGATTCTTGTGATCAGTATACACCGTGATGGGGTGTAGGGAACCTTCTAGCCAGTGGCGCCATTCTTCAAAGGCCAGTTTAATACCCAATAGTTCCCTATTCCCAACATCGTAATTGCGTTCAGCAGGTAAAAACTTCCGAGAGAAGAATGCACAGGGATGTAGTTTCTCAGGATTTCCCGCATACTGAGAAAGAACAGCTCCTACTCCCAGTTCCGAGGCGTCAACCTCTAATAGAAATGGAAGCCGGGTGTCGGGATGTATCAAAATGGGAGCGGAGGTGAAAGTCTCCTTTAACACTTGAAAGGCGTTTTTAGCTGAGGGAGGCCACTCCTCAACAAAAGCGCCCTTACGAGTGAGATCTGTTAAAGGACTCACAATGGACGAGAAACCCTTTATAAACTGCCTGTAAAAATTCGCAAATCCTAAAAATCTCTGAAGCGCCTTTAGGGTTCTAGGTTGTTCCCACTCCAAAATAGCAGAAACCTTGGAAGGATCCATCACCAATCCCCGTTTGGAGATTATAAATCCTAGGAACGGGATTTCAGACATTTCAAAAACACATTTGGAGATTTTAGCATACAGACGATTTTCCCGCAATCTCTGCAACACCGCTTTGACATGTTGACGGTGCTCCACCAGAGAGCGGGAAAAAATCAGTATGTCGTCCAAATAGACCACGAGAAACTGACCCAAAAAATCACGGAATATGTCATTGACAAAATCTTGAAACACTGCAGGAGCATTGCATAACCCGAATGGCATCACTAAGTATTCATAATGCCCATCCTTTACATTGAAGGCCGTTTTCCATTCATCCCCCTGCCGTATGCGAATAAGGTTATATGCTCCTCGAAGGTCTAACTTAGTGAAGACCTGGGCCCCAGAGACCTGATTAAAAAGGTCATTGATTAATGGTAGAGGATATCTATTTTTTACAGTAATCTTATTTAACCCACGATAATCTATACAGGGGCGTAAGCCGCCGTCCTTCTTCTCGACGAAGAAGAACCCAGCACTGGCAGGAGAGGTGGAAGGACGGATAAAACCTTTCTGGAGATTTTCGGTGATATAATCTTTCATGGCCTGCTCTTCGGATCTAGTGAGATTATATAGCTTCCCCCTAGGGGGCATAGTACCTGGGAGTAAGTCAATAGGACAGTCGTAGGCCCTATGGGGTGGAAGAATGTCGGCGGATTTCTCCGAAAATACGTCTGCCCAATCTGCATAGACTGGAGGTAACCCATCAAGGACAATAGGTGTGGTCCTAAGGGATATAGAAAAACAACGACTTTGACATGAAGGACTCCACTTCACCAGATCCCCCGATCTCCAATCTATCACGGGGTTATGGACTTTTAACCAGGGAAATCCTAAAACGATAGGGGAGACGGGACTTTCAATAATCAAAAATTCTATTTCTTCCGAGTGGGCAGATCCTACGACTAAATTCACCCAAGGGGTCTTGTGGGAGACCAACCCCCCCTCAATGGGTTTATTGTTGACCGCCAGGACCCGGAGGGAATTTTCTAATGGGATTAACGGGATCCCTAGAGTGATGGCTAAGGATCTATCCAGGAAATTGCCAGCCGCTCCACTATCGATGAAGGCGGAGGCAATAGTCCGGGACGGACCCCAAGAGAGTGTAACAGGTAAGAGTACACGATTGTCTGGAGGGAACGATACCTGATCGCCTAGAAGAGGTCCCTCTGCAAGATCTAGGCGTTGAAGTTTCCCGCCACCGGAGCCTTGTTTGGGCAGGTCTTGGCAAAATGACCCGGATTACCACAATAGAGGCAGAGGCCTTGGGATCTGCGCCGAACCTTCTCCGCCTGAGAGAGGTGGGTAACGCCAAGCTGCATCGGTTCCTCATGCGACATGGAAGGAGAGGAAACGGCTGCCCCCTTAAAGCTTGACTCTTGACGCGAGGACCCCCAAGGTTGGTCCTTGCCTCTTTCCTGGCGCCTTTCTCGAAGACGTCGATCCACCCTGATGGCCAGCTGCATATATTCATCTAGGTTTTTAGGCAAAGGATAGTTCACCAGGATGTCCTTGATGTTATCGGAGAGCCCCATTCTAAATTGGCTACATAAAGCCGGATCGTTCCACTGGGAATCTATAGCCCACCGCCGAAATTCTGCGCTATATTCTTCAGCAGAACCTTTGGCCTGTCTCAGGTTCCGCAATTTAGAATCCGCCGTCGCGGCCCGATCTGGGTCAGCATACAGTAGTTCCATGGCCGAAAAAAAAGAAGAGACCGACTGCAAGGCTTCATCAGACGGAGCTAGACCAAACGCCCAGGTCTGTGGGTCGCCCTGGAGGAGTGAAATGACTAGCCCAACACGTTGCGCTTCGGATCCAGATGCGTGGGGTCGAAGGCGGAAGTAGAGTTCGCAAGAATTCTTAAAGTTAGAAAACTTCGCCCGATCCCCCAAAAATTTCTCGGGGAGAGGGATCTTGGGCTCGACGGTCGGAGAAGGATCCGTTGGCGCAGGCATCTGACGATTCTCTTGCGCGGCCACTCGTTGAGCCAGCTGATTAATGGCTGTGGCCATAGCTTGAACCTGTTGGATCAATTCTTCCATCTAGAAGATATTCTTCTTTTTGGGGCCCGTTATAATGTCAGGTCCCGGAGACACCCACCTTCCAATAAACCAGCAACCCCCAATCTCCGCTGCTTTCTTCACCTATAGTAAGCCCCCGTTTGCCGGGACGCTAGACACGCCTCACCGGACACGGTTGCCCCCAGGTCTTATTAGCACAAAGGATGCTGATTTATGCAGGGGAAGGTAGATGAATCCAAGGACAAGACTGAGTAGCAAAAACGGACAGGGGTCATACACGGGTGGTCAATCCGAGGTGGCACGGTACAGAAGGGTTAGACGGAAGAATGGTCAGGGGTAAGCCAAGGGTCACAACGGGAGGTCAGAAGTTCGCGGTACAAAGGAGCAGGCAGAATCGTAGTCAAAGGGCAAGCAAGGTCGGTCCAGGCGGCAATCAGGGATGGTCAAAAACGAGGCAAAATCACAATGAGAAGAGCAAATCACACCCAGTAGCACGCTATAACGGGCAATGAACTAGTGCAGGGTGAAACCTATATAGGAAAGGGACAGGCTGGATTGGCTGAGGAGGGAAGTGAGTTGATAGGGGCAATTGGGGAACTCTGGGCTGATTGCCCCGTTTAAACCTGGGAGGCGGACAACAGTAACCTGCTACTGAATACAAGGGCTCATTGGCCCAACACTAATTACCTCCGGCGGGCGCGCTGTGTGCAGCGCCGCCGGAGGGCATATGAGAGTGACAGACGCGCGCGCGCGCGTGTACGGGGACACGCGCCGGGAGCGCGCCGCACGGAGAGCGGCGCGCCCGCTCCCGGCGCGGCTAGGCCGGAAGCCTCCCGAGCGGCTGCTCGTGACAGCCGAGCGGCGGGCGGGCAGGAGCGACGCCGGCCCGCCGCCGGCTGCAACCGAGAAGGACCGGAGTCAGCGGGGGAACGTGGGGCAGGTGAGGAGATCGTGATAGCAACCAGTTAGTAGACAGGTAGTCTTGAAATATTTATGCTAGTGTTTGGGATGCCCCCTCCTCACATACAGAGGTTGGCTCCTTTGATTGTGGAAAAGTGATGTTGATTACAAAATGCAACCAGTTAATAGACAGGTAGTCTTGAAATATTTATGCTAGTGTTTGGGGTGCCCCCTCCTCACATACAGAGGTTGGCTCCTTTGATTGTGGTAAAGTGACGTTGATTACAAAATGCAACCAGTTAATAGACAGGTAGTCTTGAAATATTGATGCTAGTGTCTGGGATGCCCCCTCCTCACATATAGAGGTTGGCTCCTTTGATTGTGGAAAAGTGACGTTGATTACAAAATGCAACCAGTTAGTAGACAGGTAGTCTTGAAATATTTTTGCTAGTGTTTGGGATGCCCCCTCCTCACATACAGAGGATGGCTCCTTTGATAGTGGTAAAGTGACGTTGATTACAAAATGCAACCAGTTAGTAGACAGGTAGTCTTGAAATATTTATGCTAGTGTTTGGGATGCCCCCTCCTCACATACAGAGGTTGGCTCCTTTGATTGTGGTAAAGTGACATTGATTATAAAATGCAAGCAGTTAGTAGACAGGTAGTCTTGAAATATTTATGCTAGTGTTTGGGATGCCCCCTCCTCACATACAGAGGGTGGCTCCTTTGATTGTGGTAAAGTGACGTTGATTACAAAATGCAACCAGTTAGTAGACAGGTACTCTTGAAATATTTATGCTAGTGTTTGGGATGCCCCCTCCTCACATACAGAGGTTGGCTCCTTTGATTGTGGAAAAGTGACGTTGATTACAAAATGCAACCAGTTATTAGACAGGTAGTCTTGAAATATTTATGCTAGTGTTTGGGATGCCCCCTCCTCACATACAGAGGTTGGCTCCTTTTATAGTGGTAAAGTGACGTTGATTACAAAATGCAACCAGTTAGTAGACAGGTAGTCTTGAAATATTTATGCTAGTGTTTGGGATGCCCCCTCCTCACATACAGAGGGTGGCTCCTTTGATTGTGGTAAAATGACGTTGATTACAAAATGCAACCAGTTAGTAGACAGGTAGTCTTGAAATATTTATGCTAGTGTTTGGGATGCCCCCTCCTCACATACAGAGGTTGGGTCCTTTGATTGTGGTAAAGTGACGTTGATTACAAAATGCAACCAGTTAATAGACAGGTAGTCTTGAAATATTTATGCTAGTGTTTGGGATGCCCCCTCCTCACATACAGAGGTTGGCTCCTTTGATTGTGGTAAAGTGACGTTGATTAGAAAATGCAACCATTTAATAGACAGGTAGTCTTGAAATATTAATGCTAGCATGCTTTTTAAAGAATGACACCAGGAAAAGGAAAAGCTAAATAGGCAGGTGAATTATTAGCACTAAGTAGGCTTGGAAGCTAAAGTAAACACTTTAAACTGTCCCTGTCTTTATCTGTTTATCTGTCACTGTCACAGGCTCTCTCTATCTGCCCCTCGCTTCTTCTGTTCTATCAATCTATCTATCTATCTCTCCCTCGCTGTATCTATCTATCTATCTATCTATCTATCTATCTATCTCTCACTCTTTCCCTGCCTGATCTGCTCTGGCCGCAATACAGTGTCAGAATGATCTTCCGCAAAATGGCTGCTGCTTATATGGGGCTGTGACATAATCGGTAAGCCTGTCTGCTGATAGATAGCATGTGACACCTAAAGGAATATGTATAGATGGCGCTAAAGAAATGTAGAAGATCTGCTGCCTGACCGGGTGGCTGGCCCGTGTGTGGAACAATAGGCGAAGACGTAGGGCAAAATACACAATGCACAAATTGCTATTATGTACAGAACCCCATTTTCAGGCTTGCTATATTACATATGAGAGCAATAGTGCATTAGGAATAAGAGAAGGAAAAACCCTTATCCTTTATAGAAACTTATTATACTCTCTGGATTATTCTCTTGCAGTAACAGAAATGATACTGTTACAGCTAGAATTGATAATAAACAGCAATGGCTGTGATAGTCCCAATATCAGTTTAAAATAAATATATTGCACAGTAGGTAGTAATAAAAGGTCAAAGACTTACCCACCAGGCCCGGCGGACAAAGCCTAACCAGGGCCACTTTTTGCATATGCTTGCTGTTTTTTTAGATTCACAGATTGGTCCTCTTAATAATTATTCACAATTCTTGATTTTCCTTATATTCCAAAAAACTTCTTTATTTAATTTCCAATAAATGGTGCAATTTGTAGACTTTATATAATTAAAAGTATTATAGACGATGGGTCCCTTTAAATCTTCCTTCACTTTGACTGCGCAAAGGAAGCCCCTGCGCGATTTCAAACTGATATAATGCGATCAAACCTCCAGGCATGCACTCCCAGGGAATGTTCTTAATATTAGTTCTTAAAAGTCAAGAAGCGCAGAGTTTTCTTGCTGCCAGTCTTTTGTAGGCAAAGGCGCAAATGGACAAAGTTCAGCGATTCCTGCTATAGCGCAAATAAACAGAAAGTAAAAGATCCTGCTCCACGGAGGCCCGACGCGCGTTTCGAGATTTCTTAAAGGGACCCGTTGTCTATAATACTTTTAATTATATAAAGTCTACACATTGCACCTTTTATTGGAAATTTTTTAAAAAAAGAAGTTTTTGGGAATATAAGGAAAATCAAGAATTGTGAATAATTATTAAGAGGACCAATTGGTGAAGGATCTAAAAAACAGCAAGCATATGCAAAAAGTGGCACTGGTTAGGCTTTGTCCGCCGGGCCTGGTCTTTGACCTTTTATTACTACCTACTGTGCAATAATTGCTATTTTGTACAGAACCCCAATTTCAGGCGCGCTATATTACATATGAGAGCAACAGCGCATTAGGAAGAAGAGAAGGAAAAACCCTTATCTCTTATCCTTTATAGAAACTTATTATACTCTCTGGATTATTCTCTTGCTGTAACAGAAATGATACTGTTACAGCTAGAATTGATAATAAACAACAATGGCTGTGATAGTCCCAATATCAGTTTAAAAAAAATATATTTTGCATTGTGTATTTTGCCCTACGTCTACAGCATGTGACACCTACCCAGAATTCCTTGCCCCATGGGGCATGTTCTGACATGTGGATCCACCATTTTAGATGGGCTGGATAGCAATAAATGGAGTTTTAAGGAAGCGATTCGAGCAATCGAATCGCGGCGATATTCGGAATCGTAATGAATCGAATATTTCCTGAAATTCGTAATGAATTTAGGTTTATCAGAATCGATTTGCTCATCTCTAGTGAAAAGTACAGGGGGGTGGGTTATAGCTGTGCTTAGCATAGACAGAGCAGAGCTGGGGTCAGAAAAAGGACAGCAATCCCAGAATGCAGAGCAGCATGTTCAGAAAACACTTCCTGTCTGCAGGCAACGGAGACTCCACGGGCTGGATGTTAAAAGTTTAATGTGGGCAATCTGTATGTACAGGGTGGGGGAAACATACAAGATAGTCTCTTATTCAGGCTGAAGATCCGCTTAAGCCAGTGATGTGCCAACATCTTACCTTATTAACAACTTAAACCGGACTTTTAGCATAATTTAACGAAAAAATATTCCCCAGCATCTAAAATGTTCTAAATTTTGGGTCACTTATTATTCCTTCCCCCACTGGGCTGCAACTCTGCAACTCTTCAGGACTCTAGGATACTGGCGCCGCCATCTTGCCTCAAAAGCATCACATACTGAGGAGAGAGGGCGGGTTATAGCTGTGCTTTGCTCAGACAGAGCAGAGCTGGGGTCAGGAAAAGGACAGCAATCCCAGAATGCAGAGCAGCACAGTGAGAAGAATCTTCCTGTCTGCAGGCAGCCGTCTTGGATGTTCAGAAAATGCTCAAAAAAATGAAATAGGCTCAGCAAATGCAGTAGATGCAGGTAGAATGACATTTAATCTGGGCAATCTGTATGTATAGCATGGGGGAAATATATTAGATAGGCTGTTATTCAAGGTGAAAGTCCAGTTTAATACAAAAAAGGTGTGGAAAACATGCAGAGGCATGCTCTAAATGAGCACTCATTATTAAACAACCACTATCAGAGGCATAACTAGGGGGTGCGACCACAATGGGGCACAGGAGGTCAGGGGGCCCCATCATTTTTACTTCACCTTGTTTATAAGATTTGTGCTCACTTGGTATCATCTAGAAAAAGGAAGCTCATTTGTCTCTGTAGTTTGTCTTTAAATGTCCAGTTGCATCCAATTAAGCTAAAAGACAGAAGAAAGTTTCCTGTAAGAACCTTGACAGGGCCCCATCACATTTAGTTACGCCACGGACTACTATAGTAAACAAAAAATACAATACACAATAGAACACATACAACAAACTGGGAGGGATGGGGAAAGTTTTTCAATAAAATTATATTGCATGTAAAAGCTTAATTTCTCCTGGTTACAATAGTACCACATTTGTTTTGTATGTACACACCTCAAACTTTCTAGGCATACCAGGCTTGTTAACGTGGGCACAGTTTTCTGGACGTAATCTCTCGATGAATCCTTTGGTTGCACAGGTTCCTTAAAAATAAAAAAATCAAAAAGCAGAATCAAAGCCACATTTTCCTAAAAGAACAAGAAAAAACAAGTTAAATCTGAAACAGAAAGGTCCCCAGAATAATACCCAACATGCATAGGTACTGTCAAGGAAAGAGTTGCCAAACACCCCAAAGTAAAACATGCATGTAAGGGTAATTTTACATAAAAATTTCAGCTCTGCGGACAAAGTGCGCATCTTTTGCCTTTTCAACCGAAACAACCCTTTACATTTGAAATACCCCCCACAACCATATTTCCTGGAAGTATCCATACCCAGCTTGTTGTAGTGGGCTCATCTTTCTGAAAGTAATCCCTCGAAGAATTATTTGGTTGCACAGGGTTTGTCTGAAACTGTATAAAAAAGCAGAATAAAAAAACACCTTTTCCTAAAATATTAATACGCAAACAAAAACAAGCTAAATCTGAATCTTGTCACCTTCTGTTGACAAGTCATTTTTTACCATTTTGCGCATTATGTTAATAAAAACTGATTTTTACAGGAATTTCTAGGAACCTGTGGGGGCTGGAAACTACGAGGAGTGGGATGTCATCCCACTCCTCCCACAAAAAGGTGGGGCTAGAGGCGGCGGCCAGCACTGTCAGAAACAGTGGGGGCTCTCTCCTGAAGCCTGAGGAGCATGGGGGGGATGGGAGGCCCCCAGGATGAAGAGAAGACCCAGCCAGAGGGATTGCGCACTGAGGTGAGTAAATGTCATATTAACACCGGCTGATGAAAGGAGGGGGTCACATATACTACTATTACTACTAGAATTAAAATGCAGGGGTGACAGATCCATGTCCTCTTCCTTTCATTAAAAGAAAGAAGCAAGCCTGGCTGGATATTTCTTTCTGGATATTTCTTGATGCCAGGTGTATAAGTGACCTTTCCTATCGCCATCCAGCATATTATATGGATTTTTATCATTGGGCCATTTTTCATGATAGTCCCCAATTAACCCTACTACCTTCTGTTGCCAGTCCATTTTTCACCATTTTGCGCTATGTATGTTTAGCTGTGATTTTTGCAGAAATTTCCAGGAAAATTACATATTGCTTTTTAAATTGTCAGAGTTGTCTTTTTAATTAAAAAATATTTTCTTTAAGAAAACCATGTTGTGTGTCAAAGCCCAATTTCTCCCGATTACAAGGGTACCACATATGTCTTGGTCGCCCCATGTTTCTGTCCAGGGGACCCCCCAAAGAGGTGGAGTCTCCTGGCCATTTTTAAATAAAATGCAACTAGTATTATTAGTAATAATAACCTCAAGCCCTGTGAACTGTTATAGGGGTCTTATGGACTACTTACAAGTTCACAAAGGGTTAAATGTAAAAAGCTGGCGGTGCCCCTTCACCGATCACTAGGTGTGTTGGTGCCAGAAGCTGCATTTATACTGGGAGGAGTGGGATGATGTAATTCTGCTCCTTCTATAAAAGGCGGGGCTTGTGGCAGTTGACAGCACAGTCACAAGGAGGTGGGGGCATGTTTCGGCCCTCTCCTGTCAGCAGAAGACCTGGGGCAGATCAGAGGCCCCTTGGGTGAAGAGGAGACCTACACCAATGGATCCCACATGGAAGTGAGCTTGGCTTCTTATGTGTTAACTAAACCAAATCAGTGATTGTCTTTCCAGAGTCCCATGTAAATTTGGTAGTGTAACCAATAGATTTTAAATATTCTACAAAATCTCAGATCTCAGGGAAGTGGCCACTATGATGGAGATTGTCTATAGTCAGAGGGTAAAGGGGTCATTACTAGACCCTTTAATACACACAATCATGATGTCCACCCTGAGAGCATATCATACACAGATATAGGATATTTATCCATGGAACCCTTCTGTAAAGGAAGCAGACCTATGCAAGAAGTTATTCCAGACTGGAGGACTGACTGGCCTCCTGGGTGGACATTGCTGGTGCATGAAACTGAAAAATAAATCAAAAGATGGCTTGCTATTCTTAGTATACAGTACGTCCTGCTCCAAATCTAATACTTACAATTGGGATATACTCCGCCAGATGGCGCTGGACTGCAGAGACATCGAAAACAGGCTCCTCCCGGCCCCTCAAATACCCAGGGACCTCCCACAAATCCCCAGAATTTCTCTGCAGTCTGGCTGCAAAGGACGAGAAATTGGCTCTCTACTCGCAGGTGAGCGGGGCCATTAGCCTGCGGCCCTGTAGGACTATTCCCACCCGTTCCACTAGCAATATGCCTCCCAGCCTTGGCTGCGCTGGTCGGGTGAAGGTAGGCAGCACCGCTGTTAGGTGCTTAGGAGCGCTGCTCCACCGCAATCCCCCACCAAAGGGTAGGCGGTTCAGGCATATGGTGAGCCTCTATGGGATGCCCCTCCTGCACTAATGCCCCTTGCCCCTGCCTATCAGTGGGCCCTGTTTAAGTGGCCGCTGTCCTCCCTCATTCTCCTTGTAGCCTTCGGGAGAAAAGAGGGGTTGTGTGTGTAAATGTGTATGCTATGCATTCTGTGTTTTACACTCTTTTTCCATTCTGTTTAGTCTTGTGTCAGCCGTGGCGCTGACTTGCCTTTACTGTCTTTTTAAAATTGCCGCCGCCGCGCGCTGACTTGGTTCCGCGCTTGGCGGCGGCATTACCTCAGGCGCTGGAGCGCCGTCATTGGCTGCTTGCTCTTTCCGGCGTCGCCCCCTCTGGGGGGGGCGGGGCCCATTTATGGCGTGCTCAGTGTCATCGCTGATACCGGCCCGCCCCTCGAGGTATACCGACGCCATCTTTAACCTGCTGGTTGGCCCATGAGCGGCGGACCCCTAACTACCGCGGTCCGTAAGTGCCCTCGCGGGCGGCTTTATATTCTAAGTATGTCACACACCCCGCTTCAAGATATTTATAACCTGTGGGTATACTGACCTGAAGAGGGCGATCTGCAGAGATGATTGGAGGAAAGTAAGCCCCTCCCGGTCCATAAATACCTGGGACCTCCCACTCACTCCCCAGTCTTCATCTCTGCAGGACGGCGAGCAAGCAGAAGATGATCTCTCCTCCTTGCAAGGGGGTTTTCCAAGGTAGCCAGGTCTACCCCCGGCCTATATTATTTTATTCCCACTCGGACTTATTATCCCTATTTAATATATTTAATATTCACATGCCTCCTCAGTTTTGACTGCGGTCCGGGTGATGGTATTTTAGCACACAAGTGCTTAGGAGCTAGGCTCCGCCGCGAGACCCTATTTAGAGGGTAGGCGGTTATGCCGGGTTGGTGACCCCGGTTTGGGATGCCCTGTCCTTAAAAATTTTACCTCAAAAATTTCCCTCATTTACCTCCTCCCTCATAGTTAGGCCGGGGGCCCTCCTTTCTTAGATTCTGAGGAACATATAGGAGTAATCCCTCATTAATTTGGTTACACTGCTATTTGTTGTATGTGTGTCTGTTTTAATGTAACTTTTACTTGCAACATTGTTCATAAGACAATAGCCGCCGCGGTGCTATGTTTTACCTCAGAAGGTGGAGGGGAGGGGCTCTCCCCTCACGCTCTTCTGTCAGGGGCGGGACCGGGCCTCTTGCAGCGGGCCGCTGCCGGTCTCTAGTCTCCGGCGGATTATAGGTCAGCGGAGGGGAGCTTTCTCCCCTCAAGCGCTGTGTCATTGGGGGCGGAGCCGGACTTGCGGCGCATCGCCGCGGCCCGCCCCCTATCTTGCCCGCGCACCGCTGAGGAGCTTTGGCTCCTATCTGCCTATCTCTAGGGGTCGGAGCCGGTAAAGCGCGCGATCCGTGCAGGCCACGCCCCTCTTCTCTGTCTCTCACTGCTGCGCTGAATAATAGTTACCTCACGCATCTGGGCTGCATGCTGCTGGGCCCTGGTCTGGTCCGGAGGTTCTGTGAGGGGCCCTGTGGGCCTTTTGTCATTTTTATTAGTATCCAAATATAGCTTTTGGTTTCTAATTATTTTTTATCTGTGTTTTAGGTGAATTCTTCAGGGAATAGTTATAAGGGGGTTTCTCCTGGTCCTAAGTCCCTGGGTACTTTCACTGGGTTCTTTCCCACAAAATTCCTCCCATTTAAAAAGGACACTATAAGGGCATCCCGGGTTGCTTCATAGCGTAATTCCCTCTGTCATAGCGACTCATTAAGTTCACCTTATGGAGGCATCCCAGGAATCCGGGCTCCCCTCGGGACAGTCTCGGAAGCGTTTGGGGTGTGGGGTATCCCTAACTGGGGATGATTTCTTTTTATGTATATCCTGTGCACAACACACTATTACGCGGCAGTCAGGACCCCAGGCCTCTGGGTCAGCACCGCCGGCTTCATTCTCTCCCCCTACCATTTTAACCCGTGCTCCATGCGATGTTACCATGGGGGGGCAGTCGCAATCTGATGTATGTGCCAGATTGGCCAGTATTGAAAAATGTATTTCCTCTACGGTAGTTAAGAAGGCGCCGGCTAAGAGAAAACATTTGTCCACGGTTTCTCATTATGAATATGATGATACGGATGGTCTGAATTGGTCAGATTATTCTCCTCCAGAGGAAGGGGAGGTGTTTGAGGATTCGGATAATTCCGAGGATCAACAAATTGTTGGCGCTGATTCTGATAGGGGGTCAGGAGGTTCCTTGGACACCCCTAACATTTTGACTCAGATGTTTGAGGTTTTGGCAATCTCGCCTCCGGCGGAGGCCCCCCAACAACAAGGGCAGTTTTATGAGGAATCCAGACCGCGCTTAGAATTTCCTAATCAAAAGCATTTTGATAATATTATTTCCAAGGAATGGGAGAGACCAGCTCGGCTCCCAGGCATTCCTCAGAGTTGGGATAGAAGGTATCCTTTCCCCGCGGACACGGTTAAGCGCTGGGCTTCCCCCCCCCGAAGTGGACGCCCCAATTTTGGGGTTATCCAACTCTGCCGTTTTGAATAACCCTGACTGTTCCTCCCTCAAGGATGGTGAGGATAAACGCATTGACCAGATGGCTTGTCATGGTTTTGCCAGTATTGGGGCAGCTATACGGCCAGTTTGTGCCTCATCACTGTTGGTGGTGGCTGCTAGAAAGGTGATCAGGGATTTACTGTCCTCGTCCGGCTTGGAACCGGACAGCAATGAATTTCTTGGACTGAAACGTTGTGAGTCTTTTCTTTCCTTCATTTTAACTGCTCTGGATGATTCATTGATGATGAACAGCAGGGCCTCTGCTCTTATGGTTACCATTAGGCGTTCAATTTGGTTGCGCCAGTGGGCGGCCGATTTTGGGTCTAAAAAGTCTCTGACGTCTCTTCCCTTTGTTGGTCTAAGGCTTTTTGGAGAAAAATTGGACTCAGTAGCTAAAGGTGGAAAATTACCTCAACGTAGGAAGCAACGTCGCCCCTTTCGAGGTGCGGCTTCCTTCACACCTTCCTTTCGGGGAGCTAGAGCGGGAAGAGGTTTTGCCCTCCCTTCTATAAGAGGAGACTCCTGGAACAGGGGCAGAGGTCGTGCCCGTTCAGGATACAGTTGGGGTTCAAAACCCAAGCCCGCGGCCAAGACCGCTCAACAATGAGGGGGCGCCCTCACCCGCGCGGGTGGGGGGACGGCTGCGACACTTCTCCCAAGTCTGGATTAGGGAGGTCTCGGACAGATGGATCAGGGAAGTGGTGTCTTCCGGTTACATGCTGGAGTTCGAGTCCCGCCCCCCCCGCGTTTCCTCACGTCTCGGGTGTCACCGGACGTACAGGCTGCATTGCAGCTCCGGGCGGCGGTATCGAGCCTTCTACAAATGGCGGTCATTTGTCCAGTACCCCCATTAGAAAGGGGTTGGGGTTTTTACTCAAATCTGTTCACGGTTCCCAAAAAGGATGGCTCCGTGCGGCCCATCCTGGACCTAAAGATTCTCAACAAATTCATCAAGCTGCGAAAATTTCGCATTGGAAACGTTGCGCTCCGCTATCCACTCTCTTCGTCAGGGGGACTTCATGACGTCCATAGATATCCAGGACACTTACCTCCATGTTCCCATTTTTCCCGCGCACCAGAGGTTCCTAAGGTTCGCTCTGGAGGATCGGCACTTTGTAGCTCTTCCCTTCGGTCTCACCACAGCTCCAAGGGTTTTCACCAAGGTACTTGCTGGGGTAATGGCTCTTCTCAGAGCTCAAGGAATTCGCATAGTGCCATATCTAGACGATCTCCTCATATTGGCATCGTCATTCAGCCAAGCGGAATTGGACACCAGGACGGTTCTATCCACTCTGGAGAGATTCGGCTGGGTGATCAACTACCCCAAGTCCTCCCTTCACCCGTCCAGGTTAATATCCTTTCTGGGGATGTCTCTGGATACAGATCAGACCAGAGTGTTCCTTCCTCAGTCCAAGGTTCTTCTGATTCAGGAGTTGGTTCGGTCGCTTATGTCCATTCCTCGACCGTCCATCCGGCTAGGGATGAGACTGGTGGGTCTGATGGTGGCCTCCTTCGAGGCAGTTCCCTTTGCTCAGTTTCACACAAGGACACTACAGCTCCATCTGTTGTCGGTCTGGAACAGGTCTCCTCAGTCGCTGGATCAATTCTTTCAGATGTCCCCCTGGGTTCGCCGCTCTCTTCATTGGTGGCTGAACTCAACCAACCTGCTGAAGGGCAGATCCTTTCGGACTCCCCAGTGGGAGATAGTCACCATGGATGCCAGCCTCTCAGGATGGGGGGGCTTCTGGAAGGATCTGCAATTTCAGGGTTTGTGGGGTCCCCTGGAAGCCCACGAGCCTATCAATGTTCTGGAATTGAGGGCCATCAGGATGGTTCTTTGTCACTTAACTCATCAACTGCGAGGTTTGCCGGTCCAGGTCCGGTCGGACAATCGGACGGCGGTGGCCTATATCAATCACCAGGGAGGCACCCGCAGCAGGAATGCCCTCAAGGAAGTGTCTCTGATTCTGGACTGGGCGGAGAGCCATGTCCCGTGTATCTCGGCAGTTTACATCCCGGGAGTGGAGAATGCGGAGGCGGACTCTCTGAGCAGGCTGTCAGCCCGCAAAGGGGAGTGGTCTCTCAATCCCAAGGTTTTTCACTCAATTTGTCGCAGGTGGGGGTCACCGGCGGTGGACCTCTTTGCCTCCCGTCACAATCACAAACTTCCGTCATTTGTGTCCCTGGCGAAGGATCCTCTGGCCCTTGCGACGGATGCCATGTCTCTGAACTGGAGGGATCTGGGGTTTCTGTACCTGTTCCCTCCGTTTCCCATGGTGGCCAGAGTAGTGCGCAAGCTTGCTCTGGAGAGAGCACCAGCAATCCTGGTGGCTCCAAGGTGGCCAAGACAGGTTTGGTTCGCAGACGTGGTAAGGTTGGCAGAAGATCAGTTCGTTCTGCCCCTGCTGCCAGATCTACTCACACAGGGTCATCTTCGTTACCCGAATTTACCAACGCTGGCTTTGACGGCATGGCTGCTGAAACCTCCATCTTGAAGGAGGAAGGTCTTTCGGATGCTGTGATTCTGACTCTTATTAGTGCTAGGAAAAGGTCCTCATCGTCTGTGTACTATAGGACTTGGAGGTCTTATATTGATTGGTGTGAAACCAGGGCCTTCCCTTGTAGGGAATTCTCTATTTCTAGAAACGTGGTCTGGACCTAGGGCTCCAACTCAGTACTTTGAAGGGGTAGGTGTCTGCCCTGGCGGTGTTTTTCCAAAAGCCTTTTGCTCTTCATCCTTTGGTTAAGACCTTTTTCCAGCGGGTTACACATGTGCGGCCTCCTAGGAAGCCTCTGATTCCAGTTTGGGATTTGAACTTGGTTCTTTCTGCACTTCAGGGTCCCCCCTTTGAGCCTTTGCATGATATTCCTTTGTCTTCCCTTACGCAGAAGGTAGCCTTTTTGGTAGCTATCACTTCCGTTAGACGTGTTTCTGAGTTGGCGGCTCTGTCTATTCAAGCCCCATATTTTGAAAGACATCAGGACAAAGTGGTTTTCCGTTTTAAGACGGACTTCCTTCCTAAGGTGGTTTCGTCCTTTCATTTGAATCAGGATATTGTTCTGCCCTCTCTGTGTCCCAATCCCAGCAATGACAAGGAGAGGGCCCTGCATTCTTTGGATGTGGTTCGGGTTGTGAAGTATTATTTGGTGGTAACGTCTGCCTTTCGCCTGCATTTTTCGCGGTGCCATTTGGGCCCAAGAAGGGTCTAGCACCCACAAAGTCTACCATCAGCAGGTGGATTCGTCAGGCCATTGTTGGGGCCTATTCTGTTAAGGGGAGAGACCCTCCCTTTCGTGTTACAGCTCATTCTACTCGTGCGGTTGGGGCTTCTTGGGCTTTTCAGCACCAGGCCTCTGTTGAGCAAGTTTGCAAGACCGCTACCTGGTCTTCTGTTCACACTTTTTCAAAGTTTTACAAGGTTGATGTTCGGGCCTCAGCGGATGCTGTTTTTGGCCGCAAAGTTCTGCAGGCTGCAGTAGTTTAAGTTGTGCTTTATACCTTGTTTTGGATCCCCACCCCTTATGGACACTGCTTTTGGATGTCCCACAGGTTATGAATATCTTGAAGCGGGGTGTGTGACATACTTAGAATAATACCATTTTGTGAATACTCACCTTGTAAAATGGGTATTATAAGTATGTCACACACCCCGCTTCAACCCGCCCCTTTTTTATTCTGGATCCTTCATTTTGTGAACTTTGCGTTGTTATGACTTATGTTTGGCTCTTCCTGGTCCCTTACCTTACTGCTTTCTTTATACTGGGGAGTGAGTGGGAGGTCCCAGGTATTTATGGACCGGGAGGGGCTTACTTTCCTCCAATCATCTCTGCAGATCGCCCTCTTCAGGTCAGTATACCCACAGGTTATGAATATCTTGAAGCGGGGTGTGTGACATACTTAATACTATAACTAGTATAATACCCATTTTACAAGGTGAGTATTCACAAAATTGTATTATCTTTCACTTTTGTATACTGTGTGCTTACAGGTCTTGTCTGCTTATGTCTTTCAGGCGGGGCGAACCCTTTTGGCTTCTCCCGGCCCTGTATTAGTATATAACTTGTAGGCCTTGGAAAAATTATACTCCCATTTCCCTAGCGGGTTATTGGGGCATCCGGGGTTGCTATATAGCGTCATTCCCTATAGGCATATAGCGCCGCTATAATCACCATATGGACGCATCCCAGGATAATGTGACCGGGGTCCCTTCGGGACAAGACCTGCTGTGTGTAGCGTGTGGGCAGCCTCATGCTGACGCTGACAAAGCGCGGGTCTGTGTACCCTGTGTTGAGCAGGTGCTTGCATTGAAATCTGACCTGCCAGTGGCTGCACTTCGTTTCACTTCGCCTACTCCCCCAAGCTTAAACCTCACTCCTACTGAGTTGCATACTAGTGAGGATTCTCAGCCTGATGTGTCTTCTAGACTGGCTACTGTTGAGCAGTTGATTGCTAAGTCCTTAGCGCATAAGGCTCCTGCTAAGAAGCGGCACTTGACACCTAATGTCACTGTTTTCCCTATGGGAACTTAGGAGTTTTGGAATCTTTGTGGCTATACCCCGTCTGATGAAGGGGAGCTCTTTTCTGATTCAGGCTTATCTGATGAGAGACCAAGGGGTCATGACGATTCTGGCTCTGACCCCGGGGCCCCGGATGACACTGACAGATTGAAAACAGAAATAATTATTGCACAGAGCTAATTAGTAAAAATGTCCACACAATATATCATCATGTGATAGATGCTCCACCACCTTGAAGATGAATCACCAATGCAAAGCTACCGCTCTTACCAGATCCCAGGAATAATGCACTTTATAATAGACCTTATATCTTCAATTATTCGGTCCTCTCTGATAATGGTAGTAAGCCTCGTTCAGATCCCAGGAATAGTGCGCCTTATAATAAACCTTATATCATCAATTATTCAATCCTCTCTGGTAATGGTAGTAGACCTCGCTCCAAAGATGCGGTCATAAAGAATTCATGTAATGAAAACATAAACACACTAGTGCAATACGTCCCAATATTGGTAAAAGACGCTGTTTAATAAATTGCACTCACATAAATACACAAACTTTAAGCATTCAATCCATAAAATGGCCAGTAGTTCTCACCGCCAGGACCACTCCACAGTTAAAACCATATTAAAAGATCCAGTTCCAAAACGATAACTCCAAGCGATCCAACGCGCTTCGTCGTTTACACGACTTCTGCCGGAATGCTTGGATAATAGCTAAAGCGGTCTTTTAAACCGGAGTATTGAGAACGTACAGTCACGTGGTTAGAACGTATGACGCTATACACAAGGGCCATGTTCCGTTGTCATGGTAACCGCACGCGTCACCGCCGCAGCCCAAATCAAACAGAACAACGAAGTACACTCACCCACCCAGGGTCTCATTCAGTCTCCTCGTCTTCCAACTAGCCAGCGCGTACGCACTGGCACATCTGCGGCTCTTACTATAACCTACCGGAGAGGTCTCCTTCGATCTCTCCGTCTTCCGGTTGGCCCGCGCCTGCGCACTGGCCGCCCACAGCTCAAATTATGGGAACCTCTCTACAGCGCCTGCGCACTGCCGCGTCTGCAGTGCTCACTATGGCAACCTCTCAGACGCGTCCACTAGCAGGCGCATGCGTGATTAGATATCCATCACACGCTGACAGTAGAAAGACCCCTCAGCGCGCGCAGCACAATAACTCAAAGTCGAGAAGGGTTGACAAAGCCTTGGCCCACTAATGAATAGAATTACACAAATCAGGAAGATTTATAGAATATAAAACTACTAATATAAAACCTGGAAAGCTTTGAACAACAAGAATAAAAAGGTGTCACAGTCCTGGCAGGTGAGAGCTACCTCACAAGCAATATAATCATTAAAACAAAACAAATAATATGCAGTGGAACAGTACAATACTGTTTAAAATTAAGAATTATCAATAAAACAATTGAGGTCGAGCTCGATATTCAAACCTCTAGGAACCATGGTATCCAACTGAAAAATCCATTTACTCTCACATTGAGACAGTATCCTTGTTAAATTAGAACCCCTCCAGTGCCGCTCGACTTTCTCAAGCCCCACAAAGGACATAAACTTAGGGTCAGAAGCATGTCTTATCTTAAAATGAGCAGATAAACTGTGACCATCATATCCTCTTTTAATATTATAGATGTGCTCACGGACTCTGATTCTAAGCTCACGAGTGGTCCTGCCTACATAGGCCAGGCCACATGTGCACCACAAAACATAAACCACACTTTTAGAACTACAAGTAATAAATTTCTTAATCCCATAGGATCTCCCCGTACGTGTATCCTCATAGTCCTTAATAATTCTTTCAGACCCCATAGTGGTTTTACATCCACAGCATCTCCCACATTTATAAAATCCAATGGGTGGAGTCTCAACTACAGTAATGGGTTTAGGAGGATCTACAAAACTACGTACAAGTTTATCCCTCAAAGTAGGTGCCCTTCTGAAAACACACACTGGTTTATCTGGCAATGCCGGGCCCAGCACCGGGTCCTCCTTCAAAATATGCCAGTGCTTCCCCAGTGCTTTCTTTACCTTGAGATGTTGGGCGTTAAACCCAGAAATAAAGGCATACTCCATATTTCCACAATTTCTTTTGGTCTCTTTTGATTTGTTCAGTAGGGCATCACAATCCATTGATCGGACCGATGCCAGTTGTGTTTCTATCATAGTAGTATCATACCCTTTATCAACAAACCTTTAAGAGAGAGCTGCCGCCTGCTCATCAAACACTTTCACCTCACTACAATTACGCCTTAGGCGCATGAACTGTCCCCTGGGAATAGCCCGCAACCAATTAGGGTGGTGGCAGCTATCCCAGGGGACATATCCATTTCTATCTGTGGCTTTGAAAAAGGTGGATGTCCGTAGATGTGACCCTACTATCCTAATGGTCAGATCTAGAAAGTTAACTTCATGCGGTCCAATCTCTGGAGTGAACTCCAGGTTAAAACCATTAGAATTCACTGATACAAAAAATTCTTCCAAGGCCAATCTAGGCCCCTCCCACACTATTAGCACGTCGTCGATATAGCGCCTCCATACTCTTAAATGAGGCCAAGATCCATTAAAAACATGCTGGGACTCCCATAATCCCACAAATAGATTGGCCATACTGGGTGCAAATTTAGCACCCATGGCGACACCCTTGGTCTGGAGGTAGAACTTCCCTCCAAACCAAAAGTAGTTATGGTTTAAAGCAAAAGTCAAACAATCTACTATAAATTCAACTTGTTTAATGGGGAGCCCAGATGAGCAATTAAGATAATGACGGACCGCTGAAATACCTAAATTGTGGGGAATAACGGTATACAGGGACGTAACGTCCGCTGTCGCCAGTATTGTGTTATCTAAAGTTTCTACCGTATTACACAATTCTAAAACCTGCCCCGAGTCTCTCAGGTAGGCTGGCAAGGCACTCACCAATGGTTGAAGAAAGGTGTCGACATATTCCCCTAATCTGCAAGTAAGGGAGTCAACCCCGCTTACAATGGGGCGTCCAGGAGG
Organism: Gastrophryne carolinensis; assembly: GCA_027917425.1. NCBI lineage: Eukaryota > Metazoa > Chordata > Amphibia > Anura > Microhylidae > Gastrophryne > Gastrophryne carolinensis. Next base: position 267,731,649 of record CM051234.1, read on the forward strand.
CTTATCCAAACGCTTATGGACCTTAGGGAGATAATATATTGTAGGGGTGCGGGGTGCTTGGATGTTCAAATAATTGAACTCTTTCAAATTGATGATGCCCTCATCTTGCCCACGTTTTAGAAGGGAAACTAATCCCACTCTAAATTCATTAATGGGGTCCTTCTCTAACAACTTATAAGTCTCGCCATCCCCCAGTAATCTTTGCATCTCCAAAACATAATCCACCTTGTTGAGCACCACTAGCCCACCCCCCTTATCGGCAGGCTTTATCACAATCTCATGCCTCTGTTCTAGATCCTTAATGTTGTTCAACATAGGCGTAGGACCCCTGCCACTTTTAGTCTTAATATTCCTAAGGTCCTTAGAGACCAGTTTCTTAAAGACCTCTACCTGTGCATTGGCAGGAACTAAGGGGTTGAATACTGACCTGTTTCTCAATGAAGTGTGTTGAACAAGGTCAGTTCCATCAATCTCATTGTTTACCTCTTCAACACTGGGAACAACATTCTGAGGCTCTTTACTTAAAAAGAACTTCTTAAGTGTTAATTTCCTAATAAATTTCTGGAAATCTATATGGGTAGCAAACCTGTCTAATTCTTTAGGTGGAGCAAACTTTAACCCCCGGTCCAGCACTTTCAACTCTTCCTTGGTAAGCTGAACCGAACTAAGATTAAATATACCTTGGCCTAGAATGGCCTCGGCCTTCTTATGTTTATTTCCTCCTCGTCTCCCTCTCTGTCCCTTTCTTTTCTTTTTTGTGCCTGTCGTGCTCGTCCACTTCCCAGTCCTCCCCTGTCTCTGAGTGGGGGTGTTCTTGGTCTCTGGGATCTCTGTGGGTCCTCCCGAAAAGGGGCGGGGGAAATGTTTCTTACTGAAGGGGCAGGTTCTCTCCCCCTTCGCATATAGAAATTGTCCCATTGCCTAGAAGTTACTCTTTCTCTGTCCCTCCAAGAAAGAGTGCGTTTCCGCCAACTAACTCCAGCAGGGCCAGTCCTCCTCTGACTTGTATTGTTTGTTCTACTAGAGTGATCCAAGGGACTCTTAAAGGAGTCTATAACACCCCTTCCCTCCCTAGGTGTCAAACCCATATCAAGTCTAGGCTGGGGAGGCCTCCTATCAAAAACTGGAATATTGTCTTTAATTGCATTATCAGTGGGTACCCCGTTCATAAACTGCCACTTAAATACTCTATCTGAAGTGTAATCCTTCATGTCACGTTGTAATTTCTTTATTTTGCGGTTCTTAATCACTCCTTCCTCTTTTACTAACTTAGTTTTAAGCTCAGAAGATTTAGTCAAAAATACGTCAGACTGGCTAAAAGGGTCTAATCGTAGTTTAAGTTCTTCTTTCACAGTTGTTAAGCCTCTAAGCTGGATTTTCTTTTTTTCTATCAATTTCTCCACCAGCAAGAGGCCACACTGGTTAAAGAATTCAAACCATTCTCGTTTAGCCTCAGGTGTCTCATCCCCATCATAAATATGAAGAGTCCACCTTAATTGCTGGGGGACCATTTTTTTACTCCCATATTGCTCAAGAGTTGCGATATCCCATTTTAATCGCAGCTCTTTATTAAGTACTTTATACAGGTTCTTAAATTCATAGTCTATATCAGGTTCGACCATGGGTTCCTGTCCATTACTAGTCAGATCCCCAAAGTCTACCCCTCTCTGAGAATTAAAACTAAAAATATCCATGACAGATAAATCAACAGTCAGCAGCAAGTATAAATGAAGGAAATGGCTTACAATAGAATAAAATGTATAAAATACTGCGCTAACAAAGGTGCATAGAGCTCAACGTGCAGTCAAAAGTCCCTCCTCTTTTGTAGCAACAGTATGAAAACAGAAATAATTATTGCACAGAGCTAATTAGTAAAAATGTCCACACAATATATCATCATGTGATAGATGCTCCACCACCTTGAAGATGAATCACCAATGCAAAGCTACCGCTCTTACCAGATCCCAGGAATAATGCACTTTATAATAGACCTTATATCTTCAATTATTCGGTCCTCTCTGATAATGGTAGTAAGCCTCGTTCAGATCCCAGGAATAGTGCGCCTTATAATAAACCTTATATCATCAATTATTCAATCCTCTCTGGCTCTGACACTGACAGATTATTGACCCAGATTTTTGAGGTTCTGTCCATCTCTCTCCCTGTCGCGGCTCCCAGGCAAAGAGGGGAGCTTTTCCATACAGCAAAATCACGTTTGGAATTTCCCGAGCAGGCACATTTCCATAACCTTGTGCTCAAGGAATGGGAGCGCCCCAGTAAACTTCCCGGGGTTCCAAAAAGTTGGTATAGGAAGTATCCCTTTCCTGCTGAGGTGGTTAAATGTTGGTCATCCCCCCCCCGAGGTGGATGCCCCGATCCTAGGGCTATCTAACACCTCTGTCATGCATTCCCCTGACTCCACTACCCTGCGGGATGCTGAGGACCAGAGCATTGACCAACTGTCATCCCACGCCTTTGCATGTGCGGGGACGGCGCTGCGCCCAGTCTGTGCCTCTGCCATTACTGCTGTGGCCACTGGCACCCTTATCAGAAATATGCTTGATAATGCCCCAGATGATTTGCCTTGTGAGGTGTTTAATGCACTCTCCATTTGTGATGTTTTTGTAAATTTTGTCCTCTCAGCATTAGATGACACCATCAGAATGTGTGCCAGAACTTCTGCCCTCGTGGTGGCTATACACCGTTCGGTTTGGCTGCGCCAGTGGGCTGCTGACAACGCTGCCAAGAAGGCCCTCACTGGGTTTCCCTTTAAAGGACTGCGCCTGTTTGGGGACCGCCTGGACCTTTTTGCTAAGGGAGGCAGGTTACCCCAGCGCAGGCAGCAATCTCGGCCCTTTCGGGGTCAGGGTTCCTTCTCCTCCCCTTACCGTGGTGCCAGACAGGGAAGGGGGGTTTCCTTTCCTTGGGCCCAGGGAGATTTCTGGGGTAGGGGCAGAGGACGTGGACGTCCTGGCTCCTCCTAGGGTCCCAAAGCAAAATCCTCTCCCAAGCCCCTCAGGCATGATGGGGCGCCCTCACCCATCCGGGTGGGGGGGCGGCTGCAGCACTTCGCTCATGTCTGGAGGCTTCATGTCTCAGACCGGTGGATTCAGGAGGTAGTGTCCTCCGGTTACAAGTTGGAGTTTGCTGCCTGTCCCCCTCCAAGATTCATCAGATCCCGGATTCCTCAGGACCCTGTGTCAGCTCAGGAGCTAGTGCAAGCAGTGCAAGGCCTCCTGGAGCTGGGGGTCATCTGCCAGGTCCCCTTAAAAGAAAAAGGCAAGGGCTTTTATTCCAACCTATTCACAGTACCTAAAAAAAGATGGTTCAGTCAGGCCCATCCTGGACTTGTAGATCCTCAACAAGTTTGTCAGGGGCAGGCGCTTTCGCATGGAAACTCTGCGCTCTGCCATCAGTTCCCTGCGCCAAGGGGATTTCATGACTTTTGTGGACGTCAAAGATGCTTATCTTCATATTCCTGTGTTCCCAGGTCATCAAAGGTTCTTCAGGTTCGCTCTGATGGATCAACACTACCAGTTTTTGGCCTTGCTCTTTGGCCTCACTTCAGCTCCCAGGGTGTTCACCAAGGTGCTGGCTGGCGTGATGTCTCTGCTCAGATGTCAGGGCGTCCGCGTGCTTCCCTATCTGGACGACATTCTCATCACTTCCCAGTCTCTACATCAGGCAGAGTTGGATACTCAGCTGGTGGTGTCCACTCTGGAGTCATTTGATGGGTGATCAACCACCCCAAGTCCTCACTGTCCCCTTCCTTGGTAACTCTATTCCTAGCAATGAATCTGGATACAGTTCAGGCAAGGATCTTCCTTCCTCAACAGAAGGTGGACAGTCTGATTGCACAAGCTCAGTTCCTGCTAGCTTGTCCCCATCCCTCCATCAGGCAGGGGATGCAGCTGGTGGGCCTGATGGTGGCATGCTTCGAAGCAGTCCCTTATGCTCAGTTCCACTTTGCAACTTCACCTATTGTCAGTATGGGACAAGGACCCAGCGTCCCTGGACAGGGTCTGTGTGCTCTCCCCCCTGGTCAGGAGGTCCCTCTCGTGGTGGCTGGACTCAAGGACCCTGTTGGGGGGCAGATCCTTTCTTGCCCCTTCCTGGGAGACGGTCACCACGGATGCCAGTCTGTCAGGTTGGGGGGGTTTCTGGAAGTCCCTGCGGTTCCAGGGGAGGTGGGGCCCTCAGGAGGCCCACACACCTATCAATGTCTTGGAACTGCGGGCGATCAGGCTAGTTCTGGCTCACTTGACTACTCACCTTCGGGGCCTGCCTGTTCAGGTGCGCTCGGACAACCAGACGGCAGTTGCCTACATCAATCATCAGGGAGGGATCCGGAGCAAGGGTGCCCTCCAGGAAGCATCTCTGATCCTGACTTGGGCGGAGGCCAATGTCCCCTGCATATCAGCTGTGTGCATCCCGGGGATGGAAAATCTCCTGGCGGACTCTCTGAGCAGGGGGAGAATGGTCCCTATGCAGCAGGGTGTTTCAATCTCTGTGTCACCGTTGGGGACAACCAGATGTGGATCGGTTTGCGTCCCGCCACAATCACAAGCTCCCAGCTTTTGTTTCTCTGACCCAGGATCCTCTGGCCCTGACCTCGGATGCGCTAGCAATGTCTTGGCAGGACTTTCAGTTCCTGTATGTCTTCCCTCCAATCCCCCTGCTGGCAGGGTTCTGTGCAAGATTGCTCTGGAAGGGGTGCCAGCAATTCTGGTGGCCCCCATGTGGCCAAGAAGAGTGTGGTTCGCAGACGTGGTGCAGCTGGCAGTAGATCAGTACGCTCTGCCCTTGGTACCAGATCTGCTCACTCAGGGCTCACTACGCCATCCCAATTTACAAACTCTGGCTTTGATGGCTTGGCTGCTGAAACCTCCATCTTGATGGAGCAGGGGCTGTCTTCCTCGGTTGTGGATACTTTGATTAAAGCTAGGAAGAAGTCTTCCTCTTCCATTTATCACATGGTGTGGCGTGCCTACATTGACTGGTGTGAGTCTAAGTCTCTTCCCTGTCGTGTGTTCTCTATTCCCAGGATTCTGGAGTTCCTGCAGCATGGGTTGGAGATGGGACTCCAGCTCAGTACTCTGAAGGGTCAGGTTTCTGCCCTGGCTATTTCCTTCCAGAAGTCCTTTGCTCAGCACCCTCTGATCAGGACTTTTTCCAGGGGGTCATTAATGTGCGCCCCCCACGTAAGCCTATGGTGCCTGTTTGGGATCTGAACTTGGTTCTTTCAGCCTTGCAGGGTGCTCCCTTTGGACCTGTGCAGGATGCTGCCTTGGCTATTCTTACGCTCAAGGTTGTATTTCTGGTGGCTATCACTTCTGTCAGGCATGTGTCTGAATTGGCGGCGCTGTCTATTCAGCCCCCCTACTATGAGAGACACCAGGACAAGGTGGTGTTTCGTTTCAAACCTTACTTTCTGCCTAAGGTAGTGTCTGTGTCAGGGTTGGAGTTCCTTCTTAAGCTTCAGAGTGTGCCGCTGGTTAATACTGCTTCTGGCTGCTCTTTCTCTGGAACTTCCCCTGCAATATGCTGATCCACCAGGAGATGGCTCTGTCCTGCAGAGGTGCTGGCAATCAGCCAGCACCTGTGACTCCTCAGCCTATATAAGCTGATCAGCCCATTCAGGCAGCGGATTAGCATTGTGTTTTGTCATCTTGATCCCAGAACGCTGTACCTAGATCCCAGGTACTCTGAAATCTGAACCCTGCACCCAGGACTCCTGCCTCAGCTCTTGTGTTTGCTCGCCCTATCTCAGCCATGTTTCCGCCTTGAAATTTGGATTTTCCTTTGATCCCTATGCATACTTGTTTCCGGACTCCATCTTGTGTATGTACAGCCAGAGCGTGTTGGTTTCACCTGTATGTGTATAGTTCAGCCAGAGTGTGTTAATCTCACCTGTATATATGTATAGTTCCCTTACACATATATGTTCCCCTTTGTAATCTGTACAGCAGTTTGATTGTAGTGTTTTTTATGTGTAGTTGCCACTGTTTTTTCCCTATTAAACACGGTTTGCCCCATATCCATTTCTGCCTCTCAGTCTCAATTTTTGGTCACTTTTTACAATTGGGATTTCTCAGCTGGGAAATCCCTGACAGTCTGCCTTTCATTTGAATCAGGATATTGTTCTTCCTTCTTTGTGCCCTAATCCTAGCAATGCTAAGGAGAGGGTTTTGCACTCTTTGGATGTGGTTAGGTGTCTGAAGTACTATCTGGTGGCTACTGCACCTTTCAGGAAAACTGATGCTCTTTTTGTGGTCCCTTCTGGTCCTAGGAAGGGTTTGGCTCCTGCCAAGTCTACTATCAGCAAGTGGATTCGTCAGGCTGTGATTCAGGCCTACTCTGCTAAGGTGAAGAATCCTCCCTTCCGCCTTACTGCTCATTCCACTCATGCTATTGGTGCCTCTTGGGCTTTTCAGCACCAGGCTTCTGTTGAACAAGTTTGCAAGGCCGCTACTTGGTCTTCTGTTCATACCTTTTCAAAGTTTTACAAGGCTGATGTTAGGGCCTCAGTTGATGCTGCTTTTGGCCGAAAGGTTCTGCAGGCAGCAGTGGTTTAAACTGGAGCAGGACATACTGTATACTTAGAATAATATAATTCTGTAATTACTCACCTGTAGAGTTGGTATTATGAGTATACAGTACGTCCTGCTCCAACCCACCCTTGGTTTGCATTATCTTGGATCCCCTGTATGGTGATTGTTATCATTGTTATAGTTGATAGTTTGGATTGTTTGATTCTCCCGGCTTCTCATTAACTGCTTTTCAATGCTGGGGATTTGTGGCAGGTCCCTGGGTATTTGAGGGGCCGGGAGGAGCCAATTTTCGATGTCTCTGCAGTCCAGCGCCATCTGGCGGAGTATATCCCAATTGTAAGTATTAGATTTGGAGCAGGACGTACTGTATACTCATAATATCAATTCTACAGGTGAGTAATCACAGAATTGTATTTTTTCATTGCATGTATTTTGAAAGGAATTGGTCTGCTGGTCTTCAGCATTGCATCTCCTCTGAGGAAGTGGGTAATTAGATCTGCCCGCTATCTGGTGTGAAGAAAGGGATATTCAGAGAATTCCAAATCAGAATATTGGGGATGAGAGGACCAAGTGGTTTTTATTGAGTGTTGGTTCTTGTTCCTTTATTTACACTTTTTGAGGCCCCTTGAAATAGAACAAGACTCTCAACAGAGCAAGCAAAGCAAATCTTTGCACAAATATCTGACTAATTACTAATCAAACCAAACAGGTGCATACAGGTGGAGAAAACAATCTGGGGGCCTCTTTTGTGCTTTTGATGTGTCAATGTGATTCTCAACACACTTGTGTGTTTGGTAGAAGAATAATATTACAATACATTGTAATAATTCTAACTCCACCTGGCTAAAGGTGAACTAAATTGTCATCAATTGGTAACCCCTATGCATTCTTGGATGCCCGGAGCGACGGGTCTGGCACCCAGGGGGCACCGCCGCCTTTTATTGCTGTGTCCCCGGGGTGCCGGATCTGCCAGCCCAGGCTTCCAAGAATCCATAAAGGTTACTAATTGATGACAATTTAGTTTGACAGCACCATTAACTCCATTAGTGACATTAGACGGGAACCCCGGCCTAAGGTGGCAGCCTCCGATTGGTCCCAGGATGCCATATGTTTTACTGTGATTGCATATGGTTGTTGTTCTTTTGTCCTGAGAAAGGGGTAGTTCATGGCCCCAAAAATACCGTTTTGTGAGTACTCTATACCCTGTAAAATGGGTATTATGAGTGTGCCATACACTCCACTTCGATCTTCATGACATGTGGGTAATCTCCAGTAGAGGGCGAACTTGTGCAGAGATGAATATGCAAAAAAAGAAAGCCCCTCCCGGTCCATATATACCTGGGGACCTCCCACCAATTTCCCAGTGTAAAAAAGCAGTAAGGGGACCAGGAAGAACCAATTATAACCTTAACAATCAAAACCAATGGTTCACCATATAGTAAAAGCTCCAGAATACCTGAAAAAAAGGGGTGGGGCGAAGTGGAGTGTATGGCACACTCATAATACCCGTTTTACAGGTGAGTACTCACAAAACGGTATTATTCTAAGTGTGCCATACACTCCACTTCGATCTTCATGACATGTGGGACATCCAATAGCAGTGTCCGTCATGGGTGGGAACCAGAAACAGTAAAGAATGTACCAACTCAAACCACTGCAGCTTGCAGAACCTTGCGGCCAAAAACAGCATCCGCTGAAGCCCGCACATCAACCTTGCAAAACTTGGAAAAAGTATGAACGGAAGACCAAGTAGCAGCCTTACAAACTTGTTCAACAAAAGCCTGGTGCTGAAAAGCCCAGGATGCACCAACAGCACGAGTAGAGTGAGCAGTGACTCTAAAAGGGGGAGTCCTCCCCTTAGCAGAATAGGCCCCAACAATGGCCTGACGAATCCATTTGCTAATCGTAGACTTAGCAGGCGCAAAACCTTTCCTGGGCCCGCAGGGCACCACGAAAAAAGCGTCCGTCTTGCGGAAGGAAGAAGTAGTCACCAAATAGTACTTCACACAGCGAACAACATCCAAATTGTGCAGAACCCTTTCCTTGTCATTGTTAGGCTTAGGGCACAAGGAAGGGAGAACAATATCCTGATTGAGGTGGAAAGCAGACACCACCTTAGGAAGGAAATCTGTCTTAAAACGAAAAACCACCTAATCCTGGTGTCTCTCAAAGTAAGGGGCCTGAATCGACAGAGCCGCCAACTCAGAGACACGCCGAACAGAGGTAATAGCCACCAAGAAAGCAACCTTCTGAGTGAGAACCGAAAGAACAATATCCTGTAGCGGCTCAAAAGGAGGACCCTGGCGAGCCGAAAGAACCGAATTCAAATCCCAAACAGGAACCACAGCCTTCCGAGGGGGCCGCACATGCGCGACCCCTTGGAAAAAGGTCTTAACCAGCGAGTGTAAGGCAAAAGACCTCTGGAAGAAAACCGACAGAGCAGAAACCTGTCCTTTCAAAGTACTAAGCTGGAACCCAAGATCCAGATTATGCTGAAGAAACTCCAAAATCCTAGGAATCGAAAACACCCTACAAGGCAAGGCCCTAGCCTCACACCAATCAATATAGGACCTCCAAGTCCTATAGTAAATGCCAGAAGAGGACTGCTTCCTAGCTCTAATCAAGGTCTGAACAACGGCCGCAGACAAACCTTCCTCCTTCAGAATGAAGGTTTCAGCAGCCAAGCCGTCAAAGCCAGCATTTGTAAATTGGGGTAAAGTAGTAGACCCTGAGATAACAGATCCGGCAACATGGGAAGCCGGTACTGATCTACGGCCAGCCTTACAACGTCTGCGTACCAAACCCTTCTTGGCCACCTTGGAGCCACAAGAATTGCTGGCGCCCCTTCTAGAACCAGTTTGCGAACTTCCTTGCCCAGCAAGGAGACGGGCGCAAACAGGTAAAGAAAACCCAGATCCTTCCAAGCAAGGGACAAGGCATCCACTGCCAGAGATAGAGGATCCTGAGAAAGAGACACAAAGGCCAGAAGTTTGTGATTGTGCCTCGAGGCAAAGAGATCCACCTCCGGAGTCCCCCACTTGCGGCAAAGATCCAGAAAAACCTCGGGGTTGAGAGACCACTCTCCTTGGCCCGGAATGTAGACTGCCAAAATGCAAGGAACATTGCTCTCCGCCCAGTGCAGGATCAGAGAGACTTCCCTGAGGGCACTCCTGCTGCGAGTCCCTCCTTGGTGATTGATGTAAGCTACTGCCGTTCGGTTGTCTGAACGGACCTGAACCGGTAGACCTAGTAAATGTGAGGTCAGCCGTGCCAGAACCAGTCGGATGGCTCTGAGGTCCAAAACATTGATGGGGGTGTGAGCCTCCTGAGGACCCTACACCCCGCTGAACTGATGACTTTTCCAATAACCTCCCCAGCCCGACAGGCTGGCATCCATGGTAACCGTCTCCCAACAAGGGACCAGAAAGGATCTGCCCTTCAACAGGTTGCTCGACTCCAGCCACCACCAAAGGGACTGCCGAACCCTGGGAGACATCCTGAAAGGTTGATCCAATGACTGCGGACACCTGTCCCAATGCGTCAATAGGTTAAGTTGAAGAGATCTCACGTGAAACTGTGCAAACGGTACCGCCTCGAAGGAGGACAACATCAAGCCCACCAGTTTCATCCCCTGTCGGATAGAGGGACAAGGACTGGCCCAAAGAAGGCTGATCAGATCCTGAATCCCCCGCACCTTGGTCTGGGGCAAAAATACTCTGGCCTGAATGGTATCCAGATTCATGCCCAGAAATGAAATCACTCATGACGGAGAGAGAGAAGACTTGGGGCGGTTGATTACCCACCCGAACCTCTCCAGAGTCGACACCTGGTGGGTGTCCAGCTCCACCTGACGGAGGGAAGAAGCTGAGAGCAACAGGTCGTCCAGATAAGGCACAATGCGAATGCCCTGAGCTCTGAGCAGAGCCATTATTCCCGCCAAGACCTTGGTGAAGAACCTCGGCATCAAGGTCAGTCCGAAGGGAAGGGCTACAAACTGAAAATGTTGATCCTACACCGCAAACCGGAGGAATCTCTGATGCAATGGAAAAATCGGAACATGCAGATACGCATCCTTGATGTCTATGGATGTCATAAAATCCCCTTGGCGAAGGGAATTGATAGCCGAGCCGAGTCTCCATGCAGAACTTTTTGGCTCTGATAAACCTGTTGAGAACCTTGAGATCTCGAATGGGTCTCACCGAACCCTCCTTTTTGGGAACCGTGAAAAGGTTGGAGTAGTAACCCCTGCCTCTCTCCAACTGAGGCCCCGGGCAAATAACTCCCATGTCCAGAAGGTTTTTTACTGCTAACAGGAGCCCCTGTGCAGCCTGAGGGTCCGAGGGCACCCGAGACCTTAAGAATCTTGGAGGCGGCCAGTACTCGAACTCCAGTTTGTACCCGGAGGAGACCACATCCAAAATCCAATTGTCTGTGACCTCCCGGGCCCAGACCTGGAAGAAGAGCCGCAGCCGTCCCCCCACCCGTGCGGGTGAGGGCTCCCCTTCATTGCTGAGCCGGTTTAACGGCGGGCTTGGACTTGGAACCCCAGGCAGCCGCGGGACGTGCCCGACCTCTGCCTCTGTTCCAGGACGAGCCCCTGACACCCGAGAAGGCCAAACCTCTAGCCGCTCTGGCCCCTCGACAGGAAGGAGTGAACGAGCCAGCCCCCGAAAGGGACGGCGCTGTTTCTTCCGCTGAGGTAACTTACCTCCCTTAGCAACAGCATCCAATTTATCTCCAAACAGCCGTGCACCCAGGAAGGGAAGAGCTGTAAGCAACTTCTTGGCCCCAAAATCTGCTGTCCACTGCCGGAGCCAGACCAATCTGCGCATGGCCACCAATAGGGCTGAAGTCCTGCTACACATGACAATAGAATCTTCCATAGCAGCCAAGACAAAACCCATGAACAATTCACATCTCTTAAGGGTAGCGAACTCATCGCTAGCCGAATCAAACTGAGCGTCATTCAGCCAGTCACTGATAAGAGACCTGGTAGCAAGCGACACTAGGGCAGATGCACAAACAGGCCACAGGGCCGAGCCCACACTGGCAAATGCGTGACACGCCATCTGATCAAGGCGCTTGTCCTTCGCCATCCTTAAGGGAAGTGGCGTCAGGGGTGTTCAGCACAGAAGAGTTAGTCAAACCCAACACTGGCGCATCGAACTCGGGAGGAGAAGACCATCGCTTAACCGCCTCCACCGGGAAAGGATACTTCTAATCCCATCCCTGAGGAGCACCAGGAAGCCGACTGGGCCTTTCCCATTCTTTCAGGATCAGCGCATCAAAATGACCCTGGGTAGGGAATTCCAGACGGGGCTTGCGGGCCCCAAAAAATTCCCCCTTCTTGAGAGGAGGCGCCTCAGGCAGGTCAATATCCAACACCTCCAATAGATGTGACAAAACAGTGGCCGTATCAACGGCATCCCCCAGCGCCTGCCCGACATCAGCATCACCAGACTGTACATAGTCAGTCTCCGTTTCCTCATGCAATTCCCCCTCCTGTAAAGGGGAATAATCCGACAAATCAATGGAATCATTGTCAACATCCCACAAGGGCTGGGCCGACGACAAATGTCTCTTTTTAGCCTGGGCCTTCTTGCCCACCGTGCTAACAATAAATTTCTCGATGCTGACAACCTAGCACAAACACCAGAGTGCGACTCCCCGCTGGCACCAATGACACTTGGGGTACAGATAAGGCGGGGAGGGGAAGGCGATGAAGCGGGAGGAGCCGACCCAGAAGGCTGGGTACCGGACTGCTGCATTATGGCCTTTTGTGCACATGGTATACAAATTAGCACATTCTCCCCCGTAAGGGATACCCCACACCCGGATTGTCCCAGAGGGAGCCCGAGCCCAGTATCCTGCGGAGCCTCCATAAGGTGATTTTTGTGGTCAGTCAAGACCGCAGGGAATTATGCGTAAGCAACCCGGGATGCCCCTTAAAAGTCCCGGTGGGAGGATTTAAGGTGATCAATTTAACTCTAGGGACCCCAGGACCAGGAGGAACCCCTTAATATGCACTATTATGAAGCAATCTGCAACACACAATAAGGCATATCAGTTACTATACAGCGTAACAACAACATTCAAAATACATATATATATATATATATATATATATATATATATATATACCAAAATGACAAAAAAAGCATATGCCTGTACCATAGGGGGCCCCCCCACCAGAGAGGGACCCCCAAATAACTAATGAAGTGGCCACCAGGCCCTTACCGTCCCCCAGAAACGACAGCAGCAGCAATGCAGCAAGATGGCCCCCGTCTCTGAGGTGATCAGGAAGAAGCAGGAAGAGAAGGGGGGCGGGCCAGCGCCGAAAACCAGCTTTTCCAGGCCCCACCCCCCTCCCAGCAGCGCGGATCTGGCCAGGGAGGCCCTTCAGAAAACGCACCGAACGAGGGGGCGGGGCTACTGCCTGAGGGAGAGAAGCTCCCCAGGCTGACAGGAGAAACCACAGCAGGCTAGGCCAAGCAACAGCACCAATTCATCAAGGAATAACTTCCAGGTGATCCACACCAACTCACACACACACACACACACACACACACAACTTACAGTGGTAACACCAACACACATACACATATATACATATATATAAAGTAAAAGGGAGAGGCCGAGGATGACGGCCCGCCAGCCCCCCCCCCCCCCTAGAGGGAAGTAAGGGACCCGGAAGGGGGGGGAACCCGGCCCGAATAGGGCCACAGGTATGTAGGGACGGGGCATCCCACACCAGGATCACCAAAACCTGGGTAACCGCCTACCCCATAATGAGGTCTCATGGTGGAGCAATGCTCCTTCCGCACCCATAGGGTGCTCCTACCCTCACCAGGACCCTGCAGCCTAAGCTGGGAGGCTCATCTCATGACATCTCATGAAGATCGAAGTGGAGTGTATGGCACACTTAGAATAGTTCGACTTTGGATTGTATTGCCTTTTATGTTTGTCAGATGTGGGTTTCACTAATATAGACTTTGGATTCAACTACTGGAGTGCTGGTCTTTGCTTGTTCGATTAAATTTAGCATATGATTAGTTATGCAGATTATTGTCATGTAACTGCATTATTACTGTTTTGAATCTGAATTTTATTTTTTATTATTTTGTTAGATTTTAGTTAATCCACCTTTGGATTAATAAATTCAACTCTGAATCCTTCTAGGCATGCTCTTGATCAGATTCAAACATGTCTCGATTGCAATCTGTTGACCAAGTCTCATCTACATGTTCCAAATATTTGATTGGGTTGAGGTCTGGGGACTGTGGGGGACAATCCAGCACCTCTATTTCATTGTTATTGAACCATTTCGTCACTGTCCTGCTGGAATGCTATATTATTCTTCTGTATTGTCAACAAGATAACTTAATTAAATTATGAACACTTAATTGAATAATAAGCTACTAATTGGATAATGAGGTGAATTAAAGTATACTTTTGAACTAAGTGCAGTCAAAGGCTAAATACTCCAATGCAATGAGTACAACTCAATATTTCATTACTCTGTCATGACCTATGATACAATTCTAGTATAATCAGAAATTGAGTACTTAAAGTTATACTAAAGGCAAGCCGGATTGTTGTCCCATTGTCTCGGACTACACGTTGCACTGTCCTAAACTTCAATCCATTTCAAAAAGACCCTATATTTCTATTTGTATTGTATTTGTATAAGTTATCTTTAAAATAATAAGAGCATTGGAGATGCAGAGAAAAAATGAAGAGAAACAGTGGGTGTGGCAACAGCAATTTTATGTAAGCACAGTGCCAGAGGAGAGAGGAGGGTGAAGTTTATTTGATGGACCAGGTCAGCAGGGTGGGGACTGAAAGCTGAATGAGGAAGTGATTTTCCACACTAAGGAGACACAAAGGAGGAAGCAGAGTGCTGGAGCCACTTAATGAAAGGTAAGCTATTGATATTTGTTTTTTAACTTTTGACTTGCCATACACTTAAATCTTTCACAGCAAAAACATCACTACCAAGCTGATAAGCATCACCTGTTTATGGAACATCACTTTGGAGACACAGCGGTGACAGATTGGGAGAGAGCCAAGATGGCGTCCCATTTTGCGTATCAGGAACCTATCTTTCTTCGCCCCGGAATCAGTATTAAAACTTTTCTTTGTTAGTGGAAGGAATCCAAACTCCCATCAGCAAAAAAGTTCCAGAACTTGCTGGAATCAAATAGAAAGGTATTACGCTCCAATGGCTCAATGCTCTGTGATATTTCTGCTTCAAGAAATAACAATGTACAAAATAACAAGAACTATAAAAAACGCATTTTTAGAGCAAATCCTCACAAACAACGTCAACTACCAGACAGCTGAACAATTTCATTCAGTAGCCATGTTCAGCCATTTTAGAATTGATTCACAGCCTTTCTTAAATGTGCTTACACATGAAAAAGTGCGCGTATGCGTATCTTTTTCATATTATCTGATCTATTTTCGTGCTTCTGGTGTGTCTTTTTGGACGTATTAGTGTCTGCGTAAGTGTACTTAAGCCTTTTTGCTATAGCGTCTATAGCGTTCGCCTTGTGTTGTTTTTTGCATTTGCGCATGATTCACAACCATGATTAGGCTTGATTTTGCCTTCTGTATGTGCCAATAAAATGTTCTGTTTTATGCTCCACTTACAGGCAGGCTCATATACCTTGCGGGAGTGCAGTGGCGCGGTGCACAAAATCATTCGGTGATGGACTCCTCTGATGAAGTGCTGTCAAAATACGAGCGTCTGCAGCATCACGGCATGCTGTGCATGTGTCTGGCAGAGTTTCCATTGCATGTGCGGATGTCGATTGCATGCATGATGTTGAGCTAATCAAGCAGACCCGATCTAACCGTTTTCCTCTTGAGAAACTTGTGAGGTGTGGCTATGGTTGCCCCCATCACAAGAAAGGGGCGTGCAATTGGAGGTATGACCAAATTGGTTGTCTGCCTTCAATTTTTGCTCATTCCAGAGGCTGGGTGCCCTATCTGTGGGCATGTCTAAGCCTACGCTCAGCCGCACTCTCAATACAATTCTTGATGGTATGGCAGCCTTGGTGGACAAGTAAATCTGTTTCCCTGACACCATGGTAGCCTGGAATGCTGTTAAGTTGGGCTTTAACGAGCTGGCTGATATGCCCAATGTCATGGGTGCGATCGACTGTACGCACGTGATGCTGGTGCCTCTGGTTGATGATGAGTATCTTTTTAGGTATGTCTTTGGTTTCCCTTTTTTTATCCATAATGCCATACTATGTAGTCACATCTTTTTTTAATCTTCCCCATATTTAGTGTGTGTTGTCCCTTGTCCTTGTAGCTGCTTCAATCTAAAGTAAGCCAATATTACTGTTCATTTTCCTTTTGCTCACACAAGTAATGGCCTCCCACCTAACACTATCCGCCAAGTCCCATTTTCTTACTCGCCCAAAGAAGGCAGTCTTACTGGTGGTTGTCCCTTTCTGCTTAGCATCTGTGTTGTCAGTGTAGGTGTGCTTTAATTCTATTGACCTTCGTGTTTTTTTCTTTTTGTGCAGGAACTGTAAAATGGGACATTCCATCAATGTTCAATGTGTTGCCGGTCCTGATCTATGGTTCCTAAGCATCCTGGCTTGATTCTCAGGCTCCGCCCATGATGCTTTTATTCTGCAAAATTCGAGCCTGTCTGAGTCTGGTGAGCTGTTTGGTGGGTGGCTACTTGGTAAGTGTTGTCATTATTACTCCTTTATTTATGTATTTTGTTAAATTGTGTATCTGTGGATACATCCCCTGTCTCTCCCCTTCCATTTGTAAATATTTGATTTTTGTTCTTGTTTTTTTAGGTGATAATGTGTTAATGGTGTATGTGGCTATTTTTTTTTTGTAGGAGATTCTGACTACCCACTGCTACCCTGGCGCCCTCAAACCCAGGCACATGTGTCCTATAACTGGGCTCATGTCAAGACCAGGGCAGTGGTCGAGTTGGATGTGTAGAGGTTAGCAGTTAGGAGAAGAAAATACAATGGATGGCACTTCAGAAAGTGGTACAGGTTAGCAGTTAGGAGAAAAAAAAATACAATGGATGCCACATCCCAAACAAAAAAACAAGCAAGGAGAAGGAGCAACGCTGGAGAGGAGGGGTAGAGGTAGACTTGGCACAGCAAGAAGCTAGGTACTAGAATGCCAGGGCCAGGGGCAGAAGGCTGAAAAACACAAAACAATGAGAGGCTCACATATGCATACAAGCCAACGTATGCGTACAGAAAACAGAATGAACTCACTAAAATGAAGGAGAAAATAGCTCTTTGCCAAAGGAAACTTGTAGGAGTTTGTTGGACAGCGAAGCTTTTCGCAGCAAGGTACGTGGAAAAATGCAAAAAAAAGCTGAAGGACGAGACGTGCTCCACGTAGCCACAAAAGCTGCACGCAAAATGCTCTACAGGCTAATGCAACAATGAAGAAGTAACAAAGCAGCCCAGCAATGGAGACTCTGAATCATACAAACGCATGTACAAGCAATGAACAATACGTGTAACAAATGAATCGCCCTTCATGTGTACCTAATTATATTATTTATGCTAATTGCGTTTCATGGTGGCCATGTTATATTTATAAAGTTTACCAAATTATTTACCAAAACCCAGTCCTGACGGTTTGATTCTCTCCCCCCCCCCCCCGGGAATCCAGATTTGGGATACCCCGCTGTGTGAAACCCCCAAGTCACCAAATAAACTCACTTTCTCCCCCGATTCAGCGGTGCATGCGCGAGCAGGGGCCACTTCCTGTAATACCTTTAGCAGGGCATGCATTCGCACCAACCACCAACTCGGTTGCACTTGACTAGACTTAGCTGGAGCCAAGTCCTTAGAGGAGCATTGCCAAGTTTGCTGCAGCTCAGTCGAGCATGCTAATTGGACTGGAGGCCACGCATACGCTGTAAGACCGGGGAAAAGTGAGTTGGAGCGATCTTGGAGGGGTTTCATACAGCTGGGCATCCCACATTGGGGTGCCCTAGGGATAAGGACCAAAACCTGGGTGTCCACTCACCTGCTCCCCAGTTCCGCGGCATCCTCGGTCGCCCGCTTAAGTGGCACCAGTTTGGGCGGCATGATGATTCAGCCAATGCATCAAACTAGGGCGCTACACTCTTGCTCCTCTGCCTGCATCCCCGGTTCTTCAGTTCATGCTTGCATGCATGGGCATGTCTAGTATATGCCCTCAGTGCTTGCCGGATGCTAATTTAAAGGGGCAAATGAGCCCCATTCTTGCTTGTAGGGGCAAGGTGCCCTTAATTGTTTGTGGGCTAATCAGCCTGTAGGCTTTAGCTTGGCCAATGGGCCCAAGTTCCCCCTGGCTAATCCCAATCCACTCCAGCCCTATATAGGTTTTCCCAGCTTACTCTCTCACTACCCATGATAGCGTGCTGCTGGGTGTTATAGTTCCTCTGCTAGTGTATAGTTATCCATTGCCGACTTTGCTTTGCCTGCCCATTCCTTTGATCGCTGCCTGGAATGATACCTGCCTGCCTGACCTCGAACCTGTTTCATCCTCTGTACTGCGAACTCTGTGACCACGCAGCCTTGAGCCTTGGCTTGACACTCGACCCTTCTCTTGCTACTCCACTTGGTGCCACATATAGTGAGGACTGTCTTCCGTGTATGACTCCGGCCACCCCAACATCGTCCAGTCTGGTCCCTGGTTCATCTGCCTTCACCCAGCAAGGCAGCATCCTTTGTGCTGTCTAAGTCCTGGGGGCAACTGTGTCCGGTGAGGCGTAGCCAGCATCTCAGCAAAAGGGGGCTTGTCCATAGGCAGAAGCAGCAGTGCAGATTGGGGGTTGTGGACTCACCAGAAGGCGGGTGTACCACAGGGCTTGACATAGTCAAATCCTGGGTTTAGGTCCACTTTGAACTGTCTGATCAATATTTGTGCTACACTTTTAATAACCATAGTACTCAAGTGTATGAAGTAGCTCGTCTTTTAGGATACATACATTTAGGTTATCATTGAGACCACAGCTGGTCCAACACCTTTGGCTGTGAAACAACCTCATATCATTAGACTTTCTCCACCATGATTGACTGTTCCTCTAATTTCTCTATCCCTTACCCCTCTTTTTCCTCTTGTTTCTTCCAGACCCATTTGCACCCATCAAAGCCCAGTCTATTAACTTTCATCTCATTGCTCCACGCCTGTTTCCAATCTTCTACTGTCCACATTTTATACTTTTTTGCAAACTTATGGCAATAAGGAAGTATTTTACACCATTTTTTGGGGTCACCATTCCACACTTATGTAATGCACTTCACAAGGTGCTTGCATGCTAGCTAGCATACTAGGTGCTCATGTTCTCTGGCATAGTAATTAAGCTAGAGACAAATGATGGTATCCCATTCCCTCACCCTTATTCAAAGTAACATGAACGCCAGGTGTAATCCTGAAACAGACAGCTACATGAGATGCTTTGCTGTTCACTAGATAAAAGATGGATATTTGTCTACGTGAGAGGTATTGTTTTCTGCTCACTGCAGTAACTTGACTTCTGATTAAATAAAGGTGCCCCTTGTAGTACTGACCTATAACTTCATGCTTTTAAATTAAGGATAGCCTTATTGTAAGCTTTAACATAAAAGCTCTCCCTCTGTATTTTGTGTTCACAAGAAGTGATAAATAAATATAAAGATAAAAGATAAAAATAATAAATTCACTGTTTAATAGTACTTTAATGAATCTACCTATATTATGCTCCACTCCGGTGTAGTCTTCCAAATACAGTGCCATAGCCGTCCTCTGCTCTTCAGTCAGGTCCTCTTGTGCTAGCGGTGGTGAGCTTTAGAGAGACAGAGGTCCCTTCTCCCTACAGCCTGGCCTCCTACCATGCACTGAGTGCTTGCCACTGCAGGGAGAGACATTTAATTTTTTTGGCCACAGCCACTGGCAGAAGAGGACACGCCTGAGGAAGGCCTGCACCTCTCACTGACAGATGGTGCCTCTCTGCACTGGATTGCAAAGAAAGGGGAGTATATTTCATTTTAAGACACTTTTGCATGGGGTGTGTTTTTTTTTACTCTTTCGCTACTTCTGAACTAGTGTGGGGGGTCGACCATACCCCCAAGTCATCACTTTCCAGGGGGGTGTGGAAGAGCCTGATGCACATAATCATGGGTATCTTATAGAGGGTGCTCCCTGTACCCCTGGAAGATCATTGCACCTGTGCCAAATGGCATAGGGATTGCTGTCCTGGCATGCCATGGCATCCAAGCCCCTGTGTCTGGTGTATGGACTGGTAGCCTTGGGATGGGGACCCCACAGTTCAAGTCCCCAAACAGAACACAAAATGCAAGCTTAAAACACCCAAAGTCTGCACCTAAATTGTATACGCAGTAGCAGGGTGGATTTGATTTAAATCTAACTGATTTAAATCACGATTTAAATCACGATTTAAATCACTAGTCAGTAAGGCTTGATTTAAATCAGTGATTTAAATCAAAGTTTCTACCTAAACTAGTTCTTGCTATTTTAACATGCAAGCAGATGAAGATTTTTAGAATCACTTTTTATATTACTTTTTTCTCCCCAGTTTAATGGGTTAATCATTCATATTTGGACACCACTGTTCTGTTGTACTTAGGAAGGAGAAAAATAATCCTGACCTTAATAACAATTTAAATAGATTTATTCAACTGAAACAATAACAACATTACAGCATAAGTTATTTGCTTAAACAAACATCCATGTTTTGTTAACTAATTTGGCTAAACAAAATATATATATATTTTAAGAAACGGGGAGGCCGATTCATTAATAGCGCCAGGTAGCGACAGATGAGCGACTGTAGCGTGATTTTTTCAGCGCCAGCCAGTATTCGCTGTGCTTGGCCGGCGTTAGCTTGATGACAGCGACTCAGTCGGTGTGCGGTAATGTTGAATACGGGCTTGGGGGTCGCTGTTTCACAGGTCCAGCGTTGTATGTGAGCGCCTGACAACGAATGGCCAGAGCGAACGGCTAGCTTCATATTCATTAACAAATCACGCTCCGAATGTGCTGTCGCTGTCCATTCCTTGTTTAAACCCCAGAGCGCTGGCGGCGATGTGTATTAACTAGTTTTTAACCCCTAAACAACCATATTTTTTGAATGTAACATTATACATGTTTTTAGAATCATTTTGTAATATGAATACATTAATCTCAGACCTGTTAGATCAATTCTGCACAAATTTTTTAATTTTTTTTTTACTTAAAAATAAATCCTAACATTGCAGAAGTGGTCTCCGATTTTTTGACATTAAAAAAAAAAAAAAAAAAATTAATACCAATGAATTATGAATAATTATAGATTGCTCCATTGAAATGCATTGGACATCGCCAGGGAGCGACAGCTCATACCTGGCGCTGTGAGGGAATTTGCAGCGGCGCTGTTCGGTCCAGGCGGCTTCATGATGAATGCCGCGCTAGCCGCCGCTCTCGCCGGCGCTAGCCTCATTTTGCTTGATAAATGCGTCATTGTGACCGCCGCCGGGCGTACTTGAGTCGGTAGTCGCCGTTAGCTGCCGCTACCTGGCGCTCGTCAGACACTACCTGGCGCTATCGCTTGATGAATAAGGGCATTAGACTGTCAGCCCAGCCGACACATGAAAAACTTAAATACTACTGTCCCTGCTGTCCTCTGTAGCTCACTAGTCATAGGTTTGTAGAACAATAGGATTAAGGTCTTTTTCTCAACTCTGTTCATGTTGTAACATTTTTGCTGTGAAGAAGAGGCTGGGACCTCTGCGGAGTCAAATTCAGTTTTGAGAACTGCGTAAGTAAAGCGAGCGTCTGTGATAATATAGGAGAGAAACTGCCCACTAATCCTACAGAAACCTCTGGAAGAGCATGGCATTGTGAATGTTACACATATACAGCCTTTATTCTACTGAGTTAAACAACTCAGCTTTATCTCATGATGGAAGAACCTTTGGATGGTAAAATATTTTCCTCAAAAAGCAGTTTATTGAAAAAAAATCCGATTTAAATCAAAAAAATCCGATTTTTTTGATTTTTTAAAAAAAACATTGATTTTTATCCACCCTTCGCAGTAGTGTGAACATAGCCTAAGGATCACACAAAAGTGCAATACGGTTTAAATAACAAAGGTGTGCCTTTGGTTCTGAAGTTTGGGATCCTAAAGGCTCTGTTATATCCTTTCTTAGCCTTTAGTGAGTGATCTACAAGCACATTCAATTAAGGAACCATATTGCACTAATTTTTCTCATAACCACCAAAAATACCTAAATACAGAGCCTCATAAAATGGATTATTTGAGGGTTTGCATAATTTCACTTAAAGAACATGCCTACAGCTTTGAAAATGTGTTTTTCTT
Organism: Gastrophryne carolinensis; assembly: GCA_027917425.1. Taxonomy (NCBI): domain Eukaryota; kingdom Metazoa; phylum Chordata; class Amphibia; order Anura; family Microhylidae; genus Gastrophryne; species Gastrophryne carolinensis. The sequence continues at coordinate 267,753,540 of CM051234.1, forward strand.
TTTATTGTGAAGCAAATAAAAAAATAGGACAACATATCAGAAAACGTAAGTGTGCAGAACTATTCACCCCCAAGTATGTACTTTGTCATCTTTTGCAGCAATTACAGATGCAATTCACTTTGGAGAAGTCTCTATGAGTTCGCCACTGAAAATTCTGCTCATTCCTCAAGGCAAAACTGATCCAGCTCCTTCAAGCTAGATGGTTTCTGCTGGTGAACAGCAATCTTGAAGTCTGACCACAGATTTTTAATTGGATTAAAGTCTGGGCTTTGACCAGGTCATTCCAATACGCTCACAGGTTTCCCCTCAAACCACTTAAGTGTTGATTTAGCAGTATGTTTTGGTTAATTAGGCCTGATTCAGAGCCTCTTTCACATGCACTTTTGCATGTGTTTGTGTAAGTTTTGTGAGTTTTTGCATGCTTTTTCTGATTTTTCGTTACTGTTTTCATGTATATATGCGTTTCCGCTAACGCGAATACGCACTTTCGATGGTCATATTTTTATCATAAAATTTCCGTCGGGCAACTTACGTTATTGGTATGGGCTTGCGCATGATTCAGAGCCTTGATTGTTGATTACAACCCAGTCAATAAAACGGGTTTGTTTTCATTCTACTTGCTTCAGCATGCCTGAATCCAGATTGCAGAGCGCACGTATGGACATCAATCTCATGCATGACGTTGAGCTGTTCGAGCTCACCCGACTTAACCACGTTTCCCTCCATAACTTGTATAGTGAGCTGCGGCCATGGTTAGCCCGCACCACAAGGAAGGGGCATGCAATTTCAGGTATGACCAAAATGCTTGGCTGCCTGCAATTTTTGGCTCGTTCCAGAGGCTGGGTGCACTCTCTGTGGTGATGTCGTCATGGGTGCGATTATATGCATGTTGCGTTGGTGCCTCCAGCAGCTGACGAATATCTCTTTAGGTATGTGGTTTAGGTGAACATTCTGACTTGTATTAACTCAGTGAATCACAGTATGTTTTAATGTATATCTAAATCCCTAATTTTCATGTAGCCCTTAACTGATTATTTTTATGTAGCCCTTAATTAATCATTTTCATGTAGCTCTTAACTAATCATTTTCATGTAGCCCTTAATAAATCATTTTCATGTAGCCCTTAACTAATCATTTTCATGTAGCCCTTAATTATTCATTTTCATGTAGACCTTAACTAATCATCTTTATGTAGCCATTAATTATTCATTTTCATGTAGACCTTAATTTATCCTGAGTGAGCAACTATTATTTATTGGTCCCTTATATTTTTTGTTTTTACTTGGTTATTTGATGGATTGTTTTGGGGTACTAAAAACCTGTATTTCTGCTATTACCGGAACCGGAAGATGGGCCACTCCATTAACGTGCAAGCTGTGGTTGGCCCGGACCTTCGGGTCCTCAATGTCATGGCAGGGTTTCCCGGATCCACCCACGACGCGTATATCCTGAGGAATTCCAGCCTCTACGGTCGGTTTGAATCAGGAAACTTGTCTGGTGGTTGGCTACTGGGTACGTTTTTACAAATAGTTTCATTAGGGTTTCACTGTGACTAGGAATGACTAGGAAAGTTTTTGGATAACCCTGTCTCAAAATATGATGTTCTTTCCCTCTGACGACATGATATACAATTTAACTATGAAGTAGACACTAATTTGTTTTTTTATTTTTTTCAGGGGATTCGGGTTATCCTTTGCTGCCGTGGCTCATGACACCAATCCTGTGGCCTCAGACGCAGTCACAGGAGGGCTATAACCGTGCCCATAGGAAGACCCAGGCTGTGGTGGAGAGGGCCTTCGGCTTGCTGAAGAGCAGATTCAGATGCCTGGACCATACAGGGGGGGGGGCCCTGCAATATGACCCTAGCAAGGTCATTAAGATAATTATTGCCTGCTGTGTTCTGCATAATTTTACAATAATGCAGAAGGTCCACCAATATGTCGACGTGTCTCCCTCTCCAGCAGTAATAGACATTCCGGACAAATTATATGAGGGCACCCAGAGTGCTTCTGGGCAGTCAGTCCAGGCCCACCTTATAACCAATTATTTCACGTAAACTTTATTTATTGTGTTTTTTTTTTGTGTCATGATTTCTGTTATTTCATTATGATTGAACAATTTTCTATTATTTATACTTTGATTTGCTTATGTTCAAAAACTAATACAAAAAACATTTTGCACAGATTTGTGCTTAATGAATTTTTATTTACAAAGATTTCCTTTAACAACACTCATCTTTTTGAAACCAACCAGATACAAAATGCCTAAAAATAACACAGAACTTAAAAACTTAATTTTATTAATTTTCTATTGCATAGATAAATGAGGTGGGGAAGGGCACTCTCAGCCTACGAGGACATGCACTAGGCAAAGGAAGGATCCATTGGGCCAGACTCCAGCCCCCTCAAAATTTGGAACATTCAGGATATCCAAGGAAACTTCCTCCAGGCAGAATGTTACCAGTCCACCAACATCCAGAACCATAGGGAGCACTAGTATTAAGGGCAAGGGGAAGAGTAGGGCAAGAATCCATAGCCCCCCAACAACACCCTCTCCTGCTCTAGGCCTATTTGAGCATTAGAATGTAGTGAGCCTTGAGTCAACGGACAGCTCAGCGGCTGCAACCTATTGGGCCAGCCAGCCTATTACACCCAGCCCCCAAGCAAGTCCAGCACAATCCTTTCAGAGCAAAAGTTGTTTCTATTCGTCGGGTGTTAGTCAGCCAAGAATTTCACCTACTATGCCAACAACTCAGGATGAGCCAGGCAGGATATCATTAGGCCTAAACCTGCTTGAGCGTGCGCTTTACTGAGCCCCATACTATCGCTTAGGCAAGTGGGGTTTCTGATCACTATCACGAGCTATATAGTGTGCAAATTAAAGCCACCAGCAAATGCAAAAATAGACAAATATGGGTGGAGATCACCAGATAGGTGAATAGTGGTGGAATGGAGAGAAATGAGGTGTAGCAAATAGAAGCAAAATTCTTAATTGGTGGATTCCCATAATAAGGCTGTTGTTGGCCTTATAGGATGGCCAAAACCTGTGCATGGGTGGCATTCATCATCTGCCACTGCTCCAATATCTGCCTGTTGCTAGTCCTAATTTCATCCAGCAGGGTGTGGAAGTTTGTATTGAAGTTTTGTAATTGTGCGGCCAGCTCTTCATTTAATCTATGGCTTGTTTCCCTGAAGTAGCGACTGTCCTTTCTCCATGCAGTCTCCAGGATCTGCACACGCCTCTCCTGGGTTACATTGCGACGTGGATGAGGGCGTCCCCCTCTTCCCCATGTTTGGTCGCATGCAGCTGATGGAGGTCTAGGCCTAGCAACAGCAGCAGATGGTGTAGGCAAATCCTCTGCAGCACAGCTAGCACATGGGACAGCTAATTCTGTCTCTTGCTGCTGGCCATGCTGGTCTGCCAGCAGAGGGCGTGCTTGACTCTGCTGCAGAGAATTTGTGGGCAGCTGCTGCTGGTGCAGTGGCAGATGATGATGCTGGGTTAGCATTTGGGGGGGCATGGAAATGTTCTCCTCCTCCTCCTCCATATGGTGTATAGCTTCCATTATGGGTGGTGTCTGTAGGGACAGCAAATAAAATGTGTGAGTTAGTTGCTCAAATATATGTTGTGGCAAGTAGTCATCTTGCTTCACATGCATCACCAGTTAGTGCAGAGTACACTTACCAGATCGAGCTGTTCCTGTGTAGGAGATGTTGTTAAGGGCTGGCGGGACGTACTGCCAGTGGGAAAAGAGGTGGAGGGTTGCACAATAGCTTAGTTAACACATAAACATACCTTGTGTACCCATAGGAGTAGCTAGGCTTTCTGGCACCAGGGGCAAAGATTCAAAATGGACTCCCCCACCTGTTTTCAGGCCCCCCTTTTGCGCCCCCCTGAACTGCTGCACCTGGGGAGCGTTGCCCCCCCTGCTCCCCCTACTTACAGCCCTGTGTGTAACTAGGCTTTTAATCTACATTTTGTAAAGGCAAAGCAAAAGAACCATTCCTTTAAATACTAACCTTCTGGCATGACATTGCTGTCAGTGTCTATGGCCCCGGACAAGCCCTGTAGTGAAGACGGGCCCAGAACAAGCTACTCAGCTGCGCTGTACTGGAGTTTAGATGGAAATCCACCTCCTGTTTGCAACCTTTAAAACAAAGAAAAAACATTACTTATAAGGTCATGCTTAACAACAACCTGCTCAACTCAAACACCCATCTGTATCCGTGCTGCCTGCGTTTATTTCGCTTCTGGCGGACGGTATATTTAAGGTCAGAAAATGTGCGCATACGCGTCAGTACGGCCGTGCTGATACTGGAATACAAGATGGCACCTATGCTCTTCACCAACGAGCAACAGGAGACTATCATGCTAGTAAGTGTTTGTGCAGGCTGTTGATTTGCACGTGAAATGCATGCATATGCGATTAGGCAGCGCAGCTCAAAACAGTGGGGATGAAATTTGATTTAAAACGCTGCGCCAAGGGAAAGTTAGTGCGCACATGTGCGCAACCCCAAAATGGCATCTAGAAGGATAGCTCAAGGATTGAAATCTTATGGGGAATGTAACTTAATGAAACTGCTATCATTTACATTGTGATTTGTATGATGTTTGAATTAAGCAAATCTGTTTTTCTTTTTTTCCGTTTAGATGATGATGTCCAACAGGTATGACTTCCTGGCGAGTGACTTTCAAAAGAAGACTTTGGCACTGGAGATAGTGGCCAAAATAGCAGAAGGCAGTGACACCACCTTCACTTACACCCAGATCATTCAACACTGGTCGGACCTGAAGCGAAGGAAGAGGCCCCAGGTGAGGCGATTCTTCGGGAAACATTTCCCAAGTAAATACATTACTATTACCTGTTATAACTACAAAAGCCCTTAGGCAGGCCTCTGTTTATGAATGCTATTCTCTTCTAGTGAGCGAATGGGATTACCGTATTCGACCCACCCGGAGGCGAGCAGTCCTGCCAGTGCGGGATAGATCTGGGTCAAGTGAAGGTGGTGACTCTCCAGTGCCAAGGTCTTCGCCCTCCTCTGTAGATGGCGATGACCAGCCACTGGACCTGTCTACAGAGGAGGGGCATCAGCGGCTTGCCAGGGAGTCACAACAATACCGTTGTGTGAGTACTCACCTTTAAAACTGATATTATAAGTGTGACATACACTCCGCTTCAACTCTTCATGACATTTGGGTTATTCTCCAGTAGAGGGCGAACTTCTGCAGAGATGAATGCAAAAAAGGAGCTCCTCCCAGTCCATAAATACCTGGGACCTCCCACCAATTCCCCAGTGTAAGATAGCAGTAAGGAGACCAGGAAGAACCAAATATAACAATACTAACAACCAAGAAACGATGGTTCACCAAATAAAGGATCCAGAATACCAAAAAGGGTGGGTGAAGCGGAGTGTATGTCAACTTATAATATCCGTTTTAAAGGTGAGTACTCACAAAACGGTATTATTTCAAGTGTGACATACACTCCGCTTCAACTCTTCATGACATTTGGGACATCCAATAGCAGTGTCCGTCAGGGGTGGGAACCGAAAACAGTAAAATAATGTACCAATTTAAACCACTGCAGCTTGCAGAACCTTGCGGCCAAACACAGCATCCGCTGAAGCCTGCACGTCAACCTCTTGGAAAAAATAGGAACGGAAGACCAAGTAGCAGCCTTACAAACTTGTTCAACAGAAGCCTGGTGCTGAAAAGCCCAGGACGCACCAACAGCACGTGTAGAGTGCGCAGTGACCTTAAAAGGGGGAGTCCTCCCCTTAACAGAATAGGACCCAACAATGGCCTGACAATTCCATTTGCTAATGGTAGACTTAGCGGGCGCCAAACTTTCCCTGGGCCCGCAGGGCACCACGAAAAAAAGGCGTCCGTCTAGGGGAAAGAAGAAGTAGCCACCAAATAGTACAGAACACAACGAACAACAGCCAAAGTGTGCAAAAACCTCTCCTTGTCATTGCTAGGCTTAGGACATAAGGAAGGGAGAACAACATCCTGAATGAGATCACTTTAGAAAGGAAATCCGACTTAAAGTGGAAGACCACATTGTCCTGGTGTCTTTCAAAGTAAGGGGCCTGAATAGACAGAGCCGCCAACTCAGACACGCCGAACAGAGGTAATGGCCATCAAGAAGGCAACCTTTTGAGTGAACACAGAAAGAGCAATATCCTGCAATGGCTCAAAAGGAGGACCCTAGAGAGCCAAAAGAACCAAATTCAGATCCCAAACAGGGACCAGAACCTTCCTAGGGGGCCGCACAAAAGTGACCCCCTGGAAAAAAGTCTTAACCAACGGGTGTAAAGCAAAAAATCTTTGGAAGAAAACAGCCAGAACAGAGACCTGCCCTTTCAAGGTACTAAGCTGGAACCCAAGATCCAGACCGTGTTGAAGAAAATCCTAGGGAACGAAAACACCCTGCAAGGCAAAGCCCTAGCCTCACACCAATCAATATAGGACCGCCAAGTCCTATAGTAAATGCCAGAAGAGTACTGCTTCCTAGCTCTAATCAAAGTCTGAACAACGTCCTCAGACAAACCTTCCTCCTTCAGAATGGTTTCAGCAGCCAAGCCGTCAAAGCCATCATTTGTAAATTGGGGTAAAGTAGTTGACCCTGAGATATCAAACCCAGAAACATGGGCAGCCGGTACTGAACTTTCGCCAGCCGTACGCCGTCAGCGTACCAAACCCGTCCTGGCCACCTTGGGGCCACCAGAATTGCTGGTGCCCCTTCCAGAATCAGCTCGCGAACTACCTTGCCCACCCTGGAGAAGAGAGGAAACAGGTACAGGAACCCCAGATCCTTCCAGGCAAGGGACAAGGCATCCACTGCCAGGGCTAGAGGATCCTGGGATAGAGACACAAAGGATGGGAGTTTGTGATTGTGCCGTGAGGCAAAGGGATCCACCTCCGGAGTCCCCCACTTGTGACAAAGGGACCAAAAAAAAAAAAAACTCAGAGATTGAGAGGCCACTGCCCTCGGTGAGAGAACCCCCTGCTCAGGGAATCCGCTTCCGTGTTCTCCACTCCCAGAATGTAGACTGCCGAAACGCAAGTAACATTGCTCTCCTCCCAAGTCAGGATAAGAGAGACTTCCCTGAGGGCCCTCCTGCTGCGAGTCCCTCCTTGGTGATTAATGTAGGCTACCGCCGTCCGATTGTCTGATCGAACCTGAACCGGTAGGCCCTGTAGGTGCGACGTCAGCCGCGCCAGGACAAGCCGGATGGCTCTGAGCTCTAAGACATTGATGGGGGTGTGAGCCTCCTGAGGACCCCACAACCCACTGAACTGATGACTTTTCCAGAAACCTCCCCAGCCCGACAGGCTGGCATCCGTGGTAACCATCTCCCAACAAGGGGCCAGAAAGGATCTGCCCCTCATCAGGTTGCTTGACTCCAGCCACCACCGAAGTGACCGCTGAACCCTGGGAGACATCCTGAAACTACGGACCTCTGTCCCAATGCGTCAATAGGTGAAGTTGGAGAGATCTCATGTGAAACTGAGCAAACGGGAAGCAACCATCAATCCCACCAGTTTCATCCCCAGACGGATAGAGAGGCAAGGATCGGCCAGAAGAAGGTGGATCAGATCCTGAACACTCTGGCTAGAATGGTATCCAGATTCATGCCCAGGAATGAAAACTCCCTTGATGGAGAGAGAGAGAGAGAGAGAGAGAATTTGGGGCGGTTGATCCCCCATCCGAACCTCTCTAGAATCGACACCACCTAGTGGGTGTCCAGCTCCGCCTTACGGAGGGAAGAAGCTGAAATAAGTAGGCCGTCCAGATACGGCACAATGCGAATGCCCTGAGCTCTGAGCAGGGCCATTATGCCCGCCAGAACCTTGGTGAAGACCCTCGGTGCTGAGGTCAACCCGAAGGGAAGGGCTGCAAAACTGAAAAAGTTGATCGTACACCGCGAACCTGAGGAATCTCTGATGCGCTGGAAAAATTGAAACATGCCGATACGCATCCTTGATGTCTATGGATGTCATAAAGTCCCCTTGACGAAGGGAATTGATGGCCGAGCGCAGAGTCTCCATGCGGAACATCTTGGTTCTGATGAACCCGTTGAGGATCTTCAGGACCAGAACGGGTCTTATGAAACCATCCTTTTTGGGAACCGTGAAAAGATTGGAATAGTAACCCCTGCCTCTCTCTCAGGGAGGCACCGGGCATATGACTCCCATGTCCAGAAGATTTTTTTTTTTTTTTAAACGCTAACAGGAGCCCCTGAGCAGCCTGAGGGTCCGAGGTACCTTAAAAATCTTGGAGAAGGCCAGTACTCAAACTCCAGTTTGTACCCGGACAAGACCACTTCCAGAATCCATCTGTCTGTGACCCCCTTGGCCCAGACGTGGAAGAAGAGCCGCAGCCATCCCCCCACCCGTACGGGTGAGGGCACCCCTTCATTGTTGAGCTGGTTTAACAGCGGACTTGGGCTTGGAACCCCAGGCAGAAGCGGGACGGGCCCGACCTCTGCCTCTGTTCCAGGACGAACCTCTGCCTCCGGAGTAGGCAACATCTCTGACCGCTCTGGCACCACGAAAAGAAGGGTTGAAGGAGCTCGCCCCCCAAAAGGAGCAACGCTGCTTCTAACGCTGAGGCTACTTACCTCCCTTAGCAACCGCATCCAACTTATCTCCAAACAGCCACGTACCCAAGAAGGGAAGGGCTGTGAGTGATTCCTTGGCCGCAAAGTCCGCCGCCCACTGGCGAAGCCAGACCGATTGGCGCATGGCTACCAAGAATGTTCTCCTACACATGACAATAGTGTCCTCCATAGTGGTCAATACAAATTCCATGAATAATTTGCACCTTTTAAGGTTAGTGAACTCGGCGCTGGCCGGGTCAAATTGGGCGTCAAGTAACAAGTCCCTAACCACAGACCTAGTAGCCACCGTAGCAAGCGCAGATGCACACACAGGTTGCAAGGCTGAACCACCACTGGCAAAAGCATAACCTGCCATCTAATCAAGGTGCTTAACCTCGCCATCCTTAAGGGAAGTGGCGTCTGGGGTGTGGACCACAGAGGTGTTGGACAATCCCAAAAAACTGGCGCATCAACCTCGGAAGGAGAAGACCAGCGCTTAACCGCTTCCACCGGAAAAGGATACTTATCCCATCCCTGAGGAACACCCGGAAGCCGGCTCGGTTTCTCCCATTCCCTAAGGATCAATGCCTCAAAATGACCTTGGGTAGGAAACTCCAAGCATGGCTTGGAGGACCCTAAAAATTCCCCCTTTTTGACAGGGGGTGCCTCTGGCGAGGCAATATCCAAAACCTCCAAGAGATGTTCCAAAACCCTGGAAGCCAACGGCATCCCCAAGCGCCTGCCCAACATCAGTATAAAAAAAAATGCACCTAATCAGTATCTAATACCTCAAACAATTCCCCTCTCTAACGGGGAATAATCCGACCAATCATCATCAAAATCCAAAGCCGCCTGGGCCGGCGACAAATTACTCTTTTTAGCCTGGGCCATCTTGCCCACCGCGCTAGCAATAAATCTCTCGATGCTGGCCAAATTAGTACAAACATCAGAGTGCAACACCCCGCTAGCGACCAAGTCACTTGGGGTACGGATAAAGCTGAGGGGTGGAGGCGATGAAGCGGGAGGTGCCGACCCAGACGCCTGGGGGCCCAACTGCCGCGTTATGGCCTTTTGTGCACATGGTATAAAGATCAGCACAATATAACCCGTAAGGGATATCCCACAGCCCACACATGGCTGGGATTGTCCCAAAGGGAGCCCGAGCCCAATATCCTGCGGAGCCTCCATATGGTGATTTTTTGGATAGTCGCAAGACCTAGGGAATTATGCTAGTAAGCAACCCCGGGATGCCCCTTTAAAGTCCCTGTGGGAGGATTTGTCAAGTGTAAATTAAGGCTAGGGACCCTAGGACCGGGAGAACCCCCTTTTTATATGCAAAAAACAGGGAGTCCTCCTGAAAGCCAAGTGAAAAAGGCCCCATCAGCACCCACACACATACAAAAGTACATCACATGTAATAGGTATAAATGCCCACAGTACCATAAAACAAAAATATACAAGTATAATTATATATATATATATATATCTCAATGTATGCATTAATCAAAACCAAGGCAGGCAGCGCTGCCAAAGAAGCGGCAATAGAGGCAATAAAAACGCAAGGAAGAGGGAGGGAGCCCCCGGTGGGACACTCACGCGCGAAAGATGGCGTCCAGACGGCAACAGCAGCAGCTCAGCGAGAGGAAAGGAGAAGAAGGGGGGCGGGCCCGCACGGATCGCAGGGAATAAAAAAACACACATACAATAAGGTATTCAAGAGCCGACCCCCCCCCCCCCGGAAAGGTAATAGAGGGACCCGGAAGGGGGGAGATCCCGCACCAGACGGTGCCAAGGGAAAGAAGGGACAGGGCATCCCAAACCGGGATCACCAACCCGGAAAACCGCCTACCCCATAATGAGGTCTCACGGGGGAGCATGGCTCCCTATCACACCTAAAAGAGGTTAGCCTACCTTCACCAGGACCTGCAGCCAAGGCTGGGAGGCTCGTATAGTACTTAGGAAACAAAGGTCCGGCAGAAATAGGTATAAAATGGGGCTGGGCGCGAGCCCCGGCTTACCTGCAAGGAATAGAAGTCTTCATCTTCTGTCTTGCTCGCCTTTCTGCAGAGAAGGAACTGGGGAATTGGTGGGAGGTCCCAGGTATTTATGGACTGGGAGGAGCTCCTTTTTTGCATTCATCTCTGCAGAAGTTCGCCCTCTACTGGAGAATAACCCAAATGTCATGAAGAGTTGAAGCGGAGTGTATGGCGGAGCAGCACCACTCCAGTATGATTATCAGACAGAAGCACACACAGGTACATGCACTGTAAACACACACTCATTTCCTGCTTATATTCTTTTAAATGATGATGTAGTGGGTGAAGAGGCGGGATTACAGATGGCAGAACAACAAGCCCCTGAGGTGCATGGAGAAGGTGGGCGATGTCACACACACATTCTAATTAAAATCTCTTCATTCAAAAATCTGACCTTATAAGTAACCAGATTTTTGCTTTCTCAACAGACTCAGATCAGGAGGAGTGGCAGGCCCCAGCGAGGAGGCTGGTCCCCAGGATCATGTCGTCCACCAGCCTAGTAAGTTTGTAGTCTACTTAGTTGATATTCAATAACAGCTTCATCAACAGGTATTCAAATTCCCTAGCCTATAAACTTAGCTTCATTTATGGCCTAATCCCTAGCCTATGAACTTAGCTTCATTTATGGCCTAATCCCTAGCCTATAAACTTTAGCTTCATTTATGGCCTAATCCCTAGCCTATAAACTTAGCTTCATTTATGGCCTAATCCCTAGCATATAAACTTAGCTTAATTTATGGCCTAATCCCTACCCTAGAAAATAATTAATATTTCATTCAACAGGTATTAAAAATGTATATACGAAAAATACATTCTGTGATTACTCACCTGTAGAATTGATATTCTAAGCCCTATAGGACTATTCCCACCCGTTCCTCTTTTTTTATGCCTCCCAGCTTTGGCTGCACTGGTCGGGTGACGGTAGGCAGCAACGCTGTCAGGTGCTTAAGGAGCGCTGCTCCGACCACAATCCCCCACCAAAGGGTAAGCGGTATAGGCCCATGGAGAGCCTTATGGGATGCCCCTCCCGTGCTATCGCCCCTCGCCCCCTATCCATCTGTGGGCTCCTGTTAGGTTGGCCTCTGCCCTCCCTCGTTCTCCCTGGTATTCTCGGGGGGGGGGGGGGTGTTGTGTGTGTTGTAGGTGTATTCTTCACTCTTATTGTTTACATGGTATGGCTTGGCTTGTGTTGCCGCGCGTGTGTTGGTTGCACTGGTTGCTTTAAAAAATTCCGCGGTCGGCGGCCACTTTACCGCTTACGGGACTTTTTGGTTATGTCTTGCAGGCGGATCAAACTTAATTGTGGTTTCTCCCAGCCTATCCCCTCTATTTAGTTGCTTTTAGAGGCCTTTACCTCCCACTTCCCTAGCGGGTTATTGGGGCATCCCGGGTGACTTTATTGTGTAAATCCCTATTGGCCGCGATAATCACCATATGGAGGCTTCTCAGGATAATGTGCTTGGGGTTCCTTCGGGACAAGCCCGGCTGTGTGTGGCGTGTGGCGTGTCCCCTACTGGTGATGACAATGTGCGGATTTGTGTACCCTGCGCCCAGCGGGCGCTTGCGCTGCAATCTGGGTTGCCTGTGGCTGGGCCTGCGCCCCGTGTGGCTTCGCCCACTCCCCCACGCTTACATCTGACTCCCAGTGAGGTGCATACCAGTGGGGAGTATCAGCCTGATTTGTCTACCAGGGTGGCTAGTATTGAAAGGCTGATGCTGGTTCTACGGTGCGTAAGGCCTTGGCTAAGAGGCGGCATCTGGCACCTGACGTTAACTTATTTCCTATGGAGGCTGAGGAATTTTTTGACCTGGCTGGCTATACCCCCCTGGAAGAAGGGGAATTGTTTTCTGATTCAGAATCATCTGATGAGCAGCCTAAGGGTTATGCTGATTCTGGCTCTGACCCATGGGCTCCAGATGATTCTGACAGGCTTTTGGCTCCCATTTTTGAAGTGCTTTCTATCTCACCTCCTGACGCGGCTCCTCGGCAGCAAGAGGAGTTGTGAGGGGTCATGTGTCTGCCTTGGCTGTTTTCTTTCAGAGATCTTTTGCTCAGCATCATCTGGTCAGGACATTTTTCCAGGGGGTTATGTGGTGACCAGGTTAGAGAAGCTGGGAGGCAGCTGTGGGTCACCGGCTTTTGGGGTGGCAGGCCGGAGCCTAGGTTCCGGACAGATGTTAAAGTCCGTAGGCCCAGCTGGTATGAGGGCCCTGTGTCGTGACACCAGGAGGCTTTGGTGGCACCGGTTACCCTACCAACCGGGGGTCCCAGGAGATCCCTTGCTAGGTGTTGGGTGTCCCCCTATCCATTTGGATCATCCAGAAATCCGTGATGGCTTTTCTCTGTTCCTATAGTGCAGTGGTCCTCAACCCTGTCCTCAAGGCCCACCAACATGTCATGTTTTTTTGATCTCCAAATAGCCAGCTCTATTGCTCTGCAGCTGCACTAATTACTCCACCTGTGCATCTTTGTGGAGATCTGCAAAACCTGGCCTGTTGGTGGGCCTTGAGGACAGGGTTGGGGACCACTGCTATAGTGGATCCTGCATATGGAGGGTGGAATTTCAACGGGTGGAAACATCGCAAATCAGACTATGGTGGGGTACACCGTTGTGACGCTGAGGCTCAATAAGGTTGTGCTTGGTGGTGTAGGAGTGCCAGAAGTGCATGCTAACTTTCTTTCCTGTTGTTCTTTCAGATGGGGGCAAGACTTCAAAACTAGACTGAACACGTGTGCCATGTCAGGACGCATGACTCTGGCTTCCTTGTAGCAGCGCAATCAAGATGTTCTTCCAAGTGTAATGCAGCAGGCTGGACTTATGGTGACGCTGTCTGAGAGGAGAAATCCCTCAGACATCAAGATTAAAAATTCCAAGAATTTTTGAGGGCTAATTATTCAGAGGCAAATGATAGCTAGTTGTTTCTGATTTAATTACAAGGTGGAAACACACCCTCAAACAAAACTTCACTTTGGCAATACTATTGCATTTGTTTATTCATAATTTTATGTATATACACTAACCTACTTTTTCTCCACAGGATGCTGCATGAAACACTGCCACATCGCTGAGTAGCTGATTTTTCCGAACAACAGTCCGCAATAATCTGCTGCTGCTGCTGCTGCCGCCGCCACCGCCGCAGACTCCAGGGACCCTCTTCCACTACCTCGGCTTGCAACACCTCCTCCCACGACACTCTCCTCATCACTAATTGCTGGCTAGTGGAAGAAGAGGCGAGTGTCTCCTCCACTTCTTGGCTGGGCAGTAGCTGCTGAATTTTATGATTATCAGATCTTCATCAATGGATAGTGGAGCTGAACCCAAAGCATAACAGACAGACAGTTGACTAGGGGTGTCAGATGCCACTTGTGATGCAGTGGACTGCTTTTGCAGCACTTTGAGACAAAGTTGCTTCATTGGCTGACACAATGACTGGTAAAGCTGTGGAACATATGGTTGAAAAGCAAGAATAACCATTTGTTTTTATATGAAAAAGACCCTGGTTTATACAGACTTTTTTTTTCCAGAGACTGCCCTGCGTGGAAATGAATGGCGCATGGATCATCCAAGCTTTCCTCCCAACAATGCCTGATGTATTCCAGTAGATTGATGACGGGGCCAGACCTACACTAAAGAAAGATGGATCGTGCAAAACAGATTTAAGGCGCTGCTCTCCAGTTACAGACATTCCTCCGCATCGGACCACAAGTAAGTATTGATAAAAAATCCTTTACGTTACTCTTACTTTTTATTAATATTCTTCGGATAAGACGGATCAGACATGATTCCAGATTAAAAATTCCAAGAATTTTTGAGGGCTAATTAGTCAGAGGCAATGATACCTTCTTGTTTCTGATTTAATTAAAAGGTGGAAACACACCCTCAAACAAAACTTCACTTTGGCAATACTTTTGCATTTGTTTATTCATAATTTTATGTAGATATTACTAACTAAGCTACTTTTTCTCCACATGACTCTCCACAGGGTGTGATTCATCCAATTTTTGGGCTCCTGAAGCCAACCCCAGGGTCTCTTTAAAGTAATGTTTGGGCTCCTGCTGCTGCTGCTGTCAACTCCTGCCAACTCCAGGGTGTGATTCATCCAATTTTTGGGCTCCTGAAGCCAACTCCAGTGTATATTTGGGCTCCTGCTGCTGCTGCTGCCAACTCCAGGGTGTGAATCATCCAATTTTTGGGCTCCTGAAGCCAACCCCAGTGTCTCTTTAAAGTAATATTTGGGCTCCTGCTGCTGCCAACTCCAGGGTGTGATTCATCCAATTTTTGGGCTCCTGAAGCCAACCCCAGGGTCTCTTTAAAGTAATGTTTGGGCGCCTGCTGCTGCTGCTGCCAACTTCTGCCAACTCTAGGGTGTGATTCATCCAATTTTTGGGCTCCTGAAACCAACCCCAGTGTCTCTTTAAAGTAATGTTTGGGCTCCTGCTGCTGCTGCTGCCAACTTCTGCCAACTCCAGGGTGTGATTCATCCAATTTTTGGGCTCCTGAAGCCAACCCCAGGGTCTCTTTGAAGTAATGTTTGGGCTGCTCCTGCTGCTGCTGCCAACTCCAGGGTGTGATTCATCCAATTTTTGGCCTCCTGAAGCCAACCCCAGAGTCTCTTTAAAGTAATATTTGGGCTCCTGCTGCTGCTGCCAACTTCAGGGTGTGATTCATCCAATTTTTGGGCTCCTGAAGCCAACCCCAGTGTCTCTTTAAAGTAATATTTGGGCTCCTGCTGCTGCCAACTCCAGGGTGTGATTCATCCAATTTTTGGGCTCCTGAAGCCAACCCCAGGGTCTCTTTAAAGTAATGTTTGGGCTCCTGCTGCTGCTGCTGCCAACTTCTGCCAACTCCAGGGTGTGATTCATCCAATTTTTGGGCTCCTGAAGCCAACCCCAGTGTCTCTTTAAAGTAATGTTTGGGCTCCTGCTGCTGCCAACTTCTTCCAACTCCAGGGTGTGATTCATCCAATTTTTGGGCTCCTGAAGCCAACCCCAGGGTCTCTTTGAAGTAATGTTTGGGCTCCTGCTGCTGCCAACTTCTGCCAACTCCAGGGTGTGATTCATCCAATTTTTGGGCTCCTGAAGCCAACCCCAGGGTCTCTTTAAAGTAATGTTTGGGCTCCTGCTGCTGCTGCTGCCAACTCCAGGGTGTGATTCATCCAATTTTTGGCCTCCTGAAGCCAACTCCAGTGTATATTTGGGCTCCTGCTGCTGCTGCTGCCAACTCCAGGGTGTGAATCATCCAATTTTTGGGCTCCTGAAGCCAACCCCAGTGTCTCTTTAAAGTAATATTTGGGCTCCTGCTGCTGCCAACTCCAGGGTGTGATTCATCCAAGTTTTTGGCTCCTGAAGCCAACCCCAGTGTCTCTTTAAAGTAATGTTTGGGCTCCTGCTGCTGCTGCTGCCAACTTCTGCCAACTCTAGGGTGTGATTCATCCAATTTTTGGGCTCCTGAAGCCAACCCCAGTGTCTCTTTAAAGTAATGTTTGGGCTCCTGCTGCTGCTGCTGCCAACTTCTGCCAACTCCAGGGTGTGATTCATCCAATTTTTGGGCTCCTGAAGCCAACTCCAGTGTATATTTGGGCTCCTGCTGCTGCTGCTGCCAACTCCAGGGTGTGATTCATCCAATTTTTGGGCTCCTGAAGCCAACCCCAGTGTCTCTTTAAAGTAATATTTGGGCTCCTGCTGATGCTGCTGCCAACTCCAGGGTGTGATTCATCCAATTTTTGGGCTCCTGAAGCCAACCCCAGTGTCTCTTTAAAGTAATATTTGGGCTCCTGCTGTTGCTGCTGCCAACTCCAGGGTGTGATTCATCCAATTTTTGGGCTCCTGAAGCCAACCCCAGGGTCTCTTTAAAGTAATATTTGGGCTCCTGCTGCTGCTGCTGTCAACTCCTGCCAACTCCAGGGTGTGATTCATCCAATTTTTGAGCTCCTGAAGCCAACTCCAGTGTCTCTATAAAGTAATCTTTGGGCTCCTGCTGCTGCTGCCAACTCCAGGGTGTGATTCATCCAATTTTTGGGCTCCTGAAGCCAACTTCAGTGTCTCTTTAAAGTAATATTTGGGCTCCTGCTGCTGCTTGCAACTCCAGGGTGTGATTCATCCAATTTTTGGGCTCCTGAAGCCAACCCCAGTGTCTCTTTCAGCCAATGTTTGGGCTCCTGCTGCTGCTGCTGCCAACTCCAGGGTGTGATTCATCCAATTTTTGGGCTCCTGCTGCTGCCAACTCCAGTGTCTCTTTAAAGCAATGTTTGGGCTCCTGCCCCTCATAGTGATGCCACTTCAACTCTCTGCAATTGTGCCGCTCTGCGATTCTATTAGCGATGCCTCTGATCTGCATGTGATATTTCTTCAAAGTATTATTTAACTAGCCCAGCACGCATCCTGTGCGTGTTACAGCAAGGCAGAATGGTTTACAACCCTATTGAGGCTCTAGGAGGCTCAGAAATAGCCGTTTTTAATAGCGATTCGTCACGAATTTATTCGGGTCGAAGCGATTTTTGTCGGAAAATTCGGCGAATCAGTCGAATCGAATTTTTCAAAAGTTCGCTCATCTCTAGTTTCCACCATGTGCTGTAGTACATGAAGCAGTGGAATCACGTCGTTCATCCCGTAATCCTGCCGACTGACAAATAAAGTGGCTTCCTCAAAGGGCCTGAGCAAATGGCAGGTGTCACGTATGAGCTGCCACTGGTTGACATTGAAGTTACACAGGGGAGTCCCCCTATCCGCTTGGATCATCAGGAAATCCGTGATGGCTTTTCTCTGTTCATATAATCGCTCCAACATGTAAAGGGTGGAATTCCAACGGGTGGAAACATCGCAAATGTTGGGGGATACCGTTCTGATGCTGTAGCTCAAGAAGGGTGTGTTTGGCGGTGTATGAGTGGCTGAAGTGCATGCAAAGTTTCCTTGAAGTTGTTAGGATGTCTTGCATATGGGGGGAACACTTCAGAAACCGCTTGACAACCAGATTGAAGACGTGAGTGTTAGGGCGAGCGCTGCACGCCCGTCTCACAGCATTTCACCTACCTCCATGGCTGCATGCAGCCGTCATCCATCTTCCCTCAGGGCTGCTTCCAGCTGCCGCCCTTCCCCCAATGCTTCCTCCTTGCATGGTCAGGTGCGCACACGTCTCCGTCCACTAGAGGGCGAGCGCACAGGATCCCTGAGATTTAAAGGGCCTTTACAGCACTGATTGGTGTTTGTCATCCAATCCTGCATCACCTTCCCCTATTTAAACAGGCACTTCCTTCCTTCAGTGCCGGATCTTGGTCTCTCCATGCTTGTTGAAAGTCAGACATTCTTGGATTGCTCACCCGTGTACCGACCTCTGCCTGTCCCCGACTCTGAACCTTTGCTGCCTGCCCCGACCTCGGCTACTCACCTTTACCACGAACCTGTGCTGCCAGCCCCGATCTCTGCCTGTACTTACTACGCCTTTTTGCCTGCCACTTGTGTACCTCACTGAACCTCGGCTGACTGTGGGACTGGGCCGCTGTTAGGGGGTAGCGACCTGGGGGTCACTCGCCGCACAAGACCAACCTGCCTTGCGGTGGGCTCTGGTGAATACCGGTGGCCTCTTAGACTCCGCTCCCCTGACACGGTACCCGCCATTGGTTCCACAGTTAAAGCGGATCCACACCCGAGTCCGCTCCACCCGGTCCGTGACAGTAAGATCCGGCCATGGATCCCGCTGAGGTACCGCTGCCGGATGCCACTGAATTGCCTGCTATAGTGGCTATGCAGTCCCGCCAGATTAATCAACTCTCTGCCATGATGCAGCAATTTTTAACGATTCAGCAACAGCAAGTTCCATCACCGGCTCCAGCATTACCGCCACAGCCCCCGGTAACATATTCTGCCAGAATCCATCTCTCCTTGCCGGCTAAATATGATGGGGATGCCAAGTTATGCCGAGGGTTCCTTGCCCAATGTTACCTGCACTTGGAGTTGTTGGCGGATCAATTTCCCACTGAACGAGCTAAGGTGGCCTTTGTCATCAGTTTGCTTTCTGGAAAGGCTTTGGCCTGGGCCACTCCCTTGTGGGATCGCAATGACCCTGTCTCTTCCAGTATTAACACCTTTGTCTCAGAGTTTCGCCAGGTCTTTGAGGAACCTGCCCGGGCTTCATCTGCTGAATCGTCCCTTTTGAACTTGGTCCTGGGCGAGTTGTCCGTTGGTGAATACGCCATTCGGTTCCGCACTCTTGCCTCCGAATTGTCTTGGAACAATGAGGCCTTGTGTGCCTGCTTCAAGAAAGGACTTTCTAGTAAAATTAAGGATGCTCTTGCGGCTCGTGACTTGCCTTCATCTCTCACTGAACTCATCCATCTGGCCACACGCATTGATGTGCGCTTTGCTGAGAGGCGTGAAGAATTCCGCCAAGAAAGAGACTCTCAGCGCCCTAGGAGGGCATCCCGTTTGGCTCCAGTATTTCAAAACCCTTTGTCTGCACATGTACCTCCCAGTGAGGAGGCCATGCAGGTCGATCGATTCCGTTTGACCCAATTGGAGAGAACTCGCAGAAGGAACGAGAACCTTTGTCTGTACTGCGGTGGTTCTGAGCATTTTCTGAAGGACTGTCCTATTCACCCTCCACGTCAGGGAAACGGGCGCACCTAGTGGTGGTGGGAGAGGCGTCCCTGGGTGTATGTGCTTCCTCTCCACGGCTCACTGTTCCTGTTCAACTTTCCATCTCACCTTCCACCTCCCTGAATTTAACCGCCTTTTTGGACTCTGGTTCTGCAGGGAACTTTATAGAGGCTGCCTTGATCAATAAACATAATATCCCTGTGAATCGCCTTGCTACACCCTTATTTATCGCCTCAGTCAATGGTGATAGGCTGGACTGTACTGTGCGCTATCGCACCGTTCCCCTCCAATTAAAAATTGGACTCTTCCATCAAGTGAACGTCCTCCCTAATTGCACCTCTCAGATTCTTCTAGGCCTTCCTTGGCTTCAACGTCATGATCCCACGCTTGACTGGACCACCGGTGATATCAAGACTTGGGGTGCAGCGTGCTGTAAGAGGTGCTTGAAGTCTGTTCCTGTTCGACCTATTCCTGCTTCAGCACCATTATCTGGCTTGCCTGAGATCTACCAGACCTATGCTGATGTATTCTGCAAGAAACAAGCTGAGGTACTTCCGCCTCATCGCCCCTACGATTGCCCTATAGACCTCCTACCGGGTACCACTCCTCCTCGTGGCCGAATTTACCCTCTCTCGGCTCCTGAGACTCAAGCCATGTCGGAGTATATTCGAGAAAATCTTCATAAAGGGTTCATACGGAAGTCTTCCTCTCCGGCAGGCGCGGGGTTCTTCTTTGTGGCGAAAAAAGATGGCTCTCTTCGCCCTTGTCTTGATTACCGCGGCCTCAATAAGATTACCGTTAAAAATCGATACCCTTTGCCCTTGATTGCCGAATTATTTGACCGACTGCGTGGGGCCAGGGTCTTCACCAAGCTTGACCTGAGGGGAGCCTATAATTTGATATGTATACGCGAGGGCGATGAATGGAAGACCGCCTTCAATATCCGCGATGGCCACTTTGAATATTTAGTGATGCCCTTTGGTCTCTGCAATGCACCCGCTGTATTCCAGGAATACTTAAATGACATTTTTCGGGACTTGCTTTACTCCTGTGTTGTTCATCTTTTCATCTAATCTAGAAGAACATCACCGTCATGTCCGGCAAGTCCTGTCTCGTCTCCGTCAACACCATCTTTACGCCAAGCTGGAGAAGTGTCTATTTGATCAAACCGCCTTACCCTTTCTTGGATATATTGTCTCAGCTCGTGGCCTTCAGATGGACCCCAGCAAGTTGAAAGCAGTTCTGGATTGGCCCCGTCCTATTGGCCTGCGAGCTATTCAACGTTTTCTGGGCTTCGCCAATTACTATCGGCAGTTTATTCCTCACTTTTCCACTGTAGTGGCGCCTATTGTGACCCTCACAAAGAAGAGCGCCAATTCGAAGTCTTGGCCTCCTCAGGCTGAAGAGGCCTTCATTGCTCTAAAAAAGGCCTTCTCCTCTGCACCAGTGTTGTCTAGGCCAGATCCATCTCGGCCTTTCGCCCTAGAAGTAGATGCCTCCTCCATTGGAGCCGGAGCGGTGCTCACTCAAAAATCCTCTACTGGCAGAATTCTCACCTGCGGGTTCTTTTCGAAGACCTTTTCGCCAGCGGAGAGGAATTACTCCATCGGAGATCGGGAGTTACTCGCCATCAAGTTGGCGTTGGAAGAGTGGAGACACCTATTAGAAGGTTCTGCCCATCAAGTATCCATCTATACTGATCACAAAAATCTATCTTATTTTGAAACTGCCCAGCGATTGAATCCACGACAAGCTCGTTGGTCGTTGTTTTTCGCTCGATTTGATTTTCAAATCTACTTCCGGCCAGCCGCTAAGAACATCAGGGCAGACGCCCTTTCTCACTCCTCTGACATCTCTGGTGTTGAATCCACTCCACAACATATCATCCCACCTGAACGCCTTGTCCACTCTGCCCCCGCCACTCTTGTACAAGCACCGCCGGGAAAGACCTTTGTGCCAGCCCGCCAACGTCACAAAATATTAGAATGGGGGCATTCTTCCCATGTAGCCGGCTATGCCGGTATCAAGAAGTCTTGTTCTATCATTTCTCGATATTATTGGTGGCCTTCTTTTGAAAAGGATGTGACCGAATTCGTTCAGGCCTGTACCACCTGCGCTCGCGACAAAACCCCTCGCCAAAGACCTGCTGGCCTACTCCACCCACTTCCTATTCCGGATACCCCATGGACACACATTGCTATGGACTTTATTACCGACCTCCCTTCTTCGCATAGCAATACTGTAATTTGGGTGGTAGTGGATAGGTTTTCTAAGATGGCGCATTTTGTTCCTTTGCCCGGCCTCCCGTCAGCTCCTCTGTTGGCAAAATACTTCCTGAAGCATATCTTTCGACTTCATGGTCTACCTACACATATTGTGTCTGACAGAGGTGTGCAGTTTGTGTCCAAGTTCTGGAGAGCTCTTTGTAAACAAATGAAAATTAAACTGGACTTTTCCTCCGCTTATCATCCCCAGTCTAACGGCCAGGTGGAAAGAGTCAACCAGATTCTCGGGCATTATCTTCGCCATTTTGTTTCAGCGCGTCAAGACGATTGGGTCGATCTGTTGCCTTGGGCGGAATTCTCGTATAATTTTAAGGATTCTGAGTCCACAAGGAAGTCCCCGTTTTTGGTGGTGTACGGCCGTCAACTCCTTCCGCCTTTGCCTTTATCCACGTCCTCCGGAGTGCCCGCCGTGGACAATCTCACACAGGATTTCTCCACCATCTGGCAAGAAACACAGCGTTCCCTTTGTCAAGCTTCCGCCCGCATGAAGGTTAGCGCTGATAAAAGGAGAAGAGCTCCGCCTGTTTATTCTCCAGGAGATAAGGTGTGGCTGTCGGCAAAATACATCCGCTTCAAAATTCCTAGCTACAAATTGGGCCCCCGTTACTTGGGGCCATACAAGATCAAACAACAGATCAATCCAGTTTGCTATAAGCGTCACCTACCGATTTCACTGCGAATTCCCAATTCTTTTCACGTCTCTCTGTTGAAGCCAGTTATTGTCAATCGATTCTCTCCTAAAACTTTGGTGCCTGCCCCAATCTCGGGCACCGAGGATACCTTTTCAGTGAAGGAGATTCTGGCTTCTAAGCTCTCCAGAGGAAAAAGATATTTCTTGGTCGACTGGGAAGGCTGTGGACCTGAAGAAAGATCTTGGGAGCCCGAAGAGAATATTCTAGACCGTAGTCTCATCTCAGATTTTCTTGGTCCCAAGAAGAAGGGGAGACCCAAGGGGGGGGGGTACTGTTAGGGCGAGCGCTGCACGCCCGTCTCACAGCATTTCACCTACCTCCATGGCTGCATGCAGCCGTCATCCATCTTCCCTCAGGGCTGCTTCCAGCTGCCGCCCTTCCCCCAATGCTTTCTCCTTGCATGGTCAGGTGCGCACACGTCTCCGTCCACTAGAGGGCGAGCGCTCAGGATCCCTGAGATTTAAAAGGCCTTTACAGCACTGATTGGTGTTTGTCATCCAATCCTACATCATCTTCCCCTATTTAAACAGGCACTTCCTTCCTTCAGTGCCGGATCTTGGTCTCTCCATGCTTGTTGAAAGTCAGACATTCTTGGATTGCTCACCCGTGTACCGACCTCTGCCTGTCCCCGACTCTGAACCTTTGCTGCCTGCTCCGACCTCGGCTACTCACCTTTACCGCGAACCTGTGCTGCCAGCCCCGATCTCTGCCTGTACTTACTACGCCTTTTTGCCTGCCACTTGTGTACCTCACTGAACCTCGGCTGACTGTGGGACTGGGCCGCTGTTAGGGGGTAGCGACCTGGGGGTCACTCGCCGCACAAGACCAACCTGCCTTGCGGTGGGCTCTGGTGAATACCGGTGGCCTCTTAGACTCCGCTCCCCTGACACGGTACCCGCCATCGGTTCCACAGTTAAAGCGGATCCACACCCGAGTCCGCTCCACCCGGTCCGTGACAGTGAGCCATGCAGGGAGCATGGGTCAGCCTTCCTTGGCGCAGCGCAGACAAAATGTTCTTCCCATTGTCGGTAACCATGATTCCCATTTTAAGTTTTCTTGGAGTAAGCCATGTTTGGATTTCCTGATGAATAAATTTAAGCAGTTCCTCCCCTGTGTGACTCCGTTCGCCAAGACAAACCATGTGAAGCACTGCGTGACACCTCCGTGCCCTGCACACATGGTAGACTGGAGGGGCACTGAGACTTAAACCTACAGTGGAGGGTGAGGAGATGGCGGAGGATGAGGAGGCCGAGTCGCACAGTGTCACAGGCCCAACGGGCAGGGAGCACGGAGGCCGAAACGGCGTGACCTGTCCAAGTTGCTGCTGCTGCAAAGGGACCACATTCACCCAGTGGGCCGTAAACGACATGTACTGTCCCTGACCGTAGTTACAGCTCCAGACGTCGGTGCTGCCATGCACTTTGCTACACACCGACAGGCTCAAGGACTGGCCCACCTTCTGTTCAACAAAAGTGTGCAATGCTGGTACTGCCTTCTTGGCAAAGAAATGACGGCTTGGGACTCTCCACCTCGGCTCAGCACAATCCATCAGTTCTCTGAAAGGTGCAGAGTCCACCACCTGAAAAGGGAACGACTGCAGCACCAGCAACTTGGACAGGAGCACATTCAGCTTCTGCGCCGTAGGATGAGTGGGCGCATACTGCTGTCTCTTGGACATGGCTTCGCTGATGGATTGCTGGCGGGGTGCATGACTTGGAGGAGGAGCGACAGAGGATGGGTATGACGCACAGCTGCCTTCGGCTGAGGTGCTGGAGCCTTGGCTGGCAGAAATTGGGAGCGGCGTGCCACTTGGTGAGGAAGCAGACTGGACCACCCCTTGGGAGCCTCAGTTCTCCCAGGTCGCTTTATGGTGATGCATCATATGTTGACGCAGGGCCGTGGTGCCAACATTTGGGCCCTGGCCACGCTTCACCTTCTGCCTACATATCTTGCATGTGGCCATGTTACCCTCCTGCGGATGCTTCAGGAAAAACTGCCACACTGCCGAGTAGCTACTTTTCCCACCAACAGGCCTCACTGATTCGCTGCTATTGTCGCAGTGCTCTACCCTGGCCCTGGCCCCATTTGGCTCCAGGCTTTTCAATTGTGCCCCCATGCTGACTGCCAACCATGCTGCTAACACCTTGCTGCCTGAGCTGCTGACTCCGGGGCAACCTGCGCCCCTCTTCTCCTGATGATGACGATGAAACCCCTTCATCACCCGGCTCCCAAGTGCGATCGGCTTCATCATCATCATCACCGAGTTGTGGCTGTACGTCACTGATGTTCTCGGTTTCCTCAACAGTGTCTGGCGCAGAAGCTGGAAATCTCGCAACACCCACGACACTGTCCACATTACTATTTGTCTGCCGAGCTAAAGAAGCCACCTCCATTTCATGGCTGGGCAGTAGCTGCTGACTGTCCTCTATCTGATCGTCCTCCTCACTAAAGAGTGGAGGACCCAAAGCATAGGATACGTCGCTGGGGGAGGGAACGGCGTAGGACAGAGGCAATGGGAGGACAGGGACTGCTCTCGGGGCATGCCAACTCAGGGTTTTGTCAGAGGAACCTACCGACCCTAGTCTGGGGGTCTCAGACGTAACTTGTGATGATGTTGATGAGCGCGTTAATCTACCACGGCAGATGCGTTACTGGTGGAGACACGACCGCTAGCAGATACTGGCAGATCAGGTCTCTCACCGTGACTCCTGCTGCCACTCGCCCCTAGTCTGCTGCGACCTCTGCCTGCTGAATCTTGGCCTCTGCCACTCCTCTTTGAACATCCTGGCACTTGTCTGCCTGACATTTTTATGTATTTGCTTATTTAGTATAAACAGATAGGGTGCAAGGTGCAGCTTTGGGGTGCCCTGCGGCCTGGTTTATTGAAAGCAGTCAAAAACAAGTGCAAACTGAAGTAGCTTAATGAAGCTGATGCTGATCAACGCTTATGTTGTATAACAGATAGGGTGCAAGGTGCAGCTTTGGGGTGCCCTGCGGCCTGGTTTATTAAAAGCAGTCAAAAACAAGTGCAAACTGAAGTCGCTTAATGAAGCTGATACTGATCAACGCTTATGTTGTATACCAGATAGGGTGCAAGGTGCAGCTTTGGGGTGCCCTGCGGCCTGGTTTATTAAAAGCAGTCAAAAACAAGTGCAAACTGAAGTAGCTTAATGAAGCTGATGCTGATCAACGCTTATGTTGTATAACAGATAGGGTGCAAGGTCCAGCTTTGGGGTGCCCTGCGGCCTGGTTTATTAAAAGCAGTCAAAAACAAGTGCAAACTGAAGTAGCTTAATAAAGCAGCTGATGCTGATCAACGCTTATGTTGTATAACAGATAGGGTGCAAGGTGCAGCTTTGGGGTGCCCTGCGGCCTGGTTTATTAAAAGCAGTCAAAAACAAGTGCAAACTGAAGTTGCTTAATAAAGCAGCTGATGCTGATCAACGCTTATGTTGTATAACAGATAGGGTGCAAGGTGCAGCTTTGGGGTGCCCTGCGGCCTGGTTTATTGAAAACAGTCAAAAACAAGTGCAAACTGAAGTAGCTTAATAAAGCAGCTGATGCTGATCAACGCTTATGTTGTATACCAGATAGGGTGCAAGGTGCAGCTTTGGGGTGCCCTGCGGCCTGGTTTATTGAAAACAGTCAAAAACAAGTGCAAACTGAAGTAGCTTAATGAAGCTGATGCTGATCAACGCTTATGTTGTATAACAGATAGGGTGCAAGGTCCAGCTTTGGGGTGCCCTGCGGCCTGGTTTATTAAAAGCAGTCAAAAACAAGTGCAAACTGAAGTAGCTTAATAAAGCAGCTGATGCTGATCAACGCTTATGTTGTATAACAGATAGGGTGCAAGGTGCAGCTTTGGGGTGCCCTGCGGCCTGGTTTATTGAAAACAGTCAAAAACAAGTGCAAACTGAAGTAGCTTAATGAAGCTGATGCCGATCAACGCTTATGTTGTATAACAGATAGGGTTAAAATAGCATGTGCCTTGGGATGCCAGTGTGGCGTAATGTATTTTAAGATGAGCAGAGAGTATTAACAATAATCCAAGTATGAGAAATGCTTTTGTTTAACAGATAGGGTTAAATAGCATGTGCCTTGGGATGCCAGTGTGGCGTAATGTATTTTAAGCTGAGCAGAATCTTTTGACACTAATCCAAGTATGAGAAATGCTTTTGTTTAACAGATAGGGTTAAATAGCATGTGCCTTGGGATGCCAGTGTGGCGTAATGTATTTTAGGCTGAGCAGAAACATTTGACACTAATCCAAGTATGAGAAATGCTTTTGTTTAACAGATAGGGTTAAATAGCATGTGCCTTGGGATGCCAGTGTGGCGTAATGTATTTTAAGCTGAACAAAAAGTAACAATAATCCAAGTATGAGAAATGCTTTTGTTTAACAGATAGGGTTAAATAGCATGTGCCTTGGGATGCCAGTGTGGCATAATGTATTTAAAGCTGAACAAAAAGTAACAATAATCCAAGTATGAGAAATGCTTTTGTTTAACAGATAGGGTTAAAATAGCATGTGCCTTGGGATGCCCGTGTGGCCTGGTATATTTTAAGCTGAACAGAAACTTTTAACACTAATCCAAGTATGAGAAATGCTTTTGTTTAACAGATAGGGTTAAAATAGCATGTGCCTTGGGATGCCAGTGTGGCGTAATGTATTTTAAGCTGAGCAGAAACTTTTGACACTAATCCAAGTATGAGAAATGCTTTTGTTTAACAGATTGGGTTAAATAGCATGTGCCTTGGGATGCCAGTGTGGCGTAATGTATTTTAAGCTGAACATAAAGTAACAATAATCCAAGTATGAGAAATGCTTTTGTTTAACAGATAGGGTTAAATAGCATGTGCCTTGGGATGCCAGTGTGGCGTAATGTATTTTAAGCTGAACAAAAAGTAACAATAATCCAAGTATGAGAAATGCTTTTGTTTAACAGATAGGGTTAAATAGCATGTGCCTTGGGATGCCAGTGTGGCGTAATGTATTTTAAGCTGAACAAAAAGTAACAATAATCCAAGTATGAGAAATGCTTTTGTTTAACAGATAGGGTTAAAATAGCATGTGCCTTGGGATGCCAGTGTGGCCTAATGTATTTTAAGCTGAACAAAAAGTATTAACAATAATCCAAGTATGAGAAATGCTTTTGTTTAACAGATAGGGTTAAATAGCATGTGCCTTGGGATGCCAGTGTGGCGTAATGTATTTTAAGCTGAACAAAAAGTAACAATAATCCAAGTATGAGAAATGCTTTTGTTTAACAGATAGGGTTAAATAGCATGTGCCTTGGGATGCCAGTGTGGCGTAATGTATTTTAAGCTGAACAAAAAGTAACAATAATCCAAGTATGAGAAATGCTTTTGTTTAACAGATAGGGTTAAAATAGCGTTCAGGCCTAAATAGCAGAAAGGGTTAAATAGCATGTGCATTGCGTGCACAGTGTGCAGCTGTATTTAACAGATAGGGTTAAAATAGCGTTCATGCCTAAATAGCAGAAAGGGTTAAATAGCATGTGCATTGCGTGCACAGTGTGCAGCTGTATTTAACAGATAGGGTTAAAATAGCGTTCAGGCCTAAATAGCAGAAAGGGTTAAATAGCATGTGCATTGCATGCACAGTGTGCAGCTGTATTTAACAGATAGGGTTAAAATAGCGTTCAGGCCTAAATAGCAGAAAGGGTTAAATAGCATGTGCATTGCATGCACAGTGTGCAGCTGTATTTAACAGATAGGGTTAAAATAGCGTTCAGGCCTAAATAGCAGAAAGGGTTAAATAGCATGTGCATTGCATGCACAGTGTGCAGCTGTATTTAAACCAAACCAAATATATTAACAGTAACCCAGTAATTATGAAATATGAATCATAGCCAGCACTAGGCACCCTGTCAATGTGACTTGTATGCTGCTGGATTGTTCCGGTTTTAAACCTCTTTCCCTAGCTCTGTCTACCACTCTAAATCTCCCTAACTATCTGTCTCTCTCTTTACCTATCTGTAAATCTCCCTACCTATCTGTAAATCTCCCTACCTATCGCTAACTGTCTGTCCCTGTCTGCAGCCAGCCAGCAACCACGCTTGTCTCACAAATGCAAGTCTGAAATGCGCACAAGCAAGATGGCCGCCGCTTTATATAGCGCTGTGACGTCACCGGAGCTCCTGGCTGCTGATAGGCTGCATGTGACCTTCCCATGATACCCCCCGGGGATATGTCCGGACATGTGCTTCCACCATTTTAGAATGCCTGTAATTTAAATAAATGGAGTTTAAAGGAAAACTTCGATCGATCGAATCGCGGGGAAATTCGGATTCGTTCAGAATCGAATTTTTCATGAAATTCGGAACGAATCCGGGTTCGTCCGGATCGATTCGCTCATCCCTAATTCTCAATTCAAAGGACAAAGGCAACAGGACACACAAGCCAAGCAACCCCTGACTTATCCCAGAGGGCAAGGCCAAACCAGGATTCAACACCACGAACCCAAAATGAGGATTTGGAGGAGGTAAGTCAATGGTCCTTTGTGTGTACTTTTAACTTTGAACTAGGATCGATTGGTGTGCCATTACAAAACTAAAATGAAACTATATTTATTTACAGCACAGAGTAAGCCCACCCATAATAGAAGATATCCGAGATTTGGACTAGGACACCCCACATATGTCACCGACCACTACTGAGCCAGTGGCCGCAACGCAGTCAACACAGCCACAACCACCACATCCACAACCTCATTCCGAACCCGAACCAACCACCCATCCCACTGCTAGAACCCATACCAGGCGCCATATTAGCCAAAGAAGGCAACTGCAAATTATGGAGGAAGCGTGGCGCCAGGAAAACATAGCCTTTGCAGCTAGCACACAGCAATTCAATGCCACTGTGTGCACACAATTAACCAACATAAGTACACAATTAGAGGTATTAAACCGAAATGTGTCTGCCCTTACCAGCCATATGGGTGACCTAGTCCAACAGTGGCAGCACATTACTGAAAGCCTGGCACACATTGCTGCAAATATTGTTCCACAGCAGCATTCATCTGCACCATCCTCCCACACATACCACTAAAGATTTTTGTTACAATATATGTCCCCACGTGTAAGTTTCCTTTTTTTAAAAATAAACAAATGAAAAACAATTTGTTTAAGCACAATAAAAAGTAAGCCAAAAAAACACTTGTGTTCTATGCAAATACATTCTCAACAAGTTGCGCACGTATGGTTTGTGCGGTGCCACTTTGGCTGCCTGAGAAAGGAGGGGTTTTCAGCAAGAAAAATATGATCAGAATAGCTGGTAACCCTGCTACGAATGGCCAGGTTGTGTAGGATCCCGCAAGCGATTACAATTTGTATGACCTTGGCCGGCTTATATTGGAGTGCCCCCCCCAGTCTGATCTAGACAGCGAAAACGCATCTTGAGTCCTCCTATGGGCATTATTATAGCGCTCCTCTGCCTGGGAAGATGGGTGCAGGATGGGGGTCAGCAGCCAGGGGAGCAAAGGATAGCCAGAGTCACCTGCAAAAATAAAAAAAACCAAATTAAATTTTATAACAACTCCAAAAGTTTAGTGGTGCATAGCAACATTATTAAACAGGGACAAATAGGTGAGCGTGGTAGTGTTGTAGGAAAAGACATTTGGAATGAGGCTACCCGCACATCCAACCTGGACACTCCTTAAAAATGTCTGTGGGATGGTACTTACATAAGAGGGCAAGAACAGGACGCAATAGGGGTCAATAACTTCACCCATTTAATTTTAATTTCCCAAAATCCCAAAAACAAAAAAAGCCCCCCCAAAAAAGGGTTGTAAAGGTAAAACCTAAATCAGACATGCTGGACAACAAATCCAAGTTTAATACACATACCCAGTAGCCATCCACCAGACAGATCGCCAGATTGAAATCGATCATATAGGCTGGAGTTCCTCAATATATGGGCATCATGTGTAGACCCGGGGAATCCAACAAAGATACTAAAAAAAAACAGATCTGGTCCCGCCACTGCCTGGACATTGATGGAATGTCCCATCTTCCTGTTCCTGCACACAGCACCCAAAAAATCAATTAGTGTGACCCGTAAAAAAAGGTCACCAAACAATATAAAAAAATAATGAAAAATAAAGCAGACCCAAACCACATACCGGAACAGATATTCCTGGTCAGCAGGGGGGACCAATGAGACATGGGTACAATCAATTGCACCAATGACGTTGGGCATGTCGGCTATGTTATAAAAGCCCAGCTTAACCGCATTTCAGGCTTCACCTGTTTGTGGGAAAAAAATATAATTTTGTGCCAGGGTAGCCATGCCATCCAAAAACTTGGTTAGGCTGCGGCTCAGCGTAGACTGGGACATCCCCACGGAGAAGGCACCCAGTCTCTGGAACGAGCCATTCGCCAAAAATTGCAGGCAGCCAACCAATTTGGTCATACCTGCAATTGCATGCCCCTTGCTTGTGGTGGGGGCTAACCATGGGCGCAGCTCGCTATACAAGGCATGGAGAGAAACACGGTTAAGGCGGGTGAGCTCGAATAGGTCAACGTCACTCATGCAATCGATGTCCAAAGGCGTTCGGTGCAGCCTTGTTCCTGCCATGCTAGACCGCGGAGCTGGCGCCTTTGATGCATGATGATGACACGGAGCTCAAATACGGCTGGTCAGACTGCCCATAAGTGAAGGCTCGGCGGCCCCTTTTTATTAGGTTGATTTCAATCGGAAATCAAGTCTCTGCATCAATGAAAAAAACGGACCAATGAACGAGGAGTCAGTTTTCCCGGGAAACAGCCTCGTGCGAGCCGACAATCGGAAAGGCGGCTGAGCGCACACCTGAGGGCATAAACGCACACTAAAACCAACGTAGCACCCTTTCCTGACCCGATCAAAGCCCAAAACCAACGGGAAAACGCACGGGATAGCTGGACGGGGAGGCTCTGCATCAAGCCAATAGTCAGCAACGTCGACCAGTTTCCCAGGGGAGGCGCGTGCCGATCCTGGAGTCAGCGTGGCACCATGAGAGGCATTTATTTCGCCAGGTGACTCAAAGAACCGCAGAGCAGATTAGTGCACAATTAGATACATTAAATAATACATTCACCACCATGCTGACAGAATTTAGGATGGGCAACAGCCACATGGCCACCTTAACTAATAATTTCACAGCCATGCTCGAGGAAGTTAGAAATAGCAATAGAGTCATGTTGGAACAGTGGCAGATTATGAATGTCACACATGCCCAGGTGATGGGCCACCTCCAAGGCCCACCACCAGGGTTTTATGGGCTACACCGATTTTAACAGCTATTTGCCCTGTATCTGCTCCACATTTTTCCTCTACATCCACAATGTATTGACCTGTCTGGTGAGCGCTACCAAGATTGCCTTTTTTTATGGCTGTGCTTGTATGATTTTCGCCCATATAGCTCATTAGAGTGCTGAGATACCCCACTAGCCAATGCCTGAGCTAAAGCCTCACTGAAGCTGCCGCTCAAGCTGCCACTCTGCAGGCTTGGGCCTAATGAAATTGTGTCTGGCTCATCCTGTTTGTAGGCCTGATTCGGGGACATTCTGGGCTGGCAAACTACTACCTTGAACCCTGGCAAAGATTGGACTGGACTTGCATTTGGAGGCGTGGATGTGGCATAGGTATGGCTGCTTTCCACCTGTGCCTGTGGCAAATGTGGCCAAGCAGGAGAGGGTGTGTATGTGGCCCTATGTATTACTGGCAAAATATTGACATGCAAATGGTTGCTCCCTATGTCTGTTTATTTTATTTGTTATTGAAACTTCGGCTTGGAGTGCATTACTTAAAAACTCCTGGATGTGGCCAATAGCTAGGTACCATGATTCTGCACCAACGTATATTTATGGTGTCCCATGTATGTACATGAAGTCTGCGAGTGCCCTTCAGCTCCAATTTTTAATATTTAAAAGAAAAATATTGAATGTGACTTTAGCTGTTGTTGACTAAGTTGATGCATTAATGTTTGGGTTTTTTTGAGATTACTGAAGTTTTTTCTAAACAAACATGTCCCAATAAATATGCATGAGGCTCAGATCATGTGTGAATATTTTAGTAATTCAATCATTACTATTTGATACAAAAAACAATACTAAAGCATTCACAAAGCCAAATTATAGTAAAAATGAATAATTACATGCAACAAACAAATACAGGAAAAACAAATTAGGCAAAATGTGTGTTAATCAAATTGGCCTGAACAGCTTGGCCAGAGGCACTAGGTGTGCCACGGTAGTTATCTTCTGAGTCCTGGCTGGGTGGAGAGGGGGGCAGATCCACATACCGGGGGACACGCTGCATTATGGCAAAGTTTTGGAGGACACAGCAGGCCAGTATTATATCGATGACCTTGTTGGGGTTATACTGGAGTGCCCCCCCGGTATGGTCCAAACATCTGAAGCGAGTTTTTAAGAGGCTGGTGCGCCCGATTTTAGGTGTCCTGGGCAGCCAGGGAAGCAGCGGATAGCCGGAATCACCTGAAAGAATAAGAAAATACTTATATAAATTACACATTCAAAAAATACATTTTGTGACAAGCAATAGTTCACTCTGACTAAGATCTTAAATTGTAGCCACCCCCGATCGGGGGTGCCCCACCGAAGTGGACCAAGACCCAGGATAGTCAAAATCCTGGGTGTTGGTCCACTTTAAACATGCAAGATGGCGGATGAGGGCAAATCAGGCAGCCTGCAAACAGGAATTGGCTTAGGACTGTGCTGCTCAGCATTCTGGGATGTCTTACCTTTTCAGGACCCCAGATCTGCTTTGTCAGAGCCAAGCACAGCTCTAACCCGCCCCCTGCACTTTATCCCGCTCTCCTCTACTCAGTAAGTGTCATGCATCTGAGCAAAGATGGCGCAGACCCTATCATAAAGTCAAGAACAGAATTGCTGCCGAGTGTGGGGAAGAATAATAAGTAATTTACTAGAAAGTAGAAATATATTATTTTGAAATGCTGGGAAATCAGTTTTTAAGGGTTTGTGCTTTGCTAAAGATCATGGTTAAGGTCTGGTTGAACATGTCATCAAGGGGTAAAAACAGCCATAGGCTGAGACATGGGTCATAAACTATATTTTTAGGCATAACAAAGACAAAGAAGTCTGTAGATCCGCGCTCACTTTCTATTAAATTAATCTTAGACCAATATCTATTATATATGTCCACTGCGCAGGAGAAAGACAGAGCCTGTCACAAAGTCTCTAACCAAATAGTAAATGTAGCATACATATATATGTATATATCTCCGTGGGACCAATTATGTTACAATCCTTTCCATTCACCACGTAAAGCAATCAGATAATTTGTGTATGTTATCCACCACCTGTTACTTAGTACACGTACCAGATGCAAATAAATGTCAAGCCTTTAGAAATCCAACCTTGGTTCCTTTGTAATCACTATCCTCGAATCCAGATATAAATTGTAGTTTCATATATATATTTACTTCTCATAAATGATCGACCAATGTATTTTAAAATAAATTATTCATCATTTATTCAGTTGTACATGTAAAAAAGAATCACATTGGCGCACATAGCATAATTCTGTGAGTATTGGTCTTATGCGCTATATTAAAATAACTCTTACCAAATAGTAAGTTCAAACTTGCGTTGTATACAAACACTTGTTTTAAAATGTAGAATGGATGTTTTCCTCCTATTCATACCCCTCCAATGCGACTCGCGTCTTTAAACAGCAAACTCCGTATGCCGTCAAGTCCCAGGCCTTTGGACTCGGCAACTGTCGGTTGTTTTCGGGGGTCACGTGATCGGCAATAAGCTCCGCCCAACACGTTTCGAGGCACCTATGATTAAGTCCTAGTGACAAAACACGTTGGGCGGAGTCCATCCATTTATCAGTGGCTGGTTTCTCTTTATAGATGATGTCATGCTTATTTGGCATGGGCCAGGTGACCTTTGCCATGAATTTCTTACCAGACTGAATAAGAATGATTTTAACATTTTTCTGACGTTCACAATATCCAATACACAGGTTGCGTTTTTGGATTTAAAATTAAAACTGGATCATGATGGCACCATTTCGACATTGTTCAGAAAACAGACCGCTGTGAATAGCTTGCTCTATTTCATGAGCTTCCATCCGAAACACCAGAGGATGGGTATCCCCAATGGCCAGTTTATACGATTACGGAGAAATTGCTCCAAGAGTGAGGAGTTCCATGAGCAGGCGCAGAGTTTGATGAAAAGATTTTGTGATCGGGGTTATCCCCAAAAGTTTGTGGCCAGCACATACCGCCGGGTGGCTGGTATGACACGTAGTGACCTGATGACCCCGAGGGTAAGTAAGAAAGAAAATGCTATAAGGTTTGTGACCAGGTATAGTAATAATTGGGAACGTATTCGGGGGGTCTTAGATAGACACTGGGGGATCCTACAGTCAGACCCCATTATTGGGAACCTTATAGGTAAGAAGGTCCAAATGACAGCAAAAAGGGCCCCGAATCTGAAAAATATCCTTTGCAAGAGCCATTTTGTCAGGCCTAATACTTGGCTGGAACAACGAAAGAATAAAGGTAGCCACAGTTGTGGCAGTTGCTCTATTTTGTCGATTTATAGTCAGAACAGATCTGGTTACCAATCGATATACTAAGGAGAAATTTAAGATCCGGGACTTCCTCACATGTAGAACTAAAGGTGTGATTTACTTTCTGCAATGTGGTTGTAATTTGGGATATGTAGGAGAGACAAAAAACGTACTTAAAAGTAGAATACAGGCTCATTACAGCCTCTCTAGAGACAGGGACCTACATAGAGTCATATCCCCGGTAGCGGATCACTTCTTACGCTTTCATGGGGGGGAATCCTCCACCCTGAGGGTAACCCCACTTGAGAAAATACAATTGGGTATCAGAGGGGGAAATATCAAACGCAAACTATTACAGAATGAATTAAAATGGATGTATCGATTGAATACGATTGCTCCATTGGGCTTAAATGAGGATGCTTCTTTTGAGCCCTTTTTGGGCAGATGAGTATTTGTCATCTGTCCTTTGTATTGGGATTTATTAATCTTACAACATATTTGATGCATATTTAGGTTGTGAGGGATTTTTCAGAGACAATAGTGGTTACTATCCCGTTCCTGTTGTGTGGGTGGGGGGGGGGGGGTGATATGGAGTAGGTTATTTTCATGGCACTTGTGATGGAAAGAAAAAAACTTTTTGGGTGTGTATCTTATGTTGGTGTTTATTTTTTTAGATATTTACTGGGATCCTTGACCTTCATCCATTCTGATACGGAAGAACAATGTGTGATCATGTGATGACATTAAAATCTTTGAAGGTGTGGAGAGGAGCATTCCCAGGAGTTAATTGTTGTGGTGGATTGGTTGATTTGGTGTGGTTTTGCATTTATTATTATATATATTTATTTTTAATATATTTTATCTCTTTGTACATATGTACTTTCTCTTGTTTTTTGTGATTCTCACATATCATGTGTTTAATTTTTGGATGTTTGGATACAATTTTGTGAGTGGTCACTTGTCGGGGTGGGGGGTGGGCGAGGTGTGTGTGTGGGGGGGGGTTATTGCGTTTGGGGTATTATGCTAGCACTTGTTATTATTGATTTATATTAAGTTGTTCATTATCACTATTATTATTGTTTCATGTTGTATATTATTAATATAGGAGCATAAATATCCCTTAAATTATCATATTATTGTGGTAAATAAATGATATGGTCCTCTTATTCTATCCTCTTTCTGGGTATGTGAATAATTTAGTTGTAATTATATTGTAACTGTGAGCCATATACATGTACTTTTTGTATTTACTTCCTGAAGAAACGAGATATATTTGATTAGTGTTTTTATATACATTTGTTTGTCTGCATATGGGATTCATGATGGTTTATAGTGGGGACTTCGGTGCTGTCTCTCTATCGCTCGGCTACTGCGGCAGTGGCCCTGCCCTTGCCCGCCCCCCTCGTCCCTGTGCCCGTTACCATGACTCGCACTGTTATACAGCATTGCGGTGTGGGGCATGTCATTGGGGGCGGTCTGGGGGACGGGCGGGGGCACGGTCACCACGTCACTTATGGGTGGGCGGGGTCTGGCGCGGGTGCTTGTCAGGTCCCGCTTCTGGTGAGAGCGCAGCCACCGGCCGGGGCTGTTGTGCACCGGAAGTTGGGGGCAGGCACGTGCTGGCGCGCTTTCCTGGCCTATTTGAATGGGAGCAAGGGCAGCATTTGAAGTGGCACCTTGAGGAAGTGACAGTCCGTCACGGAACGCGTGGGTGATTGATGGTCCCGTTCAGCAGGAGGTTAATCCATATTTTCACTGAGGTGATTATTTCCTTGGTAGCTTTTTATATTTTTTCACATTTATGTATAGCACTTTAATACTGCACATTAGCACTTTAGATAGATTAATATAAATGCATCCATGTGATGCTAATATCATATGAGTAACACAGATGGTCGGGATCAATTGGGTTCCTCTTGCTGGGTCGGGCTATGTATTAGTATGTCCTTTTTTAAATGTTTGTGAGGATTAATGTATTTCATGTCTTTTAATTAAGTTTTCTGATGAATTAAACTATTGTGAATAATCAGTGAAGATTTTGATTTGTTGATTGAGTAGGAGTGGTGCCTCTTTTTGCTTAGTGCCTGTTCTTGTGGTGTGCTGGGCCACAGGGTGTTGTATTCAGTATATTGTATATTTGGGTTGCTTAAATTGGTACACTCTTGCCCATATGTGTATTTGAATTGGATGGTGCTGAACCAAGTGCACTTTGTGCAGGTTTTCCACATCTCTCTTAATGAGACGCAAGCCCATACCAATAACGTAAGTTATCTGAACGAAATATCCGATTCAGATGGCAAAATGATCCGAAATAATGCAAAGGATCCGATTTACTTTCGTTCATCGAAATATACGCATGAGCTCGAACGAACGTACGAATGAAAAATGCAACGAAAAAACCTAAAAAAACACACACAGACAGCTACGGAAGTCCAGACGAATGTGTCTATGAATCGATGCTATTCTACCAGAGCAATGTCAGTTTCATGGGCAGAGTGTGATGATCCTCTTATTGTCCGAAGACCAGATGTTCAGTGGAAAGGTTTTATAGGAAGTTTCCTGCCCCAAGTGGGTGATTTCTTCATTATCTTTTGATTATCTTCTCATGTGGATACCCTGGTGTATTGTGGTATAAAACTGTTAAAGCCAATTTCTTGCGCCTTTCTATAGCCAAACCTCCAGGGTTTTTCAATGACCACCTTTTGCTAGGCTTAAAGTGGAACAACACCCAGGATTTTGACTATCCTGGGTGTTGGTCCACTTAGGTGGGGCACCCCGATCGGGGGTGCCCCGCTGTGTGAAACCCCCCCGATCGCCGCAAAAACTCACCTCTCCCCGCTCCCACGTGACCTCGTCCGGCCAATGACAGCGCTCAGAGCCGCTCTGGTATGCGCGTCCAAAGCCGCTTGGACGCGCATACCAGAGCGCTGTCATTGGCTGCGTCTCTCGCTTCCCTCTAACAGGGAGCGCGCCTGCGCCGGCCATTCACAAAACGGCCGGCGTGGGAGCGCGCCCTGCTATAGGGAAGCGAGAGACGCGGCCGCGTCTCGCACATGCGCCGTTGGATCGCCGGTAAGGATTGTGGGCCTCCTGGGGGGTTCCTCCCCGTGGGACATCCCGATCCCCCCTGGGTGTTGGTCCACTTTAAAGGTGGACTAAACTTTACATGCTGTGTCTGCAGGAGAAAAGAAGATTCACTGACAGCATGCAGAGAAGTTCCCCCACCTTTCTTCAAAGACCTGCTGTTATAATCCCATTCTGTTATCCACTGAGGCACAAGTAAACTGCATAATAAAACCAAAACAACAATTCTTAGCGACTGTCTCTACTGTGTCCAAATTAGTCTTTGTTTTGTTGTATCTAGAGGTAGTAACAACTGACCGTATGGGTACGTTTACATCTCAAAAAACTTTACTCAGGAGGCTCCAGGTAATACTAACCTCACTGGTAAGTTGTATCTTTTCACTTTTAGAAAAATCTCTTCAGTAACATAGACAATTCATACTAGCCATAGGTTTGTCAAATGTTTACTTTAAAAGATCTTTCATACAAAAATATGTATCATGACATCACAATATCAACATATATACAATGTTTGCAAGTAAGTCAAGGAAGTCTCACTGCCAGACACTAATATTGAAGGTACGTCTGTGATTACCTTTCCGTCCTTCAGGAGCATTATTTTCTGTCTCATATTCTAAATCATGCTTTAACCTGACCTACTGGCCATTTAAGATGATGCCTGCAAGTTGGATTCTTTGGTCCCCTTGTTAGCCTCAGCAAGTGGACTATGCCTTAAGAATCATGGGGGATAAGGGGCAGGAGAAAGCAAGATTTGCCTCCTCACTATATCTTCTCTGCTGATGTTTCTTTCCAGCTCAGGGAAAAAATACCATTTTGTGAGTACTCACCTTTAAAACGGGTATTATGAGTGTGCCATACACTCCACTTCGATCTTCATGACATGTGGTAATCTCCAGTAGAGGGCGAACTTCTGCAGAGATGAATATGCAAAAAAGAAAGCCCCTCTCGGTCCATATATACCTGGGACCTCCCACCAATTTCCCAGTGTAAAAAAGCAGTAAGGGGACCAGGAAGAACCAATTAAAACCTTAACAATCAAAACCAATGGTTCACCATATAAAAGCCCCAGAATACCTGAAAAAAAGGGGTGGGGCGAAGTGGAGTGTATGGCACACTCATAATACCTGTTTTAAAGTTGAGTACTCACAAAACGGTATTATTCTATGTATGCCATACACTGTGGGACATCCAAAAGCAGTGTCCGTCATGGGTGGGAACCATAAACAGTAAAGAATGTACCAACTCAAACCACTGCAGCTTGCAGAACCTTGCAGCCAAAAACAGCATCTGCTGAAGCCCGCACATCAAACTTGTAAAACTTGGAAAAAGTATGAACGGAAGACCAAGTAGCAGCCTTACAAACTTGTTCAACAGAAGCCTGATCTATGGCCATCCTTACGACGTCTTCTTGGCCACCTTGGAGCCACCAGAATCGCTGGTGCCCCTTCTAGAACCAGTTTGCGAACTACCTTGCTCAGCATGGAGACGGGCAGAAACAGGTACAGAAAACCCAACTCCTTCCAAGCCAGTGAAAAGGCATCCACTGCCAGAGACAGAGGATCCTGAGAAAGAGACACAAAGGCCGGAAGTTTGTGATTGTGCCTCGAGGCAAAGAGATCCACCTCCGGAGTCCCCCACTTGCGGCAAAGATCCAGAAAAACCTCGGGGTTGAGAGACCACTCTCCTTGGCGAGAGGATCCCCTGCTCAGGGAATCCGCCTCTGTGTTCTCCACTCCCGGAATGTAGACTGCCGAAATGCAAGGAACATTGCTCTCCGCCCCGAGTGCAGGATCAGAGAGACTTCCCTGAGGGCACTCAAGCTGTGAGTCCCTCCTTGGTGATTGATGTAAGCTACCGCCGTTCGGTTGTCTGAACGTCCCTGAACGGGTAGACCCCGTAAATGTGAGGTCAGCCGAGCCAGAACCAGTCGGATGGCTCTGAGCTCCAAGACATTGATGGGGGTGCGAGCCTCCTGAGTGGACTATGCCTTAAGAATCATGGGGGATAAGGGGCAGGAGAAAGCAAGATTTGCCTCCTCACTATATCTTCTCTGCTGATGTTTCTTTCCAGCTCAGGGAAAAAATACCATTTTGTGAGTACTCACCTTTAAAACGGGTATTATGAGTGTGCCATACACTCCACTTCGATCTTCATGACATGTGGTAATCTCCAGGAGAGGGCGAACTTCTGCAGAGATGAATATGCAAAAAAGAAAGCCCCTCTCGGTCCATATATACCTGGGACCTCCCACCAATTTCCCAGTGTAAAAAAGCAGTAAGGGGACCAGGAAGAACCAATTAAAACCTTAACAATCAAAACCAATGGTTCACCATATAAAAGCCCCAGAATACCTGAAAAAAAGGGGTGGGGCGAAGTGGAGTGTATGGCACACTCATAATACCCGTTTTAAAGTTGCTGCTCAGGGAATCCGCCTCCGTGTTCTCCACTCCCGGAATGTAGACTGCCGAAATGCAAGGAACATTGCTCTCCGCCCCGAGTGCAGGATCAGAGAGACTTCCCTGAGGGCACTCCTGCTGTGAGTCCCTCCTTGGTGATTGATGTAAGCTACCGCCGTTCGGTTGTCTGAACGAACCTGAACCGGTAGACCCCGTAAATGTGAGGTCAGCCGAGCCAGAACCAGTCGGATGGCTCTGAGCTCCAAGACATTGATGGGGGTGTGAGCCTCCTGAGGACCCCCCACCCCGCTGAACTGATGACTTTTCCAATAACCTCCCCAGCCCGACAGGCTGGCATCCGTGGTAACCGTCTCCCAACAAGGGACCAGAAAGGATCTGCCCTTCAACAGATTGCTCGATTCCAGCCACCACCGAAGGGACTGTCGAACCCTGGGAGACATCCTGAAAGGTTGATCCAATGACTGCGGACACCTGTCCCAATGCGTCAATAGGTGAAGTTGAAGAGATCTCATGTGAAACTGTGCAAACGGTACAGCCTCGAAAGAGGATACCATCAAGCCTACCAGTTTCATCCCCTGTCGGATAGAGGGACAAGGATTGGCCAGAAGAAGGCGGATCAGACCCTGAATCCCTTGCACCTTGGTCTGGGGCAGAAACACTCTGGAATACTCGGAATACTCAGAATGGTATCCAGATTCATGCCCAGAAATGAAATCACACGAGACGGGGAGAGAGAAGACTTGGTGCAGTTGATCACCCACCCGAACCTCTCCAGGGTCGACACCACCTGCTGGGTGTCCAGCTCCGCCTGACGGAGGGAAGAAGCTGAGATCAACAGGTCGTCCAGATAAGGCACAATGCGAATGCCCTGAGCTCTGAGCAGAGCCATTATTCCCGCCAAGACCTTGGTGAAGACCTTGGTGAAGACCCTCGGCGCCGAGGTCAGACCGAAGGGAAGAGCTACAAACTGATAATGTTGATCCTCCACCGCAAACCGGAGGAATCTCTGATGTGCCTGAAAAAGATCCTTGATGTCTATGGATGCCATAAAATCCCCTTGACGAAGGGAATTGATAGCCGAGCGCAGAGTCTCCATGCGGAACTTTTTAGCTCTGATAAACCTGTTGAGAACCTTGAGATCTAGAATGGGTCTCACCGAACCCTCCTTTTTGGGAACCGTGAAAAGGTTGGAGTAGTAACCCCTGCCTCTCTCCGACGGAGGTACCAGGCATATAACCCCCATGCCCAGAAGGTTTTTCACTGCTAACAGGAGCCCCTGTGCAGCCTGAGGGTCTGAGGGCACCCGAGACCTTAAGAATCTTGGGGGCGGCCAGTTCTCGAACTCCAGTGTCACAATCAGCTTACCTGTGCCGCGTTCCAGCGGTGTCCCTGTCGCCTCATCATGCAAGCGCTGGCCGCGCCGGGCGGCAGCTCGCGCCGGGCGGCTGCTCGCGCAGCTGCGGGCACGCCCCCTTCTTCCTCTTCTGCCGGCGTCTCCGGCATCAATACACGTGCTCGCGCGGGTGCGCGAGCACGTTCCTTCTATGCCCCGCCGGAGGAGGTGAATAAATTATAGATCAGAGAGGCACGCCCCCATTCAGTTAAAGGGCCGATGAGCCCAGCTGGGCAGCACGCCCTCTGTAGTGTATTGGGCCAATGAGCCCAATAGGAGTTGCTGGGCTGTACGCCCTATGTCCAATCAGGTGCTGGTTTTTAGTAGCACCAATCCCACACCCAGCCCTAATCATATCCGTTCCTATAAAGGTTTACCCCACCAGTTGCTCAGTGCCTGTGATAGTGTCTTGAACCTAGCCTTTCGTTTCTGTGTTTCGTGATTGATCTAGTTGCCGACCTTTGCCTGAACCGACCATTCTTGATCCAAAACCCTGTTGCCGACCTTTGCCTGAACCGACCATTCTTGATCCAAAAACCCTGTTGCCGACCTTTGCCTGAACCGACCAACCTCAATCTGAACTTCCGTTGCCGACCTCTGCTTAGAACCTTGACCACGATTTGCCTCCTCCATTTGTACTGCAGTCATCTCTGAACACCCGGTGCCGATCCTTAGCCTGTCTGGACTTCCGCTATACGCTCTAGCCTTTGGGCTCTCTCTATACCGCTCCCAGCCACTGGTTCTTCAGACCTTCGAACAGTAAGCCTCCATCCTTTGAGCCATTGAAGTCCTGGGGGCAACCGATCCCGGGCAGGCGTATTCTGCGTCCCGGCAAACGGGGGCCCCTACAGGTGAAGCTGGCTGCGGAGATTGGGGGTTGAGGGCTTACCCGGAGGACTGGAGTTACCTGAGCGGATAATTAGAGGACCCAGAGCGTGATATTATCACAGGCCACCATGGATGACCTGGTACAGCAAGTACAGGCTATGGCCACAGCTATAAGTCAACTTGCCCAGAGAGTGGCCAATCAAGAAACCAGGCAGATTCCTGCATCCGCTGTACCACCTCACGTGTCGGAGCCGAAGGTCCCGTTACCGGAGAAATTTTTTGGAGACCGAGCCAAATTCTCCAATTTTAAAAATTCCTGCGAGCTTTACTTCAGATTGAGGCCCGTATCCTCGGGCACCGAGACCCAACGGGTGGGGTAAGTTATCTCCTTTTTGCAAGGAGATCCCCAATCATGGGCTTTTAGCCTGCCTCCCGATGATGCTGCCCTGCACTCCGTTACATCCTTTTTTCAGGCTATGGGTGTGTTATATGCCGACCCAGACCAGCAGTCCACAGCCGAAAACAGGCTTCGGGCCTTGAAGCAAGGTCGGAATACTGCCGAAGATTACAGTTCTGAATTCCGGCGGTGGGCAGTAGACTCCAGATGGAATGACCCAGCCCTGTGTAGCCAGTTCCGTATGGGTCTATCAGGGGGGATCAAGGACGCATTGGTTAATTTCCCTACACCAGCAGATCTAGACCAGCTAATGCAGGTCTCCATCAAAATAGATCGGCGTCTTAGGGAAAGAGCCAGGGAAAGGGTTTGGACTTCCTCGTCCTTTAAGCCATCTCAGACCCCCAACCCACCCATTTCCCCTGGGGTAAACACACCTTCTTCCTCACTGGAAGAACCCATGCAGGTCGGTAGAGCTCGTCTTACCCAGGACGAGAAGCAGCGTAGACGCTCCATGGGTCTATGCTTATATTGTGGGAATCCGGGACATTTTGCTAGGTCCTGTCCTAACAAGGGATACCCGGCGGGAAACTTCCTCGCCTAGATCAGGAGGAGAGTACTGATCTAGGTGAGTCCGTTAATTACTCTCACTTGAACAAAATGTTAATCCCCATAGAGCTTTCTTGGGGCCCTTCCAAACAGGCAGTATCCGCCTTTATCGATAGTGGAGCTGCGGGTAATTTCCTGGATCGGAGCATGATCTCCGTCCTGGGGATTCCTCTGGTACCCCTTGGGAGATCTCTACAGGTTCTGGCCATAAATGGGAAGGCCATCCAGGGAGGTCCGGTTAGTACCAAGACCCCTCCTCTCAATTTAATTGTTGGCTCTTCCCACTCTGAATACATCGAGTTCTTGGTTTTTGATTGTCCGGAAACCCCGGTAGTACTGGGATATCCCTGGTTAAAACTCCACAACCCCATTTTAGACTGGCAGACTGGGGATTTAGTGAGGTGGAGTAATTACTGCAAGACACATTGTTTTTCCACTGCCCTCAAAAGTTTTCAGATGCTGCCACAGGGATTGCCTCAGCCTTACGCAGATTGGGCTGATGTTTTTTCTGATTGTTCTGCAGATTCCCTTCCCCCACATAGGCCCTATGACTGCCCCATTGACCTGCTCCCCGGGACCATCCCTCCTAGAGGGAAGATTTATAATCTTACCCGGCCGGAAGAGCAGGCAATGAAGGAGTACATCTCCGAGAATTTAAGCAAGGGGTTCATCCATCCTTCAACATCACCTGCGGGGGCTGGCTTCTTTTTTGTGGAGAAAAAAGATGGTGGTTTAAGGCCTTGCATAGATTACAGAGCCCTGAATAAGATTACGGTAAAAAACCGGTATCCCCTTCCCTTGATTGGGGATTTATTTAATCAAGTAGTAGGTGCTCGGGTTTTCTCCAAGTTAGACCTAAAGGGGGCC
This sequence comes from Gastrophryne carolinensis, assembly GCA_027917425.1. Lineage (NCBI taxonomy): Eukaryota > Metazoa > Chordata > Amphibia > Anura > Microhylidae > Gastrophryne > Gastrophryne carolinensis. The sequence goes on from CM051234.1 coordinate 267,797,905, forward strand.
TACAACCTGATTCGTATTCGGCAAGGGGATGAGTGGAAAACGGCATTCAATGTTAAAGATGGTCATTACGAATATCTAGTCATGCCCTTTGGCCTTTGTAATGCTCCTGCGGTCTTCCAAGACTTTGTTAACGATGTCTTCCGAGACTATTTGGGCAGATTCATGGTAATTTATTTGGATGATATCATTTTCTCTAAGTCTTTGTCCGAACATAGACAACATGTGAAAATGGTTCTTCAAAAACTGAGAGAGAATAACTTGTATGCAAAAATTTCTAAATGTATGTTTGAGGTCACCACCGTTCCCTTTTTGGGTTATATAATCTCTAGCCAGGGGTTAGAGATGGATGCGGGGAAAGTTTCGGCGGTGCAGGATTGGGTACAACCCAAATCTTTAAAAGAATTACAGCGTTTTTTAGGTTTCGCTAATTTCTATCGACACTTTATTAAGGGTTTTTCCAATATTGTGGCTCCTCTCACCAACCTTACTCGCAAGGGCGCCTTCACTGTAAACTGGTCATCTTCGGTCAATGAAGCCTTCCTGACTCTAAAACAGGCTTTTACTTCGGCACCAGTTTTAGTTCACCCTGACGTTAATAAACCTTTTACCATTGAAGTAGATGCATCCGAGTTGGGTGTGGGGGCGGTCTTGTCGCAATACTCTGGTCATCCTGAACGTTTGCATCCTTGCGCCTACTTCTCACGGAAATTTAGTGCCGCGGAACAGAACTATGATGTTGGAAACAGGGAGTTATTGGCGATTAAACTGGCTTTTGATGAATGGCGTCACTGGTTGGAGGGTTCATTGTATCCCATCACGGTCTATACTGATCACAAAAAGCTCAGCTAAGAGACTGAACTCTCGTCAGGCTCGTTGGGCATTATTTTTCTCGTGCTTTAATTTTATAATTACATTGAAGCCAGGAGTAAAAAATTCTAAAGCGGATGCTCTGTCCCGCTTGTTTGGGGATTGCAAGGATCGGGGTGATATGGGTGAACCTATTTTGTCTGTGGGTTGTGTGATTGGGGCCTTGCTTCCTGATCTTTCGGCTTTGGCGCCATTTCAAAATGAATCCCCTGTAGATGTACCTTTAGGGTGTCAGTTTGTACCGCCGCATCTGCATTCTGATGTAATTCGCGAGTTTCATGATGCCAAAACTGCTGGTCATCTAGGAAATCGTAAGACTTTCATTTTAGCCCGACGCCTTGTATGGTGGCCTACTATGCGACGCAATATTACTGCCTTTATCGACGCATGTTCTGTTTGTGCGCGAAGTAAGGGGGTTCACAAGGCCCCTAGTGGGTGTTTAGTCCCACTTGAGATTCCTAAAGAACCATGGACTCATATCTCTATGGATTTTATTGTAGATTTGCCTCACTCACATGGGAATACTGTAAGTTAGGGCCCAAGTTTATCGGCCCTTTCCCCATTATTCAGAAATTAAGCAACGTGTCCTTTAAGGTTCAACTCCCGCAAACCATGAGAATCCCAAATTCTTTTCACGTGTCACTGCTAAAACCAGCCAAGAATGTGCCGCGTCCATCATCGTCGCCTATTCTAGTAGAACCAGAATATGAAGTGAACAAGATTCTTGACTCGCGCAAGCTCCGCAATTCTTCACAATATTTAATTGACTGGGTTGGCTACGGTCCTGAGGAGAGATGTTGGGTTGCGGCAAAAGATGTGCATGCTAAAATTCTTATTAAGAAATTCCATCATGACAATCCGGGGAAACCGGGTAAGGGTCCGGAGGCCCCTCGTGAAGGGGGGGGGGGTAGTGTCACAATCAGCTTACCTGTGCCGCGTTCCAGCGGTGTCCCTGTCGCCTCATCATGCAAGCGCCGGCCGTGCCGGGTGACTGCTCGCGCAGCTGCGGGCGCGCCCCCTTCTTCCTCTTCTGCCGGCGTCTCCGGCATCAATACACGTTCCTTCTATGCCCTCCGGCGGCGCTGCACTCAGCGCGGCCGCCGGAGGAGGTGAATAAATTATAGATCAGAGAGGCACGCCCCCATTCAGTTAAAGGGCCGATGAGCCCAGCTGAGCAGCACGCCCTCTGTAGTGTATTGGGCCAATGAGCCCAATAGGAGTTGCTACGCCCTATGTCCAATCAGGTGCTGGTTTTTAGTAGCACCAATCCCACACCCAGCCCTAATCATATCCGTTCCTATAAAGGTTTACCCCATCAGTTGCTCAGTGCCTGTGATAGTGCCTTGAACCTAGCCTTTCGTTTCTGTGTTTCGTGATTGATCTAGTTGCCGACCTTTGCCTGAACCGACCATTCTTGATCCAAAACCCTGTTGCCGACCTTTGCCTGAACCGACCATTCTTGATCCAAAAACCCCGTTGCCGACCTTTGCCTGAACCGACCAACCTCGATCTGAACTTCCGTTGCCGACCTCTGCTTAGAACCTTGACCACGATTTGCCTCCTCCATTTGTACTGCAGTCATCTCTGAACACCCGGTGCCGATCCTTAGCCTGTCTGGACTTCCGCTATACGCTCTAGCCTTTGGGCTCTCTCTATACCGCTCCCAGCCACTGGTTCTTCAGTCCTACGAACAGTAAGCCTCCATTCTTTGAGCCATTGAAGTCCTGGGGGCAACCGATCCCGGGCAGGCGTATTCTGCGTCCCGGCAAGCGGGGGCCCCTACAGGTGAAGCTGGCTGCGGAGATTGGGGGTTGAGGGCTTACCCGGAGGACTGGAGTTACCTGAGCGGATCATTAGAGGACCCAGAGCGTGATATCCAGTTTGTACCCGGAGGAGACCACTTCCAAGATCCAATTGTCTGTGACCTCCCGGGTCCAGACCTGGAAGAAGAGCCGCAGCCGTCCCCCCACCCTTGCGCCCCTTCATTGCTGAGCCGGTTTAACGGCAGGCTTGGGCTTGGAACCCCAGGCAGCCGCGGGACGTGCCCGACCTCTGCCTCTGTTCCAGGACGAGCCCCTGACGCCCGAGAAGGCCAAACCCCTAGCCGCTCTGGCCCCTTGAAAGGAAGGAGTGAACGAGCCAGCCCCCCCAAAGGGGCAGCGCTGTTTCCTCCGCTGAGGTAACTTACCTCCTTTAGCAACAACATCCAATTTATCTCTGTGAGTGACTTCTTGGGCCCAACGTCCGCTGTCCACTGGTGGAGCCAGACCAATCTGCGCATCACCAGTAAGGCTGAAGTCCTACTACACACGACAATAGAATCTTCCATCGCAGCCATGACAAAATCCATGAACAATTCGCATCTCTTAAGGATAGCGAACTCAGCACAAGCTAGATCAAACTGAGCGTTATTCAGCTAGTCCCTGATAAGAGACCTGGTAGCAAGCGACACCAGGGCAGATGCACTAACAGGCCGCAGGGCCGAGCCAACGCTGACAAATGCGTGGCACGCCATCTGATCAAGGTGCTTATCCTCGCCATCCTTAAGGGAAGTGGCGTCAGGGGTGTTCAGCACAGAAGAGTTGGTAAAACCTAAAACTGGCGCGTTGATCTCGGGAGGAGAAGACCAGCGCTTAACCGCCTCCAACGGAAAAGAATACTTCTTATCTCATCCCTGAGGAACACCAGGAAGCCGACTGGGCCTCTCCCATTCTCTAAGAATCAGCACATCAAAGTGACCCTGGGTAGGGAATTCCAGACGGGACTTGCAGACCCCCAAAAATTCCCCCCTCTTGAGAGGGGGCGCCTCAGGCGGTTCAATATCCAACACCTCCAATAAATGTGACAAAACAGTGGCCGTATCTACCGCATCCCCCAGTGCCTGCCAGACATCGGCATCCCCAGACTGAACATAGTCAGCCTCTGTTTCCTGATACAATTCCCCCTCCTCTAACGGGGAATAATCTGACAAATCAACGGAATCGTTGTCAACATCCCACAAGGGCTGGGCCGACAACAAATGTCTCTTTTTAGCCTGGGCATTCTTGCCCACCGTGCTAGCAATAATTTTCTCGATGCTGGCCAACCTAGCCCAAACATCAGAGAGCGACTCCCCGCTGGCATCAATGTCACTTGGGGTACGGATAAGGTGGGGAGGGGAAGCGGGAGGAGCCGACCCAGAAGGCTGGGTACGCGAACTGCCGCGTTATGGCCTTTTGTGCGCATGGTATACAGATCAGCACATTCTCCCCCGTAAGGGATACCTCACACCCCACACATGGCCCGGATTGTCCCAGAGGGAGCCCGAGCCCAGTATCCTGCGGAGCCTCCATATGGTGAATTTTTGTGGTCAGTCGCAAGACCGCAGGGAATTTACGCCTAAGCAACCCGGGATGCCCCTAAAAAGTCCCGGTGGGAGGATTTGAGGTGAACAAATTTACACTAGGGACCCCAGGACTAGGAGGAACCCCTTAATATGCACATATACAATGCAATCTGTAACACACAAAACAGGCAACATAAGTGCAATCCTACATATATAAGGCAGTAACACATACCTAATTGTATATGTATATATATATATATATATATATCTGTATCCCAGCCAGACATGCGTAACCAACACAAAAAAACACACACACACACACACACATGCCCGCAATCAGTGGGGGCCGCCCGCTAGAGAGGGGCCCCCACATAATCTAAGGAAGTGGCCATCCGACCCTTACCACCCGGAGCGCAGCTCAGAACCAGCATCAAAATGGCCCCCGAGAAGTGCCTCATGCAGAAAGAGGAAGAGAAGGGGGAGGGCGGGCCAGCGCAGAACGCGCGTTCGCCAGACCACGCCCCCCTCCCAGCAACGCGGATCCCCTAGGAACGAGCCACAGAATCACGCCAAAGAAGGGGGCGGGGCTACCCAGGCGCGCCGAGAGCCCGGTCCCGCCCCCTCCCTGAACACAGCCCGAGGGGGAGAAGCTCCCCCAGGCTAATCACAGCACCAGACACGGTCCCAGAAGTAAACCACACACTGTCAGTCACACACACGCACAGTGAAATTACACACCCATACACACAGGGGCATGGGAGAACGAAAACGAATTAACGGCCAGGCCAGGCAACCCCCCCCCTGGAGGGGAGTAAGGGACCCAGCCAGAATCCGGCCATAAGCCTAGAGGGACGGGGCATCCCACACCAGGATCACCAAAAACCTGGATAACCGCCTACTCCATAGTGAGGTCTCACGGTGGAGCAGTGCTCCTTCCACACCCATAGGGTGCTGCCTACCTTCACCAGGACCCGCAGCCTAAGCTGGGAGGCTCAAATAGGGGCAATTTAGAAAGGGTCCTGGCAGTAATAGGGACAATAAACGTCCGGGCGCGGGCCCGGCTTACCTGTAAGTAAAGAAGTCTTCATCTTCTGTCTTGTCGCCTTCCCTGCAGAGAAGGAACTGGAAATTGGTGGGAGGTCCCAGGTATATATGGACCGGGAGGGGCTTTCTTTTTTGCATATTCATCTCTGCAGAAGTTCGCCCTCTACTGGTCTAAGTGGAGTGTATGGCACACTTAGAATAGAAAGGGGGGTGAGTTAGGTGGGTGGCAAGGCAGGTAGGTAGGTGGGTGGATAGCCAAGCAGGTAGGTAGGTGGGTGGCCAGATAGGTAGGTGAGTAGGTAGGTATGTTGACAGGACTCAGATGAAGGGAGGCACCGCAGTTCCAACTCCTGGTACCAGTCCAGAGAAAGAAAGAAAGAGGGGCAATGCTGCTCCTGGCCAGAGGGGGGCACCGCTGCTCTCGCCCTAGGCAGGGAGAGAGATAGTATTGGGGCCATCGCTGATGTCGCCTGCAGTCAGGGGCTGCTGCCACCGCTGTTCTCTTATTTCCACCAGCCAGGGGAGAGTGAAAACCGGAGGGGCCAATGCTGAATTTGCCAAGTGTGCACTATGTGTAGCCCTCCCGCGCTTGAATGACTCCCGGTGAAGATTCAAGAGCATGAATGGAGATGAGGAGGGAGAGGGGAAGGTAACACACCAGGAGGGGGTAGGTATTGAGTCGTGGGCATCAAATGCTGCGTTTGATTCTACGACATATGTTAAGGGGCAGGAAGGAGCAGTTGGAGAAGGATCTAATATTTTCCCTTCTGTCCCAGGCCCCAGGCAGCAGCAACTATATGGAAAGGCAGCAACTATAGGTATGCTGCCTCTCCACCATTTTTGTTTTTAATTTAAAAATCCCTTTAACCCTTCTATTGCCAGCCACGTAAAATTTACATGGCTACATCTCTGACCATTAAACACCAGCCACGTAAATTCTATGTGTCTGACTTCTCCCCTTCTAGCAGCCAAAGTAAAAAAAAAAGCCACTCACCTGACCCCTCTATCGATCCGGCTCGGTCTCGCCTTCACCCGCTACAGCCGCTGCTGGCATCTCCTGTAAAAAATAAAAATAATAAAAATGACATTTACTCACCTCCGTGCGTGAACCTTCCTGCCGGGTCTCCTCTTCACTGGGGGGCCTCCCCCCCTTTGGGCTTCAGGAGAGGGACCGACAGGCCCCCTCCCCTGCTTCCTCAATGGGTGCTTCATGACCATTTGGGGGGGCAGGACAGATGTCGTCACCCTGCCGACATCATCCAGCTCCCGGTCTGACAGTTGTCAGATGCGATGATCACCCTCCAGAGGGGTGGCGGGGCATGGGATCATCTGATCCCCTGCCCCCCTCCTGTGATCACAACATCTTTCAACATCTTTCATTGAGATCAGTGAAGGACAGAGGAGCTGATGATCGGAGGTGACTAAAGAAAAACATTTTTTTAATAAAGTCATTTTCTCTATGTGTAGTGTTTCTTTTTTTACTGTTAACCCTTTGTGAACTGGTATGGGATCTATGAGACCCCTATACCAGTTCACAAGGGTCTGGCAAGTCCCCTGTGGCTAGTGGGTGACTTGCCATTAAACCTAAGCCCCCCCCTATTACCTGCCTCCCCAAGAGGCTGTGCAGGTTTGTAACCAGCAGGGCAGGGGGGCACCAACGCTGGTCCCTGGGCTGGGTAGGGGGGACCTCAAGCCTTAAAATTCCCAAAAATGGGGTGCCCCCCCCCCCCCCCTGGGAAGTGGGACCTCATGCTAATTTTTTTATTTAACCCTTTATAGTGTGGATAGTATTTCTATTTTATTTGTAAATGTTTGACGGGTCTCCTGGGTAGGAATGGGGGGCCACTGATACATATGTGGTTCAGAAGAAATGGGGCTTTCACATGCAATATGGTTTACTTTAATAAAATAAATGTTTTATGTAAAAAAAAAAGATTTTTTTTTAGTTTTTTTTACTCAAAAATATTTAAGAGACAGTGTAAAAATTACAAACAAGACATTTGTTGATTTTCCTGGAAATATCTGCAAAAATCAGTTAAACATAGCAAAAAATGGTGAAAAATGACCTGTCAACAGAGAGTGACAAAATCTCAAGTAGGCTGGCAGTTAAAAGGGTTAAAGGTACCTTTGCATGTAGGGTATTGTTCTGCTCAGGGGACCTTGCTATTTCAGATTTAACTTGTTTTTTCCTGTTTGCATATGGTTTTTTTAAGGAAAATGTAGTTTTTATTCTGCTTTATTATTCTTTTTTTAGGGAAACCCTGTGCAAACAAAGAATTAATTGAGGGGTTACTTCCAAAAAGCCTGGTACGCCTAGAAAGCATAAGGTGTGTACTTCCAGAGACTTTATAAATTGTATTTGAAAATCTCCTGATGCACTCTTACAGTTTGCGGGAGTCTCCTGGGCAGGAAAGGGTGTCTACTAATACATATGTGGTACCGCTGTAAGCGAGATTATACATGCAATAAGATTTTATATATACATATTGATTAATTGATTAATTGTTTTTTCTTTGCATTGAAGGGGTTGTTTATTCACTGTAAATATTTCAGACAGGTAGTTTATATTCTATATTATATATATATTTTTCTACATATACCTTTTATATATATTCATTTAGAGTCTTTTATATGGTGTTGCCACCAGAGGGCGTTGTCTTGTATGTTTTTTAAACAGTCCTTTATGTATGTATGTATGTAGATTTTTGTGATTTCTTGGTAACATGTACAATAACTTTTGATATTAAATATTTACTTTTTCTGATTTGTGCGACCTCCTTTGTGGGGCACTACATTGAGCCTGTGCTGGTTGGCTCACTATTTTGCTGTTCCAGAATATTCCTTACACATGGGTTATACATCCACAAGATGGCGCTGGACTGTAGAAAAAACTTGTGGCCACTCCCGGCCCCTTACATAGCCAGGAACCTCCCACAAATTCCCAGTATTGAAAAGCAGTTAGACAAGAAGCTGGGAGAATAATAAACACAAAATGAACAATCACCATACAGAGGCAACCAAAGATAATGCTAACAAGGATGGGATGGAACAGGATGTGCTGTATACTTATAATACTGATTCTACAGGTGAGTACTCACAGAATTGTATTATTCCAAGTATACAGCATGTCCTGTTCCAGAATATTCTTTACACATGGGACATCCAATAGCAGTGTCCGTAAGGTAGGGTGGGATCCCCAAAAGTAACAGCGGGCAGTTTAAACCACTGCCGCCTGCAGAACTTTGTGGCCAAAAGCAGCATCTGCTGAGGCCCTAACATCAACCTTGTAAAACTTAGAAAAGGTATGAACAGAAGACCAAGTAGCGGCCTTGCAAACTTGTTCAACAGAAGCTTGGTGCTGAAAAGCCCAAGAGGCACCAATAGCACGAGTAGAATGAGCAGTAAGGTGGAAGGGAGGCTCCTTCCCCTTAGAAGAGTAGGCTTGCACCACCGCTTGACGGATCCACTTGCTGATAGCGGACTTAGCCGGAGGCAAACCCTTCCTAGATCCAGAAGGAAGAACAAAAAGAGCATCAGTCTTCCTGAAGGATTCAGTAGCTACCAAATAAAACCAAAACTTCAAAGTCCTAACCACATCCAGAGAATGTAAGACCCTCTCCTTATGGTTACTAGGATTAGGACACAGAGAAGGCAAGACAATGTCCTGATTGAGGTGAAAAGCAGACACAACCTTAGGCAGAAAATCTGGCTTAAACAGAAACACTACCTTGTCCTGGTGTCTCTCAAAATAAGGAGGTTTGATGGAAAGCGCCGCCAATTCAGAAACATGCCTAACCAAAGTGATAGCCACCAAAAATGCTACCTTAAGCGTCAAGATAGACAAAGGGGCCTCACGCAGAGGCTCAAAAGGAGGACCCTGCATAGCAGATAATACCAAATTCAAATCCCAGACTGGTAACATAGGCTTACGTGGAGGGCGCACGTGAGTAACCCCCTGGAAGAAGGTCTTAACCAACTGATGGTTGGCAAAGGATCTTTGGAAGAAAACAGCCAAGGCTGAAACATGACCTTTGAGGGTACTAAGTTGAAGACCCAAGTCCAAACCATGTTGCAGGGATTCCAGGATCCTGGGAACAGAAAACACCCTACAGGGAAGAGACTTAGACCTCACACCAGGCAATGAAAGCATGCCATACCCTATAGTAGATAAAGGATGAGGACTTCTTCCTAGCCCTAATCATGGTATCAACTACAGAAGCAGGCAGCCCCTTCTCCATCAAGATGGAGGTTTCAGCAGCCAGGCCGTTAAAGACAGAAATTGTAAATTGGGATGGCGTAGCTGCCCCTGAGTGAGCAGATCTGGATCCTTGGGCAGGGCAAACTGATCTACTGCCAACTGCACGACGTCTGCGAACCACACCCTTCTTGGCCAACAGGGGGCCACCAGAATGGTAGGCACCCCTTCCTGGGCAGCACCCTGCCCAGCAGAGGAAACAGAGGGAATACATAGAGGAGCTGAAAACTCTTCTAATGCATCCATGGCCAAGGCCAGAGGGTCCTGTGACAGAGAGACAAAGACTGGAAGCTTGTGATTGTGACGGGACGCAAACAGGTCCACGTTCGGCTGACCCCAACGGTGGCACAGGGAGCGAAGTCCCCCTGCTCAGAGAGTCTGCCTCCAGATTCTCCATCCCTGGGATGTACACAGCTGAGATGCAGGGAACACTCTCCTCCACCCAAGACAGTATCAGGGACACTTCCTTGAGGGCCCTCTTGCTCCAGGTCCCTCCCTGATGATTGATGTAAGCAACCGCCGTCTGATTGTCCGAGCGGATCTGAACAGCCTGACCCCGAAGGTGTGGAGTCAATTGGGCGAGAACCAACCTTATCACCAGGATGTTGATAGGGGTATGAGCCTCCTGAGGGCCCCACTGACCCTGGAATTTCAAGGACTTCCAGAAGCCCCCCCAGCCCGTCAGACTGGCATCCGTGGTGACAGTCTCCCAGCAAGGGGACAGAAAGGTCCTGCCCACCAAGAGGTTCCTTGAGTCCAGCCACCATGAGAGAGAACGCCTGACCAGAGGGGACAGAACAAACACCTGATCCAGGGACCCAGGGTCCAGATCTCATACTGACAAAAGGTGTAGCTGAAGTGGTCTCATGTGAAACTGAGCATAGAGTACCGCCTCGAAGCAAGACACCATCAGTCCCACCAGCTGCATCCCCTGGCTGATGGAGGGATGAGGACAAGACAGCAGAAACTGGGCCTGAGCTTGAAGACTCTCCACCTTTTGCTGAGGGAGAAAAACCTTGACCTGAGATATATCCAGAGTCATGCCCAGAAAGGACCTCACCAGTGACGGGGACAGGGAAGACTTGGGATGGTTGATCACCCAGCCGAATGACTCTAGCGTGGACACCACCATCTGAGTATCCAGCTCGGCCTGATGGAAGGACTGAGACGTGATGAGAATGTCGTCCAGATAAGGAAGGATGCGAATGCCCTGAGATCTCAGCAGAGCCATCACGTCCGCCAGCACCTTGGTGAATACCCTGGGAGCCGAGGTGATACCGAAAGGCAAGGCCACAAATTGGTAGTGCTGATCCTCCAGCGCGAACCTGAGGAATTTCTGGTGACCTGGAAAGATAGGTACGTGAAGGTAAATGTCCTTGATGTCTACAGAAGTCATGAAATCGCCCGGGCGCAGTGAATTGACTGCTGAGCGCAGGGTTTCCATGCGAAAATGCTTGAATCTGACAAACTTGTCGAGGCACTTTAAATCCAGGATGGGCCTGAGGGACCCGTCCTTCTTGGGGACTGTGAAGAGATTGGAGTAGAAGCCTCTGCCCCTTTCCCAGAAGGGCACCGGGCAGAGTACCCCCAACTCCAGAAGGTTTTGGACAGCAAGGCACAAACCCTGAGCTGACAGAGGGTTTTGAGCCATCAGGGATCTGATGAATCTTGGGGGTGGCCAGGCTGCAAACTCCTGGATCCACCTGTCTGCTACACGTCGCCTCCAGACGTGAGTAAAGAGCCGAAGCCGTCCCCCCCACCCGGATGGGTGAGGGCGCCTCTTCATGCATGAGGGGGCTTGGGGGAAGATTTGGGCTTGGTACCCCAGGAGATGCCGGGGTGGCCACGTCCCCTGCCCCTGCCCAAATAGTCTCCGCGTGTTCCAGCAAAGGAAACTCCTCGACCAGCCCTGGAAGCCCAAAAGGAGGGGAAAGAGGCACCAGCGTCAGCCTCCTGCGTTGAGGTAACCTACCGCCCCTAGCAAACAAATCCAAGCATTCGCCAAAAAGGCGCAACCCCTTAAAGGGGAACCCAGTGAGAGCCTTCTTAGCAGCATTATCAGCTACCCACTGCAGCTACCCTGACATCGTCACTCACAGGGGATACCCCACACACAACACACAGCCGGGCTTTTCCCGAAGGAACCCCAGGCACATTATCCGAGAAGCCTCCATATGGTGATTTGAGCGGCATATAGGCCAGTACAGGGTTAAGGCTAGTAATAGCCACCCGGGATGTCCCAAGAACCCGCTAGGGAAGTGGGAGATTACTAAAGGAAAGAGGGCCAGGAGAAACCACAGTTACGTTTACCCCACCTGAAAGACATAAAAAGACATCCCCATAAGCATGTACAAGTGAGATACAGAATAAAAAACACCCCGCAGGGACACTCACGGACCACACCGGTAACGAGCAGCAGCACATGCAGCACGAGCGAAGGAGGAAGAGAAGTAAAATGGCGCCCACACAGACCTCGAGGGGTGGGCCGCGGAGATGTGACGCCAAAAGCGTCATCCGCAGAGCGCGAAATGCGCCCCACGTGATCTCCCCGTCCAATGACTGCACAGCAGCCGCTGAGGCAATGTCGTCGCTGTCCGCGGAGCGCTGTACAAGTGGTGCGGTGGCAAGCGTATGAAGTAAAAAACGCCACTACACAAATAAAGTGAAGCGGGGGGGAGGCCGGGGGGACCCAGAGTGCAGAAAGGGGCATCCCACAAGGCTCACCATAAGCCTATACCGTCTACCCATGTCAGTGCAGGGATTCCAGTAGGAGCAGTGCTCCTCAGCACCTGACCCTGGTGCTGTCCTACCTTCACCCGAACCAGTCAGCCAAGGCTGGGAGGCAGTGGGTCCGGAAATGGGTGGGAATAGTCCTGCAGGGCCACAGGCTGATAAGCCCCGCTCACCCGCACAGAATAGAGAGCCATCTTCTATCTTCGCAGTCCAGACTGCAGATAAGAATTGGGAATTTGTGGGAGGTTCCTGGCTATTTAAGGGGCTGGGAGTGGCCACAAGTTTTTTCTGCAGTCCAGCACCATCTTGTGGATGTATAACCCATGTGTAAGGAATATTCTGGAACAGGACGTGCTGTATACTAGGAATAAGTATATAACCGCAATGGGGTTCATCCAGATTCGCCAGGAGGCGCGGGGCCAGGGCTCCATGTTATCTCTGTGGCCCTAGACGGACCAGTCCCCCTGGCCCTGCCCCCCGATGGCCTCCCCGGTCCTGCCGGTCCCTCCTCAGAAGTGGATCGATGCTGAAGTCCAGCCAATCAGGGGCCGCAATTTGGTCGGTACCCAGAAACCAGAACAGTTCCAACAGATCTTCTTTGCATCGCAGAGTAAATATGTCATTGTCCCTTTTTAACAATAAGGTGGAATGGATGGCCCCATTTATATGAGGCATTGATCTCCTGGAGTCTGTCCAAGAGGGGGCATATGATTCTTCTCATGCGCAAAGCGTAGCTAGAAAAGTCAGGGAGAATCTTGTATCCATCCCATTCGACCTGGCTACTCCTATGCCTGACATAGAACGTCCTCTTTCACTGAAAGGAAGTGGAATCGGCAGAGGATATCTCTAAATGCCGAGATTTGCACTACAGAGGATTAAAAATAGCAGATGCAGTGGACCGCTTCAAGTTTTTGCGTCTGTTCCGATTCTCCAAGTCGTCTGACTGCAGGAAGACGTTAGTGAATAGTTGTTGAGAATGGAACGCTCGCTCCAACTCCGCAATTCGGCTTTCGTGGATAGCGCTGGAACTCTCTAGCATAGAGACTGGTGTCTAGAGCTGACATTTGCTGCTGGAGATCTTCAATCTCCTTCCTCATAGCCTGTCGAATTCTCAGTGCAACTGCCTCTAAATTGTCCTTAAGGTCTGCTTTAGTAAGGAGAAACTGTAAAGAAGCTTAAGACTGGGGTCCAGCTCTGGTGTGGTATCAGATAATGCTCGATCTGATTCAGGGGTCACAAGTGGGGGGCACCCAGATGGCACAAGAAGGCCCCTCTACCAGGCGCAGCCAGCTCCTGTTTCTGACCTGACACTCTCGTTGGCCAAAGCCCCCCCCCTGGGTCCTCGTATGAGCTGTAGGACTAACCTCTATTTGGGGAATGTGGTGAATGGTTAGGCGGCAGGGAGGGCCTGTACAAGGGAGATCATTGCTGGTGGTCGTTAACTGCGGGGGAATCCCAAACTGGGCCCGAGACATCCAGGAAGGGGGAAGTTCCATCGAAGTTGCAGCAGAAAGAGGGCTATTGCTGTGGCACTGCCAACCCGAAGTTGTTATGATAGCAGGGAGGAGGGGCCCCAATCCCTCCTATCCTTGAGGCTCTTCCATGAGGGACTGTCCTGACTGTGGGGATACGAGGGGGGCTTACTCCCTCACAGAGTGTGATTGCATCCACACCCAGTGACTCAGCCGTGTCTGGAGCCGCGACTCCCCCCCCATCTGGGGATGATGGCACTCTGCATGGTCCACGTGGTGGCAGGGTCTGCTGCCCTGGCAGGGGCTCTCTCCTCTCTACCACCTCTGCATCAGGTAGGGCCAAACGCGGTGGGTCAGCGCTCTCTTTCACCTGAACTCCCTCTGTCTTCCCCTCATCTCGACTGCCCTCCTCTGTCTGCTGCTGTCTGCTGCCTGCCTTCCGGCCAAGTAAGTCATGCTGAGGGAGGCCCGGTCCTCCTCCTGCCCACGCCATCTTGTTGGCCCCGGTGGAGACATGTCCCCTGGAGACAAGGTAACGTTCCATTCCTCACGCTGCCTTGCTTCCTCCTCCTCCGCCACCTTTCTCTTCTTGCTGCCCCCCATGTTGGGTGTTCTGACCACCGTCTCAACCTGGAATCACCTGGAAAGTTGCTGGGTCAGCCAGAGCCCCTCCAACATGCTTCCTTACCTTGATTCTGAAGACCCCCCCTACAAAAAATGTGTACAAACACACACACTGCAGTCCCAATACACCTCAAACCGGACAATACCCAGGAATCAGCACCAATTACCCCACAATAATCACTTGTTAATCACATAAGTAATATCAAAAAAGAAATCTTTAATTTTTAAATTAAAAAATCACAACATCACATCACAAACAACATACAATTAAAATGATAAATAGGGCAACAGCAGGGGCATCCCAATGAATATCTTAATCCGAAAATTAATCACATAAAATAATCTATTAAGTCCATTGAGAAAACAATATTCAAACAACTGTGTTTGTTGCTAAAGTGCTACCATGCTATCTAAAGTGCAAATAGTGCCAAATACAGTACAATAATGAGAAAAATGACAGTGAACAAAAGGTAACTACTTACCTTTGGCACTAAAAAAGTCTGCTAAAGAGATAGTGGGGATGTGGCCGCTGAGTTTCACAGAATTGTATTTTTCCCTAAATCCAGTCCAGGTCGTCCCAGTGATGACATGTGGGACATCCAAAAGCAGTGTCCATTTAGGCGGGATCCCCAGTGCGGAACAGCATGCAGTTCATGTCACTACTGCCTAAAGCACCTTTCGGCCAAAAACAGCGTCAGCTGAGGCCCTAACATCCACCTTGTAATACTTTGTAAAAGTATGAACTGAAGACCAAGTGGCGGCCTTACAAACTTGTTCAACCGATGCCTGGTGCTGAAAAGCCCAAGAGGCAGCAATAGCTCTGGTAGAATGAGCTGTGATCCGAAAAGGGGGTTCCTTCCCCTTGGCAGAATATGCTTGCACCACCGCCTGACTGATCCACCTACTGAGAGTGGAGAAAATCCGAATTCCTGAAAGACTCAGTCGCAACCAGGTAATACTTAATGGCTCTGACCACATCCAAGGCATGGAGGGTCCTTTCCTTAGAATTAGACGGTGCCGGACACAAGGAAGGCAAGACAACTTCCTCATTAAGGTGAAAGGGAGAAACAACCTTAGGCAAAAAATCAGGTTCAAAGCGAAAAACCACCTTATCCTTATGCCGCTCAAAATAGGGAGGCTTCACCCAAAGCGCGGCCAGCTCTGATATGCGACGCACCAAGGTGATCGCTACCAAAAAGACCACCTTGAGAGTCAAGATAGGCAATGCAGCATCGCACAATGGTTTGAAGGGAGGACCCTGAAGAGCAGACAGTACTAAATTCAAGTGCCACACCGGTAATACTGACTTACGCAGTGGCCGGACATGGAAGACTCCCTGGAAAAAAGTCTTGATCAATCTATGGTTGGCAATGGATCTCTAGAAAAAGATTGCTAAAGCCGAGACCTGACCCTTGAGGGTGCTCAGCTGGAGACCGAAGAGACACAAGCCGTGTTGCAAAAACTCCAGAATCCTGGAAATAGAAAATGTGCGGCAAGGGAGACTCTTGATCTCGCACCATGCAATATAAGTGTGCCAAATTCTGTAGTATATCATGGAAGAAAACGTCTTCCGTGCCTGAATCATAGTCTGCACAACCGTGGGCGATAGCCCCTTGTCCATCAGGATTGAGGTTTCAATAGCCACGCTGTCAAAGCCAGCGTCCGTAAATTGGGGTGCCACAGCAACCCCTGTGTGAGAAGCCCTGGGTCGTCGGGCATGATGTAGCGATCTACTGACATCTGAACTATAGGCTCGATTCAGAGGCACATTCGTCTGGACTTCCGTAGCTGTCTGTGAAAGTTTTTGTGTGTGTTTGTAATTTTTTGGACAAGGAGTGGTCAAGGACAAAGCCGGGTCAATACAAACAGAACGCAATTCCAACAGCACACCCAAGCTAATAATGGCTATAACGGGCACTGATGGTCAGGTCAAGGACAAATTTAAAGGGGAACTGGCCAATGGGAAGGGGGGAATGTAATGATTGGTGCAACATGGTTGGTGCATAACTCATAACTTGCTCCTGATAGGAGTCCCCCAGGGACTGGACCGCCCTGACCAGCCAGGCTGTCCAGTCCCTGGGTTCATCAGAAGCAGAGGACCCCCCTGGACCCGGATAGGTACACTCAAACCTGCCCCCGGCGAATGCGCTGGGAGCAGCGCCGCCGGGGGCATAATTATGACGTGCTCCCCGAGGAGGAGGGGGAGGACGTGCCGGCCGAAGCAGCGGAGGAGCCGCCGCCGCCGAGGAGGAGGCGGAAGCCGGTGCTCCAGCGAGGGAGGAGGAGAGAGAGGCGGCCTCCCCGCGCGGGCGCCAGAAGACCGGAGCCGCGCCACGGGAACGACCCGCAGGTAAGTTTCTTACATTACCCCCCCTTGAGGAGGGGCCTCTGGACCCTCCAAGCTGGGTTTCTGAGGGTTCTCCCTATGGAACTTCCTAACCAACCTCCCCGTGTGGACCTCTCTGGCCGGGACCCAAGACCTCTCTTCCGGGCCGTAACCCTTCCAATCTACCAAGTACTGGAGAGAGTTTGGGAAGAAACGTGAGTCTAAAATCCGAGCTACTTCGAATTCTTGTTGCCCATCAACTAAAATGGTAGCAGGGGAAGCATCAGGCACAATACCCTTAGCCGACTTTAACAGTGACACATGGAAAGAATTACAAATTTTCATAGAAGGCGGAAGATCTAGGCGGTAAGTAACCTGGTTAATTTTCTGCAGTATGGAAAAAGGACCAATAAACCTTGGGCCTAGCTTGGCAGGAGGTTGACGTAAAGCCAAATTTTTGGTGGAAAGCCAAACTAGCTCCCCAACCGCATAATCAGGGTTACTAGACCGACGATCTGCAAAAGTTTTCTGCTGGCCAACTGCCCTGGTCAGGTTTTGTTGGACCTTTGCCCATAGAACCGGCCATTGGGACAACCATTCCTCAAGAGAAGGCACGCTAGAGGGTATGTCCGACAAAGTCGAAAATTTTAGATCCTTACCAAAAACACAGCGGAACGGGGAAACCCCAGTCGAGGTATGGGTAGCATTATTCAGAGCAAACTCTGCGAATGGAAGGTACAATGACCAATCCGTCTGGACATCGGAAACAAAACATCGAAGGTATTGCTCCAATGATTGGTTGGTCCTCTCTGTCTGCCCATTTGACTGGGGGTGAAATGCTGAGGACAAAGAAACCGTGAATCCCAACCTGGCACAAAAAAGCCCTCCAAAATCGAGAGACAAACTGAAACCCCTGTCGGACACCACATCCTCCGGGATCCCGTGGAACTTGAATATATGAGTTAAAA
Source organism: Gastrophryne carolinensis (assembly GCA_027917425.1). Lineage (NCBI taxonomy): Eukaryota > Metazoa > Chordata > Amphibia > Anura > Microhylidae > Gastrophryne > Gastrophryne carolinensis. The sequence goes on from CM051234.1 coordinate 267,815,519, forward strand.
AATGTTGTGCAAGATCTTGAGTGGTAGGTAACTTTTTAAAACTTTTTTAAGGGGATAAAATGAGCCATCTTGCTGAACCGATCGACCACCACTCAGATGACGGTAAACCCCTGGGATGGTGGAAGATCGGTGATGAAATCCATGGCAAGATGAGTCCAGGGATGGGAGGGAATGGACAAGGGCAACAGGGAACCTTCAGGAGAATGTCTCGGAGTTTTACTCCGGGCACAGACTTTACAGGCCCGCACATAATCTCGAGCGTCTTTTCTAAAGGATGGCCACCAAACATGACGAGACAACATGGAAATGGTCTTCCTTGTCCCAGGATGGCCTACAGTTTTAGAAGCATGAAATTGCTGTAGGATAGCAGCGCGGTGAGACATGGGTACAAACTGGGCATGAGCTGGTTTGCCAGGCGGCGACTCAGACTGAAACTGATTCAGGTCGGAGAGATCCAGCTGAATAACAGCTACCACCATGTGTTGAAGCAGAATGGGCAGATTTCTCCCCTCGGGTAAGCTAGTCGAGGAAAAGCTTTGTGACAAAGCATCGGCTTTTACATTCTTCGGCCCTGGTTTGTAGGTAATAGTAAAGTTAAACCAGGAAAAGAACAGAGACCATCGAGCTTGTCTAGGGGTTAATCTCTTAGCAGACTGAATATATTCCAAATTCTTATGGTCCGTGAAGACCGTAACAGGGTACTGAGCCCCTTCTAACCAGTGTCTCCACTCCTGAAAGGCTAGTTTAACCGCCAAGAGCTCCCGATTCCCAATGTCTTAATTACGTTCAGCGGAAGTGAACTTTTTAGAGAAAAAAGCACAGGGGTGAAGTCGTTCTGGGGAACCGCTGTATTGTGAGAGGACTGCCCCAACACCTAGTTCGGAGGCATTGACTTCAACTACAAAAGCTTGTTGACATTCTGGGTGGACTAATACTGGAGCGGAGCTAAAGACTTCCTTCAACCTTTTGAAGGCCTGGACGAACCGTTCCGGCCAGACAGATGGGACCCCCCCCCCCCCCTTCTTGGTGAGGTCAGTGAGAGGTGCTACTAAAGTGGAGAAATTCTTAATAAATCTCCTATAAAAGTTAGCGACCCCAGCAATCTTTGTAGCTCCTTGAACCGCCAGCCTACCTTGATATTTTGTCACCCTTTGTTGCCAGATTATTTTGCACTATTTTGCGCTCCCCATGTTCAACTGTGATTTTTTAAGGGATTTCCCAGGAAAGTGATATATTGTTTTTTTCAGCAGAGCCTGGGCTTTAACATGAAATGTCTTGTTTGTCATTTTATAAGTGTATTCTCAATATTTTTGGGTGAAAATTGTGCAAAAAAAATAAAAAAAAAAACTATTTTTTACAATTTGTAGTTTTTTTTGGTAATAAAAAATGTAAGTTTGTCAATAAAATCTTATTGTGTGTGAAACCCCAATTTCTCCCGGTTACAGCGGTACCACATATGTATAGGTAGACACCCTTTCCCGCCCAGGAGACTCTCCCAAACTGAAACAACGCTTTAGGAGATTTTCAGATAAAATACAACTATGCTATGCAATATGCGCACCTTGCAGTTTTTCAAGAAAAACAACCCTTTACATTTGAAATACCCCCCACAAACTATATATTCCCTAAAAGTATACACCTCAGGCTTTCTAGGCGTACCAGGCTTGTTGACATGGGTGATAATCTGAAAAAGCAACATCACCCAAACAGAACGATACCCAACATGCATAGGTTCTGTCAAGGAAAGAGTTGCCAAACACACCAAAGTAAAGCATGCGCATAACGGTAATTTTACTTCAAAATTTCAGCTCTGCAAACAAAGTGCGCACCTTGTGCTTTTTCTACCAAAACAACCCCTTACATTTGGAATATCCCCCATAAACCATATATTCCCTGAAAGTACACATGTTAAGCTTTCTAAGCGTACCCAGCTTGTTGTAGTGGGCTCATCTTTCTGGAAGTAATATCTCGAAGAATTCTTAGGTTGCACAGGGTTTCACAAAAAAATGTATAAAAAGCAGAATAAAAAACACCTTTTCCTAAAATATCAATATGCAAATAAAAAACAACAAGCTAAATCTGAAAGCGCAAGGTCCCCCGAGCAGAACACTACCCAACATGCATAGGTACCTGTAACCTTTTAACTGCCAGCCTACTTGAGATTTTGTCACCCTCTGCGGACAGGATATTTTTCACCATTTTGCGTGATGTTTAACTGTGATTTTTGCAGGAATTTCCAAGAGCACGGTGAGACATGGGTACAAACTGGGCATGAGCTGGTTTGCCAGGCGGCGACTCAGACTGAAACTGATTCAGGTCGGAGAGATCCGGCTGAATAACAGCTACCACCATGTGCTGAAGCAGAATGGGCAGATTTCTCCCCTCGGGTAAGCTAGTCGAGGAAAAACTTTGTGACAAAGCATCGGCTTTTACATTCTTCGGCCCTGGTTTGTAGGTAATAGTAAAGTTAAACCAGGAAAAGAACAGAGACCATCGAGCTTGTCTAGGGGTTAATCTCTTAGCAGACTGAATATATTCCAAATTCTTATGGTCCGTGAAGACCGTAACAGGGTACTGAGCCCCTTCTAACCAGTGTCTCCACTCCTGAAAGGCTAGTTTAACCGCCAAGAGCTCCCGATTCCCAATGTCTTAATTACGTTCAGCGGAAGTGAACTTTTTAGAGAAAAAAAGCACAGGGGTGAAGTCGTTCTGGGGAACCGCTGTATTGTGAGAGGACTGCCCCAACACCTAGTTCGGAGGCACTGACTTCAACTACAAAAGCTTGTTGACATTCTGGGTGGACTAATACTGGAGCGGAGCTAAAGACTTCCTTCAACCTTTTGAAGGCCTGGACGAACCGTTCCGGCCAGACAGATGGGAACCCCCCCCCCTTCTTGGTGAGGTCAGTGAGAGGTGCTACTAAAGTGGAGAAATTCTTAATAAATCTCCTATAAAAGTTAGCGACCCCAGCAATCTTTGTAGCTCCTTGAACCGCCAGCCTACCTTGATATTTTGTCACCCTTTGTTGCCAGATTATTTTGCACTATTTTGCGCTCCCCATGTTCAACTGTGATTTTTTAAGGGATTTCCCAGGAAAGTGATATATTGTTTTTTTCAGCAGAGCCTGGGCTTTAACATGAAATGTCTTGTTTGTCATTTTATAAGTGTATTCTCAATATTTTTGGGTGAAAATTGTGCAAAAAAAATAAAAAAAAAAACTATTTTTTACAATTTGTAGTTTTTTTTGGTAATAAAAAATGTAAGTTTGTCAATAAAATCTTATTGTGTGTGAAACCCCAATTTCTCCCGGTTACAGCGGTACCACATATGTATAGGTAGACACCCTTTCCCGCCCAGGAGACTCTCCCAAACTGAAACAACGCTTTAGGAGATTTTCAGATAAAATACAACTATGCTATGCAATATGCGCACCTTGCAGTTTTTCAAGAAAAACAACCCTTTACATTTGAAATACCCCCCACAAACTATATATTCCCTAAAAGTATACACCTCAGGCTTTCTAGGCGTACCAGGCTTGTTGACATGGGTGATAATCTGAAAAAGCAACATCACCCAAACAGAACGATACCCAACAGGTCGGTGCGGACAGGAGTGGTCAAGGACGAAGCCGGGTCAATACAAACAGAACGCAATTCCAACAGCACACCCAAGCTAATAATGGCTATAACGGGCACTGATGGTCAGGTCAAGGACAAATTTAAAGGGGGACTGGCCAATGGGAAGGGGGGAATGTAATGATTGGTGCAACATGGTTGGTGCATAACTTGCTCCTGATAGGAGCCCCCCAGGGACTGGACCGCCCTGACCAGCCAGGCTGTCCAGTCCCTGGGTTCATCAGAAGCAGAGGACCCCCCCTGGACCCGGATAGGTCCACTCAAACCTGCCCCCGGCGAATGCGCTGGGAGCAGCGCCGGCGGGGGGCCTAATTATGACGTGCTCACGCGCGCGTGCGAGCACGAGAGGATCTGCCAGGCGCGCCCCCCAAGAAGGAGGGGGAGGACGCTCCGGCCGAAGCAGCGGAGGAGCCGCCGCCGGAAACCCCAGGTGCCGCCGCCACCGCCGACGAGGAGGAGGCGGAAGCCGGAGCTCCAGCGAGGGAGGAGGAGAGAGAGAAGACCGGAGCCGCGCCGCGGGAACGACCCGCAGGTAAGTTTCTTACAGGTATATTAGTAGGGCTCACCAGACAGGTCAATATAGTGGGGATGTTGAGCAAAGATGTGGAGCAGATACAGGCCAAATAGGCCTTAAAATGGTGAATGCCCATAAAACCCAGGTTGTGGGCCTTGGAGGTGGGCCCTCACCTGGGCCTGTGTGGCATTCAGAATCTGCAACTGTTCCAACATGTTTCTATTGGTAGTTCGAAATTCAGCCAGCATGGCACTGAAATTGGTAGTTAAGGTGGCCATGTGGCTGTTGCTATTTCTAACTTCCTCAAGCATGGCTGTGAAATTTGTGGATAAGTTGGCCATGTGGCTGTTGTTGGACCTAAATTCAGTCAGCATGGAGTTTAACGTATTATTTAACGTCTCTAATTGGCCATGAAGATGTTCGTGGTTTCTTTGATTTTGTAGGCGAAATAAACGCCTCTCATGGTGCCATGCTGACTCCATCATCGGCGCGCCCCTCCCCTGGGAAACTGGGTGATGTAGCTGACTACGCCTCCCAATTCCCCGGGTTGTAGGGCGTGCAGATGATGGGCCTCTAGGTCCACCAACAGCCACAGGTCTGCTTGGCAAATCCTCAGCAGCAGAGCTAACACTGGGGACTGTAGGCTCAGTCTCTGCATGCTGCCCACGATGGGCTGGCAGCATGCAGCCAGCTTCACTCTGCTGCTGAGGATTTGTGGAGGAAACATTTTGGGACAGTTGCAGATTCTGTCCCGGGGGGGCTGTACAGAAGGTCCCATGAAGGTTCCATCCCCCTCCAGCTCCTGGATTTCCTCCATCAGTGTGTGGGTCTGTTGGGGTCAGTTTGGGCAATACATATGTAATTCCGCAAAAAGAAACATGGCAAGTCACATGCATAAGCAAAATCAGAAAAAGACACTTACCGTATATATAGGATCCTGAGTCTGAGGCAGCACGGAAGTTGACGGTATGGACAAACTGGCTGAGGCTTCCCCACTAGCTGAAGGATGTTGCTGGGCTGCATTGTTAAAAAAAAGGCATGTAAACAAACAACTATGCATTGCTGATGTGTAAAAATACATATGCTTCACTAAAACTCGTGGGCAAGCATGAATGGCAACTCCCCCAACGGGCCAAGTTGACCTTCACTATGAATGCCATTATCTGTTAGATGTATTACTCACTAAGTACATACACATTGGTCACCTTAACCCAACAAAACATGCATGTACTGGCTGTTGTGAGGCTTCACACATGCCTAAAAGCCCATTAGGGGACCACACTCAGCTTGCAAATAGCATTTGCCCTAAGATTATGCTGGTTGCCATTCTTTCTAGGTAAACCTTTCAATCATCCCAGATCAAGTCTTTCAGACCAAAGCACAGCTCCAACCCAAGTGGGCTACAGATAAAGATGTAAGTGTTGGATGTGATTGACTAGAACCACATAACAGGCAGTCCTTTGCTAATCTCAATACTTTAATACTGTTCTGAAAGACTCTCAAAGGTCATGTATGGGCAAGCAAATTAGCAAATGATCAGGCCACACACATGACACACCCTGGTCAAATTGTTACCTCCGCTACAAGTCAAACCCTAGGGGCATGTGTTAATATATGCCTTGGAGCCTCATTTTACACGTAGCTCACATTTCACATACACACTAACATTACTAACCTGCAGGAATAGTCAGGATGTCCGTGTCCTGTCGGCCCGAGTGTCCCTCTAAGGCCACGGGATGTAGCAGGCCCAGCACCATCTCCTCAGCCTGGGTAAATTGCAGTTTAGTGGGGAAGCCTCCACCAGTTTGTAAGCTGAAAAAGATAGTTTGACACATTTAGCAAAATGGTGACAATACAAGAAGAAGACAAATCCACAAAGTATATATGTACCTGTAATGACGCCATTTATTTTCTTTCTTCCGTGCTGCATACTTGAGGTCCGATATTTTCCTTTGAATCTGCTCCACATCTTTTAGCTCTTCCCCCGCTGCACTGACCTGTCTGGTGAGCTCCTCCAAAATTTCTGCTTTGCGCTGTTTGCTGGTAGCTTTTGATCTGTGCCCATATAGCTAATCATAATGCAAGGTGAGCCCACTAGCCAATGCCAGAGTTTGGGCCTCCCCAAACCTGCCACCCAAGTGTGCACCCTATTGCTTGCGGTTGTGGCTCCTCATTGTTTGCAGGCAAATCGGGGGACATTCTGGCCTGGCTGTGTTGGGGTGAAATTAATGACTGCTGGCTGGCTGGAGATAGAACAGGACTAGGAAAGGGACTGGGTGTTCGTGGCTGGGTGGCCACTGAAGTAGCAGGTGTAGATGTGGCATATGGTGAGTGCCTTGCCACCTGTGCTGGTGGAGAATGTGGCCGAGGAGGAGAGGGTGTGGTTGAAGAAGTCGGGCTTGAGCCCTGTGCCTCTGTGGGCCCTTAGAAGTAGCATTCCCCTTGGAGGTAGTAGGCCAGTCCAGGGGTGAGCCAGAGCTTTGGCTTCTTTGCCGGTGCCTTGCTCTCTTGGCCGAGGATTTGGAGACCCGTGCAGGTGGGGATGGCGACCTTGGGCTTCTTGGGCGGTGCGTTGCCCTCTTGCCATGTGATTTGTGGCCACATGCGGGTGGTGGTGATGCCGAGCTCGGGCTGTTGGTGCTTCTTGGCCTTCTTTGGCGGTGCCTTTGGCTCTTGCAATATTTTTCAACACGTGCGGGTGGTGGTGATGGCGAGCTAGAGCTGCTGGGGCTTCTTTCCCGGTGTGTTCTTTTTTTAGCCTTGGCTTGGGAGGCACATGGGTGAGGTGATGGGGGACCTGGGGGGTCTGGGGCTTTGCACCCTCTTGGTACCTTTTTTGGCACCCGTTGTTGTAGCCTTGCTGGCCTGTGGCTTCCTCTTGCCCGCTGGCTCCTTTTTTGGCCTCGTTGTTTTAGTAGGCTTTCGCTGAGCACTGCGGGTTGCCTGCAGCTTACTTTTGGGCATCTGGGAGCGAATTGTTGGCCCTGCAGAAGGCTCCTGCCGCTTTGATGGCTGTTTGCTGCTGGCGTCCTTTGCTGCTTTTGGCATATTCTTTTTCGGTGCCATAATGTTGAGACTCTGAAAGAGAATGAGTTGTGTGTCCTGGACCCTTTAAATAAGAATGCCGGGGTCTGACGCTTACGCGCTCGCATACGCACGGCCGTTCATACGGCCATGCGGAACCCGGAAAGCGCTGGGGCATAACTTATCTGCTGCAGACAAGAGGAAAGATGGCGCCTACAATCTTCACCCGCCAACAAGAAGAGATCATCATGCTTGTAAGTGTCTTTTAATGCCTTTGATTTGCCATCTAAATGCATTCTTAGGCCTTAAGGAAGCACAGGAAGAAACGCTTTGTTTTAAAAGTGTCTAAAACTCCTAGCAAAACCGAAGTTCGGGCCCACATGTGCGAAGACACACTTATGCCAGCTACAAGGATTGTATTAGGCTAGAAATTTGTCTGTTAATGTCATTTAGTCAAATGATCGATTTGTGACACATATTACTAGGCACTTTAATCTAAATGCTATGTTTATTTTGTGTTTTGTAGACGATCCTGCCCAACTCATTTGAGAAGCGGACCGTCGCCCTGGAGATAGTTTCCAGAATCCAACAACAGACGGACACCACCTTTACCCACACTCAGATTATGCAGCATTGGTCGGACCTGAAACGGCTGCACATGCCCCGGGTGCGGCGCTTTTTCGGACTCCATTTCCCTAGTAAGTACATAGCGATTGCATGCAAGATGTAACTAATACAGAAGGTAGGCCTTTATTTAAAAATGCTTTTATTTTCTAGTGTTGGAAATGGAGTACTAAATCCGACACACCGAGAGGTGCACAGGCCGACCAGTGCTGCATGAATCTGCAGCTGGAAGTGAAGGTGGTGGATCTCCAGGGCGACGGTCCTACCCCTCCTCTGTAGGGTCCTCCGACCAGCCCCTGGACCTTACCACAGAGGAGGGGCGCCACGGCATGGGCAGGCAGTCGTACCCAGCAACGCAGGTGAAAGCCTCTGGTATGTGACTCTTCATGTAACCGCACACACATACATGCTATTTACAACCAAGCTGATTCCCTTAATCTGTTTTTCTAGATGCTTCTGGAGCGGGTGAAGATGTGGAGGATGCAGCAGGTCTCGCCCAGGAGGCACAGGGAGAAGGTGAGTGATGTGACACACACATTGAAATAGACATTTGATTACTGTTGACTAAGACATTATAAGTGACCCTATTTGCCATGTCTCTACAGCCTCTACTCCACAGCAGACAGCCTCTACTCCACAGCAGACCCCTTAAGTGGGAAGTCAAGTGAAGAAACACCAACCGGATCGCTCTCAGCTCCAAGAGATTTATGGGTAAGCTGTTCTCCTGCGGACCCCACTGACCCTGGATCTGCTGAGTCTGCCAAATGCCTCCCCAGCCTGTCAGACTGGCATCCGTGGTAACTATCTCCCAATGAGGAGTCAGAAAGGACTTGCCCACCAGCAGGTTCCGGGAGTCCAACCACCACAAGAGGGACTGCCTGGCCAGGGGGGACAATGAAAATTCTTGTTCCAGAGAATCCTGCATCCGATTCCAGCCGGTCAGCAGGTTCAATTGCAGAGGTCTCATGTGAAATTGGGCGAAGGGTACTGCCTCGAAACATGACACCATTAAGCCCACCAATCTAATCCCCAGACGTGTTGACGGTCGCTGACAAGACAGCAAGGCCTGCACCTGTGTCTGGAGACCCAAAACCTTCATCTGTGGCAGAAAGACCTTTACCTGAGCGGTGTCTATCGTCATTCCCAGAAAGGATCTCACTGTTGAAGGAGTGATAAAAGACTTTGGGTAATTGATAACCCACCTGAAGGCCTATGGTTGACAACACCGTCCGATTATCACTCTTGGCCTGCTGAAGGGAGTGGACCGCAAACAGCAAGTCGTCCAGATAAGGCAGTACACGAATGCCCTGGTTCCTCAGGATGGCCATGATGCCCGCCAGCACCTTGGTGAAGACGCGGGGTGCTGAGGAAATCCCGAATGGAAGAGCCACAAACTGGTAATGCTGGTCCTCCAGAGCAAACCTCAGGAACTTCTGATGCCCCTGGAAAATCGTGATGTGCAGATAAGCATCCCTAATGTCCACCGTGGTCATGAAGTCGCCGGGCCGAAGCGAGCTCACCGCTGACCGTAAGGTTTCCATGCGGAAACATCAGACTTTTACAAACCTGTTGAGACCCTTCAGGTCCAGAATTGGCCTTCTTGGGAACCGTGAACAGGTTGGAGTAAAAGCCTTGACCCTGTTCCTGATGAAGTAGAGGGCAAATCACACCTAACTGCAGGAGGTGTTGCACGGCCATTCTCAAAACCTGTGCCTTCAATGGTTCTTGGGAGAAATCTTGTGGGCGGTCTGACTGCCAGCTCTATTTTGTAACCGGAGGACACTACCTCTGTCTCCAGATTTGAGCAAACAGTAGAAGCCGTCCCCCCACCCAGATGGGTGAGGACGCCCCCTCATGCCTGAGGGGACTTGACTCCCCATGCGGGATTGGGTCGGCCACGGGACCTACCTCTACCCCAGGTATCTCTGCGGCCACCTGAAAATGAAGAGCCTCTTCCTCCTCGAAAGGAACGAAAGGCAGAGGGATTCCGAAAGGACCGAGCAGGCTTCCGTCTCTGAGGGAGTCTACCATCCTTGACCAGAAGGTCCAGGCGCTCCCCAAACAGCCTGTTCCCCACAAAGGGGATGCTCGTAAGTGACTTCTTGGCCGTGGCATCAGCCGACCATTGCCGCAGCCAGAGCGGCGGGGGGCAACAAGCATGGCTGAAATCCTGGCACCAAGCCGGACCCCATCGTCCATGGCAGAGGCAACAAAGACAATGAAATCCAAGCAGGCCTTAAGTTCTTTATACTCCTCTGCCCGCTTGCGAGCCTTAGCTCTATCCACAAGGTGTCTCACCTTCTTTCTGATGGCTAGAGAGACAATCGCTGAGGCACACACAGGGTGAAAAAGGGCACCAGCAAAGGTGAATGCATGGCAGACCAGCTGATCCATGCGCTTGTCAGCCGGGTCACGTAAGGAAGCAGTATCAGGTGACGACATAACAGAAGTGTTGGACAACCTCGACACAGGGGAATCCACTTCGGGGGGGAGAGACCATAACCGAATCCACAAGGTGTCTCACCTTCTTTCTGATGGCTAGAGAGACAATCGCTGAGGCACACACAGGGTGAAAAAGGGCACCAGCAAAGATGAATGCATGGCAGACCAGCTGATCCATGCGCTTGTCAGCCGGGTCACGTAAGGAAGCAGTATCAGGTGACGGCATAACAGAAGTGTTGGACAACCCCGACACAGGGGAATCCACTTCGGGGGGGAGAGACCATAACCGAACCAGCTCCTCAGGAAAGGGGTAGCGCCTGTCCAGGCCCTTAGGCACCAATGGAAACTTGTTAAGCCACTCCCATTCCTTGAAAATCATGTTAGAAAAATGGGCCTGCTCCTTTGTCTCTCGGGCCTAAACAAATCAGCCTGCTTCCTCTTAGCCGCTTTGGGAGGAACAATGTGTAGTGTCTCAAACACTGAGGTAAGCAACTTCTCCGTATCATCCGGGAGCCACGCATCCTCGTCCGAGGAAGAGCCAGATATACTGTCATCACCAGCAGAATAAACCACAGTGGAGCGGAGATCATCTGGCAACTCACCTTCCTCCATAGAGCCCAGATCATCAAAGAGATCGTCATTATCCGAGTAAACGGCTTGAGGTGCCGTTTCTTACTCGTGGCCTTCCGTGGAGCCGTCCGCGAGATCTGTCTCTCGAGATTGGCCAGCCTATGCGCCAAGTCCGCATGAGACCCCCTGCTGGATCCCCCCTCACTGGGCGCTGAGTGCAGCAGCGGAGGGTCCGGAGAGGCCGCTGGCAGCGAAGGGCTAGGGGCAGGGATGCCCGCCCGATCATGGTCCAAAATAATGCTTCTGGCGCAAGTGGTACAAACGGAGCTGAATCCGCCCAGAGGATTCCTACTGCACAAGGGGCAGAGCTTTTCCTGCCCAAATGGGGCCCCCAGCTCACTATTCCCAGATGCCTCCATTATGGTGATTAAAAATGGTCAATCGGTAAGGTTACAAGACACTAACGGCCCAAACCTATAATGATCCCTCTTAATAAAAAAGGGGGGGATCCTCAACCACAAAGCCCATGACCTATACAAGAAAGGGGAGAGAGGCCCATCAGAATAAGCAAAGTCAAGACAGTTTGTCATAATAAAACAGTCATACAAAAAGAGGGACTCACGACACCGACAGAGGGACAATCCCTGAAGCCGTCGCAGCCTCTGAGGATGGAAGATCCCCCAGCAGCAGCAGTAGGAGGGACGCGGTAAGCAGCCAGCGAGAGCAGGCCCCACTGCAGCAGCAGCAATAAGCACACGCCGAGCGGAGCCTTCCAAAAGCGTTCCTTGAGGGGCGGGCGCCGTGATGACGCGCGCCAGCGGCCGGCTCCACCCCCTCTGGCGCCGCAAAAAGACGCGCCCGCCCATCATCACCCTCATGCTGCACGGCCTATATGGCCAGAAAAAAACATGCCCGTGGGGGCCCGCGGCCCACCGCGCAGCGTGCGGCTCCCACAGCGCCACTCCCGCGGCACACACAGACCTTACAGCGCCGCACCAGCGGCATCTCTCCCCCCCATCACGGACAGCGCCGGCGAAGCAGAGGCCCGCAGGGTACGGCAACCCCTCAGGCAGGCAGCGACGAGGGAGCAAGGGAGGTAAGTATGCTCATGCTCCAAGGCCCAGCTGAGCCAGCGATGAGCCATAGTGAAAACAACACAGTCAAACACAAGTGCCAAAACACCAATAAAGCTTGTGGGCAGAGAGGGTACATATAGACAACAAGTCGTTTCCCCCCCCCCCCAGGCTCACCATAAGCCTGTGGCCAGCTACCCTTTAGTATAGGGTCTGCGGCCCAGAGACAAGCTCTGCCAAACACCAATTGACCCCGGCGTTCACCCTACCGTCACGATCCCGTAGCAGCCAGCGGCTGGGAGGCAAGAATGGGTCAGAAGGGATCAGCGGAAATAGGACCCACAGCGGATGACGGGCTAGGCGGCCCCGCTCTGCTGCTATTGTCTGAGAGAGTATCCAACGATCTTCTGCAGCCAAGACTGCAAGATGAACACTGGAGAATGATAGAGGGACACCTGCCTTTATAGGGGGCCAGGAGGAGCTGCAGCTTTTGATCTTGCAGTCGAGCACCCCCTGGGGGCAGATTACCCACATGTCATCACTGGGACGACCTGGACTGGATATAGGGAAAACTAGGTATAGACACTACTAGGTTGGGCAGGTAGCTGTAACAGGAAACCAACTGGACTGGGGAACAGTGAACATGGCTGGATGCCGAGGGGACAGGAAAGATGTAAAGCACAAGAAAACAGCAGGACACAGGAACATAACTGGATTCAGAAACAGAGCTGATGCACGGAAAAGCTGCATGCTGGCACATGGCAGGGTACAGGAGACAACTGGACACGTAATAGCACGGGGACTTTGTGGACATCACAAGTGCCAGGTAAATCACAGGTGTAAACATTTTTTGGAAAATAATACATTTCTGATTTTTCTGAAACGATTTTACATAATTATGCTGGATTCAATACAGTCCTGCAATATTTTAACAGTTCATAGTTTCTAAACCAGAGTCACTCTATTCTAATTGAAAGTGGCACAAAACCTAAACTCTCCCCCCCCCCCCCGCCTGAGTGTCCTTCTCACATCCTCGGCAGGAAGAGGCTGTGTGAAGTGTACCGGCCAAGTGGTGATCTTACCCCTCAGCCCATCTAAATGGTTGAACGCAGGCCATGGATGTGGCTGTTGGCAAAGAAAATACCGTGGGAGATGCCAGTAAAGGTGAATTTACTGGCAATCCAGGGGGTTTCACACAGGGGGGGCATCTCAAACTAGGATGTCATTTAGACTCTAGTTGTCTTAATAAAGGTACACTATAACTAGTGCTTGGGAATTGGTGTCAAGTGGTTAAGTGCATTTATTTCACTTGTCAACAAAAATAGATTATGTTCTGTAGTTACTATAGCAACAACATTCCTCGCAATGCCACTATACATAGTAACAGAGACGCACTGACAATTCAGCACTACTCTTTCTACCTCCTAGTTCTCTGAAATAAAGGATACAATGCTGCCTATCATTATCCGATGGTCTGTTACAGTAATTTGTGTTTATTCTTTTCACAAGCTTGCAAATTTGCACATGCAAATATGGGTTCATAAACAAAGGAGAGCCTTTTTATATGGTAAAAAATATAATAAATAACATATTAACAGATCTACAGGTACTATAGAAAACACATCTTATCATTGCCATCCAAAAATCAAAGCTCCAGTCATAATTTGACCCACTGGAGTTACCTTTAAGATGATATACAATGAAGGTATCTGGCCTCCCCTAATTGAATAGTGCTACAGTTATGTAGATAGTTTAAAGGCTCATATTGTATATACATATATAATAAGGATGAAGCTTTTCCATCATGTCTAATAAACTTTTTAGACTTTAAATTATAGTGGCTTCAAAGGGCCCAAAGGCATTAGATTGTCAACCGGTTCTCCAAAAATGTCTAGTTTAATTATTACATTTATTATTTATATATTGATTTTTATATTCATATTTTTCATTTTGTACACAATAGTGATTGAAAATAGTAGCAGTACCAGACTAGAACCGATCATCTGTGGGGGAAAAAGGGGGATTATAACTTTTTTTTTTTTTTCATTAGCCTGAACAATGACTAAAGAGGACCAAATACAAACCTATGTCCTATTTGAGATAGCACTCCTGGACTGGGCTACTTGGCCAGCATGACCCACCCAGCTTCCCCCAGGGCTTACAGAGCTAATAACACAAGACATGGCGCTCTTTCCTTTCCTGAGTACAATATTTTTATATTAGCCTGTGCTATCACTTTAAGGTGGATCTGGTTTCCCCATGTTTGCTTCTAATTGCCTTGTGTTGTATGTTTTTTTGGGAACTATAATCAATATACTTTCTGGAATCCGCTCCGCTTTTTTTTCTCTTTTTCCTTTCTCTTCTGAAATGATGAGATATCATCATTTCTTCTTTACCCTTCATCAGAAAGTTTCTGTGTGCATGAATCTACTTGTCTGTCAGTCAGTCTGATTTCTAAAACCTATATAATGCACATTGAAACTGTGAGGCCGATTCATTAATAGCGCCAGGTAGCGACAGATGAGCGACAGTAGCATTATTTTCACAGCGCCCGCTAGTATTCGCTGTGCTTGGCCGTTGTTCAGTTGTTGACAGCGACTCAGTCGGTGTGCGGTAATGTTGAATACAGGGTTAGGAGTCGCTGTTTGACAGGTTACGCGCATGGGAGCGCATGACAGCGAACGGCCATAGCCAACGGCTCCCAGCATATTCATTAACAAAATCAAGCTCCAAAAATTCTCGCGCTGTGAAATGCTTGTTTAAACCCCAGAGCGCAGGCGGCGATGGGTTAAAAGTAGTTTTTTTAACCCCCAACCATATTTTTAGAAAAAAAAAAAAACATGTTTTTCTAAACATTTTGTAATATGAATACATTAATATATCAATTCTGCACAATTTTTTTTTTTTTTTTACCTTAAAAAAATATCTAACATTGCAGAAGTGGTCACAGAATTTTTGACATTTAAAAAAAAAAAAAAAATAATAGCAATTAATTATGAATATTTAAAGATTGCTCCATTGAAATGCATTGGAGAGCGCCAGGTAGCGAGAGGTCATACCTGTCGCTGTTCAAGGTCGCTCGCTGGCGCTGTGGGGTGAGGCTGGAAAAATGATGAATGATTCGCTATCTGGCGCTCTGTCAGTCGCTAAGCAGGATCGGCTTGATAAATGTGTGATTGCGGAGGGGAGCCGGCGTTCTTGTGGCGGTGAGCGTCATTACCGTTCGCTCACCATTCGCTACCTGGCGCTATCCCTTGTTAAATAAGGGCCTGTGTGTGGGGAGGGGAGGTGTAATCCCCACTGTGGTACAGGGATTTTTTGAGTGATGTTTGGCCTTGTTAAAGTGGACCAACACCCAGGATTTTGACTATCCTGGGTTTTGGTCCACTTCGGTGGGGCACCCCGATCGGGGGTGAAACCCCCCAGAAACCCCAAAAAACTCACCTCTCCCCGCTCCCACATGACCGCCGCAGCCAATCCCCGCCAACGTCTAGGCGGGGGACAGGAACGTACAAGCCTCTTCCGCCGCCGCCGCCGCCTCCCGCGCGTCACTCTCGGCGCCCGCGCCGGCCATTCACAGAGGGCGCACGGGAGGAGGCGGCGGATCAGGTAAGGTCTTTTTGGGGTTTCTGGGGGGTTTCACCCCGCGGGACATCCCGATCTCGGATGTCCCGCGGGGTGGGAGGTGATCGGCCCGGGAATCTTATAGATTTCCGGGCCGATCACCCCTGGGTGTTGGTCCACTTTAAGTATGGTTAGGGTGACTTGTAGCTGATGTATTTTTTATGCAGAGTGTGGGATGGCAAGTATTCAAGTGGCTCCTCAACATCCAGCACTGGACATGGTCTTGCAGTTTCCTTTTAAGATGTCACGTGATGCTTGTGTCAGGTTCCTCAACTGCACATGAAGGCTGAAGGAGTGAATATTGCACTTAAAACCAGCCAGCCAAGGTAAGTCAGAATTTTTCCTAGCATATTATATTGGGCTCTGGTGTACACTTAAATTCTGCACAGTGCCACAAGGCAGTACATGCAGTAATCCTTTTTGGGCCTGACCACGAATGGGGAGTCCTGAAAAGCAGCCCCCCAGCAACTTTAGGAGTATACATCCTGCCTCTACCACTCACCTTACCCCTCTCTGAGCACTCACCCACTCAGCTCCATTTATCCACCCCCACCCCAACTCCACTTAGGACCTTTGCAGAAGGGGGGCCAGAAATTAAGGTTGTATTTGGCTCAAAAATGTTCTCATGGTGGCCCTGATGCTGCATATAAGGCTCGATTCAGAGAGACAAAAAAATACTTACGTTTTAGTGCCGATCTGTTTTTTTTAAAAATGTTTCGCTCTCGTATGAGTGTGCAAGCGATTCTATGCATGCATTGCAATCCTTCTGTAAAGTTTCCGTCCGTTCGTATGGCAGATTACGAATACGAAGATGTCATTTTCCAGCGTGACTTTTCTGTTTCCTTTTCACATGTTACAACATAGGCTTTCGTTTTTGCCCTTTTCCCTTCGTATCCTCCCATTAATCCTTTACATTTCCCGTTAGTTTCTGTTTCCCTTTTTCACTAAATAATCGCCCAGACGGAAATCCTTACGATCTTGCGCCTGCGCACTACAAACTTAACTCATTAAAGTGCTCGCCTACATATTTGCCACCCTCACTTCTACTACAATGTTTAGCTAAATCACTTAGCACTATCCTCCATCTTCCCTTTTGGACCCTTAAAGCTCACCCAAACCACTTCGCGGTTAGGTTCTTCTTCCATTTTAGCTCCCTAAAACTTACCCAAATCACTTCTCGGTCATGTGAATATTCATCTTTAAATATTTCTGGGCCCATTAGTTTTGTGTTAATGTATTTTGTAAATGAAATGACACTGTAAAAATTTTTTTTATTCCATCATAAAATATAACATTTCAAAAATTTAGAAAATTAAAAATTTTTACAACTATAAAAAACTAAATACATAGCAATGGCAGGCCACAGAACATTATTCTTCATCTGTGGTCCCCAACGAGTCGCGCAGCTCCTGCATCTCGCCCACCAACTGAAGAACCCTGACACTCAGTTGTGCCACTCTGGCACGTGTGGTCCCTGTTAAAAAACGTAAATTAAAATATTGGTATAACCTTGTTGGGGTCATACTGCAGTGCCCCCCCCCCCCCCGTATGGTCCAAACACCTAAATCTGGACTTCAAAAGCCAGAGGGCCCTCGCCACCACGGCCCGGGTTTTGCATAGTGCCTGATTAGAGAACCCCTGGCCCGCATTCTGCAGGCAAAGAACGGGCATCAGGAGCAAGGGCAGGAGTGGATATCCAGAATCCCCTGAAAGAATTTAAAAATACTAACATAAAATACACATTCTAAGCTACAATATTGTTTAACATGTCATCAAGAGCTAAACATGGCCATAGGTTAAGACATGAGTCATCAACTATATTCATTGCCATACAGTGAAAATGGATTGATGGAATGTGAGCAAACTTACCCAGGAGCCATCCACCAGATAATTCTCCTGACTCAAACTGACGAAATAAGCCAGAGCTCTGCAATATATAAGCATCATGGGACGACCCTGGATGCCCTGCAAGAACACTGAGGAATCGCATAGCTGGACCAAACACTGCTTGTATGTTGTGCAAGTGGCACATCTTGTGGTTCCTGCAACCAAATATAAAATAATTACACAAAGCAAAGGTAACCGACTAAAACAAGAACTCCTACAACAAATTAAGATTCAAGTTCAACAATCCAAATATAATTCACAAAGGACATAAGTCTAAAAAAAATAGCAATTATATGGATGTGTGGGAAAATAAATGTTTACATGCTAAGGACTAATTAAGGTCAGCATTAAAATGCTTCTATAAGGCATACATGAAATGTATTGATTCAGGTATGCATTGCTATACAATTTATGGCCTTGGCCATGCTGATACATGCAATGCCTTGGTGCTAAAGGCGCGCAGACTCCTCCACATAGCCGCAAAACATGTTCAACAATAGCAATCCGAGCCCTCAAAGGTCCCGTAAGTGGATCGGAAATGAAACAGATTTATAGGGTGGTGGTCCGTCGGAAATCAGCTCTCTGAATCAGACGCAAGCCCATCCCAACAACGTAAGTTATCTGAACGAACGAAAAATATCAAATTTTGTTTGGAAAATGATCCGATTTGCTTTCGTTCATCGAAAGCGCATATACGCATTTTCCCGAACGTTCGTACGAATGAAAAATGAACGAAAAATAGCAAAAAAATTACAAACACCCGCTAAAACTTTCACAGACAGCTACGGAAGTCCAGACAAATGTGTCTCTGAATCGAGCCTATTACTGCTGCTGTTACATGCAGAAAGTTCAGGGCACAGGCAGCAGCGGTAGAATGGTTACTAATCTGGGTGCTGTGATTACATGATTACAGTGTAAATTTCAGTGATAAGAGCAGTTGGCAATCCTGTGTTTTTCTTCAGTTGAAGAGCAAGACTTACTTTGTGTTTTGTTTGCCCTGTGGTAAACTATTATGTTTCTTTGTAACATACCATAGATCCTATCCATAAGGATAAAAGTTATTTTAAATAAACATATAATATAATACTTCTTTGCTTTCACACCCAAGTGCTTTAAAACTTCTTGTAAAAGTGCTGAATCCAATCACCATAAATTAAATGCACATACCGAACTCACCAATATTAGTGCTCTTATCATATGCACTTCTCTTTAGCTGCTCTTTAAAGTGGGATATGCCCCCCTTCCGAGCTTCTTAAAGTGGACCAAAACCCTCCGCGATCAGCCCAAAATCGATAAGATTCACGGCGCACGCGCAAGCTGGGGCCGCTTCCCCGCTATCTCTCTAGCAGGGCACATGTCTGCACCGCCCTCAGCGCTGATTGGACGTGCAGCTGCGCATGTGCCGTAGGACCGGGAAGAGGTGAGTTTGTTTCAGTGACCTGGGAGGTTTCACACAGCAGGGCACCTCCGATCAGTCAAAATCAAAATCCTGGGTTTTGGTCCACATTAAGGGCTTATTATCACAGCATGTTCAGCAAGTTCCAACATGTATAAATGATTTGAATAACTTTATGATCTTCATATGTAAACCTTGATTTAGCTCCTCTTTAATGCAACAACTATCTATTCATATATCCTTTTCAAAGCTTATTAACACTGACTGTTTCCAGATCATAGATTCCTGGAACACTCAATCGGTATAAACCGAGAGCAAGCAGAATTGAAAAGCCAACAATAGCATGATACCGTTAAAAACCAAAAAAGGTGAAACCCCTTAACCTTTTATTTGCGCTTACCAGAATTAAAAGTTCAATGAACATACAAACATCTCTGCTTTAGCTTCAGCTGTGTAGGAGGCACCTTCACATATGTAATAGGGCGGGCCGGGATAGCTCTCACCCGTCCTAACCGCAGCAAGGCCACTTCGCCTTACCAGACATCCAAGCTGGTCTATGTTACCCCGGCCGTGGGGTATCCAACAATGCCAAATGTGAAAAAGAAGCTGCAAGAAAGCTCCGTCCAATGCGTTTGTCTATCCAGACGGGGAGGCCGATTCATTAATAGCGGCAGGTAGCGACAGTTGAGCGACTGTAGCAGTATTTTCACAGCGACCGCTAGTAGTCGCTGTGCTTGGCCGTTGTTCAGTTGTTGATAGCGACTGAGTCGGTGTGCAGTAATGTTGAATACGGGGTGACGAGTCGCTATTTGACAGGTTCCGCGATGTATGGGTGCGCATGATAGCGACTGGTCAGAGCGCCCGGCTCCCACCACATTCATCAAAAAATCATGCTCCGAAAATTCTCGCGCTGTGAAATGCATGTTTAAACCCCAGAGCGCTGGCGGCGATGGGTTAAAAGTAGTTTTTTAACCCCCAAACAACCATATTTTTGGAAACAAAAAAAAACAAGTTTTTAATTGCATTTTGTAATATGAATACATTAATATCAGACCTGTAATATCAATTCTGCACAAAGCTTTGTTTTTTTTTTTTTTTACCTTAAAAAAATATCTAACATGGCAGAAGTGGTCACAGAATTTTTCACATTTAAAAAAAAAAAAAAAAAAAAAACATTATTATGAATTAATTATGAATAATTAAAGATTGTTCCATTGAAATGCATTGGAGAGCACCAGGTAGCAAGAGGTGATACCTGTCGCTGTTCAAGGTCGGACGCTGGTGCTGTGGGTTGAGGCTGGAATAATGATGAATGAGTCTCTATCTGGCGCTATCTCAGTCGCTAAGCAGGATCGGCTTGATAAATGTGTGATTGTGGTGGGGAGCCGGCGTTCTCGTGGCGGTGCCCGTCATTACCGGTCGCTCACCAGGTGCTACCTGTCGCTATCCCCTGTTAAATAAGGGCCGGGGAGGCCGATTCATTAATAGCGCCAGGTAGCGACAGATGAGCGACTGAAGTATGGCGCTATGAGCGCCGCTAGCGTACGCCGCGGGCGGTAGCGATTCGCTATAGCAGGCCTCCTCAGTCACTACCTGGCGTTGTTGGGAACAACGCCTACATTGCTGAATATGATGTTGGAGCTCAGCTTTGTAGGCGCTGTCAGTCAGTTTGACCACGCTATTCAACACAGCGCCTGCGCTTTGCTTTGCTGTGGGCTGGGAATCAAGTACCTTCAGAATTAAACACATTGCAACATGTTTCTTTAGTTTTTTTTTTATTTTGTGTTGAAAAGGAAATAAAATTAAAACAGAAATTAGAATGAAAAGGAAAATGGCTGTCAGGGTGCATCTCGGGGTGCCTGAAAAAGATTAAAAAGTGCAGTTAGTATATATATTTAAATTGGCTTTTTCGCTGTAAAAAAATATTGCATTAATTGTTAACCAACATTTGCGTCAATCTTGCACACCAACCCTAATTGTTATGTTGTTCAGCTTCCACCCCCCCTTAGAGTGGTTTGGGTCATCTTACACACCCCTTAGAGTGGTTTTGCTCATCTTACACCCCCCTTAGAGTGGTTTGGGTCATGTTACACACCCCCTTAGATTGGTTTGGGTCATCTTACACACCCCTTAGAGTGGTTTTGCTCATCTTACACCCCCCTTAGAGTGGTTTGGGTCATCTTACACCCCCCTTAGAGTGGTTTGGGTCATGTTACACACCCCCTTAGAGTGGTTTGGGTCATCTTACACCCCTCTTAGAGTGGTTTGGGTCATGTTACACACCCCCTTCGAGTGGTTTGGGTCATCTTACACCCCCCTTAGAGTGGTTTGGGTCATCTTACACCCCCCTTAGAGTGGTTTGGGTCATCTTACACCCCCCTTAGAGTGGTTTGGGTCATCTTACACCCCCCTTAGAGTGGTTTGGGTCATGTTACACACCCCCTTAGAGTGGTTTGGTTCATCTTACAACCCCCTTAGAGTGGTTTGGGTCATCTTACACCCCCCTTAGAGTGGTTTGGGTCATCTTACACCCCCCTTAGAGTGGTTTGGGTCATGTTACACACCCCCTTAGATTGGTTTGGGTCATCTTACACCCACCTTAGAGTGGTTTTGCTCATCTTACACCCCCCTTAAGTTGGTTTGGGTCATCTTACACCCCCCTTAGAGTGGTTTGGGTCATGTTACACACCCCCTTAGAGTAGTTTGGGTCATCTTACACCCCCCTTAGAGTGGTTTGGGTCATCTTACACCCCCCTTAGAGTGGTTTCGGTCATCTTACACCCCCCTTAGAGTGGTTTGGGTCATCTTACACCCCCCTTAGAGTGGTTTGGGTCATCTTACACCCCCCTTAGAGTGGTTTGGGTCATCTTACACCCCCCCTTAGAGTGGTTTGGGTCATCTTACACCCCCCTTAGCGTGGTTTGGGTCATCTTACACCCCCCTTAGAGTGGTTTGGGTCATCTTACACCCCCCTTAGAGTGGTTTGGGTCATCTTACACCCCCCTTAGAGTGGTTTGGGTCATCTTACACCCCCCTTAGAGTGGTTTGGGTCATCTTACACCCCCCTTAGAGTGGTTTGGGTCATCTTACACCCCCCTTAGAGAGGTTTGGGTCATCTTACACCCCCCTTAGAGTGGTTTGGGTCATGTTACACACCCCCTTAGAGTGGTTTGGGTCATCTTACACCCCCCTTAGAGTGGTTTGGGTCATCTTACACCCCCCTTAGAGTGGTTTGGGTCATCTTACACCCCCCTTAGAGTGGTTTGGGTCATCTTACACCCCCCTTAGAGTGGTTTGGGTCATCTTACACCCCCCTTAGAGTGGTTTGGGTCATCTTACACCCCCCTTAGAGTGGTTTGGGTCATGTTACACACCCCCTTAGAGTGGTTTCGCTCATCTTACACCCCCCTTAGAGTGGTTTCGCTCATCTTACACCCCCCTTAGAGTGGTTTGGGTCATCTTACACCCCCCTTAGAGTGGTTTGGGTCATGTTACACACCCCCTTAGAGTGGTTTTGCTCATCTTACACCCCCCTTAGAGTGGTTTGGGTCATCTTACACCCCCCTTAGAGTGGTTTGGGTCATCTTACACCCCCCTTAGAGTGGTTTGGGTCATCTTACACCCCCCTTAGAGTGGTTTGGGTCATCTTACACCCCCCTTAGAGTAGTTTGGGTCATCTTACACCCCCCTTAGAGTGGTTTGGGTCATGTTACACACCCCCTTAGAGTGGTTTGGGTCATCTTACACCCCCCTTAGAGTGGTTTTGCTCATCTTACACCCCCCTTAGAGTGGTTTGGGTCATCTTACACCCCCCTTAGAGTGGTTTGGGTCATCTTACACCCCCCTTAGAGTGGTTTGGGTCATGTTACACACCCCCTTAGAGAGGTTTGGTTCATCTTACACCCCCCTTAGAGTGGTTTGGGTCATCTTACACCCCCCTTAGAGTGGTTTGGGTCATCTTACACCCCCCTTAGAGTGGTTTGGGTCATGTTACACACCCCCTTAGATTGGTTTGGGTCATCTTACACCCCCCTTAGAGTGGTTTTGCTCATCTTACACCCCCCTTAGAGTGGTTTGGGTCATCTTACACCCCCCTTAGAGTGGTTTGGGTCATCTTACACCCCCCTTAGAGTGGTTTGGGTCATCTTACACCCCCCTTAGAGTGGTTTGGGTCATCTTACACCCCCCTTAGAGTGGTTTGGGTCATCTTACACACCCCCTTAGAGTGGTTTGGGTCATCTTACACCCCCCTTAGAGTGGTTTGGGTCATCTTACACCCCCCTTAGAGTGGTTTGGGTCATCTTACACCCCCCTTAGAGTGGTTTTAGCAAAATTATGATGGGAGGTCAAATAAATTTACCCAGTAGTGCAGTACTTGGATTAGAGTGAAGGGTAGTTAGCTTACCGCAAAAAAGGAAGTGATCATCCTTTCCCTTAGCTCATCGCCAGTCTGGGTGTCCTCACTTCTTCCTGCGGGCAAGTTGGGGATTTCTGGCACCAGTGCTGTCTCCTCGGGGGATTGAATTCGGTGACATATGCAGATATTGCGGAGCACACAGCAGGCGAGGATGATCTTGGAGACCTTCTGTGGGCTGTATAGCATCTCTCCTCCTATGCGTGCCAAACATAGAAAGTGTGCTTTCAGCAGGCCGATGGTTCTTTCCACAATGCTTCTGGTCTTGCGGTGTGCTGCATTGTAGCGTTCATGGGCAGAGGTCCGTGGGCTCCTGACCGGAGTCAGCACCCATGTTCTCTGCCCATATCCCTTATCCGCTGTTGAAAAAACACAAGGAGAGAGACAGCAATTAGTACTAGTACATGTATTGGTTTTCATTTTTTAGAATTTGGCTTACTAGGCCACATATTTGAGTCAAAATACTTTGACATGGTTAATTATTTACCCAGTAGCCAGCCAGCTGGCATTTCGTTGTTCTCAAACTTCCGGCACAGGACTGTCCGCTGCAAGACGTAAGAATCGTGGCATGAGCCGGGGAACCCCGATCTCACCGCCCGCAGCTTCATCTCATGGTCACAGACCACCATAACGTTTAGAGAATGGAATTGTTTACGGTTTCTGTAATACAGCTCCTGTGCACGGGGAGGGCGGAAAGGGATATGTGTACCATCAACGCACCCTAGCACATTCGGGATCCCTCCCATTAGATAGAAAGCATGTTTTATTTTGGCAACCTCTTCCTCATCCTCAGGAAACTTGATGTAAATTGGGATTAAATCACAAATCGCCAGAGCTACCTGGATTAATATGCGGCTCATAGTAGCCTGGCTTATCCCGCTGAGGAGGGCAGAGGTTGCCTGGAAGGTCCCTCGTGCCAAGATATTAAGCGTGACACACAGGCGTACTATGCCTGGAATGGATTGAGTGCGTTTGGTGGATGGCTCGATTTTGTGCTTAATCTGATCATATAGGGACTGTAGTGCAGCACGATTCAGATGGAAGCGGCTCCTGATCTGCTCGTCACTTAAGTCCCATACTGAAAGGCGGATTCCAAAGGAGCGGGGTGCCCTAAGCCTCACAACACCCCGCTCCCTGGCC
Organism: Gastrophryne carolinensis; assembly: GCA_027917425.1. Lineage (NCBI taxonomy): Eukaryota > Metazoa > Chordata > Amphibia > Anura > Microhylidae > Gastrophryne > Gastrophryne carolinensis. The sequence goes on from CM051234.1 coordinate 267,839,862, forward strand.
TCCTGCTCTTCCAGCATACGCATACATCCATCCACCCAGACACCATACATCACCCTCTTATCCATCACACACACTCAACAGATATACAAAATCAAACAAACAAAAACCACAAACACACCACACACACAAACAATCACACTCCTCACACACTCACTACAATGCAGCTCACCACAAAACCAGAAGTATAGTGGTCCAAACCACCAGCCTGCTGAAAAACAGCTTTCTAAGTTAGGCACAACCAAGAGGGGAGTTGCTGCACAGCCCACAAAAGGCCCCAAAATCAAGCCTCACTTGCTGTATGCTCCACAATATTTGCATATGCCACCAAAATCAATCTCCTAAAGAAACAGCACTGATGTCAACAAGCCACAGAGAGTGAGGACAAAACCCAGACAGAGACTCAAATGAGCTAAGGGAAACAAGCACCACACCACAGTCTTTGCCACAGTGTAACAATACCAGAAGCTTTCAAATTCCTTCCATTTATACTTCACTTTGAAAAAGGACAGGTCCGCTTTGCCGCCTTTTGCGTTGCTCTGCTATTTCCGGCCGCCAATTAGCCGACACAGGTGTGCGTGAAACGGAGTGCGCACGCGCACGCTAGTGGCGCTACTAGCGTACGTGAGCCGAAACTTGCGTGCATTAACGGACATGGCCTAAAATTCAGTGGTGGGCCAATGAAAGGTAAGCTGCTGTTTATTTAAATAGCCGTTAGGATAGCCACATGTCACAAGGGTTTCATATACATCAGTCCATTGTTGTATTTGGGTGTGTGTTGTTTGGTTAATGAGGTCTGTAATTAGTTAATTGGCTAACACACATGCTTCAGTCAGTGCAGTGGAGGTGTGGCTAGAAGGACCTGGGCAGTATGTGTGAATCTATTAAGTGGGCTGGTTTGTGATTGGCTGTTAGAGCACATAAAACCTGGCCAACCCAAAGAGAGTGCGATGCCATTCTGTAGTCTGCATGCGTGCTTGTTGGTTGTGTATTGGTGTGTGTGTGCAGCTACAGGATGGAGCCAAATTCAGGACATCTGCCGGCCACAGCAGGCCCAAGTAGGAGTTTGGTGGGTGCTGTGCGCAGACCTCCCTTACGGAAAAGGGCCCAGCCTGAAGGTGGTGCAGCACCCCAGGCTAAGCGCCCAGGTGCCAAGAGGGAGCCTGAATTTAATTTGGCGGAGAATAATCATCTTGTGCGCCTTACCCTTGCTAAATGGGAGCTACTCTTTGGCTCCCAAAGCAAGTCAATAGGCAAACAAGAAAGAAGCAAACTGTGGGATGCCATTGGTGTGGAGCTTAGTAGCACTGCTCAACACCCACGTAGTGGCCCATCCTGCAGGAAACGCTTCTACACTTTGAGAGGGGCCCTTATGAAAAAGATGAATCATGATCTTGATGTGGACAGTGGGACCATCCAGGCTCCAAAGAGTACCTACAGGCTGTATGAGGAGATGCTGAAGGCCAAAATTCCACTGGCTCGGCTGCAGGGTGTGGATCCTGGGGATGACACCACAGGTTGGACTGAAGGTACATATTTTCTGCCTTTTTTTAAAAGCTAATGTTAATGTATGTGATTAGCATTTTCTCTTTCTGCCCAACTAACAGTAGGACCTGTGAAGTAGTACATTATACCTCATACATTTTTTACTTTCCTGTCTGTTGCTTTCTGCATAGGTGCACATGGTGCTGTCCAGGATTTGCCTCAGGACACACAAACTCCTGCCCTTCAACCAACCTCAAGCCTAACCCAGTCTGCCATTGAAGGTATTTACCACTAATTTAGGTGCTGGTTGTTTGGGGAACAAATGGGTGTGGGAGCAGCTCCAACAATCGAGTGGGGCACTGTTGAGTATTAATAATATGGACCTGCGGCCTAATTTCACGCCCACTTTAACCCTCACAGCAACTAACTAACAAGGCCCTAACATGTGTAGCTATGTTGGAAGGCAGAGATGTGTGGCCATATATCTGCATATACATGTGTAAGCCACACTGGGCTTGATTAGTGAATATTAGTGATTGAGCTGCTCACACACACCTTAATGCATGTTGGATTTTTGAAGATGCCTCTTTGGAGTGCTTATTCCCTCCCCAGGGTCAGTCTAATAGTTTTTGGAGTGATTGTAATGCATTTTGTTTGACATATTTTTGGACAAACATTGACCCTAGTAGTTTGAGGAATATTTAGAGCCATTAATTGTGTTTTTTAGTTGGCCAGAATATCGGAAGTGGCTGTCCGGAAAGGGCCCTTCAAGTTCAGGCTGCCAGAGATGAGGGTAAGTTGTTTTGGCTTGATCTAGTATGTATTTTGGCTCTACTTTTGTGGCACTTTCTTCAGGCAACTTGTGTTTCCACATGTATTTTAAAGGTCCAAGCTCGAGTGAGGGCCCCACTCAAGACATCTGGGAGATTGCGGGTATGTGTAATTTTAGCAATGTGTCTGATCTTATTTGGCCCATTTATTGCCTCTTATTCCTCTAACATACATGTTATCAATCTGAGTTTAACAGATACCTTTTGGCTAGTGTGTAATTTTGCACTTTGTGGAGGTATGGCCTCGATAGGCTATCCATGTTACATTTGAGTTTTGTCCACTGACCTACTAACCTGACTTTCCTGTTTAGCATATGCCAACTTGCCGGAGATCTCAGATGTTGAATTGCCCCTCTCTGGCAGCGATACCTCGCTCCTACCTGTGGCGGACGACACGGAGGTAACATGGCTGATTTAGAGGACCAATAACCACATTGCCATGTTCGTGGGTAGTGGATGAAGCAACATGTCACATTTCCTTTCTTTGTCGTTTTTGCAGGAGGCGGAACCAGAACCCCAAGCTGGGACCTCTTCCCAAGTCCCATGTGGCCAAGCTTCCGAGGCTCAAACAAGGGTAAGTTGTATTGTGACTGTTGGCAAATGATTTGGAGGGGCATACCTGCATTGGTTCGGTTTGACTAAAATGTTGTTTTCTATTTTGTTAGCCTCAAACCACAGCAAGAGGAGGTGTGGCACCAACCAGTGCAGATTTTTATGAGCTAGGGGTCCGGATGCTGGAGGACTACAGTCGCCAACAGCCGCGTGATGGAACTAATGAGCGCATTGCGGCGTTGGAACAGCAGGTGCTGATGTGTCAGCAACAAAATGAGGTCCAGCAGCGCCAGATCGACCAGTTGATCCGTAACCAGCAGCAGAACCAGGAACTTGGTCGGCTGGCCAATCTAATGGAGCAATCTCTCCAGCGCCAGGAACAATCTCTCCAGCACCAGGAAGAATCTATACAGCGCCAGGAAGAATGTCTCCAGCGGCAGGACCAAACTTTGTTGTTGATACAACAGCTCATACAACAGCAGTCTATATTTTTTACTGCACTGTTGTCCCCCAACACCGCCCCTAGCAATGACTCCCAACCTCCCCGGCCACCCAGCCAAGAATATTAATTTAGTTTTTTTTTTTTTTTTCTGAAAATATATTTGATTAACCCACCTCTAAATTGTGTTTTTCCTAAGACATAGCTAATAACACAGTCAGGGATGAGTATCTTGATCTACATATGTAAATGTATTTGTAAATTTATGCCACACATTTGTGACCATAGCTTACTATGGTTTACACATTAAATGGCTCCAAAGGTATGGCAAAATTTACACACAAATGGGTTTGGAGACAGTTAAACTATGCTTGCCAAGGCACAACACTGCAATTATGAAAATATAAAAGGCTTTATTTTAAAGGTGGCCAACAGGGCCAACATTGCCCAACAAAGGGCCTCAAACAAGGGGCCAGTCATCCCCCCACCCTAACGACGCTGCCGCCGCCTCTTCTTGGCCAGCAGCATAAGCTTCAGATGTCTGATCTCCCGCCACAGTCTGCGATGCTGGTTTTCACAAGCTGTAGAGATGTAGAAAAAGAACAGATTTAATAAATGGAATGTGACCTCAACAGACACAGATGTAGCAATGTAATGTCAGTGTGTCCAATTAGCTGACACTCACATTAACATTGTTGCCCACTGTGCGCTTATTTGTTAACATTATATGAGTACTATTGGCTGGCAGAAATTTGGCCACCACATCCCAAGCATATATTTACTCTTAAAGTGGACCAACACCCACCGGTGATCGGCCCGGGAATCTATAAGATTCCCGGGCCGATCACCTCCCTCCCCGCGGGACATACGAGATCGGGATGTCCCGCGGGGTGAAACACCCCAAACTCCTTACCTCGCCGCCGCCTCCCTCGCGCCCCTCTAGACGTGCGCGTGCCCGCGCCGGCCGTCTGTGAATGGCCGGCGCGGGCACGCGTGCATCAAGAGGGACGCGCGGGAGGCGGCGGAGGAGGAGCCGCTTCTCCGCGGCTTGTCCGTCGGCTCGGGGAGAGGTGAGTTCGGGGGGTTCGGGGGGGTTTCACACAGCGGGGCACCCCGATCGGGGGTGCCCCACCGTAGTGGACCAAGACCCAGGATAGTCAAAATCCTGGGTGTTGGTCCACTTTAACTCTTGGGAATCAAAGAAGGTATAAATCCCATTGTGGACATTTATGTGTTTAGTCACAGCCAAACATCAGGGCCTAAGTCCTAACGCGTAAACTAGTTTTGACAAGAATCTTAGAGGTCACGACCTAAGCAGCCCCATTTGGTTGTGTCGAAACCACAAATTGACTCGATGTGGCAAAATCAAGAATGTGAGGCAACAATCAAGCATGCAGACAGGCATGTAGGATTGTTGACCAAACACATGTAACCTAGATGTGTGTTAAATTAACACATAGGTACATTGTAAATGTCTGCAGATTTGACTCGAAGACATAGGGTTCACAAGTGCATAGGAAGTGGGATGTACTCACCATCGCAGCTGTGGCGGCGGCTCATGCTGCTGGCCGTACCTGGAGCTGGGGTGGGGAGGATGGTCACTGGCTCCGTCTGCGTAGAAACATCTGTCAGGAGAAAGCAAAAGAGAAAAGCAAAATTAGTGGGACAATGACACCTAACTATTTGACATCCATCTGGTTAGGGAGTCTGAAAAAACAAATGCTTGCATGGTTACATACATGTTGTCCAACATTAGCATATTTCCTGGACCATGAGTTCATGTAAATTCTTTATGGTTGCAACATGGACCCCTAAAGATAATGTGTCAATAACCTTGACAGTGCAATGTTAAGGACTAATTTGCAGTTGATTGGCGAATGTTACTAGTGTGCAACATGTGTTAGCCGGAACTACTTAACCAAATAACACATTTGCTAGCCCCCATCATGTTGTGGGCAGAAACATAGGGGTGGTTGCCAGTTGGCTAGCACTGTAGTGGGGTTTGTGATGTTAATGTACATTATCAAACCACCTTGTACTATGGACCAGGAAACATGTGTCTCTTAAAAGTGGGCCAAGACACAGGATTGATACTATTCTGTGTTTTGGTCCAGTTTGGCAGAGCACCACCATTTGAGTGAGACAGCGTCCGCCGCCGCTGCCTTCCACACATCACTCCTCCAGTGTGTGCGCACGCGCAGGCCATTAGGAAACAGAGAGCGCAGGCGCACAAACATCTAGAGGGGCACGCAGGAGGCTGCGGCGGTGGCTTCTGCCACCCCCAATGAGGTAAGAAGTTTGTGGGGGTTTTTTTTGGGGGGGGGCCCTGGGTGAGGGAGGTGATTGGGCAGGGAAGCTTCGAGATTCCAAGCACAATCAACCATGGGTGTTGGTCCACTTTAAGGAATGTCATAACATAGTGAATATGATGGATAACAACAAACACTTACCATGACTATGCCCGTGGAGAATGCGTCGCCAAAAGGCCATGGAGGTGCCGCCTATATGATGCCCTGCAAATTAGAGAGGAATGGCAAGGGCTAAGTACAAATGGGCAGATGAAACCTGTCACAGACTAACAATGACAAAATGTGCACTCACCAGGGGATGATCCGCCACTTGAAGCCCAGGGAGGGCTCTGAGGAGGAGGCGGGGAGCCTCGGCTCCTCACACTCTGCTCGGAAGATCCCCCAGCCAAAGGGCCACCCTCCTCCCTCTCACTCCCTGCTCCTTCAGGGAGTGTGGGAGAGTCCATTCCTTCCACCCCACTTGGACTCCCCACTTGAGAGTGGCCCCTTGGCTGGTGAGACTCCTCAGAGTCAGAGTGTGAGGAGCTGAGGCTTGAGCCTGCCAGCCCCCCAGCAGCACACTCCTCTGGGGCGTCATCCCCTTCCTCCCCTGGGTCCTCCAAATAGGATCCACGAGAGGGACCCTCCCCCGATGACTCCTCCGAGTCCGCCTGCCTGGTTCGGGGGAGGAATCCCTTCCCACGTTTACCCAGGGGAGGACGCTTATCTGTGTTGAGGGGGTGAAAGAAAATAATTAATATTACGACCACAAATGGACACAGCTTAGCAGATGATTTAAACTAAAGTATAAACATAGCATAAGCTTAAACTTACCTGATGCGTAGGCATCATATAGGCGGTACACGCCTTCAGGGTCCCGGCGCTTGAAGTCGGACCATTTCTGCTGTATGGCTCGGATGGTGAGCTGGGTGTTGAAGCGCCGGGACACTGTGGCCTTCACCTCCATGGCAATTCGCTTCTTGCCCCCACGGGCATAGTCGTATTGGTGGATGCAGAAATCCTATGAGAAATGAAAAACAAACACAAATCAATACATGACATCAGAACTATGGCATAAACAGTTATACTGAGACCAGAGTAAAGTGGACCCACATTATTCACTATTCTGGGTTTGGGTCCACTTTGGTGGGGCACACCAATCGGGGGTGGGCCGCTGTCTGAAACCCCCTTGGAAGGCCTGAAAAACACCACTGACCACACTCCCACGTGACTGCGCCAGGCTAGCACAGCGCTCTGCGCCGCTGTGGTATGCGCATCCAAGGCCATTTGGACGTGCATACCAGCTCAGCTGCCTCTGAGCGCCAAAGAACGCGTGTGGCGTTTGACTCTAACAGGGAGTGCGCCTGCGCAGGTCATGAACAAATGTCTGGCGCAGGGGACCACCCTGCTAGAGGGAAGCGCAAGACGCACCTGCAGCTCACGCATGCACAGATGGGACGGAGCTGAGTTAAGGTTTATGGCCCTCCAGGGGGGTTCATCCACGCAGGACATCCAGATTGGGGATGCCACGCGGGGAGTGATCAGATTGGTCCTGAAAACTAATAGATTTCAGGGCCAATCCCCCCTGGGTGTTGGTCCACTTTAAACATAAAATGCAAGAAAAACATACTCACTTTGACCACCTGGCCATTAACGCGGCTATCCACCCTCAAACGTCGCTTTTTCGCATGCCCAGGAGGGGAAGGGGTGGGAGGGGTGCTAGGTGGGGGAGGTGAGGTAGGTGGGGGAGGTGGGGGAGGGGTGGAGGGGTCTGAATCGGAGGAGGAGCTGGGGAGGCGCTGGATCCGTCTCCTGGGCAGCATGGTGGAAACGCTAAGGAGGAAACAGGAACCAGATATGACCCAAGCGACAGGGACACCAAAAAAAAAAAAAAACGCTCCGCGCACCAGGAACAAGCTAATATCAGCTATGTGCAAGCTAAGTGGTGGAAAAAGTAAATTGACGCATTACAACAAGCTATTGGCCTAAGCGCTAGACATTGTTTTCCTTTAGGTGGCTTTGAAACGCAAAGGAGGGAACCGGAACCGGATATGACGAAAGCAACTGTGAAATAAATTTGAAAAGAAAACGCTCCGCGCACCAGGCACAAGCTAATATCAGCTATGTGCAAGCTAAGTGGCGGAAAAAGTAAATTGACGCATTACAACAAGCTATTGGCCTAAGCGCTAGACATTTTTTTCCTTTAGGTGGCTTTGAAACGCAAAGGAGGGAACCGAAACCGGATATGACGAAAGCAACTGTGAAATAAATTTAAAAAAAAAAAAGCTCCGCGCACCAGGCACAAGCTAATATCAGCTATGTGCAAGCTAAGTGGCGGAAACAGTTAATTGACGCATTAAAACAAGCTATTGGCAAAGACGCCATTATTTATTAGCTTGATTTAGCTGGGGGTTCAACATACTGTAATGCATAGGTCCTTGAAAACCAAACAACTTGGTGCTGAAAAAGACAAATCTTATTCCTTCATAAAATCATCACACAATAAAACTATCCAACTACATGATAATGTGGCACACATGAGAATGCATAATGGGTTGTTATGAGCTTGTACGCCTGAATTAAATCCTGCATAATGTGGACATGCACGCTCACAACTACAGTGTATTCATTAAGAACGACTGGGGTCGCGGGAAGTGAATTCCTTGCAAATGGCAGAAGGGCACATGTATGAACAGCACAGCGCCGCACAACGCAGCGCAGCGAAGCACAGCGACGCTCGCGCCGCCACATAGCGAATCAAAACAGCGACTGCACAAACTCTGACCACCACAGATTCATCAAGGACAGGGCTGCCGAATAGCTTGGGCGCTGATAATTTCGCAGAGCGACCTGGCGCTATCGCTTGATGAATAAGGGCCTTAGTCTCTGGGCTTAATGGAGCCTGCAGCATTAACTGAAATTATAGCTCCTGCAAAGAATCACAAAACCTGACCTGAAAAAAAATGTCACTGCTGTTTAAGCTCCTACTCCTCATTACAGAGAACGGACTTGCAAAAAGGATATTTTAAAAAGTTATTTTATATATATTATAGCGTAAAATTATATGTGCCAGCATCCCCTTATACAGATGAGCTTTACATACATTTTTTAAAAACCATATCAAATAACCTAAACCTACCATACAATTATATGGATAAAATACTAACCAACAGCTAAAAAAACAATTAATGATTTCTAAGGCATTTCCACAGTGGCAACTAAATCCAACCCAGAAGTACCACATGTATTAATATTAGCAATAAACATAAGCCATAAAAATATATACCTAAAAACAAATTCATATCAAATTACACATATAATCCTAATGGATCCAACATGCTAAATATCCCCCAGATAAGATTCCAAATAGATTCCACCCATGAGAGACTCCTTATAATATTATCCCCTTCGGGGTTGCTCTCATGTACTAATTAAATTTGCGCAGACACACTATGCAATTCATAACCCCTTTTTATATTATAAAATTGTTCTCTCAACCGTACTTTTAAGTGGTATAGACCAATTAGGTTATGATTGGAGAGGGGATAATGCGCGGGCCACATTACCTCTATACTTTTATCCGAGCTGCATGGCAGGCATTTGTCAATGGCTGGAGCAGGGGTGCGACCAGTGGCGCACACTCCATTCATGTGTACTATGTTGCTCTGACATCAGAGCGCGTCTTGTAAGAAATAAATGGAGCACAAGCTGCTAATTGGCCAGCAGGCGAAACATGCCCTATGGGATCGCCATCAATCGCAAAGAAACAGTGGGCATTACAGAGGTGTAACTGACGGTGACTAAGCCCTGGTTCAGACATTAAATTGGGCCATCAAGATTGCTGTTACAGTAATTGTTTTCCTGACACATTCAGTCCCTAGAATGCCATATTTTAACTGTTAAGTGCTACCTGCACTAGCTGCTACCTAGAGTTTTTGTCACCCTCTGTTGCCAGACCACGTTTCACTATTTTGTGCTATACATGTTCATCTGTAATTTTTGAAGTAATTTTCAGGTATTTCCCAGGAAAATTATGTATTGTTTTTTTCAGCAGAGTCTGGGTTTCAACATGAAATGTCTTCTTTGGCCTTTTTTGTGTATTTTCAATACTTTTGGGTAAAATATGTGCAAAAAAATAAAAAAACGATTTTTTACAGTTTGTAGTGTTTTTTTGTAATAAAAAATGTAAGTTTGTAATAAAATCTTGTGCGTGGTAAATCCTAATTTCTCCCGGTTACAACGGTACCACATATATATTGGTAGACACCCTTTCCTGCCCAGGAGACTCTCCCAAACCGAAACAGCGCTTCAGGAGATTTTAAGATAAAATACAACTATGCTATGCACTATGTGCACCTTGCAGCTTATCAAGAAAAACATTTGAAATACCCACAAACTATATATTCTCTGGAAGTACACACCTCAAGCTTTCCAGGCATACCAGGCCTGTTGATGTTGGCCTAGTTTTCTGGAAGTAATCCCACACTGAATTCTTTGATTGGACAGAGTTTCACTAAAAAAGAAGAATCAAAGCCACATTTTCCTAAAAAAAACTATATGCAAACAAGAAAAAACAAGTTAAAGCTGAAAAAGCAACATGCCCCGAACAGAACAATACCCAACATGAATAGGTCCTGTCAAGGCAAGAGTTGGCAAACATCCCAAAGTAAAGCATGCGCGTAATGGTAATTTTACTTGAAAATTTCAGCTCTGCAGACAAAGTGTGCATCTTGCGCTTTTTCAACCAAAACATTTAGATTTGGAATACCCCCTATAAATCATATGTTCCCTGAAAGTACACATGTAAGCTTTCTAAGCGTACCCAGCTTGTTATAGTGGGTTCATCTTTCTGGAAGTAATACCTCGAAGAATTCTTAGGTTGCACAGGGTTTCCCTAAAAAAATGTATAAAAAAGCAGAATAAAAAACATGTTTTCCTAAAATATCAATATACAAAGAAGAAAAAACAAGGTAAATCTGAAAGCGCAAGGTCCCTTGAACAGAACAATACCCAAAATGCATAGCTACTTTTAACCCTTTAAATTGCCCGCCTACTTGAAATTTTGTTACCCTCTGTTGACAGGTCATTTTTCACAATTTTGTGCCATGTTTAACCGTGATTTTTTTGAAGTAGTGCTTAGGCTTTAACATGAAATGTCTTGTTTGTAATTTTTGTACTGTTTTTTAAAATATTTTAGAAAATTGTATTTTATTTTAAATAAAACATTTTTTTTTATTAAAGAAAACCATATTGCACGTGAAAGCCCCATTTCTCCCGATTACAATGGTACCACATATGTATCAGTAGCCCCCCATTCTTGCCCAGGAGCCCCCAAAACTGAAGAGCACTTTATAACATTTATAAATAAAATTCTAAACTACGAAACTACTATCCACACTATAAATGGTTAAAAAAATGACAATCCCTTTCTCAGGGGCGAGATTTGGTGGCCCCTGTCCTGCAGACTACAAGCCCGCACCAGCCCCTAAGCCTTGTGAACTGATATAGGGGTCTCATGAGCCCTTACCAGTTCACACTGGTCACACCAGTTTTTTTTTTAATACTTACCTCCCATTCCTCTCCTTCCCTCACCAATCACTCTGGCTTCTGCTCTCCTGCTGCTGGAAGCCTTTTATAGCTGCAGGGCGACAGAAAATAAAGGGTTAATTAAAAAAAATGACATAGGGTCCCCCTCTCGGGGATGGGTGGGGGAGGCATTTTTGGGGGGAATTTTAAGGGTTAAAAACCCTAAGAAATCCCCCAAAAAATTGACATGGGGCCCCCCCTACCCAGCAAAACTAGGCCCTTCTGCCCCCCCTGGCCTTTGGGGAGACTGGCAATTGGGGTGCCGGGGATTAATGGCAAGTCACCCGCTAGCCGCAGGTGACTTGCCAGCCCCCCACGATCATCAGATGATGACAGCTGCCGGGCGATCAGTGGAGGAGGGCTGGGGGGGGCGATCACCTGGAGCTAAAGAGCTTCTCGGGGCAAGTGAGAAATGCCAGCTGCCGAGTGACATCATAGATGACACCATCCACCTCGCCCCTAAAGGGCGGAGTTAGTAGCCGGCGACCCAGGAAGTGAGGTAAAGGGCGATTTCTCACCCTCTCCTCACCGCGGAAGAGCAGGGGGGTGATCAGAGGCCCCCCGATGAAAAGGAGACCCGGTGGGAAGGATCGTGACTGCAGGTGAGTACATTTTTTTTTTTTTTTTTTTTTAGTTAGCAGTGTGCGCTGCCAATGCGGAGGGGGGGGCACTATTTTGGGCGGTCTCCTGAAGCAAGAAGAGCCCCCATGGGGGATCGGATGGCACCAAATTAAAGAGACCCGACCGGATCGATAGAGGAGTCAGGTGAGTGTTTTTTTCCACCCTTAAAGGGTTAAAGGACAAGTATCATCTGCTAACTGCTCTGGCGATGGGCTGTGTGTATTTTAATCAATGACAATTCTCTGCCTCTCAACAGATAAATATGTTACTTCTCCTAGTGCAGGAGAAATTTGTTACATTTAGATACAGCTAGCTATTAGTTTCTCATACATATGTATCTGAATGTAACAAGCTTCCCCCGCACTAGGAAAAGTAATGGATTTATAAGCTGAGAGGCAGAGAAATGTCATTAATAAAAACACACAGCCTGTCACCAGAGTGGTTGGCAAACAATACTTATCCTTATCTAATGTCAATAGGTTTTACACATATACATTTGTTAGGCACTTACCTCGTCGCCGTTCCTGGTCCCGCGGCGCGCTGTCGGGTGGCTCCCGGCGGGCTGCTGCCCGGCTGTCCCCGGGTCCGCCGTCTCCTCGGCGCCGTCGTGGGGTCTGGGGGCTGGCGGCGCAGGACGCTGCTGGTGCCGGCGTTGCGGCGTGCTCCGCGCGGCTGCGCGGGCCTGCCGCTCTCCCCGGGGATGCGGCGCTTCCCCCTCCTGGCGGGGGCGCGCCCGACACTCAACGTGCTCGCGCGCACGCGCGAGCACGTCTCCTTTATGCCTCCCGGCGGCGCTTTCCCCAGCGCGCCCGCCGGGGGCAGGTTTAAAGTGTCCAGTCTCTGGCTGGATCCTGGGATTGAGCCCAGGGACTGGTCGGCCTGTCTGGCCTGGGCCGTCCAGCTCCTGGGACCTATCCCATGATCCTGTTTTGCACCAATCACCCTGGTTCCCTCCATTTTCCCTTTTCCCCAATGGCCAGCATTTATTATAAAGCCCTTCTGCTCCGGGTTCCCAGTGCCCGTTATAGCCTCTGGGTTCTGGATGTGTGTTATAGTGTCTCCTGTTATAATTCGGCTTTTGGACCTCGACTTCCCTTGCTTGCTGCCTGCCCTGACCTTTCGCTTGCCTGACCACGATTCTGCCTGACCCCTCTGATACCTCGCACCGTGACCTCCTGGATTTGACCTCGGCTCGTTTGACTACTCTTTTGTTACCTCCTTCGGATACCTCGCCCTGTGACCTCCTGGTTTGACCTCGGCCTGTATTTGGACTTCTGCCATCCGGCATCCTCATTCGGGACTCCCTGCCGTTCATCAGTCTCCACCTTAAGCTGGTATCCTTTGCGCCCTATAAGTCCTGGGGGCAACCGACTGGGAGAGGCATTACCCGTGTCTCCTACAAGCGGGGGCTTGTCTATAGGCAGAAGAGGCGGTGGAGATTGGGGGATTCCAGCTCAAGACAGACAGGTGTTCGGTACAGTCCTGACAACATTACACGTGACTATTTGTATTCGGGTGACATCTATAAACTAATACGTTATGCTACACAGAATGTAAGTTATTGCTTGAGCATCAGAGGTAAACAGAATACAATAAAGGCCCATGAACCTCTGTATTTTAACTAAATTAGATACAATTAGACTACTAAACACTAAATTAGCTGGTACAAATAATGCCATGTGAACACAATTAGGAAAAAATAAGATGGATAGGCCCATGACTTAATGAGTTCTGATGTACTTGCAACCTCTTCACTTTATGTAGTTATGCCCCTGTAAATTAAAGGGATTGGCTATCCAAACATGGGTAGATTGGCGATAGAGCAACCAGTTGGCCCATTCCAGTCCAAGATGGCGGGCATGAATGTGTCAGGTATATGTCCTGTGGTAAGGGATTTTTGCCGAGGCAGGGTTACGTGGCCATGCCCCCTCCATTACAATGAACAGAGTCTTGCTGGGGGGTGTATGCCAGACACATTCACGGTCGCCCTCTTGGGCTTGCACTGAACATAAGATGCGTTTGTTTTTGGCTGGCTTATTGTCTTATGCAATGTGTTTGCCCTACAATTTACATTTGTGATTTGACAGCAAAATAAAACCAATCGCAAGTGATATTGTCGCTTTATTTCTGTTTGGTTCACATTTTTTAATAAAAAGATGCGCAATGTCATGTCTGTTCTTTGACTGTTTTGTTTAACCATGTACAGATATTTTATCTTAGATCTTGCATTCTCAAATTCAGTATAAGTTTCTTTGGTGGGACAGCACGTTATTCTTGTTACTGTCTCGTGGAAACTGAAGCAATCCTAGTTTGTAAAGTCTTTAGAATTGCTGAACAGGATCCCTAGAGGGCATCCTGATCCAGGAGCAGCGTTAAATAAAAGAACTGCATTGTCTTATGGTTCCACTTTAAGGGGCAGTAATAGGTTGGGGTGAGCAGAAGTAAACCTGGCTGAGGTGAGGTAAGAATAGGTGAGGAGAGCAGAGGTGGGGTGGAAAAGGGGAGGTGGGGTGGCACAGGTCTCTACAGCATCTGTCTGTTGGTGCCCACCGGCCTCAGGCATGCTGGGAGAGCCAGCATGGGATATGCTTTCCTTGCAGCGCTGGAGTGACAGGCTGACCTAGCTGCAGTTCAGCGGCTTTGTAGGACCCTAGAGTGGGTGACTTTTATTTAGAAGGTGGAAGACAAAAAGACACCATATGGTCCATCTAGAGTTGACCTTTTAGTGTTTATGTTCTCTGTAACTTAGGATAGATGTATGCCAATCCCAGGATTACAGGATCACGTTTAAATTCACTTTACCATTGATTTTTCAACTACCTCTGCTTGAAGTTTGTTACTAATCTTTCAGTAAAAAAGGAAACTTGTTTACTCACTGGTAAATTTCTTTTCTTATTATCTTATCAATTCCGGGGGCAACCTCAGTAGTAATGTGTGGGTTAACCTCCGCTGTAGACGGGGACTGCAAGATAGAAAAAACGAACTCCTCCCGGCCTATATACTGTTGAGTACATAAATATCCTTTTTCTCATCCCCTCCATTCCGGAGCACCACCTCCTACAGGAGTGGCCCTTAGGTTCGCACCAAGGCACGAAGGCCCTCCAAGTCTTGTAGTAAACTATAGAGGGTGACTGTTTCCGTACTCAAATGAAGATCCAAGTTACTGCAGTGGACAAACCCCTCTCCTTCAAGCTGCTGATCTCATCAGCCAAGCCACTAAAGCCAGCGCTGGAGAATTAGGGTGCCGCAGAGGAGCATGTTGCAGAAGATCTGGGAGGTTGGGGAGTCCCCATGGGGGTTCTGCTGCCAGGCTGACCAGATCCGCGAACCACACCCTTCTGGGCCAGTGTGGGGAGATCAGGATGATGGAAATCTGCTCGCAGTTGACCTTTTCAATACTTGACCCAGAAATGTCAGTGGCAGGAATGCGTAGATCAGGTTGTACCCCGACCAGGTAATGGGCAGCACGTCGACCGCCGCAGCCAGGGGTTCTCGCACCCTGGACACGAATCTCTGGACCTTTCGGTTGTGCCAAGAGGTCCACCTCCAAGACTGAGTTCCCTGAACCATCTGGATGTCCAGATGGCCACCACAACCCATTAGACTGGCACCTGTGGTCAGGATGACCCACTGGACTGGCAGGAAAGACCAAACAACTGCTGGTCCAGCCACCAATCCAGGGATCGCTGGGCAATGTCCGTCAAGGTGAAGTGACGATCCAGGGTCTGCACAGTCCTGCGCTATTTCGATAGGAGCAGTATTTGTAGAGGCCTGGAGTGTAACTGGGCATACGGAACTGCCTGATGGTGGACATCATCAGGCCAGGGAGATGCATGGGACATGCGGCACCACCCTTTGTTAAGTTACGAAACCTTGGTGCCTCTGATGAAATTGGATGATCCGGTGGAGGCGCGGAACCTGCCAGCTGCATAAGGTGGTGCAGGATAGTAGTGCACCCAGCACACAGGTGCCTGGGGAACGGGTCAGGTGCGCTTGGCACAAGGGACACGAAGCACCACCCTCTATTAGGGTACGAACCCGGTTCCTATGATGCTTCCGACAAAGTAAGATGGCTGCTTCAAGTGCTCACCAATACGGTTGGGGCGCTAGTCCCCACAACCTCATGCCTGTCGACTACTACAGACTTGCCTGCACTACATGAGAAATAAAAAACAACCATCCTACAGATCAACCCTACAACTTCCAGACCCCCACCCTGGAATAACATGAACAAATGTCAGGTTCAGAAAGGAATCAGTAAAAGTCAGAGGGAACCCTACCTGACAAAGGGGAAGACCATGGGGCAACAGCTGCACTGGGGACAATCCTCCTAAAATCACCCACCTGTCCACAAATTCCGAAACATAAAGGAGGTATATTATGGTATATATTTGCCAACCTATTGGGGACCACGTACCAACGAGTAAATACCTTCAAGTTGGATTCTAACAACTAAGGCCCTTATTCACCAAGTGATAGCGCCAGGTAGTGTCTCACTAGCGCCAGGTATCGCCAGCTAACGGCAGCTACCAACTACAGAACGCCAGGCTGCGAACACAATCACGCATTTATCACGCTAAATGAGGCTAGCGCCGGCGAAAGCGTCAGCTAGCGCGGGATTCATCATGTAGCCGACTGCAACGAACAGCGCCGCTGCTAATCCCATCACAGCGCCAGGTATGACCTCTCGCTACCTGGCGCTCTCCAATGCATTTCAATGGAGCAATCTTTAAATATTCATAAATAATTGATATTAATGTTTTTTTTTTTTTTAAATGTGAAAAATTCGGTGACCACTTCTGCAATGTTATATATTTTTTTAAAGCTAAAAAAAAAAAAAAAAAAAAAAAATTGTGCAGATTTGATATTACAGGTCTGATATTAATGTATTCATATTACAAAATGTTTATAAAAACTTGTTTATTTTTTTTATCCAAAAATAAGGTTGTTTGGGGGTTAAAAAACTACTTTTAACCCATCGCCGCCAGCGCACTGGGGTTTAAACAAGCATTTCACAGCGCGAGAAATTTTTGAGCGTGATTTGTTAATGAATATGCTGGGAGCCGTTCGCTATGGCCATTCGCTGTCATGCTCTCCCATACAGCGCGGAACCTGTCAAACAGCGACTCCTAACCCCGTATTCAACATTACCGCACACCGACTGAGTCGCTGTCAACAACCGAACAACGGCCAAGCACAGCGAATACTAGCCGGCGCTGTGAAAATAACGCTACTGCCGCTCATCTGTCGCTACCTGGCGCTATTAATAAATCGGCCTCCCCGTGTTGAAAGAACCACCCATTTAACCCAATCTTTAACTTTAAAAGTTTGCTGTAAGTCCGCTTCCCACTTTATCATATAATCAATTTTGCCACCTGTGAAGTATTTATATAAGATAGAAATATCACCTTTCCCTCCAGGATGAGTTAGGCATAATTTCTAAAAATAGTAATATTAACTCTACCCCCTTCTTTAATTATCCTAGGATTTAATAATTGCTCTATTTGTCTATATGTATATTCTTCTTTTAAAGGAAGTTTAAAAGTGTCTCTAAAAATTGCCATACTTTGTAGTCCACTTGGAGTTATAAAATCTGCAATTCTACAGAAACCTTTCTGTGTCCACCATTTTAGATATGTTCTTTTTCTCCCAGGCTCAAAGTCAGAAATTTCCCCTAGGGGGGCCACCGGTGTATTTTTTTTCAGGTTGTGTTTTTTGCTAATAGTATCCCAAATAGCTAATGCATTAGACAATACAGGACATAATATAGCTGGCCTTTTTACCTTAGCTATCCACATGAGAGAATCAATGGAAAACATCAGTTCTCAGTGTAAGTGAAACCATCAGGTCTAGGGGCCTTAGAGACCTTCAATTGCTTTATTGTCATCTTGAAATCCTCTTCATTCATAGCTCTTTCTAAAATATGCTTATAAACCTCTGATAATTGAGGAAATGGGGTAAAAAAATGAATCTGCTTTAGATTTATCAAAAGCAGTAGGAGCAGCACATACATTGTTTGAAAAAATAATCTAGGATCATTATTGGATTACTAGTATAATTTCCAGAAGATAATCTCAATTTAGGAGAGGGTGTAATTTGCTTCATAGGGGGTTAATATAATTATTTTATATCCTAGTTGATAAGACGAAAATATTCATTCCATCTTTTTTCATCCTTGGTAGTAACAATCAGGTTTAACTCCAGTCTAGTCTGATTAACTCTTTTACTGCCAGCCACGTATAATTTACGAGGCTACCTCTCCTGTCCTTAACTGCCAGCTGTGTAAGTTCTATGTGCCTGACTTTCCCCCTTGCTAGCAGACAAAGTTAAAAAAAAACACTCACCTGATCCCTCGTTCGATCCATCCTGGTGCCCAGAATAGGGTCCCTCCCATTTCAGCTGCCGCCGGAATTTCCTGTAAAAGAATAAATAAATAAAAATGACATTTACTCACCTTCGAGGCCAATCTCTCCTGCCGGGTCTCCCCTTCCCCAGGGGGGCTCTGATACCCCCCGGCTCTTCCAACTTCAGGAGAGGGCCCGACAGCCCTCCTCCCTCTGCATCTCCGATGGTCATCCCTTTAGGATGACGTCACCTGGCGGGCATCATCCCGGCTCCAGGCCACTCAGCTCTCAGATGCCGGTGATCAGTGGGCAGAGGAAGAGGGGGCAGGAGATCCTCTGATCCCTGCCTCACCTCTCCAGCGATCACCGCATCTGTCATCGGATCGGCAAGGGACAGAGGAGCTGACGCTCACTCAGGTGAGTAAAGAAAAATAAATCACTTTTACTGTGTCTGTGTTTTTTTTTTTACTGGTAACCCTTTGTGAACTGGTAAGGGGTCCATGAGACCCCTATACCAGTTCCCAAGGCTCTGGGTCTGGCAAGTCACTTGCGGCTAGCGGGTGACTTGTCATTAACTCTGAGCCTTCCATTACCTGCCCCTCCAAAGCCCGGGGGGCAGAAGAGCCAGAGGCCATAGGCTATGCCAGCTTGTAGCCTGCAGGGTCAGGGTCAGCCCCTGTGCCCTATTCTACAAGCCCCCATAGCTGGTCCTAGGCTGGTTATGCTGGGTAGGGGGACCTCACGCCACTTTTTCTTTCATTTTTAAGGGTTTTTAACCAAAAAATGGGGTCCCCATTGGGTTCTCTAGACATGGTACTGTCAAGGGAAAAGGGTTTCCTTGACAGTACCTATGCATGTTGGGTATTGCTCTGTTTGGAGGCCCTTACTTATTCAGATTCACCTTGTTTTTTCTTGTTTGCATATAGTTTTTTTTAGGAAAATGTGGCTTTGATTATGCTTTTTTATTCTTTTTTTAGGGAATCCCTGTGCAACCAAAGAATTAATTGAGGGATTACTTCCAGAAAACTTCACCCATGTCAACAAGCCCGGTATGCCTGGAAAGCTTGAGGTGTGTATTTCCAGAGAATATATAGTCTGTGGGGGGTATTTCAAATGTAAAGGGTTGATTTTCTTGCAAAGCTGCAAGGTGTGCATAGCATCTAGCATAAATGTGATAGCGCTGTAACCGGGAGAAATTGGGATTTCACATGCAATATTGTATTGCAATATTTATTACAAAAAAACTCTACAAATTGTAACAGATTTTTAAATTTTTTTTTGGCACATATTTCACACAAAACTATTGAAAATACACCTAAAAAGCTACATTTCATGTTGAAGCCCAAACTCCGCTGAAAAAAAACAATATATAAAACAATATATACAACAATATATAATTTACCTGGGAAATCCCTTCAAAAATCACAATTGAACATGTGGCGCGCAAAATAAAGCAAAATGGTCTGGCAACAAAGGGTGAAAAATACAATTCTGTGATTACTCACCTGTAGAATTGGTATTATGAGTATACAGTACGTCCTGCTCCAAATATAATACTTACACAGGGGATACACTCCACCAGATGGCGCTGGACTGCTGAGACATCGAAAATAGGCTCCTCCCGGCCCCTCAAATATCCGGGGACCTCCCACAAATCCCCAGCATTGAAAAGCAGTTAATGAGAAGCCGGGAGAATTAAACAATCCAAACTATCAACTATAACAATGATAACAATCACCATACAGGGGATCCAAGATAATGCAAAACCAAGGGTGGGTTGGAGCAGGACGTACTGTATACTCATAATACCAATTCTACAAGTGAGTAATCACAGAATTGTATTATTCTTAGTATACAGTACGTCCAATAGCAGTGTCCATAAAGTAGGGTGGGATCCCCAAGAAAAATCAGCAGCAGACAGTTTAAACCACTGCCGCCTGCAGAACCTTTTGGCCAAAAGCAGCATCAGCTGAGGCCCTAACTTCGACCTTGTAAAACCTTGAAAAGGTATGAACAGAAGACCAAGTAGCGGCCTTGCAAACTTGTTCAACAGAAGCCTGGTGCTGAAAAGCCCAAGAGGCACCAATAGCACGAGTGGAATGAGCAGTAAGGCGGAAGGGAGGATTCTTCCCCTTAGCAGAGTAGGCCTGAATCACAGCCTGACGAATCCACTTACTGATAGGAGCCAAACCCTTCCTAGGACCAGAAGGGACCACAAAAAGAGCATCAGTTTTCCTGAAAGGTGCAGTAGCCACCAGATAGTACTTCACACACCTATCCACATCCAAAGAAACACCCTCTCCTTAGCATTGCTAGGATTAGGGCACAAAGAAGGAAGAACAATATCCTGATTCAAATGAAAGGCAGACACTACCTTAGGCAGAAAGTCAGGTTTGAAATGAAACACCACCTTGTCCTGGTGTCTCTCATAGTAGGGAGGCTGAATGGAAAGCGCCGCCAACTCAGACACATGCCTGACAGAGGTGATAGCCACCAGAAAAACAACCTTGAGCGTAAGAATGGCCAAGGCAGCATCCTGCACAGGTTCAAAGGGAGCACCCTGCAAGGCTGACAGAACCAAGTTCAAATCCCAAACAGGCACCATAGGCTTACGTGGGGGGCGCACATGAATGACCCCCTGGAAAAAAGTCCTGATCAGAGGGTGCTGAGCAAAGGACTTCTGGAAAAAAATAGCCAGGGCAGAAACCTGACCCTTCAGAGTACTGAGCTGGAGTCCCATCTCCAACCCATGCTGCAGGAACTCCAGAATCCTGGGAATAGAGAACACACGACAGGGAAGAGACTTAGACTCACACCAGTCAATGTAGGCACACCAAACCCTGTAATAAATGGAAGATGAAGACTTCTTCCTAGCTTTAATCAAAGTATCCACAACAGAGAAAGACAGCCCCTTCTCCATCAAGATGGAGGTTTCAGCAGCCAAGCCGTCAAAGCCAGAGTTTGTAAATTGGGATGGCGTAGTGAGCCCTGAGTGAGCAGATCTGGCACCAAGGGCAGAGTGTACTGATCTACTGTCAGCTGCACCACGTCTGCGAACCACACTCTTCTTGGCCACCTGGGGGCCACCAGAATTGCTGGCACCCCTTCTTGAGCAATCTTGCGCAGAACCCTGCCCAGCAGGGGGATTGGAGGGAAGACATACAGGAACTGAAAGTCCTGCCATGACACTGCTAGAGCATCCAAGGTCAAGGCCAGAGGATCCTGGGACAGAGAGACAAAAGCTGGGAGCTTGTGATTGTGGCGGGACGCAAACAGATCCACATCTGGTTGGCCCCAACGGTGACACAGGGATTGAAACACCCTGCTGCATAGGGGCCATTCTCCCTGGCGAGAGGTCCCCCTGCTCAGAGAGTCCGCCAGGTGATTTTCCACCCCCGGGATGTACACAGCTGATATCCAGGGGACATTGGCCTCCGCCCAAGTCAGGATCAGAGACGCTTCCTGGAGGGTCCCCTTGCTCCGGGTCCCTCCCTGATAATTGATGTAGGCAACTGCCGTCTGGTTGTCCGAGCGCACCTGAACAGGCAGGCCCCGAAGGTGAGTAGTCAAGTGAGCCAGAACTAGCCTGATCGCCCGCAAGACATTGATAGGAGTGTGGGCCTCCTGAGGACCCCACCTCCCCTGTAACAGCAGAGACTTCCAGAAACCCCCCAACCTGACAGACTGGCATCCGTAGTGACTGTCTCCCAGGGAGGGGTAAGAAAGGATCTGCCCCCCAACAGGTTTCTCGAATCCATCCACCACAAGAGGGACTTCCTGACCCGAGGGCAGAGCACACAGACCTCGTCCAGGGACGCTGGGTCCTTGTCCCATACTGACAATAGGTGAAGTTGCAGAGGCCTCAAGTGGAACTGAGCATAAGGGACCGCTTCGAAGCATGCCACCATCAGGCCCACCAGCTGCATCCCCTGCCTGATGGAGGGATGAGGACAAGCTAGGAGGGACTGAGCCTGTGCAATCAGATTGTCCACCTTCTGTTGAGGAAGGAAGATCCTTGCCTGAACTGTATCCATATTCATTCCTAGGAATGTGGCCAAAGCAGATGACCGGGCGCAGTGCCGTCCCCGCACATGCAAAGGCGTGGGATGCCAGCTGGTCAATGTGCCGGTCCTCAGCATCCCGCAGGGTAGTAGAGTCAGGGGAATGCATGACAGAGGTGTTAGATAGTTCTAGGATCAGGGCATCCACCTCGGGGGGATGACCAACATTTAACCACCTCAGCAGGAAAAGGATACTTCCTATCCCAACTTTTTGGAACCCCGGGAAGTTTACTGGGGAGCTCCCATTCCTTGAGCACAAGGGTATGGAAATGTGCCTGCTCGGGAAATTCCAAACGTGATTTTGCTGTATGGAAAAGCTCCCCTCTTTGTCTGGGAGCCGCAACAGGAAGAGAGATGGACAGTACCTCAAAAATCTGGGTCAATAATCTGTCAGTGTCATCCGGGGCCCAGGGGTCAGAGCCAGAATCGTCATGACCCCTTGATCTCTCATCAGATGAGTGGTCCGTTGGAAATCAGCTCTCTGAATCAGACGGAAACCCATCCCAACAACGGAAGTTATCTGAACGAACAAAAAATTTCCGGAAATGTTCCGATTTGCTTCCGTTCATCGAAAGCGCATATACACGTTTTCCCGAACGTTCGTACGGATGAAAAATGAATGAAAAAAAGCAAAACACCCACCCAAACTTTCACAGACAGCTACGGAAATCCGGACGAATGTGTCTTTGAATCGAGGCTTATGTCTGCATGTTCAAGGGTGATAACGCATCCAGCCACATGGGCATTGCAACTCTCAGGATGCTGCTAGCACCATATGCCATGGGATTGTTATCAACACCCAGGACAGTGAAAACCATGGGTGTTGTTCCTTTTTAAGAGGAATAGTCCCAGGATATAACCAATTGCAATACCAACAACAAAAAGGCACAGCCATTGTAGTTTGTGCCTTTGCTTTACTGACATCTGGTGAGAGCATATTCATGTGGTGGTGCGGCGGATGGGGACAACCCGTCCTGGCTTCCTCCGCTGGTCTGATGCATACTATAGCCACCTTCTTGGGGTCCTTCAGTCCTCTGCTACAGCATAGACTTCTATGGGCTGCATTACAGGTGTACTTGCAATGCAGTGCATGGATGCCTTTTTATAGGGCCTATTTCCTTTCATGGGCTGACTTTTGTTCCTGTTTGTGTGTTGCCCGTTATTAATTTTATTATTTTTATTTCCATTTCCATCTGTCTTTTAGGTGATTAAGGTTATTCGTTGCTACCCTGGCTCCTTACGCCCTTCTTAAGGCCCGGACACCTGGCGACACCTGGCATGCCCACCACCGCACATAGGCTGTAGTAGAGCGTGCCTTCGGGCTGTTAAAGGCTGTCTGGACCACACAACGGAAGCCTGAGAAGGTGGTTCAAATTATTATAGTGTGCATCTGCCTTCATACCTTTCCCTTAAAGTGGTCCTTCACTCTGAATAAGAGTCTATCTTATATGTTTGCCACACCCTATACATACAGATTGCTCACATTAAAAATCATCCCACCTCCATCTACTGCATGTTATGAGCCTTTAAACATCCAAGATGGCGGCTCATGGGACATCAGGCAGCCTGCAAACAGGAAGTGCCTTCTGACTGTGTCACTCTGCATTCTGAGATTGCTGACCTTTTCCTGACCCAGCTCTGCTCTGTCTGAGCAAAGCACAGCTATAACCTGCCCCCCCTGTACTTTATCCCGCTCTCCTCAGTAAGTGTGATGCTTCTGAGTCAAGATGGCGGCACCCATATCCTAAAGTCCTAAACAGAGTTGCAGCCCAGTGTGGAAAAGAATAATAACTGACTAAAAACTTAAAATATATTCATTTTAGATGCTGGGGTTTGGGCCTTTCAATAATTAATGGTGAAGGTCCGGTTTAAGTGAGAGTGTGTCAGCATATTTGGAGGAAACAACCCCTGCTATTGCTCAAGAGATTCCAGGACATCTGTATGCTGGCACCCAGAGCCATGCGGGCCAAACCATTTGACAACATTCTCTTTTGCCTAATTTATTATTTGTTTTTTCTCCAATTATGTCAGTTTTTATTTCTTATATCCCCTGCCTTGTCTGGGTGTAATTAAATAACATCCAAACAAACTTCTTTTTTTTTTTGGTATTTCGCCCTATAAGACGCACTTTTCCCCCAAAAAGTGGGGGGAAAATGTCAGTGCGTCTTATCGGGCGAATGTGGAAAAAAAAAGAAAGAAAAAGGTTAACTCACCTCTCCATCGCTCGCGCTGTCCCGTAAGCGGCGGAGGCAGCAGCGCCAGCACACACAGGCACTGGCCTGTTACAGTGGTGGGCGCGGCCAACGTTCGAGCATCAGCCACGCCCACCACTATACCAATGCCGGATGTTCACTCTGTGCGCTGGCACCAGAGAGAGCGAGGAAGCGATGAAGGCAGCCGTATCTGCCGCCTCCTCCGCGGCGCCTGCAGGCGCTACAGAGGAGGCGGCAGATACAGCTGCCTCCATCGCTTCCTCTCTGCGGAGCCGGCATACAGTTAACACACGGCCTTATACAGCGGTGGCCGTAGCCGACACTCGAGCATCGGCCACGCCCACCGCTGTATAGTCCGGGTGTCTCTGTCTGCTGGGACCGTGGAGAAGTGACAGGGACAGTGCGAGTGGCAGAGGTATCGCCGCTCGCACTGTCCCTGTCACTTCTCCATGGCCCCGGCAGACAGAGACACCCAGACTATACAGCGGTGGGCGTGGCTGATGCTCAAGCGTTGGCCACGCCCACCACTGTATAAGGCTGTGTGTCTGTGTGTGAAGACAGCGGGGAGGATTAAAAGGTGAGTTTACTTTTTTTTTATTTTACTTTTGCCTATAAGGGGAATGGAAGGGGGGAAATGCCACATTACCTATACGGTGAATGGAAGGGGGGGAATGCCACTCTACCTATACAGGGAATGGAAGAGGGGTGGAAAGCCACACTATCTATGGGGGAATGGAAGGGGGGAAATGCCACACTACCTATAAGGGGAATGCCACACTA
The DNA here is from genome assembly GCA_027917425.1 of Gastrophryne carolinensis. Taxonomy (NCBI): domain Eukaryota; kingdom Metazoa; phylum Chordata; class Amphibia; order Anura; family Microhylidae; genus Gastrophryne; species Gastrophryne carolinensis. The sequence goes on from CM051234.1 coordinate 267,865,058, forward strand.
ACTATAAGGGGAATGCCACACTACCTATATGGGCAAAGGAAGGGGAGAAATGCCACACTACCTAAAAGGGGAATGCCACACTACCTATAAGGTGAATGCCACACTACATATATGGGGAATGGGCGGGGGGATGCCACACTGCCTATATGGGAATGGGAGGGGGGAATGACACACTGCCTATATGGGAATGGGGGGAATGCCTCACTGCCTATATGGGAATGGGAGGGGGAATGCCACACTGCCAGTATGGGAGGGGGGATGCCACACTGTCTATATGGAAATGGGAGGGGGGATGCCACACTGCCAGTATGGGAGGGGGAAGGCCCACTGCCTATATGGGAATGCCACACTGCCTATATGGGAATGGGAGGGGGGATGCCACACTGCCTATATGGGAATAGGAGGGGGGATGCCACACTGACTATATGGGGAATGGGATGTGGGGGTGCCACACTGCCTATGGGAAGTAGAAAGGGGGGAATGCCGCACTGCCTATGGCAGGGGGCATCCCACACTGCCTATGGGAATGGGATGGGGGAACGCCACACTGTCTGCAATTGGGTGTTTTAGCACAACATTTGGCTTAGAATATTTTTTTACTAGTTTTCCTTCCCAAAATCCTAGGTGCGTCTTATGGGCGGAAAATACGGTATCCCTAATTACACACAAGTTACGGCACAATTGTGTATGGAGGTCAACATATAAAATTGATACATAATAATGTGCTTGCCTGGCGTAAATAAAGCTTGCCCCCCCCCCCCCCCAAGTCCAGCATGCCAAGTTAGGGGGATGTAGCCCGGCTTTGGGTGGTTGCAGCTTGCTGTGTCTCAAGCCTCTCCAGCCTTCGATAGACAACCTGGTTGGCCTCCAGCGTTTGAAGGGCAACCTGGTTAGCCTCCACCAGAGCCCCAATCAACTTCTCCATCTGCTGCTGCTCCACCACCACTATAGCCAGGTCTTCATAGAGCAAACTAGCAGTCCGTCACACTACTTTAAAATATCTATTGCCATTTTGCCTAAAAGTGATGTTGTTGGCCCGTCAGTTTCCCTTCATGATTTGGCACCACTGGGGCTGTCTTTCTCCTGGGTGCTCTGTGGAGCTATTGTGGCTGCTATTGGCAGAATGAAGCTGGGGCTGCAGGGAGGAGTGGTGATGGCCCGTGTCCGTGGTGCCAGCAGCTGGTTGAGGTGTCCAGATAATATTGGAGGTCATTCATTTCATCCAGGAGAGGTGCAGTCTGTATGGAGAAATTTTAACATTAGTGTTAGTTTCTCCCAGTGTTACCACACAGCCTCCGGGGCCCCAAACTTTACCCTGGGGTCACCCTCCTCCTCCACCCTGCACCTTGCCCTAGTAAGCTCACTCATTACCTCATCACTGTCTGGACTCTGCTCCCGTGGTGGCTGGCAGGTGGGTGGGCTCAGTTTGATGTGTTGGTGGTAGCCAAACCAGAGGTGCCAGCTATAACTGCAGGTCTTCCGAGCGAGGTGCTGGCTAGGGGGCTGCTGCAACGTCAAGGTAAATGCACTGGTAGTTTCCTATTAACAATATATGTGGCCTTTCAAAATCCCTTCAAGGGATACACACTGGGCCCCCCAAATTGTGGTCTGCTCAGACCATGTTAGGGTTACATATAAAGGTTGCCTAATATCCTTGGTGTGTGTAGTCACCCAACATATGTTGCACAGGCAAACCCAAATCGGCTGTGCATGTGGGAACTAAGGTTGGTGGGTGCCATGTTTGGTTGGCTTACTCCCCCCTGTGCCAAACTGCAATTTGCTAATAAATATTACCACTGGTGGGCACATGGCATCTATCGGTGTCCACGGTGCCCGACACACCCTGGTAGGTGTTGGGTTAGAGCATCCCTAAAACCCGCTCCTCAGTATGGGTAAGTTTCCGCTGAACCACCAACTGCAGGTTGTCCCACTTTTTCTTGGCCTGGCCACCATCCTTGGGTTCCGGCCCTGTCCCGCCACGTTGCGGGCTATCTCCAACCATAACTGCTCCCACAACGCTTTTGGGGTTGAGTGGGACTGGGATCCAGCCAATTGATCATAATTTTTGCCAATACCATACAGCAGTACCTCCAGCTGGTCATCATTAAATTGGCCACTCAATTTGCCCCTTGTTAGTTTGCGCATAGGGCGAGTTTTGGTCTGCTGGGTGGTGTCTTGGCTGAAAGGGGAGTCACTATACCCAGGCCCAGAACAGATGGATTTCAAGCTACTGGCTGAGGAATGAGCAGGCCTGGCTGTGGCATTGCTGATCAGCCTTTGGCTCTGGGCCACAGCTTCTGCACACTACGGTAGGCCAATACACACAGGTTGTGCTGCATGTAAAGTCTAATAACATGTTTCCAAAGTGCTGGTGTGTTGTGCGGCGATGGGGCCACCGGAGACAGAAGCGGTGCAAGAATCAGGTGGGTGCGAAGGCAGTGAAGCAGAACAATACCCAAGCATTACACAAACAACATGTGGCTATAAATACTAACTCAGGTTCTTTCCCTCTACAGATCCTGAAGAAGGGATGGTGCCGCAAAGGAGAGTGCCCCCCTAAAATCAAGTGTCAACCAGTCTGACTAAGTATATAAAAATGTGCATGCATGTACAGGTACACATGTGGATAAACAAGTGCTAATGTATATTTTTTTCTCTTTGCAGGTGCCATGTTGGTCCCAGAGAATATTAAAAAAAAACACAAATTAAAAAATGTTTATGTTTTGATAAAAAACCCAAAAACATTTTTATGTTTTTATTAAACATTAAAAATATATAAACACAAAAATAATGTCACGGGGCTGTCACGGGGGGGGGGGGGGGTGGATAGTTACAAAGGGTGCCAGGGAGGTGCCAGGTGCTAGGGAGCCATGACACTGGCAGGGAGAATAAGCACTACATCGCCGATCAAGAGAGCAGCGCTGAGCACGGCAACACAGAAGCAACTGAGTGCAGGGCTGTCCAGAAATCTGGCCTCGAGGTCCGAATTGGGACCCTGGTCCGCCAGTTGAGTACCGCTCCCCTAGATGGAAGCAGGGGGCAGAAAAGTAAGCATGGTGAAGGACATGCAGACTACCCGAGACTCCTGCGGCTGCTAATTCCGTAAACGCATGGCTAAACCGTATGCGAAGCAAATACGGCCGCATACACATGAACAAACTTTTCTCGGAACATGGCTGTGAATCATATGAGCGATCACAATTTCCTGGTTAATGAGATCAGTTCCCCAAAAAATGAGCATTCACGGGCAGGCTCTGAATCAGGTCCAGAGTGCGAGAGCAGCCTTGCCATACCATGGCAGCACCAAAGACAAGTTGGATAGATTCATCATCAGGATTATTAAAGTGGACCAACACCCAGGATTTTGACTATCCTGGGTCTTGGTCCACTTCGGTGGGGCACCCCCGATCGGGGTGCCCCGCTGTGTGAAACCCCCCCGAACAACTCACCTCTCCCCGCTCCCAGCGCCGACGTACAAGGTAAGATCTTGAACGTCTAAGCGGCGGCGGCCGCCGCCGCCTCCCTCGCGTCACTTTGGACGCGCGCGCCCCCGCGCCGGCCATTCGCAGACGGCCGGCGCGGAGGCGCGCACGCCTACAGGGGCGCGAGGGAGGCGGCGGCGGGTAGGTGAGTTGGGGTGTTTGGGGGGGGGTTTCACCCCGCGGGACATCCCGATCTCGGATGTCCCGCGGGGTGGGGGGTGATCGGCCCGGGAATCTTATAGATTCCCGGGCCGATCACCCGTGGGTGTTGGTCCACTTTAAGAGTGCTGGGAATAACTACAGTCTATATGGAGAGCTGCTTTATTTTTCTTTCCCAGCATTCTGCAATTAATGACACACAAACCACTAAAAATAGCACCATGGTTCATACTGTTTTGAAGCTCTTGTCTCTGCGGTTTGTGGAGTCTCTGAAAGATTCGCCATAGAAATGAATAGCAGAATTTCACAGAACGGCACAGCACACCTGGTCCGCCCCATGTCCCAGCTACAGCTACGCCGACCTAACCACTGTAACCAAGCACAGCCCAAAACACATCCACAGATGCACATATCCTATACAGACATGCATGCATGTACACCTTTCCCACAGATGCGCATATTCCATACAGACAGATATGCATGCCCCCACATCCCAAACAGATGCACATGCATGTATCTCATACAGACATGCATGCACACACCTGCAGCCATACATACTCCCAAATGTGCATGCACACACCCCTAAATGCACCCAGGGCCACTGTTAATGTTGTGGGCCATGAGGAGAGGTACTGCTTGCTGTTAAAAGTAGAGACACAGCATGGCACATAATTAGCCTGGAATGGAGCAGCAGCAGCAGCAGCAGCACTAAAGGATGGGGTAGAATTTTTCCCACACTGGGAGCTATTTTGCCTAGAAACTGCCCTGAATGCCCCCCCAAAAGATACGCATGTGCATACATTTGAAGCACGCATGCCTGTATCCGTATATGTGTACACATCACCAGAGCACCTGTAGACACACCCACAGAAGCACACACCTGTGGACACATACAGATGCGCAGGTGCACCCCCACATTTAGACAGACACTGGCTCTAGTATTCTCTCTGAGTGGGTGCACGCCCACCCACCTAAAAACTTTTACTGCGCAGAAGTAAGTGACAGGGGAGGAGAATGCACGACACACTGATGCTGGCTGTGAGCTCCTCTGTCCAGACAGGCAAGGGTGTTATGTAAGGGTGTATGTTCCCTTTTAAAATAGCAGTGGGTTCACCAAATCGGGAAGAAATGCTGCCTGCTCTGCTTATGAGTGCCAGACAGAAATAAAGAACATGCTGCATTCTCCAGCATGTTGAGCATGTGCATGGACCAGTGCCTTCCTTCCTCCTCCATAAAATAGTATTGCAGCGCTGTGTGTCCAGGCTTCTCTGTGCCATGTATGTACAAAACGCTGCTTCCCCCACTCTTACAATACATGAGATTTCTGTTCAAGGTGAGATTATTCTCTGTAACAAATAATTATTATATTCAAGAGAGTTCCGGGAGGACGGTACTACATTCCCTACATTTGAACTTGGCATGTGACCCTTCACCTGTCAGCCTTCTTGCTATTAACCCTTTGCTGCCCAGAATGTAGGCTTATCTGTCTGTTATCCATCACTTTTCCATTTTTTGTTTAATTCTATCCATTTCATTTTTCCCTCATTTCTATGTCAATCATGCATTTATTTTTAATTCCATTTATTTATCTCTCCCTCACACATATACTCTACTTATTTTCATTCATTATTTTTGCCTTTCTGGCTATGTTGGCCTATCACATGTACCCATGTTCTGAGCAAAATAGCCCACCTGTAAGGAGTAAGAAAACCCCAGAACTTTCACTCTTCCAGGTCTTGCTCCTCCTGCCTGGGTCATCCTGATTTGGGATGCCCCACTGTAAAAGCATTAACTCACCTCTTTTTTGTGTATGCGTGGGGCACTTAGCCAATCATCGGCTTGCGTTCCATTCAGCCTTTTGTTGCCACTCTGAACTCAGAGCACATTAAAGCTGGACCCCTCCTTGTAGTAACCATTCAGAATTACCTGACTCGTGTACGCACATAGGTTAAATGTATAGCAGGGTTGTGTCATGGGAAGTCAGGTAAGTGTATCCAGTGATTCCCAGGCATACACACTCTGCTCCTTTAACCCACTCCCTGCCCCGCCATCTCTATCCTTCTCATCTTTTGAAGTTCACGGTGTCCGTTTATATTCTGCCTGTAACCTGAAACTTGCTGTCATCTACCGCCCTCCTGGAACTACTACTCTTTTCTTCGACCACTTTTCAACCTGGCCCCTTCAGTTTCTGTCCACAGAAATCCCTGCAATCATCATAGGTGACTTCAACATACCTGTTGACACTAGCAACCCTGCTGCCACCAGACTACTGTCACTAACCTCATCTTTCGGACTCAAGCAATGGTCTACTGCACCCACCCACAAAGATTGCCACACAATTGACATCCTCTTCACTAACCTCTGCTCAAACACTCTCATCCTCTGCGCCTCATCCTTTGCTCCCCCTCTCTGACCATAATCTGCTAATTATGACCCTCTCTCCAATTCCTGCAAACCCCCTCCACACATACCTATAATTCAACACGGGGACCTCATTCATGGACATAGAAGCTGCAGCATCACACTACCATAATACACTCTCCTCAGCTCTAGACTCTGCTGCCCCCCTCGCCTCTAGCTGTCCCCACCCCAAAAATTGCCAACCCTGGCTAAATGCAAGCACAACCAGATTGAAACATCTGTCTCAAGCTGCTGAACGGCAATAGAGGAAAACCAAAGCCAATCGTGACCTTCTGTTCTATAAACAAGCCCTTCAGGAACTCAGGACTGCCCTTTCCCCTTATCTGCTAAGCAAGCATATTTCTCTTCAATGATTTCTGCACAAGCCCGGAATCCCAAACAACTATTCAACACTTTCAGTTCCCCACTTCACCCACCACCCTCTCCTCCAACCTCCCAAATAACAGTTTCCAAACAATCCCCCTGCCTTACTCTCTTACTTTCTTCACTCCAATAACTGAACTTGGACTAACCTCTCTCATTTCTAGGGCCCATCTGACTATGTGCTCCCTCGTTGCTATTCCATCCCACCTTATTCCTGTCTCCATTCCTCACTCCAGCCTTAACTTCTATATTCAACCTCTCCCTCTCCACTGGCACCTTTCCTTCCTCCTACAAACATGCAGTTATTACTCCGATAATCAAGAAACCCTTTCTCGACCCCTCTGCCCTCTCCAGCTACCGCCCTATTGTAAACAATTTAACTAGCATAAACAATTTAATAACTAGATATTAATTTATAACTATAAATCTCCTGCCTGGGTCGCCACTTATGTAAACAATACAACCTCTCCTGAATGGCACATGCCAATTATGTATATTAAATAAAATAATTAATAACTAAAATATTAATAATATTATATATATCTATATGTCTATCCTGCCCGGCTCGACTAAAATAGGCAAACACATATACTAGTACTATCAATATCTGGCCAATGATCACACAATGGATACACGCATAAGACTGTAGGTTCTTTCGACTTCTGGTATATGCAGAGGACACTGAGACAAGTAATAAATAAAGAGATATACTGTTGACAAAATAACACAATAATGCAATCAAATCTTTCAACACAATACAATACAATTCTGGGACTGGCATACATATATACAGGGATTAAGGTAACATTAAAAGCATTACCCTCCTGAAACGGGCACCCATAAGCAGACATTCTCAGCTGGCAGCCTTCATGCCTTTTTCTCTCTCCTCTCCTGCCTCTCGCCTGGCCCTTCTCCTCTGCCCGCCGTCTCCCTCTTGCCTTCCTTCCCTCTCCCCTAATTATACTAAAAGTGGGCTTTCATCTTCTGGTATTCCTTTGATCTTTTACGACCCTAGATGCAGGTTTTACTCTTCCTTATCTCATCTCTCTTACTGCTGCTTTGTTTAGAATGTATTACTTTATAGACCCAGGATGCTCACACACTCTATTGAATACCTCCCCTAGGCCTTCCTCCTGCTGTTGTGCCATAAATTATTTGTTTTGTATATCACTCTATTGAATACCTCCCCTAGGCCTTCCTCCTGCTGTTGTGCCATAAATTCTTTGTTTTGTATATTATATACCAACTCATATACCCCTGTATATTTACATATCCCCCGCTTGAGGGCATTCATATCTTGATGTGAAAGGCCCTCACTTTGCTCTTTGGTTATACACCAGTTTCTCGACCATCCTTAAAAGTGATTCAAATTTGCTGAGACTGATGGGACCCGATACATTACAGCACAATGCTATCACAACCTATAGTATCTCAAGTTACAGCCTGCATCCTTCAGCCACCACATAAATGTTTTAATGCCACACCTTCTTCAACAGATCATCAAACATAGTTCATGTTTTTACACCATCCATAACTGCTTATGTGATTTTGGGTGACCAAATCTGGTGACATCCGGATTTATTCACTGCCGCTCGTATTGACAGACATCAGTCGACTTCCATTGTATGTTGCAGACAATGCTATATCAGCTGTCACTGAGTCAGCAAGGTGGGTGCACAAGGTGACAGTCCATAATATACTGAGTGCACAGCGTGACAGTGCATATTGTTATGAGTGCAATGCATCAGAATAGTCCATCATGTTATGGGTGCACATCATCAGAACTGCCCATGGTTTCATGGTGCACAGCATCAGAACAGTCCATATTGTTATGGGTGCACATCATCAGAACAGTTCATAATGTCATGGGTGCACATGTACTCTGACAGTTCACACAGACCATAATGAGTTACAGCAACTGTCCATCTGCCATATTAGCAGTAATCAGTGATACACTCTCCAACACAGCAGACTCCAAGAAATAGAACTTTGGCCACAGAGCAGTTAAATCATGCAAAACGGCAAACAGCGTATTATGACGAAATGTCTCTAAGAAAACCTTGAACAAAAGAAAGTGTGACTCTGTGTATGTGGCTTTGAGGATTCAAGCTATAACCAAAGAACAATAAGGTTGCCACAATGCTATATCAATAATCCCCTCCGTCTCTGCAAACTCAAATCAAGGGCGTCTCTGGGACTTTTAAAAATACTGTTTAAAAGTTATGTTTACAACAATATACAACATATTACAACAAACATCCCTAAGATATTAGGTCCACCTAATGCAGACCTGGTATGTTGACCATATTGTACAATCCTACGCTCTAAACCTCGCCTACTTCATAACATTTAAAGTAAAACTTGTGGTGAAAATGGGGAGAAAAGCTGCTCGCCCACTTCATACCATTCAAAGTAAGAAAACATAAACAAACAGATAGTTTCCAATTGTGTGCCTGTGTACCAACTACAAAAAAAAGTTACTTAGGAAAAAAGTAATGGTTCCCACTCCAATAACATAACACCAGGAGAAAAAAAAAACTTACAAGTACACAATTTAAAATGATTGATCCAATGAACAGGCTAAAATATGAATTTTAACCTTTTCATTGTTCATTGTAAAAGGAAAAAAAGCTTAAAAACCGGTTCCCAAATCATTGTCACTGACAAGACACTAGCTGTATAGAAACGGTAATTAGCCTGGGAGTGACACTCTGCAGTCCCAGCAACAGAGCATTCCACACAGCATGTCAGTGACACCTGGGAGCAAAACCTACATACACTAGGCTGGCACTAGTTACTAAATATACGCAATCTGTAAAATATAGCGCAATCACAAAAAAAAAAACACAAAATGTACACATTAATTGGAATCAGGGATAATTCAGAAACCCTGTCCATGCCAGCTTAGCAGTTCAGGTCTTTTAACTAAAAAATCAAAAATGAATTTAGATTTTTGATAACCTGACTGCTTTTATTAAATTAATCTTTGAGGCTTATCCTTAATGTGCGCACCAAAAAAAACACAAAAAGCCTACGTTAAGGTCCCCATAAGCTAATGGAAAAATCAAAGAGACTTAGCCGGGGTTTTATCCAATTGGACCTAAAAGACAAAACACATAGAGTTAATAACACCTAACTGGGTGCCTCTCTATAACCTTTTGTCCAAGCCTTGGCTCATCCGACCTTAATTTCCCCAATATACTTATCTCTTCTCTTATGGCCATAACCTGTTGTATCAGGGAGCTCATATCACTCCTCAACTGCAGATTTTCTGCATAAGGTATTCATTTCGGGTTCTTAACCATTTTACTGGGACACACTTTACAGGTTTTCTCTGACTATAATGCTCCCTAGCAAATTTCTTTTGGTTAAAGCTTCCTGTCCCAAATCTAGCAGAGTAAACCATTGTCTGCCTTTTGTGGGTTCTATAGGTCCGCACTTTATTACTACACATTGGTTTTGCAGAGGGGCAGAGCCTGGAAATGTGATCCGCTTGGCCACAAGAGTGACACTTCACACTTCTAGCTCTCTTTACATTGTCTCTACAGGGTACAGCAGAGTTAATTTGTCTAGGCATTGCTTTTTGTAATGGGGACCTTGAGACTGCCATTTGAGCTTGTGTGACTGCACTAACCTTTGGGGCTACCTTTGGGTAATTTTCACTCATACAATTACCCTGCACCCCCGAATCTATATGCTTATTTGGTGAAGACCCACAAGAAACCTCCTCCGCAGCACTAGGAAAGGCATCTTCCTGTCTCCTGATATCCACAGACAATTTCGACTTCTTTTTCTGTGGCTATCAGCTTTTCTGACATGACCTAACTGATTATTTCTGCACAATTCTATGCTCTCAGCTGCTCCACAATTGCGCCCAAACTTTCAGTAGATGCCCTCATGGCTCCTAGCGCTTTACCCAGGGAGTTCACCTCCTCTCTGAGGCTTTCATTTTGTATTTTCACCAAAACAAACTCCTTTGCAATCCAAACTGCCCCATAAATCAAAAAGCATTTGCCCTCAGATTTGGAGATTTGCTTAGCAGCAATGCTTTTAGACACATAATCCTGGGCTTCAGCCCATGGGTTACTGGATCCCTGCATTGCTCTTATAATCCCCTCTGCATTCTTTATCTTGTACATCTTTTTTAAAAGACCCTCCATGTCTATAAAAATAAGGCACTTCCAATCAATTGCAACCCTTTAAAATATGCTATAGTTACCAATAGCAACAGCGGTCTGTGAACTATAGAAATTTAATTGCACAATGTATTATATACCACAATACACTCAATATTCACCACAACACAGTGCTCTGCAAATACACAAGATGCCTCCTGCCTGGCTCGCCAAATATGTAAACAATTTAACTAGCATAAACAATTTAATAACTAGATATTAATTTATAACTATAAATCTCCTGCCTGGGTCTCCACTTATGTAAACAATACAACCTCTCCTGAATGGCACATGCCAATTATGTATATTAAATAAAATAATTAATAACTAAAATATTAATAATATTATATATATCTATATGTCTATCCTGCCTGGCTCGACTAAAATAGGCAAACACATATACTAGTACTATCAATATCTGGCCAATGATCACACAATGGATACACGCATAAGACTGTAAGACTGTAGGTTCTTTCGACTTCTGGTATATGCAGAGGACACTGAGACAAGTAGTAAATAAAGAGATATATTGTTGACAAAATAACACAATAATGCAATCAAATCTTTCAACACAATACAATTCTGGGACTGGCATACATATATACAGGGATTAAGGTAACATTAAAGCATTACCCTCCTGAAACGGGCACCCACAAGCAGACCTTCTCAGCTGGCAGCCTTCATGCCTTTTTCTCTCTCCTCTCCTGCCTCTCGCCTGGCCCTTCTCCTCTGCGCGCCGTCTCCCTCTTGCCTTCCTTCCTTCTCCCCTAATTATACTAAAAGTGGGCTTTCATCTTCTGGCATTCCTTTGATCTTTTATGACCCTAGTTGCAGGTTTTACTCTTCCTTATCTCATCTCTCTTACTGCTGCTTTGTTTAGAATTTATTACTTTATAGACCCAGGATGCTCACACACTCTATTGAATACCTCCCCTAGGCCTTCCTCCTGCTGTTGTGCCATAAATTCTTTGTTTTGTATATTATATACCAACTCATATACCCCTGTATATTTACACTATTTCACTACTCCCCTTCTTCTCCAAACTTTTTGAACAACATGTTCACTCTGGCATAATACTTATCCACCAACAACTTGCTTTATCCATTACAATCCCTTACAATCAGGATTCCACCGTAGCCACTCCACTGACATTGCCCTAATTTTCCCACCATCTAACTCCCCTCTCTAACACGTCTATTTCTGTCAACAGTTACACAATAACCGCAACTCCCCAAGCTCGGTGTCTGGGAGTCATTCTGGACTCGGCACTCTCATTCAAACCACATATTCACTCCCTGGACACACCTCCTGTCGCCTCCAACTTAAAAATATCTCACGCATCCATCCCTTCCTCTCACCTGACACCACTAAAATATTAGTGCTCGCCCTGGTCATATCCCGACTGGATTACTGCAACATCCTTCTTTGTGGCCTACCAACTAACAGACTGGCACCCCTCCAATCTATCCTGAACTCTGCTGCTCGCCTCATCCATCTCTCCCCTTGCTCCTCCAGCTCTGCTCCTCTCTGCCAATCCTTACACTGGCTGCCAGTCCCACAGAGAAACCTGTTCAAAACTCTAACTCTCTCTTACAAAGCTCTCTCCAACCATGCCCCTCCTTACATCTCATCTCTAATCCAACAATATAAACCTAGACGCAGCCTTCTCTCTTCTGCCCACCTTCATCTGTCTCCACCCTGATCACCTCCTCTCAGGACTTCTCACGTGCAACTCCAATCTTCTAGGATGACCTCCCCCAACCAATCCGCCACTCCACAACTCTCAAAACCTTCAAAGGTGCCCTTAAAACTCACCTATTCAGACAAGCATACAGTCTGGCTTAAGCAATTCTCTAAAGGGCACATGTCATAAAGCTCAATACTGACTATTTGTGATCCTTCCCAATCGTCTTCACCCCTAATCCTTTAGACTGTAAGCTCGCAAGGGCAGGGCCCGTTTCCTATTGTATCTTGTATTCAGAATATCCATTTAAACTCTGTAACACTGCATTTGTAATGGTATATGTACTGTATGTTTCTACCGTCTGTAATTACTACTTTGTACAGCGCTACGGAAGATGATGGCGCTATATAAACAATAATAATCCACACAGCAGAGCACTCTAATTTGGGATGCCCCATAAAAAGGGAGACCACCAGCCCTAGAGTCCTATACAGTAGGTGGTTGGTCCTCTTTAAAAAGGAACAGCACCCTGGATTTCCTGTGTATGTTCCCTCTCTGATTCAGGGTGCCCTGCTGTGTGTATCCTTGGGGATTGCTGTGAAAACATGCCTTTCTGTTGATCCCATGGCACATGCACGGGCCGCAAGCAAATCAGCGGTTCACACTCCATTTACTCTGAATGGCGCAGGTACCTGCCACATAAAAATGCCTGGTGTGCATCTCAACTGGAGGTAGGGGGGATCCGGCACACACATCGTTGGTGGCGCAGGTTTAACAGAGCTGGGCGTCCTGAGTTGGGATGGGGAAATCGGCCATTCTTCTCTTTAAAGATGAACATCAGACCTAAAGATGAATGTGGCCCCCCCCAATCCGGGCCCTGCTTACCTTTTAGATGTTGCCGCCTGATGCAGTGACATCTGGCTACTTCAGGGCCCGTATCTCCCCCAGCTGCTGTCTCTAAATGACAGCACAGGTTCAGCCCTGCTATTCAAAGTCCTGCGCCGCTCAGCGAGCGAAGTCTCACAGCTTTTCAGCGCCTGCCTTAACATCCCATTCATAGGCACTGCACAGGCACGTGAGTGGGGGTTGCGCGCAGTGCTTGATGGGATGCAAGATGGCGCTGCTCGTCAGGAGATCGGCCAGAATCCGAGGAACCCAGAAGATGTATGCCCTGGCAAGGAGAGTCAAAATTTCTCAAAGGTAAAACCGGAGGGAGGGGGGCAGCAGTCCAGTAAGGTTTTACTCTCCCCGATGTTCCTCTTTAAAGTGGACCAAAACCCAGCTGAATAAGGCAAATCCATTCCCTCCCCGTGGGGCATCCAAAATTGGGATGCCCCGCAGCGTGAAACCCCCCAGGTCGCCCGCTACACTTACCGTAATCCCAGTCCAACAGCGCATGCGCGGGCTGCATCCTTGCTATCCCTCTAGCAGGGCGTGTCCCCGCTATTTGTGAATGGCCGGCGCGGGCGCACTCCCTGTTAAAGGAAAGCGCGAGATGCGACCGCTAGCACGCTTGGAGCCGCTGAGCGGTTCTTAGATGTGCATAGCTCAGCGGCTCTGAGCGCGGATTGGACGAGCGGCCACGCATGCACCGTAGGACCGCGAGAGTTGATGCGGGAGATCTGGGGGGTTTCACATAGCGGGGTGCCCCGGGGGAAGTGGACCAATACCCAGGATAGTCAAAATCCAGGGTTTTGTTCCACTTTAAAGTGGAACAACACCCTGCATGATCCAATCCCTTCTCACGGGGCATCCAAAATCGGGATGCCCCACTGTGTGAAACCCCCCAGGATGCCCACAAACCTTACCTGAATAACGGTCCAAGGGCGCATGCGCGGGCCGCATCTCGCGCTTCTCTAGCAGGGGGCGTGTGAGTGGCCGGCACGGGCACACTCCATTAGAGGGTAGCGCGAGATGCGACCGCCAGCATGCTCAGAGCCACCGAGATGACGCTTTGACGCGCATAGCTCAGCGGCTCTGAGCTCGCTGATCGGATGAGCGGCCGCGCATGCGCCGTAGGAGCAGGGTGAAGTGAGTTTTATCGGGAGATCTGGGGGGTTTCACATAGCTGGGCACCCGAAGTGGACCAAAACCCAGTATAATCAAAATTCTGGGTGTTGGTCCACTTTCATAGAGCATTGACCAGTTTCCCAACTTTCCCGCAGAGCAGCTGTCAAGGCTTAGAGGGAACATTGACTGGCACACAAAGATGCGCATACACCACTGACGCATATGTGCACACCATTGTAGCTCGTTTCAAACGCTAGATATTTCCACGCGGAAAAGCAAAATCTGGTGTTCGAGGCGTCATTTTCACCTGTGAGTCACCTATTCACAACGGCATTTTTAACGGTGCTAATTTAGCACAGTAGGAAGAATAAAAAGTTGCTCCGTAATGTCGCGTTCTGCGCATGCACCAACCGTTCCCTGGCAACGCAGGCCGTAAAACGCATTTGTGCTGTGCTGCACTGAGCTCCTGCCTAGAGACGGTTGCGGGCGCGATCCCGCCACAGCTGTTTACCGTTGTGTGCGGGGAGCGCGCACGCATGCCTCTCTCTCTGGCTCCGCCTGCTGTTCCGTTTGGCGTGTTGGGCGCGCTGCTGGGTCGGCTCCTTCCAGTCGGTGCGCGCTCCCGGCTTTGGGGGGGTTGAAGACGGGATTGAATGAGGAGGAAGGAGGCCAGGAACCAGCGGCGCAGCGGCCTCCTCCCCTGACACACACACATACATACACATAGCGGGCTCATCCGGCACACCTATAGCCCGGCGTGACACTGTGTGTCTGTGTGACAGGGGGAGGTGACTGGGCCCGATTGTGCGTCTCGCTGTCCCGGGGCCGCCGGCTGCTATGGAGGACAAGACGTTCACCAAGGAGTTGGATCAGTGGATCGAGCAGCTCAATGAGTGCAAGCAACTCAACGAGAGCCAAGTGCGCACCCTGTGCGAGAAGGTGAGGCCGCCCTGCCACTACCCCCCCACACACCTACTCCATATACATAGCATGGCAGCTCGTTACCTGCACCCTGCCACTACCCCCCACACCCCTACTCCATATACATAGCATGGCAGCTCGTTACCTGCACCCTGCCACTACCCCCCACACACCTACTCCATATACATAGCATGGCAGCTCGTTACCTGCACCCTGCCACTACCCCACACCCCTACTCCATATACATAGCATGGCAGCTCGTTACCTGCACCCTGCCACTACCCCCCACACACCTACTCCATATACATAGCATGGCAGCTCGTTACCTGCACCCTGCCACTACCCCCCCCACACCCCTACTCCATATACATAGCATGGCAGCTCGTTACCTGCACCCTGCCACTACCCCACACCCCCACACCCCTACTCCATATACATAGCATGGCAGCTCGTTACCTGCACCCTGCCACTACCCCCCCACACCCCTACTCCATATACATAGCATGGCAGCTCGTTACCTGCACCCTGCCACTACCCCCCCCACACCCCTACTCCATATACATAGCATGGCAGCTCGTTACCTGCACCCTGCCACTACCCCCCCCCCCCCCACCCCTACTCCATATACATAGCATGGCAGCTCGTTACCTGCACCCTGCCACTACCCCCCCCCCACCTACTCCATATACATAGCATGGCAGCTCGTTACCTGCACCCTGCCACTACCCCCCACACACCTACTCCATATACATAGCATGGCAGCTCGTTACCTGCACCCTGCCACTACCCCCCACACACCTACTCCATATACATAGCATGGCAGCTCGTTACCTGCACCCTGCCACTACCCCCCACACACCTACTCCATATACATAGCATGGCAGCTCGTTACCTGCACCCTGCCACTACCCCCCCCCCACCTACTCCATATACATAGCATGCCAGCTCGTTACCTGCACCCTGCCACTACCCCCCACACCCCTACTCCATATACATAGCATGGCAGCTCGTTACCTGCACCCTGCCACTACCCCCCACACACCTACTCCATATACATAGCATGGCAGCTCGTTACCTGCACCCTGCCACTACCCCCCACACACCTACTCCATATACATAGCATGGCAGCTCGTTACCTGCACCCTGCCACTACCCCCCACACACCTACTCCATATACATAGCATGGCAGCTCGTTACCTGCACCCTGCCACTACCCCCCACACACTTACTCCATATACATAGCAGCTCGTTACCTGCACCCTGCCCCTACCCCCCACACACCTACTCCATATACATAGCATGGCAGCTCGTTACCTGCACCCTGCCACTACCCCCCCCACACACCTACTCCATATACATAGCATGGCAGCTCGTTACCTGCACCCTGCCACTACCCCCCCCCCCCACCCCTACTCCATATACATAGCATGGCAGCTCGTTACCTGCACCCTGCCACTACCCCCCCCCCCCACACCTACTCCATATACATAGCATGGCAGCTCGTTACCTGTACCCTGCCACTACCCCCTACACACCTACTCCATATACATAGCATGGCAGCTCGTTACCTGCACCCTGCCACTACCCCCCACACACTGCCACTACCCCCCACACACCTACTCCATATACATAGCATGGCAGCTCGTTACCTGCACCCTGCCACTACCCCCCACACACCTACTCCATATACATAGCATGGCAGCTCGTTACCTGCACCCTGCCACTACCCCCCACACACCTACTCCATATACATAGCATGGCAGCTCGTTACCTGCACCCTGCCACTACCCCCCCCCACACCCCTACTCCATATACATAGCATGGCAGCTCGTTACCTGCACCCTGCCACTACCCCCCCCCTACTCCATATACATAGCATGGCAGCTCGTTACCTGCACCCTGCCACTACCCCCCCACACATCTACTCCATATACATAGCATGGCAGCTTGTTACCTACACCCTGCCACTACCCCCCACACACTTACTCCATATACATAGCAGCTCGTTACCTGCACCCTGCCCCCCCCACACACCTACTCCATATACATAGCATGGCAGCTCGTTACCTGCACCCTGCCAGTACCCCCCCCACACACCTACTCCATATACATAGCATGGCAGCTCGTTACCTGCACCCTGCCACTACCCCCCACACACCTACTCCATATACATAGCATGGCAGCTCGTTACCTGCACCCTGCCACTACCCCCCACACACCTACTCCATATACATAGCATGGCAGCTCGTTACCTGCACCCTGCCACTACCCCCCCACACACCTACTCCATATACATAGCATGGCAGCTCGTTACCTGCACCCTGCCACTACCCCCCCCCACACACCTACTCCATATACATGGCATGGCAGCTCGTTACCTGCACGCTGCCACTACCCCCCCCCACACCTACTCTATATACATAGCATGGCAGCTCGTTACCTGCACCCTGCCACTACCCCCCCACACACCTACTCCATATACATAGCATGGCAGCTCGTTACCTGCACCCTGCCACTACCCCCCCCCCCCCTACTCCATATACATAGCATGGCAGCTTGTTACCTGCACCCTGCCACTACCCCCCACACACCTACTCCATATACATAGCATGGCAGCTCGTTACCTGCACGCTGCCACTACCCACCCACACACCTACTCCATATACATAGCATGACAGCTCGTTACCTGCACCCTGTCACTACCCCCCCACACACCTACTCCATATACATAGCATGGCAGCTCGTTACCTGCACCCTGCCACTACCCCCCACACACTCCATATACATAGGTGCACCCTGCCACTACCCCCCCCTACTCCATATACATAGCATGGCAGCTCGTTACCTGCACCCTGCCACAACCCCCCCCACACCTACTCCATATACATAGCATGGCAGCTCGTTACCTGCACCCTGCCACTACCCCCCACACACCTACTCCATATACATAGCATGGCGGCTCGTTACCTGCACCCTGCCACTACCCCCCACACACCTACTCCATATACATAGCATGGCAGCTCGTTACCTGCACCCTGCCACTACCCCCCCCCCCACACCTACTCCATATACATAGCATGGCAGCTTGTTACCTGCACCCTGCCACTACCCCCCACACACCTACTCCATATACATAGCATGGCAGCTCGTTACTTGCATGCTGCCACTACCCCCCCCCCCCACACACCTACTCCATATACATAGCATGGCAGCTCGTTACCTGCACCCTGTCACTACCCCCTCACACACCTACTCCATATACATAGCATGGCAGCTCGTTACATGCACTCTGCCACTACCCCCCCACACACCTACTCCATATACATAGCATGGCAGCTCGTTACATGCACCCTGCCACTACCCCCCCACACATCTACTCCATATACATAGCATGGCAGCTTGTTACCTACACCCTGCCACTACCCCCCACACACTTACTCCATATACATAGCAGCTCGTTACCTGCACCCTGCCCCCCCACACACCTACTCCATATACATAGCATGGCAGCTCGTTACCTGCACCCTGACACTACCCCCCCACACCTACTCCATATACATAGCATGGCAGCTTGTTACATGCACCCTGCCACTACCCCCCCCACACACCTACTCCATATACATAGCATGGCAGCTCGTTACTTGCACCTTGCCACTACCCCCCCACACACCTACTCCATATACATAGCATGGCAGCCCGTTGCCTGCACCCTGCCACTACCCTCCACCCCACACCCCTAATCCTTATACATAGCATGGCAGCTCGTTACCTGCACCCTGTCACGTGATGACAGAGTTGGACCCCCCCCCCCTCCACCTGAGCTCCAAGCCTCAGTTACTGTGGAACGCTGTTTATCTGAACACACTGTGTGGATTGTTAGGGTGACACAGTGCTAGCTATTTTACTCTGCTTTCTTGCTACTACTGACAGCAGCAAGAATGCAGAGTAACATATAGAGGAACAAAACCTGGATCTTCCTCAATTTGGGATGCCGCTTTGTGGATCACCAGGTAAATCACCCTTTCAGCCTTCCTAGAGTACAAGAGCAGCCTCCACTTCTGCTTTAGGCTCCAAAGGCAGAGCGAGCAAGCACCTGGCTGCATCCCTGCTCCTTTCTGAGTGGCCTGCCCCCACCAGCCATTCACAAATGCCTGGCATGGATATGTGCCTCAGATGGAGGTATGCCAGGAATGTGGCTACAGCCTGTGCATTCGCCGTGGGATCGCTGACTATATAAATATGCACAGCAATCACAGGGGTTTCACAAAGCAGAACATCCTAAATCTAGGTGCCTCTGTGAGGTGGAATTGGACATACCTTTAAACTCCAGGGTTTGCCCTAATGGCTGATGTTCCTCTTTAAAGTGGACCAAAAACAGTGGTTAAATACCTGGCCTTGGGACATCCCAGTTTGGGAAACCCTGCGGGTCACCTGTAATTCATAAGTCTCTGGCGATGCCACAGTGCATGCACAGACAGTGGTAACCTCTCCTGCATCCTTGTAATCTATGCATGCCGCGTGGCTGCGCACAGCCTTAAAGTAGAACAAAACCCTAGAATTTGATTTTCCCTGGTTTTGTTCCGTGCCTGTGTGTGAACCACCCTAACTCCCCTAAAACTTACCTCTTCTCGGACCAATGGCGTATGCGCGCGGTCTAATGAGCCCTTTGCCTTGCCTACGTCAGTTTGGCAAAGGGCTCTGATTGAATTCAATAGGGGTGCGTGCTGCCACATTAATCCCCTGTATGGCAATTGTGAAGAGTGGTTAAGTTTTTCTTTTAGTGTCTTAATTTATATGGGGCCAAAAAGATGAACGTTATTGTTTGCAGTTATGTATTAGGGGTGATAGGGTTTTCATGTGATTGGGCAACCCAATTTTGGATCAGGGTTATGAGAAATGGCCTCCCTGGAGTCTTAAAAATTTCCTTTTTCCTGGGGCATCCGGATTTGGATGTGTGAAACCCTGGGATCGCTGAACATGGTCCCATGGTACATGCGCAGCCATGGGCACATTCCCGCTGTGCCTCTAGCTGAGGCACATACCCCATGGGGTGCTTCAACCAGCTCCATGCTTGCTTGTTGTTCTGGAGTCAGCGCAACTAGCTTAAGCTGAACGGAAGGAAGCACACTAATTGGCTATTTGCCCGTCCGCATATGTCCTGGGGGGGGGGGCCGGAAAGGTGAGTGATTGCAGTGATACTCAAGGATAGGCACCGAGGAACAATGCTCTGGGGAGTAAAAATCCCAACTGTTCTCCCAGTGCTACAGGTCCTGGACGCTGCCATCTGGGGAGAAATCGCAAAGCAGCTTCCTCTGGCTCAGTGCGCATTGCAGGGAGCGCCACTTTGTCTTTTTGTGCAGCGCCGGATGAACAGTGCTGGACTGTGGGTAAGGTAAGGGTTTATTTCTTTGTAACCCCCCTGTTCTGCCACCCTCCCCTGTTGCTGAGGAGGACTGGAGGGGGGGGGACATTACCTCATGTCCCCTCATGCTGCGCTCTCCCGCTGCCAGTAATTCAGATATGCTGGCAGGGGTGTGGTCATATGCTGTGCATATTTTATTACTTTGCTCCTCAGTCCCACAGCACATAGGAAGTCAGTGGGGTTCAGGTGGGGGGGGGGGGGGGGGGGTCATACACATCACATAAATACTGCTACTTGTTTTCCTAATGCCAGCAATAGAAAAGGATGTGCAAGATGAGGTTGTTGGAGTTGTGTTCAATTTTGGCTTCCTAGGGTTCTTTTACTGGAGGGGCATCAAAAATCAAGATGATTGTCCAGGCTGAGAAAAAAAAAAAAATTATCCTAGTCTGTTGCTAAATAAAGCTGTTGTTTTCCTGCTACATTGTATGCTTCAAATTTACATGGCTGCAAATAAATGCTGGTAGTATATTGTTGCTTAGTAGTAACCACTCACATGAGAAAAGATGCATCCCCTTTACTGCATAGACAACTGGAGCAGTCCAAGCACCGACCCACAGAAATCTGCAGCATGGGAAATGACTGATGAAATGACAGCAGACTGTTGGAGAACTAGGGAAATTAAAAGGGTTGATTTAGCACAGGTCAAGAAAATTCTCCCACGGCTTTCTTGCATGCTTTGTCGCGTGTGGTTGTTTCACGCGTCTCCTCAATGATGGAGGATGTGATGAAGCGAGAATGTTCTTGCATTTAATACTCTCACGACTGCTCTTTCACTTTACACTCTCATTGCACCCAGTCATTACTCCTGGCTGAGAGCTGGGGTAGAATTAGAGAGGACTTTAAGAGACAGCAAAGGGCGTAGAGGAACTGTCTGAGAAGGGTGCGGGACAGAGCATAAAAGACTGGGACTGGTAAGTAATCAAATTTTTTCAAAATATTTCTGTTGTGTTTTTTTTTTTCTTCTTCTTACTTTGGGTGAACTGGTAAGGAGTCAAGGGTGCCCTATACCAGTTCACAGAGGATGGCAATGACATGTCAGTACTGTTGCCTGATAACCAGCACCCTCTTGGTGGGGGGGGGGGGAGAGCTTGGTGCCCATCAGTAAGGATGAAAAAGGGGGAAATGGACCCTTACTAAAGGGCATAGGGACCGGTAAAAAGTGGCATGTGTGGTCCCTGAGCCCTGGATTACTAGACCTATTCTTTGTGCATGCTTGTTGGCTCTTAGAGTATGATGTGTTTTTTTATTTATTTATTTATTTTTTAATTTTAAACAAAAAACACCACTGCATCCTTGGTGAAGCTGACTTTTCTCACCCTCCCAAAAATTACAGTCCCTAAATCACATGAGTTTAATTATTAGAAAGATTTTAATGTGGAAAATTTCCGCATTTGTGAGTGTCCCATACAATAAAAAAAAAAGGCAAGTAATTCTTGCTTGTGCACAAATTCAGTCAGTATAAAACTCGCACTACAAATGGTCTGCTGATTTAGGAGCAAGGAAAAGTCAGGGGTTTCTTTCCTAAAATATGGATTCCCCCCCCCCCCCCCCCCCATTTACTGTGTCTGCCGGTACAGTCTCTTTAAGGCATAAATACGTATTTTGTAATCGGCATCCCTGTGCTTAGTCTTGGGCCCTAGAACCTCAAATAGTGCTGGGTGAAAACTTTCCATCATGGCATTCAGATTTGAGATGCCCCTGCGCTGTGAACCCCCCCCAGGTTAGTCATATACTCCTCCTTCAATTATGTGATTTGAGTGCTTGGCATACTTGAATGTCTACCAATGGGGGCCCAAAGGGAGCGGGCATGCAACACACGATCTCATCCCTGCGATCGGAGCACACGGCGTGGGTATGTGCCAGTTGAGCGCTGTGTGTGATATGGGATCAGGAAACAATTTTGGTGGGGTTCACAGTGCCTGGAATCCCGATTCAGGGACAAAACTGCGGACCAAAAGTAAAAAAAAAAAAAAAAAAAAAAGTTCATTAAATTGCACCCCCTAAAGCCCCACTTTGGCTATCAGCCTCACATATAAGTGCAACCCTTTGTTTCCAGTAGAAAGCCATTACCTATGATATATTGTTCTGCTTCATATCTGAAAGAATTTTAACATTTTACTAGGTACATTTGTTTACAATGTCTGAATGGTGTGCAATAAATCCAGATTCCACATTGAACCATGATAAAGAAACATTGTTGCAGCTTCCACTCTCTCACTCTCCCTCTAGCAGCTGATTATTCAGTGTGTGTGTTTATATAACATAATACACAAGCTGCCTGTGTTTCTGAGGCACTTATGTCTGTTTGGTGTGGGCTGCTGCTGGCACAACTCTGCCCCAATGCTTGTGTGTGACAAGATGTCCACTCTCTAGTTTTTGCCAGAGGGGGGCTTTAGGGGAGCAATTTACTAAACTTTCTTTTTTTGACTTTGTCTGCTTTAAGGGTGTTTGGACCACGCATACCAAAAATAAAACCCTAGTGCCTCTGTATTTTGTAATGCAGAGATACAGTTTTGTTACACAACCACACATACTTTCACAAAAAGTCAGGACGTTGTGTGTGAGTTCTGACAGCTCATTATTTTCAAAGTAAGCATAAAATAGGAGCTACATGTTGTTGGGTTGGCCAATTTCATGTGCCCACTGCCAAATCTTTCATATCGCCTTGTTTACTTGGTTTACTCTCCTCCTTGCCGATCCAACTATGCATGCATGGGACGTGGCACACCCCCTCTAGCTGGTGACCTGTGATCAGCATGCACAGACCAGGCATTCAGACGAAGCACCGAAGGGATGCCAGTGGCTTTCAGCTCTGCATGCATGGCACTGTTCACAAAACTAGG
This sequence comes from Gastrophryne carolinensis, assembly GCA_027917425.1. NCBI lineage: Eukaryota > Metazoa > Chordata > Amphibia > Anura > Microhylidae > Gastrophryne > Gastrophryne carolinensis. The sequence goes on from CM051234.1 coordinate 267,888,539, forward strand.
GTTTTTTTGCTGTTTATTCATATGAATGTCATGATTGAAGGAGAGCCCCGTGCAATACGTGACAGTTTCTGCTTAGATTTTTTTTTTTCAAATAAGACCTCATTTGCATAAATATACCAGACTTTATTAAGAAAAGTGTCAGGCCAGCATCTTGCCACATGCACTGTTGGGGCCTCCCGATTTGCCTGTTACTTGCCACTTCTGTGCCCTAGCCTTCACTTTTATACTTTTTTCTTTTCTTACGCTGGACTCTCATTCACCATCATTGACGCTTCAGGTGGGTGAGTTTGGCTTAAAACATGGTCAGGTGACCTGGTTTCCAAAGCTAAGTTGTGTGGCTTTCCATTGCATGGTAATCTTTTCGGAGAAGATTTAGATTTTGACTCGTAGTGAAGCAGGTAAGAAATTTTCAAATAAGAATAGGAAGTTTCAAGACCGCATTAATACTAGGGCCAAAACTTCCATGAGGCAGTTTTAGGGCAGACAGAACGAGCAGAAAAAAATATGGACACAGTTGAGATGGCAGAGAAAGGGTAGTCTGATCTGCAAAACCCCAGAGGGCTCTAAGTCTGTCCTGACCAGGGCTACCCTGTGGGGGGAGGCTCGCCTGGTTTGTAGCTGCCTGGAAAGCAGTCTCCCAAAGACTGCCAAAGTCAATTTGTCCTACAGACATTGGAAAGGGGATACCGCTTAGAATTTTTGTCCGTCCCTCAATGTTTATTTCTATTGACCAAATTATGAAGGGACACCAGAAAGAGGGAAGCCTTTCTGCTAGAACTGTTTCAAAAGAACGTGATAGAAGTAGTTCTGCCTCATTCGGAGGGCGGGGGTTCTATTCTCACGTTTTTCCTTGTGCAAAAGCCATCAGGAAGTTATTGGATAATTCTGAATCTGAAAAGATTAAATTGTTTCTTCAGATACAAGAAGTTCAGAATGCAATCTATTTATTTGGTAGGGAACATCCTCATAGAGCAGGTTCTTACGATCAATTTAGATTTGCGGTACAAACAGACCAGGGGCTTTTGGCCTGTTGCCACCCCACGGATCTTTACAAAGATATTGGTGGAACCAATGGCGCACCACAGACAGGAAGGATTTACAACTATTCTGTACCTGGATGATTTACTCTTGTTAAAGTGGACCAACACCCTGCCGTTTTTTTTTTTTTTTTTTTTTTTTTCCCCTCAAAAAAAAATAATCGATGACATGCCCAAGGACCCTTTAACAATAGTTAGAAAAAAAACTTAACCTCAGATGCTCCTGCGCGGTGTCGCGTCATTTTCTTGTTCGTGCCGCCATCTTGGATTTGCTTCTATGAAGAAGAGATTGACCTCTTCCTCTAGCAAATCTCGCACATGCGCAGTATGCGCTTGCATCGGTAGCAAGCGGCGCTTCACTGTACCTAATGTGACACGGGTTTTTTTTTTTTTTTTTTTAAATCTTTGTGAGCGTGCTCTAACAGGACAGGGGCACAAGACCCGAGAGACATATATATATATAATTTTTTTTTTTTTTTTTTTTTTTTTTTTGCAGCAGAGTTTAGGCTTTAACATGAAATGTCTTGTTTGTAAATGTAATTCTGTTCTTTACAATAGTAAAAAAAAAAACTAAATAAATAAAAAAAAAAAAAAAAAAATTATATATATATAATTTTTTTTTTTTTTTTTTTTTTTTTTTTTTACTATTGTAAAGAACAGAATTAAATTTACAAACAAGACATTTCATGTTAAAGCCTAAACTCTGCTGCAAAAAAAAAAAAATAAATAAAAAAAAAAAAATTATATATATATATATATATATAATTTTTATTTTTTTTTTTATTTATTTATTTTTTTTTTTTGCAGCAGAGTTTAGGCTTTAACATGAAATGTCTTGTTTGTAAATTTAATTCTGTTCTTTACAATAGTAAAAAAAAAAAACTAAATAAAAAAAAATTATATATATATATATCCCTTTAAGTGCCAGCCTACCTGGAGTTTTTGTCACACTCTGTTGCCAGACCATTTTGCACTCCCCATGTTCAAATGTGATTTTTTAAGGGATTTCCAGGGATTTCCCAGGAAAATGATATATTGTTTTTTTCAGCAGAGTCTGAGCTTTAACATGAAATGTCTTGTTTGTCATTTTTTAGGTGTATTCTCAATATTTTTTGGCGAAATATGTGCAAAAAAATTTAAAAAAATAAATTTTTTACAATTTGTAGTGTTTTTTTGTAATAAAAAATGTAAGTTTGTCAATAAAATCTTATTGCGTGTGAAACCCCAATTTCTCCCGGTTACAGCGGTACCACATATGTATAGGTAGACACCTTTTCCTGCCCAGGAGACTCCCCCAAACTGAAACAGAGCTTTAGGGGATTTTCTGAAAAAATACAACTGTGATATGCGCTATGCGCACCTTGCAGTTTTTCCAGAAAAACAACCCTTTACATTTGAAATACCCCCCACAAACTATATATTCTCTGGAAGTACACACCTCAGGCTTTCTGTTTGTACCAGGCTTGTTGATGTGGCCACAGTTTTCTAGAAGTAATCCCTCAATGTATTCTTTGGTTGCAAAGAGTTTCCCTAAAAAAAGGATAAAAAAGCAGAATCAAAGCCACATTTTCCTAAAAAAACTATATACAAACAAGAAAAAACAAGTATGATCTGAAAAAGCAACATCCCCCGAACAGAACGATACCCAACATGCATGGGTTCTGTCAAGGAAAGAGTTGCCAAACACCCCAAAGTAAAGCATGTGCGTAACGGTAATTTTTCTTGAAAATTTCAGCTCTGCAGACAAAGTGCGCACCTTGCGATTTTTCAACCAAAACAACCCTTTACATTTGGAATATCCCCCATAAACCATATATTCCCTGAAAGTACACATGTTAAGCTTTCTAAGCGTACCCAGCTTGTTGTAGTGGGCTCATCTTTCTGGAATTAATCCCTCAAAGAACTCTTTGGTTGCGCAGAGTTTCCCTAAAAAATGTATAAAAAAGCAGAATAAAAAACACCTTTTACTAAAATATAAATATGCAAACAAGAAAAAACAAGCTAAGTCTGAAAGCGCAAGGTCCCCCGAACAGAACAATACCCAACATGCAGAGGTACTATTAACCCTTTTAATTGCCAGCTTACTTGAGATTTTGTCACCCTCTGTTGACAGGTCATTTTTCCCCATTTTGCGCCATGTTTTGCGCCATGTTTTGTGTCATTTTTGCTGGAATTTTCAGGAAAATTATATATATATTTTTTGCAGCAGAGTTTAGGCTTTAACATGAAATGTCTTGTTTGTAAATTTTATTTATTATTAATTTTATTTATTATTAAGTAAAAAAAAAAAAAAAATAAAATTTTTTTTTAGAAAATTGACTCCTTTATTTTACATAAAAAATTTATTTTATTAAAGAAAACCATATTGCACGTGAAAGCCCCATTTCTACCGATTAGAACGGTACCACATATTTATCGGTAGCCCCCTGTTCCTGCCCAGGAGACCCCCCTAACTGAAACAAGTAATTTTAACATTTACAAATAAAATACAACTACCATCCACACTACAAAGGGTTAAATCGAGAAAAAAAAATGACACAGGGTCCCCCCTCCCGGGAGGGGGGGCCCATTTTTTGGGGGGATTTTTAAGGGTTAAAAATCCTTAAAAATAAAAAAAAAATGACATGGGCCCCCCCTTACCCAAAGTAACCAGCCCGGGACCAGCTATGCAGGGCTTGGAGGAACGGGGCGCAGGGGCCAGCTTTTGTGGCCCTGCAGGCTACAAGCCCGCATAGCCAGTGGGCCCGGGCTCTTCTGCCCCCCCCTGGGCTTTGGGGAGGCAGGTAATGGGGGTGCCGGGGGTTAATGGCAAGTCACCGGCTAGCGCAGGTGACTTGCCACCTCCCCCAGCCTTGTGAACTGGTATAGGGGTCATGGACCCCTTACCAGTTCACAAGGGGTTAAATGTAAAAATAAAACACAGACACACAGAGAAAAAATATATATTTTTTTTTTTTTTTAATACTTACCTCCCATCCATAGTGGAGCACTCTTTCAGCCTTTTATAGCTGCTGGATGACAGAAAACAAAAGGGTTAATTAAAAAAAAAAAATGACATAGGGTTCCCCCTCCTAGGGGGGGAGACCCCATTTTTTTTTGGAATTTTAAGGGTTAAAAACCCTTAAAAATCCCCCAAAAAAATGACGTAGGGTCCCCCCTACCCAGCATTACCGACCCGGGCCAGCTATGGGGGCTTGTAGAACAGGGCGCAGGGGCCAGCGTTGGTGGCCCCTGGCCCTGCAGGCTACTAGCCCACATAGCCACTAAGTGGCCCGGGCCCTTCTGCCCCCCCCTGGCCGTTGGGGAGGCAGGTAATGGGGGGCTGGGGGTTAATGGCAAGCCACCCACTAGCTGCAGGTGACTTGCCATACCCAGAGCCTTGTGAACTGGTATAAGGGGTCTCATGGACCCCTTACCAGTTCACAAAGGGTTAAATGAAAAAAAACGCCACACAAAAGTATTTTATTAAAAAAAAAAAAAAATTTTTTTTTACTGTACTTACCTCCGATTGTAAGCTCCTTTGTCCCGCGCCGCTCTGCTGACAGATGCCGGTGATCGGCATCAGAGAAGGGGGAGGCAAGATTTTTTTTTTACAGTTAGCAGCTGCTGCTGCCAAACGGGGGGGGGGGGGGCTATTCCGGGGGCTCTCCTGGAGCCATCCGACCCCCCACGGGGGATCGGATGGCACCAAATTAAAGAGGAGACCCGGCCGGATCCAACGAGGGGTCAGGTGAGTATTTTTGACTTTTATTTTTTTTACTAGCAGGGGGGAAAGTCAAGCCCGTAGATACTACGTGCTTGGCACTTAAGTGGAGTGGAAGCAAGCACGTAGTATCTACGTGCTTGGCACTGAAAGGGATATATATATATATATATATATATATATTTTTTTTTTTTTTTTTTAATTTATTTATTTTTTTTTTGCAGCAGAGTTTAGGCTTTAACATGAAATGTCTTGTTTGTAAATTTAATTCTGTTCTTTACAATAGTAAAAAAAAAACTAAATAAATAAAAACATTTTTTGAAAATTGTCTATTTTAAATAAAATGTATTTTATTAAAACCATATTGCATGAGAGCCCCATTTCTACCGATTAGAACGGTACCACATATTTATCAGTAGCCCCCCGTTCCTGCCCAGGAGACCCCCCAAACTGAAACAAGTACTTTATAACATTTACAAATAAAATACAACTACCATCCACACTACAAAGGATTAAATCGAGAAAAAGACAGTCCCCCCTCCGAGGAAGGGGGTGGCATTTTTTTTGTGGGGGGGGGGGGGATTTTTAAGGGTTACAAACCCTTAAAAATCCCAAAAAAGACATGGGTTCCCCCTTACCCGAAGTAACCAGTCCGGGACCAGCTATGCAGGGCTTGTAGGAACAGGGTACAGGGGCCAGTTTTTGTGGCCCCTGGCCCTGCAGGCTACAAGCCGGCATAGCCCATCGCCACGGGCTCTTCTGCCCCCCCTGGGCTTTGGGGAGGCAGGTAATGGGGGTGCCGGGGGTTAATGGCAAGTCACCCACTAGCCACAGGTGACTTGCCATCCCACAGCCTTGTGAACTGGTATAAGGGGTCTCATGGACCCCTTACCAGTTCACAAGGGGTTAAATGTAAAAAAAAAAAAGACAAAGAAAAAATGATCTTTTTTTTTTTTTTTACTTCCGATCTCGTGTCCCCCGGCGATCTGCGATGACAGCTGTCAGTCTGCTTGGGTGTTTGGAGGAGAGAGCCTCGGGGGGGGGGGGGGGGGGGGGGGCTGGGGCGATCACAGCCCTCTCCCCCTCCCAACCTCTCTCCTCCAAGCATCCGAGCAGACTGAGTCTTAGTCTCGGGTGCCAGTATTAAGAGGCCGGCTGCTGGTGACATCACAGTGATGTCACCCGGCCCCGATGGGGCTAGCAGACCCGATTCAGGTAGTGGGGGGGGGGCGATTTCTACCCTCTCCTCGCCACGGAAAAGGCTAGGGGGGCGATCGGAGGCCCCCCCAGTGAAGAGTAGACCCATCGGGAGGCAGCGTGGCCACAGGGGGCGCCATTCCGGTGGCTCTCCTGAAGCCATCCGAACCCCCACGGGGAAACGGATGGCACCAAATTAAAGAGGAGACCCGGCTGGATCCAACGAGGGGTCAGGTGAGTATTACTTTTTATATATTTTTTTTTTTTTTTACTGTGGGGGTTTAAAGTCAGCTACGTGAGTCTCACGTAGCTGGCACTTAAGTGGAGTAGAGGCAGCTACGTGAGACTCACGTAGCTGGCACTAGAACCTCGACTACAGCTACACAGTAAAAAAAAAAAAAAAAAAAAAACCTTTCTCTTCCATCATCCGTTTACTTCCCCCCTGCTTTTCTCAGCAGCCTGTTGCTATGGATAGTGATAAGGAGAATTTGTTTGACTGTCAGTCAGACGGTTTGAGGTGGAAGCGGTGTCTGAGACGCATAGCTATGGCATTGGGGGTGGTGGTAGACATGGCCATACTGGCAGTTATGAAGGTGGTTGTGGCGTGGGGGGGGCAAGTAGACCATGATGAAACATCCGAACAGGGAAGTGGCGGGATCAGGAGGAGGAGTATAACGTTGTTTTGGACAGGACCTGGGAAACGGGCAACAAGGAAGGGACATTGACAGAGCAGCAGGGTACTTCTGGTGCTGGCAGCAACAAAAAGCCAAGCCAAGGTAGGGCCAGATCATCTGCAAAACTGCACAGGGCTAGGTCTGCTGGTATAGTCTGCTCAGAAGCAGGTGATGGTGACACTGATGCTGCTTTTGCAGACTCCAGAAAAGAGCCTGCCAGAGGAAGAGCAAAGTCAGGTGGTGGACGTTCTAGATCTTGTTTATGGTACGCTTCCATGTGGCAATTCTTTTGTACCTTCCCTGCAGAAGAAAACCCAGCACAGTGCCAGATCTGCAAGCAGAAAGTTAGCTGTAGTCAGGGCACAAATCTAGGACTAGGAACTACAGCTCTACATAGGCACCTGTATCGGCATCACAAAGCTGCGTGGGATGCCCTTCTTCAATTTCCAGGAGGCCAATCCTGTTGCTACCTTTCTAAAAATGGGTAATTTTTTGAGTTCTTATCGGCTACTGCCAGTGCCAGGCCTACACAACAACCAGAGGTCTCCTGTCCTTCGGCCTAGTCTTTAAAATATGTGCTTCTGCTAATGCTTCCAAAATCGGCACCCCTGCTGCTGTCTACTAACACCAGCCCTACACAACCACCACAGGTCTTCTGTCCCTCTGTTTAGTCTTTAAAGTGGACCAACAGCCACGGGTGATCGGCCCGGGAATCTATAAGATTCCCGGGCCGATCACCTCTTTCCCCAAACACCCCAAACTCCTTACCTTATCTCCCTCGCGCCCATCTAGACGTGCCCGCGCCGGCCGTCTGTGAATGGCCGGCGCGGGCACGCGCGTCGAGTGACGCGCGGGAGGCGGCGGAGCCGCTTGTCCGTGGCTTGTCCGTCGGCGCGGGGAGAGGTGAGTTTTTCTTGGGGTTCGGGGGGGTTTCACACAGCGGGGCACCCTGATCGGGGGTGCCCCACCGAAGTGGACCAAGACCCAGGATAGTCAAAATCCTGGGTGTTGGTCCACTTTAAGTACTGCTAATGCCACTGCTACCACCAATAGCACCTCTGCTGCCACCCTCTAGCTACTACTAGGCCTACACAACCCCAGTTTAGCCCTGTGATGCACAAGATGGGCACAATTTTCAAGGCTTGTAAAAAGTCATTGGTAATTAGTCTTCACCTAAATTGTCAAGATGCCAATCCCGCTGCTACCCCCCCTTTACAAATAGGATACATTTTTTTGAGGGATTGCCCGCTACTGCCAGGCCTACTGCTGGTCTGCCTCCTGTGATTCCCAAAATGGGTAACATTTTCAGCACTTGTAAAAAGCCTTTGCTTTTTCTTCAGCTAAAATTTAAGGGTGCCAATCATGTTGCTACCCCGGTTACAAATGGGACAATTTTTTGAGGGCTTGCCCGCAACTGTCATGTCTACACAACCACCACAGGTTTCATGTGCCACGTCCTATTCCTTCCTCAACAGCTGCAGCCTCTGCTAATGCTGCAACTACCACCAACAGCGCCTTCACTGCCAGCCTGCCACCCTCTGCTACTGCCAGGCCAACACAACTGCAGTTCAACCTTGTGATGCCCAAAATGGGCCAATTTTTCAGCACTTGTAAAAAAACATTGCTTCTTCATCTAAAATGTAAGGGTGCCTATCCTCCTGCTATCACTGTTAGAAATTGGATCATTTTTTGAGGGCTGGCTCGCTAGTGCCAGGCCTACAGAACCGCAGGTCTACCCCCGGTGATGCCCAAAACGGATACATTTTTCAATGCTTGTAAAAAGCCATTACCTTTCACGTTCCTGGAACGCCAACCTTTTTGCCTGTCCCCATTTTTTTAAGTGCTTTAAACTATCAAACAGCTATGTGCTAGTGCTAATCAGGTTGCGGGTGAAATACGAGTCCACTGAAACATGTTTTTACACAGCCTTGGGTGACTTCAAAGTATTATAAAGGACTTTTAGTCCCAAACTAGTTTCACCTGAACCAAAGTTTTTTTTTTTTTTTTTTTTTTTCTGAAAAGTTTGGTGAACCGAACTTTTGAAAAAAGTTCTCATCTCTAGTCGTAAATTGACCACCACACGCATCTATGCAAAGGTTTGGAAGTTTGTTTCTTCATTTTGTGAGGCTAACAAACTGAGGAAAGGATGTACCTGCAGTCCTAAAATTCCTGCAGGAAGGCTTTGAGAAGGGGCTATAGCAGTAAATAAGACTCAGATTTTAGCATTATCCGTTTTTCTAGAATACCAGTTGATATAGGATCAACTTATTTATTTGTTCTTTAAGGCAATTACCCGTAAAATGGCAGCACCTTTTTAAATGTCTCCAACGTGGGACTTAACCATCTTGTTGAAAGGGTTACTGGAACCTCCATTTAAGCCACAGCAGGAAGTACCAGAAATGTGTCTGAAATATTGTTTTCTGTTGGCGATCACATCAGCAAGACGCGTAAGTGAGCTGCAAGCTCTATCGATGAAGGAACCCTACAGCACAATTCTTCCAGATATGGCTATACTGAGACCTGATGCTTTATTTTGCCAAAGATTGCTACATCTCTCAGTAGGTCCCAATACATTGTGCTGCCAATATTAACTGCTACGGCAGAAACAGAACATCTCTCATTATTGGATGTGAGAAGAGCTCTAATCATTTATTTAGAAAAATCTAGAGAATGGTAAATAGCGGAACATCTTTTGATAATTTTCAGCGGCAAGAGAAGAGGCCTAGCTGCCTTTAGATCCACTATTGCCAGATGAATAAAACAGACTATTGTGCAAGCCTACACATCCAGAGGAGTTCCTCCTCCACAGGTCTCAGCACATTCAACAAGAGCTAAGTCGGCTTCCTGGGCATAAAGGCCAGGTGCCTCTATAGAAGAGATCTGGAAATCAGCAATGTTCACCCTACACCTTCTTCAAGCACTATAGACTAGACCATTGTTCTTCAAAACAGTCCTTTGGTAGAAGGGTCTTACTAGTAGCTTCCCACCTCTAAGGTATAATTACTTGCTAATCCTTTCCATGGGTCGTCTTGAAGGGAGAAAATCCCTTTTAGACTAACAGCACTAACGGTTTTCGACAAGTCATTCAGGATGACCCCTTAGTCCCCTCCTTTTGTCTTATGGTATACCTTAAAATGTTACTGTTAAGTCTTAACTGGAATTTTTTTTCTTGTGACTTGTAGATTTGTTTTTAAATTATGTTCAAAAGAGGATTACTTTTAGCTAGTTGGATTGCCAGCATATTTTAAATATTTGGACAGAAAACCTTAGATCAGTGGTTCTCAGCCTTTTTACGCTAAGTACCCCCCTAGCGACAAGAAGTTCCAAACAAGGACCCCAAAGGTGGTGACTTAATTATAAATAATACCAAAATAAGTAGGCAACAGGCTGCATGGTAAAGCAAGAACGGATTAGGTTTCGCTTGTAAATAATATACCAGACCAGTCAGACACCACCTTTGCCTTGGAACATGGTTGTGTACCCTCTGGGGTACATCTACCGCAGGTTGAGAAAAGGTACCTTATCAGGTGTTCCCAACTTATTTTTATGAATTACAGACTCCCATTATTGTAACCATTTCAAGTACCACCTGATGCTGATGTGGTGATTGGCGACACGCATAAAAATCGGTATTCCAAGTGTGACATACACTCTGCTTCAATAAGTCTTGACAGTTAGGTTATTCTCCAGTAGAGGGCGAACTTCTGCAGAGATGAATGCAAAAAAGAAGCCCCTCCCGGTCCATAACTACCTGGGACCTCCCACCAATTCCCCAGTTGTCTTCTCTGCAGGGAGCGAGCAAGACAGAAGATGAAGCTTCTCTTACTTGCAGGTAATCCGGGCTTGCGCCCGGTCCCCCCTTTTCTTTCCCTATTGCTGCCAGGACTCTCCTAAATTGTCCCTGTATTGAGCCTCCCAGCTTCGGCTGCGGGTCCTTGGTAAAGGTAGGAGCACCCTCTGGGTGGGGTAGGCGGTGATCCAGGTTTTTGGTGATCCTGGTGTGGGATGCCCTGTCCCTACATGCCTATGGCCTTATTATGACAGGGTTCCCACTCCCCCCTTCTGGGTCCCTTACTCTCCTCCGGGGGGGGGGGGGGGGCTGTATCCCTGGCCTTTATTCGCAGTGTGTGTGTGTTCACTTTACAGGTGTATGTGTGTGTGAGTGCATTTACGTTCGGCCCGCGCGCATGCTCTCTTGCGGCGGCAGGCCGGTTCTCTACTGGTCGGCTCCGCGGCCATATTGGCCGGGGAGCGCAACCTTCTGCCTTCCTCAGTGAAGTGCGCGTAGGCCCGCCCCCCTCTGTGTCGTCAGCCGGCTCCAGCCCTATCGGCTGGAAGCGCGGCTTGGGGGGGAATCCCGCGTCGGAGGGGGCGGGGCCATGTGCTGGCGCTCTCCGCGCTGGCCCTCCCCCCTCTCCCTCTCCTCTCCTCCTGTGGACGCCATCTTCTCGTGAGTGCCCCATACGGGCTCCTTTAGCTGATAGTCTTATAATATATTTGCGGTACATGTCGGCGGGCGTTATTGTGCCCGCGGGCTACATACCTCGGGGGCATATATGTTTATTGGATATATTCTTAGTTCGATATATACACACACACACACAATTTTCACCCATGCATAGCAATTAAAAAGGCATATAGGCGCACACACCATTACACGCACACACACACACACGCACACGCACACACACACACGCACACACACGCACACACACACACACACACACACACACACACACATATATATATTATATAGTGGAGATTAGCTCTGGTAGGCGACCGGGTGTCAGCAGTATAGAGGCGGAGGCAAACAGTTCAAAGTAAAGTTTGTGTTTATTTCACACAAAAAATCCACAAAAGCATATGTCCATACAGGTTACATCACCTTTTCAGGAAACCGCAGCATAAATGATTCAGTCAGGCAAACAGCTTTTAGTCCTTGAGCAAAAGTTCTGTTCACAGTCAAATATGTCTCGGGTCCGCATGAAACAGCTTCCACAGGAGATTTCAGCCAGGCTCACAGAGTCTCACTCCCATGTGAGCTCTAGACAAAGGACAGGCCACAGCTGATTCCCCAGGCTATTTAAACAGCCCGCAAAACCCGGACCTGGGTAGTGGGATGGAGTCCCACCCTGCTCTACTCCATCCCAGTAAAGCCGTCCCAGGTTAGCCTTTCGGCTATTCTAATGCAACAGCAGCAAACTGCCACCAGCAGCTGATGCTGGAAATCAGACTACACAGCTTTACTGCACCAATGCCAGGTACATTGGTGCTACATACCTGCCGTCAATAACGGCCCCTTGCACCTTACCACATACCCCCCCCCTTTGTTCAACCCTGAGGGGGTGGACACATGCCAAACAATGTGCTCGGGACAGGGCATCCGCGTTACCCAATAATCGTCCCGCTCTGTGCTCTACTGTAAACTTGAAGTTTTGTAACGACAAGAACCATCGGGTGACCCTGGCATTCCTGTCCTTAGCCTGGCACATCCACTTGAGGGGAGAGTGGTCCGTAATCAGCCGGAACCTTCTCCCCAGCAAGTAGTAGCGAAGAGACTCCAGGGCCCATTTAATGGCCAAACACTCCCTCTCCACTATACTATACCGGGTCTCCGCGGGTGTTAATTTGCGACTCATGTAGACAATGGGGTGCTCCTCCCCGTTGACTTCCTGAGACAGTACAGCACCGAGACCTACCTCGGAGGCATCGGTCTGCACTATGAACTCCCTCTTAAAGTCGGGTGTCACCAACACCGGAGACCCACACAGGGCAGACTTCAAAGCGGAGAACGCTTTTTCGGCCTGTTCATTCCACTTCACCATGACAGACTTGCGTCCCTTTAACAGGTCTGTCAATGGTGCCGCTAGGGTGGCAAAATTGGGAATGAACCGCATATAATATCCCACCAACCCCAGAAATGACTTTACTTGGCGGGTGGTGTTAGGACGTGGCCAGTTACGGATGGCTTCTAGTTTGTTGACCTGGGGCTTGACCACTCCTCGCCCAATCACATAGCCCAAGTATTTTGTCTCTTCTAGGCCTAAAGCACATTTTTTCGGGTTTGCCGTCAACCCAGCCTTCCTGAGGGAATCCACTATGGCCTGGACTTTGGGTAGGTGACTTTCCCAATCCGTGCTATGGATAATTATATCGTCCAGATATGCCGAAGAATACCGACGATGTGGCCTGAGGACAATATCCATTAACCTTTGGAACGTAGCGGGAGCGCCGTGTAACCCAAAGGGTAACACCTTGTATTGGAACAGTCCCTCTGGTGTAATAAAGGCTGTTTTCTCCTTGGCAGCCTCAGTCAAGGGCACCTGCCAGTACCCTTTTGTGAGGTCCAAAACCGAAAAGTACCTGGCTTGGCCTAGTTTCTCAATGAGTTCATCTACCCGGGGCATAGGGTAGGCATCAAACTTGGAAACTTCATTAAGTTTGCGGAAATCGTTACAGAACCGCAACGTACCATCGGGCTTGGGAATCAAGACTATGGGGCTGGCCCACTCACTCTTTGATTCTTCAATCACATCTAACCGGAGCATTTGCTGCACTTCCTCCGCGATAGCTTGTCGCCGGGACTCAGGTACCCGGTAAGGCCTCAACCGGATCTTGACCTGAGGTTCCGTGACAACATCATGTTGGATGACTGAAGTGCGCCCAGGGAGTTCTGAAAACATGTCTGTGTTTCTGCTAATAAACTCCCTGGCTTCCTGAGTCTGTTTAGAGGAGAGGTTGTCGCCAGTTTTCACCTCGACTACTGCTTCTCTAATAACAGACTGAGGGATGGGAAGCTCCACCCCCATACCTGGTCGGGGACTGTCACCACCAGGGGTCTCCCTGTCTTTCCATAGTTTCAGCAGGTTTACATGGTACACCTGCTCTGGCTTCCTCCGCCCAGGCTGATGTACCTTGTAAGTCACTTCCCCAACTTTTTCAATGACCTAATAGGGACCCTGCCACCTAGCTAGAAATTTACTGTCCACCGTGGGTACCAGAACTACAACTCTGTCACCGGGGTTAAAGTTCCGTACCCTGGCTTGCCGATTATAAATCCTGCTTTGGGTCCGCTGCGCTGCCTCCATGTGTTCTCTGACAAGCGGCAAGACGGTCTCTATCCGTTCCTGTAGGTGAGTCACGTACTCTACCACACTTTTGTGGGGTGTGGGTTGCTGTTCCCAGGCCTCCTTGGCTATATCCAACAGGCCCCGTGGATGTCGACCGTATAAGAGTTCGAAGGGCGAGAACCCCGTAGAGGCCTGGGGCACCTCTCGCACTGCGAACATCAGATAGGGCAGCAGCAAGTCCCAATTCTTCCCATCCTTGGCGACCACCCTTTTTAACATGGTCTTTAAAGTTTGATTAAACCGTTCTACTAGGCCGTCTGTTTGCGGGTGGTAAACGGATGTCCGCAACTGTTTCACCTGCAGCAGTTTACAGAGCTCTTTCATTACTTTCGACATAAACGGGGTACCTTGATCGGTCAGGACCTCTTTAGGCAGACCTACTCTGGAAAACATTTCCATAAGCTCCTTAGCAATGAGCTTGGCAGAGGTGTGACGCAGGGGCACTGCCTCAGGGTACCGCGTGGCATAATCCAAGATCACCAGAATATGTTGGTGCCCTCTAGCAGACTTTGGCACTGGACCCACTAGATCCATGGCAATCCGCTCAAAGGGTACCTTAATAACTGGGAGAGGAACTAAGGGACCACGGTAATGAGGCTGAGGGCTGATCATCTGACATGTTGGGCAGGACTCACAATATCTCTCCACCTCCTTGTACACACTGGGCCAGTAGAATCGTTGTAAAACGCGGTCCAGAGTTTTCTGCTGGCCTAGGTGTCCACCCAGAACATGTTGGTGGGCCAAATCCAACACCAACTTGTGATATGGATTGGGTACCACCAATTGTTCCACCACCTCTTCACGTACCTTGTTTACTCGGTACAACATTTCCTGGTGAACCACAAAGCGAGGATACTGTAACTCCGCCCCTGGCTGTTGTGGTTCACCTTCCACCTCAAGAACATTCTCCCAGGCCCGAGACAGGGTCGGGTCCTGGTGTTGAGTGGTACCAAAGTTAATTGTGGAGACATGGAGATCTGCCAACTCTGGACCTGTTGCCAACTCTTCCACATCTCCAACCATAACATTTAGTGGGGTTGACTCCCCCTCTTCCATTTTAGGGACGGGCACCTCTTCCACGGTGCCTCCTGATTCCGGTTCCCAGGGCACCGGGGTCTCCCCTGAGAAGGGCCAGTCTATTGGGAACACACCCGCCTCGCGGGTTTCCGGAACTGCCAACTTGGCCCACAGGGACCTGAACCCTGGAAAGTCTCTCCCAATAATCAGTTCATACGGGAGTTTAGCGGCGACAGCGACTTCATGTTTCCAGCTGCCGGAGACGGTGGTGAGAGACACTTGTGCTGTGGCATAGTCTCTCAAGTCCCCATGAATGCACAAAACCCCGGTTTTCCGCCCAGTGTACTCATCGGGCAGTACTAAGGCGGGTCTGGCCAGGGTAACCATACTCCCCGAGTCCAAAAGGGCCACAGCCAGGGTATCTCCCACTTTCACCTGACAGAGGTGACTTTGCCCCACAAGCTCAGGGACACCGGCAGCACACAGCCTCCTGGCATACATGGAAGGGCGGTAACCAAAGTTCACGTCCATGGGCTCCCCCTGGTGGGGACAATTGGCTCTGATATGTCCCGGCTCCTTACATCCCCAACACAACACTTGGGCGGGGACTTTGGGGGGTAGGTCCTGAAAGGGTTTAGGGGATGCCACTCGCCTGAGCTGGGGCGGGGACCTTCGGGGTTTCCCCGAATCCCTCCTCATGGAGCCGCCTTGCAAGTTCCTGGTGGCCTCATATCGCTCCACTAGGTCCACCATCCCTAGTGCGTTGTCAGGGGATACCTGGCCAACCCAGTGCTGAAGAGGGTGCGGTAAAGCCCTCCAAAAAATGTCCGCCAGCAAGCGGTCCAACATGGCAGTGGGGCTTAACAACTCCGGCTGCAGCCATTTTTGCAGCAGGTGCAGCAGTTTATAATACTGGGGTCGGGCGGGCTCTGCCGACTGGTAGCTCCACTGATGCACCCGCTGAGCCCGAACCCACACATTCACCCCCAGTCTCGCCAGTATCTCACCCTTCAGAGTCGGGTAGTCAGCGGCTTGGTCCTCTGGGAGATCAAACAACACCTGCTGGGGTCCAGACGCCAGAAATGGAGCGATGACATCAGCCCACTGGTCATGCGGCAACTTCTCCCTTGCAGCCACCTTTTCAAACACCGCCAGGTAAGTCTCAACGTCATCTGAAGGGGTCATTTTTGTGAGCGCCGGTGCGGACAGCTTTCCGGGCATCAGGAATACCTTTGGGCGCACCTGCAGCTTGCAGCGCCATCACATGTTGCAAAAACAGCTGGTTGGTCTCTTGCTGCTGCCTGTTGGTCTCATGCTGCTGCCTGTTGCCTCCATGAGCGCTTTCACAACCGCCTCCATTTTGTCTGCAGTCCCAGGTAGCAGCCTGGCAGGTTTAACCCTTTCGCTGCCAGCCTACCTGCAGCATTTGCCACTCCCTGTTGCCAGACTGAGTTTGACTGTTTCGCGCTACACATGTTCAACTGTCATTTTTGAAAGGATTTCCAGGGATTTCCCAGGAAAATTATATATTGTTTTTTTCAACAGAGTCTGGGCTTTAACATGAAATGTCTTGTTTGTATTTTTTAGGTGTATTCTCAACATTTTTGGGTGAAATGTGTGAAAAAAATTAAAAAAAATATATTTTTTTACAATTTGTCGAGTTTTTTGTAATAAAAAATGTAAGTTTGTCAATAAAATCTTATTGCGTGAGAAACCCCAATTTCTCCCGGTTACAGCGATACCACATATGTATAGGTAGACACCCTTTCCTGCCCAGAAGCCTTTTATAGCTGCTGGATGACAAATGGTTAATTCAAAAAAAAAAATGACATAGGGTCCCCCTTCCCGGGGAGGGAGACCCCATTTTTTTTTGGATTTTTAAGGGTTAAAAACCCTTAAAAATCCAAAAAAAAAAATGACGTGGGGTCCCCCTTACCCAAAGTAACCAGCCCGGGACCAGCTATGGGGGCTTGTAGGCACAGAGTGGGGGGGCCAGCTTTGGTGGCCCCCCCACCCTGCAGCCTACGAGCCCACATAGCCTATGTGGGCCCGGGCTCTTCTGCCCCCCCCTGGCCTTTGGGGAGGCAGGTAATGGGGGTGCGGGGGTTAATGGCAAGCCACCCGCTAGGGCAGGTGACTTGCCACCCCCCCAGCCTTGTGAACTGGTATAAGGGGTCTCATGGACCCCTTACCAGCTCACAAAGGGTTAATGTGAAAAAAAAACACCACACAATAATAAAAAGTATTTTATTAGAAAAAAAAAAAATTTTTTTTTACTGTACTTACCTTCGATTGCAAGCTCTTGTCCCTCGCCGCTCAGCTGACAGATGCCGGTGATCGGCATCCAGAGAAGGAGAAGGCAGGAGATCAGAGGATCTCCTGTCACCTCCTTCCAGGGCACCGATCACCGGCATCTGAGAAGCTGAGAAAGCTGAAGCCGGTGATCGGGACCGGGATGACGTCATAAGCCCCGCCCCCAAGGGGGCGGGGCTTAGAGGCAAGATGGCGGCCGCCATCTTGAAGAAGAGAGGAGAGAGCCTCCCAGGCTCTCTCCTGAAGAACGGTAAGTCCTGGGGGGGGATCGGAGGCCCCCCAGGTGAAGAGGAGGGACAGCGGGAGCCAGCGCACACACAGGTAAGTGAATGTCATTTTTATTTTTTTTTTTTTTTTACAGTTAGCAGCTGCTGCTGCAGAAGCGGGGGGGGGGGCGGCCTATTCCGGGGGCTCTCCTGGAGCCATCCGACCCCCCACGGGGGATCGGATGGCACCAAATTAAAGAGGAGACCCGGCCGGATCCAACAAGGGGTCAGGTGAGTATTTTTGATTTTTATTTTTTAAACTAGAAGCGAGGAAAGTCAAGCACGTAACACCTACGGGCTTGGCACTTAAGGCCCAGCCAAGCCAGCACGTAGGTGTTACGTGCTTGGCACCAAAAGGGTTAATATAGGACATGCACAACAAAAAAAACTTTTTCGTCGGTTGCTCCTAGCAACGGCCTCACTGCTGTGCCCGCATCCGACACCAAATGTGGAGATTAGCTCTGGTAGGCGACTGGGTGTCAGCAGTATAGAGGCGGAGGCAAACAGTTCAAAGTAAAGTCTGTTTATTTCACACAAAAAATCCACAAAAGCATATGTCCATACAGGTTACATCACCTTTTCAGGAAACCGCAGCATAAATGATTCAGTCAGGCAAACATCTTTTAGTCCTTGAGCAAAAGTTCTGTTCACAGTCAAATATGTCTCAGGTCCGCATGAAACAGCTTCCACAGGAGATTTCAGCCAGGCTCACAGAGTCTCACTCCCATGTGAGCTCTAGACAAAGGACAGGCCACAGCTGATTCCCCAGGCTATTTAAACAGCCCGCAAAACCCGGACCTGGGTAGTGGGATGGAGTCCCACCCTGCTCTACTCCATCCCAGTAAAGCCGTCCCAGGTTAGCCTTTCGGCTATTCTAAAGCAACAGCAGCAAACTGCCACCAGCAGCTGATGCTGGAAATCAGACTACACGGCTTTACTGCACCAATGCCAGGTACATTGGTGCTACATACCTGCCGTCAATAACGGCCCCTTGCACCTTACCACAATATATATATTATAATATATATATAATATATATATATATATATATATATATATTATATGTATAATGGTGTGTGCGTGTACAACCTGCACAAAATTGTGCCTTAGTTCAGTGGTGTGTGCGCCTATATGCCTTTTTAATTGCTATGCATGGGTGAAAATTGTGTGTGTGTGTATATATATATTTTCATATGTCTGTATATGAGTATTTCGGCTGTGTGACTGTAATATCTATGCTAGGGCATCCCTTACTATGCTGCTCTTATGTGACCTATTTTGTGTGTTACAGGTGTCCCCGTTTAAGTGCATTTTAAGTGGTCTCTCCTGGTCCTGGGGTCCCTAGATATAAATATTGTCCATCCCCAAAAATCCTCCTACTGGGACTTTTAAGGGGCATCCCGGGTTGCTTATGCGTAATTCCCTACGGTGCGACTGACCACAAAAATTCACCATATGGAGGCTCTGCAGGATACCAGGCTCGGGGTCCCTTCGGGACAATCCGGGCCATGTGTGGGGTATCCATTACGGGGGACAATGTGCTGATCTGTATACCATGCGCACATAAGGCCATAACGCGGCAGTCTGGTACCCAGCCTTCGGGGTCGGCTCCTCCCGCTTCATCGCCTTCCCCCTCCCCACCTGATCCGTACCCTAAGTGACATTGGTACTAGTGGGGAGTCGCTTTCTCATGTTTGGGCTAAGTTGGCCAGCATAGAGAAAATGATTGTTAGCACGATGGGCAAGAAGCCCCAGGCTAAAAAGAGACCGTTGTCGTCGGCCCAGCCCTTGTGGGACACTGACGATGAATCCGCCGAATTGTCCGATTATTCCCCACTTGAGGAGGGGGAATTGTATCAGGATTCAGAGGCGGACTATGGTCAGCCTGGGAATTCCAATGCCGGGCAGGCGCTGGGGGATGCCGTTGATACGGCCACTGTTTTGACACATTTATTGGAGGTGTTGGATATTGATCCACCTCTTAAGAAGGGGGAATTTTTGGGGGCCCACAAGCCCCGTCTGGAATTCCCTACCCAGGGTCATTTTGATGCGCTGATACTTAGGGAATGGGAGAGGCCATGTCGGCTCCCTGGTGTACCTCAGGGATGGGATAAGAAGTATCCTTTTCCGGTGGAGGCGGTCAAGCTCTGGTCTTCTCCTCCCGAGGTCGACGCGCCTGTGTTAGGTTTGACAAACTCTTCTGTACTGAACACCCCTGAGGCCTCTTCACTTAAGGATGGCGAGGACAAGCGCCTGGATCAGATGGCGTGCCACGCATTTGCCAACGTGGGCTCGGCCCTGCGACCGGTTAGTGCATCTGCCATGGTGTCGCTTGCTACCAGGTCTCTTATCAGGGACTGACTGAATAACGCTCAGCTGGATCCAGCTAGCGCTGAGTTCGCTGTACTTAAGAAGTGCGAGGTGTTCATGGATTCTGTCATGGCTGCGATGGAAGACTCCATTGTCGTGTGTAGTAGGACGTCAGCCTTGCTGGTGGCCATGCGCAGACTGGTCTGGCTCCGTCAGTGGACAGCGGATGTTGGGGCCAAGAAGTCACTCGCAGCTCTCCCCTTCTTGGGGGCGCGGCTGTTTGGAGATATATTGGACGCTGTTGCTAAAGGAGGTAAGTTACCTCAGTGGAGGAAGCAGTGCCGTCCCTTTCGGGGGGCGGGCTCGTTCACTTCTTCCTTTCGAGGGTCCAGAGCATCTAGGGGTCTGGCCTTCTCAGGGGTCAGGGGCTCGTCCTGGAACAGAGGCAGAGGTCGGGCACGTCCTGCGGCTACCTAGGGTTCCAAGCCCAAGCCTGCCGTTAAACCGGCTCTGCAATGAAGGGGCGCCCTCACCCGTAAGGGTAAGGGGACGGCTGCGGCTCTTCTTCCAGGTCTTCTTCCACTTGGAAGTGGTCTCCGGGTACAAGCTGGAGTTCGAGTATTGGCCGCCCCCAAGATTCTTAAGGTCTCGGGTGCCCTCGGACCCTCAGGCTGCGCAGGGGCTCCTGTTGGCAGTGAAAAGCCTTCTGTAAATGGGGGTTGTATGCCCAGTGCCTCCGCTGGAAAGAGGCAAGGGTTACTACTCCAACCTTTTCACGGTTCCCAAAAAGGAGGGTTCGGTGAGACCCATTCTAGATCTCAAGGTTCTCAACAGGTTTATCAGAGCCAAAAAATTCCGCATGGAGACTCTGCGCTTGGCTATCAATTCCCTTCGCCAAGGGGATTTCATGACATCCATAGACATCAAGGATGCGTATCTGCATGTTCCGGTTTTTCAGGCACATCAGAGATTCCTCCGGTTTGCGGTGGGGGATCAACATTATCAATTCGTAGCACTTCCCTTCGGTCTGACCTCGGCACCAAGGGTCTTCACCAAGGTTTTGGCGGACTTAATGGCTCTGCTCAGATCTCAGGGCATTCGCATTGTGCCTTATCTGGACGACCTGTTGATCTCTGCTTCTTCCCTTCAGCAGGCAGAACTGGACACCCTCCAGGTGGTGTCGACCCTGGAGAGATTCGGCTGGGTGATCAACCGCACCAAGTCTTCTCTCTCCCCATCTCGAGTGATTTCATTTCTGGGCATGAATCTGGATACCAGTCGGGCCAGAGTGTTTCTGCCCCAGACCAAGGTGCAGGGGATTCAGGACCTGATCCGTCTTCTTCTGGCCAGCCCTTGTCCCTCTATCCGCCAGGGGATGAGACTGGTGGGCCTGATGGTGTCCTCCTTCGAGGCGGTGCCGTTTGCACAATTTCACATGAGATCTCTTCAACTTCTCCTATTGACGTATTGAGACAGGAGCCCACAGTCTTTGGATCAACCTTTCAGGATGTCTCCCAGGGTTTGGCAGTCGTTTCGGTGGTGGCTGGACTCGAGCAATCTGGTGAAGGGCAGATCCTTTCTGGTCCCTTGTTGGGAGACGGTTACCACGGATGCCAGCCTGTCGGGCTGGGGAGGTTATTGGAACAGTCTTCAGTTCAGCGGGGTGTGGAGTCCCCAGGAGGCTCACACCCCCATCAATGTATTGGAGCTCCGAGCCATTCGTCTGGTTCTGGTTCGGTTAATCCCACAGTTACGGGGTCTTCCGGTTCAGGTGTGTTCGGACAACCGAACGGCAGTGGCCTACATAAATCACCAAGGAGGGACTCGCAGCAGGAGTGCCCTCAGGGAAGTGTGTCTGATCCTGCAATGGGCGGAGAGCAATGTTCCTTGCCTTTCGGCAGTCTACATTCCGGGGGGGGGGGGGGGGGGGGGGAGAATACGGAGGCGGACTCCCTGAGCAGGGGGTCCTCTCGCCATGGAGAGTGGTCTCTCAACCCCTAGGTCTTTCTGGATCTTTGCCGCAAGTGGGGGACTCCGGAGGTGGATCTCTTTGCCTCGAGGCACAATCACAAGCTTCCGGCGTTTGTCTCTTCTCCAGGATCCCCTGGCCTTGGCAGTAGACGCCTTGTCTCTGGCGTGGAAGGACCTGGGTTTTCTGTATCTGTTTCCACCTGTCTCCATGCTGGACAGGATAGTTCGCACACTGGTTCTAGAAGGGGCACCAGCGATTCTGGTGGCTCCAAGGTGGCCAAGAAGGGTTTAGTACGCAGACGTCGTAAGGATGGCCGTCTTCCCTTGATACCGGACCCGCTATCCCAGGGTCATTTACTTTACCCCAATTTACAAACGCTGGCTTTGACGGCCTGGCTGCTGAAACCTTCATCCTGAAAGAGGAAGGTTTGTCTGAGGCGGTTGTTCAGACCCTGATTAGGGCTAGGAAGCGGTCCTCTTCTGGCATTTACTATAGGACTTGGAGGTCCTATATTGATTGGTGTGAGGCTAGGGCCTTGCCTTGCAGGCTTTTTTCTGTACCTAGG
This sequence comes from Gastrophryne carolinensis, assembly GCA_027917425.1. NCBI lineage: Eukaryota > Metazoa > Chordata > Amphibia > Anura > Microhylidae > Gastrophryne > Gastrophryne carolinensis. Next base: position 267,910,723 of record CM051234.1, read on the forward strand.
ATTTTGGAGTTTCTTCAGCATAATCTGGACCTGGGGTTCCACCTTAGTACTTTAAAAGGACAGGTTTCTGCTCTGTCGGTTTTCTTCCAGAGGCCTTTTGCCTTACACCTGCTGGTTAAGACTTTTTTCCAAGGGGTGGCGCATGTGCGGCCCCCTCGAAAAGCTGTAGTTCCTGTTTGGGATTTGAATTTGGTTCTTTCGGCTCTGCAGGGTCCTCCTTTTGAGCCGCTACAAGACGGACCCTTTTTTTCGTGGTGCCCTGCGGGCCCAGGAAAGGTTTGGCACCTGCTAAGTCTACGATTAGCAAATGGATTCGTCAGGCCATTGTTGGGGCCTATTCTGCTAAGGGGAGGACTCCCCCTTTTAGGGTCACTGCGCACTCTACTCGTGCTGTGGGAGCATCCTGGGCTTTTCAGCACCAGGCTACTGTTGAACAAGTTTGTAAGGCTGCTACTTGGTCTTCTGTTCATACTTTTTCCAAGTTTTATAAGGTTGATGTGCGGGCTTCAGCGGATGCTGTTTTTGGCCGCAAGGTTCTGCAAGCTGCAGTGGTTTGAGTTAGTGCATTCTTTACTGTTTATGGTTCCCACCCTTGACGGACACTGCTATTGGATGTCCCAACTGTCAAGACTTATTGAAGCGTAGTGTATGAAACACTTGGAATAATACCGTTTTGTGATTACTCGCCTTTAAAACGGATATTATAAGTGTGACATACACTCCGCTTCACCCATCCTGTTTTGTATTCTGGATCCTTTATATGGTGAACCATTGTTTTTTTGCTTGAATTGTTATATTTGGTTCTTCCTGGTCCCTTTACTGCTATTGGACACTGGGGAATTGGTGGGAGGTCCCAGGTAGTTATGGACTGGGAGGGGCTTCTTTTTTGCATTCATCTCTGCGGAAGTTCGCCCTCTATTGGAGAATAACCCAACTGTCAAGACTTGTTGAAGCGGAGTGTATGTCACACTTATAATATCCGTTTTAAAGGTGAGTAATCACAAAATGGTATTTTTAAAGCAACACTCCAAAAATTATTTTTGGTCTTTTAACAGTTAGCTCTGATCAGAGGTTCCAAACCTGTTTGTATCAAGTACAATTTTCTGATTATATCAAGTACCCCCTGGGTGGTGTGGGAGTGTTGCTTAAAACCTTAATCTAAACACCAATCGCACAAAAAATGGGACAGCAGATGTTTCTGGGCTACAGGTTATGTCTTCAGCCTTGTCGTGTACCACCTGAGAGTATCTTGAGTACCACCCCTGGTACTAGTACCACCTGTTGGGAACACCTGCCTTAGATCATTGTTGTGTTCTGAACTTTATGCCAAGCACCCCCTAGTGATAGGTTGCTCGCGACCACATGGGAGCATCCTGGAGGCTGATAGGCTGTGCTGCGGTGGTTGCAGAAGAGGCCCGGAAGCAGGGAGTCTCCGGGTGCCCGGTTTCTTGCTTTAAAGGCGACATTGTGCAGTGGTGTTGTCCCTCTGCTATATTGTACAGCAGAACTATGGTCATTGTTTTTATAGTTCCATTTTAACTTTCAGCCTATAACTTGGCCTTCAGGGCCTTTAATGCAAAGAAAATATAGCCTTACACTAGGATTAGCTAGTATATTTGGTCACTTGCCTACCTGGAGATTTTGTCACCCTTTGTTGCCAGACCATTTTTCACTATTTTGCACTACACATGTTCAATTATATTATTTTATACATTTCAGCAGAGACTGGGCTTTAACATATTTCTTGATGGTCATTTAAGTGTATTCTCAATATTTTGGGGTGGAATTTGTTCAAAAAAATAAACTTTGTTTATTTTTTGTAGTGTTTTTTTTTTTTTTTTTGTGTTAAATTCTTTATTTAAGGGTTTTTACATATAAACATACAAAGAAAAGGGTACAGGTCACAATACATCACAATACACATTAGGGAAAGGGAAATAGGGGGGATGCGGGAGGGGATCAGGGTCAGGGGAGAGGCATAAAGGCAAAGGAGCGGCTCAATGAACTACATGTCAAATAATCCTACATACATCCTGCACGACGGTGTGTTAAGGCTTTCAGCAGAGGCCCGCGTCCGCAGCCACGGGCATCTCCCTCCAGGCCAAGATTTAAGATTTATTGAAGCCGACCCACAGGGAGCTAAGGAAGAGGGGTGGAGGTGCATGGGCACTCCACTACAGCAGCGTGGCGGTATAATGGTATAGGTCGTGTTTGTCAACTAATAGGTTCTGCAAATAGCTGCTTAAATTCTTCAGACTCCTGATAGATTAACCAGGGCATCCACGTGCACCTGTACTGTTCATCTCTGTCGTGGATCACATGTGTGAGATCCTCCATCTCTGAAATGTTCAGTACCTCCTCGACCCAATCCCTCACAGTGGGTGCTCTCTTTTGTTTCCAAAATCTTGGCATTACAAGCTTAGCCGCATTCAGCAAGTAGTGTTTTTTTGTAATAAAAAAAAAGGAAGTTTGTCAAAATCTTATTGTGTGTGAAATCCCAATTTCACCGGTTACAGCCGTACCACATATGTATTGGTAGACACCCTTTCCTCCCCCCAAGAAAATACAGCGCTTTAGGGGATTTTCAGATAAAATACAACTTGCTAGGCGCTATGCGCACCTTGCAGTTTTTCAAGAAAAACAACTCTTTACTTTTAAAATACCCCCCACAAACTATATTCTCTGGAAGTACACACCTCAGACTTTCTAGGCATACCAGGCTTGTTGACATGGGTGCAGTTTTCTGGAAGTAATCCCTCAATGAATTCTTTGGTTGCAGTTTCACTAAAAAAATAAAAAAGCAGAATTAAACTCACATTTTCCTAAAAAAAAAAAAAAAAAATATGCAAACAAGAATAAATCTTGTTCAATCTGAAAAAGCTAGGTCCCCGTCCCCCGAACAGAACAATACCCACCATGCATAGCTACTGTCAAGGGAAGAGTTGTCAAACACCTCAAAGTAAAGCATGTGCATAAGGGTAATTGTATTTGAAAATTTCAGCTCTGCATAAAAAGTGCACACCTTGCGCTTTTTCTACCAAAACAACCCTTTAAATTTGGAATACCCCCCACAAACCATATATTCCCTGAAATAACACGTTACGCTTTCTAAGTGTACCCAGCTTGTTGTAGTGGGCTCATCGTTTTAGAAGTAATCCCTCAAAGAATTCTAAGGTTGGACAGGGGTTCCCTAAAAAATTATAAAAAAGCAAAATAAACACATTTTCTTAATCAATATGCAAAGCAAAAACAAGCTAAATCTGAAATTGCAAGGTCCCCCGAGCAGAACAATACCCAACATGCATAGGTACTATTAACCCTTTTAATTGCCAGCCTACTTGAGATATTCTTAGTATACAGTACGTCCTGCTCCAGATATAGTACTTACACTTGGGTTATCCTCCGCCAGATGGTGCTGCACTGCAGAGACATGCAAAACAGGCTCCTCCCGGCCCCTCAAATACCCGGGGACCTCCCACAAATCCCCAGATTTCTCTGCATTGCCGACTGCGAAGACATGAAGTATCACTCTCTCGCAGGTGAGCGGGGCTATTAAAGCCTGCGGCCCTGTTGGACTATTCCCACCCTTCCTCGTTGTGTTGTGCCTCCCAGCCTGGGCTGCGCTGGTCGGGTGAAGGTAGGCAGCACCACGCGTGCTTATGGAGCGCTGCTCCTCCGCAGTCCCCCACCAAAGGGTAGGCGGTGTAGGCTGATGGTGAGCCTCCACGGGATGCCCCTCCCGCATTACTGCCCCTTGCCCCGTGTAGCGGTGGGCCCTGTACCAAGGGCCGCCATCCTCCCTCATTCCCCATGTAGTCGGGGGGGGGGGGGGGGAGAAAGGGGGGGGTGTGCCTGTGTGGTCTGTATTGGATCCTTGCACGTATATGGCCTTTGTCTTTGGACTCTCATAGATATGGTGTCAGCCGACGCGCCCTTTTTTTGTATTTACTTGTATGACTGCCGCCGCCGCACGTCCTTCTTTCCTTAGTTGAAGGCTCCGCGCCGGGCGGTGGCGTTACCTCAGACACCTTTGTGTCCTCATTGGCTGATGTTGGACTTTGTGCTCTTCGGGAGGGCGGGGTCTGGTCTGGCGCGCTCCGTCATGGTACGCTCTGGCCCGCCCTTCGAGGTACACGGCGCCATTTTGTCCGCGCGCGACGCGTGGGACACTCTTGCTTACAGTGGTACTGTAAGTGCCCGCTCGGGCGGCTTATTCTCATTATAGTTTTTTTTTTTTTTTTTTTTCGGTTATGACACCATTTTCTTCTTTGTGTCTTTCAGACTGGTGAACACCATTGTCTTTTCCCGGCCCGGTGTAATTTATAGCGGGTCTCCCACTTCCCTAGCGGGTCTTTGGGGCATCCAGGGTTGCTTATAGTGTAAATCCCTACTGGCATATTGTGCCTAAATAATCACCATATGGAGGCATCTCAGAATTGTGACCGGGGTCCCTCTGGGACAAGACCGGCTGTGTATAGCATGTGGACAACCCCATGCTGATGCTTACAGGGCACGGGTCTGCGGACCCTGTGCCGAGCAAGCACTGGCTCTGCAATCAGGCCTGCCAGTGGCTGCACCTCTCCATTTCACCTATTTCCCCATGCTTAAATCTCACTCCTACTGAGTCGCATACAAAGGGGGATTTGCAGCCTGTTAAGTCTTCCAGACTGCCTACGGCTGAACAGATTATTGCGAGGTTGTCAGAGCGCAAGGGCCCTGGTAAGAAGCGACACAGTCTCCTGTTTCTGTTTTTCCTATGGGAACTGAGGAGTTTTCTACTCCGTGTGACTATTCTCCTTCTGATGGAGAGTGATTCTCTGACTCAGGCTCATCTAATGAGAGGCCAAGGAGTCATGACTATTCTGGACCTGAATACTGGGCCCAGTATGACACTGATGATTTGTTGATTAAGGTCTTTAAGGCTCTGTCTATCTCTCTCCCTGGTGAGGCTTCCAAGCTGAGAGGGGAGCGTTTCCATACAGCAACAGCACGTTTGGAATTCTTAGAGCAGGCTCACTTCCATGCTCTTGTTCTCAAGGAATGGGAATGCCTCAGTAAACTTTCAGGGGTCCCAGGGGACTGGGATAGGAAATACCCTTTTCCCCCTGAGGTGGTTAATTGCTGGTCATCCCCTCCCATGGTAGATGCCCCGATCATAGGGGTTCCTAACCCCCCCTTTATTACAGCCCCTGCTCATAATATCCTTCGGGATGCTGAGGACCGGCGAATTGAGCTGCTGGCCTCCCACGCCTTCTCTTGTGCAGGGATGGCGCTGCGCCTGGTCTGTGCCGCGTCTATTACTGTTCCACCAAACCCCCTCAGGCGTGATGGGGCGCCCTCGCCCGTCTGGGTGAGGGGATGGCTGCGGCACTTTGCTCTTGTCAGGAGGCTTTACGCCTCATACTGGTGGATTCGGGAGGTAGTGTCCTTCGGATACAAGATAGTTTGCTGCGTGGCTTTCCCCAAGTTTATCAGGTACTCCTGGTCCCTGCCGCTGTTCAGGTGCTGGCACAGGCCTTGCAAGGCCTGCGAGGTTTGAGGGTCACTTGCAGATTGTCCTTAACTGGCAGAGGCAGGGGCCGCTACACCAATCTTTCCACAGTCCCCCAAAAGGATGGGTCAGTCTGGCCCATTCTGGATTCACAGGTCTCGGCAATTCTCCAATTACAGGCAGTTTTCTGCATGGACACTCTTAGATGGGCCATCAGCGCCTTGCGCCCAAGGGGCTTCTTGTCGTCCGTGGAGCTCAAAGATGCTTATGTTCACATCCCTGTGTCTTCTGGACACCCAGGCTCTTCAGGTTCGTGTTGGAAGTTCAACATTACTAATTGGGGCCCTGTTATCTGGCCTCACTTCAGCTCCCAGAGTGCACACCACGGTGCTGACTAGGGTGATGTCTCTGAGACCAAGGGACTTCCGCGCGAGACCTACCTGGACGTCCTTCTCACTTCCCAGTCTCTGCGTCAGGCTAAGTTGTATACTCGGCTGGTGGTGCCCATTGGGAGTCATTTGGACAGGTGATCAATCACCCCAAGTCCTCATTGTCCCCTTATCGGTATTCCATTTCTAGGAATGAATCTGGATTCTGTTCAGGCGAGAATCTTACTTCCTCAACAATAAAGTGGGCAATCTGGTTGCATAGGCTCGGTCCCTCATTGCTGTCCCCGTCCCTTCACCAGGCAGGGATGCTGTTGGTAGGCCTGTTGGTGGCTTGTTCAAAAGAGGTCCTTTATGCTCAGTCCCCCTTGGGCCCTTCTGCAATTTCTATTGTTAGTACAGGACAGGGATCCAGCATCCCTGGAGCAGGGTCTGTGTGCCTTCCCCCTCTGGTATGGAGGTCCCTCTTGCAGTGGATGAACTCAAGGAACTGTCTGGGGGGCAGTTTTCCTTCCTTGCCCCTTCCTGGAGAAGGTCACCATGGATGCTAATCTATCAGGGCCTGCCTGTTCTGGGGCACTCAGGCTGTATGACGACAGTGGTCTACATTAATCCTCTGGAAGGGACCTGGAGCAGGAGGGTCCTCCAGGAAGTGTCTATGATACTAATCTGGGTGGAGGACAATGTTCCCTGCATCTCAGTGGTATTCGCTCCGGTGGGGGTCTCTCTACGACAGGATGAGCTAATCCCTGTATCCCTATGGGGTCCAACCAGTTGTGGATCTGTTTGTGTCCCGTCACTTTCACAAGCTCTCGGCCCTTGTTTCCCTGTCCCAGGATCCTCTGGCAGTTGTCAGGATGCCTTGGTAACGTTATGTCTGGACATTCTGTTCTGTATGTCATTTCTCCATCCCCCCGCTAGGCAGGGTTCTGCGTAAGATTGCTCTGGAAGGGGGACCAGTGACTCGGGTGGTCCCCGGGTTGCCTAGTAGATTGTGGTTTGCAGACGTGGTACTGAGGGCAGTAGTTCTGTACGTTCTGCCAGGAGTGCCAGCCCTGCTCACTCAGGGCCCCTTTACGTCACCCCAATCTACAGACTCTGGCCTAGACAGCCTGACTGCTGAAACATCCATCTTGCTGGAGACTGGCTTATCTGTCTCGGTGATTGAGACTATGGGAAGACTAGGTGCAAGCTTCTTCTTCTTCCCTCTGTTATAGGGTATGGTTTACCCTTATTGATTGGTGTGAGTCTAGGTCTCTTCCCTGTCGGGCGTTCTCGGTTCCCAGGGTTCTAGAGTTGTTTCAGCATGAGTTGGGAGTTGGTTCTCCAACTCCGTACTCTGATGGGTCAGGTTCTGCCATGTCCACCTTGCCTTAGAAGTCTTTTGTTCAGTCTTCCTTGGTTAAGACTTCTTTCAGGGGGTACTCGTGTGCGTCCCCCATGTAATCCTATGGTCCCTGTTGGGATTTGAATTTGATTCTGTCTGCTTAGCAGGGTTTTTCCCTTTGGTCCTATTCAGGATGCTGTCTGACTTCTTACCCTCAAGGTTGTCCTTCTGGTGACTGTTACTTTGGTCAGACGTGTGTTGGCGGGCGGCTCTGTCTACCTAGCCCCCATTCTTTGAGATACACCAGGATAAGGTAGTGTTCCACCTGAAGCCGAACTCTGCCTCAGGTGGTGTCTTATGTTCATTGATTCGAGATATTGTTCTTCCTGCTGTGCTTTATTCCTAGCATCGCTGAGGAAGGGGTTCTGCATTCCTTGAACAGGTGTTGGAAGTTTTTTCCTTGGTAGTCACTGTGTCCTTTAGGAGAACTGATGTTCCTTGGGGCCTATGGTCACTACATCCTGAATGTGCCCGATCTCGTCTGCTCTCGGGGAGTTGGGCTGCTTTGGCCCTGGTTATTAACTTGAATGGGTTGTTCCTTCTGGTCCTAGGAATGGGTTTTTGGCTTCTGCCAAGTCAGGCCTATTCCAACAAGGGGAAGAATCTTCCTTTTCGCTTTGATTCTTATTTTGCTCGTGCTTTGGTGCCTCTTGAGCTTTTCAGCACCAGGCTTCTGTTGAACTGGTTTGCTAGGCCACTGTTTGGTCTTTGATTCATACCTTTTTCAAAGTTTTACAAGGTTGATGTTTGGGCCTCAGCTCATGCTGTCTTGGCCGCATGGTTATGCAGGTGACAGTGGTTTTAACTGTCTGCTGTTGCCTTTTTTGTTGGGGATCCCACCCTACTTTATGGACACTGCTATTGGATGTCCCAAGTGTAAGTACTATATCTGGAGCAGGACGTACTGTATACTAAGAATAATACAAATCTGTGAAATACTCACCTGTAGAATTGATATTATTTGTATACAGTACGTCCTGCTCCACCCCACCCTGGTTTTTGCTTTTTTCTGGATCCCCTGTATGGTGATTTACCATTGTTATAGTTACCAGTTTAGGTGGTTAATTCTCCCGGCATCTTGTTCACTGCTTTTCAATGCTGGGGATTTGTGGGAGTTCCCCAGGTATTTGAGGGGCCGGGAGGAGCCTGTTTTGCATGTCTCTGCAGTGCAGCGCCATCTGCCGTAGGATAACCAGATATAGTACTTACACTTGGGAGCAGGACGTACTGTATACAAATAATATCGATTCTACAGGTGAGCATTTCACAGAATTGTATTTTTGTCACCCTCTGTTGACAGGTCATTTTTCACCATTTTGCTCTGTTTAATTTTTGCAGGAATTTCCAGGAACAATATATATTATTATTTGCTGAAGAGTGTAGGCTTTAACATGAAATGTCTTGTTTGTAATTTTTCAGTTTTTTTTTTTTTATATATTTTTGAATTTAAAAAAACTGTTTTTAGAAAATTGTTTCCTTCATTTTAAATAAAACATTTATATTCTTAGTATACAGTACGTCCTGCTCCAGATAGATTACTTACACTTCGGTTATCCTCCGCCAGATGGTGCTGCACTGCAGAGACATGTAAAACAGGCTCCTCCCGGCCCCTCAAATACCCGGGGACCTCCCACAAATCCCCAGATTTCTCTGCAGTGCTTACTGAAGAATTATCACTCTCTCGCAGGTGAGCGGGGCTATTAGCCTGCGGCCCTGTTGGACTATTCCCACCCGTCCTTCGTGTGATGTGCCTCCCAGCCTGGGCTGCGCTGGTCGGGTGAAGGTAGGCGGCGCCATGCGTGCTTATGGAGCGCTGCTCCACCGCAGTCCCCCACCAAAGGGTACGCGGTATAGGCTGATGGTGAGCCTTTATGGGATGCCCCTCCCGCCTTATTGCCACATGCCCCGTGTAGCGGTGGGTCCTGTACAAAGGGCCGCCATCCTCCCTCATTCTCCCCGTAGCCTTCGGGGGGGAAAGAAGGGGGGGGTGTGGGTCAGTGCGTATAGTGATTACGTGTATGACTAGTTATGTGGTGTCAGCCGCCGCGCTGACTTGTCTGTTTTACTATTACATGGCCGCCGCCGCCGTGCGCGTCTTATCCTTCATTTAGATGTCCGCGCCGGACGGTGGCGTTACCTCAGACACTTCTGCGTTATCATTGGCTGCTGTCTGTGGGCTTCACGCTCTTCGGGGGGGGCGGGGGCCTGGCGCGCTCCGCGTCACGTCCGCTCTGGCCCGCCCTTCGAGGTTCGTTCGGCGCCATTTTTTGTACAGTCGCGCGCGCGTAACGGTCCCCCCTTCCGCGGTCTGTAAGTGCCCTCGCGAGCGACTTTTATGCTCATTACTTACTGTCCATGGTTCTGACGCCCCTTCTTCTCATTGTGTCTTTCAGACTGGTGAATCCAGTGGCTTCTCCCGCCCCGGTGTAATTGTTGGGCCTAGTATAATTACTCCCACTTCCCTAGCGGGTCATTGGGGCATCCAGGGTAGCTTACAGCGTCAATCCCTACTGGCCTATTGTGCCTATTAATCACCATATGGAGGCATCCCAGGATAATGTGACCGGGGTTCCTTCGGGACAAGCCCGGCTGTGTGTAGCTTGTGGGGTCTCACCTATCAGCGGTGACAGCGCATGGGTCTGTGTTCCTTGCGCACGGCAGGCGCTAACGTTGCAACCCGCCCCTCCAGTGGCTGGGCCTGCACCTCGTCTCACTTCACTTACTCCCCCAAGCTTGAGTCTCACCCCCATTGAATTGCATACAAGCGGGGATTCTCAACCTGATGTGTCTGCTAGACTGGCCAGTGTTGAAAAATTGATTGCTAATACCTTAGCGCGTAAGGCCACCGCTAAAAAGCGTCACTTAACTCCTGATGCCACTCTTTTCCCTATGGAGTCTGATGAGTTGTTGCATCTATATGGATACACCCCATCGGACGAAGGGGAGCTGTTCTCTGACTCAGGGTCATCTGACGAGAGACCCAGGGGTCATGACGATTCTGGCTCTGACCCCTGGACCCCGGATGATACTGACAGACTGCTGGTTCAGATTTTTGAGGTTTTGTCCGTCTCTCCCCCTGTTGCGGCTCCCAGGCAAAGGGGTGAGCTTTTTCATACTGCTAAGGCTCCTTTGGAATTTCCGGAGCAAACCCATTTCAATAACCTTGTGCTTTAAGGAGTGGGAACGTCCCAGTAGACTTCCTGGTATACCTAAGAGTTGGGACAGAAAGTATCCCTTTCCTGCTAATATGGTCAAGTGCTGGTCATTGCCCCCCGAGGTCGATGCTCCTATTCTAGGGCTGTCTAACACCTCTATTATGCACTCCCCTGACACTACTACGCTGCGGGATGCTGAGGACCGGCGCATTGACCAATTGGCATGCCATGCCTTTGCATTTGTGGGGGCGGCGCTGCGCCCGGTTTGCGCCTCGGCCATTACGTCTGTGGCGCTCAGGGCCCTGATCAGAAGTGTACTTGAAGGTCCTGATGAATAGCCACCTGATACGTTTAATGCACTGTCTAACTGTGATGTGTTTGTAAACTTTATCCTATCTGCCTTGGATGATGCCATTAGGATGTGTGCCAGAACTTCTGCCTTGGCGGTAGCTATACGCTGCGCGGTTTGGCTGTGCCAGTGGGCTGCTGACAATGCTGCAAAGAAGGCCCTTACTGGGCTTCCATTTAAGGGCCTATGCCTGTTTGGGGACCGCCTAGACCTTTTTGCTAAAGGAGGTAAGTTACCCCAGCGCAGGCGGCAGTCTCTGCCCTTTCGGGGCCAGGGCCCCCTTTCACTCCCCTACCGTGGTGCTAAGCAGGGAAAAGGGGTTTCCTTCGCGAGGGCTCGTGCAGATTCCTGGCTCCTCCTGGGGGTCTAAACCCAAATTCTCTCTCAAGCCCCCTCAGGCATGATGGGGCGCCCTCGCCCGTCAGGGTGGGGGGACGGCTACAGCACTTTGCGCACGTCTGGAGGCACCACGTCTCAGACCGGTGGATTCAGGAGGTAGTGTCCTCTGGTTACAAGATAGTTTGCTGTGCGGCCCCCCACAAGATTCATCAGGTCCCGGACCCCCCAGGACCCTGTCTCAGCTCAGGTCTTGATGCAGGCCGTGCAAGGCCTTCTGGATCTGGGGGTCATTTGCAGGGTCTCCTTAAGAGAAAGAGGCAAGGGGTTCTATTCCAACCTTTTCACAGTGCCCAAAAAAGATGGGTCAGTCAGGCCCATTCTGGATTTAAAGATCCTCAACAAATTTGTCAAGAACAGGCGCTTTCGCATGGAAACTGCACTCGGCCATCGGCTCCCTGCACCCAGGGGATTTCATGACGTCTGTGGACATCAACGATGCTTACCTTCACATCCCTGTGTTCCCGGGACACCAAAGGTTTCTCAGATTCGCGTTGGAAGATCAACATTACCAATTTGTGGCCTTGCCATTTGGCCTCACCTCAGCTCCCAGAGTGTTCACCAAGGTGCTGGCGGGGGTGATGTATCTGGTAAGGTCAAGGGGCATACGTGTGCTGCCCTACCTGGACGACATTCTCATCACCTCTCGGTCTCTACAGCAGGCAGAGTTGGACACTCAGCTGGTGGTGTCCACCCTGGAGTCCTTCGGCTGGGTGATCAATCACCCCAAGTCCTCTCTGTCCCCTTCCTCGGTGACCCCATTCCTGGGAATGATTCTGGATACGGTTCAGTCAAGGATATTCCTTCCTCAACAGAAGGTGGAAGCTCTAACTGCGCAGGTGAGGTTCCTGCTATCGTGTCCCCAGCCCTCCCTCAGGCAGGGAATGCAGTTGGTGGGCCTGATGGTGGCATGCTTCGAGGCAGTGCCCTTTGCTCAGTTCCATTTGAGGCCTCTACAACTTCACCTTCTGTCAGTATGGGACAAGGATCCAACGTCCTTGGACTGGGTCTGTGTGCTCCCCCCTTGGTCAGACGGTCCCTTTCGTGGTGGCTGGACCACAGGAACTTGCTTGGGGGCAGGTCCTTTCTGGCCCCCCTGGGAGACGGTCACCACGGTTGCCAGTCTGTCAGGATGGGGGGGATTCTGGAAGTCCCTGCAGTTCCAGGGGAGGTGGGGCCCTCAGGAGGCCCACTTATCCATCAACATTCTGGAACTACGGGCAATCAGGTTGGTACTGGAGCAGTTGACCAATCACCTGAGGGGGTCTGTCTGTGCAGGTGCGCTCAGACAACAGGACGGCGGTTGCCTACATCAACCATCAGGGAGGGACCCGGAGCAGGGGGGCCCTCCAGGAGGTGTTGCGGATTCTGACATGGGCGGAGGCCAATGTTCAATGCATTTCGGCTGTGTACATCCCGGGGGCAGAGAATCTACTGGCAGACTCTCTGAGCAGGGGGACCTCTCGTCAGGGAGAGTGGTCCCTCTGCAACAGGGTATTCCAGTCCCTGTTTCACCGTTGGGGACTACCGGATGTGGATCTGTTTGCATCCCGTCACAATCACAAGCTCCAGGCTTTTGTCTCCCTGTCGCAGGATCCTCTGGCCTTGGCCACAGATGCTCTGTCCATGTCATGGCAGGAATTTCGACTCCTGTATGTCTTTCCTCCATTCCCCTGCTGGGCAGGGTCCTGCGCAAGATTGCTCTGGAAGGGGTACCAGTGATTCTTGTGGCCCCCAGGTGACCAAGAAGAGTGTGGTTCGCAGACATGGTGCAGATGGCAGTAGACCAGTACATTCTGCCAGGAATGCCAGATCTGCTCACTCAGGGCCCCTTACGCCATCCCAATTTACAAACTTTGGCTTTGACGGCCTGGCTGCTGAAACCTCCATCTTGATGGAGAAAGGCTTGTCTGCCTCGGTGGTTGAGACCATGGTGAAGGCTAGGAAGAAAACTTCTTCTTCCATCTATTATAGGGTATGGCGTACCTACATTGACTGGTGTGAGTCTAGGTCTCTTCCCTGTCGGGTGTTCTCAGTCCCCAGGGTTCTGGAGTTTTTACAGCATGGGTTGGCGTCGGATCTCCATCTCAGTACTTTGAAGGGTCAGGTTTCTGCCCTGTCTGTCTTCTTTCATAAGTCTTTTGCTCAGCATTCTTTGGTTAAGACTTTCTTTCAGGGGGTTACTCATGTGCGTCCCCCATGAAAACCTATGGTCCCTGTTTTGGATTCGAACTTGGTCTTGTCTGCCTTGCAGGGTGCTCCCTTTGAACCTATTTAGGATGCTGCTCTGGCTGTACTTACCCTCAAGGTTGTCTTTCTGGTGGCTATTACTTCGGTCAGGCGTGTGTCTGAGCTGGCGGCTCTGTCTATCCAGCCCCCATACTTTGAGAGACACCAGGATAAGGTGGTGTTATGCTTTAAGCCGGATTTTCTGCCTAAGGTGGTGTCTGCTTTTCCTTTTGAATCAAGATATTGTTCTTCCTTCATTGTGCCCTAATCCTAGCAATGCTAAGGAAAGGGTTTTGCATTCCTTGGATGTGGTCAGGTGTCTGAAGTATTACCTAGTAGTAACTGCGTCCTTCAGGAAAACTGATGCTCTTTTTGTGGTCCCTTCTGGTCCTAGGAAGGGTTTGGCTCCTGCCAAGTCTACTGTCAGCAAATGGATCCATCAGGCTGTGATTCAGGCCTAATCTGCTCATTCTACTCATGCTATTGGTGCCTCTTGGGCCTTCCAGCACCAGGCTTCTGTTGAACAAGTTTGCAAGGCCGCTACTTGGTCTTCTGTTCATACCTTTTCAAAGTTTTACAAGGTTGACGTTAGGGCCTCAGCTGATGCTGTTTTTGGCCGAAAGGTTTTGCAGGCGGCAGTGGTTTAAACTGTCTGCTGTTACCTTTTTTGTTGGGGATCCCACCCTGCTTTATGGACACTGCTATTGGATTTCCCAAGTGTAAGTAATCTATCTAGAGCAGGACGTACTGTATACTAAGAATAATACAATTCTGTGAAATACTCACCTGTAGAATTGGTATTATAAGTATACAGTACGTCCTGCTCCACCCCACCCTGGTTTTTGCATTATTCCGGATCCCCTGTATGGTGATTATCATTGTTATAGTTACCAGTTTTTGGGTGGTTAAATTCTCCCGGCTTCTTGTTCACTGCTTTTCAATGCTGGGGATTTGTGGGAGGTCCCCGGGTATTTGAGGGGCCGGGAGGAGCATGTCTCTGCAGTGCAGCGCCATCTGGCGGAGGATAACCCAAGTGTAAGTAATCTATCTGGAGCAGGAAGTACTGTATACTTATAATACCAATTCTACAGGTGAGTATTTCACAGAATTGTATTTTTATTAACGAAAACCATATTTCACGTGAAAGCCCTCTTTGGTGCTTGTAGAACAGGGCGCAGGGGCCAGCCTTGGTGGCCCCCCCACCCTGCCGGCTACAATCCCCAAAGCGCCATATCCCGGGGCTCTTCTGCCCCCCCGGGCTTTTGGGGAGGCAGGCAATGGGGGTCGGGCGTTAAACGCTTCACCTTGAAGGACTCTGTCCGGCGATCTCTGGAATGGTGGCTGGACCAGAGCAAGCTGGCGGTGGGGCGATCCTTTTTGCCGGTTAGGTTGGTCATTTTGACCACAGATACCAGTCTGGTGAGGTGGTTTTCTGGACAACCAGATGGTTCAGGATCGATTGGACCAGTGGAAGCTCCGTCTCCCGATCAGTGTGTTCGAACGGAGGTCTGTTCTGTTGGCAATCAGGCATTGAACTTGCCAGCTTCCTGGCCTCCCAATCAGGAGAGTGGCCTACATAAACCATCAGGGAGGTACCAGGAGCTAGCAGACATTCCTGGGGTGGAGAATCTGCAGGCTGATTATTTGAGCAGGCAGACAGTGGACCAGTTTACTGCAGGACTCGGGGGTTGGGGCTTTGTGTCGAAGGGCTACTCCTGTAGGATTTTCTTGTTGAAAGGCCTGGACGCTAGCCTACAGCCCAGCCCCCTTGAAGGCCAGGTGTTGGCCATGTCCATTTTTTTTCCCCAGAGGCCCATCACTGACCACAGATTGGTCTGTACGTAATGCAGGGCGCTGTGCATGGTCATCGTCCTAGACTTCCATTGATCCTGACCTGGGATCTCAACCTGGTCCTATCATCGCTACAGGTCCCCCCTTTGAGCCCATGGTGGAGGCCTCTCTGGCGACACTCACTTTGAAGGAGGTTTTTCTTGTGACGTGTTTCAGGGCTGGCTGCACTATCTATCAAGTCCACCCTTTTTGGTGCTGCACAAGACAAGGCCATGTTCCATGTTAATAAGGATTTTTTGCCCAAGGTGGTCTCTCCCTTCCATCTAAAGCAGGTGATTGTACTGCCCTCTGTGGGGCCCTCTATGTCCGCGCCTCACTCGTATTAAGGAGCGACTCCTGCATTCCCTGGATGGAGTCAGGGCATTAAAGTATTACTTGGCGGCTATGCAGGAGGTACGTGAGCCCAGAAGGACCAATGAGGGGATCAGGCAGGCAATCACACAAGCCTACGCCTGTAAGGGTATGGAGACGCCCTTCCAAGGCCCCCCTTACTCAGGGCAATTGCCACATCTTGGGCCTTCCAGCACAAGGCGTTGGTGGACCAGGTGTGCAAGGCGAGTTTTACTGAGTTGATATCCGGACCGATTCCGCACTGGGAAGTAGGTGGTGAACCCTTCGCCAGGGGTTTTGAGGTTTCATTTTAGCCATTCCTGGTTATTTTTTGTTGCGACTGTGTCGTTTGCTGTTGATGCCTTCTACAGGGTTAGAGTTTTTTCTTTTTCTACGTTTGGAACAAGTTATGCACGATATGCACAGGTTAACACAGCCCTCCCGGGGCTGTGGCTGGACTGCTTTTTAATTAATTGGGGGGTGTCTGGCCACAGCTTGCTCCATATAGGCCGGGAGGAGCTTAGTTTGTTTTTCTTGCATTCGCTGCCTATGGTTAAGGTTAACCCATGCGTTGCTGATGGCGGTTCCTTGGAATGGAGGATGACAAAAGAGGAAATGCTTTAAAGTCCTACCTGCTGGAGGATCAGACCCATGCTGGAAAGATTTGTTCTAAAAACTCCACCCCTTGGACTAAAAGTGAGGCAAAACCCAGGATTTTCACTATCCCAGGTTTTATTTGAGCCCAGGGCATCCCAAGTTGTGATGCTCCGCTGTGTGAAACCCCCGAGTCGTCCCTAATAACTTACTTCCCAATATTCCTACCGCACTTGTTGGCTGCTCTTGTCAGTGATGTGTGGCATGCATAATAAAATCATTCAGCAGCCACATAAAACAAAAGGGTACTTAAAGTATTGTTTGCTAACTGCTCTGGTGACGGGATGTGTATTTATTTTTATTAATGACCCTTCCCTGCCTTCAAACCTCTTTCAAAAAGACCCTGTAGTGCCTAAGTTATCTTTAAAAGTATAAGAGCTTTGGGGCTTGGCCGAGGAACGGAATGGCGGCGTGAGCTGAGAGCTCCCGGCGGAGCCCTGGATTAAGCGATTGTTCCTGCACCCCAGCTAGAGCATGGGACGAATCAACAAACCCGGGGCGACAGCTAAGACCCCCCGAGTCTCCCAAACTCAGAAAGCAAGCTCCAGGAAGCTGCCCGAGATGTTTGGCAGCCAGCGCTTGGACGAGGCCTACCCACGTGGGGCCAAGATGGCGGAGGCCCCATCGCCGGAGTCCTCTCCAGAGCGGGAGGAAGATGGCATCGAGGACGGAAGGTTGGCGGCGCAGCTCAGCCAGCTCCCCACACGCAGCGAACTTGCGAAGTTTGCTGGGGAGATTAAAGCCTCGATCGCAGAGGCCATCGCGGGGCTCAAGGATGACATGCGACAGCTCTCTGGCCGGATTGAGAAGGTGGAGAAAGACGAGGCCAGTACTAGTAACCGGCTGTCGGAGGTGAAAGAAGTGGTGTTGGCGCACAACAGGCACCTCATGCTAGCTCATAGGCACCTAGAAGATCTGGACAACCGCAACAGGAGGTGCAATATTAGGGTACGTGGGATACCTGAGGAGGTGGCGCCGGATCAGACCCAGGAGGCCTTGAGGTCCCTCTTCAACTCTCTGCTGGAAAGGCCCCCTGAAACTTCTATTGAGTTCGTGAGAGCCCACAGAGCCCTTCGCCCCAGGAGCAGCGGGGAGGCCCCCCCCCCCCGAGACATCATATGCTGCCTCCAGAGTTTCCAATTAAAGGAGGAAATCCTTATGAAAGCCAGAAGCCGGGACTCTATTTTATTCAACAACAGTGAAGTGCAACTATACCAGGACCTGTCTGGCATCACATTGCAGCACAGAAGAGCATTGAGACCTCTAACTGCAGTCCTTAGGGAAAGGGGCATCCCGTATCGATGGCGATTTCCATTTGCTCTATCGGCTACAAGCAGTGGCAGAACGGGAATCCTGAGAATGCCGGAGGACCTACCTGGGTTTTGTGAGGCGCTGCGTCTCCCGATGATCTCCTTGCCCGACTGGTTTAGCGAATTCTCCATCCCGCAGCTGGTCCAACGAGCGGGGAGACGGAGGATGTCCGGAGAGCTTCAGAGGAGCGGCCCAGAGGACTCTCCCTCGCTTAGGGGGAGAGACAGAAGCCGTTCAAGAAGCCGTAGATGAAGCGGCAGTGCCCATCTGAATCACCGTGATCCCAGTGGCTATGGCGTCTACGGACAGATAAGCTCATCCATTGTTTTATACAAAATCACATCGTTTGCACTGCTAAGCTTAGTTTGAGAAGCGGCTGACTTTTTCCTGCACTATTTGTGGGTGGGGGGCTTTCGCTCGCCCCGTCCTGTGGCGAATCCCTATTCCATATTATTGGCGTGGGCGCCGCAGGAGGGGGTGAGGTGACAGCGCGTGGAGACCCCGCGGTGGGAACGGCGGATCTTACATACAGAGATCTAGTGATGCCTAATACACCTGCGATTGTTGTTCATCAGTGCAACGGGTTACACTCCACCCCTCTAGGAAATTATACATAGAAGGTTCATAGATATGTTAATGTTTTCAGTGGTCTTTTATGGTTGACTCCCCTCGGTTTAAGGGATGACGTTTATAGATAGAGATGTGATGTTCAGCGCGCGCTGGAGACTCGTATGCAATAAGTTGTCATGCTTAGTTCTGATTGCTTTGGGGCGCTCCCCCCGGGCCTCTATAACTGGCACGAGGGGCCTGTTCGCTATATGGGTAGATGCACAAGAGGGTCGGGCTCGCTTTATGCTAACCCACCTAGTGGGAAATACGCTGCTCAAGATATAGTTCAAAATAGAAGTGAATCTGCTGTATAATCGCACTGTTCACCCTGCTGGGCCTGACCCTAGGAACAGTTTGTCTCCTGCGCTCTCGCTCGCCCCCTCCGGTGGCGGATCCCTATTCCATATCAGTGGCGTGGGCGCTGCCGGGGGGGATGAGGTGACTAAGTGTAGTGACCCTGGGTGGGGGTGGTGGTCCCTGCTCGCGGGGGCCCAGCGCTGCTTGCTAGGTTTGAGCTTGCTGAGCTTCTGCGACGCGGCCCCCTGCCTTCCCCCACAGTTCAAGGAGGGAGTTTAAGCTCACGAACGTGTTAAGATATTCGGAGGATTTCCATTGTTGATTTTCACTTGTTTTCTGTTTAATGTTTAAAGTCTAAAGGTTACTGTTTAATGCTTAAGGTTAGATGCTTGATGTGAGTCATAGGCCCGGATGCATCGGATGTGGGATGTTCACTGATACCTGGTCCGGGGGGCTTCGGCGGGGGGACCCCTCTTTGAGCAGTGAGCGAGGGCCTTGGCCACTGTGGAGGTGCCCGTTTAGGCAGGAGATGCCCACCTCAAGCTGGCTTACTGAGCTGGGCGCAGGCTGGGCGGGATATAGCTCACGGGCGGTCAGGACGCCCGGTTACATATACAAGGGGGAAGGGAAATAGGCCAATGATACAACCAGCTGAGATGGCGATGGAAGGTTATATGGGGAGGGCAACCTTACTAAGGGCGGGAAAGGGGGTCCCTAAGGGGTCGGCCGATTCCCACTGTAGATCAATTGGTGCGCCCCGGGGAGCAGGGGATTTTGGCTGGGGGGTTTGGAGAAGGAGGGGATCGAGGAGATGTCTCCTTGCACTGCCGTGCACGATCTTTGCTGTGTGGTGGGCGGGGGGGGGGGTCAGCCCAATGAGGCCCCCAGCTGTGAAGCTCACGCCGTGGTGCTCTGGGACGGGGAAACCTAGCGGGTGACTGTACGGGGCGGGGGGCGATCGGGAGGTGAGGAGCTGATTCTCCCAGCCCTAGGTAGGAGGTAGATCCCCGAGATCTAAGATTGTCTTGCGGCTCTCCATGCTAGGTGGCATATTGTATCGAGGAATAGAGGGTATAACGTGACTCTGGTGGGCTCTGCCGGACCTCTCCGGGCCGTCTCACTCACTGTAAGATCCAGGTTATTTCTGGGTGTCGCTCTCTCGGCCTTCCACGGGTTCTTTCTTCCCCCCAAAAAAGGGCCTTTGTTCGTCAGGGTGGAGCGGAAGAGACGAGAGGGGAGCTGATCTCTCCTCCCTCTCTTGGACCTAAAAGCCTGTGCTTTGGGTCCTGGGGGTCAACGTGAGAGAGCTATCGGCTCTCAGTATAAAGTTGCCCCAGTTGTCTCCACCAATAGGTGGGTAATTACATTCCCTCGGCCCTCTTCGGTCTGTGGTTGTACATAGTTTGGTTCTGGTCTTTTGTCAAGTAGTTGTCTGTCCCTCGTCTGTATTTCCTTTAGTCTGTGTCCTAGTGTCTTTCCCATCCCTGGTGTGCTTTCCCTTTCCTCCTTCCTTTCTACCCCTGGAATCTAGTGATCTATTTGCCCTCTTTTTACTTTCCCTGGGATTGGGGGGAGGTGGGTGGCACGGGAGGAGGGAGGGAAATCTCTCTGTTCAAGTCTAGGGCCCTCTGCTGTATGTTGCACACTCTTTCCCAATGGGGTCTCTTAAAGTAAATATTATCTCCATAAATGCTAAAGGTCTTAACTCCCCTCAAAAGAGACATGCGCTTTTCAGGGAGCTTAAGAAATATGACGCACACATTGCACTAATCCAAGAGACACACTTTCAAGCCCATAAGGCCCCGTATTTAGGCAATAAGACATACACTGCCTGCTACTCAGCCCTCTCCCAACATAATAAAGCAAAGGGGGTCTCGATCCTGGTTGATAGGAACTTAGACCTTAAGGTGATGGCAGTGGAAAAAGATAAGGAGGGTAGATTCATTTTCCTGAAAGGGAGGCTGCCTAACGGATTAATCATCACTGTGGCCAATGCATATGCCCCAAATAAGGACCAGCAGAGATTTTGTAGAACAATTTTGGGCAAACTGGGTGCTTTTCAGGAGGGGATGGTGGTGTTAGGGGGGGACCTGAACTGTGCCCTCAACCCCTTGGTCGACACATCAGATGCTAAATCTGCCATGTCTTACAGGGCCCTGAAACAAATTAAGAAAGCCTTGCAAGATTTGACCCTGATAGATACCTGGCGCCTGTTGCATCCATCAGACAAAGATTTCACGTATTATTCGCCAATTCACATGAAATATTCTAGAATTGACTTTCTCTTCCTCTCGCAAAGAGACCTGGAAAGGGTTACCTCTGCCCAAATAGGCAACATATCTTTTTCTGATCATGCTCCAGTCGTGCTTTCCCTGTCCCTGCCAGGGGGGGAGATGAGGGAATGGAACTGGAGATTGAACGAGAGTTTACTGAAGGACCCTGGGGTCGTGGACAGAATCCGACACCATCTGTCCTGGTACATCAGGGAAAACGCTTCGGAGGAGGTGGACCCCCTAATAGCGTGGGAAGCCCATAAATGCACATTGAGGGGGTACCTGATCCAAGAGGGGGCGAGAGCTAAACGAGAGAGGGGGGCAAAAAGGGACAAACTAGTCCAACAGATTGCAGATCTCGAGGCGAAGCACAAACGCTCCCTCATAGTCCAACAGTGGGAAGAACTGGAGGCTAAGAGACAAGAACTTAGAGATGTCTTGTTCAGGGAGACGGGTAGGCTTTTCACTAAACGTCATGGGCTGTACTATGAATATGGGAACAAAGCCGGCCGTATGCTGGCAAGAGCGTTGCGTCCTAAGACCGTCAAGTCCAGAATTGAGGGGATTAGAAGTAAAGAGGGAACTCTCTGCCAGAAAAATGGGGAGATAGCAGAATTATTCAAGAAGTTCTACTCTGCTTTATATAATCTTCCAACACACCAAGGAAGGGAAAGCTCAGAGAGCCTTATGGGAAAATATCTGGTGGAATCAGAGATGCCTTCGCTATCTAAGGAAGATACGGACCAGCTGGAAGCGCCGATAACTGTGGGGGAACTGGAAAAGGCCCTCAAGGAGACCAGGCCAGGGAGGGCCCCGGGTCCAGATGGATTTTCATCCCAATATTACAGAACTTTCTCTTCCCTTCTACTTCCGCTCATGGCGAGAGCCTTTGAATCCACAGCGTCTTCGGGTTCCTTGCCATGCTCTGCTCTGGAAGCCCAAATTGTTGTGATCCCAAAAGAGGGGAAGGACGGCACGGACTGCCGAAATTACAGGCCCATCTCCCTGTTAAATGTGGATGTCAAAATATTTGCCAAGGCCCTGGCAAAGAGGGTGGCTTCCTTCTTGCCGGACCTGATAGGTCAGGATCAGGTGGGCTTTGTACCTGGCAGAGAGGCACGGGATAATGTCATAAAGGCTCTGAACATTCAGTGGTGGGCGAAGGCTAAAAACATACACTCAATGATGCTTTCTACTGACGCCGAGAAGGCGTTTGATCGAGTGGATTGGAGATGGATAGGGAAGGTTTTAGATCACGTCGGGTTGGGGTTGGCAGCAAAAAACAGGATTATGGCACTCTATTCCAACCCGGTGGCTAGGGTCAGAGCGAATAATTGCTCCTCATCTGCATTCTATATCCGCAATGGTACTAGACAGGGGTGTCCTCTCTCCCCGTTGATCTTTGCACTCTCTTTAGAGCCGTTTCTTAGGAGGGTCAACCTATGTGGGGGCATTAGTGGCATCCCGATTGGGGGGAGGGAAAGAAAGGTAGCGGCATATGCGGATGATATGCTGTTTTTTCTGCGCTCTCCGAGGGTGTCTGTGCCTAACTTATTGAAAGAACTAGAAACCTTTGGGCGCCTTTCGAACTTGAAGATCAACTACAGTAAATCTAGCGCTATGAATATCTCCCTACCGGCACTGGAGGTTGAAGCGTTAAGGGGTATCTTCCCCTTTGGGTGGGAAAACAAAAGTCTCAGATATCTGGGAGTACAACTCCCTACCTCGCTCAATGGATTGTTTCAACTTAACTTCGCCCCTATTGGAGCTAAAGTTAAGAGAGATCTAGAAGGTTGGAACCGACTACGGCTCTCGTGGTTTGGCCGTATGTCTGTCCTGAAAATGAATGTACTTCCACGGATCTTATACCTGCTACAGTGCATCCCAATTAAATTACCAGAGTCCTTCTTTAGGGAATTGATGAAATCTTTCAGGAGGTTCATCTGGGCTGGCAAGCCGCCTAGAATTAGGAGAAGCGTGCTGCTCCTACCCAAAGATAAAGGGGGGACGGGGATCCCTTGCATGAAAACGTATTACCGGGCGGTCCATGTGGGGAGAGTGGTGGACTGGCATGTGAACGGGGCTCAGAAAGACTGGGTGCGCATAGAGGGAGAGGCGGCTACGGGAGGAGGTATGGACATTGCGTCCACCCTACGGTGGGAAGAGATTCCGGCGGTTGCTAAGGCCCACCCGTTGATTGGAACCTCACTGTCCATCCTGAGAGCTCTATGCCGAGGTAAACGAGCCTTGGCCTTACTACCTGGTTACCTAACACCGATTATGGGGAATCCGTCGTTCCCCCCAGGCAGGGATCTGTCCATGCTGAGGGATTGTGGGGGACCCAAGCCTCTGAGGGTGTACCATTTGCAGGTTGGGGGGAGTGCTGCGAGATAGACATAACCTGCAACAATTACTGGAGAGGGAGATCTCTGTCTTCACATACATCCAAATTAGGCACTTCTTCTGCTCTAAAGATGTAAAGGAGGGACTGGGAAGGGATGTGTCGGGATTTGAGATGGCATGTCTGGGTAAGGGGCCCACTACGCATCTTCTGTCGTGGGCCTACAACCTGCTACAACGTGACGGGAGGGATGAAACCAAACCCTGGGAGAGGAAATGGGAAGCAGACATTGGTAGATCCTTATCAGAAGCTGAATGGAACGATATATATAGGAATGCCCATAAGGGGGTGATTAGCAGCTCCATGCAAGAAACCAATTATAAGCTTATCACGCGCTGGTATCGGACTCCTGAGGTGCTACACGCTTATTTTCCATCAGTCCCTGACGTCTGTTGGAGATGTGGGCAGAGGGGCGCCCCGTTGATACACATATGGTGGACCTGTCCTGGGGTCCTGGGCTTCTGGGACACAGTGAAAGATCTAAGCGCTATGGTCCTAGGAGAGCCCCTAGATTGGAAGGCTGAGATGGTTCTCTTGGGGTGGTCCTCGGATGGTAAAGGGGTGGCGGGAGGAGCCCCACTAGGCCGTCGCCTACTAAACGCGGCTAGGGTTCTTGTCCCGAGGCTTTGGAGATCCCAGAGATCACCCACGATCAAGGAATGGTTCACGCAGATGAATCATGTTGAGGTGATGGAAGAAATCTGCTATGCTAAACAGGACAGAATGGATGCTTATCTCAAGATCTGGACCCCATGGGTAATGTTCAAGGACTCGGCCTCTTACAAACAGATTTGGGATGCGTGACCTAGCCCTGCCAGGTCTTCGACTGGGCAGAGCTGGGGCCTCTGGCGGTCGACCCCTTATGTTGCCTCCACTGGTTCTATGGAGACCCTTGCTCTTTAGCTTTAATTTGGTGGCTAACATTGCTCTGGATATCTTTCCAAACGTTACTACCCTGCCCTATTTACCCGCATTGCTTGATGAACTCTCCTGGAGGTGGTTTTGATTTCCATCCCTCTTTCCCCCTCTTTTTCTGCCCCTCTTTTTCCCTCCTGCCCTTCTCTGCCTCTTTTTGCTATTTCCTTTCCCAATGTATCCCGGAATGTCTGGTTTGTTTGTCTACGTATTAGTTATGTGTGGGTCTTTGTGTCTTATATATGTACTTTCAACCCGGCTTGAATGGGGGAGGTGATGGGCCTAACACAGAGATCGGTGCATCGCTGCCGTCCAATCTTCCCGGAAGGCGAGCCCTAGGGAAGGGCTGACAGAGCGACGATGAGGTAGGCCACCTGGGTCCTCTTGAGACCTACTAGCTGCTACATATATGTTTCTACAGTAGTGCGGCCTTCCCGGCAAATATGATTGGGATTATCTCAATGCACTTAAGGGGGGACTGGCGGCTGCTGAGGGAGGGCCCGGATACTTCCCTCTCCTTGGGGGGGGGGGCCATTGGGAGGTAGAATGCAATATGCCTATTGCTCTGTATATCATTGAATATCATTCTGTTTGCTCTTTTTGGAAAAGCTGACACTGTATTGTAATATCCCTTATGGCTCGCTTGTTATGAGCATGTATGTATGTTCTGACTTTTTCTTGTATGAAAATCAATAAAATAAGTATGAAGAAAAAAAAGTATAAGAGCTTTGGAGATTCATAGAAAAAAATGAAGAGAAACAGTAGGTGTGGCAACAGCATGTTGATGTACGCACACTGTGATAAGTGTGAGAGGAGGGAGGGGTTTCCGAGCTGCAGAGAGACGCAATCAGGTCTGGGCAAGGAGTGGGAGGTGTTTCCGCTCTTGGTCCATTGAAGGTTGAATGTTGGACCGGGTCAGCAGGGTGGAGACTAAATCTGAATGAGGATGTGAGGACATAGCAGGATGGAGAGTGCTGGAGGGACTCCAATGTAAGCTACTGTTATATTTTTAACTTTTGACTTGTCAATCACTTTTAAGATTCTTGGCATTATCTGTTTTATGTAAGGCACTAGGCCTAGAACGACTTCTATGAAAGGGATGGTTCACATGAGGCTGTCTGTCAGGGCACATGTGCTTGTAAGGAAATAAAATCTAGCGCTTTCAGGCTTTCCTGCTTTGAAATTGGATGCAGAACAATCCTTGTATTTACAGTGACCATGTCGTACGATCAATGAAGATCTTTCCATCAGTCTGTCTGTCCTGACTTTTTCTTTATAAGGCATAGTTGATCTTTGTTGTGAATTCCTTGTGTGTTTTCCACCATCAGTCAGGTCTAACAATTTGCAAAGCAGCCATTTAATCTTATTTGTAGGAAGGTTTGCGGACGCCAAATCTGGCTGCGGGTTCTCTAAATGGCAGTTTATAATTAGTCTTGTTGTTTCCATGTCCTTGCTGTGTTACTCTTCTGTCATCCATTGCAGCTGTGAAATTTCCCTCCCATTATGGCTAAGACTGCTTTGAGTACAGCCCTGTCAGTCAGTGCCCATTGAATTTATATTAGAAAAAAAAAGCTGTGCTATCCTGGGTTTTATTCTGTACCTCGTGGGCAACCTGAATTGGGATGCCCTGCTGTGTGAAACCTCCCAGATTGCCCATACAAACTTGCCTTTTGCCGGTTCTAAGGCTCATGTGTGGGCACTCGTCCAATCAGAAAGTTTTCCCGTGCATATGTAACTCTCAACAAACGGCTCTGTTTACATGCAGATTTTTGACAATCAGGAGCGTGGTGCCTGCATCCCCGGCAGCGGACACGCTCGTGTCCCAAGCCTATCTGTATGGCTGATGACAGGAGCGCGCTTACAGCCAGAAGATGCGGTCACTAGATGCTTGCATGGCTGAAGGAGCCAGGAAGCAGGTGAGTTCTGCAGTGCCCCTGGTGGGGTGGGGGGGGGGTTCACACAGCTGAGCATCCTGGAGGCCAATGGCCAGCCCTGGAATCTCTTCCCATTCCAAGGACGGACAGTGTGTTTTGTTCCCTTTAATAAACTTGCAATAAATCTTTGGGTATCGGCCTGTGTTGAGGTATGGGCCATTGCCCTGTAGTCATTCTATATTTATCCTTTGGGTGTTCTTCTCACGTCTTGCTACAGCTGAATATCATTGGATTCTTTCTTTTTTTTGTTCCAAATTCTTCTAGTATGTGCCTGTGTACTTTTAAATTCCCTGCCTAGCCAATAAAACCACAAATTACCCTTTGTTCCTTGCAGTTTTGCATTCATCCTCCCTTTTTATTTATTTTCATTCACAAATAACCTGAAGCGCTAAAGGAGACAAAGGTGTTCTTGCCTGACATTCCATTTAAAGTGATTGCAATTTTTTTCTGGTAATACTTGGGGTGGGACATCCTGATTGGTGATCACTCCCCCAAACATGAGGCAGCGGTCCAATACCATAAGACCATAAGATAAGGGAATGGGACTGTTTTTTATGTGAATTATATATATATAATCGAAATCCTATTATTTACAGTTGAAATCTTTTGTATTGTAGGCAAAGGAAATCCTTACAAAAGAGTCAAATGTACAGGATGTAAGATGCCCTGTCACAGTTTGTGGAGACGTCCATGGCCAGTTTCACGACCTAATGGAACTGTTCAGAATTGGAGGCAAGTCCCCAGACACCAACTATTTGTTTATGGGCGACTATGTGGACAGAGGTTATTACTCTGTGGAAACCGTGACTCTACTTGTAGCATTAAAGGTAACAGTATTATGTTTTTTTTTATTGAAAATAGTGACTGATTTTATCTAAAGCTGATGCATGTGTAAAGCTGTTTTTTTTCAAGTTTAGTTTTGCTTCAAAATAGCCACTGCTTCTGCTTTCTGCTATTGGTGTAAAGGCTCCTGCTAACAAGAGTTTAAGCACAATTCATAGCTCCATGCTGGTAACCTTTATATACTCCACACACGAGTAGAGTAAGTTTTGCCTTGGTGTCGAACTTGAGCAGACTGGATCCTGAAATCACACTTTATTTTTTCTAGTTCTTTTGCATTACCTGAAACTTTATTTAAAAAAGTGCTGCTGAAAAAACGATTTGTTCGGGGGGCGTGGCCGCAGCATGGTAGCGTGAGGACGCTCATAGTGAGGGCTCCTGTCTATCCCCAGCCTTAAAGTGTATTCTCGGGGCAAAATCCCCTAACAAATCCCCCTCATTTATGGGGAAATGTGGAGGACACAAGAAGGGCATTCGCGTGGAGGATAAGCAAGCTATTACCCGCTTTCTGACAGCGGGAGGACCGGGGAGCACGCGCCGGTCCAAGATGGCGCTGCGGCGTTCGGAGGACGGAGGGAGAGACGAGCAACTGACAGCTGCGAAGCCAGTGGGGAGGCGGCTCGCAGCAACAAGTCGGCGGAGAGGCAGCGGCTGGCGGATGATCAGGTGCGGGCGGAGGAGGGAGCTGATCTCCCCCCGCAGTGTCATCGGCGGGGCCGGCGCCAGCAGGCGTCAGCCGAGCGGGCGGAGAGCGGAGGAGAAGACCCCGCCGCTCGCAGCAAGATGGCGGCCGCTCAGTTGGAATGGAGGAGCGGGAGGAAGCTGGCGGCAGAGGAGCCGCATGATGACCCGTTCTCAGAGGTACAGGGGGAGGCGGGTGGGCGCTCCCTCAGTAGCGTGGGAACCCGCAGAACAGAGGATCCGGGGAGCCCGGAACACAGCCAGGGGTTGCGGCAGGGAGCCAGTCCCCACCCCTCCAACATTGGGGCAACTAGCCTGGACTCCCCCCGAGGCGAGGGATGCCCACTTTATGCGGCCAGGTTGGAGATGGCACCCCCTCTCTATCCCCAGACACCTGAAGCTGGCTGGAGAGAGGAAACGATAAGCCTGGCACAGAGCCCCGGGGGACAGAGCAGACTGACACCACTTAAAGGGCAAACCGCAGACACACGCAAGCCCCTTCTGCGCTGTCTCCCTACGTCAGCCCAGGGGGAATGGGGCAGGACACCGGCGGAGACCCTTGAGGATCAGGTGCAGCAGGAATGGTCCGCGCAGTCAGCTGGGGAGGCACCCCGAGCCCATGGCCGTCGTCTGCAGGTGTCTCGCCCCCTCCAGTCGCCGGGGCACAGCGGATGGCATCTCCAGACGGGTCACTCAATTACCCGACTCTGCTTCGATCCGGAGAGAGGGGATGGGGCGGAGATTCTTGGAGCTCGAGGGGGGGTAGCCCCCAGTCCTCACGTGGGATGCCCGGCTCGCCAATCTCCATGGAACCCGGATTCAATCCCGCGGGTTTGAGGAACAGAGAAATTGCTCACCAAGTAATGGTGCATGCCCCTCAGCAGGGTCCGGAATCCCGATCTGCATTCGGTCCTCCTCTCGCTCCCCACTAAAGCAGATATGGAGGCAATCCCCTCCAAGGGGGATATGGAAGCGATGATCTCCAGAATAGAGAGAGCTTTCAGGAAAGACTAGGAAACCGTCCAACGCAACGTTGCAGCGGTGGAGGACCGGGTGTCTGCCTTGGAGAGTGCAGGAATCTCGACGGAAGAATGCCTTACCCGCTTAGAACAAACGAACGATAATCAGGCAGCCCAGATCTCCAGTCTCAAGTTGCATTACGATGATTTGGAGAACAGGAACAGGCGGAACAATCTACGCCTCCGGGGGATCCCCGAAACGCCCCAGTTCGTGGATTTGGAATCTGTCGCCACATCGGTCTTCAATGAGCTATTGGGGAACCCGCCGGGCACAACCATAAAGATGGACAGAATAGACAGGGTGGCGGGTCGACCACCGGGCATCCCGGATGGTCCTCAGGATGTCCTATGCAGGATACACCACAAGATAAAAGAAGAAATCCTAAAAAAAAAGCATGGGAGGCGAGACAAATTGCGCACGGCTCCGCACACATAACCATTCTTCCAGACTTGGCCCGCTCTATACGCTCTGGATGAGAAGACAACTGAAGCCTCTCCTTCAGAAGATAAAAGATAGCGGCGCAGTGTACAGATGGGGGTACCCTTTTCATCTCATTGTCAGAAAAAAACGGAGGCTCCTTCACACTACGTACTCCTTCACACTACGTACTCCCGAGGATCTGGACAATCTCTTTGTGTTTCTGGACACTGCTCCCCTAGAGGTCCCGAATTGGCTCGGCTTCCCTACATTCCAGCCTTTGCCACAGAGGATCAGACGCCCGCCGGAGGGCCCCGATCAGTCGCGGTCGACCGCGACAGGGGGATGCTCCTCCCCCCATGGCCGAGTAACACTCTGGCCTACCTTGACACGATGAAGTGGATTTATTCTTGGTGTGCCACACACCCCGCTTCACTTTTAAATATTCTTCACTTATTGGGTTAACTCCCTGCCAGGTGACGTAGTGCAGAGAGGAAGTCTTGTAACGAGCCCCCTTCCGGCCTATATATACCTGGTACCTCCCTTCAATCACCAGTATTTTTCTCTCTGCTTGACGACAAGACAGAAGATTGAAGTCTCCTGCTTACAGGTAGCCGGGGTCTTACCCCGGCACCCCCCTTTTGGTCTATTTCTGCCCCGTTTGAGTGTTTATACCTTAAGGTGAAATGGAAGCCTCCCAGCCTAGGCTGCTCGCTGGGCAATCGGTAGACGGCACTATTGGTGCCTAGGAGCTTATCTCCTCCGCTCGACCCCCTTTTTTGGGGGCAATGCGGCTATCCGGCATGGTGATCCGGAAATGGGATGCCCCTGTCCCGAGGGTCCCCTTAGCCCCTTACTCTCCCGTTACGGTCCCTTCTCCCTTCACTATGGGGGGGGGGGGGGTAGAGGGTTGTGTATTATGTATGTGTTTTCACTGTATTACTTATCATAAACATATGTGTTTTAACTTTATGCATAGAACAGACTGCACAGCATGGGTGCACTCAGTCTGATATTCTTCTTGGAGCTCCTCGGGCAGGTCCTTTTATTAACAGTGTGGCCAGTGTTTTGGTCAGCTTTAGGGGGGCGGCTGGGGCGGACCGCGCTGGGCAGGTTGGCTTGCCACCTGTGTTCCTCAGCCCCCTCCCGCCTCCCCCCTCCCCCGCTGGTCTCTGTGCGGCAGCTGGTGTGGCTGCGCTTGTGCCTTCTCCTCCCCCCTCCTCCGCCGCCTTCCTTGTGTGATGTTGAAGCGGCTCAGCTGGTTGTAATCCCTGAATGAATTGGCCGCGCTGACCGGGCTTAAGGGGGCGGTTCCCCGTGACGGGGGCGTGGCGCCGGCGGTAGCGTCGTACGGCGGCCCCAGCCTCACTTCCTTCCTTTCTGGGTAAAAGGAGGTCACGTGGGGGGGGGGGGGGGGGCGCGCTGCAGCACATGGTTTTGTTTACTTTTGTGGCTGCTGCATCGTCCCTCCGGTTCTGCGCTCGGCCTTGTCAGGTAAGCGGCCCCGCTCTGGTGGGGCCGAGAGTGGGATTTTATGTCTGTATTTTATAAATATGGGGGCGAGTTTTTTAAGGAGGCATTATTATTATTATTGTGCTCTTTTAAAGGCACCTTCGTGCCATGCATAAGATATGTTTTGATGTGTTACACTCATATGGGGATCTGATGGTTTGTTTTCCTTTCCTTTCAGATCCTGGGATCCCTGATTATAGCGGCCCTCCGGCTCTATGTTGCCTGGCTAGTCTTTCTTTTTAAAGAAAAGAAAATTGGGATATTTTTATATTATAAAATATACACATATAATATATATACTTATATATATATATATATATATATATATATATATATATTTAGATTAAGGGGGACCTTCCTTTTAAAAAAAAAAAAAAAAAACCCTCCCTTCCGGGACATTTACAATAAGGGGGCATCCCGGGTTGGCTTATGCCTTAAAGCTCAAATAATTGCGATACCATAAATCACCATATGGAGGCTTCCGTTATTGCCGGAAACGACTCTTCTGAGCCGTCCAGGGGGTGCGTAAGATGTGGGGCTTCGCTCCCAGCTGATGATGTCTTTATTTGCATTCCTTGTGCAAAGCAGAGCATTGCGCGTCAGTCTGTTGATCCTGCTGCTGGCCCGTCGCAACTTCCATCATCTCCTGCCTCTCCCTCCCTGTTCCGGACCCCGCATGACACTGTCAAAAGTGGGGATTCGCAATCCGAGGTGGCGGCAAGGTTGGCCAGCCTCCGGAAAGTATTGCCCGTTAAAGCAGGGTTGAAGGCTCTGCTAAACGGAAGCGCCTGACTCCGGTACCTTCGGCTCCACAGGACGAGTTATGTGAGCCTGTGGAATGGTCCGATGGCTCCCCGGACGAGGAAGAATTCCTCTTGGAGTCAGATGAGCCTGCAGATCAGCTTGAGGCTGATGCGATTGGCGATTGGTCGGCGGGGGTTGCCCTTGACACCCCCTCCATTCTGGCTCAAATGTTTGAAATTTTGAATTTAGATCCGCCTGAGGCTGTCACCCTGCCAAGGGGCCAGTTGTTTAAAGAGCCTCAGCCGCGTTGGGTTTTTCCCAGACAGCACCACTTTGAGAGGGTGGTCCTTAAGGAATGGGAACATCCCACGCGGTTATCTGGAATCCCTTCCAGTTGGGAAAAGCGTTATCCCTTTCCGCCAGAATTGGTGAAGCTTTGGTCCGTCCCTCCTGACGTCGATACCCCGGTGCTAGGGCTCTCCAGCACGGCTATGGTACAGTCTGCTGAGACCACTGTCCCTAAAGATGGGGAGGATCGTCGGATTGACCAGTATGCTCGCCATGGTTTTATTTATGCTGGGTCAACGATGCGCCCGGTGTGCGCTTCGGCCCTTCTTCTATTGGCGGTCAGATCTGTAATCCGGGGGCTATACGAGGATCTCAATCCCGCTTGTAAAGAGTTTACTGCGCTTAAGCAGTGTGAATCTTTTGTGTCCTATGTTCTATCCGCTCAGGACGATGCGCTGGCTATGAGTAGCAAGACAGCGGCAATGCTGGTGGCTATTCGTCAGTATGGCTGCGACAGTGGTCGGCGGACTCAGCTTCTAAAAAGGTGCTCACAGCTCTCCCCTTTTTGGGGTTGCGTCTGTTTGGGGAGAGAATTGATTCAGTCGCAAAGGGTGGTAAGATGCCACAACGCAAGAGGCCTCGTCGTCCCTTTAGGGGGGCAGGTTGTGGTAGGCCTTCCTTTCGAGGATACAGAGCGGGTAGGGGGGCTTCCTTTCCCTCTACCAGTCGTACAGGTTGGACTCGGGGGAGGGGCCGTGGCCGTCCCGCTCAGTCCTGGGGCTCCAAGCCCAAACCTGCTGGTAAGCCCGCTCAGCAATGAGGGGCTGCCCTCACCCGTGCGGGTGGGGGGACGATTACGACACTTCTCCCAGGTTTGGAACCGGGAAGTTCCGGACAGATGGATCCAGGAGATAGTGTCGTCCGGTTACAAGCTGGAATTCGAGTCTCGCCCTCCTTCACGGTTCTTTCGGTCTCGGGTGCCCATCGATCCTTTGGCCGCACAGGGGCTACTGGCGTCGGTAGAGAATCTGCTAGAGATGGCGGTCATCCGGCCGGTACCGCGCTTAGAGATGGGCCTCGGTTTCTACTCCAATCTGTTCGCAGTCCCCAAGAAAGATGGGTCAGTTCGTCCCGTCTTGGACCTGAAGTTACTCAACAGGTTCATCCGGTTTCGGAAGTTTCGCATGGAAACCTTGCCTACTGCCGTCGGCTCTCTTCGGCAAGGGGACTTCATGACGTCCATAGACATCAAGGATGCTTACCTTCATGTTCCCATCTGCCACGCTCATCAACGTTTTCTTCGATTCGTGATGAAGGATCAGCATTATCAATTCGTGGCACTTCCGTTTGGCCTTACCTCAGCTCCAAGAGTGTTCACCAAGGTGCTGGCAGGGGTCATGGCCATTTTCAGATCTCGGGGCATTCGTGTCGTACCTTATTTGGACGACCTTCTCATCATGGCTCCGTCGCTCAATCAATCGGAGACAGACACCAGCATGGTGGTCTCCACGCTGGAAAGCTTTGGTTGGGTGATCAATTTCCCCAAGTCCTCCCTCGCTCCGGCCAGGGTGGTGTCTTTTCTGGGGATGCAGTTGGACTCTCATCGGCACAGAGTGTTTCTTCCCCAGTCCAAGATTCATATGATTCAGGAGTAGGCTCGGGTCCTACTCTCCAATCCTCGGCCGTCCATCCGTCTGGGGATGAGGCTGGTAGGGTTGATGGTTGCCTCCTTCGAGGCAGTTCCTTTTGCTCAATTCCACATGCTTCAGCTTTATCTGTTGGCGTCTTGGGACCGACAGCCTCGGTCGCTGGATCAGCCCTTCCAGTTGTCCTCCCGGGTCCGGCAGTCCCTCCAGTGGTGGTTGGTCTCGACCAATCTCGTGAAGGGCAGGTCTTTCCTGACCCCCCTTTGGGAAATTGTCACCACGGACGCCAGTCTGTCGGGATGGGGCGGATTCTGGAAGGAGCTGCAGTTCCAGGGGCAGTGGGGACCTCAAGAGGCCCACTTACCCATCAATATTCTGGAACTGAGAGCCATCCGTCAGGTGCTTGCTCTCCTGACTCAGCACGTCCTGGGCCTTCCGGTCCAGGTGCGTTCAGACAATCGAACAGCGGTTGCTTGCATCAATCATCAGGGAGGGACTCGCAGTCTGAGTGCTCTCAGGGAGGTGTCCCTGATCCTGACCTGGGCAGAGGCCCATGTTCCTTGTCTCTCGGCGGTATACATTCCAGGAGTGGAGAACCAGGAAGCGGACCGG
The DNA here is from genome assembly GCA_027917425.1 of Gastrophryne carolinensis. NCBI lineage: Eukaryota > Metazoa > Chordata > Amphibia > Anura > Microhylidae > Gastrophryne > Gastrophryne carolinensis. The sequence continues at coordinate 267,944,451 of CM051234.1, forward strand.
TTGAGCAGGGGCTCTCCCCGTCTGGGAGAATGGGCTCTCCATCCTCGGGTGTTTCGCTCACTGTGTCTCCGATGGGGGACAACGGAGGTGGACCTGTTTGCCTCTTGTCACAATCGCAGGCTCCCGAACTTCGTGTCACTCTCCCAGGATCCTCTGGCTCTGGCAGTGGACGCCATGTCCCTGAGCTGGGGGGATCTGGGATTTCTTTACCTGTTTCCTCCGATACCCATGCTAGGCAGGGTGCTTCGGAAGTTGGCTCTGGAAAGGGTGTCCGCCGTTCTCGTGGCCCCAAGGTGGCCAAGGCGAGTGTGGTTCGCAGACATCAATCGGCTGGCAGTGGACCAGGTCGTTCTGCCTCTTTGGCCCGATCTGCTCACTCAGGGTCGATTGTGTTACCCCAATTTACCAGCGCTAGGTTTGACGGCCTGGCTGCTGAAACCTCCATCCTGAAGGAGGAGGGTCTTTCTGATTCAGTCGTTAAGACTCTGATCAGTGCTCGGAAGAGGTCTTCTTCTATCATCTACTATAGGACTTGGAAAGCCTATATCGCTTGGTGCGAGATAAGATCTTTTCCTTGTAGGGTCTTTTCTGTCTCCAGGATTCTGGAGTTTTTACAATCAGGGCTGGACTCTGGTCTTCAGCTTAGTACGTTGAAAGGGCAAGTTTCTGCCTTATCTATCTTTTTTCAGAAGCGTGTTGCGCTTAAGCCTTTAGTTAAAACTTTTTTCCAGGGGGTTACGCATGTGCTGCCTCCCAGGAAACCATTACTCCCGGTTTGGGATTTGAATTTGGTTCTTTCTGCTCTTCAGGCTCCTCCTTTTGAGCCTTTGCAAGATATTGCTTTGTCTACCCTGACTCAGAAGATTGTCTCCTTGGTAGCTATCACTTCGGTCCGGCGTGTCTCAGAGTTGGCGGCCTTGTCTATCCAGGCGCCTTACTTTGAGAGGCATCAGGATAAAGTGGTCTTTCGGTTCAAGCCAGACTTTCTTCCTAAGGTTGTTTCTGCTTTTCATTTGAACCAAGACATTGTTCTTCCCTCCTTATGTCCTAATCCTAAGAATGACAAAGAGAGGGTGTTGCATTGTTTGGATGTAGTACGCTGTGTTAAGTACTACTTGATTATCACGTCTCCTTTTCGTAGGACGGATTCCTTTTTTGTTGTGCCCCATGGGCCTAAGAAGGGTTTGGCACCAGCCAAATCTGCCATTAGCAAGTGGATACGTCAGGCCGTTACTGCGGCCTATTCTGCTAAGGGGAAAGTTCCCCCTTTTCGTATCACTGCTCATTCTACTCGCGCCATTGGGGCGTCTTGGGCTTTTCAGCACCAAGCCTCTGTTGAACAAGTTTGTAAGGCCGCCACTTGGTCTTCTGTTCATACTTTTTCTAAGTTTTTCAAAGTTGATGTGCGAGCCTCAGCGGATGCTGTTTTTGGCCGCAAAGTTCTGCAGACTGCAGTCATTTAAGTTATGCTTCACCTGGCCTTGAGTTGGCCATCCCTTGTGGACACTGCTTTTGGATGTCCCAATAAGTGAAGAATATTTAAAAGTGAAGCGGGGTGTGTGGCACACCAAGAATAATACCATTTTGTGAGTACTCACCTGAAAAATGGATATTGTTGGTGTGCCACACACCCCGCTTCACTCCCACCCTTTTCGGTATTTCCGAAGCCTTTATATGGTGAAGCTTTTATTTATATCAAATTGATTTTGAGGTTACCGGTGGAATGCTGGTACCTTGTCTTTCTGCTTTTTAATATACTGGTGATTGAAGGGAGGTACCAGGTATATATAGGCCGGAAGGGGGCTCGTTACAAGACTTCCTCTCTGCACTACGTCACCTGGCGGTGAGTTAACCTAATAAGTGAAGAATATTTAAAAGTGAAGCGGGGTGTGTGGCACACCAACAATATCCATTTTTCAGGTGAGTACTCACAAAATGGTATTATTTTCTGCGACCGGACTTTCCCCACTCTTCGTGACGGACCTCCGGCGGACTCTTGCCTTCTCTTTTTCGGGACTGTCCATGGCGCCCACGATCTAGGAGGTTCGATGCTCCCGACTCTAGGGTTTGATTGGAGTGTCTGGGAGATAATGTTTATTGTGATTTCTGGGCTCCGAGCTCCCCCCCCCCCCGCCTCCGCCCCTCTCCCGCTCTTAAGGCGCCCTCGCGAAAGGCCTGGTCGTTCCCCGGCCTGGGGGGCGGGGGTGGGGGGTGGACCGGGCATGTGGTGACCCCTGAGCCTGTGTTCTGGGCTGGGTTATTAGTGCTGGGCCCGCGGATAGGGGTGGCTCGACTGCGCCCGGTGGCGGGTTCAGGCCACCATTCGGGAGCCATGAGTGGTTATACACGGGTTTCTTCGCTGGGGCGGGCTCTGGCACCCCCCGGCGTGTCGGCGCCGTGGTCCCTCGGGGCCCGGACCGTCCGGTGGTCAGGGCGGCGCTTCGTGGGGGGACCGTGGGCGTCGCCTGGTTGTGATTTGGGGCCGCGATGGTCTGATTGGGAGACTACGGGGTGCCGTGGGTGTTGGTCCCGGCCCCCCAGCCCCTGCCCCTCCCCCCGCTGCCTTTTCTTCTGGGGATGACCGCGGGACTTAGTCTAGTTCCCCGCCTTGTGGATGTCTCGCCTGCGTTGCGGGGGCGGGTCGGGGTGACTCGCCGGCGCCGAGCTCTGAGGCTGAGATTGCTCGGCCACTCTGGGTGGGATCTTTGGACGGGTGGGCGCGGTCCCTCTCATGGGTGTGTGGGATCTGCCGCGAGTTCCGCGGCCTTGGCTCCTCACGTTTGCCGTTCTCCCCCGCTGGCCGCCCCCTGACGCGAGGATGCAGCGAGATAAGGTGTTTGACGTTTAGGTCGCCCTGGGGTGGGTCGGGCCTGTGGGGGGGAGGTGGACAGGCGGGATGGCTGCTCAGGGAGGGGAGGGTGATTTACTATGTTTACTGTGTTTATTATGTGTTTTAGACAAAAGCCACATGTTACTTAGACTGTCATAAAGTGGTACTTTAGGGTCAAAGAAGGTTTCGGTTTGTTTACAGGTTGTTGTCCTCTTAATTCCCCCTGGGGGAAACTTAGTCTTGGACCGTCCCTCGCAAGAGGGGCTGAGTTGGGCTGGGGAGGCGGGAGACCTCTGTAGCCTTGCAGCGCCACAGTTTCTTTACCCCACATAGGCCCGCGCGCCTGGGCGAATTTGGCCTAAGGCGGGCGTTTTTACTGTTTTTTTTTTTTTCTTTCTTCTATTTCTTCCTGCTTTTTACACATTCCCCTTCCCTTAATCCTTCCCTATTCTCTGCTCCTCCCTCATAACCCACTCTCTCGGGTCTTGGGCGGCCTGATTTATACCCAATTTCCCCCCCCCCACCCACCTCTTGGCGGCCGGACTCCTTTTAACCTTGAGGGTGAACTGGTTCCCTGCCATCCACGGGGTCACCGCGTGTGGTCCGGGTCGTGCACGGGGGACGCGAGATCTCAAGATCGTCTCCCTAAACGCTAAAGGCCTCAACGTTCCTGAGAAGCGGAGAGTATGCCTGAATTTATTTTGGAAAAAAAATGGTGCAAATAGTATTTGTGCAGGAAACACACTTTCGGAAAGGGAGAGCCCCAAAGTTCTCAGACAAGCGCTTCCCTATGGGATGGCACTCCTACTCACCTGATTCAAAATCCAGGGGAGTTGTTATCCTGATCGCGGCCAATCTCCCATGGACCTTGTTAGACAACATGCTTGACGAGGAAGGTCGTTTCATCTTTGTCAAAGGAAGGGTAGGTAACCAGGTATTCACCTTTGCTAATAACTATGCCCCCAATTCGGACCAGATCCACTTTATTGAGCGTACTCTGGACGCTCTTCAGACGTTTTCGGAGGGCGTCTTGATTTTTGGCTGGGACCTCAACGTGGCCCTGGACCCATTGCTAGATGCCTCCAGAAAGGCCTCTCACCTATCGTTCTCGGCCCTTAAAAATCTTAAACTCCCTACGACTCTCTCAACTTATGGACCTGTGACGTCTACAGAACCCACAAGGTCGAGACTATACCTTCTACTCGGCGCCTCACGACTCCTACTCAAGGATAGATTACCTCTTCTTAGAACATAGATACCTGCAGATTGTACAGAAGGTGGAGCTTGACCCCATCTTGATCTCAGATCATGCCCTGATTTCACTGTCTGTGAAACTTCCTGAGCGGTTGACCAGGCAGAGTACCTGGGTGCTTAATGAGTCACTACTTCAGGATCAGATCCTGAAAGAGGAGGTTAGGAAAGAACTACAGACATATTTTGAAATCAACGCCAACCCGGAGACGTCTCCCCTAAATCTATGGGCAGCGCACAAATGCTACATCAGGGGTATCATCATAAAAATGGCCTCCAGAAAGAAGAGGGAGTGAGCGAAAATGACTGTAGAATTAGTACAGAAAATCGCTCAATTAGACTCGGAGCACAAAAAAGAGGACTAGACAGGAGTTGGCAGCGGCCCGTGAAAAATTAAGAGACCTCTTGCTAACCAAAGCGAAGGTCTCGCTTGTTAAGGCCAGACCAGACGCTCCTTTTATGAATACGGGAACAAATGCAGCCGCATGCTAGCTAGGGCAATCGGAGAGCAGAGGGCTAGCAATTTTGTGCCTCAGATACTGGGGAGTGGAGGCCGATTGCTCTCTAGACCGGCAGACATTGCTGGGGTCTTCAGGGACTTCTACTGTAAGCTTTACAACCTGGGGGGGGGGGGGGGAGAGGGGGGCCAGTCAAGCAGATTACAGGAGGCCCAGAGATATGTTTTGACATCGGGTTTACCCACTTTGAGCCGAGGGATGGTAGAGGCCATGGAGGAATAACGGCACAGCAGTGGTGGCAGGCAATAAAGTCATCCCAGACGGGAAAGTCCCCGGGCCCTGACGGATTTACATTATCCTACTACAAATGGATGGCAGATATCCTGACTCCCAGAGCAGTTGCAGCCTTTAACTCTATATCTCCTGAGCAGGCTTTGCCAGTAGACATGCTGAGGGCACAGATAGCGATAATACCTAAGCAGGGACGGGACCCACTGCTCTGTTCCAACTACAGACCGATATCATTGCTAAATGTGGACCTCAAGATTTTCGCGAAAATCCTGGCGACCAGACTCCTGCCATACTTGGGCAACCTCATAGGTTTGGACCAGGTGTGGTTCACTCCCGGTAGAGAGACAAGGGATAACGTAACCAGAATCCTTGACTTGATTCACCTGACACATGAGAAAGGGATTCCCGCTATGATGCTCTCCACAGACGCTGAGAAAGTGTTCGATAGGGTCCATTGGGATCTTATTTGGGCCATTCTAGAACACATAGGCTTACAGGAGAATGAGATCTTGGATGCTGTCTCTGTACTCCTCTCCTTCAGCATGCGTCAAAGCCAACGGGGTCCTATCGGATCTATTCCCGATAGGCAATGGCACAAGGCAGGGGTGCCCGCTATCCCCGATCATATTCATCCTGACGTTGGAACCCTTCCTCAGGAAGGTTAGGGCGAATCCAGACATCAAGGGGCTGACGGGAGGAGGAGCGGAACACAAAGTAGCGGCTTTTGCCGATCTACTTTTTTGCATTACACAACCAGTGACGGCTATCCCTAACCTTCTGAGAGAAATGAGAGTACACGGATCTATCAAATTTTAAAATCAATTTGCAGAAGTCCGAAGCACTCAATGTCTCTCTCTCGCAGCGACAACATGCAAGCCAACTTCCCTTTCCGATGGGCATCCGGAGCGATCAAATATCTGGGAGTACAGATAACGCCCCAGCTCAAAGATTTGTTTGCCAAAAACTTCCAGCCCCTTCTAAGCACCATTAAGCGAGACCTCCATACATGGAAGGACAAGACACTGTCCTGGTTTGGGAGGTGCAACGTGCTGAAGATGAATGTCTTGCCGCGGCTACTCTATCCTATTCAGGTTCTACCCATCCACCTACCCTCCGCCTTCCTGAGGGATATTCGTTCTGAATTTACAAAATTCATATGGGGGGCAAGAGCCAGAGAATCGCCCAACAAACACTGACAATGCCAAAGACGAGGGGGGGGTAGGACTTCCTGATATCAGAATGTACTATGTCATAACACATCTAAACAGGATTGTGGACTGGAACCATCATAAGAGCAGCAAACGCTGGGTTCAACTGGAGCAATCGTGGGCCCCGGTTCCTCTTGCGGGCCTTCCTTGGTCCCCGGGAGAACTACCAAGCACGCTCAAATCTCACCCTACAATAGGCCCGACGCTCAGGATATGGGCGAGACATATGATGAACGAGAACATAGCCCCGATGCCCTCCCCGCTTCGCCCAATCATGGGGGCACTGGACTTCACACCTAACCGGCTTGATGCAGCTTTTGCGAGGTGCCGGGTTGAGGCGTCGCTTGCGAGTTCCTCTGCGGTTCTGGCTGGAAGTCCCTGCAGGAACTGCTGAACTGGGGGGATCCCCCAATCTGTCTTTTTGGAGGGCATTACAGGTGTCGCACTTTTTGTCGCGCCTACCCCCGCCCGAGGAATTCGAGAGTTGACTCCATTTGAGCGTTTATGTGCGACAACTGAAACAAATAGGGGTACATTATCCACAATATACAAAATGCTGGTGGATCCAGGAGAGAACCATATACCAAGCTTCATTACCGCATGGGAGACGGAGCTCGTGGTCACATTTGCTCCAACTCAAGTAAAGAAAATGTTGGAGTTAGCACTGCGGGCCTTAATAAGTAACCAGTACCAGGAGGCGGTTTACAAAATACTTAGTCGATGGTACAGGTCGCCACAGATGCTACACCGGTTTTTCCCATCAGTGCCGTCCCAGTGTTGGCGATGCGAGGATGCCCCGGGCTCCCTCTCGCACATTTTTTGGGGATGCGTAAAAATTAGAGGCTTTTGGGAGGAGATTGTAAAGTGGATCCGGAAGATAACAGAAGAGCCCATAGAGCTCTCCCCGGAGGGCCTCCTGCTGCATTCCACCAAAAGCTCGGTAGGTAAATACAGGAAATCTTTGACAATTCACTTGAACGCTGCCAGAGCATGTATCCCCGCCAGATGGAAATCAACTACCCCGCCAACCGTTGGCTCGTGGATTAGGAGGGTGGAGGACATCAGCCGAATGGAGGACCTAACAGCCCTCCTTCAGCGCACAGAAGAGAAACACAGACTCCGGTGGATGCCGTGGTTCCTGTTCATGGAGTCGGCTGAAGGCAAGACCCTGCGGGACGAGACCTGAGCTGGCTGGGAGATATCTGGGGATCGATGTTGGTCTGGAGTGCCCTGACCGGGTGCTGCGGTCCCCTGCCCGTTGCGGCTCCCTTCCTCCACCTGTTCGGGGGGGCTTGGTCTTCCCCCCTGGCCTGTCCCCCGTCTGGCCCCCCCTCGGGGATGTGGACGCAGATGCACTCCGCGGGGGTGTGGATGGGGGAATATGGGGGTTCTTGTTCCCCTCGGCTGGGGAGGGGTGCTGGGGGGGCGGAGCACGGGGCTGATCTCGGTCCTTGGGCTGCCCGTGCCTTCCCTTCCTTGCCATCCTTCCTCCCACCCTCCTTTTCCCGCCTATCTCTTGACCTAATCCTTGCTTTCTTTTGCACTCCCCCTTATCCCCCTTTCCCCAAAAACACTTCTGCCCCCCCTTCCCCTGATCAATATAGTAAAAATTGAGGGCGGGGAGCGGTGAGACACGGTCCTAGACCGAGTCATAGATGACGAGCAGGCCTTGCAGATAGCGTATTTGTTAAAAGTGGTGGTAAAGAATCTAAACGTTTATATTATACTTACTATACTCAGGAGTTATGTCTAATTTGCCTAATGTGATAACTGTGACCTGTCTTACTGTTTCTGCTCTTATCAATAAAGATTTATTGTTAAAAAAAAAAAAGAAAAAAAAGTGCTGCTGTTGCACAGGTTTCGCCTTCCTTTGGGATAAGCTTTTATGCTGTCGCTTTCCTCAAGCAGCTCCTCCTCCATCTTGCTCCCTTAGTTATGTTCTTTGGTGCCATTGTCCTGGTTGGTATTTATTATTGGTGTGCCACACACCCCGCTTCACTTTTAAATATTCTTCACTTAATGGGTTAACTCGCCGCCAGGTGACGTAGTGCAGAGAGGAAGTCTTGTAACGAGCCCCCTTCCGGCCTATACACACCTGGCACCTCCCTTCAATCACCAGTATTTTTCTCTCTGCTTGACGACAAGACAGAAGATTGAAGTCTCCTGCTTACAGGTAGCCGGGGTTCTTCCCCGGCACCCCCCTTTTGGTCTATTTCTGCCCGGTTTGAGTGTTTATACCTTGATGGTTGAATGGAAGCCTCCCAGCCTAGGCTGCTCACTGGGCAAATGGTAGATGGCACTTTAAGTGCCTAGGAGCTTATCTCCTACCGCTCGACCTCATGCGTGGGGCAATGCGGCTATCCGGCATGGTGATCCGGAAATGGGATGCCCCTGTCCCGAGGGTCCCCGTAGCCCCTTTCTCTCCCGTTACGGTCCCTTCACTGTGGGGGGGGGGGGGGGGGTAGAGGGATGTGTATTGTGTGTATGGTTTACTGTATGTTCATGTGTTTTGCTTATTTCAACGTTGTCAGGCTGCACTGCAAGTGAGTGTGCATATGGCCTGACTTTGATTCCTCCTTATATGGCAGTCTCTGTTTTGCGGGCTGCTGCTGCTGGCCTGTAGAGCCAGAGCTTTAGGGGTGACCAGGGCAGGCTGTATGGTGTCAGGCTTACTTTTGGCTGCCTGCGCTCTTCTCACCTTATCCAGCTCCCCTCCCCCCTCCGCTTTTCTCCTTTGTTTTAATCGGCCACTCCCGCCTTCGCTGACATTTTCTGCCTGTCTCCACCACCTCTTTGGTTGGGTGCTGGGCTTTTGTAAGCCTTACTGGGGCAGGTAAGCGGCCTCACCTGGTGGGGCCGTCTATATTTTTATGGGTTTGACTGTTTATTAAAAAGTAATATATTTAATGGAAATATACTTTTGTTTAAAAAAAAAAAAAAAAAAAAGGGAAAAATATATAAGGAGGAAAATCAGAGGCCAGTTTTATTGCCTCTTCAAAGCACTTGGTACTGTGTATGTATGTTATATTGCATGTTGCCATTGGTTTCTGGGTTTTTTTTTTACTGTTGGTTGTTTTTTCCCCACAGATCCTGGGATTCCTTCAATTAGTAGCCTCCCAGTTCTTTATTGCCTGGCTAGTCTCTTTTTCTCCTAAATTGGGACATATTTATTTATATATACTTGCGTATATATATTTAAAAAAAAATATATATATATATATTCTATATTTATATATAGATTATTAAGGGGGACCTTCCTTTTTAAAAAAAAAAAATATATATTTATATAAAAATCCTCCCTTCCGGGACATTTACAAATAAGGGGGTATCCCGGGTTGGCTTATGCCTAAAAGCCCAAATATTGCGAATACCATAAATCACCATATGGAGGCTTCCGTAATTGCCGGAAACGGTTCTTCTGAGCCATTCGGGGGGTGCGTAAGTTGTGGGGCTCTACTCCCAGCTTTATCTGCATCCCTTGTGCAAAGCAGACTATTGCGCGCCAGTCCGTTGCTTCGGCTGCGGGCCCATCGCAACCTTTATCATCGCCTACCTCGCCCTCCCTGTTCGGGACCCCGCATGACACTGTCAAAAGTGGGGATTCGCAGTCCGAGGTGGCGGCACGATCGGCCAGCCCCCGGAAAGTAGTGCCCGTTAAAGCAGGGTTAAAGGCCGCTGCAAAACGGAGGCACCTGACTCCGGTACCTTCGGCTCCACAGGACGAGTTATGTGAGCCTGTGGAATGGTCCGATGGATCCCCGAACGAGGAAGAATTCCTGTTGGAGTCAGATGAGCCTGCAGATCAGCTTGAGGCTGATGCGATTGGCGATTGGTCGGAGGGGGTTGTTTTTGACACCCCCTCCATTCTGGCTCAAATGTTTTTAAAAATTTTGAATTTCGATCCACCTGAGGCTGTCACCCTGCCAAAGGGTCAGTTGTTTAAGGAGCCTCAGCCGCGTTGGGTTTTTCCCAGACAACACCACTTTGATAGGGTGGTCCTTAAGGAATGGGAACATCCCACGCAGTTATCTGGAATCCCTTCCAGTTGGGAAAAGCGTTATCCTTTTCCGCCAGAGTTGGTAAAGCTTTGGTCTGTCCCTCCTGACGTCGATACCCCTGTGCTAGGGCTCTCCAGCACGGCTATGGGACAGTCTGCTGAGACCACTGTCCCTAAAGATGGGGAAGATCGTCGGATTGACCAATACGCGCGCCATGGTTTTATTTATTCCGGGTCAGCGTTGCGCCCGGTGTGGGCTTCAGCCCTTCTTCTATTGGCGATTAGGTCTTTAATTCAGGGGCTATATGAGGGTCTCAATCCCGCTTGTAAACAGTTTACTGCGCTTAAGCAGTGTGAATCTTTTGTGTCCTATGTCCTTCCGCTCAGTATGGCTGCATCAGTGGTCGGCGGACGCAGTTTCTAAGAAGGTGCTCACAGCTCTCCCCTTTTTGGGGTTGCGTCTGTTTAGGGAGAAAATTGATTCAGTCGCAAAGGGTGGTAAGATGCCACAACGCAAGAGGCCTCGTGGCCCCTTTAGGGGGGCAGGTTCCGGTAGGCCTTCCTTCGAGGATTCAGAGCGGGCAGGGGGGCTTCCTTTCCCGCTACCAGAGGTGCAGGTTGGACTTGGGGGAGGGGCCGTGGCCGGCCCACTCAGTCCTGGGGCACCAAGCCCAAACCTGCTGATAAGCCCTCTCAGCAATGAGGGGCTGCCCTCACCCGTGTGGGTGGGGGGACTATTGCGACACTTCTACCAGGTTTGGAACCAAGTGGTTCCAGGCAGATGGATCCAGGAGGTAGTGTCGGCCAGTTACGACCTGGAATTCGAGTCCCCGAGAAAGATGGGTCGGTTTGCCCGGCCTGGACTCTCATCAACACAGAGTGTTTCTTCCTTTTGCCCAAATTCACACGAGAACGCTTCAGTTTTTTCTCTGTTAGCGTCTTGGGACCAGCAGCCTCGGTCGCTGGATCAGTCCTTCCAGTTGTCCTCCCGGGTCCGGCAGTCCCTCCTGTGGTGGTTGGTCTCGACCTATCTGGTGTAGGGCAGGTTTTTCCTGACCCTCCTTTGGAAAATTGTCACCGCGGACGCCAGTCTATCGGGATGGGGCGGATTCTGGAAGGAGCTGCAGTTTCAGGGGCAGTGGGGACCTCGAGAGGCCCACTTACCCACCAATATTCTGAAACTGAGAACCATCCGTCGGGTGCTTGCTCTCCTGACTCAGCACGTTCTGGGCCTTTCGGTCCAGGTGCGTTCAGACAATCAAACAGCGGTTGCTTACATCGGTCATCAGGGAGGGACTCTGATGAGAAGTGTCCCTGATCCTGACCTGAGCGGTGTCCCATGTTCCTTGTCTCTCGGCGGTTTACATTCCAGAGGTGAAGAACCAGGTAGCAGACCGGTTGAGCAGGGGCTCTCCCCGTCTGGGAGAATGGGCTCTCCATCCTCGGGTGTTTCGCTCACTGTGTCTCCGGTGGGGGACCCCGGAGGTGGACCCGTTTGCCTCCCGCAGGCTCCCGAACTTCGTGTCGCTCTCCCAGGATCCTCTGGCTCTGGCAGTGGACGCCATGTCCCTGAGCTGGGGAGTTCTGGGATTTCTATACCTGTTTCCTCCGATGCCCATGCTGGGCAGGGTGCTTTGGAAGTTGGCTCTGGAAAAGGTGGCCGCCGTTCTCGTGGCCCCAAGGTGGCCAAGGCGAGTGAGGTTCACAGACATCGTTCGGCTGGCAGTGGACCAGTTCGTTCTGCCTCTTCGGCCCGATCTGCTCACTCAGGGTCAATTGTGTTACCCCAATTTACCAGCGCTGGGTTTGATGGCCTGGCTGCTGAAACCTCCATCCTGAAGGAGGAGGGTCTTTCCGATTCAGTCATTAAGACTCTGATCAGTACCCGGAAGAGGTCTTCTTCCATCACCTACTATAGGACTTGGAAAGCCTATATCGCTTGGTGTGAGATAAGATCTTTTCCTTGTAGGGTCTTTTCGGTCTCCAGGATTCTGGAGTTTTTACAATCAGGGCTGGATTCTGTTCTCCAGCTAAGTACGTTGAAAGGGCAGGCTCTGCCTTATCTATCTTTTTTCAGAAGCGTGTTGCGCTTAAGCCTTTAGTTAAAACTTTTTTCCAGGGGGTTACGCATGTGCGGCCTCCCAGGAAACCATTACTCCCGGTTTGGGATTTGAATTTGGTTCTTTCTGCTCTTCAGGCTCCTCCGTTTGAGCCTTTGCAAGTTATTGCTTTGTCTACCCTGACTCAGAAGATTGTCTTCTTGGTAGCGATCACTTCGGTCCGGCGTGTCTCGGGGTTGGCGGCCTTGTCTATCCAGGCGCCTTACTTTGAGAGGCATCAGGATAAAGTGGTCTTTCGGTTCAAGCCAGACTTTCTTCCTAAGGTTGTTTCTGCTTTTCATTTGAACCAAGACATTGTTCTTCCCTCCTTGTGTCCTAATCCTAAGAATGACAAAGAGAGGGTTTTGCATTGTTTGGATGTAGTACGCTGTGTTAAGTACTACTTGATTATCACGTCTCCTTTTCGTAGGACGGATTCCTTTTTTGTTGTGCCCCATGGGCCTGAGAAGGGTTTGGCACCAGCCAAATCTGCCATTAGCAAGTGCATACGTCAGGCCGTTACTGCGGCCTATTCTGCTAAGGGGAAAGTTCCCCCTTTTCGTATCACTGCTCATTCTACTCGCGCCATTGGGGCGTCTTGGGCTTTTCAGCACCAAGCTTCTGTTGAACAAGTTTGTAAGGCCGCCACTTGGTCTTCTGTTCACACTTTTTCTACGTTTTACAAAGTTGATGTGCGAGCCTCAGCGGATGCTGTTTTTGGCCGCAAAGTTCTGCAGACTGCAGTCATTTAAGTTATGCTTCACCTGGCCTTGAGATGCCCATCCCTTGTGGACACTGCTTTTGGATGTCCCATTAAGTGAAGAATATTTAAAAGTGAAGCGGGGTGTGTGGCACACCAAGAATAATACCATTTTGTGAGTACTCACCTGAAAAATGGATATTGTTGGTGTGCCACACACCCCGCTTCACTCCCACCCTTTTCGGTATTTCCGAAGTCTTTCTATGGTGAAGCTTTTTATTTATATCAAATTGATTTTAAGGTTACCGGTGGAATACTGGTACCTTGTCTTTCTGCTTTTTTAATATACTGGTGATTGAAGGGAGGTGCCAGGTGTGTATAGGCCGGAAGGGGGCTCGTTACAAGACTTCCTCTCTGCACTACGTCACCTGGCGGCGAGTTAACCCATTAAGTGAAGAATATTTAAAAGTGAAGCGGGGTGTGTGGCACACCAACAATATCCATTTTTCAGGTGAGTACTCACAAAATGGTATTTTTTGCTACATTGTTACTAGATTGCCTTGCTTTCCTCCTTTTCCAGTCCAGGAAAGCTGTGTTCTTACCCAACTAGAGAATGTTGCAGTAAGTACTGGTCATTTGGTCATTTTCTTCCTTGCTGTGTAGTTTTGGTACTTTATCTTCCCAATGAACAGGTTGATTACTGTTACATGTATTACTGTTTGCCTTTTTGATATTCTTAGTATACAGTACATCCTGCTCCAGATATAATACTTACACTCGGGTTACCCTCCGCCAGATGGCGCTGCACTGCAGAGACATGGAAAACAGGCTCCTCCTGGCCCTTCAAATACCCAGGGACCTCCCACAAATCCCCAGATTTCTCAGCAGTGCTGACTGCGAAGACATGAAGTATCATTCTCTCGCAGGTGAGCGGGGCTTTCAAAGCCTGTTGGACTATTCCCACCCATCCTCCCTGTGATGTGCCTCCCAGCCTGGGCTGCGCTGGTCGGGTGAAGGTAGGCAGCACCATGTGTGCTTAACGGAGCCATGCTCCACCGCAGTCCCCCACCAAAGGGTAGGCGGTTTAGGCTGATGGTGAGCCTCTAGGGGGTGCCCCTCCCGCACTATTGCCCCATGCCCCGTGTAGCGGTGGGCCCTGTACAAAGGGCGCCATCCTCCCTCGTTCCCCCCCGTAGCCCGGGGGGAAAGAAAGGGGGGGGGTGTGGTGGTCTTAGTGTATGTTTACACGTTATGGCCTTAGTCTTGCCCCGGACTGGTATTCCTGGTGTCAGAGCCGCACTGTTTGCATTTTACTGTGTATTTGTCGCCGCCGCCCGGTAGCACATCCAGTAAAGGAAGAGGTGCGTGCGGCGGCGTCACCTTCATTGACAAATCCTTTTCTAAGTGTGTCATACACTTCGCTCCTCATGACAACGTTGAAACTATCTCAGAGGTTCGTGCTCTTCGGGGACCCGGTTTGGCGCGCTCCGCGTCACAGCCCGCTCTGGCCCGCCGTTCGAGGTTTGCTTGGCGCCATTTTGATGCTGGTCGCACGCACGCGTGGTAGCGCTACTCCTCCTCCCTTGGTCTGTAAGTGCCTTCGCGGGCGATTTTCATGATCCTTGATTACTGCGCATGGTTCTGACACCCTTCATTCCCTTTATGTCTTTCAGACTGATAAACACCATTGGCTTCTCCCGGCCCGGTGTAAAATTATAGCGGGCACATGAGTACCCCCTGAAGGAAGTCTTAACCAAGGAAGACTGAACCAGAGACTACTAAGGCAAGGTGGATTCACAGCAATTCTCTAATTACAGGCAGTTTTCCTGCATGGAAACTCTGAGTTGGGCCATCAGCACCTTGCGCCCAGTGGGCTTCTTGCCGTCTGGGGAACTCTAAAAATGCTTATGTTTACATCCCTGTGCCCTCAGGTCTCTGAGGCTCTTCAGGTTCGTGTTGGAAGTCCAACACTGTTAATTGTGGCCTTGTTATCTGGCCTCTCCAACTCCCAGAGTGTTCACTCAGGTGCTGACGATGGTGATGTCTCTGATGAGACCAAGGGGCGTCCGCGCGATGACTACCTGGATGCCCTTTCTCACTTCCCTGTCTCTGCGTCAGGCTAAGTTGGATACCCGGCTGGTGGGTCCATTGGGAGTCATTTGGATGGGTGATCAATCACCCCGAGTCCTCACTGTCCCCTTAAGTGGTAACTCCATTAATAGGAATGATTCTGGATTAGGTTCAAACCAGATTCTCCCCTTCTCAGCAATTAGGTGGGAAATCTGGTCACATGGGCTCAGTCCCTCATTGCTGTCCCGGTCTCTTAACACCAGGCAGGGATGCAACTGGTGGGCCCGTTGGTAACTTGCTCGGAAGAGGTCCCTTATGCTCAGTTCCCCTTGAGCCCTTCTACGACTTCTATTGGTAACGCAGGACAGGGATCCAGAACCCCTGGAGCAGGGCCTGTAAGAAGGTTTTCTCTTGGAAGTGGATGAACTCAAGGGACCTGTGTGGGGGCAGTTCCTTCTTGCCCCTTCCTGGAAACGGTCACCATGGATGCCAACCTATCAGGTTGAAGGGGGAGGTTTTCTTCTGAAACTCCCTGCGATTCTGGGGGTGTTGCGGCCTTTATAAGGTCCTTATGCCTATTGATTTTCTAAACAGTGAGCGTTTTTCAGTTGGCTCTATCTTGCTTGACCACTTCCCTTCTGGGCTTGCCAGTTTGGGGGGGCTCGGTCTGTCTGACGACAGATGTCCTACATTAATCATTGGAAGGGGCCTGGAGCTGGCGGACCCTCCAGGAAGTGTCTGTTCCTTTTCTGGGTGGAGACAATGCTTCCTGCATGTTAGTGATATTAGCTCCAGCGGAGCCCCTCTGCGACAGGATGTGCTAATCCCCGCGTCGCTCTGGAGTCCAACCAGTCGTGCATCTGTTGGGTTCCGTCACCTTCACAGGCTATCGGCCTTTGTTTCCCTGTCCCAGGATCCTATGTCAGTGGTCCGGATGCCTTTAGTACCGTCCTGACAGGACGTTCGGTTCTGTATGTCCTTCTCCATTCCCCCTGCTAGGCAGGGTTCTGCGTAAGATTGCTCTGGTAAGGGGACCAGTGATTCTGGTGGCCCCCAGGTGCCCTAGTGGAGTGTGGTTTGCAGACATGGTACGGAGGTCAGTAGTTTTCTGTTCCTTGCCAGGAGTGCCAGCTTGATCACTCAGGGCCCCCTTTACGTCTCTCCAATCTACAGTCCCTGGCCTAGTCGACCTGACTGCTGAAACATACATCTTGATGGAGACAGGCTTATCTGTCTCGGTGTTTGAGACTGTGGGAAGGCTAGGAGTAAGCTTCTTCCTAGTCTTCTTCTATCTGTTGTAGGGTATGGCATACCCACATTGATTGGGGTGAGTCTAGCTCTCTTACCTGTTGGGCGTTCTCGGTTCCCAGGGTTCTAGTGTTGTTTTCAGGATGAATTGGAGTTGGTTCCCCAACTCAGTACTGTGATGGGTCAGGTTCTGCCCTGTCCACCTTGCCTTAGTAGTCTCTGGTTCAGTCTTCCTTGGTTAAGACTTCCTTCAGGGGGTACTCATGTGCGTCCTCCATGTAATCCTATGGTCCCTGTTGGGATTGAAATTGAATTTCATTCTGCCTGCTTGCAGGATTTTGTCCCTTGGTCCTATTCAGGATGCTGTCTGGCTGTCCTTACCCTCAAGGTTGTCCTTCTGGTGACTGTTACCTTGGTCAGGCGTGTGTTAGCGGGCGGCTCTGTCTGCCTAGCCCCCATTCCTTGAGATACACCAGGATAAGGTGGAGTTCCACCTGAAGCTGGACTCTCTGCATCTGGAGGTGTCTTATGTTCATTGATTCGAGATATTGTTATCCACGGCTGTGCCTTTTTCCTAGCAACGCTGAGGAAAGGGTTCTGCATTCCTTATACAGGTGTTGGAAGGTTTTCCTTGGGAGTCACTGTGTCCTTTAGGGGAACTGAGGTTCCTTGGGGCTTGTGGTCATTACATCCTGAATGTGCCCGATCTCGTCTGCTCTCGGGAGTTGGGTGGCTTTGGTCCTGGTTATTACCTTAATGGATGTTCCTCCTGGTACTTTGGTCTTTTGGCTTCTGCCAAGTCTACTGTAGCGATTGGATTCGTCAGGCTGTTACTCAGGCCTATTCCAGCAAGGGGAAGAATCTCCCTTGTCGCCTTGATTCTTTTTCTGTCGTGCTTGATGCCTCTTGGGCTTTTCAGCACCGGGCTTCTGTTGAACTGGTTGGCTAGGCCTCTACCTTGACCTTCTGCTCATACCTTTTGCAAAGTTTTTACAAGACTGATGTTAGGGCCTCAGCTCATGCTGTCTTGGCCGTATGGTTATGCAGGTGACAGTGGTTTTAAACTGTCTGCTGTTGTCGTTTTTTGTTGGGGATCCCACCCTACTTTATGGACACTGCTTTTGGATGTCCCAAGTGTAAGTATTATATCTGGAGCAGGACGTACTGTATACTAAGAATTATACAATTCTGTGAAATACTCACCTGTAGAATTGATATTATTTGTATACAGTACGTCCTGCTCCACCCCACCCTGTTTTTTGCATTATTCTGGATCCCCTGTATGGTGATTATCATTGTTATCATTACCAGTTGTTCTGGGTGGTTTACTTCTCCCGGCTTCTTGTTCACTGCTTTTCAATGCTGGGGATTTGTGGGAGGTCCCTGGGTATTTGAAGGGCCGGGAGGAGCCTGTTTTCCATGTCTCTGCAGTGCAGTGCCATCTGGTGGAGGGTAACCCGAGTGTAAGTATTATATCTGGAGCAGGACGTACTGTATACAAATAATATCAATTCTACAGGTGAGTATTTCACAGAATTGTATTTTTTTTTTTTTTTGTGGCTACATCTTTTTGTGGTCAATGACATTGGAGTATTTGGATTGACAAGCCTTCATCAGTCGATAATTCTTGATTGGTAGAGCTGGTTCATCTCTAGGTAGTACCTAGGAAATGTACTGTACCATACTTTGCATGGGTTTAGTATATTTGGTTATACTACTAGTTTTGTCTGAGTTCCCTAGAGATGTTGTCACCTATGGGGCTCCTAATATAAGTCTATACTTTCTGTGGAGACCTGTTCACATCCATGAGTGTGGACTTAATGTGCAAGTCCTCTCTTGCTACAGCTTCAAAAATTTTGGGCATACTACATCCATTTAAAAAAATAATTTTATGCTGAGTTCACTAAAAACATGGGATATTCTTTCTTAGGTTCGTTACCCAGAACGCATCACAATATTGAGAGGCAATCATGAGAGTCGGCAAATCACTCAAGTTTATGGTTTTTATGATGAGTGTCTACGAAAGTATGGAAATGCAAATGTATGGAAATATTTTACAGATCTATTTGACTACTTACCGTTAACTGCTTTAGTTGATGGACAGGTATGTATGTTATGTTTAATATTTTACTTTTTTTTTGTAAAGTATCTGCTGGAAAGTGAATAGCAGGACTTGAGTTTCTAGGTGTTAAGGGTTTGTGGCAGGGGGCTGCGACACCCATTGTCTGGGACTTGCAATGCCATGTTAACCCATGAAAGGCAGCAACTAACACCTAGTAACTTACATTTTGCTAATACAATCAATGGTAGACAAAGGTTGTGTATTTTTGTTACTGTTGCTGCCCCGATCCCTGTGCAAGTTATTGGGAATTAGGAAAACTAATTAGATAGCTAATAAAACCTTTTTGAAGTGGACCAGTCACTGCAGCGGTCAGCCCTGAAGTCCAAAAGACTGCAGGGTAAACCGTATCCCTGGCATCCCTGCAGCTATTTCCCCCCCCAGCTTTTCACATAGGCTGGGCGCAGGGGAGCATCCCCTCCACAAGGAAACCAGGGATGTGGCCGTCCAAAACAATGGCTTTATGCTATGCTTTAGTATGCACTGCATAAAGCACTGATTGGATCAGCACCTGCGCATGCACCATGGGAATGGCAGAAAGGTGAGTGGAATGGGGCGATACAGGGGTTTTCACACAGTGGGGCATCCCAAATCAGGATTCCCGTGCAGCAAAGACCAATCACAAGGATAGTGAAAGTCCTGGTGATTGGTCCACTTGAAGAAAATAACACAGCAAGTGCAGTTGCCTTGATTTATTCCTACAGATATAAACTTATTCTTAGTATACAGTACGTCCTGCTCCAAATCTAATACTTACACTTGGGATATACTCCGCCAGATGGCGCTGGACTGCAGACACATCGAAAATAGGCTCCTCCCGGCCCCTCAAATACCCAGGGGCCTCCCACAAATCCCCAGAATTTCTCTGCAGTCTGGCTGCGATGGACGAGAAATTGGCTCTCTTCTCGCTGGTGAGCGGGGCTGTTAGCCTGTGGCCCTGTAGGACTATTCCCACCCAGCCTTGGCTGCGCTGGTCGGGTGAAGGTAGGCAGCACCGCTGTTAAGTGCTTAGGAGTGCTGCTCCACCGCAATCCCCCACCAAAGGGTAGGCGGTTCAGGCTTATGGTGAGCCTCTATGGGATGCCCCTCCCGCACTAGTGCCCCTGTCTATCGGTGGGCCCTGTTTAAGTGGCCGCTGTCCTCCCTCATTCTCCTTGTAGCCTTCGGGGGAAAAGAGGGGTTTAGTCTTGTGTCAGCTGCCGCGCTGACTTGGTTCCGCGCTTGGCGGCGGCATTACCTCAGGCGCTGGTGCGCTGTCATTGGCTGCTTGCTCGTTCTGGCTTCGCGCTGTTCGGGGGGGGCGGGGCCCGTTTATGGCACGCTCAGCGTCATCACTGATACCGGCCTGCCCCTCGAGGTATACCGACGCCATCTTTAACCTGTTGGTTGGCCCATGCGCGACGGACCCCTACCTACCGCGGTCCGTAAGTGCCCTCGCGGGCGGCTTTATTTCTTTCACTTTTGTTACTGTGTGCTTACAGGTCTTGTCTGCTTATCTTTCAGGCGGGGCGAACCCTTTTGGCTTCTCCCGGCCCTGTATTAGTATATAACTTGTAGGCCTTGTAAAAATAATACTCCCACTTTCCTAGCGGGTTATTGGGGTATCCGGGGTTGCTATATAGCGTCATTCCCTATCGGCGTATAGCGCCGCTATAATCACCATATGGAGGCATCCCAGGATAATGTGACCGGGGTCCCTTCGGGACAAGACCGGCTGTGTGTAGCGTGTGGGCAGCCTCATGCTGACGCTGACAAGGCGCGGGTCTGTGTACCCTGTGCTGAGCAGGTGCTTGCATTGCAATCTGGCCTGCCAGTGGCTGCACCTCGTTTCACTTTGCCTGCCCCCCCAAGCTTAAACGTCACTCCTACTGAGTTGCATACAAGTGCGGATTCTCAGCCTGATGTGTCTTCTAGACTGGCTACTGTTGAGCAGTTGATTGCTAAGTCCTTAGCGCGTAATGCCCCTGCTAAGAAGCAGCACTTGACGCCTAATGTCACTGTCTTCCCTATGGCAACTGAGGAGTTTTGGAATCTTTGTGGCTATACCCCGTCTGATGAAGGGGAGCTCTTTTCTGATTCAGGCTCATCTGATGAGAGACCGAGGGGTCATGACGATTCTGGCTCTGACCCCTGGGCCCCGGATGACACTGACAGATTATTGGCCCAGATTTTTGAAGTTCTGTCCATCTCTCTCCCTGTCGCGGCTCCCAGGCAAAGAGGGAAGCTTTTCCATACAGCAAAATCACGTTTGGAATTTCCTGAGCAGGCACATTTCCATAACCTTGTGCTCAAGGAATGGGAGCGCACCAGTAAACTTCCCGGGGTTCCAAAAAAGTTGGGATAGGAAGTATCCCTTTCCTGCTGAGGTGGTTAAATGTTGGTCATCCCCCCCGAGGTGGATGCCCCGATCCTAGGGCTATCTAACACCTCTGTCATGCATTCCCCTGACTCCACTACCCTGCGGGATGCTGAGGACCGGCGCATTGACCAGCTGGCATCCCACGCCTTTGCATGTGCGGGGACGGCGCTGCGCCCGGTCTGTGCCTCTGCCATTACTGCTGTGGCCACTAGAACCCTTATCAGAAAAATGCTTGATAGTGCCCCTGATGATTTGCCTTGTGATGTGTTTAATGCACTATCCAGTTGTGATGTTGTGTGCCAGAACTTCTGCCCTTGTGGTGGCTATACACCGCTCGGTTTGGCTGCTGACAACGCTGCCAAGAAGGCCCTCACTGGGTTTCCCTTTAAAGGACTGCACCTGTTTGGGGACCGCCTGGACCTTTTTGCTAAGGGAGGCAGGTTACCCCAGCGCAGGCGGCAATCTCGGCCCTTTCGGGGTCAGGGTTCCTTCTCCCCTTACTGTGGTGCCAGACAGGGAAGGGTTCCTTTCCTGGGGCCCAGGGAGATTTCTGGGGTAGGGGCAGAGGACGTGGACGTCCTGGCTCCTCCTGGGGTCCCAAAGCAAAATCCTCTCCCAAGCCCCCTCAGGCATGATGGGGCGCCCTCACCCATCCGGGTGGGGGGAAGGCTGCAGCACTTCTCTCACGTCTGTAGGCTTCATGTCTCGGACCGGTGGATTAAGGAGGTAGTGTCCTCCGGTTACAAGATGGAGTTTGCTGCCTGTCCCCCTCAAGATTCATCAGATCCCGGATTCCTCAGGACCTAGTGCAAGCAGTGCAAGGCCTCCTGGAGCTGGGGGTCATCTGCCAGGTCCCCTTAAGAGAGGGCTTTTATTCCAACCTATTCACAGTACCCAAAAAAGATGGTTCAGTCAGGCCCATCCTGGACTTGAAGATCCTTAACAAGTTTGTCAGGGGCAGGCGCTTTCGCATGGAAACTCTGCGCTCTGCCATCAGTTCCCTGCGCCAAGGGGATTTCATGACTTCTGTGGACATCAAAGATGCTTATCTTCATATTCCTGTGTGCCCAGGTCATCAAAGGTTCCTCAGGTTCGCTCTGATGGATCAACACTACCAGTTTGTGGCCTTGCCCTTTGGCCTCACTTCAGCTCCCAGGGTGTTCGCCAAGGTGCTGGCTGGCGTGATGTCTCTGTTCAGATGTCAGGGCGTCCGCGTGCTTCCCTATCTGGACGACATTCTCATCACTTCCCAGTCTCTACATCAGGCAGAGTTGGATAGTCAGCTGGTGGTGTCCACTCTGGAGTCATTTGGATGGGTGATCAACCACCCCAAGTCCTCACTGTCCCCTTCCTTGGTAACACCATTCCTAGGAATGAATCTGGATACAGTTCAGGCAAGGATCTTCCTTCCTCAACAGAAGGTGGACAATCTGATTGCACAGGCTCAGTCCCTCCTAGCTTGTCCCCATCCCTCCATCAGGCAGGGGATGCAGCTGGTGGGCCTGATGGTGGCATTCTTCGAAGCGGTCCCTTATGCTCAGTTCCACTTGAGGCCTCTGCAACTTCACCTATTGTCCGTATGGGACAAGGACCCAGCATCCCTGGACAGGGTCTGTGTGCTCTCCCCCCTGGCCAGGAGGTCCCTCTTGTGGTGGATGGACTCAAAGAACCTGTTGGGGGGCAGATCCTTTCTTGCCCCTTCCTGGGAGATGGTCACCACGGATGTCAGTCTGTCAGGTTGGGGGGGTTTCTGGAAGTCCCTGCGGTTCCAGGGGAGGTGGGGTCCTCAGGAGGCCCACACACCTATCAATGTCTTGGAACTGCGGGCGATCAGGCTAGTTCTGGCTCACTTGACTACTAACCTCCGGGGCCTGCCTGTTCAGGTGTGCTCGGAAAACCAGACGGCAGTTGCCTACATCAATCATCGGGGAGGGACCCGGATCAAGGGGGCCCTCCAGGAAGTGTCTCTGATTCTGACTTGGGCGGAGGCCAATGTCCCCTGCATATCGGCTGTGTACATTCCGGGGTTGGAAAATCACCTGGCGGACTCTCTGAGCAGGGGGACCTCTCGCCCGGGAGAATGGTCCCTATGCAGCAGGGTGTTTCAATCTCTGTGTCTCCGTTGGGGCCAACCAGATGTGGATCTGTTTGCGTCCCGCCACAATCACAAGCTCCCAGCTATTCTAAGCATACAGCACGTCCTGCTCCAGACATAGTCATAACGTGTGGGTAATCCTCCGCCTTCAGCGCTGTGCACTGCAGAACATGAAGAAAACAAGCTCCTCCCGGCCCTACATATACTGGAGGACCTCCCACAAATCCCCAGATTTCTCTGCAGTGCTCGAACTGTGAAGACATGAAGTATCACGCTCTCGCAGGCGAGCAGGGCTTTACAGTCCGAGGCCCTGCGGGACTATTTCTACCCGTCCTTTTTGTGATCAGAATATGCCTCCCAGCCTGGGCTGGGTTGGTCGGATGAAGGTAGGCAGCACAGTATGTGCTTAACGGAGCCATGCTCCACCGCAATCCCCCACCGTAGGGTAGGCGGTTTAGGCCGATGGTGAGCCTCTAGTGGATGCCCCTCCCGCATTATTGCCCCGTACCCCGCGTAGTGCTGGACCCTATTAACGGGTCGCCATTCTCCCTCATTTCCCCATCTATTAGGGGGAAAAGAACGGGGGGGGGGGGTATGTGTGTGGCTGTACCGGTGTGTCACGGTCGTGGCCTCTATTCTGCCTTTTATTAACTCAGAGATGTCAGAGCCGCGCTGCTTGCTCCTTATTTCGGCTGCCGCCGTGTGTTGTTACATTGCTTGTCGCATAGTCTTGATGCTGTGGTACCCGTACTTATTATCTGTAACCGTTTTATTGAACCTTAGGATGGTGTCCTTGCCTTTATTTCCTTGCCTTAGTTCGGCGCGCTCCGCGTCATGGCAGAGCATTTAGCCCGCCCTTCGAGGTTCGTTGGGCACCATTTTTGTGAGCTTTGCGCGCGTTGTGGCGGTCTCCTCCTCCACTTGAGCTGTAAGTGCCCTCGCGGGCGACTCCCTCTGTTTTTTGTCTGTCCAGCTGCGCATGGCCCTGACATCTCTTTCCCCTTAGGTCTTTGAGACGCTGAGTTCCCGGTGGCTTCTCCCGGATATATATATATATATATATATATATATATATATATATATATATATATAATATAATATAATATAATATAATATAATATAATATAATATAATATAATATAATATAATAAATATATATATATATATATATATATTACATATTTATTCTTATACGTATAAGGATATTAACGGGCCTTCCTAAAATCTCCCACATTAATCAGCGGGTTGTTGGGGCATCCAGGGTTGCTTCTGCATAAATCCCTATTAACATATTGGGTTTAAACAATCACCATATGGAGGCATCTCAGGATTGTGTTACCGGGGTCCCTCTGGGACAGGACCGGCTTTGTGTAGCGTGCGGTCTCCCCCATGCTGGGGCTGACGGGGCACGGGTCTGCGCGTCATGTTCTGAACAGACGCTGGAATTGCGAGCGACGCTGGCGGTTGCACCTCGCTCCTTCTCACCTCGCAGACGATGACGCTAAAAGGACCCTGACGGGGCTTCCCTTTAGAGGGCATCGCCTGTTTGGGGCCCGTCTGGACCTATTTGAAAAACAGGACAGTCCGCCCAATCAGGGGCGCCGTCTCGGCCCCCTCGGAGCAGGGCTACCCCTCCACCTCCATATCGTAGTGTTAAGCAGTAACCGGGGATGCCCCTTGCAGGGTCTGGTTCGGTATCCTGTCCCAGGAGTGACATTCAACGCCCGGGGCCTTCGGGCCGGGCTGAGCCCGTTTCATTCACCGAAAACCCTCAGGCATGATGGGACGCCCTCACCCACCTGGGTGAGGGGATGGCCACAGCACCTTACTCCTATCAGGAGGCATCCTGCCTCGTTCTAGTGGCTTTAGGAGGTAGTCCCTCCGGATACGGGACAGTGTTTGCTGGGTGGTCCTTCCCTGTGTCGGTCAGGAGGACTACGGTCCCCTGCTTTTCTCCAAGTATGGGTGCAGGCTTTCCTGGGCCTTAATTGACTCAAGCCCTACTCTGTTCCTTCCTCCAGTTCCAGGTGGTATCTGGATTGGTTTTCAGCTAACGCCTTTTCTTTTGGCTATAAGGGAATTCATGAAATGAGGTCTCTGGTCCTCTGTCCTGTTTCGTTGTTATCTCCAGGCGGAATTGCACCTGGTGTGGCCGTTGGCGGCTGGTCTGTTGACATCCCTTTTTTCTCTGTGCCTTTTGGGCTCTGAGGCATTTTAGCTATTAGTCCTGGATGAGGGTTCAGCACCCTGGATCTAGGTCTGTTTACCTTCCTTCTGGTGGAGGCGGTTATTCTTCCGCTGGTTACTCGAGGAAACCGCTAGGGATCTTCCCTACCTCTCTGTTTCTCCCTGTTGATGGTTACCATGGTACCAAATCTGGCAGGTTGACAAAGGGGGCTTGTCTTCTGAAACCCCCGGTGGTTCCTAGGTAGGGACCCGAGGGATCCAGTTACCTATGGTTTCTTTTTGTCACAATGAGCTTCGGTGGGTTCTAGTTTGCTGGACTACTCCCTTTCAGTACCTGTCCAATTGGGGACCCTTGGTCCATTATAGGACAGTGGCATGTTCCTTGTTCCCCGTGGGATTCCTGGGTCTAGCTCTATTCCAGGGGAGCTCTGATTCTGTCTATGGGGGAATTAATATTCCTTGCCCTTTTCTTGTAATATCCCTCCTCTGCAGGAGGTTCTCTATTGTCCATTGAGTCCATACTGGTACGGTCCTGTTGGACCCCGTCTCGATCGCAGGGTTCTACCCTTATTATTGGCCCAGATTGGTCTGCCCTAGTTGGGTTCAGTGGTTCTGGTTAGACATTATATTGAAATGTCTTATCCCCTATGCCCTACTGGGTGGGGGTTTGCGCAAGTTCTCCTATGGCGAGCAGCACCGCTATGTTGTAGGCCTGGATGGCCCAGTGGGGTGTGGTCCGCGGATGTTCTGCTGAGAACAGTAGGCCTGTGTGTCCCTCACGAGCTCCATTTTACATGGTCAGGTTTCTTATCTTAGGCTATACCTTGGCTTTCGGCAGGTTTTTGTGCTTACCCTGTTGGAGATGACAGATCTCGGGGTGTCTTGTTCCTTGGAGAGTTAGGACTTACTTCCTTCTCTTCGTTTTCTTCCTTCTGCCACTCTATGTTAGGGTATGTTGTGTACCCATACTGGCCTGCTGGGTCTAAGCTATTATCATTCCATTTATGTACATTCTTATTTATATCTGGATCCCATGAGGTAAGGGGCCGTCTTACGCTAAGTCTGCTTCCAGGCGAGGGTCCTTACCTTCATTATGTCAGATTCTCTGGTCTCTGGGATGTTGTCCTGCGTATTATGAGATAAGGGACTTGCATCTCTCTACAGAGTTGGAGATCTTTCTGAATGGCCTTTTGTCCCTGGAGGGATTTTGCCTTTTAAGGGGTTTGGTGTCCTATTATGAAGTACCGGCTCTAATTACCTCCACGGGGGAGGTGCCCTTGGATGGGTCTTACTGGGCTAGTTTTGACCTGCTGTGCCGGGAAGGATACCTTCGGCTTCTGTTGAAGTGTTGTTGTTCGCGTTCCTGCTGGTCCTGACTGAGACCAGGTTTCATATTCCCTGTCGGGGAAAGTTTTGATGTTTCCATGGCTGCACTCCTTGCAGTAGCATGGTCAGGTCACCATTCTGGCCTATTCTGTTATGGGAAGATTCTTCTTCTCTACTGTTTTCTGTTCTCTCACCACTTGTGATTGGTCTCGTGACTCTTAGCACTAAGTTCTGGTGAGCAAGTTGGCTAGTCCGCTGCTTGGGTTCAGTTCTCCCTTTACAAGGTTCAAAGGTTGAGGTTAGAGCATTGCTCTCGTTGCCCTGGTAGCATGGTTGGGGGTGACAGCGCTTTACGGCTGGCTGTGCCCTTCTCTTGGGGATCCCACCCTACTTATGGACACTGCTATTGGATGTCCCACACGTTATGACTATGTCTGGAGCAGGGCGTGCTGTATGCTTAGAATAATACAACTCTGTGAAGTACTCACCTGTAGAGTTGGTATTATATGCATACAGCACGTCCTGCTCCACCTCACCCTGGTTTCACTTGTTCTGGATCCCCTGTATGGTGATTGTTTTCACTTGATATTATTGCCAGTTCTGGGTGGTTGTTTCTCCCGGCTTCTCTTCTCACTGCTTTTCAATGCTGGGGATTTGTGGGAGGTCCTCCGGTATATGTAGGGCTGGGAGGAGCTTGTTTTCTTCATGTTCTGCAGTGCACGGTGCTGAAGGCAGAGGATTACCCACACGTTATGACTATGTCTGGAGCAGGACGTGCTGTATGCATATAATACCAACTCTACAGGTGAGTACTTCACAGAGTTGTATTTTTGTTTCTCTGACCCAGGATCCTCTGGCCTTGACCTCGGATGCGCTAGCAATGTCTTGGCAGGACTTTCAGTTCCTGTATGTCTTCCCTCCAATCCCCCTGCTGGGCAGGGTTCTGCGCAAGATTGCTCTGGAAGGGGTGCCAGCAATTCTGGTGGCCCCCAGGTGGCCAAGAAGAGTGTGGTTCGCAGACGTGGTGCAGCTGGCAGTAGATCAGTACACTCTGCCCTTGGGGCCAGATCTGCTCACTCAGGGCTCACTACGCCATCCCAATTTACAAACTCTGGCTTTGACGGCTTGGCTGCTGAAATCTCCATCTTGATGGAAAAGGGGCTGTCTTCCTCTGTTTGGATACTTTGATAAAGCTAGGAAGAATTCTTCCTCTTCCATTTATTACA
This sequence comes from Gastrophryne carolinensis, assembly GCA_027917425.1. NCBI lineage: Eukaryota > Metazoa > Chordata > Amphibia > Anura > Microhylidae > Gastrophryne > Gastrophryne carolinensis. The sequence goes on from CM051234.1 coordinate 267,971,915, forward strand.
GGGTTTGGCGTGCCTACATTGACTGGTGTGAGTCTAAGTCTCTTCCCTGTCTTGTGTTCTCTATTCCCAGGATTCTGGAGTTTCTGCAGCATGGGTTGGAGATGGGACTCCAACTCAGTACTCTGAAGGGTCAGGTTTCTGCCCTGGCTATTTTGTTCCAGAAGTCCTTTGCTCAGCACCCTCTGATCAGGTTCAGATCATTTTTTTCCAGGGGGTCACTCATGTGCGTCCCCCACGTAAACCTATGGTGCCTGTTTGGGATCTGAACTTGGTTCTGTCAGCCTTGCAGGGTGCTCCCTTTGAACCTGTGCAGGATGCTGCCTTGGCCATTCTTACGCTCAAGGTTGTATTTCTGGTGGCTACCACTTCTGTCAGGCGTGTGTCTGAGTTGGTGGCGCTTTCCATTCAGCCCCCCTACTGTGAGAGACACCAGGACAAGGTGGTGTTTCGTTTCAAACCTGACTCTCTGCCTAAGGTAGTGTCTGCCTTTCATTTGAATCAGGATTTTCTTCCTTCTTTGTGCCCTAATCCTAGCAATGCTAAGGAGAGGGTTTTGCACTGTTTGGATGTGGTTAGGTGTCTAAAGTTCTATCTGGTGGCTACTGCACCTTTCAGGAAAACTGATGCTCTTTTTGTGGTCCCTTCTGGTCCTAGGAAGGGTTGGGCTCCTGCCAAGTCTACTATCAGCAAGTGGATTCGTCAGGCTGTGATTCAGGCCTACTGTGCTAAGGGGAAGAATCCTCCCTTCCGCCTTACTGCTCATTCTACTCGTGCTATTGGTGCCTCTTGGGCTTTTCAGCACCAGGCTTCTGTTGAACAAGTTTGCAAGGCTGCTACTTGGTCTTCTGTTCATACCTTTTCAAAGTTTTACAAGGTTGATGTTAGGGCCTCAGCTGATGCTGCTTTTGGCCGAAAGGTTCTGCAGGCGGCAGTGGTTTAAACTGTCTGCTGCTAATTTTTCTTGGGGATCCCACCCTACTTTATGGACACTGCTATTGGATGTCCCAAGTGTAAGTATTAGATTTGGAGCAGGACGTACTGTATTCTAAGAATAATACAATTCTGTGATTACTCACCTGTAGAATTGGTATTATGAGTATACAGTGCGTCCTGCTGCAACCCACCCTTGGTTTGCATTATCTTGGATCCCCTGTATGGTGATTATCATTGTTCTAGTTGATAGTTTGGATTGTTTAATTCTCCCGGGCTTCTAGTTAACTGCTTTTCAATGCTGGGGATTTGTGGGAGGCCCCTGGGTATTTTAGCGCCATCTGGCGGAGTATATCCCAAATGTAAGTATTAGATTTGAAGCAGGACGTACTGTATACTCATCATACCAATTCTACAGGTGAGTAATCACAGAATTGTAATTTTTCTTTTCTAAAATGGGTAAATCAACAGTGTTTGTTAGCTTGCTAAGGGAGTTTTGGTCTAGAATATATGGGAGAGTTAGCTGCCTCGTCTGATGAACTCCCTACACATACACCATTTTAATGAAAATTCTGCCAACATATTAAATGTCTTGCAATACAATACTTAACAAATGTACTTGTAAATAATTGGTAAATAGTTGATCTTTCTGCTTTAAAGCAGATGAAAAGTCAAAAAAAAGTTCAATTCCCTTAAATCCCCACTCCATGACACAAACTATTAAAGTGGACCAAAACTCAGGATTTTGACTATTTCAGGTTTTGGTCCTTGTCCCTAGGTCACCCGGTCCTACAGTGCATGCGTAGCCTCCTGTCCAATCAGCATGCTTGCCTAGGCTCATCTAAGGAGCTGAGTCTAGCCGAGCGTGCCAGCAGCCGCATCCCCGCTGCTCTCTAGCAAGGGAGCGTGCTCGCACCATTGGACCAGGTGAGAAGGTGAGTATACCAGGCGAACTGGGGGGGGGGGTTACACAGCGGGGCAATCTTATGGTTTTGTGGTTTTGGGCCACTTTAACTCCATGCAGGTGTTATGTAACAGCCGGCAAATTCTGTATTGCATAACTGCATGGGTTCAACTAACCAGCCCAATCCCACAGTCAAAGTTGCCATATATCAATGCAATCCTCCTTTTATTTATAGTAGAAAGCCATCAGCTGTGATGACTCCTTGCTCTGCTGCACAGCTGAAAGACTTGTATCATTTTAGAAGATACATATTGTTTACACAGTCTAAATGGTTTGTGATAAAACCAGATTCAGCTGTGAACCATGATATAGAAACATTGATGCTACTCCCCCCCCCCCCCCCCCCCACCACACAATAGCCCTCTAGCAGCTGGATATTCTGTGTATGTGTGTGATTATATAACATCATACACAAGCTGCCCGTGGGTTTTTTTTATGCATTTATCTGTTTGGTGGGCTGCTACTGGCACAGTACTCCCCTCATGTTTATGTGTTTGACAAGATGGCTGCTCCCATACAGTTCTGCAGCAAAGAATCGGCCTGTTATTTCAGAACATCTGCATAGAGTTAAGCACTCTGAAATAGTTTTTGCCAGAGGGGGGCTTTAGGGAAGCAATTTACTAAACTTTTATTTTTTTACTTTTGGTCCGCTTTGTTATGTATGCCATGTTTGATTCCATTTAACAGTAGTTTTTTTAAAAAAATGTTTCAGATATTCTGTCTCCATGGGGGTCTCTCCCCATCAATTGATACTCTGGATCACATTCGAGCTTTGGATCGCTTACAGGAAGTTCCTCATGAGGTATGGTCTGTTTGTATTTTGAATGACAAATTCATATACAAAGCTATATAGGGTAATGAACTAAGCATTTCTTATATATGTGTAATAAGTATGGGGTAATGAATTTAGCATTTCCTATACATATACCGTGTATGGAGTAATGAACTAAGCTTTTCTTCTACATGTATAGTGTATATGGTAATGAACTAAGCATCTTTTTCATATTATGTGTATATAGATGGTGTACTCTATTCACTGATCCAGGCCAACTAATGCTAAATTCCTTATAAATCCATTCATTCATTATATATTCTGCTTCACCATGTATGGAGAACATGAATGATATATATTCCTCTTTCAGGGATTGCCAAGTTGCTAATTAAAAATATGCATTATGGTAATTGTCAATACACAAAGCTATTCTATTTTTCCCTATTTAGGGACCCATGTGTGACCTTTTGTGGTCTGACCCGGATGATCGTGGTGGCTGGGGTATTTCTCCAAGAGGTGCTGGTTACACTTTTGGACAGGATATCTCCGAAACTTTTAACCATGCCAATGGCCTAACTTTGGTGTCCCGTGCTCATCAGCTGGTAATGGAGGTAAGTCTGGGAACAAAATGCGGTTTCTACAGGGTACCTCATCTTCACTTAAATTCCAACTGCCAAGATTGTCCCCGGTGTGACTTGGTGTTCCAGAGTGCATAGTTTACTGGATACTCTAAAATATATCTGGGGCCGGCCGGTCGCTGGCTTACCCCATGGGTCATCCTGAATCTGGATGCCCCACTGTGTGAAGCTCCCAGAGTGCGGGTGATAACTCTTCTTTCCCTGTCCAATGGCGCATGCTCGGACGCATGTCAAATGGGGTAATTCCCCAGCGATGTATGCGCGCTCCTTTCCCAACTGAATGCAGCAGCACGTGCTCCTCATTGAAGGCAATCTGAGCCCTTTGCTGGAGGCAACACGGTAAAAGGCTCTGATTGGACAAGAGGCGAGGGGCAAATTGGGATGTTTTACACAGTGGGGTATCCCAATTCAGGATGCCCCAGGGGCATAAAACACAGAAAAGTCAAATTCACTGGCTTTTTCTGCTTTAACCCTTTTAGTGCCAAGCACGTAGATTCTACGTGCTCGCTTCCACTCCACTTAAGTGCCAAGCACGTAGAATCTATGTGCTTGACTTTCCCCCCTGCTAGTAAAAAAAATAAAAATCAAAAATACTCAACTGACCCCTCGTTGGATCTGGCCGGGTCTCCCCTTTAATTTGGTGCCATCCAATCCCCCGCTGTAACTGGGAGAAATTGGGATTTCACACGCAATAAGATTTTATTGACAAACTTACATTTTTTTTTATTACAAAAAAAACTACATATTGTAAAAAATTTTTTTTTTCACATATTTCACCCAAGAATATTGAGAATACACCTAAAAAATGACAAACAAGACATTTCATGTTAAAGCCCAGACTCTGCTGAAAAAAACAATATATCATTTTCCTGGGAAATCCCTGGAAATCCCTTCAAAAATCACATTTGAACATGGGGAGCGCAAAATAGTGCAAAATGGCCTGGCACCAAGGGTGACAAAAACTCCAGGTAGGCTGGCAGCGAAAGGGTTAAAGTGTACCAACACCTGTATGGCGTGGGTGTTGGTCCCCACCACTATAAGACAGGCTGGAGGGGGGGGGGGGGGCATCCAGAATGCTGGAGCCTCCTCGGACCCCCAGAACACCCGTAAGTCTCACCTTAACTTCGGTCCTCTGCCGGGAATCCAACATCTGGCACTTGTGTGGGCAGGACGTTCTGGCAGCTGGAACAATGGCGGTGCTCACTACCCATGTGAGCATTTAGCGGCCAATCACTGCGCTGGATTCCTGGTTGAGGATCGAAGTTAAGGTACGCTTTATGGGCATTCTGGAGGGTTATGTATGCATTCTGGATGCCCCCCCCACCCGACCTGTCTTTCATAGCAGCGGGGACCAACACCCATCGCCACATGGTGGTTGGTTCGCGCTAACCACTTCACAGACACACAAAAAAAATGAAGACGCTGAGAATGAAGAAGAGGTCTTGTATTCTAAGCAGACAGCACGTCCTGCTCCAGACATAGTCCTTACATGTGGGTATACCTCCGCCTTCAGCGCCGTGCACTGCAGAACATGAAGAAAACAAGCTCCTCCCGGCCCTACATATACCGGAGGACCTCCCACAAATCCCCAGATTTCTCTGCAGTGCTTGAACTGCGAAGACATGAAGTATCACGCTCTCGCAGGCGAGCGGGGCTTTACAGCCCGAGGCCCTGCGGGACTATTTCCACCCGTCCTCGTTGTGAACTAATGCCTCCCAGCCTGGGCTGCGTTGGGTCGGGTGAAGGTAGGCAGCACCTAGTGTGCTTATGGAGCTAGACTCCACCGCAATCCCCCTCTATAGGGTAGGCGGTTAAGGCGTATGGTGAGCCTTCTATTGGATGCCCCTCCCGCACTAGTGCCCCTCGCCTGGTGTAGCGGTGAACCCAGTATATTGGATCACCTTCCTCCCTAGTTTTCCCCATTAGGGGGGAAAAAAGAGGGGGGGGGGGTGTCGTGTGTACGACGGCTAATCCTTGCCCTAATCACACTAGTTAACCATTGTCTTATTGGTCCTTGGAGTCAGAGCTGCGCTTCACTCTCAGCCTTTTGCCTTCCTACTGCGCCTTCATGCATTACTCGGCGCGTGCTTCAGTTTTTATTCTATTGACGCTTTGCGTTCTATCACTGTATTCACCCTGTCTGATCTCTCTGAGGTGATGTCTCCCTGACAATATCTGTCGCTTCTGATTGGCTGCGCACCTTCGAGCTTCGCGCTCTGCGGGGGGGGGGCGTGGTTCGGTTTGGCGCGCTCCGCGTCATCGTCTACTCTGGCCCACCCTTCGAGGTTCGCTTGGTGCCATTTCCTTCTCACATGCGCGTGGTGAAGACGGTCCTCCCCTCGCTGTTCTGTAAGTGCCCTCATGGGCGACCACTTTCCTAGCTTTGTCTTATTCGCGCTTGGCTCGGACATCCCTGTTCCCCTTGTGTCTTTCAGACCGCGGACCTCGGTGGCTTCTCCCGGCCCAGCGTAGAGCCCGGTCCAGAACCTTTTAACAAATAACTCCCACTTCCCAGCGGGTCATTGGGGGCATCCAGGGTTGCTTTACAGCGTCAATCCCTACTGGCATATTGAATATAATAATCACCATATGGAGGCATCTCAGGATATCGTGAACGGGGTTCCTTTGGGACAAGCCCGTCTGTGTGTAGCTTGTGGGGTCACACCTAGCAGTGGTGGCAATGCACGGGTCTGCGTCCCTTGTGCCCAGCAGGAGCTAGCTGGCCTACCCACCTCCTCAGAGGCTGGGTCCGCGCCTCCCCTTGTTTCTCCTACTCCCCCCAAGCCTGAGTCTAACCCCCAATACTAGCGGGGACTCTCATGCCGATCTTGCCGCTAGACTGGCTAGCGTGGAAAGTTTGGTCGCTGGCTCCTTGGCGCGTAAGGCTACCGCTAAAAAGCGCCATTTGAATCCTGAAGCCACTATTCTTCCTGTAGATTCTGATGATTTACATTTGTCTTATGCACACTCCCCCTCAGAGGAAGGGGAACTGTTTTCTGACTCGGGGTCCTACGACGATGAGTCCAGGAGTCAGGATGAATCTGGTTCTGATCTCTGGTCCCAGGATGACGTTGATAGATTGCTGACCCAGATCTTTGATGTGTTATCCCTCTCTCCCCCGCCTGCGGCACCTCGGCAAAGAGGTGACCTGTTCCATACCGCTTAGGTGCGGTTGGAGTTTCCTGAACAAACTCATTTTTAATAATCTCGTCTTAAAGGAGTGGGAACATCCCAGCAAACTCCAGGGGGTTCCTAAGACTGTGGATAAGAAGTATCCATTCCCTGCCGACCTGATCAAGTGTTGGACTTCGCCGCCCGAACTTGATGCCCCGATCCTTGGTCTGTCCAATACCTCTATTATGCACTCCCCTGACACTACTACGCTGCGGGATCTGGAGGATCGGTGGGTTGATCAACTGGCATGTCATGCCTTTGCATTTGGGGGAGCTTCGCTCCGCCCGGTTTGCGCCTTAGCCATCACGGCGGTGGCGCTCAGGACTGTGGTTAAGACTGCTCTTGAAGGGGCGGACGACTTGCCATCTGATGCCGCCAATGCTTTGGTTACCTGTGAGACTTTTATCAATTATATTCTGTCTGCATCAGACGATGCTAGAGTGCTAGATCCTCTGCTCTGGTGGTAGCCATACGCAGTGCGGTCTGGTTACGCCAGTGGGCAGCTGACAATGTCGCCAAGAAGGCTCTTACGGGGCTTCCTTTCAAGGGGCTGCGCCTTTTTGGAGAAAGGTTAGATATCTTTGCTAAAGGGGACAAGCTGCCCCAGCGCAAGCTTCAGACTCGGCCCTTTCGTGGCCCAAGCTCCCACTCGACCCCCTATCGTGGGGCTAAACAGGGAAGAGGGGTGTCTTTCGCCGGAGCTCGCACAGATTCCTGGAACAAGAACAGAGGACGCCGCCCCAGTTCTTGGGGGCCGAAGCCCCTCCCAAGACCCCCCAGGCATGAAGGGGCGCCCTCGCTCGTCAGGGTGGGGGGACGTCTACAGCATTTTCAGCATGTCTGGAGACGCCACGTCCATTCAGGAGGTAGTGTCCTCCGGTTACAAGATAGAATTTGCTGTACTGCCCCCTACCAGGTTCGGGTCCCGAATCCCACAGGATCCTGCCTCAGCTCAAGTCTTGATGCTAGCGGTGCAGGACCTTCTAGACCTCGGGGTCATTTGCAAGGTCCCGTTAAAAGACAGGGGCATGGGGTTTTATTCCAACCTGTTCATGGTGCCCAAAAAGGACGGGTCAGTCAGACCCATTCTGGATTTAAAAATCTTAAACAGATTTGTCAGAAACAGACATTTTCGTATGGAAACTCTGCGCTCGGCCTTCGCTTCGCTGTGCCCAGGGGACTTCATGACATCTGTGGATATCAAGGACGCTTACCTGCACATTCCAGTGTTCCCAGGGCATCAAAGGTTTCTCAGATTTGCGCTGCTGGATCAGCATTACCAGTTTGTGGCTCTGCCATTCGGACTTACGTCAGCCCCCAGGGTATTCACCAAGGTGCTGGCAGGAGTAATGTCTGGGTTGAGACTAAAAGGCATACGAGTGTGGCCCTACCTGGACGATATACTCATCTCATCCCAGTCTCCGCAGCAGGCAGAGCTGGACACGAGGTTGGTGGTGACCACCCTGGAGTCCTTCGGCTGGGTGATCAATTACCCAAAGTCCTCTCTGTCCCCCTCCTCAGTTACCCCGTTTCTGGGGATGATTCTGGATTCAGTTCAGTCAAGGATATTCCTTCCTCCACAGAAGGTGGAAGCTCTGACAACGCAGGTGAGGTCCCTGCTCTCGAGCCCTCATCCCTCCATCAGGCAGGGAATGCAGTTGGTGGGCTCGATGGTGGCAAGCTTCGAGGCAGTGCCCTTTGCACAATTCCATTTGAGAACTCTGCAGCTTCACCTTCTGTCAGTTTGGAACAAGGACCCAGCGTCCTTGGACGAGATCTGGGTGCTTCCCCCCTCGGTCAGACATTCCCTGGCGTGGTGGCTGGACCACGGGAACTTGACAAAGGGCAAATCCTTCCTGGCTCCCTCCCTGGGAGACGGTCACAACGGATGCCAGTCTTTCGGGCTGGGGGGGATTCTGGAAGTCCCTGCGTTTCCAGGGGAGGTGGGGCCCTCAGGAGGGGTGGTTGCTTCTCCTGGCCTCTTTTTCTCACTGCTTTTCAATGCTGGGGATTTGTGGGAGGTCCTCCGGTATATGTAGGGCCGGGAGGAGCTTGTATTCTTCATGTTCTGCAGTGCACGGCGCTGAAGGCGGAGGTATACCCACATGTAAGGACTATGTCTGGAGCAGGACGTGCTGTCTGCGTATAATACCAACTCTACAGGTGAGTACTTCACAGAGTTGTATTTTTATTCCAAGTGTGACATACGCTCCGCTTCAACTCTTCATGACATTTGGGTTATTCTCCAGTAGAGGGCGAACTTCTGCAGAGATGAATGCAAAAAAGGAGCTCCTCCCAGTCCATAACTATCTGGGACCTCCCACCAATTCCCCAGTTTCTTATCTGCAGGAAGGCGAGCAAGACAGAAGATGAAGACTTCTCTTACTTGCGGGTAGGCCGGGCTCGTGCCTGGCCATTTTTGTCCTTATTGCTGCCAGGACCTTTTCTAAATTGTCCCTATGTGAGCCTCCCAGCCTTGGCTGCAGGTCCTGGTGAGGGTAGGCAGCACCTATTCAGGTGTTGAGGGAGCGCTGCTCCTCCGTGAGACCCCATTACAAGAGGTAGGCCGATTTCCGGGTTGGTGATCCCGGTTTGGGATGCCCTGTCCCATATATTTATCCATGACCAGACCCTGGTGTTGGGTTTATTCCCCTTCCGGGTCCCTTCCTTAACCCTCCGGGGGGGGGGGGGGTGCGCCCCTCTGCTGTCATTTTCGCTTTGTGTATGTGTGTTCATAGTGTTTGTGACAGTTGGTGCTTGGCAGGGCAGCTGTACTTCATACCTCAGCCTGGGGAGCTTCTCTCCCTCAGGCTGCGTTCGGGGCTCTCCGGCTGGGATCTGCGTCGCGGGAGGCTCTGTGAGGGGGGCGTGACCCGGGGAGCACGCGTTCCGCGCTGGCCCACCCCCCTTCCTTCTCACACTCTCCTGCTCGGCGGTAGCCATCTTGGGCTTCTGGCTGCTCCTGCTGCGGCGATCACTGTGGTCTGTAAGTGCCTCCAGGGCACTTCATTAGCTTTCGGGGGGCCTCTTTTTTTTATCCTAGCACATGTCTATATGTATATATCCTTGTTGGTTTTATGGCCCTCATTGTGCTATATTTAGTTATATATATATATATATGTAATTATAGATGTTTTTCCTTTTTCATGTGTCTTTCAGATTGTCACGTGTGTGTGCATGCTAAAGGGGCTTTTTCCCGGTCCTAGGGTCCCACAGGGACTTTTAAAGGGGCATCCCGGGTTGCTTATCAGCTTAAATCACCTGCGGTCTTGCGACTGGCCACAAAAATCACCATATGGAGGCTCCGTAGGATACCGGGCTCCCTCTGGGACAATCCCGGCTATGTGTGGGTTGTGGGGCATCCCTTACGGGTGAGGATGTGCTTATTTGTATTCCATGTGCACAAAAGGCCATATCGCGGCAGTCGGCTGCCCAGCCTTCTGGGTCGGCACCCCCGCTTCATCGCCTTCCCCTCCCCACCTTTTCCGTACCCCAAGTGACATTGGTGCCAGCGGGGAGTCGCAGTCCGATGTTTGTGCTAGGTTGGCCAGCATCGAGAAATTTATGGTTACCGCGGTGGGCAAGAAGGCCCAGGCCAAAAAGAGACATTTGTCGTCATCCAGGCGACTTGGGATATGGATGATGATTCATTTGATATGTCAGATTCCCCGTTGGAGGAGGGGGAATTGTATGAGGAGTCAGAGGCTGACGATGTACGGTTTGGCGAGGCTGATGTTGGGCAGGCGCTGGGGGATGCTGTTGACACGGCCATGGTTTTGTCACATCTCTTGGAGGTTTTGGATATCGCGCCGACTGAGGCGCCCACTCTCAAGAAGGGGGAATTTTTTGGGGCCCACAAGCCTCGTTTGGAGTTCCCTACCCAGGGTCATTTTGATGCACTGATCCTTAGGGAATGGGAGAAACCTACCAACACAGAGGTAGGGGCTCAGCACCCTGGGTCCCAGCCACAACTCCCTCCAGATAGGAGCACCAACAATTCATATGCGTCTCAAAATTATTTTATTGCATAATATCAAAAAGTAGACCATAAAAACATCAAACACTGACACTACATACAACACTTAATAAAAACAAACTGCATCTGTCCACATTGTACTCTGTATTATCTCTAAGTAAATAACCATAATTTTGTGCCCATAGTCCTTGATTCACAAAGTAAAGTAAACTCCCAGGAGAAGCTGTTTGAATTTCCCTAATAAATTCAAATAGTGTATTCAATCCAGTGATTGAATCAATAATTTCATTGTTAACACAATACCTCTTAAATGCAAGTTAATGTCCATAAAATTATAGTCTGGCTGGTTAATGATATACTGACGCCATAAATTAATTGATAAAGTGAAAACCCATTAAATACATATATATAATATATAATATATAATATATATATATATATATATATATATATATATATATATATATATATATATATATAATTGTTTGGATATTGGCCAGACCCCATCAACAGATGGAATCGAATCAATCCCAAACAAAAATACACCGGTGTAACAAATAAATATATACAAATAAGTGAATAAATGAAATATACAATGAAAAATAATGAAAAAAATAGTGCATCAATATTAAGTATTACAATGAACCTATAAACCACAATTAACAATAAATATTATTGTGCAGACACCTGTATTAACCCTTAATCTATAAGCAATTGCTTAATCTGAAGAGAAAATATATATATAAATGATGAAAATAATGAAAAGAACCAGCAGTATGTAATACCAGTTATGGACTTAAGATGGCAGCAGAGGCTAAGCTATGCAGGCATACATAGGGAAACTGAGTACTATGTGATTTAAACAGCAAAATAAGTCCCCGGGGGAGCCAGAGATAGTGGGCAGACAACAGCTGAGCTTACTACCACCTACGTACATGGCCTCCCATGCCACTTCTGAAGGGTGAAGGGAATTAACAAACTCCCCACACAGCCTTAAATACACCGCCGTCAGCCCCCCCGCCCGCCATGAATTTTTTGGGGCCCACAAGCCTCGTTTGGAGTTCCATTTTGATGCACTGATCCTTAGGGAGTGGGGGAAACCTAGTAGGCTTTCCGGGTGTTCCTCAGGGATGGGATAAGAAGTATCCTTTCCCGGTGGAAGCGGTTAAGCGTTGGGCTTCTCCTCCCGAGGTCGATGCGCCGGTTTTGGGGTTGACCAACTCCTCCGTGCTTCACACCCCAGACGCCACTTCCCTAAAGGATGGTGAGGATAGGCGCCTTGATCAGATGGCATGCCATGCCTTTGCCAGTGTTGGTTCGGCCTTGCGGCCTGTTTGTGCATCTACGCTAGTGTCGGTGGGTGCTAGGTCTCTGATTAGGGACTGGTTAAATGACGCTCACCTTGATCCGGCCAGCGCTGAGTTCACTACGCTTAAAAGATTTGAATTGTTCATGGATTTTGTCTTGGCTGCTATGGAAGGACACTATTGTGATGTGTAGTAGGACTTCAGCCTTATTGGTGGCCATGCGCCGATCGGTGTGACTCCGTCGGTGGACGGCGGACTTTGCAGCCAAGAAATCGCTCACAGCTCTTCCCTTCTTGGGTACGCGGCTGTTTGGAGATAAGTTGGATGCTGTGGCAAAGGGAGGTAAGTTACCTCAGCGGAAGAAACAGCGCTGTCCCTACCGGGGGTCAGGCTCTTTCAATCCTTCCTTTCGCGGTGCCAGAGCTGGTAGAGGTTTGGCCTTCTCAGGTGTCAGAGGCTCTTCCTGGAACAGGGGCAGAGGTCGGGCCCATCCCGCTTCTGCCTGGGGTTCAAAACCCAAGCCTGTGGGTAAATCAGCTCAGCAATGAAGGGGTGCCCTCACCCGCTCGGGTGGGGGGACGGCTGCAGCTCTTCTTCCCTGTCTAGGCTCGGGAGGTCACAGACAATTGGATCTTGGAAGTGGTCTCCTCCGGGTACAAACTGGAGTTCGAGTACTGGCCTCCTCCAAGATTTTTAAGGTCTCGGGTGCCCTTGGACCCTCAGGCGGCTCAGGGGCTCCTGTTAGCAGTAAAAAACTGGAGTTGTATGCCCAGTGCCTCCGTCGGAGAGAGGCAGGGGTTTCTACTCCAATCTTTTCACGGTTCCCAAGAAAGAAGGTTCTGTAAGACCCATTCTGGACCTCAAGGTCCTCAACAGATTCATCAGAACCAGAAAGTTCTGCATGGAGACTCTGCGCTCGGCCATCAGTTCCTTTCGTCAAGGGGTTTTCATGACATCCATAGACATCAAGGATGCATATTTGCATGTTCCAATTTTTCCAGCGCATCAGAGATTCCTCAGGTTCGAGGTGGACGATCAACATTTTCAGTTTGTAGCCCTTCCCTTCGGGTTGACCTCAGCGCTGAGGATCTTCACCAAGGTTCTGGCGGGCATAATGGCCCTATTCAGAGCTCAGGGAATTCGCATTGTGCCGTATCTGGACGACCTATTGATTTCAGCTTCTTCCCTCCGTCAGGCGGAGCTGGACGCCCACCAGGTGGTGTCGACCCTGGAGAGGTTCGGGTGGGTGATCAATCGCCCCAAGTCCTCTCTCTCGCCATCACGGGTGATTTCATTCCTGGGCATGAATCTGGATACCATTCAGGCCAGAGTGTTTTTACCCCAGACCAAGGTGCAGGGGATTCAGGCTCTTATCCGCCTTCTTCTGGCCACTCTTGCCCTTCTATCCGACAGGGGATGAAACTGGTGGGATTGATGGTGGCCTCCTTTGAGGCGGTCCCGTTTGCGCAGTTTCACATGAGATCTCTTCAACTTCACCTATTGACGCATTGGGACAGGTGTCCGCTGTTGTTGGATCAACCGTTCAGGATGTCTCCCAGGGTTTGGCAGTCCCTTTGGTGGTGGCTGGAGTCGAGCAACCTGTTGAGGGGCAGATCCTTTCTGGTTCCTCGCTGGGAGACGGTTACCACGGATGCCAGCCTGTCTGGCTGGGGAGGTTTCTGGAAAAGTCATCAGTTCAGCGGGGTGTGGGGTCCTCAGGAGGCTCACAACCCCATCAATGTCTTAGAGCTCAGAGCCATCCGGCTTCTCCTCTTACGGCTGACGTTGCACTTGCAGGGTCTTCCGGTTCAGATTCGTTCAGACAATCGGATGGCGGTAGCCTACATCAATCACCAAGGAGGGACTCGCAGCAGGAGTGCCCTCAGGGAATTCTCTCTGATCCTGCATTGGGCGGATAGCAATGTTCCTTGCATTTCGGCGATCTACATTCCGGGAGTGGAAAACACAGAGGCAGACTCCCTGAGCAGGGGGTTCTCTCGCCAAGGAGAGTGGTCCCTCAACCCCGGGGTTTTTCGGGTTCTTTGTCGCAAGTGGGGGACTCCGGAGGTGGATCTCTTTGCCTCACGGCACAATCACAAACTCCCGGGCCTTTGTGTCTCTATCTCAGGATCCTCTAGCTCTGGCAGTGGATGCCTTGTCCCTTGCTTGGAAGGATCTGGGGTTTCTGTACCTGTTTCCTCCCTTCTCCTTGCTGGGCAAGGTGGTTTGCAAACTGGCTCTGGAGGGGGCACCAGCAATTCTGGTGGCTCCAAGGTGGCCAAGAAGGGTTTGGTACGCAGACGTTGTAAGGCTGGCGGTAGATCCGTACCGGCTTCCCATGTTTCCGGATCTGTTATCTCAGGGTCCACTACTTTACCCCAATTTACAAACGCTGGCTTTGACGGCTTGGCTGCTGAAACCTTCATTTTAAAGGAGGAAGGTTTGTCTGAGGCTGTTGTTCAGACCTTGATCAGAGCTAGGAAGCGGTCCTCTTCTGGCATTTACTATAGGGCTTGGCGGTCCTATATTGACTGGTGTGAGGCTAGGGCCTTGCCTTGCAGGGTGTTTTCGATCCCTATGATTTTGGAGTTTCTTCAGCACGGTCTGGATCTTGGGTTCCAGCTTAGTACCTTGAAAGGGCAGGTTTCTGCTCTGTCGGTTTTCTTCCAAAGATCTTTTGCATTACACCCGCTGGTTAAGACCTTTTTTTCCAGGGGGTCACTCATGTTCGACCCCCTCGGAAGGCTATGGTTCCTGTATGGGATTTGAATTTGGTTCTGTCGGCCCTCCAGGATCCTCCTTTTGAGCCGTTACAGGATATTGCTCTTTCTGTTTTCATTCAAAAGGTTGCCTTCTTGGTGGCTATTACCTCTGTTCGGCGTGTTTCTGAGTTGGCGGCTCTGTCGATTCAGGCCCCTTACTTTGAAAGACACCAGGACAAGATGGTCTTTCGCTTTAAGCCAGATTTCCTTCCTAAGGTGGTTTCTGCTTTTCATCTCAATCAGGATATTGTTCTCCCTTCCTTGTGTCCTAAGCCTAGCAATGACAAGGAGAGGGTTTTGCACAATTTGGATGTGGTTCGCTGTGTTAAGTACTATTTGGTGACTACTTCTTCTTTCCGCAAGACGGATGCCTTTTTTGTGGTGCCCTGCGGGCCCAGGAAAGATTTGGCACCCGCCAAGTCTACCATCAGCAAATGAATTTGTCAGGCCATTGTTGGGGCCTATTCTGCTAAGGGGAGGACTCCCCCTTTTAGGGTCACTGCGCATTCTACTCGTGCTGTTGGTGCGTCCTGGGCTTTTCAGCACCAGGCTTCTGTTGAACAAGTTTGTAAGGCTGCTACTTGGTCTTGCGTTCATACTTTTTCCAAGTTTTACAAGGTTGATGTGTGGGCTTCAGCGGATGCCGTTTTTGGCCACAAAGTTCTGCAAGCTGCAGTGGTTTAAGTTGGTGCATTCTTTACTGTTTATGGTTCCCACCCATGATGTACACTATTGGATGTCCCAAATGTCACGAAGAGTTGAAGCGGAGTGTATGTCACACTTGGAATAATATCTTTTTGTGAGTACTCACCTTTAAAACAGATATTATAAGTGTGACATACATTCCGCTTCACCCCACCCTTTTTTGGTATTCCGGATTTTTTATATGGTGAACCATTGTTTGTTATTAATATTGTTATATTTGGTTCTTCCTGGTCCCCTTACTGCTATCTTACACTGGGGAATTGGTGGGAGGTCCCAGATAGTTATGGACTGGGAGGAGCTCCTTTTTTGCATTCATCTCTGCAGAAGTTCGCCCCCTACTGGAGAATAACCCAAATGTCATGAAGTGTTGAAGCGGAGTGTATGTCACACTTATAATATCCGTTTTAAAGGTGAATACTCACAAAACGGTATTTATTATTGCCGATCTGGAATTATGTGGATAAGGGGGGACTACTTTTAGCCTTGAGGCTCTGCGCATTTTTGTCCCTCCTTGTGTTCCAGTGGTCAGTCAGGCACGTAGATGGGTGGGGATGTGGATGAACAGTCAGTAAGGTAAGTGGGTGGGCAGCAAGTAGGTAGGCGGGCGGTAGATAGGTGGGTGGATGGAAGATTAGGTGGGTTGGCGGTCAGGTAGGTGGGTAGGCGGGCAGACAGGTGGATGGGTGGGCAGGGGGACGAATGTGTGGGACAGGGAGGCGGGGTGGTGGGTACGTAAGTGGGCATGATGGTGGATGGATGGGCATGATGGCATGCGGGTAATGGGCGGGCATGGTTGCAGGTGGGTAAGTGGGCATGATGGCTGGCAGGCAGGTGGTTGGACAATGAGGTAGCAGGCTATGCATACAGGCAGGCTTTTGGGCATGCAGCCAGGCAGGTGGCTAAGAGTTGGTGGCAGGGATCACGCAGGCGAAGTAGCCGTGGCATCTCAGGGAGGCTTACTGACATCTAGGCTGGCAACGGATGCCCTCTCAATAAACAGGACAGCATTTCAGCAAGGTGAGCATCTTGGCACAGCTGTCATTTTGGCATCTCGGCAGGTAGACTGCATCGTTTAGATGGCGGCTGCCATCTTGGTGGAGCAGGTTGGGCGATGACGGGCATCTTGGTGGGGTGGGAAGGTGAATGGTGCAGGAAGAGCGGCCCTAAAGATGATGGAGCTGGTGAGAATGTCCTTCCCTGCTGCCCCAAGCCATGCTCCGTGCCGGTTGGAGCTGTGGCAGTGGCCAATGCAGTGGATCAGGGGGGTTTGAGGGGGGGACAGAAAACTTGCTGCAGTGCGGGAGCGAGGGGGGCTAGGTGAGTAAAAGAGCATGCCTCACGTGACCAACACTTCCTGTCCAGCCCCCCACTCACTCCCCCGCCACGCTAGTTCCTCCAGGGACTCTGGAAACGTCTGTCTCTCCACCCCTTATCTAGCATAGGGCAGATGGTTAACACACTGTTTCTGCAGACAAGCTAGATATGGGGTTATCCCATAAAAGGTTAAAGTGCACGTAGGAATAACTCAAGGCAACTAGACTTCTGTTTCATTGTCTTGGAAGACAATTCACCTGGCATTCTCAATTTAGAATTACAAAATTGCAAAAATTAAAAAATCTAGCTGCAGTAAGTAGTAGCTCTAATCCATCCGTCTACCATAAACCCGATTTATTGTTATAATATGAACAGCATACATGAGAAGCATCACAGACATATGAAAAAGTCTAGGAGGACAGAGGCTCGCTTGTCTCCATGGGATGGGGCAATCAAAACCACTTTTTAAACATTAAGTAGCGAGTGTGTGCATTGATATTTCCCAGCAAGGTGATTGGCTAAGCCTTTCTGGAGGGAAAGCAAAGTCTCCTTTCATTTCAATACTAGATTCTTTTGGAGATGGAGCTGTATAAAATAGACCTCTAGCCAAACATGAATGAGGGTCTTCTTACTCTGCTACCCAGATGCTAGTGCTACACTACATTTGGGTACATTTGTTAACATTTATTATTCTTAGTATACAGTACGTCCTGCTCCAGAGAAGATTCTTTACTCTTGGGTATTACTCCGCCAGATGGCGCTGGACTGCAGAGACCGCAAAATTGGCTCCTCCCAGCCCCTCAAATACCCGGGACCTCCCACAAATCCCCAGATTTTCTCTGCAGCCTGTACTGCGAAGGACAAGAAGATGGCTCTCCTCGCAGGTGAGCCGGGCTATTAGCCTGCGGCCCTGTAGGACTGTTCCCACCCGTTCCATTGTTAATGTGCCTCCCAGCTTTGGCTGCGCTGGTGCGGGTGATGGTAGGCAGCACCGCTGTCAGGTGCTTAGGAGCGCTGCTCCACCGCAGTCCCCCACCAAAGGGTAGGCGGCATAGGCATATGGTGAGCCTCTATGGGATGACCCTCCCGCGCTATTGCCCCTTGCCCCTGTCTATCGGTGGGCCCTACGTTAAGTGTCCGCTGCCCTCCCTCGCTCTCCCTTGTAGTTCTCGGGTGTGTGTGTTTGTGCTTTTCACTTTGTTGGTGTGCTTGGTTGCCTTTAGTTCTGTGTCCGCACAGTCTTGGTTGCACTGGTTGCGGTTTGAATATGCCGCCGCGCGCACTTCCACTGCGTTCCGCGGCTGGCGGCGGCATTACCTCAGGCGCTGCTGCGCCATCATTGGTTGCTTGTCACGTGTGTGACTTCGCGCTCTCGGGGGGGGGGGGGGCCTGCGGGTGGCGCGTTCTGCATCACTGACTCTGTGGCCCACCCCTCGAGTTATACTCAGCGCCATTTCTTCTGGATTCTTCCTGCTGCGTGGCTGGCGCCTACCTACCGCGGTCCGTGAGTGCCCTCGCGGGCGGTTTTATTTACCCTATGTCACGTATGGATGTCGCTTATGGGTTTCTCTTCGCTTATGTCTTGCAGGCGGGTCACACTCCATTGGTTTCTCCTGGCCTTACCCCCTCTATTTAGTCTTTAAACTTGTGAGGCCTAGTGTGCTAATTACTCCCACTTCCCTAGCGGGCTATTGGGGCATCCCGGGTTGCTTTTATAGCGTGAATCCCTAATCCCTATTGTGCCGCTATAATCACCATATGGAGGCGTCTCAGGATAATGTGCTCGGGGTTCCTTCGGGACAAGCCCGGCTGTGTGTAGAGTGTGGGGTGTCCCCTACAAGTGCTGACAATGTGCGGGTTTGTGTACCTTGTACCCAGCAGGTGCTTGCCCTGCAGCCTGGTTTACCAGCAGCTGGGCCTGCGCCACGTATGGCTTCACCTACTCCCCCAAGCTTAAATCTGACTCCCATTGAGCTGCATACCAGTGGGGAGTCTCAGCCTGATGTGTCTGCTAGACTGGCTAGTGTTGAAAAGTTGCTTGCTAATACCATGGCGCATAAGGCCTCTGCCAAGAGGCAGCATTTGACGCCTGATGTCACTCTTTTCCCTATGGAGGCTGAAGAGTTCTTTGAACTGTCTGGTTATACCCCCTTGGAAGAAGGGGAACTGTTCTCTGACTCGAAGTCATCTGACGAGAGGCCCAGGGGTCATGATGATTCTGGCTCTGATCCCTGGGTCCCAGATGATACTGATAGGGTTGGCTCAGATTTTTGAGGTACTGTCTATCTCTCCCCCGGTCGCGGCTCCTAAGCAGCAGGGGGAATTGTTTCATATTGCTAAGCCACGTTTAGAGTTCCCTGAGCAAGCTCATTTTAATAATCTCGTGGTCAAGGAATAGGAGCGTCCTAGCAGGCTCCCCGGAGTCCCTAAGGGTTGGGATAAGAGGTATCCCTTTCCTGCTGATGTGGTGAAGCGTTGGTCATCCCCTCCAGAGGTGGATGCCCCAATCCTGGGTTTGTCTAACACCTCTGTCATGCATTCCCCTGATTCCACTACACTGAGGGATAGTGAGGACTAGCGGATTGATCAGCTGGCGTCCCATGCCTTTGCCTGTGTGGGGACGGTGCTGCGCCCGGTTTGTGCCTCTGCCATTACAGCTGTGGCTATTAGGACCCTGCTTAGAAGTGTCTTAGATGGTGCTCCTGATGATGGGTCTAGTGAAGAGTTTAATGCACTCTCTTATGGTGAGGTATTTGTTGCTTATGTCCTCTCTGCCTTGGATGATACCATTAGGATGTGTGACAGAGCCTCTGCCCTGGTGGTGGCTATATGCCGCTCTGTTTGGCTGCGCCAGTGGGCAGCTGACAGCGCTGCCAAGAAGGCTCTCACTGGTTTTCCCTTCAAAGGGCTGCGCCTGTTTGGGGACCGCCTGGACCTGTTTGCTAAGGGAGGCAGGTTACCCCAGCGCAGGAGGCAGTCTCGGCCCTTTCGGGGCCCAGGCTCCTTTTCTTCCCCCTACCATGGATCCAGACAGGGGAGGGGGGTCTCCTTTACTGGGGCCCGAGGAGATTTCTGGGGTAGGGGCAGAGGACGTGGACGCCCTGGCTCATCCTGGGCCTCCAAGCCTAAGCCTTCCTCCAAGCCCCCTCAGGCATGATGGGGCGCCCTCACCCATTCGGGTGAGGGGACGGCTTCTGCACTTTGCTCACGTCTGGAGGCTTCATGTCTCAGACCGGTGAATTCAGGAGGTAGTGTCCTCCGGTTACAAGATAGAGTTTGCTGCCTGGCCGCCCCCAAGATTTGTCAGATCCCGGATGTCTCAGGACCCTTTGTCAGCTCAGGCTCCGATTCTGGCGGTGCAAAGCCTTCTGGAGCTGGGGGTCATCTGTCAGGTCCCCTTACGAGAAAGGGGCAAGGGGTTCTATTCCAACCTTTTCACCGTGCCCAAAAGAGATGGGTCAGTCAGGCCCATCCTGGACTTGAACTTCCTCAACAAATTTGTCAGGTGCAGGCGCTTTCGCATGGAAACCTTGTGCTCTGCTATCAGTTGCCTGCGTCCAGGGGACTTCATGACCTCAGTGGACATCAAGGATGCTTACCTTCATATTCCTGTTTTTCCAGGTCATCAAAAATTCCTCAGGTTCGCTCTGGAGGATCAGCACTACCAATTTGTGGCATTGCCCTTTGGTCTCACTTCAGCTCCCAGAGTGTTCACCAATGTGCTGGCAGGAGTGATGGCTCTGCTCAGGTCTCAGGGCATTGGCGTGCTGCCCTATTTGGACGACCTTCTCATCACTTCTCAGTCCCTCCAACAGGCAGAGCTGGATACTCAGCTAGTAGTGTCCACTCTGGAGTCATTTGGCTGGGTGATCAACCATCCCAAGTCTTCCCTGTCTCCCTCCTTGGTGACACCCTTCCTGGGAATGAATCTGGATACAGTTCAGGCAAGGATTTTTCTTCCTCAGCAGAAGGTGGACAGTCTGCTAGCGCAGTTCCTGCTATCTTGCCCTCATCCCTCTATCAGGTAGGGAATGCAGCTGGTGGGCCTGATGGTGTCGTACTTCGAGGCGGTCCCTTATGCCCAGTTTCACATGAGGCCTCTGCAACTCCACCTCTTGTCAGTATAGGACAAGGATCCTGCATCCCTGGACCAGTTCCTTGTTCTGTTCCCCCCTAGCCAGCAGGTCTCTCTCGTGGTGGCTGGACTCCAGGAACCTGTTGGTGGGCAGATCCTCTCTGGCCCCCTGCTGGGAGACCGTCACCACAGATGCCATTCTGACAGGTTGGGGGGGCTTCTGTAAGTCCCTACAGTTCCAAGGGCACTGGGGCCCTCAGGAGGCCCACACGCCCATCAACATTCTGGAATTGAGGGCGATCAGGTTGGTTCTGGCCCACTTGACCCAACACCTTCGGGGCCGGCCTGTTCATGTACGCTTGGACAACCAGACGGCGGTTGCCTATATCAATCATCAGGGAGGGACCCGGAGCAAGGGGGCCCTCCAGGAAGCGTCTCTGATCCTGTCCTGGGCGGAGGACAATGTTCCCTGCATCTCAGCTGTGTACATTGCGGGGGTGGAGAATCTGCAGGCAGACTCTCTGAGCAGGGGGACCTCTCGCCTGGGAGAGTGGTCCCTCTGCGACAGGGTGTTTCAATCTCTGT
The DNA here is from genome assembly GCA_027917425.1 of Gastrophryne carolinensis. Lineage (NCBI taxonomy): Eukaryota > Metazoa > Chordata > Amphibia > Anura > Microhylidae > Gastrophryne > Gastrophryne carolinensis. The sequence goes on from CM051234.1 coordinate 267,993,117, forward strand.
GTCACCGTTGGGGTCAACCAGATGTGGATCTGTTTGCATCCCGTCACAATCACAAGCTCCCAGCCTTTGTCTCCCTGTCCCAGGATCCTCTGTCCTTGGCCACAGATGCTCTAGCAATGTCATGGCAGGACTTTCAGCTTCTGTATGTCTTTCCCCCATTCCCCCTGTTGGGCAGGGTTCTGCACAAGATAGCTCAGCAAGGGGTGCCAGCTATCCCGTTGGCTCCCAGGTGGCCAAGAAGAGTGTGGTTTGCAGACGTGGTGCAGCTGGCAGTAGATCAGTACGCTCTGCCCAGGGTTCCAGACCTGCTCACTCAGGGACATTTACGCCATCCCAATTTACAAACTCTGGCTTTGACGGCCTGGCTGTTGAAACCTCCATCTTGATGGAGAAGGGGCTGTCTGCCTCTGTTGTTAACACCATGATCAGGGCTAGGAAGAAGTCTTCTTCTTCCATTTACTGTAGGGTTTGGCGTGCCTACATTGACTGGTGTGAGTCTCGGTCTCTTCCCTGTCGTGTGTTCTCTATTCCCAGGATCCTAGAGTTACTCCAACATGGTTTGGATCTGGGGCTTCAACTCGGTACTCTGAAGGGTCTTGTCTCTGCCCTGGCTGTTTTCTTCCAGAGATCTTTTGCATTCTCTGATCAGGACCTTTTTCCAGGGGGTTACTCATGTGCGTCCTCCACGTAAGCCTATGTTGCCTGTCTGAGATTTGGACTTGGTCCTGTCTGCCTTGCAGGGTGCTCCCTTTGAACCTGTGCTGGAGGCTGCTTTGGCCATTCTTACTCTCAAGGTTGTCTTTTTGGTGGCTATCACTTCTGTTAAGCCCCCCTACTTTGAGAGACACCAGGACAAGGTGGTGTTTCGCTTCAAGCCAGATTTTCTGCCTAAGGTTGTGTCTGCCTTTCATCTGAATCAGGACATTGTTCTACCTTCCTTGTGCCCTAATCCTAGTAACGCTAAGGAGAGGGTTTTGCATTCCTTGGATGTGGTTAGGAGTCTGAAGTACTATCTGGTGGCTACTGCACCTTTCAGGAAAACGGGTGCTTTTTGTGGTCCCTTCTGGTCCTAGTAAGGGTCTGGCTCCCGCTAAGTCTACTCTCAGCAAATGGATCCGTCAGGCTGTGATTCAGGCCTACACTGCTAAGTGGAAGAATCCTCCCTTCCGCCTTACTGCTCATTCTACTCGTGCTATTGGTGCCTCTTGGGCTTTTCAGCACCAGGCTTCTGTTGAACAAGTTTGCAAGGCCGCTACTTGGTCGTCTGTTCATACTTTTTCCAAGTTCTACAAGGTTGATGTTAGGGCCTCAGCTGATGCTGCTTTTGGCCACAAGGTTCTGCAGGCGGCAGTGGTCTGACCTGTCTGCTGTTACCTTTTGGGGATCCCACCCTACTTTACTGACACTGCTATTGGATGTCCCAAGAGTAAAGAATCTTCTCTGGAGCAGGACGTACTGTATACTAAGAATAATACAATTCTGTGATTACTCACCTGTATAATTGTTATGAGTATACAGTACGTCCTGCTCCACCCACCCTTGGTTCATTATCCTTGGATCCCCTTTATGGTGATTGTTATCATTGTTTGATAGTTACTAGTTGGTTCTGTTATCATTCTCCCGGCTTCTTGTTAACTGCTTTTCAATACTGGGGATTTGTGGGAGGTCCCGGGTATTTGAGGGGCCGGGAGGAGCCAATTTCGCGGTCTCTGCAGTCCAGCGCCATCTGGCGGAGTAATACCCAAGAGTAAAGAATCTTCTCTGGAGCAGGACGTACTGTATACTCATAATAACAATTCTACAGGTGAGTAATCACAGAATTGTATATTCTTAGTATACAGTACGTCCTGCTCCAGATATAGTACTTACACTTGGGTTATCCTCCGCCAGATGGCGCTGCACTGCAGAGACACGCAAAACAGGCTCCTCCCGGCCCTCAAATACCCGGGGACCTCCCACAAATCCCCAGATTTCTCTGCAGTGCTGACTGCAAAGACATGAAGTATCACTCTCTCGCAGGTGAGCGGGGCTATCAAAGCCTGCGGCCCTGTTGGACTATTCCCACCCGTCCTTCGTGTGATGTGCCTCCCAGCCTGGTCTGCGCTGGTCGGGTGAAGGTAGGCAGCACCATGCGTGCTTATGGAGCCATGCTCCACCGCAGTCCCCCACCAAAGGGTAGGCGGTTTAGGCTGATGGTGAGCCTCTAGGGGATGCCCCTCCCGCACTATTGCCCCATGCCCCGTGTAGCGCTGGGCCCTGTACAAAGGGTCGCCATCCTCCCTCGTTCCCCCCCCTTTGGGGCCCGTCTGGACCTGTTTGGTAAAAAGGGCAAATCACCCCAACGCAGACGGCCGTCTTGGCCCCCTCGGGGCAGGGGCACCCCCCCCCCACCTTAGTGTTAAAGTGGACCAGCACCCAGGATTTTGACTATCCTGGGTTTTGGTCCACTTCGGTGGGGCACCCCGATCGGGGGTGCCCCGCTGTGTGAAACCCCCCAGAAAGCCCCAAAAGCTCACCTCTCCCCGCTCCCACGTGACCGCTGCTGCCAACCCCCGCCGACGGACAAGCGGGAGGCAGCGACGGACAAGAGCCCACCGCCGCCTCCCGCACGTCACTCTTACAGGGCGCGCGCCCGCGCTAGCCATTCACAGACGGTCGGCGCGGGTGCGCATCCTGCTACAGGGACGCGTGGGAGGCGGCGGCGGGTGCCGCTGGGTCGAGGAGCAGGTAGGGATTTAGGGGTTTCTGGGGGGTTTCACACAGCGGGGCACCCCTGATCGGGGTGCCCCGCAGTCAGGGGACTGATCGGTCCGGGAATCTTATAGATTCCCGGGCCGATCAGTGGAGGGTGTTGGTCCACTTTAAACAGGAACCAGGGGTATCCTTCCTGCCTTTTCGTGCAGACTCCTGCCCCATGAGCAGCAGACAACGCCCTGGCCTCTCCGGTGGGGCTAAGCCCAAATCTTCCACCAAACCCCCTCAAGCATGATGGGGCCCCCTCGCCCGTCTGGGTGAGGGGATGGCTGCAGCACCTTGCTCTTATCAGGAGGCATCTCGCCTCATTCTGGTGGATTCAGGAGGTAGTGTCCTCCGGATACAGGATAGAGTCTGCTGCGCTCCCCTAAGTTTATCAGAATACTCCTGGTCCCTGCCTCTGTTCAGGCGTTGGTGCAGGCCTTGCAGGGCCTATGGGGTCTTGGGGTCACTTGCAGTTTGCCCCTAACAGGCAGAGGCAGGGGCCGCTACACCAACCCTTCCCACAGTCCCCCGAAAGGATGGGTCAGTCTGGTCCACCCTGGATTCTCAAGTTTGCAGCAATTCACCAGTTACAGCAGTTCTGCATGGATACTCTGGGTTGGGCCATCAGCGCCTTGCGCTCAAGGGGCTTCTTGCCGTCTGTGGAGCTCAAAAGATGCTTCCGTTCACTTCCCTGTGTCCCCTGGACACCGAGGCTCTTCAGGTTCGTGTAGGTGGTCCAACACTGCTAAATTGTGGCCTTGCTATCTGGCCTCTCTTCAGCCCTCAGAGTGCCTACCAAGGGGCTGACGGGGGTGATGTCTCTGATGAGACCAAGGGGTGTCCGCACTATGACCTACCTGGACGGCCTTTTTCGCTTCCCAGTCTCTACGTCAGGCTAAGTTGTTCTCTAGGCTGGTTGTGTCCACTGGGAGTCATTGGATGGGTGTTCAGTCACCCCATGTCCCCATGGTCCCCTTGATTGGTAACCTCATTCCTAGGAATGAATCTGGATTCGGTTCAGGCGAGTATCTTCCTTCTCAGCAATAAGGTGGACAATCTGGTTGCATGGGCTCAGTCCCTCATTGCTGTCCCCGTCCCTTTACCAGGCAGGGATGCAGCTGGTGAGCCCGTTGGTGGCTTGCTTGGAAGAGGTCCCTTATGCTCAGTTCCCCCTGAGCCCTTCTGCAACTTCTATTGTTAATGCAGGACAGGGACCCAGCATCCCTGGAGCAGGGTCTGTGGGCCTTCCCACCTGGTAAGAAGGTTTCTCTTGGAGTGGTGAACTCAAGGAACCTGTCTGGGGGCAGTTCCTTCTTGCCCCTTCCTGGAAACGGTCACCATGAATGCCAACCTATCTGGTTGAAGGGGCAGGGTTTCTTCTGAAACTCCCTGCGATTCTGGGGGTGGGGGGGGGCCCTTAGAAGGTTCTTACGCCTATTGATGTTTGAAACAGTGAGCGTTTTCAGTTGGTTCTATCTCGCTTGACTTCTTCCCTTCTGGGCCTGCCAGTCTGGGGGTGCTTGGTCTGTCTGACGACAGTGTCCTACATTACTCATTGGCAGGGGCCTGGAGCTGGTGGACCCTCCAGGAAGTGTCTATGTTCCTAATCTGGGTGGAGACAATGTTCCCTGCATATCAGTGATATTCGCTCCGGTGGAGTCCCTCTGTGACTGGATGTGCTAATCCCTGTGTCACTATGGGGTCCAACCAGTTGTGGATCTGTTTGTGTTCCGTCACTATCACAGGCTCTCGGCCTTTGTTTCCCTGTCCCAGGATCCTCTGGCTGTGGTCCGGATGCCTTAGTAAGGTCATGACTGGACGTTCGGTTCTGTATGTCCTTCTCCATGCCCCCTGCTAGGCAGGGTTCTGCGCATGATTGCTCTGGTAAGGGGACCAGTGATTCTGGTGGCCCCCAGGTGCCCTAGCAGAGGGTGGTGCAGACATGGTACCGAGGGCAGTAATTCTCTGTACCTTTTGCCATGAGTGCCAGCTCTGTTCACTCAGGGCCCCTTTACGTCACTCCAATCTACAGACTAGTTGGCCTGACTGCTGACACATCCATCTTGATGGAGACAGGCTTATCTGTCTCGGTGATTGAGACTATGGGAAGACTAGGAGCAAGCTTCTTCCTCTTCTTCTTCTATCTGTTATAGGGTATGGCATACCCATATTGATTGGCGTGAGTCTAGGTCTCTTCCCTGTTGGGCGTTCTCGGTTCCCAGGGTTCTAGAGTTGGTTTCAGCATGACTTGGAGTTGGTTCTCCAACTCAGTACTCTGAAGGGTCAGGTTCTGCCCTGTCCATCTTGCCTTTAGTAGTCTCTGGTTCAGTCTTCCTTGGTTAAGACTTCTTTCAGGGGGTACTCCTGTGCGTCCCCCATGTAATCCTATGGTCCCTGCTGGGATTGAAATTGGATTTCATTCTGTCTGCTTGCAGGGTTTTGTCCCTTTGGTCCTATTCAGGTTGCTGTCTGGCTGTTCGTACCCTCAAGGTTGTCCTTCTGGTGACTGTTACCTTGGTCAGGCGTGTGTTAGCGGGTGGCTCTGTCTACCTAGCCACCATTCTTTGGGATACAACAGGATAAGGTGGTGTTCCGCCTGAAGCCGGACTTTCCGCATCAGGTGGTGTCTTATGTTCATTGATTCGAGATATTGTTCTTCCTGCTGTGCCTTTTTCCTAGCAACACCGAGGAAAGGGTTCTGCATTCCTTGAACAGGTGTTGGAAGTTTTTCCTTGGTAGTCACTGTGTCCTTTAGGAGAACTAATGTTCCTTGGGGCCTATGGTCACTACATCCTGAATGTGCCTGATCTCGTCTGCTCTCGGGGAGTTGGGCGGCTTTGGCCTTGGTTATTACTTGCATGGATGTTCCTTCGGGTCCTTGGAAGTGTCTTTTGGCTTCTGCCAAGTCTACTGTTAGCGATTGGATTCGTCAGGCTGTTACTCAGGCCTATTCCAACAAGGGGAAGAGTCTTCCTTTTCGCTTTGATTCTTATTCTACTCGTGTTTTGATGCCTCTTGGGCTTTTCAGCACCAGGCTTCTGTTGAACTGGTTTGCTAGGCCACTACCTTGGCCTTCTGTTCATACCTTTGCAAAGTTTTACAAGGTTGATGTTGGGGCCTCAGCTCATGCTGTTTTGGCCGTATGGTTATGCAGGTGACAGTGGTTTTTAAACTGTCTGCTGTTGTCATTTTTGTTGGGGATCCCACCCTACTTTATGGACACTGCTATTGGATGTCCCAAGTGTAAGTACTATATCTGGAGCAGGACGTACTGTATACTAAGAATAATACAATTCTGTGAAATACTCACCTGTTACCATTGTTATAGTTACCAGTGTTTGGTGGTTATTTCTCCCGGCTTCTTGTTCACTGCTTTTCAATGCTGGGGATTTGTGGGAGGTCCCCGGGTGTTTGAGGGCCGGGAGGAGCCTGTTTTGTGTGTCTCTGCAGTGCAGCGCCATCTGGCGGAGGATAACCCAAGTGTAAGTACTATATCTAGAGCAGGACGTACTGTATACAAATATCAATTCTACAGGTGAGTATTTCACAGAATTGTATTTTTTAATTACTTTATCTTGTGTTACAATATTTTTAAAAGTCTGTATATCAAAAATGTCATACATTTAACATATGTTCTTTCCAAATCTAGGGTTACAACTGGTGTCATGACAGGAATGTGGTTACCATTTTCAGTGCACCCAATTACTGTTACCGTTGTGGAAATCAGGCAGCTATAATGGAACTGGATGACACCCTTAAGTACTCATTGTAAGTACCTCTTATGTATAGACAAGATGGGGGTATCAATATTCATACTGAGAACTTTTAGGATTTTGCACCAAACACATACAGTAGATGTTTCCTTAAAAAGTGTGACGAGTCAAAAGTAAAAAAATAAATATCAGTAGCTTACCCTTCATTGAATGTCTGGAGCGCTGTGATTCCTCCTCTGTCTCCTTAGTGAGGAAATCACTTCCTCATTCAGGTTTCAGTCCCCACCTTGCTGATCTGATGTGGCCAGCAATGAGTCCAGATCTAAATGCCTTGAACACCTGTGGAGAGATCTTAAAATAGCTGTTGGGAAAAGGTGCCCTTCCAAAGAGAGACCTGGAGCAGTTTGCAAAGGAAGAGTGGTCCACCATTCCGGCTGAGAGGTGTAAGAAGCTTATTGATGGTTATAGGAAGCCACTGATTTCAGTTATTTTTCCAAAGGGTGTGCAACCAAATATTAAGTTAAGGGTGCCAATAATTTTGTCCAGCCCATTTTTGGAGTTTCGTGTGACATTATTTCCAATTTGCTGTATTCTAAGTATGTCACACACCCCGCTTCAAGATATCCATAACATGTGGGTAGTACCGACCTGAAGAGGGCGTTCTGCAGAGATGATAGTAAAAAGAAAGCCCCTCCCTGATCCATAAATACCTGGGACCTCCCACTCATTACCCAGTTTTCCATCTCTGCAGTCGGCGAGCAAGTCAGAAGATGATGTCTCCTCCTTGCACAGGGGGATTGCAGGTAGCCGGGACGACTCCCGGCCAGTTATTTTTCTATTTCCGTTCGGACCCCTTTTTTTTCCTTATTTAATCCTGGTTATATGACATGCCTCCCAGTCTTGGCTGCTGGTCCGGGCGAGGGTAATTCAGCACATCTGGTGCTCAGGAGGTAGGCTCCGCCGCGAGACCCTATATAAGAGGGTAGGCGGTAACACCGGGTTGGTGACCCCGGTTTGGGATACCCTGTCCACCGACGGTATGGCCTACTTGGCCCCCTTCCACCTTTACTAAATTGGGTTGGGCCCCACCCCCTTCTTTAGCATTGCTGTTAGGCTAGTTTTTTATTGTAGTTTTGGACCGTGTTAGGAGCGCTGCACTCACTGGGGTATACAGCACGTCCTGTCTCTCTATCCTTCTACTATGCAGGCTTATATTCGGGGTACACCGCCAACGGAGCTTGTTGGGGTGCTGCGTGTTGATGGGGAGCGTCTGGCAGTAATCCCTCAATGGATTTGGATAGTGTAGTGTGTTTTTTACATTTTTAGTTTGGCACCGCGGACGCACTATCGCCGCAGCGCCAATTTTTACCTCAGAGAGTGTTGAGGGGAGCTCTCCCCTCACACACTCTCAGTTGGGGGCGGGGCCGGGCCTTCGGCGCGAGGCCGCGGCCCGCTCCCGCTTTCATTGTACACTTGTAGCATGGCTCGAGCGGTCGGCGGTCCCGCATGTCAGCTGCGGGCTGCTACCTCCTTGTCTTCCTTCACCGGTGCCGCGGGTCCCCGCGACACCGGTTCTCCGGCGCTTTGGAAACGGAGGGGAGCTTCTCCCCTCACGCGTTGTCATTGGGGGCGGGGCCGGGCTTTTGGCGCGTCGCCGTGGCCCGCTCCCTCTGCCTCGGACACTGCTGAGGAGCTCGCTCCTCACAAGTTGCGTTAGGGAGGGGGGTGGAGCAGGTCAGTGGCGCGATCCGCGCTGGCCACGCCCCCCTTCCTGTTCCGCTCTATTCCTTCACCTCACGATTCATGAGGACTCAGCGTCTTGTTCCTATGGCAACTGTGAGTGGCCCTGTGGGGCCCCCCTTTCTCCATGCTTTCTGATTTTTGTCCCTGCTTCATTTTTATTAGTGTACTGTTCTGGCAGGTAGATCTTAGGGGGTTCCTTCTGGTGGACTTCATGGCGTTCTTAGCCTAAGGTCCCTGAGTTTATTAATTTTCACATACAAATCCTCCCACTTGGACATTAAAAGGGCATCCCGGGTTGCTTATTAGCGTAATTCCCTCGGTCATTACAAATAACTACAAGTTCACCGTATGGAGGCATTCCTGGATACCGGGCTCCCCTCGGGGCAATCCCGGAAGTGCATGAGTTGTGGGGTATCCCTTACCGGGGATGATGTAATTTTATGTATACCATGTGCACAGCAGACCATTACACGGCAGTCCGGACCCCAGATTCTGGGTCAGCACCGCCGGCTCCCTCTCCTCTCCCTCCCACTTGACTCGGGGGCCCCGTGTGACGTTGTCATGAGTGGGGTGTCAGTCTGATGTGTGTGCCAGATTGGCCACTTTTGACAAATTATTTTCTACCACGGTTGCCAAGAAGGCCACCGCTAAGAGAAAGCACTTGTCACCGGTCATTACGGCATTTAATTATAATTATGTGGATTATCTGGATTGGTCATATTACTCTCTGCTGAGGAAGGAGAGTTGTTTGAGGAACCTAATACTTCAGATGATCAGCAATTTGTTGGCGTTGATTCTGAGATGGGGGCAGGGTCTTCCATTGATACTCCTAGTCAAATGCATTTTGATAAATTATTTCTAGGAATGGGTGAGGCCTGCTCGGCCCCCAGGCATTTTTCAGAGTTGGGATAAAAGATATCCTTTCCCTTTGGATACGGTTAAGCGCTGGGCGTCCCCTTCCGTGGTGGATGCACCAATTCTGGGGTTATCCAACTCAGCTGTTTTAAATAATCCTGATCGCTCCTCCCTTAAAGGTGGCGAGGATAAACGCATTGACCAGATGGCTTGTCATGGTTTTGCCAGTATTGGGGCAGACCTACGGCCTGTTTGGACCTCATCGCTGTTGGTGGTGGCTACCAGGTCGGTGGTCAGGGACTTGTTGTCTTCTTCAGGTCTGGCTCCGGACAGTGACGAATTTCTTGGACTTAAACGATGTGTGTTGTTTTTGTCCTTCATGTTAGTCGCTTTGGATGATTCCTGGATGATGTGTAGCAGAGCTTCTGCTCTGCTGGTGACTATCAGGCGTTCAGTTTGGTTGCGCCAGTGGCGGCTGATTTTGGGTCAAAGAAGTCGCTGACGTCTCTTCCCTTCGTGGGTTTTCGTTTTTTTGGAGAAAAATTGGACTCTGTAGCTAAAGGTGGTAGGTTATCTCAACGTGAGAAGCAACGACGTCCCTTTCAAGGGGTGGCTTCTTTCACTCCTTCCTTTCTGGGATCCAGAGCGGGAAGAGGATTTGCCTTCCTTTCGTCAAGAGGAGATTCCTGGAATAGGGGCAGAGGACGTGCCTGTTCAGGATACAATTGGGGTTCAAAACCCAAACCCGCGTCCAAGCCTGCTCAGCAATGAGGGGGCGCCCTCACCTGTGCGGGTGGAGGGACGGCTGTGACACTTCTCTCAAATCTGGATTCTGGAAGTTTCGGCCAAATAGATCCGGGAAGTGGTGTCTTACGGTTACAAGCTGGAGTTCGAGCTCCGCCCCCCTTCCAGATTTTTAAGGTCTCGGATGCCTTCGGAGCCTCTGGCGGCGCTGGGGCTCCTGGTGGCAGTAGAGAATCTTCTGGACATGGCTGTCATTTGCCCAGTGTCCCCCTCTGATCAGGGCAGGGGTTTTTATTCCAATCTGTTCACGGTACCCAAGAAGGACGGATCGGTCCGACCCATCTTGGTTCTGAAGTTTCTCAACAGGTTCATCCGGCCACGGAAATTCCGCATGGCAACGCTGCGTTCGGCTATTCACTCTCTTCGTCAGGGAGACTTTCTGACGTCCATACACATCAGGATGCTTGTCTACTCGTTCCGATTTTTCCAGCACACCAGAGGTTCTCAGGTTTGTGGTGGAGGATCGGCACTTTCAGTTGGTGTCCTGAGTGGCACAGGACCAGTGTAAGTTGCCCACAACCATGCCACACGTTTTATCCGCATTGTGCCCTAGTTGGACGATCTTCTGATCATGGCCTTTTCCTTCAACCAAGCGGAGTTGGACACCAGGGTGGTGGTGTCCACTCTGGAGAGGTTCGGTTGGGTGATCAACCACCCCAAGTCTTCTCTTTCTCAGTCCAGAGTAGTGGCCTTTCTGGGAATGTCTCTGGACACTTCGCAGGCCAGGGTATTTCTGCCCCAGGCCAAGATTCTGGAGTTAGTACGGCTTCTCTTGTTGGCCCATCGTCCGGCCATCCGGCTTGGGATGAGGCTGGTGGGGTTAATGGTGGCCTCATTCGAGGCAGTTCCCTTTGCGCAGTTTCATACAAGGACGCTTCAGCTTCATCTGTTGAAGGTTTGGGACAAGTCCCCACTATCGTTGGATCAGTCCTTCCTGATGACTCCCCGAGTTCGTCGATCCCTGCAATGGTGGCTGGGGTCGGTCAATCTGTTGAAGGGCAGATCTTTTCTGGCCCCGTGTTGGGAAACAGTCACCACGGATGCCAGTCTGTCAGGTTGGGGGGGTGTTTGGAAGGACCTCCAGTTCCAGGGTCTGTGGGGCCCGCAGGAGGCTCACGAGCACATCAATGTTCTGGAATTGAGAGCCATCAGGTTGGTTCTGTTTCGCTTGACTCATCAGTTGCGGGGCCTGCCTGTTCAGGTTCGGTCGGACAACTGGACGGCGGTTGCTTACATCAATCACCAGGGGGGGACTCGCAGCAGGAGTGCCCTCAGGGAAGTGTCTTTGATTCTGGACTGGGCGGAGAGCCACGTCCCGTGTATCTCAGCAGTCTACATTCCGGGAGTGGAGAACACGGAGGCGGACTCGCTGAGCAGGGCCTCCTCTCGTCAGGGGGAGTGGTCTCTCAGTCCCAAGGTGTTTCGCTCGATCTGTCTCAGGTGGGGGTTCCCAGCGGTGGACCTCTTTGCCTCTCGTCACAATCACAAGCTTCCAGTCTTTGTGTCTCTCTCGCAGGATCCTCTGGCTCTGGCAGTGGATGCCATGTCTCTGAACTGGAGGGATCTGGGGTTTCTTTACCTGTTCCCTCCGTTTCCAATGGTAGCCAGAGTGGTGCGCAAGCTGGCCCTGGAGGGCGCGTCGGCGATTCTGGTGGCACCAAGGTGGCCAAGGCAGGTTTGGTTCGCAGACCTAGTAAGACTGGCAGAGGATCAGTTCGTTCTGCCTCTACTGCCGGACCTGCTCACTCAGGGTCGGCTGCGCTATCCCAATTTACCTTCGCTGGCTTTGATGGCGTGGCTGCTGAAACCGCCATCTTGAAGGAGGAGGGTCTTTCTGACGCGGTGGTTCAGACTCTTATTAGCGCCAGGAAGCGCTCTTCCTCTACTATTTACTATAGGACTTGGAGGTCCTATATTGACTGGTGTGAAAGTAGGTCTTTCTCTTGTCGGGAGTTCTCCATTTCCAGAATTCTGGAGTTTCTTCAACATGGTCTGGATCTGGGGCTTCAACTTAGTACCTTGAAGGGGCAGGTTTCTGCCCTGGCGGTGTTCTTTCAAAGGTCCTTTGCACTTCATCCCTTAGTCAAGACCTTTTTCCAAGGAGTTACGCATGTACGGCCTCCTAGGAAGCCGTTGGTTCCAGTTTGGGATTTGAACCTGGTTCTTTCTGCTCTTCAGGGTCCTCCGTTTGAGCCCTTGAATGAGGTTGCTTTGTCTTCTCTTACCCAAAAGGTGGCCTTTTTGGTGGCTATCACTTCGGTTAGGCGTGTTTCTGAGTTGGCAGCTTTATCTATTAAAGCTCCGTACTTTGAAAGGCACCAGGACAAGGTTGTCTTTCGTTTCAAGCCGGATTTTCTTCCTAAGGTGGTCTCTGCCTTTCATCTGAATCAGGACATTGTTCTGCCTTCTCTATGTCCTAATCCCAGCAATGACAAGGAAAGGGCGCTGCATTCCTTGGATGTGGTTCGTGTTGTGAAATATTATCTGGTGGTTACGTCTTCCTTTCGTAAGACTGATGCTTTTTTTATGGTGCCCTTTGGACCTAGGAAAGGTTTGGCTCCTGCCAAATCTTCCATTAGTAAATGGATTCGTCAGGCCATCATTGGGGCCTATTCTGCCAAGGGGAGGAGTCCCCCTTTTCGTGTTACTGCTCATTCTACTCGTGCGGTTGGAGCGTCCTGGGCTTTCCAGCACCAGGCCTCTGTTGAGCAAGTTTGTAAGGCCGCTACTTGGTCCTCTGTTCACACTTTTTCCAAGTTTTACAAGGTTGATGTTCGGGCCTCAGCGGATGCTGTTTTTGGCCGCAAAGTTCTGCAAGCTGTTGTGGTTTAAATTGTGCATTGTTGCCTTGTTTTGGATCCCCGCCCTTTTTATGGACACTGCTATTGGATGTCCCACATGTTATGGATATCTTGAAGCGGGGTGTGTGACATACTTAGAATAATACCATTTTGTGAAATACTCACCTGTAAAATGGGTATTATAAGTATGTCACACACCCCGCTTCACCCGCCCTTCTTGTATTCTGGATCCTTTATTTTGTGAACTTTGAGTTGTTATGACTTATATTTGCCTCTTCCTGGTCCCTTACCTTACTGCTTCTATATACTGGGTGATGAGTGGGAGGTCCCAGGTATTTATGGATCAGGGAGGGGCTTTCTTTTTTGCTATCATCTCTGCAGGAACGCCCCTTCAGGTCGGTATTACCCACATGTTATGGATATCTTGAAGCGGGGTGTGTGACATACTTATAATACCCATTTTACAGGTGAGTATTTCACAAAATGGTATTTTTCCTCCCTTTTTTGGTTTAGTGCCAATACACACAAAGGGAATACACATGTGTATAGCAAAACATGTGTTACTGCAATCCTTTTCTGTGAGAAAAATTTCAGGGGTGCCAACCTTTACAGCCATGACAATGGGACAACAATCGGGCTTGCCTTTCCTATAACTTTTAAATTAGCTCTCACCAGTTCTCTAGCCTGGGAAAACCCTTCCTTTGCAAAGGGAGCTTAATTGTTAAAGGGACAGTAATATGCCTCATATCAAAGCACACGGTAAGAGTTTTTCTGGGAGCTGAGCAGGAGAGTCTTACAGACACATGCACATCATCTTGTGCTCTGTGAAATATTTTAAACCCATGTTTTAAATGTTAATAAGGACAACTATATATTTTCCAGGTCTTCTGGTGTTGGGCGGAGTATGTATTCCAAGTGTGACATACACTCCGCTTCAATACTTCTTGACAGTTGGGTTATTCTCCAGTAGAGGGCGAACTTCTGCAGAGATGAATGCAAAAAAAAGCCCCTCCCGGTCCATAACTACCTGGGACCTCCCACCAATTCCCCAGTTTTCTTCTCTGCAGGAAGCGAGCAAGACAGAAGATGAAGACTTCTCTTACTTGCAGGTAAGCCGGGCCATTTTTGTCCTTATTGCTGCCAGGACCCTCCTAAATTGTCCCTGTATTGAGCCTCCCAGCTTAGGCTGCCGGTCCTGGTAAAGGTAGGAGCACCCTATGGGTGCAGCAGGAGCACCGCTCCACCGTGAGACCTCACTATGGGGTAGGCGGTTATCCAGGTTTTGGTGATCCTGGTGTGGGATGCCCCGTCCCGCTAGGCTTAGGGCCGGATTCTGGCAGGGTTCCCCCCCTTCTGGGTCCCTTACTCTCCTCCGGGGGGGGGGGGGGGGGGGTGTCTGTCTGGCCTTTATACTGGTTATGTGTGTGATTTTACTCATTATGTGTGTGTGTGTGATTAACGCTTGGCCCGCATGCATGCTCTTGTGCGGCGGCGGGCCGGTTCTCTCATGGTCGGCTCCGTGGCCATATCGGCCGGGGAGCGCGACCCTCTTGCTGCTCTCGGTGAAGGGGGGCCGGCGCCTGGCGCTCTCCCGCGTCGGAAGACCGCGCCGATGTCTGCCCGCCCCCCTTGGTTTCCTCGGTCGGCTTCTAGCCCTGTCGGCTGGAAGCGCGGCTTGGTGTGTATATCCCCCGTCGGAAGGGGGCGGGGCCATGTGCTGGCGCGCTCCGCGCTGGGCCGCCTCCTTCACCCTTTCCACCGAGAGGACGCCATCTTCATTACTGCGGCCATGAGTGCCCCATACGGGGCTCCTTTATGCTGGGTATATTGATATATGCACATAAACATTGTACATGCTGCCGGGCATTATTGGTGCCCGTGGGCGTTATGCATCTTGGGGATATATATATATATATATATATATATATATATATATAGATATATAGATATATATAGATATATAGATATATAGATATATAGATATATAGATATATAGATATATAGATATATAGATATAGATATATAGATATATAGATTATATATATATATATATATATATATATATATATATATATATATATATATATATTAGATATATACAATAGATATAGATATATATATATATATATATATATATATATATCGTATATATCTAATATATATATATATATATATATTTTGGGTGTCACATATACATAGTATATGCCTTTTATTTGCACTGTATGGCTGCTCGGTGGTATGTATATAATATGTGTATATATGTATATATATATATATATATATCTATCTGTATATGTATATTTCTGTTGTGTGACTGTAGGATCAAATGCTATGGCATTTTTTACACCGCTCTGCTCTTATGTGGCTTATTTTGTGTGTTACAGGTGTCCCTGTATATGTGCATTTTAAGGGGTCCCTAGATATAAAAGTTGTCCACCCAAAAATCCTCCCACCGGGACTTTTAAGGGGCATCCCGGGTTGCTTATGCGTAATTCCCTACGGTCTTGCGACTGACTACAAAAATTCACCATATGGAGGCTCTGCAGGATACCAGGCCCGGGATCCCTTCAGGACAATCCGGGCCATGTGTGGGGTATCCCTTACGGGGGAGAATGTGCTGATTTGTATACCATGCGCAGAAAAGGCCATAACGCGGCAGTCGGGTACCCAGCCTTCTGAGTCGGCTCCTCCCGCTTCATCGCCTTCCCCTCCCCACCTGATCCGTACCCCAAGTGACATTGGTACTAGTGGGGAGTCGCTTTCTCATGTTTGGGCTAGGTTGGCCAGCATAGAGAAAATGATTGCTAGCACGATGGGCAAGAAGCCCCAGGCTAAAAAGAGACAGTTGTCGTCGGCCCAGCCTTTGTGGGACACTGACGATGAGTCCGCTGAATTGTCCGATTATTCCCCGCTAGAGTAGGGGGAATTGTATCAGGATTCTGAGGCTGACTATGGTCAGCCTGGGAATTCCAATGTCGGGCAGGCGCTGGGGGATGCCGTTGATACGGCCACTGTTTTGTCGCATTTATTGGAGGTGTTGGATATTGATCCACCTGAGGCGCCCCCTCTTAAGGGGGACTTTTTGGGGGCCTACAAGCCCCGTCTGGAATTCCCTACCCAGGGTCATTTTGATGCGCTGATACTGAGGGAATGGGAGAGGCCCAGTCGGCTTCCTGGTGTGCCTCAGGGATGGAATAAGAAATATCCTTTTCCGGTGGAGGCGGTCAAGCGCTGCTCTTCTCCTCCCGAGGTCGACACGCCTGCTTTAGGTTTGACCAACTCTTCTGTACTGAACACCCCTGACGCCTCCTCCCTTAAGGATGGCGAGGACAAGCGCCTTGATCAGATGGCGTGCCACGCATTTGCCAACGTGGGCTCGGCCCTGCGGCCGGTTAGTGCATCTGCCCTGGTGTTGCTTGCTACCAGGTCTCTTATCAGGGACTGGCTGAAAACCGCTCAGCTGCATCCAGCTGGCGCTGAGTTCGCTATACTTAAGAAGTGCGAATTGTTCATGGATTTTGTCATGGTTGCGATGGAAGAGTCCATTGTCGTGTGTAGTAGGACGTCAGCCTTACTGGTGGCCATGCGCAGACTGGTCTGGCTCCATCAGTGGACAGCGGACGTTGGAGCCAAGAAGTCACTCACAGCTCTCCCCTTCTTGGGTGCGCGGCTGTTTGGAGATAAATTGGATGCTGTTGCTAAAGGCGGTAAGTTAGCTCAGCGGAGGAAGCAGCGCCGTCCCTTTCGGGGGGCGGGCTTGTTCACTCCTTCCTTTCGAGGGGCCAGAGCGTCTAGGGGTCTGGCCTTCTCAGGGGTCAGGGACTCGTCCTGGAACAGAGGCAGAGGTCGGGCATGTCCCGCGGCTGCCTGGGGTTCCAAGCCCAAGCCTGCCGTTAAACCGGCTCAGCAATGAAGCGGCGCCCTCACCCGCAAGGGTGGGAGGACGGCTGCGGCTCTTCTTCCGGGTCTGGGCCCGGGAGGTCACAGACAATTGGATCTTGGAAGTGGTCTCCTCCGGGTACAAACTGGAGTTCGAGTACTGGCCGCCCCCAAGATTCTTAAGGTCTTGGGTGCCCTCGGACCCTCAGGCTGCACAGGGGCTCCTTTTGGCAGTGAAAAGCCTTCTGGACATGGTGGTTACATGCCCGGTTCCTCCGTCGGAGAGAGGCAGGGGTTACTACTCCAACCTTTTCACAGTTCCCAAAAAGGAGGGTTCGGTGAGACCCATTCTAGATCTCAAGGTTCTCAACAGGTTTATCAGAGCCAAAAAGTTCTGCATAGAGACTCTGCGCTCCGCTATCAATTCCCTTCGCCAAGGGGATTTTATGACATCCATAGACATCAAGGATGCGTATCTGCATGTTCCGATTTTTCAGGCACATCAGAGATTCCTCTGGTTTGCGGTGGGGGATCAACATTATCAATTCGTAGCTCTTCCTTTCGGTCTGACCCCGGCACCGAGGGTCTTCACCAAGGTTTTTGCGGGCGTAATGGCTCTGCTCAGATCTCAGGGCATTCGCATTGTGCCTTATCTGGACGACCTGTTGATTTCAGCTTCTTCCCTTCAGCAGGCAGAACTGGACACCCACCAGGTGGTGTCGACCCTGGAGAGGTTCGGGTGGGTGATCAACCACACCAAGTCTTCTCTCTCCCCGTCTCGTGTGATTTCATTTCTGGGCATGAATCTGGATACCAGTCGAGCCAGAGTGTTTCTGCCCCAGACCAAGGTGCAGGGGATTCAGGACCTGATCCGTCTTCTTCTGGCCAGTCCTTGTCCCTCTATCCGACAGGGGATGAAACTGGTGGGTCTGATGGTATCCTCCTTCGAGGCGGTGCCGTTTGCACAATTTCACATAGATCTCTTCAACTTCTTCTATTGACGTATTGGGACAGGAGCCCACAGTCATTGGATCAACCTTTCAAGATGTCTCCCAGGGTTCGGCAGTCATTTCGGTGGTGGCTGGACTCGAGCAATCTGGTGAAGGGCAGATCCTTTCTGGTCCCTTGTTGGGAGACGGTTACCACGGATGCCAGCCTGTCAGGCTGGGGAGGTTATTGGAAGAGTCATCAGTTCAGTGGGGTGTGGGGTCCCCAGGAGGCTCACACCCCCATCAATGTATTGGAGCTCAGAGCCATTTGTCTGGTTCTGGCTCGGTTGACCCCACAGTTACGGGGTCTTCGGTTCAGGTGCGTTCGGACAACCGAACGGCAGTGGCCTACATAAATCACCACGGAGGGACCCGCTGCAGGAGTGCCCTCAGGGAAGTCTCTCTGATCCTGAGCTGGGCGGAGAGCAATGTTCCTTGCCTTTCAGCAGTCTACATTCTGGGGTGGAGAATACGGAGGCAGATTCCCTGAGCAGGGGTCCTCTCGCCAAGGAGAGTGGTCTTTCTGGATCTTTGCCGCAAGTGGGGGACTCCGGAGGTGGATCTCTTTGCCTCGAGGCACAATCACAAACTTCCGGCATTTGTGTCTTTCTCAGGATCCCCTGGCTTTGGCAGTGGATGCCTTGTCACTGGCTTGGAAGGAATTGAATTTTCTGTACCCGTCTCCGCCCGTCTCCATGCTGGGCAAGGTAGTTCGCAAACTGGTTCTAGAAGGGGCACCAGCGATTCTGGTGGCTCCAAGGTGGCCAAGAAGGGTTTGGTATGCAGACGTCGTAAGGATGGCCGTAGACCAGTGCCGGCTTCCCTTGCTGCCGGACCTGCTATCCCAGGGTCATCTACTTTACCCCAATTTACAAACGCTGGCTTTGACGGCCTGGCTGCTGAAACCTTCATCTTGAAAGAGGAAGGTTTGTCTGAGGCTGACGTTCAGACCCTGATTAGGGCTAGGAAGCAGTCCTCTTCTGGCATTTACTATAGGACCTGGAGGTCCTATATTGATTGGTGTGAGGCTAGGGCCTTGCCTTGCAGGGTTTTTTCTGTACCCAGGATTTTGGAGTTTCTTCAGCATAATCTGGATCTTGGGTTCCAGCTTAGTACTTTGAAAGGATAGGTTTCTGCTCTGTCGGTTTTCTTCCAGAGGTCTTTTGCTTTACACCCACTGGTTAAGACCTTTTTCCAAGGGGCATGTGCGGCCCCCTCGAAAGGCTGTAGTTCCTGTTTGGGATTTGAATTTGGTTCTTTCGGCTCTGCAGGGTCCTCCTTTTGAGCCGCTACAGGATATTGCTCTTTCGGTTTTCACTCAGAAGGTTGCCTTCTTGGTGGCTATTACCTCTGTTCAGCGTGTCTATGAGTTTGCGGCTCTGTCGATTCCCAGGGTGTTCACCAAGGTGCTGGCAGGGGTGATGTCTCTGATAAGGCTAAGGGGCATATGCGTGCTGCCCTACCTGGACGACATCCGCATCACCTCTTGGTCTCTGCGGCAGGCAGCGTTGGACACTCAACTGGTAGTGTCCACCCTGGAGTCCTTCGGCTGGGTGATCAATTACCCCAAGTCCTCTGTCCCCCTCCTCGGTGACTCCGTTGCTGGGAATGATTCTGGATACGGTTCAGTCACGGATATTCCTTCCTCAACAGAAGGTGGAAGCTCTGACTGCACAGGCCAGGTTTCTGCTCTCGTGCCCACAGCCCTCCATCAGGCAGGGAATGCAGCTGGTGGGCCTGATGGTGGTGAGCTTCGAGGCGGTGCCCTTTGCTCAGTTCCATTTGAGACCTCTGCAGCTTCACCTTCTGTCAGTATGGGACAAGAACCCAGCGTCCTTGGACGGGGTCTGTGTGCTTCCCCCCTCGGTCAGGCGGTCCCTTGCGTGGTGGCTGGACATCTGGAACTTAATGGGGGGCAGGTCTTTTCTGGCCCCTTCCTGGGAGACGGTCACAACGGATGCCAGTCTGTAAGGTTGGGGGGGATTCTGGAAGTCCCTGCGCTTCCAGGGGACGTGGGATCCTCAGGAGGCCCATTTACCCATCAACATTCTGGAATTGCGGGCAGTCCGGTTGGTACTGGAGCGGTTGACCCAACACCTGAGGGGTCTGTCGGTTCAGGTACGCTCAGACAACAGGACGGCGGTTGCTTACATCAACCATCAAGGGTGCCCTCCGGGAGGTGTCTCAGATTCTGACATGGGCGGAGGCCAATGTACAATGCATCTCGGCTGTTTACATCCCGGGGGCGGAGAATCTGCTTGCAGATGCTCTGAGCAGGGGGACTTCCCGTCAGGGAGAGTGGTCCCTCTGCAACAGGGTATTCCAGTCCATGTGTCACCGTTGGGGTCTACCGGATGTGGACTTGTTTGCGTCCCGTCACAACCACAAGCTCTTGGCCTTCGTATCCCTGTCTCAGGATCCTCTGGCCTTGGCCACGGATGCCCTGTCCATGTCATGGAAGGAGTTTCGGCTCCTGTATGTATTTCCACCATTCCCCCTGCTGAGCAGGGTTCTGCGCAAGATTGCTCTGGAGGGGGTGCCTGTGATTCTGGTGGCCAAGAAGAGTGTGGTTCGCAGACGTGGTACAAATGGCAGTAGACGGTTACCACGGATGCCAGCCTGTCAGGCTGGGGAGGTTATTGGAAGAGTCATCAGTTCAGTGGGGTGTGGGGTCCCCAGGAGGCTCACACCCCCATCAATGTATTGGAGCTCAGAGCCATTTGTCTGGTTCTGGCTCGGTTGACCCCACAGTTACGGGGTCTTCGGTTCAGGTGCGTTCGGACAACCGAACGGCAGTGGCCTACATAAATCACCACGGAGGGACCCGCTGCAGGAGTGCCCTCAGGGAAGTCTCTCTGATCCTGAGCTGGGCGGAGAGCAATGTTCCTTGCCTTTCAGCAGTCTACATTCTGGGGTGGAGAATACGGAGGCAGATTCCCTGAGCAGGGGTCCTCTCGCCAAGGAGAGTGGTCTTTCTGGATCTTTGCCGCAAGTGGGGGACTCCGGAGGTGGATCTCTTTGCCTCGAGGCACAATCACAAACTTCCGGCATTTGTGTCTTTCTCAGGATCCCCTGGCTTTGGCAGTGGATGCCTTGTCACTGGCTTGGAAGGAATTGAATTTTCTGTACCCGTCTCCGCCCGTCTCCATGCTGGGCAAGGTAGTTCGCAAACTGGTTCTAGAAGGGGCACCAGCGATTCTGGTGGCTCCAAGGTGGCCAAGAAGGGTTTGGTATGCAGACGTCGTAAGGATGGCCGTAGACCAGTGCCGGCTTCCCTTGCTGCCGGACCTGCTATCCCAGGGTCATCTACTTTACCCCAATTTACAAACGCTGGCTTTGACGGCCTGGCTGCTGAAACCTTCATCTTGAAAGAGGAAGGTTTGTCTGAGGCTGACGTTCAGACCCTGATTAGGGCTAGGAAGCAGTCCTCTTCTGGCATTTACTATAGGACCTGGAGGTCCTATATTGATTGGTGTGAGGCTAGGGCCTTGCCTTGCAGGGTTTTTTCTGTACCCAGGATTTTGGAGTTTCTTCAGCATAATCTGGATCTTGGGTTCCAGCTTAGTACTTTGAAAGGATAGGTTTCTGCTCTGTCGGTTTTCTTCCAGAGGTCTTTTGCTTTACACCCACTGGTTAAGACCTTTTTCCAAGGGGCATGTGCGGCCCCCTCGAAAGGCTGTAGTTCCTGTTTGGGATTTGAATTTGGTTCTTTCGGCTCTGCAGGGTCCTCCTTTTGAGCCGCTACAGGATATTGCTCTTTCGGTTTTCACTCAGAAGGTTGCCTTCTTGGTGGCTATTACCTCTGTTCAGCGTGTCTATGAGTTTGCGGCTCTGTCGATTCAGGCCCCTTACTTTGAGAGACACCAGGATTAGGTGGTTTTTCGTTTTAAGCCAGATTTCCTTCCTAAGGTGGTGTCTGCTTTCCACCTCAATCAGGATATTGTTCTCCCTTCCTTGTGTCCTAAGCCTAACAATGACAAGGAGAGGGTTTCGCACAATTTGGACGTTGTTCGCTGTGTGAAGTACTATTTGGTGACTACTTCTTCCTTTCGCAAAACGGACGCCTTTTTGCGTGGTGCCCTGCGGGCCCAGGAAAGGGTTGTCACCTGCTAAGTCTACGATTAGCAAATGGATTCGTCAGGCCATTGTTGGGCCTATTCTGCTAAGGGGAGGACTCCCCCTTTTAGTGTCACTGCGCACTCTACTCGTGCTGTGGGTGCATCCTGGGCTTTTCAGCACCAGGCTTCTGTTGAACAAGTTTGTAAGGCTGCTACTTGGTCTACCGTTCATATTTTTTCCAAGTTTTATAAGGTTGATGTGCGGGCTTCAGCGGATGCTGTTTTTGGCCGCCCCCCCCCCCACCAGATTCATTGGGTCCCGAATCCCTCAAGACCCTGCCTCAGCCCAGGTCTTGTTGCTGGCCGTGCAGGGTCTCCTGGAGCTAGGGGTCATTTGCAAGGTCCCCTTTGGAGACAGGGGCACGGGGTTCTACTCCAACCTTTTCACAGTACCCATAAAGGATCGGTCAGTCAGGCCCATTCTGGATTTAAAAATCCTCAACAAATTTGTCAAGAACAGGCATTTTCGCATGGAAACTCTGCTCTTGGCCATTGGCTCCCTGCGCCCAGGGGACTTCATGACTTCAGTAGACATCAAGGACGCTTACCTTCACGTCCCGGTGTTTCCAGGACACCAAAGGTTTCTCAGATTTGCACTGAAGGATCAGCAATACCAATTTGTGGCCTTGCCATTCGGCCTCACGTCGGCTCCCAGGGTGTTCACCAAGGTGCTGGCAGGGGTGATGTCTCTGATAAGGCTAAGGGGCATATGCGTGCTGCCCTACCTGGACGACATCCGCATCACCTCTTGGTCTCTGCGGCAGGCAGCGTTGGACACTCAACTGGTAGTGTCCACCCTGGAGTCCTTCGGCTGGGTGATCAATTACCCCAAGTCCTCTGTCCCCCTCCTCGGTGACTCCGTTGCTGGGAATGATTCTGGATACGGTTCAGTCACGGATATTCCTTCCTCAACAGAAGGTGGAAGCTCTGACTGCACAGGCCAGGTTTCTGCTCTCGTGCCCACAGCCCTCCATCAGGCAGGGAATGCAGCTGGTGGGCCTGATGGTGGTGAGCTTCGAGGCGGTGCCCTTTGCTCAGTTCCATTTGAGACCTCTGCAGCTTCACCTTCTGTCAGTATGGGACAAGAACCCAGCGTCCTTGGACGGGGTCTGTGTGCTTCCCCCCTCGGTCAGGCGGTCCCTTGCGTGGTGGCTGGACATCTGGAACTTAATGGGGGGCAGGTCTTTTCTGGCCCCTTCCTGGGAGACGGTCACAACGGATGCCAGTCTGTAAGGTTGGGGGGGATTCTGGAAGTCCCTGCGCTTCCAGGGGACGTGGGATCCTCAGGAGGCCCATTTACCCATCAACATTCTGGAATTGCGGGCAGTCCGGTTGGTACTGGAGCGGTTGACCCAACACCTGAGGGGTCTGTCGGTTCAGGTACGCTCAGACAACAGGACGGCGGTTGCTTACATCAACCATCAAGGGTGCCCTCCGGGAGGTGTCTCAGATTCTGACATGGGCGGAGGCCAATGTACAATGCATCTCGGCTGTTTACATCCCGGGGGCGGAGAATCTGCTTGCAGATGCTCTGAGCAGGGGGACTTCCCGTCAGGGAGAGTGGTCCCTCTGCAACAGGGTATTCCAGTCCATGTGTCACCGTTGGGGTCTACCGGATGTGGACTTGTTTGCGTCCCGTCACAACCACAAGCTCTTGGCCTTCGTATCCCTGTCTCAGGATCCTCTGGCCTTGGCCACGGATGCCCTGTCCATGTCATGGAAGGAGTTTCGGCTCCTGTATGTATTTCCACCATTCCCCCTGCTGAGCAGGGTTCTGCGCAAGATTGCTCTGGAGGGGGTGCCTGTGATTCTGGTGGCCAAGAAGAGTGTGGTTCGCAGACGTGGTACAAATGGCAGTAGACCAGTACGATCTGCCAGGGGTGCCAGATCTGCTAACTCAGGGCTCCCGACGCCATCCCAATTTACAAACGCTGGCTTTGACGGCCTGGTTGCTGAAGCCTCTATCTTGATGGAAAAGGGTTTATCTGCCTCTGTGGTAGGTACTATGGTGCAGGCTAGGAAGAAGACTTCTGCTGCTATCTATTATAGGGTATGGCGTACCTACATTGACTGGTGTGAGTCTAGGTCTCTTCCCTGTAGGGAGTTCTCTGTCCCCAGGGTTCTGGAGTTCTTACAGCATGATTTGGAGTTGGGTCTAAAACTCAGTACTCTGAAGGATCAGGTTTCTGCCCTGTCCGTCTTCTTTCAGAAGACATTTGCTCAACATCATTTGGTTAAGACCTTCTTTCAGGGGGTCACTCATGCGCGTCCCCCTCGTAAACCTGTGGTCCCCGTTTGGGACTTGAACTTTGTTTTATCTGCCTTGCAGGGTGCTCCCTTTGAGCCTATTCAAGATGCTGCTCTGGCTGTTCTTACTCTCAAGGTTGTCTTTTTGGTGGCCATAATAACTTCGGTTAGGCGTGTGTCTGAGCTGGCTGCTCTATCCATTCAGTCTCCCTACTATGAGAGACACCAGGACAAGGTGGTGTTCCGCTTTAAGCCGGATTTTCTGCCTGTGTCTGCTTTTCATTTGAATCAGGACATTGTTCTTCCTTCCTTGTGTCCCATTCCTAGTAATGACGAGGAAAGGGTTCTGCATTCCTTGGATGTGGTCAGGTGTTTGAAGTATTACCTGGTGGTCACTGCGGCCTTCAGGAAGACTGATGCTCTCTTCGTTGTGCCTTCTGGGCCTAGGAAGGGTTTGGCTCCTACTGCGCATGCGCGCCCTGCGTGTGGTGTATATAGGCTGACCACGCAGGCGCGAGTTAAGAATGACAAGCTGGAACATGAGCTAACAGAAGCTAGTGTCCTGGTCTGCATACTGCGCAGCTGTGAGCGCAGGGAAATGATTGGTTTACTTTTTATCCAAGGCCGCCTATAAAGATGACGCAATAGAGCTAGCCCCTCCTACCCTGACGAAGCTCCCGAGCAGGAGCGAAACAGCTGTTGGTCGGGGCCCCTGACCACACCCACCACACGTGCTCGCTCATAGCATGGCCGCACTCGCAAGCAGGCTCTAGCGTGGATACTTCATTGGCGGGAACGACCTGATAAAGGAAGAGTGGCAAGTTTGCTGGCGGCCCACGCCGCAATAATACACCTGGATGGCTTGAGGAACCTCTCACGGAGACAGGACGGGGATGTCTTCTGTACGCCTGTACCGGCCCTCATAGAAGACCGCAAGTATATTGATGTCTGAGTGTCGTGTTATATGCCCCCTGCTGGTTCGTTTGACAGATTACATCTGGTCTTCAGCAGGGACACGGACCCTAATGTGGAGCGACTTAAGGCGTTTTCAGGATGATGAATAATACAAACCCATTCACACAGGATTGCCTTTAAATGCCTCAGGTGTTGAGCCCTGACTTAATTAGTATGTCATTTTGCCATAGTTTCTTACCATCTATACATGCTGGATAGACATACAAGATTGCATCCAAGTGCTCTGTGATTAGAGCCTCTATATAACCAACTTAAATACATTTTTCTACCAACTTGTATCATATTGGATTTGGTGGACAGCACTATCAGTCTGGCGCCCCCAGGAACTATGATCTCAATATATGCTACTGCTTGCTTTCATTGTGGATAGATTTTTTCATCCTTCTATTATATGCTGGCCAGCATTTTTTGCTATGAATGGAGTGTTTGTGGATGTGAGTGTGGAGTCCGGGCCCCCTCCTGAAGATCAGAAGCCCGGGGGCGAAAATCTACTACTTGATTCTTGTACAGAATCGCTGCCACTTTCAAATGAGGGTAAGTCAGTATATTTTTTACTTTTTTTTTTTTATGGGGCTCTAAAGTCAGCTACGTGACTCTCACGTAGCTGGCACTTAACGGTTGGAGAGGCAGCTACGTGAGACTCGCGTAGCTGGCACTAGAAGGGTTAAGCTACGTGCCGTTGCCTTTTTTGCTGGGGATCCCACCCTACTTTTATGGACACTGCTATTGGATGTCCCAAGTGTAAGTATTATATCTGGAGCAGGACGTACTGTATACTTAGAATAATACAATTCTGTGATATACTCACCTGTAGAATTGGTATTATACGTATACAGTACGTCCTGCTCCACCCCACCCTGGTTTTTGCATTATTCTGGATCCCCTGTATGGTGATTGTTGTTGTTATCATTACCAGTTGTTTTGGTGGTTGCTTTCTCCCGGCTTCTGGTTCAATGCTTTTCAATGCTGGGGATTTGTGGGAGGTCCCTGGGTATATGAAGGGCTGGGAGGAGCCTGTTTTTGCATGTCTGCAGTGCACAGCGCCCTCTGGCGGAGGATAACCCAAGTGTAAGTATTATACGTATACAGTACGTCCTGCTCCAGATATAATACCAATTCTACAGGTGAGTATTTCACAGAATTGTATTTTTTGCATTCATCTCTGCAGAAGTTCGCCCTCTACTGGAGAATAACCCAACTGTCAAGAAGTATTGAAGCGGAGTGTATGTCACACTTATAATATCCGTTTTAAAGGTGAGTAATCACAAAACGGTATTTTTCATTACATAAACGTCTCTGCCTTTCAGCTGATAAAGGTGTTAAATTCTCCTACTGCACAGTAATGGCCATAATTTGAAGACCTGGCAAATTATAGCTGTCTTTTATAATTATCACTAATACAGGCTAGTAATAGAATACTGGTGGCATAAAAACAGAAATGTCACGGCGTATATTTAACTAACTAAAAGTGCCAAAGGATTTAAGAGAAGCTGGGCCCTCCACTGGACTACATGAAAAGGATTTTTACAGAAGGAAGTAGCATCCATTATTATTTCTTTCTTTTTCTTTTCCAGCCTTCAGTTTGACCCAGCTCCTCGCCGTGGAGAGCCGCATGTAACCCGACGTACTCCTGACTATTTCCTATAAGCAATCATTACATATTGCCTTCATTTGTGCGACTATACCTGTCTGTACATAGACATGGAAACCAACAAAAGAAAACCAAAATGTTTTAATTTGAAATTTGGATCCTGCTTTTACATAACGCTGTCCTGTCCATCAGGGAAATCCACTTTGCATTTCCCCAGTTTATATTCCCAAATAGGCTAAGACCCCATCATGGACCAAAACGTGCCATACTATTGCTGAAGCATTTAGCACAATTTGAGACTGCGGTTCAGAATATCAATCAATCCATTAGTCAGTTGCCTGCTGTATTTGTAAGTCATGTTTCCTACAGAACTGTTCAAGCAGTAAAGGGTAAATTGCAAGGCCTTGATCTCCCGTTGCACCTACTTTGTACATTTAGTGATAAGCTGGCATGACAGAAACGAACATTTGGAGTTCTTTTTAAAATGCACACGCTAACCATCCACTGTATATATTCTTAGTATACAGTACGTCCTGCTCCAAATCTAATACTTACAGTTGAGATATACTCCGCCAGATGGCGCTGGACTGCAGAGACATCGAAAATAGGCTCCTCCCGGCCCCTCAAATACCTGGGGACCTCCCACAAATCCCCAGAATTTCTCTGCAGTCTGGCTGCGAAGGACGAGAAATGGCTCTCTACTCGCAGGTGAGCGGGGCTATTAGCCCGCGGCCCTGTAGGACTATTCCCACCCGTTCACTAGTAATATGCTTCCCAGCCTTGGCTGCGCTGGTCAGGTGAAGGTAGGCAGCACCGCTGTTAGGTGCTTAGAGCGCTGCTCCATCGCAATCCCCCATCAAAGGGTAGGCGGTTCAGGCTTATGGTGAGCCTCTATGGGATGCCCCTCCCGCACTAGTGCCCCCTTGCCCCTGCCCATCAGTGGGCCCTGTTTAAGTGGCCGCTGTCCTCCCTCATCTTCCTTGTAGTCTTTGGGGGAAAAGGGGGGGGGGGGTGTAAATATGTATGCTATGCATTCTGTGTTTTACACCTTTTTTTCCATTCTGTTAGTCTTGTGTCAGCCACCGCGCTGGCTTGTCTTTACTGTTTTTTAAAATTGCCGCGCGCTGGCTTGGTTCCGCGCTTGGCGGCGGCATTACCTCAGGCGCTGGTGCGCCATCATTGGCTGCTTGCACGTTCTTCGCTTCGCGCTCTTCGGGGGGGGGGGGGCCCGTCTATGGCGCGCTCTGCGTCATCGCTGATACCGGCCCGCCCCTCGAGGTATACAGACGCCATCTTTATCCTGCTTGTTGGCCCATGCGCGACGGACCCCTACCTACCGCGGTCCGTAAGTGCCCTCGCGGGCGGCTTTATATCTTTCACTTTTGTTACTGTGTGCTTACAGGTCTTGTCTGCTTATGTCTTTCAGGCGGGGGGAGCCTTTTTGGCTTCTCCCGGCCCTGTATTAGTATATAACTTGTAGGCTTTGTAAAAAATAATACTCCCACTTCCCTAGCGGGTTATTGGGGTATCCGGGGTTGCTATATAGCGTTATTCCCTTTCGGCGTATTGCGCCGCTATGATCACCATATGGAGGCATCCCAGGATAATGTGACCGGGGTCCCTTCGGGACAAGACCGGCTGTGTGTAGCGTGTGGGCAGCCTCATGCTGACGCTGACAAGGCGTGGGTCTGTGTACCCTGTGCTGAGCAGGTGCTTGCATTGCAATCTGGCCTGCCAGTGGCTGCACCTTGTTTCACTTCACCTACTCCCCCAAGCTTAAACCTCACTCCTGCTGAGTTGCATACTAGTGGGGATTCTCAGCCTGATGTGTCTTCTAGACTGGCTACTGTTGAGCAGTTGATTGCTAAGTCCTTAGCGCGTAAGGCCCCTGCTAAGCAGCGGCACTTGACGCCTAATGTCACTGTTTTCCCTATGGGAACTGAGGAGTTTTGGAATCTTTGTGGCTATACCCCGTCTGATGAAGGGGAACTCTTTTTTCTGATTCAGGCTCATCTGATGAGAGACCAAGGGGTCATGACGATTCTGGCTCTGATCCCTGGGCCCCGGATGACACTGACGGATTATTGACCCAGATTTTTGAGGTTCTGTCCATCTCTCCCCCTGTTGCGGCTCCCAGGCAAAGAGGGGAGCTTTTCCATACAGCAAAATCACGTTTGGAATTTCCAGAGCAGGCACATTTCCATAACCTTGTACTCAAGGAATGGGAGCGCCCCAGTAAACTTCCCGGGGTTCCAAAAAGTTGGGATAGGAAGTATCCTTTTCCGGCTGAGGTGGTTAAATGTTGGTCATCCCCAGCCCCCCCCCCCCCCCAAAGGTGGATGCCCCGATCCTAGGGCTATCTAGCACCTCTGTCATGCATTCCCCTGACTCTACTACCCTGCGGGATGCTGAGTGTGTCTCTCTGCAAAAAGTGGGACGGATGGCCAGGCGCAAGCCTCTTGGGATCTGCTTTACCCTTAGGTATTCTACCAGTGTTTGGGAATGTAACTTATACTGAATAAGTTTTTTTCTCGAATTCTCAAACTGCCTTTTGAGAGCTATTTGGTCGGTGGAGAAGGGGTTTATGGTGCTACCGTACTTGGAAATGAGGAGATCATGTTCTGCCTGTGTATAGGCAAGAGTATTTGCATGTGCATCTGTTAGAGAGCTTATCTCGCCGAAGGGGGTATGTTGCATAATCACCCTTTCAGTTGTATGTGGCAAAAAAATGAGGATTGCCGCCGAACGGGTGCCTATACCTGTGGAGAGATATATATGACAAAGCAAAAAGAGTTAGTTGGTAATAGGCACACCAAGGTAGTAAGAGCATATCACGAAAAGGGTGCTAGTCTGATCCGGGGTGTCTCGCCACATAAACTACCCCTATAAACATATAGGAACAAAGGTTGTTTGGATCAAAAGCACACCATACACAGAAGTTAATTATGCAAATAAAATTGTATTGAAGGTATCATATTATACATTCACCAGATGAATATCTCTGTCAATATGTACAAAGCAAGAAACTAAAAGGATACAACACTGAATTGCAAAGGATCTGTGCATGGACGGGTCATCAGGAGCGTTCATCTATCTTAATGATGAAAACATGAAAGAGCGGGAAAGTACAAGCTAACATCTAAATAGACCATAATGGAGAGAAAAATAGGCTAGGTAATAATTACCATGTGCTTCTATAGGATGATGTGGAGTACGTTCCTGATGAATGAAATGACGTATTTAGGGCTGTTACTCTGGTCAAGGAAAATGGCATCCAAGCAAACAGTATATAGTGATAATACATACTCTGGTCAGACCATATGAGTGTAGCCCTGCATCATACCAGATAGTGCTATTAACAGACAAGTGTGTCAACATATGCAAGTCAAATCATGAAGCCATCACAGATCATAATATGTACATAAGGGAAAATCAATAAGCAGCAATAAAGAACATTACCAAGTAATCAGTAGCAAATGATCGCAAATGACAATGCCTGCCTACGTTTCAGAGCCCCCAGCTCTTTTGTCAAGGCTTGCGATGAACCAGATACCTGTAAGGCGCCTCTTATCCGTTCCCCCCCTGGCCGGCCAGTGTGGCGTATCCGGGCGCGCTCGTAGAGCGCTGCCCGCGACGTCACTTCCGGTTCCGGGTCCCGGTTGACGTCACCTCCGGCGCTGGCTGGCTGTGAAACTCATTGCCAATCAGCGGCTGAAGCAGCGGCAGCGCTCTGGGCCGCGGTTTCCGGTTTAGAGTGCATCGCTGGAGCGTAACCAAGGTAATGTATGAAATCACAGATAACAATTTAAAGTACGCAGAAAATAGAAGCGATGGCTCCATGGGGAGATTGCTCTGGAAAGGGTGCCAGCAATTCTGGTGGCCCCCAGGTGGCCAAGAGGAGTGTGGTTCGCAGACGTGGTACAGCTGGCAGTAGATCAGTGCGCTCTGCCCTTGGTGCCAGATCTACTCACTCAGGGCTCACTACGCCATCCCAATTTACAAACTCTGTCTTTGACGGCTTGGCTGCTGAAACCTCCATCTTGATGGAGAAGGGGCTGTCTTCCTCGATTGTGGATACTTTGATTAAAGCTAGGAAGAAGTCTTCCTCTTCCATTTATTATAGGGTTTGGCGTGCCTACATTGACTGGTGTGAGTCTAAGTCTCTTCCCTGTCGTGTATTCTCTATTTCCAGGATTCTGGAGTTCCTGCAGCATGGGTTGGAGATGGGGCTCCAACTCAGTACTCTGAAGGGTCAGGTTTCTGCCCTGGCTATTTTCTTCCAGAAGTCCTTTGCTCAGCACCCTCTGATCAGGACTTTTTTCCAGGGGGTCACCCATGTGCGCCCCCCACGTAAGCCTATGGTGCCTGTTTGGGATCTGAACTTGGTTCTGTCAGCTTTGCAGGGTGCTCCCTTTCAACCTGTGCAGGATGCTGCCTTGGCCATTCTTACTCTCAAGGTTGTATTTCTGGTGGCTATCACTTCTGTCAGGCGTGTGTCTGAGTTGGTGGCGCTTTCCATTCAGCCCCCTTACTATGAGAGACACCAGGACAAGGTGGTGTTTCGTTTCAAACCTGCCTAAGGTAGTGTCTCCCTTTCATTTGAATCAGGATATTGTTCTTCCTTCTTTGTGCCCTAATCCTAGCAATGCTAAGGAGAGGGTTTTGCACTGTTTGGATGTGGTTAGGTGTCTGAAGTACTATCTGGTGGCTACTGCACCTTTCAGGAAAACAATGCTCTTTTTGTGGTCCCTTCTGGTCCTAGGAAGGGTTTGGCTCCTGCCAAGTCTACTATCAGCAAGTGGATTCGTCAGGCTGTGATTCAGGCCTACTCTGCTAAGGGGAAGAATCCTCCCTTCCGCCTTACTGCTCATTCCACTCATGCTATTGGTGCCTCTTGGGCTTTTCAGCACGGGGCTTCTGTTGAACAAGTTTGCAAGGCCGCTACTTGGTCTTCTGTTCATACCTTTTCAAAGTTTTACAAGGTTGATGTTAGGGCTTCAGCTGATGCTGCTTTTGGGCAAAAGGTTCTGCAGGCGGCAGTGGTTTAAACTGTCTGCTGCTGATTTTGTATTGGGGATCCCACCCTACTTTATGGACACTGCTATTGGATATCCCAACTGTAAGCATTAGATTTGGAGCAGGACGTACTGTATACTAAGAATAATACAATTCTGTGATTACTCACCTGTAGAATTGGTATGAGTATACAGTACGTCCTGTTTCAACCCACCCTTGGTTGAATTATCTTGGATCCCCTGTATGGTGATTGTTATCCTTGTTATAGTTGATAGTTTGGATTGTAATTCTCCCGGCTTCTCATTAACTGCTTTTCAAAGCTGGGGATTTGTGGGAGGTCCCCGGATATTTGAGGGGCCGGGAGGAGCCTATTTTCGATGTCTCTGCAGTCCAGCGTCATCTGGCGGAGTATATCCCAACTGTAAGTATTAGATTTGGAGCAGGACGTACTGTATACTCATAATACCAATTCTACAGGTGAGTAATCACAGAATTGTATTTTTCTTTTTCTGAAAATACAGAGACATTGGAGAAATCTGACCTGAGTGTATGCCATAACATTATTGTATGTTTTCTGTATATTTGTCCAAGTGCTTGCAGCTCCTTTGGTGTATTTGAACAAATAAACTTTCAGTTGTAGACCTCCAGCACGTGTGGCTTCACATTTTATACTATTTTCTGAATGTAGAATTTTACGTTTAAATCTTTCCATCAGCTGCCATTATGATGCAAATACTTGCCAATATAAATGGTACAAAGGTGTCCTATTTCTGTGCCTAGTTTGCAGGGTCCTTTAACATTTGGGCCCTGCATGTGGGGTGAAGTCCATAATTACTGATGGTGAATGCTCCCACTTGCCCTTCCCTCATTTTCACATGCTTTCCTCAGTCTACCTCCTTCCCCTTGGTGCAATGATGGATGTCTCTGCTTGCAGTGTATCTTATCCTGTGCCGATAGCCCCATGGTTTAAAAAATCTTGGGGGTTCCCTGCCAGTGTTGCTTTTTACCAGCATTGCAAGACCACTTCATTCTCGGTGATCCTTGCAAGGTATATTATTCTAAGTATGTCACACACCCCGCTTCAGAATAGTCATTACACTTGGGTTATGGCCAGTAGAGGGCGAACTTTGCAGAGATGACAGGAAAAAAAGAAGCCCCTCCCGGTCCATAAATACCTGGGACCTCCCACACATTCCCCAGTCTTCGTCTCTGCAGACGGCGAGGAAGTCAGAAGATGGCTGTCTCCGCCTTGCAGGTAAGCCAGGTTCACACCTGGCCATATTTGTCCCTATTTCTGCCTGGCCCTAGTTATGTTTTAGTCCCCTAATGCCTCCCAGCCTTGGCTGTAGGTCCGGATGAGGGTAGGGGTCACCTTAGCAGGTGTATAGATAGGAGCCACGCTCCTCCGTGAGACCACATTAAAAGGGGTAGTCTGCTACCAGGTTGGTGACCCTGGTTTGGGATGCCCTTTCCGTTTGCTAAAAGCCCTCACCACACATATTAAATGTGGCTATCGGCATACCCCTTACTCCCTTGCCCAGTTAGTAGGGGGGGGGGGTGCATGTCTCTCCTTAAGAATTTATTTCAGTTTATTCATGTGAATGATGAGGTGCATTCGGGAAGTGATCCCTCAATGAGCTGTGTGTGTGTGTGCGTTACTATGCTGTGTTTTTACTTCTGGCGCCGGACTTGCCAGCGCCAGTTCTCCCTTATGTATTCAGCCGCGGGCCGGGTGATGGCACCTGTCGGATCCGCGGCCACGGGCCGGCGAAGCGGCTTCTCCAGCCTGTCAGGGGAGGGGGGCGGGGCCAGGAGCTCTTCACGCCCGCGACGGCCCACCCCCTCTCGGCCTTGATCTGCAGGAAATGTCTGTTTGGATGTTTATTTAGACATATATAGGTGTGGTCAGTGTATGTTGCATATACTGGTATGTGTGTGCTTATATGTATATATATATATGTACAATGGGTTTACATACATATTGCTAAAAGGGATCTCCCCCCTATTGTGTCTTCCAGGTGGGACGTCACGACTTTTTGGCGTTTCTCCTGATCCTAGGTCTCTTATTTGAATTTGGGTCCCCCTTTTTTATTCTTTAAATAAAATCCTCCCACATACGGACTCTAAGGGGCATCCCGGGTAGCTTCTTAGCGTAATTCCCATTGGTCATTGCGACTACCATAAAACTCACCGTATGGAGGCTCCCCAGGATATCGGGCACGGGATCCCTTCAGGGCAACCCCGGCAGTGTAGGTTATGTGGGGTATCCGTTGTTGGGGACAATGTGCAGATTTGTATACCATGCGCACAGCAGGCGATTGTGCGGCAATCTGGGTTCCGTGCGGCCGGGTCGGGCCCGTTGGCCTCATCACTTACACCCCCACGCCTGTTTTTTTTACCCCAAGTGACGTTGTCACTATCGGGGAGTCGCAATCCGATGTCTGTGCCAGACTGGTCAACATTGGGAGTATGATTGCTAGCTCTGCGGCTGGGAAGGCCCCAGCTAAGAGACGGCACCTGACCCTTTTGATTGTAAGAATGTACGCGTCTTGAGCCTGGATATGCGGTGAATATCCGTTAGGAAAACAATTTTTGCCTACGCTCACGTGCGCGCTGAGCGTTAAGAGGAAGGGGAATTGTTTGCTCAGATTTTTGAAGTGCCTTCTATTTCCCCTCCTGCAGAGGCCCTCCCACAACGGGGGGAAACATTTTGGGGACGGCCAAACCTCGTTTGGAGTTCCCGGATCAGAAGCACTTTAACAATTTGATCCTTAAGGAATGGGAGAAGCCTAGTCGGCTCCCTGGTATCCCTCAAGGGTGGGATAGGAAGTATCCCCTCCCTGTTGAGGTGGTTAAGCGTTGGTCTACACCCTCCGAGGTCGACGCTCCCGTCATGGGATTGTCCAATTCGCCGGTAGTGCATTCCCCGGATTCCAATACCTTGAGGGATAGTGAGGACCAACGTCTTGACCAAATGGCTTTTCATGCTTTTGCTTGTGTGGGGTCGACCTTGCGCCTGGTCGCTCTCACGGCCGTGGCTCTGAGCTTTAATTAGGGGCCTTTTGGCTGGTTCCCAATTGAATCCTTCCAGTGAGGAGTTTACAGCTCTGACTCATTGTGATATGTTCATTGCCTTTGTCTTATCAGCCTTGGATGATACTATCCGTATGCGTAGCAGGACCTCGGCATTGCAGGTGGCTATACGCCGTTCGGTCTGGTTGCGCCAGTGGGCGGCTAAGAAGGCGCTCACAGGACTCCCCTTCCCGGGTCTGCGCCTGTTCTGTGAGCGTTTAGACTCTGTTGTCAAAGGGGGTAAGTTACGTCAACGCAAGTGGCAGCGCCGGCCCTTTCGGGGTTCAGGCTCTTTCAACCCCTCCTTTCGTGGCTCTCGACAAGCAGGGGATTGTCTTTCACTGCCTTCAGAGGAGATTCCTGGGGTAGGGGCAGAGGACGTGCCCGACCCGGGGCTTTCTGGTGTGCAAAAGCCAAATCTTTTGCCAAGCCCGCTCAGCAATGAGGGGGCGCCCTCACCCTTGCGGGTGGGGGGACGGCTGTGGCTCTTCGCTCAGGTCTGGACTCTAGAGGTCACAGGCGATTGTATCCTGGAGGTAGTCTCCTTCGGGTACAAGCTGGAGTTTGCATACCGGCCTCCTCCTAGATTTCTCAGGTCTCGGGTTCCTATGGACCCACGGGCAGCACAGGGACTGTTTCTGGCGGTGCTGAACCTTCAGGATATGGGGGTCGTTTGTCTGGTTCCTTCCATAGAGAGAGGTCAGGGTTACTACAACTACCTTTTTACGGTCCCCAAACAGGATATCAAGGACGCTTACCTTCATGGGCCGATATTCCCGGGACATCAGTGGTTTCTCAGGTTCGTGGTAGGCCATCAGCACTACCAGTTTGTGGCTCTTTCATTTGGGCTGACTTCGGCGCCCAGGGTGTTCACCAAGGTATTGGCGGGCGTGATGGCCCTTCTCAGAGTCCAGGGCATTCGCATTTTGCCTTATCTGGATGACCTTCTCTTTACGTCATCCTCTCTCCACCAGTTGGACACCCGGACGGTGGTGACAACGCTGGAGGGGTTCGGCTGGGTAATCAATTACCCCGAATCCTTTCTATCTCCGCCAAGGGTGGCTTCGTTCCTGGGCATGACTCTGGATACTATTCAGATCAGGGTGTCCCGGCCCCAGCCGAAGGTGGATGTTCTTCAAGCACTACTTTGTTTCTTCTGTCCAGCCCTCGTCTGTCCGTCAGACAGGGGATGAGGCTGGTAGGTTTGAGGGTGTCTTGCTTCAGGGCAGTGCCCTTTGCTCAGTTTCACATGAGACCTCTTCAGCTCCATCTTTTATCGTTTTGGGACTTGTTTTTGTCGTTTTTGTCCTTTATCCCTGGTTCAGACTTGTGTTCTGTCTCCTCTGGTCCGGCGGTCCTTCAGTGGTGGCTGGACCTGAATCACTAAAGAGGGACTCGCAGCAAAAGTGCCCTCCGGGAGGTCTCTCTGATTCTTTCATGGGCCGAGAGCTATGTACTGTGCATCTCGGCAGTTTACATCCCAGGTGTGGAGAACCTGGGAGCAGACTTTCTGAGCAGGGGAACCTTTTGCCGGGGGGAATGGTCCCTCAGCAACATGGTATGTCTATCCCTCTGCCGCAGGTGGATCTGTTTGCCTCTCGTCACAATCACAAGTTTCCGGCACTTGTGTCAATGTCCCAGGACCCTCTGGCTCTGGCAGTGGATGCCATGTCTCTGTCCTGGCGGGAGCTTGGTCTCCTGTATCTGTTTCCTCCCTTTCCCATGGTGGGCTGGGTGGTACACAAGCTGGCTCAAGAGGGTGTGCCAGCAATCCTGGTGGCCCCAAGGTGGCCAAGACAGGTGTGGTTCGCAGACGTCGTGCGGCTGGCGGTCGTTCAATGGGGGCTGCCTCCGGTTCTGATTACACAAGGTCAGCTTTGTTACCTCATTTTACAAACGCTGGTTTTGTCGGCGTGGCTGCTGACACCTTCGTCTTAGAAGAAAGGGGTTGTCTGAAGTTGTTGTCCGGACTCTTGTCAGGGCTAGGAAGAATTCTTTTTCTACCATCTACCACAGGACCTGGCAGACCTACATTTATTGGGGTGAGGCTAGGGCCTTTCCTTGTCGGGTGTTTTCCATCCCTCGGATTT
The DNA here is from genome assembly GCA_027917425.1 of Gastrophryne carolinensis. NCBI lineage: Eukaryota > Metazoa > Chordata > Amphibia > Anura > Microhylidae > Gastrophryne > Gastrophryne carolinensis. Next base: position 268,029,749 of record CM051234.1, read on the forward strand.
TGGAGTTTCTTCAGCATGGTTTTGGACATGGGTTTTCAACTTAGCACTCTGAAAGGGCATGTTTCCGCTCTGGCGGTTTTCTTTCAAAGGTCTTTTGCTCTTCTTCCTTTGGTTAGGACCTTTTTTCCAGGGGGTCACTCTTGTGCGCCCTCTTCACAAACCCATGTTACCTGTTTGGGATTTAGTTTTGGTGTTGTCTGCCCTTCAGGGTCCTCCTTTTGAACCAGTGCAGGGTGTTGCACTATCCATCTTCACCCTAAAGGTTGCTTTTTTTGGTGGCTATCACCTCTGTTCGACGTGTTTTTCTGAGTTGGCGGCTTCGTTCCATTCAGGCCCCCTACTTTGAGAGACATCAGGACAAGGTGGTTTTCCGTTTTACACCTGACTTCCTTCCAAAGGTGGTCTCCCCCTTTCACCTCATTCAGGACGTTGTGCTTCCTTCCTTGTGTCTTGGCTGTGACAAGGATAGGGCTTTGCACTCTCTGGACGTCGTTAGATGTGTTAAGTACTTTCTGGTGGCTACTTCACCATTCCGGAAGACGGATGCCTTTTTTTGTGGTGCCATCTGGGGCCGAGTAATGTTTGGCGCCCGTCTAGTCTACCATTAGTATATGAATTCATTAGGCCATTATTAGGGCCTATTCTGCCAAGGGGAGGGATCCCCCTTTCCAGAACACTGCTCATTCTACTCGTGCTGTTGGGGCTTCCTGGGCCTTTCAGCACCAGGCCTCAGTTGAACAAGTTTGTGAGGCTGCTGCTTGGTTTTCTGTTCATACTTTTTCCACGTTTTATAAGGTTGATTTGCGGGCCTCAGCGAATGCTGTTTTTTGGCCGCTAAGTTCTACAAGCTGCAGTGGTTTCTTTGTGCATTATTGCCTTGTTTTGGATCCCCGCCCTTTATGGACACTGCTATTGGATGTCCCAAGTGTAATGACTATTCTGAAGCGGGGTGTGTGACATACTTAGAATAATACCATTTTGTGATTACTCACCTGTAAAATGGGTATTATAAGTATGTCACACACCCCGCTTCATCCCGCCCTTATTGGTAGTTTGGATCTTTTATATGGTGAACCTTTTAGTGTTATGATTGTTTCTATTTGGTTCTTCCTGGTCCCCTTACTGCTGTCCTATATTGGGGAATGTGTGGGAGGTCCCAGGTATTTATGGACCGAGAGGGGCTTCTTTTTTTCCTGTCATCTCTGCAAAGTTCGCCCTCTACTGGCCATAACCCAAGTGTAATGACTTTTCTGAAGCGGGGGGTGTGACATACTTTAATACCCATTTTACAGGTGAGTAATCACAAAATGGTATTTTCCCTATGTCCAGTCCGGGCCGTCCCAATCCATATACGTGTGGGTAGTCCGCCACCAGGTGGCGCAGTTACTGCAAGATCCAGAGCTGTAACTCCTCCCGGCCCCCTATAAAAGGAGCTGTCTCTATAGAACTCCCAGATTCGTCTTGCAGTACATGCTGCGAGGATCGTCTGGAACTCTCTCGGGATTTGGCAGTTGAGCAGGGCATTTTTAAGCCTGTCGGCCGCTGCATCCCTATTGCCTGTGGACCCAGTATGCCTCCTTACCTCGGCTGACGGGAACAGGTGAAGGTAGGGAGAACGCTGGGGTCGGGCATTCACAGAGCTAGGCTCTGGGCTGCAGACTCTTCCCTTAACCCTTTAACCGCCAGCCTACCTTGAGATTTTAGCACCCTTTGTTGCCAGACCATTTTGCACTATATTCCAAGTATGCAGCACGCCCTGCTCCAGTAATGATTCGTTACGTCTGGGATATAGTCCACAAGAGGGCGCTTTACTGCAGAGATGGTAAAAAAGAGGCCCCTCCCGGTCCTTATATACCCGGGACCTCCCACGACATTCCCCAAGTTTAGTCTCTGCAGTCGGTTGCAAAGGTCAGATGATGGCTATCTCTCCTCGCAGGTAAGCCGGGCTGCCCAGCCCCCGGCCCTGTGTCCTATTCCCACCCGTGCCACTATTACCTGCCTCCCAGCTTTGGCTGCATGGTCGGGTGATGGTAGGCAGCACCTATTAGAGGTGCTTTTTAATGGAGCGTGGCGCCACCGCAAATCCCCCACCAAAGGGTAGGCGGCACAGGTTGGTGAGCCTGACATGGAATGCCCAGTCCGATCATAGGCCTCACTACATTAACCAAATGTACTTATGAGCTTATTTCCCCTTTCTCCCTTGTCCGGTTAGTCGCGGGGAGGGGGGGGGGTCCGGTGGGAGTGAAGTGCTTTTGACTTTCTTGTTATTCTTCACTGTGTGTGTGTTTATTCTTAGTATACAGTACGTCCTGCTCCAAATCTAATACTTACAGTTGGGATATACTCCGCCAGATAGCGCTGGACTGCAGAGACATCGAAAATAGGCTCCTCCCGGCCCCTCAAATACCCGGGGACCTACCACAAATCCCCAGAATTTCTCTGCAGTCTGGCTGCGAAGGACGAGAAATTGGCTCTCTACTTGCAGGTGAGCGGGGTTATTAACCTGTGGCCCTGTAGGACTATTCCTACCCGTTCCACTAGTAATATGCCTCCCAGCCTTGGCTGCGCTGGTCGGGTGAAGGTAGGCAGCACTGCCGTTGGTGCTTAGGAGCGCTGCTCCACCGCAATCCCCCACCAAAGGGTAGGCGGTTCAGGCTTATGGTGAGCCTCTATGGGATGCCCCTCCCGCATTATTGCCCCTGCCTATCGGTGGGCCCTATTTAAGTGGCCGCCGTCCTTCCTCATCCTCCTCGTAGTCTTCGGGGGGAAAGAGGGGGGGGTGTGTATGTGTATAGATATGTATGTTATGCAGTTTGTGCTTTCAGTTTTCACGTCTTTATTCTTGTCAGCCACCGCGCTGACTTGTCTTTATTGCCTTTAAATTTACCGCCGCCGCGCGCTGACTTGGTTCCGCGCTTGGCGGCAGCATTACCTCAGGCGATGGTGCGCCATCATTGGCGGTTGGCCTTTCTGGCTTTGCGCTCTTCGGGGGGGGGGGGCGTCTTTGCCGCGTTTCGCGTCATCACTATAACTGGCCCGCCCCTCGAGGTATACCGACGCCATCTTTGCTGACTTGGTTGGCCTATGTGCGACGGACTCCTACCTACCGCGGTCCGTAAGTGCCCTCGCGGGCGGCTTTATCTGCTTCACTTTTGTTACGATGTACTTAAGGGACGAACCCTTCTTGGCTTCTCCCGGCCCTGTTATTCTTGGTGTGCCATACACCCCGATTCACCTTTAATATTCTTCACGATTGGGTTACTCACCGCCAGGTGACGCTCTTCCAGAGAGGAAGTCTTGTAACGAGCCCCCTTCCGGCCTATATATACCTGGTACCTCCCATTTATCACCAGTGTTTTTCTCTCTGCATGACGACAAGACAGAAGATTGAAGTCTCCTGTTTGCAGGTAGCCGGGGTTTTACCCCGGCACCCCCTTTTGGTCTATTTCTGCCCGGTTTTGATTGTTTGTTACCTTTGTGGTGGAATGGAAGCCTCCCAGCCTAGGCTGCTCACTGGGCAATTGGTAGATGGCACTATAGGTGCCTAGGAGCTTATCTCCTCCGCTCGACCCCCTGTTTTGGGGGCAATGCGGCTATCCGGCATGGTGATCCGGAAGTGGGATGCCCCTGTCCCGAGGGTCCCCTTAGCCCCTTACTCTCCTGTTGCGGTCCCTTCACTATGGGGGGGGGGGTAGAGGGCTGTGTATGTTGTGTCTGTTTTCACTGTATGTTTGCTGCATGCTGGCCTGTAGGGCCAGAACTTTGGGTCAGCTTTAGGGGGACTGGGGCGGGCTGTTTTACTGTTGCGAACTTTTTAGCTCCCCTTCCCCCCTCCCCCTTGTCTCTTTGTGCGGGCTTGAGGTTTTTCTGGGGCAGCTCAGGCTGCCTAGTGTCTCCGTTTTCCCTCCCCCCTTTCTCCTTGTTTCTGAGGGCTTGTGTTGCTCTCTGATTACTTTCATACTTGGCGGGGGGGGACGGGGCCCGCATGACATCAGGGGTGGGGGCGTGGTCCGGCGGCGCGTCGTTACCGGCCCCAGCCGCACTTCCTCCTGGTTCATTAGGAGGCTGCGTGCGGGGCTTGGGGCCGCATGTCTCGGTTGCTGCTGCTGCTATTGATGCCCGCTCCGCCACTTCTTCCTGGGACCTGCTCTGCAGCTTCGGCTCCACCGCTGCCATTGTGCTGATCGTTGCGGCCAAGGTAAGCGTCCTCACCTTGCGTGAGGCCGTCTATTTTTTTTTCATGGTCTCTGATGTATGGAGTAATACTTTAAAAAAAAAAAAAAAAAATATATATATATATATATATATATGAGGTAAATCAGAGGCCAGGTTTTTCCTTGCCTCTTTAAAGCACTTTTTGGGTGGTGTATTGTGTTTATATTGCATGTTGCCATTCAAGGGGTCTTACTGTTGGTTTGTCTTCCCCACAGATCCTGGGATTCCCTCAAATACAGTGGCCTCCCGGTTCTATTTTGCCTGGCTAGTCTCTTTTCCTCCAAATTGGGATATATATATATTATATTATATTATATTATATATATATATATATATATATATATATTTATATATAATATATATTTATATATATTTATTTATATATATATATATATATTTATATATAATATATATTTATATATATTTATTTATATATATATATATATATATTTATATATAATATATATTTATATATATTTATTTATATATATATATATATATATTTATATATATATTTATATTTATATATATATTTATATATATATTTATATATATATATTTATATATATATTTATATTTATATATATATTTATATATATATATATATTTATATATATATATATATATTTATATATATATATTTATATATATATATATATATATATATATATATTTATATATATATATTTATATATATATATATATATATATTTATATATATATATTTTTATATATATATATATATATATATATATATTTATATATATATATTTATATATATATATATATAAAGTATGTCACACACCCCACTTCAGACTTTAATAATTACACTAGGGTTAACGCACCTCTAGGTGGCAGCATTGCAGAGAACTTCTCCAAAAAACTTCAACAGGCCCCTCCCGGTCTATACATACCTGGTACCTCCCAAGAACCTCCCAGTGTTGTTCTCTGCAAGGTGGCGACAAGACAGAAGAAAGAAGTCTCCTGCTTGCAGGTAGCCGGGGTATCCCCCCGCCCCCCCCCCCCCCTTGGTCTATTTCTGCCCGGCTTTTGTTTGAATGTATTCTATTTAATGGCAGCCTCCCAGCTTCGGCTGTAGGCCGGGCAATAAGGTAGCCGGCACCATTGGTGCCTAGGAGATTAGCTCCTCCGCTCGACCCTTCATTGCGGGGCATAGCGGGATTCCCGGAGTGGTGATCCGGATGTGGGATGCCCCATTTTATAGGAGTTAGTGGTCAGGTTGTGCCTTGCCCTGGGATATTGTGTCTCTTCCGGGGTGTGGGACGCGCTTGGGACGGTGACATGCTTTTAATCGGTGACATGCTGTGTGAGTGTGCTGCTGCGCTCTACATTGTGATTCCCTTTGTGATTTTACATTGTCTAATTTCACTGTATGTTTGCCTGCCGTTTTTTTTCCCCATGTCTGTGTGTATCTCCCCTCAGGAGCCGGGGGGGGCGGGGCCTCGCGGCGTGCTGCGCCGCGGTCCCGCCGGTGGCTGAGCGCCGTACCCGGCGCTTGCAGCCTGCTTGTCCGGCTGCTCAGGGGGGACCTTTTATCAGTGTGTGGGTCTGTGTTTTACTATCCGGCGCTGTACACTGGGAGCCGGCGGGTGGCTCCGCCGGTCCCGTCATCGAGGTCTGCTTGCGGTCCCCGCCAGCAGACGCTGACGCTGCCTGGGGGCGGGGCCGCGCACGGATTGGACGCCCGGAGGGGCGGGGCCTTCTCGGCTCCCGCGCTCCCGGAGCTTCTCTCTTCCTCCTTCAATGCGTGTGTGCGGGCCGCCATCTTCTGCTGGCTGCGCGGTTTTCCTCTCCTCTCCAGGTAGGCGTTTTTGGCTTGTCTTGCGATGACCCCTCGGATCCTTTCCTCCTCCTTCTCCTTCCTCCTCGCTCCGGCGCATCTTTATGGTGCTGGTTGGCATTAACCATTTCCTTTGCTCTGGTTAATGAGGGGGGGGGTGGTGTGAGGGGGGTTTTGTATATTATGTGGATTTTTGGCTATGGTGCTGGATTGACGCCTGTCCCTCTCCCTTTGTGTTTTTCAGATCCTGGGATCCCGTCTGGCAGGGCTCTCCCGGTCATATATACCTGGCTCGTGGGGGGTGTTTTTTCTTTGCAATATATATATATATATACTCATATATATTTTTATAAGGGTCTTTTGCTATTCCCCTGGGTCAGGATCTTGTGACTGTCCTTAGACAAGTGTTAGGTTATTAAGGGGCATCCCGGGTCGCGTACCGCATAAATCCCTGGGTTCTGCAAATACCATAAATTTCACCACATGGAGGTTGCCACAGATACCGGGAATGGTTCTTCGGGACAATCCAAGGTGTGCGGGGGTTGTGGGACTCCGCTCCAGGGAGATGATGTCATTTTGTGTATTCCTTGTGCACAGCAGAACATTGCACGGCAGTCCGGTACTCCGGTGCCTAGCACTTCTTCGGCCGCGCCATCTCCCTCTCCCCCTCGCTTATTCCGGACCCCGTGTGACGTTGTCCTGGGCGGGGATTCGCAGTCTGATGTATGTGCCCGCTTGACCAGCCTTGAGAAGCGGTTTTCTGTTATAGCCGCTCAGAAGGTTTCAGCTAAGCGGAAGCATCTGTCTCCGCCCCCGCTGGATTCAGATGAGGAAGTGGTGGGAGATCTGGATTGGTCGGATCGTCCCCGTGAAGAAGGTGAGCTCATTGAGGTAGAAGATTCTGATGCTCAGCAGTTGCTGGGTTCGGAGGGGGATCAGGCGGATGGCCCCCTTCTCGATTCCTCTACCATTCTGAGCCAGATGTTTGAGGTTTTGGATTTGGAGCCTCCGGTGGTTGCTCCTAGGCCCAAGGGTCAGCTTTTTGGGGTGTCCAAGCAGCGTCTGGAGTTTCCCAGCCAACAGCATTTTGAAGAAATTGTTTTCAAGCAATGGGAGCAACCTACTCGTCTTGTGGGGGTGCCGTCTAGCTGGGATAGGAAATATCCCTTTCCGGCGGAATTGTTGAAGCGTTGGTCTGTTCCCCCTGAGGTAGATACTCCGGTCCTGGGACTGTCCAACACGGCGGTTGTGCATTCCCCTGACACGACTTCGCTCAGGGACGGCGAGGATCGCCGGGTTGATCAGCTTGCCCGTCATGGTTTTGTATGTGCGGGTTCCGTGTTAAGGCCTGTTTGTGCCTCGGCTCTTTTGACTTTTGCTGTCAGGTCTATTGTCAGGGACTTGGGGGTGGATCTCGAGCCCACCAGTGATGAGTCCCTTGGGCTTAAGCGCTGCGATGCTTTTTTGTCCTTTATCCTGGCCGCTCAGGAGGATGCCATGTTGATGTGTGGCAGGGCTACTGCCTTGCTGGTGGCTATCCGGCGCTGTGTGTGGTTGAGACAGTGGACGGCCGATTTTAATTCTAAGAGATCGCTCACGGCTCTGCCCTTTTTGGGTTTGAGGCTTTTTGGTGAGAGGCTGGATTCTGTTGCCAAGGGAGGTAAATTACCTCAGCGCAAGAAATTTCGCCGTTCCTTTCGGGGGATGGTCTCGTTCAATCCGTCCTTTCGGGGAGTCGGCGCCGGTAGAGGTGCGGGCTCCTCGGCCCCCAGGGGCGCCAGTTGGAATAGGGGCAGAGGCCGTGGCCGCCCCACTCGCGTCTGGGGTGCCAAGCCCAAGCCGGCTGCCAAGCCCCCCCAGCAATGAGGGGGCGCCCTCACCCGTTCGGGTGGGGGGACGGTTGCAACTTTTCTCCCGGGTGTGGGACCAGGAGGTCCCGGACAGATGGATCCGGGAGGTGGTTTCGGCCGGTTACAAGTTGGAGTTCGAGTCCCGTCCTCCTCCAAGGTTCTTCAGGTCTCGGGTGTCTTTGGATCCTTTGGTCACGCAGGGGCTCCTGGCGGCAGTAAGGAATCTTCTAGATTTAGCTGTCATTTGCCCGGTTCCTCCTTCAGAGGTGGGACGCGGGTTTTACTCCAATCTCTTCACGGTCCCCAAAAAGGACGGGTCCTTCCGTCCTATTCTGGATTTGAAGTTTCTCAACAGGTTTATTCGTCCTCGGAAGTTTCGCATGGAAACCCTGCGGTCTGCGATCGGTTCGCTTCGGCAGGGGGACTTTATGACGTCCATAGACATCAAGGATGCATACCTGCACGTGCCGATCTTTCCTGCTCATCAGCGGTTCCTCCGTTTCGTTGTGGGGGATCGGCACTTTCAGTTTGTGGCTCTTCCATTCGGCCTCACCTCTGCTCCGAGAGTGTTCACCAAGGTGTTGGCGGGGGTGATGGCCCTGCTCAGAGCTCAGGGGATTCGCATTGTGCCTTACCTGGACGATCTTCTCATCATGGCTCCTTCCTTCAGTCAAGCAGAGGGGGACACCAGCACGGTGGTGTCTATGTTGGAGAGGTTCGGCTGGGTGATCAATTACCCCAAGTCCTCGCTGGTTCCGGCCAGGGTGGTGACCTTTCTGGGGATGTCGTTGGACTCCTGCCAGCACAGAGTGTTTCTCCCTCAGGCCAAGGTTCTGATGATTCAGGAATTGGTCCAGCTGCTCTTCTCCCATCCTCATCCGTCCATTCGTCTGGGGATGAGACTGGTGGGGTTGATGGTGGCCTCGTTCGAGGCAGTTCCCTTTGCTCAGTTTCATACGAGGACTCTTCAACTTCATCTTTTGGCGTCTTGGAACCGGTGTCCGGGGTCGTTGGATCGGTCCTTCCGGTTGTCCCCTCGGGTTCGGCAGTCCCTTCTGTGGTGGTTGGTCTCGGACAACCTTCTGAAGGGCAGGTCGTTTCTGACTCCGCTTTGGGAGACTGTCACCACGGATGCCAGTTTGTCAGGCTGGGGAGGTTATTGGAAGGATCTTCGGTTTCAGGGGCAGTGGGACCCTCAGGAGGCCCACTTGCCCATCAATGTTCTGGAATTGCGAGCCATCAGGTTGGTTCTGTCTCACTTGACGCATCATTTACACGGTCTGTCGGTTCAGGTTCGCTCAGACAATCAGACGGCGGTTGCTTACATCAATCACCAAGGAGGGACTCGCAGTCTGGGTGCCCACAGGGAAGTGTCTCTGATTTTGGTCTGGGCGGAGACTCATGTCCCTTGCATCTCGGCAGTTTACATTCCGGGAGTGGAAAGCACAGAGGCGGATTTTCTGAGCCGGTGTGCGTCCCGTCGGGGGGAGTGGTCTCTCCATCCCCAGGTGTTTCGGTCACTTTGTCTCCGGTGGGGAACGCCGGAGGTGGATCTGTTTGCCTCTCGTCACAATCACAAGCTTCCGTCCTTTGTGTCCCTGTCCCGGGACCCTCTGGCTCTGGCGGTGGATGCCATGACCCTGAGCTGGAGGGACCTGGGGTTTCTTTATCTGTTTCCTCCGATTCCCATGCTAGGCAGGGTTCTGCGAAAGTTGGTTCTGGAAGGAGTTCCCGCCATTCTCGTGGCTCCAAGGTGGCCAAGGCGGGTGTGGTTCGCGGACATCGTTCGTCTGGCCGTAGATTAGTTCGATCTGCCTCTTCGGCCAGATCTTCTCACTCAGGGTCAACTCTGTTACCCCAGTTTACAAACGCTGGCTTTGACGGCTTGGCTGCTGAAACCTCCATCTTAAAGGAGGAGGGTCTTTCGGATGCGGTCATTCAGACTCTTATTAGTGCTAGGAAGAGATCTTCTTCTTCCATCTATTACAGGTATTGGAGATCTTATATTGATTGGTGTGAGGCTAGGTCTTTGCCCTGCCGGGTCTTTTCTGTGTCTAGGATTTTGGAGTTCCTTCAGGCGGGGCTGGACTCTGGTCTTCAGCTGAGTACCTTGAAGGGGCAGGTTTCTGCTTTGTCAATTTTTTTCCAGAAATCTTTTGCTAGTCATTCCTTGGTCAAGACTTTTTTCCAGGGGGTTTCGCATGTGCGGCCTCCTAGGAGGCCTTGCTCCCAGTGTGGGATTTGAATTTGGTTCTTTCTGCTCTTAAGGCTCCTCCTTTTGAGCCTTTGCGGGATGTTGCTTTGTCCATTCTTACTCAGAAGGTTGCCTTTCTGGTGGCCATTACTTCGGTTCGGCGTGTTTCTGAGCTGGCAGCTTTGTCTATTCAGGCTCCTTATTTTGAGGATCATCAGGACAAAGTGGTTTTTCGTTACAAGTCAGATTTTCTCCCTAAAGTGGTCTCTGCTTTTCATCTTAACCAGGACATTGTTCTTCCTTCTTTGTGTCCTAAGCCTAAGAATGTCAAGGAGAGTGCTTTGCACTGCTTGGATGTGGTACGTTGTGTCAGGTACTATCTACGTGCTACGTCTTCTTTTCGTAAGACTGATGCCTTTTTCGTTGTGCCATGTGGGCCTAGGAAGGGTTTGGCTCCGGCCAAATCTTCCATTAGTAAATGGATTCGTCAGGCCATTGTTGGTGCTTATTCGGCCAAGGGGAAGGATCCCCCTTTTCGAGTTACTGCTCACTCTGCTCGTGCGGTTGGTGCGTCCTGGGCTTTTCAGCACCAGGCTTCGGTTGAACAAGTGTGTAAGGCTGCAACTTGGTCTTCTGTTCATACTTTTTCTAAGTTCTATAAGGTTGATGTGCGGGCCTCAGCGGATGCTGTTTTTGGCCGCAAGGTTTTGCAGGCTGCAGTGGTTTGAATTGTTTCTGCGTTATTGCCTGTTCGGATACCCACCCTTTTCTGGACACTGCTGTTGGATGTCCCTAGTGTAATTATTAAAGTCTGAAGTGGGGTGTGTGACATACTTAGAATAATACCATTTTGTGAATACTCACCTGTAAAATGGGTATTATAAGTATGTCACACACCCCACTTCACCCGCCCTTTTTGGTATCCTGGCTCTCTATTTGGTGAAGTTTGGTTCTTTACGTTGAGGGTTACATTGTTTGGTTCTGGTACCTTGTCTTACTGCTGTTCTAATACTGGGAGGTTCTTGGAAGGTACCAGGTATGTATAGACCGGGAGGGGCCTGTTGAAGTTTTTTGGAGAAGTTCTCTGCAATGCTGCCACCTAGAGGTGCGTTAACCCTAGTGTAATTATTAAAGTCTGAAGTGGGGTGTGTGACATACTTATAATACCCATTTTACAGGTGAGTATTCACAAAATGGTATTTTATATATATATATTTATATATATATAATTTATATATATATATAATTTATTTATATATATATATATATAATTTATTTATATATATAATTTATTTATATATATATAATTTATTTATATATATATAATTTATATATATATATATATATATATATATATATATATTTATATATATATATATATATATATATATATATATATATATATATATATATTTATATATATATATATTTACTATTATCTTAAGGGGATCTTTATCATTAATTAAATCCTCCCTCCCGGGACATTAACATAAAGGGGCATCCCGGGTGGCTTATGCCTTAAACCCAGAATTTTGCAAATACCATAAATCACCATATGGAGGCTTCCGATAATACCGGTAATGGTTCTTCTGGACCATCTAGGGTGTGTGGAGGCTGTGGGACTCCGCTCCCAGGTGATGATGTTTTTGTATGCATTCCTTGTGCAAAACAGAGTATTGCGCGTCAGTCCGTTGCCCCGGCTGCTGGCTCTTCGCAACTTCCAACATCCCCTACCCCTCCCTCCCTGTTCCGGACCCCGCGTGACATTGTCAAGGATGGGAATTCACAATCCGAGGTGGCGGCACGGTTGGCCAACCTCGAGAAGATAATTTCCGTTAAAGCAGGGTTGAAAGCCACTGCGAAACGGAAGCACCTGACTCCTGTACCTCCGGCTTCACAGGATGAAGTAGGTGAGCCTGTGGATTGGTCCGATTGCTCCCTGGATGAGGAGGGAGAATTTCTGGTGGAGTCAGATGAGTCGGCAGATCAGCTTGAGGTTGATGCTATTGGCGATTTGTCTGCGGGGGGTTCTCGTGACACCCCCTCCATTCTGGCTCAGATGTTTGAAATTTTGAATTTAGATCCACCTGAGGCCGTCAACCTGCCTAAGGGTCAGTTGTTTAATGTGCCTCAGCCGCCTTTGGTTTTTCCCAGACAACACCACTTTGAGAGAGTTGTGCTCAAAGAATGGGAACATCCCACGCGGTTAACTGGAATTCCTTCCAGTTGGGAGAAACGTTATCCTTTTGTACCAGAATTGGTGAAGCTTTGGTCGGTTCCTCCTGGCGTCGATACCCCTGTATTAGGGCTCTCCAGCACGGCTCTGGTGCAGTCTGCTGAGACTGCTGCCCTTAACCCTTTCGCTGCCAGCCTACCTGAAGTTTTCGTCACCCTTGGTGCCAGACCATTTTGCACTATTTTGCGCTCCCCATGTTCATATGTGATTTTTGAAGGGATTTCCAGGGATTTCCCAGGAAAATGATACATTGTTTTTTTCAGCATAGTCTGGGCTTTAACATGAAATGTCTTGTTTGTCATTTTTTAGGTGTATTCTCAATATTCTTGGGTGAAATATGTGCAAAAAAATAAAAAAAAATCTATTTTTTACAATTTGTAGTGTTTTTTTGTAATAAAAAATGTAAGTTTGTCAATAAAATCTTATTGCGTGTGAAACCCCAATTTCTCCCGGTTACAGCAGTACCACATATGTATTGGTAGACACCCTTTCCTGCCCAGGAGACTCCCCCAAACTGAAACAGCGCTTTAGGGGATTTTCAGAAAAAATACAACTGTGATATGCGCTATGCGCACCTTGCAGTTTTTCCAGAAAAACAACCCTTTACATTTGAAATACCCCCCACAAACTATATATTCTCTGGAAGTACACACCTCAGGCTTTCTATTTGTACCAGGCTTGTTGATGTGGCCACAGTTTTCTGGAAGTAATCCCTCAATGTATTCTTTGGTTGCAAAGAGTTTCCCTAAAAAAGGATAAAAAAGCAGAATCAAAGCCACATTTTCCTAAAAAAAACTATTTACAAACAAGAAAAAACAAGTATAATCTGAAAAAACAACAGAACAATATCCAACATGCATAGCTACTGTCAAGGGAAGAGTTGCCAAACACCCCAAAGTAAAGCGTGCGCATAACGGTAATTTTACTTGAAAATTTCAGCTCTGCAGACAAAGTGCGCACCTTGCGATTTTTCAACCAAAACAACCCTTTACATTTGGAATATCCCCCATAAACCATATATTCCCTAAAAGTACACATGTTAAGCTTTCTAAGCGTACCCAGCTTGTTGTAGTGGGCTCATATTTCTGGAATTAATCCCTCAAAGAATTCTTTGGTTGCACAGGGTTTCCCTAAAAAAATTATAAAAAAGCTGAAAAACACCTTTTCCTAAAATATAAATATGCAAACCAGAAAAAACAAGCTAAGTCTGAAAGCGCAAAGTCCCCCGAACAGAACAATACCCAACATGCATAGGTACTATTAACCCTTTTAATTGCCAGCCTACTTGAGATTTTGTCACCCTCTGTTGACAGGTCATTTTTTCCCCATTTTGCGCCATGTTTTGCGACATTTTTGCTGGAATTTTCAGGAAAATTATATAAATATATTTTTTGGAGCAGAGTTTAGGCTTTAACATGAAATGTCTTGTTTGTAAATTTTATTCTGTTTTTTACAATATTATTAAGTAAAAAAAAAAAAAAAAAAAATAAAATTTTTTTTTAGAAAATTGCCTCCTTTATTTTACATAAAAAAATGTATTTTATTAAAGAAAACCATATTGCATGTGAAAGCCCCATTTCTACCGATTAGAACGGTACCACATATTTATCGGTAGCCCCCCCATTCTTGCCCAGGAGACCCCCCTAACTGAAACAAGTACTTTATAACATTTACAAGTAAAATACAACTACCATCCACACTACAAAGGGTTAAATCGGGAAAAAAAATGACATAGGGTCCCCCCTCCCAGGGGAGGGGGACCCCATTTTTTTTTTTGGATTTTTAAGGGTTAAAAACCCTTAAAAATCCAAAAAAAAGACATGGGGTCCCCCTTACCCGATGTAACCAGCCCGGGACCAGCTATGCAGGGCTTGTAGAAACAGGGCGCAGGGGCCAGCTTTTGTGGCCCCTGGCCCTGCAGGCTACAAAGCCCGCATAGCCCGTGGGCCCAGGCTCTTCTGCCCCCCCCGGCCTTTGGGGAGGCAGGTAATGGGGGTGCCAAGGGTTAATGGCAAGTCACCAGCTAGTGCAGGTGACTTGCCATCCCCCCAGCCTTGTGAACTGATATAGGGGTCTCATGGACCCCTTACCAGTTCACAAGGGGTTAAATGTAAAAAAATACACAGACACACAAAGAGAAAAAATATTTTATTATTTTTTTTTACTTACCTCCCATCCATACTGGATCACTCTGTCCCTCGCAATCACTGGCTTCTGCTCACTTGCTAGAAGCCTTTTATAGCTGCTGGATGACAGAAAACAAAGGGTTAATTAAAAAAAAAAACGACATAGGGTCCCCCCTCCCAGGGGAGGGGGACCCCATTTTTTTTTGGATTTTTAAGGGTTAAAAACCCTTAAAAATCCCAAAAAAACACGACATGGGGTCCCCCTTACCCGAAGTAACCAGCCCGGGACCAGCTATGCAGGGCTTGTAGGAACAGGGCGCAGGGGCCAGCTTTTGTGGCCCCTGGCCCTGCAGGCTACAAAGCCCGCATAGCCCGTGGGCCCGGGCTCTTCTGCCCCCCCCTGGCCTTTGGGGAGGCAGGTAATGGGGGTGCCGGGGGTTAATGGCAAGCCACCCGCTAGCGCAGGTGACTTGCCATCCCTCCAGCCTTGTGAACTGGTATAGGGGTCATGGACCCCTTACCAGTTCACAAGGGGTTAAAAGTAAAAAATAAAAACAGACACATATTTAAAAAAAATGACATTTATTATTTTTTTTTTTACACTATACTCACCTCCAATCCTGGGTCCCGCGCCGCTCTCTCAGCGCTGGCATCTGTCAGATAGTGATCGGCGCAGGGCGGATGAGAGGAGAGGAGGCTCCGATCGGAGCCTCCTCTCCTCTCACCCGCTCTGCACCGATCACCACCGGCATCTGACAGATGCCGGTGCTCGGTGAGGGTATAGGAGGAGCGGGATGACGTCATCCTGCTCCTCCCACAAAAAGCGGGGCCGCCGCCTCCCATTAGAGGCGGCGGCCATCGCCGCCATTACGAGCGGTGAGGACCCGGAAGAGGGTCCTCACCGAAGCCTGCGGAGCCCGGGGGGGGGGGGATCGGACCCCCCCCCCCCCTGGTGAAGAGAAGATGGCGGGCCGGGGATCGGGCGAGGAGGTGAGTCAGTGGCGCTTCTTTTTTTTTTTTTTTTTGCAATGAAGCTGAGCGCGGGGAAAACGGGGGGGGGGGCGGCCGGTTTCGGGCCCCCCCCTGAAGACGGAGGACGTCGGGGGGGGCGATCGGATGCCCCCCCCAGAAAGAGGAGACCCCCAGCTTCCCAGGGATACCAGAGGTAAGTGTTTAATTTGTATTTATTTTTAACTGTTTGGGGTAAATGCCAAGCCCGTAGTTTCTACGGGCTTGGCACTTAAGTGGAGTGGAAGCAAGCACGTAGAAACTACGGGCTTGGCACTGAAAGGGTTAAGGATGGTGAGGATCGTCGGATTGACCAGTACGCTCGCCATGGTTTCAGTTATGCCGGGTCAACGATGCGCCCGGTGTGTGCTTCGGCGCTTCTTCTATTGGCGGTTAGATCTGTAATCCAGGGTCTGTGTGTGGATCTTGATCCCACTTGCAAGGAGCTTATTGCTCTCAGGCAGTGTGAGTCTTTTGTTTCCTATGTTCTGTCCGCTCAGGACGATGCGCTGGCTATGAGTAGCAAGACAGCGGCAATGCTGGTGGCTATTCGTCGGGCTGTATGGCTGCGCCAGTGGTCTGCGGACGCAGCTTCTAAAAAGGTGCTCCCAGCTCTCCCCTTTCTGGGATTGTGGCTGTTTGGTGATAAAATTGATTCAGTTGCAAAGGGTGGTAAAATGCCGCAACGTAAGAGGCCTCGTCATCCCTTTCGGGGGGCAGGTTCTGGTAGGCCTTCCTCTCAGGGATTCAGAGCCGGTAGGGGGGCTTCCTTTCCCGCTACCAGAGGTGCAGGTTGGACTCGGGGGAAGGGCCGTGGCCGCCCCGCACAGTCCTGGGACTCCAAGCCCAAGCCTGCCGGTAAGCCCGCTCAGCAAAGAGGGGCTGCCCTCACCCGTGTGGGTGGGGGGACGATTGCGACACTTCTCCTGGGTTTGGGTCCAGGAGATTCCGGACAGATGAATCCGGGAGGTAGTGTCGTCCGGTTACAAGCTGGAGTTCGAGTCTCGCCCTCCTTCACGGTTCTTTCGGTCTCGGGTGCCCATCGATCCTTTGGCCGCACAGGGGCTCCTGGCGTCGGTAAGAATCTGTTAGAGATGGCGGTCATCTGGCCAGTACCACGTTTAGAGATGGGCCTCGGTTTCTACTCCAATCTTTTTGCAGTCCCCAAAAAGGACGGGTCGGTTCGTCCCGTCCTGGACCTGAAATTAATCAATCGGAGAGAGACGCCAGCATGGTGGTCTCCACGCTGGAAAGCTTTGGTTGGGTGATCAACTTCCCCAAGTCCTTCCTCGCTTCGGCCAGGGTGGTGTCCTTTCTGGGGATGCAGTTGGACTCTCTTCAACACAGAGTGTTTCTCCCCCAGTCCAAAATTCATCTGATCCAGGAGTTGGCTCGGGTCCTACTTTCCAATCCTCGGCCGTCCATCCGTCTGGGGATGAGGCTGGTAGGGTTGATGGTCGCCTCCTTCGAGGCAGTTCCTTTGGCTCAATTTCACACGAGGACGCTTCAGCTTTATCTGTTGGCGCCCTGGGACTGGCAGCCTCGGTCGCTGGATCAGCCCTTCCAGTTGTCCTCCCGGGTCCGGCAGTCCCTCCAGTGGTGGTTGGTCTCGGCCAATCTCGTGAGGGACAGGTCCTTCCTGACCCCTCTTTGGGAAATTGTCACCACGGACGCCAGTCTTTCGGGATGGGGCGGATTCTGGAAGGAGCTTCAGTTCCAGGGGCAATGGGGACCTCAAGAGGCCCACTTACCCGTCAATGTTCTGGAACTGAGAGCCGTTCGTCGGGTGCTTGCTCTCCTGACTCATCACGTTCTGGGCCTTCTGGTCCAGGTGCGTTCAGACAATCGAACAGCGGTTGCTTACATCACTCATCAGGGAGGGACTCGCAGTCTGAGTGCTCTCAGAGAGGTGTCCCTGATCCTGACCTGGGAAGAGACCCATGTTCCTTGTCTCTCGGCGGTATACATTCCAGGAGTGGAGAACCAGGAAGCGGACCTGTTGAGCAGGGGCTCTCCCCATCTGGGAGAATGGGCTCTCTATCCTCAGGTTTTTCGCTCACTGTGTCTCCGATGGGGGACACCGGAGGTGGACCTATTTGCCTCTCGTCACAATCACAGGCTCCCAAACTTCGTGTCGCTCTCCCGGGATCCTCTGGCTCTGGCAGTGGACGCCATGTCCCTGAGCTGGGGGAATCTGGGATTTCTATACCTGTTTCCTCCGATACCCATGCTGGGCAGGGTGGTTCGGAAGTTTGCTCTGGAAAGGGTGTCCGCCGTTCTCGTGGCCCCAAGGTGGCCAAGGCGAGTGTGGTTCGCAGACATCGTTTGGCTGGCAATGGACCAGTTCGTTCTGCCTCTTCGGCCCGGTCTGCTCACTCAGGGTCGGTTGTGTTACCCCAATTTACCAGCGCTGGGTTTGACGGCCTGGTTGCTGAAACCTCCATCTTGAAGGAGGAGGGTCTTTCTGACTCAGTCGTTAAGACTTTGATCAGTGCCCGGAAGAGGTCTTCTTCTATCATCTACTATAGGACTTAGAAAGCCTATATCGCTTGGTGTGAGATTAGATCCTTCCCTTGTAGGGTCTTCTCGGTCTCCAGGATTCTGGAGTTTTTACAGTCTGGGCTGGACTCGGGTCTTCAGCTAAGTACTTTGAGAGGGCAAGTTTCTGCCTTATCTATCTTTTTTCAGAAGCGTTTTGCGCTTCATTCTTTAGTTAAAACCTTTTTCCAGCATGTCAGGAAACCATTACTCCCGGTTTGGGATTTGAATTTGGTTCTTTCTGCTCTGCAGGCTCCTCCTTTCGAGCCTCTGCAAGATATTGCTTTGTCTACCCTGACTCAGAAGATTGTCTTCTTGGTAGCTATCACTTCGGTCTGGCGTGTCTCAGAGTTGGCGGCCTTGTCTATCCAGGCGCCCTACTTTGAGAGGCATCAGGATAAAGTGGTCTTTCGGTTCAAGCCAGACTTTCTTCCTAAGGTTGTTTCTGCTTTTCATTTGAATCAGGATATTGTTCTTCCCTCCTTGTGTCCTAATCCTAAGAATGACAAAGAGAGGGTTTTGCATTGTTTGGATGTAGTACGCTGTGTTAAGTACTACTTGATTATCACGTCTCCTTTTCGTAAGACGGATGCCTTTTTTGTTGTGCCCTATGGGCCTAAGAAGGGTTTGGCACCAGCCAAATCTGCCATTAGCAAATGGATACGTCAGGCCGTTACTGCGGCCTATTCTGCTAAGGGGAAAGTTCCCCCTTTTCGTATCACTGCTCATTCTACTTGCGCCATTGGGGCGTCTTGGGCTTTTCAGCACCAAGCTTCTGTTGAACAAGTTTGTAAGGCCACCACTTGGTCTTCTGTTCATACTTTTTCTAAGTTTTACAAAGTTGATGTGCGAGCCTCAGCGGATGCTGTTTTTGGCCGCAAAGTTCTGCAGACTGCAGTCATTTAAGTTATGCTTCACCTGGCCTTGGGATGCCCATCCCTTGTGGACACTGCTTTTGGATGTCCCAATCGTGAAGAATATTAAAGGTGAAGCGGGGTGTGTGGCACACCAAGAATAATACCATTTTGTGAGTACTCACCTGAAAAATGGATATTGTTGGTGTGCCACACACCCCGCTTCACTCCCACCCTTTTCAGTATTCCGAATCTTTTATATGGTGAAGCTTTTTATTTATTTTGAGGTTACCGTTAATTTACTGGTACCTTGTCTTTCTGCTTTTTAATACACTGGTGATAAATGGGAGGTACCAGGTATATATAGGCCGGAAGGGGGCTCGTTACAAGACTTCCTCTCTGCAAGAGCGTCACCTGGCGGTGAGTAACCCAATCGTGAAGAATATTAAAGGTGAAGCGGGGTGTGTGGCACACCAACAATATCCATTTTTCAGGTGAGTACTCACAAAATGGTATTTTTAGTATATTACTTGTAGGCCTTGTAAAAAATTATACTCCCACGTCCCTAGCGGGTTATTGGGGCATCCAGGGTTGCTATATAGCGTTATTCCCTATCGGCTTATAGCGCCGCTAAAATCACCATATGGAGGCATCCCAGGATAATGTTACCGGGGTCCCTTCGGGACAAGACCGGCTGTGTGTAGCGTGTGGGCAGCCTCATGCTGACGCTGATAAGGCGCGGGTCTGTGTACCCTGTGCTGAGCAGGTGCTTGCATTGCATCATTGCATCTGGCCTGCCAGTGGCTGCACCTCGTTTTACTTCATCTACTCCCCCAAGCTTAAATCTCACTCCTGTTGAGTTGCATACTAGTGGGGATTCTCAGCCTGATGTGTCTTCTAGACTGGCTACTGTTGAACAGATTATTGCTAAGTCTTGAGCGCGTAAGGCCCCTGCTAAGAAGCGGCACTTGACGCCTAATGTTACTGTTTTCCCTGTGGGAACTGAGGAGTTTTGGAATCTGTGTGGCTATACCCCGTCTGATGAAGGGGAGCTCTTTTCTGATTCAGGCTCATCTGATGTGAGACCAAGGGGTCATGACGATTCTGGCACAGATTGACCCAGATTTTTGAGGTTCTGTCTCTCTCCCTGTTGAGGCTCCCAGGCAAAGAGGGGAGCTTTTCCATACAGCAAGATCACGTTTGGAATTTCCAGAGCAGGCACATTTCCATAACCTTGTGCTCAAGGTTATGGAAATGGGATGTATCCCTTTCCTGCTGAGGTGGTTAAATGTTGGTCATCCCCCCCCCTGAGGTGGATGCCCCGATCCTAGGGCTATCTAACACCTCTGTCATGCATTCCCCTGATTCTACTACCCTGCGGGATGCCGAAGACAGGCGTATTGATCAGCTGGCATCCCACGCCTTTGCATGTGCGGGGACCGCGCTGCGCCTGGTCTGTGCCTCTGCCATTACTGCTGTGGCCACTAGAACCCTTATCAGAAATATGCTTGATAGTGCCCCTGATGATTTGCCTTGTGAGGTGTTTAATGCACTCTCCAGTTGTGATGTTATTCTAAGTATGTCACACACCCCGCTTCAACACATTCATTACATGTGGGTATACTGACCTGTAAATGGCGATCTTGCAGAGATGTCAATAAAAAAAGTAAGACCCTCCCGGCCCATAAATACCTGGGACCTCCCACTCATTCCCAGTCTTTCATCTCTGCAGAGGCGAGCAAGTCAGAAGATGGATGTCTCCTCCTTGCAGGTAGCCGGCCCTCTATTGTTCTATTCCTGCCCGGATTCTTTTATTTATATTACTTGCCTCCCAGCCTAGGCTGCTGGTTTGGGCAATGGTAGATGGCACCCTAGGTGCTCAGGAGCCGTGAGACCCCATAACAAGGGGTAGGCGGCTAACCGGGTTGGTGATCCCGGTTTGGGATGCCCCGTCCCTTTGCTCCCACCCTAACATGGATTCCCCCTTTCCCGGATACCCTTGGGGGGGGCGGGTCCCTTATGGATCCTCTTTATTATGTGTGTGGTGCTTTACAGTGCATGGCTTTACTCAGACCGGCGGCGTTTGTCATGGCGGCTCTCAGGTGCCCAAGAGGAGCTTCTTCCCCTCAGGGCGGGGCCGGGCGCAACGCGCGAACCACGCCGCCCCCCCCCTCCCTCTTCCTCTGCTTACGCGCCTTTTTCCATCCTACTGCCAGGGACTCCGGAGGTGGTGACGGTTGGGTGAGTGGCCTTGGGC